>CANTUV010000010.1:0-4800000 GCA_947685225.1 Garcia nutans
AAATATATATGTTTATAGCTAATTTTTACAAGTATGACTATATATAGATATTATTTATCATGGTTAAATGAAATAATCTTTTGCTATAAGTTTTATTATGTTTATGGAAAAAATATTTAACTATTAGCTATATAATGATTTTTAATATGGCAAAAAGTATTAATTCATAGCCATAAAAAGAAAAATTATATAGCTAATTTTTAGTTACACCACCATTAACTACGATAAGTTATAAAAAATTGCAATCGTGGCTGAAGTATTTAGCTGCACAAATTTAAACTTTTAATTACAATGCACTTCATGGCTAGATATATATATAATGTTGTAATCGAGAATGATAAGAACTATTGATCATGGAAGGTACCTCGGACTTCCTTCATTGATTGATAGAAATAGAAGACAAGTATTTCGGTTTCTTAAAGATAAGTTATGAAAGAGAATAAATAAAAGATATGTTCGTTTCCTTTTAAGAGCTAGAAAAGAGATTCTAATAAACACTATGGCTTAGACAATTCCTTCTTATTACATAAGATGTTCCTTATTCGTATTTTGCTTGGGAAAGAAATGAAATGCACGATGAACTCTTTCTAGTAGATTTGAAGTGAAATGGAGAAAGGGGATTTGGTTTCCAGAATTTGCATAACTATAATGTTTCTATGCTTAGAAAGTAAGCTTGGCCACTAATCACTAATCATTCTGCTCTTTTAAGTCGAATCCTCATTACTAAATACTATCCAGATGGAGACTTTCTATCAGCCATGGAGGGCAATAGCCCAAGCTATGTATGGAAGAACATTCTGCAATCAAAGGAGGTGATTAGGCAAGGTTTGTATTGGAGGGTTGGGAATGGCTCAAAGATTCAAATGTAGTCTGACTCTTGGCTCCCACATTAGTAGAATTTCAAACTGGAAAGCCTAATGGCCACAGGATCAGAGTATTTAAAAGTGAGAAATCTGATAGAAGGAGAGACTAGAAGATGGAATAGACCATTTTAGGATAACCTTTTCTCTGCTAAAACCAATAACCCTTTAAGCCATAAAGCCATTGATGATCATCTTAGTTTGCTAGCATTTTGACAAGAAGGGCCTCTATATTGTAAACTCAACCTATTATGTGCATATAGAAGAGTGATGAAGGAATCGTCTCAAACAATGTTGGGCATGTGGAAGTTATTGCAGGGCTTGGATATTCTTTCAAAATTAAAAATTTTAATCAAAATTTTTTAAACAATAATTTTAATTAAAATTTATTTAGTATAAAATACTATTAAATATATCTTATTAATCTATAAATAGATAAAAATATTATTTTAATATATAATTGAGTAAAAAAAATATTCAGTATCAATTTGTATTTTTATACAAATTTAAGAGATATATTTATACTTTTTACTTTTAACTAATCAAAAAATTAGTGACAATTATCTTTCTGTTAAAAAAAATATTTTTTTAGTTTTTTAATACTTTAATTATATATGTGAGTGAAAAAAAAAAACTCTAAAAGTTAATCCATATCTACACACAAATTTTAGCACATTTTTGCACCTTGTAAATATGAGGTGTTGTAACAAGTAAATTATATTATAAAAGTAAGAGTGACAAATGTTGGAAATACTGTTAAATTATAGATCTTCGTGCCCAACCGAAATATAAAATTCTTAGATGAAAGCTTGTGTACAGAAATTGATTAAATTTACAAATAAGATGATAGAAATAGAATATTTGCTCATATATATTGTCAGGTCATCCATCTCTTCTCAAGAAGAATGGGAAATTCCCACCTCATCATAGTAATGGGCAAAGATGGGACTTAAGGTTCCAATTCAACCTACTATAAATAAATTTATTTTTTATATGCTTATATTATATTTACATAGGGCTTGAATCATAAAAATAGCGTATTACAACAACAAGAGAATATAGCATATAATAGATCATCTAATGGGTATGATTCTTTTTTTAGTGGTAGAACTAGAATTTTAAAGAGAGGAGGGCAAATTTTTTTTTTCTTTTTAAAAAAATACAGAAAAATTTATATTCAATTTTAGTTTTATATTAACAAAATTAATTCAAATAATTCATTTTAATATTTCTATTTAATTTTATTTTTATATTAAATAATTAAATGTTGAGATTTTTTATTCTTATTTTATTATTTAAATTTTACTTTGAAAAATTACAAATAGAATTATGCAATATATATAATTAACATTAATATTTATATTCAATTTTATTTTTATATTAAATAATTAAATGCTGAGATTTTTTATTTTCATTTTAATATTTAAATTTTACTTTAAAAAATTACAAGTAGAATTATACAATAAATATTATTTTTTAAATAATATTTATATATTTTTTGAGATATTTTAAAGAAAGTTTTTAAATTAATTATTTTTAAATAAATTTATATGATAAAATGTATTTTACAAAATAATTAAACTAATAATAAAACTACAAATCCAATTCATAATCAAATCGCAAAATAATTAATCTAATCATAAAATTTTAAAATTTTAATTTATATTATAATCAAATTCTAAAATAATTTACCTAATAATCAGAACTCAAAATTCTAATGCATAATCATATTTCAAAAGAATTAACCTAATCATCAAAATAATAAACTTATAAATTAAACTTTAAATTAAATAATAATTATAATACTCAATAAAATTATCAAAATCATAAATTAAAAACTAAGTTTAAAATTTTAAAATAATTAATATTTAAAAATTAAATTTTTAAAAAATAAATAAATAAAAAAAAAATATATATATATATATATATATATATTAGAACTAAAGGGGGGCAAATGATCCCCGTGCCCCCCCCCCCCCCCCCCCCCCCCCCCCCCGTCTTCTCCGAACATTTATTATGAAAATGTTTATGGATCAAGCTATCCTTTTTTATTTATAAATATAAAAAAATTGTAAGTAAGAATATTTATTATTATACAATAATAATTTTTCTCAAGTATTAAAAGATATATATATATTTAATGATAATATAGCATATTGTGTTTATAAATAATGTTAATATAACAAATAAATTTTGATAATATAAAATAATTAGAAAATAAAATTAAGATATTTAATTCACCCTTATTTTTACTATGTTCTATGATTTACGACGGAATAGGAATGAAAATTACGAGCTCTACACCAACTTGCTCTGTTTCCATTTCAAAACTTTCACATATTGTACACAATTAACTGGTATTTAGTAACCAAGAGCAGTAAAAATGCATTACAAAGATCAAGTTTCAAAAAACTGAACAGAAATGTAAAATGAACAGCCCATGATGGCCCAAGATCATTTGGATACCCAGTATAATACCTTGAATTTGACCTTAGTCAGACAAACAAATAACAATGTACTTAGCTTTATATTATTAAACCAAGAGCAGTAAAAATGCATTACAAATATCAAGATTTCAAGAAAAATGAACAACCCATGATGCCCCAAGATCTTTTGGGTACCCAGTCTTAATACCTTAAATTTAACATTAGTCAAACAAATAAATAACAATGTGCTTAGCTTCATACTAAAGCTAAAGCAGTGAATAGAATGTTGTTCTGAAGACAATTTATCATGGAAATTGATTATTTTGCGTTAAATTATCAGCAACAAAATAAGAACCAATTCATATATGAAAAAATTGAAATATAAAATGAGAATTACTTGCATTTGCTGCGCAGATGGCTGGTCATTTTATCAAAAAAGGATTGCTCCTCCGTTTTAGTAAAAATGTTAAGTTAAAAAATTTAAGTGTTTAAAATAATAAAATGCCAAATAATATAAATATTTTTCTAAATATTTTTAAAGAAATATCCTTCTTTTTGGAACTTTTTCCTTTCAAAATTTTAATTATATATTGGAATGCATACGATGCATTCACCAATCACCAGCAAAAGTGTCAGTTCAAAAAAAAAAAAAACCAGCAAAAGTGAAAACATTCCAAAGGTTAAAACAGCTTTTTATTAGGAGATAAGAATTTATCTTAGCACGGTTTGTTATTCTATTAAGTTGTTGTTATCTTAATAGCTGTTGTATATATCTCTTAGCTACTCTTAGCTAGGTTTACACATTGCTTCTGCTGTATAAATACATATGTAAATTTCTATGATAAATTGAATATATAACTAATTCCTTTCATTTGTTCTATACTTTTAACATAAAAATGAGAACCAAATAGCAAATGCTGTGTGTATTGGATGAAATGGCGGCTGCAATTATTAATTTTTCATCCTTCACTAATGTGGATCCACCAATCATGCTATATATACACGTATTAATAAATTTACTCTACATATTAATTATCTTTAATAATTTTCAACTTATATTTTAAAATTAATATTATTAATTATTTTATAAAAATATTTTATTATATAAATTTATTAAAAAAATAATTAGTTTAAATAATTTCTTTAAAATATCTTTAAAATATATATAAATATTATTTAAAAAATAACATATATTATATAATTTTTTAAAATAACATTTAAATATATATTAAAATAAAATAATAAAAATTTAAACATTTAAATGTTTAATATGAAAATAAAATATTAATACTATTTATATTAATTTTTTAATATAAAAATAAAATAAAATATAAATTTATCAGTAATTTTTTTCTTAAAAATTTTATCCTATTCGTCTTAATTTACTGTTCATTATTTTGATAAAAATTATGAGTTAAAAAGTAAGAAAGATTTGAGTGATTTTGTGCCTGCTTGAAATATATAGTGGGTGTCAGTCAAGAATCAACTCTATGAGCTGTTAGTTATAGTCAATAACTCTTAAATAATTATAAAATATTTTATAATATAACTATTAAAATTAAAATGAAATTATAAAATAATAAATAAAGATTTTATTTTATGACAAAAATTAGGTGTATATTATGAATCATATAATACATATTATAATTAATCAATTAATTTAATTTTATGAATGCATATGGATATTTTAATATTTAAAAAAAATAATGATGTATATATTTATTATTTAGCAGTAAATTAATATTTTCACAACTATTTTAAACTTTAATGATATTTTTTTTAGAAATAATTTTTAGCGTCTGATTTAAAATTTAAAAATTCTAATTTTTAATTGAAAAATTACAAATTCTAAATTTTCACTCAAAAACTGACTTTTAGTTATTTTTAAAAGCTAGATGTCGGCTACTACTATTATTATTATTATTATTATTATTATTATTATTATTATTATTATTATTTCACTAACACTGACTATTTTTTTAGCACAGTTAAAAATTGGTTATGAACCTCTTTTTTTAAAAATAAATATCTCTCAGTATCCTTCTTATATTAAAATGGGATTAAGATATACCTACTTATTTTTCAAAACTAAGAAATACACATTTATATAATCTTATATTTATAAAAAAAAATTTACAACATATTTAATAAAAAATATATAATATAAGTATGGCATTATTCATCTTCTCATACATAAATACGAAGAATTTTAAATAGATAAGGAAGTATTATCTCTTATGTGGCATTAATTTTGTGAAATGAAATTGAAATAATTACATGGTGTGCTGATAATAACTAAATAAAGAAATAGAAAAAAGAAAGTAAAAAAGAGAGGGCCAATTGCATGCAGACATGGAATTTGGATTCCCTTTTGTCGTAGAGTAATACCAAGTGGTCATTACTCATGAACAAGGCCAGTTTGGCCTCACCTTGTAAGACCAAACACATGGTGGAGGCCCACTTTGGAAATTAAAAAAAAAAAAAAAAAAGATATGGTATACATTGGTAGTACTCATCACTAATCCATGAAGTCTCTTTCATCGACCGTCAAATTCTCCTTCGTGACATTTTGATATTTATCGACATGCACACGACATTATTCTTTGTTCTCATTCTATATTTTCTTTCTTTTTTTTTCCTTTTTTATCATGTAATTAATTATTATTAATTAATTAAGAAGCATATAGTGAGGAAATCTAATAGAAATTATGAATTCAAAGTGTACTATAAATCTAATTAGAATAATAAAAAAAATTAAACCATTGATAACTTAAATTTGATATTTATTAAGGTAATCCCACATGAAATTAAGATGAAAAAAATATATAGGTTAATATATAGTGAGGAATTATCACTAACTATCTAGTGTTAGAAGTTTTAATTATGATGGTATTCAATATATTAATCTGTGTACATGTATTGTGATCTTAATATTTTTATATAATTGTCAATCTCCCTCAATTTATTTAAATATCTTTCCTAACCGGCCTAGTATCTATTCCAACCGATAATTACATATATATTTTCAATTGACACTTGAAGGAGAGTATTAAGATAATCTCACATTTATGTGTCTAATATTAGACATTTTAATTAGAAAAAAAATGATATACACCACCGTATTTTTAAAAAATTTTACTTTTTACCAGAAATATTTTAGTCATTTTATTATAAACTCATAATAAACTTATTATAAATTATATAAAATTTATAAACTCATTACAAACTAATAAAAATATGATATTTTGATAAATATTTTATAAATTTTAGTATTTTAGTAAAAAACCTTTTAATTTTAGTAGTACTCAGTATATCAATATATATATATGTATATTGTAATTTTAATATTTTCATATAATTATCAATTTCCTAAATTCATAATAATAAAAAAAATTAATAATATTAGTACTAGATATTTCAATTAAAAAATCTTTATTTTGATCTTCCACTTGAAATAAAAAAAAATTCTTTATTTTGATCTTATACTTCACACAAGAAGAATATATATATCAAGGTAGACCAATCTCAAATTATCCTCTTGTTTTGTATTATTCAGCTTTAGAAATGGAAAGTTTGGATTCTTTTTCCTCACTAGCTCATTAATTAATCTTTGGAAGTTTTGTGACTCAGTTGGGATGATTTGAACGCATCCGCTGCTTGGAATCTTTCCCCTTTTGTATACTCTCTCTTGCCCTTTTGAACACATCTATCCAAACTTATATCATTGATATTCTCTTGTTTCTTTTTACCAACCAATCAATAAATTTTGGAATATTTATAAAATAAAAATGATATATATATAAATATCAATTTAAGTAAAACATAATTTTGTGCGTTTTATGTTATTTATTTAATATTTGTTTGTTTTATTTTTATGAAGATTTGATTTTTTTAAAAAAATAATTAAGATTGTACATAAAAATTATGAATTTCTCTCATTTTAATATGAATAATTTATTTTTAATTAAAAATAAAAATAATAAAATACACAAAAGTTTATTTGTGTTAGCATAATACTGCTAAGAAAGAAAATAAAATAATGCTACCAGCGCAAATTGAAATTTTCAATTTAAGATTTCTTATATCAATTAATTGACGTCCATTATATATTAATTAATTTAATAAGGATCAGAATTTATAAATTTGTGAGATAAATTCAATTAAACATATCTTATTCCTAATTTCTTGATAATGGCAACATAGAAAATTCAGATTAATAGGTGCTACCATTTCTTATCCCCTAATATTCCGAAATTTAAAATTTATTTATTTCTTTTAATTTTCTTTGATTTAATTAGAACTATGGATGTATAAATTGTCATTCAACTAGAATATGTCAGTAATAATTAATTTTCAATTCAAAAAGTAGGATAAAAAATTGCTCACATTATAATTTAAACTATTCAATAATAAATTATATAATTAGAAAAGTCACTTGCACTTTTGATCTCAGTATAGTTCCTAGCTAATAAAACACCACCAAATTAATGAAATCATTACCACATAAGATTACACATTTTTTAAATTTAAATAGCAAGGGATAAATGAGATAGTAATCTTAAATTTTATTTTACAATCATAAGAAAAATAAGATTAAGTTTTAAATACAAATAAAATCGTGTTTAAATATTTTAGTAGATGGCAGATAGGATAATTGCACAAAATGTAATTTTTCCACAACTCTAAGCCATGTAATTTGACAGTTGAAGATAATTAATTCAAAATTGATAAACTAAAAGAATATATATATATATATATATATATATTGTATACACTGGAGCAAAACCTAGGAAAAGTGTATCTTCTCCTTTGTGTAATTAATTTATAACTGATTTTCCTCTCCAAATGTAATATTAAAAAAAAGAATATATATTTTTTAATATTATGTAATATTAATTTTATATATTTGAAAATGAAGCATGTGGGCACACACGTATTATATTCAAGTTGTTCATATAAAATTAAAAAAATATATATAAGAGATGAACAATATTTACATAAAAATTAAATAATTATTAAACTTATATATATAATAGTATAATAATAAAATTAAAGTTACTCATATAACAGTTTTTTTTTGTCTAACTAAACAGTATCATGTAATTCATATATTATATATTAATCTGAATTTATGTTGGATAGACCTATTAAAAGGGTAAAATATTTTTTTTCAAATTTTAACTTTATTTCATATTAGAGCTCGAACTTGAGGCCTCTAGTTAAGAAAAAAAAATTTCCACCATCTCATATCACTCTTTAAGAGTTATATAAGAATATCTCTAATGCGGTGCTCGTTATTTTAAAGAGTATTTTTTACATGAATAAATGGTATTTTAGTTAATTTTTAAATATAAAGTGAGTAATTTTTTAATTCAACGGATTCTTAATTTAGACAATAGGTGAGAAATTAATAAATAGCATTCATAGAAATTATAAAATTTACTAATTGAATTTAAAATAAAGAATGAAATTGACAAGTTAGATAAGCAGAGCAAATTCACTCTCAATTTTAAATTTAATTAATAACAAAAGATTCATTCAACTTTTATTTTCTTGTATTAACTCTTTAGGACAGAGATCTGTAGACTCTGAGACATACCAAAATGATTTTTGAAGATGTCCTATATTGCATCATACAAACTATATATATATATATATAATCTAGCTCTTTTCATACAAGAAATATGAATTTTGCATTCCATCTTTATTAAAATAGAAAATAGAGTGATTATTCTTAAAAGATGAGATTACCAAAAAACGCAGTTGATCCAAATCCATAAGAATTACTCAAGGCCAGAAGGCATTGTGTAGTTCAATTAGCAAGATATGGCTCAACAATAATTATTTGGTGAAACCGACTAAGTAGGTGTGAATTCTTAATCTCATTAGATTCCTTTAGGTTTTCTATTAAATGTTGGTTTTATAATTTTATTCTAATTGAGTGTATTGAAATCTCTACACACCCTTAATTAAAGGTCTCAAATTTGAGCCTCAATATAGAGTACTTTTAAAATTTAATAGAAAATATTTTATCTTCTTAATAAGCTTATCTGAGATAAATTTAGATTAGTCTATAATATCTAAATAATAAGATTACGGATGATTTAAAAAAAAGATTAGTTAATTTATTAAAATGGTAACAAAGGCTAAAAGCACTAGTTAATTCTTTTTAGAAAGTTATTTATAAAAAAATAAAAAATAATCTTAAACTTTCATATTAATTATCTCATTTTTTTAATAATTTTAAAAATATAAAAATATATTGAAATGTCGAAAAGAATTAAAACCAATAGAGTATGTCTCTCCCTAATTCAATTTCAATATATACATATCAGATAGATTAGATATGAAAAACAAAGAACATTTATTTCAACAAGAAAGAAGCAAATAATTCTCTCTCTCTCTCTTTTTTTTTTTCATTTTTCATAGTGAAAATAGGGAAAATTTCTCTGTAACATATTTATATGGGTCATTAATTAAATTTATATCAAACAATAAATTAATTAAGTATACAAATATTTCGACTAATGCACTTGGAATTGTACAACTTTGCGCATCTGAAATTCAAATATTTAGGCTTTTTTTTAATGCATTTGGGATTGCATTGATTCAAAATTCTTGATCGGACTTGACAATCGGATTTGGATGCTTGAGCTTGTGCTCCTTCCTTCACACATCTGCAGGTGAATTTTCCTACATTCTCTTGCATACAACTCTGATTTTCATATAAACACTTTTAAGAATTGAGCCAAAAATATAATGATTGTGTATCATATGAAATTTTAGTTGAAAATAATAGTTTACAAAAAAACAAATTTCTTCTAACCTTTTTCTTTGCATTAACCCTCAAACTTTATTCCCATATATCCTCTTCTACATATATTGGGATTTTAAATTTACATTATCTACAGAATATTTATTGGCAGTAATTATCATGTTAATATTGGCAATACGGGAAAAAGTTTAAAATCTTTAGTTACTTATGGACTTAAAATCTCATGAAGGCCAAGAATCGAAGATCAACTTGTTTCTGTAATTTGGAAAAAAGAACTTCAGCATATCCATTAACTCAAGATGAACAAGCAATTTCATGAGCAGTTGAAATATGTTAATTTGCTTAATTATTTGCTGACAAATTAATGAGATTTTATCGTTTACTTAAAATTTTTCGTAAAATTTAATACCACAAAATTATACCGATTTATCGATCAATTGTTCATTTTTAACAAAATACCAACATTTATGAGCAAAAAATTTAAAAAACAAATATAATGATAGATTATAGACAAATTATAACCGACAGTGCACCACTCGATAATTAAACTTGCAAATAAAAATGCTAGTGTGTCCAAGCTCATTGGATCAATTATTTTAATTGAGGAAACTTTGATTAAATACGAAGACAACTAATACTAGAATTAGCAAATTGTACCGCTAAAAGTATAAAATTTGTTACTATAAATTTATGATAATGAGAATAAATAGCTGCATCATACTGTTTTAAAAAATAATTAAACTGTAAAATCTTTTGCCACAAAATTTAAGAGTGACAATTTATTTTTGTAAAATATTTATATACTTTGTAATTGTTTAATTACATAAAAAGAAAATATAATATACATGGTTTTTCACTAATGGATAGTCTTTTTTCTTCGATATTTAAAAAGAAAAAATAAACATTAAAAATATATATATATATATATACACACAAATTTTCTATTTTAGCATTTGGCAGTAACAACTTTTCATACTACAATTACATAATAAATCTTCAGCAGTAATTTCTAATATTCTTGTTGTACTGTATCATACAGCAGTAAAATGAGTTTACTACTAAAATTTTGACTCGTAATTTTACCATCTATTGAAGTGTATAATAAATATATTCGGCTTCAAATGTTGAAATCCTGAATGCAGAGATTAGATTATGATGATCAAGCCTCTCCATCTTAAATTAGCTTTAATTCCTCAAAAGATTTAAAATAATAATAATAATAATAATAATAATAATAATAATAATAACAAAATATATAAACCTTTGTTCATTTTGTTTTGCTGTTGCTACTTCTAGAGAGCAGTAATAGTATAATTAAATTCATTGATAATAAATTTGTAGAATTTTTGCTTTTTTGTTTTTTTTAAATATCCAGCTTTATTTACAGACATTCCTTTATAATTATGAAAAAAAGGGTAAATCAATAATATAGGCATGGCCCTTCTCTTTGTCGCCCACAAAGCATATATAGAGAAGTGGTACCCCTAATGCTTTTAGGAATCACTTTAATCCTAATCTCTAAGCATTTAGCATCAGAATGTTGTCAGATTCATCCTCCTGCTGGAAATGATATTAAGTTAATTTCATATATCTTCTTCACTCGCATATGTATTGGTTAAACACAAGAAATCCCTAAACTTGCTACTAATTATATATGTTTAATTTAATTGATTTATTGATTCAACATAATTTGAAAATTTGAATCACACCCACTTTTGGATTTCCTTTTGAGTATAAATAAAACCAAATTGTATATAAAAGAAATGAAAACAGAATATATAAATTAATTATTGGCCTACCAGTAATAATCGCACATGTAATTGGTGATTTGGTCTTTTATTACATCATCATCATCAAGAATCACTCTCATGGCATCTGAAATATTTTCTTGCTGCTTGCTGAATTATTACAACTGCAGGTATAATAAAACTAAATATCAAAATCACACTTTAGATCAATATGCAAAATGAAGGAAAAACCTATATCTATATATTTTTTACACTCAGAAAATATTCAAGATTTTATTCTTGAAAAGAAAAAAAAAACACAGAGAGAGAAAAATGAAATAATTCTTGGACTGTGAGATTGTGAGTTGAAACTGCGATCGAAGCTAGTTAATAAAAAAAAACTATAGGTTAGGAGTTGAAATTAACTACATATATTAGAACGAACTGATCAAAGAAGAAGAAGGAAGAAAGGGAGACAGAGAGAGAGGGAGCTGAAGGTGGTGACAGAAGCATAGAGAGCACAAAGGAGTGAGATGCATAAAAATTAATGAAGTGGAATTGCATATCATCATCTGTGCTCTCTATCTTCTGTCAACAAAATCACCCACCCAAACCCTCTTCTCTTTCCCTATACCTATACAGATACCTTATTATTATTATATAGTTTGAATAAACTTATAATTATTATTGATTGATTACAATATAATAATATAATATCAGCATAAGAAAGTATGCAATTTTCTTTAAAAAGGAAAAAAGAATAGTTTTTGGTGAGGGAAAGAAATAGAGAGAAGTAGAAGAGAGGATATGACTTATGATGAAAGTCTGGCCCAAATAGGGGGTCTATTTATAGGAAGAAAGGGAAAGGTGTCCTCCACAAGGGTACTATGATATGCCTCTCTATACTGCGCCTGTCCTGACTATGTACTCTCTCTATTTGTAACCGTTTCTCTCTTTTTTTTTTTATAAAAAAAAAAAAACCCTTCCATAGGACACAACCCATTATTTATTCTAAACTCCTAACAACCCTAAAAGTACTTACACGTTATTAACCATGCAAAAACAACCCCTATGAGATTTACTGCTCTTTCTGTTTTTTTTTTCTTCAAGAAAATCAAGATTGCAAATTATAAAATAAAATAAAATTACCTTTTTTTAAAATTTTCCAAAAGTCCACCCCTTAACTTCCAATTTTTTTTTTACTAATTGAGACCTGTAATCCAATTTATAGCTAAATCTACTTATAATATAATAGGGTTTATATATTATTAAATGAAAAAAATTTTGATCTATGTAAGAATTAGTAAGAATATCACCTGATATATAAAACTCCTATGAGTTAAAATTTTTAATAATACTATGATAAATATTTAACAATAAGATTAACATGATATGAACATATATTGATATTTAGGAAAACTATGGATATGCACTAATGCGAAACAGGAGATCTTAGTTTTCATGAAGTAGTTTGATAAAAAATTATTTTAATAACAGTTTGGTTATTATTATCAAAAATAAGTCAAAATTGCATTCTAAGAATTTTTTTAGGTCTAACCTAATGAAAAATGGGCCAATAAATTAAAATCGCTTTGCAGTGAAGTATGTTGCTTTTTGGCCAAATTTCAATATTTAGACCTATAAAATCATTTTTTTATAGCAGTTTTTGACAAGTATTTATTTTCTTATCTATTTTTTGTAGAAATATCGGACTATGTGTCATCCTTATATTTTGTTTTTCTCAATGAATACCTTATTTTTATATATGTATTTCTTTTTATTTCTGACAACACGTTGCCTCTTTATTAAGTTTTCTTATTTATAATAAGGGTTTCTATAACCTTAGTGATATATATTATGATCTTTTAGAAGTTGACCATAATTATTTTAGAACTCAATAAAAAATATAAATAGAGGAATTTTTCTCATTTATCTGAGTGTTTTTAGACTAAACATGTTAATAACAACTATATATAACTTTTTTTGTCAAATCTAAAATATTTGTAGACCTACTTTTAAAAAATAAAAATTGATATTATCTTAAAGTTAATTATCATATATTACTTTTATTCAAGTTGAAAATTACAGTTTGTTTCTAAGTCTAACTAAAACAATATCTCAAATTAGTTTGAAAATCAATTTCTAATACATTCAAAATGATATTAATCCAATCAATAATTGTTTTTTTTTCTTATCAGTTGAGTTGATTTTGTAATATTAAAATTATTCTTAAAATTATAAAATAACAATGTGGAATCTCAATCAAAAACTAAATTAAATTTTTTTAAAAAAAATTACAATGGGTAAACATACGCAAATTCATTTTAAATTACAAGGAGTTGAAAGATTCAAAAACATAAGTGTAAGTTTACTTTGGCTCTATCTTTGTCACAGTATAATTTCATATCAGCATTATTTGATATGCCATGTGCAAAAGGATTTTCTAAAATCTTTACCACATCATTTATCAGTCATAGTTGTAAAATATAATTTATCATTTTTCAACGGATAATTCATTACAAATCATATCTTGTTAATGGTATTAAGTGTGTGACCCACTTAAAAACACAGACGTTAGCAGATAAAGATAAATGAAGCTTTTCAATTAAGTTATTTAAAAAAAAGAAAGAAAGAAAGAAAGAACAATAATGGGGACTAGTATGTCTTTGAATAGCAGAGACATTCTTGAAGTAATTAGTAGGATATATACCTCTGAGAGGTGTTTTCCCCTTTAATTAGAAACCCCACCCCATGATATAAAAACAGTACTACCACTTGCCATCGCTGTATTTATAGATAAGTGAATGTTTCTTTATATTAAATTTCACACTATATTATTTACACATACAAAAATAAAGACATTAGGTATTGCATAATTATCTTGCACATCGACATTTGATCTAATGCATATTTTAGGAAATTTGCAGAAAAAAAATTATATAAATATTATATAAATAAAAAAATAAAAATATACTGCAAATAAAAAAATAAATACCATTCCTCTTTTTAGTTAGAATCATCTCAGAAATAACATTTCTCCTCTATAAAGCCTTATTTTTCTCTTTTCACTTTCTTTGGTTTTTTTTTTTTTTTGAAATTAGTAAAATTATTTTGGTGATGTCCAATAATATAGGTAAAATTAGCCCAACCTCGTTAAATTACAGTGTTCTCTCTATTATTATTTAATATCTATTGTGAGATATAGTTGTAATAATATATTGTGCTATGAATTATATATTTAGAAAAATTCTGATTAAAGAAAGACTTGATATTTAAGCGTATCCATTTAGACTCATCTTTTTTTTATGATTTTTTCTAGCATAATTATTGGTACAATTGTTCAAATACTATATATATTATTGGTAAAAATTATTCAATTTTTATAATAATTAGTATCAGTGTCAAGATTGTCTGAGTATGTTTTATAGTTGCAACCTAATTTGATATTCCACATCAGAAAATATTTTCTAGGATTATTAAGATTTCTCATTTATTAGCTATTAAATAATTTTTGAAGTAGAGATGGTAGACGACTCAAATAGATCATCCACTACAAAGGAGTCAATATCCACTTTGTTAATTCGGTCAAGAATTATTGTGTCAAATGCTAGATTTACAGTGAATTTTTTTTTGTACTGGCCATTTTGGTACATGAAAAAGTGAGATTTTAGATGTTCTCTTTCAGCAAAGTCTAGACATTGCCATTGAAATAGAGAAACTAGAAAATATTGATGAAAAAAATTAGAAATTTATCAATCCATGATACCAATAGTATTTTAGACTATGTTCACTCTAATGTGTGGGGTACTTTCAAGACAGTTTCAATAGGAAAAAAGCACTATTATATAATTTTTATTGATGGGTTCTCTTAGAGAGCATGTGTGTACACTATAAAGATAAAAAAATGAAGTGTTAAGAGTTTTTCTCATATGAAAAAAGATAGTAAAAACTTAGATGAGCAGAAAATTCAAATGTCTCCGCACATATAATAATTAAGAGTATAAAAGTGATTTATTTTTTAAATTCTGCCAAGATGAAAGCATCATTAGATACTTCACAGTTAAAGATATACCACAATAGAATGCGGTGGCGGAATACATGAACCAGATATTAGTAGAGAAAGTTCGGTGTATGTTGTCCAATATTGAGTTGGGCAAGCAATTTTGGGTTGAGACTGTGACATATGCAGGCCATCTCGTTAATTACTTACCATCAGCTATTATTGATGATAAAACACATTTGGAGGTATGGTCTAAAAATTTGCTATTAATTGTAATTCCTTTCGTGTGTTTGATTTTGCTGCATACTACCAAGTTAAAGAATCAAAGTTAGTTTCGAGGGTAAAGAAAGCATTGTTTATAGGGATCACCACTGATATGAAAAGATTTCTCCTTTGATGTCTAGAAACAAAGAAAATAATTTTTAGCATAGATGTTATCTTTGATAGGTCTACGATATTGAAAAATGTGATAAATAAAATTATTCAGTAGAAAGATGGTACTTCAGAGCAGGTAGAGTTTGAAAGAAGAATTACTGACCCTACAACAAATGATAAAACAGATGAAAATACTCCTATGATAGATGTGGAGTCGGATGAAGAAGAGGTTTAGACCTAAGAGCCTCCACAAGAAAAAGAATCAATTGCATTAAATAGGTCACGACGAGAGATTCACAAACCTGCTTAATTTGATTATATGGTAGCTTATACATCCCTAATTACAAATAATTACATTTCTAATACTTATAGTGAAGCTATCCAAAGTCCAAAAAATGCAGAGTGGAGAAATATTATAGATGATTAAATGCAGTCTCTTAGAAAGAATCAGACATAGAAACTAGCTAATTTATCAAAGAAAAATAAAACAATTGGATACAAATGGATATATACAAAGAAATAAGGATTTTCTTATAAGAATAATATTCACTATAAATGCAAAGTTGGTAGCTAAAGGCTATGCTTAAATGGAGAGAATTGATTATAATGAAGTATTTTCTCTAATTATAAAATATTTCTCCATTAGAATTTTAATAGTCGTGGTAGCACAATTGGATCTGAAACTCGTTCAATTTGATGTGAAAACTGCATTTTTATATAGTAACTTAGAAGAGAAAATCTATATGACTCAGTGGAAGAGTTCAAGTTTGCTGAAAAAGAAAAAATGGGTGTGAAAATTGAAAATGTCGTTATATGAGTTGAAACAATCTTCTAGGCAATGATACAAGCGATTTGATAATTTTTATAATGAGACAAAAATATACAAGGAGCAAATACAATCACCATGTGTATTTGTGCAAGTTACAAGATAATTCTTTCATATATATTCTCCTGTATATTGATGATATGCTGATAGTTTCAAAGAACCAAGGAGAAATTGAAAAGTTGAAGGCTCAACTAAATAAGAAGTTTGAAATGAAAGACTTGAGTGAAGCTAAGAAAATTGTAGGTATGGAGATATGCAGAGATAAGCTTTGTTTGAATTAGAAATAATATATGAAAAAGAAATTACAACATTTTAGCTTGAATGAAAAGTCAAAAACTTACAAGTATAGCGCTTGCACCTCATTTAAAGCTCAATGCATTTTCATCTTCTAAAAATGAAGCAGAATGAGAGTACTTATCATAGTTCCATATACAAATATTATTGGTAATTTGATGTATGCTATGGTATATACAAGGCTAGAAATTTCACAAGCAGTTAAAGTTATAAGAAGGTACATGTATGATCCTGGTAAAGAGTATTGGCAAGTTGTAAAATGGATTATACGGTATATTTTAAATATTATAGATGATGTGTTAATATTTGAGTGGGATGAGAAAAATGGTCAATATATAATTAGATACTGTGATTTTGACTATATTAGTAATTTAAAAAAAATATCGATCGACTATTGATTATGTATTTACACTTGCTAAATAGCTGTTAGTTGAATGTCTATGTTATAGTTAACAGTTACTTTGTCTATAGAAGCAAAGTACATGATAGTAGTAGAAGCTATTAAAAAAGTAATTTGGCTTTAATAGTTGCTTGCAAACTAGGAATTAGACAAAAACATATTAAAGTGGACATTGATAGTCAAAGTGATATTCATTTAGCAAAGAACCAAATTTATCATACAAGAACGAAATACATTAATATCATGTATCACTTTGTATGTGAGATTCTAGAGGAATATAAAATACTACTTCAGAAAATTTAGACCACTAACAATCTCGCAAACGTGTTAAAATAGTGATAGCTGCCAAGTTTAACCGTTATTTGAACTTAATCAATATTTTAAAAAATTAAAGATGAGCGCTTTACATCATATTTGAAGGCACTATTGATGATTGTTTCTTTCGAGAGAAAATTTACAGATTGTAGAAAAAAAATAGCCACGATACAAATTTGTGAGTATTAGCTTATGTTATTTATTCCACGTTATTTGTGAGTGGATTTAAGGAGAGGCATTAAATCTATAAAAAGACCGCTTCTCCTTTAGTTAAAATCATTCAAACCTATAAAAGGACCGCTACTCTTTTAGTTAAAATCATTCCAAAAATAAATTTTCTTCTCTATGAGGCCTTATTTTTCTCTTCTCTCTTTTTTTTATTTATTCTTTAAAATTAGTAAAGTTATTTTGATGGTGTCCAATGACGTGGATAAAATTGACCGAACTTTATTAAATTGATGTGTTATCTCTGTTATTTATTTATTAGCTATTGTAAGATATAGTTATAATAGTATTTTGTGCTATTAACTGTATGTCTCGAAAAATTTTAATAAAGAAAATATTTGATATTTAAGCGTGTCCATCGTGATCTATTTTCATTCACGAGATTTTTTCTCATATAATTATTAATATAATTATTCACACACTATATTTATTATTAATAAAAATCATTCAATTTCACAACACCTATGCACAAACAAGTTACTCAAAATTTAACTAGCAAAATGATAGTCCATCATTTAAAATTTAAACTTTTGGTAAATAAGTCTAGTAACATTGAAAGAGATTAGTATTTAAAAATGGAAAAATTCTAGCTATTTTATAGTAATGTGTTTATACCCCAAATTCATTAAATTACAAAAATATTTATATTTATTAAATATATTATAGCTGCTCAATAAGAAGATCCAGACTCAGTACCCTTTTTACTTCACATATAATAGTCACATTAAAAATGATAAAATAGGTTTTATTATTTATAATAGGTCCACAAGAAAAAACAAATTTTTTTTTTGTTCAATCTAATAAATTAATTATATATTTCACTTGACAATAAATGAGTTATATTTTTTATTATATACTAATTTTGGTAAAACGTGACTTACGTGAGTCTTTGAAATTCAATATCTCCAAATTATGTAATTTAAAAAAAATACTATGCATAGTTATAAATAATAAAATATAATTTTTCAGCTATAGTTGTTTTGGTAAGGTTGTGATGTAATTTGGTCTCAATATGGGATGACTATGACAGTCTTAGCTGATAAATGTTAAATATGGTGGCTGTTTAATGTCGCTGGTTGGAATAGTGAGCCCCCCTCTTTTTCTCCGCCAAATCAGGGTATAAACTTGTAATATCCATTGTCAATGAAGATGGCGGAATCAGGAATCCGGCCAGGGAGAGACGAATTTTTAAGTTAAAAAAAAAAAATTTATAGATGAATTAAAAATAATATTTAATATTATAGTAAAATTTAAATTTTTATTATAAATTTTTTATTAAAAATTATCTATTAAAATTTTATATTATTTATTAAATTTTAAAAATTTATTAAATTTTTAATATATGTTTTTATTTAATTATTTTATCTAATAATTAATTTATAAGATTTTATTAAAAATTAAAAAATTAATATCTAAAAATCATTAATATGTATAATTATATATATATATTTATAATTGAAAATGATATATTAAAATATATAATTTTATAAAAAAGGGTATAATTATATATATAATTTTAATTTTATATAATGTAAATATAATTTTAATTTAAAAGTATATAATTATATACTATATAATTTTAAGATATATTAAGGGGATATAAAATTGTTAATTATATAATTATATATAATATTATTTTATAAAATTATGCATAATATATATTAAAAATTTATGTATATATATAACTACATGAAGTCAGAAAGGGTCTATCTTTCCCATGTGACCCCATGTAATTTTGCCCTTATCAATTGAGGGCTGTCTTATCGAAGTGGTTGAAGCTCATTTTGAAGAGACATTGAATTAATTTATATTTTATTTTCATTGTTAAATTTAATTGAATTAAACAAGTTTTAGTAACAGTTGATGGTGGGTGGAAAATCCCAATTTTTTGTTAGATTTGCAACAAACAAAATGGAATTTCTCATAAGGAGGGATGAGATAAATCTGTCCCCATTTGTGGGCGGAGACGAGAGCGAGATTCATGCAAAGGTGATGATGGAGATGAGGATTATCCCTTGCAGTCAATTTGTCTTGTTATCATCCCTAATTTCAATTTGAGATAAAATAAGGAAGTTGTTATATACAATGTAATGCATATTTAATATTATTTAAAGTCTCAATATTCTATGTTGAACTCACAAGTGATTCGAATAAAGTATTATAATACTTTAACTCAACTTGGCTCATTACTAGAGTTTAAACTCGATCTTGACTCAATAAGAATTAAAATGAATTTATATACTTTAAAGATATGTTTAGATTATTGACAACATGATTTTATAATATAAAGTACGGTATAACACTATATAATATAATACTCTAAAATCTTTTTATTATATTTGATAATATAGTATTGTATAATATAATTAGATAAAATATTTTTATTTGATTCGGCGATACTTTATAAGTTTTTAATAATAGATTATAAGTATATATTTGATATCTTAAAAATTTATTGATGATATTTTTGTAAAATAAAATTTCACAATATGAAAAACCATTAAATTAAGATTTCTAATTTTCAAACTATAATATTACCAAGAAAGATTATACAATAAAAATGAAAATTAAAATAAATAAAAGATTAAATTATATTATACCTTATGAAATGATGGCAAATCATAAAATAAATAAACTCTAAGAGTTGTTGAGTAACTCACAAATATTTATAGACTTTGTCCATTCTTATTGCATACTTAATTCAATGGGAAGAACAAAGATCTTAGTTTTGGGTGTAATGGGATAGGTCTATTAACCTGGGTTTGTGATCCTTTATCTCTTTTTGTTTTGGTCTTTTCTGTTAAATGAAATGATATTTTTCGTCAAAAAAATCAATTTTTTTTTGGATAAAAGAGTTAAATTCAATTTAATAAAATTAAATTTTATTTTTCAATTCTCATATTTAGAAAGAAAAATAATAAAATTCAAATTTCATTTGAGTTAAAAATAAAAAAAGTCATTTCGAAAAAAATAAATAAATTTACACTAAAGTGGAAGAACTTTTACAAGGATAAAATGAGATAATATTTTTTAAAAATATTATTTAAAATAATATAGTTTATTTTAAATGAACTTTATTATCAATACTTGAATTAAATTTTACAAATAATTTATTTTGTAAACGGTGTGATAAGGAAATAGAGAATTAATTCTGAGCCATTCAGTGTGCACTCTTTTCCTTGCCACAAATTTGAGGAGAAGACGATGAGTAAGAGTTTCACATTGATGCAATTGATCACAGCTTCTATTCATACATATTTGTAGATTTATACCAAATCCTCCAACATTTTCTAAGGATAATCCTCCCACATTTTCTAAGGATAATATCAATGCTTCATTTCTTGTTAGACTCGACCAAGAATTTGTTCTATTTTTAATAAAGTTGGTCAAAAATATTCATACATATTTCTTGATTTTGTACCAAGATTTGGTTCAAAATCAAGTTGTCGAGAAAGGTGCTCGAAATAAAATATTATATGGGTTTCTTGATTTTTATAACTTCTTATTTGATCAAAATATTTTCATTTATTTATTTTAAGTTTACAAATAGGGGAGGTGGATAAGTTATTCCACAGCATGATAAGAAATAATATGCATCCTCATTGCAATATACATGCATATATACCGATTCTTATTGTGTGTGTGTGAGTGTATTTATATATAGTGGGTCAAAAGTTTTAAGATGCCTAGACAAATGAATATTTAAATTATCTATAATAAGATTGAAACTTCTAATACTTGGGAGCATTTTTAATTCATCAACAACTAACTTAACAATGTGTTATAATGATTTAAAATCCTTTTACATTTTATTACCAAACGTAAAATGTCACTAAATTAATTAAGATCTCATTAATTAGAATCAAATATATATAAAGTGTTGGTGGAGATTAACCCTAAATATAGAGTGAAAGTGAGAGTCAGAGAGATGTGGGGCATTCAGCATGTTCCCTTGCTACACACAAGTTTTTGTGGGAGAAAAAAGATGAGATGATTGGATGAATTAACTTCTGGGAGATAATCATACAAAAATATCCATTGATGCAACTTGCCCAGAACGAAGGAGAGAGACCAATTCCATCAAGCAAACTAGTGTCTAAATAATAATAATAAAAAAAAAAAAAGATTCCGAGCTGCCCCCAACACTCATCTCTTATCCCTTTCTCCTTTTTTCTTCTTCTTCTTCTCTTTCTCTCTCCGATTGCTTTGTTAACTTTTACTTTGCAATCATTTGTCACTTATCAATTACACCACTAAAAATGGAGCAATGGTTGGCTACTTGCTATTTGCATATAGGAAAATGCATTTCCCTCACACGTATTAACTAATTAATATGATTCTTATATTTTATTTTTTATGCGAAAAAATACTTTTTCATTTTTATTTGAAATATTATTATACATATATTATTAAATTGATATATACACCGACTATTGTTAAAACTTATCTTCCCGACAATATACTCTAATATGTATCACCCTTTTGGTATCTCAACTTTTTCTTTTCTTTTTTTTTTTCCTTTTATTGAATTTCTTTGAAAAAAAATCTTCCCAACTTTGTCCCAATATGCTTTTGGACTTCCCAACAAGTCACTAGTTGTCTCTTTCGTCTTTCAATTGCATCACCCTCACCTAAAAAAAAAAAAAATCTATCCTGATTAGGGTTTTCTATCAATTCACTTAAATCAATATCATATATTACTTAATTAAATTTGATTTCATTGGAAAAGTTTTGAACTTTATAAAACCCTTTTTTATGTCTGAACTTTGTCAAGACTATCCTACAAATGAATCACTTGTGAAAAACTTTCATATCTAATAAATGCAAACAAATGATCAAATTAATATATATATATATAAATGAATTTTCTGATATTAATAGTTAGCTTTTAAAGTTAGCATTAGAGGTGGAACTATATATACATCGAGAGGGCGGAACCAAATGTTTTTAATTATATATATATATATATATTATTCTATATGTTATTGTTTTTAAATAGATGGATTTTAACTCCTTAAAAATAATAAACTAAGCCAAATAAAAGATGAATTATAATAAAAATAAAATAAAATAAAAATAATACAACATATATTATATAATGGATGGACTTACCCAACTACTGCAATTATAACGGTCACACGCTGTAACTAAGCAGAGTGAAAAAAATAATAATATTTTGTACTTTCACTTTTCTTCTCATTTCTTTTGTTGGTCTCTTTTTTTCCATTTTCCTTGATTTTTTTTCTTTTTCTTTTCTTTAAATTTGAAAATAGTTCTTGAAAAAAATAAGATTTTAGACATCAAGGAGAGTTGATAATGATCAAGATGCTTATAATTAGTAAAGTGAATTATTTTTATTTTTTTCTATTTTTTTCCTTTAAAAAATTTTAGTTTCTATTTGCTTCAAATTTGAATTTTTCTTAGTTTTGTTTGTAAAATCAAACACTAAAAAAGATAATCAGTATCCTCATATAAAAATTTTTTCTAAAAATTTATTAGATTATCAAAATTTCTATTTTAAATTTTTAATGTTAAATTTTTTAAATAATTTTCACTTCCATTGAAATATGAATGTTTAATCAATTATAATAATTTTATAAGGTTGGCGGAAAATTTTAAATGGGAATAAAATATGATTAATTGTGATATAAATTTGAACTTTATGACATTTTTGCAACTAAATGAATAAAAAATGATACTAATTTAAAATTTGTTTTATCTAAAATATAATATATTTCATCTTCTTGGCCAAAATTTTTAATAAAATTTGAAAAATCTTTACTGTGAAATCCTATTAGACTTTTTTGTATTATTGATGTATATATGGTTTTGGCTTAATAATGTGCAATCTTGGTTGGAATTTTCAAGTTTATATTAAAAAGAAGAACTTAACCCAAATATGCATTTAAAAAAGAAAAATTTAACAATGGTATCATAACAAATCGACCCTATAAATATAGAATTGTATCATAAGAAATGTAAGACATTATTCCTTGGTAATCCGTACAATAGTTATCATAAACTAGTTAAGTGTTAGTTGAAATAATTGACACTTGAAGAGAGAATGTTAATATTATTCTTAAACGAAGCAAATACAAAAAAAAAAAAAAAAGAAGCATGCATATAATAAATATAAATAAATAATCAAATTAATATAAAAGTGAATTCTCCTATCTTAATAGTCAATTTTCGAAGTCAATATTCTTAAATTTATATTAAAATAAATTATCCAAAGCAATATTAAAAGGAAAATTTGCAAACATAATTCAAGTTGATGTTCTAGAGTTTTGAATTTATAGAAAATGGTCTATTCCAAGTTGGAATAAGAATTAAAACCTCAAACAAAGCATAGCAAGTAGCAACAGAGCATATTTGATATGAAAAATAGGCTACAAGAATATTATCTTTGATTGATATTACTATTCTCTGAATCTTCAATCCACTTTTCCCGTGCGATAAAACCACGCCATTGTTTCTTTTCTTTTCTCTCTTTTTTTTTTTAAAATTTACTGTAGATTCGTTGTAGGCATATTTCAAAGAATTTAGAGAGAAGAATCCACATTCATATAGATATTATTTAAAAAAGGTTTCCACCTGGAAAAAAACAAGAAAAAGAAAAAACAGTTGAATCGAGTTTAGACATATCGTATAAATATTTGACTTAACAAGATTTAACTCGAATCAATCTAAAACAAATTATCATCTTTATATAGAGATGTAAATTTAAACTAGGTTGAATTAATAATTGAAAATTTATAGCTCATTATTTTATTATACAATTTGTAACGATTCCAAACCCAGATTTCATAACCAAATAAAAGAAAGAAAAAATACAAAACACAACACAGCAGATTTACTTGGTTCAGCTTTCACAAAGAAAGCCTACATCCAAGGAGGAGGAGAACATCAGTCGATCAATCCACTAAACAGAACAGAAATTACAGGTTACAACTTCTCACACAACCCTTCTCACACAGATCAATTCTTTCCTCGCTCTAATCACTCGCTAAACAAGATAGTAACCCTCTTGTTACAGATTATTTTCAAGAACAACGAAGATCGATCAAACCCTAGCAAAGCAAAATACAATCGCGCCGCTGGAGAGAGAAAAGCAAAACAGAAAAGGAAAAAATCGTCATACCCTAACCCTTAACATCAGTATATATATCAAGCTCCATTACCGATTTTAACCCTATACAAAAAACGGTGCGTTTTACTTAATCCAGCAAAACCAAGTCAAATTACAGAGTCAAAATCCACATATCTCCACCTGACTCTGAAATACTGGTTGATCAACATTCAGCTCTCCTCCTCAGGTAATCACCATCTTCATGTCTAAACTTTATGAACTCCAAGCATGCTTAATGCATCCTTGTAAATCCACTTGCAGCCAATTATTTTCTTACATTGAGGCTTAGGAACCAATTTTCAGGTCTGATTTTTTATCAGAGATGCCATTTCCTCTTCCATGGTAGCTTTCCAGAACTTCCAGCTTGAGCTAGCCTTAGCTTGCTCATAGCTAATTGGTTCACTTGTCTCAATGACTGCTGCAGACATAAAAGCAAATGCAGTTAGTTCAGCATTAACAATATTGAAGGAATAATCATTTAACCTTGCTGGTCTTCTGGTTTCCCTTCTCTGTCTGTCTCTGGTTAACATGTAACCAGCCAGATCATGATCTTCATGCTCTGAATCTTGGTCAGAACCATCAGCTTGCACATGTCCTTCATTTTCTACAACATCATTTAAATCCTGAGGAGGAGCTGTTTGAACAGTTTGCTTAAACCTGTCTAACTCCACCTCAAAAATGTCAAGATCTGAGTTTAACTCATATTGCTTCACCTGCAAGTTATTCTTATAAAATTCACTCTCATTAAAGGTCACATCCCTACTAGTCACCATTTTATTTTCAGCAGGGATCCAAAGTTTGTACCCCTTAACCCCAGCTGGGTAACCAACAAAGACACACTTTTTAGCTCTAGGATCTAGCTTACTTTGTTGATTACGCATGTATGCAGTACACCCAAAGGTTCTCAGATGCAAATAAGAGACTGATCTCCCATTCCAGATTTCATTTGGACATTTAAAATTTATAGCAGAGGCTGGTGACCTATTAATTAGGTAACATGCTGTGAAAGCAGCTTCTGCCCAAAATTTTCTACCTAAACCAGACTCAAACAGCAGGCATCTCACTTTATTTAGAATTGTTCTATTAAACCTTTCAGCTACACCATTCTGTTGAGGTGTATATGTGCAAGTCCTGTGTCTTCCAATGCCATTTCTGGTATAGAATTCATTAAACTGATTGTTTATGAATTCAAGTCCATTGTCTGTCCTAAGAGTTTTAATTTTACAGTCCTTTTGATTTTCAACTAACATTTTTCATTCACAAAATTTATTAAAAACATCATTTTTGTTTTTCAAAAAATATATCCATACTTTCCTAGAGAAATCATCTATGAATGTGACAAAGTACTGTGACCCAGACAATGACATAGGTATGTTAGATGACCCCCCAAAGATCACTGTGAATGTATTCTAAGCATTCCTTAGCTCTATACTTGGCAAAACCAAAGTTGTGTCTATGTGACTTTCCCATCACACAACTCTCACAGGTATTTGGTTTGTCAAACTCATTTATGTCTAATGCCCCTTGTTTATAGAGTTTTTCCAACCCATTAAAGCCAATGTGGCCTAACCTCCTATGCCACAGAATGGTGGAGTTGCAACTGGACTCAGTGTTGGCTGCAACATCAGTTACTGATGATGCTTCTAGATGATATAACCTATTTATCCTTTTACCCTTCATAATACACCTATTCCCTTTAAAGACATTTAGAAATTCATCTCTGCCTATATGATATAAGCCCAATTCTTCTAAATATCCTAAGGAAATAAGGTTTCTTTTTAAATCAAGTATATGTCTTACCTGTGTTAGCTCAACCAGTTTACCATCCCATATTGACAGTCTAACAGAGCCTATACCTAACACTTTACATGAAGTATCATTTCCCATTAACACATTAGTACCAGCCAAATCATGATAGTGTGTGAACCAATGCCTATGTGGAGTCATATGAAAAGAACAAGCAGAGTCTATGATCCAAACATCAGTATTCCTATTGTCAGTAACAGTTAGAGCTTCAATATCATCAACCTGTGTTGATGAATTTGCTGCTCCAGACTCATTATTGTTATTTTGTTCTATCTTTTTCAGTCTCTCTCTACAAAACCTTCTAATATGACCCTTTTTCTTACAATAGTAGCATGTTCTATCAAATTTGCTAGTGTTATTTGTGTTTTGATTACTAAACTTATCAGACTGTGTAGAATTGTTATTAGAGTGGTGTGATTGACCATTATCTTGGGATTTAAATTTATTTCTCTTCTTTTTTCCTTTAGTTTTTTCTTTAACATACAAACCCTCAGAACTGGTTTTCTGTTTATTAACAGTTTTAATCTCCAATTCTCTTAGCTTTAAGGCATTCATCACATCATCCACAGTGAGCTTATCCCTACCATATTTTAGAGCATCTTTCACATTTTGGTAGTTTTCAGAGATAGAATTAAGGAGGATAATCGTCTGATTTTCCCCACTTAATTCTTCCCCTGCATCAGCAAGTTCCAGAATCAATTTCTGAAAGTTATCAAGGTTATCATCTATAGGTTTTTGGGAATCCATTTTAAAACTAAATATTTGTTCTTTCAAAAAAAGCTATTATGGACATAGACCTTACAGTATAGAGTTCATTCAATTTAGCCCAAAGATCAGGAGCAATAGACTTACCCCTTACCTTTCTGAGTACCGAATCAGCAAGATTCAAAATAATCGTACTGTAAGCAAGATCCATCAGATCTTGCTTTACAGTATCATCAAGATTTGCAGGAAGTGCTTCCAGACCATCAAGTGCTCTTTTACACTTCTGTTGAATGAGTATGGCCAACATTTTTTCTTTCCAGATGGCGAAATCCCCTTTCCCGTCGAATTTTTCGACGTTGATCTTAGTGATTGACATCACTCCTCTGTTTTTAGGGTTTCAGAGCGATTTAGATTGTTCTTTTCTTCCTTCGACTAGATCTGAAACAACAAAACAGTAGTCACCAGATCTAATATAGTAAACAACAGGAAAAGGAAAAACAGAAATCGAAATAACTTCTCGGTTGAACCAGAGAAGAACATAAAACCCTAGAAGTCAGAAAACTTGTCAAAACAGAAAAGCGTTTAAACAGAAACAAGGAGAGATACAACCTGAGTCACCGAAATCGCGATTGCTCTGATACCACTGTAACGATTTCAAACCCAGATTTCAGAACCAAATAAAAGAAAGAAAAAAATACAAATCACAACACAGCAGATTTACTTGGTTCAGCTTTCACAAAGAAAGCCTACATCCAAGGAGGAGAAGAACCTCAGTCGATCAATCCACTAAACAGAACAGAAATTACAGGTTACAACTTCTCACACAACCCTTCTCACATAGATCAATTCTTTCCTCGCTCTAATCACTCGCTAAACAAGATAGTAACCCTCTTGTTACAGATTATTTTCAAGAACAACGAAGATCGATCAAACCCTAGCAGAGCAAAATACAATCGCGCCGCTGGAGAGAGAAAAGCAAAACAGAAAAGGAAAAAATCGTCATACCCTAACACTTAACATCAGTATATATATCAAGCTCCATTACCGATTTTAACCCTATACAAAAAACGGTGCATTTTTGTGAACCTCGGTTTCCGCCCCAAAAGGATCCGGGCGAACGTTCACTCGTTGTCAGGAGTCGCCACTCAGTTTATTTTGTTCAAAGGGAAAAACTAAGAAAACCCTTGTTTGACTCCAATAAATGCATCCAATGTAAAGGTTTCTAGTCTGCGAACCCAAGGAGGATTCGGGGACTATGTCATGTATTCGACTAACTTTGCAATAAAAAAAGAAACAAATGTAAATGGAATGAAGAAAGGAAGGGGAACAGGTTGTTAATAAAGTGTGGACTTGCTATTTGGGGTGAATCCCAAATATGCCTACATACTCTCATTTTTATGAGAGATCAAAGCCCATGTAGTTCGGTAAAGCCTAGTTAAAGGCGATAAAGATTATGCTTCATGCATGTGTGTGTATGCTTCGTGCATTTTGTCAGGCTTTTTGCCAGATGTGTGAGATTTAGCACTTAGTGCTAAATGATGAAATTTAGGTACTTTGTACCAAAAGAGTGCAAATTTAGGCTCCGTGCCAAGAAGTTGATTTTAATTGTGAAATTAAGGTACTTTGTACCAAAACATTGTAATTTAGGCTTTGTGCCAGAAAGATTAATTTATTAGTCCATTAGGCCTTAGACCTAAAAGGATTAGGTCTGTGACCGAAAGATTGATTGATTCGTAGTTGTTTTCAGTGAGAGATCGGTTATTTAATTGATTAAGTCTTAGACCTAAAATGATTAGGCCTTTGACCGAGAAGAAATTAAGAAGAAGATGAAATGCTTGAATTCACCAAAAAAATTAGTTAGAATGTTACCTTGTTTAGAATTTTCCCGCTTCGAAATTCCAGATCTCGTTTTCTTGGATCTTGGATTACGGTTCTTGATTGCCGGTTAATTCTTGTAGCACAAACTCGAGTTTATGTAAGTAAAAGTTCAAAAGAATATCTTAATTGTGAGAGCAGACAATTCGACAGCACAACGCCCCGAGGTTCCAAAAGCCAACCTCTATTCTGAATTCCGAACTGCTATTTATAGGCAAAATCCGGGTTGGACGGCGGCCGGGCCGCCGTCCACGGTGGTCAAACTGCCAGGCACGGCGGCCGGTCCGCCGAAGCAACGGCGACAGCGCCTCCATCTACGGCGGCCTGGCCGCCATCCCAAATCCTGTCCGACTCACGCTATATTTTTGTAAAAACTGATTTTCTGGGAGCCACGGGCCTCAAAAAATTACTCTGAGACCATATCCGTGATTCTCACGTCGCTCCGAACATTTCAAGTACCATGAAGATACACTTTTGATGAACTTGAACTTTTACTGTGGGCGCCTGGTCCTTTGTAGTCCAAGAAAATCGGCTTTCCGAGCCTCAAAATTCGAGTGTTCACAATTGCCCCCCACTGGGGTTCATAAAAATGATTTATGGAGCCCAGTGGCCTTCTGAAGAGCAAATTTTGAGCGAGGTGCAAAAGACCCGTGTTTTGGCATTTCTGGATTGCTTGCAACACTTCTGATTTTCCTCTGATTGTATTCTGACTTCTCTGTACCTGCACTTTTGTTAGCACAAACAGTACATATGTATGCATGATGTTCCCTTTTATTTTCATAAAGGTATATATTTTTATTTTATTTTTATTTTTATTTTTATTTTTATTTATTTATTTTTTTTTGCACCCATTGCATACACAACTGGACCAAGAGTCTCCAAAAGATGGAAAGGATCAATAGGGGTAGATACGGATTGAAAGCTGTTGCCACTCTTAGAGGGATATTGGTGGATTGGGATTGTTATTTATCTCCAGTAAAGGACTTAGAGATAAATTCTAGGAATCTTTCCTTTACATGTGCTTGAATTAGCTCTAGTAATGAACCAGAACTAATACTAGGCCTCACTAAGCTCTGCTACCAGTAATTATTTCTAGTAAAGAACTTAGAAATAATCCTCTAGGAAGTCAAATTCCACTGGGGAAGGAACTTGAATTTTTCTGAAGTTGCCCCCAAATTATTCCCGGAGTTACTCGAGTTGTTCTTCCAACTTGGGTTAGGAACCATCAGATGATCAGACCTTTTGCGGAGCCTTCCCTTGTCCAGCCTACTCCAGAGTATAGAACTTGGTTCATAGCTGAAGTTTGGCCAATTGAAAAGCCAAGGAGGCAAGCATTGCTACAGAAGCTGGAGGGAGAGGAGGTGGTTCCTCTTAATGAGGAGAAGATAGATACTGCAGAGAGTTCCGGAGCTTAAGGAAGATACCGAAGACTCTGCCCCACGTAGGAGACGTAGGGTTTAAACCCTAGGGTTGACTCTATTGTCTGCTTTTTTGGGACTACTTTTACCTTTTTGGTTTTTTTTTTGACGTTTTGGACTTGTGGTTTGACTCTTTTTGATTGGTTTTTGGTACTTTATGAAAGGAATGACTCTTTTTGAATGAATGACTCCCTTGGGAATGAATGACTCTTCTTGGCATGACTCTTTCCTTTGCTTTCCAAGCATTATCTACTTTATTTACTTGCTCTAATTTTTGCCTAAGCTGTCCTTTCGGATTTTCAACTTAGCGAGCTCTTACCCATTCTTGCCTAAGCCGCCCTTTGCGGGTTTTCGACTTAGCGGGCCCCACTATTGCCTAAGCCGCCCTTTGTGAGTTTTCGGCTTAGCGGGATTTTTTGTTTGTTTTGTTTTTTGTTTGTTGTTTTTTTTTTATGCTGACAAAAGAAAAAATGAACCAATGATTTTTATTAAAATTTAGACCGTGCTCAAGGAGAGTTGCCTACATATCTCGAATTAGTTTGCGAGAATCAGGTCTAATGTAGTTCCTTTTGGAATGCATGATCATACATAATATTTTTTTAGTTGATCCAGATTGCATGGGTTTGTGAACTCCAGACCATCCAAATCAGACAAGATGACGGCTCCGCCGGAAAGTATTTTCTTCAAAATGTAGGGTCCCGCCCAATGAGGACGAAACTTCCCACGAGGATCTGTGACGGGTGTTCTGATCTCTTTCAGAACCAAACAACCTTCTTCCAACTTTCGATCTTTGACCTTTTTGTTGAAATGTCTGGCCATTCGCCTCTGATACCCTTGAATCTGATGTAGAGCTTGAAGTCTTTTTTCATCCAAACTCAACAACTGATGATGATAGTTGCTGATCCATTCAGCTTCATTTATTTGACTTTCTTGAATTATCCTCGCCGATTGAATTTCCAGTTCAATGGGAGTACTGCTTCCATTTCGTACACCAGTGAATACGGGGTTGCCCCTAGTAGGAGTTCTAATTGATGTCCTATATCCCCACAAGGCCAGTGGTAACTTCTCATGCCAACGCCTATGTTCCTTGATCATTTTTTGTATGATCACCTTTATAGACTTATTTGCTGCTTCTACAGCTCCATTTGTTTGGGGTCTATAAGGAGAGGACTTATGATGTTGGATTTTCTTATCCTTCAAGAGTTTGGCAAACTCTGCTTGGAAATGAGTTCCATTATCAGTGATAATCTCAAATGGTGTTCCGTACCGACAAAGGATGTTGGTTCGGACAAACTGTGTTGCCTTTTTGGCGTCTAATTCTGCATAGGAAGCTGCTTCAACCCACTTTGTGAAGTAATCCACAGCTACCAAGATAAACTGATGTCCATTCGAGGCTTTTGGATGTATTTTTCCAATTATATCAATTCCCCAAGTAGCGAAGGGCCATGGAGAAGTGATTGTATTCAGAGGAACGGGAAATCGTCCTTGGGACAAGCCTTATTCAGATCTCCGTAGTCAACACACATTCTGACCTTTCCGTCTTTCTTTGGGACCGGTACGATGTTTGCTAACCAGGAAGGGTAGGCAATTGGTTCTATGAACTCATTGTCCAGTTGCTTGGCAACCTCCTCTTTAATTTTCAAAGACCATTCTGGCTTCATTCTTCTCAACTTCTGCTTAACCGGCTTCGCATCTGGGTATAGTGGAATCTTATGAACTGCTATGGCTGGGTCTATTCCCGTGACATTACTTGCCTTCCACATGAAGCAGTCGACATACTTTCTGATGCAATCGACAACCTGTTCTTTATTCATACAATCATATGCAATGTATGTATGTTCATTTTCTTTGCCAATTATTTTCTTTTCATTTATTTCTTTTATTTCATTTATTTCATTTTTGCTAGATAATACTTGGAAAGCAAAAGACAAAGGGTAACCAAGAATCCGAACAATTTCATTGATAATAATGGAGTCATTCTCCAAGATTACATTAGACTTGACATTAGTGTTTTCTAAATCTGAAATTACAGAAGACTCAGAATTAGACTCTGACTTGGTGTTTGACTCAGGGATTGACTCGGTACAAGACTCGGGTTCAGGGTGTGACACTGGACTATATTTGACTACAGCAGCTTGTCCCTCCTCGGCATACCAATTCATCAGTGGTCCATCTGTTGTCTTGATCAGCTTTGTGAAGTCCCTTTTGTCTTCGACATTGGTTATCATAGCAACCTCATCAAAGAGATTAGGCCGCATGAAACCTTCCACAGTGATGGCATGGATGGAATGATTGGGCAAGGGGTTTGTGTTAATGTTTGGTTGCCTCCTGAGAGGAATGATGTCACCACTATCCACTAAATCCTGGATGCGGTTCTTCAAAGTCCAACAAGCATCTGTTTTATGCCCATTCCCTTGATGGTATTCACAATATTCATTGGCCCTATAACCGGAGGGTAATAGGTTTGGAGGAGGCCTTGGGTCCAAAGGCTTCAAATACTTCCCTTCCACAGCCTTTTTAAACACCAGATGAAGGGGCACCCCAAGATCGGTATATTGCCTTCTTGGCTGATTTCTCTGCCCAAGATTGCCCACACGTAAAGGATTCGCAGGGGCAATATTGGCCACTTCATTGGCCATGCTTGAGGAAGTAGGTTGGCCCTATTTCTTATACTTCGAAGCAGATCCCTCATCTACTATTTTTCCTAGTTGTATCAGATCTTCTACCTTGGTTGCAGTCGCAATGAGCGACTTGAACGTAGGCAGGTATTGGGTTTGCAGTTGAGCTTGATAGGTGGGCCTTAAATTTCTGATTATGATATCAATCTGCTCTTGTTCTGAAGGGCGATTGATCATTTGGGCGGCCTTCGCCCTCCACCTCGTAAGGAACGAGGAGAAGGATTCATTGTTGTTTTGTTTGGTGGTCTCAAGCTCCCTCCTGGTGACATCTACCTCAATATTATAGTGGTATTGAGAGTTAAATGCATTGCAAATGTCTTCCCAGGTTTTAATCTTGGAACGGTCCAGGCTTACAAACCACTTAAGGGCAGCACCGGTCAGAGATTGTTGAAACAATTGAGCAAAGAGCTCATCATTTAAACCCCAAGGGCTTAATGCCCCCACATACATCTTGAGGTGAGTTTTAGGGCAAGTAGTCCCATCAAACCTGTCCATCCCAGGCATCTTAAACTTCGGAGGCAATCTGGCTTGGGGAAACAAGGATAAGGAATCCATGTCTACCACCTCTTTGTGAGTTTTCATAGCAGTGATTGACCTTTCAAGCATTTCAAGCTTCCTTTTTAGTTCATCAGTTTCAGTGACATTCTTAGAGGGTGGATCCTCCAAGTTGATGACAGGGGTATTCTGAGCAGTCATGGGGGTACTAGTCTGCCCCACAATAGGTTCTTTCCCTAAATCTCCAGAAGTAGCAGATGTCTTAGGTGCTCCTCCCAGTTCAGCCAAGATGGCTACCCTTTGGGTGGCTAAAGCTTTGTCAATTTTTTCCTGCATCCTAACTTCAATTTCCTTAGCCTGTTCATCTAACAATGCCTTAATCTGTTCTATTGTAGCCATTTCAGGAATTTGAGTGGTTGGTGAGGTTGGGGTAGTAGAACTTGTGGGTGATTGCACAGTTGGTGTCGGTGTAGTTTGTGTAGGTGACGGCACACGGATAGTAGATACCTGCAAAGGTCAAAGGGCAAAGGATCAGGGTAGTGTGTAGGATAGGAAGACTCTTGGTCCATTTGCACACATCAAAAGATTTTCCCCCAAAACTGTGTTTTTATGTTGCATGAATGCACCTCATCACATCACAATTCATTTTAATGGAATGTGGCACTATCATTAGGTACATACAACCTAGGGGAAGGTTCTATTGGTACGTGAAAAATAGAGAATCGGCTTATCATAGGGACCCTTGAGTCTTGAGTAAGATATACCTAACCACATGTGAAACAAAGAGTTTCGCATGGGTCCGACAGTACGATTACTCATGGGCCATTCCAAAAGGATTGGAATGGTTTGCGACAACAGGGAGGACACTTTCGCTGTCCGCCGGCATAATCAAGGAGACTTTCCGGTCAGCGCTACTTGCTATCCAGACTCAGAAGTTTGAACAGAAAGAGAAGAAATTCATTTGAAAACGATTTTTTTTATGCAATGGAGGAAAATGATTCCCCCATGTAATGCAAGAGAAAAAGATTCTCTGAATGACAAAATAAATGCACATTTAATCAAACAAAAGGTCCATTAAAGGAAAAAGATTCCTTTTGTCAATTTTACTCCAATATCCTTAAAGAAAGGACATATATTGCTAAGGTACCCTGCGAAACAAATAAACGTACCCTAAAGAAGGGCAAGTTAGTGAAATAATCAATAGCAGTCAACCAGGGTCCCATAAATTATTTTTATGGTCCCTAGAAAGATTTTTTATTATTATTTTTTTTTGAGTTTAATTTTCAGTTCTAATGTCTTTAAAGAAAAGACAATCATCGCTACGGTACCCTGCAACATAAACAAAAATACCCTAAAGAAGGGCAAGTCAGTCAAATAACAATTGTAGTCCACTAAGATCTCATAAATCATTTTTATGTTCCCCAGTGGAGTCGCCAAATTGTGAACCTCGGTTTCCGCCGGAAAAGGATCCGGGCGAACGTTCACTCGTTGTCAGGAGTCGCCACTCAGTTTATTTTGTTCAAAGGGAAAAACTAAGAAAACCCTTGTTTGACTCCAATAAATGCATCCAATGTAAAGGTTTCTAGTCTGCGAACCCAAGGAGGATTCGGGGACTATGTCATGTATTCGACTAACTTTGCAATAAAAAAAGAAACAAATGTAAATGGAATGAAGAAAGGAAGGGGAACAGGTTGTTAATAAAGTGTGGACTTGCTATTTGGGGTGAATCCCAAATATGCCTACATACTCTCGTTTTTATGAGAGATCAAAGCCCATGTAGTTCGGTAAAGCCTATTTAAAGGTGATAAAGATTATGCTTCATGCATGTGTGTGTATGCTTCGTGCATTTTGTCGGGCTTTTTGCCAGATGTGTGAGATTTAGCACTTAGTGCTAAATGATGAAATTTAGGTACTTTGTACCAAAAGAGTGCAAATTTAGGCTCCGTGCCAAGAAGTTGATTTTAATTGTGAAATTAAGGTACTTTGTACCAAAACATTGTAATTTAGGCTTCGTGCCAGAAAGATTAATTTATTAGTCCATTAGGCCTTAGACCTAAAAGGATTAGGTCTTTGACCGAAAGATTGATTGATTCGTAGTTGTTTTCGGTGAGAGATCGGTTATTTAATTGATTAAGTCTTAGACCTAAAATGATTAGGCCTTTGACCGAGAAGAAATTAAGAAGAAGATGAAATGCTTGAATTCACCAAAAAAATTAGTTAGAATGTTACCTTGTTTAGAATTTTCCCACTTCGAAGTTCCAGATCTCGTTTTCTTGGATCTTGGATTACGGTTCTTGATTGCCGGTTAATTCTTGTAGCACAAACTCGGGTTTATGTAAGTAAAAGTTCAAAAGAATATCTTAATTGTGAGAGCAGACAATTCGACAGCACAACGCCCCAAGGTTCCAAAAGCCAACCTCTATTCTGAATTCCGAACTGCTATTTATAAGCAAAATCCGGGTTGGACGGCGGCCGGGCCGCCGTCCACGGTGGTCAAACCGCCAGTCACGGCGGCCGCGCCGCCGGCCCAAATCCGGTCCGACTCACGCTATATTTTTGTAAAAACTGATTTTCTGGGAGCCACGGGCCTCAAAAAATTACTCCGAGACCATATCCGTGATTCTCACGTCGCTCCGAACATTTCAAGTACCATGAAGATACACTTTTGATGAACTTGAACTTTTACTGTGGCCGCCTGGTCCTTTGTAGTCCAAGAAAATTGGCTTTCCGAGCCTCAAAATTCGAGTGTTCACAGTTTTACTTAATCCAGCAAAACCAAGTCAAATTACAGAGTCAAAATCCACACAATTATATTTTTTTAAAAAAAAATGAGTATAAGTAATTATTAAATATATATATATATTAAATATAAAAATGCAATTTTTAAATTCGTGGAAAAAGAAAATTTAATATGAATTGAGGTAAGTTAACCTAAGGACATAATACATACTGCTCGATTAATAAAAAAGGTCGACTTTCATTTCAGTTGAATTTGCCAATATATGTGATTTGCCCAAATGACATTTTCATAGCTTGCATATGAATTGCAGTTATTGAAATTTCTTATGGAGTCTACTATAACAAAGCACAATATATATATATATATAGAAGGAATATAAAATTTAATTCAATTTATAATCCTTAAATATAAAATTGGTTGTAAGAAATTAAATTAATTATATTTTAGAAATAGAAGCTGGATTATCAAGGATATATTTCAAAGATAATATTGGGTTTAAAGTGTAGTAGTATTGTGAAAATTGGATTAATTTTTCAACAATAATAAATACAGTCCGTAAATAATTACACCAATAATTATACCAGAAAAATTCTCAGGAAAGAGAGGTGAGTCACAATAGACACTCTTAAATACCAAGTCTTTCCTTAGATATAATTTTTCAGACATATAATCAATAGCATAAAATATCACAACTATACCAAAAATAACTATTAAATAATTAATAAAGAGAACACTAAATTTAACGAGGTTCGGCCAATTTTGTCTATGTTCTCCGACACCACCAAAATAATATTTTTAATTTCAAAGAAGAAATACAAAAGAGAGAGAAGAAAAATAAGCCTTATACATTAAATGGACTTATTTTTTGGGATGATTCAAACTAAAGGGGAAGGTCCCCTTTTATAACAAAATTTCTCCTTCAAAAATTTCACATCTTTCGATGTGGAATAAATAGCCATATTTAACAAATCTCCACCTTGGCTATTTTTCTATTTACAACCTACAAATAAGAAACTATTTTAGTAGTATCTTCAAATGCGCTATGTAGCGTTCATCTTCAATTTCTCAAAACATTGATCATGTTCAAACAATGATTGAACTTGACAGTTGTCACTATCTTTGTCAACATATCTGCGGGATTGTCAGTGATCCAAATTTTCTGAAGTAATATTTCACCTTTTTTCAGAATCTCACGTACAAAATGATATCAAATATTGATGTGCTTCGTCCTTGTATGATAAACTTGGTTCTTTGCTAAATGAATAGCACTTTAGCTATCACAATACACTTTAATGTTTTTTTGTCTAACTCCCAGTTCACCAAGCAACCCTTGAAGCTAAATTACTTCTTTAACAGCCTCTGATACTTCCATGTACTCTGCTTCCATAGTGGACAAGGCAACTATTGACTGTAACGTAGACTTCCAACTAACCGGCCCCTTAGCAAGTATAAATACATAACCAGTAATTGGTCGACGTTTATCCAAATCACCAGCATAATTGGAATCACAATATCTAACTGCATATTGATCATCTTTCTCATCCCGCTCAAATATCAATCCAACATCTATGGTGTTCAGAATATACCGCAGAATCCATTTCACAGCTTGTCAGTGCTCCTTACCAGGATCATGCATGTACCTGCTCACAACTCCAACTGCTTGTGAAATGTCTGGCCTTGTACATACCATAGCATATATCAAGCTACCAACAACATTTGCATATGAAACCTTTGACATGTACTCCCATTCTGCTTCATTTTTAGGAGATGAAGATGCATCGAGTTTCATATGAGGTGCAAGGGGTGTATTTACATATTTTGACTTTTCATTCAGTCCAAAACGCTGTAGTACCTTCTTCAGATAATATTTCTTATTCAAAAAAAGCTTTCCTCTCTTCCTATCTCTGTATATCTCCATACCTAAGATTTTTTTAGTTTCACCTAAGTCTTTCATTTCAAACTCCTGATTCAGTTGAGCCTTCAACTTCTCAATTTTTCCTTGATTCTTTGAAGTTATCAGAATATCATCAACATACAGGAGAAGATATATGAAAGATCTATCTTGTAGCTTGTACAAATACACAAAATGGTCGTATTTGCTCCTTGTGTACTTTTGCTTCATTATAAAATTGTCAAATCGTTTGTACCACTGCCTCGGAGATTATTTCAATCCATACAATAATTTTACCAATTTGCATATCCGTTTTTCTTCTCCAACAACCTTAAACCTTTCTGGCTGAGTCAAATAGATTTCCTCTTCTAAGTCTTCATGTAGAAATGTAGTTTTTACATAAAGTTGAACAAGTTCTAAATCTAATTGTGCTACCAAGGTCAATAAAATTCTAATGAAGAAATGTTTTACAATTGGAGAAAATACTTCATTATAATCAATTCCTTCCATCTGAGCATAGCCTTTAACTACCAATCTTGCATTGTAGCGCACATCGTTTTTTTCAAGAAATCTTTCTTTCTTTGTAAATACCCATTTGCATCCAATTACCTTTTTTCCTTTGGAAGATTAGCTAGCTTCCATGTCTGATTCTTTCCAAGGGACTGTATTTCATCATCCATGGCTTTTCTCCACTTCTCCTTTTCTGAACTTTGGACAGTTTCACTATAAGTGTTAGGAATGCCATCATTTGTAATTAGAGATGCATAAGCCATCATATCATCAAATCGAGCAGGTTTGTGAATCTCTCATCGTGGCCTATTTAGTGCAATAGATTCTTGTTGCCGTATAGGTTCTTGGATTGAAATCTCTTCTTCATCTAACTCCACCTCTACCATAGGAGTGTTTTCATCTGTTTTATTTGTTGCTGGATCAACAATTCTTCTTTCAAACTCCACTTGCTGCGGAGTATCATTTGTTTATTGCATAATTTCATTTGTTACCTTTTTCAATACGGTAGACTCATCAAAGGTAACATCTATGCTAAAGACTATCTTTTTTGCCGCTAGACACCAAAGGCAAAGTCTTTTCATACCAGTGGTAATCCCCATAAAGAGTGCTTTCTTTGCCCTCGGATCTAACTTTAATTCCTTAATATGGTAGTATGCAGTGGAATCAAACACACATAAGAAATCATAATCAGTAGCAGGTTTTTCAGACCATGTCTACAAAAGTATTTTATCACCAATAGCAGCTGATGGTAAGCAATTAACGAGATGACATGCACATGTCACAGCCTCGGCCCAAAATTGTTTGTCCAATCCAGCATTGGATAACATACACCGAACTTTCTCCATCAATGTCTGGTTCATGCGTTCTGCCACCCCATTCTGTTATGGTGTATCTCTAACTGTGAAGTGTCTAATAATACCTTCATATTGACAGAATTTTAAAAATAGATCATTTTTATACTTTTCACCATTATCTGTGTGGAGACATTTGACTTTTCTGCCCGTCTGAGTTTTCATCATCTTTTTTCATATGAGGAAAACTCTTAACACTTCATCCTTCTTCTTTATAGTATACACCCATACTCTCCGAGAGAAATTATCAATAAATGTTACAAAGTAGTGCTTTTCTCTCATTGAAGCTATCTTGGAAGGACCCCATATATCTGAGTGAACATAGTCCAAAATACCCTTGGTATCATGGATTGCAGTACCAAACTTCACTCTAGTCTGCTTGCCTTTGACACGATACTCACAGAAATTTAACTTTTGGGGTTGCACTCCTTTCAATAATCCCTGTTCTAACAACAGTTTCAAGGATTTATCACCAGCATGTCCCAAGCACATATGTCATAATCTGGTTATTTTCAACTCTTGATCAATACTGGAAGCTACTACTGCTGTCCCAATAATTGTATTACTCTGATAGTAATACAAGTTATTGGCCTTTCTTAATCTTTTCATTATCATCAGTGCACCAGAGATGATTTTTATTACTCCATCTGCTACATTTACAATGAATCCCTTTGATTCTAGGGCTCCCACAGAGATGAGATTTTTCTTCAAACTCAATACATATCAGACATTTGACAGTATTCTAATTGATCCATCATGATTCCTCAATTGGATTAAACTAATTCCTTTAATCATTCATGGACTGTCATTTGCTATGTAAACAGTTGCTACTTCTAGTTCTCTAAAGTTAAAAAATAATCCCGATTGGAACACATATGATGACTACAACCAGAATCAGGTAGCCATACACTAGAAGAGCTTGTTGATGACGCAACAACTAATGAAAGATCTGACTCTTCATCATCACATTCAGCTACATTTGAATTCACGACAGCTTTCCCTTTATCAGATTTGCTTTTATTACTCAGCTTGGGATAATTTATCTTCCAATGCTTTTTCTCTCGGCAAAAGGCATATTCATCTTTAACTGGTCTAGATTTTGATCTCCCTTTCTTTTCTCTCTTCCTGCTTTGAGAGCGACCTCTAATAATCAATGTTTATGCTATTTCACTTGAACTCTCTTTCTTGTCTTTCTTTCGTAGTTTGTAACTGTATAGTACAACAGTTACTTCAGAGAGAGTTACTTCAGCCTTTTCATGGAGTAGAGTTATTTCAAGAAACTCAAACTCTTAGAAGGGATCCCAACAGCATCAAAGTCAAATCTTCTTCTTTAAAAGTCACATCCAAATTCATCAAATCAGCTACCAGCTGATTAAAATTGGTGATGCTTTCATTCATAGTGGTACCTGGAATATAAGTGAAGCAAAACAATCTCTTCTTTATATGAAGCTTGTTCTGACTGCTTTTCTTTAAAAAAAATTTCTCCAATGCCTTCCATAATTTACTTGTGGAAAATTTCTTGGAGAACACATACTTCTGTTCTCTAGAAAGGCACGATCGAATTGTACCACAAGCCACACGATTGATGGCTTTTCAATTTTTTTCATCAATGTCTTCTGGTTTCTCTTTTCAATGGTAATTTCTAGACCTTAGTAAAAGAGAGCGTCTAGAACCTCACTTTGCTACATACCAAAATGGCTTGTACTATCAATAATCTCCACTGCAAATCTAGTATTTGATATATTATTTCTTGACCAAATTGACGAAGTGGATGCTGTCTCCTTTGGAGTAGATGATTTGCCTGAGTCGTCTATCATCTCTGCTTCAAAAAAATTATTTAATAACTAACAAATGCAAAATATAAATAATTCAAAAAAATCTTTTCTGATGTGGAAGATCAGACTAGGCTGCAACCACAGAGCATACTCAGAAAAACTTAGCTCTGATACCAATTATTGTGGAAATTAGATTAATTTTTCACCAATAATATGTATAGTGTGTGAACAATTACACCAATAATTATACCAGAAAAATTTCCAGGAAAGAGAGGTGGGTCACAATAGACACTCTTAAATACCAAGTCTTTTCTTAGATAAAATTTTCCTAGACATATAATCACTAGTACAAAATACCACCACAACTATAGAAAAAATAGCTATTAAATAATTAATAAAGGGAACACCAAATTTAACGAGGTTCGACCAATTTTGCCTACATTCTCGAATATCACCAAAATAATATTTTTAATTTCTAAGAAGAAATACAAAAGAAAAAAAAAGAAAAATAAGCCTTATACATTAAATGAACTTATTTTTTGGGATGATTCAAACTAAAAGGGAAGGTCCCCTTTTATAACAAAAATTCTCCTTCAAAATTCCACATCTTTCGATGTGGGATAAATAGTCATATTCAACAAGTAGAACTTATAATTTTCAAATGATTAGATCATAAGTTTAAGCTAGAATTGAAATGGACAAACATTCCATCTGTAAATTCTTAATTTTTTTTTTGAAAAAAAAGGGTTTCTTTGAGCAACTTAAAGTTTATATTCGAGGAATTTACATTGTTTATGAAATCCATGTCCTGCTTTTCACATATACGATATTTTATTTTTTGTTTATATAATTTTTGTTGAAAAAATAGACTTAGACTTAATCCCCCTCCCCCAAAAAATTTAGGTTCGAACATATGCGAAAAATTTAGAGCGTAAAATTTACAGGACTGAACATCTATAGATGATATAACATTGAAATATTGGATCAGTGGCTCTGATACTATATTGAAAAAATAGAATTAGGCCTAACTCAACCTTAAATGTTAGCTCATGGAGTGAGAATTATTCAAACCATTAGAAGAAGTACATCATTGTTATACTTAAGCAAGTGAGATACTCAATGCACTCCTCTCACACCAGTGCCGAACACATGAAAAATCTGAAATTTGAAATTTGTAGGACTGGACACAATAGGATTATATCCATCAACAAGATTATATTTCTTATCAAACATATGAAGAATAATTTAATTTTGTTCTTGATCAAGTAAAAAATAAGTTATTGCAAGTCAGATATATTAGTTCTCATTCTTAAATTGCTTATGTTTTTATCAAGCCCTTAGCTAAAGACCAATTCGTTGGTTGCGTAACAAGTTGATTGTGTTATCTAACCTCGCTCAACTTATGAGAGAATGATAAGGAATATAGTCATATTACGATAGTTATTGTATTTTTGAAATATAAATATTACATCCTAGATATTATTGTTGAAATATTATTATTCCTATTAGGAATACTTTTGTATAAATATCTCTTATTGTTACTAGAATATTATTGAGAGCCTTTAATTATTTCAATATTAGGCATTTTCTTTTCTTTTACAGTTTTATGGCGTTATTTTTTCTTCCTTTTTCTATTTTATTTTTTTGTACTATTTGTCTTTATTTATATTTTCTTATTCATAAATAGTTTTATTGTTCTTATATTCACAACATACACACAAAATACAAAAACATATATATAAACTTTACATAATATATATATAAATTCATAAATATCTACATAACATGCATCAAATATATACAAATTATATACACAATATACTTAATTTTTTTAACTTTTTTTTTAATTTTATCTACATACAATATACACATACAATATACATATTAAATATATAACATACACACAATATCTACAAATATTTATATAATATATACACAATAGACATGCAATATATATACAATAAAATTATTATTTTTTATTTTTTATATGTATAATATGTAAAATTTATTTAAAAGTAAATTTAGTATTTTTATTAATATATTTTTATATATTTCACTTTTTTATATAAATTTTGTGAGTGTTATTTCTTATTTGAAATCGAAATTAAAATTTTTGCTTTATGAAAATTATTTTATATGTTGAAAATATAATTTAAAATATTAATTTTTATGATTTTATTAGAATATATTTATTCAATAGTAAATTTTGAAAAAATAATAAAAATTGAAGTAAAATATTGTTTAAAGTGAAAGAAAAAATATTTTTGAAATAAAAATTTATTTTAGCGAGGAATGAGGTATTTTTAAAAATTTGACCATATTTTTTTCTAAAAATATGAATATACTGTAAATATAAAGAAAATAGGTAAAGAAATATGAGAAATTTCTTTATTATGAACTATGTCTCATATACTATTCATGATGGCTGTATATAGTGATTTAATTAGACTTTAAATAAGAACAAAAAAATATAATTATCATGAAGTTAATCCTAATTTGAATAGGATAAATTAAGTTAATCATAATCTTGATAGACAATGTTGATCTAATTAAGTATTTATCCACATATCTTACAATATTTTTCTTTAAATGACTATTCTTATGAATATACTTCGTTAAAACCTTGCTAAAAAAAACCTATTAATATAAAAATTTAGCAAAGAAAAAAAAGTACAATATTCATAGATAACTTTTCCTAAAAAATATATCAAACTAAAATATTTTAAGTGAATACATCTCAATATCGTGTACATATCTTTTGATGATTAATGTTGACATTGCCTTTGTGAGAAATTCTACTAGATTATCACTTGAACTCACTTTGCAAATATCAATTTTTTCTTCTTTTATAAATGTATGAGTGTAAAAGAACTTTGATGATATATATTTGGTTCTGTCATCCTTTGTGTAGTCTCTTTGATTTGTGTAATACATACTGCATAATTATCATGTAATATTATTAGTTTGTTGATTTCTATTGGTAATCCATAAGCTCGTCTAATATATTTGATTATGAATCTCAACAATATATATTCATGACTAGCTTCATGAATGACTAATAATTCTAAAAGAGTTGATGAAGCAATAATGATTGTTACTTCACATATTGTCACACTCCAACTCTTTAAAATTAAAGTGGACTTAACTTGCTATAAATCTTAAATCATAACTTATTTATTTACTATTTCTCACAAATATATAATCATTTATAATATTTATTTCATCATTTACATCATTAAAGATAATCTATAAAAATTTAAACAATTTTCAAACTATAATCAAACTGAAAATACTAGTATGTTGGCCCAACATCTTCTATATTCAGAAGAATTTCAAATTTAAGAGTCTATATTCTATTGAAGGCTACCAAGTTGGTCTTCAAAAGTATCTGAAAAATATTAATAATAAAAGGGTGAGTTTAACTACCCAGTGAATAGGTAAATATGTAACAAGAAAAAATAAAACAAGTTTTAATATTATTTAATATATATTTAATCAATAATCAGTTGGATAATTAATTCTTGAAATTTTAAAATAACTTTCAAACATTTCTCAGTTCTCAGAAAAATCAGAAATAATTCAATTCATGCATCTTTTGTATACACTCAAATATAATTCATACTGATTTAACTTTAATCAATTGGCGCATGATAACTTATCTCGCAAGCGCAAGTAGATATAACTTCAATATACATGTGCAGAACAATTACCCTAGCGAAGAGTAATTTATATTATTATTAATATTTATACGAACACCTGTCATCAAAGTGCGATCTCGTAGGATTATAATAAGAGTGTATATGAATTATTTATTTATCATAATCTAAGCATTCAATCACATATATAAAAATTTAAACTACCATTATTTGTTCTCAATTTATAAGAAAATAAATATCATTAAAAAATATATCATCGTCTTGAATTTTGTAAATTCTTTTCTAAAATCATAAATATATATAATATTTTAGAAATACAATATTACATATTTATCCATTCACTTAAGTCTAATATTGTATTTGCTTAATCAACAAGGTTCTTTTGATATTTTATAACTGTAGCTGAGTTCGTTCTTATAATAATATAAAAATATTATTTAATTTAAATTATACCTAGCTACTACAGATGTATGCTATGAAAATAATATTTGATTTTGATTCTTAAATTTTAACTATTATCTTGGTAACTCTCAAAATTTCTAAAATAATACTCCAATGAGTATTATTCAATACTTATCTATCTAATTCTCCAATAAATATTTTCAACGACTCAATATAATATTAAATATAAAAATTTACTAGTATGTTTAATATTTCTATACATAATTTAATTATATTATTTTAATTCAATTATATTAATAGTTTATTACTATCAATAACATTTATTTATTAACTAATTTATTCAATTATATATTGAATTATATTAATTTAATCTATAACTTATACATTATTAGCTTTCAAAATAAATTTTGTGCTAATATTATTATTATTATTATTTATTTTATTATACTTTGTGATATTAATAATATTTACTTGGATATTAATATTGTTTAATTAATTTTTATTACTTAAAATAATTACTTAATATCTTTACTTTAACTATAGTAATTTATATTGATTTCAATAATAATAAAAATAATAGCATATAATTTATTTACTTAATAATACTTTATTTTTATTTTCTAACAATTATTTATAATAAAGTCACTAAAAATAAGAATAACGTATTTATGAAATTAAAAATAATTATTTAATTACTATTATTTTAAAATTAATAATTTATGTTAAATCTAATATTTAATTTTATTAGTCATAATAATAATAATAATAACTTAACTATTCAAGTAAATATTTAGTAGATATATATATATATATATAAAAGGTTAATAGTAATAGTCAAAATAACAATATTAATAATTATACTAGTATTGAAAGTTATTAATATTTATAAAATTTTATTTATAATACTTTTACTACTACAATCTAATAATTTTAATAATTAATTACTACCTAGCATCATTTATGTTTTTATAGTTATTATAATTTATTCTTAAGTAAAAATAATGATAATTTCATTATTATAATTATTGCAATATTAATCTTTTATTTATAATTAAATTTTAAATCATATTTTATTTATCACCTAATTTAATCATTTAATAATAATTAACTCCATTTTATTTATAAATAATTTAATTAACTTATAAATAAAATTCTTATATAGTTAATAATTTAATAGTAGTGTTTAATATAACTTAATTTAATAAACTATTAATTTTTTATCTTTCAATTTACTTATTTTTTTATAAATATATTTATTTATATTCTTATATCTATATTACATCCAATTTATTTTGTAATTTACTAACAAAATTTATACTTTAAGAATTTATCTTGATTTAAATATAATTATTTTTATTCTAAAGCTAGTATTCATTTATATATACATATATACCCATATATACTTACTTTCATTCTAATTAATTATTTAATAAATCATTGTATATATATTAATAAAATTCTTAAATATAATTTACTGATATTTTTAAATTTATTAATTTACAACTAGTTACTAATTTATCAATTTTATATAATTAATTTATTCTACGATTTACGATATTTACAACTCTAATTTTTAATTCATTTTCTTTATTAATATTTTTATTTTAAATCTAATACTTATATATATTAACAAAAATTTATAATTTAATAAATAATTTTTTTAAAGTTACTAACTAATAACTAACTAATTCATAGTTTTATTAATTCAATATAAATATTAATTTATTCTATAATCTAATAATATTTAAATTAATATTTAATTATTTTAATTATACTTAATATTAATATTTTTATTTATATATTTGCTGTCTAATAATTAATTATCTTTTATTCTAATTTATTCTTTAATAATAATTAATTAATTATTAAAAATTATAATTTCTAATTTATAAATTTATTAATTTATATTAATTCCTTTTTAGTCTAATAATTTATAATTTCCCTATTTATATTTGTATTATACATAATTTATTTCCTTTAATTATTTCTAATTTATCAAAATTTTCCACATAAAAATTTTATATCCAAAATTTCTTAGTAATTCAAAATTTTAATTATTTAAAAATTATTTTAATTTCTTTTTAAATAACCCTAAATACAAAAATATATAGATTTTTTTTAAATATTCATCCATAATTCATAAGTAATACACCAAATCGAAACTTAAAACGAGAAGATTCTAAAAATATCCGTGTCACCGAAAAAAAGTAAAAAATCATAAAAAATATCCCCGAAAGTTCATGCTGGTGCTAGGATTGGATGACGTGTGAGCTTTACTTCGACGTTGGACAGCGACTTTTCTGGTGATGATCAACGCGGCGGAGGATGCTCTCCCTGGTGGTCCGACGCGTGTTAATAGTTGATAGATGCAAAGCGGCAAATTGAAGAAAAATTACACTGTCCATCCGATCTCCACCCTTAATTCTCTCTCCTCTATCCTTGAATCTCAGTTTAAATTCTTTTTCTTCTCTCATACTCACTCCCTTCTCTTTGCCTTCCTTCTCTAATATTTAATTATTACAACTAAACCCACAATTAACGTTTCAAAATTAAAGCATCCACTATACCTAATCTTTTAATTATTTATTCTTTTTTTATCATTTTTTTCACCATTTTATTTTGTCTCCCATTTGTCTATCATTTTTATCACTTTCCTTTTTTTTTTTTCTGAAAAGTATTTATTTATTTGTAACGAATATAAGGGATGCCAGATATGTCAGAATTTACAATTTTTTGCAACAAGTTAGGCATAGAAGCAAAGGAATTAAAAACTCTAAAGATGCCTTGCTTTCGGCCGAGAGATGCTAGAAAATTGGCCGCTTGATTGCCTTCACGATAAACATGTGATAATGAGGAGTTGCTGTGATGAAAACTGGACTTTAGCTGATTAGCGAGGCTTCGGATCGCTGGTGCTTGAATCTGGCAGTAAATGGCTTCACAATCTGTCTCCATTACCAATGAGGTGTATTGATGCAGGGTGCACCAGTGGATGGCAAAGAAAAGGGCCTGCCACTCCGCATCTTCTGGTGTTTGAGCGAACAAATTGAAGTTGAAGGCTACAGTCACATTTCCAAAGCTATCTCTTAAGATTGCTCCACCTGCAGTACGTGTCTTGGTCCAAGACGCATCTACATTTAATTTCAACTGACCTGTAGAAGGATTTTGCCATGTAACTAGAGTCAGCTTCATCTTCTGAGTCTTGCCGAAATTGTCAGGCAGGTAGTCATGGAGTAAAGGAACCGGCTTCACAAATTTTTTCCTTGCATGAGCAATGCCCCAATTTAATAATGTGAACTGAATCTGATTTGAGATGTTTGGCTGATGGAATACTTCACCGCCCCATGTAACCTTGCAATAAGAAACCCAAGTGGAGTATAGAATAAGTTGAGGAATTAGACGAGCAAGCCTGCCCTCAACCATTTTTGGACTGTACTCCATCCACCACTGCATTAATTCTTGTTTAACAAAGTCCTGTTGTGATGCTGCGGACAAGAATCTGTTCCTATATTCGCTCCATATTTCCTGGATAGCTGGGCAAAGATAAAAAGTATGGTTTATGGTGGCAGCGTTTGACATACAGAAGGGGCAGTGTGAGGCAAGATTAATGCCAATCTTCTGCAATCTATACGGTAATGGAAGAGATTTTTTTAGAAGCCTCCAGCTGAAGATAGAAAATTTCAAAGGAATGGTATGATCCCATAGCATTTTGAAGGATACCAGCTCTGATTTATGATGCCGAACATAACCATAAGCCTTGGAGAGCTTGAAATATTCATCACCAGTATCCGTCCATACCCATTGACCATCCCTGTAATAAAAAATTGCCAAACACAAGTCATTGACCTTGCACAACCGTTTCCAAGTCAAAGAGTCCGAAGATTTAAACTCCATGTTGCCAGCTCTGTGATATTTTTTATTCATGAGTTTCGACCAGAGTGTGTGTCCCTGTTTGTAATTGAGCCATAATTTAGCCGAATAGGCATCCTGAAGTGAAGCCAACGATCTTAATCCTAAGCCTCCTTCGCCTGTAGGGAAGCAGAAGTCAGAGTATCTAACCCAGTGATAACGGTCCTCAGCACATGTACTCCAGAAAAAATTAGAGCATTTTTTCTCCAAAGCATTGATGATCTTTTTTGGGAGGAGCATAGCTCCTAAGGTATGGATGGGGATGGAGCTTAGAACATGCTTTATCAACAGCAATCTGCCACCTGGAGAGAGGAGACGTTTAGTCCAGCCCATTAACTTTGCATCAACCTTCTGAAGTAAGTACTGACAATATTTTTCTCTGTTTATCCCTTTATATATAGGAGCACCTAAGTAAGTAAAAGGGAGGGGACGATTCTTAATTAAGAGAAGTTTTCTCATTCGGTCCACAAAAATAGAGCGGCACTTTGCCGAGCAATAAAAGTATGATTTATCAAAATTGATAGCCTGGCCTGAACCTGTTTGATATTCACTCAAGAAAGCCATAAAAATTTTTACACTCCTGGCGTCACCGTTGAGAAACACCAAAAGATCATCAGCAAAAGCTAAATGCGATATAACATCACAATTCCTGGCAGACTTGTATGGAGTGATTTTGCCCAAATTGACTAAATTGTTCAAGCCCCTGGTAAAGCACTCAGAAGCAATAATAAAAAGCAGAGGCGAGAGAGGGTCACCTTGTTTTACCCCCCGTTTAGGACTGAAGAAACCATGGCTTTCCCCCATTAACAACAACAGATAATTTGGTAGCCTCAAGATTAGAGATGATCAATCTGACAATCCTTGCTGAAAAGTCAAATTTAAGAAGAGTAGCTTCAATAAAGCACCATGAAACCCTGTCAAAAGCTTTGGCCATATCTAATTTAATTGCTAGATTATGACCTCGGGTTTTTCGATCAATGTCATGAATGAGTTCGTTTGCAATCAAAATTTGATCATGAATCGAACGGCCTTTGAGAAAGCCTGCCTGCTCAGGAGAGATGATGATTTCAAGAATAGGAGCCATTCTATTTGCAATAATCCTTGTGCAAACTTTACTAATGAAGGTAGTCAGGCAAATGTGTCTAAAATGATTGAAAGTAGATGGATTCTCAACCTTCGGAAGAAGAATGATTTGAGCAGCACTAAAAGCCGATGGAATTGGTAATCCCACAAAGAATTCTTGAACCGCACTGCAAACATCCCAAGAAACAATCTCCCAACAAGTTCGAAAAAACATTCCGTCAAAACCATCCGGGCCAGGGGCACTTGTCGGGTCAAGTTGCCAGACAGCTTTCTTGATTTCTTCACAGGAGGGAATCTTAATAAGCTCTTCATTTTGATCGTCAGTCACAAGAGATGGAATAACATCAAGAATGGAATCAAATTCACCTGAAGCAGAAGATCCGAAAAGATGCTGGTAAAAAGAGACAGCTTCAGTACCTATATGAGTTTGCTCAGTCAACCATAGACCCGCACTATTTTTTATGGCAGATATTCGATGAAGCTTCCTTTTCATTTTAACATAGTTGTGAAAGAAAGCTGTATTAGCATCCCCCTCTTGAAGCCACTTAATATGAGCTTTTTGTTTCCAGAAAAGTTCCTGAAGCTTGTACCTGCGAATTAACAGAGCTTGTTTTTGCTGCCATTGAGCACGATTGGAGGAAGTCGCATCTGCTAAGTAAGCCATTTCAGCATCACTGGCAGCCTTTTCGGCTTCTTCAGTACCCAGGAAAATATTCCCAAAATTATTACGGTTCTAATTTTTGATTGCCCTCCGTAATGAGAAAAGCTTTTTGAATAAACCAACCATACCACCTCCATAAAAATCCCCTTTCCAGTGTTGTTCAATAAAAGGCAGGAAAGAAGCATCCATGAGCCACATGTGTTGAAACTTGAAAGGTTTGGGAACTTTCACCTGAGACTGTTTGCATGTTAAAAAGAGAGGAGAATGATCTGAAGTGGTTCGGCCCAAATGGTGAACAAAAACATCAGTAAATGCATCATAAAATTGATTATTAGCCATCATACGGTCAAGACGCTTCCAGACTCGACCAGATGAACGTTGGCCTGTCCATGTAAAATCACGGCCCTGAAATGGAATATCCACTAAACCACAATCATCAGAACACATAATAAAGTCTTGCATATTTTGAAGATTAGGAGTGGCATTGCCTTTATATTCATGGGAGTGCTTAGTGACATTAAAGTCACCACCAATAAGCCAAGGGGCAGAAGAAGAAGTGGCTAAGTCAACCATATTATTCCACAATTGTTGTCTAACTTGTCTGGAGTGACGAGCATAGACAGCAGACAAAGTGAATGAAAAACCCAATGGACGAAATGTAGCAGAACAAGTGAGCATTTGACGGGTATCAGAAAAACCAGATAAGGAAATAACATTTTCTTTCCAGAAGACCCATATTTTATTGTCAAGAGAACAGTATACATCACTAAAACCCAATTTATTGCAGTAAAGTAGACTTTGTGAAGAGTCAACCATAGGCTCCAGAACAGAAATAAAAGAAACTTGAGAATCAATACAAAGCTGAACCAATCTAGAGATAGAAGAAGAAATACCTCGAACGTTCCAAAAAATGCAATTCACGAGGATTTCAGATCAACAGTAACCTGAGTTAGAGAGTTCTTTTTAAGCTTGCTCGATTTTGAAGGCCTTCCTCATTTTTTTCGTTGCACCACAGTAAACCCATCGCCCATATTTTCCACATCATCCTGAACAAAGTTCTGGGCAGCTTGCAATTTCCTGCCAATTATAGAACCTGATTCCCTCAACTCTTCCGTTGAGACAACTTCCTGATGCTCTGAAAGATAAGAATCGGAATGATGTTGAATATCATCGCCATCCGAGTGAGGCATCTGGTCTACGTCAGAGCCATAAGAGTTTGGATGAACAGAAGGAGCTGCAGAGGTCAAATTATACAAAAGACTATCGTCAAACACAGGATTCTTTGGAGCCGAAGAAGGCCCTTTGTCTACGATATCTTTATCAGGATCAACATTCGACATGGTATTGCTAGAAGAAACAATGTTTGCATTTGTTGAAGGAGCAGTGTTATTTTGAGCATCAGCAACCGTAACTGTTGGTTCAGGAGTTGGCATAGTTGCATGGCTTAAAACCTCTGGACCTTTGGCTTTCATGGCTTTCGGTACCCATATTTTTTTCGGTTCAGCTACAACCTTTTCAATCACCGGTGTCAACTGCTCAGTTTTTGAATTTCCAGAATTTACAAATGTGCATGACGAGACTTGATGCCCCAACCGATGACAATGATCACAGTAAGCCGGAACATTTTCATACCCAATAGGTTGAAAGAAACAATTCCCAGCATCATTAATCCATAAACGAGTCTCAAGGTCCTTCGAAAGATCAAGCTCCACACAAATTCTAGCAGTAGAAGGGCGAGATAATGTTGCAGTGGCTGCATCTACTTTTAATGGTCTCCCAATTAAATTGGCAATGGGATAAAGAGCAGTTTTTTTGAATAAATGAATGGGAAGGCCATCCAGAGTAATCCAAATAGGCACAATAGGGCTATCCATCATCGGAAAGCCATTGAAAAACCATGTTTGTTTGAGCCAACAACGAAGAAAATCTTCCTCTTTATCAAACCTGATGAGCACATGATTGGGGTCCAACAAACCTAGGGCAAAGTCCCCACAAAATCCGATTTGATCTAAAGATTTTTTGAGCGATTTCATAGCTGGGCGACCAGTAGAGAATTTGCCGATCACAGCAAAACGGAAATCATGGGAAAGATGTTCTGACTCCTCGTGAGTAAAAGTAATAGCCGGAACTCCTTTGTAAGTTTGGGAAGGCTTCGAAAACATCTCAGGAGCCAAAGTTTGAATATTAGAAAAGGAACGATCAACGTCAAAGGTTTTATCTCCATGTTTAAGAATATCTGCAAAAGAGCGGTTGTATGCAGAAGGCTCCGGAGGAGCCTCTGCCTGAGAACTCGTAGCCGTGGCGCTGAAGAAAAAGAAACCCTAGCAGTACAGATTTCCCAACACCTAAACTTTTTATCACTTTCCTTTATTTTATTATTATTATATATATGTTTATATATTTTTATAATAGTTTCATCCTTTATTAATTTTTTTACTTTAATAATTTTTTTAACTTTAACTATATTATTATTATAAAAAAAATTATAAGGTATTACACATATCGTCATAAAATATCAATATTATTATATGTAAATACATAGCCTATTTGGGACCAAACTCTATGAGGATTAGAAAGATATCCAATATCAATATATCTTGTTAATTCAGACTTTTATTCATTTTGGAAAATCAAACTCATATCTATGTGCTACGTAAATAGCATATAACATTTTTTTTATTTTATTCTAATACCTTTTAGTTGGTGTAGAACTAAACATTGTAAATAAGTTAACTGTAAAAGCAATATTTGGTCTTATGTTATTAGCAAGATATAAAAATACTCATAACATACTCAGATATGGTATTTCAAGACTAATAATCTTTTTATTATTTTTTGCTGGGTAAAAAAAGATCTCATTTTATATCAAGAGAATGAATAACCATTGGAGTGCTTAATGGATAAGATTTATCTATATAAAATTATTTTAAGATTTTTTGATACATGATGCTTGATGAGTAAGAATTCCATTTAACATATGCTCAACTTGAAATTCAAGATAAAATTTTTTTCTTTCAAAATTCTTGATTTCAAGTTCTTTCCTTAAATAGTCTGCAGTAATAAGATATCTTCTGAAGTTTTCACTATATTTTAATCGTCAATATAAACTATAACTACAACAAATCTTGAATTTATCCTTTTGATAAAAACATATGGGCAAAGATGATTATTTTTATATTCATTTTTTACTAAATATTCACTGAGATAATTGTATCATATTCACCAAGATTGCTTTAGCCCATACAAAGATTTTTAAAGCTCAATATAATATATTTGTCAATGTATTATATGCTTCAGACATCTTGCTTCTTTATGTTTCTTGAAATCTTTCAATAATTTTCATATATATATCATTATCTTATGAACCATTTAAGTAAGTCGTCATAACATCCATCAAATATATAATGAGCCATTCGGAGGATACCAAACAGATCATAAATCTAAAGGTAACAACACCCATGATAGAAAAATATATCTCATAATAATCTATACCAGGTCTTTGTGAGAATTTTATGCCAGAAGTTATGCCTTATATCTCACAATTTTATTTAACTTATTTTTCTTACGAGCCATATGAGTAAATTGTCATAATATATACCGAGCTCTTTAGGGAGCTATCAAACTATTTTTAAAAATAATTACATTTATAATCTCATTTGAGTCATTTCGTTTATATATAATACCATATGGGTCTGATATCTTTTGATTTCTGGACAATTAGTCTAAATATTATATGTTTAGTCAATGAATCTAGCTCAGCTTGGATTATTTTTTATTTATTTATTTTGGCCAATAATTTTGATGTCGAAAATTTTAAATATTTTTAATCTCAATCATATTTCAATAATTTTAACAATACCATATGCAAAAATAATTTCATCTCTTTTTCACATATCTCTTTCACATAATTCACATATCTCTTTCACATATTTCTCATATAATATCAACTTTTTCTCTTTCACACATATTTCTAGGTTCTAAAAAATTTTCGATACAGGAACTACTTATGGGGTTTTTTTTTATAGAAATATATGGTTGTTTATCTATGTTGCTTTTGACCTCTTCGAAAGTGTCATTTTAAAATTATTTATTTCTCTTTCTTTCAAAGAACAATAATTTGAACCTACGATTTAGGCGTATATTAGATTCATTGTCTACCATATTAATAGAATATTCTGCAGGAAAAATTAATTAAACATAAATATTATTAGCAAAAATATGTGATTTTGATATCTTCTAAGTATCTATAAAGACATTTGGTAACTGATTTGCAACATTCTACAAACAAATTAGTTTTTAAACTTTTAGTTCACATCGATTTGTTCGTATATTAAGATTGAACAAAGTTAATGTATTCCAACTAATCTCTTGTGTTTTTGGCCATTACTTTTATTTTTTCTAAATAATGGGATTGACTCATCAAATTAATAATATAAAAATCTTGCTCTAGAAAATTTCTTATTAAAGGTCTAAAATATTTAATAACATATAAATCAAAACTTACATAAATATCAAGATAATGTTGATAAGCCGTTTTATTTCTTTGAAAGATTACAATAATAACATATACAATACAACAAGAAATTTTAACATCACAAACTCTTGATAAGATATAAGATGTATTATGTCAGCTAAACACAAGTTATAAAGTAAAAAAAAATTATAATGTGTAGACAATTAAATACAAATTAAATGTGTAATATAAACAATAACATGTATTCAACATGTATCCAAGTGAATATATACAGTTTTTATTTTATAAGTATAATAATAATAATTGATCATAAAAGCTTAATAAATAATGATTTAGTTAAATTATATTGAGTATGAATATATATAATAAAATATTCAATAATAATTCATATTAATATACAATAATCATAAAATATTTTTCAAGTGAACTCATATTTATTATCCAAATAAATTATTTTGATATGATAAAGTAAAATTATGAGTTGACAATAAATAAATATGTAACCATCAAGTTGAAGTATATATTGAGACTGTAAAATATTGAAATGACAAATAAGATAGATGAATTAAATTATAAAATACCTCCATGTATTCATCGTAGAAAAAATACTAGACGCAAATATAATTTAGATTGTGAAGGTATCTTAATTAATTTATTTTGAGCAGAAAAAGCATGAAAGTAATCAATAGACAAAAGAATTTTCTAATTTTTTAATAGATGTCTATTTGTATTCTCAACAATATGTTGCATTACGTTTGAACCTGGATAACCAAGATGATCATGTCAAAGTATAAAAATTTTAGGCTCTATGCACTTTCGATATATATAATGCATTTAAACCATCTTTATTTTTATAAAGTATAATTCAATTGATAAATCTAAAAATTTTTATAATATGAACTTCTAGTTTAAATTTTAGATTTGATACATAAAAATTTAATATTGCCCTAACTTTATTTTAATAGGATATCTATTTCAACGTATTCTTTAAAACCTACTATATTTGTTCGAAATCTACTTGAATATAATAAATCATCTATATATCATTTTATTGAAATTCAAAATATAAAGTAGACTCTTCTTAAGCCTTCAACCATATTTACAGAATTAGATATCAAATTAATATTAATTTCAGCTAATACTGATTATAGCAAATATTTTCTGATCATGAAAAATTATGAAATATATGCGAATATATATTTTTTGAGCACTTTTTCTTTCAAAGTTGATAGGAAAATTTTTTTCTTGCACTAGCCTTTATAGTAAGATCTCGTTTATGATATTAAAAAAATATCACATTCACTTCTGGGAATATGTTAAGGTAAATCTCATTATTAAGTATCATAATATAGATAATTATTCCTAAAAAATACAATGGGTAATAAATTCAAATTTTATGAGACTTAACATTGTAAATATATCAAATTTAAAAACCATAAATTAAATATATTATAGAGCTCATTAAATAAATAAGGGCTAAAAATTATAATTAAAGTTTAAATATCATAACTCTAAAAGTACACATAATCATATCAAATTATAGTAAATATTTAATTATTTACTAACTTCACTTAAATACACAAATATTTACTCATAATTTTATATTTCTTTTATTTTTATATGCTATATTAAGTTATTAGCATATAAACACAAAAATAACTATAAACACATATTTAAATTTAATTTTCACAAGTAAAATCGTAAAATTTATTTATTTCTTATTTTAAGGGTATATATATATTTTTAAACTAAAACGTTATATATGTACTGTTTATATATAACATTAATTCAACTATATGTTAAAAAAAAACCACATTATATACATATATACACACACATATTTAAACAGTAAATATAATAATAACTTACTTGATAAAAGAAAAGAAACTACAAAGGTTGAAGGCATTAATTACAAATAAATTATTAGTACCGTTAAGAATATGCTTTAAAAGATGCATGTACCGCAATTAATATCATTGATATACAAGACTTTTAAAAAATTAATAACCAATAACTAGTTAACAATAACTTATTAATTAATACCAAATTTTGAAAAATTGGAACAAGTTATCAACATTATATCAACATTAGCTAGCGAACAAAAAAACGAATAACATAGATTGGTTATAAAAGCAGTACCACGTAATCTTGTACAAGTTGCAAAAACATAACTAAATAATTTCTGTATAGAATACATTTATTTTACAATCTTATAAAATTTTCTTAATAATTTAAGATGAAAGACTCTGATATTACTTATTAGAGAAAATCTTAATTTTAATTAAGCTAAAATTAATCATGTTAAATAATCAAGAAGTATTAAATTAAATATAAGAGTGTACTTGAATTCACATTGCTAAATAAATTCTTGAGCCTTATGGTTTTGAATTTAAATACCTAAAATGAACAAATTGATAAAAATTATTATACTAATAATTTATTATAAATATAAAAAAGAAAAATATAAAAAGAAAAATATAAAAATTTTTTATTATAAATTATGCCTCGTACAAGTATATTATAATTATTATGAAATTAATTATAATTTAAATATAATAAAGTTAATTATAATTATAATAAAGTAAGATTATTTAATTAAGTAATCCTCCGTGTATCTTTTAACAAAACATTTTTTTCCAGTACTTTTCAAAAAGAAAAAAAAATTCATGAGTAGTTTCATAAGCTCCCTTTATTCTCCTTATTGTTATTATTGGACTTTTGATAAAAATATAAGAAAAATTAAAAATAATTTTAATTTATCATATTTATAAAATATTTATTAAAAAATCAGAATTTATAAAATATTTATTAAAATATTAGATTTTTATTAGTTTATAAAGAGTTTACAATGAATTTATAATGAATTTATCATGAGTTTATAATGAGTTTATAAATTTTACACAATTTATAATGAATTTATTATAAGTTTATAATAAAATAACTAAAATATCCCTAATAAAAAAGTAAAATTTTTTAAAAATATGGTGAAAAAATATGATAGAGAATATCATTTTTCCGTTATTATTTGGGTCAACCATCATTGCATAGTTAGTATTTCTACTGCATTGGGCTTTTCTATTGGAGTGGTTCTATGCTGACTACACCACATCACATGCAGTTTTAAAAGGATAAAAACTGAAAATAATTTTAAAAAAAATAATGTTTTCCACCGTATTTTTTTAAATTTTTATTTTTTTATCAGAAATATTTTAATTATTTTATTATAAATTTATTATGAATTGTGTAAAATTTATAAACTCATTGTAAACTAATTATAAATTCATTATTTTATGTAAATTAATAAAAATATAATATTTTGATAAATATTTTATAAATTTTTGTATTTTAGTAAATATTTTATTAATATGGTAAATTTAAAATTATTTTAATTTTTTTTTGTATTTTTGTCAAAAGCCCAATAATTTTGGAAAAAATCACATTCTCTATCATATTTTTTTAAATTTTTATTTTTTATCAAAAATATTTTAATTATTTCATTATAAACTCATAATAAACTCATTATAAACTATATAAAATTTATAAACTCATAATAAATCCATAATAAACTCATTATAATTTCATTGTAAACTAATAAAAATCTAGTATTTTGGTAAATAATTTATAAATTCTGATATTTTAGTAAATAATTTATAAATATGATAAATTTAAAATTATTTTTAATTTTTTGTATTTTTATCAGAAATACAATAATTTTAAAAGTATGATTTAAAAAAATAATCTTTTTTTTTAATTTTAAAAATATTTATTTTCAATTTTAAACAACCAACGTACATTCAGCTAGGGTGACAAAATTTTAAAATAAAAAATATATATTTAACATTTAAATTTATTGCAAATAAATTTAAGATAAAATTAAATAAAATTAATTTTTTTAATATTATAGTAATGTAATAACTAATTTTTACTCTTAATTTCTATAAGTTATATAAATAATTTTGAATTGATTATTATTATTATTATTATTATTATTATTATTATTATTATTATTATTATTATAAATTTAGATTTCTTCTACTGCTAATAAAGAATTTCAGAGAATTTGGTAAACAAAAATCATAATTCACTATTGAACAAAAATAAATAATATATCAATAAATATATATTTTTATCTATTTAATGATTTATGATTAATTCTATTCAGATACTATAGAGATTAGAGCGACATTTCAATAGTATTTTTTTCATTCACAACGTTAAGACTAAGAATCAAACTCAGAACGTTATTTAAAAAATTTTAGATCCTCATTTATCTGGACCAACGATCGTTGATTCTGCCTTTGTATACATTTAGTATATAATTATATAAAATGAGAATATATTTTTAATTAAATATAAAAAGTATATTTGTAAAAAATTTCAAAAATCATAAAATTTTGAAAAATAAAAAAAATAATAGTAGTTTGATTTTTTTTATTCTAATTAATTTTTTCTTTCATTTTTATTAATCATCAACAAAATATTATGTTTCTCGATTTTTTGGTGGAACCAATTTCTGGCTAAGCAATCTATTTAACCATTAAATTGATTTTTATAATTTAGCTCAGCGCTAGAGGTTTAAATTGGCAATCTTTTTTTTTTTTTTTTGAGGAAGCAAACTGGCAATCTTAACCATAGTTAAAATGAATATAATAACAACAAATTGAAACATCTTTAATATTATCGAGTTGAGTTCAGCAATTGGGTGATACATTAATTAATAAACATATATTATTTAATTTTTTTCCAATGTTGATAGAGCAAACAAGTTAAAAGTATACTTAAATTATATATAATTTTTTTTATAGAAAATTATACAGAAATTAAAATTGAGTGAAACTGAATGGCCTATGAGTCTCACAAGTTAATTTCATCTCAAAATCCGATGTTATTAAGATAAACAAATTGGCTTTTCTAATTAAATATTTAAATTTATTTATTTTCGAAAATTTTATAATTAAATATTTTTTATTAATTTCTTTATTCGAGTTCAATAGCAGATAAAAAAAAGAAGATTTATACAAATTTTAACATAACAGAAAGAGAAGAAAATACATATTTAGATGAACAATAATTAATTAAGATTTTACAAATTAACGGACAGCCAATTTAGAAAATGGGAAAGGGTTTGGAATAATCTTCCTAAAAAAGAAAATATTACCATTATTGGATTGATGTAAACGGCCAGCAAAACTAAGTATCATTCTAACATAACCATCTCTAAATCTTCTCAAAATTTTGAGAGACGAACTGATTTTCGGTGTCAATACTTTCAGCTTCTTTACTCTAATCTTCCATGTCTTATTATTATTATTATGCTTCAACCTCTTATATCTTCTTCTTCTTCTTCTACGCCTCTTTATGCTTGTACAAAATACTCTACCAACCATCCCCATATCTATATTACTTTACAAAAAATAAAAAAATAATACAACTCATTCATAAACATGATACAGAAGAAGAAGAAGAAGAAGAAGAAGAAGAAGAAGAAGATCTCTCCTGTGGAAAACTTGAAAGTTGGTAAAGGAAAAAGGTTGGTTGAGTTGGTTAAATATTAGAGAAGAAAAGTTAACTATATAGTAACTAAAAGAGTTGTTGAGATGCTACTGTTCTAAAATAAAGAAGCAGTTGAAATAAATAAATAAAAGTAGATGATGAATCTTGTCTTTTATGTTGAAGGCAATTAAAGTAAGCGTTGAGACTCTGAAAGCAAACAATTTTATTATGCACCATCCATGTTTAATACTTTAATTTCTAGGTAGCAATCAACACCCAACTGTCTCTGTGTGTTTTTGAGTTTTATTTTGGAAGGTACAACAAAAATCAAAATCAAAATAAAACTAGCTGAAATTTTTTTAATTTTGTAAAATCTAATTTGTTTTTTGTCATTATAAGAATAAATTAAAATAAAGAAAGCAAGCAAAAATGGATGTTTAATGATAGTAATATATTAATTACAAGTACATTGATATACATATATAATTACATTCTGTTTACAACAGGAATAAATTAGACTTGAGTGAAGTCCAATTATGAAAAGTCCGGTGAAAATGATTTAGGTCTTCAAGGTCACCGATTCCACAATTTCTACACTTCGGTAAGAACCATAAACCCATATCCCCGTTAATGATGGAAGATGGATAAAGTGATTTTTACATGAGAAGCTGCCAAAAGTAAAGGAAAACTTTCAAAGTGTTGAGAATTGAAAATTTGTTTAGTTACTCTCTAAATATTTTGTATTTTGGTGGAAATTTGTATTTTTTAAATCTGAATGTCTGTTGTAATAATAAGAAAATCAGTAGGTATGGTAGTAAATATGGGTTAGTTTTCGAGTGTTATAAGTAATCTATGGGGAACTGATGGTTAATGCATGGCTATTATCCAACATTACAAAAAATTAACAACAGTATTGCTTCCTCTAACGAAGCACATACATATATAAGCTTCTGAGATATGGGAATAAAAAGCTGGCAATTTGTATCATATCCCATGATACATGATGAAGCCAAAGATCTAGAAGACTTGCAGCAGAAGTAGAACAAGAGTTGAAGAAGAGAAGCATCATGAAAATTTTCTTTTGCTTTCTTTTCTCATCCTCCACACATTTTTATTGTGTCTAGACATTTATTTTTTCATTTCTATCCACTTATTCCCTTCTTTTTTTTTCTCATCATTATTATTAATAAATAATAATTATTATGATTATTGTTGTTATTATTTTTCTAATATTTATTTATAAATTACATGTGGAGAGGGGAACGCATAAATCCGAACCTGAAATCTAATCGAAAATAATACATGCTCCTAGCTATTAAGTTATATCTTGATGCATGGTTATTATTTTCCTCATGCTTAGTTTACCATCAACATATGATTTAAATTATTTTTAATTTATTTTCTAAAATAATTAAGTAATTTTTTAAATTTAATTTAAATTGGCATTGGAAATAAAAATTTCATAATTTTTAAAATGGGTCTAGTATCACTAATAAAAAAACTCAATGATTAATTGATTAGACTAAAAGTTATATTTTAAATATATAAAATTTGATATATATATATATATATATAAAATAAAAAAAATACCTTATGGATCCAAGTAAAAAATTAAAATTCTATTGTACAGTATTTACATATTGTCATGTAAAATTAAATTTTTTTTATCATATATATTGATTTGAGTCATTTGCTAGGAGTCCTGAAAATATTTACAATAATTGCGGACGATTCAATCCAATTTAGACCGTTCAATCTAATTTCGATTTTTGGTTCATTATTCTGAAACTGTTATTTTGAACCATATTTGTAACTCTGATTTAACTTGATCCTTAAATTTTTTTTTTTGTAAAAAAAAAAAAGAAAAAAAGGGTTGCGTTTTGTGAAATTAAGTGATTACGGAAGACTTTCTTTGTTAACATCAGAGGCCATGAAAGCAGTTTCAATGTCTGTAATCCCTTGCATTCGAATAGAATTAGTTGGATGAGTGGGGGCCTCCACTCCTCCATTCCTTTCTGCCATCATTGCAAAAAATGCATGAGGCGCCCAACCTACAATTAATCTCAAAGTCATCAGATTTATATATCAGCAAATGTTAAAATTATTATATTGCCAACAAATGGCAAAATATTTATCAAAACATAGTTGGATTTTAAATTCAATGTCATCAGAGAATCTGATGTTAAAACAATATTAATATAAAAATATTCATGTCTATTCTCAAAGTCACCATGATGCATGACTCAAATTGCCTACAACTATGCAACAAAATCACTATGCCTGACTTTCCTAATAAATTTCAGTATTCAAATTTCCCTTCTAATTTCCTTTTATCAAATTTGAGTTCGTCAGAGGGTGATGTTATAATATCTAGCTAGTGACATAATAGATTAGGAAATGAAGAAGAGGGATTGGCCGAAAATCCAAATAGAGAGATGGAAGAATAGAGAAAGAGTAGGTTGAGAAAGATAGAATAGAAAAGTGAGGAAAGAAAAATAGGAAATAATCAGGAATTCGTTCAACATAATTAATGATAACATAATCACCTATTCCTATAGGCACACACCAGCAAAATTATCAATTCAAATAGTAATACCTCACTCACTTCTAACTAATTCTTTTATGCTATTTTTGTCATGTCTATAGCTAATAATTCCCTCATCACAGCCTCTTTTCATTTATCTCTTTATCAACATTCTTATTTATCCCCCTTCTCTTCCCTTTTTTCCTCTTATATATAATTATACACCTCCCTTAGAGTCATTCTTGTCCCCAGGAATGGAAAAACTCAAGAAATTGTTGCTTAATGAAACTAATATCTTCCCATGTTGAGTTTATGCTTAGTAAGTTGATCCACTTGATGAGAACTTGCTAAACATGGGATGTCCCCTCTTAATATGACCCTAGTTTTCTATGTGTAGAAGGGGATTTATGGTCATAGAAAATAACCCAGTTGATATCTCATTCCAGTTACCCCTTTTATTAGCTCAATCATTTTGCCATTTTCTAACACATCAAAATTCATCCCAGCTTGCATTTTCATGCATTTTAATCTAACCCTGAAAATCAAAATTAAGGTATATCGGTGAGATATAATGATCTCGGCTCTAATTTTCTCTCTTCTAGAACCTCATAAATCTTGAGGTATTTGTTATAGTTCCAGATCCATGATTAGACGTTTTGCAACCATGAAAGATCCATTTTCACTAACAATTTGTTTAGGTAGCCCATTTGCATTGCATCCAACTGATACACCCTTAATTCATATGTTTCATTGACTCTAGGGGTTGGTAGGATTCCTCTTGCTGCTAGTGAGGTTTTGAGATTCATGGGTTCATTACTCTTATTTAAATTTCTTAACATATCCATCATTTGGCTAAATTAGACACTGAGTTTGAGTTGCTCAAAACGAAGTTGGTCATATGTTTATTGTTGCTCTTCTCTTGAAGCCCGTTGCTCCTTGTGTAAAGCTTCAAACCTTAATTTGACGTTGCTCTAGAACAAGATAAGTTTTTCTTGCTCTTCGGTCTCTTCTATTTCAATATCCTCAACTCATGGAGGCCTTGTTCACTTTTTCCTATTTTGCTCATTTTGAATTTATTTTTTGCCCAATTTGAAACTGCTCTGATACCAATGTTATTATCTAGCTAGTGTCAGAACAGATTAGGAAATAAAGAAAAGAGATTGGCAGGAAATTAGAATAGGGAGGTGGAAGAATGAGAGAGTAGGGCGAGAAATATATAATAGAAATATGAGGAAAACAAGATAGGAAATAATCAGTAAGTCATGCAAGATAGTCATTGATAACATTAACACTTATTCTTACAGGCACACAATAGCAAAATTACAAATTCAGATAGTAATACCTCACTCACTATTAACTTTTTTTTATGCTATTTTTGTCACATCCAGCTAATAATTCTCTCATCACAGCCTCTCTTCATTTATACCTTTCTCAACATTCTCATTTACCCTCTCTTCCTCCCCCACCCCTCCTCTCTCCTCTCTTCTCTTCCCTTGCTTCCTCTTATATATAACAGGCGATTCTAATTATGATTATGGCAGTGGACCTAGTGGTGGTGGATTACTTCTGAGGATAAAAAATTTGAAATTGAAAAATGGTTTTGCTAATGTTTTTGTGTTGATGATGAGTTTCTTGGTGAACTTTTTTGTAGAGAGGGTGACAGAAAAGGGAAGGCGGGAGTGATTAGGCTGCAGGAGTTTCCAGGTTGACAAGTTTTTTAGGGAGAGTAGTGATTGAGTTGTGTACAACTACTATTGCAAGTCCAAATCGAAGATATAGATTCTTGGGTCAAAAAATGGCAAAGGATAAAATGAGTTTTCTAGGCTTATGTTGCTCTTATCGCCCCTAAAATGGTGAGTACAGTCAACGTAAGATTCTTGTTAATTATTTTAATCAAAATTGGATAGAAGTACATTGTAATAATGAATAGAGAATTTTTTTTAAGTAGCAATTTTAAGTTCTTAATTTCATATGAATTATGATGAATAACTATTAAAGGACTGTATCATATACCTTCTGCATCATTTGGATAAGGAAAAAACTGTAAATAACAAAATGCTGCAACAGTTGTTCCTGCATTAGAAAAGAAAAAAAAAAAGGCAGTACTAATGTTTTAGTTAATTGAACTTTTATTGAAAGTCACAACTCAAAATCTTTGAGGAATTTTTTTAATGAGTCATTCATTATTAATTTCTAGATCTTCTAAATTATAGTAAATAACCTATTTCCCTAAAAAGAAGAAGAAGAAGAAGAAACAAACCTATAAGAGCACCAGTAAAAACATCAGTCCAATGATGCCAGTAATCATCCACACGAGAAATACCAACAAAAATAGCTATTAAAATGGGAATTAGTACAATACAAAATTTAGCTACATGCCCTCTTCGGTCAAACACTTTTAGCTTCCCTGATATATACCAAGCCAGGTATGTCAGACCTGCAAAAGACCCTGCGCACCCATTTCTGAAATTATTATTATTATTTGAATGTGTGATCTTAATGTTTGACATTTTTTTTTCTTTTATTCCCTAACTTCATAATTTTTTAGTTTTATACAAATTATTTTTACTCTAAAATTTCATTTTTTTTTTTATATTTGCCGTATGCTTTCATTTTAACCCTCTGACTAAAAAAATTTTTATAATTAGATATTTATCTTTATTTATAACCCTTTAAAAAAATTGGTACTATGAATTTTCCACTAAAATTAAATCTTGAATCTGTCCTTGTCTCTTTTACTAAGTAATTCATATACCATTTTGATTCCAATGAGCAATTTTTCATTCTGTTAACAACGGTAACTGTAATGGATTTATATTACCTTGCTCTCCCACTTTAAAAACATTTCTCTATAAGATCATATTTATGTGCCATGTAAATAAAAAAATAAAATATTTATATCCTAAAATTATATTATGAATTTATTATATATATATATAAATGAATGAAATTATCAAAGAGGTTATACACTAAATTGTAAAAAAATGTATTTTTACTTCCTCGCTATACTTTGATTTGACGAAATTGGCGTGGTTCCCCTCACCGCTCGCAGATCTATATTGGGAGCAGTGGGGCAATTGGCCTCACGGGCTATTTAAATTTCACGTGTATCTGAAATTTTAGTTCTACTTACATGAAGAATGACCACTTGGAAAGCTTTTATATCCTTCCTTTATAATCTTGGGATCTCCATGACAAACAACGTCCTTTGTAACACGATCAAATGCCTGGAGATTGCAAATCAAAATTGTCTGATGAGAAAATTATTTTCATTAATTATTGCTTCTTCTTCTTTTTTTGGTCTAATTAATGGCAAAGAAGATGATGAAATTATAATGAAGACACACATATGTATATATACATATACCGCTTTTCCATCTGGAAAACACCTCCAAAAGAAGTTGGGTCGTGGTCTACCAACAGCATCTTTGATTGCATCAGTTATAACTCCAGTGACAAGAACTGAATATAGTAGGCCTGACCTTGCAAATCATCCATCTAATTAATAAATTGTGTTTAGTACTTGCATATTTTGAACTTATTAAGTAGATGAGAAATACCCAGAACAGCGTGGTGAAAATCATAAATATCCTTTCTGTGATAATAGTACACAGAGAAGACAGCTAGTGGCAAAATTGCAGCAAGAACCTGCCAAAACAAATATCATAATAAACTAACAACCTTCTTCTTTTTTATTTTTTGTAACATACAAATTTCAGAACTTTTAAGGACCTGTAGTTTTGTTGTTATTGATATTATAGATAACAGCTTTTGTGTCCAAAATTATAATAATCCTTTTGGACCCAATAGATAATATTTATTCATTGATAATATAATAGAAAAATATTTAGGTTTAGAAGATACATACTGGAACAGCCAAAACAGGGACAGTGTTAGGTTTTAATGGGTAAGTTAAATCCGAGATCATGCCTCGGCCAACAAAGCGGTGAAAAGGTTCTATAAAGTTCAAAAGGCCATCAATCACCACCAGAAGTAGCAGAATTAGCCAGTCATGCATGTGTACTTTTACCACCTTCATTCCATGAGATTGTATTGTGTGTGCTTCCAACATACCTATCCAATACACATTACAATTTTAATTACTATCTTAATCATTATAATAAGCAAATTATACTTTTAGTATATGATATATATATCATATATATATATATATGCAAATATCATTATATCTATGTACTATACACAAGATAATTTTACAATATTTTATTGATTTCATAAATCTAACAAAAATGATATGCTTTTTTTTTACTGAATTTGCAAGGTGAAATTTAATATGATATACACATAAAAATTAATTATAATACTAGTTCATTTTTACATGGAATGTGACAATTTTATTAAATAACTTTCAAGAACCTCTATATTTTTAAAATTCATTCATAAATTTATCGATTTCTAATAAAATTTACTTCATACAAAATAAAACGGAGATAATTGAAACAAATATATATAAAACAAAAGGAATGGTGCCCTCAACTGCAACATTTATTGCAAACATTTAATTTTTCCTAAAAAACAAAATCCCATTTCCTATATTAAAATAATTAAATAAAGAAACTAACATATTTTCTGTATCCTAAACTATCAATTTGTGGAATCAATGCAATGCATTTTGATTAATGTATTTTCACAAATTCCTCAGAAAGTTAAATTTCAACAGCAATAAGAAAAACGAATTAAAAAAAATTCAAAGGAAGAAAGACAAAGGGAGAGGGAAAGCAGACCTTATATTACGTAATAAAGAGTCTCTGTAATTAATGGCGATTCAACCAAAGGAAAGGAATATTACATATTATGGGAAAAATATTAGAAACATTATTGATCAGAAAAAAAAAATGTTGAACTGGCACACAACGATTAGCCGTGATATAAGTAACACCCATCAAATTTATAGGTTTCCTTTTTTTTTTTTTTTTATCATCATGAATTCTTATTATTTTTTATTTCAATAAAAATTAAATATTTTAATCATAATATTTTAGGCCATGTTAGTATATATATATTTTTTTAATGTGAGGACACTTTGCATAAATTAAAATATGCAATTACTAATTCACTTGAAAGGAAAAAATCCAAGGCCAAATCATTTTTGAGGAGGATTTAAAAATTAATACAATTCGAGTAGTGCAGGTTAGACAGACATCATTAAGCACAAAATTAATTAACTGTTACTTCTGATTAGGATAAAAGTTCTGTTATGTGTTTATAATTTCAATAGAAAGCTTTTTAAAGCATTCCAAAATTTCAAAGGAAAAACCCATAATCATGATAGAATTTCTTTTTAGAAAAATTAACCCTCAATTAAATTTCCTATAATAATAATAATAATAATAAATTAAACCCATTCATTTCAGGAAAGCTGTAACCTATTATTGAAAATTAAAATAATTATATGTATTATAGTCTCAATACAGCAATTAAAATAATTATATGTATTATAATATCAATACACCAATATTGATGTATTTATATTTTATTGACAGATTAATTTAATAGCAAAAGTGCACAACCTACAATGGAAAATCTGTGAGTTGTATGAGCGGACATGTGAGTTGCCAAATAAATTTGTTCAAAATATACAGAATGCATCTAGCTGTACCAGATCATCTCAATTATAGACCTACAAAAGCTAATAATAATAACCGTGTTCAATAATGCTAACATTATTTATTAATAGATGGTTCGAGAGACTTCTTTTTTTGGAATATATATATACATATTAATTGTTATTAAAATCTTAGGTTAATTTTGAAATCTTACTGAATAAAATGGGATAAAAAAAATATGTAAAATATTTTAATTTTTTTTTTGTTGGTTAAATATTTATTTAATTAACTAAGAATAAGTTAATTTACTTTCATTATCTTTTTTATTATTTTTTGAACTTCAATATTTATTTAATCAATGAGAAATAATCTTATACGTGTTAATAGAGACTTAAGTAATTTCAATTGCATATTATTTTTTTTAAAAAAAAAAGAAATTTCAAAAGCATACGGTAATCTTAGTTTGAAAAAATAAAATCATAATTAGTAAGGAAAGAATAAATTTTCTTACGAATGAAATTAATTCTTAAACTTAATAATTTAATATTAAAAGTTAGAGATTAAATATAATTTATTTATTTTTGTTAATTAGGCTAAAAAATTAAAGAACGTTAAAAACTCATTAGTACAATACTAGTTAATAAAATAGGTATAAAAATGATTTGAGCACATAGTTTGCCGAATACGATGTATTGGGTTGTGCTTTTAAGATACAAACTCCTCGTATCTGAAGGGAAAGCAAAGGGCCAATAGACTTGTAGAAACAAGACGTAGATGGCTTTTCTAATTCACTATTTTATAAATAAACAATACCTTTATAATCACGCCCCACTAGGCATAGTTTTTAAGGCCATTTCTCATTGTACTAATCTTTCATGCCTTAAGAGATTTTTAGACTTATTCATTTTCCTGCTAAGGTTAAGATTATTCATTTATTCAATGTATTCCATTTCAATGCACAAAAAAGCAAGTTTTAATCATCCCATCAAATTTGATTTTTTCTTAATTAATAATATAAAGGAAAATATATATATTTTGTTGCAGTTTATTTTTAAAATTCCTACTTTAATAAATAATATTATTAAAAATTTCCATCCTTTTTTTATTATATAAGATGATATAATTACATTAGATTAATAATTTATGGACTTTATTACAAAATAATTATATAACAAATTTTAATAAAAATTAAATGTATTCTAAGATAAACTAGAACATTTATCATTGTCTAACATATGAAAAATTCCATAATTTATATGTTCAAGATAAGTTATTAGCAAAGAAAATTTTTATTCTAAAAAAACTTGAAGTATGATTTTTTTTTATTTTAATTTTACACATTTAAAAATATGTTGGAATGAAGTTCAAATTTAAATCTGCAAAGAAAATTACAAACATAGCATATCAATTTTAAAAAGATTTGATATTTTTCATGTACACAACTAAGGATATACAAGGACACTTCCATTTAAGGAATTATATGGAATTTTATAATTAGAATATCATAAATGGAATTTAGAAAGTGATCCTCCGATAATTACAAAGTTCACAAGAATTTCAAGAAAAAAAAATCATACAACTATAAAAGCATCAATTGTCTTCTACTTCCAATTCTTGTCAAATATTCTAAGCTCTAAAACAAAAATACATTAACTCCCATCAATGGATCCTCCGCCCCTCTCATTGCCACCCCATTCTACCGCCACCACTACAACCACCGTCACTCCCACAACCATACACCTTAACTATCCTGACTCCGTCGATTCCTCTCCCCGTTCCCACACAGCTGAAACTTTTAATAAGCCTCTCCCACCCGTTCCTGGAGCCAAACTCCGCCTAATGTGCAGCTATGGAGGCCACATTATTCCACGGCCACATGACAAGTCCCTCTGCTATGTAGGTGGCGAGACACGAATAGTAGTCGTTGATCGTAACTCCTCGCTGTCCTCCCTAACATCTAGGCTCTCCCGTGCTCTTCTTGGCGGCCGTCCTTTTACTCTCAAGTGTCAGCTACCCAATGAAGACCTTGACTCTCTAGTATCAGTAACAACAGATGAAGATCTTGATAACATGATCGAAGAGTATGATCGGATTAGCTCATCTTCTTTATCTCCTGCTCGTATTAGGTTGTTTATTTTCTTTACAAAGCCGGAAACTGCAGCTTCAATGGGATCACTTCTTGATGATGCAAAATCAGAAACATGGTTTGTTGATGCACTTAATGGTTCTGGTTTAATTCCAAGAAATCTCTCAGATTCCGCTACCATTGGTTGTTTAGTAAGTCTTGAAAATGATAGTCACTCTGATTTAGAAGCTCAAGCAGAGGAGGAGATGGCAGAGAAAAAGCAAGCAAAGAATATTATACCAGAACTTCACAATCATCATGATGTACAGGCCGCAATGCCAGACTCGCCTATAGTGGATAATAGATCTTCTTCATCTGGTTCTTCTTCTTCTTCACCATTAATGTGTAATCTTCCACCTATCCGAGTTCATATGGAAGATTCTCACAGGTTTGGTGGGATAGAAGATCAATTTGCTCAATTGACTTTCGCACGCGTTGTTCAAAAACAAGATGATGGGTATAGCAATCTACCTGCAGCTGCTTTGCCTCCACTCCCTACTGCATCTACTACTGCAGTTGGGACAGTACCGGCGTCCATTAATCCGGCTGGTGGTTCTAGTGAACACTTGATTCGGGTTCTATCAGACGATGAGAGATCAGATCAGAGTATTCCTGTTACATTTCGTAAACCACCATTGCCGTTACTGCAGCCTGTGCAACATAAGGCCAGTGCCTCTACTCATAATCTGCCTTCACCAGATTCAGTTGCAAGGTAACATTCTTTTCTGTCATGCTAATAGTTCCATAGCAAGATCTAGATGAATTTTGTGGAGACAAAATTTAGGAAAGAATAATTTGATGAAATTGGATACATAGAAGGATTTAAATTATAGTATCGGTGAAAATTTTTGATTAAATATAAATTAAACTGCACTAATAATCACTTAATTTACGACAATCATAATTAAAAGAATAATTTGTCACAATTTAGTAACTTAATTTAAATTTTGTTTACATTTGATTGTTTGTGTAATAATATTGTTTTTTCCAATATGTGAGCTTGGTTTCTCCCAAATAAAAAATGTCATCTTTGGTTGATGATCTGAACTATATTATGCAGTGATACAAGCATTGCATCTGCAAATTCTCTTACAAAACCAATGTATTATCAAGAACAACCTCAAATTGTACTAGGAGACAACAACAGGGCTGCTGTAGGTCCAGACACGAGATCTGATATTTCAGTTCTAATTAGCTCTCAAATCCCAATCCGACAGGCTCAAAACTCTGGCTACGCGCCCTCTGCGCAATTTGATCAACAGCAACAATTCATACACTCTAATGCACATTTGATACCCCACCCAATAGCCACAACTCAATTGCCAATGTCATCTTACTATCCAAGTTATGCTCCTACAAATCCATCGCAGCAACAATTTGATCAACATCATCAACACTACCCTGTTTATTCAATGCCTATTTCGCAGACCCAACCATACATGTCTATGCAATCTAATATTGTGGACACAGCTACTGCTACAGTTATAGCCCCGAGCCGTGGTGCTTCTGCAGCTCATCCACCACTATATCCGACAAAACCTGCAGCTGCTGCCATAGCTAAGCCCGAAACTGCTGCAAGTGTGTATATGACTGGCGTGACATCAAATGCCCCATTATTCTCCATCCCAAGTAATCAATTTCAGCAACAATACATGAGTTATGCTCCATCTCAAACCATTTCTGTTGCTCCTGCTGCTAATGCTACTAATTATGGTTATGAATATGGTAATAAAGCCCCTGCTGATCAAATGTATTATACTCAGCTTCAATCTGCTCCTCCATTGCCTTCTCAGTACCAAACTGTGACTCCTGGTGCTGCAATGGCTCTTGCTGATGCTTCTAATCAGTTGCCATTAACAAGCACTACCATTCACCAAATTGGAACCTCACAGCCACTCTAAATTACTACTATTAGGCATAAATTAATATAGTTTATGGTAGGGTAAGATAAAAAAAATTAATCAGATCTTGTTACTGTTGCTGGTATTATTCTACTTTTATAATTAATGTTATTTTTTTAAAATGGGATAAAATATTCTGAGTAAAACAGTTGAGAAATAACATTTCTAATTGCAAGTTATACAAGGAGTTGATTTTGTGGTTGCTAGAGATTAGACTGGACTAATAAGATAATATCAAATTTCATTCTTCCATTAGTGAGAAAAGAGTATGTCATTATGATCACTGAGAAAACTAGTTTATATTTTTCATTTGTTAACTTCTCTAGATGTCAATTTTTTTTTTTGAAAAATATTTATTTGGACTGAGTATCTATAAACTTCTATTTCAAGTGGAAATTATATAAAAAATTGATTTAATTATTAAATCCAAATAGTCAATTAAAAGGATTCTAAGTTTAATTATTATTTTTTTAAAACGTAAAAAAATAATTATTTTTTATTTACTATTTATAAAAAAAAGGTGTTATCGACACATTTGAATAAGTCTAATTTATGTTAAAGTCGCCCTTATAAATGCTACGAAAGAGAAAAAAAAAAGTGCTATTTACCAATAATGGCTTTTCTAAACAATTTTCTCCAATGTTTAAAAGGAAAAAAGAAATTAAGAGCAATGTGCCAAACTGCCAATGGCCCTTTTCTCATCTGTACGAGAGGTTAACATAATTTCAGATCATACTTGAAGTGTCATTTCTTTAATGGATTCAAATTGAGTAATTTAAATTGATTTTTCAAAAAAAAATAATTCAGATCAAAATCAAATAAATATTTTATTTTAAGTAGTATTATATTAATTTTTTTATTTATTTTGAGTCAATTAAATTATATCAAGTATGATAGGATCAAATCGAATTAATAAATTATATAAATTCTTAATAAATAAAAATTCAACATGTTATATGATTAAAAATGTATACAAATATACTCAGGTGGAGTTTGAAGATGAAGTTAAAATTAAAAATAAATAAATTAAACATAGTGCAGAAAAGGCAACATGGGCATGAAAAATTTCACACGTTCTCTCCTTATACTAATAGAAATGAATGCATTTTCTTATAATATGTTGGCTCATAGATTATTATTATTATTATTATTATTATTATTATTATTATTAAAATTTGCAGTACTTTGAATCTCTAAATTTCTACTAAAGAACAAATTTTAGTGTTAGATCCAGCTTAGGGACTTGTTTCAGTTTTCTTTTATATTAATATATACGTACTCTCTTCCACATCCTCAAAAAATTCTTGGTTGTATGCTAAGGTTCAAATTAATAATATAATAATGTGAAGTTATATTACATCCTTTTTGTTTTAATAAAAAAATGATTTTTTACCATATTACTTAATAAATGAATCCTGTTTTCTAATTAATTATTAATTTATATCACCAAGTGAGATATTCTCCCTATTTTATGATTACGGGAATCAAACAAAAATTATATTATATATGAATTAGTTCTCATAAATAATTTTCAATCAATAAATTATAAAATAATTATTAATCATTGGCAAATCAAATGACAACATCTCAAAATCTTAGAGATTTGAAAAGAAAACAAAATATTAATTGAATAGGAAATAAACATTCCAAACAAAACCTATGAAAGAATTAGATATTGGAAATATGTACACATCATTACATGTATTAGACTTGTATAAGAAATATTTTTCATATATATGTTCTTGCTATTCTAAAGTTTTAGGACATAATTTTCTGTTCAAATTTTTTTCTTTAACAACAGTAATATCTAAGAATTTATAATGAAACTTATTTATTGAATCTTTAAATACTTTTATCATGTATGTCTTTTGAAAAAGAGGTACAAATTTCATATATGATATTTTAAAATCTTAATTTTAAAAATAAATGTGGCTTCATCCATATCCTAAAGTTGGATTATAATTTGTTTTTTTAGTTTTACAATAGGGCAAGAGAAAATTGAACATCAATCTATATATATAAAAAAAAGTGTATTTATCTTAGGCTATGCCTCAACATGATAGACTATAAATTTTTTTGATGTGATGTTTTTCAGCTATATTAATATTTGACAGAATAATAAATCTATTTTTTGATATAATTGTTTTCATCTATCGTAATAAATTCATTTGAATATAATTGTATTATGTAAGCCAATGAATCATTATCTTAAATATTACTAAAGATCTTAGATTGATCTAATCAATATATAAATTTTATTTTTACGTTCCTAATCTCTATTTATGAAGCTTATAAAATTAGAGGCCGAACCACAATGGAATCAATGAAATCGGTTGACCCCCTCCCCAACCCTATAATATATATATATATATATATAATTTTGAATATATAAATTTTTTTAATATATATTAAATATAGTTTTATAAAATAATATTATATATATAATTAATAATTTTATACTCCTTTAATATATCTTAAAATTATATATATAATTATATAATTTAAAATTTAAATTATATAAAATTAAAATTATATATATATAATTATATCATTTTTATAAAATTATATACTTTTAATATATCTTTTTCAATTATAAATATATATAATTATATATATTAATAATTTTTTAGATTTTAATTTTTTAATTTTTAATAAAATCTTATAAATAAATTATTAGATTCAAGAATTAAATAAAAAAATATATAAAAAATTTAATAAATTTTTAGAATTTAATAAATAATAGAAATTTTTTAATAATAATTTATTATAAAAATTTAAATTTTATTATAATATTAAATATTTAATTTTATCTTCAATTCATCTTGTAATTTTTTTTTACCCTTCATTTATTTGGTTTCTAATTCTCTTACTGTATAAAATGTAAATTGTTTTATACAGGTCTTTTAATTCAATTCTTCGCTGAGAAAGCAATTTTGTATATACATTTGATGTGATTTAAGGTCAAAATGTAATATAATAATTAGAATTAACCTTATCCAATGGTAAGTCATAATTAATTTTTTTATTTTTTAATAGTTAATAAGAGCTATAGACGTATTTTGTTAATATATTGCTTCATTTCATTTATATGAATATAAATCAATTTAAATTAATATGAATTGTACTATTTTTATATTATTTATATTTCACTTTCTTTTATAATTGTATGATTTGTTTTTATAAAAAAAAAATATAATTTAAATTTATAATTATAATTGTATGTATAATCCATACACATTTTACACGTTTGTTAGTATAAATTATAGGCTAAATAACTATAAAATTTATGAAGTTTTACAAATTATACTAGTCAGTTTTTATATTTTCAACATCTAATTTTTGTATCACTCTATTTTTAAATATTAAACTATTTAGTCATTTTGTTAATATTTTCATTCTAAAAATATTAGTCAACTATTTTAATATTATAAAATAATTTATTTGCCCTTCTTTTATATATTTCTTTCTTTATTATTTGTTAAGTCATGCTTATTTTTAATTTTATTTATATTTCTCACATATAATTTATTTTAATTTTATAAATATTATTTAAAAATAATTTTAAATAATATGAATAATATCTTTTACTGTTTTGCAAACAATCCATATATATCATTTATTTTAATTTTATAGATATTACTAAAAAATAATTTTAAATAATATTAATTATATCTTTTATTATTTTACAGACGATCTATAAATAAAATAAAATTAAAAATAAAATAAACTTAATAAATAATAAAAATAAATATATATAAAGGAAGAATAAATAAGTTATTTTATAATATCAAAGTAGTTGATTAATGATTTTAGGATGAAAATATTAACAAAATGACTAAACAGTTTAATTTTTAAAAATACAGGAATACAAAAATTAGATATTAAAAATATAGGGACTGATTAGTATAATATATAAAATCTGAGGGATTTCATAATTATTTAGCCTAAATTATATTATTATTATACAAATAATAGTTCACGTGCTACAATAACTGGTAAAATAAAAAGCCGCCCACCAGTTCTAATATTATTTTGCTTGTACTGTCACAAAGGCCACGTTCTGATCGTTCAACTTCCATTTGCTCTTTTACCAATTTCACTAACCAACCCCACTAATGCTCACTTTCTTCTCCAATGGCCACTATCCTCCACCGTCGCCGCTGCCGCTATCTTCTCTGTCGTTCTCGGTCTCCGCTTCCACTTTATAAATATTACCCTTCTCTCTCACTTTCTACCAAACCAGGTAAAAAGGAATGTGTTTCTTCTTCTTGAATTTATATTTACGTTGCAAGTGTCGCAAGTTATTCACCATTGTCTTTCAATTAAGCATTCAAATGATACCTAAATCGCCACAAGTGACACTTAGTCCCACCAGCAATCCACAAGCAATCTTAGGGTGGCCTTCGCGGTGGGTGGCACTGGAGGACATATAATTCCGGCAGTGGCAATAGTTGACGAGCTCAAAATAGCAAAACTCTACACTCAATTCCTCTTCATAGGAACCCCAAATAGTATGGAAAGCGCTTTCTAATGTATTGTGGCTATATTTCTATCCCATATTAAAAAATGTGAAATATGGGAAGAGGCTATAAAAAGGGATCCCTCTCTTCTTAGCAAAATATCTCAAATAGGCCAATTATTTATAAGGCTTATTTTTCTCTTCTCTCTCTTTTGTATTTCTTCTTTGAAATTAGTAATATTATTTTAGTAGTGTCTGAGGACATAGGTAAAATTGACTGAATCTCATTAAATTTTGGTATTTTTTATTTTATTAAATAGCTATTTTGGTATAATTGTGGTGATATTTTGTGCTAGTGATTATATGTCTAAAAAAATTTTATCTAAAAAGACTTGGTATTTAAGAGTGTCCATTGTGACCCACCTCTCTTTTCTAAAAATTTTTTGGTATAATTATTGATGTAATTATTCACACACTATATATATCATTGGTGAAAAATTAATCTAATTTTCACAATAATTGATATTAGAGCCAAGATTTTATGAGTATGCTCTGTGGTTGCAGCCTAATCTGATCTTCCACATCAGAAAAGATTTTTTTAGAATATTTGTATTCCGCATTTGTTAGCTATTAAATAATTTTTTGAAGCAGAGATGGCAGACGACTCAGGCAAATCATCCACTTCAAAGGAGACAGCATTCACTTCGTCAATTTGGTTAATGACTATTGTGTCAAATGCTAGATTTACAGTGGAGATTTTTGATGGTACGAGTCATTTTGGTATGTGAAAAAGTGAGGTTCTAGACACTCTCTTTCAGCAAGGTCTAGATATTGCCATTGAAGAAGAAAAATCAGAAGATATTGATGAAAAAAATTAGAAAGCCATCAACTGTGTGGCTTGTGGTACAATTCGATCATACCTTCTAGAGAACAGAAGTGTGCTTTCTCTAAGGAAGTTTTCGCAAGTAAATTGTAAAAGGTATTGGAGAAATTTTTTTTGAAGAAAAGCAGTCAGAACAAGTTTCATATGAAGAAGAGATTATTTTATTTCACTTATATTTCTGATACCACAATAAATGAACACATCATCAATTTTAATCAGCTGGTAGCTGATTTGATGAATTTGGACATGACTTTCAAAGATGAAAATTTAACTTTGATATTATTGGTCCCCCTACCAGAGGAGTTTGAGTTTCTTGAAACAACTTTACTCCATGGAAAAGTTGAAGTAACTCTCTCTGAAGTAACTACTGCATAATACAGTTATGAACTACTAAAGAAAGATAAGAAAGAGAGTTCAAGTGGAGCAGCATAAGCATTGATTGTGAGAAATCGCTCTCAAAGAAGGAAGAGAGAAAAGAATGGGAGATCGAAATCTAGACCAGCTAAAGATGAATGTGCCTTTTATCGAAAAAAATGGTATTTGAAGATAAATTATCTCAAGCTGAGTAATAAAAGCAAATCTGATAAAGAAAAAGCTATCTTGAATTCAAATATAGCTAAGTGTGATGAAGAAAACTCAGACCTTTCATTAGCTGTTGTGTCATCAATAAGCTCTTCTAGTATATGACTACTTGATTCTGATTGTAGTCATCATATGTGTCCCATTCAAGATTGATTCTTTGACTTTAGAGAACTAGAAGGAGCAACTGGTTACATAGCAAATGATGGTCCATGTATGATTAAAGGGATTGGTTCAATCCAATTAAGGAATCATGATGGATCAATCAGGACTTTGACAAATGTCCGATATATACCAAATTTGAGGAAAAATCTCATCTCTATGGGAGTCCTAGAATCAAAGGGCTTCATTATAAATGCAGTAGATGAAGTAATGAAAGTCATCTCTTGTGCACTAGTGATAATGAAAGGATTAAGAAAGGCCAATAACTTGTATTACTATCAGGGTAATACAATTATTGGGACAATATCAGTAGCCTCCAGTAATGACCAGGAGTTAAAAGTAACAAGATTATGGCATATATGGTTGGGACATGCTGGCAATAAATTTTTAAAACTGTTGTCAGATCAAGGATTATTGAAAGGAGTGCAACTCTAAAAATTAGATTTTTCTTAGCATTATGTCAAAAGCAAGTAGACTAGAGTAAAGTTTGGTACTGAAGTCCATAATACCAAAGGTATTTTGGACTATGTTCACTCAGATGTGTGGGATCATTCCAAGATAGCTTCAATGGGAGGAAAGCACTACTTTGTAATATTTATTGATGATTTCTCTCGGAGAGTATGAGTGTATACTATAAAGATAAAGGATGAAGTGTTGAGAGTTTTTCTCATATGAAAAAAGATGGTGAAAATTCAGATGGACAGAAAAGTCAATTCTCTCCGCACGAATAATGGTGGAGAGTATAAATGTGATCCATCTTTGAAATTCTGCCAAGATAAAGGCATTGTTAGACACTTCACAGTTAGAGATATACCACAATAGAATGGGGTGACAGAACGCATGAACCAAATATTAGTGGAGAAAGTTCGGTGCATGTTGTCTAATGCTGGGTTTGGTAGATAATTTTGGGCTGATACTGTGACTTATGCTTGCCTTCTCGTTAATCGCTTACCATCAACTACTATTGGTGGTAAAACACCTTTGAAGATGTGGTTTGAAAAATATACTACTGATTATGATTTCTTACGTGTGTTTGGTTCCACTGTATATTATCATGTTAAGGAATCAAAGTTAGATCTGAGGGAAAAGAAAGTGCTCTTTATAGGGATCACCACTGGTGTGAAAGGACTTCCCCTTTGGTATTCAGAAACAAAGAAGATAGTCTTTAGTAGAGATGTTACCTTTGATGAGTCTACCATATTGAAAAAGATAATAAATAAAATTGTTCAACAGACAGATGGTGCTCCGCAGCAGGTGGAGTTTGACTGAAGAATTATTGACCCAGTAACAAATACAACTGATGAAGACACTCTTATGGTAGATGGGAAGTTAGATGAAGAAGAGGTTCAAACTCAAGAACCTCCACAACAATAAGAATATATTGCAATAAATAGGCCATGATGAAAGATTTGCAAACATGCTCGATTTGATGATATGATGACTTATGCATCCCTAATTGTAAATGATGACATTCCTAACACTTATAGTGAAGCTATCCAAAGTTCAAAAAAGAAAAAGTAGAGAAAAGTCATAGATGATGAAATGTAGTCTCTTAAAAAGAATCAGACATCGAAGATAACTAATCTGCCAAAGGGATAAAAGACAATTGGATGCAAATGGGTATATACAAAGAAATAAGAATTTTCTAATAAGAACGATATTCGCTACAAGACAAGGTTAATAGCTAAAGACTATGCTCAGATGGAGAAAATTAATTATAATGAAATATTTTCTCCAATTGTAAAATATTCCTCCATTAGAATTTTATTAGCCTTAGTAGCACAATTGGATTTGAAACTCATTCAACTTGATGTAAAAACTGTATTTCTACATGGAGACTTAGAAGAGAAAATCTATATGACTCAGCCAAAAGGGTTCAAGATTGCTGTAAAAGAAAAATGGGTATGCAAATTGAAAAAATCGTTATACGGATTGAAATAATCTTCGAGATAGTGGTACAAATAATTTGACAATTTTATGATAAGGCAGAAGTACACAATAAGTAAATACGACCATTGTGTATATTTGCGCAAGCTACAAGATAGATCTTTCATATATCTTCTCCCTTATGTTGATGATATGCTAATATCTTTAAAGAATCAAGGAGAAATTGAGAAGTTAGAGGCTCAGCTGAATCAGGAGTTTGAAATGAAAGACTTGGGTGAAGCTAAGAAAAATTTTAGGCATAGAGATGTGCAGATATAGGTAGAGAGGAAAGCTTTGTTTGAGTTAGAAACAGTATCTGAAGAAAGTACTATAACGTTTTGGCTTAAATAAAAAGTCAAACCAGTGAGTACGCCGCTTGCACCTCATATGAAACTCAACGCATCTTCATCTCCTAAAAATGAAGCGGAACGGGAGTACATGTCAAAGGTTTCATATGCAAATGTTGTTGGTAGCTTGATGTATGCTATGGTGTGTACAAGGCCGAATATTTCACAAACAATTAAAGTTGTGAGCAGGTACATGTGCATGATCCTGGTAAGGAGCATTGACAAGCTATGAAATGGATTCTACGGTATATTCTGAATACCGTAGATGTTGTATTGATATTTGAGCGGGATGAAAAAATATGGTCAATGTGTAATTGGATATTGTGATTCCGATTATGCTGGTAATTTGGATAAACGTCGATCAACTACTTGTTATATATTTACACTTGCTAAGGGACCAGTTAGTTGAAAGTCTACGTTATAGTCAACAGTTGTCTTGTCCACTATAGAAGCGGAGTACATGGTAGTATCAGAGGCTATTAAAGAAATAATTTGGCTTCAAAGATTGTTTGGTGAACTGAAAATTAGACAAAAACACATCAAAGTGCACTGTAATAGTCAAAGTGCTATTCATCTAACAAAGAACCAAGTTTATCATGCAAGGATGAAACACAACAATATTCGGTATCATTTTGTATGTGAGATTCTGGAGAAAGGTAAAATATTACTTCAGAAAATTCATACCACTGACAATCCCGCAAACATATTGACAAAAGTGGTGACAGCTATCATGTTCAACTATTGTTTGGACTTGATCAATATTTTGAAAAATTGAAGATAAGCGTTTCACAATGCAATTGAAGATACTACTGAAAATAGTTTCTTTTGAAAGAAGACTTGCAGATTGTAAATAGAAAAATAGCCAAAGCGAAAATTTATTGTATTGTGACTATATTTTTATCCCACATTGAAAATGTCGAATATAGGGAGAGGCTCCTAAGGCTATGAAAAGGAATCCCTTTCCCTGAGTAAAATATCCCAAATAAGCCCAATTGTTTATAAGATTTATTTTTTTCTTTTCTTTTTTAGATTTTTTCTATAAAATTAGTAATATTATTTTTGTGGTGTTCGAAAATATAAATAAAATTGACTGAACTTTGCTAAATTTTAATATTCTCTTTATTTTATTTAATAACTATTTTTAGTATAATTTTGATAGTATTTTGTACTAATAATTATATGTCTAAAAAAATTATTTAAAAAAAATTTAATATTTAAAAATATCTATCATGATTTATCTTTTTTTTAAAATTTTTTAAATATAATTATCCACACATTGCATGTATTATTGATAAAAAAAATGAATCCAATTCCCAGGACACTTCCATTCCTTCTGCTGGCTATCCCTTCTCTTCTATTCCACCAGTTCGATTATGTCGCCCTCTATTTTCTGTCAGAAATCTCTCTTCCATTCCATTTGATTCAATCCACCAACCACAGCTTTAAGCTATAAAAAGATTTCAATCCCCATATTGTTATTGGAACAGGGGGTTATGTTTCTTTTTCTACTTGTCTTGCTGCTTTATCAAGGTTGTGATCCAAGAACAAAACTCTGTCCCAGGCATTGCAAATTATATTCTTACATTTTTTGCTGAGGTTGTTTTTGTGGCTTATAATTCTACAGTTGAGTGTTTTTCCAGGAAGCATAAGTGTGTAGTGAGTGGGAATCCTATAAGGTTGTCCTTGAGGCAATTTGTCTCAAAGGCAGTGGCTAGGAAGCAATTTTTCCCAAGGTCAGGAGGAAAAGACGAGGCCAAGGTGATTTTGGTCCTTGGAGGGTCTTTGGGCGCTAATACTGTTAATATTGCTTTGTTGAACCTTTATAGTCAAATGTTGAATGAAAATGGGAATTGGTTTATCATATGGAAAACAGGGGTTGAGGCTTATAATGAAATGGAAAGCCTTGTTAGGAACCATCCACGTTTGGTTTTAACACAGTAAGCTCTTCTGTTTCTTCTCTTGATGGGTGAAATTTGATGATTTTTGTTCTTCTCGCTGTAGACTATAGTTATAAGTATTAGTGATTTTAATTCTGTGATTTATAGACCAGATAATCTATTGTTCAGAAGTGACATCATGAAAAGAAAGGGGAATTTATAGAATCTTAATTAATAATCTTTCTACTTTAGAGATAGCGTTTTGATATTTTGAAGTCAATTTGATGTGTTGATCGAAGAGAGAGGCTCTGAACTTATACTCTTTAAAGTAAAAAACAAACATACAAAAGCTTGCGTGGGTAGTGTTGCTAATTTTGGAAAATTTTTATTAACACGGTCATTTGCACATTCCCCTATTCCCTTTTTTAAGTTAATATTCGTAATTTTATAATTACATCTCTTTGAATTTATTGTAGTTATGAAACTATGTAGGTTCTTGCATTCTATGGATTTAGCATATACTGCTGCAGACCTTATTGTCTCTAGAGCAAATTGCTTTGAACAGATGACCTTATTTCCCCGTTTTTAAGTTAAGATTCATCATTTTGTAATCACGTCTCTTTGAATTCATTTAGTCATGAAATTGTGCAGGTTCTTGCATTCTATGTACTTAGCATATGCTGCTGCAGACCTTATTGTCTCTAGAGCAGGTGCAATGACCTGCTTTGAGATCTTAGCCACTGGGAAACCTGCAATTCTGGTAAATTAGAAAAAATTCTTCTCTTTTGTTTCTGGATTAGTGTTCATTGACATAACCCTCATTTTCACTCACTACCACTAAATGCATAGGAAGCATGTCGAGATTATTGTTCAGGATTCTATAATTTCAATTATGTTATGTGAAGCAAAATGGTCATTTTCTAATTTGATGTTCAAAACACATAATTATCTATCTACCAAATTTCATGCACTTCATTTTAGATTAAAATGAGCAGTAGAATTTACTTGATAGTTTCTGTTGTTGTGATATTGATGTAAAGAGGTATACTGTTGATAATCACAATGCTATATATTAGTTCAACAAGAACACTTCCTATCGAAAAATAGATATACTGTAGAATGTGTTGATTTAACCTGCAAATCATATTGTTTAGTATAACTTGAGATAGAGATTTGTGTCTTCAAGAAACTGAAGGAAGATGTGATTTTCTGTTTGAACTGGCAATGTTCTTCTTTAACCCCAGCAACCGTGTTCAGTGCACTTCTAATGTGATTAATGAGGTGTCTTAAGCATCCTAAAGCCTGAGGGGATTTCAGTTATCTTTGCAGATACATATTGATATTTCGAAATTCGCACTGATATATGACCTGTTATTTGATGATGATCTAAGAACCACCAACACCCATAATTTCATCACACGAATTGTTCCATGTTATATAATCATGTAAAAAAGACAGAAATATTTCACAGAATCCTAAAAGGTGGATAAATGGTGTCTGTATATGGTCAGTCCCGAAATTGGATATATTAATGTTTATTATTGCATAAATATAAGCCAAAATGATCAAAATTTTACTGTTTTTGGCTCTAGTTTGATGCTATAACTATGAAATCCATTGACATTGGTTGACATGTTCCAATGTGCAACATGTCTGTTGATTTAATTTGCATGTACTATGATGCTTTGACTTTGTATGTTTTGAGCACCATATGACTTTCATGCCTTCTTCATAATCCAGTTATTGATTCAGCTTTGACATGACTTAAGCATCTGCAATTAGGATTCGCTTAAAGAAATAATCTCTCTACTTTGCAAGTACCATCACCAAATGCAGAAGGACATCAATTGAAAAATGCTTCTCTAATGGCAGATGTAGCAGGTTCAAGGGTTATAACTGAAGATGAACTTGATTCAACTACCCTTAGAACTGCAATTCAAGAGATATTAGGTAATTTTCAAGATTTTGTCCGTTGATGATGTACTAAATTTTATAGTCCTCAATGCAATTGTCCATTTCAGTTCATTTGCCATTAATTCTACAAGTATATGTTATGGGATGCCTTAATATTTTACAATGTGATATTCTTAACTTTCTTTTGCATTACTCTGCTTTGTTCTTTTGGCGTAAATCAAGTCAGCTCTTTATAACCAACTTCATGACATTTCTTCTTGTTTCATAGCCATCAATTAGGTTGTTATTGGCATATATTTTGTTTATACCCAGAACACAGCAAAAGATTATTGCATATCCCAACATGGATTTGTTTAGTTAGTTTTGATCATAAAAACTTTTATTTATAGGAACTGAAATTCACGTTTAGAAATACATGAAGACTCTCTAGGGGCAGACCTAGTACTTCCTTTTGATCGGGAGCTTCTTTCCTTATCTCAGATATATCTAGATGATGCTATGACCAGATACAACACTAAAGAACTGGATTGAAGGAAAAAAAATTTCTAAAGAAATGAAACATTGTCACACTAGATAAATAGGCGCACAAGGGCTTTTAATAAAGGAGAAGAATGGAATGATATAGTATCTTAATACTTTCTAATCAGCATTGAATAAGTCCCCAATTCAATGCATGTTTTTTTTTGGTTAGTTTCCGAGTAGTTGAATTGTATGATGAGTAGCAAGTATCATATGGATATTACAATTACATTCTTATCAGGTAGCATCAATGAAGTGCAGCTTGGCCAAATTTCTGATTGGCTTAATAGTAGCAATCAGCTGGATATATTTTCTGGAAATTTGTTTATTTTTTTTAACTTAAGCATTCCCCTGGAAATCGATAACTTTTAATTGACGTACTTCATTTTCTACTTGAAAATTGATCACATGGTTGCTGTAGCAGGAGATGAGACTGTAATGGTAGATATGTCTGAAAGGGCTCTGAAAGCTGCAAAGCCTGATGCCTCGGCAGAAATCACACAGCGAATTCTTTCCTTGGTTGAGACATCAACTAGGAAGAAGTAGCAATGCATTTTAGTTGGTGAATGAAAAAATATTTTCCATTTGATGCATTTTCTCTTACAGTAAATCTTTCTAGCTGATGCATTTTCCATCAATTGTTCAGCAGAGGCTAACATGATACTGTTAGTAATGCGTGAAGGTTAGAATCATGGGATTGTTTCATTTCTTTATCTTCATACATTAGATGCTTCTATAGGGAGCAATTGTCTCACAATTAAAGCTAACCATTAGTTAAAAAGAAAAGGGTCAGGTAGTTGCAGGGGTTGGAGCTTTTTTTTTCTTTTTTTCTTTTGGTTTTGCAAATAAGTGAGATTGATTGATATTTGTGATAATTCTATATGCTTAATTGAACATTTTGAGTTATTTTAGTATTTCCTCCCTGTGCATCTCATTTGCCTAGTGGTAATTGCTTTCCCGGACTTGATTCTTACATTTTTTAGTATTATAATATGGGGAAGGAGGAAATCCAACTTGGATCTATGTAGGAGAGAGTTAATTGTCGCCGGGCTATGTCTCGACATGCAGATTTGGTTCTTACATTTTATAAATACATTGTGCATTTTATATTCCCAATCACCTAAAATTATGGAAGGTTGATTTTTCATGATTGTGAGTGAGAGCGCATTGTGTCCAATTATTAAATAATTCACCTACACTATTCTTCAATAATTTTCATGCCATTATTAAAACCATTCAAGTGTTGCTCTGAATTTTATTGGTATCTACTTTTCAAATTGACTCGATTGATAAAAACATTAGCAAGAATGGTGTATATATATATATAATTACAAAATTATAAACTTTTTATTTAATTTTAACTCATTAGTATTTTTAAATTTTTAGAATGCCATCGAAAAATAGTTGTTTGAAAAATTACGAAAATAATAAAAATAGCGGAATAATAAATATACGACACACAGAAATTACGTGGTTCACCCTTAACTGTTTTTTGGTTACGTCCACGGGACAAAATCTGAATAATTCTTATACTATTAAAAAAATAGCAGGCTTACAAAGAGAATATTACAAAATAGTGGCACTCAAAGTGTTTCCCAAATCCTCACTATTTTTCTCTCCCTTAATTTTAGGACCCTTCCTAAAATTGAATAACACTAAAAAAAAACTCTCTCAAAATTTCTTCTCACAGGCTTAGAAATTCTTCTGTGAGGTTATATCTAAAATTGAAGCATGAAAATCTTCTATTTATAGAAGCAATTTACGCATACAAAACGCGTAAACAGCTACCTATAACTTTGCAATTTGGCCAACAACTTTGAAATTGTCTTCAGCTGCCTGCCTTTATTGACTAACAACTTGTCTCTTCCTTTTTTATTTTCAAAGTCGAAGCCACCAACTTTGATTCCTTTTTTTTTATTTTATAGTGCGTGGGTCCCACTTGATGGGCACTCCACTTACAAATCTCCCCCTGCACATCAAGTGTGGACGTTAGCCATACCGGCTATCTTTCTACATGTAACAAGCTTCTCCGAAGGTAAAGCTTTTGTCATCATATCAGCGCCAGTATCATCAGTATGAATCTTCTCTATCTGAAATGACTTCATCTCCAGCACATCACGTATCCAATGATACCTCACATCAATATGTTTCGACCTTGAATGAAAGGTTGAATTCTTGCTGAGATGTATGGTGCTCTGGCTGTCGCATAGCAGAATATACTTCTCTTGTTCAATACCCAATTCTTGTAGGAATTTCTTCATCCACAAGAGTTATTTGCTAGCTTCTGTAATGGCAATATATTCTGCCTCGGTGGATGAGAGTGCAACACATTTCTGCAATTTCGATTGCCAAGAAACTGCTGCTCCTGCAAAGGTCATCAGATATCCAGAAGTTGATTTTCGTGAATCAACATCACCACCCATATCTGCATCTGTGTAACCATCTAATACAGGTTTGTTATCACCAAAACATAAACATATTTTGGAAGTGCCTTTAAGATACCTAAGAATCCACTTCACTACATTCCAGTGTTCTTTACCTGGATTTGAGAGAAATCGGCTGACAACACCAACAGCATGAGCAATATCCGGTCTTGTGCATACCATGGCGTACATTAAGCTGCCAACGGCGGATGCATAAGGAATCTTCTTCAGTTCTTCTTTTTCTTTCTCACTTGAAGGACATTGTCTGGAACTTAATTTGAAATGACCTGCAAGTAGAGTACAAACTGGTTTTGCATTACTCATGTTGAATCTACTAAGAACTTTCTCGATGTACTTCTCCTGAGACAGCCATAACTTTCTTTTTGTCCTGTCTCTAGAGATCTTCATTCCGAGAATCTGTTTTGCCGATCCCAAATCCTTCATGGCAAAGGATTTTCCAAGCTCCTTTTTCAAGCTATCAATTTTCTTAGTATCAAGGCCCACAATCAACATATCATCCACATATAACAAGAGAATAATAAAGTCGCCATCTGCGAACTTTTTCACAAATACACAATGATCAGAAGTAGTTTTCTCATACCCGTGATTCACCATGAAAGAGTCAAACTTTTTGTACCATTGTCTGGGAGCTTGTTTGAGGCCGTACAAGCTCTTCTGCAATCTACACACCAAGTGTTCTTTGCCTTTGACTCTAAACCCTTATGGCTGCTCCATATAAATTTTCTCCTCTAAGTCACCATGGAGGAAAGCGGTCTTCACATCAAGTTGCTCGATCTCTAAATTCAAGTTAGCTGCTAAACCGAGCACAACTCTGATAGAAGACATCTTGACTACGGGTGAGAAAATCTCTTCAAAGTCAACACCTTTCTTCTGACTGAATCCCTTCACAACAAGTCTCACCTTGTACCTTGGCTGTGAATTGTTCTGTTCAGTTTTCAACCTGAACACCCATTTATTCTTCAGTGCTTTCTTACCTTGAGGTAGTTTCACCAACTCATAAGTCTGGTTCTCATGCAAGGACTGCATCTCATCTTGCATAGCTTTCAACCACTCATTCTTTTTGTCATCTTTCATTGCCTCCTGGTAGTCCTTCGGTTCTCCCCCTTGAGTCAGTAAGTCATACTCATTAGGAGAATATCTCCGGGAAGGTATCCTGCCTCTCGCAGATCTTCTCAATTGAGGCAGTTCTTCTACAGGAGCTGGTTCAGCATCATTCTGAACAGGTTCACCATCGTCTCCTTGCTCATTTCCTTCATCATCTTGTGGTACCACACGAGGTTCTGCATCAAGATTAATAGGGAACTCATCGAAAGACTTTGGCTTTTCATTTTTCTCAAAGTCTTCAATGGTTTGGTCTTCCAGGAATACTACATCTCTGCTTCTGATGAGCTTCTTTTCAACTGGATCCCATAATCTATACCCAAAATCATCATTTCCATAACCCAAGAAAATACACTATTTTGACTTCGAATCAAGCTTGGATCTTTCATCTTTTGGAATATGAACAAAAGCCCTGCAGCCAAATACTCTAAGATGATTGTAAGAAATTTTTTTCCCTGACCACACCTTTTCTGGTACATCTCCGTTGAGGGAGGTTGAAGGTGAAAGGTTGATCAAGTAAACTGCAGTTCTCATTGCTTCAGCCCAAAAGGTCTTTGGAGGTTTGGCATGAGAGAGCATACATCTAACCCTTTCAACAATGGTTCTATTCATTCTCTCTGCAACTCCATTCTGCTGTGGAGTTTTGGGAACTGTCTTCTGAAGTTTGATGCCGTGTTCTGAGCAATACTTCTCAAATGGTCCTCTGTACTCTCCACCATTATCAGCTCTAACACATTTCAACTTTCTTCCCGTTTGTCTTTCAATACTGACATGAAAGACTTTAAACATATCCAACACCTGGTCTTTTGACTTTATCGGTAAAGCCCACACTTTTCTAGAATAGTCATCAATAAAACTAACATAATACGAGCAACCACTCAAAGATTTATCAATCATTGAACAAACATCAGTGTGTACCAATTTTAGTATACCAGGCTTTCTAGACGGAGAAGGGGATCTTTGAAAGGAAACTCTATATTGTTTACCAGATAAACAATCAGTGCATGTTTTCAGAGGCAAACCTTTCAAAGATAACATTTTCTTCTTGATGAGAGTCTCCATTCCTTTCTCACTCAAATGACCAAGTCGTCTATGCCACAACTCAGCAGATGAATCTTCAACTGCATTCACCACTCCTGTGCAAACTTTGACTGAGGTGTAGTAGAGGGTGTTGAACTTTCTTCCTCTAGTGAACACCAAGTTACCTTTAGAAAGCTTCCATGTTCTGTTAATAAACAGATTTGCATAACCCAATTCATCAAGACGATGAACTGAGATCAGATTGAAATTTGTCGTAGGAGTGTACCTTACATCTTCCAACCAGAGATCATAACCAGCATTGGTTCTGATGCATACTGTTCCAATACCGTAATTTTTGACATATGTACTATTCAAGGTCTTGACATGGCCGTAATCTCCAAGAGTAAGTGATGAAAAATATTCCTTCTTAGAAGAAATATGATACGAACATGCAGAGTCAATAATCCAAAGAGAATCTTGACTAGTGGAACACTTACTGAGACCAGCATGAGAAATCAGCGCACTACCATCACCAACTGCATCGACATCAATAGCTACTGAAGCTACCTCTGCATCGTCTTTCTTTTCCTCATCATTTTCTTTGGCTCGTTCCTTCTTCCACTTTCTACAGTGCTTTTGGATGTGACCGGGCTTGTCACAATGATAACAAGTGACACCTTTTCTTGACTTAGATCTTCTCTGCGAACCGTCACGTTTGTCTGGATTTTGGGGATGTCTGGTTTTACTTCTCCCCCTCCTTTCTATAACTGTAACGAGCCACTCGTACCATTCTCCTTGTGTCTGGTTTCTTCATTCAGAATGTTTTCCTTAACTGTGTCTAAGGCCAGATTCCCCTCTGGCATATTATTGAGCGTGATAACCAGCGTCTCCCAACTGTCCGGCAATGAACTCAATAAGAATAGTGTCTGTACCTCATCTTCTAGCACTATTTTTGACGTCGTCAGTTGGTTCAAAATTTCTTGAAATTTGCCCAAGTGATCTGAAGCGCTTTCACCATCTCTGTACTTCAGATTTACAAGCTTTCTAATTAGAAAAGCTTTGTTCTGGGCATTCTTCCGTTCGTACATATCCTCCAGCTTCTTCCAGATTAAATAGGCATCTTTCTCATGAGCGATATGATTAATGATGCTCATTTCAACAGACTGCCTAATAGTTGCGACTGTTTTTCTGTTAGTTGACTTCCAATCGGTCTCATTTGTTGAAGCTGGCTTGACACCTTTCAACTCAATTATCTCGAAGAGATCTTTACAGCATAAAAGATCTTCCATCAATATCTTCCATACTGCATAGTTTGATGAGTTGAGTTTACCCATCGTGCCTGTTGTTTTATCGTCCATGTTGACTCGAGCAGAATATTAGCACCAACCAAAATCGTATACGTGAATAGTGACCGTATATGTAAATAGTAACAGTATATGTAAAAGTATATGTATGCGTGAATAGTAGCCGTACACGTAAATAGTACTATATATAAACAGTACTGGGCTTACTCCAACGGGCTCAGCAACTACCATCAAATTCTGAGTTACTATTTTACTATTCACATAAAATACTTTCTGCAACGTTTTCTCGAACGGACTGCACCAATGGTTTCGTCATAATTTTTCCGTCGTCATGGTATATTTATTTTCAAAAATATATCCACGGATCTGGTACCGCTATTTGACCGGCTCTGATACCACTTTGTTAGGTCCCGCAATAAAATTACGAAAATAATAAAAATAGCGGAATAATAAATATACGACACACAGAAATTACGTGGTTCACCCTTAACTGTTTTTGGGCTACGTCCACGGGATAAAATCTGAATAATTCTTCTACTATTAAAAAAATAGTAGGCTTACAAAGAGAATATTACAAAATAGTGGCACTCAAAGTGTTTCCCAAATCCTCACTATTTTTCTCTCCATTAATTTTAGGACCCTTCCTAAAATTGAATAACACTAAAAAAAAACTATCTCAAAATTTTTTTTACAGATTTAGAAATTCTTCTGTGAGGTTATATCTAAAATTGAAGCATGAAAATCTTCTATTTATAGAAGCAATTTACGCGTAAAAACACGTAAACAGCTACCTATAACTTTGCAATTTGGCCAACAACTTTGAAATTGTCTTCAGCTGTCTGCCTTCCTTTATTGATTAACAACTTGCCTCTTCCTTTTTTATTTTCAAAGTCGAAACCACCAACTTTGATTCCTTTCTTTTTTTTTATTTTATAGTGCTTGGGTCTCACTTGATGGGCACTCCACTTGACATGAAATTATCGTTTATCTTTTTTTTAAATAATAATGTAAATAACGCATAAAATATAGAGAGAGATTCCCACTTCGAATTTTTCTACACTCAATAACACCTAAAACACTGGACGCCAAACGTTTGTATACATTCAATAAAAATGTTTGGATAAAACAACCTTTTTAGTCAAATAAAACTGATTTTCTTTTCGAATTTAATTTTAGTTATCATTTTGGATGAGAATTCCACAAATTTTAATATATTGTCAGGTTTCATGCCAAATACTTTATATTAAAAAAATATATATCATTAAATTAACAATTTATTAAATAGTTTGTTTTTCGTAGTATTAATCTCTTTTGATCTCATTTGACTTCTGAGAAGAAAAAATTTAAATTTGAAATTTCAATTATTAAATATAAAATGTTGTGATAATTTTATGATTTGAAATGTATTTTCAATTGAAATTTTTACTAATTATTTGACATTTGAATTATTAATTATTAATGAATAATCACAATTGTAAAATTAAGTATTAGGGGAAGAAATATTTTTGATGATGTTTCTAATTGTTTCTCTTTCTTTTAATTATTTAGGTTTATGGATAAACATCAGATTAACTAATTAAAAATATATTATAGAAAAAAAGTCATCTTAATTAATATATAAAAAACTCTCTGACGTTAACAATTAGTTCTTAAAATTAGTCGCTTCTAAATTTATATTAAAACCCAGCATTAATAAGCCTCATTCATAAATATGGTTATGATCTAGTTTCAAATTGGACCAGATTAAATAAAAATCAGTCAAAATCAATTCAAACCAGATTAAAACCAAAATTATGACTAAATTGAGGCATAAATTATAATATATGGTTTATTTTCGATTAATGTAAATTATAAACTTGTGACTGCTGGTTCTGAACTGAAACTTGAATGGACAGTTTGAATCGATCAACAATATTTTATTTGTTTAAATTAAAATTTTTTCCTATTAATTATATATACACTTCTTTATATATAGTTTTTGAAACGAATCATCATATTATTAAGCATAGTCTTCACCAATAACATCAGCAAGGACTGTCAGGCACAGAAAAGGAATCATCCTCTGTTGTTATTATCAGGAGTTGGGACAAATGCTATTGGATATGATCTTTCGCCTGAGGTAATAATTTGGAATTTAAATTACTTAGTTTCTTTTACCTAATTCCAAAGCTTGTTTTATAATTGAAGATTTGCGATTTGAAATTTAGTTCTCTTTCGCTCGCTTCATGTCTGGCCAAGGATTAGATACGTGGATTTTGGAACTTCGAGGAGCTGGCTTGAGTTCTTTAGAAGTCGATTATGGTGAAAGTAAGAACTAAGAAGACATTATTGGCTTTCATTGATCAATCAACGAAATGACTTTTGTTTTGTTTTGTTCTGTTCTTTTTTTTCCCTGAGATTTCTTCAGCAAAAGGAGAAGGAACCGAAATAAAATCTAAATCTAGTAAACCCACATCGAAGTTGTCGAAAAGATTTGTTCATTTGTTTGAAAGTCTCTCTGGGGCTTTTGATGAAGGTAATTGTTAATAGTATTTCATGGTCTTAATGCTATTTCGAAGAATTTAATTTGAAGATTATTTTATGTAAGCAGGGCAAAATTCTGCTGTTGCTATCCAAATCAAGGATTTTAGTAGAAAGATTGCGAATATTATTGAAGAAGGCCAGCAATCTGAAAAACCCCAGTTTTTTTACTTCCAAGAGCGCTTTTCTACTGCAATAGAGGATTTTCTCAAACAGCTTGACCTGATTGTGAAGTATGATTGGGATTTTGATCACTACTTAGAAGAGGATTTGCCTGCTGCGGTGAGGTGACATTTCTTGGGTGTAATTGTAAATGGTTTAAGATTTTTTTTCTTTCCCACCTTTAGTCATGGTACTATCGTTGAATGGATATGACAATTTTTAGCTGTGTCATCGCAGATGGACTATATAAGAACACAATGCAGACCAAACAGTGGCAAGTTGCTTGCAATTGGGCACTCCATGGGGGGTATTCTGTTGTATGCTATGCTGTCGCGATGTGGTTAGATGTCATGCCAAACTTGTCCTTATATCTTGCTTTAAATATTCATTTCCTGTATCACTTGCATGCTACAAAACATAGTGTTCTATAGAGCAATTTAGTAATTTATGGTTGCATTTCCTATAATTTTTTTGTATTAATTGTTACTCCGTCTCTCTCTTCCAATTGCCAACCATCTCATTCTTCCTATTTTGTCTTTTTAATTCATAGAAGCAAGTTAAGAAGTGCATTCTTAAAATAGAATTGAGTACTGAGGCATTAGCTACTGTTATAAGGCTGAATCTCAATTAAAAACTGGCTTACTCATTTTGCTCAGATGATGCTTGCCTGAGGGGAAAAAAAACATGAGGCGTCTCAGGGAAGTGGGTGGAGTGATGATAAATAAGCAACATATAGCTTAACTATCATTCTAAGTGCTCTGCAATAAGTCTGTCTCTTAAGAAACTTGCACAGCTTGACTGGGCTTGTCAACAAAATGGGTAGGCTCCCTGCAAAGCATTCTTTATGGATTGACTATCATACCATTAGATGTTGTCTGTTGTAAATGCATTGCGGGCTCTGATAGAGATCGTTTAGGTTTCTGAAATTGTTCTGAACTTCTAATCACTAATTACTGATATTTGGTACATTAAGTAGGAGGTCCAGTGATAAAGAAGCTTAATCTTGGCTACATCTAAATCACTGGATAACTCAAAGTTTGGCTTTTATGTCCTTCAAAATCATGTGTTTTCTACTGCATACCTAATATTTTGCTTGTATATATTGAGGAATTATGTGGTCATACACATTTTTTAAAACTGACTTCACCAACGCATTTCTTCTGTTTGGTTTCCTATTGAAGTGTCCCATGATTCTCTCCAGATTTTCTTCCATAATCATTTAGTTGATCCTAGGATAGTGTTTCTTCTTATTTTCTAAAATGATGTTGTTTTATTAAGGTTTTGAAGGAAAGGATTCAGGGTTGATATCAGTTGCTGACTTTGGCTTCATCACTTGACTACACTCCCTCAAAATCATCTCTCAAACTGCTCTTACCAGTGGCAAGTGATGTGGCATACTGACATCTAATTGTTTCTACTTTATTTCTTTCAGATAGCTACAAAAACAATTAGCAGCTTATTTTAATTCACAATGTCTGCAGGCAGACCCTGCAAAGACTCTCAATGTACCTGTCATTCCAATTGGAGCATTGCTAGCTGCTGCTCATCCTTTTGCATCTCGCCCTCCTTACATCTTGTCTTGGTTAAATCCTCAAATTTCTGCTCCAGCCATGATGCATCCGCAATTGCTTGAAAAGCTTGTTATGAACAACTTCTGTAAGTACAAAAATGCATTGCCTTTGACTTAATAAATTTTGTGTAAAAATCATGTGGGAGTGTAAATGGACCATATTGCTAGCAAAGAAAGAGTATGTGCTCTGCAATAACTATCAAATCCTTATAGCAGCTTGTAAATTGTCCAAACCGTTCCTAATTGGAGGGTGAGGCATGACATATTCTTAGCCCATTGGATGGGTCGTTGTAGAGATTTTCTTGAACATTATACCTGGAAAGACAATTTGTGAATTTAGATAAGGCAATGGACATACTTTTATATCCTTGATTTTACTGTACCCTGCTCAACTTCCTCTAATGAAAGTCCTGAATGTTGGTTGATTCTTGGCTGTATGTTCATTGTGAATTACCTTGATATTTTAATGCATTATAAGTGCTTATGGTCCAATCTAAATCTCTAGATGCTATTGATCAAAATAACAAATTTTTGGTATTACAAGTATATGGCTATTGGATATAGAGAAAATTGCTGATGAGTTTAGGTATGGAGCCACTCCCTCTTCTTTTCTTTTATCTCCTTGCCATAATACTTGGAACAATTCTCTGGTTTTAGCTTACTGTGCAAACTGTTATTTTATTCATTTATTTTGTCCATGAACTCAAAAAGACTAAGCGCGACTGTGTTTGATGAAAATTTCCAGCCATGTCCCTAATCCTAATTCATTATCTAATCAGTTTCGCAATTGCATATTTTAGGCACTGTACCTCTACCATTGTCTATGCTACTATGCTTTTCTACTCAATTTGCAATTTGCAGAAGGATGCTGTATTCCCACTTAATTCTGTCGTTTTTAACTGTCTTTGAATTGAACCGCTTGTTTAATTGTTCGTTTGAGGGTTTGACAAAGGGTTCAATAATCTTTAGCTTGAGTCAAGATTAAATACTTCAATTTGGATTTAGGCCCCAAGAATGACAACAATGCACTAGCATTTCTACTTTCTAATGTTATCATCTGATGGTAATCAACAGGCACGGTACCTGCTAAGCTTCTCTTGCAGCTGAAAACAGTATTTCAAGAGGGAGGACTAAGAAACCGAGATGAATCTTTCTTATACAAGGATCATCTACACAAAAGCAAGGTGCCCGTGTTGGCAATTGCTGCTGATCAAGATCTCATCTGTCCACCAGAAGCTGTATATGGTATTGTTTCTGTTCATTCACATTTAACATTTAACTTTTAAATTCTTATTCCTGCTTGTTTTTTCTGGCTATGGTGATGTCAATGGAGCAGAAACTGTAAAGATCATCCCTGAGCATTTGGTTACTTACAAAGTTTTCGGAGGGCCCTGGGGTCCACACTATGCTCACTATGATCTAGTGGGAGGACGTTTGGTATGAGCCAATTTTGTGATTCCTTCTTGGAGATTTTCTATTGCATTTTGTGATCTTAACTAGATAATAGATTACTTGAATGGCTGCAACATATAATCTATACTAGTCTAACAAGAATATATTTTGAGTATTGATGGTTTAAATAACAATTTACTTTTTCTACAGGCCGCAAATCAGGTGTATCCATGCATTATCAACTTCCTCAATTGTCATGATATATGACCAATTCCCTCAACACATTATTTGAATATTTGCTTCATTATCAATCAATTCTTTTATACAAAAAGAAGGATGCAGCAGCAGATCAAGTGAATAATATCCACGGAAAGAGTCTTCAAAATCCTGATCATTGCATATTCCCATGGAGACAGGTCAAGTTATCCCTGAATTTATACAGCATTATCTGGGTGTCATTATGTTCATATATTATTGAAAAGGATATAGCAATTCTGACAATAGAAGCCAGAGAAAAGTCCTATAAGTTGCGTGTAAACAAGGACTGTAGTTGGCTTGTAATTAGAAAACGTCATGGATGAAAAGGTTTATGTGTTTATTTATCAAACTTGTTAGTTTCAAGGGAAGTCTATAAATAAATGGTAAGTGATTCAAGTAAAATGGAATTTTTTACTAATATTTTCTAATAATCCGATAGTCATATGGTAAAGATGAAGTTGCTCACACATTCCAACTTAATGATAAAGTCAAAACAAGAAAAAGGCAAGTCTCACTTCTTTTCTTTTCTCAGTTCTTGTTATGAGACTACTTCGTAATAGAATTCAGTTGAATCAGTTCCGCAAAGAAATCATTCTGAGCTCCTATATCCAAAAACAGACCACAAAAATCATTTGCTCCCCGTCCAATATCCAACCATCAAAACAACAAACAAACAAGCAAAGGATTCACCATCAGATCCAAACCCCCATTTGCCTAACAAACAAACAAATGATTCCGGTTTATACAGAAAATTAATGGTTCAATTCATGGGTTGGTGTTAAGTTTCATGGATTTTAACCATTTAATTCCACACCGAAGGTTTTCTGGTTTATTTTTGGCTGTGGATAATCTTTAAAAACTAAAAATCTTTTATGAGAGATTAATTCGATTTGTCCTACATGGGATTCGAAGCTGTTTGCCTGACGGTTTGCCCCCTACAATTGATTTTTGGCCTTTTTAACTCCTTTTCCCTTTCTACTGCTCGACGCCCTTTTATGCCTCCACTTAATGAAGTGTTTTTTTTTTTTGTGATAACCAAGGAAAATTTCATTAAACTAATTGATAGAGTCTACAATCAAATCATATTCCATATGACTTGTAACATCTTCCATTAACACACAAATGTTGTCTAATAGAACTGACCATTGAGCTAGCTAATGAGCTACCTCATTTGCACTTCTACGCACAAAATTGAAAGAAACATTAGTAAAATCTGCAGCCACATGCCTGATATCATCTACCATAATACCATTCATATCTAGAGAAGTGTCATTGCTCATAATTCTTTGTATAATAGTAGTTGCATCTAGCTCCACATGCAAAGTATTAAAACCGCAATCTCGAGCAATGTGGATTCCAAAGAGCACGGCACTCTACTCTACAAAGAAAATGAAAGGGCAATGAGGAAGAGGCTTGCCTGCTGCACCATGACTTGTCCCATAGAGTTACGAACTATTATACCACAACGTGATCCATCTCTCTTTACTGCAGCATCAACGTTAAGCTTATAGCAATTTACAGGTGGAGGTTGCCACGCTTCTAACAGTTCATTCTGCTGTTGTTGGTTTGAATAATTTCTGTCACCAGAGTTGTCAATCCTTGAATTAGCTAAAACCAGTAGTTTATGTACTGACATTCCATCCTTCCCATGATGGAGCTGGTTTCTATCAAATCAGATATACCATAAGATTAAGATAAATAGTTCAAATTCCTTTTTAGCTATAAAATTTGCGACTTTTTGACACCAATCCCTCACTTCATATGCAGTCTGCTTATCAACCTGAATGATCCATTGAACAGTCTTCCAAACTTTTTTCACCCAGGAACATTCCTTAATGACATGCAGGCTTGATTCGTCAAAACATCCACATTTAGCACATTTCGCTTCAGTGGTATACCTTTCCTTCTCAGATTCGAGGCACAGGGCAATATATTCTTAACCACCCTCTAGAAAAAGTGTTTGATTTTGGGGGGAGCGTTGAGTTGCCATACTAGACGTCACATCTCATTGCAAGAGCTTAAGGAAGAGGCTATGCTGAGAGTTGATCTATGTCTCTGTTCAACCACGTAATAACCAGTCTTCACATAATAGATACCTGACTTAGAGTGTACCCAAAATAATTGACCTTCAGGTAGTCAAAAACTTATAGGTATGCTCAAGATTGTTTCCAGCTCAGATGGTAAAAAGCATTGCATGATCAGGTCTCTTTTCCAGCATTTATTTTCAGCATCAATCAAACAGCTGACCCAATCCATTGGAGGAGTAGCATTGGAAACCAACGATCTCATGTACATTTGACCAAAAAACCAATTTTCCTTCCAAATGTGGACCGAATTGCCATTGCCAATGTGCCAACATAGTCTATCTTTTAGTAAAGTTCTTAAACCCCATATATTTCTCCAGAAATAACTGGGCTAAAAACCGACATGAGCTTCAAGAAGATTGCATCGGAGGAAATATTTTGCCTTTAACACTTGAGCACAAATAGAATCAGGATTAGTTGTAAGTCTCCAGGCCTATTTAGCCAGGAGAGCTTGGTTAAAAGATTGGATATTCCTGAATCCCAAACCTCCTTGGGTTTTTGACATACATAGAGAATCCCAACTAATCCAATGTAATCGTCTTTCACTTTTATTATTGCCCCACCAAAATCTACAAATCATTTGGCTTAATTTTGAACAAAAGGTGCTTGGCAATGCAAAACAACTCATTATATATTGGGAAATGGCTTGTGCTACTGCTTTAATTAGTATCTCCCTGCCAGCTGAAGACAAAACTCTCTCCTTCCATCCTTTTAACTTCTTCCAAAGTCTTTCCTTGAGAAAACAAAAAATTTCTTTTTTGGAGCGCCCTACCATGGTTGGAAGTCCAAGATATTTGGGACAACGATCCACTTCATTCATTGCTAAGCAATTTACGATTTGTTTCCTCATCTCTGTATATTTAAGCTAAAAGAGATATTTGATTTGTCAAAATTAATGCATTGCCCTAAATCCATCTTATAAGTACGTAGAATGGTCTTTATCTTTTGGTACTCTGTCATAGTCGCCATGGCAAACAATATACTATCATATGCAAAAAAGAGGTGTGAAATTGGTGGACTTCGTCTACTTGCCTTTACTCCATAGATGTCACAGTTTAACTCAGCCTTCCTAATCAAAGCAGATAACCCTTCTGCACACAATAGAAACAAATAGGGCGAAAGAGGATCCCCCTAGCAAAAGCCTTTATTTGGTATAACATTGCCTTTAACTTGCCGTTAATTATGTATGAATAGGAAACTGAGGTACTACATGACATAATAATTTTGATGAAATGGCAAGGAAAACCTATTTTATACATGACCCATTCCAAAAAAGAGCATTCAACTCTATCATATGCCTTACTCATGTCTAACTTGAGAGCAAAAGATCCTCTCTTACCCTTTTGACGTTTTTTCATAGAATGTATAGTTTCAAAAGCAATTAATGCATTATCAGTAACAAGATGATTAGAAAGGAAAGCACTCTAAGTAGGATGGATGAGACTCGGAAGGACTATCTTTAGTCGGTTTGCCACAACCTCAGAAGCTAATTTATAAAGGACATTACATTGACTTATCGAGCAAAGATCTGTCATAGATGAAGGATCTCTAATCTTAGAAATTAGAGTGACCCACATATGATTTAAAAGATCAGGCATGCAAGATGATTCTAAAAAATTTACAATAAAAGTACTAACATCATTACCTACTAATTGTCAAAAAGACTGAAAAAATAAAGCGGACATACCATCGAGTCCAGGAGCTTTATTGGGATGCATTTGTTTCAAGGCTGACAATATTTCATCCATAGCGAAGGGAGAAGCTAGGACTTCTAAGGACTCGGGAGACAAAAAACTATCGATTGCTTCAATCATTTCAGAAGAGGTGCTTGGATTTGTGCTATTAAAAAGCTCAATATAGTAGTCAACCATAATCTTTTCAATTTCATCAGCCCCTTCTCTCCAAACGCCATCATTACCCTTAAGTCTCTCTAATGTATTTCTTTTCTTCCTTCCCAATGCTTTTACGTGAAAAAACTTGGTATTCTCGTCTCCTTCTTCTAACCATAATGCCTTTGATCATTGTTTCCACATGATTTCTTCCCTTAGCAATAGTTCATCCACTTCAAGTTTAATTTGATCAGCTTTACCCCGTAATTGACTAGTATATGGTTCTCTATTCAACAGCTCTAGGACCCGCATCCTTGCTTTCAATTTTTTTCCTAAATGACCAAATGAATCACGGTTCCAAATAGACAGCTTCTTCGTACAATGCTTTATTTTATTTTGAACGTCCGAACTATTATCTTGGCTATCCCAAATTGATTGTATCAATTCCTTGCAGTTGCTGTCTCTCAACCACATTGTTTCAAATCTGAAAAAAAAATTTACTTCTTGCTTTTTCCTTCATAGAACCATCACTATCAAGAAGGATCGGTTCATGGTCTGACCTTACCCTCGTCAAGTGATAGACTCTCGCTTCTGGAAAGAGATTATCCCAATCTATAGTACTAAGAAAACGATTCAGTCTTTCTCTGATTAAGGCATACCCTCTCTTCCATGTCAAAGAAGTAGGCACCAACCATTTTTTGTCAAAAATGGAGGTGCCTAATTAAGGGGATTGTCAAAAATGGAGGTGCCTAATTTAGGACATTGTCAAAAGTGGAGGTGCCTAAATTTGGGGAATTGTTAAAGTCAAAAATGGAGGTGCCTAATTTATTGACTAATTTCACCAACCCATGTTTTTGAAGCCTATATAAACCCATCCACTTCATTTGGAAGATACACCTTAAAATTGAAAAAGAAAAGAGAAGAGAGTGTCTTTGAGAGAATTTTGTGAGGAAAAATTCTTGTTCATAATTGAGTGAGGGTTGTGAGTGTTTGTAAACACATTGTATTTTCTCCTTAATAGAAGTCTGCAGCAGCTCCGGAGACGTAGGCATAATTGGCCGAACTCCGTTATCAAATTCTGTGTTATTATTCCGCATTTATTTTCGCTCTCTTACTAATCTGGTCTAAGGGAATAGAGTGGTAATCACCTCAATTTCCCAACAACTGGTATCAGAGCTTTGGGTGATAAATTCTGTCAATTTTTGCAAAGTTACTATTCACGTGAATAGTGAAATTTTGTCGGCAGTTCCGATTTATAGACAAAGGTGTCCTAGTACACGGTGGTTTGCAGAAACAGTCAGAAACGATCCAAAAGAGTCCAGATTCGAGTGGGAGCGATGGCTGCAGATGAAGGAAAAGTGAGAATTGAAAAGTTCGACGGTGCGGACTTTGGCTTCTGGAAGATGCAGATTGAAGATTATCTGTACCAGAAAAAGTTATATCAACCTCTCTCAGGAATAAAGCCAGAAGGCATGAAAGATGAAGAATGGAATCTTCTCGACAGACAAGCCCTTGGAGTTATTCGATTGACATTATCACGAAATATTGCTTTCAACATCGCCAAAGAAAAGACCACAGCAGGTCTAATGGCGGCTCTCTCCAACATGTATGAAAAGCCATCAGCTTCAAACAAAGTTCATTTGATGAAGCGGTTATTCAATTTGCAAATGGCAGAAGGGGCATCAGTGGCCCAACATCTGAATGAATTCAACACAATCACAACCCAGTTGAGTTCAGTAGAAATTGAATTTGATGCTGAAATTCAGGCTTTAATTCTCTTATCATCTCTACCAGATAGTTGGAATGCTACTGTTACAGCGGTCAGCAGCTCATCGGGAAAAACCAAATTAAAATTCGATGATGTTCGGGATCTGGTGTTGAGTGAAGAAATTCGACGAAGAGAATTGGGTGAAGCATCTACCTCTTCAGCTTTACACACAGAATCTAGAGGGAGAACTTTAGAAAAAAGTTCAAATCGTGGCGGATCAAAATCTAGAAGAGACAAATCTAGATCGGGGAAGAAAGATTTCAAGTGTTATAACTGCGGCAAGAAAGGTCACTTTAAGAAAGATTGCCGAGCGCCAAAGAAAGATAGCGGTACACAGGGATCTGCAAATGTGACCGAGGAAGCAGGTGATGCCATGATTCTAAGTGTCAACAGTCCAATTGAATCATGGATTTTAGATTCTGGGGCATCTTTTCACGCCACTCCATGCCAAGAAATCATGGACAACTATGTCAGTGGTGATTTCGGGAAGGTTCATCTAGCTGATGATGAAACCTTAAAGATCGTAGGAAAAGGGGATGTCCGATTAAAGTTGTCAAACGGGAATACCTGGAAGCTGCAAGGAGTAAGACATATTCCTGGTCTTAAAAGGAATTTGCTCTCTGTAGGACAACTTGATGAAGATGGTTATGGTACAACCTTCAAAAGCGGTGAATGGAAGATTACCAAAGGAGCACTCGTCATTGCTCGTGGTAAGAAAACTGGCACTCTCTATGTAACCTCAAACTTAGAGAATGTTATTTCAGTAGCAGATGCAGATGAAAAATCAAACCTATGGCACCAAAGGCTTGGCCATATGAGCGAGAAAGGGATGAAAACGCTTTTGTCAAAAGGAAAGTTGCCGGAACTGAAAAGTATCAATGTCGGCCTATGTGAAGATTGTATCTTTGGAAAACAAAAGAAGGTCAGTTTTTCAAAGATTGGCAAGACACCCAAGGCAGAAAAATTAGAGTTGGTCCATACCGATGTATGGGGACCGTCTCCAATTCCATCTCTTGCAGGCTCATTGTATTACGTCACATTCATTGACGATTCAACAAGAAAGGTATGGGTATATTTTCTGAAGAAGAAATCAGAAGTCTTTGATACATTCAGAAAATGGAAGGCCATGGTAGAAAATGAAACTGGTTTGAAAGTCAAACGATTGAGGTCTGACAATGGAGGAGAGTACAGAGATAGAAGATTCAGAGAATTTTGCGCAAACAGCGGAATCAAGATGGAGAAAACAGTTCCCATGACACCGCAACAGAATGGCGTAGCTGAGCGTATGAACAGAACTCTGAATGAACGTGCCAGAAGCATGAGGATACATGCTGACTTGCCCAAGAATTTATGGGCTGAAGCTGTCAACACCGCTGCCTACCTAATCAACCGTGGGCCTTCAGTACCTCTGGATGGTGGAATACCAGAGGAAGCATGGAGCAAAAAAGAGGTAAACCTTTCACACTTAAGAGTGTTTGGTTGTATCTCTTACATACATATAGATTCTGCTGGAAGAAGTAAATTGGATGCCAAGTCAAACAAATGTGTCTTTGTTGGATATGGTGGTGATGAGTTCGGTTATCGGTTTTGGGATTATGAAAATCACAAGATCATTAGAAGCCGGGATGTCATATTCAATGAGAATGTGATGTACAAAGACAGATTAAATACAGAATCAAATAGCTCCAAGATAGATGTTGAAAATAAGGAATTTGCTGAGTTCGAGGATATTTCTGGAAATGATGTTCAGAATAGTCCTGAAGTAGAGGAGCCAAGCACGCCGGAATTGAGACGCTCCTCCAGAATTACAAGACCAATCCAACGTTACTCGCATTCTTTGCATTACTTGTTGCTGACAGACAATGGTGAACCAGAGTGCTACGATGAAGCAATACAAGTGGAGGATTCAATCAAGTGGGAGTCTGCTATGAAAGATGAGATGGACTCACTCATGTCAAATCATACATGGGAATTAGCTGAACTACCACAAGGCAAGAAAGCACTCCACAACAAGTGGATTTATAGGATCAAAGAAGAGCATGATGGAAGTAAACGCTACAAAGCAAGATTGGTTGTAAAAGGTTTTCAACAAAAGGAAGGTATTGACTATACTGAAATTTTCTCTCCAGTCGTGAAGCTTACGACAATCAGACTGGTATTGAAAATTGTAGCCGCAGAAAATTTACATCTTGAACAATTAGATGTAAAGACAGCATTCCTTCATGGAGATTTGGAGGAAGAGATCTACATGAAGCAACCAGAAGGCTTCATTAAGGCAGACAAGAAAAATCTAGTGTGCAAGTTGAAAAAGAGTTTATATGGTCTGAAACAAGCTCCTAGACAGTGGTACAGAAAGTTTGATAGTTTTATGAGCAGCAGCGGTTTCACAAGATGCCAAGCAGATCATTGTTGCTACATCAAGAAGTTTGACAATAGCTTTATTATTTTATTGTTATACGTCGATGATATGCTCGTTGCAGGTTCAGACATGCAAGAGATTAAAAATTTAAAGCAGGAATTGTCAAAACAGTTTGCAATGAAAGATCTGGGTGCTGCAAAGCAGATTCTTGGAATGAGGATCAAGAGAGACACGAAGTCGGGAACTTTGATGTTATCACAGGCTGAGTACATAACCAAAGTACTAGCCAGATTCAACATGCAAGATGCTAAATCAGTGAGCACACCTTTAGGTGTTCATTTCAAACTCTCCAAAGAACAGTCACCGAAGACGGAGGAGGAACGTACACACATGGCAAAGGTGCCATATGCCTCAGCAATTGGGAGTTTGATGTATGCCATGGTTTGTACCAGACCAGATATTGCTCAAGCAGTGGGAGCTGTTAGCAGGTACATGAATAATCCAGGCAAGGCACACTGGGAAGCAGTCAAATGGATTTTCAGATATCTTCGAGGTACCACAGATAAGGCGCTTTGTTTTAAAAGTGGAGATACGACACTAGCAGGTTATGTGGATGCTGACTTAGCTGGAAATGTTGACGTTAGAAAGAGCACTACAGGGTATGTCTATACTCTAGGAGGTACCGCAGTGAGCTGGGTCTCTCAATTACAGAAGATAGTTGCTCTCTCCACAACTGAAGCAGAATATGTCGCTGTCACGGAAGCCAGCAAAGAAATGGTTTGGCTCCAAGGTTTCTTGGAGGAGTTGGGCAAGAAGCAAGAAAACAATATCTTGCATTGTGACAGTCAGAGTGCCATACATCTAGCGAAGAATCCGTCTTTTCATGCCAGAACGAAGCACATACAGTTGCGGTATCACTTTATCAGGTCACTTCTGGAAGATGGGATTTTGAAACTTGAGAAGATTAGTAGAACTCAAAATCCGGCAGACATGTTGACGAAGACGGTGACTATTGATAAACTGAAGCTGTGCTCAGCTTCAGTTGGCCTACACTAGTATCAAGGTCGTAGAAGAGCTGTTGCATTGATCAAGGTGTGAAGACAGATTGAAATCAGTCTTCAAGTGGGAGATTGTCAAAGAAGTAGGCACCAACCATTTTTTGTCAAAAATGGAGGTGCCTAATTAAGGGGATTGTCAAAAATGGAGGTGCCTAATTTAGGACATTGTCAAAAGTGGAGGTGCCTAAATTTGGGGAATTGTTAAAGTCAAAAATGGAGGTGCCTAATTTATTGACTAATTTCACCAACCCATGTTTTTGAAGCCTATATAAACCCATCCACTTCATTTGGAAGATACACCTTAAAATTGAAAAAGAAAAGAGAAGAGAGTGTCTTTGAGAGAATTTTGTGAGGAAAAATTCTTGTTCATAATTGAGTGAGGGTTGTGAGTGTTTGTAAACACATTGTATTTTCTCCTTAATAGAAGTCTGCAGCAGCTCCGGAGACGTAGGCATAATTGGCCGAACTCCGTTATCAAATTCTGTGTTATTATTCCGCATTTATTTTCGCTCTCTTACTAATCTGGTCTAAGGGAATAGAGTGGTAATCACCTCAATTTCCCAACATTCCATTATCCCAAGTGTACTTCAAACCTGTGAATCCCAAGTCATGAAGGCCACATGAATCAATACAGTTTTGAGAGCCATCCAACTGAGATAATGACCTGGAGTTCCCCCCTTCTTTCTTATAGCCAAAGAGAAGCTCATTGAAATTCCCAAAAACATAGCCACAATGAAAGACTTTGCTCTACCAGATGAGAAAAAATATCCCATGTGAGCATTCGATTATAATTCTAGGGCCAGCCATAAACCCCTAACCCTTTCCACTGAATATCACCCACATTGTTCATTACTATGAAGTCAATACAATGCTGAGAATAGCCTTTAATAGTCAAGTTTATCTCCTTTCTCCAACACAACATCAATCCATCAGATCTACCAATTGGATTAATAATAAAGAAATTAAAACTCATTAAAGCAAATTTGATACCTTCTGCTTCATGGTTATTTAATCTAGTTTCCATGAGGAAGAAAATATCTTGACAATTGACCCTAACAACATACTTTAGAGCCCTCACCATCTAAGGATTGTCCAGTCCCTGGACATTCTAGCTTAAGAGCCTTATGGTGATAGGCGAGACTGCCCAGCAGTCGTCGCCTCTTCCATTAAACAATTTTGGTCACCACACTCCAATCTTATTCTCTTCCGGCCTTCATCACTTTCCATCAAAATGATACCTCTACTTCTTTTCCTAGTTCCTACTTTCACCATCGACTGAATAATCGACAGTGAAACCATATGTCTTCCGGGCCCTATGATTTTACCTCCACCTTTCCTTCCAGTACTTCCTTTCATCTCTATGGTGTGCCTAGCTTCTTCAACACCAATGGTAAATCTTCCTTTGGCAAATGAAATAACGCTTTTCCCTTTAACATCATTTCTTGTTACATTCGAACTTTACTCCTACACTCCGTATAAATTTCATGGAGAGGGTGGTCATGATCTTCACTAGATTGGGTAGGAGGTTCCTCCATTATTATTTGTCTTTGTATACTTTTTTGCCCTTTATTCGCTTCTGCCCAACCCTACAGTCTGAGTTCTTCACAGTGGTAACTCCACTCTTAGTCGAAAATACAGTAAAGCTTCCCCTATTCTTAATCGGTGTTGCTCGTAATACAGGATTATAAGGCCATTCATCTACTTCTGCACCATCAAGTTTATCATCACAGTCATTGTGATTATGGCCTAATTTACCACACCAATAGCAGAAATTCGGCATTTTCTCATACCTGAAATAAGCCCAAGCTTCATCATTCTCCTTACTCCTCAACATGGCCCCCCTTCTCAAAGGTTCCCAAACATCTATTAGAACCCTTACCCTAACCCATTGGCTTCATGTGTTAATATCGCTATGATCAATCTCTAGTAATCTCCCAATTTTTCCTGCCACAACTTCAATAGATTTTTGATTACGCCTATTCAAAGGCAAATTATATATTCGGACCTAAAAAGGACACCAGTTCAACTATACTTTCGATGGTTGCTAAGATCCTTTCAGTTATGAGAGTAGAACTAGATGTCTATCAAAATGCCAAGGGCTCTCTTTCATCACTTTTTCTTTATCTCAAATAGAGTTAAATTCACATATGAAGAGCCCAAATACTGCATCTTACAGTTTAAACCCCTTTTTAATTCTCCAGGCATCTGAGAATGCATTGGATATTGCTTTTAAATTTAGGGGTTTATTAGACAAGACACGTCCAACCAAACAATAACTATTCTTTGTACCCATTTCATCCCCGTCATTCTCTTCGAATGCTATAACTTCCTCTTCTTGACCTGTGAGAGAAAACTTTTTATATAATGTTTCTAATTCCTGAGCCATAACAAGCACAAATCGAGCACTTCTCTAATCCTATTAACCATACGAGACTGAGTAAGAAAAGTGGGACGCAAATCAAAGTAAACAAAATAGATCCAAGAAAGAAAAAAGTGAGATAGAAATAGATCCAAGGAGGAAAGAAGAAAGACAGATGTAGGAAACCTAACCACTCTCGGAGAGAAGATCCAAGGGATGGAAAAAAAAGTATATCGCTGCCTTTTCCACTTAATGAAGAGTTGAATCATTACTATCATTGCCATTTTAGCCGTCATTACCATCTATTGTTTTTTTTTTAAATTTATTTTTACTGTTATTAATTTTTTTCATTCATAATTTTTTTTATTTTTAACTTTTGATTAAATTTGTAATTGTAAAAAAAAAAATTTCTCATCGCCTTTACCTGCTTTTAGCTACCATTAGCTTCTTTTTTTTTTTCCGATTGTTTTTTCTATTTCACCAAAATCAAAGGGTTTTGATCTAGATAACCAATATAAGAAAAAAAAAAAAGAAATTAACTGTTCTTTTGATAATTTTGATTGTAAGATATGAATAAGCCACTTTTAAAAGTGAAATAGATGAAACCAACCACAATGGAGAGGGGTTGAAAAGATATGTGTGATATACATATTCTTGTTGTAAATATTTCATATATTTTGTTTTAGTTTTTTTTTTCAACTACGCATAGAAAATTTTTTGTTCTTTAACGATAATACATTTTATATATTCAATAAATTGTTTTAAAAGAGTAAATTTTTTCATAAAAATAATTTTTTTCATAAATTTTCTTATTTTTTTTTTCAATTTATATTTTATAAATATCTTATTTTCTTTGTACTGTATTTGTTTCATTTTAATTAATTTAACTTGTATTTATATTATTTGTGCTATATAAGTGTGGTATATGTGATATATACAATATATATGTAAAAAATTATTAATTTCATCACTTACAATTTACCATACAACATACTCCCTCTGTCCTATAAAGATTACCCATTATTCTATTTTGGAATGTTTTAAAATAATTATTTATTTTTATTATAGAATATATTTAATATATTTTTTCATATTTTACTATCTAATAAATTCACACTTTAAATAAAAAATTAATAATAGTTTAAACTATTTTAAAAGTAAAATAAATATATGAACAAGGATAAAAAAGAGAAACATAAAAATTATTAAAGCATTAATTATATTTTTTTAAAATTTGTAGAAAAAAATAGATAATCTTTATAAAATAAATAATATATAAATAATATATATAATATGTACATCACATATAAAAAAATTATACATTTCACCGCTTACAATTTTTATATATCGCATATTAATAATATATAAAAGAATATATAAATAACACATACAAAAATTATAAGCAATGAAGAAGGATAACACGTCGTATACGTTACATGTAAAAGAATTACATATTTTTTCCAAACAAATAATAAGTCAATTGGTCACATTATATCAAGAAATTGCAGCCTTACTATCTGTTTAATTTCTTGGAAAATTCATAGTCCAGTAGATACACATTTACTTATTTATGACCAATCATACCCACATTTCTCACCCACAAAAACTTCTCTTCTTCATTTGACTTCAAAAAAAAATGGTTACCCATCTGTTCTCGCCATCCCATACACGCTCCATCATCACCCTCTTGCTTCTCCTACTCTTTGTTCAAAAAACTTATTGCGAAGAAAGTAGGAATTATACAGAGTGCAATAAGCCCTTTAGATGTGGGAATTTGGAAAATCTCCCTTATCCTTTCTGGGGCGATGGAAGACCTGAAATCTGTGGGCATGAAGGGTTTAGGCTACAGTGTGCAGATGATCAGTTCCCTGTATTAACAACAAACCGTCAAGCATTTAGTGTATTGTCTATAAATTATTCGGAAAACGAGATGCGGATTGCTCGAATGGATTACTCGGAAAAAACCTGTCCTCAAAATTTGTCCCCCACAACTCTGAACGAGACTCTATTCAGTTATGATGTAATTCCTTTTCTGAATATAAGTTTATTCTACAATTGTAGTATACTGATCGGGATACCGGATCCATACAGATTTGATTGCCCCCAAAACAATGGGTTTTATGCAACTGAAATTCTTTTAAAGGAATGGAGGAGGGTCTACCCAGACCCCTTGCAATGCTGCAACAGAGTGGAGGTTCCAGTTGCAAGGACGGCTCTTCAAGGACCTTTGCCTTTTGATGGTTTGTTGGGAGTATTGCGCGAAGGGTTTAATATAGGCTACAATTATGAGGAAGAAAGCTGCAACACATGTAAGGATTCAGGTGGGATTTGCGGCAGCAATCCCCCTTTCTCTCTGTTCACTTGCCATTGCCGTGACCAATCTTATCCTTCCAAATGCCCAGGCCGTGGTACGCTTTCTCCTTTCTCTTTGGCCTTTCTTAGTAATTAACATATCAATTTTTTTTAACCTCAAAAACAGTATTTTATCAAGTCACAATTATCACAATATTGGAAATTAAACCTTTAATCGAACAAATTTATAATACATCAAAATTAAAAAATATATTCAAACCTAAAAATTTCCAGTCAATCAGTCATAATTCATAATAAAAAATGTAATCTCGTCCAATATGCGTGGTTCACTAAGACTGGAATAAAACTTTTATTATTGATAAGACTTTAATTTGTTTCACTGTGTATAATTGTGTATATAGCGTTTTTATACACCCAATAGATGTATAATTAAATATATATATATTCACTTTAAAAAATATTTATCTTTTTTTTTGCTATTAAAAAAATATTAAAAATCATTTTATGTATTTTTATTATATCTACTGGGTGCATATTAAATATAAATAAGATATAAATAAATTTGTCTATTAATATATTTATATACTCCTTACGTTTCATATTCTACTCTATTTTTATACATAGATTAAAAAAATTGACTATTTTCATATGATTTTTTTTTGAAATATTATTAATCTTTAACAATGCTACATTAATTAATCCTATACAGTTTATTCAATATGTATACATTAATTATGCATATAATCAATAAAACTAAATAATAATAATAATATTGAAATTGCTTATAAAAATAATATTTGAAAATGAAAAAAAAATAGTGGACTATCAATTTGGAATAACTGAAATACTCTATATTAAACAAGAAGTTAATAAAAAAAATTGTAAATGCTCTCTTTGGTGAGGATGAGCATTCCATTAATCCAACCGAGTCCACCTAAAATTTTATGTTTAATTATCAGTTCCAATTGAATTAACCGAATAATTATAATTTATATTTTTTTAGATTTATTAAGAACTTGTTAATGACTTATTAAAATTTCATCATAAGAACCTATTATTGCTAAGAATTATAAATTAGAATTAATAGATTATAACTTTAGGTTATGTGTTTGATAATATCATTAAGTTTTAATTTTTTTTATTAACTAAAAAATATTTTACGACATATATGAAATCTATAAAATATGATTTTAAGAGTTATAGTTTTAAAAAAATATTTTATATCAATAAAACTATTATTTTTTATATAAGACATATAAATAAAAGTTTTTTCTTTAATCTAAAAGTTAATTTTTAATTTTTTCTTAAAAAAATTATTTTTTAATAGTTAAAATTTTAATAATTATGATATAGTTTTTAAAAATATAAAATAAGTTTTCAAAAATTATAAAACAAACACTGAAAATAATGCTTGATTTTTAAAAAAAAAAATCTACAACCTAAATAAATACACTCTTAATTAATCCGATTATCAATTTTAGGACAATCAAACTAAAAGTAAATATCAACTATAGCGGTAAATGCATCTCCTTTAGAGTTAATAGGCCTAGAGAGTTTGGCTATCAATTTTAGATAAATAAGCTAAAAATAAAAATCAATTTTAGCGATAAATGCATCTCCTTTAGAGTCAATAAACTCAGAGAGTTTGGTTATCAATTTTGGAGTAATTAAACTAAAACTAAAAATCGATTTTACGGTAAATGCATTTCTTTTTAAATCAATAGACTCAAGATTGATTCTCACGTATTCAATATAATATATAAAAAAAACTAAAACTGAAAATTAATATTTTTTCTAAATTCAAAATTGGGCTGAATCAAATAACTGATTTCATATGCTCTATTTTGTCTTTTTTTTTAAAACTAAATAATGTATATCCCTATTTGAAATTATTTATATTATTGCTATGTTTTAATTAATGTGAAGAATAATAGTTGAATTTAAATAAACAAAAAAACGTATAACTATTGTAAAAATTATGCAGACCTTTAAATACTCTTTTTAATATTCTATGTATATTTATGTCATTTGTGTCATAAAGAAAATTCGTCTCGAAACAGAAAAATAAATTCTAAAAATTTATAAAGAAGTTCAGAAAAATACAACAATTACGATACGATATTCTACTGAAGAATTTAGCATGCATGAATGTTTGGTTTGACTAATTCACTTTATATACAGTATTTGAATAATATAATATACTTATAATTATGAAGGTTGAAGTCATTATATATATATATATATATATCCATAAATATATATAAGCTCTCATCGTTTCTTCATAATTCGTTTTGTAGGTACTGGTCGGAATGTGAGAGTGAAAGTTGTCATTGGTATGTCCCTTACATTTGCTTCTTTTCCTTCTCTTTTCTGCTTTCAATTCAAAGTTCAAACTAAGAATTTTCAAAATGTCAATTTCCTTGCAGTGACTTTTATAGATATACGAACCAACAAGGAAACTGCACCTTTTCATATATTAGATATTCCATATGGACTTGCTTGTTTCTATGGAAAATCGAGGATAATGACAAGGAAAATTGTTTTTACATGTAATATTCTCCTATCTTATTCATTTCCCTGTGCAATCTACAGGCTTAGTCGGAGGATTTGGAATGTTAATCACTTTTGGCTTTATTATTCTCTTGAAGAAGTTATCATTTTCTTTATGGGAATTCAAAAAGAGCAATCAAGATTTAGAGGCCTTTCTAAAGAATCACGGGCCTCTATCAACAACAAGGTACAGCTTTTCAGAAGTGAAGAAAATGACCAATTTTTTTAAAGACAAACTTGGCCACGGAGGCTATGGAACGGTATATAAAGGAAAGTTGTTTGATGGCCCTGCTGTAGCGGTTAAGGTATTGAATGCTTCTAAAGGGGATGGAGAAGAATTCATCAATGAAGTTGCAAGCATCAGTAGAACTTCCCATGTTAATATTGTCACTCTTTTGGGATTTTGTCTCAATGGTCAAAATAAAGCTTTAGTTTACGAGTTTATGCCTAATGGATCTCTCGAAAAATTCATATGTTCTCGAACCATTCTGAAAAATAACCAATTGGAATGGAAAACTATGCACCAAATTGCAATTGGAATTGCTCGAGGATTGGAGTATTTACATCGTGGATGCAATACAAGAATTGTACATTTCGACATAAAGCCTCACAATATTCTTCTTGATGAAAATTTTAGTCCTAAAATTTCAGATTTTGGACTTGCAAAATTATACACTAAAAAAGAGAGTATCATATCGATGCTCGAGGCTAGAGGCACTATAGGATATATAGCGCCAGAGGTTTTCAGCAGAAATTTCGGCGGAGTTTCATACAAGTCTGATGTGTATAGCTATGGAATGATGATATTAGAAATGATTGGATGCAGAGACAAAGATGAGAATGAAACTAGCACTAGCAGTGAGAAATATTTTCCATATTGGATTTATAAGAGACTTGAGTTGGGAAATGAATGTGAACTAAATGGGGAAATTTCAACAGAGGAAACTGAAATTGTGAGAAAAATGACACTGATAGGGCTTTGGTGCATCCAAACAAATCCATTGCAGAGACCATCAATGAGTAAGGTAATCGAAATGTTAGAAGGAAGCAGTCAGGCCTTAACTATCCCACCAAAACCTTTCCTATTTTCCCCTCCAAAATCTCCTTCTCTTTGTTCTCTTACCACATCAGTGTCATGAGATTTTACATCTCTGGGAATATCAGCCACTTATTTAACGGTGAAAAAAAAAAATTTTTCTTGATGAGGCTCCAAACCAGCTTCTCCTGAAATAATTTTCAGTTGAAATGTACTTTGATGTTTGGAAAAAACCAGTTTAGAACTATACGATTATTTTAGTCCCAGCAGTAACTTCTTATCCATTTTCCAACAATGATGTTTAGCATAAATGAGCAAACTGGGGTTGAAAGCAATCAAAAAGCACTGATTTAAATTGTGTTAAAAGACCAATTATGAAATGTATAAATATATTTTTAAGCTTTTATGATTAAATCATGTTAAATTCATTTAAAAAAAATAAACACGTGCTTTACCATGAAATTTTCTGCTGATAATAAAAAAATTATCAATAAAGAAATTTACCAATGACTTAGCGATCGAAAAACTTAGTCTCCAATTGCATACTTGAAAAAAATTTACCGACAGAAAATTACAATGATTGATAATCACTGACAACTTATCAAGACAGTGCTACGGTGACTCCATTTAAAATGAAGTCAGCTAACTCCTTTTTTGCAAAAAAAATTATGGACCACTGATTAGTTGAAAAATTTTTAGCCATCAATATAGAAAGTGTTTATTATTATATTGGATCCACATTATTATTAACATATGATATAAAAGCTGCAAAATAAACTATAATCCTAATCATGGACCTCTTTTTCTTCTTAATCACAAGCAGTCACCTCTTTCTCATCCTCTGCCTCTTCCTAGTCACTGTTTTCGTTAGTTTAGCTCGATCACCATCCTCTTCGTTGCTACCGCCACACCAGTCACCACCATCGCCAACCCAACTTGCTCAACATCCTCTTCATCGTAAACCCAGTAGAGAAGGAGCTACCATTGTCGTTTTAGACTGTCATTCCAGATAGCCAACCATAGTGGTAATTCTTCTTCTTCTTCTTCTTCTTCTTCTTCTCCTTTCCCTAAAATTCTATTTCACTATTTCAAAAAATTTCTCATTTTTGTTTCTACATATTCTTTTTAGGATTCTTCGGGAATAACGGTAATGGATCTTATTACGGCGAATCTGCGGACTGACACATCATAATCCACGATGGCTCATCCTGCCTTGGCAACTTCATTAACTTTACTGCCACCGATTGGGTCAGTAACGACCATATCTTCATCGTCGTCGTCAGGGAAGATGATGCTCGAAGAGAGGAACTCTAAGAAATAGTCATTTTTGCATATCCAATGCTGATAAAGCTGTTTTGAATCCCATAAAAACTAACATTATACCTCAGAAACAAAAGAAGCTAGTTCTTGACCTAACCGTATGTACTCTCTGTTTTTCTATTTAATCAAATTGCATTATGTTGAGTTGCGTTTTGATGCTCATAACTCAATGCATTCATTCATTTTTTCAGCCAGTCTCTTATTCACAACTTGCTAGGAATATCCATGAGCTAGTTGCTTCTTATGATCATGCATGCATTACTTTGTTTTATATGTCTTTACATTTCTTTGTGATTTGAGCATTGCTTTTAGATAATTCTTTTTTATTTTGCTTCATTTATTAATAGAAAAGTTCTCAAAACCAAGCAGCTTGTTTGATTTCATTGGTTGATATCATTGGCAAGTGCCCTTGTTTAATTTTATCATCAAAGGCTGATACCATCTCCTGCCTTTCATTTTTCTCATATTTTCTTTATGAAAGTTCATTTGGTATAGAAGACCTGAAATATCCCCTGTTTTGATTTGGGTTTCATAGTTGTATAGGAGAATAACTGAGTATTGAAAGGCATAGCACGTGGGTTTGGTGGATTTTCTATTATAATCAATAGTTTTAAGTTTTAAGTAATAGTTTAAAGTTTTATTGATAAAAAAATAGTTTGAAGTTTTAAGTAATAAAAATTTAACATTTTCTCATTGATTGTAGTAACAGAGTTTACCTTTATTAAAAAGCTAAAGTTTTTAATGGAATTGAGTGTTACTCTGATTCTTTTGTTGCTAACCCATCAATCATGATAAATTTCACAAATTAGATTATGAGTTTATACACTCACATTCTCTATATGTATGAGGTGGAGCATATATTATATACACATATGTGTGCGCGTGTGTGGGTGATGTTTAGTTTCTTATTGTATTGTATATTCAATTATTCTTAGTCTTCAACCTTTTCTTTTTGTCTTTCTAAAAATTAGTCTTTTCTTTAGATGGCAAGTGGCCCATTGATCTATTTTTGCTCTTATTGTGTTGTTTATTATTCAATTACTTTATAAATCAAAGTTATTATGTAAAATGTTTGGGTTGTTTTTATTCTTTGTGTTTCATTTCCATTTTAGAAATTATTTTAGTTGAATGAATTGTTTCTTGTTCTTTGAGAATTAGTGTGCATTTTATCATAAAAAATGTGAGTTGCTCATGTTGTTGCGTTGGACTTTAGACCTATTGATAAATTAATTAGGCACCCATATGAAGTTTCTTCTTTTGTGTTAATTAATTAATTAGGCTCCCACGTACAAGATTTTCTTTTTGTCTTTTATCTTTCAAATGGAACATACATATACACATTTTTTGGTGGGTCACTTGCTGTAGTTTGTTGCACTATCTATTGTGTTTATTGCTATTTAATATTTGATGAGGATTTTGACATAAATAATAAAATTTTTCATATAGCTATATTGAAATAAGTAACTGATATTAATTAAATCATATAAATGGGACTGGTGATTTAAACACTATAACTCATATCTATAGCTATAGAATTAGTATAATAATTTTTTGAGTTTGGCAATGTACTAGAAATTATAACCCAATATTTAGTACTTGGTTTTGATTGATAAGATTTTAGACTTTAAAAAATGTATATTGTCACTGGCCTACTAGCAAATATGGTTTAATTTCTTTTAATTCGAAATTGATTTTATTTAAAAATTACTTATGAATACATCAAGGTGTCTATCTAGGTAATTAATTAAAGGCTACAATATAATAAGACAATATATTTACAATACATAATGTGTTGATAGCAATGTTTGAATATGTTACTAATTCCCTAACCTAACTTGATCATTTTTATCATTTTTTATTCAACATGTAACAGACGTCTCATGTTTGGTCTGCAGTTGCTTCTACTGCTGCTGCTTCTGTTAAACTTTTACAGACTTTTATTCTGTTGTTGTTGCTGCAATTGTTTCACTTTTATTACTAGGTATGTATTATATTTCATATAACTATTTAAAATTGAGATGCTTGAAGAAGGCGGATGAGTTCACGGAAACTTGTTGGGTCTTTCCTGTAATATTGGATTTGTAGTGCTTGCATGTTGTGGAGTACGGGGGTGAGTATATCTAATGTATTGATATTTTTTTTATTTGCTAAATTCAGGTGACTTTGTATTAATCACCACATATTTTTATAATTATAAATTGTGGAGTTTTATTTATCATTTGTGAGAATAGTTTTAGTATGCTTGTTGTTAGTTGTGATTGTGGTTTACTTGTGATTATTTATTTGTTTGTTTAATTGTAATAAATATAAGATAATATGAAGTGGTTGTACATTGTGCTTTGTTGAATATCAGATGCATACTTTCTTTTTCCTTGCATTGCTTTGCAAAACATGTAGGGATCCATTTGGTATGCATCTAAATATGGCATAAGATAGTTATTCATAAAGCGAAAGGTAAATTTTATTTTCACTTTTATATATAGTCTATAGATGAGACAAAGAATTGGGGGTGAGAGAAGGGACAAATTTTTTAATTTAAGATTGTATTATTTATTTATATCTATAGAACAATAATATGGATGAGATTTGGGACCTCAATATTAAAGGGTCCTCCCATGTTATCATATTTCATGAATTGCTTTTATTTTTATAGATTCATTTCTTTGCTTTAATTCAATTGAACTTGTTTCACAAGTTGCTGAAATTGACACTTTTTAAAAAAAAATCAAATATTATCAATTCTTCTCAACTAGTAGATAAAGCACTTCAAGACAAGCTACAAACTCTTTGACAGTTTTTGATAGATTTGCAGAAGAGGGAGCAGCGTCGCGAATGTGATTCAGATGAGGGAGGAGCGTCGCGAGCATGAGCTTCGTGAAATGATGACCCATATGGAGGCACTAATAAGAAACTCCCAGCCTCCGTCGAACTCTCATCCTCTTCTTGACGATCCACCTTCTAATTAGTTTGATGAGGTAGTTTGATAGTTGATTTCAAAATTTAAAATCTAAACAATTATAATATGACTTACCAAAATTTTTACTCAAAATATCATAATATTTACACAAAATTACAGAAATATGATTCAAACTTACAGGATATTAAATAATTTTCTGATACTTTTGGTTAAAATTTTGATATTTTGACACAAGACTTTTGAAATTTAATAACAAAATATCGAAAATTGACCTACTAAAATTTTTAATCAAACTACCAAAATTATTATTCAAACTTATAGAAAGTATACTGAAACTTACACAATTTACATCAATTTTCTAAAATTTTTAGTTAAAATTCTGATAATTTGAGTGAGAATTTTGAAATTTAACAAATGAAATATTATAAATTGACCTACAATAATTTTTAGCCAAACTACCAAAATTATCATTCAAAATTATAGAAAGTTTACTTAAATTTATATAATTTTTATTAATTTTCTGAAATTATTAGTTAAAATTCTAGTAATTTGAGTGAGATTTTTGAAATATTATTAACAAAATACCATAAATTGACCTACTATAATTTTGATCAAACTACTAGAATTATCATTCAAAATTTATAACCTTGACTATAATATAAGGCTGCTTATTTGTAAAATTATTTATTTATGAGTCTATGGTTTCTTTTGCTTGTATTTGACTAGTTATAATTTCTTAGGTTTGCCTTGGAATGTTTATAATAGCAATCTTAGGGCCTCTATGATTCTTAAAGTTTTTAGAATCCTTTTGTGTTCATTTTTAAATTTGTGCTTTTAATTTGCTATTGGTTGATATTTTTTGGAATTGTTTTGATTTTCATGTTAAAAAATCACCCAATATATAACATCAAAAGCAATTATGGGGAAGATTAGTTACCATAAGTGATGGTTGTCGAATCCACCAAAAATAATAACCTGCTCTTCCTACAAAAGAAAACTTGTAAATAGGGTGAGAAGGGTCGAACCCTAGGGACTAGCTTGCCGAAAGTTAACCAGAACTGAAAATAAAACTAAAAATTATAACGGGGGATTTAAAATTGGAACGAGATTAATTAAAATTAAAAATGAAAGCAACAAAAATAATATAAAACCTGAAACGATGGGGAAAAATTCAGCAAGGCATACCGCGGTTCGAAGTTTAAACTGATTGATCATTGATTCAAGAATAATCCTTTAATTCAGATTACAAACAAGTTATAGTCAGGAAGAACGTCGACTCAACCAATCTTACCGTATTAATAGGTTGCTAAGATACGATCTAATAACAACCCCTAATTAACTAGCAATCCTAAGTACGACGAAGGATATAACCGTTAACAGCCTTAAAATCTAGTAAGACCTTGCCCTAATTAACAGAAACTACGAGCATCCATTTAAATGAGATTATATTCTTTCTTAATATAACCTAAAAGGTTCTACCCAATTAAATTATACCAATCACTACTACATCGATCTAATCAAATAATTACGGATTTGATTCAATTGAATAGTCATGGAAATTACTATCAAACAAAGAACGGGCCCTGTTAAATCATTCAATAGAATTTCACTAAGGGATATATTTTCCCAATAAACCACAGAAAGAATATAAATGCAATGTAAATCAAAGAATTCTATTAAGTTCAATTCAATCTCACAATCATGATCAAACTTCTACCTTGGATTAAACCTTGACTGAAAAGGACGACTAGCCACACATGGCTATGGAAGAAAACATTGTAAAATCTGTCAAAAGAAACTAAAATTCGTAATCCCCTCTAGGGTGGCCAAAAGTGTGTAAATAAAAACCTAAATTTTGTTTTTATACTCCTAAAAGTGGGGCCAAAACATAATACAATAAAAGGGGCCCATAAAACAATGTTTAGTATTCTTTCTCTGCTTTAAAACACGCTGGAAACAGTCCCAATAAGTCGCAGGTCAGGAACTCGTATAAATCAGTCCGCATCTGTTCGCTTGTTGCTTAGTCTTGCCCAAGGCTAAGGACTTGATAGCTTCATATTTTCCAAACAGATTCCAGCAGCTACTGCTTCCCAAAAACATCTTCAGAATCTACTCCTTTTAGCTTCATTCTCACCATATCCAGTATATCCTAACACAAAAACAAGAATCCAACTAAAAACTCCCATATTAAGCACATATAACACAAAATAAACATAATATTAGCAATAAAAACAAGTCGGATTTGCATGTTATCAATAAGCTAAAGGGAAGCCGAGATCTCCTTCAAAGACTGCCATTAGTTACATTCTACCACTCCTGTTTTAATTGAGGATATTCGCGCAAATGACATTCTATCAGGCCTCCACCCTCGTGAGGTCTCCTATCTCTACCTCCTCGAGACAGTATCAGAAGAGTGCCTCATCGAAATAACTGAAATCGGTAATTTCTAACCTTTATCTACATACTAAGTAGAATTGATTACTCTGTATATTTTGGGTTTTAGACGTGTGTTGATTTTATGAAAACTTGGTTTACGTTGTTATGGAAAATTGGTGCTTAATAAACTTTAACCTCTTCATTTTTTAAGGGTTTAAGCTTTTTCTTTTTTCTTTTCCCTGTATTTGATTCTAAAGCTTATATAACACAATACCCATCTATTTCCTTTGTATTTAGCTCAATAGTGGATCATGGGTTCTTTTTATGCCTACACACTACAAAAACAGAGGATTTAGGCAACCAATTTAGAGAGGCGGTTTACAAAACTGATACAAGAGAGGAGAGATATGATGTTGCTCCGTCGGCTTATTTTTGTTACATCTCTCACCACGGCAATAGTATTTTATTCATTTTTATTTTGTTCTTCAAAGTTACCTTCTTTGCCAACAATGATTCTCAAGTCAATATTGGTTCAATTACCTAGAGAATTTTACAAAAAATAAAAAGAAATAATTATAGTATGCTTTAATTTATATATATATATATATATATTTTGTATATCTTCCCATCATCTTGACAATGATACTTCTAATTTCTTTCTTTTGTAGTGAATTTTGTATAAAAGCTTATGTTTGTTTTTGTTTTAGGCACTGGCAAGTTATTGTTTTATTTTTATTTTTTAGTACTCGATCTTAAACTCATACTTTACTTATCAATGTCACTATCGTATTTGTTTTTATTTCTAGTATTGTTATTTTAGGTTGATTAAATTTATTGGCTAATTAGTGACAATATATTTAAATTAAATTAATTTCACCAATGGATAAGTAACAAAATATATTTGATGTTGTAGTGATGAATTTAAACTGTTTAACAATGAAACTTTTGTTGTTAAATTCATTATGAAATTGAATTCCATTATATATAGAAATTATTTATAAGTTAATTGTTAACACATTTATTGTCTGCAATCTGTCACTAAATAAATTTAACAATAAAATTTTAGTGTCAAGTGACAAGAAATAATTGCTAAATTATAATGTAATAAATGGTGATATATGTAGAGTAATGAGTATTAATATTGTGTAGCTAATTTAATTAATTATTTGTTATACGTTTTTCTCTCTTATGTAATAAAAAAATTAATTCTTAACCATAAAAGATATAAATTATGTGACTAATTTTTAGTTATGTCATTCTTAGTAATAATTTTTTTTATTGTGGTTAAAGAAATCGGTCATAGTTTTTTATAATTTTTATTACTATTTTTCTCGTAACTAGAAATTGCATATCAAATTTATGCTCATAGATCAAATGTCTATTAATTACAACTTAATAATGCTACCAAGACAGATGATCAAATTTTGATTCTCTCTCTAATTCTTACAATTACAGTGTCAAATTATTGAAGAAACTCATGAAAAACATAAAGGCCAATACACAAATCTATTTAATTATACATGCAATCCCTCACATCTTGAAATTGTGTGTGTGCATGCAAAGAAATGATCAAACAACTATAATATGACTTATGTAATTTTATAATTTTGAGATAAGGTAGTTTGATCGATGATTTCATAATTAAAAATTCAAAAAATCATAATATGATTTACTAGAATTTTTACATTGATTTATAGAAACATTATTCAAACTTACTTCTAATTAAAATTATGATATTTTGAGTAAAAACTTTAAAAATTTAATAATAATACTAGAAATTAAAATAAATGTGTATTATTTGTGATTCCAAAATTTAAAATCCTAATAATTAGGATACAAATTACTAAAATTTTTACTCAAAATATTGTAATATCTACACAAAATTACATAAACATGATTCAAGCTTATAGAATATTGAACAATTTTATGAGACTTCTGGTTAAAATTATGATATTTTGACTAAAGACTCTAAAAATTTAAAAGCAAAATATCAGTAGTTGATAAAAAAGAATTTTTGATCTAACTACCAGAATTATTATTCAAAATTATAAAAAAGTATATTAAAAATTACATAATTTACATCAACTTTCTGAAACTTTTAGTTTAAATTTTGATAGTTTGAGTGGGATTTCTGAAATTTAAGAAATAAAATATCAGAATTTGACTTAGTAGAATTTTGGTCAAAGTATCAAAATTATCATTCAAATATATAAAAATATCTACTGAAACTTACACAATTTAAATTAAGTTTCTAAACTTTTAGTTAAATTTTTATAATTTGATTAAAAATTCTGAATTTTGAGAAATAAAATACTAGAATTTGACTTATTAGAATTTTTAGTCAATCTTCCAGAATTATCTTTCAAAGTTAAAAAATTATACAGAAAGTTACATAATTTATATTAATTTTCTGAAACTTTTAGTTAAAATTATAATAGTTAGAGTGCAATCTCTAAAATTTCAGAAAGAAAATACCAAAATTTGGCATACTTAAATTTAGTCAAACTACTAGAATGATCATTTAAAATTGTAGAATGTCTACTGAAACTTATAGAATTTACATCAATTTTCTAAAACTTTTCTTTAAAATTCTGATAATTTGATTAAATATTCTAAAATTTGAGAAACAAAATATTAAAATTTCACCTACTAGAATTTTTGGTCAAACTACTAAAATTATCATTCAAAAATATAAAAAATATGCTGAAACTTACATAATTTTTATCTAACTTATGAAATTTTTAGTTCAAATTATGATAGTTAGAATATAATTTCCTAAATTTGAGAAATAAAATACCAGAGTTTGACCTACTAGAATTTTGGTCAAACTTATAAAATTATCATTCAAAGATACAGAATGTCTACTGAAACTTACACAATTTACATCATTTTTTCTAAAATTTTTCATTAAAATTTTGATAATTTGATTAAAAATTTAGAAATTTGAGAAACAAAATATCAAAATTTGATCTACTAGAATTTTTGGCCAAACTACCGAAATTATCATTCAAAATTATAAAAACTATACTGAAGCTTACATAATTTTTATCAACTTTCTGAAACTTTTAGTTTAAATTTTGATAGTTAGAGTACGATTTCTGAAAATTAGAAAATAAAATATTAGAATTTGACCAACTAAAATTTTAATCAAACTATCATAATGATCATTCAAAATTAAAAAATGTCTACTAAAACTTACACAATTTATATTAAATTTCTAAAACTTTCAATTAAAATTTTGATAATTTGATTAAAAATTTTAAAATTTGATAAATAAAATATCAAAATTTAACTTACCAGAATTTTTGGTAAAACTACCAAAATTATCATTCAAAATTATAAAAAAATATATATATATTAAAACTTACATAATTTATATCAGCCTTCTGAAATTTTTAGTTCAAATTATAATAGTTAAAGTGTGATTTTTGGAAGTTGAAAAATAAAATACCAGAATTTGATCTACTAAGTTTTTGGTCAAACTATCAGAATAATCATTCAAAATTATGAAATTTTAACTGAAATTTACAAAATTTATATCAAATTTCTGTAAGTTTTAGTTGACATTATGATAATTTCAGTAATAATTTTAAAATTTGAGAAACGAACTACCAGAATTTGATCTATTAGAATTTTTTCAAACTACTGTAATTGGTATTCAAAATTATAGAAAATATAATTCGAATTATATAATTTATATCAATTTCTAAAAATTTTAGTTAAAATTTAGATAATTTGAGTGAAATTTCTATAATTTGAGAAATAAAAATATCATAAATTCATATGCTAGAATTTTTTTGTCAAACTACCAGAATTATTATTCATAATTATAGAATATCTACTGAAAACTACTTAATTTATATCCATTTTCTGAAACTTCTAGTTAAAATTATGATAGTTTGAGTAAAATTTTTGAAATTTGATAAATAAATTATCAGAAATTGAACTACTAAAATTTTTAATCAAACTATCAAAATTATCATTCAGAATTACATAAAGTATACTGAAACTTACAGAATATCACTAGCTTACCCACCAGAAATATTATTCAAACTTACATAATTGTTACTCAAACTATCAGAATTTACATAAAATGTCAGAAATTTTATAAAAATATATTTTGCTATAAAAAAAATTTACATCATCTTATACATTTAATTATAGAATTATTTGTATAAATATACATACCTTAAATGTAGTTACAATGTTTCATTTAGTTTTTTCAATCACAAATCATTTTATATACACACATTATCAACCCATTTGATCAACATAAAAATTTTTTGGGTGAACTTGAGAAGAACTATAAGATGAAATAATATATTTATTTTATTTGTTTTAACTTATATTTGTTTAAATGAATATGAAGATAAGAAGAATCACAAGTAAATATAAAAATTCTAAAGTCCTACATTTCATTTAAAATTACAAGTTATACAATTTTTTTGTAAATATTATTATATATTAGGGACCAAAATATCAAAGTGTTCTTTATTTAATTTAACTCAGTTACCAAAATTTAATGTAAATATGATAATCAATTTATGACCATTAGTTGACTTGCCACAATAAGTACTTTTATAAAAAATAAATTTTATTTTTTATTTTACAAATTTGAACCCATATTCAAATAGCAAGTATATAAATTAAAAAAAATAATATGATTTTAGAAGGATAATATAGATTAAATGTACAATAAGATTTTTATTTATAAATATTAATTTAGAATAAATCAATTCATAAAATAATGGTAAGAATTTTGATGCAATCTCATACATAAAATTATATATATTTATTCAATAATAATTTTTATCTTAATTTTTTTAAAAGACTTTCATATTCTTTTCACTAAATATTATTATTAATTTATTTAATGTATATATTTTATTTTTTATATATATAATTTATTTTTTATTATATTCAATATTGAATTTTCAAAAAAATTATATAAAATATTGAAAAAAAAAGAAATAAAAATAATTGCATAAGTTAGCCCTACATTATTTAAAAAATTATAAATAATACCACTTACTAAATATGAAGCATTATCATATTTTTAGGGACAATATTGTCAATTTGCTCATATAATGCTATTGTGGATTCAATCTTATAAAAGTATTTATTCTATTAATGGCCAAAAAATTTTCAACACATCCAATGCCTAATATTCTTCTCTACAAAAGTGAAGTTAGGTGACTCCACTTTGAAGTGGAGTCACCATAGCACTACCTAACTTATCAATAGTAGCTTTGGCTCTGAAATTGGTACAATACGACGAAAGAAAATAAAGTTATTGTTAAATTGCCAATAACCTATATGTCAGTATACTTTCTAATATTATTTTAAAAAATATAAGTTTTATTAGTAATATGTCGGCAAACAATTCAAATACGCTTTGTAAACCATTGGTAAATATAAAAAAAATTAAAAGAAATTGTCAAAAATTCATCGGCAATCCATTAGTAAATGTTTTAATTTATTTACTTAAATTTTTAAATTTTTTTGGTAATCCGTTGATAATGTTTTAAAAAACTTTTTTAAAAAATAATTAATTTTGGTTTAAATTTGAATTGATACGTTGAAAATTAAATTACGTGATATTTTAAAAACTAAAATTTGTATTATTAATATAACCAAATATATTTAATTATAAAATAAAAATTGATTAATTACATTAATGAAAAACAAAAAATATTTAATTCTAATGAATAAATTATTAATTACAATAATGCAGAAATTATCTAGTCTCCCTCATCTTCTGAATCCGATTCTAATATCTCTCACTTGATTCCAAAAGAACTTCATCTGATTCTAAATCCCCTATATCAATGTTAACCAATTGATCGAATGGATCATTTAAAGAACCTGAATCATTATCTTCTGCTATTTTATTTATTTCATGCACAAAATTATATTCATCTTCCGAAAAGGCAGTATCTTAGTTCGTAGTTTTTGTTGATGATTTAAGAAGATCAACAATTGACCGAGCTTTGATTTTATAAACTTCCAACCAATCAGTTGTATCTCGTTTCATACTAGGGTATGGTGCATTAGTAAACTTATGAAGCTTGTATAGCTTAAATAAGTTGTCCATACTTATTATATATATGTCTTTTGTTGATGTCTACCTAATTATATGTTTTATGAAATTTTATTCCAACAATCGGGTCATACCAGTTACATTTGAATAAGACAACTCTCTTAGTTGGTAAATCTATATATTTCACTTCACCAAATATTAATTAAGTGACCAATAGAAGTCATATGAATTCTTAATATAGTTAGACCCCATAATGCAAACTCCATTGTTCAAAATTGTCCTTTCAAAGAAATGTGATTCTATGTGAAATTTATACTCATTCATGAAATAGATGTCATAGCATTTCATATTTGGCAATGGCCCCTTTGCTAGATTCGTTATGCACTTGTTATTGATAAGTTCAATGTTCTCATGTGCCTAAGCAGTCAATTAAAGTATAATTCAGTATAATTATATTTACATTTATTTATATAATATATTGACTAAAAAATTGGTAATTAAACTTACATATTTTTCAAACCACTTAGAGAAATGACTATCAATCCCCACATCACTCTAAGAATCAGAAATGTCTTCATTCAATTCTCATAGTCATTCGATGTAAATACTTCAACTTTTAGAAATGAAAATAATTAAAAAAAAATAGAAAAGAACATATAATAAATTTTTAATAATTTTAATGGAGGTAATTTATATACTTTCTTGAAATATGGAGTAACTTCAGTACATTTTAACAAAATGAATTTGTAAACTATTGTATATTCTTTTCAGTCCAATCTTCTTGTCATTGGTTTTCCATATAGTTGAGTAGAAGAAGTAAAAAAATTGATAAAGACCTTCTTGTTCATCAACAACTCCACCATCATCATTTCTAGGCACTTGTCACCATCTAATACTCACATGAAATTCAAAATAATGAGAATAAAAGTTGGATGCATCTTCAACTATAAGCATTGCATACAGAAGCTTCAAGTTTTGTTTTATTTTTTACTTTTTTCTTCAAATGTCAAAGATACCATTTAAATGGATACATCCATTGATTCTGAACTGATCTAGTTAACTTTGCTTCATAAGGCAAGTATACCAACAAATGTTTCATTGGGTCGAAGAAGGCTAAAGGAAAAATATGCTCAAATTTGCACATGATTTTTGGAATATCCTTCTAAGTCTCCATTTCTGATTTTTTTAAGGGTTGTGGAGGTTAAATCTTTAAAAAATAAATTTAACTCTATAATAGCTTCTCATATGTTACGGGATAGTAATACCCTAAAAGTAATTGGAACTAGTCTCTGTATGAATACATGACAATTGTGACTTTTTATTCCAAATAATTTATATTTCTTCATATCCACACATTGGCTCATATTTGACACATAACCATCTGAAAGCTTCAATTGTTTTATCCACTGATGCAATACTTATTTCTAATTTTAGTCTAGCTTGTAAGTTTCTTTAGGATACTTTCTTAAATTTTCATCTTGCTCCAACTCCTGGCATCTACAAAATATCTTCAACTCTTCCTTAGCCTTGGCATTATCTTTGTTTTCTCTGAAACATTCATGATGGTATTGAACATGTTATCAAAAATATTTTTCTCAATATGCATCAATCAAGATTATGTCTTATTAGATTTAAATTCTAATAAGGTACATCCCAAAAAATAATTTTTTTCTTCCATTCATTACTTTTACATCTCAGACCATTATTAATTTGTTGGACATCAAGTTTAGTTACCTTTTTTTATCTCAACTCATTTAATTGATCCAGAAAATTTGTTCCCCAGTTTGGATAGTGTGAAGTTTCTGAAAACTCTATGATATTTTTGTGAAAACATTTTTTATTCCATCTAAATTGGTTATCAAGGCTCAGAAATTTTCTATGATTGTCAAACTAATAAGTTTTTCCACTATGAGAAAGTGTAAACGCCTGAGTATACTTTATACAGTATGGGCAGGTCAATTTCTTAGTTGTGCTCCATCCAGACAACATAGTATATGCTTGAAAATCATTGATTGTCCACATTATGGCAACTCTCAAATTGAAATTTTGATTCAGTGATATATCATAAGTTGGCACACCTAATTACCACAACATTAGCAAATTTTTTATTAAAGACTAGAGAAATATATCAATATTATGCTTAAAATTATTAACTCTTAGAACAATTACAATTAAGAATAAGAATTGTTCTTTCATACATACCCATTAGTGGCAAATTATACGTAGTTATTATAATTTACCAACACGAATATTGTTGTCCCATTTGACTGGATGGTTGAAAATTATCTGTACACAATTCTATCACATATTTCAAATTTTAGATGCAAACTCCAAATGTGTTTGATTAAAATGCTTCTAAGAAATAGAATTAAATGGATGACAACTATTCTATCTTCTTGTTTATACTCATCATGTTATCTCATATGCTTAGCTATGGCATCTGAAGCATATAGATGTTGTAGTATTAGTGTCAGCAAAAAATAATACATATATTTAAATGGAATGCTATTTTGTTTCTCTCCATCCTTTTCTATTCTTATATCTTGATTTAGAATAAAATTTAAAACTTACCATATGTTGATCATCATTGTAATATATCATGAAACCATCCTTATAATATCTATTTTTTTCACAGGCAACCTAAATCCCTAAACTAATTTTTATGTATTATAAAAATTATCCACCATTATATTATCAGTTGGTGAAATTTTTTAAATAAATTGCAGTTAATTATTATATCCTCTTTCTGACATGTATTGTTGAGATTTCAAATTCAAAATATGTGCCATTAAGAATGGATTTTGCAACCAAGCCATAATTCAGTGTTTAATGATCCCAATATATTATAAAATTTATACGCATTTGGATTTGGAGGATGTTCTACTAAAGTTTTCCTAAACTCTGGACTCAGTGCATCAAAATCCTTTGATTCAATTGCATAATTAAAACTTAGACCAGCAGCATCATAAATCATCTATTGATATGAGTTAACAAATGGTTCAGCTAGCTCCAAATTTACTTATTCAATTGGCTCCAACTTACATATTGGTCCCCTCATTAATTCCATACAAAGTATTCTTCCACAAACCCATATTTTAGTAGATATAATCTAATCTCATCAATTATCTGAAGGTCAAATACATATGTAGCCCCTGAATTTATAGTATTTAGTAACTTTATCCCTAGAACTTTTAATTTAACCACATAATCTCATAAACTTGTATTTTTCTTAACTTATAAACACAAACTAGCTGAATTATACTTAGTTATGCCAAGTCATTAACATATCTATTTGATATAATATATACAAATACAAGGGGCAAAGCAATCAATATTTTTTTAATATAGATGTCTGTTAGTACAAATTAGATAAATACAAGGGGCGTAGTGGTTAAAATGAAATTTCAGGGGGGCAAAGTGATTAAATTTTATAAAATCAATGAGCTACATATGTATTTGGTTATTGTGTGAATATCTAATGATGACACTTTATACAAGGACATTTAATCTTATTACTTTGCTTCTCTGTAGTTTAAAAAGATGCATACCTAATAAGTTTCTCTATGCCATGTAAAAAATTCATACTAAGAGAGTAATTACTATTGAGACATTTGTATTTGCAAGAACTATTTAAACTCATTTTTATCTAAAAAATTAAATCAGTTTAGATAAATTTAAATAAAGTTTATTAATTTTTATGATATCTTAATGACATAACTCCTTATAACACCTTTACTAAAAAGAGATAAGAAGATAATCCATTCAGAAATAACATTGCTTACATTAGCATATATATTATTAGAAAATCTAGCAGAAATTCTCCTTAGTTCTCTAAGTACACACGTCAAATATCAGAAATAAGTTATTAGATTTGACTTATTCATAATATTTAGTATGCGCCTAAAGAATATTTTGGAGTATATGCTACAAATTCTACAAACATATATATGGTAATTTATAGATAATGTTATTTTTAAACTGTCTAATTTGGTTAATATAGTGTTGTGAGTGGGCTAAACGTAGTCGCTACTAGGTGTAGTTGAGTCTCGATAAAGAGGGTCAGCTCGATTCTCTGTATCGGGTTCGATGATGACACAGTTCTAGTCACTAGATCAAATAGATCTATATAGATCACTCACATTGCATTTGCCTAAAAGCTTTTTATAATGTGGTTTCTAATGACAGTTTATATAGCAAAATAAATAAACAAATAAGTATGTATGGCATGATCAAGAAATGATATCATATTGTAATTAACAAATTAACACATATTAACAAACTTCACAGTACATCCACAGATTTTTTTCAATTCCACTTTTTGCTATATTGTTGATTTTTTTTTTTGCTTAATTAAGCACTTTTTTTCTTGAGTATTATAGTTAGGGTAAGGAAATCGATCCTCAATTACTTAGGAGAAGTGTATTTGCTGTTAGGTTATATCTTAGTATACAATTAGGCTCTTTTTTAATTTAGGATTTTCAGTTGTTGCATTTCTTATTACAGGTTTAGCTTCTTTACTTCTGTGTTTTTTTGTACATATTTTCTTAATTTTAAACCCCATTTTAGATGTTAAAGATTGGTAAGTGTTATTGAAAATATAAATTTGTTACTGGAATTACCTTTTATGGAAATGCTGGATCATGATTGAAAAATAGATATGCCAATATACAATTGTCATTGATTTTTAAAATTTTTAGGTTTAACTCTAGCATCATATGTGGACTATGAAGGCCGCCAATATGTTCACAAAACTTTTCTAATGCTTTCTTCCAATTATTAAATCCAGATTTTGTAAACAAATCATCACCAAAATGAGCAACCAATCAAATTTTTTAAACCACTGATCCCTAAAACTTCTTGATTTCTTCGCAATATTTTATTTTTTGAAAAATTATGCCCATATAGTTGATAGATACCTAATCCAAACATCAAAATTTTGAATTGGTTTATGAAGTCCTAGATCACCAATAATCTCACTTGAATTAAACTAAACCTCACTTGTTTTATCACTAGTTCTTTTATCTTGTGATATATCTTGAATATTAGACGGTTAAACCAAACTCATTAGTCGCTTTATCACATATATATCCATGATTAAAGTCCTAATTAACACTAATCATAAATGATCAATGAACAAATAACAATTTTGATAAATAATTAACAATTTAATCAACCACAATCAATCACAATTTAATTATCATTAACAAATCATAAATTAATGAATAATAAATAATAATCTTCTCAACTTATAATTTAATAAATAATAAATACACAAATTAATGTATAATGAATCACAATTAACATCACAACACAATTCACAAATTAAAAATCATTCAAATAAAAACAATTATTGATTTATTTTATAAAAATTTATAACTTATACATTAATTTTAAACAAAAAAAAAGAGAAAAAAATTACATTAATGAATCACACGTAACATCACAAGTTCACAACATAATTCTGAAAATAAAAATCATTAAAAAAGAAAAAAAAATTTTGCCTCTGAACTTTATGTGTTTTGCACATTAGGCATTTGAACTTTTATTTAGTGATATTGAATTCCTCAAGTATACGGATTGGTGATTTGAAGCCAGAAAAATTATATTAATGGTGTATAAACTTATCAGTTTTTTCTATTTTATTATTTTTTTAATTTTTTGGCTATGTTAGTATCTGAACTTTATTAAAGAGCTATATTTGAGTGTATCAGGCCATTTTGCTCATAATTTCAGTGATAACTAGGCTAAGTGGATCACATTTTTAGCTAAAAAAGGTTACATTATTTATTAATGTTAAACCAACTAAAATATCCTTAGTTAATCATATACAGACAACCATAGCCTCTTTTTCTCTCTCAATAAAAGCCTTAAAATTACTTTGTTAAGTTAATCCATCAATTTTTTTTTTATTTTCTTTGTATCATCTTCCTATATCTTTATAACATCAATTTTCTCACTGCAAAAAAAAAAATCTTCCATTTTTTTATCCAAACATAAACAAATACACAATATGAAACAAAAACAACCATAAATCCTCTTTTTTCTATTCAAAGATACCCATGAACATAAATAAAGATTAAACCAAACCCAAAATTATTTTTAAAAAAATAAATAGTAAATAACAAAAAAAAATAAAAGAAGAAGAAGAAGAAAATCACAACTTTCTTTGTAGAAACATCAACAAACACAACAATTTCCTACTCCACATATTTCTTTGAATCTAAATTTGACTTCTCCTCTTTCTTTGTTAACAAATATTGCTGCATTTGAAAGAACAAAACATAAAATTTTATCACCATTTTGTACAATAGTACCAAAAAATAAAAGGAAATATCAATTTTTTTAAATATATATATATATATCATGAAAAATCCTAATTTAGAACAAAACAAAAACTAAGATCTTTAAAAAACTCAATTTTGCAAATAAAATTTCAATAAAAATCAAAATTGGTATGACCAAAAACAAATAATCAAAGATCCAAAAAGAATAATATAAATTAAATTTAAAAAGTTGGACAAATCTAGCAATCAACGAACTTGATAAAAAAGAAAAAGTTAAATTTTCTTGGAGAAGATGAAACAAAAATGGTACCTTAAACAAAGATGGTAGTTCAATCATTATAATTTTTGTCATTGTTGGGTAAAAAAAGAAATGAAATTGATGTTATTGCTGAAAGGTTTCAAAATGGTAAATTTTCACTCATTTCTTCTTCTTCTTCTTCTTCTTCTTCTTCTTCTTCTTCTTCTTCTTCTTCTTCTTCTTCTTCTTCTTCTTCTTCGATAATTTTAGCCCACACTGCGAATTAAACCCTAAATACTCAATTTACAAAATAAAATAAAAATATCTGAAGTAAATTAACAAGTTAAAGGCAGAGTCTCTGTTGCTTAAGAAGTCAGCCCTACCATGAAAACCATACAAATTAACAAAATCTAGATCATAATTTCACAAAATTAACAAAAGAAGGTCATTTTAATGATACCCACAAACTTAAATTGAGCATATTCTTTTGTTTTTATATTTCACAAGAACAAAGAAATAGCATTTTAGTCAGTTTAACATTAATAAATGATGTGTCTTTTTTCAACTGAAAATAAGACTCACTTAACCTAATCATCACTGGAATCATAAGCAAAATGGCCTCATATACTAAAATATAGCTTTTAAATGAAGTTCGGACACTAAACTTACTAAAAAGTTGTAAAGATACCAAAATAGAAAAAATGATAAGTTCAAATATCATTGATATAGTTTTTTCTTCAGAGCCCTTTTTTATAGGAGTTAAACATGTATTTATTGTGTGAATAAAAATTTATTACTATAAGTCTATCTGAAAACTAAAGTTTCATTGAAAAGTTGGCTATTTTTTAAAAGTTATTGCTTTTTATTTAAAAACAAACAATAAAAAAAATAAAATTTATTTACTTTATGTTGGGAACTAAGTTTTGATGTTGAAAAAGAATGGGACCACAACCTTAAAATTATTTGCTGGCTATTTTTTTTTATTTATCAAAATAATAATTTTTTTTAAGTCATCATTTGAAAGTCTTTAATTTTTTTTGAAAAGTCTCATTCATTAGTAACAAAAAAATATATAATATATAAATGACTTCTAAAATTTGCAATATTATATTTTTCTCCTATAAAATTTTTTTAAAATTTTATTTTTTAAATATAATTTGTATGTTTTTCTTTAAATAAAATGTAAATATTTTCTAATTCTTTTAATTTTTTTCACTAGTTTTATATATTTCATATTTAATTTTTATAATCAAAAGTCACAGCTATAATACTCCAAAATTTAAAGTAGCATATATATTTTATTTATATCTTCAAAATTATAACAGTTTCATTTTAAAAATTAATCAAATTAATTGCTCAATCTGGATTTTTGTAATAATTTTTTCTCTCTAAATTCTAGTTTCCTTATATATTTAACATTTTAAATTAATATCATTGATTCAAATAAAAAAAATGAATCGTGACTATTATGATAATCACAACAGATAAAATTCTATTTTACTTCATGCTCTAGTTATAATGAGAAATATAGAGAAATCTCTTCCCATTGCTAAAAAGCTGGCAAAAAATTTGAATCTTCACTTTAAAAAAAATCTCAATCTAAAAACCCTTTAACTTGTGATATTTTGTCTAATGAGTTCTAAGTTTTATTTTCATACATAAATTTTTATATTAAAAATTTATTGATAAAATAAAATTGATAAGAAATTTTGAGACACCAATTTAAAAATATTAGATTTTTTATATTATTTTTTATTATAAAATTATTAAAATTATAAAAATAAATTCACTTTTTTAAATTCTTAAACTATTTTATGTCTAAATAATATAATTTTTAAAACTAAATCAATTGTTTAATTTAGGAAAAGTTAAAATTTAAAAAGTATAAGTACATGAAAAAATAAGAAAAAGACAACAATATAGAGAGTGTAAAAGAGGCAATTTTATTATTAAGACATGCGTATTACAATTTTTAGGTAGAGAGCTAATAATTTTTTATTCACGCGATTTTAACAGAATTTGATGAATATGTATTTAATCTAGTCAAAAAAAGATTTCAAATTATCAATATGTGTAGTTGAGGAGTTTAATGTCATCAAATAAAGTTTGAAGGTCTTATACACAAAATACATAAAAAATATTTTTTTCTTTAAAAAATTATTAATTTATTTTATACACATTCGTAACTAATACATCAATTTCAAAAGAAAAAGGAAACAAAAAAAAAATTTGCTCAATTGCTCATCCGTGACCACAGTGAAAAAGCCAAGAAGAAGAAGTGAGAGTTAGGATTTAGGACTTGAAATGTGGTGTAACTTTAAGTGATAAAACTGTTGAGTTTTTTGGGTTCTCTCATATGTGTAAAACTCATATTTGAGCTCACTTCTTTTTTAGCCTATTAGAGCTATTAATGTTTTTAGTATATGTATATCACTATAACCTAAAGTGAGAGTGAGTGTCATTTTGTATCAGCTACCAAAAAGAAAGAGAGAAGAAAAGTGAGAGAAAAAAGAGAATTTTATTTTGCTGAAAAATTCACACACTATACCGGTTTCGATTTTTCGGTGATCGAATGGTCATCCGTGCTCTGATCAGGCTAAAATTTGGACAGCAGTTAGAGGACTTATCCTTCTTCATTCTAACAGTGAAGATTAGGTTTTGACGGCTAGATTTCTAGCATTTGTGGTTCAAAGTTTACTGTTCACGTGCATTCCTATAACAACGAACAGTTTAGATTTTTCTGACTATCGGACGGTCATTTGTGGTCGAATTTGGCTGAAATTTGGTGAGCATGTTCAGAATATGTTATTATTTAATCTAGACGGTGGAGATTGGATTAAAAATCGGAGCTCATTTATTTGTATGAACAATAGCTATTTTTAGGTGATTTTTCTCCATTCTCTTGTTTATCTCTTATTTTTTTGGTTGGTTGATTGTTGAAATTTTACTTTAAGGTTATTGTAGTAGCTTGTATTTGTTGTAAATATTAATTTTGATAATAGAGCCCTTTTACTTGGACCAAGAGAGGTCCTGTGATTTTTATCATTCATATTGAAGGAGATTTTTCAAGTTAAAAATAATTGTGTCGGTGTGTTATTGATTTTGTACATCTCAATTCAGATTTTATGACATATGCTTCCTGAATTTTTACTTAGTTGTCACTCCCCATAGATTCATTCAAGTATGGAATAATTTAAATCGGTTCTTTTTCATCAAAGTGGTATCATAGCTAGTTCATTGGTTGATTGTAGTTGTTTGTTTGTTTGAATGATAGAGGTGAATGGGAGTAAAATGATTTATTTGGATGGCACAAATTATCACAAGTGGAGAGGAAAAATAAAAGATTTTATTATTATTAAAAAGTTATATTTACCTGTATTTGCTTCTCAAAAATCTAAGTCTAAATTAAATAAAGATTGAAAATTTGAACATTTATAAGTATGTGATTTTATTCAGTAATGGGTAGAAAATAATGTGTTGAATCATATTGCTAATGAAAAAAAAATATCAAAACCTTATGGAAAAAGCTTGAAACTTTGTATACTTCAAAGACTGAAAATAATAAGTTATTTTTTTGCTTAAACAAGCTATACGCTTGCAATATAGAGAAGGTAGTTCCATACTTGATTATGTGAATGAATTTTAAGATATTTTTGATCAATTATCTGGCATGAGTGTCAAATTTGATGAAGAAGTTACTGAACTTTGGTTGTTGAATACACTTTCTGACTCATGGAAAAACTTTCGTGTATCTTTGACTAATTCTGCTTCTAAAAGTGGTGTAACCATGTCATATGCAAAAATTGATATTTTGAATGAAGAGATGAGAAGAAGAAATTAGGGGACATCTAGTTCACAGTCAAAAATCCTAGTTACTAAAAATAGGAAGAGAAGTAAAAGTAGGAGTACAGATCATAATAGAGACAAGAGCAAGAGTAAATCAAAATTAAGGTATAAGAACCTTAAATGTCATTATTGTGGTAAATCAGGGCATATCAAGAAATATTATTTCAACTGGAGCAAGGAGAACAAGGCAGACAAAAGTAAGAAAAGAATGGCAATGACAACAATGATGATCTTGTTGCCACTACCATTTCAGATGATGATTTGGCGATAGTTTATCAAAAGAATATGATCAATGTAGCCTATGATGAAACTGCTTGGATTCTTGACAGTGGTGCATGCTTTTTTGTTATATTAAGGAAGAAATTCTCCACATCTTATACTCCATGTGATTTTGAAGTTTTAAAGATGGGTAATGATGGAGTGTCAAAAGTGATAGGTATTGAAACTGTTTATTTATAGACCCAAAATGAAACAAAGTTAGAGCTCAAGAATGTTAGACATGCACCTGACATTAGGTTACACTTGATCTCCACTAGCAAGCTTGATGATGATGGCTATTGTAGCACTTTTGATGATGAAAAATATAAAATCAGTAAAGGTTCCTTAGTTTTGGGTAGAGGAAAGAAGGTTTTAGGCTTATATTAGTTGCAAGCTTCAATCTATATAGATCTTGTTAATGCAGTTGAAGATAATAGCTCTTCGACATTATGGCACAAGAGGTTGAGTCATATTAGTGAGAAATGACTTGATTTTCTAGGTAAAAATAATTTGCTTTCTGAGTTAAAAGGTGCAAGGTTAGACAGATATGTTCATTATTTGGCTAGAAAATAAAAGAGAGTTTCTTTTAAACATCATTCTCCTTCCAGGAAATGTGATTTACTTGAGCTGGTACATTCAGATATTTGTGGTCCTTTGAAGGAAAAGTCATTTGGTGGTGCATTTTACTTTGTGACATTTATTGATGATCTTTCAAGGAGACTTTGGGTTCATACATTAAAGTCAAAAGATCAAGTTCTTAGTGCATTTAAATAATTTCAAGCTTCTGCTGAGAGAGAAACTGAAAAGAAATTGAAATGTATTCGCACTGATAATGGTGATGAGTATTATAAACCTTTTGATGCATATTGCAGAGAATAGGGTATCAAACATTAGAAGACACCTCCCAAGACTCCTCGGTTGAATGGTTTGGCAGAAAAAATGTATAGAACATTGATGATAGAGTCAGATGTGTATTTTCAGAGGCTAATTTATTTAACTCTTTTTGGGTTGAAACTATGTACTCTGTTGCATATGTGATCAATCTAACTCTCACTATTGCATGAAAAATGATGTTTCAAATAGGTTTTAGTATTGTAAGGATATTTTCTATGACTATCTATGAGTGTTTGATTGCAAATATTTTGTGCATATTCCTAAAGTTGAGAGGTCCAAGTTAGATGCCAAGACTAGACAGTCTATCTTCATTGGTTATGGGCGAGATGAGTTTGACTACAAATGCTATAATCTAAGTCATAAGATTGCAATTGCAGGGACGATTTCAAGCTTTCTAGGAAAGGATTATGTGAAGACAAGCTCGAGGAGAGATACTGGCCAAAGCAAAAGAGTTTGGTAGTGGTGTATCGCCAAGGAAGAAGCTGAGTAAAATAATTTTTGTATTCCATGTTGAGCCATGATTGCGAACTTAACATGGGTGTTGTTAGAGATGTCTTGTGCGAGTATTTACTTGTTCAGTTAAGTTATATTATATTTTAGTCGATGCTCGATTCACTGATTATTATAATAATATTTAATATAAAAATAAGTGAGATTCACTTTTTTAGGCCCCATTTATTTTTTAAAATAAACACAGCAAACAGTGGTAATATGTTTGTTATTTTAGGGGACATAAATAGGTACTTTTTGAAAAAAAATCTTGCTTATTTAAACCAAAAAAAATTAAAAAACTTACATATACCTATGTAAAAGTCTTAAAAGCTTATTTGCACCTTCTACTATATTTTACTAAAATACGCTGTAATAATCCAAATAAAACATAAGTTAAGCAAATGCATTTTACATTGTTGAAAAGGACATGAAGGTCACGTGTCTCTTAATATTTTAATGCAATTTCTTTCAACTAAGTTGTTTGATTATTTCAAAGTGGAGAGCCACGGAAATACAATATTTCCAGCTCATATCCTCCAATATTAAATTCCACAAGGACTTCTAATTTGACACTCCTTTGAACTTTTTGCTTTTTGTAAAGTATATTTCAAATACAATATAAAGGAGGAATATGTAAATTCACATATTTTTATCTCTTATATAAAAAATACACCTTAGCTAGCTAGCACCAAAATTCATTCCATTTCTAAACGCATTATACTGCCATGACAAAATCTTTTACTCTGTTTTATTTATATTTATTTTTTATAATTTCTTTCGGAGATGACTATGATGTCCAATCACCGATAGTATGCTCCACACACGATTGCGGCAATGGTGTTTTCATTCAATATCCATTTTGGCATATAAATTATAAAACTCAGAATTAATATTGTGAGTATCCAAATTTTGGTCTTTCATGTTTCGATAATCAACTTGCACTTAGTTTACCGAGTGATGATTATTATGTTAAAAATATAAACTATTCAGATAATAATTTAATTTTAGTGGACATTGATGTCACAGGCCAAACATGTCCTATGGCACGCCACAATCTTATTTTAGAAAATTTGCCGCTCAATCATATAAATTTAGATTTGAACCTCACTTTTTACTTCAATTGTACCTCCAATTCTTTTTCTTTTACTCCGGCTCCAATAGAGTGCTTGGGATTTAATGCGTTGCAGTCGTATGTTATTCTGGCGGAGAATGAGATGGAGCTGGATGTTGATTGGTTTGGAAAATGCGAAGAGAAAGTGGTGGCAACAGTGATGAGGACAGAGATAACAAATAGTAATTTGATAAATGGGTTTGGTGGAGCGATGAAAAATGGGTTTGTGCTTGGTTGGAGGAGGGTTAGCGACTGCGATGGCTGTGAGGATGCAGGTGGGTTTTGTGGATATGATAACACTGCTCAGAAATTTTTGTGCTTTTGCAATGATGGTTCTGTACAAAACAACGGGTGTAAAGGTATGTTCTTTTCTTTTTCTATTTTTCTATTTTAATTTATGGGTGAGATTTATGAGTAGTTCTTAAGAATAGTTATAAAGAAAAAATTATACATAGAAATTATATTAATTAAATTTCTTTTCATCTATTAATTTGATTGAATGAAATAAGGATATATATCAATTATAGGAAAAAAAAATCTGAAATTTTACTTTGTCGATACGAAAATTCTAACTAAGCAATTTTTTTTATTTTATTTTTTTCATATTTGTTTGTAGAGGATGAAAGCTATTGAAATTTTATTAAGTGTATTAGAATTTTGATTTTTGACTTGTTATGCTCCTAGATATGTGATCCTATCTTAATCACCTTACAAGTGAATACCAATTACAGAATATTCAATTTTCACCGGTGACGAAACCAGCGACTATACAAGAGGGGGATAAAATTTTTACCAGTGCAGCTACAAGGGGAGCTCTGTTGCAGCGAACGGCCAGAGGGAAGGGGGTCGCGTTTCCTGACTCAAGTATATTAGCTTTCGGCCGGCCGACCAGAAAAGAATATGCGACCCCACACGACCCAACCTGATTCCGCCACTTATTTTCACTAATATAACTTATTCATTAAAAACTTAGGAAACACCGAAACAGTACTAGTCTGCATATTAACAATGCAATGCAAGAGTAAGAAACAGTACCAGTCTTCAATGGAAAACTTTTTCTTTTTTTTTCTTTTTATACAGAGGAAAAGTCTCAAAAAATTAAACCCATTTAAGATAATTAAACCCATTACAATTAATCATTTTTCAATGGAATGTACCTAATTACACTTCCCTGCTCTGAAAAAGGAAAAAAAAAAGTCAATTTTAAATGTTTTTAAAATTTTAAATATACTCATTTTTAAAGATATGCATCTAATATAAATATAATATATTTTCAATTAAAAAGTATACAGTATTTAAATAAAGAATTTAACATGCATGAACGTTGAATGGATGGTTTTACATGCAGACCAATAATGTTCTTCTAATAATGAACCTTAAAGTCATTATATTTACGGGTGGCGGAATCGGTCAGGTGACCAAGTATTTGATTAGCGGATTGAATATCTCAGTTTGGTTAACAGATTGCATTAAACTACACTGATTTTAGTTTAAAAAATTAGGGTATTTTAACAATTAATTAATTCTGGCCGATTAATTTACCCTCAACCGAAAATAAACAAAATGGCCCACTGTACTTTTACCAAAATAGACTACCATTAATACAGAGCATATTTCTATTTTACTGGGAAAAAAAAACCTACTATTTCTATTTTAAATTTAATAGAAATTAAAAATGAATTTATATTTTTTAAAATTTTGTATAATAATTAGCTAATGAAGTAGAAAAAATTTTAATAACGATACCAAAAAAAAATATTCTGATATATTGAAAGTATTTAAATATTATTTTAATATTTATATAAGAATTAAAAATTATTATTGCCATAAATAGAGGAATATTTGACAAAAGAAAATTAAATTATTTAACAAAAATATATTATTTTGTCAACTTACATTTTCAAGTTGATTTTCAACTCCAAATATTTCGTAATAGATTTAATTTAATAATAACATATTTTTAACTAAAATAAAAAAACCTAAATTAGAGTTCACTTTTTATATTGCCCAAAAAAATCAAATTTTTTATTAATTAAAACTCTATTAGTGTATTAAAATTTATTAACTATTATTCAATTCATCTTAATAGATTATTATAAGCAAAACTTACTCAATATTGAATATATCATACCTAATTAATAAAGAATGAGATTTGCAATTAAAATAACTAACTACAGATTGTTTGGCTCACCTGCCGTAGGCAACAGGGACGATTCTGGCACGTTATTCAGCAATCTTAAGGAACAATTTAATTTCCATCAATTAATCAAACTAACTAAAATTAGTCAGTTTGATCAGCAAAAAATATTCTTAGAAGGGTCAATTAAATTTTAGTTCAATACCGACAGCCCACCCCTGTCAATATATATTAAGAATTTTCAAAATATCAATTTCCTTGTAACGACTTTTATTAATAAAAAAGATCTAAAAATTGAAAATGTATATATACAGCAACAAGGAAACTGCAACTTTCAATATATTAGATAATTCCATATTGACTTGTTTATTTTTATGAAAATTCGAAGACTATCACAAGGAAAATTGTTTGTTTATGCAATTATTTTCCTATCTTATTCATTTCCCACTGCAATCTACGGGCATACTCGGAGGAATGGGAATGTTAATCACTTTTGGCTTCAAGTTCTCACCATTTTCTTTATGGGAATTCAAAAAGATCAATCAAGATTTAGAGGCCTTTCCAAAGAATCGTTGGCCTCTATCAGTAACAAGGCCCAGCTTTTCAGAAGTGAAGAAAATGACCAATTTTTTTAAAGACAAACTTGGCCAAGAGGCTATGGAACGGTAAATAAAGGAAAGCTATTTGATGTCCGTGCTGTAGCAGTTAAAGTATTGAATGCTTCTAAAGAGGATGGACAAAAATTCATCAATGAAGTTGCAAGCATCAGTAGAACTTCTCATGTTAACAATGTCACTCTTCTGGGATTTTGCCTCGATGGTCAAAATAAAGCTTTAGCTTACGAGTTACGCCTAATGGATCTCTCGAAAAATTGATATGTTCTCAAACCATTTCGAAAAGTATTCATTTGGAGTGGAAAACTATGCACCAAATTGCAATTGGAATAGCTAGAGGATTGGAGTATTTACATCGTGGATGCAATACAAGAATTGTGCATTTTGACATAAAGCCTCATAATATTCTTCTTGATGAAAATTTTAGTCCTAAAATTTCAGATTTTGGACTTGCAAAATTATACACTAAGAAAGAAAGTATCATATCGATGCTCGAGACTAGAGGCACTATTGGATATACAGCGCCAGATGTCTTCAGCAGAAATTTCGGCGAAATTTCATACAAGTCTGATGTCTATAGCTATGGAATGATGATACTATAAATGACTGGATGCAGAGAGAAAGATGAGAATGAAGGAGATGAAATTAGTACTAGAAGTGAGAAATATTTTCCATATTGGATTTACAAGAGACTTGAGTTGGTACATGAAAGCGAAGTATTTGGTGAGATTTCAATAGAAGAAAATGAAATTGTGAGGAAAATGACATTGATAGGACTATGCTGTATCCAAACAAATCCAATAGATAGACCGTCAATGAGTAAGGTAATTGAAATGTTAGAAGGAAGCAGTCAGGCCTTAACTATCCCACCGAAACCTTTCCTCTTTTCCCCCCCAAAATCTCCTTCTCTTTGTTCTCTTAACCCATCAGTGTCGTGAGATTTTACATCACTGAGAATATCAGCCCCATATTAACGGTGAAATAATTTCTTTTCTTGAAGAGCCTCCAAACCAGCTTCTCCTGAAATAGTTTTCAGTTGACATGTATTTTGATGTTTGAAAAAATAGTTTAGAACTATCAGATTATTAACCCCAGCAGCATCTTTTTGTCAAGCCCAACAATGATGTTTAGCATAAATGGGTAACCTTTACACCGTATCACCCATAAAGGACCATTTGGGCTAATACCTGACCCTTAAAGCTAGTAAAGGTCTTTATCTTTTCATAAGCATATAGATCTATAATCAAAATTATAATGTCATGGAATTGAGCACATAGTCCATTTGATTTGTATCTCTATCAAAACTAATGAATTCCATCAAATTCAAGTACTATGAACTTCCATCAGCACAGACGCGCCGTGCTGAATTACTATGGAAAAAATAGATAAAAAAGGGGGCCCATCATTTCAAGAAGAAAAGCCTTGGCTTCACACCAATGAATGAATTCATGATCATGTGTATACTTGGTAAAATCTATACACCATGTAGGGGGTAAAGAGCAGCAATTTTGAAAACCCTCGACCCAACAAGGGAATATTAAAAAAAAAAAACCAGCTCTATCCTCGAACCACTGGCTCGGTCTTACAGACCAGGCAAATAATTGTGTGCAAGCCATTGCTTTATACATTGTATGTGAAAGCCATGTCCACAATCCAGCTTCCCCAGTTCATCATCTGTTTCATAATCCTCCTGTATACAGACGTGCAAATGCAGAGTAAATAAAGGGAAATAATATCGAAGTACAGGAGCACTATCGCCAATATAATGTCGACAAATTAGAAGCATATCAAATTAACTAAATTAAGATAAAAAAGAGACCACCAAATGTAAAACTGAAAGCAATAAAACAAATAAAGTAGATCGAAAATTCACCTGACAAATGCTGCACTTTTTTTCCGACGTTATGGGTAAATGTGATGAAAGGTCATTGATAATTGAGAGCTTCATTTTCCGGACACAGCGTCCAATTTCATCGTCTTTCAACCCAGTACTTGCATAACCAATTCTATACCCTAGCTCGAGCAATTGCTGTTAGCACAAGGAAATAGTAATTCTAAAAATGTGTTTGCAAACCCTAAAATCCCAATAACTCAATTCAAGTCAATACTATTGGGAAATTCTCATGTTTGGAAAACACATAGTCGAATCCAAGTCTTTGAAATTAAAAATGACCAGAACTATGTTATATTAATTCGAAAGATTTAGAAACCGCGCCAAAAAAGTGGCCTAATTGTGCAAGATTTCAATACATGAAAAACAGGCTTAATATTTAAAACCACCATTTGAGGTAAAACTATCTGCTTATGGATAAGGGTAAAACTGACTCAACTCAACTCAACTGAACAAAGCCTTAATCTCAAGTTAATTTGGGTCGGCTATATGAATTCTTCTTTTTCACTTAATACGATTTAGAATTATCTCTTCTAATAGATGTATCATCATAAGATCATTTTGGACTACCTTTCATCAAGACAATTTAGGCCTATATCTGCCTCTCTTAGCTATATCTACTCTAATTTATTCGGTTTTTCTAACCGGCACATCGCTAAGTTTTTCCTTCACATGGCCTAACCATCTCAATCTATGCTTTCTTATCTTATCATCAATAGATGCTACCCCCACTTTTTTTTAATGCACTCATTGTGGATTCTATTCATCCTAGTGTGACCGCACATCCATCTTATCATTGTCATTTCCGCAACATGCATTTTACTCATGTGTTATCCTTTTATTGTCCAACACTCACTATCATATACTATCGTAGATCATATTGCAGTGCATTAGAACTTTCCTTTCAATTTAATTGGCATCCTTCGATCACAAAGAACTCCTCTAGCACCCCTCCACTTCATCCAACCAGCTTTAATCTAAGACTTGCATCTTCTTCACAACCCCCATTTTTACTTTTCAATAATTCCAAACAAAAGAATTCAAATGATATGATTGAATTCTGTTGTTTGAAGATTTATCCTAGATATATAGATTCCAACATAAAATCATAAGATTTCAGTTTTCTCACAGTGAAATCCCAAGCATGAAGTTGCGACTTGGAAGAGTCGCACACTTTCATTTGCACTTGGTAGCCCAAGACACCATTAGCAAAGTACCATAATCAAAATAAAAATCAAAATGCAGCTCAAAACAACACACCTCATATGACATGTGATCAATGTCAAGTCTCCAGTCGCTAAATCAATCCAATCTACCTCCCATCAAGAAATTATTTTGGAGCAGCATTATCTGAAATTAGCCAAAGGTGACTATTGAATTATCATAAATGTCATCTGATCTTAATAATAACTGAATATGTACAGAGTGAAGCATATTGTTGTGATATTTAAATGAAGCATATTGTTGTGATATTTAAATGAAGCATATTGTTGTGATATTTAAATAATTAGACATAATCAAAAGATATTCAATTAATATAATCAATTGTTTAATCCCAATTAGTAATACTGTAATTGAAAATTCTCATATACTGATACTGTAATCATTTGAAAATTCTTATATTAATAACCGTAATAAATAACACAAATCCCTCGATCTTGAAACATAAGGCTACAGATTTCCTGTACTCCTAAAATGAGTTTAGAGTTTTCCCACATTAATGCAAGAATTGAAGGCTCAATAATCTTCTATTAACATTAAGAGATATTTATACAAGAGCATTCTTAACAGGAACAGGAATTATAATCCATTACATCAGTCAATTATACAAGGCAAAACACATGCCGAATGTCATACATACTTCAAGGGAGCTATCTGTTGCACCCCCATACTTTTTTGAAATACACAATAACATGAAATTAACCTTCTAATACAAACTAGACATGTTATTAAATAAAATTAATTGAAAAATAAAGAAATGTTAACCGGAACAAATTACCATAGAAGGGTGTGAAAGAACTTACCTACAAACTAGTACACATTAAAATCCAGAGAATGCAAATTATGAACCTACATCCTGCCTAAGAGACTTTTCATGAAGCAAACATCATAACATCGTTAACATATTTATCCCTCTCTGTAATGCATTGCTTCTCAACACATGACCAGTATAGCAAAATAGCTCATCTGGTAAACATCTGAGTATTGTACCAAATACCGACGATTGAATCTCACAGAGGTTTGAGGGAGGTGTTCTGCCATATAATCAATCAGTGGACCAAAGAAATGAAATAAAAATACAAAAGAATAGGAAAGAAATGAAATTTCTCTGTATTTTCCATTTAACCTACAGATTCCAAAAATTTAATCATGACTTATTAATGTCTTTGCGCAATTAGTCCAAAAAACCATAACTGTCACTAAAACATAATTAAAATGATCCGCATACTCTTTTGTACAACTTTCAATCACTAGAACTGTGTAGGAATCTGAATAATTTCCTTAGTAATGTTAGCATGTGGGAGAACATGAACTAAAAACACATAATTTTCGATAAGAACTTCCATTTGTCATTCTGTTTGTAGCATTGATCAATGGATTTGCAATCACTATCCTAAAATGATGTAGGCAGCCATTCAGTTGAGAAGTCAAGCACTCTATAGCCCTCTAACCACTTATTAAATAGATCAATTTGACCAAACTGTAACATACAAATGATAAAATGACTATAAAATATTATTACATAATGTTTAAGGCATCTTTAACTTATATTCAACCTCAAAGAAAAGCTTCTTACACTTAACACATAGGTTTCATAGTAAACATCAACCAAAAACACCTCAATGCCAACTTGAAAATGCAACAATTTGCCTTAAAAGAAATAAATGAAAAAAAAAATTCACAAGCCTTGAACACATAAAAGCACAATCCTTCTTTTCCATGTAAATCTTCAAAGAATAATTAAATATACTAAAGTTAGAATGGGAAAAATATTATTGCTATTGCTCACGAATCAACAACCTAATGTCATGTGGGGTATGTATGATGTCTATTCTTCAACCTAAATCAGCTTATCCTCAAACAATTAAAAAAAAAAAACTCTAGCTAAACAATTGGGTAAAATATGGGGGAAGAAAAAGGATGAAAATCACGACTAAAAAAGAGGAACTAATGATCTTTTCTCACTTTCTTTCTTGTTTCATAATAAAAATCAAGACACATGAATATATCAACAATAACTTCCAAAGAGGTTCTGCTTATATTTTGAGGAGGACTTTTAATGAAAAGGTTCTGCTTTACACGTACACGCATAAAGAAATTAGAGAAATCATCACATAATATAATAATAAAACCTATTTTAACATTAAAGAATCAAAGGTGTTTTAAACCTCTAATACGCAAGTAATAGCGAAATAAAATTGCCAAGAATGTCAGAGAAATTAGGGAGTGGATTGGAAAAAGAAAGCATTGACCACTTTCATTTTGTAGGTTACTTGAATTCCAGTAGTGTTACCTACTAAAATCAATGCAAAGAATTTATTTAACACTCAAAAACTATGAATTTATAGGTAATACAAGAACGATTAGAGAACCCAATTTCTGAATTACTTAAATATCTATTAAATAAAGGTACTAGTAATAATATCAAAATGGAAAGAAAAGTACTAATATAAAAATGGAAACGAATGATCCAAATTTGTTGCTTGAATAATTTAGAAATATTCTTATTAATAATAATTGGGTACGGAAATTTATCAATAAAACCCAACCAAATATGCTATTAAATAGATAATAAAGAAGTTAAAAATTAAACGTAAACCGAGAGTAAGAAATTCTCAGAGAGATTTCATTTTCAACAAATAAATTCACTCATCAAGCTCCCCAAAAAATAATAATAATAAAGATTTTCTGTTGAAGAGCAGAACAGTAAACCACAATTATGCATCAAATATGAAATCAACCAAATAAAATAAAACCCATTCCGTTGGAGACCAGAAATTTACAAACCCTCCAAAAACAAAATACAAATTGAACCCTTTTCTTATGAATAGATAGATGGTATAGACAAGGCAAGCAAATATAATATATCTGACCAAACAAACATTAATATACGTAAAAGAAAAAAAGAAGTGAAGTGTCAAATAAAGAGCCAAAATTAAAGCTCTAAAATGAAAAAGAATACCTCCCTCTTCCTTTCTCTGTCTCTTGATTTATTTTTTCTCCGTCTTGCCTCTCCCAGAAGCATTAATTCTTCTGGCAACAACACAATCCACTGGCCCAACAACAGCATCTGCAGAGAACCCAATTCCAGGACCACACCACACATCTTGAATAACCATACAACTCCCAGGATTGAAATTCCCATTACTATCACTATTAACATTACTGTTACACCCCTCACCATTATTATTACTCTCATTACAAAGCCTTATGCTCTCCTTCTTCCTTTTCTGTTGTTGTTGATTCTTTTTCTTTTTCACCCTTTGATCTTCCCACTCCGCCGACCACCGTATCACCGCCGGCACCGACACCTGCTCGCCGTCCCTGCAGCGCATCCTAGGCCTCTGAATGCAGTGGTCTTTTTCTTAGCGGTGGGTTCAGTAGTGTTTATGGAAAAGAGGAGATAATGGATTTAGATGAGCGCGAGACATGTAGGTTTGGATCTGTTTCTTTTAAAATTGTGGGACTTTCTGGTTCCTGACGTTGATTATGATGAAACAGGTTTCTGGGTCTTCTAATATTGATTTGCTCTGCAATTGTAGATGAACTCTCTGCAAAAACTGGCATGATCTTTAGACACGCACACAGAGAGAGAGAGAGTCGAGAAATGAATAATCCGAAACTGGAATGTCACAGGCGAGTGATTAATCAAGATTCATAGACAGAGTCAGAAAGAGGGAACGAGAAATGGTATGATTTTTTAGTTTATTAACAGAGAGAGTGTTTCTCAAAATTTATAGGTTTCTCAAAATTTAAAAGCTCCTCAAAACTGATTACAGGTAGTTTTTAGATTATAAGTTGTTTATTTAAGTGTTTCTGAAAATTTAAATAGTATATTATAATATAATTTTAATCAGTTTTTTAAAAGTTGGGTTTTGCTATTTTTTTTAAGCACTTATTTTTTAAGCAGTTTTGACCAAATAAAAGACCATACTATTCCTACCTAATTTTCAATATTTATATTTGCCCATCCTATACACTTTAATTTCCTTAAATAAATTATTATCATTATTATTATTATTGCAAAATAAATTTTAAATTGACATTTAAAAAATTATTTTTATATAATAAATAAATTTAGGGACAGTTTAGTCATTTTGATAGTTTCTGTAATTAAAAACTGATTATAAGCTGATTTTACAGAAATACTTAACTGATTATAAACTGATTATCAGCTGATTAATAACTAATTTACAGAAACGCTTAACTGCTTATTTTTAATCTGATTATAATTTAAAAATTACTTATTTACAACGAGTTGAAAAGCTGAAGAGAAACACCAAAACATATTTTGATTAGTTTTTTTTTTTTTTTTGAAGGGAACATTTTGATTAGCTTTGATGACTTTCTTTATGAGATTTGATTAAAGAAATTGAAACTGTTCAAGAAAATATAATAATTAATGTTGACTTTGAAAGAGGGATTGATTGTCTGTTTGTTAGGTGGGCTATGGTTTGTATTCTTGTTGGAAGGAGGCGTGGCCGCGTGGGTATAATGCTCATCAACCACCACCGTGAGACATTGGAATCCATTAATATTGCTTTTTTAAGCTTTCTTTGTTTCCTTCTTTTGAGCTTGATTGATGCCAGCTTATCCAACAATAAAGCTTACAAGTGAAAATAACTTAATTTTATATCTTATTATGATTATTTTCTTTAATTTATCTTTGTTCTCTTTAAAATTTTTTAATTATAAGTGGATTAATAATTTAGCTTAATAATATTCTTAATATTAATAAGTTTAAATTATTCATAATATGTGTAATTAATAATTTATTTATACTTATTTATATACTTATATAAATGTGATCAACATAATATTTATATACTTATTTAAATGTGATCAATATAATATATTTTATAAAATATAAAATATTTTTTAATCAAAAGATATATATTATTTTTCTTTTTTATAAAATATTATCCTTTCAAAAGCAGAAATTAAAATAAGATTTTTTATAATTTTAAGTTTTAATTAAATTAAATTCTTGGATTTATAGTAAATAAACTATCATTAAAAAATAAAATATTAGATTTTCATAATTTTAAACCTTCAAAAGTTAACGCCCTCTATCTAAAATGATAGTAATATTTTCTTTTATTTATTTTAAAATATAATTTTATTATTTTATTTAAATTATAGTTATATTATAAATTAATTATTATATTTCTCTTTAAATAATATATAATCAATAGTATGATATTTAATTATTTATATTTTTAAATTATAATTATTTTAGATTTAATCAATAATTTTTTAATTTTTAATGTTTATAATATTTAATGGATAAAATATATAGTTTATAAAAAAAATTATTCATTAATTAAATAATTAAATTTTTATTAATATATATATATATAATAAAAAATATCTTTCTTTTAATAGTATTATTTATGTGAAAAATAATTTTATTTATTGTTAAAAATAAAAGTAATTAAATGCATTGTAAAAGATAATCTATTTCCTTTCATGTTTACACAAACTTCCATAATTAAGGATTTAAAAAAGAAAAGAAAAGGCTTGTTTTGTAAAAAAAAAATATATATATATATATACTATTTATTCATAGGAAGAGAATTAATTAGTTCTATATTAATTTATAAGGCGGAAAACGAGGGGCGTACAAAAAAAGTCAGATATACGGAGAGGTGGATTATTAGTGTGGAGGAGAAATGAACGGTCCCACGTCGAAACCACAAGGTCAAAAGTTCATTCAGGTTTTGGGATTCTAAACAGAGCTCACCCTGTTATCTACACATTTTAGACCCCACATTATTAATTTATTATTACATTTTTTAAATTTAAATTTAAATTTTTATTAAATAATACATAAATATTATATTAAATTAACTTTTCTCTATTAAAATTATAATTAATTTTATCTTATTTATATTAAAATTTAATTTAATTATAATCTTTTATTCTACTTACACTATATAAATATTTTATTATAATTAATTCATAAAATAATTAAAAATACAAAAAAAAATTAAATTTTTTATTCTCTATCTTCTCTCTTCTTTATCTACAACACTTTATCAACACAAAATTCTAAATAAATTATTCATTATAAACATAGAGCATAGAGTTACTTATTCAACACAAGCTTTTCAATTCAAAGTAATTATTATAATTTTACTTTATATTTATATATATCTATATTTTTTTATGCATAGAATTAATCATAATTTATATAAAATTTAAAATGATGGTTTATATATATATATATATGCATAAACAATCCATAACTATCATGAATACATATAATAGACAAATATAGTCAAATTAAACAATAATAAAAATAAATACAGTAGCCACATATAATTACTAGTGTGCGTGCATATATATAATATATTAAGGAGTATATGTATATAATATGTTCATATAATATATATAAATATTATTATTATATATAGCCTTTATAATATATTATATTATAAATAACATTAGATAAATAGCCTTTATAATATATATATCATGATAAGGCATATAAATATCATTATATGTATATAAAGTATATAAATATCATTATATAATATACAATGTACGTGCATATATATAATGGCTACTATATTTAAAATATCATTATGTATAATTATGCATATATATAATGTATGCACATACAATAGCCACTTATATTCATATTTCATATTTCTATTGTACGTGCATATATATAATCCACATTAAATAATGGCTATTGTGAATATTTAATAAACTTTAAACACAGTGTCCACGTTAAAAAAAATGGACATGAGTTTGATCAAATATAATAGCCTTTAGAATTTGCAATATCAAACTCTAGTTTTATAAATAATAATAATAATATCATTGTTAAAATAATGATTTGACAATATCATATAATATATTTATCATATGCTGTGTTTGATTTTATTATACATGTCTTTATTATTATAATATATGATAAAAATATATATTTGATTATATATAATTTTTATATAAATTTATTATATATTTACATCTTTCAAATTAAAGATTCTTATTTAAATATAGTGTCTTTTCAATGTCGAATCTTGCAAATTTTGAATCGATATTTTTGGAAGAAATTATCTATCATGGGTACTTGATGTCGAGATTCATCTCAATGCTATGAATCTTGGAGATACTATTAAGGAATAAAACAAAGTATCCCTACAGGATTGCCCAAAGACAATGATTTTCCTTCAACATCATTTACGTGAAAAATTAAAAACTGAGTACCTTACTATTAGGGACCCATTAGCCCTTTGAAATTTTTTAAAAGAAAGATATGAACACCAAAAAATGGTGATTCTTCCAAAAGCTCGATATGAATGGATTCACTTAAGATTACAGGATTTTAAAACTATAAGTGAATATAATTCAGCCTTATTTAAGATTAGCTCTCAATTTAAATTGTGTGAAGAAAACATTACTAATGAGGATATGTTAGAAAAAATGTATTCAACATTTCATGTTTCGAATGTACTCCTACAGCAGTAATATAGAGAGCGTCAGTTTAAAAAATATTTTGAGCTAATTTCTTGTTTACTTGTGGCTGAATAAAATAATGAGCTTTTGATAAAAAAAATAAATAAACCATCAAACTCATCCTATTTGCTCAACACCATTCCCTGAAGTGAATGCAACATTTTCTTAAAATCATAGGAGGGGTCATGGTAAAAGAGGTCGTGATAGAAGAAATTTCTCGACCAATTATGAAAGCAAAGGTGCTAAAAAGAAAATGAAATGGGTCAAGAATGAAGAGCATCTTGAAATAAAGGTACAAAATAATGACACCACTTGTTATAGATGTGGAACAAAGGATCATTGGTAAAGAATATATCGTACTCCAAAATATTTAGTCGATCTTTACAAATTATCACTAAAAGAGAAGAGAAAAAATGTTGAAATGAATCTTTGTGAAGTTATAGATCATGCTAGTAATAATGTGCATCATTTAAATATTGATTTTGATGTTTTTGATTTTTTTGAAGACAATGATGGCAAGATTAATCATTTGATAGAAAATGAAAATGTTAATTATTAGAATATATTTTTTACAGTTATGTTATTTTTCTATTTTTCTTTAATAAGTTATGTTATTTTTATTTTTCAAAAATTATAATAAGATCATATTTTATATTTTTTTAATATAATTATTTTGTTTACTAGATAAAACATAATAAACTTGATACTATAGAGGATGAAATATGCTTGGTTGACAGCGGTACAACTCATATAATTTTTCTAGATAAAAAATATTTTTTATAATTAACATTAGTTGAAATTAATGTTAATACAATATATAGTACTGTAAATATAGTTGAAGGCTCTGTAAGAGTTCATCTTATGTTTTCAAATGGAACAAAGTTATATATTGATGATGCATTATATTCTAGTAGATTCCAAAAAAATCTACTAAGTTTTAAAGATATACGTCGCAATAGATATCATATTGAAACAAAGAATGAGAGTGATATTGAATTTTTATATATAACTACTAATAATTTGAACTAGAAGTTCATATTAAAAAAATTTTAAGTTTATTAACTGAATTATACTATACAAAAATAAAAATGGTTGAGATGTACTATAAGCATCAGAAGTGCACAGATCCTAAAATTTTTATATTTTGGCATGATTGTCTTGATCATCCAGGTTCAAATATGATGCGACGTATTATTGAGAATACAAATGGACATCCATTAAAAAATTAAAAAAAATTTCTGCTGATTATTTTTGTGATTCTTGTTCTCAAGGTAAATTAATTGTAAGACCTTCATCATCTAAATTATATTTAGAGTCTCTTGTATTTCTACAAAGAATACATGAGAATATTTGTGGACCTATTCATCCACCTTATGGACTATTTAGATACTTTAATTTGATGATCACATTTTTATTTATTTTTAACTCGTAATATTGCTCAAATTATAAAGTTAAGTTCAATATTTTTTTTATCATTCTATTAAGATAATTCATCTAGATAATGCATGTGAGTTCACTTCAAAAGTATTTTATGATTATTATATGTCAATAGAAATTACAGTTTAATATTCTATTGCGCATGTTCACGCTCAAAATGGTTTAGCTGAATCTTTTATAAAATATTTACAATTAATTGCTAGACCTAAGCTTATGAAATCAAAACTTCTAGTATCTTCTTAGGGACATGCTATGGTTCATGTTGCATCTTTAGTTTGTATTCAACCATCTGCATATTACAAGTTTTTGCCTTTATAACTTGTATTTGACCAACAACCAAATATATCTCATCTTAGAATTTTTTTTATTGTGTGGTATATGTCCTTATAGCACCTCCTCAAAAAACTAAAATGGGTCCTTAACATCATCTTGGTATCTATGTAGGTTTTGATTCTTCATCTATTATTAGATATCTTGAACCTTTAACAAGTGATCTTTTTAGAGCAAGATTTTTTAGATTGTCAATTTGATGAGTCAGTTTTTTTTCCATTAGGGAAAGATAAAAGTAAAGAGCCAACAACACAAGAGATTAGTTGAAATACACTAACTTTATCTAACTTTGATACACACACAAATTAATATGAACTAGAAGTTCAAAGAATAATTCATTTGCAGAATGTCGCAAATCAATTACCAGATATTTTTACAGATATCTAGAAAGTATCTAAATCATATATTCCAGCTGCTAATATTCATGCTTGATTGATTGTCCTTGCAGGACATCCTGTTAATATGGCATCCAATGAATTTAATACACATTTGAAGCATGGTAGACCACTTAGTTCAAAAGATGTTATTCCCCAAAAAAAAAAAGAAGTAAAAATTTTACCAAATGACTCTCCTGAAGAGGTCAAAGCTAACATAGATTAACAACTTCATATTTCTAGAGAAGTAACCCCAGAAGTGATTTCGGTACCAAAAAATTATGAGATCTCATTGAAATCTGAAAATATGTGGGAAAGAGATGACATTGTTGTTGATTATGTGTTTGTATATGTTGTTGCTTTTGAAATAATTAATGATGATAAGCCTCAGTCTAAAAATATTAATGAATATCGACATAGAAATGATTGGCCAAAATGAAAATAGACAATTCAGACTGAGCTAAATTCATTAGCTAAGCGTAAAGTATTTAGGCAAATAGTCTTGACACCAGAAGATGTCAAATCTATTGGATATAAATGGGTATTTGTCTATAAGAAAAATGAATTAAATGAAATTATGAGATACAAGGTATGATTTATGGCACAATGATTCTCATAAAGACCTGGATATATTATAATGAGATATATTTTTTTGTTATGGATGTTATTATTTTTAGATTTTTGATCAGTTTGGTAGCCTCTGAAGGGCTTGACATATATTTGATGGATGTTGTAACAGCTTACTTATATGGTTCATTGAATAATGACATATATATAAAAATTTCAGAAGGATTTAAGGTACCTGAAGCATATAATTCAAAATCTAAACAAATGTACTCCATTAAACTCCAAAGATCCTTGTATGAGCTAAAACAATCTGAGCGAATATGGTATAATCGTCTCAGTGAATACTTAATGAATAATGGATAAGCAAATAATCATCTTTATCTATGTTTTTTTTGTTAAAAAGATAAATTTTGAATTTGCTATAGTTGCAGTTTATGCTATGATTTAAATATAGTGGGAACTTTAGAAGAGATTTCAATTACTGCAAACTATTTGAGAAAGAAATTTGAAATGAAGGATCTTGGAAAAATAAAATTTTATCTTGGATTTCAAGTTGAATATTTGTTAAATAAAATTCTCCTCCATCAATCATCATATATTGAAAAAATCTTAAAATAATTTTATATGGATAAATTTTATTCATTAAGCACTCCAATAGTTGTTCGTTCTCTTAATGTAAAAAGAGATCATTTTTGCCCTCGAAAAGATAATGAAGAGATTATTGGTCCTGAAGTACCATATCTCAATGCAATATAACATTTATATATCTTACTAATAATACAAGATCATATATTACTTTTGCAGTTAACTTTCTTGCAAGGTTTAATTCAATATCAACTAAAAAGGCATTGGAATGGAGTGAAATATATTCTACGCTACCTACGTGGTACATCTGATATGGATTTATTTTTTTCAAAAGGAATAAAGTCTGAATTGACATGATATGTTGATGTTGGATATCTTTCTGATCCTCATAAAGCTCGATTCCAAACATGTTATGTCTTTACATATAATAATATTATTATTTCATGGAGATCTGTGAAGCAAACAATCACTACTACTTCATCAAATCATTCAGAGATATTAGCTATTCATGAAGTTAGCTGTGAATGTATATGGTTGAGAATCATAATTGAATATATTAGAAGAGCATGTGAATTACCTATAAGTAAACAACCAATAATATTACAAGAATATAATGCAATATGTATTACACAAATCAAATGAGACTACATAAAAAAATGATAGAACTATACATATATCACCAAAGTTCTTTTATACTCATGAACTTATGAATGACAAGTTGATATTTGCAAAGTTCGCTCAAGTGACAATCCACAGATTTGTTCAATAAAATCAATTTAAAATAAAAAGTGAAAAATTTGAAATTTAATAAATATGAATTTATAAAAAAATTTTACATAAACTTTAATTATTGATATTTAGTTTTAATTTCAATTGAAATTCGAATTTCAAACAATATTGTGTTAAAGATAATTAATTTGTTGATTTAATTATTTTTTACAATTTGTTTTTACAGTATTTAAAATTTAATAAATCATTAAACAATAGATTAAATATCAATTTATCAATTTAACCTTTCAATTTAATTTGAAATAAAACAATATCCGCAAGCCTTGTTTGTTCTATGGTTTATCATTGTACGATAAGTAGCATTATGATTTAATTCTTATTTATTTTGACTTCACCTTTCATGATATAATTTTTCATGGCAATCTCATAGTTTGAAAATTATGAATTTTTAAATTATTGATATGTTGATTTTACAATTTTATTTTTGAAAAAAATTTAAAATAATTTTTTAAACATCAAATATACTCCTAAAGTAAATAAGCATTATAATTGAGAGTAGCATTTTTCTCTCTTAGTTTTTGTTTGGTTTAGGATAATTAGAGGTAAAGGAGGAGAAAGTAAATAAAATTTACTTTACTTTCAATTATTTATTAAAAAATTAATTGAATAAATAAGAGTAAATGGAAGAAAATTTATTTTTCTAATTTACTCTCTAATCTAAAATATTTATCTCCAAAATGGAAATAAATGGAGGTAAAATGAGGTAAATAGTTATATAAATAAGTAAAATGATTACTATAATCCTCATTTTCTTTTTTAAAAATAAGAGAGCAATTTAAATTACTCTTTCCTTTATTAAAACTACTAAACAAAGGAAAATAATATGGAGTAATTTTTTTTTTTACATTACTCCCCTTCCCTTTGTTAAAGTAAATTCAATTTCTCCCCTAACTTACTCCCATCCAAATAAAGGCTTAGGGTTTTTTTATTTTTTTTTTGTGAGATTTGCGCCACCCCTCCTTCTGTGTGCTTAATAATACGACAGTTTAGGGTATAGATTTTTTAGATCTAAACCTTTTTAATCTTCTCTTCTACACATTCAGAGAGTCCATGTGGCTTTGAGCTCATGAGCAATGGCGAAGATATCTTAATGAGAAGGGAAGCAGTTGTCTCCTTTCTCTTTTTAAATATATATATATATATAATATTTAAAAAAAAATTAAATTATTTATTAATTTTTTTAAAAATTTTAAAATGCCATCCTCTTTTTTTTTTAATTTTTATAAAAAGCCAAAAAAATTATAATAAATTATTTATTCTATAACTAATAGTTCTCTTTAAAAAATTGATAAAATAATGATAATATATAAATGCAAAAAAAAAAATAATAAAGAAAGAGATAAAAATTTCAACTAAATTAATTTGAACTCATTTAATAAATTAAATAATTTATTTATTTTAATTATTTTTTAAAAAATTATATTCATTATTTAATTTTTTTCTCTTTATTTTATTTTTATTATAAATAATTTTATAAATTTAAAGTTCTGTACACATATATATTAATATTTTTTATTAATTAATTTTTAATAATGAAAATATATTATTAATAAATTTATAAAATATTATTAAAATAAAAGAAGAAATAAATAATTATGAAGAAAATTAAAATTTATAAAAAAAAATTTATTTATCTTTATTTTAAAGTCTCTCTTCCCGGCTGATTACAGAAGCTGGTTATTGCTGTTATGTACTTTATGCATGTTTGGAGAGTGCTGGTGTTTATCTTATTGCCTTCACTTCTTCTGTTTTTGGGCTCGGCAGAGCTTTCTCTTGGATATGCCGCAGAGCCATTCAAGTTAGTCATTGCCTTTTCTGGCTATTCTTTCCAAGAAGCAGTGTGTGGACCTCTCTCAGGTGTTGCTTTTTGTGTCTCACTTCCCTCAAAAAGAAGTTTTTCCATTTTCAGCTCTTTGTTCGTTAGTTACCAAGTTTTGGGATTGCGTGTCCTCCCCTAGGAAGCTCTTTGATTTTTGGGGTTTCTTATTCCAAGGGGTCAACAAGCCTCTCTGTGGTCAAGGCGATGATGTCTCTCATCTCAATTTGTCCAGAGCCTTTTACTCATTTTGAGCTACGGCTTTCGTTTAGCCTTTGACCAACCCTCAATATGGGTATGCCTTGTTCAATATATAAGATTTTCTGGTGGACTTTTATTTGTTTTTACCGTGCGTTTGGTTGCGTTATGTTTTTTAAAATGTTAAATTAAATAATTTTTGTTAACTAATAATATTATATTTATTTATAAATAATATAGATAAAATAAAATATTAAGTCTATTAAATTTTATTAATTAATTAGTAAAATATTTTATTTAATAGAAAATAAAAAAATATTTTATTAAAAAAATAAATTGATGAGTATATATATTAAAAGATAATTATACCTTTAATTTAATATATGATAAAATAAAAAAAATATGTTATAAGAATAATTTAAGTATTATTTAAATTTTTTTATAAAATTAAACTGTAATAAAATAAATTAATATTTTTTATTTAATTATTTATTATATTTTTTAAAAATAATAATATAATTTTTTAATAAAATATAATAACTATAATATACTTTTATAAAATATATTTTTAATAATTTAACAAGCGAACTGTTAGTTTTCTATAGGCTACGTCTCTTTTTTCTCCTGCTTGAGTTTCTCGTCAAGGTTGTGAAGATCCTGACAGTTGTTTTTAGCTTTTTTTTAATTGATTGGTACACTTCTCTCTTTTATTCTTGTCAGTTTGCTATTCATCACATCAGGGCTCTCCTCGCCATGAGATCTCATTGTTATATGGAGATTTTATTATCTAATATATTTGTATTTTCTGATAAAAAAATTAAATATATATTAATAAATAATTTTTTATCTCCATAATGCATTGTTTCCATACCATGCTATATAATTTCATAAAGCATTAGTTATTTTTTTAATTTTAATAACTCATCAAACAAAAAATAATTTCACTTTGCCCTTTTCTTTTTTTCTTTTTCTCTCTGTTTGGTTAGCATACCTAGCTTATGTTTGGACGGACATAAGTTAATGGTGAAATTAAATGTATTTTTAATAATAAAAAGGAAGATAATATAAAAAAAATTACTTTAAATTATTTTTATTATTTGATAATTTAAAATAAAAAATAAATTTAAAATTTTCTTTTACTTTAACGAAGATAATAAGTATTAAAATAATTATTTTACCTATTTATATAATTACTCATTTTAATTTACTTTCTAATTTTACTATTATAAGAGAATATTTAAAAGGTTAAAAAATAAATTAAAAAATAAATTTTCATCACTTTACCCTTTTCTTTTCCTCCTCTAGGCATATATCAATAAGAAAAAGTAAGTAAATTTTATTAATTTTGTCCTTTTTTTAACCTGTGGTTACCCTCAATCAAACAAAGCCTACTTTCAGATGCAAAAGTTATCAAAAGACTGGAGACGGGTTCTTCACGCTCCGCCACTGTTCATAAATCATCTTTTTCTCTTCCTTTCTCGTCACCCAAACACCTTCCCACCCAATAATAGTGTTCTCTTTTTTTCTCTCCCTTTCTTTGTACTCTATTCAATTTCTGGGTCTCAAGTTTCAAAAAAGAAAGTTGTTTTGTTGGCTGAGTATATGCTTTGGACTCTTCAATTACGTTTTTGAGTCAATGAGAAGGGTGGGAGTGACAAAGATCTAGCAATTTCTAATTCTATCAGAATTATGATTATTTGATTATCTTCTGATTTCAGAGTGAGTATTTCAACCTCTTAATTTCAACTCTCCTTTTTCAATTCTGTTTCACTTATTTTCCTTTTCTCATCAGTAAATTTCAATAATTTCTGTGTGGGTATTGTTTATAGAATTTGATTAGGTTGCTGAGCCCATTTCTATATGCATATGTATAATTTAGATACCCAAAGGTGATTAAGTGATGTTTAGGGGTTAAACTGCATATTCTTGAATTATTCTAGACTTAGATCTTGATTACAGCAAATCTTAGGAAGTGATTATCGTTTATTCTTAAATTGCAATAAAATATGCCTCATTCTATTAATTTCTTCTGGGTCATAACAAATTTAATAATTAACTAATTATGATCGTGATTTGACATTAATTACCTTATTCAGGCAATATTTTGTCTTTATTTTATTTTATTTTTTGTTTTTGCAATGTTCTAAAAGTGTTGTCATCCCAAATTTAAAAAAAAAAAACAACAAGGAATGTGAATTTTTTTAGATAGGACTTCAGTATATAATAATATATTAAAACTTAACTATCTCTGTCTTAACCTCAAGATCTCAAAATTAATTGAAGTTGGGTTGTATTTTTTGTTTCTGCAGTAAAGGAACGATTTTTGGTTACTGTCTTTTGTTATTTGATATTCTGTATGTGTATCACAGATTGCAATTTCCTGCAACCATATCAAGATCTTTTTACCACCATGAAGAACTGAACCTAGTCCAAGAGGAATCTGAACACGTGACTAACACTTCAAGGCATATTTGATATTCCAAATATAGTTCCAATGCGATAAAAAGTAGGAAGGAAAAAGAAAAGGTGCAAAGCGAAAAAAAAAAATTAGCTGCCTCTTGCTAAGGTCTCTTTCTTAGGAAAATAGCTCTGTAATAATCTTTCTTCTTTATTGGAATCTTTAACATTCTTTTACTAAAAAAGAAATACAAAAACAAAAAACAAAAGCCATTCATTGTAATGGATGATAGATTCCTCCTTCGAGAGGAAACAAAGATAAATTACTCTTATCAAAGACATGAAAAAATGGAGGAAAGGCCTTCCAATAATTCTTGTTCTTGTTCTTTGTCCAAGGATCAAGATTCAAATTGTTACTATAAAGCTGCAGAGTATTCTTGCAGTGCTTGCTTATTCTGTGTTTCTTGTCCACTTTGTGTTGTTTGGTGCTGCATCAAGTTGCCTTGCAAGATTGGATGGAAAGCTGCAAAATATGCCTGCAACCGTTACTGGACTTGTTGTGGTTCAAAGAAAAAAGTGTATGGATCATAGTCATCGTTTTCGGATATCGAATCTGATAATTTGCCAAGTAAAGTAGGAAAATCTGATAGCAGTTCTGGGTCTTCAAAGAACAGAATGAAGGTTAGTTCTAATGAATTGCAATGTAGAAGAAGGTCTTCTACCAGTTGATCTTTTTTTTTTTTTAATAAAGTAACAAATTTTCCATTCTGCAACTCCCATGTGCTTTATGTTATATGATAATTGATTGGTATCACTAGATGGTAATTTGTACATACAACAACAACAATAACAAAACCTTAATCCCAAGTCAATTGAGGTCGGCTATATGGATTATTCTTTTCCACTCAATACGATTTAAGGTTATCTCTTCTGATAGATGTAACATCATAAGATCATTTTGGACCACCTTTGACCAAGTCAGTTTAGGCCTATCTCTGCCTCTCTTGGTTATATCTACTTTAACTTGTTCGGTTTTTCTAACTGGCGCATCGCTAGGTCTTCGTTTCACATGGCCAAACCACCTCAATCTATGCTCTCTTATCTTATCCTCAATAGGTGCTACCCCCACTTTTTTTCTAATGCACTCATTACGGATTTTATCCATCCTAGTATGACCACACATCCATTTTATCATTCTCATTTCCGCAACATACATTTTACTCATGTGTTGTCCTTTTACTGTCCAACACTTATTACCATACATCATCTTTTGTTTTATTTATTTTTTTTCCCAAATCTAATCAACAAATTTGCATCATATTTAGAGCTGGTTTTGTTCTGTTAACTTCAAGAATCCAATAATTGAGACGCTGAGCTAAGGACCGAAGAAAGAAATTTTTTTTGTTTGTTCCCTCTTTGCTTTCAAGAAATTCAAATGTGAGAAATTTTGAGCCATGTCCAATAATTTTTTTAGTAGAAAAATTTAGTCCAATAATTAATTGTTTATGTTAATCCCTTAAAACTACTTTAAATTTTTTGACAAAAAAATTGAAAAAAAAAAAAAGCATGAGAAGTATTGCGTCGGTTATCACCCCCTTCAGTCCTCGAATGGGTATGCATATGCTGATTTTTATTTAGGTTACAAATTATTAAATTGCGAAAAAAATTGTCTAAACATGTCCTTTCAGACCAGCACCTAATACTGGCGCCTTAGACCAACTCGGCCTTCTTGACACTATTGAAATGTAATAACGAATTAATTATTGTTATTAAATACTAATTAATTAGGGCCAATGTGGCATTTCTTTTACAGAAAAAACCAAAAAAATACACAATCTCTTAACTGTTTATCTAATGGCCTTAGTGACTATATATTAATTAAAAAAAAACTGATTTTGATAGATTTTTAAAGATTTAAATTATCAAAACTTATTTTATATAAATTCTCATTTTCTATTTGCAATTGTTAGAATACGTAAGTCTAAATCATCTAGCTTGTAAGTGCGCTTTTATATGCATAAAAGTCAAAAATCTTTATTAATCCTAAGTGTTTGAAATGATAATCAAATTTGCCTTTTCCGAAAAAAAGGATGATATATATATATGACTCAAAAAGTCATTTATTCATATCTATATGTTTCTTGCTTGTGATACATTAATCATTTTGTTTTCATATTATTAATATATTTGTATATATAATTGAGAAGTCAATCAATATTTGTTGTTAGAATTGATCATCGCATTTTTTTATTAATTGGATTTGGGTTAGAATTTACCATTTAATTTGATAGGAAAAAAAATTGCATGTGTGCAAGGAGGAAGTGCATAGTTACAATAGTAAATCAAAATTAATAATGTATCCTATGCGTCAGATCAATTAATAATGTATCCTATGCGTCAGATCAATTAATAATATATCCTATGAGTCACTGCCTCTCAAAAATGGTGGAGATCCATACATATATTTATATGTATAGAGACACAGCATATATAAAACGTAACTTCTAGCATTAATGATTTGAGGTTTAGAACTTAGTATGACAGATTAAAAAAGTAATACAAAATTAATTAGCTGATAATACTATTCTAGTCATAAAAAATAAAAAGCAAGTTCCTATCGGTGCTGGTGATCAGTTTGATGAGTTTAAGTCATCCACCACAGGCTGCACCACAACCAGCAGCACATCCTCCGCCGCCTTAAATGGTTGAGTCAGGTTCTGAAGACTTGTCTTTAGCGCCTTCTGCACAAGACAAGATTATGACTGAAAGAACAGAAAGGGTCATCAAAGCTACCCACAATAATACCAGTAAACAAGAGCCGCCGCGGGTAATATTGTGAACACCGTCGTCAACTCCTCCGCCAAAGGTGATAGCCTCCTTCTATTGCCTCACCATCTGTGTGGTGTGGGTGGGAAATCAAGTGAGCATATAGGCCTAAAGGTAGCAAGGGGGTTCTTATAATAGTTTAAAACCAAAGGTCAACATGTGGCGTACGCATACAGTTGCATTATTATTACTATTATTTTAGCTTCACGATTGTGATTCTCTTTGTTGCGTTGGAATTGGCAGGCAATTCAATTTTGACGTTGAAGATAGTGGGGTCAACGCGCCCCGCCCCCACTCTATGTGATTATAATATTATTGTATTATAGTTTGTATAATCTTGCTTTCATATGCCCTCTCTTTAAGTCTTCTACTTTTTACACGAGGCCAATTGTGAATTATTTAGAAGGGTGTATTTATTATTTGGCTAAGTTTTTCGGTGTGCTTTTTTAATTCATCTACTTATTAGTATTAAAGACCTCCTAATAATATTATTTTCCCATTAGGTTAAAATTGACTATTTACTCGTACACACATAATAAAAAAATCATTAAAATTTTTAAATATTATATAAAATTATTTTAAATAGACTAAAAAATTATCTATTAATTATTAAATATTATATTATCGCTTTATTAATTAGATAATTAATGATAAAGATATAACTAAAAAAAATTAATTATTATATAAGTGATGATTTTGATCTAATAATATTAAGAAGAGGAACATATTTTTAACATATTTAAATATATACATATATATTAGATAAAAAAACAAACGTTACTAAAATTCATGCAAAATGCATGTATGCTTTAGACTAATATAATTCATTTTTGGCAATTCACAACGTCAAAATTCTTAACATATTATTTTTTTATATTTATATTAATTTGCATGAAGTCAAATACATTAAAGTAGCAACGACACCATATTCTAGATGGCGGTTTAGATAGAGATTTGGAAATAAAAAGTTCATAGAGTTCAAATTTAAATTAAAAAAATTACATTCCATTACAATTAGAGACATTCTCTCCTTACAGCTAGCTATAACGAGCTAGTATCTATACCTCACAGTAACTTAATAATGAATAAAATCTAAGAAATAAATTTACTTTGAAATCTCCTCTACAATAACACTATCCATTCTATGTTTAAATTACCTTCTTTAGTTCATGTATATTTATTAAAAAAATAATTAAATTTTTTTAATATTATATAAAATTTTTTTAAATAAATTAAAATATTTTTTTATTAATTCATTAATATTAAAAATATTTTACTCCCATTTTATTAATTAACTCATTAATAATAAGAGTATAATTAAAAAAGACTAATTATTTTTTTTATTAATTTTATAAAATTACAATATAAGCAGGGATAAATTTTTTTTTTTATAAAAATAATATTTTAAACTGAACAGAGATAATAATAATAATAATAATAATAATAATAATAATAATAATAATAATAATAATAATAATAATAAGCTAACATTATAGCTAATTAATTGCCATATAAGATAGATTGGTGATAGCTAAATCACATCTAAAATTTTTTGGAGTGAAAATTTGGTGATTGCCATATAAGATAGATTGGTGATTGCCATATATTCAAATATGGCAACCATTTTGTACCCATTAAATTTCTGAAAATTTTTTTGACAATAAAATAGGATTTGCCTTTTTTTTACTAATGTTTGTTTCGAGAAAGGCTAGATATAGTCCAATCTTATCCTCCACAATTTGGTGTCAGCTTATGCACATATAAGAGTTTATTATAATTAATGCAATTATTTGACAAAGTGGGACTCCTTTTTCCAATCATCCTTGTATACTAATTAAGCAATAGAACAACACATTTAACTAAATTATTGGAGCTTTAATTACACAAATTCATTAATTAAGTAAAGATTGTGGAGGCCAATTAGGATAGAGTAATTATTGATGCTTTTTTCAAAGTGGACAATCACCAAAGAGATATGTTGAATCCTTTAATTTCTTCAACATTTGATGTTCCACCATACATACATACATATATATATATATATGTATATGTATATGTAATGTGTATCACTCTCCATGTTTCGTACTATTTGTAAATCTAAAATGGTATATACAGAAAATAATGGTTAAAGGGATCATATATTTAAGTGCAATACAATCGCAAATATTTTTGATGTATATATGATTGTGGATGTTTTCGTTGTGCAAAGATTTCAAGAGTCAATGCTACCGACTAGATTGCCTCTTCATTGGCCATATCAGTGGAGTGGTTTTGAGTCCCAAATTGAGGGCTCTGAATTGCTTCCCGGTTTGATTCACTATATATCTTCTTTTTTTTTTAAAAAAAATAATTCATTAGTTCATATTTTTAACATACCAAATGTATAAATATATATCTTTCAAAGTAGAGTATACCTTTTATATATTAGATATATACTAGATATATACCTATAAAAGGGCGTATCCTTTAAATTGAAAGTTTAAAAATAAATATTTTTGAAAAAAAAAATGAAGAAGTGAATTTTTTTTAAAACAATTTTATTTTTAGATGGGGGAACCAGTGGAAGTTGGGATGGGGCAAGCTGATACTATCAACCTGACAACTGATGGAATGGTAAGCAAGAATGCCAGGTTCAATGATGCCCTTGTCTCGATGGAGGCCCAAACCCAGAGTGTGCTACCTTTAGAGGTTTCCAAAGTGGGGCTGAGTGTTAATCTCACTAAGATACAAAATGATGAACAGACTGGTGTTTTCAAAATACACACTGTTCATAAAAAAATAACAGAGGTAGAGGGAGATACTTGAAGATGAAAACAAAGCTATGCAGGAGTTCATCTAAAGGACGATCTTCATCAAAGAATGTACACTCCCCAACACTAGAAGAGATTGCATCCAACATTACGTGAAACATGGGTACCTCTAAACAAAAACTAATAATTTATGATGAAAGCCTAATTACTTCTGAGGGTTTGAAGAAATAAAAAAAAGGTTTAAGGTGGTGTTGATCCTTATTGTCCGGCGGGGCTGCTAGGCAGTCTCCTCCAGTCATCATGAAAGTCCTAAGCTGGAACCTCCAAGGACTAGAGAATCCTTGGACAGTTCGTACTCTGAACTTCCTCATTAGATAGCATCGACCTTATATTGTATTTCTAATGGAAACTAGAAAGAACAAGAGTGAATTACATGGTTTTAAACGAATTGTACCTGAGTTCCATTGCTTGGGGATTGATGCTAAAGGTAGGAAAGGAGGATTAACCTTATTATGGAGAAAAGATACTAGGATACAGATTAGAGGATTTGGTTTGAATTTTATTGATTTTGAAGTGGAGGGACATGATGGAATTCAGTGGAGGGGTTTAGGAATATATGGTTGATCGGAAGGTGACCAAAAATACAAAACTTGGGATTTGCTGCAATCACTAGCTGGAAATTCAGACTTGCCATGGCTAAGTTTTGGCAATTTCAATGAGATTATGCTAGTTGAGGAGAAAATAGGGGGAAGAATTGGTGAGACTAGCTCAATGAGGGAGTTTAGGCTGACTGTTGATCAGTGTGGCTTGAAAGATATAGGTTTAAAGGTTATAGATTTACGTGGACGAATAATATCCAAGAGAGGCAAATATCCAGGAGAGACTGGCCGCTTTCTGGGTGATGAGAAATGGAGATTATCATTCCCTAATGCTGCAGTCTTCCATCTTAATAGGCTTTCCTCATATCATGCTCTGGTGCTATTAGAGGTCTTAGAGTCTCAAAAAAAGGGCAGGTGAAAAAAGAAAAATTTTTAGATTTGAGGATATGTTGCTGAAAGAAGACAGTTGCGAAGATGTGATTAAAGAGGTGTGGGAAGAATGTAACATGGCTGGTGAACATTGCCTAACAAAAAAATTAGCAATTTGTGCTAAGAAATTAAGGGAATAGGATAAAAGCTATTTCAGGAATATCACTCAACAAATTCAGAAGGCTAATGCTCAGTTAAATGACTAAATGAATCAAGAGACTGATGGGCAAAATAGTCAGATAGACGATTTGAGAAGCTCTATGAATTCATTACTAGACAAGGAAGAAACAATGTAAAAATAGAGGTCTTGAATATCTTGGCTGCAAGGGGGAGATAAGAATACAAAGTTTTCCATAACCGAGCCTTTGAACGAAAAAAGAAGAACCATATAAAGAGATTGAAAGATGATGATGGGAAATGGAATGAAGGAGATGAGGAAATTAAGAATATTGTGTTGGGCTATTACTCAAAATTATTCTCAAGTTTTGAGCCAGACCAGTTCTCCCACATGGTTGGGGCAATTGAGTCCTCTATCTCAATAGATCTCGTGAATTACCTCGCTAGACCTTTCTCCCCATAAGAGATTTTTACTGTTCTCCACCAAATGCATCCTAATAAAGCGCCCGGCCCTGATGGTATGTCTACTTTGTTTTTTCAAAAATTTTGGCATATTGTTGGGTCTAACGTGGTTACTCTTGCTTTAAGTTTCTTAAGATATGGAGTAATGCCAGAAAACTTAAACCATACCTTTGTTACATTAATCCCTAAAGTTCAGTCTCCTGAGTCTTTGAAAGATATCAGTCCTATTAGTTTATGTAATGTGCTTTATAAGGTCATCTCTAAGGTCCTTGCTAATAGACTTAAGTTTGTATTGCCTAGTATTATCCATCCTACATAAAGTGCTTTTATCCCAGGTAGATTAATAATTGATAATGCGATTATCGCCTTTAAAATTTTTCATTCTTTGAAACATAGACTTAAAGGCAAGAAGGCTTTCTTTGCCTTCAAATTAGATATGTCAAAGCATATGATATAGTTGAATGGAGTTATCTGGAAATAGTGCTCTAAAAAATGAAATTCCCTGTGCATTTCTCAAATCTAATTATGGCTTTGTTTACATTCTGCTTCCTTTTCTTTTCTAATAAATGGGCAATCTAAAGGTTTTTTGAAACCAAATAGAAGTCTTCGTCAAAGAGATCCAATGTCGCCCTATTTGTTTGTTCTTTGTGCAAAAGGGTTATCATTATTGATTAGGAAAAATGAAAAAGCATGCCTTCTACATGGGATTAAAATTAGCAGAGCTAGTCCAGTTATCTCCCATTTTTTCCTTGTTGATGACAGTATCTTATTTGTTCGAGCTTCAATGGTGGAGTGCAAAACTTTAAGGAACATATTGAAATAGTACGAGAAGGACTCGGGCCAAGAAATAAATTTCAATAAATCAGCTCTTTTTTATAGCAAAAACGTAGCCATTACTTTAAAAGAGCAGATAAAGGCAACATTGGGAGTCAGAGAGGGAGATGGCATTCTAAGGTATTTAGGTCTCCCTGTGATTATTGAGAAATAAAAAGAAAGTGATATTCTTCTTGTTAAAAGACAAAATGTACAAAAAGTTAACAGGTTAGAAGGAGAAGTTATTATCTAATGCAGGAAAGGAGGTACTCATTAAATCGATTGCCCAATCAATCCTAACATACCTAATGAGCTGCTTCTCAATCCCATACAACCTACTTAACGAAATCTAATCCATAATCAGTAGATTCTGGTGGGGCAGTGTCTCGGATGAGAAAAAATTACACTGATTACGTTGGGAGATCTTATGTTTGAAGAAACAAGAAGGTGGATTAGGCTTCAGACATCTTTTTAGCTTCAACCATGCACTATTAGCCAAACAAGGCCGGAGGCTCTTGATTAACTCTGACTCATTATGCACCCAAGAATTGAAAGCGAAATATTTTCCAAGACAGACTTTTAAGGAAGCAACAGTCGAATATTGCCCTAGTTATGTATGGAGAAGCATTCTGGGAGCACGATATGTTTTGGAAAAAAGGATTAGTTGGCGAGTTGGGAATGACTTTGGAGTGATAATTGGCTTCCAGATAAGTTTTGGCCTAAGCCTATGTTTTCACCAGGTTTAATCGATCTAGATACACAGGTCCAGGAACTTATTAACTTTGAATTGGGATGTTTGAGACATAATATTATCTCCCAGATATTCCATCCATATGATGCTGCTGCCATTTGCTCTATCCCGTTTAGCCTTAGATTTCTAGTAGACTCACAATTCTGGCTGTTTACGAAGAATGACAACTATACAGTAAAAAGTGGATACCATATGGCGTTGAGAATGCTAGGTACTAATAACAGAATATCATCATCTTCAAGCTGTGAGGTAGTTTGGCAGCAGGTATGGAAGTTAAATATCCCATCTAAGGTTAGAATATTCTTGTGGAGATGGTTACATGATACCCTTCCTGTTCGAGAAGCATTGAGATGTAAAGGAATTGAAGGAGATCCAAGTTGCCTTCAGTGTGGCCTTGCAGCTGAAACTTTTATGCAACTATTCCAAGAGTGTGAGAGGAGCCAAGCCATTTGGTTACTTTCACCTCTGGGTCTGAGAGCTAGGCTATTTAAGGAGCAAACTCCCCTCTTATAGTTTAAGGAAATTTTGGAACAAACTGATGAAGGAGAAGAGGAGCTTTTTAGAATGGTGATATGGAGCTTATGGATTGAGCGTAATCAAATCTTACACGAAGGGAAGTCCTCTTCTGAAAGTCATATCAACGGAAGAGCATGCAAGACCCTACTGGAGTACCAAGCAGCAAAAAAGAAGATGAATCCCAACCAACCACCTGCTGCAATTCGATGGTTTGCTTATACGACCAATATCTACAAAATAAATTCAGATGCTGCATATGTTAAGGATAAATGTAAGGCTAGCTTGGGAGTGATTATAAGGGATAGTGCAGGGAAGGTAATTGCCTCGGCAGGAAAAAAGATAATTAATGTAATGAATGCAGTGGTGGCAGAAACTCTTTTGGTCTTTCAATTGTAGCAGAATGCTAGCTACAATATGTAATAGCAGAGTCTGATTGCCAACCCTTAATTCTAGCCATCTAGAGCACACACTCAACTCGCTCCCTCTTGCACAACATGCATATAGATATATGGAGGCAGGCGTATGGCTTTCAACATTGTCAATTCTCCTTTGTTCATAGAGATGGAAATCGAGTAGCTCATGCAATGGCAAAGTGGGCTGATAGATTATCACCTTCTAATTATTCAATTTTAATTGAGGAGGTCCCTATTTATGTTCTTATTGTTCTGTCTGACATTGATTCTAGTTCTTAATAAAATTTCATCTTTATTCTAAAAAAAAAGAAATCCCTTGATTGTTTGGTTTTGATAGAATCAGATCCAAATTGATAAGGAAAAATTTAGCTATAGAGGATGACAGACTCAAATTTATCCTCTAAAATCGGTTAATCTGAAAATAGATTAAATTTATGAAAACTTAGCACATAATTAAAATTCTTTTTACATTGTTTTAGATTGGATTTTATCTTTTGAAATATAAACAACTTACAACACTTTCTACTATTTTACAATATCTACATTCAATTAAAATTAATTAGATCCAATTAATTAATGGCAATAAGGACTAATGAATTGTTGTTTTAATAGTAAGATCAAAAGTGAGACACTGAGGCCTCTCAAAGTTGACCTATGCCTATAATATTTACAATTGGAAAAAAAAAAACTAGTGTTAACAAATATCTGATTTTTTTTGGCAAATTGCCGCATGAGTACTTAAATTTCTATTATTATATCCAAGATTGCAACTTGTATCTTTAAGGAAAATTAACCGAGCCTAGCAATTTGTACATTCAACTTGGTGTCATGAACTATTTTTAAGAATCAAGTGCTTTTTTTTTTTTCTATATTTATTCATGAATATTAAATGAATTAAAATAATAAGGATGGTGACATTTGTTTTTTATGAAAAGGTCGAAATTTGGCTCCAAATGCTCCATTATTTTATAATCTATTCTCAACCCATTACTAATTAATTAATAAGCTTGCACCTCTTTCCAAGAGTTGGGTTGTTACATATACACTAAGAGTAATCAATAAAGATTAACAAAGCTTTTCGTGTTAATTTATTTATATATATACACATGTATGGATCAAATATCAACACTTAAGTTTTAGACATATACATTGTATAACGTATTTTTTCCAATACTATATTAAAAATATCTATTAATATGGCAATTCATATGCTATATATATATTTTTTAAAATAATCCTTTATATTGTGTTCAATAGGCCATATATAGATGATTTAAATTAATTATCTGATCTTGTCTTTGACTGGACCTCTTGGTATTTTGTTAAGAACCCTGCTATCAAATCTTCTGTACGTTTTCTTGGCTTGCCAGAGCAGTCTACCAGCAAATTCGTCTACTTCTGCTTCATATCGATTGTAAAGAAATGGTAGTGCTTGCAGGCAAAGATAACCTAATTAATTACACCATTCACAAGAAACAATAATCAGCTTAATCACCAAATAATTAATCATAAACAATTAATTAATGGGTTACTATATATCATGAAAAATATTTATAATTTTCTTACCGAAATAAACGAAATTCAAGAAAGTGAAATACTCTCCGAGCACTGATAGTATGTAGAGGCAAATTATTGTCTGATAGACAATAACACACAAATTTGTTAATGGTGAAACTAATTAATAAATTTAAAAAAATAAAATTAAAAGAAACATATAAAATTATATATTATTACGAGAAGGAAGAGCACTGGATCTTTTCCACATGCAATGTCAAGGAGTTTTGACAAGGCCTGATTGAATCTTTCATGGAAGGTTGAAACAATTTCATGAAATGCATGTGCATCAACAAAGCTTTTAGGTATGTGTGGACGATTCCTGGAAACATAAATACGTTTTTTTTTTCGAGAAAAAAATTAGAATATGAATGTGCAAGTAACGAAATAAGAAATTAAGAAGAATCTAATTATAAAATAAACAATAATTAATTATTAATCTAAGAATCTTCCCAAAAAAATTATTTAATTAAAAATTTTCAAAAATAATTAATGTAATGTTACATGTTTAATTTTAACAAGTTTTTGAAAATAATATTAATGTATAGCACTATATATTTTTTCCGAAAGAATAGTTTCAATTTCATACTAAATATTTTAAAAAATAAAAATTAATTTAAACCATAATATCTTATCGTCTTATAGAAAAAAAATATTAGTGTAAAAAAAAGGGAAAACAAAAAGAAAGAAGCACGTACCAATCGAAAAAATCAGCAACTTTGCACCATATGAAGACAATAAACATCATAGTGATCGAAACGTGACAAAAAAGAGTCACAAAATTGTATTCAACGACTTCGAAAAGGAACCATATAACACTCATTCCAACTGTAAGTGCTGCTGCTACACTTATGTTTTTCCATAATAACACATCTGCAACTGCAATTTTTCCAAAATCAAACCTTTATTACAGGAGCTCTCTGTACACAATAAAAATTCTTATTTCTACAATAATTTGGTTATTTAGTCCAATTCAATCAAATTAATCTAATACTTTTTTTTAATTAAAAAAAAATTCAGCCAAAAAATTAATCTATTCTGAATGCAAGTATTGCTGGAATCCATCTAAATAAATTTAATCTAATAATAAAGGATGTTATTACAGATAATAACACATTAATGGATACCTTTTCCTCCTCCAAGAACATCATGAATTGATCTTTGCCTGCCAAACAGCTTTCCCATAGGCGTTGTTTCATCATCTGAATCTGATGGATAATGTGACATGATTTTTCCTTAATTATTATCTGCAATAATTTCACGGGGGCAATCCCTAGATGAAGTGGTAAGTAGCGAGCTCCAAGACTATGTGGTCACGAATTTAAATTCCACAAAAGACTGCTTACTGTCTCAGTTTGAGCTCCGTCAGCTATGGACAATCTAGACTGATTAACTCTCTTGTATAGTTTACGGACTACTATACATAAGCGAGAGTTTATCCGATACACATCCAAAAAATAGTAGCTGAGGGTTCTTCAGTCAAACAAAAAATAATAATTTCACCTTTATCTCTCTTTCTCTCTCTCTTACCAGGTAAATTGGATTATTTTTGCATATGAAATTTGCACCATATTAATTAATAATATATATGAATTAGAGTTTGGGAAGGGGTTCTAAGCTTAGTACCAAAGCAAGCTACAATAAAGAAAAGAATGGCTTTGGTTTGGGGCTGGCCATTGGCTTGCAGGTATTGTTGCTTTGTCAACATAAAAAGAATTTTAGTATAGCTTTATCATGTTAATAATGTTATGGAATCTTTGATAAATTTGTAATTTAGTTGCATGACCTGATAACTCTAAACTATAATTATTTCTATAAAATTGAAATTGAAATTTATCAATTTTACATAAATTTAAAATTGTAGATTGAAGAATTAAGATATTAAATTATGAACTAAACCAAAATATCTTATAAAAATTAATTTGATGCACTTATAAAATAATTAACGTTTCAGACATCAGTGGGTAAACTACTGAATTTCCATGTGCTCATTATAAATAATTTACATCTATGTTCTTTATGTTGTTAAATATGAATAAAATATATACTAAATAAATAAAAAAGGACGAGGAATACAAACGGCGGGAGCCCACCGTGAGAAAGAACAAACGCAGAACAACAAAAATATTAGCAACGTTGAATAAAAAAAAGCCAAGCGTACCGTCCTCAGATCAACACTTGGGAGTTTGAAAACCATAGCAATGGCAGTTCCTAACATTTATGTCCTTTATAGTCCAATCAAAACGTCTCCAAAACCCATCATACCCATCTTTCAAATCCCCAAAATCCCAAATCAGAATGATGCTTTCAATTGGTTGTCCCTGTCTCAGTTTTTCCTTTCAGACCCACCCAAAACCTTTGGAGGTTTCTAACTTTTCGAAAATTCCAAGACCCTTTTGCAAGCTTTATGCAACCAAATCAACGGCTGCAACTGCACCCAACACTCGAACAAGCTTTGGGTTTAAGGACCTGATGGAAACTTTCACAGCAAATGTGGAGAGAGCAGAGAATAGGCCACTGAATGTGCCCTTGATAGCTCCTTTTACAATTGCCTCGTCCAGGCTTGATAAAGTAGAGAACGTAGCAATTAGGATCGAATTAAGTAATGGGTGTGTTGGATGGGGTGAGGCTCCGATATTGCCGTTTGTTACTGCAGAGGATCAGCCTATGGCTATGATGAAGGCTGGGGAGGCTTGTGCGTTGCTGAAGAGCAGTCCGCCGATGACGTTAGGTTCACTTTTGGAGAAAATTGGCGGGATTCTTCCTGGGCATGAGTTTGCTTCGGTGAGTAGAATTGACAATTTTGGCTGGTTTTGGGTTTTAGGATTTGATGTGGTTTTGGTTTTTTAACTCTACTAGTATACTTATGCTAGTTTGGTGATTGCTTGTTTATTGAATGCGAGTAAACTGTTTGGTTTGTTAATTAGTTGGATGTGGATTAACTAATCATTTATCGTGGTTGAGAAAATATAGATTGCATAACACAAGTAAACATGAAATTTAAAATTTAAGGAACTCTCTCTCTCCTCTGTTTATCCCGCTCAGCTGGGTGATTTTATCTGTTGAAATGCTTAACTTTTATTATGACTGTGGCGAGAATAAAACATATATGTGCATGTTTTGCGATGACTGATGACAGGTTGTGTTTGATTTTGTGATTCAATTGCAATTTGGCAAAAATTGTTTTACAATAATTAGAGTAGGAAAACCTAGATTTTTTAACTTCTTTGAAACCATATTTATAAAAAGCAACTTTTTTTTTAAAGTCTCAAACACCAATCCCCAAACGGACCCTAAAGTACCAAACTCAGAGCAAGTTTTCTGATTTTGGTAGTCTATTTGATTCTGTAGAACTTAAATGGTCAACTAATTTTGCAAGATAGTAGAGATACACATTGTGAAAGCATAACTCATGAAATTATACACTCATCTCAGCTTTTGGTGGTATATTGTACAATTGAAGAACTTTTGTGTGTAGGTACTGATAGCGGTGAACTGTTGTTTGTTTTCACTACACATCTGTTGATTTGTGAAGGTTGTATTATACCATTATAGGCAACAAAGTTCTAACAGAAATTCGTCATCCTAATTATTTGTTGTTCATTGTCATTTCATTTTTGCACCTAAAATAGAATTCTATTTTCATGTACTTATAATCTGTTTTTGCTCTTAAAGGTTAGGGCTGGAGTTGAGATGGCTTTAATTGATGCTGTAGCAAATAGTGCTGACATCCCTTTGTGGAAACTATTTGGTGGAGTTTCAGATAGCATAACTACTGATATAACAGTTCAGTGCCTTTGGTAGTGATTCTATAATTAAAAGATACTTTTTGTCCATGATTCATTGCCTTTTGCAGTTGGAGGCTTTCACATTCAACTTTATTGATTAATAAATAAGAGCTAAGTAAAAGCTTTATCCTTGAAAAGTAGGCTTATCTACTTTATCCATGCAGATTCCCATTGTATCACCTGTGGAAGCTGCTGAATTGGCTTCCAAGTATAGCAAACAAGGATTCAAAACTTTGAAGCTCAAAGTGGGAAAGAACCTCAAGGAAGACATTGAAGTTCTTCAGGCCATACGAATAGCCTATCCTGATTGCTTATTTATCTTGGATGCCAATGAGGGATACAAAGCCAAGGAAGCTATTGAAGTTCTTGAAAAATTACACGGTAAAGGATGCATGTTTATTACTGCTCCATTTTTATCACAGCTTTAGCATTATCTGGATTTAAGCGAGCCTCTCTTGTTTCTATGTGTCTGGTCTCTCTTTCTTGATTTCATATCCACATGGTGCATCTTTGAGTGCTCTTCCCTTGCAGATTTTGCTGCCTGCAGCTTTGGTTGCCAGTGCTGCTGGTCCTGCAATCTGTTTAGAATGGGACTGAATGCAATATCAGCCCATCATTGAACATTCACTGCTACTGGTGCTTCCGCTCCAACAAATTTGCAGCCTTGAACATTTGTGCCGCTTAAAACACTCTTTAAAATTCATCCATATTAGTCCTCACATCAGAGTACCAGCTGTATTGACTAACTGTATCTAGAGAGGAAAACTCTTGATTTGTGCATGCTCTCTCTCTGTCTCTATAATTATTTTTGACCAATTTTGTGTTAAGCATTTGAGGCTTTGACCTGCAAGCCAACTTGATACAATGCTTTTCTCACAGAAATGCAGGTTACTCCTATTCTTTTTGAACAGCCAGTTCATAGAGATGATTGGGAAGGCCTTGGTCATGTTACTCATATTGCGAAAGGCAAATATGGGGTATCTGTTGCAGCTGATGAAAGCTGTCGGGGATTAGCTGATGTGAAGAAAATAGTAGAAGGAAATCTTGCGGATGTCATTAACATCAAGCTTGCCAAAGTTGGGGTTGTTGGGGCACTTGAAATTATTGAGGTGGCAAGGGCATCAGGATTGGATCTAATGATTGGTGGTATGGTTGAAACCAGGCTAGCCATGGGCTTTGCAGGCCATCTGTCAGCTGGCCTTGGGTGTTTCAAGTGAGTGCAGTGATTTTATTATTCTTTGGTGAAGCAAATAGCAATACTACAGCATTAGCATGCTTTGTTTTTTTTTTTTTTAACCTTAGCTGTCTACTTCAAAACTTTGTTGTTGAGGCTTCAGGTGTAAAATTCTCTCCTTTTTAATTTTTCAGTTACTACTGTTCCTTACAGGTTCATTGACTTGGATACACCCCTTTTGCTATCAGAAGATCCTGTTCTTGGGGGTTATGAAGGTATTGAACCTTATTCTGATACATAATGTTTCAGTATATGGCTATTGCTGTTTGATATCTCTACCTTTAAATTTAAAATTTTAGTATTTCTTGCTTTTATTTCCTTTTGCAAGTATCTGGTGCTGTTTACAAATTCACACATGCTAGAGGACATGCTGGTTTCCTTTACTGGGATAATATCTTGTGGTGAGTCTTTATCATATAATTCTTCAATTTACTGGCACAAAATTAACATGTTCTTTCATCTGATGGCTGACAATGTTTTGAAACCTTGCAATTTCAGTCACATTATAAGTTGGATGCATTAAATTACCTTCTGTCTTGAGTTTATGTTGTGCCTCTCATATTGTTATGCTATTTCAGCTGGCAAGCATAAGCATCAGGGTATATATCATTAAAGATAACATACAGAGTTTTATCTCTCACCTGGATTGTATCAGAAGCAAGTTCTATGTTTACACTTGATACTCTTGCACCTCAAGTGAATACTTTTCACCCAATTTTTAAGACATGATCCCTTGTAATTTTGCAAACTTCTGAAATTAACAAAAACTTTGAAGGGAAGGACAAACAAAAATGGTGAATGCAAAATTGTACTGAATCTCTAAGCCAAGGTTGGATCACATTCTCAATTTTTTTGCATTTAAGATTACATTTTCTTAGGTGTCTTTGACGTCAGGTTTCCCTCTCAGACGCAATACTGTCAATTATTGAAGAAACTGTATTATTAGATGTTTATAATGAAAATTTGCTCAAGCATGGTCGGAGATAGAATTTCCAAATAAATTTACTTCTTTAAGCAAATGTATGAAATTAAATGAGAATTCCTTGCCTTCAAAATCTCTAGCACATTATATGACAAAATGCTGTAAATAATTATAAGCTAGTGAGAAACTGCTTTTGATGAGTCAAGAGTGGCAAGGCTAAACTATACTGAGGACCAAATAGAATTAAAGACAATTGAACAGCATTTTATTTGGCAATTGAAGGAAGGTATTGACATAAATTGCAGAACAAATTTTGTGTTCTTTTTGTTTAATGAAGATAAATACTTTGCAATGGAGAATGTCGTTGTCCGAATAACAATTGACTGTTAGTGATTGACCCTTCGCATTTTAGTTTAATTTCCATGGTCACAATAACAAGGTCCTTAATAACTTATTATATTCTTGGTAACCTCCTAGTTAGTGATTGACCAGCTCCATGGGAGAGTATTCTTTCCTGCTTCATTGAAGTTTTTGCTGCCTAATTCTTTAGTAGAGTTTGTTACGAGACTCCATGCTGGTCTGGCTCCAAAGCTAATTGATGTTTAGACAAGAAAGTGATGCCGTGGCTCCAAAACATAACACTAGCCTCTCCATGGAAATGGCACTGGATTTCATCTTAGCCAATCCCAAATAAGTGGCAAATAAAACTACTGTAAACAATATCCTTTACATCCGTTTATATTAATTTGCATTTGAAGGGACTTGTTAGTGTTAAATTTTACCCCCATACTAGTGTAAGCCTCGGAGAACTGTACTTATCATGATACTTCTTTACTAGTTCATTGAGGTGCTCGCTTATGCGATAGCGTACATTTTACAAACAAGTAAAGTTCCCAAAGGACTTATGGATAGAGGGTGTTTGATAATGCCATTCAACACTTAAAATTTTTAGCACTTTCATTTTAAATTGTTTAGTAATGTGTGTTTTAAAAGTCTCAATTAAATTAAAAATCACTTAAAATTGTAGGTCAAAATCATTTAGTTAAAATTTGTATTGAATATAACAAGTGTTTAAATTTTTTTTTGAATATTTTATAATTTAAAAATTATATTACTTCATTCAAAATCTAAATTTTGAGTACTTAATTTTGAGTTTATTATCTAAGTCTACTATAAAAGGGTAATCATCCCCTGCTGGTTAAATTACTGTCGAGGCTCAAGAGTTTTGTTTCCTACCGCCGCACTTTGGGAGAAATTTTGCAACTTGATGGGAAATCCTCGAAAGAGAGTAATTCAAACATAGTTGTATTGAGTAATTAATTGAAAGAAGTTTGACACTAATTAGAACATTATGCCTCAGACGTGTTTTGTAATGCCTCAGACGTGTTTTGTAAGGTCTCCCTGTCATTTTTTTCCAGGATGCTTCCAATTATGCTTTTTTGTCTTGGTAAAATAGCCTAACTTGTTGTTTACGCAGAAACTTGAACTAAATATCATGGCTGAATTTTCTTGCTAAACTTGTGTTCTTCAGAGAATTAAGTATTTAAACATTGTTCTCATTGTGCTCTCTTCGTCCGTGCTAGAAAACTTGAACTAGATATCGTGTATGCATTGTTATGGATCCTGAGGTGAGCTCCTCAGACTTGGGATTTGTTAACAACAGTTGCTGTTAATAAAATTGGCTTGGTTGGCTCTCAATTTTTCTAGAGGCGGGTGACAAATGAAGAAATCACAGAAAGGGTATCTGCAAGTGCAAGGACTTACTGGCAAGATGAGCAGAAGTAGTTAGTTTAGCCATTTGGGCTTAGGATGTTATTTACGGTGTGCTGCTGCTATTGTTTATTCCGATTAAAGTGTTCAACTCATATTTATGCTGTTCATGCTGTCAATTGTGAGTTATGAATGTGAAATGTTGAGTGTTCAACTCATATTTATGCTGTTCATGCTGTCAATTGTGAGTTATGAATGTGAAATGTTGTACAATACCATGCATTTTCTTGTTAATACGTTTTATTGGTTTTAACTCCCTTGAGCATACCAGAGCTCGAGGAAGGGAAGAATCATTAGTCCAGAGCCAGTGCAGACTGAAGTTAGTTAACTCCGCACACTCAACAGCAAAGAAAGTACTTTCGTTTAGCTTGGTTCCTTCTTCTATTGTCAATGAAGAGGTCAACGAACGCATTACTGGAGCAATGGCTAGTCCAATGCAGACCATTGGAGCTACCCATGGACTTGGTGGAAATGGAAACAGTGTAATCAGAAATTAATAGCGAAACCAAGATTTTTGTAGTGCAGGGTTCTCAAAACGGCTTCTCCAACTTCATGCATGCCGCCACTAGCCTATTACCGTTTACCAGTCCAATGCCACCATTCTAGTCTCAACAACAAGGTTCTCGCCACCTCAATGTCATGGTAAACTAAGCACGGCTCCTCTGCAGGTCGAAAAATCCTCTCTAATGTATTTTCAATCGCCGAGCTGAGTCTCTCACTCTCAAGCCCTACCTGGTTCTGCCAATATCAGAAATTACTCAAAAAGTTTATAAAGAAAAATAATTAGGCAAAACAATAATTTTTTTTATTCAATTGGCAAATTAAGTTCGCTCTTTGAGTGACACGTAATGGTAATGACTTTATTCGAATTTGAAAAATATTAAAATTTCAAATGTTGATTTTGACTGTTGTTTTTAAATTGTCCTATTTAAGGCTGGTTGGCATTATTTTTTCTTCATAATTAACCAATGATATATATATATTTTTTCTTGAAAGAATTTTTATAAGTTATTTAAGAGTGATGATGATAGCTAAGTTACAATTTACACATAAAGTTGTTGGGTCATAATTCAAAAAGTAGTCTTGATGTACAGAGTACAATGTGTACCATGACTTAGTAAGATAAAATCATACAAACTTTATTTTCCTTTTTCTTTGGCTTTTAAAATCTTAAATTTCAACAGTAAGCACCAATCATATATTTGAGAAAAATAAAAATGGAAACAAATAAGAAAAGAAATTTATTTAACATTATTTTTTTAAAAAAATTCATTTAGAACATCTTTGTTTAGAAAACAAGCTGGCCTATAAATCAAGAAAAATAAATCAGAAGATCGGTTTATTATTTTATTATTTATAAATATTTTGCTATTATAATCTAATTTAACTAAATAATTTATGATATCATCCTTATTTCTTTTTTAAAATCTACTAAATACCCTCATCGTATGATTTATGGGTCATTGTTTCTTAGGGTTTTTCATTATATAAAACTTTATATATATTTTTATGTCTATAAATATTTATTTATTAATATTGGTAATGAGTTATATTATAATATGATTGATATACATTTATAATTATAGAAGAGTTGAATTGATATAATTAAATTAATTTATTTTTCAATAACATAATTTTATAACCTTTTAATTAACAATAGATATATCATAAATTATGACTCAAATTAACTTATAAGTACTTAATGCTTATAATTTTTTTTAAAATTAAATCAAACATAATCTTAATATAATATAATAACAAAATTTCAAACTTTATATTTAGACTTTGAGTTGTAGTTAAAATTATAAATTACAAGTTCAAAATAAAAACTAAAGAATTAAATTAATAAAAAAGTATACAATACATGTCTTTGTCATCCATTTTGTAGCAGTTAATCTTTTCTATTTACTTTGAATTGAAAAATAATTAAAGGATAAACATATATGTCCAACAATATACGTTGTGAAGGGAATTTAACATGGAAAATAGAAAAAGCAATTGTGTGCATGGCTAAGAACAGTAGAACGTGTGGAAAAATTTATTAAAGTTAAGTTATCATTACGAAGGCATCTATCCTGCGAAACATAAATTTATTGAATTTTTACATTTATGATTTCTGTGTTATATTCAGAAATATATATTAATTAAATAGATATCAAATATCAAATAACATATTAAATAATAAAATTAAATATAAATAAGAATAAATTTAAGAGTTGAACTCCATGAATTATATATAATTTAATAATAAATATATTTTTTTCTGAATAATAAATTCAAAATTAATTTTTTCTTCTTCATACCAATATGAAAAAAAATTAAGAGTTGAATTTATCTCAATTTTAATTGTAATACTATGTGAAAGTCTTATGGTAGGTAGTTAATTTAAGACACTCTAATCTTGATTGGAGATAATGGACCTCATATTCCATAGTAGGACCAAAGCATGGATAATTAAATTATTGTCACACTTGAATATGGAATTGAAGAGATCTTGAATTTTCTTTTAGCATGCTAAGATAAATGATTACAAGTATACTTATGGGTCCTTGCTGGTTTACACATTAGCTTTCTTCCCTTTTACAATTATATTATATTATTATCATAAATAATCATATTTCTGGCTATTATGAATAAGGTTAACTTACTACCTTTGCAAGATCCATCATGTTTCCTTTAGAAATTAAGCTATATATGAATATGGATTAACCTAAATGCTTTAATGATTGAGAAAACAAAAAGGGTAAAATATGTAGGTTAACTCTCTTTCCTAATGTGGTAAAAAATTAAGTGAAGAATTTTTATTCGAATATTTCACTTTAATATCTAGATTTAAATTTTAGAGTCCAAATCGAAATTAAAATTGAAATTGAAATGAAATAAAATCAAAATTACAATGATTTAAATTTTACGTAGTGATATATATATATATATATATATACCCATCTCAAAATTCTTATGTGCAATATATATAAATTAAAAAAATATATACACTGAAATAAAAACTCAAATAATTAGCAATGCTAAAAGGCAATGCACATGCTATTACTACTTTGAGCACAATCTTTAACAGCATCTAAAGAATCTTGATTTGAATCAAATGTTTAGTCATATATATATATATATATATATATGTTGTGTGTGGTGCTTCTAAATTATTCAACCTGATCCATTTTAAAAAAAATTATTATAAAACAAACAAAATGGTAATAAAACATGCTTAATTTACAATATATATATATATATATAATACAAATTTTGTTCTTCTAATTTTTTATATTTAATATATTTTATTAAAGATTTATATAACCTTTTTGCCTTCTAATTTCGCAATAAACTTTAATAAAATTAGATTAATTAATTTGATAAAATTAATTCCTTATCTTTCCTCTCTCCATGTATTTAAATTAATTTCAATGATACTAATAAAAAAAATACACATTTCAAGATATAAAGATGAAATGCTTTATGAAAATTGGACAGTATATAGTTTCACTTTTATCGAATAATGTTTCATTTCGTACATATAAATATCAAACTTGGTAAGCTTCCGGCTACAAGCAAGAAAAATCTGGAATTCAATGGCATGAAGATGTTTTGATGCTTTATAAAATAAATAAATTATATAATACGACCTACATAATTTTTACAAATAATAATATTTCCTTGAATCAATCTTCTCGTGAAGAAAATATTTGCTTATTTCGATATTTTGTTCTTTTTATTTCAAACTTAAAAGAATATTATCAAATTGATTTATGCATGAAATTAAAATTAAATTGTTTTCTTAAATAGTTCAAAGGATATACTTTCATATTTGATCTATATGTTTAACTATTACTTCTTGAATTGTTAGCTGTAGCAATTAAGCTGTGATAAAAATGAAAAATATTAAATTCTTTTCAATAAATTTATAAATTATGTTGGGCTTCTGTACAGGGACGTAACCAGCACACAATGAGTGGGTGTCAATATATATATATATATATATATATAATTTTTAAAATTAATCCACTAAAAAATAGCTCAAATTTTAATTAATAATTTAAAATTCAAAGCTTAAATTTATCCAATAAAAATGAGCCCGAAATTAACTAATAATTTATAATAAAAAAAATAATTTATAGTCCAAAAATTAAATTATATAAATCATATTTTCTATTTTATTAAGAGATCATCATTTAAATAAAATAATTAATTGTTGAAAAAAGAAAAATAAAAAATACTGATTCTGAAAGTAAAATGGAAAAAAAAAAACTAGCTATTATCAAGAATTGATATTTTGAAATGTAAATTAGATATTTATTGTAAATTTTTTATTTTAATTGGATAAAAAATATATAATTTTTTATTCTATTTGAAAGTAATTTTCGATATATTATGCTCAAATAAGATAAATTTCTATAATTTTATCTTAAATAAATTATTTTTTTATAGCATTAATTTTGACCCTATTCAATATAATTTATGACTATATCACTGCTTCTGTAAGTAATTTAAATATATTTTATACGAAAATAGTTAATTTTTGATTAAAAACAATGAAAAAGTGGTAAGAATTTTGTTTTTAAAAAAGGTATAAATTAATTTGTGGGATGTGATTGAATGGTAAAGACTCATTTATCTTTAATTAAAGTTTAATAGCTTAATTTTCGGCATTAAATATTGAAGAACTTTAAATTTTCAGACCAAGTGTTTCATTCTTTAAAATATCATTAATTCAGCGAGAAAATTATTCATTATATCTGATGATAGATCCCTTGATTTCGATAAAAAAAAAAAAAAAGTCAATCTAATGATAGAAACACGTGGCAGCACATAAGAGGCAAATGATAATGGAGGGAAAGAATTTATAACGCACAGTCAACATCACCGAAAGCCCTATGAGGAAGACTGTATTTTGTATTATTTCATATTTCATGTGCCTTGGCAATGTAATTATTTCATTATTTGCTTTCCATCCATGCTTGTGATGCTTACTTTCTTTCTATTTTAAATCACTCTTAAAACTTTCTAACCCAATTTATCTATTAATTACTTTTATGATTTTCTTATTAAAATAATAATAATAAAATAACTCCACTTAACTATTAACTATCATTTCAATAATTTGGCTCGCTATTTATGAAATAATTATAATGATAATACTAATTATATACCTATAATTAAATTGGCAACTACATACTAAAAACTAAAATTTCTTTCCATCCAAGTTATAAATCTATAATATTTAAGGCTTTTTTTTAAAAATTTGTTTCTTATAATTATTATTATATATATATATATAAATATAAATATATAAAGCAAACCAGAGACATGATCCACATACCAACCCATGCTAGCTGATTGTAATTTCGAAGCTGCAACCATTGCATAGCCAATTCCAGGATCATGCCTACAACACTAATTACTATTTATAGATTTATTATTATTAGCAATGGGCTCTTTATTAATTCACTTTTCATTTTAACAAATTAATTTTATAAATTATTTACATATAAATTTAAAATAACACAATTAATTTTTATCCTTATATATATATATATATATCCATTTTCATTTGTTCACACTGAAGTAAATAAATAAGTATAAAAGCTAATTAATTTTTTTTTCATAATTTTGTTTGCTTTATTTTCAAATTTTGATTTAACTATAAACTTAAATTAGGGATCAACTTTTTGTTTATTCTATTTCCTCAATAAATAAATACATAAATCTTTGTCTATAAGTTTTAGAGATGAATTATTGCAAGGAATTATTCTTTTTCGGCTGCTTCCATAAATTTAATTAAGAATCTTAATATGTAAGTGATAAAGATATGGTTTACATTAATAATGGATTTTAGTAAAGGTTTCTAATTGAGAGTGATCTTAATAAAACACATTATCTCATTGAAATCTTTAATGATAATTTTGTTTATTTTAATAATGTATTTTTGTAGTTTAGTTTTTGCATCTTTATTGCGTTAGTTTCACTTTTCTTAATTTACTAAAAAAATTATTATATTCAAAACACAGTACAGTATTAACTAATTATAAAATGATTTGAATTTATGGTTACAGAAATAAAAACTAAAGGGTGTACGTTAAGACTTTTCCCAAAAAATTCCAGGTTGATTGATAAATTATTATTATTATTATTATTATTATTATTATTATTATTATTATTATTATTATTATTATTATTATTATTATTATAAGCTTCTGAAATTCCATTCAACCATGCATAAATTTTACATTGAATTAAGTTATATATATGTATGTATATATATATTATAGAAATTTTCATTTATTTTCATTTCGTTATATTTAAATGATTAGAGAAATTTTCAGATCAATTTATACATTAAATTTTATTTTTTTCAGTAAAGTTTAAGAGAATAATAAATTTTAAAAATTACTTTTTAAATATGTTTCAAAAATAAAATTGTAATCAAATTTTCTTACCAATTAATTATCCCTGAAGGTTATGCATAATGCGTGTTCATTTTATTGATGAAGCCGACCTTAACCTTTAAGTTTTTCAGTTGTGGGGGACCTCAACTAGTGTTAGTTTCTTTCTAATAAGTTCTACACTGACCCACCAAACCTGTTCTTGAACAACTGACGTAATACTAATATAAGTGTAGTCAATCCCACATTGATTTTATAGGAAAAATTGGTTAGTTTACATAGAAATGGGTATCCAGGAGTGAAAACGAAGCTAGGATTTCAATAAAAAGAAGGCATAATTTCTCTTGAAATTATTATTCTACCCTTAATTGTCAATCTATGTTCTTGTCCTGATGTTAATAGTGAAAATTAAAAAAAAAACAAAAATATATTTAATAAAAGATAAAGATTCTAACAATATATTCTTTATCAATTTTCATTCTTTTTATTATGCTTTTATTTTTTTATTATTTTCTTGATTTATTGAATGAGTTTAAATTCATTTAGTTGAAGAATTTATCTATTTTTTTTTCATATTTATTTGAGAAAAAGTAAATTTACTTATATTTATTTTACTTGACTTCTTCCATAAGTTAAAGAATAAGGAGGTAATTTAAAATTTTGAGGGGAATAAAAAATTTAAAAAAATTTTAATAAGTATATATATATATATGATTTTCTTTTTTTAAAAAATTTTAATGAGTATATATACATAAATGATTTATCCTCTTCTCTGTAACATGACTCGACCATATTTTTAATTTTAATTACTAGCTTTCAAGATTGATATTCTCAAATTTATATTAAAAAAACTAATATAATATAGAGTTAATATCTTTATTTGTATGATATGGATAATAACTATTAAAATATACGATTGTGTTCTTATGTATTTCGTAAGCGGTGACTACTTGTCAATTGATAGTTGACTCTTAAAAAAATATATTAAAGAGTCTTATAAATAATATTTTTAAGTTTGATACTCCTAAATATATATTAAAAAGAAAAATTTAACATTTGTATCATTACTTGCATAGTGAGAGTTAATCTTTGTGTGAACATAAATTAATTTTCTTTGATCTTTTCTTTTCTCATATTTGTAATTATTCAATAATTTATTTGGTTTTCTTAAAAAGTCAAAAAATCCCAAAATTCTTTCTTAAATTCTTTAATTATTCTATCACACCCTTTTCCACGTCTCTCCCCTTCTATAAAAAAAGAGGGCACCAAAGCCTAAATCAACACGCAACACAAGAAAAAAAGAGATTCTTGAGAGTTCTTTAGTCCAACTCTTGAATTCTTGAATTCTCAAGTTCAAGTTCCAAAAGGAAGAAAGAAAGAAAATGAAGACTTGTTATGTGGTACTAGTTTGCAGTCTCTTGGTGCTATTCTTGGGTGATCAAGCAAAGGTAACAATGGCAGTAACTTGTAGCCCAACAGAGCTGAGTTCTTGTGTAAGTGCAATTACTTCATCTTCTCCACCATCTAAGCAGTGTTGCAGCAAAATCAAAGAACAAAAGCCTTGCCTTTGCAATTACCTCAAGAATCCAAACCTCAAGAAATTTATTAACACACCAAATGCTAGGAAGGTTGCTAGTACTTGTGGAACTCCTTTTCCCAAGTGTTAGATAATCAAATTATTAAGATCTTAATTATTTAAAATTTGGCTTTGAGGGGTAATATATGGATATTTAATATTTATATCTCTGTTATAAAAAAAATAGTGGAGTAAGCTCTAGTTTGTTTTCTTGGGAATAATAAGTTGGGTGACATTTACATGAAAATGTGCCCAACTTTTCCTTCTTCTGGTTTGGTTTTATTATCATGTAATGCACTAGCTAGTTGGAAAGCCACTTTCTTGTAATGGGTGTTATGACATGTTGTATCATGGCAATTATTAATATAATGGAAAGTTAATTTCCTGTGGTTACAACCTAGCTAGTATTGATTTGTTTTTTGCAAGTTAGTACTTCTATATTTGTTTTAAATTAATATATACACATTTTTCATTTTTTTTAATTATAATCCATTTACTAATTTAATAATTTAATTGATATCTTAAATATCTATGTTATTTATATTTATTATTATTTATTAAAAATATTAAATATCTCATATTAAATTCATAGTATAATAGGAATAAATATATTTAATTTTATATTTTCAATAAGGTTCACTTTAAAAGAAGTTAATGAAATGAAAAATGAAATGAAAAATGTGTGGTGTACCTATCAATTTACAACAAAAAGAAATTCAATAAGTCATATTTAGATACACTGGTATTTTAAGACAGTTTGATGATTTTATTTTTGATCCTCATTGTTAATTGTAGCCACTGGTAATAAACCCAATAAATTATGAATCACCAACACTTCAAATAAAGCAAAAGTATTCATTTCGAATATTTTTTTAACATGGATATGCGTTGATACATGAGAGATATAATTCAATGTGTCTAATTTTTCATTATTTTTTATCTTTAGACATGACAAAAATATAATTATGCAAAATATGGCCCAACATGAATACATTTCAGGACACTTGAATAAAAAATGTCACAAAACCTCATTTGCATAGTATATCGGTAAATTACTAATTAATTTTAATTCTGAATTTTTTTACAAAAATTTTATTTCTTTGTTTATATAAATCATATTTATATATAAATGAATTAATGAATATTTATTTTGAACATGATTTTTTCTATTTTATTTCTATAATTTGAAACACATGTATATATATGCGTAAATGTATTTTATCTGAGTCATATCTCTTTTATTATTGATTGAATGCATAAATACTCATTTGTAGTAGAATTTTTCATCTTTATCCTATCGGTATCCATATTCGTGCAAGAGAGCCAAGAAATAATGGTGGCTGGTCTAAAAGTTTGGTGACAAAACTGTCAGCCTTTACTATTTGCATTTTTTTTTAGTTGAAAACTTCTTTCATTTTTTAGGAAATTATTTAATTGCAAGCTAACTATATTAATTTTTCTTTTTGGACCAAACTAACCATATTAATTGGTTAATGGTCAAATGGGAAATAACAATTTCAAACTTTGGCACAATGAGAATTTTCTATTATTTCTCTCTCTCTCTTTTAATTTATCTCGAATTTAAAATTCAAATTTACAATTTATAATTTTAAAATAAACTCTAATATCACGCATTTGATGTTATTATTGAATCAAATGGACCATTCTTATTTTTTATTATATGTAATTAATTCTATTTAATATATGCCAACTAAACAAGAAAAATTACAAGTAAAAACTAAAGAAAATTAAAATAATTATTTTTTACAAAATTTATCTTTGATTTGTGAAATCAATACAGAGTAGTTTAATTTGACAAATATTCTATGTAATTTAAAATTAGTTATAATTGCTATTAATTCTCACATAAGTTAAATATTACAAATTAGGATATTGCCTTTCAATTATTTAAATAATTGTCTACCATATTAAATCCTTCAAATTAAACTTTTCTTTCTAATATAAGTCTAAGAAAGTTAACCCTAAAACTAAAAGTTAAGCTTGGACAATCTATTTCTATATTAACTTAATCATATTCTTATTTTTAATAAATTTGAGATTAGCCACACCTCTAAAATTACAGGATAATTCAACAATTTTTATATGATTTTAATATTCAATAATATGCGCCTTAATTTTTTAACTTGTTGGTGGCTATATATAAATATAATCAAATCCAAAATTTTAATATTTTTCAAATCATATTTAAATTTTTTTAAAAGAATGTAAAATAATGGTTTATTTATTCAGCACATTTTTAATAAATTGAATTTATTTTTATATTAGAAAAAAAAAGATTATCCTTTTTCTATCTTTTTTTAATATCCTTTTCTATCTTTTTTTAATATAGTATGGAATATCATATTTTTAATTATTTTCCTTACATATATTGTTAAAATAGTTATATATCAAAATAAATTTATATAGTGATATTGTTTAGGTCTAGGTTGATATATTATTCCAATGGGGTGATTACAAAACTATCCAGAACAAATTTTATTTCAAAAATATTATAAAAATATATTTATATTTTTAAAAAAAGTTAGAGCAAAATTTCAAAAGTACTTTACTCTTTAATAAAATAATTTTTTTTTCAAAAATATCTTTTCTCACTCTACAAATAATATTTTACTTTAATTTTTTATTTTTTTAAAACTTTACTATTAAATAAATATAATATAATATAATAATAAAATCAATATTTTATATTATATTGGCATCCTTCAAAAATTGGGATTTACACAGTGAAATCTGCCTATCATTGGTTGCATGATAATCGTGGTAATCGAGATTTGCAGACTTTAAATTTTTGGAATTCAATTTGGAAGGCATATGAACAACCAAAAGTGAAGTTATTTGTGTGGCGTTTTGCAAAAAATATTTTACTTGTTAAAGTTAAATTGTAGGATAGAGGAATTTAATGTCAATCATCCTGTGGTCAATGTGGTGAAGTTGATGTGGTGAAGCTAAAACTCTTATTCATGGCAAAGCTAGAAGTTGTTGATCTCTGCTGGAGCTAGATTTTGGCCTAACGGAAAGTGAGGATCTGAAGCAATGGTTGAATCAAGTATTACATTGCTATGATAAGTCACGAATTTATGAGATTTTGTTGCCTTTGACGGATTTGGACTAAACGGAATCTACTGTTATGGTAAGGGAAACAATTCATAGATCACACATCAATTATTCTTATGCGCCAGGCTTGGAATGTGGTAATACCTATAGTACAGCGGACTCAATACCCAAGCACCTTGGGTCACCTACTATCATGATTGTTCAGTAATCACATCGGAGCTAAGCCGAACTCCTTTAGTTACACTTGTCCTTGTCTGACATTCATAACCCCCACCGAGCTCCATACTTATGTTGCCACTTGTTATTATCTAGTTTCCTTGCATCGCGATCTAGCACTTTCAGTCGAGCTCAGCCAAGCTCATTTTGCATGATATAATTTAGTCTGATATATATGTTAGATGATTAGAGGGAGTTTAGTGATACTGCCCCTTCATTTACTAAGCTCCCGAGCCAAGCCATTGTCATCTCAACACTAAGACTGAGCTCTAGAAGGAGAGTTGAACCTTGGTTCTGGACATTCCTGTTCGACCAAGCTCTTTATGTCCAGATGGTCAGCTTACTGACACAACAGTAGAATGACACTAACATATCCACAATCAGTGCTGACACTATATATATCAGAGGTTGTTTCTCTGCACTAACTATATATAAGGGTATACCCCACAATTAAAAGGTTTCTTTCGCTCTGTTTTACTCCTTTTATATTCAGAATGATCGAGTTCTTACTTAGGCATCAAAGTCTTCCTTGCAGAGCTCGATCTACCTCTTTCTCTAGTCTTAGGAGAGGATATGAAAATAGCACCCGAGCCTAAGCTATGACACCTCGAGGCTTATCCCAACATTAGAATGATTGGAAGAAAGCTTAATACATGTATCAATGATCAGTTATTCACACAAACTAGCATAACTCTTTGGATGATCATAGGGAGACACTAAGGAAAGGACTGTGGAGAGGTGTAGTGTAGATGCAATAATGTTTGCTATTGAAAAATGAATTCTAAAGTAGGGTAATTGTTAGAAATGCCTTGGGTAATAGTCTTATGGCTTTTTTAGCAAAGATTAATGGGTGCAGGTCCACTTTTTTAACTGAGTTATGAGGTTGTCTTCTTGCATTGTAAATTGTGTTAATAAATTCGAAGGGACTAGGTTTATGGAATTAGATGCCCAATAGGTTGTCTATGCTTTGAAGTCGTAGATGGATGATTCTTCTGAGTTTGGTTTCATGATTGATGATTGTAAGAGTTTATTATATGACCATCCTAATGTTTCTACTCATTAGATTCGTAGGCAATGTAATGTTGTTGCATATGAGCTCGTTAAATTGGCAAGTTCTATTATTGGTGTTGATAAAGCTATATTGTGCATATATATTTATGATTATTCTAGTTATATTTTTTTATTATCAATTAAACTTGATAATTTTTTGTTGTAAAAGCTAGAATAATTGTGATATTGAAGTTTAGTTTTACAAAATGTGAATTTGGATGCAAATTAGCTGAAATCATTGAAAATTCAAGAAAAATAAGAGGGCAATTAAACGGGCTCAAAAATGGAAGAAAACGACATTTCATGGTCATATAAATTATTATACATGGATATGTACTCGAAAATATAACTATAAGACAAAATTAAAAAAGTATAGAATCATTTTGATTTCTAGGGCTATGGAATTTCAATTTACATGGCTATGCATTTCAAAATGAATTTGTCCAAATTTTTAAGTGGTGAATCGAGCGAGGTTAGAACAATTTTGAAGCCCACGACCATCCAAATCAAAATGTATGGTTGTATACTTGATTTTGCCACTGTTTTGAAGGGGGAATTTTGCAAAGTTTGAGCAGTACAATTATGCATAGGGGTAAGATTTCAAAGGCACTGTCGGTAGGATTTATTAGGTGGTTGCAAATCACTATTTTGTGTAAATTTCTACTCAATTTGAATTCCTAATCAAAAGAGAAGTCCCCAAATATGCCTTAGGTGCATTCCTAATTTTGAAGACTCCAATCCTTTTCCTACTCCATTTAGAAGTCCTCAAAACTACTATTTAAACAAAGACTCCTTCTAAGATTGACTAACCATTATTTATTCAATTTTCTTCTTCAAGCTTTGAAGATTTCTTTGGCGAGAGAGAATGATACTTGGGTTCAATAAAAAGATTAAAGTTTCAAGAGAAGTTTCATTCAATCCAAAGGGGTTTTTGAGTTTGAATTTTTCTTATTCTCTTAGTTTTCAATGTTTCCTTTTACAAATACTTTTTTTTTTGTTTTCTTTCAATTATGAGTAACTAAAAACCTAATTATGATTACACTCTCTTATTGATTTTTCTATGAAATCATTATTTCTTATTTGATTCAATTAAAGTTTTACTCTTAATTATTTTATTAGCTTTGTACTTAATGCATTAATTATCTAGCCAATAATGAATTAATTTAAGATGTTGTGTGATGGATGAAAGCATAATATTAATTTAAAGAGATAACAATCTTATGTTTACTTTTTGTTTAAGAATAAGATAAATACTTAAGACGTTGATAATAGATTCTCCATAAACTTAATGAATTAGCTTAATTGTTGCGATTATGAAAGTAGACATAAGATTAAGTTCAATATTAAGTTTAGTACTTAAGAGAGATTATATTTTAATTTAGGAGAATCCAACTAATAGTTAAAGAAAAACTAAAATTAAATCAATACCTTAGAAAATTCATAATTAATCAAAAGAGATAGTTTAATCCTAATACCAAAAATATTAGATTTAAATTAAAAATCAATTAAGCCTTTGTCTTAATTAATTTTAGTTTTAATTTTTAAATTTCAAATTATCCAAAAAATAATTAATTTAATTATTTGGTACTTAGAATACCCCTTTTTATAAATAAATAATAAAAAAAGATACCCACTTACTCCTATATTATATGTTAATGATCTGTCTACTTGTAGTAGCTAGGTTAGAGACCCACCAGGTGTCAAGTTTTAGGAGTATATGCCTCCATCTGTTGTAGTATTGCTTTGAGTATCAATAATATTACTTACATTCTTAAGCAAAAAAAAATATTTTAAATTATATTTTAGACATATAAAATGCATTAATTTTTTATTAAGGAAAAACTTTATTTTTAACTACAAATAAGAAAAAAATTCAATACATATATATAAATAAATTAATAAAAATTATTTAATTTATTTTCAAATAAATTTTACATATTATAGATATAAAAAATAAAAGTTAAGAAAATAATGATTTCATTATGCAAATATTTTAGAATATGTTTGGTACATATTTGATAGATATTTTATATATATTATGTGTATTTTATGTAGATATTGTGAATATATTGTGTGAATATAAAATTTAAAATATAAAGTTTAAAAATTAAAAATATTATGTAAATATTTGGTAAATGCTTGATAGATATTTGATAGATAATTTATAGATTTTTTTACAAATGTTATAGATGTTTGGTAAATTAAATTAAATCACATCGTTCGAACTTGGACATATATAGTAATATGCCTATCATTAAGGGTAGGGCAGTCGAGTTGATTTTAAGATCATAATATTTGAAATTGATTGGTTTAGTAACCTCAAAAAAAAAAAGTTTTGTTTGGATATATAATTGTGAGTTGAAATAGAGCTTTTACATCAAGTTTAAAAAGTATTAAAAATTAATTTGTTAGTTCTTCGAGAAAATTTGAATTTGTTCTCATGTTTACTCATATTACTATAATTATTAATTTTAATACTTTTTATCTAGTAATATTTTTTCTCACAATAATACGAATTAATTTACATGTTTAAAATTATTTTATATTTAAATAAGTTTATTTCATAATGAATTTTAATAAAATAGTAATTTTAAAATATTGTATTATTAAATTATTTAACTTTTGTGGTAATCGGGGGTTTCATGTCCTAGATTTATAGGCATCTTATATGACAATAAATAAAATAATATTTTTCTTTTTGTAACATAACAAATATACTCAATTTATTCTTTTAGGAATTAGATGCATAAAAAAAAAAGTGAATGGAGTGAAGAAAACACTGCAAACAAAAATGTGACAATCTTTTTAAAAACATTTCAAAAAGAGAAAATGTGAAAATATATTTTGGAAAGTACTGATTAAATATGTGATTATAAATTTACACCAAAAAACATGTGATTATAAATTTATAATTTCTTAAAATATAATTCAGACTGTTTAGTTTCATTATTTTTAATTTTGTATGTAAACTGAATCATAAATTAATGAAGTTTAAGAATTAATTTGTTTTATATAATATTAATTAAATAAAAAAATAGAAAATTAAATATTAAAAAATTATTTATCGTCGTTTTATGCTTGCATATTATATAATATTCAACGAAAAAAATATATGATTCCACCATATAAATTTATATGCTATATCATATAATATATGTACAATTATGAATAGTTTTTATATAATTTATTTTGACATGTACAATCATAATATTTTGTATGTATTGATGACGGGGGCTTCCTCATGGGTTGTCCTAGCTCTGTAGCTCGAGTTTGGTATGTCTGCTCCTGTAGTTCTCCTACCTGTAAAACAAGAGACAGAGGAAATCAGGCTCTCCGGGAGGAGATTCCGATGACTAAGTCAGAGATCGGTTATTCTGAATAAAAAGAGAGTGAGAGAGAGAATAGTCCCTTTTATCTGTGGGGGTGATCTCTTATTTATAGTTGATGGAAGGAGACAATATCAGCGTAATTTGCAAGCATGTCAGGAGAGTGTCTGCTGGACATCAGGAGCTCGGTGAGCCTAGAGTGCTTCAAACCGAGATCTGTCATATTGTTGGTAGCCCAACCATGAGGATGAGCGGACAATGAGCTCGGTAAGGGAGCTTGGCAAAAGTACTAGTAGCATCAGTAGTCCCCCTCAAGTCATTGGCATTTATGTCAAAATTATGCATAGGAGCTTGGACGAGCTCGCTAGAAAGTGTATGTGTTGAATCATGAAATAGATGTTGTATGACAATATGTAGAGCTCAAGTGTGTAGGGCTCAGAATGAGAGCCTGATAAATAAAATATTATTACTACCTAAAACTCAAAACGACCAAAACAAGCTCGATCAGAGCTACCTGAAAACTGAGAAGCACAAGGTAGAGCTCAAGGGAGAAGCTCAAAAAATAAAAACTCAAAAAATAAGAGTTCGAGAAGCTAGAAAAAAGGGAGCTCATGGAGCTCGGGGGAAAAGCCCGGTTATCCATTGGTAGTATGGGCAGTACTACTAGTTCCTCTTGAGAAGTCTTGGCATTCATGCCAAGGAGTTGGTGAAGATTCCAAAAGGATACATGTCATACAGAGAAGAAGTGACACTTTAAAAATCGAGGTAACGGTTGGAATGGTTCTGAAAAGACATAACATCTGCGGCATTAAAGAGGGGCATCTATTCATATGTCCGAAGTAGATTCTATAAATAGAGGATAGAATGACAACATTCGGTACACAAAAGCAAAAGAGAGAAGCTCGATTCTTTTGACTAATACAAAGATTTATAGTTTGAGAGCTCGGTTTGAGAAGTTAGTGTTAAGTTTCTTTATTAAAATTTGCATTTAAAATTCTAGTAGCAAAATGGTGCGAGCAACAATGAGTGCGGTTCAGTAAGGAGAAGCAGGAGAGTAGGGATCTTTGAGTGCTATGGGTGAGGGGACCCATCACGAGGAAGGGGCTCAAGTTGAGGCTAAGTCAGCTATGACCGAGCTCACCGAGCAAAATGTCATAAGATCTCTAACTCTGATGAGTAAGGAGGAAGAAGAAGATGCAGCTGAATCGCAATAAGTTAATCCGAGCTCAGAGAAGGCTCGGGTGAGGGACATCCAATCCTCAATAACATAAACAGACTAGGCAAGGATCTAGAAGAAATACCAAATACTAGAATAATATAAGATGCTCGTCCCTGGAGAAGATGTCCAAGCTTACGAAGAGGATTTGAGATTGAGAGTCAAGCTCCCTCTACGCCTCTTCCCCAAGAATTCCTGAACTACCACAAAATAGCTCCTGGCCAGCTCAGCCCTAACGCATGACATACTATCATAGAGTTTGAAGTGCTGTGTGGGTTGCTCTGGATGTTGCCCACCCCACGAGTGCTGAGTGCTTTTAGCATGCTCAGAATACACTCAGGAGTAGATGAAGATTTTCTTTACTTGCAAGTTTGATATGGACTTGCTATGTTTAAAGGAAAACTGAACTCAATCAAGGCATGAAAAGATCGATTCTTTATTTTGAAACACGAGGGGTTCAGTTGCCAAAATATTTGGTGGGTCAATCACAGTGGGGAACAGGTAACCAGAGCTAAACTGAGCGAGGAGGAGCTCGCAACATTTACAGTTGTGGAGCAAGACATTCTGAAAGAAAAAAAAAGAATGCCATTGCCCTAATAAGAGAGTACTTTCCCCTTGGAAGGGCTCTGAAAGAAATTCAGCCAGAAGACTGAGCAGATATACATCAACACTTGGTTTTTATTATTGCTTATTGTGAATATGCCAATATACTAAATTGAGGCTCAGTTTTACAGAGTCAGGCTTGGAATCAGCAGGTAGGGAGTTGAATGGCAAAAAAAGAAGCCAAAAAAAGAGCTCAAAAAAGGCTAGAACTGCTCATAGTCAACCAAACAAGCAAGGTGCTGGGACCAGCTCCGCTCGGGAGGAAGAGTCGACACTGGACCTAACTTTTCCTACAGAAGTAACACCGGAGATCAGGCCACACCTGGAGATAAAAGACATTATACCCCACAGAAGGGTATATGAGGAATTGCCCTGAACTGAGGTGGCAGAGAATTTGTCCATAGAACTATTAGCTCACCGGCATAGCCTGATCCGGCTAGTAGAGGCAGTTAATGACAAATTGGTGGGCCCGCATAACTCTATGTACTCCTTAAGAGACGTTGGGCCTCAAAAAGTGCTTAAATAGATCTTCAAAGCTACCCTAATAGAGAGGTGCAAGAACGTACTAAAGAGCTCAACAGAGGTCACAAAAGAAATGGTGGTAATGTCTCACATGGTAAGGGATAACTTGAGCATTGAAAGTTATACTCAATGTTCGGTATAAAGGCTAACTGAACAATACTTTACAGGTCACACATCTAGCATATAGCATTAAAGATTAAGTGCGGGCATGACAACCAACTTTGATCGAGCCATCAAAGACTGTGATGAAGAGAAAACCAAGTTAGAGAAGTCTTTGAAGGCCAAAGATGAAGAGTTAAAGCACGCTCGAGATGAGCTGAAGCACGCAAAAGTAGCCTTAAAGAAGAAAAATAAAAAGTTGGGCTCGACCAGAGAAACTATAAGAGCCAAAGATGAAGAGCTACGCTCGGTGAAAGAAGCTCTAAAATCCAAGGATGACGAGTTGTGCCTGGCAGAGGACACCCTTGAAGCCGTCCAACAAGGGTTCATTGCCGAGCGGATGAGGAGCAACAAGCGGTACACTAGGGGTGTTTATGCCTACCAAAAGACTGTGTCAGATTGGTTAAAGCAGAAGAACCCGAGTATGGACCTATCTTGGATGCTGGAGATATACATCGATAAGCTAGTTGCCGAGCATGAGAAAGATGAAGAGGAAGATGAAGTGAGCAAAGAAAATGAAGAGGACGAGGCTCAAGATGATGAGGTCTAAGAAAAATGTTGTAAAATAGCTATAAGATGTGCTCATGCTCGGCCTATAAAGTTGTAAGGACCGGATGTAATAAATTGTTCTTCCATTAATGAAATGTCTTCATTTGGAACTTAGTCCAATGCTTGTATTTTTTTTATATTTTTTGTGATATGTTGTTGGTATTAGCCTAAGGGTTCGGTCAAAACTGAACTTTAAGTAAATGTTCTTCCTAATATGTTATGTTGATATGTTTATGAGGGTTATTCAATATACTCAGGCATAAGGTACATTGGAGAGTTCTATTAATAGTGTCTTAGGCATGATTATATAGCATACTCGAGTTATACTATGCATTCTGGAGCTCGTGTGCCTAGCGGTCTGTTAAGTATGGTGGGGTGATTAACCTGACTCTAACCTTGTGCTATGCTATAATATAAATTTGTACATACACATTAAGAACTTGTAAAATAATTATCTGCCCAAGGTATTATCCACAACGGTCGATTAGAGAACCTACTTTTAAGTTTGGCTACTCGAAGAGCCTTTTTTGCCTTTATGCCTTGAGCAGTAGTTGATCGAGCACATTCCAAACTGATTCTTGACTTTGGTGGAGTTGTACGAGCTCTCTTCCACCCTAAAGCAGAATCTTGGCTTTTCTTATTGGTGTAAACCCTTCATCTATAATGTTAGCTTGACTATGGCTCGGTTAAGTTGAGTACCTAAGCTCGACTCCTGGATGAGCCTGGATGTAGATGCTCGGTATTTAGGAATGTAAGTGCTTGGATGTTGAGGATGTCATTGCTCGAAGATTAGGGATATCAATGTCCGTCAATATTGCCTTGACATTCATGTCAAGTATACTCTTGGGCATGCTTTAATAGGATTATCAAAATATCTAACTATGTACATCAATATATATGTTACTTGTATAATAATAAAGAATCGGATAAATGGGGCATAGAAGCTCAGCCCTCAACAAGGGACTATAACAAAATTTGCATGCAGGCACTATAAGCAAACCGGTATATGAGAAAACATTAAATAGTGTGGTATAGTAAATAAAATAAGACAAGTGTGTGAGAAGACGCTAAATAGTTCGGTATTACAAATGAAATAATACTTCTTTTATTGCTCAGTTCTAGGTTAATTCATAGCTATTATTAACTTGTTTGCTCATGATGAGTTCAGTTCATTTAGTTTGATGTGTTAATGCGTGCATAATATTGCTTCGTATTATAATATGGAAAATAGTAATTAATTGCTTCGCCAATGAGCTATAATATGAGAAAGGTGCTTAAAAGCTCGGTGCGAGACCAGGACACTGTAAGATGCACGATTGAAGTGCTATAAGTTCAGTGTGTGACTAAAGCGCTTATACTTGGTGCGCGACCAGAGCACTTATGCACGGTCAGAGTGCGATTAGGTCGGTGCAACTATAACGTTTATGGACGGTCAGAATGTGAATAGCTTAACGTAACTAAGGCGCTTATACACGATCAAAGTGCGAATAGCTCGGTGGTGAGATACATTGAGCTGAATAAATTGGAATGCTTGGTGTATGAAGCACAGTGAGTTTTATAATGTGCATGAGAGTACGAAATGTTAAATCAAAGAACAGTTAGAATGCCTTTCTTGCAAGAGCTATAAGATGTACCTGAGGTTTCACTACTTTTGTTAAGGAATAACCTTTCCACTCTCATTGCACCAATGATGTCAGGGGCTTCCTCAGGGTTATCCTAGCTCTATAGCTCGAGTTCGGCATGTCTGCTACTGTAGCTCTCCTACCTGTAAGACAAGAGAGAGAGGGGATCGAATTTCCAGGGGGAAGCTCAGATATCTAAGTTAGAAATTAGTTGCTCGGAATAAAAAGAGAGTGAGAGAGAGAGAGAATAGTCTCCTTTACCTGTGGGGATGATCCCCTATTTATAGTTGATGGAAGGAGATAGTATCAACGTGATTTACAGTTGTCAGGAGAGTATCTGCTGGACATCAGGAGCTCGATAAGCCTAAAATGCTTGAAACTGAGATTTGTCATACTATTGATAGCCCAGCCATGAGAATGATTGGACCACGAGTTCAGTAAGGGAGCTCGGTAAAAGTACTGATAGCATCATGTATAATATTATTATAATAATAAAATAATAAATTTATGTTTTATAATTTACCAATCGTACAACTCTTGATAACTATTAGTTAAAGGACGTTTGGCTTTTATGTAAATATTCATTTTTGTCTTTTTAAGCCAAAATATTATTTTTTAAAATAAATTTGTCAAACTCATTTAATAATTTTTTTAGTAATATTATCAAGGAAAAATTACATTATATATTATTTTTAATTTTTTTTATACATAATCCATTATTTTAATATATTAAAAAGTTTATCTTTATTATACTAGATATATATTTCTAAAGGAAATAGTTTTGAAATTTAAAATTAAAAAGTGAATATTTTTAAAGAATAAAGAAAAGTGAGTATTTTTTAAAATATTTTTAAAGTATTTTTTAAGAAATTTTTGTTATTTAGTAGTTAAGTAAGAGGTTGGCATGATACTTGGGTAAATTGGATGATGTTGGGTTAATTGAGATTTCCTGCATAACATGCTTAATAGATTGGGCTTCCATGATACTTGGGTAAATTGGATAATGTTGTTTGTGCAGGATGTCTCTTATTCGGTTTCTTTAAATGGAGTAGAAGTGGGCTCAATTATTCCTCAGCGGGGATTGCGATAAGGCGATCCTCTGTCACCTTATCTATTTCTTATTTATACAGATGGACTCTCAGTCTTGTTTGATGATGTTGAGAGAAGTGGTGCAATACATGGGTGTAGGGCGAGTTGTAGGGGGCCTAATATTTCTCATTTGTTATTCGCCAATGAATCATTATTCCTTTTTAGAGCAGAAATGAGAGAAGGCAATAAGATTAAAGATATTCTAAAAGAATATGAAGAAGCATTGGGTCAATTGGTAAACTATCAGAAATCAGGCATATTGTTTAGTGCTAATGTGGGGGCAAATATGAGGATGCAGATTTCAAATATTATAGGCGTTTATTCAAATTTAGGTGGCGGTAATTATTTTGGCCTTCCACATCTCATTGGTAGGAGTACGCGACAAATTTTTAGTTTTTTGAAGGAGAAACTTTGGAGTAGGTTGAATGGTTGGAGTAATAGATTCTTATCCAAAGTGGGCAAAGAAATTATAATTAAGTTAGTGGTGCAAATTATTCCCTCTTTTTGTATGGAGGACTTTCCTTTTGCCTAAGACTTTATGTGATGAGTTACACAAAATCATGAATTCTTTTTGGTGGAGCCAGCAAAATAGTGGAAGTAGAGGTGTTCGTTGGTTGTCTTGGGAAAGGATGTGTTGGAATAAGAAGGATGGAGGTATGGGCTTTAGGGATTTGCATTGTTTCAATATCGCTATGTTAGGAAAATAAGGTTGTTAACTAATAATAGTTCTCTTCTTTTCAGAGTTCTCAAAGCTAAATATTTTTCAAATGGAGATTTTTTATCAGCAAGTTTAGGATCTAATCCTAGCTACACTTGAGAAGTCTTTTGTTTTCCAAGGAGATGCTGAAACAAGGTAGTAGGTGGAAAGTGGGTAATGGTGAGATAATTTGGGTTGGGCGGGATCCTTGGATTCCTAAGGAGGGCTCTTTTTTGATAGATGATGGCATTAATTTTATTGATCAAAATATGAAAGTTAAGGATCTCTTGTTAAATGGAGGTAGAGAGTGGGATGTGAAGAAAATTCTTTATAGTTTCTCGGTTAGAGATATTAGAGCTATTTTAAGCATTTCTCTTAGTATCCATCCTAGGGAGGATAAGTTAATTTGGCATTTTGATAAGAAGGGGAATTATAGTGTGAAATCCAGGAATTATACTTGGCTCAATATGTAAGAGAGGGAGGGGGATTGACATGTTAGATTCATTTGGAGTCGTATATGAAATTTTAATGTACCTCCTAAGATAAGAATCTTTATTTGGAGAGCATTGAGAAATATCTTACCCACTAAAGTTAAATTAAAGAATAAAGGGAGTGATGTGGAAGTGAATTGTTATTTTTATGGAGTGGAGGAGATGGTGGACCATGCTTTTGTTGGGTTTTTTTTTGCAGGAGAAGTGTGGGATAAGCTAGGATATCAAAGGCGGGAGACTAACATTATTTTTTCAGACTTTCTTTTGCAGGTTTGTAATTCCTCTTTTATAGAAAAGGTGGAAGAATTTGTTATTGTGGCTTGGCATATTTGGTCAAATCGAAATGATGCTATTTGGAATGGATCTTCTCAACCTGCTTATTGGATTAAAGCCAAAACTCTTGCTTATGTTCAGGTTGTATATACATTAAACTCTCAAGCTTCTTTAACATCAAGACAAAGCCTTAACCAACAACTCCAGTTTGGTGATGTAGAGATATGTGAATGGCAAGATGGTGCTATTTTACAGGATATCTCAACTGTAGGTTTTGGTACTATTTTTGAAGATAATGAAGGTAATTTTGTAAAGGCTATTACTGGTTTGTTCCATGGCATAGCGGACCCAAGGGTAGTAGAGGCGTTAGCCCTTCGTGCTTCTCTGTCTTGGGCAGCTAGTCATCAACCTCTACCAGGATGCATATCACTGATTCTCAAGTTCTTGTGTTTGCTCTTCTTTCTCCTTATCAAGACAATTCTGATTTTGAAATGTTATTGTCTGATTGCAAGTCTCTTTTAGCTTCTAGATCTGATATTTCTATTCGTTGGAATAATAATATTTTAGCTCACAATCTAGCAAGAAACACTTTTAGATTTTTCACTTTCCATGTTTGGGACTGTTTACCTGAATGTATTCTTTCTTATTCATAAATATATTAACTTTGCTATTAAAAAAAATTAAGAGGTTTGCATGTATAATTAAGGCCAAACAGATGTATATATAATCTCTCACGCCGCCAAAATTTGTCTCTTTAATCCTATTTAAGCTTAATAATTTGTTTACTATTTGTTAATAATTGGCTCGATTATGCTTGTTGATTATAAAAATAAATATTGTGTTAAAAGTATTTCCTAAAAATCAATTTAAACGCCTGTTTAAGTCTATTTTCCTATAAATTATAGATTATTAAAATATTATAAATTATAACATTATAAAAAATTTTATATTAAAAATATTATTAATAATTAATTTTAATAATTTGTTAAATTATAGATTATTAAATTATTATAAATTATAAACTTGTAAAAAATATTTATTAATACTATAAATTATTGTTATTAAAAATATTAATTTATAAATAATTTTTAAAAATATTTAATAATTTTTAAAAGTTCAATTTAACCTTTGATATTTAACTTTACTCTAAATTAGCCTCTATTATTAAATAGTTAACGGTTTCGTAAAAAAGAGGCAATTTGGACTAAATTTTTTTAAAAAATATCAATTTGGTTAAAAAAAATTTAATAGCTAATTTGAACTTCTTATTATAGTACATTGGCTAAATTGAGCCTTTGTTTTAATATATTGTGTTGTTGCTAATAGTAATATATATATTATCATTTCGAATTTAACATATGAACTATATTTACACTACATATACATCATAGTTAAAGAAGATATAAAAGAAGTATATATATTTTTAGATAGAACTTAACACATTCACAACATTTATATTATAATATATTAATATTAATAGTATATATATATTTTTACTTTGATTTCAATTTATAAACTATATTTATACTACATATACATCATATTTAAAGAATATATAAAAATAGTACATATATTTTTAACTAGAACTTAACATATTTACAAACATATGCATAATATATACAAAATTCATAAAATGACATAAGTTTTACAGAAATAAATGTCGCATTTAATTTCTAATTTTTTTGATATTTTTATAGTTTTTTAAGCACCGTAATTTTGAATTTTTTGTCTTTTGAGTGTTTAAAATTCTTTTATATATTATTGCAGAAATTATATGCATGTGATTTTTTTCCAAATATCTTAAAATTTTTAAAAATTTTAAAGAAATTCTTTCTAAATTTAATAGTGTATCTTGAAATGTATCCTTCACATATATCTTGAGATAGAAAGATAGAGTGATTTTATTCCCTTTGTTCTAAAATAATAAGAATATTTTTTTATTTGTTTTCAAATATAGTCTCATTATTTTATTTAAATTATAGTTACATTGTAAAATAATTATTATACCCCATGTTTAAATATTTATAATCAATAATATTATATTTAATTATTTATATTTGATACCGTACTGGTAATATCATACCCAAGCTCTTTCGGGTGAGCTGACTTGTCCCGTAATATGATAAACCTCTGCTATACTCGATATTTTTGTTGATGACGTATATCACGGTCTCCTTTTTCTGCTTCCTATATATATGGAATATTTCCTTATGTGTAAAAGGATCAAAACACTTTCTTCTTAAGGCTCTATGACTTATCTTGAGTTTTGACTTAAGCATCGGAGTCATCCCACAAGACCCGAGCCCTTATCCTCTGTATTGAGGTTATTCTCATTCGAGCTAGCTGGAACTTACCCAAGGTCAATTCATTATCATTTGGTGCGGTGAACATGGAATAACTATTCCTCGCCGTGGACAACAAAACTTTAGGCTTATTTTTAGACTTGCAATTGAACACCCTAAAAACTTAAGATCAAAAAACACCCTGACACCTTCACACATCCCAAAATCTATACCTAACAGAAGACCCCTTGACCAACCCTTACCATCACAACGATTGTTGCACCTATAGCCCAGGTTACATCAGCTGTCCTTTAATCACCCGGGCTCTACAAGCAAATGGTTTAGGAATTGATTGCCACACTAAAAGACTTTGTGCGCATTATGAGACAATAGAACAACCCACCACTACTACCTCCATCACAACTAAACTCTGAAGAATACAACCCCTTATAGCCATAAATGCCTGAGCTGAGCCAATGATTATATGATAGAGCAAGATACCAGTAACCTGATCGACAAGCCCAGAGATAGCTTTTTGCTTTTGAGGCATCTATTACTAAACCCATAATCCAACCCATTCCCGGTTCTTCCCAATTAATGCTTGACAACATAACCCTCACCTTGAAGGAATTGGATGCACTCATTGATGAACACATTATCAAAATACAAAGGCAGAATGCCCTCCGAGATGACACCACCCTTAAACCTCCTCTGCCTCCTGAAATTCTGAACGTCATGCACCAGGCCCTTTAAGTTCCAAAGTTTCAGGAGTATAATGGATCTTCCAATCCCCGCGAACATGTAGACAACTTTTATAATACAACCCTACTCCATACCACATCTAAATTTGCATTATGTAAGTTGTTCCCTAAGACCCTTACTGAAAAATGTTCAAACATGGTATAAGAACTTAGAGTCGGGGTCAATCCACAGGTTTCAGTGACTCTTAGAGTTATTCATAAATAAGTTCATTGCATCAATAGACCCTGGACACACATCAGTAGGCTTACTAAAAGTTGTTCAAAAACCAAATGAAATCTCCAAGATTGCATCCACATATTTAACAAAGTTGCGACTATTATCCCAAACATCAATTTGGAGTTGGCAACAGAAGCTCTAATAAGGAACACGACATGTCCTGAGTTCTTGGGCTCTCTAAGAAAAAAAAAGACCTTAGGATTTCACATTACTAATGGATTGAGCTCATAAGTACACTTAAATGGATTAAAAAATAACCCTAGTCCTGAGTTCTCGGGCTCTCAACGCCTCAAAGAGGACTTTAAGAATAAGCCAACTACTAAGGCTCCAAATCTTATAAAAGAGGCTACCAAGCATGAATCCTCAAAAAGCAGATGCCTGAGAGTCGGAGAAGTCATCATCATGGCCACGGGCACCAGTCTGCGAGCCAAGGACAATGAGCATACTTAGTGGAGGCCACTCTAACTGAATAATTCGCCCCATTGAAAGCTTCCTGATCCACTATTTTAAGGTGGTTTAAGCAGGATAGGGAGGTTAGATGGCTTAAGAAAATGAGGTATAATGCAATAAAGACTAATCCAGATATTACTAATTTTATAGAGACTACGATCATGATACAGAGGATTGCAGAAATTTACAAAAGGAAATTAAAGAATTAATCTAGATAGGGATCTAAAATAGTTTGTGGCAATAGGCTCCTTAAGGAATGACAACCAATCGAACCTCAAATCATCTAAGAGGAATAATAAGAAGGCACCAGCAGGCATCATTCATGTTATAGTTGAGGGAAACATTATGATATGGTGGAAAAATCTAGGAAGCACAAAAATATGTCTTTCCCATGATTGCAATTCCACCCAAGGGTTAGGTCATAATTTTTAACTCTTAGGGATTTCTCCAAAATTGGCCTCATATTCAAATGCCCTAGTGGTAGAATCTGTGGTTCAAGATTATTTGTTACAACGAATATTAGTTGATACTGGAGCTATTAATTGATACAAAAAATTAGGTTTGTCTGTCAATGCTCTTAAGCCAATCCTAGCTCATCTCGTGGGACTGTCAGGCCATAATGTGACAGTTATAGGCTCTGTCATGTTGGAGGTCCAACTCAGGGATTGCTCAGTGGTCAAGAATTGCTAAGTTTGTTTTATAGTTATGGATATGCATTTTGTTTACAATACCATTTTGGCTGACCCTTCTTAGCAGGTGTTGATGTCTTTTATCTCCATACGGAGCTTGATAATGAAAGTCCCCACCATAATGAAGGACCATCTTCTCGTCGAAATCCTCTCCCAATACCAAGATGTCTTTTCTTAGACACCAAATGATGTAAAGGGAATTGCACTGAAATTGATGACTCACGAACTCCATGTTTACCCCTAGTCCCCCCAGTAAGGCTAAAGAAGAGAAATCATAACTCAAAGAAACAATTAGCAATAGAGTAAGAAGTTTAAAAACTTCTTTTGGCAGACTTTATAAAAGAAGTCTTTTTTTATGGATTGGTTGTCAAATGTAGTATTGGTCAGAAAATCCAATGGTAAGTGGAGGATGTGTGTTGATTTCACAGGCCTGAACAAAGCTTGGCTAAAAGATTCATACCCACTCTTGTATATCGACCAGTTGGTGGACTTGACTATAGGGTACAAGGAGTACAACTTCATTGATGCCTCTTTGAGCTATCATCAAATTTCACTAAAATTACAATACCAAGAAAAGACATCTTTCATAATGAGCAAAGGGATATACTATTACAGGACATGCCTTTTGGATTAAAGGACTCATGGGTGACATACCAAAGGCTCATCAATAAGATGTTTCAGGAACATATTGGTAAGACTGTCGAATTATATATTGATGACATGATCATAAAATTTGAGCAATCTCAAAACCATATGACAGACCTTTCTTAGGTATTTAAAGTTTTGAGGTAGTGTCGGATGAAGCTCAATCCTAAAAAGTCTGCGTTCGGTGTATAGTTCGGTAAATTCCTGGGTTTCATGATTTCAAAGAGAGAAATTGAAGCTAACCCAGAGAAAATTAAAGTGATCTTGGATATAGAGCCTCTTAGGAGCATTAAGGAGGTGTAGAAACTTAATGGCCGCATCACTACCCTTGGTCAATGCATCTCCTACTCGGAAAAAAAGATTTTTTTCGTTCTATCAAGCGTTGAAAGATTTGAAGCACTTTAAGTGGATTGAGAAGTGTTAACAAGCCTTTGATGAAATGAAAAAGCTCATGCGCTCACTGCCTCTCTTGAGCTACCCGGTTTTGGGTGGGATCCTCTATTTGTATCTATTAGTAGCCTTGGTAGCCATTGGCTTGATACTAATTAGAGAAGAAGAGGGACTAGTAATACCGTACTAGTAATATCATTCCTGAGCTCTTCCAGGCGAGTTGACATGTCTCGTAGTACAATAAACCTCTGCTACACCTGATGTTTTCGTTGATGATGTGGATCGGGATCCTTCTTTTTCGATTCTTATGGACATTCTCTACAAGTAAAAGGATCGAAATACTTTTCTCTTGATACTTTGTGATTTATCTTGAGTTCTAACTTAGGTATCAGTGTCGTCCTACATAATCCGAGCCTTTCTTCTCTGTATTTTAGGTGATCCTCGCTCAATATTTTGTAAATTATAATCACTTTGATCAATTAATAGCTATTTTAATTTTTGATTTTTGTAATAACCAATAGCTATTTAGTATAAATAGAGGGTAAAATACATAGATTATAAGAAAAATTTTATCAATTAATTAAATAACCTAATTTTTCTTAATATTTGTGAGATGATAAGTGTTTTTATTATGTTGAAACGGGGAAATATTACTTGTCACCACAAATTGCAGCAATAAAAAAAATGAGCAATTGAAAAAAAAAGCCACAATATATATACGCTAATTATTATAAACTGGAAGGTGGTAATTTTTGAATTGAAAGAAGCAAAATAATTGAAAAAAAATAGAAAAATATTTTTATACATATCCCTGTATTTTTTCCATTTTTTTAGCCCTAATAAATTTCTATTGTAAAAGAAACAACAATACATTATATGCTACAGTAATTAGATATAACCAAATCAAGCATTAATAAAATGAATATGATAAATCATCACAAGGAAATAAAATGAAATGACATTGATCCTTCCGTTATTGAAATGTGATCATACCCAAACCTTCTTCTTCAATGCAGAGTGTGCACAATCAGTCACACATGCCATAACTTTGCCAAAAATAATAAAATTTAGAATGCTCAGAGAAAAAACTCCAAAATTCATTTTACATATACAAAAACAGGAAAATACTTACAAATAAAATGAATTTATCTCTCTCACAAATGTAGAAGGTTTGAAATTGGGTTCCATCCCATAATCCATGGTCTCTTATCTGCTGGCAGTGCAAAATTGAGCTCAAACATCTCCTTTGACATGTTTCCTCCTTCACAGAACCCTACAAGCTTTGCCACTATCTCAGCACTTTCCTGTACATGCCTTGCATCATGAGGATTTGTCCATAGTTTGTTCACAAACTGCAGCTTCCTTTGCTTCCCTTCAAGTGGAATATCCCATTTCATGTACAATGCATCTCTCTCTTCCACACTTAACCGTAAGGTTAATCTCTTTGCCAGGAACTCCCTTTCACGTTTCAATGCTCTAATACTGGAAAAAGAAATCAACAAAGACATATTATAAGAGCAGTTTTTGCTTTGGTTTTAAATATTAGAACTTGTATTAGTTATGAATAATCGTAAGCTATTATAGGAGATAGATAGAGGGGAACAACAAACCATGATGATAGAGAAATTGTAGGCTCATCTCCAGTACGAGCAGGACATGCATTGCCAATTTCTGCCAAATGCTGCTGCAACCAAGTCAAGCGCCTGAGCTCAACTTCCATGTATATTTGATCAGCAGGATCCCCTTTGAATAACAAATAAAATTGTGTCCTATGGATGATGGATACATAGCACACATCCCATAATTCAATAATTAGTTGTCTTTGCTCTCTATATGTTACTTGCCAAGAGACTTGGGGCTCTCCTGGCTCATTTATGTTCTCCTCATCCTCCAGATTATATCCAGCTGCTTCATTTGCTTCCAGTTCAAGTACCTACACAGGAATGTCAAATGCAGATGGAACTGAATTTTCCAATAAATGGATAATAAATTGAAAATAAGAGATAAAAAAAATTATGAAATGAGCTGCTTCAAATATTATACCTGGCAAACAAGTAGCTGCTTTTGGTATTGCAGTTTGGCAACACGTTCCTTCAATTCTGTCACATAGGCTCTTATGCTTCTTATATTCTCTTCTGCTGCATTCTGAAACATCTTCTGCATTTTCTTCATATTAACTGAACTAGACCGTCGGTAGCCTGGAGTGCCTTCCTTTGATGAGACATCTCCGCCTTCTTCACTCTTCGTAGGAGTCTCTTTCTCAGACTCTGGCAGGGTGTCACAGGACACAATGTCTTCATTTTCTGGTGCTCTATTTTCAATATCATTTTCCAAAATTTGCCTAGAAGTTGATAGCGGTGAGCAAGGAGACCTTATAAAGTTTTGTCGGTTGGCACCATTGCATAAAGCCAAGGGAAGTATCTTTTTCTTTTTCTGTTGATTCTTAGCTTTGGGAGTTGCTTCAGAGTTTGATTGTGGGTTATTACTTGGAAGAGACATTACCAATTTGTCTATGGACTTCTGCACATTTTCCAATTGCTCTTCAAGATCTGCAATATTGCTGCCCTGTGAATGAAGTCTTGTTATCTCGTCCTTGAGATTGGCACTGACACTTTTATTAGGAGCTACAACACTTTCAATTTCCACTTCTTTAGGGCCTGGTCGAATTGATCGCATTTCTCTTATTTCTGCTTGCAGTTTTGCAATTGTCTCGGCTGCATCTTGGTTACCAAGTTTATGACAAGCAACCTCCTTTTGTAGTACTTCTAGAGCTCGAATAGCTTCTTCCCCAAGTTGATTCTGAAGATGTTCAAGCTTGCGGATTTCATGCATTAGAGTAAAAGGCGCTGTTGATGATTGCCTCAGAGACTGTCTTAGCATAGTTTTTCTTGTTCTGTCACAGCGGCTTAACTCTTTGTTGTCCAGTTTTGGTAACAATGATTCAGAATAAGAGAGACACTTTTGCACTGATGGACATTTTGATTCCAATGTGTTTGAGTTCTGCATTATAATAGCAAATCTGAGAATAATTCCTAGACAGAGAGAAAAAAAGAGGGAGACAGAGTGGGAGAGAGGGTGGGGGGGGTGTGGTGGGAGGGGGGAGAGGGGTACTTGTTGATCTTCACGAAGTTTCCTTCGCAACTCATCCGCTTGAGATTGTGCAAGATCTCTCTGTCGTCTTAATTCTTCAATTTCAATCTCCATCTAGACACAAAAAGATAAGGATAAGTAAATATTGCGTGTTCATTAAAATAAAATTTCAAAATACTGAAACTTGTATGGCAATAAGGCAATTCACCTGCTGAATTTTCAAGTCCTTCTCCTCTGAAGGTTCAGGAGTACGCAGCTCTGCTTCCAGCCTGGCTACTTCCTTTTGTAGATGTTTTACCAGCTGCTTGTCTGAAACAACCTAAAAATTTTAAAAGAAAAGAGAGAGAGAAGAGAGGTTAGAGTTTTGTTTTGTTGAAGTCAGAAGGAAACTCAAATAAAATGATCAGTACCATGTTAACATGGGCATTGTTAGTGACTTCTTTTGCTCTTGTGGCAAAGAAGAGAGTGTTTCTAGATTGTTCAACATGGCTAAGTGCTGGACTTAAAGTACATATGATGGCAGTACGAGCATTCCCACCAAGTGAATGCTGCAATATGCGAGTAAGCTTAGAATCCCGGTAGGGAATATGACCACTTCTTTTACCAACACTGCAAATGAAAAATAAAATTACAAATGTAGAGAAGAAAAACGGATTATTATAATATATTGTTTGAAAAATAAAATAGTCAGTCTTGATTTAGAAGTTCTCAAACAAATATTTTGCTAATTGAACTTCGAGTTTGATGATTCTGATAATAATTCTCAATTTTAAACTGGTTCATTGAACTTCGAGTTTGATGATTCTGATAATAATTCTCAATTTTAAACTGGTTCATGTTAGACTCGGTACCGAGAAGGAACAATTGTCCATATATTGATGGTGGAAGATGAAAGCAGTATATGAAAATTCTATGATGGTTCTTTTATAGGCAGAATTGCAGAAGTGTGCTACAATATATCGATGGTGGAAGATGAAAGCAATAATTCTCACCTGAGCTTTCTAATCACTGTTGTTAGAGTCATCAAACTAAGATTAATATGGCAACCTTCCCTGAGCCTGGCACCATCTGCATGCGTCTGTGAAGCTCTTTCACTTCCAGCAAGATCCACAAAATTCTGAAAGTCAAGGATATCAAGAGTTATAATCGGTGATTCTAAGTAATCTGCAAAGAATAAGGAGCAGTACTCAAATTTTCAATTTTTACCAGGCTGGCAACAAAAGATCTCACACAATCTGAATTTTCACGGAGAGTACTTTCTATTGTCTGCAGCCACAAGAAAAAGATTTTCTGATATTAGTTTTCAAAGAGATATGTCTCTAAAGTGTATCAATTCAAAGAATGCTCTGTGAAAATGTACCAGTCTTATAATTTGGTGTGACCGTGAGCTTGTATCATTGAGGGCAGTTTCACCAACTTGCCTTTGGGCTACAACACAACCCGTAATAAGTTAATCAACTTGCGATGGCAGAGAAAGCTAAGCCAACACAAATAAAATGCTTCACTCGATTACCTTCACAAATACTGATAAGATGCCTTAAGTGCTGATCACTAGTTGCTGTTTCTTCTGACAACTTCTCAACCACTGTACCTTTCTGCAGGTGGAAATCACAAGAAATTCAGTAAATGGGAGAAGCCCGAGTAAAGTATGAAATCTATTACTCCTTCTGTTCTCTTATTTTAGGAAAAACAGAAAAAGCAAAGAAATTAAGAATGTAGTTAATGAATATATTTATCATAATTTATCTTAATTAGTCTTAAATAAGTCTAAATTTATAATTAATGTTAAAAGGCACATAACTCATGGAGATAATATTCTATGGAGTGTTCATGACTAAAAATTTAGTACGCATCCTCCGCTTGTATAATAAGAGCACATATTAATATGCAAATAATATGAATCATTGTATATAATTAAATTATTTTTAAAAATAGAACACTACTTAAAAAGAAACTTAATCTCTGATATCAACATTCAATTGATGCAAATGAGGTTTAAAAATAGTCGAACACAGCTTAATATAAAAATAACACAAATTTTCAAAGTAAGGTACAACACTTTTTAAATCTGTGCACAAAATATTAAAGAGGGAAGAAAAACATAAAATGGATATGTGGTGACTTTAGCAAACTATTTTTTAGGTACTAAGAATAACAATTGCTGCCTAAAAATGACAATGTGTTATTTAACACAAATACATTTATTTAAAATTAGTCCACAACTTCGACATAGAATTTTTAAATCATATCGGTTGATACAATTTAAAATTGTGTCCTAATTATTAGTCTAATATCAACATCACCACCAAGTCTAATATTGACTTCCACAAACTATTTTTTAGGCACTAAGAACAATAATTATGGCCTAAAAATGACAATGTATTGTTTAACACAAATGCACTTATTTAAAATTAGTCCACAACTTCGACATGAAAATTTCAAATCATATCGGTCGATATAATTTAAAAGTGTACCCTAATTATTAGTCTATTATCGACACCACCACGTCTTTTAAATAATTAGAGTTCGATAGTTAAAATTAGTAGCCATATTGTGATACATGACAAGAACTAATTCATAGTTGTGTTCTAATTCGTAAAATAGAGCACAACTATAATATTAATTGGTTCATTGAAAAATAACGCATATTAATTATATAGTTCACATTTGTCCATTACTAGTCATGTTTGATGTATAAAATACAGTAATTTACAAGAGCAATTTCAAAATTTTTTTAGAGAATAATTTTCAATAATTTTCTTTTTAAGCATATTTCTCTATATAAAGAATATCTTAAATAAAAATTTTCTCAAAAGAGAACGGAAGGAGTAATAGATATACCTCGGGATCATCTAGAAGCTTGAGATTTCGATCAGATTCTGAATTCAACAGGTCCCTGACATTTTCATTATAAATTTCTAGTCCAGAAATCTTAATTGTAAAATCTCTCTCTGGGGTCTGCAGCAAGGCCGAAAATGAAAGATGGGTTTAAACAATGACCTTCGGTATGCATCTTTTTTCTTCTTGATTTAACATATGAAAGAAATAAATTAAAGTTCACGTATCAAAATTTACAAGTGAAATCACAGGAGATAAACAATTTCAGATAAAGCTTACATTCATTATATGCTTATAGATGTCATTAACAGCTTTTTCAGTTATTCCCCTCATCGTATATGTCTTCCCACTGCTAGTTTGCCCATATGCAAATATGGTTGCTGTAATACAAAAATGGATTAGTTGTTCAGCAAATACAGAAGATTAAAAAAAAATCCTCAAATGACAACCAGATATACGGATATAAAGTATATGTGTTACCATTTATGCCCATCAAAACAGACAAAGCAACATTCTTTACTCCATCCTCATATACAGTTTCAGTTAAGCAAGTTGGGCCGAAAACTTTATCTGAAAGAAGAAACACCTCAACTGCCTTATTTGTACGACATATAAGCATAGAAGATGATGAATACTACAATTGAAAGTCCAATAACATAAAATAAAGGGACAGAATTTTCAGATGAGTTACCAAATGTGAAAGGGTTCGATTGAGTTGTACGTTCCGGAGTTGGTGGCTTAAATACAATGATGTTATCATCAACACATTCCCATGTTACTTGGTCTTTGGCTAACTGCTCTTTTTTGTTTAGAGGTCTTAGTCGGACAGTAACTACAATTTTCTCTTCCTTTGCTTTAGGACCTCCAGGAGTTGTTGCTGGTGTCCTGTCAATCTTACTAGCAGGTGTTCCTGGGGTTCTGACTGTCATCTCTTTACCACAATTTACACTGGACTTCCAATTGAATTTAGAAGAGGTCAAAGAGAAGCGCAAGCTGATGCCTCTCTCGCAGGAGAGAGGCTATGAAATTAATGACTTGTCTCCCTTGGTGCAGAAACTGCTGAAATATCAGTAGCTTCAGATCCAGCATCATCCACAAACAGAGCATTGTACGTCAGTCAAGAACACGAATTAAATATCCAAAGTACAAATAAATAAAACATGGTGAATCTCAAAGAGCTTCCCAAATGAACAAGCAATTGCTGTATTTGTTCTTTAAATAACATAAATTTTCTTTCTACTGTGAAAATGAATTCCTAAGCAGCTAAATTCTGGTCATATCTGGTCAAATAAATATAATGTTTTGCATTTGGGTTTTCCTTTCAAAACAAATAACATAGAATTTGTTCTGAACCTTGGATATGCTCCCTTAGGATCAATAAGAACTCTAGAGAAAGCCATAGTTCTTACAATCATAAGAATTGGATTAGTGTAGTTCTTATGAAAACTCCAAATAATCCGCAGATCAATTTCAAATGATCGCACCAATCAAGAATGTAAAGCAACACCAAACTCTCATGGTTAAACTTGTCAGACAATAAGAAACAGTGAACTTGTACACTTTTCCTTGAAATTATTGCCATACTGATACAGTTGATTAAGTTTCTTATGAAATACCGTAATTAAGAAAGGCGTATCTAAGATTAGAAACCAATTACTTTTTGTACCCCCTTTAAGTTACAATTTTAGACTATTAAGAGTAACCCAAAAAGTAAAATTTCTTAAAAGTTGCATCACCAGGCTATTGAAGTTACAAATGGAAACTTCGCAAAATTTTGGTTTCAATTTCTCCTGATTTACAATTTCCATCTAGAACTTTCCCTAGAAAATTAGGGAAATGAAAAAAATAAAAAGAACCAAAAATTCTCTTTTTAGTCTATTCATTTACAATTCTGATCCACTTTATGCAATCACATTAATCATAATCTTGCCAAACAAGCTTAAAGAAGAGAATCATATTGATTACTTGTAATCAAAATCAAGCAAGCAAAATTACCTGAAGCTTTTACAGAAAAAATCAAAGTAAAATAGGAAAGTTCAAGAAACCCTATAAAATTTACACATCATCTACTGATATTAAGAGAAATCACAGAGAAAAAGTAATTAACATGCCATTTTTACAATAATCTAAATCTAATTATACAAGGAAAGTTATGAAAAACAGAGTTTGGCTCAACTAATAACCAAATTAAGCTCCAATTAAAAGGAAATAAACAAAAAAGGGAATAATACTCACAGAAATCTCAAGCAAAGATCTCTCGAGCAGATTTGCTCAGAAAAGCTCCTGAAAAATAGAGAGAGAAAAAAGGAGCGTTCTAGAGAGAGAAAGAGAGAGATTTGCAAAAGGGGCTCGAAGAAGAGTAATGTGCTTTGTTCGTCTTCTCTTTATGAAATGGGACGTTTGAGAGATCGTGACCAATGGGCATTTGAATTCAGAGTCTCAACGGCTAGCTTTCTTTTTCTCTGTTTTTTTTTTAATATTCGTTTGGCATTTTATTTATTTATTTAAATCTTTTGTCGCCGAGTAATTACGATTTAATTAATGGAGGGTATGCATTCGAGCGCGTGTGCGTTTCGTGATTCAATCGGCGAATGAAGCGAGACCGGTTTCGAAGTTTTTGAAAACGGCGATTTTTTTTTAGTGATTAATTGATTGTTTTATTTTATTTTATTTTTCAGATAAAATCATAAAAAGGACAAAAAGGTAAAGTCAAATTTTCACGGGGCCCTCCAAAACTTGGCCTTTTTTTTGTTCTTCTGCTCATACTTCGTAATTTTATGTTTAGACCCCACCAAAATTTGGTATTTGTAACTCAAGTTCAATGCATCCAATCCTTAAATAGTTCAATGCTCATTTCTCACTTGCTCCAAAATAATTATTGAGTTCTCAATTCTACCCTTTTTTTTTTGGCCAGTAGGTTCTCAATTCGAGTTTTTTTTTTTTTAATGTTTATTGTTTTTTTTTTTTTTCATTTTTTGCTTTTTTTTTTCATTTTTCTTAAACTGTAATTTCAACTTTTTTTTAGCAGAAAATGAAAACTTCATTCAAACTGAGAAAACTTACAACAAAACCTTAAATAAACAAAGCAGAACCTCAGATATGGTCCCCAACACCCCCAAATAATACAAGCAATATTTCCTGAAATAAACCCTAAAAAACAAACGGCGATCAACAGATAAAAAAGGCCTGCAAATGCAAAGAGGGCAGTAGCCCTAAAACGCAGCAAACACTCTAGATCTCAAACATCCTCATATATCAGTTTAGTTGAGGGGAAACAAAGACACAAATGGTAACCTTGGGACAAACGGACACCGGGCTCCGATGAAATAGAAAAGTCGAGCTTGAGGTAGAGTCCGCTACAGATCGAGAACGCCGGCCAACGGCTCACAAGGGGAGAAGAAAAGATCACAGTGACTCGTACAAACCCAGGGGAAGGAGGAAATCCAACTGACAAAAAAAATCCACATCAGAAGCTTTAAGTCTTGATTTCGCCTCCAATAAAAGAGGAAACATGCTCGGAAGCTCCACCACCGGAAAGAAATATTTGGACTACCCAAAGCTCCTACGGGATAGAGATCAAAATAGCTTGTAAAGCCAGATCTAACCCAAAACCAGCTGAAAATCATAAAGCAGAGAAGAAATAATAAGAAAAATGAAAAATAGCTAAAGAAACAGAGGGTCAAGGGCTGTGGCCGGTAATATAACCGGCGGCAGGCCCAGCCCAAACTCAATAGACTGAAAAAAGATCTAGAGAGAAGTCAGAGAAAAAAAAAAAGAAAGAGAGAGAGACAGAGATAAATTTTGGAGGAGATCTAAATATTTCACTTTAAATTTCAACTTAAAAATGAATCAAACTCAAATTGTGCTCAGCTACGATAGAAAAAAAAAAATACTCAAAACTCAATTTTGTAATACTCAAACTCCAATTGTGTTCAGCTACGAAAGAAAATAAAAAATAAAAATACAGTTTATCTGTAAAATAAAAAAAATTAAACTATAACAAAATAAAATATATTTTTATTTTTTAAATAAATCAATTTTATAAAATGTTAAAAAAATATTCTTTTCTTTTCATCATTTTCTTATTTCTTAAAAATTGAAAAATTGAACTAAATAAAAGAAAATATGAAAGTTTATATCTATCATTTTATTATGAGAAAAATTTTCAAAATTTGAATTAAAATGATAACAAGTATGGTATTTACAATATTATGTTAAGGATCTTTGTCCTAATTTAAGTTGTATTATAAGACAATAAAATTAAATAACTATAAATTTGACTTCCTTATTATAATTATATATTATATATTAGGTTATTTAAATTAATTATAAATTTCATTTTTATGTATAGACCAATTTTAGTTTATAGATAAATAATTTATATAATTCACATTAAATTATATATTTAGCATTGTTTACATTTTATTAGAACAATGTCTTAATTTGTGCACCATTATATTTGATAATAAAATCAAATAATTTTAAATTTAAATATTTTATTTGAATTATATGATATAATAAGCGATTTAAATCAATCAATCCATTATTAATCATGTACTAATTTTAATTTAAGAAAAAAATTTATAGTAAAATTTAATTTTAAACCTCACATTAAATATATATATATATAGATATATAATAGATAATAACTTATAATATAATAGACGTTAACTTAGAATAGAAACATAATCTAAGTTGATTTGGGCTATGTGAAAGGATATGATCAACTAGTGGGCGATACATCTAAGCTAACGTCTATTACACACACACACACACACACACACACACACACACATATATATATATATATATTGATTTTTATATAACTTAAAAGTATAACACAATTTTGATTTGCATAATTTTTTTTAAAATTTTTATGTTAATTTTCAAAATTTAATAGTAAGTAAACAACCAAAATTTGAGTTGATTAGGGCAGTTAAAGTCTCGGAGACAGCCTATGGATGTATATATAATAAATTGTAATTTAATAAAAAAAATTATAATTAGTTTTATTTATATATTTTACATCACACTAAATTACACACATAAAATTTAACATAAATTAAGTTATACATTAGTATCATGTCATAATTCATATTATAATATTAGATAATAAAATAAAATAATTTTAAATTTAAATATTTTGTATTATAATAAAACAATTAGCTAATCTCATTAATTACCTAAGTGGTAGTCACAGTGTTTGTCTCAACTAAGGACCCATCCAGAGGAGGATGATCTTTTTGACTCTTTCCCCTTTCCTGAGCTTATTCCTTATACCTCCTCTTTCACGGTTATCAAACTAGAGCTAGCAATGAATAGGTTTTGGAAGGCTAAATCTAGGTAGTGACTTATTGATAGAGAAGCTTCGAAATAAAATAATGATACTTATGGCACTGGTGGCTTGCCCATAGCCACCACTGAAGAATGATTCTGCTAAGGAAAAAGGGTCAGGATATATGGCAGTCCTGGACCTCAATGTGCATCAAGTTGACCTTGTTCAGCTTGATTTTTGTGAAGGTTCTCTCTTCATTGGCGCCCTCTACTCTTTATTTTCAATTAGTTTTAGTATTTTTAATGTCCTGGGCAATCAGAGTTTTATTTTGGGAACCATCAGAAAGCAGCTCAATCTTGCTTATGCAAGTATGGTTCTATTAGACTTTTTATTTGGAATGATGGACTATTTAAATTTGTTGATCTAATTAAAGTGCAATCGATCTTACTCATTTTATTATTATAATATCCGTGAATTTAGAGAAATCAAATAAGTATTTGAAGGTATAAGAGTTATATATACCTAGTGTATACATAATATATACATAATATATATATAATTTAAGTTGGTTATATGTATATATATATATATAATACATTTGATATATATATATATATATGTATGTAGTATACTAGAAGTGTACATGGGGTACACATGGTACATGTATATATACATGTGGGTAATGTATATATATTAAATATATATATTACATATACTTAATAAATATTGATATATTAAATAAACATGTACATAAAAGTGCATGTAATTTATAAATAACATATATATGACATCTACTTTATATATTAAATATGTGTAACATATAAATAAAGTATAAATAGATAGTGGATAATTATGGATGGAAAAAGATAGTTATAATAAAAAAAAGTAAGAAAGAAAATGAAAAAGAAAAGTCAAAAGGACAGAAGAAATATGTGATTGTTATTAAAAGTAAATAAATAGATAATTACATAATTAATTAAATTATTATATATGGATAGTAAGTAAGAAAGAAGTAACAAAAAAGAGGCCATTTTCTTCTTCTTCCATGGTGAACCCGAGAATTGGGGAGAGAGAGAGAGAGGCACTTTCTTCCAAATGCTTAAAATTGCATAGAAAATTCAAAGAGTTCAAGTGCACTTTGAAAGAAAATCAAGTATTCAAGTAAGTAAAATCTTACTAAGCTTTGTTTTTATAGATTTTTAGGTTATGTAATTGTGGGGGTAGAGAGAGAAATTGATTCTAATTGTTAAAGAAGATGGATATGGTGTGCTTGGGATATGAATTTATTGAATTTAAGATTTAATGATTAAAGTAAGTTTTCTTTCTTAATTTTTGAATTTCCATAAAAACTATAAATATGTTTGATTTGGGATTTTGATGTAGCATATTTTAATTGTTGAAATTAGTGTATAAGATGTTATTTTGATTAGTAAGTAATGATTTTTAAGTTAGATAGAAGAAATTATTAAGTTTGGTTTGAAAAACCAAGCCATTTGCTAAAAGAAAATGTATACAATTAACAACATCCGTCAAACGTGTCCAATAATGTCTCTCTTGCTCTTGGCTGTGGGAAGATAATACATGAGACACACTTTATTTTTTATTTTTGAAACCAACATATAGTACTCTTGTATTATTATGTGGACTACTGAGACCGCCAACGTGTTTACTAAATCTCTCCATGACTTTTTTCAATTGCAAAATTCAATTTCTGTGAAGATATTATTTTCTCGTTTTGATCCTTTATTCGAACTAAAAAGATAACATCATAAAACAAGATGTTGCATCTTTAAAAATACTATATTTGAACCACTCAAATTTAGAGTACTAACTATCTCTAAAACTCCTCATAATTTTTCTAAATTCTGCTTGAGAAAAATTATGGCAACATGGTTGGCAAGGACCTTTAGCCACATATTGTCTTCTAACATCATCCCTAATCGCAAATCAAACTCATCGATAGATTTACGCAATGTCAGATCACCCATAATATCATTAAAAATAACATCTGGATGTCTTATATCATCACTAGATACATCCTCACTTGTATGACTACTTAATGTAGGGATCAGTGTCAGAATAAGGATATTCGAGAGTTCACCATATTCATTTGCATTCTCTTAGTCTTGATCACAGATTTATATATATGTTCAATTTAGATTTAGTTTAACCTAATTTTTATTCAATATTGTAATTTATAATTTATAATTAATTGAACTTAATTCCAATTTCCAAATCATTAAATTACATTATATATTCAAAACATAATCACAATTCACAAAACACAAACAAAATTAATCTAACATAATCACAACACATTTCATTTTAAATAAATTATTATAGTTAAATAAAATTCAAATAAACAACATTCTATATTCTATATTTAAAAAATAAAATCCCTAATTTCTTATCTAAAATAAAAAATATCACAAATTCACAAATTACAATAAAATTAATTAATTCAACCTTATTAATAAATTATATTCTATATTTAAAACCTAATATATAATCTATTTTATATTTAAAAAATAAAATCTCCAATTTTGACTTAAAATATAAATTATTACAAATTCACAAAACACAATAAAATCAATTAATTCAATCTAATCAATAACTATATTATATATTTAAAAACCAATACATAATCTATTTTATATTTCAAAAATAAAACTCTAATTTTTGACCTAAATTATAAATTATTACAAATTTAGAAAACACAATAAATTCAACTAATTCAACCTAATCAATAACTATATTTTATATTTAAAAACCAATTAATAAACTTTATTCTATGATAAAAAAAATTCATAAATTTTAACCTAAAATTTAATAATCACAATAAAATAATAAACAAACTAATAAAATTTAAAAACAATAAATAAAATATTAAAAACATGGACCGGTGGTGGTCGGCATCGTTGGTGCCCGTTGGAGTCGGCTGGTGAACTGGTGGCCGCCGCTCTCCCTCTCCCTTTTTCATTCTCTGGCTCTGCCTGTATCTGCAACTAAATCTCTCGCCCCTCTCCTTTTCCTCCCTGGGGCTAGCAGCGTGAAATTTTTTTTTCAAAATGTGTTAAGTGAAACGGCGCCGTCTCACTTATAAAATTTTAAAAAAATATTAAAGCCCCTGGCTGAAATGCTGCCATTTCAACCAGGGCAAAATCATAAATATGTGAGCGAGAGGTTGTCTTCAACCTCTCACGCACACTTTGCCTATTTTTCCCAGCCCCCCTGATCTCTGCAACTATCACTGGCGGCCACCAAAAAAGTTTGCCCCATGTATCCTTGCTTTTGGCTGCCATCAAGGGGGGATCGTCAGCCCCCACCCAACCCCCTAGGTCCGCCACTTACTAGAAGTGTACATAGGATACACATAGTGTGTGTATATATATATACATGTGGGTAATGTATATATATTAAATATATGTATTACATATACTTTATATATATATTGATATATTAAATAAACATATACATAAAAGTATATGTAATTTATAAATAACATATATATGACATATACTTATACATTAAATATATGTAACATATAAATAAAGTATAAATAGATAATGGATAATTATGGATGGAAAGAGATAACTATAATAATAATAAAATAAGAAAGAAAAAGAAAAAGAAAAGTCAAAAGGAGAGAAGAAATATGTGGTTGTTATTAAAAGTAAATAAATAAATAATTATATAATTAATTAAATTATTATATACGGATAGTAAATGAGAAAGAAGTAACAAAAAAGATGCCATTTTCTTCTTCTTCCATGGTGAACTTGAGAATTGGAGAGAGAGAGAGAGAGACACTTTCTTTCAAATACCTTAAATTGCATAGAAAATTTAAAGAGTTCAAGTGCACTTTGAAAGAAAATCAAGTATTCAAATAAGTAAACTCTTACTAAGCTTTGTTTTTATAGATTTTTAGGTTATGTAATTGTGAAGGTAGAGAGAGAAATTGAATCTAATTATTAAAGAAGATGGATATAATGTGTTTGGGATATGAATTTGTTGAATTTAAGATTTAATGGTTAAAATAAGTTTTCTTTATTAATTTTTGAATTTTTATGAAAATTATGAATATGTTTGATGTGAGATTTTGATGTAGTATATTATAATTGTTGGAATTGGTGTGTATGATGTTATTTTGATTAGTAAGTAGTAATTTTTAAGTTAGATGAAAGAAATAATTAAGTTTGGTTTGAGTTCGAGTGAAAAAGGTAATTTAGGATTATGTGTAATTTAAAATTCAGTAATTATGTGTTTTAATTATTTGAATGGGTAAGAATGTTGTTTATTTGATGAGTAAATAATGATTTTGTGGTTGGATAGTTGATTAGCTTGGGTTAAGTTGAAGTTTGAATTAGTTAGTAAGGTTTAGGGTTATGGAAAAGGGTTTTGTTAAAAAATGCTTGTTCAATTGATTTCATCATTTAAATCATGTTAGTTAGTGATTTAAATGATGTATATGAACTCAAACTGTTATTTGGAAATGGTTGGAATGAAGAACAAGAATGGAAGTGAGTTGAGGCACATTTTAGGGTTTTGGGAGGAATGCCTCTAAATTGAGTTTAATTGTTTAAAGTGTCTTAAAATATGATATTATAGACATATTTGAGCTTAAAACTCAATTTGAAATTGATTGAATTGTAGTTTTAATATTAAAGTGAATAGAGCTAAGAAAACGGAAAAATGGTAGAATGCGTTTTAATTTATGTCTTATGTTCTAAACACCTTAAAATGTGATTTCAATATATAATATACATTCACATTTTGTATAGATATTGAGAAAATAGTTATTGCACAAACTTAGTAGTGAAGGATGATAAGAAATTTTGAAGTGAAATGGAGTTTTGTCTTACTTTTGTATATTAAAGAGGTATGTACATAATTTAGCACTCAATAATATTGATTGCATTATTTTTAGTATTAACACATTGAATATGAAAAATGTGTTATGATACTTGAATGAGAATGTGTATTTAGGTGTGACATTGTTTGAAGTAACAATGCTTGTTTTGAATTAATGTTATATGATATGACTTTAAAAATGAATAAAATTGATGATATGTAAAAAATAAGAAAAGTATAAATTTTGCACTAGGATGTAAAATAAGCTACATTTGTAATGTGTGAGAAAATGAGGTTGATTATGAGTAGTAAATAATGAAATATGATTGTATGTTGCTTTATATACAGTTTGATTTCAGAATATTATTATTGGATAGTATGTCGCCTTCAGGCGAGACACACTGGTGTCACTGATAGTATGACACTTTCGGATGAGATGCACTGGTGTCACAAATGAATGAGATAGCCAAAGATAATAGTTCTAAAATTAGAACAATATATAAAGTTATATGGGCCCATTTTATGTGTATGGATGATTGATTTGTTAATAAATTATATGTATACATTATATGGCATTGAGACATGCTGTATATTATGATATCACATATTTAACATTATTCCCTGTTCGTTTATACTAAATTATGTACTACTAAGCTTTTGAGTTTAGCGCGGTAGTATGTATTGTATAGGTATTAGAAGTGCAGATCAGAATATTCGGATGGTGATTAGGACTTGGAGTTTGAGTGTGCCACGAGGCCAACTTGAAAAGTATTGCATTCATGTATAATTTTTGTACTGAGTGATTTGGGTTGTGCATAGTAAAAACAATGTATGCATATTAAACTAGTTTTGTAAAATCTTATATATGTATATAGCATTTTTGTATATAAATTGATAATGTGATAATATTTTAAAAAAAGTGATGGATTTTGTAAATAGATATAGGTATATTTTAGGAGTGTGATTTCTTATGCAGGCTGTGATAATTGAATTAGAATTTACTGAAATTATAGATAAAACTCTGGTGAAATTTTTCTTAGAGATTTTCTTTATAAACTTATAATTTAACAATTTACAACTTAAGTATGTATTATTTATTAGTAATTATTTTGTTAATTAAAAAAGAATTTTTAATATAAAATTTATTATGACACTTTTATATTCTATATACGTATTTTATATATATGAGATATATGTACTATACATATATAGGATATAAGAGAGTTACAATTATGTTGTTTTGTCACACACCAACTGATTTTATTAGTGTGGCTCTCTATACATGAGGTTTTATCTTCAAAATTTGGGATTTTGTAACTTTGCTGCTCAAGTACAAATACAACTGATTGTGAAGGTGTCATCACCATACAGTTCTCGTTCAAGGAACTGGAATTGTCATACTCTCCAATGTCATACTGCTCTATTTGTTGGTTTTATTATGATATTTTATTACACGCCAACTGATTTCATCAGTGTTATCTATACAGAAGGTGTTATTTCAAATGCTTACAGATGGATTCCTAAGTATGTGTGGAATCCATTAGAGTCCATGGATATTACTCTCGCCTGTAGGAGCCACAACTGGTTTTTATCTCTCTTTACCGAAGAAACTATATGTTAGACAGAGCACCGTTGTTTTACAAGTCTTTCATTCCTTAGTTTATTTTGTTGTTAGTTATTATATAGATTGCCCAACTACTGGTGTTTTAGCCATATATGGGATGTATCCTCCCTTTGTCGGTTACTATAATCTTTTTATTAATTAAAGACCATATCTCTTTCTATTGGCAAAAAAAAAATTGCTTGAGAGGTAGAAGTGACAAAGAAGAGAAAAGAAAAAGGTTTTAATATAATTAGAAATCATTTATTTTTTACCCTAAAAAAAAAAAGAAAGACAAAGAGTTTTAATTATGTTAATTCACTAAGACAGTTATCTTTACATAGCAATCAAATTTTTTTTAAATACTCCCTTTATTCCAAATAGATTGCTCATTTATTATTTCACAAAGATTGAAAGAAAAAATAGCTATTTTTATTAAAATATAAATTTATACATATTCTTTCTGTTAGATCATTATGTTATCATGAGATGTGTTTAATAAGTAACATTAAATAGAGATATTATAGAAATTTAATATGCCAACTAATTAATTAAAATGATAAGTGAGTTATAATTTAGGACAGATGAGAAAGAAAAGTGAGCCTATCTTTTTTTAATGAATGGAGTAATATTTTAAGCCTTTAATTAATTTATTAGCTTTAAAAAGATTAAAAACTTATAAAATTAATATTAGTTAACTCTTTAGATGGCTAATATATATACTAGACAATATAATTTATATCTAAATATAATTTATACATATATGTATTTTTTTTTTTAAGTTTGAGCGGGTGTGGCCTTGCAAGCCCCCTATCTCTATAGCTGCATGTGAAATTTTTGTAGGGTAATACAACCAATAATTCATTCAATTGAAAATTTATTTTTAGCTTATGATCACACTCCCATTTTTAAAAATATTATAAACTTAATCCCAACATTTTATTAATTTTTAAATTGATTGATCATGATATTAAAAATTGATTGAAGCAAAATAATAGTAACTATAATAACTTGTAGATTGTATTTCTTTGAGAAGTTTTAGATCGTAGGTTGTAGCTTATCCAATCTTTGAAGAAGAAAAAGAAGAAAAGGAAACCATATCTTTGAAAAATAAAAATGTAAAACATGTAAAAATGAAAAAAAAACATTATAAATGAAAAAAAAAATATGAATAGTAAAAATGAAAATAAATGTTGAAAAAGCAATAAATAGTATAATTTTTATATTTTATTTTTAAATTCAGAAAAAAAAATATGGCACTGTGCAATAGGACTGAACACATGTCATAAAGATATTCGAATCGATTCAAATATTTAGACCGAAATATTCAGAACCGAAAGAATCTATTGACTTTTTAACTCTTTCTGAACCAAACTAAATTAATTTTTTAATATAAAATAATTTTAAATATTAATCTATAACTGCACTAAAAACTATATTATATTGAACCGAACCGAACGAAATAACCGAAATGATCGCTTCTACATGATAGCTTATATTGAGCGAATGATTTTTTGATAGATTGTTTTGGGCAACCTATACATGTTTTAGGTGCTGTAATTTTTGCTCATTGTTACTCATAGTAGATTCACTTAAGTGGAGAAGGTTTATTGTCTTGTTGTCGTGATAGCTTCCTTCCTAACACAGTAGTATCAGAGCGAGGTTAATTTGTTAATTGGGTCTAATTTGCTTGTGTGAATAATGGAGATAAATTTGAGTAAAATGATTTATTTAGATGACACAACTATCACAGTTGGAGAGGGAAGATGAAGGATCTTCTAAATTTAAAAAGATTATATTTGCCTATTTTTGCTACTAGTAAAACTGAGTCCAAAACTGATGAAGAATGGGAATTTAAGCATTTGCAAGTTTGTGGCTTTATTCGACAATGGGTTGAAGATAATGTGTTGAATCATATTGCTAATGATACACATGCCAAAACTTTATGGGAAAAGCTTCAATCTTTGTGTGCTTCTAAGACTAGTAACAATAAGTTGTTCTTGCTTAAACAAGCTATTCGTTTGCAGTACAAAGAGGGAAGCTCGGTTCTTGATTATGTTAATGTTTTTCAGGGTATCTTTGATCAGTTGTCTAGTATAGGTGTGAAATTTGATGAAGAAATTATGGTACTCTGGTTGTTAAATACACTTCCTGACTCTTGGGAGAATTTTTGGGTGTCTTTGACAAATTCTGCTCCTGAAAGTGGTGTAACCATGTCGTATGCAAAAACTGGTATTTTGAATGAAGAGATGAGAAGAAGAAATCAGGGGGCATCCACTTCACAGTCAGAAATTTTGGTTACTGAAAATAGAGGGAGAAGTAAAGTAGGAGTCAAGATCAAAATAGAGGCAAGAGCAAGAGTAAATCAAAATCAAGGTATAAGAACCATGAATGTCATTACTGTGGTAAATCAGGGCATATCAAGAAATATTATTTCAAGTAGAAGAAAGAAAATAAGTTAGACAAAGGGAAGCAAGAAGGAGAGGCAATGATAACAATACTGATCGTGTTGCCACCGCCACTTCAGATGATGATTTGGCTATAGTTTATCAAGAGAATATGATTAATGTAGCCTATGATGATTCTGCTTGGGTTCTTGATAGTGATGTATGCTTTCATGTTACATCAAAGAAGGAGTTCTTCGCATCTTATACTCCGGGTGATTTTAGAGTTTTAAAGATGGGTAATGATGGAGTGTCAAAGGTGATTGGCATTGGAACTATTTGTTTAGAGACCCAAAATGGAATAAAATTAGAGCTGAAGAATGTTAGACATACCTCAGACATTAGGTTGCATTTGATCTCCACTAGTAAGCTTGATAATGATGGCTATTGCATCACTTTTGATGATGAAAAATGTAAAATCAGCAAAGACTCCTTAGTTGTGAGTAGAGGAAAGAAGGCTTCAGGCTTATATTGGCTGCAAGCTTCAATATCTATAGATCTTGTTAATGCAGTTGAAGGTGATAGCTTTTCAGAATTATGGCACAATAAGTTGAGTCATATTAGTGAGAAAGAACTAGATTGTCTAGCTAAATTTGCTTTCGGGATTGAAAGGTGCAAGGTTAGACAGATGTGTTCATTGCTTGGCTGGAAAACAGAAGAGGATTTCTTTCAAACATTATTCTCCTTTTAGGAAAAATGATTTGCTTAAGCTGGTACATTCAGATGTATGTGGTCCTTTAAAGGAAAAATTATTTGGTGGTGCACTTTACTTTGTGACCTTTATTGATGATCATTCTAGAACCTTAAAGTCTAAAGATCAAGTTCTTGGTGCATTTAAAGAATTTCAAGCTTCTGCTGAGAGAGAAACTGGAAAGAAGTTGAAATGTATTCACACTGATAATGGTGGTGAGTATTGTGAGACTTTTGATACATATTGTAGAGAACAGAGTATCAGACATCAGAAGACACCTCCCAAGTATCATCAACTGAATGGTTTGGCAGAAAGGATGAATAGAATATTGATGGAGAGAGTCAGATGTATGCTTTCAGATGCTAAATTGCCTAACTCTTTTTGGGGTGAAGCTTTGTATACTGTTTCACATATGATTAATCCAACTCCCACTATTGCATTGGGAAATGATGTTCCAAATAGGATCTGGTATGGTAAGAATGTTTCCTACGACCACCTATGAGTGTTTGGTTGCAAAAGCTTTGTGCATGTTCCAAAAAATGAGAGGTCCAAGTTAGATTCTAAGACTAGACAATGTATCTTCATTGGCTATGGTCAAGATGAGTTTGGTTACCGGTGTTATGATCCTGTTGAGAAGAAACTTGTCAGAAAATGTGATGTGATCTTTGTAGAAGATCATACTATTGAAGATATTGGCAAAGTGGAGAAGACAAAGCCTCAAACTCAAAGTTTGATTGATTTAAATCAAACTCCTTCAGCTCCTACACCTGATTCCATTGATGATGAGAATCAGGTTGATCTGCAAGATGATACTGGTAAGATTAATGTTCCTATTAATGATGTTATTGATGAACATCATGAGGTATGAAGAACTTACAGTCAGGAGGTCTACCAGAGACAGTATGCCTTCTACTAGGTACCCACAGAGTGAGTATGTGTTGTTGAAAGATACAGACGAGCCTGAATGCTATCAAGAACCAATTGAGGGTGAGGAGAAGGCTAAATGGGTTGCAGCTATGAATGATGAAATGAAATCCTTGTATAATAATGAGACATTTGAACTGGTGAAGCTTCTCAGGGACAGAAAAACCTTAAAGAATAGGTGGATCTATAAGATGAAGCAAGAAGACAATTCATCATCTCCGCGGTTTAAAGTCAGATTAGTTGTCAAGGGTTTCAGTCAGAAAAAGGGAATTGATTTTGAGGAGATTTTCTCAACAGTCATCAAGATGTCTTCCATTCGAGTTATAATGGGCTTGGCTGCTACTCTTGATTTAGAGATTAAGCAAATAGATGTGAAGACTGCTTTTCTCCATGGTGACTTAGAGGAGGAGATTTACATGGAGCAACCAGAAGATTTTATGATGAAGGGAAAAGAAGACCATGTTTATAGACTGCGAAGAGCTTGTATGGTTTAAAACAAGCACCAAGGCAATGATATAAGAAGTTTGAGTCTTTCATGGTTCAGCAAGGCTACAAAAAGACTACTTCTGATCATTGTATTTTTGTGCAATAATTTTCTGACAATGACTTTATCATTTTGTTGTTGTATGTTGATGACATGTTTATTGTAGGTCCTAACTCTGTAAGAATTAAGAACTTAGAGAATGAGATGAGCAAGTCCTTTGATATGAAAGATTTGGGGTCAGTAAAGCAGATTCTTGGCATAAGAGTTATTCGTGACAGAAAATGCAAGAAGTTATGACTATCTCAGGAAAGGTATGTTGAGAAGGTACTACGGCGGTTTAATATGACTAAGGCAAAAGCTATAAGTACACCTCTTTCCTCATCCCTTAGTTGAGTGTGAAGCAAACTCCTTCTAATGAGGAAGATAAAGAATACATACAAAAAGTTTCTTATGCATCTGCAGTAGGAAGTTTGATGTATGCCATAGTTTGTACAAGACCAGATATAACTCATGCAGCTGGTACAATTAGTATATTTCTTTTTAATCCAGGAAAAGAGCATTGGAATTTTGAGATATCTCCGTGGCACTTCTAGTTTGAAGTTGTGCTCTAGGACTGATGAGCTTATGCTTTGTGGTTATACAGATTCTGATATGCTTGGTGATATTCAGTGGCGGAACCATAAATTCATCGAGGGGGCAAAATTTACACATAAAAAATTACCGACGAGTAATTATAAATTTATAGTTCCAATGTTATTAACCTAATCACAATTTATAATTTAAATTTTATTAAGCTAATCACAATTTATATTAAATTTATATTTTATATTTTAATTTATTATATAATTTATATGGTTTACATGTATATATATATACACATGTGGGAGAGGGAAGGAGGGGCCCATTACCCCCCCCCCCAACCCCCCCTCTCCCTCCGCCCCTGGTGATATTGATTCAAAAAAGTCTACTTCTGATTATTTGATTACCTTTGCAGGGGAAGCTGTGGCATGGCAATTCAAGTTGCAAAAATGCATTGTTTTGTCTACCACGGAGGCTGAATTCATTGCAGCCACAGAAGCTTGTAAGGAGATGCTGTGGATGAAAAAGTTCATGAACTAGCTTAGGTTTACTCAGAAGAGATATGTGTTGTTTTGCTTTAGTCAGAGTGCTATTCATCTTAGTAAGAATATTACTTTTCATGGTAGATCAAAACATATTGATGTGAGGAATCATTGGATTCGTGATGTTTTGGATTCTAAATCCGTTGAAAAAATATATACAGATGATAATGGTGCTGATATGTGCACCAAAGCTCTACCAAGAATGAAATTTGAAGTATGTTGTTTGAGTGCCAGTTTGGCATCCTCTTCCACATAGTCGGGAATGGGGAGAATTGTTGGGTTTGGGTATTCACTCATATATGGTAAAAATCTATTGTTAAGTAAATTTTTGTCTTTTCACCTAAGGAGTATTTTTGTCTTTTCACTTGGAATATTTAATCTTCATTTCCAGCAGAATTGTGTGTGTGGTGTGTCTTTAATCATTTTATACAAAAATCAAAAAGAGAAATAGAGAGTGAGAGAAGAAAAGAAGAGAAAAAATCAGTTTGAGCTACCTGTCTTTCGACGAAGATCCGACGGTGAAATTTGCTCCATTTGGTTGATTTTTGGTGGAGAGGTAGAAGACTCTATGTTCTTCATTCTGAACGGTGGAGATTCAAAAGTTGAGGTTTTGTTGTTAAAATCATGTTGTTCGTCTGGGCGTTTCCAACACTGTCGTGCTTCACCATTTTCAATGGTTGGGCAGTCATCCTTTCTCTGATGGAGTTGTTTTTTGTGAGTTTTTTTCTTGACTTCCTATTCTTTATTTTGAACGGTGGAAATTGAATTTTAACGGTTGAAATTTTTTCAGAAATTATTAGAATAGAGGACTTTGTTGTGATTCTCTCTTTGTGTTGTTCTCTACTTATTGTGTTGGTATGATGTTGAGCCTTTGATTTTTGGTTGTTGTGATTGTTGAAAATTTGTAAAACGTTATTTGTGATAGTAGATATCATTTGCTTAGACCGGCATGAGGTCTCATGGTTTTTTATCCTTCACACTGAAGGAGTTTTTTGCCATGTTAAAAAAATTCTTGTGTTCATATGATGAATGGTTTTTTAATAGATTGTTTTGGGCAGCCTATACATATTTTAGGTGCTGTAATTTTTGCTCATTGTTACTCATAATAGATTCACTCAAGTAGGGAAGGTTTATTATCTTGTTGTCGTGATCGCTTCCTTTCCAACATGTATAATCTTACTACTTAAATAATAGACCATAGTCAAATTTTTTTATTAATACTTAAGAAATTCAAATTAAATTTAAAAATATTGAACTGGTGGTCTCAATACGTAGTCTGCGATCACCTTCTTCTAAGAAGGTACAACATTAAGTAAAACAAATGCTTTTTTACAATAATGAAAAGAACGTGGAGGTCACGAGTTTTCTTAATATTTTAATGCAATTTCATTCAATTAAGCTATTGATTGTTCAGCTAAAAAAAAAAAGCTATTGATTGTTTGAAAGTAGAGAGTCATGAAAAATGCAAAGTTTCTACTTTCATATCCTCCAATATTAAATTCCACAGAGGACTTCTAATTTTTACACTCATTTGAACATTACTTTATATAATATAATATAAAGGAAGGAGAAATATATAAGTTACATCTCTCTCTCTCTGATATAAAAATACACCTTAAATAGCTAGTATCAAAATTCATACCATTTCTAAGCACATTATACTCTAATGTCAAATTCTCTCTCCAATTTATTCCTTACTCCAAATTTTCATAATTTCTTTCGAAGATGATGATTTTGACGTCCTATCATCTCCGGTATGCTTCAAGCACGATTGCGGCAATAGAGTTTCAATTCAATACCCATTTTGGTATGTGAATTCTAATACTCAAAATCAATATTGTGGATATCCAAATTTTAATCTTTCATGTTCTAATGATCAACCCGTACTTAGTTTACCAAGTGATGATTATTATGTTAAAAATATAAGCTATTCAGATTATACCATAATCCTAGTGGACATTGATATCTCAGGCCAAACATGTCCTAGGGCACGCTGCAATCTTATTTTAGGAGATTTACCACTCAATTATACAAATTTAGATTTGAACCTCACTTTTTACTTCATTGCACCTCCAATCCTTTTTCTTTTACTCCGACTCCTAGTGGCGGAGGGAGTGGGTGGTCCTAGGGGACAATGAACCCTCCTCCCTTCCTCCCACACTTACATGCATATATATATATTAATATATATATATATGTATGTATATATGTATATGCATATATATATGTTTGTGTATATATATATGTATGTATGTGTGTGTATATAATTATATAGTATTTTATTAAAATTATATATATAGTATTATATTTATATATTGGCTTTTTTATTATGTATTTTTTATATATAATATTTTATTAAAATTTTATATATACAGTATTTTTTATATATATTAGCTTTTTTTACCATATATATATTTTTAATTTGTGGGTATTTAGAGTTTTGTGATTAGGTATATATATATATATAGTATTTTATAAATATATATATATATATATAGTATTTTATATACATATTAGTTTTTTTCAACATATATTTTTTTAATTAGTTGATATTTAGAGTTTCGCGATTAGGTATATATATATATATATAGTATTTTTATAAAAATTATAGTATTTTATAAAAATTATATATAGCATTTTATAAATATTAAATTTTCTATCATATATGTTTCTTTTTTTTATTAGTGAGTATTTAAAATTTTGTGATTAGATATTTAGGTTAATACTAAAATTTTACAATTTAGGTATGAATTAGATAAAATTTCTCATTGGAAAAAAATTTTAATTTAAAATAGTATTTAATAAAATTCTATAAATAAATTAATGAATCTAAAAATTGAAATAAAAAATATATAAAAAAATTTAATAAAATTTTAGAATATAATAAATAACATAAAATTTTGATAGAATTTTTTTTTAGAAATTTATAATAAATATTTAAATTTTATTATAATATTAAACGTTTAATTTTATATTTAATTCGTCAGTAATTTTTTAATTTAAAAAATTTATCTTCTTCGTTCGGTTTATGATTTTGTCACTGCTTGCTTTTATAGAATGTTTGTGATTTGATGCGTTGCAGTTGTATGTTATTATGGCGGAGAATGAGATAGAGCTGATTGGATTGGAAAATGCGAAGAGAAAGTGGTGGCAACGGTGATGAGGACAGAGATAACAAGTAGTAATTTGATAAATGGTTTTGGCGGAGCCATGAATAATGGGTTTGTGCGTGATTGGAGGAGGGTTAGCGACTGTGGTGATTGTGAGGACTCAGGTGGGTTTTGTGGGTATAATAACACTGCTCAGAAGTTCTTGTGCTTTTGCAATGACGGCTCCGTGCAAAACCACCAGTGCAAAGGTATGTTCTTTCTTTTTCTTGAGTTAAAACTATGCTATTTTTTAGAATTTAAGGCCATTTAATACACTATAGGAATAGATAATACACTATCAATTTTTATTTTCTTCATTGTTGATTGGAGTTTTTTTTTAAAAAAATTATAATTTTTAAATATTTTTATTTTGAAAAAGTAAAATGGAAAATTATTATTTTTAAATTTTATATATTAATTATTAAATTATTAAATATTTTTTAAAATATAGATTATTAAAATATTATGAATTATAAAATTATAGAAAAATATTTATTAATATAATAAATTATTGATATTAAAATATTAATTAATAAATAATTTATAATATTAAAATTAAATAATTATTTAAAATATGAAATATATTAAAATTATTAAAATTTATTAATATTATAAATTATAATATTAAAAAATTATTTTTAATATTATCAATTATAATATTTTTAATATAAATTATTTATTTTTAATATAAATTATTTATTAATATTTTTAATATTAATTTCATAATATTATAAATAATATTATATTTAAAAATATTATAAAAATCATATATAATATAAATTATTATAAATTTTTTAATATTTTAGGTTATTTGTTAAATTATAGATTATTAAATTATTATAAATTATAAAAAATATTTATTAATATTTTAAAAATATTAATTAATAAATAATTTTTAATTTAAAAAGTTTAATTTGACTCCTAATCTTTAATTTTAGTTCAAATTGACCCATACTGTTAACTATTTAATGGTTCCATTAAAAAAAATAATAATTTAGACTAAATTTTAAAGAAAAAATACTTATTTAATAAAAAAAAATCTCAAGGACTAATTTAAATTTTTTACTATAGTTCAAGAGCTGAATTAAGCCTTTGTCCTATTATCATTAACCTTTTTTAATTTTATCTTTTCATTTCTCTAAAATCTACAAATTGCAAGAATGATATTCTGTTCCATTAAAAATTTTGAATTTTGAAACTTAGTTTAACTTCAATATTTTCAGCCATAATAAATAATTAAAATATTTAAACTTGACTCAATTAAATTCAGTATTATTAAAATAAATAAATTCATTGATACTAAAATAATAATTGAATATATTTGAATAATTTCAAATTCGAAATTGTATTAGTAAATTATAATATACATTATAAAAACTTCAATATTCAATTTAAGAGTACCTCTTGAGTGTTATATATATATATGACTTAAACTTGGCTCGATTTATTACTCAAACTACTCAAATTTAAATACACAAAATTGTAAATATTTTACAAGTTGAATCAAAGTAGCTTATAGATACATTAACTCATTTACTCTGCCATAGGATGGAGTTAAATTTTGAGGGTGCTATCCATGCATTTATGTCTCAGATTGATTAGTTCCTCATTAGTGTTTCTAGAAATTAATAGAGTGGGAAGGTAATTTTCCTCGTGAGGATAGAGCTGGATTGGTATTACTGTTGTCAGCCAGGTAGAAATTTCTTAGAATATGTCCTAAATTCGAACTAGACCCACATAGATTTGAACCATAAAATGGTTGTGTATAGAAACAATACTCCAAAATTTTTGATTCTTTGTGCTAAGTTTGATCCTAAGATGAGAAATTTATTTGCATCTTGAACAAGTCCAATTGACATGTGGCTGAACTTGTCCTATTCAAAAACTATTTTTAAAAAATTATACTATAGATATTACCAATTCCATAGAATAGTCCATGATAAATATGATTAACATATAATATTGTTTTTAAAAAAATGTATTTCACACCCAACTTTAATAAAAAAAATTAATAAGTATCTTCAAAATAAGTCTTTTTTAAAAATACATCGCTCTATATTTAAATTAAAAAAATTATCAATAAACATATAGATCAATTTAGCTAAAATATAGGTCTTAAATTCTATATTAAAATTCAGTAAAAAAAGTTTTATCCCTTTTACAGTTCTATCTCAACTTGACTATGAAAAAATAACTTATATTATATTTTTTTACAATAGTATATAATTTTTGTTGACAGATCTAATATGTATATTAAGTGTAAGGTTTTTTTATTAAAAAGAAATCTGACGTTAACTCCTAAACCATTCCCACTTTATTATTGTTATATTAAGACATCATATTATATTTATTATAATTAAATTGCTAAAAAATTATAAAAAATTTACGTGTGATACGGTGTTTGATGTCAATTCAGTAAAAGAATGGAGTTGCTTATCTGATTCACTCTACATCGCCAATCATGAAGGAAGCTATTGCTCTTTGGAAGGCAGTTCAAAAAGCAATATATTTGCAGTTAGATTTTCGTATATTTGAATCAGATATCCAGCAACTTATCCATGCAATCAACAATCCTGATTTTTGTCCCATTGAGATTGACTCAGTTATATTATGTATTAAAAGTCTTAGGAGTTATTTTAGAGGTGTTAGTTTTGTTATTGCTCGAAGGAGTTGTAACAAAATCACAGACTGACTTGCTTCTAATGTATTTGCTTCTAAACTTAGATCAGACTGGTCTTCTAATTATTCTCCACAGCTTCAAAAGCTGTTGGAGGAAGACTATGTATCACAGTTTTAATTCAATCTAATTATATCGTTCAAAAAAAAAATTCAGTAGAATTTAAATAGTGATAATAAAAATGTGTGTTATTATACAAGTGTATGTTGTTTGTCATGTCGTGACTGAAACTCTGAAATGTCTTTGAGCTATTTCGCAGTAGCTTCAAGTGGTCAAACTTTAGAAATTTGATAAACGTCTATCGCCCGCCAATCTCATCTTCTACCAAACAAAGTCGTTAATATTTCTAGTTCAGAAGTCTCAGTCAAATGCCATTTTTGTTTTCTCTCTCTTACATTTCACAAGTTCTATTTTATTTTATTTTCTAGTAGTAGGACATCATGATGCACACCTCTCTCGTCAAAGCGAGTATCGGTCACTTCTTCGTTTTTACATTAAATTAGGGAAGAGCGTTCGATTAACTTTACTATCTCTTTCAATTTCTTTGAAAGATGATGGTGATTTAGATTTAATAATAGTGTGTTACCCATCAATCCCTTACCTCTCTTGAATCAGAATTTTCTTGTGTCAAAAAAAAAAAAAATGGTTACCCATCTGTTCTCGCCATCCCATACACGCTCCATCATCACCCTCTTGCTTCTCCTACTCTTTGTTCAAAAAACTTATTGCGAAGAAAATAGGAATTATACAGAGTGCAATAAGCCCTTTAGATGTGGGAATTTGGAAAATCTCCCTTATCCTTTCTGGGGCGATGGAAGACCTGAAATCTGTGGGCATGAAGGGTTTAGGCTACAGTGTGCAGATGATCAGTTCCCTGTATTAACAACAAACCGTCAAGCATTTAGTGTATTGTCTATAAATTATTCGGAAAACGAGATGCGGATTGCTCGAATGGATTACTCGGAAAAAACCTGTCCTCAAAATTTGTCCCCCACAACTCTGAACGAGACTCTATTCAGTTATGATGTAATTCCTTTTCTGAATATAAGTTTATTCTACAATTGTAGTATACTGATCGGGATACCGGATCCATACAGATTTGATTGCCCCCAAAACAATGGGTTTTATGCAACTGAAATTCTTTTAAAGGAATGGAGGAGGGTCTACCCAGACCCCTTGCAATGCTGCAACAGAGTGGAGGTTCCAGTTGCAAGGACGGCTCTTCAAGGACCTTTGCCTTTTGATGGTTTGTTGGGAGTATTGCGCGAAGGGTTTAATATAGGCTACAATTATGAGGAAGAAAGCTGCAACACATGTAAGGATTCAGGTGGGATTTGCGGCAGCAATCCCCCTTTCTCTCTGTTCACTTGCCATTGCCGTGACCAATCTTATCCTTCCAAATGCCCAGGCCGTGGTACGCTTTCTCCTTTCTCTTTGGCCTTTCTTAGTAATTAACATATTATTCTTTTATTTTTTAATTTCAATAGATTTAGGACGTTTAGGTGTGATTTCTTTTAAAAATTTAGTTTAATTAATTAAATTTAGAATAATTTAATCGGTTTAATAAAAAAATTTATATAAATTTAATTTTTAGTTCGATTAATAATTAATCAGTTCGATTCAGTCAGTTAACTATTAACCAATTTTTTTAAATTTATTTAGTGATTATTTTTTATTTAATTCTTTAATTATATAAATTTTTATTGTAAAATAAAGTTATTTTTTAATTTTTTAATAAATTTTATTTAGTTATTTAATTATATTTATTTTTTTAAATAAAATTTTTATTATAAAATTTTAAAAAAAAATCAGTCGGTTCGGTTAATTAACTGAACAGACTAATTTAGTTTGATTAATTAATCGAACTGATCGATTTAGTTTGATTAATTAATCGAACAGATCAAAATAGAAATTCGATTAGTTAAAATATTTTAAAAAATTTAATTCGGTTAATCGATCGAATCGGTCGGTTAATTAACAGAATCTACTGACGCTTACCTTTAATTTCTTTGGAACATAATTAACTCTCATTTTGTAGATTTTAACTCAAATTAAAATTTCTTTTATTACTTTTCAAAAAAAATACTATTACCTTTTATTAATTTATTTTAAATCAAATGTGTCACATTAGTCATTAAATTTTAGATTAAGTTGTTTATATTCAAGCCAATTTTTTTTATGGGTATTCAAGCCAATTTAAAGAGTTTCACATATTAATATGTTGATTGAATTTTCATAGAATTATTCGAATTTGAGTCATTATAAGTTTGACAAAAATTCATACTAATTTGATTGGATTTACCCCTCTAATTGGGAGGTCATATTTTATAATTTCGAAAAATTAAAGATTGAATTCCTTTTATTAAAATAGCATATTACCATTTTCTGGGAAAATTGTACTTGTTTCTGTGTGCACTGTTCATTAGGTTAGCATAACACTTTGATTTAATTAATTAGAATGCAGGGTGGTCCATGTTGATATATTTTGTTTTTTATTTTAATATAACATGTGTACTTGCTTGCGGTCATGATCGTTGACTGCTGACTAGCCTCCTAAAAAAATCCAATATTCTTTAGCTGACTTTGAATTTGGAGTTTCACGTTTGCTTTCCATTTCCCCCATATATTTATCAAGTTTGAACCCGTCAATGGTCAGTACATGAGATGAGAAGGCTCTAGGAAATTGCCTTGCCACGCCACCTTCATTCCTGGGCCTAGTCCCTAAGTTTTTCTACATTTAAACCCAGATTGCAAATCAATTACATATTAGTCATTTTCTTAGAAGAACCCAAATTCCAAATGGTTGGCATATGGTAAAGGAGGACTCTTTTTCCACAACAAACCAAGTCCTCCTTCAAAAAGTCGTTATCCACTCCAATTGTCCCAAAATGCCCTCACCTATCTACTCTATTTCTTTATCCGTCATACTGCATATGATGGGTATAATTGTATATCCAACTCCGTTTCTTTTCTTCTGTCAACTTCTTTCCTGCCTGTTGCTCCGTATATTCTCTGCATATTATTACTTTTGAGACATTGGCTGGCCTTCACCTTATAAGGGAAATATGATTATAGAAATTTTATTGATCATCATGAAGTCATTATTACTGAAATGATATCCATAATCTTAAATAATTTACCTCATTGGTAGAAAAATCTTGAATTTTCTTCTCTACATATGCGCATTTTTGTCATGAATTTGACCACTGATATTTGACTTTTTTTTTTTTAATTTAAAGAAAAATTTATCGGCAAGAATTATGAAAAATGATTTAATATTTTAAGCAGAATCTTGATCTTGAAAGCTATAGATTATAGAGTTTAAGGTATTTCTTCATATAATCTTAATATTATAATTGAAGGTAAATCTTTTTGAATTTTGATTTTTAGTTTAAATGTCTGTCACATTATTTATATTCAAATTAAATTAGCTGTTATGATATTGAGCAGTTGACCAATCACGTTTACTTTTCCTATCAAATTGGGTTGTCACGTCCAGTCTAGAATTCCCAAATATTTCCCCTTGCAGATTGTAGCAATTCCATGCCATAGTTATATATATGTTTTTATTTTGAATAATATATAAATATGAAGTTAGTGTGTTTTTTCTGGTAGAAAAAAAGAAAATTATGGCAAACACTTGTAATTTTGTTGTAGTAGTCCCCACAAGAAATATGCTAGTCAGCTCATGCCTCTTAAAGTTGTTGAATTGTAGTAACTCATTATCCTTGCTGTTGCTTCAACCAAAAATTCTCTCTTTTTTCCTCATAGTCAGAGCCCCAAAATTTTAGACAATCAGTTGCAGCCTCTTAAAACCAAGACCAAGAACATTACCAGTTCTAATAAATTTTCCTCTAAATGCTTCTCTTCATTCTTCTTTCACTCCAATGGATTCTATAAGCTTCCTTTTCATTTCCCATGAATCTGTTTTCATTTCTTTCACTATTGCCATCTTCATAACTTTTGCTAACCAATCCTGTTCAATGGATGATCAAAAGTTCCAGCCTTGTGCAACAGTTTCCTGTGGCAAAGGCCCTAACATAAGCTACCCTTTTCGCTTATCTCATCAAGAACCCTTTTGTGGCTATCCGAATTTCGGTATCAATTGTAACCATAATGATTACCCAATTCTTAGAATCTCTAATGATGATTATATAATTAAACATATCTTCTACGACATTCAGTCTTTTCTTGTGGCTAGTGCTAGTGTCTATGAGGAGGAGGACCCATGTCCAACTCCTTTGCATAATTTTACCCTCGACCGAACTCCATTTAATAGTAGTCCTGTTTATATCAATTTTTCTTTCTTATACAATTGTACCTCTCAGCCTGAAGAGTTCCCTGCATATCCTATAATTTGTGATACTAATACTTCTCTTTATTCTTTTGCTGGTTTTCACGTTGAAGAACTATATACTTACTACAACTATTCTTTGAAATCATGTCACGGCTTTGTTAATGCTCCTTTGCATAATACTAGAGATTTTGGTAGTTTGTCAAAAGATAATTATATTGAGATTTTAAAGATGGGGGTCCTCTTGAACTGGACTGCACATAATTGCAGTACTTGCAAAGAAGTGGAGGTCGCTGTGGATTTCAGAATAATGAATTTGTTTGTTTTTGCCATGATCGGCCTCATTCTGATTCTTGTGATGATGGTAATTCTGATTCATCAGCTTCTAATGTTCATTGTTAGTTTTAGATTAGCCATTTCTGTTTAACTTAGCTTTAGACTATGAAGATTTTTTTTCCAATTTTTACTTATTTATTTTGCTGTTAAAGTCAAGATGGGGTAAGTTTAATTAAGGCAATATTTAGTAGAAGATCAGGACAAGACTTCGCATTAGTCAAGTCAATCCATGCTATAGAAGGGGCTCCTGGCAAATTAGGAAATTAAGTGATGGGGATAGGCTTATTTAAGCTATTTTCTGCAGACTGCAAGTTACTCTATGTATTCACATGACCTCTTCAACGAGTAGAGCTTGTCACTCTCAACTAGTTGTTGCGCTAAACATAGATTCAAAACGGAAGCTCTGATGAAAATTCATATCTCAATTGAATGGTTAAAACATCACCTTTCCTTCCTGGTCTGTGAATATTATCTGATTTTACCAATTGGCATTTTTCGTTATTTATTTGACTTTAAACGAGTGATATTTTATGTCCTTAAAATTTGAAGTTTTCAATTCTGCCTGAAAAGGATTTGCCTCGATTAAATATAGTATTAACTTCTGTTTTTTCTGGCAAAAAAATACTACTCCATTAAAGTTTGCTAGCAGCAATAGTTACTTAGGTGTTCTAATTGAAGCACAGCATTGCTGTTATATTATGAACCAATTAAATCTCTGTACATAATAAAGTTGTAATAATCTTGCACAAACCTACAGAATGAATTTTTTAATTTGATGGAATTTCATATTCTTCTATTGCAGGCAATGGTCGAAATGTGAGAATGAAAGTAGGCATTGGTAAGATGCTCCCCCTAGCCTCTTAATTTCTCGCATGCTATGTTGTCATTGAGAATGTCTTTCACTTCCTTTCTTGTTCAACCAGGCATTGGAGCAGGTTTTGGAGGTGCAATAATAATGTGCATGATCTTCTGGATCTATCTTCGCCCTAAGAGAAGAGCATATGCTCCATCTTCCTATGTCTCTCAAAGCATGAGCTCAGACTTCTCCTCTTCAAAGTCGGATATTGAGAAACGAAGTATCTACTATGGTGTTCATCTCTTCAGCTACGGTGAACTAGAAGAGGCTACTAACAATTTTGATTCTGCTAAAGAACTTGGAGAAGGTGGTTTTGGCACTGTATATTATGGTAAGAACAAACAGTCATTATATTTCTTGAGGCATTCTTATTTAAATGAAAATTTGTCACAAATATGCTTCCTTCATTTAGGCAAACTCCGAGATGGGCGTGCTGTTGCAGTCAAACGCTTATATGAGAACAATTACAAGAGGGTAGCGCAGTTCATGAATGAAGTTGATATCCTAACTCGCTTGCGCCATCGAAATCTTGTCTCTTTATATGGCTGCACCTCTCGCCATAGCCGTGAACTGCTGCTTGTATACGAGTACATTTCCAATGGAACAGTTGCTGATCATCTTCATGGAGAAAGTGCAAAGCCTGGTGCACTTCCATGGACTACTCGGATGAAAATTGCAGCAGAGACTGCTAGTGCATTAACTTACCTACATGCTTCAGATATTATCCACCGTGATGTCAAAACCAACAACATTCTCCTCGATGATAACTTTTGTGTTAAAGTTGCGGATTTCGGATTGTCTCGTCTTTTTCCAATAGATGTTACCCATGTTTCAACTGCTCCACAAGGGACACCTGGTTATGTCGACCCGGAGTATCATCAATGCTATCAGCTTACAGATAAGAGTGATGTCTACAGTTTTGGAGTAGTCTTGATTGAGCTTATATCATCAATGCCTGCTGTTGATATCACTAGGCATAGGCACGAGATTAATTTGTCAAACATGGCAATCAATAAGATCCAAGGTGGTCAACTGGATGAACTTGTAGATCAAAGTCTTGGGTTTCAATCAGACTATGCTATAAGGAAAATGATAAATGCAGTGGCAGAATTGGCATTTCAATGTTTACAAAGTGAAAAGGATTTAAGACCGTCTATGGGAGAAGTGGTAAAGACACTAATGGTGATTGAAACTAAGGACTACAAATTACTCAAGGCAGAGGAGATGGATATTCTATCAGATGATGTGGGGTTGCTTAAGAGTGGTCCTCTGCCACTTTCTCCTGACACTGTCATGATGAACTGGAATAGCAGTACTACTACACCTAATATCAGTAGCTAAGTTTCGCTGAAATTTTTTGGTAAAAAGACTCAGAGCATCATATGTGAAGAGGTGGGCAACAATGTCAGTTTGTTTTCATCTACTAGACATTAGTACTGTGGAAGAGAAGTAAATATATTATTTTGAGAAAGCAACATGTCTGTTCTAAGGCTTGTAGTTGCTGTTTTTATTTTCAACAGATTTTTTCCTCTCTACTAATTAATTATATATTAGTTCAAATAAAAAATATTGTTTTATTCATTATACTGACTGTATTTTAGCACATATTCTGTATATTGTTAATTGCAATGAAGCTAATTTAGTACAGCAGAGTGTGTATTCGTTTCATTGCTTGATACTGATTGTTGCTATGTCCATGAACTTATCACTACACGCTGCAAATGACTGATTGAAGATTTTCTTTTCTTTTTCCATGGCGAGACAAAGATCTGCTAAAAATTAACCTTGATTCAAATAGTTTCTTTTTCATTCATTGATTCTTTGTTTTGGTAATTAAATCAGATTTTTTTTACCAAAAATGAAGTCAATTAAATCATGTACACTTCAACAATGCAACTCCTTTTTAACAAAAGTAATCCACTGCAGTTAAAAACAGCAGCCCAGCAGTTTGACCAAAAACAATAAGCTCCTATGCACTCGACATTTACAGATCCCGATCAGATAGTGCAGCAAACCAGACCAGCACATGGCTATTCCATGATTACTGTTGCCAAGCATTGCCCCAAGACAATGTAACGACCCAGCTATTAGAAATACAGAGAGAGAGAAACAGAGAAGAAAAGAAAGAAACAGAGAAGAAAAGGAGGAGCAGGGGAAGAGATAAATAGAAATTAGGGAGAAGAGAGAGGAGGGAAGAAGAGAAGAGATAGAGATGTTGAGAATTTCCTTAGTCACTCTCAAAATATTTTGTATTTTGGTGGGAAATTTATATTTTGAAATCTGAATATTTGTTGTAATTGTAAGAAAATCAGTAGTTATGGTAGTAGATATGGGTTAGTTTTCGTGTGTTTTAAGTAATCTAAGTATGGGAGATGGTTAAGGTATGGCTATTGTCCAACTTTGTACTCAAAATTCTAACTATTATCTCTCTATATATTGTAAGAAAATCAATGAAAAAGTAGTTGCAGCTGGTGCTCAGTTTGTTATTCTCATTTTGTCTTTAAAACTCTAACATGATATCAGAGCTAAATTTTTAAGGGCTGTGAGGTTTGAGAAATTAAATTAAAATGAATTTTTTTCTAGAGATTAAATACCATTTTTTTAAGAATGTCTTTAACCAGCCATGTTGCTCCTACTATTCCTTCTTTTTCTGGTGAAAATTACCAGATTTGGGCAATTAAGATGAAGTCTTACTTAAAGTCTACAGGATTATGGGAAATTGTAGAGCATGATAGAGAGGTTCCACTACTTAGTGCTAACCCAACAATAGCTCAAATCAAGCACCGTGAGGAGGAGAAAATGAAAAGGGAATAAGGCTGTCACTTGAGCTTATATCATCGCTGCCTGATATTAATTATGCATCAACATAAGATTAATTTGTCTAACATGGCAATCAATAAGATCTTGAATAATGCACTGGATAAACTTGCAGATCGAAATCTAAGTTTTCAACCAGACTACGGTCTTAAAAAAAAAAGAAAATAACTGCAGCGGCAGAGTTAGCATTTCAATGTCTGAAGAGTGAAATGAAGTTGAGACCGTCAATGATGCAAGTCCAAGAGACTCCAAAGAAGATACAAAACAAAATCTACAATACAGAGAAGGCAGAGAAGACGATAGATACTCCATCGGAAGATGTCTGCGTCCATTTTCACTAGACACTGTCACTGGGAAATGGATCAGCTGTTCTATTACACCTAATTTCAGTGTTTGGACAGTTTTGATTACTTCACTATATTTTCCAGTAAATAGCACAGTTTTAAATGATTAATAGTGGCATTATAGCTACAAGGCAATGTTTTTTCATTGTGAAATTGAAATGTGATGCAAAAGCTGCACTGGTAAAACCTTAATGAATTTATCACTACATGCTGCTATTTAAATCACATTTTCTTCTTCTAAGGTCACAGACATAAAAGCTATTCTCTTTCTCCTGGCATTCAGAAATAATTATAACCTGAAACATGTTCGACCCTAAATGATTATCATAACTTAGTTTATGAAGTCAACATTGATGCGATCCTTAAGAAAATCTAGTTTATTTGTATTGGATAAGAGGGAAAAAACAAAACCAAAGGAAACTGGTACGTATGTTGCTATCTGCAGAAAGTTGCAATCACTTCACATTATGAAGAAAAGAAATTCTCCTATTTGTAGAGAATGAACATAACTGATGAGAATGTATAGATCCTGTGGAAGAGCAGAAATAGAAACCCAACCTTTTTTTATCCTGAATGACTCATTTTATTTCTGTTCTGTTTTATTATGGATCATTATGTTATAGGTTTATAAAATTTATACAAGCCTCTATTTGATATTTTAGATGCAGATTTTAAGATTACAAATTGATTTCCCTTAATTATTGAGTTAATTCTCTTTAAATGCTTACACTGCATAAAATACAATATTAGTTTTATGCTTATTTTTCAAACTACAAAGAACCAAAAAAAAAGAATTTTGTATCGACTTGCCAAATTATAAACCATAAGTAAAAATTTGTAGTGTATTCTTGTCTTAAACTGAAGAAGCAGAAGGGTTACCTCCTGAAGTTGGGGGGGAAACATTGAAAGGCTTTGGAGGAATTTCCAATGCTTCACCCCAAACTTCCAACATAAATAAAACCTCACTCATAGATGGCCTCTGCAAAGGATTTGTCTGTATGCACCACAGTCCTACTAATATCATTTTTCTTGCAATTTCATAATCATCTTTGGTGATGACAGAATATAGTCCCAAGTCATTTTGAAGTTGGAGCCGGTGATAAATCCAATATGGAAAATAGATTTTAATCCCATCATCCGCTCTAACATTTGCATTCTTTCTTCCACTAACCATTTCCAATATCATCATTTCATGGCTATACACGTCTGCCTTATGTGAAACTCTTCCAAAGCTTCTACTGTATACTTCTGGAGCAATGTATCCAATCGTTCCCATGGGGTCTTCCGTAAATGTAATACTTTCTTTCTTTGAACATAGTTTAGAAAGTCCAAAATCAGTTATCTTTGGATTAAAATTTTCATCAAGAAGTATGTTATGAGGTTTGATATCAAAATGCAAAATCCGAGTGTTACATCCACCATGTAAATACTCAAGTCCTCGAGCTATTCCAACTGCAATTTCGTAGAAATTTTCCCACCTTAGAGAGCAACAGCTTTCCAAGTGTCTCTGTTGTATATGAACTTTTCAAGTGAACCATTAGCCATGAACTCATAAATGAGTGCTCGCTTGTGACCTTCAAAGCAGAATCCTAACAAAGAAACTATATTAACATGTGAAGTTTGACTAATTGTAGCGACTTCATTAATAAATTCTTCCCCTTTCCGCTTCCCTTTCAAATTGTCAATAAGGATCTTCACTGCTACAGGACGACCATCTACGAGCCTCCCTTTGTAAACACTTCCATAGCCTCCTTGGCCTAATTTATTCTTGAATGAGTCTTTCATTTTCTTTACATCTGAGTAGCTGTATCTTTTTGGAGCAATGGACTGTCTAATAACTTTCTCAATACTCCAATAACTATTATTCGTTTTTCCTTTCCGGAAGGGGATAATAACCGTTTGATTTGATGCTACATTGTCTTTTAAGACACCAAAAGGAACTAACAATGACGGAGGAAAATAATATCCCAGTCAACGAAAACCCAGATATTCCTATTAAAGACTTCTTTAGACTTGATTCTTGGCCTGCAACACAATAAGTTGCATCAAACAAGCTTAAAGTTTTAGGCTAGAAAGTACGAGTTCAAACTCCAACCAGAGCCTTATTATTATTATTTTTTTAAAAAAAGAAAGAAGATGCAGGCCCGGCCCTTGGGTAAGCCAAGGCAGCCCATTGCCTAGGGCAACCCACCCAGGAGGGCAACCCACTACATATATATATATATATATTTACATTAATACACATGAGTAGTAAAAGAAAATTAATAAATGGGCTACTTCCTTTGTTTATAAAAATATATATATACAATGCCCACAAATAAAAAAAATTGATAGTCTTCAAAGTAATTAAACAATCAAAATTTTAAATTATCTGGGGCAACCAAAAGTAATGGATTGACCCTGGATACAGGCTAGAAGAGTAGAGTAAGAGAATACCAATTTCATACCAGAACTCATTCTTGATCCTGAACAGGATGCATTCCCAGGTTGCTCTTTCTGAAGGCAAAGAAACTCATGCGTGGTCAAATTAGAACCACAAATCCCATCAGATTCCTGACAGTTAACACAAAAATGTATGTGCGCATGATATTCAACATCAAAATCTTCACTGACAGCTTCATTTATCGTCTTGAATCCACCAAACAGTTGAATTAGATTTGCCTGCGAAATTGGAGTTGTCAGTTGAGCATTACAATATTTTTTAAGGTAAGGTTTTTCAACCTCCCAGGTAACTTCATCTGCAAAGTAATTGTAAACACCTGTATCTTGTTCACCACATGTAAAATTACAACTCTTCATAGCATCCACCCTTGGAGAACCATACATTAATGTAAGACTTCTGAAAGTTGAAGTAAAACCAAAAAGAGGATGATTCAGAGCAACATCTTAGAGATTTTTAGTGTCAAGACAAGGATCTTGCCATAAGTCCCATCTTACAATCTTCATTTCATAACTTTCTTGATTTATATTTAGGACAAAGAATTTTTCATTACCAATATTGATAAATGGGTATTGATCGCTACGACAATCGAGAAAAAAAATATGGTGACCTCAAAATTCAGGAACATTTGTACCCCGGAAAGGGTACCCAATTCCTTGTATGTGTCCACACTTGTAATAAGAAGAGAAACACTTGTTGAAAAGATCATCACCATCATCATTGTTGTAATAACATATTGGGAAGATGATGATGATCACCAATAATAGGAAGAGGTGGTTATTGTATTTCATTTGGGGATTACTACAAACATGTTAAGGACACAGATGTATGAATATTACAAAGCTGAAGCTAAATTGCTAGATAGTACTAACATAAAAAATGTGTTATTATCCATTAAAAATAAAGAATTGAATGAACCCATTTTATTGGCTCTTATTAAATAAGAGTAGATGATCACTATGGCTACCATGGATTGGATTTTTAGGAAAGGAGATATTCTGTTCGTCACTATACCTGAACCTTTGTCCGCCAATCCAACATCAAACTTTACCGAAACTTTCATCCCATTTACCCATTTTACTCGTATGGCTTCATCCATGTTGCAATCTTCTACCCCATCAGTACAGGCAATTAAATATCTTACCTCTACACTTCCAGACTTCATTGCATCTTTCAATCCGCAGTCCAGCATAAACCCTCTCCCTCCTACGGCACATGATACCCTCAAACCTCGACCTGCCAACTACCAAACCCCACCCCTGTAATATAACCCTGACTCGAACTAGCAATACAAACCCAGAGATATTTCCCCCAAAGGCACAAGGCTAGTTCGAAGAAGGCTCCATTCTCCAGAACAGTCAACATCCCACACACCTACCCCCCATGTCAATATCCACCTAAACCCAAGCTAAGAGGAAAGAAGCCATGATAACTGCTGAAGATATTAATGCCTTGATGAAGGACACAATCAAACACAAGCGTAGAGGTGCAGCGTTGCAATACGATGCCACCTTTTGTTCCCCTTTATCTAAACAGATCATTCCTTAATGAAATTTATCCCAGTTCCCATATACCGAAGTTGAAAGAGTATAGTGGAACATCAGACCCTCAAACGCATGTGGACTACTTTTACAACACTGCCCTTATATCTATAACTTCAGATGTTGCTTTGTGTAAACTATTTCCCAAAACCTTCACGGGCAATGCCCAACTATGGTACAAGAACCTTGAGCCGCACTCTATTCATAACTTTAACCAATTCACTGAGCTTTTCATTAATAAATTCGCGGCCTCCATCAAGCCTGCCAAAACAACGACTGACTTATTCAAAGTCATGTAGAAACCTGACGAAACACTGCGACAATATGTTGATAGATTTCATGACATAGCAGGCAAGATACAAAGGGTTAACTTTGAGATAGCGTTGGAACCTTTGATCCGGAACACAGAATGCCTTCAGTTTTCTTGCTCATTAAGTAAGAACCCACCGCATGATTTTATGGAGCTTATAGACCGGTCATACAAGTATATTCAGGCTGACGAAGATGGTAGAGTATGGCAAGAACTCCATTCCCAACATCAAAGTCATAGCTGAGCCCAAACCTCTAGAGGATCTCAAAAACCTGAGTTGCCTAAACAACATGCACACAAGCTGGATGCACTGAGCCAATTCAAACCAAATACCTCATAGAGAAACTCTAACCCTAACCACATGAAGCAACCTACCCAACATTACCCCAACCATACCTACCACATCACTAAGGCCCCAGAATAATTTACTCCTTTGACTATCTTCAGAGCTAATATTTTATGATGGCTCAAGTAGAACACCGAGGTTAATTGGCCTAAATCTCTCAGAGAAGATCCAAATTGAAATCAAGAGTTGTACTACAGTTTTCATCAATGCCATGGTCATAAAACAAATGATTGTCACAAACTGAAGAGGGAAATAGAGTGACTGATTGGGTAGGTCAACAAAACAGTTCGTTGCGTTGGTTATCGAACAAGATGGATAGGCCGAGCCTAGCTCCCAAACTTTTGCAACCTTTAGAAAAGCTCCGGGCGGGGTGATTAATGTCATAGCAGGAGGTGAACATTATGATATTGCTAGGGCTCCATAGAAACAGAGGGCTAAAGAACTTTTTTCTATTGCAGAGATCTCGAGATCCTCCAGCTCAGTGATCACCTTTTACCCTGAAGAGTCACATCAGATCACTGGCCCCCACTCCGATGCCTTAGTAGTGGAAGCTGTAATACAAAATTATTTAGTCCAACAAATATTGGTTGACACGGGCAGCACCATAAACTTATTAACTCTTAATGCTTACAAGAAGCTCGATTTATCACCCGTTACTTTAAAGCCCATCATTGCACCTTTGGTTGGTTTATCCAGACACTCAATACCGGAATTGGGATCTGTCATGCTCAATGTACAACTAGGGGATGGCCCTACAACATGAAGCTGTCAAACTTATTTTATGGTAGTAGATATGAGCCTTGATTACAATGCTATTTTTGGGCGTCCACTGTTGGTAGGTGTAGATGCATGTATCTCAATGCGAAGCTTGCTTATAAAAGTTCCAACTCCTCAGGGCCCAGCAGTTATGAGGGGAAATCAATAGGAAGCTTAGGATTCTTATGCAGTTCTACTTAAAGATGTCAACTTGGTACTCCCAGTCGATTCCCTAGATTTGCCTGACAGCTCAATGTCACGCACATAACTTGTTAACATGTTAAAAGAAGTAAGGATAGAGGAAGACAAAATCTTCAAAATTGCAAGTAATTTTGAGCATCAGAAGGAGAGTGCACTCACTCTGGTGTTGACAGATCATCAAGACATCTTTACTTAGAACTTAGCCGAGGTTAAGGGTATCTCGCCCAAACTTATGATCCATGAACTCCATATTAATCCCAATGCCACTCCAGTATAGCAGAAGAAAAGAAATTTAGGGCTAGAACAATAGTTAGTGGTGGAACGAGAAGTAGAAAAACTCCTGAAGGTTGATTTCATAAAGTAAGGGATGTTTCCAGATTGGTTATCGAATGTGGTGTTAGTGAAAAAGGCTAACGACAAATGGAGATTGTTCTTGGATTTCACTAATCTGAATAAGGCATGCCCAAAGACTCTTATCCATTACCCAACATAGATCGCCTGGTTGATTCCGGGCTATGCAGAGTACAATTTTATTAATGCTTCATCTGAATACCACCAGATTCCTCTGAAGGTTGAAGATCATAGCAAAACTTCATTTATCACTGCCAAAGGGACTTATTGTCATATATTCATGACGTTTGATTTAAAAAAACATGGGGACCACATACTAAAGGCTCATTAATAAGCTCTTTTGAGATCAGATAGGCCAAAATATGGAAGTGTATGTTGATGACATAATTATAAATTCCCGAACTTCAGTCTAGCACCTCAAAGATCTGGCAGATATCTTTGCTATACTCTGGCAAGCTAATATGAAGCTCAACCCAGAGAAGTGCACCTTCGGAGTTCAGTCTAGTAAATTTTTGGAATTCATCATATCAGAGAGAGGCATCGAGGCTAACCCAGAGAAGATAAAAGTAGTAGTAGAAATGGAGCCACCAAAGAACATTAAAAAGGTATAGAAACTGAATGGCAAAATCACCGCTCTAGGAAGATTCATCTCTTGTTCAGCAAAGATATGCTTACCATTCTATAAAATTTTAAAGAATCTGAAAAACTTCTAATGGACGGAGGAATGCCAACATGCCTTTGAAGAATTAAAACAATTCTTGAGCTTACCCCCACTGCTCAACTAGCCTGTCTAAGGCGAAATGCTTTATCTTTAACTTTCAGCTTTTCCTGGAGCCTTGGGTTCAATTTTGATTAGAGAAGAAAATGGTCAGTAGTACCCAATTTATTATACCAACCACGCCCTAAAAGGATCTGAACTTCGGTACTTCCTATAAAAAAATTTAGCCCTTGCACTTCGGTCTACTTCACAAATACTCATTTCGTACTTTAATGCACATACCATCACTGTAGGAACCAATTCTTGTTTGAAGAAACTTCTTATATGGTTGAAAACTTTAGGCTATTTAACAGAATAGGCAACACGACTGGCAAATTTGATGTGATATATGAACCCAGATTAGCCATGAAAGCACAAGTCCTAGCAGACTTTATCATCGAATTATATGAATAACCCTCTGATTACTCATCTGTAAAATCTTGGACTCTCAATATAGATGGTGCTTCTGGAATAGAGGGGGCTGGTATAGGAGCAATACTTATAAGCCCAGAAAAAAATACAAATTAAATGCTCAACGAAGCTTAACTTTACAGCTTCCAACAATATGGCAGAATATGAGGCCATCTGTTTAGGGCTAAGACTTGCTTCAAAAGTTCAGTCGGAGTCACTACAAATATTCTTGGATTCTCAACTGATAGTCAGCTAATTAATAGGGAAGTATAAAGCTCAGAAACCAACCATGGTCTGATACAAGGAGCACATAGCCAAACTTTTTGCAGCTTTGGAGAAAAAACATTATTCTTGGGAAATTCACCATATAGTTCGGGCAGAGAATGAGCAAGCCAAAAAGCTGGCTAAAGCCGCTACCACGAAGGAGAGAAGTCATGAGCAAGGGGTACTCTTTGAAATTATTGAATGTTCGAGCTATGAAACCTCATCTGTCCTGGCAGTTGAATTGATGGATGGGTGGAGGCTTCCAATTTACAAGTTTTTAGATTCTGGTGAACTACCAGAGGACCCAGTGGAAGCCAAGAAAATTGCTATGAAGTCTAGTTTGTATGCTATCCACAATGGACTCCTATATCGAAGACCTTTCTCTAATCCATAGAGCATATGTATATCTGAAGATGAAGGTAATTACTTACTAAGAGAGATTCATGAAGGGATATATGGAGTATATGAAGGAGCTCAAGCTATAGACCGAAAGGCTCTACTCCAATGATACTTTTGGCCATCAATGGGTATAGATACGAAGAGCCTAGTGGAAAAATGTGGCAAGTGTCAGAAGTTTGCTAACATATAACACAGATCTTCTGCCAAACAGAGATATATCAGAAGCCCGTGGCCTTTTGTCTAGTGGTGAATGGACATCCTAGGTCCTTTCCCCCAAGTCTCAGCTCAAAGAAAGTTTATGGTAATCACAGTTGATCTTTTCACTAAATGGGTAGAGGCTGAGCCTCTCACTTCCATAACTCCTGCCGCAGTCATAAAGTTCTTTAAGAAGTCTGTTATCACAAGGTTTGACATTTCACACACCCTAATCAGTGACAATGATAAACAATTTGATTACAGACAATTCAGGGAGTACTATGTTAAACTCAAGATAAACCTCTGGTTTACCTCGGTCTACCACCCTCAAGCCAACGGTCAAGCTGATGTCACAAATCAAACTATCTTGGTGGGGCTAAAGAAGAGACTTGATGAACTTTATAATGTCCCTTGGGCTTACCACACTTCTCCACGAACTTCTACTGGGGAGACCCCCTTTATATTGGCTTATAGCACTGAAGCGGTCATTCCTGTTGAGATTGGACTCCCATAGGCCAGGACTCTCAATTTTTCAGAATAACAAGAATCAGACTCTAGATATAACTTGGATATGTTAGAGTATAAGAGAGAGCAAGCTAGTATTAGGGTTGAAGCATGTAAAGCTCGGATGACTAGTTTCCATAACAGATGAGTTTGCTCTAAGTAGTTAAGCAAAGGAGAAATGTTACCACCCAGGGGCTAGCAGGATCTAGGAAGCTCGAAACAAACTAGGAAGGACCCTATAAAGTTGCCGAAGCACTTAGAGGAGGTGCATACAAGCTACATACAATGACTGGTAAAGATATTTCAAGGACCTAAAATGCCAACAACTTAAAGAAATACTCCCAGTGAGCTTTTACGAATGTTTCAATTGTAACCTTTTGAATATTTATTTCTCTTACATTTCTCATGATCGTAAATGATTCTTGTATATTGCACTCATGAAAAATAAGAAAGTGACATCGGGCATAATGAAAAGAGCCCGTATACTTCCATAATTCAATACTTGAATATACTTGATTATAATGGATTCACATGCATGAACACGTAAACACTTAAGTATTCAGTAATGCATTCAAATCTTTGAGCAATTGGATATCTCGAATAGCTTGTCGTGCCTCGTATACTGAACTCTGTAGTGCCCCATTACGTATATCTCAAATAGCTCACCGTGCCACACATACCGAGCTCTACAGCGCCCTATTGCGCATATCTCAAATAGCTCATAGTGTCTCGCACACCGAGCTCTACAGTACCCCATTGTGCATATCTCAAATAGCTCATCGTGCCTCATACATTGAGCTCTGTAGCGCCCCATTATGCATATCTCAAACTGCTTACTGTGCCTCGCACACCAAGCTCTGCAGTGCCCATTGCACATCTCGTAAATAGCTCATCGTGCTTCACACGCCGAGCTTTACAGTGCAATTTCACTCATTTTAAACAAATGATTCAGCCCTTCATATCATTTTGAATTGTGCAATGTCCCGCTTGGGAACTAAACTACATTTAAGTGATCATAGTAGTCAATTGTTCATATATGCTTTCCGCGATCCTATGCTTAAAGTAAAGAAATTTAAGTAAATGCTTAACATATATATTTTAACCCAAAAAACAAATCACAAGCATTCATAGGTCGGCCTTTACATCAAATATAGGCCACCAACAATAACTTAGTTACAAAAGAGCAAAAATAAAAATGTAAAGTTCCATACCGAGCTAATAAAGCTCTCCACCGAGCTTCCTGAAGCTCTTTATTGAGCTAAACAAAAAAGTATGTGCACTGAAAAGCGAAGGTGCATATCAAGCAATCTTTTCTTCTTTGTCATCATTTCCTCTTAACTTCTCTCCCCTTCCTCCTCCTCTAAGTTGATTAACTGAGCATCAGGAGCCTGATCGAGGTCCACATCGAACACCCGGTCAAAATTTCCTTGAGGCGATCTCTTCTTCATCTCGGCCACAATGAGCTCTTGAAACTTCACGATTCCTTAAGCTATTTGATCATCCATCTTGTCCCTAAGTGCGACAAGAGCTTCTTATTCCTTCGCAAGTAATCCAGTGTTATGGAGAGATCTCCTTTTGCTTTGTTCAGCTCCTTTGTCATCTACTAGACTTGGCGCTCTACCTTGACAACCCGCCGATCTGCTTCTATAGCCTTTTTTTCGACCTTAGTCAAGCGTCGTTCAGTGTCCATCTATTTTTTCTTTAACACCTTGATCTCCTCTTGGGTCTCTCCATAGGCCGAAACTATCCCAGCATATCTATCACCCATACTATGGAAAATGAGATCAAGCTAAAGAATGATGAAATAATTAAATTAATTAACTTAGCGATAAACATAAATAAGCAGAACGTCGAACTCCACTTACCTCTCTAGTTGAAGCTCAGAATAATTCCAGGAACACTCTTAAACTCATACCACCAAAGTATATTTTCTCTTGCGGTATGTTCCTCAGGTACTTCCTATAGAGGTAATCGACCTATGGATCCAATCGTCACCATGTCAAGATGCGAATGATTTCTCTAGAGCTTACGCCAACTCTTTTGGCTTGAGCTCATGCATGACCTCAGAGCCTTCAATCCCTTCTACTTGCACTCCGAGGACCCTCCCTCTTCTTACCCTTCTATGTGAACCAAACTCTTTCCGATGTCAGCCTCGATACCTTAGTCCACTGCAACATGCGGAGTACCCATGTCCGCCATGGTTCCAATATCCTTCCCTTTGTCCTTTTTCCTCCTTTTAAAGGGCTCTCTAACCTTGTCATGTAGAGAAAAGTGCTCCTTTTTTTCTTTAGGGGCTGCTCGGGTGGCCTTCTCTGCCTCGGTTCTGGACTTTTGAATTGCCTTCACCTGTTCCTTCATTCCTCTATCCATTTCTGCACATAAACAAAAAATTAGAATATTATTATCGAATAAACTTATCAAAAATATCAAACGTAAGCTTTACCAGCGCGATCCTTAGGGCATGGCTCAATTGAGCCTTTCCTCAAGGGAAAATATTTCGCAATTAAATGTAAGACATTCAACTTCTCTCTTTGAATATCCCACGCTATCTTATCAAAGAATCTAATTTTCCAACAAAGAGGGAGATTTTTAGTCGTGCCTAGATGTATAGAAAATCCTTATTTGATTTTGGTCGATCCTTGATAAAGCAAAATGCAGTTAGGACCCTAGGGGGGCTTCAATGCCTAGCAGTTTGCTAAGCAACTCGAATCCCAAGATAGTCCTCCAAGCATTCAAACTCAGTTATTCTGGCGAGATGCTGTTAATATTCAAGAATTATGTAATAAAGGGGCCTAAAGGAAGCCTAACTCCCGCTTTTAGATCCTCCTCGTATATTATCATTTGGTTCACTCCAAAGGTATTGTGGCCCTTAACTCCTTTCTTAGGTAATAATATGTTATGATCAACGGTTATCCTATATTTTTCGAAGATCCCCTTCAGGTCTCCCCTCAGTCAAAGTGCACATGATATCCTTGACACGAGCCTGGGAACCCATATCTCTTTCTTTACCTTTCACATCTTCATCCAGAAGGGTAGGACCCACTATTGTCACCCTGATCTCTATGGCTTTGGCCACCTCAATGTTTCCCACACCTCATTCATCGGACGAGCTACCTACTCCACTGTTGGAATCAGAGGGCCACTATATCATACGAACTCCTCACTCACTCTTTGTTCATCTATAGACACATGAACACTCTCCGAGCTATTTTATATGAAATACAAAATTACAGAAATCAAATTATAACTGTGATACTCACCAATTATTACCAGAACCTCCACAGCAAACTCTGCCTCACCCTACAGTGAACCTCAATACACTGCACAAAACTTTACTAGAACAATCAAACTCCAACTGATCAAAATGAGTGATTATTGGTCACTCTTTGAACCCCCTATTTATAGCCCCATCTCATTTATGGCATAGGGTGGGAAATTTGACTTCTTTTTCCCGTCCTTCCACTACTTAGCAACTTGATTGTCACCTCCTCGGATGGATGACACGTGTTTATAGCAACATCTATGCACCACCACGGTCACTTCTTCTGACATAAATGCCAGATTACTAGGGAGGATGTAGACCCTTAATTTTGACCCCAAGTTGGTACGATTCTGATTAAAGGATATCAAAATAAATTTGATTCGACTTTAAAAGATTTAAACCAAGTTTATGATTTTTAAATAAGTCGGTTTATATTAAAAAGGAAAAAATTCAATTGTAAAACCCTAAATTGTTTTCTTAAATTCCAAAATTCAAAATTGCTTTCTTAAATCTTAATCTGTTTTCTAAATATCCAGTAAACTCAAAAATTAATCTTCAAACCTTAAACCCCAAAATCCTAAACTATTTTTCCAGAACCCTAAATTATTTTTCATAAATCCTAAAGTTTTTATTTTTTCAGAACCCTAAATTATTTTTTTTTCAGACCCTAATTCCTCAAAACCAAAATTCAGAAATTATAATTTCTTAAACCAAAATCCAGAAACCCTAAATTTCCCAAACTATAACCTAAACCCTAATTCCTAATAACCACCAAAACCTTAGCCTGAATCCAGTAAGCTAAAATCAATGTTTATCCAGTAACCCTATATTTCCTAAACCATAACCTTAAACCTTAATTTTCAAAATAAAACCCTAAAATCCTAATTTTTATCCCATTAGACCTAATTTAAGATGTAAACCCTAGTTATATATATTTAAAAAGGTTTAACCTTAACCTTGTTTATTTAATGGATTGAATTTTAATTTTAATTATTTATTTGATTATGTGATTTGTTATATGTTAATGATGAATGGTTTATTTTATTTTATGGATGATTTGCTTTTATTCATTTTGGATGATTGAATGTTATTTTATTTGTTTGTCTTAGTTTTAAATTTGTAAGATGTATATTTCCACTTTGTGGGTACCTCATTAGTTAAATTTTATGTAATTTAAATTATTTCAAGTTTTGGGATCAATATAAAGGACACATTTTAACCTTTTTGGTGGATGTCCTATTTGGTTTTAGATATTAAATGATATAAGGACATGTTTCCATTCTCGAATGGATGTCCATTTATTTATTTTATTTAAACATTATTTTGATTATTAATACAATGATATTTTTATTTTAATTGACACATGTAGTATAGATTATATCGTAATGATTAAGAATTTCACCGAGAGTGAGGGCGAAAATCTCCACTCACAGTGGTGACTCTACTGGGATAAGAGAAGTTGATTTCATTGGTCTTTATATTATTTTATTCTTTCTTATTATGATATTATATATTGCATCATTTTAGTTTGCATTTTGTGCGTTAGTTAGGATGCTCGTGTTACTCGTGTTGTGTCATGTAAGGGATATCATATTTTCACTCAAGGTATGGAGATCGAGCATGACATAACCATTCATAGTCTCGTACCTTTTGGTATATACTTGCTATGGGAGCCTAAGCTTTTTAACCCAATAACTAAAGCTCATGTAATTGGCCTAGTTACTTTTCTTAGGTTGTTACCCAAATGCTTGCTCTTTGACTATGATTGATATATCTTGATTTGAACCATGACTTATTTGGTTTGTTCCTTTTCTAATATGACCTACTTATATTGTAAGCCCAAATTAATTTTTAATTCCAAAAGACTAAAACTATTTTCAAAATTTTTCAAAATGGTCTTTGCACATAAAATCTTTTTCCAAGGTGGGTCAAATATTCTCTTTATTTCATGGCCCAAACTCAAAAATCTATTTTTTATAAATATTTTACAATGGGCTTTGAAACAAAATTATTTTTTAATAGGCTTTTAAATAACTTTTTCTTTAATGGGCTTACAACTAGTTGGGTCAATTATGGAATATTAAAAATTAATTACGGGCCTAGTTTATACTAAGACTTATTTATCATGGGCTTGTTTGAAGCATGAATCAATAGTTAGTTTTTCAAAAATAGGAAATTCATTTATAATAAACATTTTAATTTAGTTTTAATTTGATATAACATAAAAGCTATCCTTGTTGATCCAATGGATTAAAACTTAATTAATGAGAGTTATCATGAAACGACTTCTAAATTTGAAAGTACAACTATTGGTTAAAATCGTTTGAATGACTCCAAAAATAAGATATCCCATATTGATATTTTATTAAATATATATCTAGAAAAAGAGACTCGCCTTTCATGTGCAGATGATATAAGGTTGGATAGGATGTTCCTTACTCTTATTGTTTGTTTGATTGTGCATCCGTGCATACATTCATACATGCATTGCTTCTCATATCATTGATTCCTTTCTGACTCACAGCCCTGGAGTACAGCAGTTCAAGAGCCTACGACAATTCAACCTACGCCAACGATGTAGAATCCAACAATGACTCAGTCACCTTTTTGCTAAAAGCAATGAATTTTGAGCAAGTTCAGACAATGATGGAAGATATACTCAATGCCAAGATGGAAGAACTAAAGGGGGTCCTGGCTGAGATCATGAAAAGCCAACTGGCTACAATATTTAAGAATGTTGCTGAAACATCTGCTAGTACCAAAAAGTAGAATGACAAAGGAAAAGCCAAAGTAGGTGAAGTAGCCTTCGATGATGACAAGATAATTATGGATAATGATGAACATTGGGCTCAATACTTTTAAGATTCTCAAGACAAAAAGAAAGAGCCAAAGGTTGTGGAGAAGTCAACTGTTGAAAAGACTGAGATTTCTGATGTGGAGAAGATGATTGCCGACCTGGAGAAGAAGTTTGAGAAGAAGCTAAAAACAGAAGAAATGTCTAAGGTAGACAAGCTGTTTGAACAAGATGACGAGGTCCCTTATAAGTTCAAGATGCCATCCTTTGCCAAGTTTGATGGAACTGGCAACCCTCATCTTCAAGTAAAGCAGTATATCATAGCTATACAGTCTGCCCGAGCTATTAAGGCTCAAACTCTAAGGTACCGGTTGTGCAGAATTAGTTCAACATCTTAGAGGATAGTATCCAAAAGAATTGGAATTTGTTGTATAAGTCTTTCATCCAACAATACAGATATAATGCTGAGTTAGAAGTCACCTTGATGGAAGTCGAATCGATTAGGCAAAGGTCGAATGAAAACTTTATCGACTATGTGAAGAGGTAGAGGAACAAGGCTACTTTACTCAAGAAAAGGCCCAATGAATCGGATCAGTTTAGGATGATTATAAGAGACGTGTCTGTATGAAAGGATGTCTCACACTCTCATCTGAGACTTTAAGGATCTTCTTCAAGCTGGTTTAAAAATTGAAGAGTGGGAAAGGGAGAAGAATCGATTTTCTATAAGAAGAAATGAGAAAGGGAACTACTAGTCTGAAAATCAGGGCACACAAAAAGCAGTTGATGTAAATGCAACTAGCTAAGAGGGTAGGAGACATTTTTCAAAATTAGGAAATCCTTTACCCTGGGTTTTTAATAAGCTACAAAAGAAGGGATTGCTGTAGTCATTGACTCCTCGCTCGCTACCAAATCCCTTGCCACCTAATTTTGATGCTAAGACATTTTGTCAATTTCACCATATGCAAGGGTATGAGACAGATAAGTATTCGAGATCAAGATATGAAATTTAAAATTTGATTGATAGTGGAAAGTTACCCTAACCTAACAAACCAAACACAGAGGATAATCCATGGCCAAGGTTCAATAGAGTGCCACCACAGGCGACTTTCATGATTGGGGGTGACTTAAATGAGAAATTTGTACTGTCTTCCTTCCAAGATGTAGATAGAGAGACATCCAAAGAAGAAATAGTACTTAGCAAGTTGGAGCCAGCTATGGTTGGAAAAGAAGTAGCAATTTGTATGGTGAGCGAATTTTGGGACTTAACTGATAGTGAGGATGATTCTGAGCCCAAGAAGGAAGAATGGACCTGGTCTGAACCCGAAGAAGATGAGGTGATGAATACTCGATCTGGTAAGCCTTATATAAGGAAGTAGAAGCTGGGAATAAAGAAGAAGAGGACGATGTTGCTCTTAAGCAGTTGAAGAGAACATAAGCTAGAATCAGCATATGGGATTTGTTAGCTACATCAAAGAAGCATCGAGAAACAATGGCCAAAGCTATGGCTAGCATGCCAATTTCTACTTTTATAACACCAAAGATTTTGTGAAGGTTGAAGGAGTGATGAAATGTGAGGGAGCTGGTTAATTTTTCGGATGCTGATTTTCCAGAATAGAGAAGAGATTACGTTCACCCACTTTTTTTTTATCAAAGTTGAGGTCAAAGGGAAGAGAACTCTGTGTGTAATGGTTGATGATGGATCTGCCATTAATGTGTGCCCACTTAAAATTTTGCCAAAGCTTGCTATGTTAACAAGAGATTTAAGCTCAACTGAGGTGATGATTAGGGCTTATAATAATACTAAGAGGCATGCTGAAGGGACCTTCTAAGCTGTTGTGAAGGATGGTTCCATCGAATCTATAGTTGAATTTATGGTTTTGGACATACCGGTCACCTTTGCACCACTATTGGGACGACCCTGATTTCATCCTCTTAGTGGAGTTCCTTCTACCCTCCATCAAAAGATCAATTTTCCAAATGAGGATGAAACAGTGGTCATCGAGGTCGAGGACAATGAAGTGGTGAATGCTCTGATGATTGAGAGACCCCTCAATGGATTCCAAGTAGCTGTACTTTCTGATGATGAAGTGGTGGACCCCAAGATCCTGAATATGATGAAAAACATGAACCATCTACCCGGCATTGGACTTGAAAAAACTAAGACAGGTGTGACAAAGCTTTCAGACTTCAAAACTCAAACTTCCAAGAAATGTTTGGGATATGATGAAGCAAATAAGGATGTGCAACTAAAGAAGAAAGAAAACATGAGTTTCTCACCACTTGAAGAGGTTTTTGTCAAAGCTACAGATATGGGACCACTCCAAGGGAAGCCCGAGCCAGTCATGTTCATGGGAAAGCTAATCCTGGGTTTTGAGATCTTCGCTGATGTTGTTGAACAGGTGGAATAGATGAAAAAAGAGCTTGTCCTACCAGCTGATAAGAAGCCAAATCCAGAAGAAAAGAACGAAGCTATCTTGAAAGCCTTAAAGACTCTAGATGAGATTACTGCTCTTGTTGAAGAAAAATTTAAAGATGTTTTAGTTTATGATTTTGAGAATAATGATTTTGATTTTGATTTTGATTTGTCTGTTTTGTATGAGGATGACGATATTTTTTTTTTCCAAGATGAATGCAATAAAGTTTGATTTTGCTTACTTGTGTAATATTTTTCATGATGATTGCTTACATTCAAATAATGATTACATGAGCATTTTCAACATTAACTCTATTGACACACAATCGTTAAATTTGGAAACAACCGATAATCCTAAAAATATTAGCATAACATCCGACCTTACTCCTGAAGAGAGAGAAAGAGATTTGAAAAAGTATTTAAAAAAATATAAAGAAGTCTTTGCTTGGTCTTATGAAGACATGCCCGAAATTGATCGAGACATAGCCGAACACCTAATTTCAACTTATACTCATATGAAACCTGTCAAACAAAAGCTTAGATGGTTAAGGCTGGAATGGGCGAAACTAGTCAAAAAAGAAGTCACTAAGTAGATACAAGTCAAATTTCTTGAAGTGATAGACTATTATGATTGGTTAGCTAATATAGTGTCCGTGCCAAAGAAAGATGGAAGGATTAGGGTTTGTGTGGACTATAGAGACATGAATAAGACATCCCCTAAAGATGACTTTTCTCTACTCCATATAGATGTTCTTATTGACAGTGCAGCCTCTAGCATGCTACACTCATTTGTAGATGAATTTTTCAGATATAATCATGTGTTAATGGCCCAAGAGAATAAAGTCAAAATTGCCTTTATTACTATATAGGGTATATTTTGTCATATGGTGATGCCGTTTGGGTTAAAGAATGCTGGAGCAACCTACGAAAGAATGACAACCACTTTGTTCCATGATATGATGCACAAAGAAGTCGAGGTCTATATTGATGATATGATGGTGAAGTTGGATACAAGGGAACAACTTTTTCAAAACCTAGAGTTATTCGAGAAGTGAATATTTGAGGTTACTTCTAGCAATTGTTATGGCACGTGATTGGTCCAAATGGCATTGAGATTGACCCTGACAAAGTTAAGACAATCCGAGATATGCTTGCCCTTAAGACGGAGAAGGAGGTTTGAGAGTTTATTGGCAGGTTACAATACATTAGCAGATTCATTGCAAAGCTCACCATGATCTGTGAACCAATTTTTAAACTGCTGAAAAAGAACCAGCCAATCAAGTGGAATGATAAATGTCAAAAGGCTTTTGAACGTATAAAAGAATATTTACTGAATCCACTTATTTTAAAGCCACCTAAACCCTACAGACCATTATTACTATACTTAACAGTAGAAAAAAAAAAGTCGATAGGAGCAATGCTAGCACAAGCTGATGAATCGGGTATCTAGTACCCAATTTACTATTTATGTAGAAAGCTCTTACTTTATGAAATTAAGTATAGTGTCATTGAAAAGACATGCATAGCCATAGTTTGATCGTCTAAGAAGTTGCAACATTACTTCTAGTCTTACAGTGTGCAAGATATTTTCATAATGGATCCAGTAAAATATTTAAGGGAAACACCTTAGTTAATTGAAAAATATGACAGATGGTTGATCATTTTAGAAGAGTTTGAAATCTTGTATATAACCAGAAAAACCATTAGAGGTAGAGCAGTAGTAGAATTTCTGGCCTAACAGCCATTGCCGAACAGTGAGGAAATGGTTTTGGAATTTCTCAATGAGTATTTAGAGGCCATAGAAGTACATGATTGGAAAATATACTTTGACAGAGCAGTAAATAGAAAAGAAGCAGGTCTATAGGTAATTTTAAAATTGCCCGAGGGGGAGCTTATTCCTCTAGCTAAAAAAATGAAGTTTAGGGAAACCAACAATATGGTGGAGTATAAAGCTTGTATTTTTAGCCTGGAAACCCTAATGATCATGAAAGTAGATAAGATACAGGTCTTTGGTGACTTTTTATTAGTGGTATCCCAAGTAAATAGTGAGTGGAAGTTGAAGGAAGAAAAATTGAAACTATACCACGATTACTTAACTATGATGAAGAAAAATTTCAAGGAGTGCAGATTTATACACCTACCAAGGAAAGAAAACCAGATGGCCAATGCCTTAGTCACCTTGGCTTTGGTGTAGGAAGATCCTATTAAGCTATTTCTTAAGCCTTTGGTTTTGACCAGTTCATCGACTCCTTGTTATGAGTATGAAACAGTTATGAAAATTGACATGGACCATGATGCGTGGTATGACACCATAAGATAATTTTTGAAAGTAAGGAGTATCCATAAGATGCAACAAAGGAAGAAAGAAGAGCTATAAGGTGATTGTCCTTGCAGTATATCACCTTTCATGGAGAGTTGTATCGAAGATGAGCTGATGGTGTGCATTTAAGGTGCTTGAGAAAGTCTGAAGTTGAGCAAATCATGTCCGAGATACATACTGGAAGTTATGGACCCCATATAAATGGATTGGCATTGGTTAGGAATATAATTCGACAAGGCTACTATTGGTTGACCATGGAGAGAGATTGCATTGATTTTGTGCAAAAATATCAACAGTACCAGATGCACGGAAACTTGAACTATTTATCTCCTGAAGAACTACATTCTATGTCTTCTCTGTGGCCTTTTGCAACTTGGGAAATCAACATTATTGGGAAAATACATCTTATAGCTTCGAACGGTCATCGATTCATTGTAGTTGCAGTGGATTATTTTTCAAAATGGGTTGAGATCGAATCTTTTAACAAGCTGGGGGCAAGGTAACTAGCTAGATTTATTGAAAAGAATCTTATTTGCAAGTATGGAGTCCCGCACAGTGTGATATTTGACAATGGGATGCAGTTTCAAGGAGCAGTTAAGGATTTATTCTCAAAGTACCAGATTCGTCATCACCGATCTTCGCCTTATAGACCAAAGGCTAATAGTGCAGTGGAAGCAACAAATAAAATGATTAATTAAATTCTATCTAAAATGACCCAGACATACATGGATTAGTCAGAAAATATTTTCTTTTGCTTTATGGGGGGTACAGGACGAGTGTGCGAACCCCAACAGGAATGACTCCATTTTTCTTGGTTTATTGGATGGAAGCAGTGTTGCCAATTAAAATCAAGATCAAATTGCTGAGGGTAGTCCTAGAAGCTGAGTTGCCTGAGGTAGAGTGGGTAGCGAGCAGATATGCACAACTGGCCTTATTGGAAGAAAGAAGGTTGAAGACATTGTATAATCATCAGTTGTATCAAAGAAAAATTATCTGAGCCTACAATAGAAGAGTTAAGTTCAGAAAGCTTAAAGCTGGAGATTTGATGTTGAAACCATGCAAGCCCAACGTCTCTAATCTAAGAGAAAAATTTAGACCTAGTTAGGAAGGGCCCTACATTATGAAACAAGTCATGAATAAGGGAGTAGTCAAGTTGTTAGATATAGATGGGAATTAATTTAGTGAGTCAATGAACATTACTAGGTTGAAGAGATTCTATATTTGATAAAAAAAAAAAAGCTTGCTAGATTGAAAATCCAAAAGGGCGACCTAGGTAAAAGTTAAAGTAGTCCGATAGTTCTAAAAATCTGAAAGGATAGGCTACGCAACAATTAGGGCTAAATGAGAGAAAATTATCAATTAGAAAACCTGAAAGGGCTAGTTGGCAATAGGAGTAATCTTGTGTATGCTGGCTATATATTTTGGTTATTCTCTAATTTAATAAAAAGAAGTTTATGTTAAAATTGTTCCATGTGAATTATGTTGAATTATCTGACTGTTAGGCTAAAATAAATACTACAATAGCAGAACATGATGACAAATTATAAAAGGAAAGAAAATATCTTTTTATTGCCATTATTATTCATCCTAACATTATTTTTCTAAGAAAATTTGCAAATGTAATATCTATGGTAGACGATAAGTGTAGCGTGCAGGCCAGCTTTGTTTCAGTCGATCCAAGAAAGCTTCAGTCAGACGAGGCATGCCCAAGTCAGGAGTAAACTCAGAATCTCGATGCTCGGCTCCGTACTAGCGGTCAAGTCGATGCGGATCATAGCAAGTGCCTCAATGAAGAGCAGCAAGAGGAACATACATCAGATACGTCTAAATGGTGACATACGTAATCTTCCACCAAGGTACCAACCAACAGATGTTAATCACATATCGTGAGCGAATCTAGTAAATTCAGTCAGCATATGAAGAAGCAGGATAGCGCAACTCCTAGCCTATATTAGATTTGGTGAAGTATCCTGACGGTACGATCTCTAGCCTACATCAAATTTGGTAAAGTATCCTGATGACACAATCTCTAGCCTACATCAGATTTAGTGAAGTATCCTGATGATGCAACTCTTAGCCTATATCAGATTTAGTGAAGTATCTTGATGACACAATCTCTAGCCTACATCGAATTTGGTGAAGTATCATGACATCGCAACTCATAGCCTATATCGGATTTGGTGAAGTATCCTGAAGGTATAATCTCTAGCCTACATCGAATTTGGTGAAGTATCCTGACGGCACAATCTTCAGCCTATATTGGATTTATTGAAGTACCTAAGTCAATCAAATCTGGGTCCAGAACTCAAACCACTTCGGGTCCAAAACCCAAATCTTTTTCGAGTTTAGAACCCAAATCAAACCAGGTCCAGAACCTAAATATTTTTTGAGTCCAGAACTCGAACTGGGTTCAAACTACCTCAAATCTAAAACTCAAATATTTTTTGAGTCCAGAACTCAAATCGGGTTCAGAACTCAAACCATCTCGGGTCCAGAACCCAAATTTTTTTCTAGTTCAGAACTCAAACCGGGTCGAGAACTCGAAATATTTTGGGTACATAACTCAAATCTTTTTCGAGTCCATAATCTAGATCATCTCGGGTCCAGAACCTGAATCTTTTTTTTAGTTTAGAACTCAAACCGAGTCCAGAATTTAAAACACCACGGGTCCAGAACATGAATTTTTTTAGTCCAGAGCTCAACTTGGGTCCAGAACCCTTTTTGGTCAAAATTAATTTAAAAGATCGTTCAAGCATGGGACAAACTATAGACTCTCAATTTTGACTCCAAGTTGGTACGATTCTGATTAAAGGATGTCAAAATAAATTTAATTCGACTTTAAAAGATTTAAACCTAGTTTATAATTTTTTTAAATAAGTCAGTTCGGATTAAAAATGCATAAATTCAATTGTAAAACCCTAAATTATTTTCTTAAATTCCAAAATTTAAAATTGCTTTCTTAAATCTTAATCTATTTTCTAAATATCCAGTAAACCTAAAAATTAATCTTCAAACCTTAAACCCCAAAATCCTAAATTATTTTTCTAGAACCCTAAATTATTTTTCAGAATTCCTAAAGTGCTTTGTTTTTCCAAAACCCTAAATTATTTTTTCCAAACCTTAATTCCTCAAAACCAAAATCCAGAAATCATAATTTCTTAAACCAAAATCCAGAAACCCTAAATTTCCTAAACTATAACCTAAGCCCTAATTCCCAATAACCACCAAAATCTTAGTTTGAATCCAGTAACCTAAAACCAATGTTTATCCAGTAACCCTAATTTCCTAAACCATAACTTTAAACCCCTAATTTTCAAAATAAAATCCCAAAACCCTAATTTTTATCCCATTAGACCTAATTTAAGATGTAAACTCTAGTTATATATATTTAATAGTGTTTAACCTTAACTTTGTTTATTTAATGAATTGAATTCTAATTTAAATTATTTATTTGATTATGTGATTTGTTATATATTAATGATGACTGGTTTATTTTATTTTATGGATGGTTTGCTTTTTATTTATATTGGATGATTGAATATTATTTTATTTGTTTGTCTTAGTTTTAAATTTATAAGAAGTATGTTTTCACTTTGTGGGTAACTCATTAGTTAAATTTCATATAATTTAAATTATTTCAAGTTTTGGGATCAATATAAAGGACACATTTCAACCTTTTTGGTGGATATCCTATTTAGTTTTATATATTGGATGATGTAAGGACATATTTTCATCCTCAAATGGGTATCCATTTATTTATTTTGTTTAAATATTATTTTAATTATTAATACAATGATATTTTTATTTTAATTGCCACATATTATATCCTAATGATTAAGAATTTTATAATATTTAGACCTGAAAAAGAGGCCGATTCCAATGAACCAGGAGTTGTGGGGGTGCTGAGTCATTCTCACCTTCCCCATACGTATCCAACTTTCTGAACTCATTAGGGGGTTGGAAATTTCTTAGGAATCGAGTCATCCACTCTTTTCCTTTTTTTTGGTTCGTCCGGGTGGCGACTCTATTTTCTCTAGATTTAGACCAGTGTTCTCTAAGGTCCTGAGTCTAACAGTGCTGAAGTCACAAGAACCATTCCACCAGGAGTGGGGACAAAAATTTCTGCTCACAGAGGGACTAGTGATACTGCCCATACTATACCAAACTGTATGACCGACCTCCGAGCTTATATGGCTTATGACCTTCCATTATGAATGATTCTTTTAACTGAATATTTTGATGTCTGGATGACAATCAGTATGACATGACAGAAAGCATGATGGTGGCACCCGAAAAATTCACTGACCCTGGCAAGTATTGTCCCACACTCGTTCACTATATATAGGGATAGGCCCCCATAGATAAAATATCTGATATATTCCCTTTTCTTGATTTTAAGCTCTTCCATTCTGCAAGTTAATAACTTAGGCATCAGACTCTCCCTACTATAGCCCGGTCTTTCAGTTCTTTATCTTGTTGGTGATACAATTGATAAAAGTAGAACTCGAACTTCTGAACTAGAGCAGGAGTCTCCGAAGTCCAGTTCGTCATCAAATAGTATACATATATATAGATAAAATTTACTTAAATATAAGGAGGTCTGATTCATATAATATGATCATCACATTTTATAATTTAACCACTTTATAATTTGAATTAGCATTTGTAATTAAAATCATAATTGTATTATATGATTTATCTCATTTTTTCAATCTTCAATTGGCCAAATGTCTTAATTGGCATCCTATACCTCAACAATAACCTATCTCTCATTCCCTTATTTTTTTTTCTTTATTTTATCTGCATTTCCTCTCCTCCTAATGTGTGATCCCCTAATTTCATAATCTCTAATATCTAATTTCCTCATTTTCATTTTAGAATTTTCAAAATGTCGCATATGAAGATGGATTTTGCCTTACCAAATTCATAAAATTAAAAAAAAATTCTTAAACTTCCGCATAATTTTAAACTAAAAGATATAAAAATGAAAAGGAAAATTATCACCATAAAAATGAGAACTAAAAAAAAGTTTTGATGTAAATATACGGTAAGCACTAGAAGGCAAAGGTTCTCTACCAAACACTTCAATCTATTAGAAAAATTATGCAGATTTTTTTATATGTCAAATTAATGAAAATACAAAATAACAGCAAAAAATAATTCACACACAAATTTGATAATAGAGTTTAACCAATTATACTTACTTCTGTGGCCCTGCTGCAAATTATTTTATTGAAGAAAGAAAATAAACAAAGTGTTTACAACACTCATAACTCATAACCTACACCCAATTAGACCCAAATTTTTTTTTTACAAAATTCTTTTACAAACTTTTTCTCTTAAGTTTTTCTCTCAAACTCTCTAATTTTCTAATTTTTGGGATAATTTTCAATGAGATCTTAAGAGGTTTTATAGGCTTTAAAAATTAGGTTGGTAGAGTTAAGCACCTTCATTTTTTGCCTCCATTATCTAAGGTAGGCACTTCTATTTTTGACTAAAAATTACACCTTCATTTTATGGTTAGGCACCTCCATTTTTTACTCCAAAAATAGTTAGTAAAATTTCATTAATAATCTCCCACTTGAAGATTGATTTTAATTTAGTTTCACACCTTGATCTATGCAATAGATCTTTTCAGTCTTTTTATTCTTGTAGGCCAACTGAAGTTGAACACAACTTCAGTTTGTCAATAGCCGCCGTCTTTGTCAACATATCCATTGAATTTTTACTTCATTGAATCTTTTCTGGTATTAACATCTCATCCTCTAATAGAGTTTCTGATGAAGTGATAATGAAGTCCAATATGTTTAATTCTAGAATGAAGTACTAAATTTTTTGCTAAGTGTATTGCACTTTGACTATCACTATGTAAGATATTTTTCTCCTGATTGAATTCTAACTCAGTTAATAAACTTTGAAGCTATATTATCTCTTTACTAGCTTTAGTTACCGCTACATACTCAGTCTCTGTAGTGGATAGAGTGACAATCTTCTGTAACCTCGATATCCAACTAACAGTTGTATTTTCAACAGTGAATATATAACTGGTGGTACTTCTTCGGTGATTGACTTCATCTTCAAAGTCTATATCTACGTAGCCTTATACTTTTATCTCTCATTTACCAAAGTACAAACACTTTTCTGTAGTGCCTCGTAAATATCTCAAAATCCATTTTACAGTTTCTCAATGAGCTTTTTTTGGATTTGACATAAACCTACTAACAACTCCCACTGCATGGCCAATATCTAGTCTTGTATAAACCATTGCGTACATTAAGCTTTCAATGGCTGAGGCATAAAGAATCTCAGCCACGAGTTCTTTCTTTTTCTCCGTCTGAGGAGATTGATCTTTGGATAGACAAAAGTGATTGGCCAAGAGTGTGTTGACTGGCTTGGCATCACCCATGTTGAATCTCTATAAAACACGATTGATGTACTCTGCTTGAGATAACTGTAAGAGTCCTTTTTGCTTATCTCTTGTGATTTTTATTCCAAGAATCTTTTTTGCTGGACCCAAGTCTTTTATGTCAAACTCTTTTGATAATTGCTGCTTCAACCTTCTGATATCCTTTATATCCAAACCTGCTACTAATATGTCATCGAGCAAAGTAGCAAAAGAATATAATAGGAGCTATATCTCTTAAAGTAGCAACAGTGGTCGGTGTTGTACCTTTGAAATCTTTCCTTATGCATGAAGCCATCAAACTTTTTGTATCACTGTCATAGGACTTACTTCAGGCCATTTAAGCTCTTCTTAAGTCTGCATACCATATTTTCCTTTCCCTTTTCTGAAAAACCTTCTGGTTGTACATGTATATCTCTTCATCCAACTCTTTATGAAGAAATACAGTCTTTATGACTAACTGTTCAAGATAAAGATCTTTAATGGCAACAATACTCAAGACTAATATGATAGTATTAAGCTTCACAACAGAAGCATAAATGTCGGTGTAGTCAATTCCTTCCTTCTACTGGAATTCTTTGCTAACTAGTCAGACTTTGTATCTTTTAGAACCATCATGCTCCTCTTTCACCCGATACACCCATTTGTTATGAAGTGCCTTCTTTCCCATGAAAAACTCAGCTAGTTTTCATGTCTAGTTAGAGATTAGAGACTTCAACTTGTCTTTAATGCCAAGCTCCCACTTGCTAGCATCTCTAGTATGACAAGCTTTATCATAACATTTAGGCTCCCCTCCATCAGTCAGCAATAAATAGTTTATGTATCTCCTATTAGGCAAAGGAGGCCGAGAAGACCTTCTCAATATAGGAGCTGGAGTAGGAGGTTGCGGTGTGTTGGATTGCTACACACTGCTTTGCTCAACGAGTTCCTCTAGCTGAGGACTTGCTACAATCAGTTTTGTCATAGGACTATCTGGGATATCATCTATATCTGTAAATATTGACTCACTCTGCTCTGTATTGCTAGAGTCGGTTTTATGCATGTCCTTGTTCATCACATTTTCATTGAAAATCACATCTCTACTGTGAATCACCTTCTTATTTTCATCATCCCAAAAGTGATAACCAAACTCATCCTCACCATAACCGATGAAGATGTACTTGTTAGATTTGAGATCAAGCTTATTCCTACTGTGATTACTAATATGCACATATGCTATACAACTAAAAACTTTTAAATGTGATAGTTTTATCTCCTTTTTGCTTCATACCTCCTCTGGTATTCTATGCTTCAATGGAATTGATGTGCTTTAGTTGATTAAGTAAGTTGTTATGTTGACTGCTTTTGCCCAGAACTGCTTTGATAGACTTGACTGTATACGAATGCTTCTGGCTTTTTCTATTATTGTTCAATTTATACGCTCAGCTATACCATTGTGTTGAGGCGTACCAAGCACGGTTCTCTCCATTCTAATTCTGTGCTCATAGCAGAACTTCTTGAATCTAGTGTCTTCATATTTACCTCCATTGTCAATTTTGAGCCTTTTAATCTTTAGACCTGTCTCATTTTTCACCACAACTTTTCATCTCCTGAAAGTCTCAAACAATTCAGACTTATGCTTTAATAAGTAAACTCATACTTTTTGAGAGTGATCATCAATGAATATCACGAAGTAGTATTTTTTACCAATGGATGAAGTTGTCGTTGGTCTCCAAACATCAGAGTGAATGAGCTCTAGTCTTTTCTTCTTTGGAGTTCTGTCACCTGTCTGAAAGCTGACCCTCTTCTGCTTTTAAGTATGCAATCTTCACACATGTCTATCTCAACTGACTGTAGACTTAGAAGTTTTCCATTTCAATGCATAATTTTTATCCCTTTCTCACTCATGTGGCCAAGTCTCTGATGTTATAAATTGGGATTTTTATTTCCTGCTGTAACTGTAATTGAACAACATGCTCCTGCTGTCATGTAAAAAATACCACTCTTTTTGCCCCGAGTAACAGTCATTGTACCATTTGAAATCTTCCAATCATTATCATAAAAGATTGTAGTATAACCTTCACTAGCCAACTGCTCTACTAAGATTAAGATCTTCCTCAGGTCGAGAATATGCTCGACATCTTTCAGCTCCCAAATAGACCCATTCAACTTAATTTCACTATACCTTTACTAATAATAGCACAAGATTTACTTTTGTGAAGTGGCATGGAATGATGCTCCAGAGTCTAACACCCAAGACTTCTCTTTGACTTCTAAAGAGTATATCAATGCATCATCACTTCTTGAGGTTGAAGTAATATTTTGCCTCTGCCTTTGCCTCTTGGTCCTTTGACACACTCTTGTACTAATTTTTATATTGTTCAGTCTTCCTACAATTCCAACATTCAACAGTCTTTGAGCTATGAGAATTATTGGAATTTCTGGATTTGAAACTCTTATCCTTTGATCTACCTCAGCGGTTAGCTTTACCACGCCCATTCCCTCTGGTTGAATTTCTTCCTCTTAACTCTTTATGTAAAATTGAAGAGGTTGATGATTCACCCGACTCTTTTTATCGAATCTCTTTACTGAGAACCAGATCATGAACATCATCAAATTTCATCTTCTTGCTTCCCGATGAGCTACTCATAGTTGTGACAGTAGCATTTCAGCTTTCTGTTAGAGAAAACAAAAGTATTAATACTGGTACTTCTTCATCAAATGAAATCCCAACTAAACTCAACTGGATTGTAACTTTATTGAATTCATTTAGATGTTAAGATGTTAAGATACCAATGTGCCTTCTGCCATCTATAAATTAAATAATTTCCTCATCAATTAAATTTTGTTAGAGGCCAATGGCTTCTCATACATACTGAAGAGAGCCTTCATAAGACCCATCGTGGTCCCTTTTTTTTAATGTTGAAAGCAATATTATGGGATAGCATCAATCGAATAACTCCAAGAACTTGTCTATCTAGAAGCTTTCAATCTTTTTTCTTCATATCATCTGGCTTCTTTTCTAAGAGAGGTTGATAAAGCCTTTTCTGATACAGATAATCTTCGATCTGTAACTTTCAAAAGCCAAAATCTACACCATCAAAATTTTCAATTTTCATCTTTTCTTCATCTGTAGTCATCACTCCCACTCAAATCTAACTTCTTCTGAATCTTTTCTGACAATTCTTGGAAACTACTGTGTATTAGAATACCTCCATCATCAAACATATATAAGATTTTACTATTTATAAAATTTACTATTTATATAAATAGTATTCTCGCAGAAAATTGGCAGCATTTAAAATCAGACTCTAATACCAGTTGTTTGAAAATTATGTTGTTAGAAAGTAAAGGTTCTTTACCAAATACTTGAATCTGTTGAAAAAATTATGCAGATTTTTCTATAAGTCATATTAGTGAGAATGTAAAATAACAGTTAAAAATAATTTACACACAAATTTGATAACAGAGTTTGGCCAATTGTGTTTATATCTCTGGCCCTACTACAAATTATTTTATTGAAGGGAGAAAATAAATAAAGTATTTATAATACTCGTAAGTTACAACCCACACCCAATTAGACAAAAAAAAATTTCATAAAATTCTTTTATAAGCTTTTTCTCTTAAGCTTTTCTCACAAACTCTCTAATTTTTTAATTTTTGAGATGATTTCTAAATAAGATCTTAAGAATTTATATAGGCTTAAAAAATTAGATTGGTGGAGTTAGGCACCTCTATTTTTTATCTCCATTACCTAAGTTAGACACCTTTATTTCTGACTAAAAATTACACATCCATTTTATGGTTAAGCACCTTCATTTTTTACTTCAAAAATGGTTGATAAAATTTCATTAACATAATCCTTATCTAATCATATTCTAGATTCAAACTAATAAGAAAATCATATATGTGTTCATTCTCCAACAATCTTTGAAATTTAATTGCATTACCAATACAATCTACTTGAAAGTAATCTAGTTCCTATCATAAACTACTTAGCTCAAAAAGTATTATGCTATAGTTATCTCCCCCTATTTTTGTGCTGTGAATGTTATTCTAAAGCTCATATATTTGAGCATCATTACCCATTTGGAGTAAGTCTTGAATGTTTCTTTTCATATTTTTTTAGTAGTGTCAAACAACAAATCTGTCTGAGCTAATATGGGTTACATGGAATTGATGAGCCAAAACATTACAAGAGAATTTTCAAAATCCTATTAATTATGGGCGGGATATGTTGGAGCACTAGTTTTTTCAAATATGCCATATTCCTCCTTAAATAAGAAAGCCAGTAATTAGCAAATTTTGGACCAAGACTAGAAATAGGAACACACAAATGAGGCAATGGAAAAAAAACTTGGTTTTAAATCACCCATCAATTGAAATACTAAGAGATTTTGGGTTTTAAAACACCCAAAAGTCAAAAAAAGGTGAGGAATAATGATCGTTGGGAGGAAGAACAATGAGAAAAGATGACAGTGTATACTCAGACCAAAAAAGGGCTTGTTAGCATTGAAAACAGTTTTAATGTTCACCAGGAAGAAGAACGATGAGAAAAGATGCCGAGAAACAAAAAAAAAAGCTACTTTTAGTCGACGTATGAATAATGATGCCAATGACTTCAGTAAGTGCGTGGAACCTCCACCGATGTTTTCTAAAGACGAGCTTTTGGTGATCGGCTGATCTCAGATAGATCTTTCTTCCTATGAGGGTGATGACAACAAACGGTCAACATATCTATGCCAAAAACCCTTCACCAAAAAATAACCTTCTTTGTTGGTTAAAGATTATGGTGCTGAAAAAGATTTTCAGAAAATCCCAGCAAGGCTTTGATAATATATTGAATTTTAGAGTAAGAAAATTTTCTACTTTATTCTATCTTCAACAACATATATACAATGCTATTTATATACAGATTATAGCCAATCTAAAATAAATAAGCCTACTAAATACCACTTGTAAAATTAGTTACACTATTAAAGAAGGTAACTATTTATTAATCGCTTTTTGTCAACTACTATTTGTGACCATAATTTCTTTCTAAATGGATTTCTCCTTTTTCTTTGTTCCATTTTAGGGATATATATAATATGCCCTAACTCCAATTTATCATATAATAATTAAACACATTTTGTTTAATGATATTTTGATTAATATTTGGCATTTATAATTTTTTTTGATATCATCTTTAATTTGGTTAATGTGATGTAGCTTTGATTAAATTTTAAGATTTGTCACTATGATGAAGATTTTGATAATGAGAGTCAAGTCTTTTGTAATTTAATCTAAAATTATTCTTGATCATAAGATTATTAAATAAGGCTTTGATGATCCAATTAGATCAATATATATATGTGATGTCTCTATAAGATAGAGATTAATTATTCTCATTAACTAAATTATATATATCGTGCATATAGAGATATAACCATTGACCCGACTCAATAGAAAATTTTTAATTGTTAAAATTACTAATAAATTGTCAATGAAATATTTTCTTAAACAATACAATGTAATAATTTTCTTTAACCTTTATAAAAAAAATTCCTTTAACCTAAGATTATCATAGTAATTGACAAGTTATTTATTATATTTTGATATTGGATATCTATTGTCTTAGAGTAGTAGTTTATGAAGCATGAACATAAATATATTGATATGATAATTTTTTAAAAAATAGGAATACGACATAGATGGGATATATTTATACATATATACATATGCATATATATGTTTTAAATTATAAAAATACAATAAGAGATAAATATATATTCAAAATAAATATATATTAATTCATTTATATATCAATATAATTATACATACATACATATATAGATATATATATATATATATATATTAAGTTATAAAAATATAATAAGAGATAAACATATACTTAAAACAAATATATATTAGTTTATTTAAATATAAATATAATTATAATAAAAAAATAATTTTTTATGACAAAAAAAGATTTGTAATTAAAATTAATTATAATTGTCTAATTAGCAACTTACTAATATAATGTAAATAAAATTTTATGTCAAAATACATCTTAAAATATCTTAAAATGTTAGTGTCTCTGTCTTATTCTGTGCGTATTCTCGCCGTATTCTTTCCGTGCCCAAAAAAAATATATAATAAAATAATAAGACATGTACGATGAGTGTTTGACACATGTCGGGCACATTTCAATAGTGTGTCCGTGTCTCCATCATGCCTGATTTCGACACTTCATAGGCAGTAGTTAAAAAGGATATTGGATATAATCAAAAACTTATAGAATTAGTGATTGTTCAAGATAGAATTTATTAATTCTTGATTGTTCAAGATAGAATCTGTTAATTATTGATAATGAGTTTAAATTCTATGTTATTTTTACTTATAAACGGCTTAATTAAGAACTTGGCTAGGGCAATTAAATAAAGAAAAATAAATTTTTTAAGTCATTCACTTATCATTTATAATTAAAATGAAATACAGTTACTATTAGAATTTGACAGATTAATCATGAAACACTTTTTGCAAAGTGTCAATTTGATTAAGCCCCTTTTCCACTTTGAAGCTCATTAATAACGCATAAATGAGCAATATTTGCAGCATGAGCAGCTTTTATTTGATCATTGTGTTTGCATGAGGCACCAACTATATTGATAATGGAATTCAACTTAGTAAAAAAATGATGAATATGGGTAACTTCTTTTGATGCAGTAACTAATGCTAATTGTAAACGATGTGCCATACAATGAACATAATAAGCAAAAGGACAAAGACTTGAAATTAATGCTTGCAACCCATTCCACTCGCCTCTCATATTACTTGCACCATCATAACATTTCCCTCGGATGAATATGGATACCTTTTTTTTGATGTAGTAACTAATACTAATTGTAAACGATGTACCATACAATAAACATAATAAGCGAAAGGATAAAGACTTGAAATTAATACTTGCAACCCATTCCACTCGCCTCTCATATTACTTGCACCATCATAACCTTTCCCTCGAATGTTATAAACATAAAAATTATGTTGAGAAAGAACAAAAATGATTTCATCATTTAATGTTAATGCAACAGTATCCTTAACATGAACAAGCCCAAAGAATCGCTCTTTCACACATCCACTTTTATTAACAAATCTCAACATGATAGACATTTGCTCCTTCTTAGACTCATATCGAGCTTCATTAATAATTATACAAAATTTAGCATCACCAATTTCTTCTCGAATAGAAATTTTTTACTTTGGTCGAAATGACTTGTAAAATCTCTTTTTGTATATTATGTGATATATATGATGCATTTTGTGGAGCTTTATCTAAAGCTTTTGCTATTTTATCATCGTAAGATGCTATCAAATTTAGCAGCTGGCTAAAATTTTCCTGTCTTTATGATGTTTTAGTTTTATCATGGCCTCTAAAAGTACATCTTTGAAATGCAAGCCACCTAACTGCGTCAATTGGGGCTTTCAATCGCATTTTATTTTCTATAACTTGTTGATATGTAAAGCATTCAAAGTGCTTTTGAATATGTAAAGATTGATTCATAAGATCTATACATGCTTTCTTAGCATTCTACTGAGGAGAAGTAAGAACTTTTTTAATATGTGCCAAAAATGCATAATTTTTGTCATCTCTCACATTTTATCAATTCCGAAATTCATTCACAGTAAATATATATAATCCACAAGAACTTTTTTTAGTATGAAATAAAAAATATGGTAAACAAAATGCTGCATCTTTAATAGGAGAATATTCCAATCAGGACAAAAATAACTTAAACCATAATGCTGCAAACTTCGTTGATATTTTTCTTCAGATTTTGGATATTTTGAAAGAAAGCATTGATATGAACCAATTTTAATATAAGCTCTTCAAATTTCATTATGCATATCAATGGAATAGTCCCAAATATATTATCTTAATCCCGGATCATACTCTAATAAATATATTGCTTCGACATTATTTCTTTTAAAAAAAGCATCAATTGTAGATGATTTTTTCATATATTATGCTATTAATTATCTTTATCGATATCAAAATGCAATCGATTAAATTAATCAAAATAAATTTCAATATATGCTCAAATACCTAATTAAAATAAAAATTATTTAAGCATACAAACAATAAAATTTGCATAAAATAAACTACTACGCAGGTCTTCTGGGAGCCACCACCCGGGCTCATTGGTATACATACTTTGATATATGAAGATTTCGCAATACGATTGTTCTATTAGTAGCTTACTTATACTTTATCAATCAAGTGTCTAAAAACTAATGTAAATTAGTTATTTGTAAATTAAAAATAATAATTATTATAAATAAAAATAATAAATTAATTATTTAAAATCTTTAATTTCAAATTTAATATCTCTAATTTTCTAACTTGATCTCTTATAGAAAACATAAAATGAAATTAAAAGCCCCAAATTATCTCTACTATGTAGAATTGAGGAATTGTATTTTTTAATTATAAAATTACTGTAATTAATTAAGGTCATGCTTTAATAATTAAATATCAACTCTAATTATTTGTAATTCAAAAAAAAATCAATGGATATAAAAAAAATTATACAATAACTCAACAATGACAATTTAGGATTTTAAATTAGGATTTTGATAATTTAATGAAGTTTTAGCAAAATTATTAATTTAAGATTCTTGTTTATCTTTATTAGAGCTCAATTATACAAATAAAACTAAGAAAAAATTAAATTTGAATCAATTAAAAATTCAAGATTTACAAAATATATATATATAAATAAAAAAATTTACAAGATTTACAAAAAAAATATAAATAAAAAAATTTACTTACTAATTATAGAATTATTTTGATTATCCACTTTATTTCAAGGATGATCTTTAAATTTAAAAAAATAATAATATTAATTAAGAGAAGCAAAGAAAGGAAGAGAAGGAACTGGTAAAGAAGATGAGAAAATAATTCGTGGAGAATGAATATTAAAAATCTGTGGCATGTGAATTTAGGTAATTATAAAAATATTTATATACATTACATATAAATATATACATATATATACTTTTTAAAAAAAATTTGAGGGGCCCTGGGCGTAGGTCTGCCTCTGTACACTTCATACACAATTCTAAGCAATGTATTTTTTAAGTTTAATCATGATGTATTTTTTATATTGGTTATGTATATATTTTACAGATGTTTGATTTTTTTATTATTTTTGTTAATTTTTTAAATATATATATATACTTAAGATCTACAAAACATCATTAGAAAATTTACTAAATGTTTAAAACATATATACAATATCATAAATACATATACACTTTTTTATCTGACATACAGATAATATCTACACTTTATATATAATTCTACAATAATATATTTTTATTTTTTTTAGTAAGTTTAATTATTTTATGTTGTACTTCTCATTGTACACATAATTTACAATACATATACACTTTTTATACTGTAGAATGAAATATACACTTTTTATACTGTAGAATGAAACTTACTGAAATCTAAGTAAAAACGTTGTATTAGTTTTATGTGTTTTAGATTTGAATAACAGATATTAACAGATGTAGTGTTCATGTCTTTTTGTTGATTTATATCTAAGAAATTAGTTTATTTTCTTTTAAGTAGTCGATTTTAATTTTTAATCTAATAGACATTTCTTTTTTTTAGATTGTCGATTTTGTTGTTTAATCTCTTTTACTTTTCGATTTCTTTACTGAATTGCTTTTCTGTTGATCTTTGGTTTTGTTGTTGAATTGCTTATTTGTCTTTGCTTTATTGATGAATTAAAGACTTTTATTGGGTTGAAAGTTTAAATCTAACGGTTCGTACTGTCATTAAACATAACGTATTTTTGTAGTTTTTAAAGTTATTTTCATAGGGTTGTAAATATATATTTTTTCAACCGTATTTTTGAAATTGGAAATCTTTTTAAGATTAGATATGTAAATTTTGCATATATATGGCCATGGATTAATATTGCTATGTGTCTTCAAAAAAGGAAAAATGACAAGTGGCCTTTTCAAGAATCGTTACAACTCTTTCGCCATAATTAATATATATATAATATTAAAAAAGTCTCAATCTTAAAAAAAAAAGGTTCATCCACTTAGAGTTTTAGTGAAAATTTCTAACTTAAAGTTTTATTCAATGTGCTTGCAAGTTCTATCCATTAAAAGGTTGACAGCAAAATTTAATTTCAATGACATATGTGCATAGAAATTTTATATAATTAAAATTTTAATATCAAGAATTTACTTCTAAATATATTTAAATATAATTTCAACATATATATATATATATATATATTAAATTTTAAACGTAAATAAATATATCATAGATTATCTGTGTATTATAAACTCCAAATAGACCAGCATCCCGTTTATTAGAGTTTTCTTTTTTGCTGTCTTTATTTCTTGGCGTAATATCAGGTTCTTATTTCTTGTGTTTTTACAGTCCTCTGTATTGCAGTTGATTATAACTCTGTATCAAGTCACACCTGTATTATTCAGGATTAACATATGTATACACGTAGCTCTTGTGCCCTACTATAATACTGACTCATATAATACAAAGGATTAGAAGTCTAGTGCTATAGAGAATAGTAATAAAATGATAAAATGATATCCCTATCCTTATCCTTGCACTCCCCCGCAAGTTGATGGGGGAACTTCAGTGACCATCAACTTGGCACGTAAACGTTGAAATTTCTGCTTGTCCAAAGCCTTGGTGAGAATATCTGCCACTTGGTCACTTGAACTAATTTACTTGACTTGTAGTTCCCGCTTTTGCACTCTATTCCGAATAAAATGAAAGTCAATCTCCATATGTTTTGTGCGAGAATGACAAATACGATTAGCCGTTAAGTATGTAGCACTTAAATTATCACACCACAAGATTGGTGCATGATGCAACGGGTACCCAATCTCATGAAGCAAATGTTGTAACCAAATAATTTCTGAGGTAGCAGTAGCTAAGGCCCGGTATTCAGCCTTGGTTGATGATCTAGAAACTGCCCGTTGCTTGCGAGATTGCTAAGAAACTAAGGATGATCCAAAGAAGACAGCAAAGCCCGTAGTGGACTTCCGGTAGTCAACATCACCAGCCCAATCAGAGTCTGAAAAACCATAAAATTGCAGTGAAACTAATGATGGAGAGATTGAAAGGCCACAGTCGTGTGTGGTCTTCAGGTAACGAAGAATTCGTTTAACCGCAGTCCAATGGTCCATTGTTGGTGCATGCATAAATTGTGAAACTTTCCCAACTGAATGCGCAAGGTCAAGCCTTGTGAATGTAAGCTATTGTAGCGATCCCACGATACTACGATAGAGACTGTCATCTGAAATTCTATCACCAACAGTAGCAGATAGTTTAGTTGTTGCAGATGCAGGAGTTGAAATATTTGCACAAGTTGCCATCTAAGCACGTTCAAGCAAATCCGCTATGTACTTTTGTTGAGAAAGAAATAAGCAATTATCAGACCATGAAGCTTCAACACCCAAACAATATACTAGTCGCCCTAAATCTCATACAGCAAACTTGTCTTGAAGAAATCGGGTAAAGGAAGCAACAAGAGTAGTATGTGACCCAAGAACCAATAAATCATCCACATAAACAAGACAAAATAGCTGCTGATCCCCAAATGACAAATGGAAAAGGGAATTATCCGTTTTTTATTCTTTGAATCCAAAATCAAGAAAAATATCAGTTAAACACTTGTTCCAAACACACGGAGCTTGTTTCAGCCCATATATTGACTTCTTGAGTTTACAAACATAGTCGGGATGTAAAGAATCAACAAACCCAGTCGGTTGGGTCATATAAACAGTATCTTCAAGTGTGCCATGGAGGAAGGCATTGGAAATATCAAGTTGATTAACCGTCTAGCAATTCCCAAAAGAAAGCTGGCTTAACAACCGGACTAAAGGTGTCAGTAAAATCTAATCCTGGACGTTGGTGAAATCCTTTCGCCACAAGGCGACCTTTGTATCTTTCAACTGTCCCATCTGCTCGACGTTTAGTTTTGAAAACCTATTTACAACCAACCACATTGGATGCCCTGGATGGCGGACAGTGGCGGAATCTGGTGGAGTCGTGTGGGGTCGCACAATCTCCCCTGGCTGGCCGGTCGGAAACAAATGGGAGGGGAAGCCAATCAAAAAAGCTTTGCACCGTCGTTGATCTCTTGCCCAGAGCTCCCCTTCCGGCAACGGCGGTGAAAATTTTGTCCCTCCTTAGTCGGCCGCTGGTTCCGCCACTAATGGCGGAACTAGTTGCCATGTGCCATTAGAGATAAGTGCATTATACTAAGAAATCATTGCATCCCGCCATTGTGGAAACTTGGCCGCTTGACTATAACATGTTGGCTCATTTGGTGAACTCACCATGGTATGAAAAACACGAGGCTTTAGTTTCCCCTTTTTGTGCTCGTGTGACCATATGATGGCATGGTTGTTGCGATGTAGAGGAGGAATCTTGTTGCAGACCATATTATTCTAAGTCAAGCACCAGATTCAGACTCGGTGACGAGGTCTTTTCTGTTGCAATTGGTGAAGACTATGCTATTGGATCGGATGTGTTTATGGGAGTTGCTGATTGTGGTGAAGTGGGCTGTATTGGTAAAGCTGGGGGGTGGCGTATAAGGTGTTGTGTGGTCTGGTTGGATCATCAAAGGTGGCATGAGGTGTGATGGTTTAGGAGCTAGTTGTTGCATGCAGGGCCGGTGAAGGCCCTGTGCAAACTGGGCTACTGCACAGGGCCCCCAGCTTGCACAGGGCCCCAAGATGAAACAAAAATTTGTAAATATATTTATTTAAATATATATATTTTTTTCTCTCCCTCCAGTGACAAAATTTTTTTTTCTCTCCCTCCAGTCTCAAATTATAATTTTTTCTTTTTTTTTTAATTTTTGAAAATAATTTGGTTCAAGTTAGGAATAGGGTCTAATTTATTCTGTTTTTCTCTAAGAACAGGGCCCCTTAAATATTTAAGACGGCCCTGGTTGCATGGGTAATGATATAGTTAGTGGAGTGATTTTTGAAGAAATGGATAGTGGCACTCGTCATATCATTAGCAAAAGGAAACACCTGCTCATCAAAAAGTGCATGAAAAGAAACAAAAAATTTGTTAGTGCTAGGATCAAAGCACTTGAAACCTTTCATAAAATGTCACACCTCTTTTTCTACTACTATTAAGGGTAGACTAATCTTATAATCTACTATGTTAATGAATGATAAAACACCACTCATAATTAAAGTACTTAATATTCTTAAATACACAATCCAATAAATACTAAAAATTCTTAAATACACTTTATTATAGTTCCATATATTAAAATAATACGTCTTAAATCAATTCCAACGACAGATATGTTGGTCTAACTTTATCTGTGTGCTAAAGAAGAAAATATTATAGGAATATTCTATTGGTTTATTCTTCAAAATCTGAAATGTTATATATAAGGGGTGTGTCCAACTACTCAGTGAATAGATAAATATGTAATAACAGAGAACATATAAAGTTTAATTATATATATAATTTAAATAAATATCATCTATAGCTTAACTAGATAATTATAATTTGAAACTCAGTCATTTTTTAAATACACTCAAATATAAATTCTTACTGTTCTAACTTCAATCAAGAGCGTATGATGACTTTTATCGAGCAAGCTCAAGGAGAAGTTAACTTCAATACACATGTGCAGAGCAATTACCCTGATGAAGAATAATTTTATAATATCATCAAAATTAAACACTCATCATCAATGTGCGATCAGTGAAGTTTATAAAAGAGTGCATATAAACTAATTTACTCAGCATAATATAATCAATCATTTACATATATAAAAATTTAAACTATTATTATTTATTCTCACTTAATAAGAAATAATTAACATTCAAAAATAAATTATCACTTTAAATTTAATAAATTCACTTAATAAATATTTTTTTTCAAATCATATAAATATAATACTTTAAGAAAAATATAATGTTACATATTTACCTACTCACCTAAGCTAATTATTTTATTTGCTTAACTAGTAGAGTTCTTATGGACTGAGTTTGTTCCTAAAATAATACAAAAATATTATATAAATTATATCATAATCATTATAGATGTATAATATGAATATGACGTGTAATTTTGGGTTCTAACATTCTAACGATATTTCAGCAAATTAATAACTCTTAAATTTTTTAAAGTAACACTAAAATGAATATTTATCTAATTTCTAAAGTATAATTATCTATCTAATTTTTTTAATAAATATTTTTAACAATAAAATTTTAAATGGTAGAAATTTCCTATGTACTCATAATAATTTTACATATGATTATATTATATTATTTTAATTTATTCATTTTAATGGTTTATTGTTATTAATAATATTCATTTATTAACTAACTTATTTATTTACATATTATATATATTAGTAATTAATAATTTATAATATATTTATCTATATTCTTAGTTTTAATAAATAAATTTGTGTTGTAATAATGCTAGAATAAGAATAATAATAATATTATTATTTACTTAAATTTTTTCTATTTGTCATATTTTATGATAATAATAATAATAATAACTAAGTTGATAATATTTTTTTATTAGTGGATTAATAGTAAAAGTCACTGAAAATATATATATTATTAAAAGTTAAAAATAATTAAAAACTTATAAAAAATTTTATTTAATAATAATAATAAAATAAGTTAAATGAAAAAATTTGGTTCAGTGAAAATTGATGAATATATATATAAATAATAAAAAGTTAGGTAAATAGAATACTTTAAATTTGGAACGTATAACGTTGAATAAGTGGGCACAGCATAATTCAAAGGTGGCTTAGAGTGAGCATTAACCAAATATAAACATGAGTATCTTGGACTGTTAGATGAAAGAGAAAAAGATGATTGTTTGTAGAGTGAATTTAAAAAGAAAGGAAAGAAGTAAAGAAAAATGAGGGAGAGAGAGAGAGAGCTTGTGAAATGAAAACAGAAAATGGACAGAAATTAAAATAAAAAACAGTAAAGAGAGAGAGAGAGGGAGAAACTGGAACAATAAACATTATCAGTCCAATTTGATATTTTTCGGCCACCATAAATCAACGCGCGATGGTCACCAAAAAAACTCGATAAATTTTTTAAGGCCATTAAAATCGCCGTAATCCGCCGTCGGAGAAAATCACATGGGCCACCTGAACTTATTTTTGGTGTCACTTGCCAATCACTTTTTCAGCCACTTTTTGGCGAAACAGTTATTTTTAGAATCTTCATGTCTTAATTTGATTTGATATCTTATTTGCTAATTTAGGATGGATATTTAAAAAATTCATAGTAACTAATATATATAAACAATAAAAAAATTTGAAATAATAATTATAATTAAAATTTATAATTATAAATCATAAATATTAAATTAGCTAAGACAAACACAAGGAGCTGAACGAGGTGCTAATTTATTTTTAGAATATGGCCGAAGCCAAGGGTAACACAAATACCCAAATATCCGAAGCTGATTGTAGCCAGGGGTGGAATGAAAAAGGACCTCATAAGGGGATTTATGGTTAAGGCGAGTTGTGGGTAGGCGATTAATCAAATACACAGCCGTTTCAAAGGCATTAGTCCAAAATTTTTCTGGAACATTAGCATGGTGTAACAAGGCACAACCAGTCTCAAAAATATGATGATGCTTTCGCTCAGCACAACCATTTTACTCAGGCATGCAAGGACAAGACACACACTGAGAAATGCCATGGTCACGAAGGTATGAAGTTAAGGCTTGGAACTCACCGCCCCACTATAACATAATATTGAAAACAAGTTCATTAACAAGTTCAGATTGGGTGTGTTCAGAGGCGAAACTAAGATTATATTATAAGGGGGCAATTTTTTTTTTAAATCCTTTCTATATAATAATTATTTAATAAATTTGTTAATCTATTAATAAGATATTTTCATTGGTTAACAAAAAAATAATCAAAAAAACTATAAAAAGTAATTTTTTAACAAATATAATTGATTCAAAAATCATTAAAGAATAGAAATATAAATAATAAAATAAAATTTAAAAAAAGAATTAAATAAAAAAAAATAAAAAATAAAGATCTTAATTTTATATTTTTTTTCTCAGTTTTTTTTTATTATGCTTTCAATTTATTTTTAATCTTTTAATTAATTGGATGAAATTAAATTAATTTGGTTAAAGATTTAATTAATTTTGTTAAAAATTTTAGAATTTATATATTTTTTAGATAGAAAGATAATTTGAAATTTTAAGAGGGGCAAATAAAAAATTTTAAAAACTTTAATATATATATATATTTTAAATGAAGGGGACAGTTGCCCTGCTTCTCATTCACGTGGCTTCGCCACCGGGTGTGTTGATTCTCCAACAAGTTCATTAAGAGCTGCAAGATGATTTAACAATGCCCTTCGCCTTCTGCAAATATGTGGAAATATTATCATTGCCTCGTTTTAATGTATATAAACGAGATTTCAATTCACGAATTTGAGGTTTGGTTATAGCAGCAAAGGTTTGATGTAATTTATCCCAAGCTAATTTCGCTGTCTCAACCCCAACAAGTTGCGGCAATAAAGCCTCTGAAATTGACGCTACTAACCAGCTCAACACCATCTTGTCTTCACGCAACCATTGAGTGTATGCAGGATTAGGTTGATCATCGGCAAGTTTCTATGCACGAGCTACTGAACTACCATCAACATGTCCATCTAAACCGCACCCCTTCAACATGGGTAAGAATTGGTCTTCCATAATAGATAATTGGTAGTTGTAAGTTTAATAGGAAGCTGATGTGAGAGATTTGGGACACCAGAAAGCATTGCAGCACCAGCAGAGCCAGCTGCTACCAAATATGTGTCAGACGTTGACATTAAAAAGAAGGTTAAGAGCAAGGCTCTGATACCATATAAACTCTGTATCAAGTCACAAATATATTATTCATGATTAACATATATATACAGGTAGCTCTTGTGTCCTACTCTAATACTGACTCATATAATACAAAGGATTAGAAGTCTAGTGCTATAGAGAATACTAATACAATTAGGAAACAATTATGATAAAACGATATCCTTATCCTTATCCTTACATTGATTACTTATATTAATAGTAAGTCTTTGAGATTTTTTCACATAAATTGATGAGATTTTAGTCGTAGGTGTTTGAAAAGGCCAATCAGCCTAGATAGATTGCCTCACCAATTCATATTTTTCCTCATTAATAATAACAAAAATTACTTTTATAAAAAACATATAATATAATCGAATTAAAGTATACAAGCTTAAAGAAAAACTACTAAAAAATAAATGTTGAACCAGAAGAAAAATATTCTTTTTATTTTATGTATATGTTATTAAGAAGCTCTAAGTATTGCCAAAAGGCTTGAATATATACACACATCCAAACATCTTTTTCTTCTTTTAGATTTTTTTCCTTTCACTGGAAATTATGAAAAACAAAGAAGTACAATTTTAGAGCGGAGACATTCAAATTCATTAGACTATTAGCCTAATGTCACCTCAATAGACTGGCCATGGATCAAACCATGAGTTTGAAAAATGTTAAGTCCGTCCATAATTTTCTTCTCTAATTAAGATTTAAATTTGACCAATAACTAGGCCTATACTTAGTACATATGTTGTTCATACTTTCATTTTCTATTTACACCTCCTTTAATTATTGATCTATTATAAGTTTCCATTCATGTAGGAGTAGGACTCGGGCGTTAAATCACCATCTGATGATGATTCAGAGATGCTATAATGGATGCTGGAATTAACCGGTGCACTATGATGATGCCAATTATTGTTGTATCCCAGCAGATTTGCGTTGGTATTAGGTTGGTTCTGATCCATCTCTATCATATATGTATCAGTTGAATAACCAATTTGGTGAATTGGCTTTACCATGGCCTGGTGATACTGATGGTGATTAGGGTATTGATCCACTTGTTCACCTATCAATTTTCAAGAAATCAAATACTTAATTGTCAATCAATTAATTCTTTAAATAATAGTAATAATTAATTGCGTATCTGTAAAATAGATATAAGTTGTCAAGAGAATTAAATTAAATTAAATTTATTTAACTACCTTGGGTCAGCAAAGGGATATTATTTGGAACTCCAACAATCTCTTGTAATGAACTCCAATTATTATGTGCTTGTTTCACTAAATTTGCAATGTAGCTCTGTAAAATGTTGCAAAAAATTAATGAATGAATGGAAAAATCAAAAGAACTAAAGATTAAGAAATAACAAAAATACTATATAAATTAAATTAATTTAAATTAAAAATATTTTATATATTAATTATATTAAAAAATAGTAACTATTTTTTAATATAATTAATGTATAAAATATTTTTAATTTAAATTAATTTAATTTATTTAGCGGTAATCAATAAATAATTAGCAATGTTTAATTTTAATGAGTAATTAATTTGCGATAACTTACCCTATTAATGCTTGGAAGATCGTTTGTCGAATAGGATTCGCCATTAATAATGGCACTGACAATTTGACCAATTGGGTTCAACGTAACAGTGCAATTCTGTCCTTGAAAAATATAAAGTTTGTTTCCCATCTCACAGGTCCTTGCATGCTTCGTTGTCGCTTCCCATTTTTTATCAGACATTCCTGGACCTAAAATCTGCTGAAATTACATCCACAAATTAATACAAACAAATTATTATATTCTTTTTTATCCACAAATTGACTATTAAAATTTAATCAAGATCATAATAAGTTAGAATTTATATTAATTAATTTTATGTTATTCAAAATTATGTGTTAATATGATAATTTAAAATATTTTTTTTATATAATTCATTATTAAAGAGTGGCTATAAAAGATTAATTAGCTGGATATAAGTATATAATTGTAAAGTAGTGTGAACTAAATTTTAGTTGAATTTTGACTGCTGTTAGAATTATACAATGAAAAACTATTAAATTCTTATATTAATAAAAATATTTTAATAAAATCTAACAAATAACTGATAATTTTATGCATTATAGTAAGATCCATCATTGAATAATATATATGTATATATTGTATTATTAACCAGGAATGAAAATGGGCATTAATTAATTAAAATTTCTTACCCCTCTAAGCTTATGGGAGTCGAGAGTTGAAAACTTCAAGAAATCTTGAACAGTGTGAATGCCATGAACAGAAAGCTTTTTATGAAAAGCTCCATCTTTCCCAATCTTCTCGAGACGCCAGACTTCATCTTCCAACATTGGTGGGTGATGTTTCTTGTACACTACATTAATTGTAAACCTTAATTAAGTCATTATCAATTGCATACATCAAGCTATTAAGTCATTATCGATTCCATCAGTGATCATATTTTATTTCATCCAAAACATTTTTAAAAATATTTTTCTGGTCAATACAAAGTTAATTTTTTAAAAAATAACTTCTTCTTTTCAAAAGAATTGAGTATTTTTTAAATTTTAACAAAGTCATTACAATGAAATAAAATATATAAATATACTTACTAGAATTTTTTTTCCATTTTTATACTAATGAATATATTTTTTATTTTCAAATAAAGATAATGAGCGACTACTATAATTTATGATCAACTATTATCATAATTTAAAAAATTACTGCTAAAATTTATTATTTTTTATATTTTTAATATTTTGTAATAAAATTTATAAATATAAAATTTTTATAAGTTTAAACATGTACTTTTAATATTACTATCAAAGAAAAGAAAATTAATTTTTTCAATGTTGAAATAAATCATTTTTTAAGAACACAAGCTAATTTTATTGTAAAGTAATATATGTCATTGCAATTAGAATTTGACTAGAATGAATAAAAATATACATATATCAATTCAATCTTAATTAATAAATGAGGACAAAATCACGATAATAGTGCTACAAGTATCTATAAAAGTGCCGTAATAGTTGACCTATGACCATTGGCAATAATTGAAGTGTAATTGAAAGTAAAATATTTCCTTAATTATATCAGAAGTTCATAATTATTATTATTAGTAATGGTTCTGAGATTGTAATCAATAGAGTACACCTATTCTTGCTTTATTTATAAAAACTATATATAATTGACAATTTAAAATGTAATGGTTGCAAAAAATTTTCAACATTTTGTTGGTTTGAAAGCTTGAAAAGGATGCCCTTTTAAGTAATACTGAAGTCTATGCTTAAAAAAATTAAATTACAATCCAATCTTTTTGTCTTCTTTCAAAAGGCTACAAAAAGTACCTAGTAAAAATCACCTGTTCCTAATTAAAAATACTAATATTTAAGCATGGCAACTTTAATTCACATGATTAGTGAATTGAACATTATGATAATTGGGCATCAAACTAGTCATGAGATGAGTTTTTAAGCCTAAATTATCAATCAATATAGTGTACGTAGGAAATTAAAATTAAAGTTCTTTTTAAGAATTTCTTTTTGTTTTTAACTATTTAATGTATAAAGATATAGCTCTAGCAATGTGATCAAGTTGATCAACATAAACAATTGAAAAGATCAGCAAGTAGCAACTCACTTACAGATTTATCCCAAATTTTTATTTCCAATTTGTTGAAAAAAATTAATAAAAAATTTGTTTTGTTAATCACTATAAGGGTTTGACTCAAGACTTAGATTCTCTACTATATTTAGTCATATCCATCATCAGCGCAGATTTAAGATACGTTATATACCTAATTAGTTTATTAACAATCCAAATTAACTAAACGGAGGGAATATTTTTTAATTATAGAAGCAAATATATAATTTCATAATAGCCCAAACTAGCTTATGGGGATGCATATGCAACCATTTGCTAATTATTATTGAATTTATATATTACATGCCTACCATAAACCAAATATTAAACTCCAATAACACGTTATCTAATATGAAATTCTCTCCAAAATGATTAGATAATGACAAGTTGGAAGCTATTCTTTAGAGAAATACCAAAGGTTTTTTTATATATTGTTTTAACATAAATCCAAAAGTATGAAATTTTTATCAAGTTCGAGAATTTATGGTGCAAAGTGTGAGATTTTATGTATGTAATACCATGATAATTCATATAAATTCAAGTAATTATAGGTAGAAGAAACTTACATTCTCCACGGTGATCTTTGACAACAAAAGCTTCGGTCATTGCTTCACGAATCTGAACACCATGAGAGCCACCTTGAACTACTCTTGCACCAAGCCTGAATTTCCTGCTCCTAATCCAACTTGAATTATCGGTGAACTCAATCTCACCAATTGGTGCAATTCCATCTCTTAATGTGAGTATCAAGCAATCTCTTGCAAGCAAAGGCCTTTTTCCTACTCTCTCTTTTAATATTTTCTTATCAAATTCTTGACTGGTCCAAGTATTTCGATCACAGGAAGGGAAATCGCCATCAAGAACCACGATTTCTACTTTAATTGGGTGAGAGAGAGAAGTAGGAACCATTTGATCGCCTATTTTGTCTACTAGGCAAACTTGAAGGGAGGTGCCATCCATGCCAACTATTTTGCTTCCTGTAAATATTGGGAGAGAGAGCTTTTGTCTAAAGCATAGTTGTAAGCTTGATGGGGAAGGCTCTGGTGCTTGGATTCTCCTCGAAGGAGAGCGACTGAAAGTGCGCGATGCACATCGTTTCAGGCTATTCTCCACCTCTTCATTCACCTAATAGTCATATATGATAAACAAAACTTTTGGTTAATTAATATCAACTTGATCTTATTAATTCTTATATAAATACGTTTCTTGTTTTATGGTCTAAGTAAAATATATACATAGTTTAATTATGCATATGTAAATATATGTATATATACTAATGTAAGAAGAAATTGAGATCACTAAATCAAAGAAATATAAGCAAAATAACTTACAACTCTTCTAAGCATTGGTTCCAAAGCCAAACAGAAGTTTTGCAAGGAGTTGACCATAACTGCTTCCCCAATAACTCTATAAACACAAAGAAATGAAAAAGGAAATGAGAATATATAATTAATTAATACACACTAGAGCAATAATCTTGTTGATCTCCTGCTTTCTTTTATTTATTTTTTATTTTTTAAGAAAAGAAAAGAAAAAGAAAGAAAGAAAGAAAGAAAGAAAAATCATTTCATTTTCCAACTTTGGACGGTACCAAAGAGAAATTCAAAAGAAAAGTTCAAAGAAATTCCAAGAAATTCAAGAAAAGAAAACAAAGTTTTTTTCAAGAATTAACGAGATAGAAATTTTGAAAGATCCAAGAAAAGATCAAGAAACACATACGAAGCAAGACTAGGTTTAGTTCTTATTCGTTTCTCAGTAGGTTGATTTGGGCGGGAACCCAATTCATCAAGAAAACGTTTGGCAGCCATTATAGGTAAGATGAAGTAAATGGAAAAATGAAGATAATGAAAAGGAAGTTGCGGTTAGGGATTTTGGAAAATGATGGCATTATATATAAATGATAGTAAAGTTTGGCAAATAGATTCTAGGAAAATTATTTAATCAGAACCTTCTCGGAACGATAAAGGAAATAGCTTGGTAATACACTCAACAACGTAGTGACCTAGGCTTGTATGATGTAAAGACTTTGACGTCAACTTGCATCCCCTTCAAGTCAACTCTTATTTTCATCGGCTTGATTAATATTTCTTTTCGATCAACGGCTATGATAACTAATTGTTAGATGGAATACACAAATTTATAATGTTTTTTATTATATTTTACCCCTTCCGCCTACTTTTTACACACAGAATTTCTGTTTCTAACTTTCTATTGCCGGATTAAAATAGTCAAATACGTGGTCTGTTTCCAAGAAAGCGGATCTACGGCGGGCGTCAAGCCTAACTCTTTTATTTGTATTTTTTTTATTATTTTTCATTTTATTGAATTAATAATTTAATAATTTTAATAAAAAATTTTAAATTTAATTATCATCCATATATTTAGACATATACGTCTATGCCTTTTTTTTAATTGTGATTAAAAATTTGAATTTTATCTTGTGGTATGAGGTTTTTATAAATCAAATTAGGTACCAAAAATGGATTCCTTATTATACGCAAAATTTTTGTATGTGTAAATTATTGCATTCTTAATTTATCCAATGATTATATATGTGTCTGTATCAAGTAATTATATCAAAAACTAAGTTTATATTGTATGAACTCATCTTTTTTCACAAAATTGAAAATTTATAAGTTTTAATTAAAATAAAATAATATAAGTATATATATTTTCAGCTGATCTATTTATAATTATAATAAATTTTAAAAATAAATAAAACCACATTTAGGAAATATCTAAACTAGTAATTGTAATTGTTAAAGGATTTCTTCCGAAATACTCTAAAAACAAAATTATTTTTAAAAAAAAAATGTTCACCTTTTTTTAAAAAAAAAACACTCATATTTCTTCATTTAATTTTAAAAATATCTAGCCTTCAAAAATATAAATTTAGTATGTTAAAGATATATATTTAATAAATTAAAAAATTGTGAGATACTTTTAAAAAAAATTGAAAATGACATATAATATAATTTTCTCAATTGTTAAATATTAATCTTCCGAGAGCTCCAATAATCATGGACCACCCACTAATGAAAGTAAATGAAGATGTCTCGTTATTATTATTTTTGGGTGTCATCCAAATTAAATAATAATAATAATAATGGTAATAATAATAATAAATAAATAAATAAATGAGCAAAAACACAAATAAAAGATAACTCGAAATTCTCCTAACTAATATATGTAGATAGTCAGTGTAGAAGCAGTAGAAGAAGCAAACCAAAAGAAAATCAAAATCAGATAATGACATGACTCTTCATCACCAAGAAGAATCCTCCTTGGTGTTGGGAAGTTTGTCTGCACTTTCATCATCGGCTTGACTGCATGTAATTGGCATCTCCTTTTATTCTAACAATTGGATTTTATGATATATATATATATATATATATATTGGTGGCTCAACCAACCAAAAAAAAATAATAAATTTGGTGAATTACAATATTTAACTAAATAAAATAAGAAAAAAAAAGAAGAAAAATATTTACTACATTTTTTTATTGTTGCAGTCATAATTTAAATAGTAAAAATTAGGCACAAATTAGAATGTTCACACATATTTGAAGGCCTATAAATAACATTCTTTTATTCACTTCAAAATATACAAGAGAGAAAAAAAAAGTTTCAAGTAGTTTGTGAGATAAATATTAGAGAATTATTTTCTAGTTTCTTGGTGTGATCATCCAAAGAGTGAAAATTTTACTAGAGAAATATTTAGATATTTTCTCCAATATTAGTGATCTCAAATAGTCAAGTATGGATTACTTGAAAAGTTATTGTACTTAATTTCTTTGAATTAGTAGATTTTATTTCGGAGCTTGTTCCGTGATTTTTTTCTTTATATTAGAGGGTTTTTCACGTTAAATCTTGTATCTCTTATTCTTGTGGTTATTCCTTGTTTTTTACTATTATGCATTGATTTACACAATTAATTATTTACCAAAAATTCCAACAAGTGGTATCAGAGATTGATTCTTTGGGTGTAGAATTAATTGTGTAAATTAAAATGAAAAAATTTATAGGCACCATAATTAAATTATCGGCTTCAAATTATTTAATTAAAAGTCAAAGATGGAGGACCTTCTTTATTGTAAGGACACGTATGATCATATAAAATTAGGATCTAATAAGCCAAGTGAAAAATTAGATGATTGAGAGAAGATGGATAGAAAAACTGTCGGTACTATTCGACAGTAAGTAGATAATAATATCTACCATCATATAAGCAAAAAATTTGATGCGTAGAAATTATGAAAAGATTTAAAAACTATATATAAGAGAAAAAGTGCTCAAAATAAAGCTTTTTCCATTAGAAAGCTTGTGAATTTAAAGTTAAGAGATGGACGATCGATTACAGAACACTTGAGTGAGTTTCAAGAATTAGTAAATTAGTTGAGCATCATGAAGATAGCCCTAGATGATGAATTGAAGGCATTATTGCTCATGAGTTTCTTGCCAGATAGTTGGAAGACCTTAGTGGTGTCCCTCAATAACTCTGCCTCAAGCGGTATTTTATCTTTATTTTCAATAAAGGACAGTCTTTACAATGACGAGACTAGAAGAAAGGATATGAGCATTAATACTTCACATGCTCTTATTACAACCACAAAGAGTAAAGATATAAGTAAAAGCAAAGGTCCTAAAGGGCATTATAAATCCAGAGGTAAGTCACAATCGAAAGTGAAATTCAATTGTTATCACTGCGACAATGAGGGACATATGAAAAAAAAACTTCAAAGTTTGGAAAAGAGAACAAAATGATGAGAAAAATTTAAAAAAAAAGACGAATGATCAAAATACCACTGCAACCGTTGCTGATAATAATGAAGAGATGGTTGTACTCTCCATTATTGAGGAGCATGGCAAGACTACTAATACTGATATGGAGTGGGTTGTTGATTCAGCAGTATCATACCATGCTACACCAAGGAGATATGTCTTTACTACTTACAAACCAGGTAACTTTGGCAGAGTAAAGATTAGTAATACCAACTACGCAGATATAGTGGGTATCGGTGATGTCTATGTTCAGACAAATATTGGTTACATGTTGACTTTGAAGAATATGCGACTGATAAGAGTATTTTTATACTTATTTTTAGTATGATTTCTATGTGTTTTTAGTTAATGTTTCATTTGATTTTTGTTTAAAGTTTGTTTTAAGTGTTTGTTTTAGGTTAAAGTGGAAAAATTTCCTTGGAGGATCAAAACAATGAAGAAAGAGCTTGAATCAAGCAAGACATAGCCAAGCCAAAGCAAGCTTGGCCGTGTCCCTCAAAATTATCATCAAGCAGTAGCTGACACGGCCAGGTGACACGCCCAAGTCACTGGCCGTGTCTCTCCCAAAGAGTAAAAACCAAAGAACCAAGCAAAGAAGGAAAAATGAAGAACAGAAGCTGACACTGGCAAGTGACACGGCCACAAGCTTGGCCGTGTCTCATGCCTAGCCAAAGAACAAAAGAAGAAAAGAAATAGGCAGAAGGTGACACACCCAGGTGACACGGCCAAGCCACTGGCCGTGTCACATGACACGGCCAAGAGCTTGGCCGTGTCACCCCATGAAACCAAAGAGAAAAGAAAGAAAGGAAAGAAGGCAGTGGTGGACACGGCCAACTGGCTTGGCCGTGTCCCAAGGGGAAATGAGAGACACGGCCAAGCCACTCATGGCTTGGCCGTGTCACCTAAGAAAACCTTGACTCTTTTGCACAAATTAAGGAACAAGTGGGAGACAAACCAATTGCTTTTGTCAAAAGAAAGAAAAAATAAAGTAAAAGGCTGCCTAATTTGAGGCAAAGAAAGATTAAACAAAGGGAATATGGGAGACAAGGTGAGTTGGAAGTGAGTTGGAAGATTGACTTGAGCTTTGGAGGGAAATAAAAAGAGAAGAAGAGGGAGTTTTTGAAAGAGCTGGAAGCCTCTGCGGAAAGGGCTGCAGTTTTGTGCAGAAAACAGAGAACAAAGGCAGAGAAGAGAGGTTTGAGAGGAGGAGGCTGTGCATACACGTTTTAGGCAAGGAGGGAGTGACACTTTCCTTGAATCTTCATCTTCATCCTCCATTTCCATCCTCTCCAGCATCTTCATCTTCCATTGGCAGCTCCTGGATATTCAAGAAGCTACATTGAAAGGGGTTTTCTATTTTCTCCTTTTATGTATTTTAATGTTATTGTTGTTGTTGTTGTATTAAGTGTATTGAACATGAACTAAATCATTCTCTATCTAGATGTTAATGAACCCTAGCTTATTTGTATGATTAGATACTTTTAGTTGATTGAGTTTTTTTATTCTTATGATGCTTAATGATTATTGCCAATTGATGATAGCATGCTTATTGATTGGTTGCCATTTTCATATTATTGACTTGAGAAAGCTTGATATGAATTGATTACTCATAAGGGTTGAGGATTGATTGGGGTGCTAGAGATAGACCCACAAGATTCTTTGGTTCATAGTTCCTTGTTCTTAATGCATGACCTATTTAATTGTATTTTGAGAAGAGATTCCGGCACTCTACTTAGTGATTAGGGGTTAATTCACTTGAGAGAGGTTTTAGTCTAAGTTAGAGGAATGTCAATTCAACTCTATCATGTAATGTAATTGAGGCTAGGAGGATTGAATATCTAGATAGTATCTTTATCATCAAACCTTTTTACACGACACACAATTTATCTTTGCTTGCATTTATTTAAATTAGTTGTCTTTAATTATAAAACATCACAAAAACATTAATTTGCTAAACAACAGTTAAGATTTGCACTAGTGCTTGGCCTTGTCCTCAGTGGAACGATACTTCACTCACTACTATATTACTTGGGCGACCCGTGCACTTGCGGTAATTGCTATAGCATAGCAGCACGCATCAAGTTTTTGGCGCCGCTGCTGGAGACAATGGTTTCAATACTAGTAATATAATTAAGACTGTTGATTTAGTTTTATTTTTTTATCAAGAATGTTTGTTTGTTTTCTTTGAATTGTTTGTTTGTTGTTTTTGAATTGTTTGTTTGTTTTCTGTAAATTTGTTTGTTTGTTGTGTTTGAATTTATTTCTTTAATTGTTTGTTTGTTTTTGTTTAAATTGCTGAGTGCCTTGTGTAAAAATGCAGTTTTTAAGGCACGAGGAAGTTTATGATGGGGACTGTTATTCTGAGCTTGCATGGCAACTCACAAATTTAACGAATAAAGTTGATAGGCTAATTGCAAGCTGGGAAAGCCCACCAAATTGTACAACATGTGGAAATGCAGGGCATAGTGCTAATAAATGTTCATTTGATTTCCAACGACACCAAGATTGGCACGAGGAAGAATATGGCTACCAAAATTTCCAGCAATTGGGTGGTAATGACACTTATTCCAATTCTTACAATCCAAGTTGGGAAAGCCACCCAAATTTTTATTGGGAACATCAGCAGTACATCTCACCTTAACAAAATTTTAAACCTTGCCAAAGAAGTTCTTACTTTCAAAAACAATTCTCAGACCAAGGCCACCTTAAGGAATCCACATTGGAGAATAAGTTAAATGCCTATATTCAAAAACTCACAATGAATCAAGATCACCTTGAGGAACCCACTTTGGAGGATGAGTTGAGGTCTGAATCTTTGCAAGAAACACAGAGGATATTGGATGCTCTAGAGGAGCAGCTGACACATCAACCCCAAGCACACCAAAAGGAGGAGTCTCCTAGCCAATTGGAGCAAATTGAGGTAATCACTAATTTGAGGAATGAACATATAAAATATAACAATTTTTGTGATTACTTTGATGTAGGGACCAATCAAGAAGAAAATGGCGAGGAGATCCAACCCGACATAGAGGAGTTGAATCAAACAAAGGAGGAGGAGAATTTGGCAACATCAACTATGACAGAATTGCATGAACCTCCAAATCCTTTTATGCCACCAATTTCATTCCCATGTATGCTAGAGGAAGAGAAACAAGGTATGCATATTCCAGAACTCTATGACATGCCCCATAATGAAGATAGTGTAGATGAGCTTAGGGTAGCCACGACCTTAGAAGTAGAGCCTAATATTTCCAATCTAGAAATTGAGGAGAGCAAATTACTATTAAATGATGAGGTTGCTGAGATGAAACTTCAATTTGCTAAAGAGGATGAGAATGAGATTCAACCAAACTTGGTTGAACTTCAAAAGACCCCAAATATCTTAGAATTCATTTTAGTTGGGGAGAACAATATGCAACCAATGATCATCCCTCCCATTTTCGGGAACGAGGAAGAGAAAAAAATGAATATAACCATGTTGCATACTGAAGAACATTCTTACCAAGTTCCTATAGCATTGGAAAATTGCCCCAAGACAACCTTCATGAGTTCTCATTGGCCATTTGCTCATCCAAGGATGCTACCTAAGCTTTACAACACATTGGGCACAATTCAAAGTTGCATGTTATTCATCTTCTCAATTCTGGGCTACAATTGCATTATGGGGGCAAGGAGCCCTACATATCGCATATGGGAGCGATGAAAATCAGGTTTCATCTAAACTCTCCTTTAGTTTATGCATGCTCACATTGAGGACAATGTGAAATTTTAAGTGTGGGGTGTATTTTATGCTTTGTGTTTTCATTTTTAATTGCATATTGTGTTTTGTGTTTTTACTTTAAGTTATTTTTGTGTTAGTTTAGTTAATGTTTTTTCATGTTTTCTTTGAATAAATGAATTTTGGAAAGTTCAATTGTTATAAAAATTGTTGATTGATGACCTTTGAATTTTTGAAGCATAAATTTGAGAATTGAGTAGAATTGGTGCTTATTGTCAATTTTGTTGGTTTTTCTTTGCATTACCATCAACCTAGTGAGGAATTGAGCCATCAACTGACTATTCTTGTTGTGTGTGAACATCTTTGATTGATGACTTGCTAGAACTTGCTTTGACATACATTTTAAGACTATATAAAAATTTCAATTAGGCATCAAGATGATTAAGGCAATTAGGTGAAACCACTTTGGCTTAAAAAGATCAACCCTATTTTTAACATTAGTTAGCCAATTTTGAGCCTATTTCATTTTTTCTTTTCTTTATTTTTCGCAACACTACCATCCTTGAATCTTGTTGTTTTAACTCTTACCCTTTCATTAGGTCAAGAGCATTTTAAGAGCGTTTATGACCAAGTGTTGTGTTGAATTAAGTGTGGGGTTAAATTTAGTAGGTTTAAGATTGCAAATAAAAAAAATCAAAATCAAATAAAAAGAAGAAAAATAAGAATAATTTTTAAAAGGGTTGGAATATGTTACAAGATGTAATAAGTAAGTTCCCTTGAAAAGTTCTGCAAATGTCAAGGGGTAGATAAGAGGAAGGTGTTGTGGAACCGTCAGGTGATACATATGATCGGTTACTTCATTATTGAAGTGCTCTTGAACTTAATGATTAAGTTCACATTTCCTAAATGTCATGCCTCTACCTTAGCTCCATTACAACCCGATAAAAGACCTTTTGATTGATGCTTGATTGTAATTAAGTGTTGGAGATTTGATAGATAAGCAAGCCTATGGCAATAATCTTTCATTGATTGTTATGAGTGTAAACACCACCTTAATCAAACACTTTTTATGAGTTGGTGAGGGAGTGACAATGTAGGTTATGCATGGAAAGCTACTTAATTGCATTGGTATCGATTTTGTTCGATTTGATATCTATTGCGGATTTAAGGATAGAGAAGTCTTGATACAATTTTATAACTCTTGAACTTGACAAAATTTTTTTTGTTTAGTTTGTTTTGATTTTAGCCTTGTTTGGGGACAAGCAAGGATTTAAGTGTGGGGTATTTGATAAGAGTATTTTTATACTTATTTTTAGTATGATTTCTATGTGTTTTTAGTTAATGTTTCATTTAATTTTTGTTTAAAGTTTGTTTTAAGTGTTTATTTTAGGTTAAAGTGGAAAAATTCCCTTGGAGGATCAAAACAATGAAGAAAGAGCTTGAATCAAACAAGACATGGCCAAGCCAAAGCAAGCTTGGCCGTGTCCCTCAAAATTATCATCAAGCAATAGTTGACACGGCCAGGTGACACGCCCAAATCACTGGCCGTGTCTCTCCCAAAGAGTAAAAACCAAAGAACCAAGCAAAGAAGGAAAAATGAAGAATAGAAGCTGACACTGGCAAGTGACACGGCCACAAGCTTGGCCGTGTCCCATGCCTAGCCAAAGAACAAAAGAACAAAAGAAATAGGCAGAAGGTGACACACCCAGGTGACACGGCCAAGCCACTGGCCGTGTCACCTCATGAAACCAAAGAGAAAAGAAAGAAAGGAAAGAAGGCAGTGGTGGACACAGCCAACTGGCTTGGCCGTGTCCCAAGGGGAAATGAGAGACACGGCCAAGCCACTCATGGCTTGGCCGTGTCACCTAAGAAAACCTTGACTCTTTTGCACAAATTGAGGAACAAGTGGGAGACAAACCAATTACTTTTGTCAAAAGAAAGTAAAAGGCTGCCTAATTTGAGGAAAAGAAAGATTAAACAAAGGGAATATGGGAGACAAGGTGAGTTGGAAGTGAGTTGGAAGATTGACTTGAGCTTTGGAGGGAAATAAAAAGAGAAGAAGAGGGAGTTTTTGAAAGAGCTGGAAGCCTCTGCAGAAAGGGCTGCAGTTTTGTGCAGAAAACAGAGAACAGAGGCAGAGAAGAGAGGTTTGAGAGGAGGAGGCTGTGCATACACGTTTTGGGCAAGGAGGGAGTGACACTTTCCTTGAATCTTCATCTTCATCCTCCATTTCCATCCTCTCCAGCATCTTCATCTTCCATTGGCAGCTCCTGGAGATTCAAGAAGCTACATTGAAAGGGGTTTTTCTATTTTCTCCTTTTATGTATTTTAATGTTATTGTTGTTGTTGTTGTATTAAGTGTATTGAACATGAACTAAATCATTCTCTATCTAGATGTTAATGAACCCTAGCTTATTTGTATGATAGATACTTTTAGTTGATTGAGTTTTTTTATTCTTATGATGCTTAATGATTATTGCCAATTGATGATAGCATGCTTATTGATTGGTTGCCATTTTCTTATTATTGACTTGAGAAAGCTTGATATGAATTGATTACTCATAAGGGTTGAGGATTGATTGGGGTGCTAGAGATAGACCCACAAGATCCTTTGGTTCATAGTTCCTTGTTCTTAATGCATGACCTATTTAATTGTGTTTTGAGAAGAAATTTCGGCACTCTACTTAGTGATTAGGGGTTAATTCACTTGAGAAAGGTTTTAGTCTAAGTTAGAGGAATGCCAATTCAACTCTATCATGTAATGTAATTGAGGCTAGGGGGATTGAATATCTAGATAGTATCTTTATCATCAAACCTTTTTACACGACACACAATTTATCTTTGCTTGCATTTATTTAAATTAGTTGTCTTTAATTATAAAACATCACAAAAACATTAATTTGCTAAACAACAGTTAAGATTTGCACTAGTGCTTGGCCTTGTCCCCAGTGGAACGATACTTCACTCACTACTATATTACTTGGGCGACCCGTGCACTTGCTGTAATTGCTATAGCATAGCAGCACGCATCAACGACCTGTACCAGATTTATGCCTGAATTAGATTTCTACTCATGTCATGGATCTAGATGGTTATTACAACATATTTGGTGATAAAAAGTGGAAACTCATCAAAGGCTCAATTGTAGTTGCTAAAGGTAGATTGTGTTATACACTCTACAAGACTCAAGTGAATATAGTCAAAGGTGCACTGCATACAGTTGAAGATGATATTTTACCAGACTTATGGCACAAAAAGCTGGCCATATGAGTGAGAAAGGATTATAAATTTTAGCAAAGAAGTCTCTTATTCCCTTTGCCAAAGGTATGAGTCTAAACCCTTGTGATGATTATTTATATGACAAATAACATAGAGTCTCCTTTAGTAGTTCATCTGAAATAAAAAAAATATACTTGAATTAGTTTACTCTGATGTATGTGATTCTATTAATATGAAAACTTTGGGACATAGTAGATATTTTGTTACTTTTATTGATGATGTTTCACGAAAGGTTTGAGTGTTTTTTCTGAAATTAAACAACCAGGTTCTTCAATGCTTAAGTATTTCCATGCAATAGTGAAAAGAGAGAAGGAAACATCCTTGAAATGTCTTCGCAATGACAATGGATGTGAATACACTTCAAAGGAGTTTGCAAATTATTGCTTAAAGCATGGAATCAGATATGAAAAGACAGTTCCTGGTACTTCACAATATAATAGTATAGTTGAAAGGACAAACAGAACTATCTTAGAGAAAGTCAAATTCATGCTGAAAATGGCTAAACTCCCTAAGCCATTTTAGGGTGAAGCACTCAACACTGCCTACTATTTGATAAATCGCTCTCCATCAGCTTCTTTAAATTTTGATGTACCTGAGAGAGTATGGTATGGAAAAGATGTTGTTTACTCTCACTTGAAGGTATTTGGATGCAAGGTTTTTGTCCATGTAGCTAAGGAGCAGAGATAAAAAATTGATGATAGAGTTGTTCCATGCATTTTTCTATGTTATAGAGATGTAGAGTTTGGATACAAGTTATGGGATCCAGTGAAGAAGAAAGTCACCAGGTCCAAAGATGTAATCTTCCATGAACACAAGACCTTATTGGACCCTGAGCCATCAGAGAAAATTACAAGTAGTGATGATATTCCTCTTCCTGTATTAATTTCTCCTTTAATCAGAAATGCCACAGATGAAGGAGAGTTGCTTGAAGAACATGAAATTGATGACATGTCAATACCAATTGATATTAATGATGATATCAGAAGGTCAACTAGAGCACATCATTCGTCTATCAAATATTCCAGTTTTGAGTATATAACAATTACTGAAGAGGAGGAGCTAGAAAGCTTTCAAGAAGTTCAAAATCATAAAGAGAAGGCTCAGTGGATGAAAGCAATGTAGGAGGAGACGAGTTCTTTGAAAAAGAACAATACTTCTGAGCTTGTTAAATTTCCAGAAGGTAAAAAAGCCTTGAAGAACAAATGAGTGTACAAGTTTAAGATGGATGGAGAGAAGCTAGTAAAATACAAAGCTTGTTTGCTAGTAAAAGACTTTAATCGGAAGAGAGGAGTTGATTTCGATGAGATATTTTCTCATGTTGTAAAGATGAGCTCCATTCGAGTGATTCTTGGTTTGACTGCTAGCTTGGATCTTGAGCTTGAGTAGTTAGATGTGAAAATTGTATTCCTTCATGGTGATTTTGAGGAAGAAATCTACATGAACCAACCAAAGGGATTTAAAGTAAGAGAGAAAGAACACATTGTTTGTAGATTGAAGAAGAGTCGGTATGGGTTGAAACAGGCTCTGAGAAAATGGTATAAAAAATTTGACTCTTTCATGGTGAGCCATGGCTATACTAGAATAGAAGCAGATCATTATGTGTACTTCAAGGCATTTTCAGATGGTAAATTTGTCATTCTTTTGCTCTATATGGATGATAGGTTGATAGTAGGACAAGATGTTATAATAATTAGTGGTTTGAAAAAGGAGTTATTTGGCTCATTTGATATGAAGGATTTGGGACCAGCACAATAAATTTTAGGCATACAGATTACTCGTGATAGGAAAGCTAAGAAGTTATGGCTATCACAAGAGAAATATGTTGAGCAGGTTCTAAGAAGATTTAATATGAAGAGTGCTAAGCTAGTTAGCACACCTCTTGCTAATCACTTTACACTTAGCAAAAAATTTTATCATTCTACACAAAAGGAAAAGGAAGAAATGGTTGTTATTCCTCACTCCTCTGTGGTTGAAAGTTTAATGTATGTTATGGTTAGCACCCAACCAGATATTGCTCATGCTATTGGTTTTGTTAACAGATTTCTTTCGAATCCTAGTAAAGATCATTGGGAGACGGTCAAATAGATTCTAAGATATCTGAGAGGTACTTCTAAGATGTGTTTATGTTTTGGAGGCTCAAAACTGACTCTAGAATGATACGGATGAGGATGTGACAAGTGACCTTAATGGCTGAAAGTCGACTTCAGAGTATGTATTTACTTTTGCAGGGGGGCTATATTATGGCAGTCCAAATTATAAAAGTATGTTGCTCTATCCACAACTGAGGCATAGTATATAGCTATGACTGAAGCAAGTAAAGAGATACTTTAGTTGAAAAAATTTCTAAAAGAGTTGGGGTTAAAGCAGGGTGAGTATACGATGAATTGTGATCGTCAAAGTACTCTAGATTTGAGCAAGAATACCACATACCATGGTCAAACGAAATATATTGATGTGAGATACCACTGGATTCGTGAAGTGGTGAATAATCAAGAGATATTTTTGAAAAAGATTCACACTAATAAAAATTCAGCTGAAATGTTGACCAAAGTGGTGACTCGTGACAAGCATCAGTTCTGCACCAAGATGGTGGGACTGAATGGTAATTAAGAAACGAATGTGTGAACATCTCCCCATGGGTTGGAGAGAGAGATTGTTGGCTCATCCAACCCATGAAAATAATGGATTTAGTAAGTTGCAATATTTTACTAGATGAAATAATAAAAAAATGAAGAAAAATATTTACCATATTTTTTGTTGTTGTAGCCATAATTTAAATAGTAAAAGTTAAATATAAATTAGAATATTCACACATATTTGAAGGCCTATAAATAGCCTTCTTCCATTTATTTTAAAATATACAAGAGAAAAAAAACAAGAGAGGAAAAAAGATTTCAAGTAGTTTGTGAAATAAATATTAAAGAATTATTCTCTAGTTTCTTGATATGATCATCCAAAAAGTAAAATTTTTGCTATAGATGTATTTAAATACTTTCTCCAATATTGGTGATCTCAAGTAGTCAAGTATGGATTACTTGAGAAGTTGTTGTACTTGATTTTTTTAATTAGTGAATTTTATTTTAAAGTTTGTCCCGTGGTTTTTTTCTTTATATCGGAGAATTTTCCACGTTAAATCTTGTGTCTCTTATTTTTGTAGTTATTTTTTGCTTCTTACTATTGTGTATTAATTTACACAAATAATTATTGACCAAAAATTCCAACACACACACACACACATATATATATATATATATATTTATGAAAAGATTACATCAACTGTATTAATACCTGAATAATTTTTTAATATAACAAGCTTTTCAACTTTTAAAAATTATTTTATATAAATATTAATAATCATTTGAACTCTTTGAAATACTAATTTGCAAATTTAAAATCTCAAAGATTAAAAGAAATTACCACAAGAAAAATTTTATAACTCATTGAATACTGAAATAAAATTTTATATGGAGTTAAAGAATTGCAAATTAATTAAGAAAAATGAGAGTTGCAAGTCAAAATTCTGATTATTAGAAACCTATTAAAAACTTTAACGTGATATTATTTTTAAAATTAACGAAATCATTGGACTAAACAAAATTTCTAAACACAAAAAATAATAAATTATAAAAAGTTCAAATATACTAAAAATAATTATTCCACAACCTTATTTTTTTCATATATTTCTAGAAAACTAACATCTTTTATGAATTGGTTTTTAGAAAACTAACATAAAACGATATAAATTTTAAGAGAACATATGAATTGGCTTTTGGAGAATTAACATAAATTTATTATTTTCTTAAGTTTCTAAGCATTATGTATTTCACAAATTTATTTTAAAAAACCAATTCATTTTTATCCTGATAATTAATCAAATATCTTAGCATTATATATTTTATAAATTTATTATACATTTTATAAATTTATCTTACAAATCAATTATTTTTTTTCCTAATAATTAATTTATTTCTCATATGTGAAATAAAAATTTTCAGTAATATTTATTTTCTCAGATATATACTAAAATTATATATATATTCTAAAATTATATATATATTCTTTTTTTTTTGGCATATCCACATCTCGAACTTAATATTATACAACATTATATGCTCTTTTTTCTTTCCCATATCTAACAAAATATTAACCTTTTTTTAAGAGAAAAAATATATTAACAGTTCATTAATTCGTCAAAAATATTAACAGTTCATTAATTCTTCCAATATGATAATAGAATTTTATTCTTATTTTCTCCCACTTTAGCATAAGAAATGAAGAAAACAAATTCAAACCAGTTATTAATAGAAAATAACATAAAAGGAGTACAACAAAACATACGAAATAAACCTAACTAATTAAGCAAAAAATATAAGCTGACTAAAAAAGAGGATAAATACAAAAGAAAATTTTGGCCTAACAATACTTTGGCCGATGGGCGGAGTTATGCTGGAGAGTGGATGGCGGCGGTTGCTGCAGGCGCGCTCTAAGTTTTGCGGAAAAATTTCTTATAAATTGCAGCTGGTTTGGTGCGTAGATAAGGTAACACGTCGTAAATTACCTGCGGAATATAAAATTTTTAATATTATTATTATTATTTTCAAGTCCTAAAGATAATATATACTATACTAATTGTTTAATTCTTTTACATATATGATCTAATATATCCAAAAATCTGATTTTTTGTAATAAAAAAATATTTATATAGTTATAGTCTGAAAATCCAATTGGGTAAAATGGGTTTTCCAATACGACCAGTGCAGCAGCCAATGCCAATTCGCCATCTTTGTTTGACTGTTTTCCATCTGTTCTATTCTATGTTTTGTCTATTTCATTTGGTTTCATGTTTTTTGTCCTAAATGTGGCGTCTGTTGCATTTGGCTTTATCCCATGGCTCTCTTTTATCTCTTGAATTTTCTTTTTCTGCAATTCTTTTTTGGGATTGTCTAGAAAGTTTTTCTTCTACCTTATTTTGTTTTTCCCCAGAAGACAATTATTAAATGGAGGACAGGATGGATGAGCATTCTATTCTTAATTAAAATCTCAAGTTTATAATTAATGTTAGTAAAAATTAAATTAATTTTTTATCAATAATATATATATAGTTTGTAAATAATTATATTTTTTTTTTGAATAGATTGTAAATAATTATATTAATAATTATATCAGAAATATTTTCAGAAAAGAAAGATGGGTCATAATAAACACACTTAAATATCAAATCTTTTCTTAAATAGAATTTTTCTAAACATACAATTAATAGCACAAAATATCATTATAATTATACATCAAAATAGTTATTAAATAATTAATAAAGAGAATATCAAAATATAACGAGATTCGGCTAATTTTATCTATATTCTCGGACACCACTAAAATACTTTTACTAATATCAAGAAAAATAATACAAAAGAGAGAGAAGATATAATTATTTTGGGATGGATTTGCTAAAGGAGGGAGAGGTCCCTTTTATAGCAAAAATCACCTCAAAAAAATCTCACATCTTTTAATATGAGATAAATAGCAAAAACTAATAATTTTTCACCTTAGCTATTTTTCTATTTACAATATGTAAATATTCTCTCAAAAGAAATAATTTTTAGTAGTGTCTCCAATTGCGCTGTGAACCGCTCATGTTTAATTCCTCAAAATATTGATCAAGTCCAAACAATGGTTGAACTAGATAGCTGTCACCACTTTTGTCAATATGTCTGCGGATTGTCAGTGGTTCGAATTTTCTGAAGTAATATTTTATATTTCTCCAGAATCTCACATACAAAGTGATACCGAATATTAATGTGATTCGTCCTTGCATGATAAACTTGATTCTTTGCAAAATAAATAGTACTTTGACTATCACAGTGCACTTTAATATACTTTTGTCTAATTTCAAGTTCACCAATCAACCCTTGAAGCCAAATTGCTTCTTTAACAGTCTCTGATATTGCCACATAATTTGCTTTCGCAGTAGACAAGTCAACTGTTAACTGTAATATAGATTTCCAACTAACTGACCCTTTAGCAAGTATAAACACATAACCAGTAGTTAATCAATATTTATTCAAATTACCAGCATAATCAGAATCACAATATTCAATTACACATTGATCATCTTTCTCGTCTCGCTCAAATATCAACCCAATATCTACAGTGTTCGGAATATATCATAGAATCTATTTCACAACTTGCATATACTCCTTACCAGGATCATGCATGTACCTCTTCACAACTCCAACTACTTGTGAAATATCTGGTCATATATACACCATAGCATATATCAAGCTACCAACAATATTTGCATATGGAACATTTGACATGTATTCCCATTCTGCTTCATTTTTAGGAGATGAAGATGCACTAAACTTCAAATGAAGTGCAAACGGTGTACTCACAGGTTTTGACTTTTTATTCAAGCCAAAACGTTATAGTACCTTTTTTTAGATATTTTTTCTGATTCAAACAAAGCTTTCATCTCTTCATGTCTCTGCATATCTCCAAACCTAAAATTTTCTTTACTTCACCCAAGTCTTTTATTTCAAACTCCTGATTCAACTGAGCCTTCAACTTCTTAATTTCTCCTTAATTCTTTGAAGCTATCATCATATCATCAATATACAGGAGAAGATATATAAAAGATCCATTTTGTAGCTTGTGTAAATATACACAGTTATCGTATTTGCTCATTGTATACTTCTATCTCATCATAAAATTATTAAATCGCTTGTACCATTGCCTTGAAGATTATTTCAATCCGTACAATGATTTTTCTAATTTGCATACCCATTTTTCTTCTATAGCAATCTCGAATCCTTCTGGCTGAGTCATATAGATTTTCTCTTCTAAGTCACCATGTAGAAATATAATTTTTATATCAAGTTGAACGAGTTTCAAATTTAATTATGCTACCAAGGCCAATCAAATTCTAATGGAGAAATATTTTATAACTGAAATAAATACTTCATTATAATCAATGCCCTCCATCTGAGCATAGCCTTTAGCCACTAACCTTTCTTTGTAGCAACATCGTTCTTGTCAGAAAATCCTTCTTTCTTTATATATACTCAATTTGCATCCAATTACCTTCTTTTCCTTTGGTAGATTAGCTAGCTTCCATGTCTCATTCTTTCCAAGGGACTGCGTTTCATTATTCATGGCTTTCCTTCACTTCTCCTTTTTTAAACTTTGAACAATTTCACTATAAGTGTTAGAAATATCATCATTTGTCATTAGAGATGCATAAATTACCATATTATTAAATTTAGTAGGTTTGTGAATCTCACGTCATGGCCTACTTATTGCAATAGATTCTTTTTGTTGTGGAGGCTCTTGGATTGGAACCTCTTCTTCATTTGAATCCACCTCTACCGTAGGAGTATCTTCATCTGTTTTATCACTTGTTGCTGCGACACCAATTCTTTTTTCAAACTCCACCTACTGCGGAATATCATTTATCTACTGAATAATTTTATTTATTACCTTTTTCAATACGGTAGAGTCATCAAAAGTAATATCTCGGCTAAAAATTATCTTCTTTATTTCTAGACACCTAAGGCGAAATCCTTTCACACCAGTGGTGATCCCCATAAAGAATGCTTTATTTGTCCTCGGATCTAATTTTGATTCCTTAACATGGTAATATGCAATAGAATCAAATACACGTAAGGAATTATAATCAGTAGCAGATTTTTCAGACCACATCTCCATAGGTATTTTTTCACTAATAGCAGTTGATGGTAAGCGATTAACGAGATGACATGCATATGTCACTAGCTTAGCCCAAAATTATCTGCCCAACCCAGCATTGGACACACCAAACTTTTTCCACTAATGTCTGGTTCATGCATTCTATAACTCTATTTTGTTGTGGCGTATCTCTAACTATAAAGTGTTTAATAATGCTTTCATCTTGGAAGAATTTCAAAAATGGATCACTTTTATATTCTCTACCATTATCTGTGTAGAGATATTTAACTTTTCTGCCCACCTGAGTTTCTACCATCTTTTTTATATGAGAAAAACTTTCAACACTTCATTCTTCGTCTTCATAGTATACATCCATACTCTTCGAGAGAAATCATCAATAAAAGTTACATAATAGTGCTTTCCTCCTATTGAAGTTGTTTTAGAAGGACCCCATACATTAGAGTGAATATAGTTCAAGATATCCTTGGTATCATGGATTACAGTATCAAACTTCACTCTAGTCTGCTTGAATTTGTCACAATGGTTACAGAAATCTAACTTTTGGGTTGCACTTCTTTCAATAATCATTGATCTGATAAAAATTTTAAGGATTTATCGCCATCATGGACCAAGCACATATGTCATAACCTGGTTGCTTTCAACTCCTGATCAATACTGAAAGTTGCTACTACTATCACAATAATTGCATTATTCTGATAGTAATACAAGTTATTGTCCTTTCTTATTCCTTTTATTATTATAAGTGCACCAGAGATGATTTTTATTACTCTATCTGTTGCATTTACAATGAAGCCTTTTGATTCTCAGCCTCTTACAGAGATGAGATTTTTTTTAAACTTGGTACATATCGGACATTTGTCGGAGTCCTGATTGATCTATCATGATTCCTCAATTGGATTGAACCAATCCTTTTTATCATACATGGACCGTCATTTATTGTGTAAATACTTGCATCTTCTAATTCTTTAAAGTCAACTAATCAATCTCGATTGGGACACATATGATGGCTACAACCTAAATTAAGAAGTCATTCACTATAAGAGCTTATTGATGACACAACAAATAATAAAAGGTCTAAGTCTTAGCTATATTTGTATTTACGACAGTTTTTCCTTTATTAGATTTAATTTTATACTTCATCTTGGGGTAGTTTATCTTCTAATGCCCTTTCTTAAAAAAAACACATTCATTTTTTGTTGGTCTGAATTTTGATCTTTTCTTCTTTTCTCTCTTTTTGCTTTAAGGATGACCTCTCACTACCAATGCTTCTGCTGCTCCACTTGAACTTTCTTTCTTGTATTTCTTTCGTAGTTTGTAACTGTATAATATAATAGTTACTTTAAAAAGAGTCACTTTAGCCTTCCCATGGAGTAGAGTTATTTTAAGAAACTCAAACTCTTCTGGAATGGATCCCAATAATATCAAAGCCAAATCTTCATATTTAAAAGTCACTTTCAAATTCACCAAATCAACTACCAGCTGATTAAAATTAATGACGTATTCATTTATTGTGGTACTAAGAAAATAAGTGAAGTAAAATAATCTTTTCTTCATATGAAGCTTGTTCTGATTATTTTTCTTTAAAAAATATTCTCCAATATCTTCCATAATTTACTTGCAGAAACTTCTTTTGAAAAGGTATAATTCTATTCTCTAGAAAGACAGGATCGAATTGTACCACATGTCACACGATTGATGGCTATCCAATTTTTTTGATCAATGTCTTCTCGTTTCTTTTTTTTAATGGCAATGTCTAGACTTTGTTGAAAGAGAGCATCTAGAACTTCAATTTGCCACATGCCAAAATGGCTCGTACCATCAAAAACTTCTATTGCGAATCTAACATTTGACACAACAGTCCTTGACTAAATTGATGAAGTAGATGTCTTCTTTGTGGCGGATGATTTATTTTAACCATCTGTCATTTCTGCTTCAAAAATTATTTAATAGCTAATAAATGCGGAATATCAATAATCCAAAAAAAAATTTTCTGATGTGGAAGATCATATTAAGTTGCAACCACAGAGCATACTAAAAAATTTTTGACTCTGATACCAATTGTTATAAAAATTAGATTATTTTTTACCAATAATATATCACTATAAGAATGCAGCGGATTACCTACAGAATTTTACTGATAGAATTTTATTTGTTGGTAATACTAAAAGAATATCGAGTGAAAATATTAAAAAATAAAATTAAAAAATTACCGACAGAATAACGACAGATCCATTTGCCGACAGAAATTTTGTTAATAAATATGCTGTGATATTATGGCGGGTGGATTTACCGATAAAATTTAGTGACCAAAATTTATTTTTCTCGATAGTACCGACGAAAAAAGTTTCTCTCGGTAAATAATAAGCATTTACCGAACTAAAATCTTTCTTTCGGTAAATAAAAAATTCAATATAATAATTATTAATTATATTTACTGCTAATTTTACCGAGAGAATTAGATTCCTGTCAGTAGTACCGACGGAGAGATTTTCTATCAGTAAATAATTAGTACAATAGTTAATATTTATTTATTTAATATTACAGAGAAAAATTTTATCTCTCGATAATTTAATAGTTTCTAATATATTTACCGAGAAAATAAATTTTTTCTCAGTAAATTACCGACGAAAATATTTAACTGTCGGTAAATAAAAAATCTAATATAATTATTAATTATATTTATTATTAATTTTGCGGACAAAATCAGATTTCTGTCGGTAGTATCGACGAAAAGATTTTTTCTCGATAAATGAATAGCAAAATAATTAATATTTATTTATTCAGTATTATCAAGAAAAATCTGATCTCTCGGTAATTTAGACATTTACCGAGAAAACAGATTTTCTCTTGATAAATTATCGACGAAAATATACATTTGTCAGTAAATGTATAGTCCCATTTATATTCAAGATAATTACTGATAGAAAAATGTTCTCTCGATAATACTGGCAGAAATTCATTCTCTCAGTAATTAAATAGTAGAGTGGCAGAATTTTTATCACCAATTGTCAGCCATTTACCTAGAGAAAATTATTTCTCTCGGTAATACCGACGAAAGTCATTTTTGTCTGTAATTCTATAGTGTCAGACAATTAATAAAACTATATTTTTAAGAAAACTTATCGATAAATAAATATTTATGTCAGTAACGAATAGTAAAATGACGAGATTTTTGGCATCATTTGATGCCATTTACCGAGAGAATATTTATTCTCTCTGTAATATCAACAGAAGTGCCTCTTGATAAACTATTAGTGTTAATCAGTTAATTAGTCACGTCATTTACCAACAGAAAAGTCTGTCTGTCGATAAATTTATCGACAGATTAAAGTGTCTCTCGGTAAATTTACTGAGAGACACTTTAATCTATCGGTAAATTTAGCATATACCCTATCTTCTTCTCTATTTTTTTTATATGCGCCGCTGTGCTGCAAAATTTTCTGCAACATTTTTCTGTTCACTGTCGTTGCTCCTTTTGCTTGCTGCTCGCCATTGCACGAAGAAGAAGAAGAAGGAGGAGGAGGAAGAGAAAGATTTAGATATTTATTTTATTTTTTAAAATTTTTGATAAATATTATTTATAATTTTATTTTTGTTGAATGTTTTAATTTATAATAAATTTTGTATTTTGTGTTATTATTATTTACATTTGTGTAGTTTATGTTAATAACTGATATTTATATATTAGTTGTTTGAATTTTTATGGTAGTTTTATATTTTTGCAAAAATATATCCGAAAATTAATTTTTTTATACATTTATATTTACTCATAATATTATTTTAGGAAAGTAAAAATTTTTATAAAAAAAATTTGAATAATTTTATTTTTATTTTAGGCAGTATATGTATTATTATTATTATTATGTATTATTATTAAATTTTAAAAATTTTAAATAAATTATTTATTTTATTTTTTAAATTAATTAAAAAATTAGATTATATTTTCTAAAATTTTAAAATTTTAAAGATATTTTTAAAATTTTTTTGATATTTAGTGTTTAAGATATTTATATTATTTAAAAAAATTAATATGTGTATTGTTGTAGATTTTTGTATAAATGTTTAAAAAATAATTAGGCAGAATAAATTAATTTTATAAAGTTTAGCAAAAAAAATAATTAATTTTTAAGGTTTTTTAGGATAAAAAATAAATTTTTAAATAAATTTAAAATATTTAAATTTTTTATTTTTTTTTGTAAATATAAATATTTTAGATTTATTTTATTGTTGTTAGGATTTTTTTTAAAATTTTATGTAATTATATTTAATTTAATAAATTATAGAATTAAAAAATATATAAATTTAAGTATTTTTAATGGTTATAAAATATTTTTTTAAGAAATTATATTTATTTTAGTGTTTATAGTATTATTTTAGGATTTTAAATTTTTTTATAATTTTTTTTAAAAAATAGGTAGAATGAATAAATTTTTAGTGATTATTTTACTTCACAAAATAATTTTTTAGGCAAATTTAAAATATTTATATATTTTTTTAATTTTTTATAAATAAAAATATTTTAGGCTTATTTGATTGTTGTTAGGTTTTTTTTTAAATATTAATAAATTACATTTAATTTAAGTAAATTAGGCTTTTTTAAAATTTTAGTAAATTAGATTTAATTTAATAAATTTGATAATTAAAAATATAAAAATTTGGAGGTATTTTTAATGGTTATAAAATATATTTTAGAGAAATTTAAAATTTTTAGTATAATTAATAATTTATTTTCAATTAGAAATATTTTAGGGTGTTAGATTTTTATTAAGGTATTTTTTTTTATTTTATAAAATATTTGATACTTTTTATTAATTATAGAATTTTATTGCATATAAATAATTAATTTTATATCTAAAATATAAAATATTTTAGAGAAATTTAATATATTTATTATAATTTTTAAACTTTTTTGGGAAATAGAAATAATTTAGGGTTTGGATTTATTTTAGGTAATTTTATGAATTTTTTTTAGTAATTTTTATGTTTTTCATTAAGAAATTATAACTAATATTTTTTTTTTTATATTTGAGGTTTGGTTTTAAAGTATACAATTTAGGATATATTTTGTGATCCTACTAATTTATAGGTAATTAGTTGTATGAATTAAAAAGTTTAGTTATATTATAAATTAATAATATTTTTTTATTTTAGTGATTGTTAGGTTATAGTTAAACAATTAAATATTGATTATATATATGCTTAATGATAGAAAATTATGAAATATTTATGAATATTTTTATTAATATTTTTCAATATATTTGTACTTGAATTTTTACATATAAATATGTATATATATATTTTTATTATTTTTATAGATTTGAATAAGTATTGTTATTTTTATACTTTTAGCGAAAAATAAACGTCATAATTTAATAATAATTCAAATATTAATAATAAAACGTGACATAATGAAATTCATTTTATTTTATTTTGAATTAAAAAAAATTAAATGTGCAAATTCACAAAAAAATGATAATGTGGAATTAAATTTATGATTTGCTGACATTTAAAGTATAATTAAACGAATGATTTGATTATAAATTTATAAAATAAATTGGATAAGTTAAAAAATTAATAGTAAAAAAATTGAGAACAAATAATTATAGGTCCAATTATATTTTATTTTTTTAATATACATAAAAATATTTCTTTCATTGCTAGTATATTTTTAACATTTACATCAACTTGATTATAAATTTTATACAAAAAAGAATATCCTTCAGTTACAAGAACTATTACTTATATAAAAAAAATAAAGTAAAAATAATTTAGTATCCTGATTATTAGCGGTTAAATTTAATATATACTTAATAATAAATTTAATGAGTAAATATTTAGTTGAATATAAATAATAAATAATAAATAAATAATACGTAAAAGATACTTAGAGTATATATTTAAGACAAAAATAAAATAATTAAATAGCATAATACTAATTACAAATAGAAGCAAAGAAAAATTTTAATAAAAACTAACGTAGCAGAAAAGAAGAAACAGAAGTATGAAAATCATGCAGATTTGATTTTAAAGTTACAGAAATGCCAAAAAATATTATTTTAAAATTTTAAAAAAATATACAATTGGTTAAAAAAAAGATTTATATATATATTTGAAAAAAAATTAAGAGTGTATATTTGGAAATAAATTTTTAAAAAATAATATTTTATTTAATTTTTAAAAAAAATACTAGAGAATAGATAGAAGCTCAAATAAATGCAATAGATGATTAATATAATTTTTTAATATGTAATTTCTTAAAAATTTAATATTTAGAGAAATTAATTATATTTAATATTTAAAGAAATATATTTTAAAGAAATGTGACAGATGATCAAATTAGAAAATAATAAATAACAAAATTAGTATTAAACATATATATTATAGTGGAAATAATTTAATAATTTAATATCTATAATCATTTTTTTATAGAACTCTTTAATCGATATATTATTTATTAAACATTATCTTAAAACATAGTTTAAAACAATTGCAATACAACCAATCAAGACTCAAAAATTTAGAAAAATATTTTAATAGTACAATAATAATAATAAAATAAGTTTATTATTAAAGTACCTAATAAATGCAACGTTTTTAATGATATACATGAGTAATAAATATCACAAGCACAAAACTTAATCCAATAAAAATAATTTATTTGATGTACAACAGGTCTCAACACTTTATAGACCTTATTTATAATTAGTTAAAATGGATTCGTTGGTTTTGCATCTAGTCAAAGTGATTATATACAAGACAATAAGATTCATTATCCTTGCATAAAATATCAACATCTTAGAATTCGAGAAGTAGATGAAGTGAAATACCATTTAGTGAAATAAAATTTTATTCCAAATTATTTCATTTGGAATGTGCATGGTGAAAAGAATATAGTCGATCAATCTATTCCACAATAATATAGTCACTTTATAGTGGAATATGTTAAAAATAAGGTGAAAGTTGAAGCACCAATTTGTAATGTCTTTATAGTGGAAGAGACATCAACTTTCTGTTCTTATTATTTCGAGCCTAACGTAATAACAAAATTGCGTGAAGTCCCTCAGAATGATGATGGAGGTATATAAGACCAATCTGAATATTTTCTATCTATTTTCAAACATCCGGGTCGACCATACGGCAAACCAACCAACCGAAGATTGGAACTAAGAGAATATTGTGCTTCTCATACTTACATATTGTTGAATTGTGATGAAGTTACACCTTATATCAAGTAAGTTAGTAAGTTTATAGTAATCCGAAACAAAATATTTTACGTCTAAAATGAAATAAAAAAAATTTGAATGATAATGATGTTTTTGGTAAACTATTTCAGCATATTCATTGAACACTTACGAGATTTGAATGAAAAATATAGAGAATTCACAAGTTGATGTTGAGGTCGAAAATAATTTTTCCTTATGATTTTAAAATTTTGTAAGTATAATTCGTCGCTATTAACATTTAAAAAAACTTTCTTGTGTTCAATTTGTCATATTTTGAACTTATGCATATATTTTTTTTATTGATTTAGGCAACTGAAAATGAAAATATGATTTCTGATAAATGTTTGAAGGATTTAGTTCAGGGTCCATTACCAACTGTTAGATGTTATAAGGTGTATTTTGTTAACAGTTATAAATTTCATATTGAATCTCATTGTACTTTGAGAGCAACTACAAATAGTGGTGTTTGTATAAAAGGGGTCAAAGTATAGTGAAAACTCATTTGATTCCTACGGTCGATTAATAGATATTATAGAAGTTGAATATCTAAAATTACCAATTAAAAGGTTAATATTATTTAAATGTAACTGGTATGACCCCATAAATGGCATAAGAGTTTATATAATATATAATTTAATGGAAGTGAACAGAAGAAGGACATATGCTAAATATGAACAGTTCATACTCGCCAGTCAAGCTCTCCAAGTGTATTACGGTTCCTTTTCCTAGCACAAGGAGAGACGCATCTGATTGATTGAAGATTTGCAAAATAAAAGCAAAATCACAAATTGATCTACCCGAACAGTATGCCAATAAACATGAGATTGATACTGTATTTTAAGAAGATAGTCCTGAAAATATACAGTTAGTTAATAGGATAAATGTTGATGATCCAAGTCCTTTAAATGATCCAACTAGAGAACTTATGGATATTGATGCTATGGATGCAGAATCTGAATTGGATGAATTATTGCTGGACTCTAAATCTGAATCATCCCAATCAGATGACAGCGATGAATCCTAACAATAAGTAATAGTAATTAAGCTATACCATTTATTAAAAATTTATTTATATATTTATTATTTTATTCATATTAATTATACTGATAGTTTTTTTAGATATGTATCGCGGACCTGAAAGAGGATTGGATCTATCAGGGTCTAGTAGTCGATTCAGTAGAGGTCGAGGTTCTAGTAATACAGACCAGCCATGTCTACAGTTGCGCGATATCCCAAATAATACATTTGTTGAGGATCCTTAGGTTGACGCAGCTACAGACGATATGCTTAGAGAGGATCTTGCTTTTACTTCTCACCGGGTCCAGACAGAGGATCCTATTTCTTCTTCTCATCCAGCCCAAACAAAAGGATCTTCCTGCTTCTTCTCTCTCGGCCACTACAGATGCCTCTACTGGTGATGTCATTACTGCAGTATTAACTGCAGGTTGTGATGATAGGATCAACATTTGACTGTTCGGGAGTCAGAGTAAGTATTTTTAATTTTTTACATTACTTATATTAAATTATAAAGTTTAATCAGTTTATTTTAAATAAATGTGTATTGTTTTTTTAATTTTACTGCTACATGATGAATCCAGCTGGGCCTTCCACTAGACGCATTCGGAAGGTCATAATAAAGAAGATGAATTCCGCAAGAGTTTCTTGGAAGGTTCCGGAGATGAACTTTTGATTTAAAGAGTTTAAGGTCAAAAAGAAAATTAAATTTTAATATTTAATATAAATGTACAAGTTAAAAATTTATATTTAGATGATACTAATTATCTTTATTTTTTGCAGAAATATTTTTACTGGGACCAAGCTATTGATAGCCTTGTCCAGATTGCCTTCATGAAGAAGGTATCTATTCGCTATAATGATATGTTTATTTGTGGATTACGATCACGTGATGTAAATAAAAGTAATTTCATAATTTTTTAAATATTACAAAAATTAAATTTAAAATATAGAATTAATAATCTTTTTTATATTATATAGGATTGTTTCATTACTTCTCGGGAGGATGCCTCTCAGTCCGATATTTCTGTTGACGATGATAACTTATTTACATATGCTGTGGGCGAAGAGAAGAAAAAGCTATATGGACTTGGCTCACAGTATGTCAGCACAACTTCTTGCTTTTTTTTCGAGTAGTTCATCTACCTTATAAAAGGAGATCGAGCATTTGAAGGAGCAGTTGGCGGAGCGTAATCGAACTGTTCAGCAGCAGATCCAGGCGCAGGTGCAGATGAAAGTGGAAGCGCAGGTTCAATCTCGAATTCAGATGTAGATGCAAATTGAGGTGCAAAGGTTGGTCCAACAGTAGCTCCATGAGTTTATGTCCAACTTCATGCAAGGAACCTTCGATCCATCACGACATTTTTCGTCTGATGGTGCTCCTCCATCTCCACCTTCACCACCTCCTGCTACTTGATTTTAGATTTTTTTTATATATGTATAACGATATTTTAATTTCATATGGTTATATACAATTTATTATTTATATGTTCATCTTTTTTATATTTAAATATTTATTACATATACTATTTTTTAAATATTAATTTTATTTTTATATTTTTATTCTTATTAATAAAAAAATTATACATACATTTATATATTATAAAATTTAAAAAGATTTTAAATTTTAAAAATAATTTATTTTTTACCTACAGATTTATTTTCTGTCGGCAATTTGCATACTTTGAAATTACCGACATAATAGAAGTTCTGTTGATATTATCGACAAAATATTTCTGTCGGTATTTCTATCGATAATACCGACAGAAATATTTTATCAATAATATCGACATAAATATTTTCTATCGGTATTGCCGACAGAAAATTTTTCGTCGGTAATACCGATAAAATTTTTGTCAGTAATTTTTTGTCAATACCGCCAGAAATAATTTCTATCGGCAAATAATGCTAACTACTTTTCTGTTAAAAAATTATCGACAGATTTTTTCTGTCGATAATTTACCAACAGACTCCTATTTTTGTTGGCTTTTTTATTATCGGTAAAAAATTTGACGACAGATTTTTTTGTCAATAATCTATCGATAATAGTAATTACCGATAAAAATAAGAATTACCGACAAAAAAATTTATCGGTATTCCGCTACATTCTTGTAGTGTATATAGCATGTGAATAATTATACAAATAATTATACCATGAATATTTTCAGGAAATATAGGTGGGTCACAATGGACACACTTAAATATCAAATCTTTTCTTAAATAAAATTTTTTTAGACATATAATTAATAGCACAAAATACCATTATAATTATACCTCAAAACAACTATCAAATAATTAATAAAGAGAATATCAAAATATAATGAGATTCTGTTAATTTTACCTACGTCCTCGGATACTATCAAAATAATTTTACTAATATCAAAAAATAATACAAAAGAGAGAGAATAAATAATTATTTTGGGATGGATTTGCTAAAGGGGGAAATGTCCCTTTTATAGCAAAAATCACCTCCAAAAATTTTACGTCTTTCGATGTGGGATAAATAGTCACAACCAATAATTAACAACCATAATATATATATATATATATTAATGAGGTCTATTCCAATAATTAAGGCTAAAATTTTCCGGGGTTTATTGGATTAGAATTTTAATAGATTTTAAAAGATTTAGTGATTTTAATGAAATTTAAAAATTTTAATATAATTTTATAGATTCTATTAGAATTCTATATAAAATTTTTATTAAATTTTTATTACAGACTTTAATAGATTTTGATGAAATTTTATTTTCTTTCATGTAATTAACATTTTAATAAAAAATAATATATTTTATTAAAAATATTATATCATAAATATAATTTTTATGATATGGAACAAATGAACAAATATTATAAAATTTTACAGTAAATAAATAAATTCATAAATATTAAATTTTTTTAAAATTATCATTGTAAGATAAAAAAAATTATAAAATATAAAAATAAATTAAAATATAAAATAATATTAGATAAATATATTAAATTAATATATTATTTTTAATATTTATTATCATATGTAAAATAAATTATAAACAAAAAAAAAAAACTCATTGTTATGTTGAACTAAAGTAAAAAAATTTCGGTGCTTTGTAACTTTTTAAAGTACAATAATAAAATATCTTTGTGTCACAAATCAAATGTTAGCATCTGCTAGCTTGGGGCACTACCAAAATATATAGGAGTGAAAAACACATATACATACATGCATGATATATCAAGAATCATATGGCTTAATTTGTTTAACTTTCAGGAGCTTAAGTATATATATGTGAATGTGGATTTTTCTCGGATGAGTATTTTATGAAATAGTACCATGAGAAAAAGACAAATAATTTTAATCGGTGAATTGAAAAGAATTTTGTTTAATTACAACCAGTACCCCCTTAAGTGATAGGTTAAGTCCTCAAGCTTTTTGTTTTGGCACAGAACTCATTTGTTGATTATTGTAGCATACATGCAACTGTTTTGGTTTCACCTTACTTCCAATTACTTGGGGAAGAGTTTTGGGCTTTTTCATGCCTAGGTTTAAGATAAATTTGAGTTTGATGGTCCTACAGACTTGATAAACAAAGAATTAGATGAATCTATAGATTACTGATGCTTCGCATAATTTACTATCGATTCAGTCATGATTGATAAATATTTGTGATCAAGCTTATAGATTTGAATAGCTAAGGTAGGGAATTGACTCAATCATGCTATTCGAATAAAAAACTATACCATTCTAACAACAATGTTTTTCTCTTCTTTGGGATGAAAAGGAACAAGAAGAAGATATAAATTTTAAGACAAATCTTTAACTGTGTTGAGATTATATTAGGCAAACAAAAGCAATCATATTAATCTGAAAGAAACGATGTGGCAATGGATTTTGCATACCAAAAAAATTATGTAGAAAAAGATGATGTGTGCTTTTCTAATGGGGTGATATCTTTGGGATAAAAGCTGAATTTGTGAATGATTTTTTTTATTTATACCTAGCATTTTAAAAACAATAAAATCTAAAAATTATAAAATTCATTTAAATTAATAACTTTTTGAATACCATTAGATTTTAATAGATTTTTAAAAATTATTATTGAATACTATCAGATTTTATGAGATTTCAAATAAATTTGAATTAAATAGTATTAGATTTTTAAAATCAATTAAAATCTAATAGAATTCTAATCCAATACATCCCTGTATTTGCAGAGATAAATATTTAGCTTCATCCATATATTCAGTAAAAAAATGTAAAACATGCATATCTTTTCAGTTAAATTAAAATATTGGAATTGGGATGTAGAGAAGGTGGAATGTTTGTGCAGTGAGGAGGAAGCTAAAATGATAACAAGCATACCTATTAGTTGCCGGCACGATGTGGAAGATCTCTTAGCATGGCATAAGAAGGGTAGGTACACAATAAAGTCAGGCTATCATTTAGCTTGTGTCTTTCATGCAGCCAGTTGATCTCCATATTCAAGGTAAACGTTAGGATAAAATATGGTTACTCAATGTACCAGGGAAGGTAAGAGTCTTTGTATGGAGAGCTATTCGAAACATTCTTCCTACGAAGGCAAGACTGATTCAACATGGGATTGATATGGAAGAAGAATGCTTTGTTTGTGGAGTGATGGAGGATCTTAATCATGTCTTCTTTGATTGTGTTAAAGCTAAAGCCTGTTGGGATTTGTGGGAATTGAATATATCTGAAGTTATTAACAGGTCTAATAATTTTAGTGATATTTTCTTCTAGCTCATGAATCAACAACCAATGGAGATTGTTGATAAGTTTTACTGCATTTTGTGGAAACTTCGGTATGCTCAGAATTCCTTGTTATGGCGTCATATTAATATTTCGGCATTTGATTTAATAAGCTAAGTGAATAGTGCTTATGAAAATTGGACTTCAGCTAGGAATTCTTTGCATGTACATCAGTAGTTGGCGGCTAGTTCTAGTGTTGCTTGTGGGAGATGGCTGCAACCACCAAATGGAATCTGGAAATGTAATATGGATGCAGCTCATTAGGGCGCTCTTCTAAAGTCTAGCTTTGGGGCGGCAGTGAAAGATTAGAATGGAGCAGCGAGATTTGCTTCTGCAGGTCCATTGCTAGTTGCAGCATCTACTCTAATTTGCAGGTGGACCGGATTTTAGTGGAGGTTGATTCGAAGGAGCTAGTTATGGCAATTCAATCTTAAGGCCTTAATGCTTCTGTTTTTGGTATTCTGATATCGGATTGCAGGTCCCCTCATGCAAGCTAATCCATTGTTCTCTCGTCAGTGAATATCCAGATGTGATAACATGTTCGCCCATAGTCTTGCTCGGGCCTCCATGTTCTTTACTAGTCTGTGTAGTTGGGATGTTCCACCCAACCTTTTAGATCATGCTCTTGCTACTGATTTAATTCAATAATAACAAGCAAAGCTTTCTCTAAAAAACACAAAACAAAATATTGGAATTTAAAATTAAGACGAGAATTTCATGGGAATTATCAGGGTATTGAAAACTCAAAATAGATTACGAAAGCAAATTCAGAAACAATTAGATTATTGAAGACATTGGATTCGGCCCACAAGCATTATTTATTACTTCATTAAATAATGAGGAAATTATACAATACATTACTTTTTAAGTTCCATTTATAATTTTATTGTTCCTATTTTTTAATTTTATTTATTTTTAAATTTTAGCTTTTTTCTCTATTTTTTATATTTATGGATGTAGTCCCCATCTCCTCTCCTCTCCAACAATTTGAGCATGTGGTTCCTTGCGTTTTAACAATTTAAATATGTGATCCCCTACTTTTTAGTTTTTCTTTCTCTCTTATTTAACTGCTTGTTTTTCTTTTTTTTTTGTGTGTTTGTTTTTCTTTTTTTTTTATCTATTATTTTTTATAATATTTTTTATTTTTTATTTGTTTTTTTTATTTTTAAAGCGTCCACAAATTATGATATTTTTTATTTTTTATTTTGTAGTTTTTTTGAAAAATATTTTTTTATTGTATTATTATATGTAACATATATTATATATGTAGGTATATGTTATATATATGTTATATATATATATATATTCGTATACTAAGATATTATAATTTTATACTGACATTATCTTTTGAAAGAAATAGATATATGGAGTTATAGTTAATATATACCTATATATATATATTAAAATATAACAGTTATGTAATAATATTCTTTTTTCACGATAATAGGTATATATAGACATATGTTATATACAGGGGCGAGGCTACCTTCAAATGAAGGGGGGCAGTTGCCCCCCTTATTTTTTTAAAATTTTTTTATATACATATATTTATATATAGTATTTATATTATTTTTAATATATATATATGGTATTTTTATTATATTGCCCCTCTTTAAATTTATTATTTTTAATATATATATGATATTTTTATTTTGCCCCCCTTCACTAAAAAATCTGGCTTCACCCCTGGTTATATACCTCCATATACTTAGATATTACAATTGTTTATTAATATTCTTTTTTTGAAAGATGATAGACATATGTAATTATAGTTATAAATTATAAAATACCTATAAATACTAATATATAATAATTGAATACTGATATTTTTCTCTAAGACAATAAATATTTATTGTTATATATTGTATATATCTTTATATACTAAGATACTGCAGCTACATATTGATATTTTTTCTGAAAAATAATAGATATACGTAGTTATAATTAATATATCTCATTTTTTATACTTATTCTTAAAAAGTAATTTCTCTGTATATAATTAATTACTTGATTAAATTAAATTAGTTTGATGTAATTTTCACAGCAGTCAAGTAACTGTTACTTCATTTAGACTATTAAATGTGTAAGAGGGACAGAATTTACGACGAAATTGCTTCATTTAATTTTGTTATTTCATTATTAGTCTAATTGAATGAGTCACAAAGCTTCCCCAATTAATTAATTATCATAAATTTATTTAATCTTTTACCTAATTTATTATTTAATTAATTATAATGTCTCAACTACCAATCGTCCAGCTAGCTAGCTTCCAAACAATTCTCTAGTTAAGATTACATTTATAGAAACTGGAAGACAAGCCATGGTTTTCAGAATTGCACAATTCATTGTTTTCTCTTTTTTATGAGAAGCAATTAAATAGATCAAAATGTCATTATGATATAAATCACACAATAAATAATAATTTCTCCAAAACCTTATTATAGTTAAGTTTGGGTTTGAAAAATATTAAATTTTTAAAAAAATTCAATTTGTTGGCCTGTAATTTCTTTTTTTTTTTAATTAAGATTCACAATGTGATTCATGACTAGTTTAATTTTCTCTTTAATAATAACTTTTTTTCAAATATTGATAAAAAAAAATTTCAACGTGATAGTAAGAAATTATTCGATATAGGAGATATTTTAAAAACTCGAGAGGATTTTAGAATGATAATTTTGAAAATTAAATATAGTTAAAAGTAATATTAAAAAAGTATTTTAAAAAGTTAAATCACATTAGATTAAAGTGGTAAATTAACTAAAATTTTTAATTACTCTTTATATAATTTCTTTATACTTAACTAAAACTTGTAGTTGATAGTTTATTTTTTTAAAAAAAATATATCATTTTGCTTAATATAATAAGAGTATATATGAATACCATATGTATATCCAAATATATATAATTCTCCTATTAAACATGAAATATACACAAGCATATATAAGTTCATCCTGTATATATAATTTTCAAATTAATTAAAAATACAAATAATTATGATGTGGAAAATTAACACTTAAATTACTAGCTTATATATAACGTAGCATGGATATATTAGTCAACTATAATGTTTGTTTTTCCTAGTTCTATTAAAATGAGCCGTTTTTATAGCTAAATAGTGATGAAAACAGAATCAACTTATTTTTTTCTACACTTAATTTTGGGGCTTACTAGTTGCCTTTTGTTTTCTTTCTTAAATATGAAACTAATTAATTGAGCATTTTCAGCTCCAACCCAACTCTCTAGCCTAAACAAAACCTAATTTACCAATCAAAGATCATCAAATATCAAAATTTTATAGGCAAATCCCATTAAGTGCCATCATATATAAGTCTATTATTCCTTTTTCATTTTAGTTTGATTCAACTAATTGAAGATCCACCTCTTCTCTATTTCACATTGAGATTTAAATGTGTTACGAAAATTTAAAAAAAAAAAAAGAATAGTTTTATTTTTTAAAAATTTTTCTCTCCTAAATTTATTTTACTCAATTTAGAATTTAAAAGGAAAACTTTTGTATGAAAATTTCAAGTTTTAACCACTAACAGCTATGACCGTTGATAAAATATAAACCCTAAATTTAGTTGGACACGTAAGAGACAAATGTGCACTATAAAGCCAATATGGATAATATATATCTATCTAGACTAAAATGAAAAAACTTAATGTAAATAATAAAGTGGGTATTTCGGAGTTAATTTAATCACACTGACTATCGAGAAACAAAACTGTCGATAAATTAAAGAAATGTATTGATAATAAAAAATATTAACAAAATATCGAGAGAAGATGTCAATTCATTATAATATTCGAATCAGTAAATAGTCTATCAAATGAAAAACAGACAGTTGGTAATAAGTACGTACAGTATGAAAGCACTGTTGACATTTTTTAAAGACTTTCAGTAGATATTGATGGTGTTGAGATATGGAACACATTTAACTGAAAGATATATTTAATAGGTCTTAATATAATGAGAAGATATATTTATAAATTTGATATTATATCTTAACCTAAAATAAGCTCAAAAACTTAATTAATGGATGAGGTGAGAGTATGGGCCTATCAAATATTTGATGAAATGCCACTGAAAGAAGAGTAAATTTGGGTTGAGGTCGTCCTCCCAGCATCAGCAGCAGATCTTCTCAGCAATAGCAAGTCCAAGCATAAGATTCAGTAGCAATAAGGAGCAACAGCGGCAGCACAGCAGTAGCAGCAAGGAGCAGCAGCGGCAACAGTAGCGGTAACAGCAGCAGCAAGCAGTGGCAGCGACAACAGTAGCAGCATTGCAGCAAGCAGCAGCAGCGGCAACAGCAACAGCAAGGAGCAGCAGCGGCAGCAGTGGCGGTAACAGTAGCAGCAAGCAGCGGCAGCGACAACAGTAGCAGCATTGCAGCAAGCAGCAGCAGCGGCAACGACAACAGTAGCAGCATTGCAGCAAGCAACAAGTAGCAGCAGCTGTAACACCCCGATACTCCATATAAATACTATACATATACCTAGTATACATACAGTACATATATAAAGCATAAGGATGTCACTTTTCATCGCTATTTAAGAAAATCCTTTAACAGTGTTCAAATCACAATACATTAATTGAAAGAACATTTACAAAATCATTATACTTTAATGATCTTACATATATGATAATCTTACATAATTTTAACATTTCCTTTATACATATGAATACACTTCATAAAAGAAATACATTATTATTCAAAAGTTTTACATGTATGCATCACCCTCTAGTTGGTCTCGACAAACTCATACTCTTCTCGTGGCTTACCGAAATACTTCATATCTTCCACCTAGTCACCTGCGCGATTACACAACCGCGCTAAGCCCGAGAGCTTAGTAGTACAAATAACATATAAACATACAATATATAAATTCCAACATAACAAGATATATTAATACTAAGTACTTATAATTTCTTAGCATGTTTGTATTTTCATTCTTAATTGCACCTTTCATATGTCTCTTCTAATTTAATATGTTATCTACATAACTACGTATCATTATCACCAATCACAGATCCATCACTAATATTCACAATCAATATATCAATACACCCATTAACATGTCATAATTCATAACATTTCATGTTATTATTTATTCACAATTCACCACTTAAGAATCCCATTTCCAACAAAGGTAATCATAGATCTCATTACTCATTTAGTTCAACCTTTATATAACACATTGAAAACAAAGACAGACTCGGGCCCAAAAACTCTAATATGTTATTCAAAGTTCAGAGTCAACTGCTTTGATCATATTCACAATAATCAAGCCCGTAGGCAACATGTATCATATCTCTATCCATGGATAGTGTAACAGACCCAGTCTCTTGGACCATCAACCCATTAACATGAGGAGATCCTCAACCCGGCTAAACTGTTACAAATGGAAGTGGTTTACGGGCCTCCCATTTCACCATCATTCCATTTTCACATTTCTCATCTGGAATCGGCTTACGGGCCTCCCATTTCGCCTATCCAGGAATTCATATCATAATTACCAATTGGAATCGGTTTACGGGCCTCCCATTTCACCTATCCAATGGTTCATAGGCATGCCATCAAAACAGGACTCTGAAAGTTGAATCAACACATTAGGTACACACTTATTCCATTATCAATTGAATCATCATAGCCAATCACAATGGCTTCATATCACATTTGAATTATCATAGCCAACCACAATGGCTTCATATCACATTTGAATCATCATAGCCAATCACAATGGCATCATATCACATTTGAATCATCATAGCCAATCACAATGGCATCATATCACATTTAAATCATCATATTAATATACAACATCAATTACATTAATTAAACAAATGTATCATTATTCAATCATATCATTCACCTCATTATAACTCAAAACATTAGTTCACATCTCTTTATGTCTCAATTTACACTAAGGTAATTCATTATAAAAGTAATTATAATAATAATAAATTGCATTGCACATACCTTTGTGAATGATCCTCATCTCTTCCACACTATACAAGTCATAATATTAATCACATTATAACACTTCATCACTCAAGTATACATAATCCAACACATTACACATTCATTAAGAATTATCTCTATTGTGATCCTTGACAACTCAATTGGATGATTTATTTAACATGTGTTTGAGGATCTTATTGTAGGATTAGGTTATTTCAAATAAAACAGAACATAACGTTACTCGCGGTCGCTACAAACCAGGGTACGACCGCTATACACAATCGAAAGATGGAACCTTATCACAGTAGGTTTCGCGGTCAGAAGTCCGACCTAAGTCGCGACCGCCCTTCACAATCAAAAGATGAACCCTAACACAGTAGGTTTCGCGGTCAGAAGTCCGACCTAAGTCGCGACCGCACTTCATATAATAGCGACCGCACTTAACATTATAGCGACCGCCCCAAATTACGGGTCTCTCATACAAAACCCTAAACATAGCCACATCTCTTTGCAATGAACCAAAACACATAACACACAACATAAACTTATTCAAATAGACCTCATCAAAGTCACTAACACTTATTTTGCATGTATAGCACAATATTCACATTAACCATACATTTACTCACTTATCACTTCAAAACCCTAAAACCAACATCATTCTTGTTCTTCTACTATCAACATCCCCTTAAGCCTACAATCTTTACAACCAACTCAACACCAATTCAATCTTTTAACTTACAATCAATTTTAACACTTGTAAACACATACCAAACACACCAAATCATCACATCAACAATTTATAACTCATCTTAGACACAACTTCCAAATTAACAAAGGAAAACAAGAAAGTACTTACCTTAAATGAAGAAATTCCACAAATCTTTAACCAAATCCCTTGATTCCTTCTTCAATTTGGTTCTAGCATCAAGAACACTTCTCTTCCTCTCTCTTTTCTCCCATGGCCGGCACACCAAATGAAAGGAGAAGAAATTTGATCCACAAATAAAAGTCAACCTCTCCTTTAATTTCCACCACACAAATCAAAAGAATTATTACTAAAATGCCCTTCATCCTTTTAACTTAACTTTTGTCTCTTATGTGCCCATTCATGTAATTTCACATATCCCACATAAATATCCTCTTCCACTAACCATCACCTTGACTCTTCCTTTGACCAACTTATATGTTATATATATCATCATATAAACAACATATACACTTCTCTCTAAACCCTCTTTTCTTTCCCAAAACACATATGCATAAACATTCTCTTCCAATTTCTTTTCTTATCAAATAACATATACATTCAATCACATTTAAAACCAACAACATAATCAAAACTTCTAAGGCATACTTGAGGATATTACAATTCTCCCCCTCTAAAAAGAAATTTCGTCCTCGAAATTATCCATCACAATAACAACCCATTTATAACAAATCACCATCTTAATATCCATATGAAGATAATCATATTCTTACATTATGATTTCCTCAAATCACATAACTTTTACTCTTCCCTTTAATTCAAACATCTTTTCCCCATTCATAACTCATTTATGTATCAGCATATTACCTCTTATATACATTATCATACATATCTTATACTCTTAGCATAACTATACATATTAAATCTCGATAATATTAATTCGCAATCTTAGCAAAATTTAGATCAATCGATCTAGCTATCATAATATAACCATATCTCAATATACATGACCTAATTCAATTAGGTCAAACTTATTCTCAAATTCTAATCCCTCAGGATCCATCCGTTCAACTTTTTGAGACTATCCTCATTAATAACAAATCTCTTTAAATTATCTTTCCATATCCATATATATATATATATATATATTGCTTTTATAATAGCGGTGTAATCTCACATAATTCTCATACTATAATTATCACCCATAGGTCATTCATTTAACATTATTTCTATCCATTAATTCCTCTTATACAAAAATATATTCAATATCATTTTCAATTATATCTCATAATTTCTCCCATTATCTTTTCCTCACATTATCATATCATTTCCATATATACATAATCACTTTTCTATCCATTCTCCAAGATTCAAAACATTTACACAGTTCTCTTCTCTTCCCATACTTTTTATAATTATAAACAAATTTCTAACATAGAACTTGAAAAGATATAACTTTACCATTCATAACTTCTAACCATGTTTCTTAAAACAAAATTATCAAACTCACCCACATAATACTATAATCATATTATCTCAGACCCAAATCTGCTGAGAACAAAATTAACCAGCCAATTACACTAACAAACCATACGGCCGGAGTATTTTAATAATCACGTCTGTAGTTTATAAATCAATATTGCTTCTCTATTATTCTTCTTCAAACATTTCCAATTACAGTACTAAGTTTACATATTCCTTCTCTATACTTTTGTTATTCCCAAAAGTTAACATAATTCAACTTTGTTCCAAAACAATTTACTCTTGATCATAAGATCATCATTAGCCTAACTTACGTCAACAATATTATTTATAACATCTTTATGCACAACATTCAATCATATACAAATTCATTTATTACTCCACTTCTAATCTATCTCTTGTAAAACTTTTCATACATTATACTTCCCTTCATATTTTACACATATATATATAATATTTTCACGTGCATAATCTTTGAACTAGAAAACATTATATAATAGTCTAGCTCAATTATTATCATAACAATTCATCATCCAGTGTTACTCGAATCCTTTCTCACTCTTCATTTCATCTCATAGTCGAACTCTGCATAGATCAAGACCTAATCTCTCATAGGTCCACTAATACATGCCATATCATTCTCCATACCACTAGACAAGTAATTATATCCCATTTACATTCAAAGGTCACATTCACAATGTGACTTGCTTTCCACATTTCTTACATATATACACATAATCATACAATTATATTTAATTCCTCTTTTACATATCATCAACACAATTTAACATTTATTACTTTCATTGCACAACATCATTCTTATCCCTTTTTGATATGATTTAATTGTTTATCAACTCCACACATACATACACTCTAACCATAATAATATTTCACAAAATCTTAATCACAATACTAAGGTGACATCTCTCTCACCTTTATTTTTTTAAAAGCATTTAATATACCATCTTTATATCCATTTGTTTATCATTCCACATATATATACATATTACATCCAATCATCTACACATTGAGCCCAATAACCTCTATACAATTTCCAAGTCTAATTATCACAATTCTCAGTTTCTTGAATCAACGTTGTTCAATCCAATTCTTACTATCAATCTTATCACATGACCTTACTTCGCACAAATCTGTCAATGCAAGTGTAATCATTCTCAATATTAATAGATATGTAGTTGTATAGGTTACAAACACACAATACTATGCGTACATTACATTCTCAAGTGATCAACTCAATCCTTGATCACTAACATATTACATCACTTTATCACATTTCAAGTAGTCAACATTACCATGACTATTTCATCACTTGTCAAACTTTTAATTCATCAAATTACATATTTGTAAATCATTTTTAATATGTAACATTATTTATTCCACATAGATCATATACATACTATACATTAAACTTTCACTATTCAAGTATTCTTTTATTGAAATTTAATTTACTAACCTTACGTTAGTAATATCAGCTTTAAAACTCATATATAAACCATAGTATAACATCAAAACAAAACATTTTATATATGTATATCACATATTACCACCATTACCATGAGCCTTCACCATATTCAAACATATTACACTTTTAACATTAAAATCACAATGTTGCATTACCATAACAATAAAAACAATATCAATATTCATGTTATGCATTCAACCAATAAAGCTCATATTTACAAATGTCACATTTCATTGTTTCAATAGTTATATCATCATCCATTATACTCATTCAACATAAACACACATAACCCAACAAGTATTTAATATTATAATCAAAGTTCATTTTCAATCAACAATCATGATCTCATATATGAACCTTCCCCCAACCAGGTCGGTTGCCCACTGGGCCTCAAGCCACTGCCAATCTCAGGGGTCCGCAGAAGGCAGACAGGTTCATTCATTTATATCTTTTAAACATTACTTTCTCAATTCATTTCATTCTCATAATCAAATTAGGCAAACATGCCTCAGTCATTTCAAACCACATCACTCAAATGTACATAATCAATGGCATTACACAAACTTTTTCAATGATCATCATACCTTTCACATTTCATATATCATCATTGATATATATATATATCAATTTATCTTATTCATAATTTTAGAATTATCCACATACATTTTGTTTATATCGATCAACTCACTTAATATTTCACCAGATTCTCATCAATTAATAACCTATCTATCTATTTATTTATTTCTTTATATTACATCCACATCTCAATAAGCAATAATTCAATATTTGCTTTCTTTAATTTTCCTCTCATGCAGAACTTTATCCACATGTTATTATTCATCTCATCTCATCTAGTTCAATTACATTACAATTCACATAATGCCACATCCGAGACCAACCTAGGTGTGAATGCATATGCATGTATTACAAATTCTATTTCCAAACTTTTCCTCTTTACTTTCATTTAAACTTTTCAAAACTCTTCTTTTTAATTCATTTTAAGCATTTCAAAACTTTTTCTTTTTAATTTCACTTAGGCCGAGAATCTCGAACCTAAGCTCTGATACCAAAATAATTGTAACACCCCGAAACTCCATATAAATACTATACATATACCTAGCATACATACAGTACATATATAAAGCATAAGGATGTCACTTTTCATCGCTATTTAAGAAAATCCTTTAACAGTGTTCAAATCACAATACATTAATTGAAAGAACATTTACAAAATCATTATACTTTAATGATCTTACATATATGATAATCTTACATAATTTTAACATTTCCTTTATACATATGAATACACTTCATAAAAGAAATACATTATTATTCAAAAGTTTTACATGTATGCATCACCCTCTAGTTGGTCTCGACAAACTCATACTCTTCTCGTGGCTTACCGAAATACTTCATATCTTCCACCTAGTCACCTGCGCGATTACACAACCGCGCTAAGCCCGAGAGCTTAGTAGTACAAATAACATATAAACATACAATATATAAATTCCAACATAACAAGATATATTAATACTAAGTACTTATAATTTCTTAGCATGTTTGTATTTTCATTCTTAATTGCACCTTTCATATGTCTCTTCTAATTTAATATGTTATCTACATAACTACGTATCATTATCACCAATCACAGATCCATCACTAATATTCACAATCAATATATCAATACACCCATTAACATGTCATAATTCATAACATTTCATGTTATTATTTATTCACAATTCACCACTTAAGAATCCCATTTCCAACAAAGGTAATCATAGATCTCATTACTCATTTAGTTCAACCTTTATATAACACATTGAAAACAAAGACAGACTCGGGCCCAAAAACTCTAATATGTTATTCAAAGTTCAGAGTCAACTGCTTTGATCATATTCACAATAATCAAGCCCGTAGGCAACATGTATCATATCTCTATCCATGGATAGTGTAACAGACCCAGTCTCTTGGACCATCAACCCATTAACATGAGGAGATCCTCAACCCGGCTAAACTGTTACAAATGGAAGTGGTTTACGGGCCTCCCATTTCACCATCATTCCATTTTCACATTTCTCATCTGGAATCGGCTTACGGGCCTCCCATTTCGCCTATCCAGGAATTCATATCATAATTACCAATTGGAATCGGTTTACGGGCCTCCCATTTCACCTATCCAATGGTTCATAGGCATGCCATCAAAACAGGACTCTGAAAGTTGAATCAACACATTAGGTACACACTTATTCCATTATCAATTGAATCATCATAGCCAATCACAATGGCTTCATATCACATTTGAATTATCATAGCCAACCACAATGGCTTCATATCACATTTGAATCATCATAGCCAATCACAATGGCATCATATCACATTTGAATCATCATAGCCAATCACAATGGCATCATATCACATTTAAATCATCATATTAATATACAACATCAATTACATTAATTAAACAAATGTATCATTATTCAATCATATCATTCACCTCATTATAACTCAAAACATTAGTTCACATCTCTTTATGTCTCAATTTACACTAAGGTAATTCATTATAAAAGTAATTATAATAATAATAAATTGCATTGCACATACCTTTGTGAATGATCCTCATCTCTTCCACACTATACAAGTCATAATATTAATCACATTATAACACTTCATCACTCAAGTATACATAATCCAACACATTACACATTCATTAAGAATTATCTCTATTGTGATCCTTGACAACTCAATTGGATGATTTATTTAACATGTGTTTGAGGATCTTATTGTAGGATTAGGTTATTTCAAATAAAACAGAACATAACGTTACTCGCGGTCGCTACAAACCAGGGTACGACCGCTATACACAATCGAAAGATGGAACCTTATCACAGTAGGTTTCGCGGTCAGAAGTCCGACCTAAGTCGCGACCGCCCTTCACAATCAAAAGATGAACCCTAACACAGTAGGTTTCGCGGTCAGAAGTCCGACCTAAGTCGCGACCGCACTTCATATAATAGCGACCGCACTTAACATTATAGCGACCGCCCCAAATTACGGGTCTCTCATACAAAACCCTAAACATAGCCACATCTCTTTGCAATGAACCAAAACACATAACACACAACATAAACTTATTCAAATAGACCTCATCAAAGTCACTAACACTTATTTTGCATGTATAGCACAATATTCACATTAACCATACATTTACTCACTTATCACTTCAAAACCCTAAAACCAACATCATTCTTGTTCTTCTACTATCAACATCCCCTTAAGCCTACAATCTTTACAACCAACTCAACACCAATTCAATCTTTTAACTTACAATCAATTTTAACACTTGTAAACACATACCAAACACACCAAATCATCACATCAACAATTTATAACTCATCTTAGACACAACTTCCAAATTAACAAAGGAAAACAAGAAAGTACTTACCTTAAATGAAGAAATTCCACAAATCTTTAACCAAATCCCTTGATTCCTTCTTCAATTTGGTTCTAGCATCAAGAACACTTCTCTTCCTCTCTCTTTTCTCCCATGGCCGGCACACCAAATGAAAGGAGAAGAAATTTGATCCACAAATAAAAGTCAACCTCTCCTTTAATTTCCACCACACAAATCAAAAGAATTATTACTAAAATGCCCTTCATCCTTTTAACTTAACTTTTGTCTCTTATGTGCCCATTCATGTAATTTCACATATCCCACATAAATATCCTCTTCCACTAACCATCACCTTGACTCTTCCTTTGACCAACTTATATGTTATATATATCATCATATAAACAACATATACACTTCTCTCTAAACCCTCTTTTCTTTCCCAAAACACATATGCATAAACATTCTCTTCCAATTTCTTTTCTTATCAAATAACATATACATTCAATCACATTTAAAACCAACAACATAATCAAAACTTCTAAGGCATACTTGAGGATATTACAGCAGCGGCAACAGTAGCAGCAAGCACCAGTAGCTGGAGAGTAAAGAAACCGGAAAAATAGAGTACTACATCGAAGTAGAGATTTGGGCCATCTATATGTTAAAATGACTGATTTGTTGTCTTGCCTATCAATTGTTTGATGAAATGCCACTGAAAGAAGAGTAAAGAAACAGGAACTGAGTTTGGAGGAGGGGCCAGACTATTTTACGGTATAGACTTATAGGGTTCCGTTTCTTGTTCATCACGGCTAGTGAATCTCCTGCGACGGCTCCACCGAAGCCGGTAGCACCAATAACTCGTTCTTTTGCTGAGATTGTGAAGAATGATTTGAAGAATGTTAATAGATCGTTTGCACCTGCTTTCACACGAGCTCCTCTTATGGTTGCTAAAAAAACCAGTATGTTTAAGGGAGTTCTTGCTATCTCCTTTTCCAAAGAGGAATCGGATTTCTTAGTGTAACCTTTTCATTTTGCTTTAATTGGGTCTTTTCAATCTGGCCGTCCGTCCATGAAAACTCTGAAAAAGCACCTTTATCATATTGGATTCAATGGATATTTTACCCTTGGCTTGCTTGATCCCAATCATGTCTTGATTAAGTTTGATTTGGAAAGTGATTATCATAGATGTTAGTTAAAGTAAGTTTGGTACTTTAATGGATTTGCTATACAAGTCTGCAAATGGACGAGGGATTTTCGATCGGATAGAGACGGCTCCATCATTCCTGCATGGATCTCTTTTGAGGGTTTACCTGTTCATCTCTTTGAAAAAACGACTCTTTTCCCTATTGCTAATTTGGTTGGGCCGCCACTTAAAGTTGATGCAGCTACTGCAACACTAACAAGACCATCTGTGGCTAGGGTTTGTGTAGAAATTGATTTATCACAGGAACTCCCTTCCAAAGTTTGGATTGATGACGACGGAATTTGCTTTTTCCAATCAGTTACATACGAAAATTTACCGGCTTTTTGTACTCATTGTCACAAGTTGGGCCATGACAATTCCAATTGCCAATCATTAGTTAAACAGCCATCATCATATGTTCCTGTGATCATCGAGAAGAAGAATCCTGAGAAGGTTTGGGTTCCAAAAGAATCAAGCAAAAATAAACCCTTAGATAAATCTGATGGTACTCCCAACGAAACTCATAATAACGCAGTTGCTAATGTCTCACAACCGCATGATACTTCTCTAAATTTAGAGCAGCAGAAACCTAGCGACGAGATTACTGTACAAGAAAAAACTCAGGAATCCGGACAAAATCCTGATGGCGACGAGTCTTCTACCGACTCCTTACCTAATTCGAATCATATTCCTGATCATGATTCTGGTCCCGAGGTTGAAATGAATAACTCGACAACAGTTTTTGCTTCATATAATTCTAAACCGGAATAAAATTCTAATGACGATGGGGTGGCGAGGAGGTATATAGTCCAAGCATTATCAGGTCCATCCTCACCTCAATTTTTAATTGGGGAGTAGCTCATTCCTCTGCCAAATTTGCAAAGTCCATGGCTTTATTTCAAGAATTCTTGCCAGAACAATTTGGCAAAAGATGCAAATTAAAGCCAACTCTCGTATATTGGCGTAAACCAGTTGTACTAAGATTCAAGCTTAATGTCGACGCTTCGGTGACTGTGAATATAGCAACTGGTGGAGCTATTGTCAGGGATTGCAATGGATGCTTTATAGCAGGTCTCAGTTTTTTCTTACGGACTTCTAATCCCAACCAAGCTGAATTGTAAGCTGCTTTTGAAGGAATCCAATGGTGTATTCAGAAACATTACTTGCCGCTGGAAATAGAGACTGACTCAGCATGGGTTCATCATCAAATCACATCCCTCCGGATTTCTACATCAACAACAATGGCCAGCCACATTAAAAGCTTCATTGACAGTTCAAACTCGGCTATACTACATACATTCAGGGAGGGTAATCAAGCCGCAAATTTCCTTGTCATAGACTGTAGAATGAGTATGAAGCCTGCTGTTTATTTGTCTTTTAATTCTTTGCCAAATTTTCTTAAGTGCATTGTAAACTCGGATAATATGGGTTCTCCATATATCCGTTACAAATAGTTTATCTATAAAAAAAATGTTACGTTAAAAAAAATATCTTAACCTAAAATTTTAAGATATTAATTTTATAAATTTTTTTTCACTTATATATTTTTTATTAATTTTATCTCTTTTTAGTATAAAATTTCTCTTTCATTTCATAATTTTAATTTATAATTTGAAGGAGTGGACATAGGAGAGCGTGAAGGGATAAATAATTTTTCTCACCGATGATCAAAACACATATAAAAAATATGTTTTTGGCAATCGAAAATAGCAGTAGAGAGACGGTCGAAGTTCTCTGTAATTTTTAGCTTGTGTGGGGAGTTGAAGACACCCCTCACATATTTTTTTTATAAACATAAATGTGTGAGGGGTTGAAAACAAAATGTTAAATGAAAGAGAAAAAAAAATTTAGTTTTTGTTACAGTACTTTTGTAATTTAAAAATTTTGTTTTCATAAAATTTTGTTAAAAAAAGAGAACTTTGATTTAAGTTAATTTTGTAATTATCCCAAATATAATTGATTAAAAACGTTGTGACTATATATGTTTGCTAGGCTTGAGCGAAGTGTAGAATTCTATTTCACATCTAGGGATGTTCACGGGCCGGGTTGGGCTGGGTTTCACCCTAGCCCGAAGCCCGACTCGAAAAATATTCGGGCTGCAAATTGAAGCCCGTGGCTCTACCCTAAACCCGATCGGGCCGGGCCACTTCTAGCCTGGCAGGGGTCGGGTCGGGTCAGACCGGCCCGTTTTTTTAAATTAAAAATTGAAAGGATAATTAAAAAATATGGACTTTGTAACATCTCAATGCCCATGTCTAATTAAATTCTATTTTTTTTTAATTCAATCCATAATTTTAAAAATTGAAAAACATGGAAATGAAATATATGAAGAAATAATTCACTCGATATTGCCTCCAGAAGTATATATGTACAGTATACATTATCAAGTGCAGAAAAATGAACCCAAACAAGCTGAAATACATAATTATAGCATAACTCATCAAAACTTTATCAACAACAATATGCTCTATCAAAACAAAAAAATAATCCCAGATCTGAAAAATATAATTAATAAATATTAAATATTTGAAACAATTCAAAGAATATCGAAATACCAAATCTAAAAAATAAAAAAAAATTGAAAGCAAATATAAAATAATATCAAATCTAAACACAATATAACATATTTGAATCAAACTCATACCGACCAATTATGAAAATAACAAAAAAATCATATTTTCAGATCTAAAAACACATCATAAATCTGAATCAAACTCCATGGCAATAAAAAAAATCTATAATATAAATATACAATCAGTAAAGCAAAAACTATAAAACAAATATATAATCAATAAACTATAACAAAAATACAAAAAGCAAAATCAAAAAAAGTAAAAATCGAATGGTGAACAAAGAGGTAGAGAGATGAATAGTTGTCAAAGGATCAAGAGATCGAAAAATTATTGTTCTTGATTCAGTAGGAACTGCATAAATCCATCTTCAATTTTTTTGCTCTCCGATCTTATTGAAAATGATAAAGAAAAGAGGAATTGTGATGAAGAAATTAAATGTTAGGCCTACTGTTAGAGGGATAGCAGCAAGAGAATGAAGAAAAGAGAGTTTGAGAGAAATGAAAAAGTGAGTGACGGTGGCTGTGCAAGGAAAATGAGAGACTAGGGTTAAAAAAAGTTGTATTTATATATATTCTCATATTGGGCCGGGCTAACTCGATAATTTTTTATAAAATTCGAAACCCGATCCAAGTTTCATTCGGGCCTAACTATAAAATCCGAAGTCCGACCCTATTATTATTTAGGATCAGCCTAACTCGGCCCGAACTACTCGAATTGGGCCGAATTTATCGGACTACGGGCTTTATAAACAGCTCTATTCACATCTATATAACTATATAAAAGCTGAGGAATAAACGACTCCTGTAAAGCAGCCACGTCAATCATTTTAAAGAATCCTGCAATTCTACAATTTCTTGCCTTTTTCACAATTTCTCATTTTCTGAACTTTTCTTTCTTCGTAACCGTTTTTTTCTTTCATCCTTTCTTACAACTTCTCTTTCTTCGTAACTGTTGTTTTCTTTCAAATACGGATTCAATTCTCAATTGATTAGACCAGTAGAATGGGAGATTAGCGCACCAGGTAAAGCTTCTATTTTTTTTTGCATGATTCAAAGTACAATTTGAATTTTTTCTTATAAGGTTATGATTCGATAATTGATTTGGCAGTGGTTACAATGTGTTTTAATTGCTAGCAAAAAGAGAGGTTTTTGTCCTTGAACGAAGCATGCGTCGAAAAGGTTGTGGGGAGAATTCCCCGATCAGCATCTTGATTCTCTTGAGCTCAGGTCTGAATCAGCTCGAGATGCCAGGCGAATCTTTATTTCATGGTAATTTGGTGGGATTTTTATAGTGCAATTTTTTTCATTTTTTTTCATTTTTAAATATTTTCAATTTTATCTGTTCTTAATTAGGGTGGGGCAGAATCATTTGTGCACTTATCGGCCAAAATATTGTCTGTGGTTGCCTTCTTCGAGGTCAACCATTGCGGTAGCCTTCAGTTCTGATGGGAAGACCCTCGCGTCTACACAGTGAGTACTTTTTTATGGTTATGTTTTGTCTTCATTTTCATGTTAAACATGAATTTTAACTATCAAACTGCATTTCGTGTGTGTTTTATATAGTGGAGACCATACTATAAAGATTATTGATTGTTAAACTGTGAAATGCTTAAAAGTCTTGAGTGGTCATCGGAGGACACCTTGGGTGGTAAGAAGTATTACATGCTCTTTTCTATGTTATTTTATTGTTTTTCAAATCCCATATTTTATTGTCCGTTGTGGTTGTGTTCTTTATATTAGAAAACCTACTATGCATTAGACATTTGTTTTCGTTGGTTTTTTGCTAACTGATTCTAGTAGTTGGTGTTAAACTAACTTAATTTAGTCAAAGAAATTTCACATTATTAATCATAGCTGTGTTTTCTTTCCATTCTGTATTCACTATACTAAACGTGCTTACAACATTTGGTGTTACATGTTCTGATTTGGAAGCTTTTTTATAGCAATGTTTTATTAACATGCCTGCCCACTCCATTTATTTGTATGCTTCTAAGATAGTCTGCTGTTATTAACTGATGGTACCTTAATTGATGGTTTTAATAATCTTAAAGTTTCTGGTATAGTTCTTCTTACTTCTTCTCTAAGGTTCTATTGGCTGATAAAATAGACAGATCATATTATTATAGGTGCTATTGGTCGTACCAATGGTAAATTCCTTGATATGTATGGACTTGGGAATTGACATTCAGCATTGTTGATATACGTCAAAATTATGTAGCAAGCCAGCTTCCTTTGTTGGTTGTTACTATTTCATTTGTTATTTCTTGATACATCCCTCTCGCCCACAGCTGCAAGAGCAAGGGAATGAGAGGGCCCATCAAGATGGACTGAGTACTTTGGGTTCTGATATGACTTCTCCAATGTCATTTAGGACTTCTAGGAATAAGAGTTCTGATGGACAAGTTCATAGTCCAGGTGGTTCAGAATCTTAGAAAAGAGAGCTTGAGATGCGTGGATCAGAACTTGAACAACGTGAGGCTAAGAATGAAAGTGATATGAGGCATCTTACTGAAGAGATTGAAAAGGAATATTATTGTTCATAAGAGTATACTTATTGAAAAAGGCATGCTATATATTGTAATGCACTTGGCAGAGCTATTGTCTACATAGCGTCATCTTTGACATTCTCATATAAATAACCAATCCATTAAAAACTCTTAATAAGAATCAAATGATCTCAATTGCTCATTGCTATGTTTTAATTTCAATTTTATTTGTAGGGGAAAGACAACAAATAGTGTTTGCCATTACCACACTACATCTCAATGTTAAGAATGTCAGAATAATAAAAGGATTAAAGGGAGATGTGAGAAAGTTTTTAGTTGTCAACTAATGGATATGGTTTTCTGAAAAGTGTCACTTTAGAGCTCGCTTGAAACCTTTGCATTTAGTTAATTCTCTGGTTCTAATCATGCCATTTGCTTTGAAATATAAATCATCTTCACTGAGCTAGAATGTGTGATGGGTTTGACATGAAACATCCTCGATTCCTATGTTTTCTTAATGATTTTTGGCTCTTTGGATTAGTTAATGTCATGTATTGTAGTAAAAATCATCTGATTGATGATTTTTTCTATTATAGTTATTGCAAATGCTATTTTGGCATGGTTCTTTCTTCTTTTGATAATACAGCTTGAAAAAGGAGGATAAAAAGAAAAGAGAGGTCATTTAGAACTCTGGTTTTTTTTGCTATTGCAGCATGATCTTCACATATTTTGGTTAATTGATAAGCTTGCCCATTCTAATTTTCTTGTCCTTTTAGAATACAGCCAGAAATAGCCCACTTCAGTTGGCTGCTTTGGAACAACAGAAGGCTAATGTGAATTTGTTGAAATTGGATGAAGATCAGAAAGTACATTTATTGCTTTGAAGTGCTTGAATAGTCACTGAGGTGTGCCTTTGCCAGTATTAAAAGTTAATAACATTGGTTTTGATACTTGATATCATTCAGAGGCAAAAGGAGGAACTTTATAATAGAATCTTTCAATTGGAAAAGCAGCTGGATGTCAAGCAAGCTCTGGAACTGGAAACAGAGGGACTTAGAGGCTCATTAAATGCGATAAAGCATATGGGAGATGATGGTGATGTAGAAATAATGAAAAAGATGGATGCAATAATTCATAATTTGAGAGAAAAGGAAGGAGAACTTGAGGACTTAGAAGCATTGAACCAAGCTCTTATTGTGAGGGAGCACAAGAGCAACGATGAAATGCAGGAAGCCCGAAAAGAATTAATTATTGTGAGTAATTTCTATTTTTTGCAGTTTTTGGTTCAATTAGCTTTCAAGTGATGATAAAGAGAACATCTGCCTTTTCCATAATCTTGAAAAAGCTTGGTGTTTTGGTACAGTTATGATATAATATTCTTTGTTATCTGTATCTGCTCTACCTTAGCCTGTTTCAAGTAGGAATTATGAATGCTTTTCATTTTAATTTTATTGATCCAGTTGCCTGAATGTTAAAGATGTTGCTACGGAGATAAATTTTTAATTGTTATTTATATATTTATCAAATAATTCATCAAGTTATTCTTGAAGCTTTATGACCCATACCACTCCCTATGGCTTGTGCCTTGTTACAAGAGTACTAATTCTCTTACTGTTTTGTTATAAGATACACATATGGTTTCTTAATGTCTCTTTAGACAAGTTGATGATTTATACAACTTGGTAGTGTTGCAGCAGGTTGATAATTAAGATTGCTTTGGATGCCTTGAATGATAGTGCGGAAGTTCATTTGCAGAGCTTGAAGCCATGTGTCCAGGTCTTTTTTTTAAAAAAAAATTGTTTATCTGCATTTCAATATTTAAAACTACCAATGAGTACCTCTTCTAAGCCAGCCACATCAGCTATATTTTTAAAAAGCTGCTAAAAATTTGGTAACAAATGATTTTCCATTAACTTCTGTATTCCTTCTAAAAATTTGGTTTCATTGTTATCAATAATTCATTTCTCTCTCTATAAATTCATTTCTATATGAGTTGGTGGTTGTGAATTAATGAAATTCTGAAATTCAGTGGCCATAAATAGTAGAAGAGTCTGGGTAAGCCTTTTATCGAAGGATTATGTTTAGGATTCGAAGAAAAACACATCGAGTGATTTTTTTTTTTTTTAAGTTCGACCTTCATAAATCGTTTTTGAAAAATCGTTTTTGGAGAATCGAACACCTGACCTCTCCGTGGAGAGTAACATCAAGTGGTCACTTAATTCTAGTGGTTTCGAGAGTGGTTATTTCTGTTTACCAGTTATATTTACATATATAATGTAATATAATATATAACTATAATAAATAATTAAAATATATAAAATATGATATAAAATACAATAATATACAAAAAGAAAAAGAAAAATTAAACATGTTGACGTCTAGTTTTATGTAGTTTTACAACCTCATACGCATAGAACTGAAGTGGCAAAATTGGGGTTGACGTGTGTGTTGAGGTTAGATCACTTCAAGGTGCACATTAATTGAGCTATATATACATTGAATTCTTTTCGATTGGTCTACGACTCTACCGTGTCATTGGAGAATCTCTGGCCCTGTTTTCACATTGGCAGTCACATTCTATTTGAATGTGATTAATTCAATTGATTGATAGATATCCATCTTATCATGCAAAGAAAATTAGAGATTAATAATAAGTCGAATATTTAAAAAGATAGAATTTTTCAAACTGACCATAATTCTCTACACTAACAAATTCATGCATACCTATTTGAATAAATAAAAAACCTTATCAGTCCCACAAAATAAACCAAGAGCAAGAAATGACTGGGAATTTTTCTTTTTTTATTTTCTTTCTTTCTTTTTTTACTTTTATTTCACCATTTTTTTAAAAATTAATTAATGTAAAGAATTAGATTAACTAAGGCCATCATATATTTATGCAAACGCATAATCCAAATCATTAAATTTAAAATGGACTGTCAAAATAATATAAAGAGTGAACTAGGACTCATTTTAATTACAAGAACAAGTCCTCCCAAGTGTAATTCTCTCACAATATTAATAATTAATAAATAAACAAATAAATAAATAATTCTGAAAAGTAGAGAATTTGTGGGCTGGAACATTTGATTCACCCAAAATATATAATTAGAGTGTAAGATTAGCCAAAAATTAATAGCAATAGATAGGAAATTATAAAAACTAAAATTGCATAACCTGAGGAGCAAATCTCAACAACCTTTCCAAAGCATTAGGCATGAACTTTCTTGCAAACAGGAAGCAAATGTTAGTTCTCTTTCCATTGTATTCACATTGTCGGATCCCATTCCTCAGTCTCTTCAAGAAATCCACAGTGATTTCATTTCTTCCAAATTTATTGGGATGAGGTCCACCCTTTGACCAGTCAACAAATGTCAATGTCCTATTCGAATTCTTCTTCCAAAATTTTATGCTAACAAATGTTGGCAAATAATGTTCATCACCATAGCATGAAACTTTGCAAAATCTCTGAAAATTTTGGAAATATTTCTTGTCTGAAACTATCTCAATAGCAAGGCTGCGATCCACCTCAAACCATTGGGAACCTTTTCGCCATTGATAAAGCTGAACAGTAGGCTTCATTCTTGGGTTATATCGGCCTCGACCAACTGCACTTGGTAAGTCATAGGCCTCTATAAAAGATTTTGTTGAGCCAATTAGATACTGATAAACTGAGGAGAAATTGAAGAGCGGAATGCAAGATTCTGAAAGTAGAACAAAACGTTTATTGGAGAAATCAAGTAATGCATTCGCTAATAGGCGTCGCTCCGCCTCAACCATTGTGAATTTTCCCCATTGCACCTCCTACGTACATTATTCAAATAATAGCATTATTTAGTGCTTTAAATTTTTACATTAAATTTGTTTCTTTCATTTGAATAAAGACAGACTATATTTAATATAAATATTAAGAGAATATAATATTAATTAGAAATTTTCGAATATCCAGCAAATAGCAGTAATGGAAGAAATTACAAAAAAACGAAGATTTACTTGATTCGATCTATAAAAAGAAAAAAAAAATTCTAAACAGAACAAAAAATACAGTTAATATCCATAATACCAAGTATTTATATATAACTCAAATAACAAATCGAATTGTTCCAAATATAGAGGCTCCGCCTCTCACACCTCAAGACCTTAATGAAAAATTTTCATCGGATCAAACTCAAAATTTCGAGTCAAATTATAAATCGAATCGTCATAAAAAATTCAAATCATTCAACGTAAAAAACTTAAAGTTTTTAAAAAAATGAATAAAGTCTACTTTGTTTATAATTACCCTTATGTAAAATGAAGTCTCCATTTCATGATTCAAAAGTGCATAAAACTTTTCTTGTCTTAGCATCTTTGCACGCATTAGAGAAATCATGAAGAAAGGAATGAGAAAAAGTTAATGGAGTTGAAGTGTAGGAAAGGATATTGAGAGGAATGAAAAAATATTTAGATAGTTTCTTCTTTTTTTTTTAGTTGTAAAGGATTAGAATCAAAGTGATGCCTTAATAATGAAAATGATTAACAAAATTAAGTAGTCCAATTCCAAACTTGTTTTTCAAAAAAAAAAAAAAGATAACAATGATCAAAAAAACAATTAATATATAGATGTTAAGTGCTAATTGTAATTTTAGCCCAGTGCAATTAATAGAAAAATTAAGCCCCAAAAGATCGAATCCAATTACAAGCTTCGTAGCTACGTAAGAATCTTTGTGGTATTCTTGCATGAGAGAGAACTTTTAGACACATTTCTTGAGATTTTGGATTTCAAATACGTTTTTAATAGCAGTAGTATTATATATATAATATTTGTTTTTTTTTAATTTTTTTATCATAGAAAACATTTACAAAATTAATAAATTTTGACTCAACAAATAATAATAATAATAATAATAATAATGTTAATTTAGTTTAATTAATTTTCGGCGATTGCTTTAAGGAGATAGGAGGCAAAGCTTCTGTCTTCAATATATTCTGATAAGCATTGTTAGTTTTCTAAATTATTGTCCAGTGAAGATATCTATGAATGTCCCTTTTTCGAACAAGAAGAACTAATTATTATTGTTAGTTTTCTGTATTATTATATTGTCCACTGAAGGTATCTGTGAATGTCTGTTTTTTGAACAAGAAGAACTAATTATATGTTGTTTTAACAATATACTCTTTATATTAGTTTATACAATTTTAACTTTTTAATTGCCTTTATTAGTTTAAATTAGTTATTGTGTTCTTATTTGATATTAATTCACATGTTCATTTCAATGATAATGACTTTTTTTTATTTTTGGGATTATTTTTTCTATACTTATTATTATTGTTATTATGTAATAATTTTATTCGAAAATAATTTACAACAAGTTTTAAAAGTATTAAATTCTTGTCTTTGACCTTTGGCATTATAACCGAATGATTTAAAGGTTTTTTAACAAATGGAACGTTTGTATCGTGATTATTGTGGTGAGTTAAAAGAATTTAGAAAGAAATATTTGAATTTCATTAATTAAAGAAAATATAAATCTATAATTAATTATAATATTATTTTATATATTTTTAAAATATGAAAAATCACTTAAATATAAAAAAAATATCATTATTTATATATTATATAATAAAATTATTGCTCGTATTTACTTTTAATTTCTTAAACATTAAAAATAAATAAATTATTTTGCAAAATAAACTTTAGTAAAAGTTAAATGCTAATATTTATTAAATTATTATTAAGTTTTAAAAATTTAACTATTATAAAAAAAAAAGTTTTAAAATATTAACTATTTCATTAGAGTTTTTGAATTTATAATTTCAAATTTTTGTTCTAGTTTAATATTTTTTATGAATTTAAAAATATCTGAATCATTAAAATATTATACAACACATTAATTAGTTTAAAATTAATATTTTTTTATTATACATATATTTTTCCTTTAAAAAATAGATAAACTACTAATAAAAAGAAATATCAAATTATTTTCTAATATAAACATAAGCATTACTGAAGATACTTAATTGATCAAAATATTAATAATATTTCAAATTTATAAAAATATACAAATTCAATATTCGAGGCTGGCCTTGAGATTTTAATTGCCCTGGGCCACTCAAAACTTTGATTATTCACATAATATTAAATATTAAAATTACATAATTTTTTTAAAAAAATTATGCTTGTATTATATTTTTTAACTTAAATTAAATAAAAATTAAATATATATATATATATATATTCTAGTTGCCCATGTATAATTGTTTTTGTTGTCTATGCATGCATAAATTTTTATACATAAAATTAATATTTTTTTTATTTTGATTTCTCCCGGACAGATTGCCCTAAACATTGGCCTCCCTAGCCTAATCCCAGGGCCGACCTCATCGAAAATTAGGTGGTTTATTATTTAAAATAGAATTTTTCACAAAAATATAAAAAAAATTGAATATAATTATAAATTTACTATATTTATAAATTATTTATTATAATTATAAAATTTATAAAATATTTATTAAAATATAATATTTTTATTAATTTATAATAAGTTTATAATAAATTTTTTATTAATTTATTATGAGTTTATAATAAAATAACTGAAATATATATAGTCAAAAAGTAAAAATCTTAAAAATATTATGAAGGATGTTATTTTTTTTTAAATATTATTATATAAATATATTTTAAATATTTATGATTTTTCTAAAATATATTATTAATAATAATGTTGAATACAAATATGTATATTAATTAAGTCTCATTTTATGAATTATTATTTTATTTTATTAAATTTGAATCCAAAATAAGCTCCAAAGTTGAAAAACTTGAAAGATAACTCCAAAATTAATTAGTAATATTAAAATTTAACTATTATGAATTAACTATTTTTACCATATTTAGAAGTTTTCAAATCATAACTGGGGAAAATTTTTAATATTTTAACTTTTCATGATTTACTAAAAATACTAAAAATAATTTTGAAATAAAAACTTTTAAAACTCAATTTCATTGAAAAGGTCAGCAAATCATGTCAATTCTTTTTTTTTTCTCCAAGGAGAAAATAATTTGAATTATTGTTGTTAAATTTTTTTATATTAAATTTTTTTAATATAAATTGAGAAAAATTAGTGTAGTTATTAAGATTGGAGAGCTAATTTTTATTTTAATTGAATCATAATTTTATATTTGATAGGTGTGAAATTACTCGCATAGGCTAATTCAACATTTTTCTTGGCAATAGACACTTCATGAGTATACTATAATCAATGCCCAATCCACCTAGAACACATTTTTATACTTTAATGGTCATTCTCTGGGCAACTCGAGTGAAAGTGAAGATACGGACTTTGATATTATATTAAATTATTTATATTAAATTTTTATTTTTTTTAATATAGATCTAAAAAAATTAATTCTAAAAATTAACTATTAAGGTTGGAGTAAATTATTGCTGCGGAGAAAACTAGAAAAAAACAAAAAAAAAAAAACTTCGATATTATAAAGAACTAAAAAAGGAATACACTTACCTTGCTTGGGATTCTTCTGCCATGAAAAACAGAATTTGCTGGCAATGTTGCATTGGATGAAGGGTTGGAATGAACATAAATTGAATAAAATCCTTCATGGCCTTTAAAGAACAAATCCCACAAAGGAGCCAAAGGCAAAGACCCTCTTGTCAAGAACAAGAATGCAATCTTTGGGACGATTTTGAATGGAAATTCACGAACATGAGGAGCCACTGATGCTCTCCACAGCAATTCTTCATCTTTCATATCATGAGAGACATTAGGTGGTTTCAAGAACTTTTTCAGACCAATTCGACCAGTCGTCTGATTAGAAAGTTTTGCGATAGGTAAAATTGTAGGTGGAGGCGGCAAAAACAGAGTAATGCTCTGTTTTTGGATAGAGAATCGATTGAATTGAAAATTGAAAGAAATGTCTTTGAGAAAGAAACTAAGGGTTATACCAACGACTAAACCACAGCTAAAGAGAAGGCAATAAGAGATGAAGTTATGGAGATGTATTTGGCTGCCATTGATGAGCTTTTGTTGATGATTTATGTTGTTCTTCATGATGGTTGTTATGGGGGAGAGACAGAGGATATGGGACAAGGATTTTAGTCTTTTTGAATGAATGTAACGTTTGGCTTTTGATCGAAATTGATATAACATTATTAATGTTTTGGTTTTAATGGCTCTTTATGGGGGGGGGAGAGAGAGATTCATGTAGGGTTCAAGAAGCTTGAGCTTGCCTTCTTAAAAGATTCTTCAAATAATCATATCAGCAATCTAAAATAATAAAATTGAAACATTTTATTTATTGAGCAAGCATGGTTAGATTAGAGTTCTTTTTCGGAAAATAAAATAATATTATAGGACAGAATTCATAAACATTAATTCATTTTGATTTAAAATTAAACTAAATTTAAGCAAAATTTTAGCTCATCAAAAGCATCAAAAGAATCGAAAAATAATTAAATTTAATTGAGAATTATGAGACAAAAAAATAATTAATTTATGAATCGAATTTAATTGAAAAATACGAGAAAATAATGAATTTTGTGATCCATAAAATAATTATACAAACTACATAATGAGTTATAATACTTTTTTTTTTTAAGAAGAAGAGTTATAATACTTTTAATAATTTACAATTGGCACAATGTTAATAAAAAAGAAATTATAAACAATAAATTTTAAGTGGAGACTCTTCGTTTCATACGCCTACTAAAAGAGTATGACAAAATGAATCAGGTCACAAGCAATTTGTTCAAGAGCAAGCTTTCTGTAACTTATGGAGAAAGTTTTAAATATAAAAACCCACAATATTTTTAGATGTATATATATATAGACACGAGAATTTGAAAGGAAAAAAAAAATTGAAACGCACAAGAGAATAGTTTAATTTTAATTGGATATAATACTTGCTGTGAAAAAGTCATAAATCGGAATTCATATAAAAAAAATTGTATATAAGTTATATAAGTTGAATTTTAAAAAAAATTTAAACCTTTTGAATTGAGATTTACATTATAAAATGATTAAAAAAATTTTAAAATTGAATAAATTGACTAAAAAAAATTTATTCAATTTAAGAGACGAGAAGTATAAATAAAAAAAATTCTTTTTAAATGTAAAAATTTATTATTAGATTAAAAAAATACATTATCACTAAATTATAAATACATGTACAAGGTATAAGTCAAGAACTCGAAAAGTACTTTGGTAATTGTCTTAAGAGTTAGGACACATAAGTAATATGGCATAGTTATAAGTGGAATTATTGAACAAGACTAACGAAGATCTTTCTCCAAATTAACATATTTATCTTGATGCAATATTTGTTAAAATATGAAGATGGAAATTTAAGTGTGTGTATATATATTAATGTTGCATTAAATAGTAGATTCTTAGTTTTTTTTTACCCTTCTAATTTGATCCAAAAAATTAAAAGATGAGTCCAAATGGATCCCAACGGGGCTCCTAAAGCACAAAAGACTATCCAATTTTAAGGAAGTCCAAATCATCTCTACTTCTCTAGGAAGCTTCTTTCTCTATTTCTTTGTCCTGCCTAGAGATATGTAAAATAGTCTGAATCCGATCAATTCGATCGTAACTCGATTAATTCAATCGATCATATCAGTTTAAATTAAATGGGTTAATCAGTTTCGACTTAAATTTATTAATAAAAATGACCGAACTAATTAATAATGATTAATTTTTTAAAAATAAATTTTTTTACTAATTAATAGCGATAATATTAGCTAATTTCTAAAATTCGACTAACTCGACCAATGCATATTTCTAATCTTGCCTTTTTAGTGGTATCAGATTTAGGTAGGGGGTGACCGGTGGCCATTTTTGGCCATCAGCGGTCCCAATATTCTCTTTTTCTTAGATTTTATTTGTATTTTAGTTCTTCTAACAGATAAAGCCTTAGATCTAGCTTTATTCTTTCGTTTGCTTCCCTCTTTTTTGTCAGCCACAGATCTAGGGAATCTCAAGCTTCATAGGTGGTCTCTTTTGAAGGCTAGAGGAATGTTCTGTCCGATTATGTCCCTAAGTTCAGATAGTCGACTTTGGCTTGATTTTATTCACAGTCCCATTAAAGATCTATCATGGTGGCTCAAGCTCAAGCTCTGCTATGCTTTTGTTAGCTTTTTTTAATGCTTTTCCCATGTAAGTTATAAGTAGCCCTTACTTCCAAATAGTTTTAATTCTATAGGGGTTCCGAAAGAATTTTTCTTCCCTGTTTGGTTGCATTTCTGTTTATGTTTAAAGAGGATAGCTACTTAGTATCTTTTGTAGCATCCATGTTACAGCTCTCTGCATATGCTTATTTTGAGCTTCTTCCTCCTCTACCCGATCATAGGATGTTAGATCTTGTTCTTCTCTCAACCAATATCATACCTAAGGATGTTAGGGGCATTTAGACTGCTTTAGTTTCATCTCCTTTGATGAACTCGTATCTGTCTGCAAGCAATTTCAAGAAGTTGGTCCTGTCTATTGTGATTGGCTTTATCTTTATAATTCTCTGGCCATTATTTATAGTTGCTCTGTTTAATTTTCGTACTTTTTATGTCTATTAGGAAGACTGTATGTCTTCTTCAATTATATATATCTGGTTAGCTTCTTGTAATTTTTTTTGCTTCTTAATGATATTTATCTTTTCATGATAAAAAAAATAAGGCTATCGAAATTTTGCTTAAAGCCTGCTTGGTATAGCAATTTTGTCTTTATATACAGACGAATTTGCTATGTCACGGCAAATTCACCAAAGACAGCAAATTCGTTATAACATAGACAAAGGCTTAATATATATATTTTCCTTTTAACTTGGTAGATTTGGTCATTTTACCTTCCATTTTATTTGAATGACCATTTTACTCTATCAAATTTGATTTTTTTATAATAAATTGATCATTATCTTAATATATCGAGATTTTTAATAGCGCATGAATTATAATCGCCTTAAAAACAAGAACTCCGATCATCCCCTCATTAATTCTAGCCAACGAATGAAAATTTTCAGTAAAATATGAAAATTTTTGAATTGTTGAAGATTTTAAAAAAAAAAATTTATCTTCTTTCTTCTTCTTCTTCTTCTTCTTGTTCAAATCTATTCATTTGTCTAAAACAAAAAAATTTCAGCAAAATAGAAAGTTGAAGCAAAAAAAAAAGAATTCCGGCCAACAAATAAAAATTTTCAGTAAAATATGAAATTTTCCGATCGTTGAAGATTCTGACAAAATTTAATTTTCTTCTTCTTCTTCTTCTCAAATTTGTCTTTTTTTTTTTGAGAAATAAACAAAAATATTTGTAAAAATTTTAAATTGTTGAAGAAATTTTAGATCTATCCATTCTTTTTCTTCTTCTTCTTCTTCTTCTTCTTCTTCTTCTTCTTTTTCTTCGCCGTCGTCTTCTTCTTCTTTTTAGTCTTTTTCTTAGATTTTTAGATAAAAATTTAGATTCAAAACACATATTTTAAATTAGATTCTAGATAAAAAAATTAAAAATTTTTTGACGCCGGTCACTGAAAATCCGGCAAAAAACTTTGTTAATGGTGTAAGGGTATTATTATAATTTTGTTGTATATGTCAAAAATTTCTTAAGTTATTGAAGGGTATTTTTGATATTTTATAATATAAATATACTATTTTACTCGTTTTATACGTCCCTTAAAAGTGAGTTATAAATATCAGCAATTAAGGAATAATGTGTTATAAAAAAATCAAGTTTAAAGGTCAATTTGTTATGAAAAAGTTAAGTTTACTAGATAAAATGGTTATTCAAATAGTACAGAAGTAAAATGACCAAATATTTCAAATTTAAAGAGTAATATATATAGCCCATACACAAATTTGCGGTCATGGCAAATTCGCAAAAGACATGGCAAATTAGCAAAAAACATAGCAAATTTGCCATGTCTTCTAGAAATTAGCAAAATTTGGGCTTAAAAATGAATACTGAGACGTCGGCATGGGACGTGGAACAATTTAGAGCACTCCAAACGTACTAAAATAGAATTGAAAAAATAAAAAAGAAGAAAAAGGAAGTGGATAGCAAAAGAATGAGGAGAAAGGACCATCCAGTAAGAAAGGAATGAGAGGAAAGATCGGAGTGACTAAGACCAAAAAAAAAAGGAAAACACTTCAACAAATACAGAAAATCTACAGCAAACAATAGCAAGCACTATAAAACAACAGGAATTGTTATAATCATATAAAGATCTGAAAGAGCGAACAACACAGATATGTCCTTTATTCTTAAATATTAGACTTCGTTAGTTTCATGTTGCGAAATTGAGTCAATTTTATTATTTCAGTATCATTACCATCTATTGTGATTTGGTTTAACAATTAATGTTTTGAGATTTTAATTTGCCAATGTGCCATTATTACTTCTGGATATTTCTTTGTTGATTGAAAATGCATTAACTTTGGTATGATCCTCATATCATACAGTGTATTGTTTAATTTGTTTTGTGGCTTTTAGACTAATGCGCATATTTTTGAATATTTAATTTTACTGAATATAATATACTTCTATTTCTTACGCATGGTTATTTAAATTGGTAGAACTTTCTCTTGATTATATTGATTATAACTTTAAGTAAACATGCTTATTGTTGTGGGTTTATATATATATATATATTTATGGATGCTTATGCTTTGAGGCTTTATTACTGTGTTTTATAAGTTATTGTGCTAAAATTTATAGCTAATACTTGCATTACATTTGTAGTTATTTATTTTATTGTATTTATATTTATTCACCGATGTTAATATTTATGCATTTTACTGTCATGCTTTTTTATTGTAAGTTATTTATTGTGTCTTTTATTTTATATATTTTTCATATTTAAACTATAATTTATTATTTTTTTTATTTAATTTATTATTAAGTTATTTTTATATGTACTTTTATTATTTATGGGTTATAATAGACATGTAATTCTATTCTTTTGAGATTTTCTGCTTTTAATTTATTTGTTTTGTTTTATTAAATTTGGATTTTTTTTACATTAAAAATTATAAGAGTATATTACCATTAAACGTTGATAGAGATGACAACGGATAGGGTATTCTTAAAAATTATATTATCCAAATCCAAAATCATTTGACTTTGAAAAAATTATACTATATACTACTTTTTAAATTTTATTTTTATTTTTACTACTCTTAATTTTTTTTTCATTTTTAAAGTTTTATAATCTCATTTTTATCTTTTTTTTTATATATATTTTGTGTTTACAAAAATACAGTCTTCTTTTTGGCTGCTATTTTTGCTCTTGTTTTAATTCCTTTCTTTCAACTTTTGCATAACCACACCCTAAATATATGACAAATTGTGGGAGCCTTGCTCAGTTTTATTGACATCTTTCTGCCACTTGTCTTTTTTTTTATTTATTTTAAATATAAAGGTCTTTTCTTAATTACTTTTTCTTGTCTTTTTCTCTTTTATTTATATTTATATTTTTTATTTTTACATATATATATTATATTTTTCTATTAAATATATTATTAACACTAATTAATATCAATTATTTTAAATGAAATAATAATTATTTTAGATAATACCTTATTGAAAAATAAAAATAAATGAAAATAAAAATAAAAAATTATATTTCATTATAATTTCAGTAAAAATTTTAAATTTATTTAATTAATTATAATTATTAAAATTGAAATCATTTTTAAAATTAAAATATTTAAATTTTGAATGAACGTGAAATTATCTATATAATTTCTTAATTAGCGTCTAATTAATTAATTATGCTAATTAAATATAAATAATATATTCTATAAAAATATAGTCTACATTATTTTAAATTTTTTTAATATTTCTTTTTACTAATTATATGTTTAGTTATATATGAGTATATGTTATATATAATAGGATATACCGAAAAGAAATACATTAATATATATAACATATAATTAGATATATGTGAATACATGTTGTAAAAGAATAACAATATATGTTATATTTATGTGGATATATATTTATATATGTTACATATATTTTAACTAAATAATAACAGTATATGTAAGCATATTTAGTTATATTAATATTAAATTTCAAAATAATAAGAATATAAAAATGATATATATTTAGTTATATGTAAGTATATGGCACATATAACAACATATACATATTAAATTTCAAAAGTATATGTTACACATAATAATATTAAAATTTAAAAGAATAAGAATATAAAAATTATATATGTTTAGTTATGTATCGATATATATATATATATATATGTATATATGGATATATGTCGATATATATTGATATATATCGGTATATGTTATATATATTTTAACTAAAAAATAACGGTATATCTCGTTATATATGATATGTATATGCTATATATATATATGTATATATTAATATATGTCGATATATGTTATATGTAATTAAATTTATCAAAAAAATAATAATATATATTGATACATGTTATATATAATTAGATAGATGTAGGTATATTTTGCAAAAGAATAACAAATATTTTATATATATCGGTATATATTATATATACTTTAACTAAAGAATAATAGTATATGTTGGTATGTGTAGATATATGTTACATACAAATAGATACATATATATAAGTTTATATCGATATGTGTTATATATACTTTAACTAAAGAATAACAGTACACGTCGGTATATGTTATATACACTCTAACTAAAAAATAACAATATATGTCGGTATATATTCCATATAATTAGATATATATATTATATATATATATAAATATATATCGATATATATTACATATATTTCAACTAAAAAATAATATATATTGTTATATGTATATATCTCAATATATAACTGTATTATATGTGAGTATATATTATATATAACTAGATATATCAAAAAGAATAACAATATATATTACACATATGTGGATATATGTTGAAATATATTACATATATTTTAAATATAGAATAACAGTATATGTGGCATATGCCAGTATATGTCGGTAAATATTATATATATTTTAATTAAAAAAATAATATATGTAAGTATATATTAATATATGTAAACATAAATATATGTCAATGTACAACTATTTTATATATATAGTTATCTGAACTTATAGTATTTAATCCTTAATATGCAGAACATAAATATATGTCAATGTACAACTATTTTATATATATATATTATCTGAACTTATAGTATTTAATCCTTAATATGCAGAATATATATACGAGTATATATCGATATACGTGGAAACAAGCCTTGATAAGGCAAAAGAAAAGGCTACAACAAAGATTGGAAACATCCCCTGCAGGGTTTCCTTTGAAAGATTGAGGAAACAGAAAATTCCTAATATGCCGCTCCAAGACATCCTCGAATGTGAGAACGCTGAGAGTTGAGTAAAAATAAAATAAAGCACCCAAAACCAGAGCTCTATAAACCAGAGCAGATGAGAGCCAAATCGAAAGAGGTATGCCCGTGAAGAGAACCTAGATGACATCCGGGCATATCTATAGACTTACTGTCGTCAAAATTTCATAAGGGCAAGATAGAGAGGTGAAGGTTAGAGAGGCTTTGATTCAATAAAAGATCTGAGAAAACACTGAAAACCTTCTGGTGACCAAGATATCTCTGTGGAGCTCCATAAGCCATGGCCAACAAAAGAGATTAGAACTAAAAAAACCAAAGAAAACAGAACACCATACATAAAAGAGAAAGAAGATAGAAGGAGATCTAGGGCTATCACCGATGAAGACGCACGGCAGAAATCGATGATCTATAGACAGAGAGAAAAAGGACTTCACAAAAAAAGAAAGACCAACAAGGAATTGAAATGACTGATCCTTAAAATTCACCTTTTCTTAATTTCTTATGATTAATTATAATAGGCTGATTTAATCGTGTAGGGAAATGATGATGTTTATGTGTTTTATAAATTGAGTTAGTATCAAATAATCATTAACTTATACGATGATGAATTCAATCTCTTAACACTCTCTGTTTCAAACTTATTTTTTCTTTAATTCAAAACGTAGTCCATTCTCTATTAATTTTAATTTTATAATGTTGTATAATTAATATACATTAAATAAAGTGTATAAGATTAATATATTATTATTAAAACATGAGAATATTTTAAAAAATTTATATGATATTAGTTTTTTTTTTAATATGTGAAAGCTATTTGTCTTCATATTTATAGAAGCAGACTACTAATCTTGCTCTTGCACGAAGACAATAGAATTATTTTTTAAAACAACATTTGCTGAAAAATTATTCATTAGAAAGAAAGTAAAATATTTTAGTATTTTGGTTCACATTTTTTATGAAACAACTTTTTTTTAAAAAAAAAATACAATAATATTCCTGCTGCACCCATATTATTTTCATCTCAAAAATATTTACATATCATATTTTGTAAAATTTTGATTTTTCTATCAGACCAAAATCTTATTGACATCAAAATTTAACACAACTTTGCATAAAATTTGAATTATTTTTTAAAATTAATTCGACTAAAAAACAAAACTTATTTCAAATGGATCAAACACAATCAATCCGTAAGGTAATTTGTTTGATAAAGAAAGCCCATAGGCGTCCTGATGAGCAATTATTGTGGCATTTGCCTAGTTGGGATTAAGAAGGAAAGTGCCCTTTTATTGTTTGCACTAATGATTCTAAGCCTCTTGAACAGGTCCAGATGAATCCCATAAGATTTCACAAAAAAAACTTACTTAAAATATATATTTCCATATTCGGTATAAATAAAAATTCATCTAGAAGTTTAATATTAATTTTACAAAATTGATTATATTTAAACTAAATCCTATAAAAAATAATACAATTTACAAATGAATTTTAAACTTAATCAGAGTATATAATCTGCCAAAACTAATGAATTTCAAGCCCACTAGAAAAACCAATTATTTTAAATGAATTCTAAAAATCAAACATCAATGAAATTTATTTGCATAAAATGAATTCCATATAGATTTATACCAAAACAAAAAAGGAAACCGTAGAAACTAATTTTAGAGACTTCCCAACAATGAGAATATTTATAGGATATTTAACTGAGGTCCAATTCAAGCATAGATTAAAAGATAGAAAAATCTAACATCTATACTACTCCAGTGAAAATAATAATAAACAGGGTAAAGGAATATAATTAGAATAGTAGTTAGAAGAGGAAGAAAAAGACCTCATCCAGTTACAAGAGCTCTAGCAGGCTGAAGCCTGAAAGTTCAGAAACCATTTTTCAAACACTTATGATGTTATATAATAACTTTCATTTTAGTAGTTAAAACCCAAATTAAAAAAAAAAAAAAAAGTCTATCTACCACACATGACATCTCAACAAAAGAACTTCAATGTAAACGAGTTCATTGTTGCTACTCAAGGCTAGCAGAAAATTAAATTCCCTTAACAATTTAACAAAACTATGATGTACATTCTCAAGTCCTTGATCTATTGGACCAATATCATTTTTAAATAATCAAAATAAGAGGGTGTTTCTCAAAACTTAAAAGCTGGTCAAAACTAATTATAAGCAGTTTTTAGATTATAAGTTGTTTATTTAAGTGTTTCTGAAAACTTAAATAGTAGATTATAATCTGATTTTAATCAGTTTTTTAAAAGTTGGGTTTTGCTACTTTTTTTTAAAGCACTTATTTTTTAAGCAGTTTTGACCAAGTAAAAGACCATACTATCCCTACCTAATCTTCAATATTTCAAATTTGCTCACCCTATACACTTTAGTTCCAATCAAAAAATTTTTACGTTTCTTCTTAAATAAAATTTATTATTATTATTATTATTATTATTATTATTATTGCAAAATAAATTTTGAATTGACATTTAAAAAATTATTTTTATACAATAAATAAACTCAGAGACAGTTTAGTAATTTTGACAGTTTTTCAATTAAAAACTGATTATCAGCTGATTTTACAGAAACACTTAACTGATTATAAACTGATTATCAGCTGATTATTAACTAGTTTACAGAAACGCTTAACTGCTTATTTTTAATCTGATTATAATCTAAAAATCACTTATTCAAAATAAGCTGAAAAGCTCCAGTTTTGAGAAACACCCTCTAAGTAAGAAAAAATTCAAACATGAGTCTATTTCCTAAAGTTATATATGCACTTACCGTTAAGTCTGCATGCGCGAAATTATAGAAATTTTAGAACACAACATTTTTCTAGTATATTTTCTCAATAAGTATTATGTTAAATAAAACTCTTTTACCAATTTAATTATACAAAAAATAAACTTTAATTTGACAAACTCACAGTTTTAAGCAACATCCTATTTACAAGATTTTGAGGCAAATGGGTGAAATTTGAGGAGAGAGACAAAAGGTGTTCTAGCAAAGGTAATTAATTGTGCTTTACAAAATTAGGGCCAGCAACCTAGCATTACAAAGATTTAAAATTCGATTTTGAGAATGGAATCAAGTATAAAGGTCGAGGCCCTCAACGTAACTTTGCCCCCAAAAAAAAATTGTAAATATATATCAGATTTTCCTAAAATAAGTAAATGAGTAAACAAATTTTGGCAAAGCATCATCAGCTATCAGATTTTGGGAGATCATCCTTCCCCGTTCCCTTGTAACATCCAAATATCAGAACTGGATCAAAGATCCATGGCTAAATTTGAGTTAAAAGTAACCATTTTTAAATGCTTGTCAAATTATAGAAATTAACAAATATGCCTTCTGAAAACCGAAATCGGGGAAGGTGTTTCTTGATGCAATATGCCAAACATCCAAGGCAAGTTGAACCAATCGCACAATCCAATCAACAAGCAAAGATCAGAGCACACTACTATGAAAAGTACATAAAGCACTATTCAAATGGTTGCTTTGGGGCAATTTTCTTCTTTTTTTGTATTGTTATTTTTTAAAAAATTCTCTCTTTTTCTTTTTCCAACTGACAATGTCAATTTCTATAATTCATTTTCTAGATCTTCTAACAAATCCCACAGTTAAAATATTTAGACAATCAAACAATGTAATCAAAAAATAAGGTACCAAATCTATGGAAAAAGAAAACACTAACCTCAGCAATAAGGTGGTAGAATACAGGTGATGAAATCAACTGAGTTCTCAGCAGTCACTAACAGAAGCAATGGTCCATAACTTCATCGCTATAGAAGAAAATCAGGAATTACTGGTGTTTGTGCAACCACATTTAAGGGTGTCCCATCAGCTCTTTGTCGAGTTCTATGCCTACCACGACGATGTCTACTCTTATACTTTTCTTTCTCTCCATTATCTTCCATTTCATCATCATTCTCCTTCTCTGGACTTTTCCTGCCTTTCTCTTTACCATGGCTTCGGTGTTCGCTTCTTCTCAAACTTGGTTCTCCAATATCAGGCTTTTCTCCACCTAAATTTTCTCTCAATTCAAGAGGAACAACATTCTGTTTCTCCTTCCCTTTTCTTTTATTTGACGACTTATCAGACAGGTTCCTTTGTGATGAAGCAGTTATGGCAGAATTACCTGAAAGGATATCTCGAACAGCCCCAGAAACCAAATCATCTTTTGTATCTGGCTTGTTAGAAGAGAGTGGTGCAACATCTCCTTCATCTAACTTCACCACCACAGGTCTAGGCTTTGCAAGGTTTGACTTTCTCTTTGGAACAAGGGATTGATCAGTAAGCCTAAATAGATCTTGAGCATCATCATTCCTGTTAATGCTGGATTCAGGGTCACTGGCAGCTGGATAATCATTTGCTAATGTTTCATTTTTCTCTGAAGGAAGGTAATACAACCCATGCCGCTTACGATGTTCTGCGAGCAATGAAGTGGATTCACTTGCTAGTTCTGACTCTTCTTTGTTCTGGGGGACAGAAGATGCATCAATACTCCCCCCAAACGGACTTCCCAGTGAAAATGAACTTGATGAAGGTAATTGTACATCTCCACAAATTGCCTCCAAGTCAGCAAGATTCTCCTTAAGCACTAAGCCATCTGGTATATGAACTCTCTCTTGAGCATTTACAGAGACTGGACCAAGCTCCTCAGAGAAGGTATCATGCAGCAACTCAACAATTTTGGATGCTTTCACATCTTCCTTCCTCAAATTCGCTTCCTTAGGAATGGAAGAATCAGATATTTCTTGCTTCATCAACTCAACAAATCCAAGTATATTCCGTGCTCGCTCTTGTACTTCGACATCATAACTTCCTGATAGTGGACCCAAGGCCAATTCAATTAAGGTTAACAGGTTAACAATAGATTCGTGTGTAAAACCCTTTCCAAGAGAAGCAGTTGTTTGATCATCAGCACCATCTATGATAGAAAGATCCTCATATGATCTATTTGAATCTCGTGGATTGAAACCCTCATCCTTTTCACAACAGGCAGGTGCTTTGTGCATCGCTAAATCGGAAATACCTAAGGATTCCTCTTGGGTTGCCAAATCCATCACTTCTGATGCCATATCTTCAGCAATATGTTCCCTTTGTGAGAGGTAGGAAATTAGACAAAAGATTAAGATTTTAAAAGCAGAATGCATGTAGACAGTTCTGATTGATGGAGGCAACAGACTAGTGCGAGGCTGTAACAGTGCTTCCACAAGTTCGATTGGGTTCCTTGAAAATTTCACATACTCCCCACACACCCAAGCAGCAGCAGATAATATCCTGTGCAAAAAAGAATTCCCAAGTAATGCAGGATCAATCAATAGGTCACAACTGACCTGAACAAGCTCTGGTCTAACATCCTTGACCCTTAAACCTATATCAATAAGCTGCTTCTCAATTTCAACTCCCTTTTGGCAATGTGGAATCCTTGACATTTCTCCAAGAAGTGACACATACCAATCAAAGTCAACTATAATCTCATATACATTCTGGCAACACTTGGATAAAATTGAACCAAGAATCTCATTGCAGAACTCAGGATCAGATTTTAGTGAATAGTTAACCAAAACCCTGCAAAATTCCACCACATTACTCTCAGACACCATTGCCATAACTAGCCGCAATGACTCAAGTTTAATATTAGGATCAGCATCACTCAGAGACCTAATCACAACCTCTTCATTCTCCAACAATGCCCACTGATGCTTTGGCGCCATAATTGACAGCGCATGCAATCCAAGATACTTAAGGTTTGGATCATCATCTACCAAAAACTCACCAATTTTTGCAACTGCAAGCTTTACTGCAAATTCATAGTCTGTGAAACTAGTCACCACAGTCCTAATGCACTCAAACATCAATGATTTTGCCCCGGTTCTCCTCATATGCTCACATATTGGCTCAACAACCCTTTTAGCTAACCTAGGCTCCAAAGGAGCCAACTTCGAAAAAATCTTTAACACTTTAATCAACACCCAATTGTTCCTTGAATCAACCAAAATCCTAGAAAATTCAGGTGCTAAAGGAAGATATGATCTGGGGTCTTTCGAAGCAAGCTCACAGAACACCCCAACAACAGCAGAAACAATCTGCGGATCGGTACCATCCAAACAGTCAACCAACCTCTTAAAACACACCTTAACAGCATCTGGGTATTTCCCAAAAACCCTCAAAATCACACCTATAGCCTTCTTTCTAACAAAAACTTTAGAACTCGACATTAAAGTGAAAACCTCAGTAGTAAGATCGCTACACAAATCAGAAGTACCAATTGTAGATAAGCATTCAAGGGCTAAACTAACCTCAAACTCATTATTACTCTTGAGATCTTTCCGCAACTGATTGGTGATCAACAAAATGACAGGTGTTGATTCCTGAAAAGACTGAGAGATCGCAAGATAACCAATCTTCTTGTGGGAGAAATTGGGTGATGATATACATTCAATGGCATGAAAAGCAGCCCATGACATATCAATAAAATAAATAGAATTGAGATATGTAAGTTTCTGAAGAGCTATGGATTTTGTATGCAAGTCAGTCGATTTGATCTCTCGGCGGATTTCTTCAACGGCTTTTGAAATGAAAGCGGACTCGCCGGTTTGTTGGTGTCGAAGACCTTTGATTATAACATCTAATGTGCGCTGGAAGAGAGTGTCCATAAGCGGAGACACCATTAGAGAGAAGCAGAGAGACAATTTTGGGGTTTTGCGTTTATGTGTTGAATGGAAACATGATAGAGAAGAAGGGACTGAAACTGTAGATCTATGGATTGAAGTCGAGGATTTTTAATTGGGCTTGGAGACTCTCAGTTTCTCTCTCTCTCTCTACCTGGTCCGACTCCGATACTGTATGGATTTAATTTTAAAATTTTAAAAACCAATTTTAAGGAAGTTATTAATAAATTTATATTTTGAAATATTGGGTACGAATATTTATTTATATTTTTTTTTGAGAAAATATTTATAAAATAAGTTACACTTGCGGGTTGAAATTGAATTGATAAAAATTATAAATGAACTCTAAAATTATCAAGGGAACAAGCTTATAAACTTAATCAATTTTTAGTCAGTATAAATTGGTCAAGATTATATGTTTAAATTAAATTTTACATTTAATTCAAACATAAAAATTTATTTAGAAATAATTTTTTCAATAAAATTTAGTTACAAATAAAATGAATTTTATATTTATTTAAACTAAACATTACGTTAAGGGTTCAAATTACTAAATTTGCTATGTTATGATATAAATATTTAAATATTTAGTTTTTAATTTCTTATTTTATAAGATAAATGTATACTTTTTAATTTAGATTATTAACCAAATGTCAATATGTAAATTATTTTTTTAAGTACATACTAGTATTTAACCATTTTTATTTTTATTTTTTATATCTTTGTGATTAAAAGGAAGCAGATGATTTCGTTAATTAAAAAAAGTATTAAGTATAGCCAAACCAAACAGTCATCATAAACGAAAGGAAAACAAACTGAAATAAACACAGGTCACAAAATACATAAAGAACAAGAAAACTCAAACAGAATACAGGGGAAGAACAGAACAAAAATCAAACCCAGGCAAACAAATCAACAAAGAGCCAGCATAAAACATTCTTCAACAATATCCTCATAGTAAAGCACAAATCAGTCAGCTTTAAAAAAACCTCAAAAGAACGGTCATGGGAAGACCAAGATCTGAGAACATATGCAGAGCCATTATCTTGAAGTTCTATCAGAACTGGAAGAACAGAAGAATAGTGAATGAAAGAGCAATTCTGCAACCCCTTGCATTCTCGAATCCTGAAGCTGCTCTGGGAATGGGGCCCAAATAGGAAAAGAAAACCTACCAAGGACACATCAGATAAAGAGTTTTACCAAGGCTCTATAAGAAGCTTCTATCTGTAACTATAAAAAAGAGATGACGGAGAGATTAAGAGGAGTGAGCCAACTGCCAAAAGAATAGTAAAGAACAAAATACTTGAAAAAAGGTTCATTTGGGTCACAAGATAAGAACTTCAAGCTCCAAACCCCAAATCTAAAAGAAACACCCCTATAAGAAGCTTTAGAGAGTCAAAAGATGATAGATATAAGGGTATTTTCCTTTTGGAGTTTTGGTTGCCGATAACCCCCCCGCAAGTAGCAAAAGAAGAAGGAAAAAGAAAGGAAAAACGTGAAGAACAAGAAAAAGAGAGGGGGAAGACGAGAGATTTAAGGCTATTGCCGACACTCTAATCTAGGGGCTGAAATCGAACAGCGTTGGTAATCTCAATCACAGAGAGATAGCTTCACAGAGGAAGAGAAGAAAAGGAACCTTTAATTCCAGATGATAGCTAAGTCAAACTTTCTATAAAAGTAATTTTGATTGTTAAGATTATATATAAATTGAATTAGGCTAGAGGGGCGGTTAAACCTGGCAGGAAATAGACTTTTTGGGATTAGAAACGTAAAATTTTCACGCTCGTCTCTCTCTTCTCTATCTTTCTCTTAAGGTTTTCGTATACCAATTTTCTGGCCTTATATCTGGATTTATCACTGGCAAAACCTAGATCTACCTTATTTGTTTTGCTCCAGGGGGGCGAACACTCGTGTTAGAAGGAAGACACTGTCCTTTCTATTTTGAAAATTTATGATATATATATATATATTATTAAAATTTTTAAAATATTTAATTGTCTCTTTTTAAATTTTTTAAAAAATATATAATATTTTTATTTTAACTCTATTCCTGAGAAGTCTAACTTCACCTCTGATTTGCTCTATATCCATTTTGAGGCTTTCTGTATGCTCTTCTCTATGAATGAAGGCTTTGGTATTTTTATATAGTTCATTGGAGCGGAAACTAGAAGAGTAAGCCCTTGTTTGGTTGTTTCACATGGTATGGTATCGGTTTATTTTGTGTTTGTTTTAATTTTTAAGGTGGTGGTATTATTTATGATAGTTTTAGCATGATTTTAAATAGTATGATTTTTGCCCATTTTTTAAAATTATCGATTTGGTGATTTCACATAGTTAAATACTTTTTATTTTAAAAATATCCTTTATAAATATTTGAAATTTCAAAATTAATACTTTTAACTTAATAATCTTTTTTTCCATTATCATTTTTTATACATTAATTTATTATATTTTTTAATTTAGATTATTAGAAAATAATTTTTTATATATTTTAATAATTTTAATGTTTATTTTTTTATTCTTTTAATTGAAATTAATTATTAATTATAAAATAAAAAATAAAATTAGTTAGTGACTATAAAAAATAAAAAATTTAAATTAATTATTAATTATAAAAAATAAAAATAAAAAATATTTATGAATTTTAATTAAAACTAACATCAATTTTAATTTGAAGGCATTCTAGTCATTTTATTATTTTTATAACCATACCATACTATCAAAATCAAATAAAAACAGCTTAATTAACCATATTATATTATATTATCTATATAAACATTACTTATAGTACCATATTATATAATACCATATCATACATTAATAAACCACACTCTCACCTACCCAAACAAAACCTAAGTGTTATAAGCTTTGGTTAGTGTTGGCTTAAGTGTTATAAGCTTTGGTTAGTATTGTTTACAGTCTCCACAAGTGCAGAAACTTTTTAATTTTTTCTATGGGAGATTAATGGTGATATACCTCTTCTCCTCGTAGCTTGGGCGATTTTCACATGCAAGAAGATTACTATTCTGTCGCGCTTTGGTGATAGTTTCAAAGCATCAACGGTTGATAGGTTGAGCATTTTCAAACCAGGTTTGAAGGAGTTTCATTTAGTTTATCTGGTCTTGCTTTCTCTGGAACCTTCAAAATTTGTTGATCGATGGCTCTCATTCTCTTATGATTTAGGCTTGAGATGTTATTATATTGTATATTGTTTATTTATCTTTAGTTTCTTTGTATCGACCCTTTACTGTTCTATATCTAGCCTAGGTTCTATATCTAGCCTAGGCAGGAAGTTTTACTTAGTTGTGGGAAAGTTCAATCCTTTCAAAGTTGGAAAGCTTCTTTATTTACTGTTAGTGTTGGTTCTTTCTCCATCGGTTACCGAGGCCACTATTGAGAATGCTCTATACTCTTGTTTTTGTATCTAATATATTTCTATTCTACCTGAAAAAAAAAATGAATTAGGCTAACATTGAAATGTTTGATTTTGAAATTTTTGTACTGAACTTGGGCTGAACGAGTTTAATCAATAATTTTGAATATGAATTGAAGATAAATTTAGTCCAAATAACATAAATCAACATATATTTATATACTTGCATTTAAAACTTTCCAATATAATTATTAAAATTTATTAATTAACAACTCTCTTTGTATTACAAATCAATAATTTGCAATTTGCTCCTTATAATAACATAGCTACTTTGTTGAGAGTTTTTATAATTTTATGTTATTCTTTGAAGGCTTCAAAAAAAATAAAAGTCATGGGTTTATTTAGTAGTTCTATTCATGTTCCTTCTAAAAAAAATTAAATATTTTTAAAATGGAAATTATGTACAAATTAAAATTTTGTAAATTTGCAATATTCCATTTATAAAAACTACAAATAAGTTTAGTTGCCTAAATTTTTCATAAAAAAAATTATTATTTCAAATTTCATATAAAAATTATTTTTTAATATTTAAAATTGAATTTTTTTTGTATTTATTTTTTTAGCTTGATGTTATTGGAATAATCTTTACAATGATAAAATTTATATAATTTGAATTATAGTAAAAATTAAATAAAAATTATACTTTTCTGTAATGTATATTTTTTTTGTAATTTCGAATTATCTTTATTTATAAAAAAAAAAAAAAAAGGTTGTATAGAGGTTAGATCCGTATTAGTTTGTTTAATGGTGATCTAAATTCTAGGGTGACAAATGAATGAGGTGAAATAGATATGGTTTGGATAAAAATGAGTAAACTTATGAATAAATGAAATCATTTTATAATGTAATCTAACGTTATGATGATGGAATAATTCCATTTTTCACAGAGTAATAATAAAAATGACATCTGCTTTTCCTGCAAAAAAAAAATACATGATATGCTTGTAAGGTTTAACATAGAAAACTGATGCTAAAATATAATTGTGTAGATCATGCAAACAACACAAAGTACAATAAATGAATTTATATAAAAGAAATAATTAGGTTTAAATTGTGTGATTATACAAATAATAGCTCTAAATATAAACAACTGCATTTGGTAATTTCTGAATAGGAAAATCTTATTTCATAAGTGATTCTCCAAAATTATGAAAATCAAACTAACAAACAGTTGAAACTATTACTCTAACTCAATACATGGGTGGTGTTTAATAAAAGTAAAAAAATTAACTACTGAAAAATTAAGAGTGAAATAATATAATTTTAAATTGTAAAAATATTAAAAAATTTAATTACCTGATAAGATAAAAATATTAATATAGTATCGAAATAATAATTTTAAATGCTAAATGGATTATCAAATATTACTGCAATATGTATTAAGATAGACTTGAAAAAAGATTTACCCTATTTCTGTTTTTAACAATTAATATCTAATTCTTGCATGCTTGGATACATGTTAATAATTCGTTTTTATGCAACTATCGAGTATGTAGATTAGTTGATAAGAACTGTTCTACTTTAATCAGTGGTCTTAAATTTGAGTTATTGAATATACTGTTATATTAAAATAAAATAAAAAGAGTTTTATCACCCTTATCATCCTACTAATTTTACTTTGAAAAAAATAATTTACAATAAAAAAATATGTGTATATCCCAATCGAGTCTCATCTTCTAATATATAATTTTTTTATCAACAAAATGAATTTTTAATGCATATAATGATTTATATAGTTTTTTGTTTATAATTTTTTTTAATTTCTATGTGAATAATATGCATTTAAACATAACAAATAATTATTTCTAACAAGAATGTACAGTGATTGGGCTAGTCAGATTTTAGTGGTCGGCCAACCTGACCACTATTAATCTATTGGATAAAATTATTTTAAAAATCGATCATTAAAGATCAATTCGGTTAAATTTTATCGGATTTAGCTGGTTTTATTAGTAAATATATAGGTCAAAACTGACCAACTTAATTAGTTTAAATCGATATGATCGGTCGGAAGTTAGTTGGATTTCAGTCGGGTTAAGTTGTGTTGGATTTAATCTTAATTTGGGTTTACATATTAATATAATTATATTATAGGCTATTTAATTTAATAGAGTTGATAAAGTAATCTAATTTCTTTTGGGCTCTAGAAATATTCAATTTGGTATGGGCCACATATGTGTAAAAGCTCAATACTAGTGGTTAGAGTTTTATGAAAAACTTAATTGATCTAATATATAAAAAATATTATGAGGGTTATGGTCCCTGAGTTAGATATAGTTGTCAGTTTGTCTGTCCTATATTCAGAGCAAATACTGTAAGACTGTAATGCCCTAGAAATTTTAAGTATAGATTTTCATGTATTAAGTGTATATGCAATATTTAGGATTGTTTGGAGTGTATATATTATATGTAAGTCTATAGTGTGACTTTTGAATTTTATGAGCAATGTATTGGTGTTAGACTTATTTTGAGGAAATTTTCAAATGTGTCAGAAGCTGTTTGAAACACATGGGCGTGTATATGGATAAACACGAGCGTGTGTTTATGAAATAATTTTGTTTATGGCTAAGTCGGTTAAAACACACAGGCATGTGTTTGAAGAGACACGGACGTGTTTGAAAAATTAAATATGAAAGTTGAGTTTTAAATAATTTATGTCCAATATAAATGGTATAATTGAATAATATGATTTCAAAATGAGTAAAATAATGATTTATATTATTATATGAAATTAATAAGTTGAATTAAAAGATAAATAAAAAAGTGGGGTATACCAAAGTAATGGTGTGAGTGAACATATGATATGAAAATTCTAAAAATTATATAAATAGGGCTCTAGAGTCTTCTACCTCATTCCAAATCGCCATCTTCATCGTTCATCGCCATCTTCATCTCTTTTTCATTCTTCTTCCATTTTCTATCTTATAAATCATGGAGATTTGAGAGAAGATCAAGTTTTGGTGGATTTTAACTACTCTAAGCTTGATTAATCAAGAAAGACATTATCAAATCAAAGGATTAAAGAAGAAAATGTTGGAAGAACAATTTAAAAGAGGTTTGTACTTGTATACTACATGCTTTGTTATTTTTTGAGTTTTATTTGAATTTTATTGTTAAAATAATCATTTAATAAGATTAAATGAAGTGATTTGAAAGAACTTGTGTATTGATTACCATGTGAAGAAATTATTGAAAAAGAAATTGTATAATGAATAAATTATGAAATTGTGAAATTATGAAAGAGACCCTATATTGATTGAATTGTGAAGAGTATGAATGAAAATCTTTACTTTCATGTTAATAAAATGTATATCTATTGTTTAATAAACCAAAGTAATTTTAGTACAATTGTTGAGTTTTCCATGTGCTAAGTTAGAGACATATGACAAGTTAGTATTTTGATGTGTGTTAAAGATTTGGATGAAATAGAAAATCAAATTAGAGGCTAAAGAATTGATATTTGAGGGTTTGAGTGAAGTGTTGATTGTGAAACCTTTTTGTATTAAAAGCTTGTTTTTTAGTCTATTTTATGATGTTTAAATATGTTTATAATATTTTTTATCAAAAGTGAATGTTGGAGTAACTTTGATTTGGTAAAAGGTGAATTTTTTAAAGCTTGAAGAAGTCTGGAAAAAACACACGGGTGTGTGGATAATTTCACATGGCCGTGTGAATTTTTCAGCTTATGTAATTGCAATTTCAGTAACATTTTAATACATACGTGCGTGCGTATTCATTAGACACATCCGTGTTGACTCTGTTATCTTAATCCTCTTCTTTTTTAATCTCAAAATACTTCATTTCTTATCTAAAATGTAATTTTCCTTTCAATTAATCTTTATAATGCAAGTTTTTCCCAAAAATGTGTAAATTCTTTCAATGCAACAAGTTAATGCTTGTATTTTACTTGCTTTGCTATTGAATGAATTTATTTTATTCTCAATTACTTAAGGACATCTATGTTTGAATTAAATAAACAATTTGTGAAAAGATTATTTATAAAATGATTTGCAAAGAGAGTGATAGTAAGATTGTGATTCTTTGAAAGTAGGTTATCTTTATAATACATATAGAGTGATTATGTAATTTTTTTAACTTAAATTATGTTTAATGGACTATTGATTTATTTAAATGATGATTTAAAGTTATAGATCATACTTTTAATTCAAAGGGATGTAAATGTTTATCCAAAATTAGAATTTTAAGTAACTCTTTATGAGAAAACTATGTGATTAATGCTCAATGGTTATTTGAAGTATATATCAGTTGGAAAATTTGACTTATGTATTTATTGGTTATGGATTAGAAGAATAAGTGAAGCTAAGTGATTGTGAATGTCTCAAGGTGAGTAAATAATGTATGAATAAGTTGAAGCGAGAATGAAAGTGCCATTATATAAGGATTAGAATAAGGTGTGATTATATATTTGAAGAGTTTGATTTTAATTGGGTATTTTATATAGCATGAGACCGTAATGATAAATTGCTAAGTGATTTTGGGAGATACATGAAGTTGTGATAAGATTGTTATAAATAAAGGTGAGTTTAGCTAGAGAGTGAAGTAAGAAAATAAAATCTATGAGAGAAGAGTTTGATGTATAACCTTTGATGAGTAGAATGAGTGTAAAGTTAGTGAAGTGATCAAAGATATTAGAATGCTGAAATACTTATTTTTATCGAGTAATGGAAAGAGGCTAGTAATTGTTGTCTCTATAGAGAAAGTTGGATTGAGTGAGCGAAATTATTAATGCACTGATGATTTTGGGGTTTGACAAAATATGAAATATTGGAAAGTATGTTCTTAAAAGTATTGGATGAGCTATACCAATTAGGTTCACACGGGCATGTCACACTAATTAATACAACCGTGTCCATTGATTGAACTTCTAAGTGACAATAGTAAATGGAATCACACGGGCGTGTCCAAGAGTTGACATGACCGTGTTGTGTATTTTCTCATGTGAGAGACAGTAATGAATTGAAAGGCAAGGGCATGGCACCAATGTGCCACATGCCCATGTTATAAACTTTAAATAAGAAATTACAATTATAAATCGATATAATGTTTAAGTCCTAATGACAATTGAGGTAATTAAAAACTTAGTAAAGTGTAAAGATAATATTTATTACAGAAACATATATTGAGTGTAACATCTAATATATATATATATATATGTATATATATAAGATATAAATCGTGTATAAAAGATTAAAAATACATACTTGACAAAGACTATATAGTGTATTAATTATAATTGCATATATATATACATAATAACGTGAAAAGAAAATGATAACTTATGAAGTGAATTGCATTAGAAAGAATAAACTAATTGAAATAAAAATAAGTGCAAGGTATTATAAGAGTACAAATCTCAAAGAAAGAAACAAATAAGTGTATTGCCCAATGTTACTGTCAATAAACCTAGTGTTCGGATTGAATAGCTAGCTAAAGGATGGACATCCATAGTGATAGGGGCACTATATGTCATTAGTGGACGCTCTGTGATACCATATTCAGTGGGCATTCATATCATAGTGGGCCATTGGCCAAATTTTATATAGTGGGTATTTATTTATCATCAGTGACCCGTTATCTGAATCTAGAATTTAAAACAAGGTATATATTGGCAAAAGTGTAATGATAACAAAGTGCATTGGTAATATGATCATAGTGACTTATAAATTAAGAGCATTGGTTATTAAGTGTTAATAAATGTTAGGACCTAGAAATGTTATATTGAACAGATCAAAGTACTAAATTGTGTTTATATCTATATTTATGATCAATTGAACATGTGGTATTATAAAAATAAATATGTTTACATAAATGCATTTAATATATATATACACATGTGTGTGTGTCAATTATGATGAGCCAAACTTTATTAAATTATAAGAGTTGAATATTGTAAATGAAAATAATAAAAAGATCTAAGTATTAAATTGTATAAATGTGTTAAATGTAAAAATCTCATATCGTAATATAAATCTTAATACGCAAGTGATAATTATAAATAAAATGTTCTAAGTGTTAATCATGTGTGAAAATAAATATTACTAAAGTGAAGTAAGTGAACACATGTTTAAATTACATAGTAGAAATTTTACCAATTATAGTGATTTCAATATTTATGTATTATAAGTGATTTTATAGTTATTCTACAACCATTAAGTTTATTAAAAATTAACTTATTTGATTCCATCATGTGTATTTGATATAATGTATTGTTATAAATACTATTCTTATAATTATTAGTAAAGTGTATGTATATAAGCACCACTAAGTGATGAACTTAGCATGTTGGACTTTTCTAACACGCGGGTATAGTGAATCAGTGAAAGCCTGAGAAAGAAGTGAAGTTTTGAGAAGAATATATATGTGAGCTGCTCGAATAATTTCTAGTGAGTTGATACATCTAAAGGTTGTATAATTTATTAAGAATATTTGGGGATTGTATAAATTTGTTCTTAGTGAATGGAATGTATACGTAAATTTGTATATAGTCTTTATAATGATAAATTGAATGATTTGTAAATTTACTCTAATGTATGGAGATATTTCTCTAACGAAATTCCTATTGAAGTTAGCATGACTTGCATGAATGATAGAAATTCAAAGAGAACTTTAAGATTATTGTAATAAACATTTAAAATTTTTAAGTAGTGAAAAGTGCAAAAGTAATTATTTTGATCTTTCTATCGAAGTGTTATCCATATTTATTGTAATGTAAACACCGAATTGAGCCAAAACAACATGAGTGTTTTGAGTAGCATCTTTTGGTAGTTCTAATATAGGATTATCAAGGAATGTTACCGAGATGATAAATCATAATTCAGAATATTCAAACTCTAAAATATCAATTCTTCTATGGATTAAGTTTCAGGTACGCTTCCGCTAATATTTTCTTTTTATATTCTTATTGTTTCTACATTGAGGATTTTATTTTATTCATGGATTTAATTAAGATTTTGTTTATAAAAATGCCTATGGTTAATCGCATATCTTTTCATTTAATTAAATTTCATCAAGTTGTATCTGAGCCACACCATTATAGAATCTAGGGGTGTTCTCGGGCCGGACCGGACCGAGTTTTACTCCAGCCCGTAGCCCTGTCCAAAAAGTATTCGAGCTGCAAAGTACAGCTTGTGGCCTAGCCCTAAGTCCGATTGGCAGGACTACTTCGGGGCTAATCGGGTTTGAGCCGGACCGGACCGGACCAGCCCAATAGGCCTTTTTTTTAAAAAAAAATACATTTTTTTAAGGATCAATTTTAAATTTTTAAAAATTTTAATAAAATTTACTTATAATTATTACTTTAAAAAGGATATTTGTCACAGTATTTTACAATTAATATAAAACATATAAATCATTAACACTAATTAAATTAACATAAATTACTAACAAATTATTTCAAAAATTAAATGAAAATCAAAATAATCATAATTATCTATCAACAATTCAACATGCAGTAAAAAAAATTACAATGTTATATATTACAAGTTTAAAAACATACATAAGTTTAATACCAAATTAATAAACCATAAAACTTTTAACTTCCAAACTCCAAAAAATAAAATATTAATATGATAAAATAAATAAATTCAAAACTCAAATAAAATTAAAATAATTTCAAACATCAATCAACATGCAATTTAAAAAAAATGTGCATGCAATAAATTACAAATTTAAAACTAAATTACTAAACCATACAAGTTCCAAATTTCAAAAATAAAATCTTAAAATAATGAAAAAAAAAAGGTCAAAACCCAAATAAAATTAAAATAATCTCAAGTATCAATCAACAATTGATAATTGGTTGGTTGATATCCAGATCTTTATCCTTTGTATTTGTTGATTCTTGGGTTAGACTTATAGAAACTCATGCTACAACATTTATAAAAATAAATAAATTAAATATAATAAATATAAACTATAAACACATTATCAAATTATAGAAATTGATGAAATAAATAACATACCATTAGCAATTTGATTTGTTTCTTCGAAATGATCAAAATCTCGATCTTCAAATCTAAATTCTATAGGGAGAAACCAATTTTATGAGCAAATCAATGCCTCTGTCATTTTAGGAGATAATGAACTTCAAAATTCATCAATCAAATGCCCGGCAGTGCTAAATACAGACTCAAATGCCACAGTAGAGACCGACATAGCTAACAAATCACATGCAATGAGGGAAAGGACTTTATACCTAGGGCAATTCACCTTCCACCAATCGAACACATCAAAAGAAAGAACCTTTTTTTCAATACCTTCAGCCAAATATTTATCGAGTTCAGTTATAGACTCCGAAGTAACTTTTTCTTATTCAGTATCATTTCATCCCATTGTATTTCTAAATCATTACTCTCTAAAGTGTTACCCTCTACTACATCCATCAAAACATCTTGCTAATCAGTGGTGCTAATACTAAAAGTAGAATAAAACTCATACAACTGAGTTAAAGTCACTCTCTTCACCATAGTAGCACTCACTTCTTTATCATATATTGTATTATAATTAAACTCCACGTACTCTAATTTACGCTGAAGATCCAACACAACAGCCGCACCAATCAAAAGATTAAATTTGTCAATATTACCCCAATACATATTATATTTCTCCTGCATTTTCATTGCCATATCAAGTAGATAAAGGTCTATGCTTCGGCGACTTACATTTAACAAATTTTGTATTCTAATTATTTCACCAAAGCATGCATTGAATGTTACATATAAAGATCTAGAAAATTTCAAAGTAACTTAATAAAACACACCCAAAAAATAAACAAATACATTAGCATTTTTCAAATCATTAAATATAGGAGGAGTCTTTTTAATATCATCGTTAAAGTAAGAAATATATGAATCATCTTCTTTCAACATCCTATCAAACACTTTCCTAAATTTCAAAGCAGCATCCAACATCTTATAGGTGGAATTCCACCGAGTAGCAACATCCAAGCATAAAGAACTTTTACTTTCCACCTTTTTTATCTCAATAAATTCATTAAATTTTTTAAGGCGTGCAGGAGAAGATCTAACATATCTAACGGCACAACGAATAGAAATAAGAGAACTATGCATTTCTTTTAAAGCTTCCGTCACAACTAAGTTGAGTATATGAGCACAATATTGCATATGCAAAACATTTTCACTACAAACAGCTTTATTCCAACTAATCAATTTGCTTTTCATGTATGCAATAGTTGTGTCATTTGAACTTGCATTATCAACAATTATAGCAAACACTTTATCAATACCCCATTGAGATAAATATTTCTCAATTGTCTTCCTAAGAGTATCACCCTTATGATTTTCAACTGGAACAAAATTTAAAATTTTTTTTTATAATTTTCAATTTTCATCAATGAAATGGGCAGTCAAACACATGTAATTCAAATTCTAAATTGATGACCAAGTGTTTGTAGTGAGGTAAACATGAACATTTGAATTTTTAATTAAAGCCTTTAACTTTTTAAATTCAAAAAGATAACGTTTATAACAATCCCTAATGACCGTTATCCTTGATGGAATAAGAAATCTAGGCTCTAATAGGTTGCTATATTTACGAAAATCATATCCTTCAACAATCCTAAAAGGCAATTCATCATATATAATTAGTTCAGCCAATGTACGTCTACAACCCTCCAAGTTATATTTATGAGCCATCAATGCCCTTTCACAAGTAACAGTGCCTTCTCTTTCACTACCCTTGTTAATAAATGCTAAAAGCAGTTGTTTCTTTTCATTATATGGATTTTTGGTGCATTTTGGAATATGCCTCTTCAAAGTATTTGTTTCATGTTTCACCAGATCAGCAGTATAAGAAATCCCACAGCAGTTACATTTAGCTTTATGCTCCCCCTTTGTCTGTTCTAATGGAAGTATAGTAAAACGATCCCAAACATCAGATTTATTCTTAGAGGCAGCTTTTCTCTTATTAACAGATTCAGTTTGGGCTTGGGAAGTAGTGCTATTAGGAGTAAGATTTGGATTAGGAGTATCGACATTGATGTCAATGGTATTGGAGTCATTATCATTTGGTATTGACACTGGGTTCGTTGATTTCCATTTGCAATTCTACTCAATAGAAAAAAAATTAATTCATATAATGCATTCACAAGTTAAGTTACATAATATATAAAACATTCTTAAAATATTGCCATTAAAACAAGCTTATGTAAATCCTAAATGCATGCGCCAACTTTATATAAGTATAAGTTTGGATTTTGAAGTTATAGAACTTATAAATTGCTTTGTATCAAATTTTTTATGCATGGTAGTAGGCAAACCAATTTTATCACACAAACATTTATTCAAACACCTTAAGTGCACAAGCAACAAATAGAAAACAAAAAGGAATAAGCTTACCATAAAACCTTGTGAACTCCAGAATCTTCAATTAGCAAAAGCTTTAACAGAGAAAATAAAAATTATCAAAAAAAATTAGTAAATCCATGTTTGTTGCTACTGCTGCCTGCTACCACAAAAAAGAATAAATTTACCACAAAACCCTGCTACCTACTGCTTATTGCTACTGCTACCTACTGCTGCGAAGAATGAGAAAGAGAAGAACGAGCTTTCTTCTTGCTGCGACTGCTTCCTGCTACTACTGCTTGTTGTGACTGCTCCTGATGTTGCTTCTTGCTGCTGCTTTCTCCTAATACTGCTTCGTGCTACTGCTGCGACTGTTGCTGCTGTTGCTGCTTCCTGTTACTATAACTGCTACTGTTGTTGCTTCCTTGTTGTTGCTGCCTGCTGCTGCTTCCTGCTGATGCTGCTTGCTCCTACTGCTGCGACAAAAAGATAGAGAGAAAGAAATGGAGTGGGTGAGCGATGCACCAAATTGAGATAAAGAGAGAGAGACCGAAAGGGAGATGGTGAGGTTAGGTAAGGTGAGGTGAGAAGGATTGAAAGACAGATCTAGAGAAAGAGAGATAGGCGGAGGCGTGATTAGTGTCTTGGTGAGCTACTGATGAAAAGGGTATAATCACAATATATATACTTAGGGTAAGTGTGAATATTAAAAATAATAATTAATTATAATTTTTGGGCCGGGTCAGGCCAGTCCAAAAATTTTAACATGTAGCCTGCGACCCGGCCCGACCCGGCCCAAACTCGAGTCTAAATTTTTAGCTCGATGTCCAATCTTATTATATTTTGGGTCTGCCCAATCCGGCTTGAATCTCTCGGCTCGGATCGAATTTATCGGGTTTTCAGGTCATATGAACACCCCTAATAGATTTTTTGAGAATTTTATGATTGAAATTTAGATTTTAAGGGTTTGAATTAATTTTGAGTTTAATTAATTGATTATGTCATGATGTTTGATTAATTGAACTATCAATATATATATACAAAATAGTGGCTATAAGCTATGATTTTTATTTTCCTTTTGGCCGGCATGAATGAATTATAAACACCAATAGTTTAAGTTTTACAATTAAAAAAAAAATTGATCGCAATAATATTTGCTAATCATGCACTCGAGGTATTGAGATGCAATAAGAATATAAGGTAACATGGAATAAGTGTCATACTGTAATAGTGTTATTGTAATTTCCTTTTAAATAATAACAAAATTGTAAATTTGGGTACATGGCAGAATCCTAAAGATGTGAGAATTGATAACTAGTAAATTTGTTTTATTTGATTTATGGTTTCAGACTCTTTTAAAGTAAAATTACAGTTCTGCCATGGTAGTTACTGTTGTAAACTTACAATATTGCCATTATGAAGAGCCAATTTTCAATTAATCTATTTTATACTAGATTATTTTGGCCATTAAAGTTATATTGTCTCTAAATTTTAATTAATTTTTTTGGATGCATCTATATATAGAAATAATTAAAATTTGCTTAACATTTGATGGAACTAGTTGAAACAAGAAATTACTAAAGTGACCTCTTTTGTGTAGATTAGCTTATTGAAAATGTTATAATATTTGTATATGTATTAATTCATATGGATATTAGCCGGCCTAAAGGAAGGATAATATTTAGCAAAATTGCATAAATGTATATAGTGATAAATGTGTGACAATTATAAGATTTTCAGATAAATAAAAGTTAATCTAAATATAGGCTTATTATTTGACAAGATTTATTGTCAGTATTTAATCACTATACTGAGAGTATCACTTACAAGTTAATATTACTGTCTAAAAAGACTTGATATTAATGTTGTGCTAGGTACCTCGAGATGCATTTTATAAATATTTAAAATGTTAAAGGTTCTTTTTGAATTATGATGTGAGCATGTTATTTATTATTTTATTTTCTATACAGTTAATATGTCTGCCAACATGCTGCTCAATAAGAGCAGTATTCCAGTACTTACTGGGTTAGACTTTAAGGATTGAAAGAAAAATATCCTTATTTATCCTAGTTGCATGGATCTAGACTTAGCATTAAGGGAAGAACAACATACCTCTCTTACAACTAAAAGTTTCACTGAGGCAAAATGGAACTTCAAGAGGTAGGAACGCTCCAATTTCCTTAGTCTAATGATCATCAAGCGTGGCATTCCAGATGACTTATGAGGTGCTATTTTTACTAAGATTACTAAGGCTAGTGATTTTCTTGCCAAGACTGAGAAAATCTACGCGAAAAATGATAAGACTAAAGGAACTTAAGCTAAATTTATCAAATGAGTTGATTATGCACTTGGTCTTAAATTCTCTTCCTCCATAGTTTGGGCAATTTAAGGTCAGTTATAATTTTCAAATACAGAAATGGACTCTTAATGAGCTCATTGCACACTGTGTACAAGAAGAATAAAGAATGAAGTTAAAGAAATCTCAGAGTGCTCATCTAGCCAGTACCTCAGCTGATAAGGTAAGAAAAGAAAGAACGATAAAGAAGTTGCTAATAGTCCAGAACAAAAGAAGGCTGGGGTAGATAAATGCTTCTTTTGGGAAAAGACTAGACATCAAAAGAAAGAGTGTACTAAATATTATGCTTGGCATGCTAAGAAGGGTATGTTCTTTACTTTGATCTGTTCTGAGATTAATTTATCTTCAGTACCTAGAAATACTTGGTGGACAGATTCTAGTGCTATTACTCACATAAGTGTTTTAATATAAGGTTGTCTGAGCTATTGAATGTCAAGTGATGGTGAAAGATACATATATATGGGAGATGGCAAACTAGTGAAAGTAGAGGCAATAGGCCATTTTAGGTTATTATTAAAGAATGATTTTTATTTGGATTTGAAAGACACATTTATTATACTATCTTTTAGGCGAAATTTGATTTCTGTTTCTGTATTGTACAAATTTAGATATTCTTGTACTTTTGGAAACAATCAATTTTGTCTTTCTTTAAATTCAAATATTATTGATGTTAGTTCATTGAGTACTTATGATAACCTATATATGCTTGATATTGTTGGTTCATATAATGAAACCTTGCATGTGGAAACAAGAGGTACTAAAATAAAGCTGAATCAGGATAACTCAGCTAGACTATGGCATAAGCGTTTGGGTCATATATCCAAATCTAGAATTTAACGACTTATGTTAGGTGGAATATTGGTACGCTTGACTATTCAGATTTAGACACTTATATTGAGTGTATCAAAGGAAAATAGACCAAACAAAAGAGACTAGGTGCCAACAGGTCTACAAGCATCTTAGAATTGATACATACAAATATTTATGGGCCATTCCTTATAGCTTCATGGAATAGTCAAAGATAATTTATATCATTCATAGATGACTACTCACATTATGGATATCTATATCTCATTCATGAGAAATCAGAGTCTTTGGATGTATTTAAAGCTTTCAAAGCTGAGGTTGAAAACCAACTTGGCAAGAACATTAAGAGCATCAGATCTAACCATGGTGGTGAATAATATGACAAATATAATGGTTTTAAGAGGATAATGTCCAGGACCTTTCGCTAGCTTCCTAAAGGAGTGTGGAATCATCCCACAATATACAATGTCTGGCTCACCCAACATGAATGGTGTAGTTGAAAGATGAAACAAAATTCTTATGGATATGGTAAGAAGTATGATCACTCATTCTACCTTACTATAATCACTCATTCTACCTTACTTAAGTCACTCTGGGGAGAAGCATTAAATACAACAGCTTACATCCTTAATAAAGTACCAACTAAAGCGCTGCCAAAACACCTTATGAGCTTTAGACAGGGCAAAAACCCATTTTAAAGCACTTTCATATTTAGGGATGTCCAGCTGAGGCTAGGCCTTATAGGCCCAATCAAAGAAAACTGAACTCCAAAACAGTTAGCAGCTACTTTATTGGACTTTATTGGTTACTCAGAGCGATCTAGGAGTTATAAGTTTTATGATCCCACTACAGAGTCAATTTTTAAGACGAGAAATGCATCATTTTTTAAGGATATTAAGTTTGGAGGGAGAAATAAGGTCAGGCACATTGTTTTTAAAGAGGAATTAACTCAGGAAAACTCAATTTTGATTCTCACTACTGCTTCTGATAGTATGTAGGTTTTTATACCTATCACTACTCAAGAAATAGAGTCGAAACTAATACAGGACAATATTGAACAACTTTCCATTATGGTTGAGGAAGTTATTCCTCAAGAAAAAAATTCAACAACCTCAAGAGCTTGTGCCACTAAGGAGATCCACTAGAGAGAGGAGAAATGCTATTAGAGATGATTATAATAGTATTCCTATAGGGTCATGAGGACACTAAAGGTTTGGTGGGAGATGATCCAATTAATTTTCATCAAGCCATACAGGATTCAAACTCTCAAAAGTGGATTGAGGCAATGAATGGGGAGTATAAGTCAATGCAAGACAATCAAGCTTGGGACCTTATCCCATTACCTAAAGGAAAGAAACCCATTAGTTGCAAATGGATATTTGAGAACAAAAGGGATTCAAAAGGTAATGTAGAAAGATATAAGGCACACCTTGTAGCTAAAGATTTACTCATAAGGAAGGGATTGACTATAAAGAGACATTCTCTTTAGTTTTTTCGAAAGACTTTTTTAGGACAATCATAGCTCTTGTTGCATATTTTAATCTTGAGTTACATCAAATAGATGTTAAGACTGTGTTTCTCAATAGGAACATTAATGAAACCATTTATTTGGTACACCTAGAAACTTTGTGTTAGGATACCCAAAGCATATAGTTTACAAATTAAAGAAATCTATTTATGGACTTCAGCAAGCTTCCCGTCAGTGGTACTTTAAATTTTATCAAATAATTATCTCAGTTGATTTTGAGACAAATATTGTTGAAGATAATGTGTACCATAAATTTAGTGGGAGTAAGTTTATTTTTCTGATTTTGTATATTGATGATATACTTCTTGCAACCAATAATGAGGAAATGTTGCACGAAACCAAAGAATTTCTCTCAAGTAAATTTAAGATGAAAGATCTTAGTGAAGCTTCTTTTGTATAAGAAATTCATATACATTGAGATTGTTCTTGAGGTATTCTTAGATTATCACAAAAGAACTATATAGAAAAAGTGCTCATGAAGTTTGGTATGCAAAATTTTAAATCAGGAGATACCCCATCACTAAAGGAGACAAGTTCAGTCTCAATCAATACCCAAAGAATGACCTTGAGGTAAAAGAAATGCAAAAGATTCCCTATGCTTTAGTTATAGGGAGTCTGATGTATGCTCAAGTTTGCACTCATCCAGATATTATATTTATTGTTGGCATGTTAGGTAGATATCTAAGTAACCCTATGATGGATCATTGGAAAGCAGCCAAAAGCTTTTTGAGGTATTTACAGAAAATGAAAGATTATATGCTCACATACAAGAGGTCAAATTACTAGGAGATCATAGGGTATTCTGATTCTGACTATGTTGGATAATAAGATAGTAGAAGATCCACTTCGAGCTACATTTATCTATTAGCTGGAGGATATATTTCTTGGAAGAGTGTTAAACAAATACTTATAGCTACCTTTACTATAGCAGCAAAATTTATAGCATGCTATGAGGCATCAAATTATGGATTATGGCTGCAAAATTTTATCACTGGTTTGCTTATTGTGAGTGACATTGATAGGCCACTGAAATTATACTGTGATAATAAATCAATAGTCTTATTCTCCAATAATAATAGGAGCTCTTCTCAATCTAAATACATCGATATAAAATTTTTGGTTGTAAAGGAAAGAGTACAGAGTAGATATATATTCATAGAGCATATTGGAACAAACCCAATGATTGCGGATTCGCTCACTAAGAGAGTAACACCAAAAGTATTTTATGAGCACGCTGCTCACATGAGTGTTACATTAGTTAAGGACGTTTTGGTTCAATGGGAGTTTGTATATGACTTTATTTTAGATGTTCTATTCTGTTTGGATATATTATATTATTTGTATGGACATTATTTTCTACAAAAATAAAGTATTTAGTTCATTACTCTCTGTGTCATTAAGTTACAGTTGATCTCACTACGGTAGAACCACTTGAAAATAGGCATGTTAAGATCACATTACATGTAATTTCTATGCTACATATCCATACTTGATCTATATCATTGAATATGTTGATATTGTGATCATTGATGGGTCGAGTTATGAATTAATATAACAAAGGCTTCTTTAGTTCCATGTTAATATAGTAAATATACTAAATTGTACCTAAGAGAATGTTTCAAGATATAATAGCCAATTTTGCTCACATAAAGTATAATATAATTATTAAGGTATAATAGGTCACCCAAGTGGGAGATTGTTGAATTTAATCTTAACTTGGGTTTACATATTAATATAATTATATTATAGGCTGTTTAATTTAATAGAGTTAATAAAGTGATCTAATTTTTTTTTAGGCTCTAGAAATATTCAATTTGGTATGGGTCACATATATATACAAGCCCAATACTAGTGGTAGGATTTTATAGAAAACCTAATTGATATAGTATATAAAGAATATTATGAGGGTTATGATCTCTAAGTTAGATATAGTTGTCAGTTTGTCAGCTCCATATTCAAAGTAAATATTGTGAGACGATAAATCATAACTTAGAATATTCAAACCCTAGAATATCAATTCTCCTATGAATCAAGTTTCAGGTATGCTTTCGCTAATATTTTCTTTCTATATTCTCATTATTTTTCTACATGGATGATTTTATTGTATTCATAGATTTAATTAAGATTTTATTTATATACATGCCTCTAATTAATTGTATGTATTTAGTTTAATTAAATTCTATCAGGATTTGAACAATTTTGAGCATCCCTAATTTTTTGTTTTACCGTTTTTAAAATTTGTCCCAGTTCGGCTAGGAGTGAGAGTTTAATAGAATTAACTTGATTTCCATATTGAAAATTCCGGTCAATTTCAAATTTATATGTTAATAACGTTGAATGCAACTCAAATAACAATAATTCATACATTATTAGATTTTGATTTTTCAATTGTTTGGGTTTTATTTTGTTTAGAATTTTAATTTAATTTAATTTAATTTGATATATTATTGAATCACAATCTTGTGTATTTGAATTTCTTAATTTTGACATTGATAATCTATATTTGCATGAACAACTGAAAAGTATGATTCCAAATATATATATATATATATATATATATCACCTTATTGATTTTTTATTTTTTTTTATTGTTCTGTTAAATAACTAAAATTTGTATGTCTCTTTATTTGTGTTGGTGTCTTTGTGCTTACTCCTCCAGGTTTCTTGTCAAGCATATTAGGTAGCATTTCTATTTTTCTTTTATTATTTTTAGGGGAATTAGTTAATATTTATAATAGATATTAGTTAATAAAAGTATATTTCTACGAATAATAAAATGTTTTCTTATAACAAAAATAATTTTAATTATTTCAAGATACGCTATTCCCGTTTAAAGTGTAAAGAATTATCTTTAACTTTCATAAAAAAAAAGTAAAAATTTTACAAAAGGAAATAAAGCAATAGATCATTATGATGTTAATTTCAATAATTGAATCGTAATATTATTCAAAAACATAATGTAATGATATATATTGTAGTATAAAAATAAGTAGTATATATCTTTTCATTGGATAATAAATTAATTTTTATTTTTTGAATATTAATTAAAATAAATCAGAAAGAGAGGAGCGAATTTCTTATATACTATCACATTTTTTATATAAATAAAAATTATAAAAAATTTTGAATTACAATATTGATAATAAAAATAATGTAAGTACAATGTAGATTAATGCGGCAATTAAAATTAATTTTTTTTTCTGTTTACCTTATACATTCACAATTTGTATTTTATGTACTAATTTTAAAAATTGAATTGTAATCAATCATTCTAATTAAGAATTTTTTTTTAGTTTTGGAGTAACAAAAGAGTTTATTTTTTCACTCGCTATTCTTAAAAATATTGATTTTAATAATTCCAACATGAGAAGGGAAAATGGAATAAACTCTCATAAAATTTTGCATTAAAATACTAATAGAGAAAAAAGTCAAATAAAAAAATAAAAAAGTTAAATAAATATATAATTTATAAATCCCTAAAATACTCTGAGAAAATAAAAGGACGGTATTATTATCCAAGTGAATTTTGGTTTTGGAAGAGAGACGGTGAGGCGGTCCCCAGCTTGGAGTGTATGGGGCCCATCGAAAGTTCCCACATTGAGTTCAGTTTCTAGTCTCCTCTTACAAAATAAATGGAACGCACAGACTTTGTCTCTTCTACTGCCACTTCAGTTTTCTCCTCTATAAATTCTAGAAGAACGGGACAGACGGACACACGGAGAAACAAAGATCAACTGGGTGATATTTTTCTGTTCAGCTTCAGCTTATCTGGGTAAGAATCAAAATTTCAAATTTCAGAAAAAAAAAATATCATTTATTTTTTTCTTGCCATTTTTATTTGGTTTTTGTTTTTTGGTTCTGGTTCAAGATTTTAGGGATAATAATATAATTTTTATTCTCTTTGGAAAGAAATATCTTTATGTATTGATTCATATTGTGAATATTTTTATTTCACTTTCTATGTTTATATGTTTGTTTCAGTTTCTTGAGAAAAACAGAGAAGAAAACAGGGAGATTTAATTTAATTTATGTGTTGTCTGTCTGATCTGGTAACCAGAGGTACAAAAAAGCTCTGGATCTCGCTGCGCTATCTCTGTATCAGTCATTGTCTCTTCCTTACTTTTTGCAAGCAAGCTTGGCTCCTTGAACAGAGCAAGAAGCAAACTTTTTTGACAATTGCTGTACCATTAAGATCAAAACAGTACGTGGGTTTTTTTATTTTTTGTACCTTTTTATTTTAATTTCAAAACATAAATATTGAGAAATATAATAATTTTATGATGTGCGGGAATTGTTACTGGGTAGATTGCTTTAAAGATCGTCCGACGAAGCATTTATTATTTTCAATTTTGGGTTTAGCCTCAAAGATTTTTTTTTTTATTTTGTCCCTCTTTTTGCCTTTTGGGAATAAAGAATTTTCTATAATGCCTGGCCTCAAAAATTTAATTTGTGATAAAAAAAAATTGTTTAAAAAAGAACCAGTCATGGAAAACAAATTCATGGCAGCAAGAAAAGTTCGCATCATATATCATGACCCTAATGCCACAGACTCCTCGAGTGATGAAGATGAGGAAAAAAAATGATAAGAGAAAGCATTTTGTGAAAGAGATTTCTCTTCCAATTTTGCCACATGAATCAAGTCCTGAGAATTCTTCACAACAAAATTGGAAAACCAGAACAAATACTAATAATACATTGGTAGACAATAAGAGGAATCGAATGTGTTCTTCTACTTATAAAGGCGTTCGGCGAAGGCCATGGGGGAAGTATATCGCAGAAATTAGAGACCCATTTAAAAAGACTCGTTTATGGCTTGGTACTTTTGATACTGCAGAGATGGCTGCTGCTGCATATAGGAAAAAAGAAAAGGAATTTCAGAGGATGATAGCAGCTAAGAAAGTTAGTAATTCGCCCGTTATATCTGAAGAATCCAATAATAGTTTATTTTTTCATCCATCGCCATCTTCAGTGCTTAATATCTCTAATACAGCTTCACTTGTTCATGGAGCTGAAACTTCAGTTCAAGATATGAGTAGTGTGGAGAAAGTGAGAAGAGAATGTAATTATTGTGGTGGAAAATTTATGGAAGATGGTTTTGAAGAAGAGCAATCTAATATTTCTGATTTATTTGAAAAGCCAATGTTATCGCCATCAATTTGTCAAGAGTTGCCCCATTGTGACAATTATTACTCACAATGGTATTTTGGGCAGTTTTATGATGGCATCATTGATGCAGAAGTTTTTGCCATGGCCGATGAAATGGGGGAGAGATTGGATTATCCCCTGGCTGGGCTGATGGATCTTCCCAATATTGAACTTGAGAGTCTCGATTTTGTTGGAGAAACTCTCAATTTTACTTGACCAAATTCAATTTTGTATTAAAAGAATTATTACAATTTAAAGGATTTTATGCATATCTTACTATATATTTAAGAACCGAGTGAATTAGATATTTTCTTGAGTCCTTGTTAGAGGGGGAAAGTCAGTTCTGAAAATGAGTTCAAGATTTTTTTTTTTATTTTTGCGTTGTCTGCTATTATAAAGTACTGATTTTACCTATTGAGAATCTGCGTATTCAGACTTAAGACAAAATTCTTTGAAGAGTCTGAGATTGTTTCTTGTGCTCTTTTTCCTTTTTTTTTCTTCTTTGTTTGATTCTATATATGAAAAAAAAACTTGTAAATGGCATCTTTTTTTTTTCCTTTTTTAACTTTATTTGCTGATCAACTTCTTCCAAAGAGTTACTTAATCTGCAGTTGTCTTTGTAGATTATTGATGATTATCTTGGTTTTATTTTTTTCAAAATTTTGAATTAGTTGGATGGCAATATATTTGCTCAATACCAATCTATTAATGGAGTGGTTATTTAAATTTTAGTAAAAGAAAAAGTATTCTGTTAACTATTTTTTTTTATTAATTACACGTGAAAATGAGTAATATATTAAAATTTGAATCTGAAATTTGATCGAGAGCAACACACTTTTCTAGTTATTAAGCTATATCTTGATAGTTAATTATTATTGATTATATACAGTTTAATAAAATTCTAATTTTTAAATTATTGAAATTTATTTTAAAAACAAAACAGTATCAACGTCAATGCTTACTAGACTGCAAATCTCTTGATTGAATGGCAATTAGGGATTATTTTCTTAATTTCTTGGTTGGTTGATTCGATTGGTCTTAGTGTATGAGACACACTAACACGCTAGAGTAATGCAAAGTTAATACTCCTTCCATTTTATTTTAAATATCGAATAATAATAATATACAAAAATTAAGAAAATAGTTACTCTTTATAAATTTCATAAAATTTTATTATAATTTATCTAAATAATATTTTTTATCTTTCTTATTTTATTTATTTTCTTTTATTAATTAATAAAAATAATATTTAAATTTTTTAATTAATTGTCTCTTAAATTTTTAATAGTAATATTTAAAATAAAATAAATTTTTTTATATAATAATTAAAATAAAATGAAAAAAATAATATTAAAAAAATGTGTATTGGCGGCTGAACTCTCTCACTTGTATTGCAAGTAATGTAATCTAAGTTAAAAAGGTGGTTGTTAAATGTGCTTTTCATGTCCAAACATCTCTCTAATTTCTTCCATTTCATATTCATTTTTGTCATTATTGATGCATCTTCTCAAAAAAAAAATGTGGCAGATGATGTGTTTTTGCACTACAAGTGGCATTGTTTGAGTAATTATTGAGAGAAAAAAATTACCTTAAGAATTAATTAATTCAAAAATTTTATACAACAAATATTAATTAAAATTTAATTTTGAGAGAAGTTTGGTATATTTTTGTGATAAAAATTATAACAAACTATTTTTTTTTTAAACACGGTAATAATTGGGAGCATAAATTTTTGCCCAACTCTGATAAAATAATTCTTGCAATATTAACACTATTAAAATTTTAGACTTTAGGAAAGACATCTAGATTTGGCGAATTAGAGTTGCCACTGGAATGGATCAGAATGAAAAATAGAAAGATTGATAGACTCGATTTTTAAAAAATCTTCAATCCTTACTGAATTCAGAAAGTTAATTAGATATATATAAAAATGAGAAATGATCCAGCATTCTCAATATACATTACATGTATAAATATTATATTTTTTAGTCATTATAATATTATTTAATTATTAGATAAATATAAAATAAAATAAACTCATTCATTGAGTAAACATCACAAATAAAATGGGTACCCACCCTTAAGTGAAATTATATCCCTACAATCCTCAAAAATATAAAAATAAGATATCTATAAATAAAAACGTATCTTTTATAATATTCTCTTATAAATAAATAAATAAATAAAAAGTAAATGGTAACGAAACAACAATAATTAATGACAATAAAAATATTTAACAACAAATATCCAAAATCAAACATGCATTATATAAATACAAAATGAATCATATGAACAACAAAGATATAAAAATAAGAATCGACCTAGCAACAAAAGTAAACAAGTGAAAAAAAAATACTAAATAAGTGGTAAGGTTTTTTATTTGAAAACACTAAAAGACTAAAAGTGTAAACCAACATCAAATGAAAGTCGATAGCATTAGTAATGTTAAAATGCTGACAATTGAGTCTTTTTAAAACTTGCTAAACATGAAATTAATGGAGACCAATTTTACCTAATCTGAAGCACAGAAAAACACAAAATTAAATTATGATGATCTTAATTGAATCATTCTATGCTCATTGTGCGAAAGAATATAAAAATCCCTAATATCCGAAAAAACAAAAGATGGGAGCTTGTCATTGCTCATGGCGAGCTCCCCATGAGCATCGGCGGAGTCATCTTTGCTCATTTTCTTGGTTTTAAAACACGGTTTGGGCTAATTTTTTCTTAGCTTTCCTAAGCCTATGTTTGGAAGGAGATAAATTAAAGGGGAAATTAAGTTTACTTTAATGAAGGAGAGAAGGATAATATAAAAGAAATTTACTCTAAATTATTTCTCTTGTTTGCTAGTTTAAAAAAAAAAGTGTATTTTAAATTTCTCTCCTACTATAAAACTAAAAGAAATAAAATTTAAAAAATACTTTTACTTTTTTACCCTTTTAATATAAAATAATAATATTTTGGAGCAAATTATAACAAAAATTGGTATAAAAATTGAATACTAACCTGCTCAAAAAATATTTTTCTTGTGATCTTCACAAAACTTGGACAATAGCTTCAATGGAGGAAGACAGCATAAATGAAGACGGTCATTCTAAAAACATCAAAATATATTTTTTACGTACTAGAAGGTTATAATGATCATTTTGTCTAATTCAGCAAAAAAAACCCCTCAATTTACTCGCCTTTCCGACCAATTTGGAGGGAAATATTTGGGATGTTAGATTGGAATATAAATTATCTAAGTTAATACATATGATTATCACAGCGGCGAATTAAACATATAATCAACCAATCATTTTAATTAAATAATAAAAAAATATTATGCAGTATCATTAGTAAAAAGACTCTTCCTTTTCCTGTATCTTCAACTCTATTTATTATTTTTCTCCCCATGTATTTTTTTCTATTCTTTTAATATCCCAGACCTTTTTTTAATTTTTCCTAAAATGTAATTTTTATCCTTTCTTTAAAAAGAAAATCCAATCCTTTATTTGAATTTTAAAATTCAAACAAAACGGATATTCCATCTGAACACGCAGGCATTAGATGAGCTAGACCACGGCAAACTCTCCATGGTCTATGGACGAGCTCGCCATATATCAAGGCAAAGTGACCATAGCCCATGGCATTCACCAGGGGCCCGTCCTTATTTACTGCTGCTTCGTTTTCTTCTTAACACTCATTGGCGAAACGAGAAGGGGGGCAGTTGCCCCCCTTCTCTTTTTAAATATATATATATATATAATATTTTTTAAAAATTTTTAAATTATTTATTAATTTTTTAAAAAATTTTAAATTGCCCCCCTCTTTTTTTTTAATTTTTACAAGAAGTAAAAAAAATTATAATAAATTATTTATTCTATAATCAATAGTTCTCTTTTAAAAAATTGACAAAATATTGATAATATACAAATGCAAAAAAAAAATAAAGAAAGGGTTAAATTTTTCAACTAAATTAATTTGAACTCATTTAATGAATTAAATAATTCATTTATTTTAATTATTTTTAAAAAATTATATTTATTATTTAATTTTTTTTCTCTTTATTTTATTTTTATTATAAATAATTTTATAAATTTAAAATTCTGTACACATATATATTAATATTTTTTTATTAATTAATTTTTTAATAATAAAAATATATTATTAATAAATTAATAAATTTATAAAATATTATTAAAATAAAAAAAGAGATAAATAATTACGGAAAAAGTCAAAATTTATAATAAAAAAAATTATTCCCTTTATTTTAAAGTCTGACTTCACCCTGTTAACCCTTTGGACTTAGAATTTTTCCGTTTTGGGTGCCAAAAAAATGGGTTTACAATAATGTCAAATATATTTTTCTTTTTTAAATAATATTTTTTTAAATTTCTTTTAAATATTAGTAAAAAAAAAAGGTTTTAATCTCAGCATGCTCTGTATAATAATGTCAATGGCACATTAATTAAGATGGCCGGTCAATTTGTGAAAGATATAAAAATGAAACATCAACTTAATTAATTAAGTAAAACAAAAAGATTTAGCAAACACTTTCAATTTGTAAAATAGGAAAAAACAGTTCAAGGGACATAAAGTCTTTTCTGTGCTTTTGTTGATTTTTGGTTCCCAACTTTCTCATATTTACACATATTACTCTCCATACATATATTTTGGCCTGATGCATCGACGTAATTTATATGATATTTTACTCCAAATATATATATATATATATATGATATTTCCACCAAACACATTAATTTTAAATAATTAAAAGACCTTAAGCTAAGCTAATAGTATGTATAATTAAGACTTCTATTTCACTCATAAAAGATGAAGGTAAAAAAACTAAATTCATCGTCCTCCCCCATAAACAGCTCAATGGTTTGATAGTTATCTCCATCTAGGTTAATGAAAAATAAAATTTCGATCTTTGACTTCAAGGTTAATGAAAGCATGTCATTATTGTTGCTATTAAGGACGATAATTCATCAGTTATTTTTAGATAACCAATTTGATTCTATCTTTATATAAAATATAAGTAGTTTATAAATAAATTTAGATGGATACTAATACTATTTTTACTATTTATAATGGATTTAGATATATAACTCTAAATATTCACTATCCAAAATTGTTTATATAATAGGAGTTAGTTGTATTTTTTTATTAAATTTTAATTATATATTTATTATATTATATTTTAATTATAAAATTAAGAGATATGATATTGTTTTAATAAAATTATATTAGTATTAAATTTTTATATATTTAAATAAATGATTAAATAGGGACGGATAGTGTGCGAATAATATAAAACGAATGTAGGACATATATGAATAATTAAAAAATAATTATAAATAAGTTTGAGAGTAATACAAATAATTAAAATTTAAATGAGTTCAAATACGCCTAAAGTAATGGAAAAATTATATTCCTTATCAGATTTTGTAAAATATTTTCATGTTTTATTAATGACATTTTGATTATTTTATAAATGTATATAATAAATTTATAATAAATTTATAAAAATTATCATGTATATAATAAACTATATGAATTTGATAAATTTATAAACTAATTATATATTTAGGTAAATTTAAAAATATTTTGAAAATGTAGTAAAATTTGAAATTTTTTATTTCTTCTCATCGCATATTCAGGTAAATTTAAAAATATTTTGAAAACCTAGTAAAATTTGAAAATTTTTAATTTTTGTAATATTGTTGTAGTAATTTCTTCCAAACTACAAAGTTTACTAGATTTTAAAAGTATTTTTAAATTTATCAAAATTTGAAATTAGTTTATAAATATATTAGATTTATATAATTTATTATAAATTTATTATACTTTTATAAAATTATCAAAATACCTCTGATAAAATATGAAAAAAATTTATAAAATTCGGTGAGGGACATTAATTTACCCTTTTCTAATTAATATTTTATTCAAATAATTTGCATTTATTTAAATTAAATTTATAAAACTTTTAATGATTTAAATTTATTTTATATGAGATAATATTTATATATTAAAAATATTTAAATATTTAAATATTAATTGGAATTATTTGAATTTGATTATCATTAATCCTTCTCTTCTAGCTTCTTCTTTTTATTTCTTTGTATGTATCTGATTTATCATAATGGAACGTTTCATCTCCATTTTCATAAATTGTCCACTCTCTCCCGCATAGTATGAAAAGTTTTCGCAAGATGATCTTATGATTTTCCCGTTTGATATATTAAATTTTAAAATTGGATACAGGTGAACATTCATTTAATTAATGATAGTAAACTAGTTTTAAATAATAAAAATATTATTTTGAGAGATATTAAATTTAAATTTGAATTTAAATTAAATTTACTAATTCAATATTACTCTTCCAATACCAAATTGATACACAAACTTTTCTATTTCATAATAATTAAAAAAAAAATTAACCATTTTTTATTTAAAATATAAATTTATATATATATTTTTATTATACTTTTATTTTAATATGGTATATATTAATAAATAATATTAAATATAGATGCAATAGATATTTATTGTACTAACTAATTTATTAAAATAGCTAGTAAATTATAATTTAAAATAAATAACAAATATTAAATAATATGTGGATGACTACTTATTAGATTAATCTTATCCTATTAAGATTATAATTAGTGTTATTCTATTCAAATTAAAATTTAATTGTAATCTTTCTTCTAATCTAATTTCTACTTATACCACTATAAATACCCCATTATAGATGATTCATCTGAGACAATTGATAATAAAGAGATTTCTCTAATTTCTCATTCTTGATCTATCTTCTCTTTTCTTTATTTACAACACGTTATCAGCACGATAGTCTTTACAAGTTATAATAGTAAAGGGTGAGAGTTTTAATTTTTCTAATTTATAAGATAATTTTTATATCTCTCAAATTAAGGTACGTTTTTACATATTTAATTTATTTTTATGCTTAAACATGATTAATCTTGACTTAATTTATATTTAAAGTTTTTCTAACAAATGGTATAGAACCATTTATTTTTGAATCATTAAAAAAAATTATAAGATTATATTATATATATATATATATTCGGAGTACAAAATGAAAAAGATTATTCAAATTATATAGTCATATTAATATTATATATATATATATATATTCTTAATATAGTTTTGCAAACAATAGTTTATATATATATATATATTATAACGTGAATGGTTTGTTTTTGTTACAGTATACTCCTTGTTAATACATATTGATGTGTTTTTGTTACAGTATACTCATTATTAATACATATTGATGTTGATATATATATATATATATATACATTATTTTGTATAATAACATTAACATTATTTATTTTTTCACGTTGGGTTTCGATTTAATTGAAAAATATATATATTTCAAATAATTATTTATAAATTTCATTTATATTTAAGAATTGTTATATATTATATTATGCTTGATTATAAATTATATTTCTCAATTTATTATTTGAAATAAATACTTATCTAATTTAAGATCCTTATTTTTTAATATAGTATCTTTGCAATGTCGAACCTTGCAAAACTTAAATTCGTTGTCTCAATATTTTTGAAAGAAATTATCTATTATGGATACTTAATGCCGAGATTCATCTCAATAATATGAATCTTGGAGACACATTAAGAAAAGAAACAAAGCATTTCTGCAGAATTGCGCAAAAGCCATAATTTTTCTTCGACATCACTTGCATGAAGAATTGAAAACTAAGTACCCTACTATTAAGGACACACTAGCTCTTTGGAATTCCTTAAAAGAAAGATATGAACACCAAAAATTGGTGATTCTTCCAAAAGCTCGATATGAATGGATTCACTTACAATCGCAGGATTTTAAAATTGTAAGTGAATATAATTCAGCATTATTTAAGATTAGCTCTCAATTAAAATTGTGTGGAAAAAAATCACTGATGAGGATATGTTAGAAAAATATATTCTACCTTTCATGCCTCTAATGTGCTCCTGCAGCAGCAATATCGAGAGCTCCGATTTAAAAAATATTCTGAGTTAATCTCTTATTTACTTATAGCTGAACAAAACAATGAGTTTTTGATGAAAAATCATCAAACTCGTCCTGCTGGCTCAACACCATTTCCTGAAGTGAATGCAACATTTTCTCAAAGCCGTAGGTGAAGTCCTGGTAAAAGAGGTCGTGGTAGAAAAAAAATTCTCAACCAATTATGAAAGCAAAGGTGCTAAAAAGAATAAAATAAAATAGGTCAAGAATGAAGAACTTTCTGAAAGAAATGTGCAAAACAATGACACTACCTGTTATAGATGTGGAATAAAGAGTCATTGGTCAAGAATATGACGTACTTTAAAATATTTAGTCGATCTTTATAAATCATCACTAAAAGAGAAGGGAAAATATGTTGAAATAAATTTTTCTGAAGCTATAGACTCTACTAGTAATGATATGTATCCTTTAAATATTGATTTTGATGTTTCTGATTTTTTTGAAGACAATGATAGCAAAATTGATCATTTGATAGGAGATGAAAATGTTAATTATTAGAATATATTTTTCATAGTTATGTTATTTTTTTCTATTTTTTTATAAGTCATAATATTTTTCTTTCTAAAAAACTATAATAAGGCTAGACTTTATTTTTTTAATATAATTATTTTATTTACTAGATAAAGCATAATAAACTTGATATTATGGAGGACGACATATGCTTGGTTGACAATGGTACAACTCAGACAATTATTTGAGATAATAAATATTTTTTTACAATTAACATTAGCTGAAATTAATATTAATACAATATTTGATAATGCAAATATAATTGAAGGCTCTGAAAGAGTTCATCTTGTGTTTTCAAATAGAACAAAGTTATATATTTATGATGTATTATATTCTAGTAGATCCCAAAGAAATCTACTAAGTTTTAAAGATATACGTCGCAATGGATATCATATTGAAACAAAGAACGAGGATGATATTGAATTTTTATATATCACTACTACTAATTTGAACTAGAAGTTCATATTAGAAAAATTTTCAAGTTTATCAACTGGATTATACTATATAAAAATAAAGATGATTGAGATGTATTACATGCACCAAAGTGCACATATCCTAAAATTTTTATACTTTGGCACGATCGTCTTGGTCATCCTGGTTCAAATATGATGCGACGTATTGTTGAGAATACAAATGAACATCCATTGAAAAATAAAAAAAAAAATTTGTCGGATGATTACTTTTGTGCTTCTTGTACTCAAAGTAAATTAATTTTAAGACCTTCACTATCTAAATTATATTTGGAGTCTCCTAAATTTCTATAAAGAATACATAGAGATATTTATGGCCCTATTCATCCATCTTGTTGACCATTTAAATACTTTATGATTTTAATTGATGCTTCAACTCGATAGTCATATGTTTGTCTATTGTCAACATGTAATATTACTTTTGCTTAATTTTTTGTTCAAATTATAAAGTTAAGGTCAATATTTTTTTATCATTCTATTAAGATAGTTCGCCTAGATAATGAATGCGAGTTCACTTCAAAAGTATTTTACGATTATTGCATGTCAGTAGTAATTATTGTTGAATATTTTGTTGCGCATGTTCACACTCAAAATAGATTAGCTGAATCTTTTATAAAATGTTTACAATTAATTGCTAGACCTATGCTTATGAAATCAAAACTTTTAGCATCTGCTTGGGGACATGTTATAGTTCATGCTGCATCTTTAGTTCGTATTCGACTATCTGCATATCATAAGTTTTTACCTTTACAACTTGTGTTTGACCAATAACCAAATATATCTCATTTTAGAATTTTTTATTGTGCGGCATATATCCCCATATCACCTCCCCAAAGAATAAAAATGGGTCCCCAACATCGTCTTGGTATCTATATGGATTTTGATTCTCCTTCTATCATTAGCTATCTTGAACCTTTAACAGGTGATTTTTTTAGAACAAGATTTTTAGATTGTCAATTTGATGAGTCAATCTTCCCATCATTAAGAGAAGATAAAAGTAAAGGGCCAAAAACACAAGAGATTAGTTGAAATATACCAACTTTGTCTAATTTTGATATACGCACAAATCAATATGAACTAGAAGTTTAAAAAATAATTCATTTGCAGTTGTAAATCAATTACCAGATATCTTTACAGACACTCAGAAGGTGTGTAAATCACATGTTTCAGCTGCTAATACTCCTGCTTAATTAATTGTCCCTGCAGGACATCATATTAGTATGGCAACTAATAAATTTAATACATGCATAAAGTGTGGTAGACCAATTGATTCAAAAGATGTTGTTTTTCAAAAAAGAAGAAAAATAAAAATTTTACAAAATAACACTCCTGAAGAGGTCCAAACTAGCATTAATCAACAACTTTATACTCCAGAAGTGGTTTCGATATCGAAAAATTATGAGATCTCATTAAAATCTAAAAATATGTAGGAAAAAGATGACATTAATGTTGATTATGTATTTGCATATGTTGTTGCTTATGAAATAATTAATGATGATGAACATGAGTTTAAAAATATTGAAGAATGTCGGCATATAAATGATTGGCCAAAATGAAAAGAGGCTATTCAGGCTAAGCTAGATTCATTATCTAAGCATAAAGTATTTGGGCAAATAGTTTTGACACTAGAAGATGTCAAGCCTATTGGATACAAATGGGTGTTTATTCGTAAGAGAAGTGAATTAAATAAAATTATAAAATATAAGGCATGACTCGTGGCATAAGAATTCTCACAAAAATCTAGGGTAGATTATGATGAGACATATTTTCCTATTATATATGCTATTACTTTTAGATTTTTAATCAGTTTGGCAGCCTCTGAAGGTCTTGGCATATATTTGATGGATGTTGTGACAGCTTACTTATATGGTTCATTGAATAATGATATATATATGAAAATTCTAGAAGGATTTAAGATGTCTGAAGCATATAATCCAAAATCTAGACAAATATATTCTCTTAAACTTCAAAGATCCTTGTATGGGCTAAAGCAATCTGGGTGAATGTGGTACAATTGCCTCAGTGAATACTTAGTAAATAATGGATATGAAAATAATCCTCTTTGTCTATGTGTTTTTATCAAAAAGATAAATTCAGAATTTATTATAGTTGCAATTTATGTTGATGATTTAAATATAGTGAAAACTCCAGAAGAGATTTCAATTACTGCAAACTATTTGAGAAAGGAGTTTGAAATGAAGGATCTTGAAAAAATAAAATTTTATCTTGGATTCCAAGTTGAGTATTTGTCAAATGAAATTCTTCTCCATCAAACATCATATATTGAATAATATGGATAAATCTTATCCATTAAGCACTCCAATGGTTGTTCGTTCTCTTGATGTAAAAAGAGATCATTTTTGCCTTCGAGAAGATAATGAAGAGATTCTTAGTTCTGAAGTACTCTATCTTAGTGCAATAGGGGCATTTTTATATTTTGCTAACAATACAAGACCAGATATTACTTTTGCAGTTAACTTGCTTGCAAGGTTTAGTTCAGCTCCTACTAGAAGACATTGGAATAGAGTGAAACATGTTCTACACTACATATGTGGCACATTCTATATGGATTTATTTTTTTTTGAAAGAAATAAAGTCTGAGTTGGCAGGATATGCTGATGCTAAATGTCTTTCTGATCCTCATAATATTCGGTCCCAAACATGTTATATCTTCACATGTAATAATACTGCTATTTCATGGCTATTTGTAAAGTAAACAATCATTGCTACTTCATCAAATCATTCAAAGTTATTAGCTATTCATGAAGCTAGTTGTGAATGTGTATGATTGAGAAGCTTAATTGAACATATTATAAGAACATATGGATTACCTATAGAAAGCAACCAACCAACAATATTACATGAAGATAATACAGTATGTACTGTACAAATCAATAAAGGCTACATACAAGGTGATAGAACTAAACATATATCACCAAAGTTCTTTTATACTCATGAGCTCATGAAGGAAGAAAAAGTAGATATTTGTAAAGTTCGTTCAAGTGATAATCCAGCAGATTTGTTTACAAAGGCATTACCGACATCAATTTTTAAAAAATATGTACACAATAATATTGGTATGCGTTCAGTTAAAAATAAATCTTAGTCAGTTGTATTTTTTAAGAAAAGTTACATATGAATATTGCACTCTTTTTCCTTCGCTAAGTTTTTATCTCACCGAATTTTTCTTAGCAAGATTTTAACGCGGCATATTCATAAGGCTAGTCATCTAAGGAAAAGTGTTAAATAATATATGGATGACTATTTATTAGATTAATCTTATCTTATTAAGATTATGATTAGTGTTATCCTTTTCAAATTAGAATTTATTTGTAATCTTTCTTCTCATCTAATTTATACTTGTACCATTATAAATGCCCTATTATAGATGATTCATTTAAGAAAATTGATAATAAAGAGATTTTTTTAATTTCTCATTCTCTATCTATCTTCTCTCTTCTTTTATTTACAAAAAAAAAATATATTTATCAATTTAAGAATAAAATTTAAATCACTAATTTCTATATTACAATCCACAAGACAAACATACTATTTGTAATTTGTGATTAAAAAATAATGGTTAATGCTATGATACTCTCAGTGAAAGGGTGTTTGACTTAATTTATAAACTGATTAAATTAATTTATAAGCTATAAATTAAATCGATGTATTTATTTAGATAATTTTATTAGTTTATAAGTTCAATATTTATTTTAATAAATAATCTTAATAATTTAATTTGATATCTGTTTTAGTCATTTTAATAGTAAATATGCTTGTAAAATATTTTTTATCAGATAAATTAGGTAGTTATCAGTAATTTATAAGTATCCAAAATAAACACGTAATTGATTAAAATTTTAAATAATTTATAAGTATTTAGTACTTATAAGATAAATTTTATGAACTAAGCCAAACACCCTCTTAAAAATTTTTTAAATTAAGTCCAACAAAAAATAAACAAATAAAAATATTTAACAATTACGTGTATTAAACACTCTTTAAATGCTTTGTTTAAACACCTTTTAAATAAAAATACTTTAGATATTTTAAAGAATACAGCTAAAGTATCCTAAAAATTATTTTAAAAAATTATACTTTTCATCAAAATTTATAAAACTTTTTTATAATATATTAATTATTTTATAAATGAGGAGGAGGAGGAGAGTGCTCTGCCTATATATGAGCTTTTTATGCATAGCCGGTTTCAAATTCGGGTAAAGAAGAAGGGTTGTAGTAGGTGATAGCCAACGTAAAATTTTGTTACATCTTATGATATAGATTCTAATGAAATTATCGTTGGGGTGTCCCTTACTTGCAACGCTCTACTTCGGAGCCGGGGTGTAGTGAAAAATAGGCAAGAGTGTAGAGTATTCCCCAAATACAACGTGTCATGTCAATGCCCAGATGTGGTACTAAATAAATAAGGGTTCTAACATCAAGAACTAGTGTGAGTAAAGAAGTTAGTCAAAAGTACGTGTAATACGAGAGATACATGTTCAATTAATAGCAAAGCCAAATGTTCAATTAATACATGTACCTTTAAAAAATGGCAAAATAAAAGTCAGATTGACTTCATACTCACAAAAAAAGCTAATAGAACTCGATGTAAGGATTGTAACGTTATCCCAGGTGAGGCTTTGACGACCTAATATAAGTTAGTGATTTTAGATGTTAAGATTAAGAGGTCGACTAGTAGGTCTAGGAGAAATAAAATATCTAAGATTAGGTTGTGGACCAAGTGAAAAATAATTAAGGTTTAAAGATGAGTTAGTTAAAATCGGAGGTTGGGAGGTGGATATGAATATGTCTATAAATGATATGTGGATGGACATGTCTACAAAAATTAAAGGAGTAGCTAGAAAGGTATTTGGAGAATCTAAAGAATGTGGACAGCACTCGAAGTAGTCTTGGTGATAGAATGAAGAAGTGCAGAAAATAGTAAAAAGTAAAAAAATGGTATAAGAACTTGCCAAAGTGTAGTGACAATGATGCTTTTAAACATTATAAACAAGCGAAAAAAAATGTTAAAAATATAGTTAGACAAGCAAGAACACAATATTTAAAGAGTATGTATGAGAGACTTGGAACAAATGAAGAAGAAAAAGCTATTTATAAATTAGTTAACATAAGGGAAAGGAAATATCGAGATATAAATTAAGTTAAGTGCATCAAAGACAAAGAGAATAGAATTTTAGTTCAAGAAGAGGATATCAAAGAGAGATGGAGAAGTTATTTTGAGAATCTTCTTAATGATAACTATAACGATAACATAGAGGGTTTGGATAACATAACCGAAAAAAAAATATGAAGTATACTAGACGGATTAAATTCTCCAAAATAAAGAAAGTTTTGAAGAGAATGAAAATTGGTAAAAGTTGTAGACCTAATAGAATACTCATTGAAGTATGAAAATGTTTGGGAGATGTAGGAATTACGTAGTTGACATCTTTGTTTAATAAGATCTTAAGTATAAAGAAAATACCCGATGATTGAAAATAAAGTAGTCCGATACCTATTTTTAAGAATAAAAAAGATATTCAAAATTGCTTAAACTACAGAGGTATAAAGCTTATAAGTCACACCATGAAATTGTAGGAGAGAGTGATGGAACATCATTTATGTTTGAACACTTGTATCTCCCAAATCAGTTTGATTTTATGCCTAGTAGATCAACCATGGAAGCTATCTTTATCATTAGAGACTTGATGAAAAGTATAAAGAGATGAAGAATGATTTACATATGGTTTTCATTGACTTAGAAAAAACTTATTATAGAGTTCCTAGAGAAGTTTTATAGTGGCTCTTAGAGCGCAGGAGGATATCTATTAGATATATCCAAGTCTTGAAAGATATGTATGATGGAACTATCACTGGTGTCTGTACTGTTGGAGGAGATAATAGGGATTTTTTTTTTTATTTCTATTGGGTTACATCAAGGTTTAGTTTTGAGCCATTATCTCTTTGTCTTAGTCGTAGATGAGATAACAAGATATATACAGGATGATATTCCATGGTATATGACGTTTGCAGATGATATTATATTAATAGATGAAACTTAAGCAGAAGTAAATAAAAAATTGGAGCTATGAAGAAGTACTTTGGAATCTAAAAGCTTTAAGCTTAGTAGAACTAAGACTGAGAATATGCACTGTAGATTTAATAAAGTGACTGAAGAAGGAGGCAAAGTTATTTTAAACGAAGTGACAGTATCTCATAATACTCAGTTTAGGTACCTTGACTCTACTATTTAAGAGGATAGGGGTTGTGAAGAAGATGTAAGTCATAGAATTAAAGTCGGTTGGATGAAGTGGAGGAATGCTACAAGAGTATTATGTTATCGAAAGATGCCAATTAAATTAAAAGAAAAGTTCTACCACACTGTAATACGACTTGCAATGATGTATAGTAGTGAGTATTGGGCAGTGAAATGACAACATATGAATAATATGTATGTTGCAAAAATAAGAATATTAAGATGGATGTGTGGATACATTAGGAATGATAGAATCCGTAATTAGTGCATTAGAGAAAAATAGAGGTAGTACTTATCGAAAATAAAATAAGAGAGCATATATTGAGATGATTTGGACATGTGAAATATAGACCTAGTGATCTGTCGGTTAAAAAAATTAAACAAATTATAGTAGAAATAGATAAAAGAGATAGGAATATGCCTAAAATGACTTAAAAATAAGTGGTTCAAAATGATCTTTATGCTCTATATTTATCAGAGAAGGTAGCATTAAATCGACGAAATGAAAAAGAGGAATTCATGTAGCCGACTTTAATTAACTTGAGATTTAAGGCTTTTGTTGTTGTTGTATAATTAACTCATAATAAAATTATAAAAATTATCATATATAAAATTAATTTATAATAACTCATAATAAATAATACAAATTTAAAAAATTTATAAACTAATCTAATATTTTGATAAATATGAAAATATTTTAAAATTTTGAGATGTGTGTAGATATACGGGGCCAATAGGTAAATTGATTTTCATTAAAGAGAAATAAAAATAGCTATAAAAAGTCTATTAATAGGGATAGGTAGGGCTTTATATATTTTTTTTGGAAAAATTATAAAATTAACTTTAAAAAAATTAGTTTTCAAAAAATACAGTAAAAATTTGGAAATTCAAAATATGTAAACCCTATAAATTATAAAATTATTATTTTTTAATTAAAATATATATAATATATATACTAACATATATTAATATATTTTTACACGTATTATTATTTTTTAAATATATAACATATATCTACATATATTTATATGTATTATTATTTAATTAATTACATATAATATTTATATCTATATATAAATGAATATATGTGATATATATCTATATAATATCTAATATGTTAAATTTAATAAAAAGTTAAAAAATTAAAAAATTATTTCTTTAAAATATTTTTTTAAACATATAAAATACATTATGTTTAAAGAAAAAAAATCTCAATCATTACATTAAACTCTAAAATAAATCAAAACAAAGCTGAAACTTTTTTTACAAAAAATAAAAGATTTTAATGCTGATACATTTTTTTTGTTTTGACAAAAAATAGAACTTGCTGCATTGCAGACAAAACCATATAACAGTACTGCTTTTCCGGGCACCACACTTTAGAAGTTTTTAGGGCTGCTTTCAGTTTGCAATATTTTACATAATAAGGAACTAAAGGTAACAACAATTTTTATTATTGAATAGATGTAAATATGTATTATTTTTTTTTGTATTTTTATATAATATTTATTATATATGTAGTAAAAAAATATTTATCAATTGTATCAATTGTCATAACAATTTAATTCAATAATTAAATTTTTAAATAAATAATCAAATATTTAAATTAATTTTTAAATATTTAACTAAATTTAATTAAATAGTTAAATGATGAATTTAATTATTCTATTATTATTTATTAATATAACTTAAAATTATTTAATATTATATTAAATAATATTAATATATCCAATTTTTATATTTTTTTATCAGTGTATTATGTATTTTTATTTTTACTTATTTCTTGGAATTACATTAAAATTTCATTAAAATATTTGTTATATTTAAATTAATTTATAAATATCTAAAAATTCTATAAAATTATATTAAAGGATTATTTTATAATTTTATTTTTACCAAAGTTTAATTTCTCATTAATCCCTAAACTTTATAAAAAGTGGGTTTAATTTTATAAATAGTCCATAAACTTATAGTGTTATAAAGTTATGGTCTTTAAATTTCAAATTGCCCCAACAAAATTTTTGAAATTATTTTTTTCATTAAAGTTTAAATTCTATTTTTTAGTGAGTGACTGCACATGTAAACTCCACATGACATTCACATAGAGTCCACAAATTTAATTTATAATAAATACTTACAAGTCATTTTTTCACTGAGTTTAAGACTATTTATAAAATTAATTCCATTTTTTATAATGTTTAGGGATTATTGAGAAATTAAACTTTGGTAAAAATAAAATTATAAAATTAAGCCTTTAATATAGTTCAATAGAATTTTTAAATATTTATAAATTAATTTAAATATAACAAAAATTTTAATATAATTCCAAGAAATAAGTAAAAAATAAAGTATTAAATATATTGGTCAAAAAATATAAAAATTGGATATATTAATATTATTAATATAATATTAAATAATTTAAGTTATATTAATGAATAATAATAATTTAAGTTATATTTATTATTTAATTAAAATTTTAATCATTGAATTAGATACAAACATTTATTATTTTTTGTAGTTTTATATATTATTTATTTTATATATATATTAAAAGTTAATAACAAATTTTAAAAAAAGTATATTATATAAACCGTATTGATATATACTAAATATATACATATATTTTCATACAGTATATGATAAACAATATATACAATATAGATGAGTAAAAATTAGAATACATTGTAAAAAAAAATTCCGAGAAGCTTTAGTATATAATATATTTTATACTATAAACATTATATAAAATATATATGTAATGAATATAAAATATATATTACCTTATGTAATGAATATATATAATTCAATAATCAAAAAATAATAATTATTTTCATCTAATTTAATAATTAAATATTTTAAATACATAATTAAATATTTAAATAAATTATTAAATATTTAACTAAATCTAATTAAATAGTTAAATAATGAATTTAATTCTTCTATTATTATTTATTAATATAACTTAAATTATTTAATGTTATATTAATAATATTAATATATCCATTTTTTATATTTTTTGACCAATATATTTGATATTTTATTTTTTAATTATTTCTTGGAATTATATTAAAATATTTGTTATATTTTAAATTTATTTATAAATATTTAAAAATTTTATAGAATTAGATTAAAAGTTTAATTTTATAAATAGTCCTAAAATTAATGAAAAATAACTTATAATTATTTATTTTAAATTAAATATATAGACGCTATATGAATGCCACCTAAAGTCTATATGTACAATCTCTCACTAGAAAATAAAATTGAAACTTTAATAAAAAAAATAAAATTAAAAATTTTATTGAAACGATTTAAAGTTCGGAGATTACAATTTTACAACATTATAAGTTCAGTGATTATTTATAAAATTAAGTCTAAAAATAATATATATAATTATTTATTTTAAATTAAATATGTAGACTTTGCGTAGAGTTCATATATGCAATCTCTTATTAGAAAAGGATTTTAAAAATTTTAATGAGAAAAAAAAAGTTTAAAAAATTTATTGAGATGATTTAAAATTTAAAAATTATAACGTTACAAACAACCTTATAAGTCATAGACTTTTTATGAAATTAAGCCACGGAAGAGGAGAAGAAGCAACATATTTAGAGAAGAAAATAGCGTAAAAAATGAATTGATTGAAAGTTAACAGTACTAAAATAAGGAATAAAAGTTAAAATGTAGTATTTTTTTTTTCCTGCAGTTTCAAGAAAACAATTAGAAAACGAGAAAACTCCAAGTAAGCTAGTTATTAAAATGGGCCGCAATCCAAGCTGAACGCATCAGCCCCGAGGAGGCTTTTTTTGACCTCTTTACTTCGATTAATTTTTCTAGATTTCTTCTTCTTCTTCTTCTTCTTGTCTACTGATCTAAATTTTTGCTTTATCAATATAAGCTCTAATAACATAATAACATCCATGTCTTCCTTAGTGTTTGTACCCCAAATTCACACAGCCAGACTCAAACCCAGACCAAAACCAAAATCCAAAGTCAAAACTGGTCTTTCACTCCTCCCAACACCAACAATTCAAGCCAGTTTCTCTGACCCTTTTGTTCTCCAACTTGCCGAAACTATTGAAGATTCACTCTCTCCTTCTCCTTCTCCTTCTCTCCAGAATCTTAGAGATTTTTCCTCTGAATCCCTTCTCTCCACCCCTTGGCCCTCTCGTAAAGATGAGCCCTTTAGATTCACTGATACTTCGTTTATCAAGCAGTCTCAAATCCATCCAATCTCCAACCCACCGCATGGAGACCGACTACCAACCATTTCCAAAGATACCCACTTGCCCAATCTTGTTATTGTTGATGGGTTTGTTTTAAATTCTATGTCGAATTCGTCAAATTTGCCTCCTGGGGTTTATGTAGGTAGCCTGTTAAGTGATTCTGAAGATAAAATTTCCGAAATGGTTTCTAAATATTTTGATGATTTCAAATGGGGTGATTTGTTTTGGTCAATTAATGGATTAGGGGCACCTGATGTGGCTGTAGTTTATGTTCCTGCAGGCGTTAGAGTAGAGAATCCAATACATTTGAGTTATGTTTCGTTTGAGGGAGGAGAAAAGGGATCAAACAAGTTGCCTGTTTCAAATCCAAGAGTTTTTGTGGTGGTGGAGGAAGGAGGAGAGGTTGGGATAATTGAGGAGTTTGTGCATGTAGGTAGTGGTGATGAATGTTATTGGACAAATTCAGTTTTGGAAGTAATGATTGAAGAAGGAGCAAAGGTAAAGCATTCCTACACACAGAGTCAGACCTTAAATTCAGCCCATATAAAGTGGACTTCGGTTCGTCAGGTGAGTTCTTTACTTCTCCATCTATGGTTTGTTATTTTTTTTTCTTCTCAATTTGCTAAATTTAATTTATAGAGACCATAAGTCTTTGTTAAATTTTGAGCTGGTAGAATTGAGAAACAATGCATATGTTAATGGTTGCATTTAGTAATATTATGTACTTGTATTTCAGGATGTTCTTCTGTATGTTTCTGTTTAAAAGAAAATTAAATTGATAATTTGATGTCAATACCCATTTGAATGTCATAGGAAATTGTTTGATGCTGTACATAATTTTTGATAGAATTTTCGCTGTTTGAACTATTCTTGAAGGATGTGAGAAGCGATACTGGTACATTGTCTCAACTCTCAGTGTTTATGTTTGCCATATTTTTTTGTATTTTAGCCAAGTCGAAATACAAAATCAAAGATGACCAATAGTGGTGTTATTTGAGAATTAAAACAGAATTTATGTCTGAATATCACTGGATTCTGGAGTAGAGCACCCTGTGATGCAGAAGTTAGCTTTGGTATATGAATGTTGTTTCTCTTTGATTCAGAGAAATGATTTCCCATTCTTCTTAGTCAATATTTTTAGTGATACACTATCGTAGTACCATAGTTTTAGCTGGGTGAATTTCTTAAGGCAGAAGTTTTTGTTGTCTTGGTGGGAAAGATGGGAGTTTTGGAGAGGAGGATTTAGCGAAGGAACCTGTGGAGATATTGTTACAGTAGAGGCCAGGGGACACAAGACTGTCATAGCGGGTAGTACATATGAATGTCATAGTGTGGAGGCATGGGAATGTCATGTAAGTGCTGGATCGTTGATTTTGTCTTCATAGTTCCTAGAGCAGGTAATCTGGAAAAAATTTTGCTTTCACAGAGAAAGCAGATTCTTGTAGACTGCTTCTTTCCTCTTTGAGTATTCCTTCTCCTCTGATAAACCTTTCTTCCCATCCTTACTTGGCCAATCAATCAAATCAAGATATATGTTTTTTAATTCAAATGAGAAGTTATCATAAACCAGATACTAATCTGATTTGTGCTAAGCAAACTGCAAATATGCACAAATATCTTTCCTATGATTTGATGTTTCTGTTACTTTATGAATTTCGATGCATGAAAGACAAACCATTAAGAAATGCTTTCCCTTGTTTCATCACCCTTAGCTCCCATTTGTGCATCATATCTCTCAAGTGGCAGCTGGTTATATTGCACCAGAAATTCATGGTTGCATTTATGTTAGTTTAGCAATATCCTCTTAGTTCTTGTTATCTTAGTCGCATATATTTGCTTCTTGTAAAGTGTCAACAAACTCTTGTTATCGTAAGTGTAAATAATTCACAACCGCCTTGCTAGGACGTGTGATCTTAACTGGACCATTTCATAATTTTACTAATAATTACATGTCCATTTACCTATTGGCAACATATTGTCTAAAGGTAGAAAAAAGAACACCTCATAACTTTTTCTGTAGTTTTGGGTTAAGGGGTGGCATTGGGGTGGAATAGAAGTGAGGGTTGAAAAGGTACAATGAAAATCTTACTTAAGTTGGTTGTTTGCAGAAATCAGCTAGCGCCTATGAGCTTGTTGAGGTAAGCACTGGGGGAAAATTAAGTAGGCACAATCTCCATGTTCAACAATTGGGCCCAGATACAGCAACAGAGTTATCAACATTTCATTTGTCAGTCAATGGCCAAACACAAGATCTACATAGCAGGCTTGTCCTGGATCATCCAAGGGCTTATTCGCGGCAACTTCATAAGTGCATTATTGCTCATTCACAAGGCCAGGCTGTCTTTGATGGGAACATAAAGGTCAACAGGTAATGCTTTCATCTCTCATTATTTGTGTTCCTCATTGCTCTTGTTAATATTGCTGCCTTCACTTATGTGCTGATCCATATCATTCCACTGTGTCAATTATCTTAGGTTCCTGAATGCTAAAGTGCATAAGCATTATAGAAGCATGTAACTCAATCACTTCTATTTTGGTCAAACAATGGATCTGAAACTGATGTCTGCTTTACGGTGGTCAGACATAATCCCAATGTAGTATCACATTCAAACTCATTATTAGTGGCTTTCTTTCACTGGACTTCATGCTTCTAACTTGTCTAGCTCTTAATTCCTAACCATTTGAGATATAAAGGGAGAATATTAGAATCTATACAATTTCATACTGTTCTTTTTGGAAATTTAATCTTATGGAAAAAGGACGAGGCCAGGAAGTCGCACAACCAATCTACAATAGTACATATTTTATGTCCTGGATGACGAGGAAGTAGAAGGGACAGCTACTTAAGTTAAACTCTTAATATATTTTGCTTACTGATTGTTACACAATGGTTCAGAGGATGTGAATTGTCTATCCAAAATTTGTTAGACCTCTCTTACACCTGTACTTTTCTGCAGATATGCACAACAGACTGATGCTGGACAATTAACAAGGAGCCTCCTTTTGGAACCACGTGCGACTGTAAATGTCAAACCCAATTTGCAAATCATAGCTGATGATGTAAAGTGCTCCCATGGAGCTGCAATAAGTGATCTAGAAGAAAGTCAACTCTTCTACTTTCAGGCACGCGGTATTGATTTAGAGACGGCTAGAAAGGCTCTTGTATTTTCCTTTGGAGCTGAAGTGATTGAACGATGCCCGTATTCTTTTGTTAGAAAGCAAGTTGAGAGACATGTTAAAGAATTGCTGAGTTCCACTAGTCAAGGATCATCATAGAACACTTGTGCACTTGATAGAGAGGATTAGAGCATTGTTTTGAAGAAATACGAAAAATTGCTCAGTGATCTAACTGAAGGAATTTTTGTGCCAGTATCGAGTAGATCTTGTCATTCCATTCGGCTTTTGATTAATGCTAAGTAAGTGGTCCATTACCATTAAGCGTGTATACGATATGGATATCCTTTTTCATCTTACTGCTGTGCTGTCATTACTTTCCAAGTACGGCTGCTTTTAATTTTTTTTTTCATCGAAAACGTCTTGTAACCTTGTCAAACACACGAATAAAATCATGAAATATTAAGTTATGTTTACTCCTTTCTTGTCTTAAAGTTTGCTCTGTATGTTTTACGTGAAGCTCCCGGAAAGAAGTTCCGGCGATCTTAACAAAAACTAAATCTTTTATGTTCAACAACGAAGATTTAGCATTTTGAGCGGCACATGGGCAGGTATCATTTTGCATCAACCAGAACCAAGTGTTTTATACATTGTTTTATGAAAAAGGATCCATACGTCTTTCAGAGCAGATTGGACTCTTTTAAGTATTATACAGCCTGAAATTGTCAACTTAACTAAACAAAAGTGAAAAAGAAAAAAAAAGCAATAAAAGAAAATAAAATTGGTAGTTTGTATTAGCGTCGAGTTTAAACTGAACTGCAACATCGCATACCCATTTACAGTAGTTTTTATAATCATATTATGTAGATAGATATAACTAGTTTAATATAATAATGTTGAAAGCCAAGAGATTTCTTCGTAGAAAGCTATTTGTGATCAGATGGGAGCGCTCAGAAGAAACTTCCTGTGGCGGTTGGGAATTCGGATTATGACGGTTTTTTAGCGCCAGGTGTTAAGAGGGTGTCAGATTACATCATATTGTAAATACACAGTGCAACTTTGAAAGTTATGGCAAGCCCAATACCAGGACCAATATTTATGAGAAAATAAATTACACTAAATATTGTTTTTTTTTGTCAGAAAGAGCAATATATATTACTAAAGAAAATAAACCCTGATACAATTGAAAAACTCTGATAAGGTAAGGGGTACCTTATGGAGCAAAAAGCTCAAACATATCCTGGGAGAAGCTGGCCAATCAACTACTTTGAGTACAAGTTGTTCAAACTCATGAAACACAACAAAGGTCTCAGGCCAGATGCAACACTGTATTAGCCAAAAGAGACCTAAAGGACATACTGGTAAAACTATAAACTTCTTGCAGTAGTGAACATAAAGCCACATTAACCATGTCAAGCTATCCGTTAAGAGTCATAGGAAATGGTCTTGATGAGGCTCCAGATAAGATATATAGCTATTGAATATCCACAAGAGGAAATCTAATATGATAAGACATGGAATTGTGGTGTCTCCCTGAATAAAAAAGATCCCAATCAAACTAGACAAATGGAGAAAAGCAATAATAATCTTGAACCTCTACACCATCGAGCAGTGAAAGGAAAGATTGGGTAGCGTTTACTAGAGTCAACTGAGCTTTCAAAATATTAATTAATACTGGCTGAACCACAGCCATCAGGACAAAATAGAAGTCAAGAAATTTCCTATCAAAAGAGTCATGTCCTGAAGTAATAGCAAAAAACACAAAAAAAAATAAGTAAATCAAGGTGATAGATAAATAGACCAAATTAACACCATTAGTCATAGCTCGCCTGCAACCATGACCTTGAAAACCACTAAGGGTAGAAACTTGACTCTACTAGAGAGAAAACATTCCACTAAATATTGTTTCATTTTTCCTGTTTTTTTTAAAATTTATATCTTTATGTATTTTCAGTTTTACTTTTCATTAATTTTTTATTGAAAAAATACATTTTTTTTTGCTCTTGAATTTTGTGTGCATTGTACCTTAAACTCCTCAACTTTGGACGGGTGATTTTAAACCACCTAAACTTTATGTTTTCGTGTTTTCAAACTCTTTTCTAACTAAGGTTAAACACATGCTAAACACTCGCTGTAAAAGTCAAAACGGTATTGCAACATGTTACTCGTTGTCAAAACGTTGAGTTTTGTGAAAAAAAAGATGAAAAATCCAAAAAAAAAAAGAAAATTATCTATAATCTCTAATTTTCTATTTTGAACTTATTGCTATAGGATCCATAATCAAACTAGCACCCATCAAAGACAGAGACGTTTTTACTTTTTCCTTTTTCTTATACTGAAATATAACTTTTTTTGCGCTTCTATTTGATTGATTGGAAATAAACCAAAAATAAGGAAACTTTAAGAATAAGAAAAAAATTGGGTCTTTTATTAGCCAGCAGAGCTTCTATTGGATTTGCACTTTCAAAAGCTTTCAACAATGTCTATCGGAAAGATCACTTACAGTTAAGGAACTTTAATCCTTTGCGACAACGAAATTGTTGTCAATGCGGAGAAGATCGCTACTTTGGTGAAAGTGATTGATGTGATAGTAGTGGTTATGGTATTGTTTCTGCTAATCGTTGGTGGTGCTACCGCCGCCGCCGCTCCTGCTATTGAGGAGAAGAAAGAGGAGTTCAAAGAAGCGATTTATGATGACATGGGACTCAATCTTTTTTTTTTATTAGGTGCTTTCACTCCATTATTTTTAGTTTTTCTTTTTCAAATTAGATAAAAAATTATGATTCAAATTCAAACGAGTGTTTATTTTGAGAATTGATTTAATGAATTCTGGAATGGATTTTTTGAGATTTAATTGAATGTTTGAAGTATGGTTGGATTACATTCTGCTGTTATACATTTGATTGTTTTTGGTTATTGTTGATTTTAAGTTCCATTTGTGATGTTAGAGAGAGATTTTGTTGTGGCTGTAAGATATATGTATTGCAATTTTAATTTTTCAATCAACCACGTGACTTTAATGGGAAGTGATAATCACGTGCTTAACCACCGGAATAAAAAGACTCCAAATTATCAATCTATATAGTTGAAAACTTAATATCACTTATTCAAAGTGCATGTGCTAACTCTATGTTAATTTTTTAAGGAAAACAAAGTTTACAGAATTGTTTTAACTCTCTTAACGTGCCCTAACTCATATCAAAATGCTTCTTTCTGCTATAGAAAATTATCCATTATACGTTCTAAGATAGTCGACATACTTGAATCTTAAGATAAAATTTATCTTATTTATGTTGATTTAAAAAAAAAAAGTTTATGAAACTATCTTAACTCCCCATAACTTACATTAACTCACATCAAAATACTTTTTTTTGCTATAAAAAATTTTTCATTGCACTTTCTAAGACAGTTTGCATACTTGAGTCTTAAAATAAAATCTATCTAATTTATGTTTATTTTTTTAAAAAAAATTATGAAACTGCCCTAACTTTCCTAACTTGGCCTAACTCACATTAAAATTCTTCTTTCTGCTATAAAAAAATTTTTATCACACTTTTTGAGACAGTTTGTATACTTGAATCTTAAAATGAAATATGTCTGATTTATATAATATTTTAAAGAAAAAAATTTACAGAACGCCCTAACTTACCCTAACTCACATCAAAATACTTCTTTCTACTATAAAAAATTATTCATTCTACTTTCTAAGACAGTCTGCATATTTAAATCTTAAAATAAAATATGTCTGATTTATTTTGATTTTTAAAGAAAAAAAGGTTTATGGAACTATCGTAACTCCCATAACTTGTCTTAACTCATACCAAAATGCTTCTTTTTTATAAAGAAAAATTTCCATTGCACTTCTTAAGATAGTTTACACACTTAAATCTTAAAATAAAATATATTTGATTTATGTTATTTAAGAAAAAAGTTTATGGAACTGCCTTAATTTCTCATAACTTGTCCTAACTCATATTAAAATATTTCTTTCTACTATAAAAAATTCTCCATTATACTTTCTAATGCAGTTTGCACGCTTGAATTTTAAAATAAACTGCCCTAACTCCCCCTAATTTGGTCTAACTTATATCAAAATGCTTCCTTTTGCTATAAAAAAATTATCTATTGTACTTTCTAAGATATATGCATATTTGAATTTTAAAATAAAATATGCCTGATTTATATTATTTTTAAAGAAAAAAATTACAGAATTGCTCTAACTTACACTAACTCACATCAAAATGCATCTTTTTATTATAAAAATTTTCTCATTGTACTTCCTAAAATAGTCTATATATTTGAGTCTGAAAATAAAATTTATCCTATTTATGTTGATTTTTAAAGGAAAAAATTTTATAAAACACTGATATATAATTTCTTTTTATTAAAAAGTCAAATTATGAGATATTTATTGCTAAATTTATTAAAATTTTCATGTTTTTAAATTATGATAACCGGTAATACAAGTAGAAAAATATGAAACAGATGAGTTACATTACCACATACAATTTATGGCACCATGCAATATAAAAATATATTGATTTATATCACAATAATGGTGGGATATAATTATGTATATTTAAATATTTAAACTAAATTTTTATTATCTATTCAGTTGTAGATAGTTTAACATTTAATATATTTTAGTAAATATTTAATTTTAATCGAAACAAATATTGAACATGACCAAATATTAAAAATTTATTTTATCCTAACTCCTCCTAACTTGTCATAACTGTACATATATACCCTCGGACAACTTTGAATCATAACACGTATAACATATCAGCCTCAATTGGGATGTTATAAAATAAAAGTGAAAATATATAAAATATTTATTTGTCCTAACACCCCTAACTTACCCTAACTGCATTTGTATACACTTAGACAACTTTAAACTATAACTTGCATAATATAATAGGCTCAATTGGGATGATATACAAAATAAAAGTGGAAGCAAAATAATTTTATTTTTGCCAAGGAAGTTAATGATTTCCTATTTTGAAGGCCTAAATTATTACAATGACTTTCATTTCTAAATTTTAGTCAAGACAGTAAATGAACAGTACCATATATTGAAAACTCAATCTGTCTTAACTTCTCATAACTTGCCTTAATTGCATATGTATATACTCAAACAGTTTTGAACTATAACCTCAAATTCATTATACTTTTCAATATATTTTGAGGTATTCATATTAAATTTTTTACAGTAGTAAATCAAGATAACAACGTTGCTCTTTGCATTTTAATTTAAAATTTTAATCAATACCCTACAATCATAAATAAGAAACAAAAAAAAAATTCATATTAGAATATTTTTCATTCATCATAACATTTGGTAACCATATATTTATATGAGTTAGAGTAAATTATGGAGAGTTAGGGTAGTTCTGTTCACTTTAGAATATTTTAAAAATTAATATAAAATATATATATTTTATTTTAAGATTCAAATGTATAGACTATCTCAGAAAGTGCAATGCAGAATTTTCTATAATACAAGTAAGTATTTTTTTATGTGAGTCAGGGTAAGTTAGGGGAGTTAGAGCAGTTATGTAAACTTTTTTTCTTTTAAAATTAATATAAATCAGACATATTTTATTTTAAGTTTTAAGTGTGAAAACTATCTTAGGAAGTGTAATGAATAATTTTCTATAGTAGAAAGAAGTATTTTGATGTGAGTTAAGGCAAATTAGGGAGAGTTAAAATAGTTTTATAAATTTTTTTCTTTTAAAAATTAATATAAACCAGACAAATTTTATTTTAAGGTTCAAGTTTTCAAATTGTCTTAGGAAGTGCAATGAAGATTTTTTTTATAACAGAAAAAGTATTTTGATGTGAGTTAGGGCAAGTTAATGGGAGTTACGGAGGTTCTGTAAATTTTTTTTAAAAAAAAAATAAAATAATCAAACATTTTTTATTTTAAGATTTAAGTTTACAGATAATCTTAGAAAGTATGATAAAAAATTTTCTATAGCAAAAAGAAATATTTTGATATGGGTTAGGGCAAATTATGGGGAGTTATGACAGTTATGTAAAATTTTTTTTTTAAAATCAATATAAATCAGACAGATTTTATTTTAAGATTTAAGTGTGCTGATTGTCTTAGGAAGTATAATAGAGAATTTTTCTATAGTAAAAAGAAATATTTTAATATGAGTTAGGGTAAGCTAGGCATAGTTAAGACAGTTTCATATATTTTTTTAAAAATTATTACAAGTAAGACATAATTTATTTTAAGATTCAAGTGTGCAGACTATCTAAGGAAGCGTAATGGAGAATTTTTTATATAAAAAAGAAGCATTTTGATATGAGTTAGGTCAAGTTATGAGAGTTATGACAGTTTTGTAATTTTTTTTCTTTAAAAATCAACAAAAATTGGATATATTTCGTTTTAAGATTTAAGTGTGCAGACTATCTTAAAAAGTGTAATGGAGAATTTTCTATAGGAAAAAAAGTATTTTGATGTGAGTTAGGACAAGTTAGGGCAGTTCTGTAAATTTTTTTTCTGTTTAAAAATCAACATAAATTAAACAGATTTCATTTTAGTTTTTTTTTTAAAAAAAGATAAACTGAACAGAGATACAAATATTAGTTAAATATAACAAAAAAAACTATTTTCACAGTTAAAACATCTTAATAAAAATTGCAGTTTTAGCTAAATGAATAAATAAAAACATACCGCATTCAATGAGTGAAAGAGATAATGACAAAGCTTTCTTTTGTTGATTTAATGGCTGTAGATTCATATTTTGACAAGAAAAAGAGGGAGAAAATTTAAAAAGAGAGAGAATACGAAAGGAAGAAAAAAAATACACGATATAGCTGAAAAGTTTTTATTTTTATTTTTTTAGGTATAAGGGCATTATCGTATTTTTTGACCAATTTAAAGTGATTGTAGTGTAAAAAATATTAATCATTTCTAAAAGGATATATTTTAGATAAATTCTCAAAAATAAAAGTGAAAAAATATAAATTTAAAAAAATAGAAAGTTATAAATGAAAAAAAAAAAGTTAAGACTAGTAAAATTTAAAAAAAAGTTGAAAAATAATATATAGTGTAATTTTAAAAAAAATTACATATAATTAACTCCAAATCTAAATTAAGGTTTAGTTGAGTTGGTATTAAAAATTAACCTATTTCTTTCTAATATTTAGTCCAAGCACAGAAAAAAAAAATCTAGAACTTTTAACTTTTTGACCTAAGGTACAATATAATCACATTAAAAGTATGAAAAAAAAATTGCAACAAAGTGCTTTTATGAAAAAGGATATGTCAAATTTCATTAAATCAAAAAGTTGTTACATATTACATTATTAGGAATCAGTTCAAAAAAAAAATATTACATTATTAGGATTAAAGTAAATCACTTAAAAAAAAGGTTTTTTTTTTGTTTTTTACCCAAATACATTAAAAGGAAATAATCATGTTAAATAATCATGTTATAGTCTCTTCCTCAAACATAAAAATCAAAATTTACTTCTATAATAAGAGCAGCAAAATCAAATGATTAAAAAAACAGAAAATAGATAGAAAATAATTTTTTAATTTTTTAAATTCAAAAAGATTTTGAAAAATTTCTTTTAGATATTTCCAACATTTTTTTTATAAATAAAGTCAAATTTTGCTAATATAAAAATACGAAAGTTTCGTATCGGCGTCAAAAAATATATTTTTTATTTTTATTAAGTAAACACCTTTTTAAAATTTAATTAAGAAAATAAATACTCTAATTTTTTTTAAATCTTAAAAATAAAAATAAAAAAACTATTTTTTATAAGTAAGCACACTATCTTTTTAACACTAAAAAATAATAATTGAATGATTTTCATTGCTTGATATTAATCCATGCATATATTTCCGTTATTTCGTTCTTAAAGATTGACTTGTTCACATTTTATAATGATCTTATTTTGGCATTTCACTTATAAAATTTTTAAGATTTTAATTTAGTATTTTCGTGGAAATCTTATGAGCAGGCCCGGCTTTCAAAGGGAGCACCCTGAGCAACCGCTCAGGGCCCCTCAAATTATGTAACAAATTGTATAAGGGTTGAGGGCCCCTCTTTGTATAACAAATTATAAATTATTTAATGGGTTGAGGGCCTAAAAATACATACATAACAAATCCAACAAATTATTTAATAACAAATCCAACAAATTATTTAATAACAATATTCAACAAATCCAACAAATTGTTGCTCAGGGCCCCTCTTCCTATATTACATAATTTGTTGAATAACAATATAAAAGTTATGTAACAAATCCAAAAAATTCATTAATTTATATAAAATTGTTATTTTATATTGTTATTTTTAGGCCCTTAAGTCCTAAATATTTATTTTTGAACGGCCCCTCAAATTTAAAATTTTCGCTCCGACACTATTTTTTAGGAGCTCATATTTTAATTTCTGCTCGGGGCCCCTAAAATATCCAAGACGGCCCTGCTTATGAGTTATATTATAATTATATAAATATTCATGAGGAAGATTTAGAAGATTACTAATACTCTTCATAATTAAGCATATATATATATGAACAATAAAAAACTTATTTTAAATAAGTAAGCATTTCTTGCTTAAATATATGCAAGTAGTAAAAATTCATAACATTTTTTTTATAATTGTAAATGTTACTAAACTTTATAATTGTATACGTTATTAAACTTTATACCATATGTAGCTAAATTTATATGAATAAAAGCGAATAATTAAATGTTAAAAGCACCAATATCATTATATTTGTTATTTTATAATTTCTTATAAATCATTTTTATATGATAAAGAGAATACATTTTTTATATAAGTAACGTACTCATTGTATATATATATAAATAATAATAATTAAGCCTCGTGCATATGAAATCATGATTCCCAGTCATCATGCATACATATGTTTTCTGAAAGATAAAATGCAATGCTGCAACAACATAGGATTAGGAAGATAAGATAATGTTTTTGTGGGAGCCGATTAATGATTTGACCTTAGCATCTTTAATTTATGAACGGCAGTCATGTAATATAACCTGCTTTTTTCTTCTTCCATTATTATTATTATTATTTTTTAGTTGCTCTTAACTTTTTTTTCTTTAATATGTAAATTTAACTTCGATAAACAATTTGAATTTATTCAAATCTCAAAGAGTAAAATACTATTAAATTAAGAACATATATATTAATTTTAATAAATCTTAAGTATTTTCAGAATTTTATAAATATTTCAATTGCTAGAATTGTAATTAACCTTCTTTTCAAGATAATAGCTAGCTCTTAACTTAACTGATATTGCTTAATGTTTTTTTTTTCCAGACAAGTGGAGACAGATAGTTTTAGGTAGGAAAATACATTACATAGTTTTCTATTTTTAATTAATGAGTTTATATTTAGAATTAAATGATGATTTGAATAAAAAGGGAATTGAAAAATTAAACATTGAGAGATTCATCTTCAATTGTACGTATCAATTTTTTTCAGTTTTCTCCATAGAGTTTGTTCTAAATCCTTTTAATTTTAGTTTGTATTGAATATGTTTATTGATTTAATACAACTTAAAATATCTTTTTTTTTTAAATTTATTCAAAGACTAGCTAAATTCAGATGTAAATTTACTTATTATTTGCTCCTCACATTTTTTTAATGTAAATTAATCTTTTAAAGTCAATTTGAATAAAATCACAAAAGTGGTAAAACTCTTCGTACTGAGTTTTAATACTGCTGCATATCCAATGTGCTCCTCACATATTTAATTTAGTGGGAGGATAATATTTTTCAATTTAACAATAAATTTTAATTTTAATTTTTTTCAAATTTTCTTCATTTTTCTTATAATAATTAGGAGAGAAAACTCAAATTTAAAATAATAAATTGATGTCAGATTAAATTGATATTCGTTTTTTCTATCCTAGAAAAGTAAAATATTAAATAAAATTGTCCAACTATGAGATAAATGTAACAAATAATCCTAATATAATGTTAATTCATATTGGACCAAAATAACAAATTGAGACGAATTAGAAAAAAAACTTTAATAGAGTAGGGTGAAGGAGATATTGGTTGATAAAAGCCAAATAAAAGTAGGTGAAATAGGGCCAAATATGAAAGCAAAGAAGAAGAAATAGAAAGGACAAGAGTCCAATGATATAGCCCAATAATAAGCGTTGGTGAAAGGAGAGGCTGCTTCACCATAAGTGGTTTTTTTTTTTAATCTGTAAAATCTGCCACTTGTGCCCATTTTTTGACCTGAAATTTGGGAGGTTTTGGGACAAAAAAAATGGTCATCCGACTGACTAGGACTGCATTTTCCCATTGATTTGTATACAATGACTACTTTTCTAATGCCCAATTAAGCTTCACTTTTGCTTTTATTTTTAACTTGCATTCTTTCTTCTCAGTCTACCACTCTCAAACATGACAAAAATTAAACATATAAAAAGGGCAATTCTTCTATCAACTTTACATATTGTGTGGATTATTGGCTTTCACCCTATGCAATTCATTAATATTGTCGCAATAGTGGACCTAATTCTCTTATTTTAGGATAGGATAAGATACAACATTTTTTTTTAAAAAAAATTGGGGAATGAAATTTATTTTTTAAAAAATTTTAAATTATTTGCTGTTATTCACACTCTTGTTAGAGCTTTTTGTTCTTTTGCTGTTGCTCAATCATGGACTGTGAGTTTAGTTGATGTATTAGCAACTGATAAGCTTTAATAATATATGAGCTTCTTTTCCAAAAATAAATAAATAAATCATTTTTCAACGTATACTAATAGTTACTATTTTTCCTCTGTATTTATGATTTCATTCTCAGCAAAGACATACGTTTCCAATTCAATTCAATTGATACATGAATAATGAATTACTTCCTCCGATCATAAATAATTATTTTTTTAAAATTTTATATAAAAATTAATAAATTTATTAAATAATCCGTTTTATATAAATATTTTATTAAATTACCCTTTTTCTTAATTTATTACCTATTTTATTATATATTTATTATATAAGAATAAATTTAAGATAAATGTATAAAATAATCTTAATTCTAGTAAAATAATAATTATTTATGAATAAAATTTATCATTTAAAATGATAATTATTCATGAATGAATGGAATATAATTTAATAAATATCATTAACTAGTCTAATGCAATAAAAATAAATTTTTTTTCGTCTGTTTTTAATTGAAAATACTTTTTTTTTTTGCAAGTTACAAGAAATATATTCTTTTCATCTTCGACAATCTTCTAATATCGAAAGAATCTAACGACTAACACGTATAATATTAAATATCTAATCTATTACATTATATATTTTTTTTATCATGAATCTATCACATTATTAAACCAACATTCCTTAAAACTATTCACGACATGGAAAAAAAATTATTTCAATATATAGTTTAAGTCAAATATCATTACTGTGCAGACATAAACGCATATTTATAAGCGTCTTAAATTAAAACTGTGGCGTTGAATTGTCAAATCAAAGAATAAGTGCAGAGTATTTGGATAATTAGTTAATACACTCTATAAATAAGTTTTATTGAAAAGATAATATAAAAAAAATTAATCATCTCAAATTATAGTCTATTTATTATTTTAATAAATTAATTGATATATTAAATATATATTATATTTGTATTTGATGGTATTTATTAAAAATGTTTAATGTATTTTATTATAATTTAAACATAGAAAAATAATCAAAGAAAAATATATTAAATATATATTATATTTGTATTTGATGTTTATTTTTTTTATTTCATAAACATAGAAAAATAATTTAATTTCCTATGTTTATGAAATAAAAAAAATTATTTATTCATTTGGGAGGAGACGACTATTAATGTTTTATTGCACTGAAAGATGCCTTCAAAGGAAAAAATCAATTATAAAGGTAAAAGCTTGTCATATTATGATAACATTCTTTACTTAACCTAGAAGAGGGTGCAGATGGCATAGCGACGGTTAATCAAGGACCCTTTTACTTGATAACAAATTATTATAAACTTTAATTTAAACAAGATTTTTTTTTGAACATCTAATTTAAACAAAGATTATTATTTATTTTGTCTTTTCTTCCATTAATTTGTATTTAAGTATAATTTTTCTAATTAAATTTCAGTTCATATTCAAATTTCTCTAGTCCTAAAAATTATTTTTTATTTTTTATTATCTACAAAATAAATAATAATAATAATAATATAAACTAAATATATAATCACCACAAATAAATATTAGATTAAAGAATATCACTTCAATATCATTTGGTATTCATTATTTTAAATAAATAAAAATATTATTAAATATAATACGTTTTTAATTATTATATTTAATAATTATTAAAAACATATTGGTGATATTTCCTAAAAATATTAAAATGTAAAATATTTATATTGTTAAAATTAAGGGAGTTATTTCCTCTAGTAAAGCTTTTTGCATTTTATGCTTTCCTTATCTTTCTTTTTCTTTTTACATTTTTCTTAGCTGTTTTTATTTATTTAGTAATTAAGGCTTTAACTTAAGGGACTCGTGCGTGTGACCTAACTCGAATTAAGTAGAACTTTTATTATTATTATTATATTATTATTAAATGAGTGTAGACTTTCTTTTAGATGGGAATTTTTTATTGCTTGGAAAATTAAGAGAACAAAATTTAAATCACAATGTTTATTAAATATTTTTTTTGAATTGAATCCCATTTGCTATTTCAAAGTTGAAATAATTAATTATTTTTGTTTACTATATTATTAAATATTTAAAACTATAGAAATATGTAACGTAATTCTATATAAAAAAATTAAAATTTTAGTTAGAATAATTGAGATATTATAATAAATTTAGTAATTCAAGTTCTATAAAAAAATATTTTTGAATAATTATATATATATATATTTATGTAACTAATTGATAGGTTTTGGCAAACGGTCACACCAAAGGAATGTGCTGTCTTGATGCCTGTGAAGGCATGAGTTTGTCAGCTGCCAGCCAATCCGTGGCACACTCCACCCACGTCGCGAACGGAGCCTCCAAATCGTTTTACTTTCGACATCACATTTATCTATTTTATTATTTATTGATATGAATTTTACTTTCATTATTCTACACTAATTATTGTTTTTATTGATATATTAATTTTTTTTTAATTTTTTTAATTAAGCGATGCATATTCAGCCTCGTTAATTTTACTCATATAATTAATTTATTTTTAAAATTTTAATTTAATTATATAGTATCGTATATTTATATTTTTTTAATATATAAGCATCTTATTTTTCTCTCTTTAAATCCCTTCCCAACTAAATTTCTTCTCATCTAATCCCTAAAATATATATTTTTTAATTAATAAATATTTCAAAAAAATAAATTAATTACATTTTAATAAAAGAAATTCAATAAATATCAAACTAGCAATATAAATTTCAAGAGAGCACAAAAACATTAAAAAAAAGAACATTAAAAAAAGAGGACAACCTGAAAATAAGTTTAGATATTTAATTTTATGAGTTAAATTTTAGATGAAAGGGGATTTAGAAAGAGAAAAAATATATTTATAAGTTAAAAAAATATGAGTCAACGTGATTCTGTGTAATTCAATAAATTTATATTTATAAATTAAAAAAAATATGAGTTCAACAGATTATATGGTTAAATTAAAAATTTAATGAGCAAACTAACTAAACAATTATAGTTGAGGGGAGCTATATATTTATTTAGCCTTTAATTAACTATTTTTCTATTTATAAAAACAAAATTTAAAATTTACTCACTTTTTTTTTAAATTTAAAATTTATTTATATCATCATAAATTAATAGAAACATTTTTTTGGTAAAAATTAAAAAAATAATTATTTTTATTAAATATATGAATTTATATATTTTTTTTCTATAACTCTCTTATTTTAAATATGAAATATATTAATTAAATATTTTAAATAAATAATATTAAATATAAATATACTAAAAGTTTAATAAAATAACTAATTAATTAAAATAATAAATGTGCTACGAATTAAAATAAATAAAAAGGAGATATGTATCAATCAATTTAAATGATACTAAAATATTAAAATTAAATTATTTAAAATTTTAATTTTATATATGAATTAAAATCCAAAATTTTTATGATCAATTTAATGATAAACAATTAAAAAAAAGTTATGTTTGCAATGTTATTTTATCATAGTATTTTATATTTATACATAAGATAATTATTTTAAACTACTAAAAACAAACAAAGCTAGAAATTTGAAAATTAAAATTAAAAATTCAATTTAATTAATAATATGAAATAGAATATATCCACTCAACAATCAATTACAAGTATAATTCAAAAATTAAAAATCATTTAAACAGCAATTAATTTCACTTAAATATAATATAGTTGGTCATAAAGCAAAATATCATATGCTTCTACAAATGAGATGACATTCACAGTAAAATTAAATTAAGAAAAAAAGATAGATCATATATACATAATAATTAATAATGTCCTTAGGTATCATCATTAATAATAAGTCGATGTTGTGTGAACGAGGTGCATTTCTGCTTTTAAATTAAAGGAGTGAAACTAATTACACCCAATTCTCACGATTGCTTCCAAATTCTTTTCATTATTGGCTGAGTTAAAATTTTAAATCACTAGTCATTCCTCTCCACAATGTGCAAAGGTTATTTTATTATTTAATTATGAGTATGATTTTTTTTTTGATATTAATGTTTTTTATCATAAAATATTCAATAAATTAAATTAATAAAATAAAAAATTTAATAAAAATATATACGAGCAAATAAGTAAAAAATTAAAATGATCATTCTACTATATATTTCTTATAAATTCATCACAAATTATATATAATAGATTAGATTATAAAAAAATAATTATTTATTATCATACGATATTGATAAATTATATTAAATTAATTTCTATTACTTATCTATTATTTTTATATATATGTAACTCTTAGTTGTCCTAAAAAAAAACGATCATCCGCCATAAAAAAAATTTAAAAATATATTTAAAAATTTTCTTTAAAATTGTACTAACTACTATGGAATATATAATTTTTTGAGTTAAAAATTTTCAATTTAAATAAATAAATATATATATTTATAATTAAAGATTATTAATTTTTAAAATTCTCACATTATAATTATTAGTTTATTAATTAATAATATTTTCTAAATGATACTAATAAATAGTGTTTAATTATTTATTATCTTATTAAATGATTGACATTTTCAATTATAATTTTCTAATTTAAAATTTTTAACTTTTTGAATACTAATTTTTATAATAATAAATTATAAAAACTTTTTGTATTTTAATTTTTATAATAATAAATTGTATTATATTCTAATTTTTATGATAATAAATTCTAAAAATTTACAATATTTATATTTTTTGCTTATTTGGTAATATACTCTTCACTCTATTTTCCTTAGATTTTATATATAAGTATAGATACTAAGTGAATTTTTTTAGATTTATTTATTGTTTAATAATTATTAATGTCATTTTAAATTTCCTTTTCATTATTATTAGTACTTGACCTGCGTGTTACACGAGGATAATCATCATACTTGTTCTGTGACATGATCTAAATATCAATTTTAATAATTGATATTCTCTAATAATTAAAATTTAAAATTTAAATATTAATATAATTCTAATCACTTCATATCAAACTATTGAATTACTGACTGACTTATTTATTTATTGATCATAAAAGTATAATACTTGAAAGTTCAATAACAACAATTTAAAAATATTAAAAATGTGCATTATTTTTTTTCAAAATAGAAAATAATGAAAGTAAAAAAAAAGGAAAACTCTTTAGGTAGTCTAACTTTTATTATAGTATATAAATTATATTAATAATTTAAAAAATTTAACGTGGAGAAATAGAAATTTACTAGCTGAATATATATGCAATAAGTTCAAGCGTTTCACCTTCTTATTCTTCTTCGTTCTTTTTTTTTTTTTTAAAATAATTAATTATATAAAATAGAGCAATTTACATCAAACAGTTTTAGTTTTCAAATATACTACGGAACAACTTTTTTTTTTTTCAAGCACGTATTTTTTTTTTTATTTTTAAACTCCTATCACGGTCTTTTTTTCTATTTTTATTTTTAATTTTATAAATAATTTTTTTATTTTTATATTATTAATATACATATAAAAAATAAATATATATACAATATATATATATGATATATGCATAATATATATAAAATACGCACACAATAAAATATTCTATTACATCTACCAAATATCTATAAAATATCTACTAAATATATATATAATATTTTAAATATTTTTTAATTTTATTTTTAACATTTTATTCTCACAATATCAACACAAACATTCACACAACATCTATATAAAATGGATATAATATATATAATAAATACATAATATATACACAATATATATAAAAAATTTATAACATCTGTCAAATAAACACAGAATATTTATCAAATATTTATATAATATTTACATAAAAAAATAATATTTTTTATTTTTTATCTATATAATATGTAAAATTTATTTAAAATTAAATTTAATAATTTTCATTAAAATATTTTTATATTGTTTTCTTTTTTATATATTTTGTGAGTGTTCATTTATTATTTTTAATCAAAACTAAATTTAAAAAAAAATAAATTTTATATGGTAAAAATAATTTAAAATATTAATTATTATTTTATTTTAATTTTTATTTAATAATAAAATTAAAAAGAATTAAAATTTAAAGTAAAATATTAATTATTGTGAAAAAATAAGTATTTAAAAAAATATTTTAGTAAAGAATGTAGTATTTTTAAAATTTAACTTCAACTTTTCATGAGAGTATAAATATTTTTTTTAAAGTATTTTTAGAATAAAATTTATTTTTTAAATATCTCTTATATATTAAAATGATTATTTTAATGCGCCTTTTGGTCATGGATCTCTAAATTAATTATTTTTGGTGGGATATGTAATCTCTGAAGTTTATTGATAAGTCTATAATTTATTGGTTATAACCGTATTTTTTAAAAATTAAATTATATTTTATTTTTTAAAGTTAAAATTAATTTTATTTTATTTTTTGAGAAATTAAAGTTAAAATTAAAGTAAAATTAAATTTACTTTAATTTTTAATTTATTTTTTATTCTTCCATCCAAACAATCAAATCTTATTTATAACTAAAAATAGTGAATTAAGATTAGTAATTTTTAAAATAATAGATATAAAAATATAAGAATTTCTCTTATAACTAACTTTTTTTTTTTTAAATTTCAACCATATATATTATGCATTCTTAAATTAAAATTATTATACATACCTAAGATAGCTCGAAAAAGATTAGCGTGTGTAGTTGCATGGCAACGAGAAGGCTTGAATCTTCAAGACCTCTCCTTCTCACGTGCCAAGCTGCTTTCGTCATCATTTGCCTATTCAGCATGCTACGTGGCACCTAATCCAATTATATAAAGCTCTCCTTCCTTATCAAATCCTCCGTTAACAGACAAAAATAAAACAAAAGTTCAAAACAGAAGAAACCAAACAAAACCTCCCTCGTCTCCCTCTCCGTTGAACAGAACTAAAATTGATTAAAAAAAAAATTAAAACCTGAAATAAGTTTCAGTTTTGGCGGAACAACTCCTCTCGGAGAACCTCCGGGTAAGTCGTCGGAAAATTGTTGTTCGGGGAGACAAATGGCGACGCCGTTGCCGGAATTACAGAGAGGAGAAGGTATGATATTGCCAAGCAACTCGGTGAAGATAGTGGAGTCTAGGGGTTGTTTGGAGAGCAATAACGGGCAGAAATCGCCGATTCTTATATTTCTTTACTTTCACAAGGCTATTCGCAATGAGCTTGATTCGCTTCACCGACTAGCCATGGCTTTTGCCACTGGACAAACTGTTGATGTTAGGTCTCTTTTCGAACGTTCCCGTTTTCTCAGATTGATTTACAAGCATCATTGTAATGCTGAAGACGAGGTACTTATTTGAAATCCTGCCTTTTCTTCTTCGTTTTTTGCTTGTTTTAGCTTTTGAGGGACGCAATGGGTGATGTATTTAGCTATTTACGCGTAAATTGAGCTGTTACTAGGCTTGTAGTGAAATTATTGAATACTCCCGGTGTTTGTTTCGTTTTCCTACTGTTAATTCTACTCATGTGATCAACTGCTTTGTGAATTTGTGGGAGGAAGGGACGGATTATGCTCCCTATGTTTATACGATTTTTTACTTTTTTCAGTCTGAACATATAAACTGTTTTGTAGTTTCTGACATTTTTAGCATGTTTAAGCAGTAGTTTTTGGGATGAATAGTTTTGGTACTTCTGCTTTGCCTGGGCTGTAATTATTTTGAAATTAAACAAAGAAATGTTCGAATCAGATATGTAGGAGTGCTTGCAATTTTTTGTGAAGCTAGGACAATTTTCACGCGGGTTTGGTACTCTGATTTTCTGCCTATCAATTAGGCATGCTAATGATTTCTTGTCGAGGATATTAACTTTTGGAAGTTTGTGGTTTGAACTTTCCTTTGGTACTTGTTTTTTGGTTGTTTACAGATAATTCATAACTTGTTAAGCGAAATGGTTCTAGTAGTTCATATGCTTCCACTCTCCACTTAGAAAATGAAAAATATAATCAATTTACTTTAGTGAAAATCATGCTCGTTCAAAGTAGTTATTATATTACATTCGTATCCTTCAATCTTTAAGAGCAAAATATATGAATATGTTTGTAAAATATAACGTGTCAATTTGACCATATTGCCTATTGGGATTTTTTCATTGCATTAGTACTTAAAATCCAATTTATGATACCATAATTTTTTCCCTGACTGTTGTTTGCTTTCTGGCTTCTTATTGATGCGTCTTGAACTTTTAGATATGAACTATATAAAGCAATTAAGTGCATCTGGTGAGTCTATATTATTTTTGTATCTTGACCCTCAGAAAGCGGTCTTTTCTCCCTCTTATTCTGCTATATATAGCCGTCCTGATGACATGATATTCTGGAAATGCAGGTTATTTTCCCAGCTCTTGACATGCGTGTGAAGAATGTGGCACAAACATACTCACTTGAACACAAGGGTGAAAGCAGTCTTTTTGATCAATTATTTGAGCTGTTAAATTCCTATATGCAAAATGATGAAAGCTTCCGTAGGGAATTAGCATCTTGCACTGGAGCGCTTCAGACATCACTTAGTCAGCACATGGCAAAGGAAGAGGAACAGGTGACATTCCACTTAGTGATTATTTAGCTTATACATTCAAGGGACTTCTTTTGGTAGATATCTTGTGAAGAGGCGTTTTGCACCTTATAGGTAGATATCTTGTGCCATTTGACATATTTGGATGCAGCTTTCTAGTTTCTGCACAGGATTAGACAGCACATGCCTCCACATTTGCATAGAATGGGGAAACAAAATGAACCAATCCAAATAAAGTACAGGCATAATTTAAGAGTTCTCAAATTTCTTATGCAATAAGCAGTTTGTTTTATTATTTTTGTGGTTGGTTTGGGACATCTCTCATGGGAACTGGGACATGATGCTTACATGAGTGTTTCCTGAATTTTTATTACAATACCTACACACATGTAGGAGTATAAGAAAATTTAAGACTTCATTATGTTGGATGTTCATGCGTGGTCCTTTTCTTATATTGTTTTTTGCCACTTTTTTTTCCCCAAGTCCCTCTCTGTTGTAGTCTTGTTCACCTTCCAATCCCAACTTTCCTCAGTTTTTGGTAAGCTTTTAAATATACATGATCAGTCAGTTCAAGTTGGAATGAGCTTTATTATAGTCCTTACCAATTTATGAAAAAATCTAGTTAGAATGGTTGCTCGACGATGATGTCATGTGAAATTTATAGTTTTTATCTTTTTGTAAGAATTAGATGTAGTAATCAGAATATAAGGAACAATAAACCATAATGAACCCCAATGGAATGTCATGTGGAAGAAAGATGGGCTTGGAAGAAAAAATAGTAGTTGGAATATAGTTGATTCAATAAGCCATAATGAAATGCCATATGGAAGAGACAGATGATCTTCATACAATGAGGATACAATGTATTGAATTGAGAGAACAATTGTGTGAAGGCTACAACAAATCTGAATAAAGGAATTGCTAGGTGTATTAACAGCATGAGGCATGGACAGCAGTTCTCATGCATATTCTATGGATTATATTAAAAAAAACAAGCGTATGAAAATACAATGATTTATCATGATTCTATTAAAACAGCCAGCTATCAAACACATTGCATGTTTTGGTTTGCCCATGCATATCAGTTTGCAAACACAGTACATTAACATATTGGAACAAAAAAAGTAGCAATTTTTTTTTTGAGTAATATACGTCTGGTTTGTGGATCTTAAAACAGGCATTAGATAATGGAATTTTTCTAGCTATCTCAATATTATCTGGTTTCATAATTTTCCTCTCCAAATCTTAAAACCATTGATTGACCTTTAACACTTTATTTAACTTGTTCCAAAATTGTCTTTGCTATAAAAACTGACTTGCAATTTTTGCATTTTTTCTTGCTTGCATTTCTCAATTTTTATATTAAGTTGGTATCATGCTTGTATGGTTAACTACATCATTGTTAGTATTTAATAGAAGCATTACCACTATATGTTTTGAGTAGATCTCATGGAAATAGTTACATGCTAGAGGCAATTTACTAATGTATAACGTAGAAAACAAAATTTCACCTACTATAGTGTTCCGTTACACAACATGTGCATCTATCCACTTCTCTAGCACTGCCACTATAGCCTTTTGAAATGAAATCTAGGGTTGCAAGTGCGGTAGAGAAAGAAAAAGAGAATGTACTGATTAAGATATGTGCAAATAAGAAAATTTGTGTATTTGTATGAAACAATTCCTCAATGCCTGATTTACTGTTTATCAGGAACTTCCTGTGCATTGACTTGTGCTTACTGTGTTAATGTTTTTACCATCCACTTATAATGACTTCATACATGGCAAAATTTGAATCTTAGACTTATTCCTCTTCTTCTTCTTCTTCTAGCATTGGAAAGGGGAATCTAAGCCTTCATTGTTCCTTGACTTCCACATAAGTGATTTCTGTGAGCTGAAGATGTAACATTGACATTTTCTTCTTTTGAATTATAATTTTATCAATTGGAAAGATGTCATCTACTTTATCAGCAAAGCATCATCTAAGTGATTATTGTCTATTCATTTTTTACAAAAATCATTCACTTAAAACATATTAGTATAGCTCCAAAATAATGGTATAGTTATATTTAGAGCGTTGATTTTGATGATAATGGAACAAGAATTTCTTTAATTGTTCGTATCTTTATTATGTCAGGTCTTTCCTTTGCTTATTGAGAAGTTTTCTCTCGAAGAGCAGGCATCTTTAATCTGGCAGTTTGTATGCAGCATTCCTGTGAACATGATGGCTGAGTTCCTGCCATGGTTATCTTCTTCTATTTCACCTGTTGAATGCCAGGATATGCGTAAGTGCTTAAGCAAGATAATCCCAGAAGGGAAGCTTCTTCAGCAGGTAAGGATTCACTTTTCATTCACCATTTTATTTCTTTTTGGATGTATTTTGCTCAATGTACCCAACTTATTAAAAATACGTTCTGGTGAAGATCATTTTTACTTGGATGGAAGGGAAAAATGGTGCAAAGACAGCTGGAAGTTGCGAAGATAATCATCAGAATCAATATTGTTTAATTTCTATTGCTAGGGCAAGAACTTCTGAACTTGATAATATGACATGTAAATGTGAGCAATACAAGGTTGGGAAAAGGAAACACCTTGAGTCAAGTAATGATACATCAGATGCTATGGGAACACACCCAATAGACGAAATAATGCTTTGGCATAATGCTATTAAACGAGAATTAAATGAGATAGCCGAGGAAGCTAGAAAGATAAAATTTTCTGGGGATTTTAGTAATTTATCAGCATTTGATGATCGGTTACAATTCATTGCTGATGTTTGCATCTTTCACAGGTATGTCCTTTCTGTTGTTTCACTTAGGAGCTAAGGAGATAATTATTATTTATTTTTTTACTTCTTGTAGAACTATTAATGTTTTTTTCATATGAGTTATGGTTTTGTGTTATTGTTTATGCTTGAATTCTTTGTTATACAAATGGTGAAGAATTAATTTTTTGTCACCAAATTTTATTATTTCCAATATGTGTTAAAGTGGCATAGAGCTGTTGTCACATGATATGAAATGATATTACCACCTGTAATATTTCTACCGTTATTTGTGTTTCTGATGCTTGTTTACACCAATTTTGCTGTTGATTATTTTGGAGAAGAAAATATTTGATATGGGTTATATCTTAATATGTAATTTGACCAGAGCTGCAAAGGAAAAAGATATTCAATTCTTTTCCATGAACATTTTGGAGAAAAGGCCTCATGCCTGAGATACCAACATTACTGATAATAAAATATGTGAAGCTTACTGTAATTTATCCAATCTGAAGCATTTGTCCTTTTTTGACTGCAGTATTGCTGAGGACAAGGTCATATTTCCTGCAGTAGATGGAGAAATATCTTTCTTCCAAGAGCATACTGAAGAAGAAAGCCAATTTAATGAGTTGAGGAGTTTGATTGAAAGTATTCAAAGGGCAGGTGCAAATTCCAATTCAGCTGCTGAATTTTATGCAAAATTATGCTCACAAACTGATCAAATAATAGAAACTATACAAAGGCACTTCTACAATGAGGAAGTTCAGGTGAGCTTTCCCGTTGATGTAACAATTCTCATTGGGGATGTTTGGTAATCTCTAAACTGTGAAGTTATTCCTAGTTTCCATTAATAGTGAACTAGTACCAAGTCAGAATGAGCCATCTGGTGTTGGTGAATGTGTTAATGCATGCAGGTGCTCAGGGAAGTTTATTAACAAATTCGCTTTGTCTTCTCCTATTTTAAATGTAAAGCTGGTAATAGAAATTATACATCCTTCTCAAGGAGTTCAATAGTTGTTTCATGACTATAAAACTGTAACACCAAACATCCCCTTTGATTCTTGAAGAGTATCTTCTAAGTTCCTTGCATGTCTAGGTTCTTCCACTGGCCCGAAAGCACTTTAGCTTCAAGAGGCAGCAGGAACTTTTATACCAGAGCTTGTGTGTGATGCCGTTGAAATTGATTGAGCGTGTGTTGCCATGGTTGGTGGGTTTACTAACTGAAGATGAGGCAAAGAATTTTCTCAAAAACTTGCAGTCAGCAGGTTCTATATCCAACTCTTTATAGCAACTCCTTTATGAGATTTATTTCTGTATCCATGTCCTTCATAGCAATTCCTTAGGAGCTATATTGTGTTTAATAAAGACGTGATCATATGCATCTTGTCAAATTTGTAATTATTTTGATGCAGCTTCATCAACAGATATTGCTTTGATAACACTTTTCACTGGCTGGGCTTGCAAGGGTCGTAACCAGGATACATGTTTGTCAAGTGCTAGTGGTTGTTGTCCTGCTAAAACATTTACTGACATTGAAGAAGATGGTGTTAGACCATGCTGTGCATGTGCTTCTGCATTTTGTTCTAAGAGCAGCACAACATCAGTTTGTGGAGATGACAGCAGGCCTGTCAAAAAAAACATTCCAGTGTCATGCAACAATAACAATGCCTCCAACCTTTCAGGCACTCTAAGTTCCAAGACACCATCTTGTCCTGATCGGACTTGTTGTGTCCCAGGTTTAGGAGTGAACAGCAATAATCTGGGGTTGAGTTCTCTTTCAACTGCCAAGTCCTTGCGGTCCTTGTCTTTCAGCTCCTCTGCTTCAGTTCTTAACTCCAGTCTTTTTGTCTGGGAAGCAGATAATAAGTCCACTGACATTGGGCATGCAGCACGACCGATTGATACAATATTTAAGTTTCATAAAGCCATTAGCAAAGACTTGGAGTATCTAGATATTGAATCAGGAAAGCTCAGTGACTGTGATGAGACATTTCTTCAGCAGTTCATTGGCAGATTCCGATTGTTGTGGGGCTTATACAGAGCTCATAGTAATGCCGAGGATGATATTGTTTTTCCAGCATTGGAATCCAAAGAGGCACTTCATAACGTGAGTCATTCATACACACTGGACCACAAGCAAGAGGAAAAATTATTCGAAGATATTTCATGCGTTCTTTCTGAGCTTTCATGCCTTCATGAAAATATGCGAAGGGCCCAGATAATGGAGGATTCTGCAGGAAGTAACATGGAGCTTTCTTTATCCCATGATGATGATTATATGTCAAAATATGGTGAGCTAGCCACTAAGCTGCAAGGGATGTGCAAATCAATAAGAGTTACTCTTGATCATCATATTTTGAGAGAAGAAGTTGAGTTGTGGCCATTGTTTGGAAGGCATTTTTCGGTTCAGGAACAGGACAAAATAGTTGGCCGCATAATTGGCACTACTGGTGCTGAAGTGCTGCAATCTATGTTGCCCTGGGTAACTTCTGCTCTTACTCAGGATGAGCAGAACAAAATGATGGACACATGGAAGCAGGCAACCAAAAATACAATGTTCAATGAGTGGCTTAATGAATGCTGGAAAAGACCTGCAGAACCATCTTCGCATTCTGAAACATCAGGAGCTACCATTTCTAGAGAAGGTTTGTTCAATGCTTCTAGAGTTTGTTATTTCTAACTGTGCAGTTTCATATACCCTTGAGTAATTTTGTCAAGCATAGATTTTACATGGCAAGTTTTCTACTCAGTTCAGCCTTATTAATTGCAGACGAAGGGTTTCAAGAGAGCTTGGACCAAAGTGAAGAAATGTTTAAACCTGGGTGGAAGGATATCTTCCGAATGAATCAAAATGAACTCGAGTCTGAAATTAGGAAGGTTTATAGGGACTCAACTCTTGATCCTAGGAGAAAATCATATCTCGTTCAAAATCTTTTGACTAGGTTAGTTTTGATAATTGTAAACACTTTATGCAACTCTATTCCCTTAATATATTAGCAACTGCATCAATGTCGATTTTTTTTTGTTATTATTAATAATCTTTATCCTAAATTAATTTCTGAGAAAATGTTATGTTTTAGTTGCTGGATAGCTGCTCAGCAGAAATTACCTCAGGCAACATCAACTGAAACTTCTGATGGTGATGGCATGATGGGATGTTCACCGTCATTTCAAGATCAGGAAAAACAAGTATTTGGGTGTGAGCACTACAAGAGAAACTGTAAACTTCGTGCTGCTTGCTGTGGCAAGTTGTTTACCTGTAGATTTTGCCATGACAGAGTGAGCGATCACTCAATGGATAGGTAATTTTTAAAGTTATTGATTAAATTTTATATTTTAACTGAAGCTTCTGAATGCATGATGTTATATTCATTTACTGCAGAAAAGCAACATCGGAAATGATGTGCATGCAATGTCTGAAGATTCAGGCAGTTGGACCAATCTGCATGATGCCTGCATGTAATGGACTTTTGATGGCAAAGTATTATTGCAATATCTGCAAATTTTTTGATGATGAAAGGTACACGAATTCTGAAGCCTTTTTACTTGTATTTGTGATGTAGGAGCAATCCTAGTCCTAATTGGATTCTTAGCACAACTATGATTTTATTTAATTTCCTATTTTATTTCAGATTTGTATTAGTTTTCCGTTTTCTTATTTGATTAGGATTTATTATTTTATCATTGAATAGGAGTAGAGTTTTAATTTTTTCTTTAATTAGGATTCTTAGTCTAGTTAGGATTTATCACTATAAATAGACAACACCAATAGTATTGTAATCATCTTATATTTTTTTCCTCATAATTTAAATTCAAAGGTTATAAACCTAATTGCTAATTATTGTTCCACCTACAATCAATCCTATTCTAGCCTAATTGTTGAAAACTAATAGCTCACACCTTTTCTCTACTTCAATTGGTATCAGAGCTCAAAAACAGATCTCTAGGATTCCTTTTTTGTCTGAATTAAACCATGGTTGGCAGAGACAGAGGCAGAGGCAGAGGCAAAGGCCCCAACAAGACGATATAGCTGAGATACGACGAATGATTGAGGATTTGACCTAGGCTGTACAAGCCTTGCAGCGTCAGGAACCCGTGGAAGCCCGAATGGAGACTCCGGAAGGCAACCACCAAAACCTTAATTTTCAAAAAACTCTTGAGAGTGAAGAGGAAGTCGAGGACGTAAACCCCTTTCATGAAGCTGGACCTGCAAACCCAGCAACACGAGGCAGATTAGAAGAGCGTTTACTTCATGCTCTTGATTTAAATAGTGGAGGAGTTAAAATTGAAGTTGCTGATTTTCATGGGAAATCGCATGCCGAAGACTATTTGGATTGGAAAACTAGTTTAGAAATTTATTTTGAATGGAAACCAATTGTTGAAACCCGAAAAATGCTTTTTGTAAAGCTTAAATTGAAGAGTACTGCACTTCAATGGTGGAAGAGAGTTGAAGAGCAGCGCGCACGACAAGGAAAGGTTAAAATCAACACGTGGGAGCACATGAAAATTAAGCTAAGGAAGCAATTTTTACTAGCTGATTACGCAATAGAACTATACGAAAGGTTCCACTGCTTAAAACAAAACAGCATATCTGTTGAAGAACACACTGCAGAATTTAATAATTTGTCTATTCGAGTTGGAATATCTGAAAGTAATGAACAAATTACCTCTCGTTGTCTTGCTAGTTTGAATAAGTCCCTTAGAGATGAAATGGGTGTAGTCCGATTACACAATTTTGAAGATGCTCGCCAATATGCCTTAGTAGCTGAAACGCGAGTTTCTTGTTACGGTGCTAGAAGGCCCATAAACAGAAGCAATTGGCAAAACAATTTCGGAGCTGCAAGAGGGATTCAAAGAACTCAACAAAGCGGGAAAGAGGCTGCTGCTACTAATAAATACAATGAAGAGACAATCCGTGCTGATGAGAACGATAAAGGGGAAGGTATAGTACCTTATGGTGGACAAAACAGTTTTGGTTTGTCTACAATGAGAGGCAACATTTCTCAAGTTTGTTGCTTTACTTGTGGAGAAAAGGGACATACTTCATTCATTTGTCCACAAAGGAGGGTGAATTTAGCCGAGTTTGATGAAGACCTAGTGCCTATTTTTGATGAATATGATGAGGAAGTAGAAGAAAATGATGTTCACCCATCTCAAGGTAAGTCTTTAGTTGTTCGAACAGTCATGACAACCGTGAACAAGGAAGGAAAAGAAGATTAGAGGAGACGTAGCATTTTCCGTACACGTGTTATTTGTGAAGGCAAAGTGTGTAATTTAGTCATTGACGGAGGAAGTATGAAAAATATAATATCAAAGGAGGCTGTAGACAAATTAAAGCTTCCTACAACAAAACATCCTCATCCATACAAAGTAGGTTGGTTGAATAAAGGGCAAGATATACCGGTAACGTCTCAATGCTTAGTGCAATTCACAGTGGGAGATGATTTGGCAGAAGAAGTACTATGTGATGTAGTACCAATGGATGATGGGCATATTCTAATGGGACGGCCTTGGTTGTTTGATCATGACATGACACATAAGACGAAGCCTAATACCTTTTCATTCTACAAAAACAACAAGAGGTACACCTTGCATCCTCTTAAGGAAGAAGCTAGACAAATAGCAAATAAAGGAGCTTCAACTAGTAAATTAAATGTGCTTGCAAGTGTTAAAGAATGTGAAGCTGAGCATAGTGAGGTGGGAGTCACATATGCCTTAGTAAGCAAACTGATAGGAGCTGAACCAGATGCACCTTGGGTTCACTTGAGTATGGATTTTGTTTTGGGACTTCCAAAGACAGCAAAAACATTTGATTCTATATTTGTTGTAGTGGATCGTTTCTCTAAAATAGCTCATTTTATTCCATGTTTCAAGACTTCTAATGCAGTTCATATTGCTGAGTTATTCTTTCAAGAGGTTGTGAGATTGCATGGTGTTTCAACTTCTATTATTTCCGATAGAGATGTAAAATTTATGGGGCATTTTTGGAGGACTTTATGGAGAAAATTCGGAACTGAATTAAAGTATTCCACTACTTGCCATCCGCAAACAGACTGTCAAACAGAAGTTGTTAATTGTAGTTTGGAAAATCTATTAAGATGTCTCGTTGGAAGCAATACAAAGGCATGGGATCTAGTTATTCCCCAAGCTGAATTTGTATACAACAATTTAGTCAATCGAAGTATAAAGAAGACTCCTTTTGAAGCCGCTTATGGACTTAAACCTCAAAATGTACTTAATTTGGTACCTTTGCCTCAAGAGGCTAGAGTAAGTGCTGAAGGGGAATTATTTGCTGATCACATCAAGAAAATTCATACAGAGGTCAAAGCTGCCTTAAAAGACAGCAATGCATCATATGTTTCTACCACCAACCAGCATCGGCGCATACAAGAATTTGAAGAAGGCGACCAAGTCCTCGTACACTTAAGACGAACATTTTCCTAAAGGAACTTATCATAAGCTGAAATCTAGGAGGTTTGGACCTTGTAAGGTGTTGAAGAAGATTAGTTCCAATGCCTACGTAATTGATCTTCCATCTGATTTATAAATCAATTCGGTTTTTAATGTTTCAGACTTGTATCCTTTTCATGGATTTGATGGAGTACCATCCTCCATTGAAGCACAAGTACAAGAGCTACCTATTGCAAAAGCTGATGTTATTGAAGAAGTGTTGGATGTCAAGGAAGCTCATTCTAGGCATGGCAACCAATATAGATGATTTTTAGTTAAGTGGTTTGGAAAACCAACAAGTGAAAGTACATGGGTTTCTGAAGAAGAGCTAAAGCAAGTTGATTCAGCCATATATGCGGAATACATCAAGGTTTACTCATCGGAGCCGAGTCTTTTTCAAACCCGGGGAGAATGATGCAGAAGTAATCCTAGTCCTAATTGGATTTTTAGCACAACTAGGATTTTATTTAATTTCATATTTGCATTAGTTTTTCATTTCCTTATTTGATTAGGATTTACTATTTTATCATTGAATAGGAGTAGAGTTTTAATTCTTTCTTTAATTAGGATTCCTAGTCTAGTTAGGATTTATCACTATAAATAGACGGCACCAATAGTATTGTAATCATCTTATATTTTTTTCCTCATACTTTAAATTCAAAGGTTATAAACCTAATTGCTGATTATTGTTCCACCTACAATCAACCCTATTCTAGCCTAATTGTTGAAAACTGACAGCTCACACCTTTCCTCTGCGTCAATTTGTCAAAGTTAGTGATGTTGAGGACAGATGCTATAGTGGAATTATTTTATTCTTCTTACATTGGCTTCAATAAGAAAATAATCCAACACTAAAGTAGGATTACTGCCGACTTTTTAGGTGGAATATCTCATGATTGAACTTGTTTTACTGCCAACAAGCCTTTGTACTTGTAGTTATCAAAGTTAGTGATGTCGATTGATAGATGCTATAGTGGAATTATTTTATTATTCTTACATTGGCTTCGATCAGAAAATAATCAAACTACAGTAGGATTACTGCCAACTTTTTAGGTGGAATATCTCATGATTGACTTGTTTTTAGCATTTTGACTTATTTTGTTTTACAGAGATTGAATCCATTTTTGGGCTCCCACCTACAAGCTTACTTTTAGTTTGAGTAGTACTTTGACATTTGGCTTTGAATGTGTGTTTTTGTGTGCATGGAAGCTTTTGTATAATTGACCTCATGAAAATCAAATGATAAAGCCATGTATTCCTCTTTAGTTGTCAAATTGAATAGAGAATGATAACCAGATCTTTTTCCCCTAAATAAGAAGTAAAAGGATAAGCACAAACGGATGATGGATTGGCTACAGTTCCCTGGAGAATGGAGCTATTGAAGTCACGTATTCAGCAGAGGGTAGTCAGAGAACTAGAATCTTGGCACTTGCCAGAATGAAAGAAAATATAAAATAATGAACTTTGCTTAGTTAACATCTATGAGATGTCTATGGAGCTTAGGCTTCTTGTTTTTGTATAAAAGCTTTGAGAATTATCTGGTTGTGCTACTTTGTAACATTATAGCTTGCGGTTTTGTTATTTTTGTTCATCAAGCCAACATAGCCCAGTGACCGGAAAAGAAGTCCAAGCCTTTTTGAAAAATCACCCCAACCTTCCAAAGTAGTCTATTTTATCCTAAAGATTAGTTTGTTTCCATTTGATCAAATATTGAAATGACAAGTAGCCAATTATATCTATCATTGGCCATTCATCACCAAATTCAACTTTATTACAAAATTCTATCAATCTCTTCTCAATTGCAAAAATACGTAAAAGGATGGGCAGTTTGTTTTTCTACCTCAGAAGGATTGGAATTCAGATTGGCGATTAACATTGATACCAACAATTCCACTTCCTCTTTTTTGTGTTGTAGAATGCTCAAAAAACTTAGTGGTCATTTTGATTTTGATAAGCTTTCATATTATGAATATAAGAAGGCATTTTGCTGATTTCTGTTAATGCATTGCCATTTCAGGAATGTATATCATTGCCCTTTTTGCAATTTATGTCGTGTTGGGAGGGGTCTTGGAATTGATTACTTTCACTGTATGACATGCAACTGTTGCTTGGGGATTAAGTTAGTGAATCACAAGTGCCTAGAAAAAGGTTTAGAGACAAATTGCCCTATCTGCTGTGATTTTTTGTTCACATCAAGTGCAACCGTCAGGGCTCTACCTTGTGGCCATTACATGCATTCAGCTTGCTTCCAGGTTTTTGATTCTCTAAACGCTTTTGCTTCCAACCTACATATCTTCTACTTCTTTCATTTATCTTCTTTGGATATATTAAAGAACAGTTGAAATTTCTCACACCTTGTTCTCTTCTATAGGCATACACTTGCAGTCACTACACCTGCCCGATATGCAGCAAATCTTTAGGAAATATGGCGGTAAGAGGACCTTCTCTTATTGTATTAGTTTGCTTAAGACATCTTTCTAAGAATTTTAGCAAATGAAAAATTGAATGCGTGCAATATTGATGTGCCTATTAAAATAGGATATAAAAATGTGGATTGCAGTGATGCAACAACCTATTTTAGTTTATTTAATGGCTGATAATATGATTAATCATTCTGTGAAATATACATGAGTATTAATGACATGTTAAATGCTTAATAAAGGATAATTAAACCTTAATCTCACACTAGTTGGGATTGGCTACATGAATATTTCTCTTGTTTTTTACCAATTTAAAGATATATATTTAGAAAGATTTTTACATGTCATTCTAGGTTTGCCCCCTTAATTTCTTATTTCCTGTAACTTTTATTCACTTCCCCTTTTGTGTTGGTGTATTTCCTAGTCTGGATATATGCACCCAAACCATACCATCTCATTTTCCCTTCTTCCAAATTTTATTCAATAGAACCACTTCCACCTTCTACAAGTGCATTTTATTCCTTATTCTTTCCATTCTTATATTTCTACATATTCATCTTGATATCATCTTTTTGACATCTTCAATCTTGCAAACTTGTCTCTTTGCAGCCAAACACTCATCTCCATGCATAACTAGTTGAATGATGGCCTTATGAACTTCTTCATCTTAGCTGATATTTGGCAACCATCCCTTTGCATGATAAAGTTTTTAAAGTGTACTGGTTATCTTTTGGATTCTAAGTTAGAAGATTACATCATGAAGGATTTTCCCCTTTATAAAAAATTAGTTTCCATTTATATTTTAAGATAGAAACACTGAATTGAATCGTAAATTATTTACTCATATTTACACTCCAAGCAAGATTAGTCATGTGCCTATTGAAATTTGATATTTTTTAATTATGTTCCAATGGAAATTTGATTAAAAATATCAAATATAGTTGCATGTTTCTACAAAAAAAGGCCTAATTAAATATTAGTAGAAGATAGCAAGAGGACCACATAAGATATTATATTTGTATTTGACTGGAAATGATAGAGATAAAACAATACAAGAGAAATCCCTTTTAATTGTTCACAATGAAATGATAACTAAAAATAACAATTAAAATGTGGAGGGGCATATTACTGTAATTAGCTCATCAGATGTCGCTTGACAGACAAATATTTTTAATTCATTGAATCAGTTACATAAATTTCATAAGAAGAGATCATGAGAAGAAAAACAAACTGCAAAATTGAATCATTTTCTTTCCTTTTGGACTTTTGTAGTTTGATGTTGATACTGAGCAGCCTACGCTGAAAAATGGTTAAACTTGTCTCTCTGTTGTCTTGTTTTTAGCATTTTACTTGGCTGCAGATTTCATTTATTGTATGATTGATTAGCTTTCTTTATTTTTATTGCAAACCATCTCTCAGGTTTACTTTGGCATGCTTGATGCTTTGTTGGCTGCTGAGGAGCTTCCAGAGGAATATAAGGACCATTATCAGGTATACTTGCCCCTATAAATGTTCTATTTGGTGCTTGGCTTTCTAGTGAATGTCATCATACTGTTTCATTTACTTCTGAAATAATCACATAAAATGAAGATGTGCATTTACTTCCGTTGGATGAAGATGCGGCTGACAGGTTTTTTTACCTCTATATGGACTCGATAATACTGATATATATTGTTATACGTAGATAGAAAGTATATATATAAATAATTAAAGAAAAAGAGAGAAAAATTTATGAAAATCGTCTGGAGAGATGAGATTAGAGCACTTGGAAGTAGCACAGCCAAGAGTACAAAACTGTTTGTTCTGGTTCAGGACAAATTGGTTAGTGGGGGAGTGATTTTTAATGGTGATTGTGGTGGAGGAGGCGCAAGAAGTGGAGGTTGGTGGATTATTCACCTAGCCTCACAAATGAGAAGGCAATAGGCTGACCATATATTATTATCTATTACATTACGCAAAGGGTGGGCTTTTGGTGACTTCATGTCATGGTCAGTGTGATTAGGTTTGGAAATTGGTAGAGCTAACTGTGCAATTTAACTGCTCAGATTGGCTTGATCACTCAGAAGCCCTGAACTGAGCTTGAAAGAGTCGGAGAGCCATGCTCCATGAGAATGCACAATGCAAGTGTATCCTTGGATTTAATTTAGTTTAGCCAGAAAATTCTTTTACCATCTAACACTTTAGTTTTAGGATGTTTTAATGCTGAAACATCAATGCAAGTCCTGCTGGTGATCCTTCAATATAGTGGGCCCATCCTTTGAAGGCCTAGGATTACCTAAAACTTTAAATGTGTTAGTGAACTGTAATTTAGCCAATTCATGAATATATCCAAGTGAAACTCACGCGTTCATGTTTGGTTCATGTAAGCAAGCAAACCTGAAATTTTTGTTTAAACTTTAATTTATGATTTAATTTACTACCATAAACAAGTTTTGTGCGTCACTAGTTATTCCTTGAGCATGTTGGACGCTGTTTGTATAGAGAGAGAAAGAGGGGATAGGCGTTCTTCAAGGTAACTACGGACGGGATTTTGTTTTGAATTAATTGAGTTGACTGCCATTTTCACATAAATGCAATGGGCAGACATTCACGCTTTGTGATGCATTATTTTTTTAAGGCAAAGCAGTGAACGCAATTATTTAAAAGTCTATCCTTTGGAGTCTTAACATTTATGTAATAATGCAGGATATATTGTGCAATGATTGTGATCGAAAGGGCACTGCATGCTTCCACTGGTTGTATCATAAGTGTGGATTTTGTAGTTCTTACAACACACGGGTGATCAAGAGTGAGATGGCAAAACCCAACTCTTCTGCTTCACATCAATGAGATATAAATCTGACGAATGAGGTATTAGTCTGTGTATATATACACGTGTCAATTCGATCAATTTTCCCTCATGAAGTGGTGATTTCCTGTCATCACTTGTTACGTGTGCATTGATTTTTTTCTTTTGTTTGATTTCCTTTGTTAGCATAGACAATCGAGCAAAGATTAAGAGAGTAGGTATTTCAATTCGTAGTCAAAAGTAGAAGCAATTCATAGAAAATTTGTCCTTGTTATGCAGCCTAATTTTCTGACCCCAACCCTCTCCTTCTTTTATGAATTTACTGAAGTTGGGTATCTCCCAATGAGTATTGTGAAATATTGAAGCAACCTGATTGATTGAAGTGAGATAGTGAGAACATGGATTCAATATTGAACGAGCCCGATTTGCGCGCGCATGTCGTTCCCATTTCATATAATCATCTGTCAATTTATTTAACTTAAACATCCTACTACAAGGATAAATCTTTTCTACACAATTTTGTCAATTTATTTTTCAATCCTAAAAAGTGTACGGTACAATCTCAAGTTTTTGTTGAGGAATCTATCGGATGACAAATTCACAATATTTAAAATCTTTTAAAAGAATTAGTTATATGTGAAGTTTTTGAAGGGAAGAAATAACAAAAGATGAACTAAACTTTTTTTTTAATCCCAGTAAAAAATTAGACTTGCATGAAATGCAAAAAGATGCTTTTTAAATTCATTAATAGGAGTAATAATATTCATAATAAATAAATAATTAGTGTACGTTAATTTTTTTAAAAAAGGAAATACAGAATTAAGTAAAAAAATTTGATAAAAATACAAATAATTAATGCCCGTTAAATTGCTCACGTACTAGTGATAAATGACGAAGAAGTTGAACTCGCAACTTGACTTTTGTTTTGCGTGGGGTTGACAACAATTTTTATGTGCGCTTTAACAAAAGAGGAAATGACAGAGATTATTATTTTTTAAATTTTTTTAAAAAATATTTTACGTATATTTTTTTCATATTTAATTTTTTTTATGTTCCATTTTGAATATTATTTTTTTATTTTTTAAATATACAGTATTTTTAACTTTTTTCTTCTTTTTCTTAATGTTTCTTTTTCTTTTTTTTCCTTCTTCTTTGTAATTATTTATTTTGAATACGTTCGAAGATTAAGATTGTTTATACCTTTTTTGTATTATAATTTTTTTCTTATTTTTTATTTTGTTGTTGTTCAATTGTAATGTTAGAGTTTTTTTCTTAAATTATATTATATTTTATATGTTAGATAAAATATTTTATAGAATTTTTTTTTGTAAATTTTTTCTACTTTTATCAATTTGTATTTTTTAAATTGATATATATTTTTTCTTCTGAATTATACTTATTTTATTTTGATTTGTATTTGTATTATTTATTTATATATAAAGGTTGTAGTATAATATATTCGTAATATATTTATATATATAACATATATACAATATATCTGTAATAAATATATTACAATTAATTAACATATAAAGATTAAAAGAGAACATATTCATAATATATACACTATATTTAAGCAATATAAAATGGTTATATAATATATAAAAGCTAAAAAACGACGTATATATAACATATATATAATACAAATGGAACACAACATATTTACAATATATATATATAATATCTATAATATGTCCGTAACATATATTTTATAATTAACTAATATGTAATAGTTGAAAGATAATATATTTATAATATATACACTATAATTAAGTAGCATATAAAAATTGTACAATGTATAAATACTAAAACTTAATATATCTACAGCATATATATAATATATCTGTAATATATACAATATATTAGCAACATATATATTATAATTAACCAATATATAAAGGTTGGTAAACAATATATGTATATATAACACATCCACAATATATACATGACATAAAAAGATGAAACACAATATATCTGTAGCATATGCATAAAATATTTGAAACATAGAAAATAATATTATAAAATGATATTATCATAGTTAATTTTTTGAGAATTTTTATAAAATGATATTTTCTCTTTAAGTGATTATTTTATAAAATAATATTTGAAATAAATTCAATTTTTACATTTTTTTCAAAGAATTTTATAATAAATATATGTATGACATATCTATAATATATACATAATATATCCAAATCATAAAATTACATAATAATGACACATAGTATTTTTGTAGTTTTGCAAGTTTTTATTAAATTTGATTTTTTTTCATAACTGTTATTTTTTAAAAGACTTTTACTATTATAGGTAGTTTTGTAAAATTTCCTTAATAAAAATTAGTTTTATTTTTATGTAGTTTTTGTTGATTCTTAAAATTAATTGATCTAGATAGACTTTTATAACTAGTTGTATTCGAATCCTCATATAAATTTATAAATATAATAAAAAGAAAAAATGCATTAAAAAATAAAAAAATAAATACTATGATAAAATATTTTGATAATTAGAAGAGAAAAAACTAACATTATTATTGACATAATTGTGATTGGGAGAAAAATTGTTTCCATGTGCTGTAAATAAAAATGATATTCGTTTACTTATATATATATATATATATATATTATCAGAATAGGGCGGGTGTCCTTGGGGCTCTACAAGAAAATAAGCCTGCCTGCGTCAACGCAAAAATCAATATTTAACGATGCAAAAAAGTATCGATGAAAGAATTATCCACATAAAATTTTAAGTTAAAAAAAGTGTCGTTAAATGCTACGCCGTTCTTTAAATGATCATGCAAAAATTTACGTGAATAAATTAATCATGATGTTTTTTTAGCATTATAAATTATTATTTTGTAATATAATGTTCATGCGTAAATAAAGCGTTTTGCAAATTATATTACTGACATTTTCATTTGCGTCCGGAACTATTATTTTGTAATGCAATATTCAAGTATTGATAATTATCGGCAATAAAATAAAGTGTTGGTAAAACTTACATCACGGACACTTTTGGTTATATCGAAAATTGTTATTTAGCATCGTAAATTCAAAACATTGGTAATTGTTTCACCAGTGTTTTTTTTTTTGCATAAACACGTGGTACTTGATTTGAAATCATAATATTCCTGTAAATTATTTTTTTCCTTTCACATAATTATTATTAATAGAAAAATAAAAAATGTATTAAAAAAATAGAAAAATGAAAAATAAAATATAACAAAATCACGCATTTATTATAATTTCAAACTATCAAATGAAATTCATTCAAAAAGTGCAAAAAAATAAAAAAAAAATATATATCAATACACCATATAAACATAAATTGAAAAAAGAAAATCTTATGTTTTTTTACTTGCTCCAAGTAATTTTAGATCTTATCACATGAATGCAATATCTATGAAACTCCACCAACCTACAAAAAGAAAAAAAATACAAATTGTTAAACTTAAAAGGCAATGCATAGACAATCACAATTTAAATAAAAAAACTAATAAAAAACCAACTTACTAATTCAATTGCAAAACTTAGAAAAGCAATTAATTTAAAATATTAATATAAACTTTACATTACTAGCAATATAACAGTAAATGTTTATAACATGCCTGTAATCAAGCTATTACACAACAAACATTGGCAGCGACATAAACAAGCCAATAACATATGCAAAAATAATAATAATAATAATAATAATAATAATAATAATAATAATAATAATAATAATAAATTGGAATAGACAAATAACATATAACAAGACAATAACATATGCGAAAAAAAAATTGTAATAGACAAATAAGATATTAGTACAGAGTTAAGACTGATGAATATAAAGTGGTTTGATAAAGCTTTAATAATAACTAACTAAATTTTGACCTGCACTTGCCTTCATGCACATTACACATAACAATTTCCAATCTATAATGAACTTAAGAAAACACTAAGCTATTTCCCTCAAAATCATTCCACGTCATCCAACACATTGAAATAGTTCTATATAATAAAAAACAAGCAAGTAATGTCCAAAACACAATTGCAATTGGAAAACGTTTATTAAGTATAAAATTGAAGGAAAAGAATTATTGATCTTAGGGAAGTGGGAGAAGAAGGAATCACCTGGAGCAATTACAAGGGACAAAGGTGCAGAACTTAAGGATTTTATACTGCAAAAGATATCAATCTTAGACCCTTTATTTAGGAAGTATACCCACTCCTGCAGGCAATTAAAGTAAATGCAACTGAAACAGAGGTTGTATAATTCTGCTGGTGGTGTATATTTTTTAGAAAGGAAGTAAACAAAAGGAAATGAAATTTGGTCCAAGAATTGGCATGGCATTGAAAAGCAAATTATAAGAAGATAAAAGAATAGAGAAATGTTTACCCTCTGAAAATCAACTGGCAACATTGACTGGTGTGTTCCAGTCCAAGTGATTTCAACATCCAGGGGTGGAGGCTTGTAAAATCCATATAGCATTGGCCCAATTTTCAGTTCATCTACCTCCTGATTAGAGAAATTTGGGGTCCGTATGAAAAGGTACCACAGTAAAATTCTTGTTTGAGTCATTTTTAATCATAAAATACTTGCATAGAAAAGCTATATTAAATAGGAATAGTTTCCAATACCATTATAAATAAGGAGTTCCAAAGGAATCAAGGAAAAATTTGCATGGAATTCACTGAAATAATTGATCCCAAAAATTGCAAATAAAGATTAGTATGATATATCATCAAAGTACAGCAAGTCAAACTGAGTTAAGACATTCTGAAATGTTTTTTATTCTTTTGCAACTAATAAATTCAGTTTTGTATACATAATGGCACTTAATTTTATCTACAGATCAATAAAAAAACTCAGTCACTGTCAAAAGGGTATCAATTAAAGTAAACAGCTGAAACTAATTTAACTAAATCCAAGCACCAAGCTAATTGAGAACAACAATATTGATCCATTTCCTACTCCTATAACTAAATCAAAACACAAACAATGAAATTCAAGCAAAATAACATTAAAAAAAATGCAACCCAAGAAATGAAAACTCAGAAAAAAAAAAAAGACACTCACCTAGAGATGATTAAACAAAATGAAGGCAGAATCAAAATTGAAAAAAAGCTGGGTAATCAAAATTAAATAAAACCATTCAGAAAAAAAATTCGGTTAATCAATTCCATAGCTTATTGATCAAATTTCTGATTCCATAGCTTATTGATCAAATTTCTGATGACGCTATTTATATAAAACTATAGCATTTGTTTAACCATTTCTGTAACTACTGATACAAATATACTGTATTGCAACATTTATTTCATTATTTCTGAAACTACTCATAAAATTAAACTTGAAAAGATAGATTTTTCCTATTCAATCTCAACTAACAAGACTCAAAGCAATCAATAATCCTCTGCAGGAAACAACTTAGTTACGACACCAACATCACAAACCAAGTTAAAAAACAAAAATAAAAACATCTCTCAAGATAGTAACCAAGAGGGAGATGAATTGGTTGATTTAAAAAATTTATAGTAAATTAAAAATCAAAATCAAATTAAGGCAAGAGAGGAGTAGAGAAGAATAAACACAATAAAATTTATAACGGTTCGAATTACCTCAATCATACATCCACTTTCTTAACAACTTGTTAAGGTTCTACTAGACTCTCTAACTTAGTGTTTTCACAAGCTCACACTAAAATTTACAATGGTTTGAGATTAATACTTACAACTCTTATAAGAGTTTTTCTAGACTCACTCTTACAACCTAAGTATTTCCAAGCTCACACTTAAATTTTTAATGGTGTTTAATGCTCACATCCAACACTCTAACAATTCAGTTGTTAATTGTAGTAAATGTAAATGAAAGTTTGTTGCTTGGGCTATTACAATAAAAAATTACACTGAAACAAAATATTTCTTAAGGTATTTATAGTCAATTTGGTCTAACTAGCTGTTATAAACCTTGTGATGTATTTTAGTAGGCTAATCCTTGTGCTAACAAGAAATTTTCTCAGAGAGCAGTCGCCCATGCACGTGGAATGGTTGCCCTTGCATGTTGGGAGGTCGTCCATTGCACAGAGACGCTCGTTCCATTTGAAAATACTTTCAACGGTCAAATGTGAGTGCTCTGTTGGTAGAATCTTATCCATCTTGTGGCTGTTGGGACGATTGCCCAAGGTAAGATGATGGTCGCCCTTTTTTGAATTTGAAAGTGGCTTTACAACAGTTATTCCACGTGGCACTTCCTCATTTGGCAAAATAATTTTCTGTCAAAATATGAAAGGTGTGGTCGCGTTAGTACTAGAATGGCGGTCGGATTGGGTGTCTCTCGTCGAACTTCTAGGTGCATTTGAGACCGCAAACACCATTGCTAATCCTTGTGATTTTCTTTTAAAATATATGGACGATTGCCTTTGGGAAGGAATGATCACGATATAGTACAAAGAGACCACTCCTCAGACCGCGTCTGTCACTGCATTCCCCACTGCGAATGATGAAGTTAGGTGCGATCGTCCCAATTGATGGACGATCGCTATCGGCACTATCACGATTGATCCTAAGATCGAGACTCTGATCGTGAATCCTACTGCGTCTCAAATTGTTCTTCAAAGCTTCAAGGGCAGTCGCCCTTTGACTTGAGGTGACTATATTTTTTGCCCTATTCTGGCTATATGATGAGCAACTTATCCCTGCATCAAGTAACTTAAAAATATGTTAAATGCATCATTTAATTTAAGTATTAAAGATCAAAATTGAGATTATTTGGCTAACACCTACCCACACCCAAATTACATGATAAGTCTCCTTATCACATTCTTTTTAAAACTGCACATGATTATTCACAATTGAAAGTTTTTGGTTCATTGTGTTACCCATGGCTTCGTCTATTCTCAAAGAGTAAGCTTGCTCCTCATTCAACTGCTTGTGTTTTTCTTGAGTACAACAGAGTTCATAAAGGTTATAAATGTTTTGATCCTATTGCTAACTAATTCTATGTCTTATGCCACGTGCTTTTTGATGAATAGTGTATCCTTTGGCTGCTGAGATTAAAACACAATATGTACTCCAACCACTGCTTCTCCACTAATAATTTCGCTACCTGTTGTCCCACCTTCATGCTCACCTTATGCCCATCCCCCTTACCAATTGTCAGCACCCACTCCTTAAATTTCTCCCTGTCTAACTGCCTCACGATCGCAAATTGACTAGCAGGCACCTTCAACACCCGCTGTCACACTTTTTCCAGAGTCTTCATCAGCAGCTTCACCACTTACACCCATCACACAACAGTCGTTAGGTGATGTGAATAAGGCAAATTCAGCTTCACCTGGTCTATTGTTACTTGTGGACCTTAAGAAGTGTTCTCCATCTTCTTTTACTCCAAAATGTCAGCATCACATGATCACCCGAGCTTAGACCAAAAATTTGAAACCACGAATATTCCATGTTGTTGTTAAACAAATTACCGAGCCAACTTATCATACCCAAGCAATTAAAGTACCACATTGGCATGATGCTATAGTGAGCGAATATAATGCATTGGTTTCTAATAGTACTTGGGACCTGGTACCACCTTCTAAAGCTTCAATGTTGCAGGTTATAAGTAGGTCTTTAAGACTAAGAGAAATCCAGATGGCTTGGTTGAAAGCTATAAAGCGTAGTTAATGGCAAAGGGATTCCATCAACGGTCTAGTTTGGACTTCACAGATACATTCAGTCCCGTAGTTAAGTCGACTATGGTCAAGTTACTGAAAGGTAGTACCTAACCACATGAGAAACAAGCCACCATTTTTGACAATTAGATCAACAAGCCACCATTTTTGAAGCTATCACAAACCACCAATTTTGAAGCCACCATTGTTGAACGTTGAATTGCCTAATTAGTTTGGCCAACAACCATATGGGAAAACCTATATATATGGCATTCCTTTCCTCTTCTAACACACACTAAAAAATCAAAGACACCAAAAGAAAAAGAAAGAGGTGTAGTTGAAGGGAAAGGCCTTTAGGCCTTTCCTCCTCCAATTCAATGACAAGAATTGAGACAAAAAAAATTGATGATGAAAAATGGTGTAAGCCAAAGCAAAATTGCTTAGATGAGTTTGAGTGAGAGAGAGAGAGAATTATTTGGGGAGTGACAAAATAGTGAAGTAGTTTAATTTTGGGAGTGTTTGGAAAACACTTGAGTGCCACTATTTTGGGTTTATCTCAATTGTAATAATTGTACCTCTAGAAATATTTCTAGAAAAGTCTTTCTTGTAAGCCTACTATTTTAATAGTGAAAGAATATTTTTTGAGTTTGTCCCGTGGATGTAGCCCAAAGTAAAAGGGTGAACCACGTTAAATCTGATGTGCTATTTTATCTCAGTTTTATAGCTATTATCAAGGGTAGTTATTTTGTTATATTATGCTATTAATTATCCGAGTAAAATTCTATGTAAGGAGACTGGATTTTAAGAGGGACCTTTTGTGACTCCTTCAGCCTTTCTTGGAAATTTTCTTAATATTTATTTTTAGTACAATATTTCATATACTATTTACTTGTATAATAGTAAGTAAATTGTGTGCTATTTACTTCCGCTGCATAACAAGTAGTATCAGAGTCTGGTTTAGGTACGCGACGTTGGAGTTAATCTCTTTGTGTTAAAGAGATGGAGGCAAAGTTAATCATGATGATCAGCCTAAATGGCTTGGATTATCACATATGGAGAAATAAGATGAATGAACTCCTATTTGTGATGAAGATGCATTTACCAGTATTTAGTATGACTAAACCCGACGACAAGATAAATGAAGAATGAGAACTTGAGCATGAGCAAGTATGAAGTGCTTGCTCTGATAGTGCTTTTTTCATTGCTAGAGTCTTGAGAAACTCTGAAGATTTTATTAGCAAATTCTGCTCCTAAAGGAATTAGTGAAAAGTGGCTCCTCTTATTTCGTGACTTTCATTGATGACTGTTCAAGGAAACTGTGGGTTTATACCTTGAAAAATAAAGATCAAGTTGTAAAAGCATTTAAACAGTTTCATGCCCTAGTTGAAAGAGAAACTGGGAAGAAATTAAAGTGTATCAAGTCAGATAATGGGAGTGAGTATATTGGATCACTTCAGAGATATTGCAAGAAGCAGGGCATTCGACACAAGCTGACACCACCAAAAACTAATCAGTTAAATGGTGTAACTGAGAGAATGAATAGGACTCTCATTGAGAGGGTTAGATGTTTGCTATCGCATGCAAAGCTTCAAAAGTCATTTTTGGGCAGAAGTATTGAGTGTAGCGGTTCATGTTCTGAATCTTTCACTGTGTGTTCCTTTGAAGTTTGATATTCTAGAAAGAATATGGTCTGAAATGGATATCTCTTATAATCACTTAAGAGCATTTGGGTATAAGGTATTTGTGCACATGCCAAAGGATGAGCGGTAGAAGCTGGATGCTAAAACACAACAATGTGTGTTTGTTGGGTATGGTCAAGATGAGCTTGGCTATTGATCCTATGATCAAGTTTAGAAGAAGCTTGTTATAAGTCGTGATGGGGTTTTTTGAAAATGAGACCATCGAAGATATTGAGAAAGCCTAGAATGTTTCTAGATACGATAGTAGTTTGACTAATCTTGAATTAGTTCCTCCAAAAAGTGGCGCCGAGGTAGATTAGAGATGAAATTGAAGATGACCATCAAAATACTACTGATGATGACGCTCCCATTAAGAATCAACCAAATGTAGATTTTGATGAAGAAGTTTTTAGTCACCAGTACCAGATACAACTCAGGAACCATTGAGGAGATCTATTAGAGTCGGATAGGCTTCTACTAAATACTTCAGTGATCAGTATGTGTTACTTACTGATAGAAGAGAACCTGAGGATTTCCTAGAAGCCATGCAAGATGAGTTGAAATTGTTGCATAAAAATAAACCATTTGAGCTGGTGAAGTTGCCAACAGGCAAGAGGGCTTTCAAGAATAAATGGGTGTTCAGGATAAAGCATGGTGAATACAGTTCCTAGCCAAGATTCAAAGCCAGATTAGTTGTTAAGGGATTCAGCCAAAGGAAAGGGATTGACTTTGATGAGATTTTTTTTACCAGTGGTGAAGATGACATCCATTCCTACAGTACTGGGATTAGATGCAAGTCTCGACTTGGAGATTGAGCAGATGGATGTAAAGACTGCCTTCCTTCATGGTGACTTAGAGGAAGAGATATACATGGAATAACCAGAGAATTTCAAGGAAAGAGGAAAAGAAGATTATGTCTACAGATTGAAAAAAAGTATGTATGGCTTATAAAAAGCACCGAGGCAATGGTATAAAAAGTTTGAGTCAGTTATGGGGGAGCAAGAGTACATGAAGACTACTTCAGGTCATTGTGTTTTTTGTGAAAAAATTCTCTGATGACGATTTCATAATTTTTTTATTATATGTGAGATTTTTTATGAGATTTTTTTTACCAGTGGTGAAGATGACATCCATTCCTACAGTACTGGGATTAGATGCAAGTCTCGACTTGGAGATTGAGCAGATGGATGTAAAGACTGCCTTCCTTCATGGTGACTTGGAGGAAGAGATATACATGGAATAACCAGAGAATTTCAAGGAAAGAGGAAAAGAAGATTATGTCTACAGATTGAAAAAAAGTATGTATGGCTTATAAAAAGCACCGAGGCAATGGTATAAAAAGTTTGAGTCAGTTATGGGGGAGCAAGAGTACATGAAGACTACTTCAGGTCATTGTGTTTTTTGTGAAAAAATTCTCTGATGACGATTTCATAATTTTTTTATTATATGTGGATGATATGTTGATTGTTGGCCGGAATATTTTCAGAATCAACAGCTTGAAGAAGAAGCTGAGTAAGTCTTTTGCTATGAAAGACTTAGGGCCATCAATACAAATTCTTGGCATGAAGATAATCAGAGACAGAGGTGCCAAGAAATTATGATTATCACAAGAGAAGTACAGTGAGAAAGTATTTCAAAGGTTCAACATGAACAAAGCTAAAGGTTAGTTGTCCTCTTACTAATCACTTTTAAGCTTAGTTCCAAACAAAGCTCTTCAATGGAAAAGGAGAAGGAAGAGATGGATAGAGTTCCATATGCTTCAGCAGTTGGGAGTTTAATGTATGCCATAGTGTACACATAGCCAGTTATTGCTCACATAGTGGGAGTAGCGAGTCGGTTCCTTTCAAAATCTGGTAAGGAACATTGGGCTGCATTGAAATGAATTCTGAGATATCTTTGTGCTACCTCCAAAATATGTTTATGCTTTGGAGATGGTAAACTTGTGTTAATTTGCTATACAAATGCAGATATGGTAGGCGATGTTAACTCAAGAAAGTCTACATCAGGTTATTTGATTTCATTTGCAAGGGGAGCCATGTCATGGCAATCAATGTTACAAAAGTGTGTTACTCTCTCAACAACTGAAGCAGAATTTATTGTTGCAACTGAAGTTTGCAAAGAGCTCTTGTGGATGAAAAAGTTTTTAGATGAACATGGATTTCAGCAGGATAAATATTCACTTTATTGTGATAGTCAGAGTGCTATCCACATTGGGAAGAATTCATCCTTTCACTCAGGATCAAAATATATTGATTTGAGATATTAGAGATGTGTTGGAGAAGAAACAATTACAGTTTGAGAAAATCTATACTGATAAAAATGGATCAGATATGATGACGAAGATTCTACCAAGGAAAAAATTTGAGTTCTGTTGATCATCTACAGGAATGACAATTAACTCATCTGGTCGGTAGGGGGAGAATTGAAAGGTGGTACCTAACCACATGAGAAACAAGCCGCCATTTTTTACAATTAGATCAACAAGCCACCATTTTTGAAGCTATCACAAACCACCAATTTTGAAGCCACCATTGTTGAATGTTGAATTGCCTAATTAGTTAGGCCAACAACCATATGGAAAAGCCTATATATATGGCATTCCCTTCCTCTTCTAACACACACTAAAAAATCAAAGACACCAAAAAGACACCAAAAGAAAGAGAGAGAGGTGTAGTTGAAGAGAAAGGCCTTTAGGCCTTTCCTCCTCCAATTCAATGACAAGAATTGAGAGAAAAAAAAATTAATGATGAAAAACGGTGTAAGCCAAAGCAAAATTGCTTTGATGAGTTTGGGTGAGAGTGAGAGAATTATTTGGGGAGTGACAAAATAGTGAAATAGTTTAATTTTGGGAGTGTTTGAAAAATACTTGAGTGTCACTATTTTGGGTTTATCTCAATTGTAATAATTGTAAATCTACAAATATTTCTAGAGAAGTCTTTCTTATAAGCCTACTATTTTAATAGTGGAAGAATATTTTTCGGAGTTTGTCCCGTGGACATAGTCCAAAGTAAAAGGGCGAACCACGTTAAATCCGGTGTGCTATTTTATCTCAGTTTTATAACTATTATCAAGGGTAGTTGTTTTGTTATATTGTGCTATTAATTATCCGAGTAAAATTCTATCTAAGGAGACTGGATTTTAAGCGGGACCGTTTGTGACTCTCCAGCCTTTCCTGAAAATTTTCTTGGTATTTATTTTTAGTACAATATTTTATACACTATTTACTTGTATAATAGTAAGTGATTTGTGTACTATTTACTTCAGCTGCACAACAGTTACTCCTTTCACTTGCTGTCATGCATAAATGGATGGTAAAACAATTGGATATTTCAAATGCCTTCTTGCATGGTAATCTTGACGAGATTGTTTATATGAAACAACCGCCTGGATATGGTGATCCTCAACATCCAACCTTTGTATGTCAACTGAAGAAATCCATATATGGTTTAAAGGAGGCACCACGAGTTTGAAACAAATGCTTGACTGATGAGTTGCTTAAGTTCAGGTTTACAAGATCTAAAACAGACAGCTCCCTTTATTATCTCAATCGAAACAATCATTACCGTTTCTATCTCATCTATGTGGATGACTTACTGCTTCTTGGTTTGGATGACAGCCCAATTCAAAGCTGTCTTACTTTTTTACAACAACACTTTGCTATACATGACTTAGGCAAGCTGTCCTACTTTCTAGGCGTTGAAGCTCATTGGACTGATAATGGTATAATCCTTTCACAACACAATATTGGGGAACTCCTTTAACGTTCACAAATGCTGACTTGTAGCAATATATCCACGCAAATGCCAGCATCACGAAATTGGTAGCAACACATAGCGTTTGAAGATGCTTCTCATTATTATAGCAGTGTTGGTGGATTGCAATATCTTACCTTTACACGACTAGATATTGCATTTGTTGTCAATAAAGTATCTCAATACATGCAAGCCCCAACAACTGAATATTGGAGCGTTGTTAAAAGGATTTTGCGGTATGTAAAATCAACTAAGCCTCATGGGTTGTGTATTTCTCCTTCTGTCGTGCCGCTACAGCTTCATGGTTTTTCAAATTCTGAGTGGGCGGGGGATGTTGATGATCGAAAATCAACAATTGGTTTTGCAATCTACCTCGATTCTACTCTCGTCTCATGGCTTTCGCGAAAGCAACGTGCTGTTTCACGCTCTTCAACAGAAGCTGAATACAAGGCCTTTGCGATAGCAACTTCCGAAATGATTTGGATTGAGAATTTACTTACCGAAATTGGCCATCCACTCATTAATACACCGGTGTTATGGTGTGATAATCTAAGCGCTACATATCTCATGACCAACCCCATCTTTCACTCACTCCAAGCATATGGAAATTGACTTCCATTTCATTCGAGACCGAGTGTGTAATCATCAACTTATGGTTAAATACATCAGTTCTCATGATCAAGTTGCAGACATTCTTACAAAGCCATTGAACAAGAATCATTTTAAGCAGCTGTGACAAGTTGATGATGAAGGCACTTCCCCATCAACTTGTAGGGGAGTGTAAGGATAATGTCTAACCTGTAATCCGTGATATACTAGGACTATGGTTTCCTATCTTGATTATATCTTACACTGTTGTACCTGTAATCTGTATATAAGACCACAATGTGAATAATACAAAAATATAAGGCTTAAATTCTACAATTCATGTCATAAATTTCAAAATGCCAATAAGTGAAAATAAATTAATAGGCCACATTATTTACATTATTTATTTAAAATTTAAATTGTCCTAAGAACTTATTTAAATTAACAAAATATATTTGAATAAGAACTTAGAGAAAATTAACAAATAATCAGATGTGTTTCTAATATTTTTTAATTTTTCATTAAGGAAAAAACTATATGAAAAAAAAGTAGAAAGTAAAAGTAGAAAGGAGTTGGGGTACATGAGTAACATGACTTTGTTAATCGAAATTTTGAGATTTAATTACTTTATTTGATTTTATTTGCTTTGAGATATTTGTTTTTATTGAAAATATTGATTTTAAATTAAATAAAAACATTATACATCAAATAATTCAATTCTGAAATATTATATATGCATGTATGCGTGGTTCTTGTGTATTAGAACTTTATTCACATTTATGTGGTAAATAAAATCACTTATTAATAATAATATTAAATATGAAAACATATTAATAAATAATGTTAAATTTTATCTTGATATTATTAAACATTAAATATTTTAAAATAAAATTAAAATTTTAAAATGATATTTAAATTGAATCATAGGGAGTATATGATATAAAATGTGAAAGAAACATAAACACACAATTTCATGTATTTTTATTTTAAAATTAAATAATAATTTTTCTTCAAACTGATAATTTTTTAGGAGAAAATTGAAATTATTAATATTATATTTAATATTTTTGATTTATTTTGATATTACTATTGTTTTGATAATTTTTTAATTTATTTTTATAATGAGGAGTACTTTTTTAAACAATCAAATATTTTTATTTTACTCATCTGTTCAGTTTTAGCCACAGAAATTTGGCTGAATTTTTTTAAAAAAATTTAATATTTTTCAAAATGATATTTGATCATGAACAGTTTAATTTGACAATATATAACAATTAAATTAAAACTAAAATTTTGCATATGAAAAAAAAATATGGTTAAAAAGTTGATCGATCAATTAATCAAATATCGTTTAATAAACATGTATAATACTTCTTTCTAGTGTTAATGCTATGAAATTATTATTCACATTATTTAAGTTAATTAAATTTTAATGGAAACCTAAAAATACTCGTTAGAAAAACTTAATCTTTCTGAATAATAGATTTTTTTTATAAAATTACTATTACAATATATGAAATTACTATTAATGTTATTATTATTTTTATTAATGAAAAACTTAAACTTTCTGAATAATAGATTTTTTTTTATAATTTGGGACATGCAAAGAAATACATTTGGTATGACTATTCAAAATATGATGATTTGGTATGGACACAGTAGTTTACATATGGCAATTAGGGTCTGAAATTACAATATTACTTTAAACTTTACAATTATTGCACCTGTGCTCTTACTAAAATTCTCAATCTTTATTATGGAGAAGATTCAAAACTATTCCCCAAATTTTTTTGCAAGTACGGATTAACTTTTAAATTTTATTTGAAAACTAACTATTGTTAATTATGTATTTAATTTTTTTATTGAATTATATAAATATATCCTTTAAATTTGTATGAAAGTATAAATTGATATTAATTTTTTTATTTAATAATATACTAAAATGATATTATTATCTATTTATAAATGAAATAAATATATTTAAGAGTAATTTATATTAAATAATATTTTAATTAAAATTCAATTTTAACATTTTTTCTAATGAACATTTAAAATTATTAATTCATATTATATATACACATATTGCATTAGATATTTATGCCATTAAGATAATATATTTAATAGATTTCATTAAAAATATAAAAAATAAAATATTCTAAAAATATCCATTTTTAAAAAAAAATTCTTTAGTTTTCAATTTCAAAATTTAAAATTGATATTTTAAAATTAAAAACATTTTTAATTGATTAATTATAGGGTTTTTTAGTGCAAATTATTATTTCAAATTTGAGCCGGGTATGATTATAAAGGCTATAAAACTCTCCACACTGAATTTTTAATACAACTATATGTTCAAAAAATTAAACTCAAGACTTTAAATTAAGTTGGAATAATCTCTTACCAACTGATTTAAATACTTTGTGATAATTATAGGGTATATTTTTAAAACTAATTAAAATATTATATTTTTTTAAAATAAAAAATGATTTTAATTGAAAATTAAGATAATTTTTTTAAAAAGGATATTTTTAAAATATTTTATTTTTTTATATTTTTAAAAAAATCTCTTAAATATATCCTTTTAATAACATAATACATATGATGTAATATGTATATATAATAGAAATTAATGATTTTAAAGGTTCATTAGAAAAAATATTAAATAATAATTTTAATTAAAATATTATTTAAAATATTCTTAAATATATTTAATTTATTTATAAATAAATAAAATATTATTTTAATATATAATTGAGTAAAAAAAAATAGTGTCAACATGTACTATTCGTATTCTTACACAAACTTAAGGTTAAGAGTACATAGATTGTGTATATATTTTTCTAACTCGATCAAGCTGAGTATATTTTGATTGAATTCGATCGATTTATATTATATATGCGGGTGAAATCGAGAATATATTTTTAAAAAATTTTAAGTTCAGTCAGATTGAAGTAATTTTTTTATTTTAACTTAAATCCAAATGACTATTATATATTTATATATAAGTATATTTATATTTATTTTACTTTATCACTTAATTTGATTAAATTTGACCCGACAATATTAAAATAAATTCAAATATAAAGCGCTAATATTAAATATCATTCCGTTTAAAATCGACCTGACTGGATCAAACCCAAAATTAATGTTGTTCATTCGAAATTTTTAAAAAAATTAGGCAAAATCAATTTTAAATTTTTACTCTTTAATCGAGTTCGATCGAGTTAAAAAATTACTCTAACATAAAAGAATCTAAGACGTGCACACCCCTATTTAATATGCATATTTGCTTCTTTCAATAAAAATTAAATACACAGTTAACATTAGTTAACTTTTCATTAAAAGAGAGTTAATTTATTAATTTTTAAAATTTTAAATATATAAATGAATCTCTCACAAATTTTATGAATATTTTTATACCTTCTCCCATTTATTAGATTTTTGAAAATAGTTAATTTAAAATTCACTAATATCAATTTGACTCTTATATTCATATAAGAGTGATTAAAGCAAAAAAAATTGAACATGTCATGTTTAATATTTAAAAGATTTCACATTTATTATATTTTTTATTCTTAATATTTTTTCACATTTAATAATTTATAATTAAATAATACAATGTTCTAATTAAACTATATAGAAATACACTTATTTTGATTTTAAACACTAAATTTGATTTTATCAAATTTTAATTAAAAATATTTTTCTCCCACATTAATCTTTTTCCTATAATGTTTACTAATTTATTATTGAATTAACAAATAAATTTAAAGAAAAAAGAAACTTTCTTCAATATCTTAAACCTTTTTATAATACTATAATTATAAAAAAAAAATATTCTTTATTGGATCTGGAAATAGCAACAATTTGCTTGGAAACACGAACTATACCTATAGTCTACCCGAACGTTAAAACCGCTCTCTCTCTCTGGGAGACAAATATATAAATATATAAATTATAAATTTTCCGGCGAGTCGATTATCAATTTATCACATATTACACCCAAAAGCCAAAATTTTCTTTGTCTCTCTGTTTCTTTCTCAGAAAATTTCCCACAAATTCCTCAAAATCTAACCTTAGAAAACCAATCAATCAACAAAACTTAAACCAAACCAACATCACAACACACCCATCTTCTTGTTATCGTTCTTGTTCCGTTCTTCACATGATCAAGAAATAGACAGAAAGAAAACAATGGCAATGACACCAGCATCTCAACAAGAAAGATCAAAGCCACTGCACAACTTCTCATTGCCCTGTTTGAAATGGGGTAACCAAAGAACTCTTAGGTGTGTCAAAGTCACTGATAATCATCCTCATAATCGATCTTCTTCTTCTTCAATTCCTAATGGATTTCGATTTCAATCCAAACCCACCAATCTTGATTCCTCTAATAATCATAAAGCAATCTCAATTCAACAAAATCCCGTTTTCCCTGATCTTAGATTAAATGGAGCTGCTGCTGCTAAGAGATTGAAGGTCTCTCCTCTTCTTGAAGAAGACAGACCACCCAATGACGATTCTGCTAGACCTTGGAATTTGAGGACCAGAAGGGCTGCCTGCAAGGCAGCACTTCGGGCTGAAGACCAAGACAAAAAGATTATCGATTCTCCGAGGAGATTTTTGGAGATTGATTCTCCTAGAAGAATTGATAATAATACTTCTTTGGTTAAGAGACCGAGTGTGGAACCTGTCAAGGAGAAAATCAAGTTTTCTGTTTCCCTCTCAAAGGTTGAGATTGGGCAGGATTTCATGGAGATGGCTAGGATTAGGCCATCCAGAAGGCCAAAGAAAAGGCCTCGAATTGTGCAGAAGTATTTAGACGTAAGATTTGATTTTTCTTTTTCTGGATTTTTTTCTTTCTTTTTCTTTTTTAAAATTTAGTTTTTTGTGGTATTTTCTAGGAAAATGTTGGAGAAGGAGATGAGTTTTAGATTTTGGTTATTGAATGTTTTGCTATTTTGGGACTGGTTACTTTAATTCAGTTTTCTGGAGCTTTTTAGGTAGAATTGAAATTGCATCCAACATTTAATCTATTTATCTTAGTCACTCAATGTTGTGACCTTTTGTATTTCTGTTTCTGCTTTCATCTTCCTAGTTTTTAATTTATATATGTTTTGCAATATGCAATAAAGAATGCCTGGTGTGAATATTTTATTTTTGGTTTTCTGCAGTCAATTTTCCCAGGATTATGGCTATCAGAAGTTACACCAGATTCATATAAGGTTCCTGAAGTACCTGAGTCATGAGACGTGATAATCTCTGTCCCATTTTACTTTTTTTTGTCATTGATTATTTGGGTTGTTTGGACTCTCAGATGTGGAATTGAAAAATCTTTTTGCAGGGGCAGAAATGAAAGTGCAGTTTTCTGGGGAATTTCTTATATATTCTGCTTGCTAAATTGGTGCATTTGACCTCAATTAATGGTAAATCTGCACCGTCTCTGTAAATTACAAATTCAATTAAATAAAATTTGAAATTCCAGTTGCTTTTTTTGCTAATTTTTCTTGGTTGAGATTCTAATAGCATTTTTTCTAATTTCATTGTTTTTTTTAATGAGATTATATGCTTTTCGATTTCGACATGAAAAACCCTCTTACATTTCGACTGTTGGCATGGATAAATTTCGCAGATGTAGTTCATGCAGTTAGTGTTTATTAGGCCATTGCAGTTGGACTGCTTTTGGCAAATTGCATTTGTAAATTTTAAGGCTTACCAAACCATGGTTTGGGAAAAGCCAGATACTTTTATGCTTTATGAAGTGTCGGAAAGCATGAAAACATGATTCTGAAAAATAGTTATGAACTCAAAATCCAACTGGAGAGTTGTATCAACTACATTTCTATATAAAAATAACATTTCTTTGTCTTGCCAAAAGCTTTTTACACTGTGATGGTATTAGCAAAAGAAGCACGCAGTATGGCAATTAATGACTAGATAATGTCATCTATTTGATAAAATGCACAAAGTTATAATTTTTTTAAGCTGGCTCAAACTTAAACGTTCAGTTGATTATCTGCTCACTGCACTTGTGTTTCGTATGCTTAATGTCAGAAACATGATGGAGTTGTTCCTTTTTCTTGATAATTTCGTGTTAAAAGCAAGTTTCCAAATTACGATTCAAAGTTTTCAGTCTTTCTACCTTAATATTTGAGTTGCTAAGCATATGGAGCTACTTCTTCTGCATGTCAATAACAAAAAGGTATTTCAGCAGTTGGATTAATTGAATTAGGATGCATCAAGATTTGTTTTAGCAATTATTGTATTGAATTAATATTGTAACTGAGTTAAAATATTAAAAGTTGGATTTAAAAGTTATTTGGCTTATTAGAAAAGGCGAAAATGTTATTGCAGTCCTCAGTTCTATTTATTGATCCCATGATAAATTTTCCATTCTTTTATTTTGTGATGCTGCCATGCTGAGAATAGAGTGAGGGAAACTTGCTGTAACCTTCAATAGAAATTTCCTGCTCGCATGCAATATTTGGTTATCAGTAGAGGATGTTGATATGTTGCCAATATTTGGTGCTTCATCAGCAACAGATGGAACTTGGGGAGAAGTTTGCTGAGCTCAGTAGCACATCAAGATGCAGTAGCAGTCAGCTTATTGAGTTGTATATCTGTTTGCCAAGTTTATCAAATTTCTCTTTCAGGTTGAAAGCATATAAACCTAGCTAGTTCTTAGCAACACGTAAGCTTCTATAAGGCCAACATTCCATTGTCGGAAACATTCAAACACCAAAAATGTTCCGACACCCCATCCTTGCAGAAACTTTAAAGCAAGTTTCCTAGTAAATTTTTTTTTTATTTTTATTTTTGAAAATTTGAACTCTTAAGGAAACTTTGGACAAATTTTGAGAAATCTTTGGAGATAAATATACAATTCAAAAAGTTTTAAGACAGACCGTAACGAAAATTTTAAAAACATATGTACTAACACAAAACCATTCATCATATTCTCTTTATAACTTGCCTTCATTTTCTGGACGCCATCATTTCTTTTATTGCTGTGCATGATTTTCCTTAGTCTCTGTATTGTGGAAGTTGAAACCTCTCGTTCGAGCATAAAATCCTCATTAATATTGCCTTGAATACGAGAAAGATAAAAAAGAGTTTCCCTAATATAATAATATCTATCATTACAGTTATAGTAGTGATGTGTCTGTGTTCATTCAATTTAGCATTACATATTTTTCAATTTCTGATGGGTCAAGAAATCGTGGTGTGTCTGTGCTTTTATTACTTTTTTTTTTCTTTTTGAACTGTCTGTGCTTTTATTACTTGCTTTTTTTTGGACTTCTACAAAATTACCCATTAAAATAAACCTTTTTTTTTAAATACTGTTAAAAAACAAATTATACTTTTTATAAAAAATTAAGCCAAAATTTTAGATTACTTCATTCCTTATTAAAACAAATTTTTTTTAAATTCCTTATTTTTCACTTCAAATATTTTCATTTTTTTTTCTAAACTTTACTATTAAATAAATATATTTTAATAAAATAATTAAAATTAATATTTTAAATTACATTTTCAATCCATAAAATATAATAATTTTTTATAAATAAAAATTTTAATTTTGATATCAAATAAGAAATAACACTGTAAAATATATAAAGATATTCTAATAAAAATTATTAAATTTGTTTTTAAATAAATTTTACATATTATACAAATAAAAATAAAGTTAAAAAATATTAAATTTATTAAGTATATATTGTGTATATTATATGTATATTTGTGTGATTATTGTATATATATATATTATGTATTTCTAGTAATGTTATGTATATATTACATATATATATAATTAAAAAAATAAAGTTAAAAAATATTAAGTATATTTTGTTTTTATATTGTGTGTATATCTATATTTTTTGTATATATAATTTGTACATATTGTATGCATATTATATACATAAATTTATGTATTTTGTATATATATATATATTGTGAATATAAGAATAATAAAATTATTCATGAATAAAAAATAAAAAAACAACTCAAAAAATTGTAGGAAAAGAAAAAAAAAAGCATAAAGGAAAAAAATAACAGCGTCGAAAAATCCATATAAACGGAAAAAAAAACTTTTGTATAAATGAAACAAGAAACTTAAGAGTTTGTTAATTGTAGAAAATAGTTTCAGTTTTCTAAAATATTTTTTAAATGAAAATGAAAGGTAGCATTTATTTTATTGTTTAGTTAGAAATATTTTCTATTTAGAAAATTAGAAAATAATTTTGTATATTTATTAGCTAGTGATTGAGTTTTAGAAACTAATTTTAGTTGTTTTCTAAGTAGAAAACATGCTTTTAGAAAGAAAAAAAATAGAAGTTTATTTCTCACTTCAATTTTTATAAATTTTTTTTAAATTTTAAATTTTAAATTTTAAATTTTAAATTTTAAATTTTAAATTTAAAAAACTAAAACTAAAAATAAAAAATATTTTTTACATCTAAACAATACTAAAATGCGTAAAACTAAACACAGTATTTCATGTAACTTTCACTCGAGTTTTTGGGGTTATTACGGGACTAATTTGCAGGGGCAGACCCAGCTCTAAGAAATGGGAGGGGCTGAATTTTTTTTTATTAATTTTAGGGGCCCAAGTTATAAATATATTATATATTAATGTATACATGTATGTATATATATGTGAAAAAAAAAAAGTGGGAGGGATCAGGGCCACCCCCACTTATAACGTAGGTTCGCCGCTGCTAACTTGTGATGGGCCTCAATTAAATCTTGAGGAAGTTATATGAAATTTCCTTTTTTGAATTTTATTTTCAAATATATTGAGTTTTTTTTTTTAATTTTAATTTTTTTTAATTTTAATCTTTTTATTTTCAAAAATAACTTTTTTGATGGTTTCTGTCTTATTTTGAGTAAATTTTATAGGTCATTTCTAAGAAATTTATTAATGTATATTTTTGTCCTTTATTATCAAATCATCGAAGGAAAACTTTTGTGCAGCAGTAAGTGCTGTTGTGTGATATGAGGGCACAGATTTAAGTTATAAAGTTAATATGGCTATCACATCATTATCTTTAATTTTAAAATTTTAATAAAAATGATGCAACGGCCATATTAGCATCTTTAAATTGGCCTGACAAATGATGTGTAATTTGCTACATCATGGTAAATGCTAATATCAATGTCACGTTAGCTCACTTTAAAATACTTAAAAGTCCTTAAAAGTCCCAATTTAAAAGTATTGATTTATGCACCACTTGATGTCAAAAAAAAACCCTTAAAAATCCCAACTTAAAAGCATTAGGATGATATAGGACTATATAAGCATATAGAAATATGATATGAGTTTTGAGATATAATAAATTTATGACTGACACAATAGCAAGACTTGCCCATTCCTCGGCACTGCCGTTAGCCAAATCCTCCGCACTGCTGGCAATAGCAATGATAAAGGACTCGTTTGTATTAGATTTTAAGGAAATACTTAGATTAAGGAGTGGAATTAGGGGGATTGACTCCTCATATTGAGATTTGTTGTGGTTCTTGTGAACTAATTAGCATTTTTTGGATGACTATATGAATTTTGTATGTTTGAATAATGCGTGACATTTTTATTAGTATAAAGATCATAGGACATCAAATTAGTACATTGCTCAATATTGTTCACTTACTTAAGGTTCTCATTTTCTCTCTCTCTTTTTTTCAGGTTGAAATAGTAAAATTCTTATTAAATATTTCTGTCTGTCTATGCGCTCAGTTGAACTTATTTTATCTTTTTAATTAATTGAATATATAATTAAGTATATGTCATATATTATATTTTGTATTTTAATATTCTGTAATTGTAGCAGATGAGATTATGTAATTGTATATTTATATATTATCTGAAGTTTTGATGTACGATGATATTTTGGTCTTTATAATTATATTGATTCGAAGGGTTAAGCTGACTATAAATTTTGAAAATCTTAATATTTTTTTTTTTCATTTTCTAGTGCTAATTATTATTATGTTCTCTGGAGTCATGTTGTGACAAAACTAATTTCACTTCACTTGTAAAAAAATAAAATTTTTATATAAATATTTGAGATAAGCAAACATTGACGAAGAGAAGGGGACTGAAAAGAGCCATGGCTCTCTTAACGTTCATTATTTAAATTTGTTTTTAGATATAATTTTATAGAGGATTAATCATATGTTAAATATGATTTCTTATTTTATGTGAAAATTTTCTATAAATATATAGAAATTGTTTAATTATATAGAAGTTTAATATATATAAAAAAGTTTTTTTTTACTCTCTCTGCAAAATTTTCTTAGCTTCATCACTGACCAAGTTAAATTTTGAGACTAATAGCCTTAAATATAGACGGCGGTTAAAATGGCTTTTAATTTGTTTTTGGACCCGTTAAGTAATATCATTAATTTTTAAATTCCCTTAATTACATTAAAAATGATTTCACGCTAAATACAGAATTTATAAAATATGCTTCGAATGTTTTGACCTTGAGAAAAATTATACCACTAAAATTTTTTTCCTTCATTGTTGTTTCGCACTATTCTCTATCAGAGATTAAAAGTCAGTTCTTTTCTTATTTTATCACAGTTCTTCTTTTTTTTTTTTTTCATCTTTGTTTGGGCCATTTTTTTTATTTGCTCTTTTTTTGTAATCTTTTTTGTACGCATTTTCTGCTTTTTTTTAATTTTTTTACAACTCTAATATTTATAAAGGTTATGATTGATATTTGTCTTTATTTTTAATAATTTTATTTTATTTAATTATTATCTATAATATCTAATTAATATTATAATATATCATTGAAATAAAATAATATAATTTCTTTTAAATGTGAATAAAATGGCAAAAGAATTAGAAAAGAAGATTTTAAGGAGTATTGAAATCAATGTATCGCATGCAGTGATACAACTACTACAAAAAAAAATGGCCGAGGATTTAATTAAAAAAATAAGAATTGAAAAAATTTGAGGGAAAATATGTTGAATTGATTTTTTTATATTTATTATTGATTATTTTTCAGATTTAAGTATGATAATTATTAATTAATTTTAAAATATTAATTGTTAACATTATAAATTGTGTTTTTATATGTATAATTAAAAATTATAACATAGTTTTTAAAAATATATAATAACTTTTTAAAAATATAAGGCAAAAATTTAAAAAATTTAATTTAAAAAAAACTAAAAACTTATAACCTCAACAAGCAGTTTAGTTTTTTTTTTAAACTTAACAAACAGTTTAGTTAGACTATGTCTTTCTTTGTATTTGTTTTTTTAATTAATAAATTTTTGTTTTCTCTGCCCGTGAGTGGTACCTATCCAACCCGTTGGCGGTTTTCATTCAGATCTTAGGATAGCTGACAGCCCCAAACTTATCTTTTTTTCGTAGTTTTATTATGGTTTTTTCTTTTTTAGTTTTTTTGGCTCAGAATTGAGGGTGATACTGACTTTGAATATATGTTTATTATACACCATCTAGCCCATCTTTTTGAGAAGGTTTTTCCATTGGATTCCTATGATAGGAATATCTCTCTGTTTCTTATGGTTTTTTACCTATCTTATGGTGGATTTTATCATAAATGGACCAATCTTTTAATGGGTTTCTTAGCACCACATATGTCAGCTCAAGGAGTTTAATAATTTATTTAGTGGTTCCTATATCTGAGATTTACATCACTATGAAGATCTCAATCCCAATTCTAACATCAAAGGCGCCTCTTGTCTTGCTTGCTCTATCGGCTCAATTAAGCATTATCTTCTCAGGCTCGGTATTTTTACAAATCACACATCATCGATCCAAATCTGTGTGATCTTCCTTACAAGAAGCTTTGGATTCGCCCATGTATTGGGTTTTCTTATTATGCACAAACCCTTATGGAGTTCTTTTACAACTCTTCTGCATGTTAGAACATTGAAAGTTGCATATCGAAACTTTGGTTTTTTAGCTTTTTATCCTTTGAGTTGTATCTTGTTCTTATGAATTTTGTTGTTTTTAGATTGATAAGCTTTTGTTTTTGTTTTTGTTTTTTTTTTTCCTTTGGAGGTTATTTATTTTCCTTTTTAATGAAATCTAGTTTTATTCTGGCAAAAAAAATTAAATATTAAGAGGGTGTTTCTTAAAACTGGAGCTTTTCAGCTTATTGTAAATAAGTGATTTTTAGATTATAATCAGATTAAAAATAAACAGTTAAGCGTTTCTGTAAACTAGTTAATAATCAGCTGATAATCAGTTTATAATCAGTTAAGTGTTTCTGTAAAATCAGCTTATAATCAGTTTTTAATTGCAGAAACTGTCAAAATGACTAAACTGTCCCTGAGTTTATTTATTGTATAAAAATAATTTTTTAAATGTCAATTCAAAATTTATTTTGCAATAATAATAATAATAATATTTATTTAAGAAGAAACGTATAAAAATTTTGATGGGAACTAAAGTATATAGGGTGGACAAATTTAGAATATTAAAAATTAGGTAGGGATAGTATGGTCTTTTACTTGGTCAAAACTGCTTAAAAAATAAGTGATTAAAAAAAAGTAGCAAAACCCAACTTTTAAAAAACTGATTAAAATCAGATTATAATCTACTATTTAAGTTTTCAGAAACACTTAAATAAATAATTTATAATCTAAAAATTACTTATAAGCAGTTTTGACCAACTTTTAAGTTTTGAGAAACACTCTTAAAAAAGAGAGTAATCTTGTTGGTGAGAGAGAGAGAGAGATTTGGTCAAGAAATGGACCATTTATGGCTGCCTCTTGAAAACTGGACTTCGTCTTAATTTTATAAATAAAAAAACAGAAGGTTGTCCTTAGCAAAGACACATCTCTTTCATTTCTACTGTTACCAAAACAACCTCTCAATTTAATAATGCCCACAAATAAAGCTCAATATAATATGAAATTTGTTAAAATATATGAAATTGAAAATCTTCTATAGAGTCTCACCGTTTTTTTTTATGTAGACTTAAACTATAGGATTAGATTTTGCATTTTGTAATAAAATAATAATTTTAATGTTTCATTGATTTTATTTTCTATTTCTTGAATCAATCAAGAGATTGGTGTTAAATTTATAAATTTTAAAATCTCTCATATGAAATCTCTTTATTATCCTGATATTTTTAATATATTTCTTCATAATTTAAAATGTAGACAAAGTAGTGATTTATATTAAAAATTTCTAATCAAAATTTTTATTTAATTTTAATTATGATATTTTCAAATTAATTCATGTATTTATGAGCGTAATTCCATAGATAAAATAATTAATTATAGAATGTGAAAAGTGTTGAACTTTTAAGAAAACAAAGAAAATTATTCAACTTAAAGTGTATGTGTTGAAATGTCATTTATTAAGAAAAGCATCATATCAAAAATTCAAAATGTATTCCATTTTAGTCATAAAGGTTGCAATCAAATATTGTGAAATAGATATAAAATAAGAAGAATTATTAGTTGCCCTTATTGAATAGAGAAAAGAAATTGAAAAGATAAACAGAATGTGACAAACCATGAAAGAAGGATACCTGTTGCTATGTCTCCTATACTTGTGACATTTTGATGTGCACCAAACATTAATTCCAAGAACCTTCAATCCATATCTCCTCTTCAAACCGTCATCAAATTTAAAACTATAATTATAACATTAATTTTCTCTGTACAATTACATAATTAGCTCCCTTAGTTACTAGCAATATGAGTAAATAATCATTGATATTAGCTAAACAGCAAGAACCCACATCTCATACTTATATATAAATGCAAATTAGATCCACTTGATCTCCATTAAGCAATTGATGACCCATCATTTTCTATTCTTTTCTTTGCCATTTTTAAGAAAATATCCTAAACCAAAGAGATTTGCAGCTCCTTTAGTAATGTAAGGAGGAGGAACATTCAAAACAGGACAAACTTTAACACCATTGCAATGAGCTTGAGACCCACCATAGTTCTTTCTCTTCAATGGAGGCTTATTATTTGGAAATGTATAAATATAAGTTGAAGAAGAAGCGGAGAATCCTGATGATAACTTCTTTTGTGATGATGATGATGATCTCTTTGGATTTGGTATTGATGATCCCGTTGAATTGCTTCTGGACAAAAGTGGCAATGAGAAAATTAAACTCTTCTTTAAATCATTTAAGCTACTACTTCTCTTGAATCCCCAAAAAGACTTGGATTGATTCTTTTCCTCAAATTCTGAATTCAAAGCCATAATTTCTTTCTTTCTTGAGTTTCTTGAATTCTCTGAAGTGGTAGCAGTAGTAGTAACATGAGCACACTTTCTTGAATTTCTTGGATCCTCTGAAGTTGTAGCAGAAGAACGGGGGAGAGGAGGGAGAGAAACTTTTCTTGAAAATTCATGTCTAGGACTATGAATTTGGATTGGTAAGATCATACCATCTGCAAAAATTTCATCTGCTAAAGAAGATTCATGATCTAATAAATTACTGCAAAAGCTGAATTCGAAATCAGAGCTTGATTCCAGGAGTTTTGTGTCATCTCTTTGAGGATCTTGCTCGATTTGTACTTCATTTTCTTGAATAAGATCATTAGAGAATGATATTCGAGGGCTTGTTTCTGAACACATACTGGTAGTTATATTTAGTAAAGGAAATTTAGAGACAGAATTTTTCAGAAGAGTTATAATCAATATTAGATCAAGCAACAGCCTATATGAAAAAGATTCAAAGATGATGGGCTAAAGAACAGTACTAGACAAAATTTAATTCTGGTGACTAGAAAGTCAAAAGAAAGAAAGTGGAAAATTCAGAGGATTTCAAAGAACACAAAGAAACAAGAGAAAAAAAAAAAGAAAAAAGAATTGCAGATTTTTTCAAAGGTATGAGATGTGAGTGATTCTTTGAGAAGATTAAAGAATCAGAGAAAGAAAAAGAATGTTCCTTAACTCCTCTGAAATGAATCAGAGACTTGCAGAAGAATTGTCTCCCATTAGTCAGAGTAAAGAAAGAAAAGAAAGAAGACAGAAACAGAGGGAAAGATTAAAAAAAACAGAGATTTTGAAACTAAGAAACAAAAAGAAGAAATGAAATTAAACTTGGGTATATGGTAAAGGAGGAAGGCTATAAAATAAATTTTGGTAGGATTTTGCAGTTACTTTTGGTGAGAATTTGAAGCTTTGTGAAAAACAGAGAGAAATAGACAGAAAATTGATTTCCTTCTAACCAGGGCAAAGAAAAACTGCAAACAAGAAGAGTTAAAAAAATTTTGTTTAAGAAAATGAAGAAAATAATTCTTGTTAGTTTTCTTAAAGAAGAAAAAAGAAGTTGTAAAATTCTAAAAAATATATTTAAAACTCTATTTTAGGATACTTAAAATATTATATAATTTTAAAAAACATTATAAGTTGAAACAAACCTAGATAGATTTATTATTTTCTTTAATTTTTTGTCGTTGAATATTAGTAAAATTGTTAAATATTAGTTACATGAGACATGTTTTGGCCTTTTAGCATATTAAAAATAAAAATTCTGGTAAAATTCAAACTTTTTAGTTACTGGTATGTTTCTGTTTTACTTGATTTTCTTGTTCAAAGGAAAAGTGAGGGAAACAATTTTTTTTTTTCATGTAATTTTGAATATTGTTCCTCTTTATAAAATAAAATAAAATTTAAATTTAAAAAAAGAATTTTTTTATTATTTATTCAGTAATTAGGGATAGTCATGTTGTTGAAAGTTAATTAAGAGAGTAATTTTTAAAATTATTATTAAAGTTTAGATTATGGAAAATATAAAACTCCCCCTCAGTCTCACCATATAATTGACTTTTAGGCTGCTGAAAGCATCATTTGTTCTGTTCTTTGTAAACAATTATTCTCATGCTTTCTAAATTTTTTATTTATTAAATTTAGGGTTTAAGCAATATTTCTATTTTGTCTTTGTTGAAAAAAATCCTCATCCCAATAATTCAAATTCTCTGGTAGTTAATGAATTTTATTATTATCAACAACGTACTTTCATTCGTAATACATATAAAATTGTTATAAATGTGCCAAGTATGTTATTAATAAAAATAAATTAAAATTTTTGTAATATAAAGAAAAACTTTAATTTAGATAAATTTCATTACGAATATATTTGTTATTTTATTCATAAAAACATCAATTTCATTTATGCATATAATTTTCACAAAAAAAAATATTATATAAAATTGATTTTTCTTTCTATATAAATATATATATATATACATATGATATTATAAATCAAAATGACTAATGACAAAAAACAAATTTTATTGTATAAATCAAATATGATTTTGTAAAATCAAATTGTATTTTTGAATTGATAAAATTCAATTTGAACAAACAGCACTAGGAGTTAGTAAGTTAACATTCAAATCAATGAGACAATATTTATTTTAAAAGTAATCCAATAATATTATTATATGATATAATGTTTTAACGTGTAATTAACATGAAAGATCTTAATCTTGCTTGGTCATCTGGTAAAGAAGAAGTCAATGACTTGATGCATTTAATTTCTAACAACAAAATTTAAAAAAAAAATCTTTATGTTATATGATAAAGGGATATAAATGATTTTAAAAGTGATTATTTCATTAATATCATATTATCAATATAAAAAATAAAATATTTTAATTTATTTTGAATTATTTATTTTATTATGAATATTAAAATGGGTATGACAATTACAGTTTTTCTACCAAGTATTTAATTAGTCTTTGCCTTGAACCATAATCAACGTAAATATGGGAATAACAAATTCTGGTTGGGACTTAATTTTAGATTTTGGATACCAATTATTTTTATACAACTAATGGTATAATAGTCAGGGCTTATAATAAAACCATAATATTTATTCCTTTAAATTACATGCCTTAAATTTAGATTTGGTTTAGGGTTGAGTTGGAAACTGTTTGAGCTTAACCCTCCTTTTATATATTCAAACATTGCTAACTAATCCGACTGCATTGTAGGAAAATATAATTTCAATGAAATTAGTTTAAATCAACACTTTTCGACCATAAATTAATCCAAACTCATTGAATATATCAAAATTGTAAATTTAATTAAAACTATATTTGGAATTGGTTTGAAATCCTTAAATTTAATTCTACATAACATTTCAAATTCAGTATTAAATTACACTTTTAAAATATTTAGTATATCAAATTAACTCTGAATTCTTCTCAAATTAAGAGAAAAAATCAATCACTAGCTTTTTTTTTTTTTTTAATTTTCCTAGTTGGATATCTAATTTTAGCCAGCCCTGTATTTCAAGGAGATTATTTGAATTTCTTTTCTGGTTACTCAAGTTAGATATCTAACCTAGTTGATCTAATGTCTAGTCCAATTGACAATTGAATATATATTCCTAATTATCACTTAGAGTTGAGAAAGAGTATTATAGTAATCCTAAATAGAGTTAGGATGAAAAAATATATAGATTAATATATGAAAGACTATCACCTAAATGTCTAATGCTAAATATTTTAGTTATAATAGTATTTAATATATTATTATCTTGATTTTTTCATATAATTGTTAATATCTCTCAATTCATAATGATAATAATAAAATATAATAAATATATCTCTTTTAAATTTTTTACATAGTTAGCTATTTGAAATAGTTTATTGAATTAATTATAAAAAATTTCTTAGATATTCATTTTGAAAAACATTATAATAATTTTTACGGTTTTAAAATTTAATAATCTTAATTTTCATTTCTATTATAATTACTGAAATATAATTTTTTTTAAAATTGTATGCAAATAATTTTTTTTAAAAAAATAATTTGTTGAAGTTTTCTTTATGACGTACTAGTTTTAATTCCTTGCAAGTTGCAATTCACATTTCTGTTAAGCATTAAATAAGTGAAGAGATTAAGATCAACATAAACGAATTTTGAATGATTAAAAGTTTCACATCAACTAACTAATATAGTTAGTAGATCTAATTAATTTAGACAATTGAAGTACATGTTTCTCATTTGCCATGATTATAAAATGAGCTAAAATTTTACTAATGATGAAGAATTTAATAATTTCTGCTGGGTTTTAAATTCATTATAGCCTCTGAACTTTTTACATGATCATTGTCAAATTAATCCATAATCTAATTAAATGATAGAGAATGTTACATGGAACAAAGATGCGAGCATCTATAATATTGAAATTTTTATTTTATATATAAAAATAAATAAATAAATCATGAAATAATGTCATATAATACTAAAGTTAAATATTTGTTCTAATTTTTCATAAATTAAAGTATAGGAAGTAATTGTGTATTAATTAAATTACAAGTTTATAAAAATATAAAAATATAGGTACATAAACTAATTATCGCATTGATATTTCTCATTTATTTATCTAAAAAAATAAAAATAAATTGTGGTCCAACTAATTTAAGAAATGAGATTTTTAATTAAACCGAAAATTAAAAATTTATATTTTTTTAATTGAACTAAAGTGATTTTTTATTTAATTAAATTGATTTAATCAAATCATATAAATTATATAATAGTTATAAATTTTTACCGATTAATTTACACCATCGGATATAGAATGCTTTAATAATTAGCAATCAAAGTAGTGACGGAATCAGGTAGGGTCGTATGGGGTCGACTCCCGGCCGGTCGGTTGAAAGCTAATATATATGAGTCAGGAAGCGCGATCTCCCCTTCCCTCTGGCCGTCCGCTGTAACAGAGCCCCTGCAGCTGCACTGGTGAAAATTTTATCCCCCCTATACAGCCGCCTATTTCGCCACTGAACCAAAGAGAAGTCTGTCCAGCCACCAAATTTTGAGTATTATGTTTAAATTTCAAATTTGAATTTTAAATGTTTTTTTTAAAAAAATGATTAATAATAATAAAAAAATATGCGCTATAATAAATCAAGAATCAAGATGATATAATATTGAGATTAGTTGAAAAAACCAATTTGACTTGTTCACTCTGCTTTAAAGACTGGGCATACAATGTGTGGACATTAAATATTTAGAGATAATATATTTTGAATGTTTCACTGTCTAATCTCTTTCTACAGCAATGCTTAATTATTTAAATATACTAACTTGATTTAATTTTGCTTTTAGATAATAATAAATAAAAAAAAGAAACCCCAGTTTGATTGATTGAGAAAAAAAAAATGATAAACAGTAGAGCTTTCATTAACTTGAAAAGGCCTCAGCTATTATAATAGGAGCAATAATTCAAATCTGTACATCTTGAGATGGAGAAACAGATTTAGGCAAAGAGTGTGCCACTTTATTACAGCAACGAGGCACAAAAGTCCACTTATAAATCTGAAAATTATTAGTCAAAGCAATACAATCTTGTAAAACAAAAATCCAACCTAGAACTGAAAGCTACAGCATCTAATAATTTATTGATAATATCATTACTATCCGATTCGACAATAATATTATCAAAACACAAATCCATAGCTAGCTGCAGAGCAAAAACAATAGCCTTAACATCACATGCCAATAAATCCCATGAGCCTGTTGGGGATTTCCTTGCGCAAGCCACCGGCAAGGGACTTGCTGCCTAGTCCCACCAAGGTGGGATGATCCCTTCTTTGGTGGCCAATTAATTGTAGCCTTCTATTAAAAAAAATAAATAAATTTATAAATATAAAAATAATAATTTTAATAATTTTTTAATAAAAATAATAATTTATATAATTTTTATAGTATTATTTTTATTAGAGTCTCGCTAAATACCTATGTTTTAGTGAAATCCAAGTTCCTCCCTATTAGAAATGCTCTAACTTCAACCTTTTAATTGCAAAAAACAACACTCAAGCTTATAGCATCTGCTGCAGTTATTCAAAAATCTATATTTATTTTGATCCAATTATCCTAAGGGTTATGTCATTGTTGCCTGAGATTTAGCCGAAGTACCTCTAAACTACAACTTGGATCATCTCATAAGGAGTAGTTCGTGTCATATTTGCTATAGTAGAGTGGATTATTTAAACCTAAAACTAGACTCTTTTGTAGATATATTATTTCTGTCAAACCAAATTATGTAACAAATGAAAAACCGCATAACTATAATTTTTTATCAAAAAATGGGAGAAAGTCTCATGTTTTACTAAAATATGGGACTTTCTCCTATACTTACTCAGTTATAAAAGTCAAAAATATAAATTGAATCTTTGAGTTTTGAATTGTGTTTTTTATATTTTTTAATAAAAGGGTTTCGATTTTGGCCAATATTATTTTTTTTAATGTAAGTTGGTCAAATTAAAACTATGACTTTTTATTTTTAATAATAATAATAATAATAATTATTATTATTATTATTAACTTTTAGTTGAGTAATATATTAAAATGTTTTAATATATTATTATTATTAAAATAATAATAACAATGCAAGTAAAAATGCAATAATAATAATAGTAATAATGAAATTATTATTATTATTACTCAATTAAAATTTAATAATAATTATTTTTATTATTATTGTTATTATTTTTATAATAATAATAATTTTATTATTATTATTTAATTATTATTATTATTTTCTAAAATAATATTAAAAAATTTTAATGTATTACACAATTAAGATTTAATAATGATAATAATTATTATTCTTGTTATTATTATTTTAAGAATAATAATATTTATAATTATTATTATTTTCTAAAATAATATTAGAATATTTTAATATATTACTCAACTAAAATTTAATAATAATTATTATTATTCTAATTATTATTAAAAAAAAGTTGGCCAAACCAAAATTATAAACCAACTTACATTGAAAAAAAAAAAAGAATAGTATTGGCCAAAGCCTTTGGCAAACTTTTATTAAAAAAAAATATATGTAACCGAAACTTTATGTATTTTTGACTCCCTTAATTAGGTAAATATGGAGAGAAAGTTTCATATTTTGATAAAATATGAGACATTTCTCCCATATTTTGATAAAAATTTCCGGATTGAGTTTCGGTTTATACTTTTAACTTCCATAATTGAGTAAATATGAGAGAAAGTCTCATATTTCAATAAAAATCCCCAAATAATCTTCTCTATTGAAAGCTACTCCATCAAATTAGCTACCCAATTTTTAAAGCTACTACCATCAATTGCACATACTTGATACAAATGACAAGCATTCCATACTTCTTAAATAGGTCTGCAATCTCAGAACAAATGAATGGAGATTTCAAGCACATGACATAAACAATACAAGAGCAAAACATATTCCATTTGTTGATGAAGGATACAATGGAGTGGCAAAATATCCAATGCCGCCCTCTAAATAAAATTGCTAATTTTTGAAGAAAGTTGCAATTTTCAAATCCTCTTCTAAAATACATTAACAACTGAATTAGAAGAAGATATTTTGTACGGACTGCAACTTGTTTACTATAGCCTCCTAATAACCACTTTTGACCACATAAGAGCATGATGAAATGTAATGCCATATCAAAGAATCATGTCGATATAAACAACTCAAATGAATAGACTTTATCCTTTCAACATCAACAGGGAGGAAAATATCAATTCCAACTTCTACTCATCAATTAAACAAGCTACTTTAGCATTTATTGGCAAATTATTATGTAGAAAAATAATTTAAAAGTCATGAGGTTGAGGAACCCATTTATCATACTAAATACGGATAGAATTACCATATCCAATTTGTCATCTTAAACCAAAATCCAAGACATCCTTGTCCCCAATAATGTTTGTCTAAGTATAACTTGGATTATGGCCTAAAGAAGTATGCATAAAATTAGAAGATAGTTAGTAATAAGTAGGGGTGTGTATGAGTTGGGTTCGATTAATTTTGGAGTATTTTTCAAATCGAACGAACCCGATATATATGGAAAAATCAATCAGAGGTCAACTGATTAGTAGCTAATTTTGATCGACTCACACAAAATTTTGATTCTGTCAATTTTCATAGGTGGGCTCGGATTGGAATATCAACAAAATGAGAAAAAAAATCCTCAATTAGAATAATTAATCATGAAATCCCAAATCAAAATGAGAAAAAACACTAATCAGAAAAAGAGAATAAAACTCACCAATAAGATAAATCAACAAATAAAAACCCTAAAACTAAAAACTACAATTAATTTACACAAACACAACTTATATATTATAAATAACAAAAGAAAAATACAAAATAAAATTAAAAATAAAAAATAAAACAAATAGTCAAATACACAACCTAAAACTAAAAATCAAAATAATAATTTTACAAAATATAACCACATGTTCATCTGAGAGACAATAGATGTTCGAAAATAAAAACTCACTAGTAAGATAATAAGTTCAAAAAAAACACCCTACAATAATTAGATCGATAGATAAAAGAAATTTGGAAAAATATTAAGATCTATGAGAAATGAGATAGAAAAGAAAGAGAAATGAAGAGAGAGTAAGAGAGTTGAGAGAAAATGTTTTTAAGAGAGAGATAATCTGAATGAAAAATGATCTAGGGCTAAAGTTAAAGATGAATATACATTCATCTTAAAGAAAACAATGCCATTATATATATATATATATATATATATTTATTTATTGTATGTAAGTCGGTCAAGTATGGGCTTATACAATATTTTTAGGCCCAACCTAACTGACCGATGTAGATAAAATTTTTTAAAGAAATTTGATCCGTCATCAATCAATCTACAAAAAAGGATCAACCAAACCCAACCTTTCAGCTTCCGGATGGGAGGGTTTGGTCAAGTATAATTATTTTGCACATCCCTAGTAACGAGCCCCCCAACAATCTTACAATGAGGAAAGATTGATTTGAGATTAAACGCCAGCCTTGCTTTGATAATAAAGCCTTATTAAAAAGTTTCCAAAGTCCCTAAAGCCAAGACCTTCTTCATCCTTTGGTTGACACAATTGTTCCAATTGACACGTATGTAACTTTTTCTTCTCATCGTGTTGTCCCCGCCAAAATTTGCACATCATTGTACTAAGTTAATTACAAAAACCTAATGAGAGAATGAAACATTGCATTAGATATGTGGAAATTGTCTGTGCTACAATTTTGATCAAAAGCTCTTTCCCAGCCTATGATAAGAATTTTTCCTTCCAACCTTAGAGTTGTTTCTAAAGCCTATCTTTGATATAGTTAAACACCAAACCCTTATTACGACCAACTTTAGTAGGGAGCCCCAAATACAGCATATGATCCTCAACCACTTTCATGCCCACCTGATTAACCAAACTACTACCCAAGTCTTCATTGACATTTGCACCAAAGCAAAATTTAGATTTGTGTAAGTTAAGCTTTTGTCTTGAAAGAGTTTTATACTGCTATGGGATAGACAAAAGAGTGTCGGCTTTAGAATAGGAAGCTCGAAGAAAAAATAGCAATCATCCTTGAATAAAAATGAGATACTTTTGGAGCATCCCCCACAAATCTGAATGTCATGAAGAGAATTATTGGCCATAGTTGCATTAAGAAGACCTGTTAGTCCCTTCATACACAAAAGATAAGTAAGGTGTTAATAGCTCACCTTATCTTTGTACCACCCCGATCCAAGTAACGTGTTAAATAGTGTTGGAAGAATAGTAAATTTCAAAAAAAAAATTAAATCCGAAAATTTTGAATTTTTAAAAAGGAAAACATTATGCTCATGATAAAGATGATTTTAATAATTAGTGGAATTAAGGGAATTATTGTAATAATTCATGGAATTAAGGGAATTAACATAGAAGTATATATATTGATACGTATTAAATTAAAGTATATACATAGAAAATTTACTTAACAAAAATTTAAATATGATTCTACAATAAACAAAGAAATTCGGGTAAATAAAATAATTAATTGATAATAATTAGGATAATTAATAAAGCTTGATTTTTGTTAGAATAAATAACATGTTACTTATTAAGAATTAAGTGTGGGATTATTACATAAATTATTAACCTATAGTTGGATTATATCAAATGGAGCAAAAGAATGCTAATATTGATAAAACAAAACAACAATATGGAGAAGTTAACAAATAAATAAATTAAACGTATAAGCCATGTCAGAGGGAGGAAGGAGATGCTAAAGTATATTAGAGTACTTGAACCAACCAAAGAGAAGCTAGGTAAGTGGGTAAGTAGTGTAGCATTCTTACATGAAAACCAAATCTAGGAACCGATAGTGGGGCTTCACATAAAACCAGATTTTTGTAATAAAGAAATAGTTAGCTAAATACATGTTGCCTAGTGGCATTATGAACTGTAATCAGTCAACAAGTGTCTTATGGTTAATTAGAAAAAGAGGAAACCAGCTGTAAGTAAGGATACGAAAGAAAAGAAATATAATAATAATAATAACTCTCATCATTCACGTGAAGAGATGTGGACCAAAGTAGCAAAAGAAAATTTACATTTCTGCTATTTTTTAAAACTATAATTTCTGTTCTCCCTTTGAATCAAGAAATTTCAGTAAAAATCTTAGAAGCTAGGGGTGATAGAGTTAGGAAGCCATCAGTTTGTTTTAGCCCAAAATCGAGAAGAAGATGAGAAAGCTTGAACTAGAGATGGAGATGATGATTTGAGGAAGAAAAATTTGAGGCTACAATTAGGTGAGTGTTCCAAACTTAAATTAAGATCCTTTAAAACTCAATTCTATTTATGCTTGAAATAATGTAAAACATGAGTCTAAGATGTGATTAATAAATTAAAGGGATTGAACTAGCTAATTAAAGTTAGGAAATAAAGGGAGATATATTTAGGTGTTGATGCTGAAATATGTGTAATGGGCAAAATAAGTCAGAATGTCCGAATTTATCTAATACACCTAGAGAGTTTCAAAAAGTATGAAAAATTAACTGGAAGCATATTTGTATACCTATAGTTTGTGTACAAAGTTTCATAAATTGTTGAGTTGGTTTGATATTTAATAAAAATGTAAGAAGTATAATTGCCAAGAAAATACTTTCTGGACAGAAACTGAGAGGTTGTGAAACCTAATTTAAAAATATAGTAAATAAACCCAGAAAGTATGAAATTTTTTAAAAAAGTTCATATATATGTTTAAGATGTATGGTTAAAATTTTATAATTTTTCAATGAGTTTTAGTAATAAAAATAAAATTAAAAACATGCACTGCCAGGAAAGCAGTTGAGGAACCAGAATCTATATGTTAAGGTAACATAATTTAAAAACCTAATAAATGAACTCAGAAAAATATGAAATTTTAAATATAAATCCTTACACCCGTTTACTTCATATGGTTATAATTTCGTAATTATTAATAAAGTTTTAATAGTGAAATAAAATTGAAATGTACAGGCTGCCTGGAAAAATCTGTAAACTGGCATATTTAAGGAGTTAGGAAATAAATGAAAAATTAAAATAGGTTTGTGAATATGTTAACATATTTGGAGTTTTTGATGAATTTTTAATCAAGGTTTATACTTAAAACAAATTGAAGAATGTGTCATGTATGCAAGAATAACATGTGAAGATATATAATTGTGGTTAAGTAATGGAAATTTTAAGTTAGAAATTCTACTCTATTAATATATGTTTCATGTTTAAAAGATATAGAAGGATGTAGTGAGACTCAAACTTACAGGAACCCTTCAATAGAATAAGTAGTGAATAATTTCTACAAACCTCTCTAATGGATAAATATGTAAATATAGGTACCAAAGGTTGGAAAGATGGGAAAAATCATGGCTTAAGGTTGGCTAAATATGAGCTATTATTAATCTTTCAAGAAAAAACTGATAAAAGGTTATTTTTAATGCTCTATTAAGAGTTTTGGAAGAAGAAGGGAATTGAATTTGAATCAAAGTTTTGGTGAAAATAGAATTTTGGAATGAGATATACATTGCATTACTGAACATATACATAATATATTTTTATGGAATTTCAAGAAAATTTGTGAAATTGATATAATTGGAGAGAGAATATTGAGCTTTAGTAGAATATAAAATTTGAAGCAAAATCTAACATAGAAATCTAAAGATATGAAGCTAAAAAGTTAAGAACTATTTACTTGTTTAAGTTGACCATATTTTACTATATACATAGTTTCTCTCCATTTGATATTTTTGTGCATGTATGTGATGCTTATGATGGCATAAGAAGTTAGGTTATAGATGATAAGTTACTAAATGATTAGAACTATCCAAAAGATGTGTCAAGTACCATGGAAAGAAAAAGTTGATTGATAATACAATTCAAAAGATTTTAATATGATGAATACAAACATGAATTCCTGCCGTTAAGTATGAATGGGTAAAATATTAATATTAAACTGAATTTAATGAAATAATATTTAAGGAAAAAAAGTAGAGATTTAGATTGAATAATTTATCTTAAGTATACTTAAAATATTAAGTAATGTTAAGATAATAGTTATTGTTAGTAAAACTAATAAGTAAACATAAAAAAAAAAAGAGTTATGTAGACGGATTGTTTATATTATTAGGTTATGAAATCCTAAACATAGTAAATATTATTATGTACATAATTATATATTTTGAAATTAGGAATTTCTAAATGATGAATTTAATAAAACAATTGGGCATTATCCTCAATGAAAGTAATATAAAAATGAATTGGAATTTAAGTAAATAAATTAAGAACAAAACAAATAATATCTAAGTAAATAATGAATTTTATAACTGTTCTAAGGAATAAGAAAATGATAAAATAATTGCATTTATATATTTCTGTTCTGGTATGAAAATATTCTAATTTACTGAGATAAACCTTCCGTGTAAGCTTTTCTAGACTAGCCCGATGACCTAGCTTATTTTGATGTTCATATTGGCAGAGCCCAACCTTAATAGGGGTTAAACTACTAGGCGGTGAATACTGGTATTCTAAAATGCGATTAAGGGAGGAGTTACCGCCCTAATTACTGTAGCCTCTAGCCTATTTGTTGTAATCTCTGACCTATGGTCTTTAATCTATATGTTATGATCTGTCATATGAACATTTTTCTTAAATGATTTCTTTAATGTGCATAATTGTGAATAATATTAATTATGTTCTGATTCGCTTCATACTGAATATTTACCAAGGATTAATTTATTACTATTGAAATTTATATTCTAAATTACTTGTCATTACTGAATATTTACCAAGGATTAATTTATTACTATTGAAATTTATATTCTAAATTACTTGTCATATATTTTTGAGATGATACATCAGAACCTGAATTAAAATATTCTTAAGGAATGACAAATTATAAATTAAATTTTAATCCTCTGTATTTATCTAAAAATAGGTAAATATGATAAAAACATTTAAAGAGAAAATAAGTTGAGAATGAGAATGAATAAATTACAAAACCTGTAAGGTATAGGGAAATGTCTGAAGAATAGTATTTAAAGGAAATATAAGCCAACCCCAACTCGAGCTTGAACAAAATTAGTTTCAAAATTTGAAAGAAAAGATACTATAGGTTTTATAGTAATATGAACTAGATGATACTCTTAAAGAAATGGAAATCCGAAAGTTAAAATATGAGTTTAATTTAAGAATAAATATAAGATTGGAATTATTTTAGTACATTTGAATTGAATCTAAAGATACAAGAAGTTACTTAAGATTTAATAAGCTACTAAAGCTACTAAGAACTTAAAGTGGAAAGTTGCGGCTCACCCCTTGTCTTGTTATTTTTAGTGCTGTTTTACAGGCTGTGCAACTCTGGCTGAAGAAGCACTGTGGTATTTAAGAGTAGCAAAAGAGAAGGATAAGACATCTATGAAAGATTCTGGTTAGATTTATTAGAAGAAAAATATGTGTTGTAATATGAGCAAGAGGTTTGTATATGTTTGTAAAAAAAAAACTTAGTGAAGTTTTACTTTGTAAATATGTTTTGAATCTAAGTTTTACGAGGTTTCGGCGTATTATACAGATCCGAATTCTAGGACTGTTTCACTCCGAATTTGGGGTGTGACAATCTTATGCCCCTAGAAGGACAAATCATAGCTATCGGTTGACCATCTACCAAAACGGAATAAGTAGCTAAGGTAACAAATCTCATATCTATAATACCATGAATGAGAAAAACACAGTTGAAGCAATATATTCTAAAGAAAACTCTTTCTTATCTTGCCGTATGCCTTGGGCATGTCTAGCTTTGATGACATATATTTTTGTCTACTCCTACCTCTCGACTTTAGGTGATGACAAATTTTAAATACAACTAATATATTGTCAATAATTAACCGATTAGGTATAAAAACAACTAATCAATAATATTTCCCAACATACACTTCAATCTGTTTGTGATCATCTTAGTGGGTATTTTGGAAAACACGCTACACAAACTAATCGGCCGGTACTCAGATATAAAATAAAAATTATTATTATTAGAGATTGATTCTTAATTGAATACTTAAGAAATAATTTTTAAATGCATAAATAGAATATAAGATGGTATGATGAAACTATTCAATACCGCAATCAATAAAAATATTACAAATTCAAATTGGGTATATTAAATCTTTAAAAAATTAATAGTTTGTAAATTCAAGTTCAGGTTTAAATAAGATGTTAATATTTTTTAAATTCAAGTTCAGAGTGTATTTACTATATATCTATAATATCTTCTAAAAAAGAAAAATAATTTTAATATATATATATATATGCATATAGGTTTAAGATCTGTCCTATTGAGCATGCAATATTAAATTTTATGTAATAAGAATAAGAATATGATGTGGAAACGTTATGCAACACAAATTTTTCATGGGATTAATTTTGAAAATGCGACAGATTAATGAAATTGAAATGTTCAGGAGAAGTTATTATAACTGAATTAATTAATTACGCATAAAAAAATAAATTGTAGTTTTTCTTCACTAGAAAAATTATTATTTAGATCCGGTTTATATATATCCGACCAATAAAAAATCACCAAAAAAATAATAATAGAAAAATTAAATAATTTTATTGGCTGAGTGTATATACACCCGTCTAGTTAAGTCATTCTTTCTTCACTAATTCAGCTCTTATTATTGGATACTTAATTATATCAGCCTATAAATTGAAAAAAATTCCCTAAATAAGTTTCAGAATTTTATTTATGAGTAAATTTTAGTTTTATTTAGGAGTACGCCTTACTAAAAATAGTCGCACTTGAAGGTCGTGTCCTAGCTAAATTAAATTAATCATCAATTGTTTGCATTTCTTTATCAACGAGAGAGAAAATAAAAATAGAAATAATATTTTATTTATATTGTGTTTGTTTAGTTTGCAGATTTTTTTATTTTTTATTTTTTAAAGCTAAGAACTATTTTTATTTTTTGGTTTATATTTTTTAAAAACTTATTTTATATTTTTAAAAATTATATTATAATTATTAAAGAAAACAAGTACCATAAAGTGACTTTTTACATTAAAAAAGAGTTCTATTGACATAAAATATTTTTTTAATATAATAAGCCTCAAAATCATATTTTATGAATTATATATTTAATAAGCTGAAATACAATCTAATAACAATTGCATCTCTGAAGATTAATTATCCTTTTTCAAATATAATATAAAAAAAATCAGCTATTTAGCACGAAAATAGTTTTGTTTAATCAATAAATTTTGTTTTATTTAAAAAAAATTAAAAATAAAAAACAAAAATCATTTGAAATACAGCCTTATTAATTTATTTTACTGATACGAAAAGATTTATAATTATTTTTTTAAAAATATGATAAGCTATCAAACATTGAATCTTCAACTAACTATTTAAAGAATATCGTTATTAGCCGTTTCCAAAAGATGAACGTTTGAAATAGGAACTGGAAGGAACATCATAAAACTGTCTTGATGATCTCCACACTGGACATTTTAATTTAAGACTTCTCATAAATAATAACATTTTAATTTCTTCAGTCTGGTGGAGAATTTTTGAGAGCCATTCCTTGTCAAGTTTAGCCTCTCTTCTCTCTCTTTACCGACATGGCTCTAAATCTTCTATTTCCATCTTATCTTTCTAATCATTTCCATCTTAATTCATCTCATCTATAACATTAATGTTTGGGTCTTTAATCGGTTTTTCTTTTTGTAAAGGGGCTTACATTCTCAATTCTCATATTGATAGAAGGCTTAATCTTTTTTGTTTTAAATCAATTACCCTTAAATAATGACTAGTCGGACTCAGTAGCAGTTAAATCTCATTTCTTTGATTTTTTTTTTTTTTTTTTTGTTCACTCGTCTAAGAATGTGCAGTCTATTTCGATTAAGATTGATCTACTATTTTGACATAAGTATTTTATGTCTCTCAATATCCCTCCCAAAACAGAGACTTCGCTCTCTCCTAGCCGTGACGAAGCATTAATGGCATTCCCAAGACTTATCTACATTACACAATATCATTGTCTATCAATGTGATTCTCCCAAACTGTTTATGCTCAGGCCAGATCCTTTTAGTCTTAGAGTGGTCTTTGCTTGTTCTGTTGATTCATCATTGAGGCTAATTGTTAGTTTTTGCAAGTTCAGTGATGCTTGTTTTGTTCATGTTTTCCTAAATATTTATAGATACAATTATATGTTTCCTTTTTTTTTCTGGCTGTGTTGCTTTTGTTGTAGAGCAGTAGATTTGAACTTTTGTTGTAAGATGAATGGCGCAGTTTGGCCAGTCTCTAGTCTTTTATACCCAGAAGGTTTTCATGAACCTTCCTTTGAATTTGTTGTACTTTCTTCTATCTAATGACATTTCACTTCTATTGGGAAAAAAATACATGTATAATTTACTAGATTTGATTCAATTTAGCTAATTTAAATATTTCTCAATTTTAGAATGTTAATGTTCTATATTTATTTATATTGCACTTAAATTTAAAATAAAATAAAAATTATTTAATTCTTTCAATTATTAATATATTTTTTAAAATTCTTAATAATAATATTTAAATATGTTACATTTTAATTTAATTTAGTAGGATTTAAATGGTTTTATTGATTTGTGAACACTCATTAGGAGTGAGTATTTTTCGATTAACTAATCGAATATTCTGTTAATCAACACAATATTTAATTTAATTAACTGACCGTATTAAATCATGGTTGATTCAGTTAAAAAATTTGGATTAAGTCAATTTTTAATTCGATTAATAGTTAATTAGTTCGGTTTGGTCGGTTAACTGTTAATCGAAAATTTAAAAAATATAATTTTTATTTGATTATATAGTAATTTTTATTTAATTTTTTAATTATATAATTTTTTATTATAAAATAAATTTATTTTTGTTTAATTTTTTAATAAATTTTGTTTAACTATTTAATTATATTAGTTTTTTATTATAAAATAAAAATATATAGTCAATTAATTAATTGAACTGACAATAATTAAAAATTATTCTATTCAATTTAAAAAAAGTAACTTTAAAAAATAGATTAAAATTCTATTTGATCCATTAATTAATTAACCGCTAAATGCGCCACTTAACATTCATAATAGCTTGCTAGCAAAGTTCTATTCTTGTTCGACGAGGGGGCCCACATATATCACCTGTACTTGGAGTAGGTCTCGGTTGGCATTTTTAAGTATATTTGGTCGGTCCACATATATCACCTGTACTTGGAGTAAATTTTATTTTAGTAAGCAATGACCACAAAATGGTAAATATTTAAGTATATTTTTAATCGGTCCAATCCAATCAGAGATTTACAAGTAAAACAGAGACATTTTATCTCATCACATCACCCCATGAATTACAAATTGGAGTTTTCGTGATTGTCCACTTCTTCTTAGTAAAATTTATATGTAAACCTGAAATTAATCATAATGGCGAATCCCTAACAAACTCGGATGTCAACCTGAAATACCATCATATATATTTTTACCTTGAGGTTGAGCTCAAGTTATTAGTTATATATAGTATATGAATCCTTAAGGCTTGATTCCTGGAAAAGCCAACTTAACTTTGAAGTTTTTGTTCTATCTCCTGTAGAGCTCGGTCCTGTTAATTTTCCAACTGTTTTTTTCAGGATTGTCGCTGGCTAAGCTTTGTCTTTTCTCTTAGGAGTTATGTTTTTTTTCCTCTTTTTTTAGTATGTTGATTGGTTTATTTTTATATGTGATTAGAAAAGGGATGATTTTACAATTTATCTGCATGGTAGAATGAGTTTGTATAGATCTGATGTTGACTGGGATAGAAATCACGAATCTTTTTAACGCTTCAACTAAATCTTTTACTCTCAGAAGTTCATCATAAGCCCCTCGTTCTCTATCAAAATGCAGAAGCCTCCCATCCATCCTCCTCTCTGAAATTTGTTTAAGAATTCATTTCCCATGATCTGTTCTTCTGTTCAAGAATGAGGAAAATGTCGAGTCATTGCCGCATGCAACATCTTCATTTTCTCTCTCTCCTAGCGATTTTTTATTCTTTGTATGATTTCTAATCCAGGGGATGCTCTATATTTCTTTTTTTCCAAGGAAAAGATTGTGCTTTTCTTTGGCGTCCGTTACTAGTAGTTCTAGATTTGTTCTTATCTGTGTAATTAATAAATGTCTCTTTATCTTGACATATGTATTAAAAGAAAAAACATGTTAAAAATATTGAAACTACTAGAAAAATGAGTGAAACTCCAAAATTTCATGAGCAATTAGCCCAAATAATAGCAGCCAACCATTTCAACACGTGCTAGTGCCAGTGCACATTCCAATATGCTTTGGCCCAAAGCTGAAGCATGAGAGGATAGCAAGTTGCCATAAGCTTAAAAAAGCAGTTATGAGACAAACACGACACTCGTTGGGCGTGGAATTGTTTTCTTGACTAAGATTTACTAATTACCAGGGCAAAAGGAGTGAAGTATTTTCCAAGTCTTCTTCTTTTGGAAATCAAAGAAGGGGGCAGCTTTTCATAGATTGAATTGGTAATTCAAAAGACGCAAGTCTGATTAAGGAAAAATAAACCCATTCCTAAAGCACCCACCAAAGATGATATCACCATTCATACTCACCTTTTGCTTTTGCTCTTTGGAATCTAAGATTTTGCTTTGGCATCACCCCATAATTTTCCATGATTTCTCCATGTTTGCTTAACTGCTTTAATCCTCGGGACAAGTACCTTCTTCATCTCATCTGAATGCATCCGAGCGGAATTGTATGCTTACCGAAGATGTTTATGCCCACCCAAGGTGTTTATGCAGTATCCATGCTGGAATTCCTATGCATGTATGCATTAAAAAAAAAAACTGCCATATTTAAGATGGTGATAAACCCTCAAGGGAGCTTGGTCATTGTCAGAAAAATATGAATGTATATTTTTCCAGGCCGATCTATACCGGTATACACGCACTTATAATATATATCCCCTTCTTTACAAAGACTAAATTTCATAGTTAGAAACAAATATAAGGGTAAAGGCAGCATACCAGAAATGGATGATCTATGAACAATTGCATTGCCAAAACAAATCGTAGATTGTTAATGAAACAAATAAGATCATCGTAGGTCAATAACATCAAACTTTAGGTTGGGATTCATATAGACATCTGTACAGGTGTTGTAAATCGGCCCACCATCTGGAGGTTGATTATGTGGATGAAATCCGCGTTGCTGGCACTGTCTTATGATTGACATGCCACCAGGGGTTGTCAACCGAAAAATCCCATGCTTTCTGCACAAAGGAAGGATTACATATGATCAAAGTTTGATGTGCAAGGCGAAGACGGAAAAAAAAGGGGTTACCAAAATAGTTACCTTGCAGCATCCTTTGGTGCCATGACAATGGCAACAGCTTCTGGCAACATAATCTGCAGAAAAGATAGTCATCTACGTTAACAATAATAAAAGTGAGCAAAGCATAGAAGCCTTCTTAGCTTACATGCGCGAAGAAGTCATTTCTCGTAAGATCATGCCAAAATCCTTTTAAGGTCCGTTTGGATAACAAGGATATAAACCCTGGATTTGGATTCAAGTCAAATCTCTTGTTTGGGTCATTAAAATAGAGTGAATTTGGATTTGATTCAAATACCTAGTAAAATCTAACAGACCAAAAAGTATATTCAAATACTTATTTTTTTCCTAGTTATTTCAAATCTACCATCTCTATCTTTATACAAAAAAACTTTTTTTTTTAAAATTTAAAATCTAAATTTCAAATTTCTTACGCTTCTGAAACAATGAATTCATAATTCTATAGATTTCAAATTATAGATTCGAAGTATGAGATTTGAAATCTATATTTCAAATCCAAATCCATGCTTTCAAATGCATTCTAGTTTACATTGAAGTCAGAAGTCAAAATACCTAATAGGACATGAACCAGATGAACTAGTTTTGAAGTCCTCTGGAAATCTTAGGAGTTGTTTTAGGCTGCATGAGTAGAAAGGACTGAATTGGATATGCCATTATCATTATTATTGTCATCATCATCATCATCATCATCATCATTATTATTTTTTGTTTTTGAACAAAGTCTAAAATGATCTTTCTATTCTACATTTATCAAAAGAATTAGCCCTAGATCAGACAGAGTAGAAAAGAAGAATCCATATAGCCGATTCCAATTAACTTGGGATTAAGGCTTTGTTGTTGTTGTTCTTCTTGTTGTTGTTGTTTTTGAACAAAGTCTAATGTTTTTTGTTTTTGAACAGAGTCTAATGTTTGTTGTCATGTAATACTAATAAGCTGGACAAGTCAGTCAAAATAATAAATTAAAGATAACTGTAACACTCTTTATTTTACCTATTACTTTAAGATAACCTTTAATTTATACATTTTAGTAAAAATAATATCTAATATGTCATTTAAATGTTTAATATGTATTTTAAAATTTTATTTAGATTAACATTAATGTAATATTTTCAAATATTTTGCGTACAAAATGACAAGAATTTACTCTTGGGACAAGAAAAGTGGTCAATGTTGGAACAAGCTTGTCCTAACATAACACAAGCACATTTGTCTTGGCATTTTCTGTCTTGTCTAGTCCAACCTAACCAAATGCTATAAAATGTTTAGATTTGAGATTAGTGATACCAGGATTGCAATGGTTTTCATTTAGTTCTGCTATTGATTAAAAAAGAATCATTGCAATATTAAGTTGTGTGGTGCAACTCCTCCAAGATTTCTGTTTGTTTAACCGATTCCTTTACAAGCCCTAGTTGTTCACAGACCTATTTAGCCATAAGGTGAGCACTTTCTTTAGACTAGCACTTCTAAAACATAGCTTTTCTGATGTTAAACTATTATCCTAAATCAACCATTCCAATTAAATACCAAAACATGAAGTCATATTACTTTCTCCACAATGAGCATGAACTTTTAAAATTATAGGAAGAGCAAATCACCTGATAAGAGTAATGTGTGTGAAGATCAATTGATGACATGAAACAAGACTGTGTAGGATGTGTCTGCACATGGGGAGAAACCAATCAGTAAGAAAAAACAAAAATCAACCAAAATAAATAAATCAAAGATGCCTTCTAACATTAGAAGATTAAACTAGATGCAATTAGATGAAAAAAAATTTGCTTTCTACCATAAATAATAAAACCACAACGACCTAAATAACCTTTCATTTCAAATTCTCACTTATTGAAATGAACTCCCAAAAGATCTTCACCAATTGCAAAATCAACCTCATTGTATAATAAATCATGCAATGACCTCTGATCTAACTAAATTAGATCAGCATTAGGATCTCACAAGTATCTTTGATCAGTGTCATTCTTGCTGCCAATAAATATTAAGAAATTATTGTTTTCGGAGGAGGAATAGTTCCTCTAACTATAGCACACGAGTAGCCAACTCAATAAATGAAATTCTTACTAGCAGTGATTTTCCCCACTATATTCCTACTATGTAACATCACAATCCTACTATAGGGCATATGTTCATTTAAATAATCTTTTACAACTTCAATTCACAATATAACATCATTGATCAAGGTTATTATTGATTAGAGATAAGGTACTCACATGAATCCACCCAAGGGGAAATAAGGATCGCTTATCCTGCACTTCAAATATTTCCTCTTCATTTGTGGTCTGACACTGAGTAGAAAGTATACATTTAATGACCATCTCACCATCACAGAAATTTAAACAACAAAAAAATGAAAAAACCATCATCAATGTATAAGAGAAACTGCCATACCGAATCTGATGTAGATTCCTGCTTCGGGATAATAAGAGCCGTTACATAGAACTTTCTGTTTTTCTACATATTGGAGATTAATTGAACCATCAGCATTGTAATTTTTAAGTTATTTATTTGACATGCAACTTGTGAAGATAACAGACAGTGATTCTAAGTTAGCAGCACTTACAAGAGACCCAGCTAGCACGCCACAACTTTCTAAATTCTTATCAGTATTTTTCTTTGCCAGCTTCATGAAAGTCTCCATCATTGTGGTTGACTGTAAAGAAAAACAATAGTTAGTCATGGTTGTTAAAAATGCTCGACTCTTACAAGTTTTGATTGTATATGAGTTATAAACAGGTCAATCATTGAAAATGTATGCAAAATCAGATTCAAGTAAAATCGAGCTAAGATCATGTAAGAGCAAATGTATGTTATTTAGTTGTTCTTTCAAAAATGCCTTTAGCGAAGGACAAATTGATTTTTCTTTTTTATTTACTAATTAGACTTCCCAACTACGTCCGAACTTTGTAACCTCATAGCTTTAATACCATTAAGTGAAAGCTCGTATGGTACAAATTATTTTTTTTTAAATAAAAGTAATTTGAATCTTAATTTAGCATAGTACAAAAAGCATTTTTCATTTTTATTTATTAATTAGACTTCAACTAAGTTCCGACCATGGAACCTCATAGCCCTAGAAATGATTTTTAATACCATTGGTGAAAGCTCATTGATGAATATTATTTTCTTCAAATAGAAGTAACTCAACTTATATTTAGCATTGTATTAAGAATCCTGCATATAACTTTTATGTAAACATGTACATAAAATTTGTTTAAGATTATTCGTATAGTTTGTAAAATCTATGTTACAAGTCAATTTCAGGATCAAAGTTTACTCCTCTTTGATTCTAGGCTAAAAATGCAAATTTGCCAACATTTGTCAGTACAATACCACAAATCAACACATGCTCCATCCCAATTTTTTTTTCATACTCTGATAAACTAAAAACAAGTAGTTCATAACTTTGGAGAATATACAAACTCGCATAACCTTCCTAAAAATACCCTCAATTTCTTCTGCGGACCACATTAGGATAAGTTTGTAGATCATTAATAGTTAGCTTCAAAAAACAAAATAGGGAAATGCATAGACATCCCAAAATGTGAAAAATGGAAAAAAATTTACAACAGGGAACAAATAACACTAACAATTTGCATCCTCAAAAAGTGACGCAGCGTATATGCGTTTGAACAAGAATTAAACACTGTTAATTCTTAACAAGTTTAAATCACAAGAAACATAGGAGAAAATCGCAATATGCTTTATTGAAGTAAAAAAAGAGTATCCCTCAAACAATGAAAAACTTGGCTATTTATAGCCTTCCAAAAGCAATCCTATTCCAGTTCTACTTAGGAAACCTAATAGAAACAAAAGTTCTAATCTACTAAATTAAACAGAAATCCATACTAAGTCAGAAAAATAAAAGTTCTAGTCTACTAAAGAAACAAATAACAAAAATCCAAACTCAAATAGGAAAAGGAATAATTTAATTATGTTGTTGTCCGTTTAATTATACAGTTGTCCATATTATTCCGCATCATTCCCCTCCACTTGAAAATAACTCGAACTCGAGTTGGCATGATTGTCGGAATATAGCAGCTCCTCGGAAGAGTGAAACTTAGAAAGGTCCGCCACATTGAAAGTATTAGAAATTCCCATCTTTTTTGGAAGATCCCACATAAGCATTGTCATTAATCTTTTTGATTATTTTGTAAGGATCATATTTTCTTGGTTGTAACTTGCTGTAAATACCTGTTGGAAATCTCTCACGTCAAAAAAAGACCATCACTTGGTCCCCTACATTGATAGAACCTTCTTGCGATGTTTGTCAGCTGCTTATTTAAACTTTGCATTTGCTTCTTCAAGCTTTTTCTTTACATCAGTTAGTATGTTGTGCTACTCAGATGCCATATTAGCAATTGTGCTAACTTCTTTTGACTTAGGCAATTGAATTAGATATAAGACGTGTTGTGGTTCCTTGGTATATACAATTGAGAATGGTGATCTTCTAGTAGCACTATGAATAGCACTATTGTATGCGAACTCCACTTGTGCCAAGGCCAAATCCCATTGCTTTGTTTTATCTTCGCCAATACTTTGGATCAATTTGCCCAATGTTCGGCTGACAACTTCAGTTTGTCCATTTATTTGTGGATGAGATGTAGTACTAAAATTCAAGGACGAATCAAACATATTCCATAAAGTCCTCCAAAAATGGCCAAGAAATTTACTATCTCGATCTAATGTAATAGTTTTAGGCACACCATGTAAACGAACCACTTCTTTGAAGAATATTTTGGCTAGACGCATGTGCAGTTCTCGTACAAGTAATAAAGTGCGCCATTTTTGAAAACCTAACCACCACCACAAAAACAGAGTCAACCCCTCTTTGGATTCGTGGCAAACCAAGGATAAAATCCATGGATAAATCTTTTCAAATATTGTTAGGTACAAGCAATGGCATATGAAGACCGGCATTACTAGTTTGACCTTTAGCTACTTGACAAATATAGCAACCCTCCACAAATTTACTCATCTTTTCTCAGTCAATGCCAATAATACCTACTTCCCACAACAGAAATAGTTTTATCACGGCATAAATTACCTGCCAAACTGCCACTATGCAAATCCCTAATCAATTTTTCTCCTAGTGAGATTTTAGGAATGCAAAATTCATTACCCCTCATAAGAAAACCTTCATGAATATGAAAATCGCCTATTGGTTGAAAATTAAGGCATTTGCTCCAAACTTCATGAAAATCTCCATCCTTAGCATACATAGTCTTCATCTCATAAAATCCCACAACTTCTAGTTTCATGGTAACAAGCAAATCAGCACACCTACTTAATGCATCAGCTACTTTATTTTGTACACCCGATTTATGTATCAATTTGAAAGGAAATTTCTGCAAAAATTGGGACCATCTCGCATGCATTTCTTTGCTAATTCGCCTTTGACTATTGATTCAATGAGTCATAGTCTGAATAAAGAATGAATTCACGTCCCATGAAGTAATGCTCTCGAGTCTTCAATGCACGCACGATAACATAGAATTCTTTGTCAAAAGTAGTACACTTTCATCTTGCTTCACTTAATTTTTCACTGAAATAAGCCACAATCCTTTTCCTTTGAGAAAGCACGCCTCCCACTCCAACTCCACTTGCATCACACTTAACCTCAAAATAAGGCATCAAAATTTGGTAGTGCTAGAACAAGAGTTGTACACAACTTCTCTTTGAACACTACAAAGCTCACATCGGCTTTGTTATTTTATTGAAATTTTTCCTTCTTCAAGCATTTAGTAATAGGCACTACAATAGTGCTAAAATCCCTTCTTCGTACCTTAGTGATTGATTGTGGCGTAGGCCAATCTCTAATTGCCTTTACCTTCTCCTCATCCACTTGAATTCCATTTTCCCCAACAACATAACCCAAAAACAATAGTTTCTTGGTCATAAAAGTGCACTTCTTTAGGTAGACATACAATTTGTTTTTCTTCAAAATTTCTAGAACATCCCATAAATGCTTTAAATGGTCCTCCTCAGTCTTGCTATAAATAAGGATATCAAAAAAGTAGACAATGACAAATTTTCCAATGAATGGTTTGAGTACATGATTCATAAGCCTCATAAATGTACTAGGAGCATTGGTCAATCCAATGGCATGACCAACCACTCAAACAACCTTTCCTTAGTCTTAAAAACGGTCTTCCATTCATACCTAGGTCTAATTCGAATTTGATGGTATCTGCTCCTTAAATATATTTTGCTAAATGCTTTCGCTTCATGCAACTACTCAAACATATCCTCCAATCTAGGGATTGGAAACTTGTATCCCACCATGATCTTATTGATGGCGAGGCTATCTACGCACATTCTCCAACTACCATCCTTCTTTGGCGTGAGTAGAGCTAGAATTGCACATGGACTCATGCTTTCTTGAATATGCCCCTTCCGCAATAGCTTTTCTACTTTCTCTTTAAGTATCTCACTCTCCTTCAAACTCATTATGTAGTGAGGTAAACAAGGAAGGTTAGCACCAGGTATTAAATCAATATGGTGTCGGATATCTCTCATAGGTGGTAACCCAACAGATAATTCTTCAGGTATTATCTCTTGAAACTCCTCCAATAAGGCTTGGACCGCTTCTGGGTGTTCTTTCTCTTTTGGTTCTTCTTCATTAGCCAATGCTTGTTTAATACTAAAGCATACACCACCTTCATTTCCTTGAAAGCTAACTCGAATTCGTGCTCCTTGTGAATGAGAATAAAAATATTTCGCCCCTCTACTTTAGATGATTTGGGTTTATGGGAAGCTTTCATTGGTAATAAAGTAATCTTCACACCATCTTTCTCCAATTTATAAGTATTTTCCCTACCATTATGTTAAGCGGCTACATCAAAATGCCATAGTCGCCCAAACAATGAATGGCAAGCATCCATATCAACCACATCAAAATACACATCTTTACATTTACCAATGGAGAATACCACCTTACACCTTTCTATTATGCGGATTTTTTCAGCTGCCTTACTCCAGCTAATGGTGTATGGATTCGGATGCTTTTTAATAGTAAGCCCCAATTTCTCAACAGCATCCTTTCCAATGATATTCTCACAGCTGCCGTTGCCAATATAACATCAAATAAACGATTAAAAAATCTTCTTACTATATAGGTTTGTGACTCCTCTTCTTCATATTCATCTTCCCCATCAGGACCACAATAGAACTCTTCTTCTTCATCATCCTTCTTTACAACATTGATCGATTTTTCTCAGTGAACAATTACTAGATTGATGACCAAATTGATTGCATTTGAAACATTTCCCCATAACTGGTCTAGCGTAAGGATTTTGTGGCTTTTGGGCTTCTTTCAAATCACCCACCTTCTATTTTCCAATCGCCTTATCTACCTTTCGATCAACATTGGTATTGGAGGTTTGAACTGCTTTATTTATCACTAGAAATCTTATGACTATTATTCCCAAAATTTCTACGGATATAATTAGGTTTATTCTTTTCTTGCATCATCATTTCTGCCTTAAGAGCCACGTTCCTTGCTTTAGCCATTGTCTGAACCATATGCACTCCAATCTTCTCAAGAATACTTGGCTTTAAACCATCAAGATAATGGGTAACTTGTTGTCCCTCGGTCTCTTTTAAGTCATTCCTCTCAGCGAGCCTTATAAAATCTGCAACGTATTCATGAACTGATTTTTGCCCTTAATTGCAGTGTTGATATTGCTGACATAAAATTTGCTCATAGTCAGAAGGAAGGAAATTGTGATATAATAGTGATCTCATTCGTTGCCACATTCTAATTGGTGGTTTCCCTTCACGAATCCTCCTTGTTTGCATGCCACCATGCAGAAGCCTCCAACCTTCTTCCTTCCCCCCCCCCCAAAAAAAAAAATTCCCTTCTTTCAATCTACAGGGCACAAGCCTAACCGTTTTCTCCTCTGAGGTTTTAGCATACTCAAAGAATTTATTTACATCTGCAACCTAGTCCAAGAAATCTTCTATATTCAGATTTCCATTAAAAGTAAGAATGTCTACCTTTAGTTTGAAATCATTGTTATCTCGGTCAATACAGTTATTTCTTCCAAAACCAACAACGTTTTGTGACGGTTCTGGAAAATCCTCTTGCTCATTGGAATCCTCCACATAAGCCAATTGTTGTTGTTGATTCGCAGGAACAGGTTTGGCGACAGGCCGTTCGCGGGCTAAACCATCCCTTGGAAGAGGCCTATCATCATTCCCGTTTCTACTAGCATCAAGGCCAACAACATCTAGTCGAGCCATAACTTCGTCAAAGCACTGATTCATCCGGCGTTGAAGTCGTAGTTCTGCTTGTTCAATTTTACTTTCAACTATATGCTCCATAACTCTGATTGCTGCCCCAAAAATCTTTCGATCTAGGGGCCTCAGTCCTTCGATCACCATCGCTAGAACCGCTGCTTATCACACCCGAGTCGTTAGCCATCACTCTGATACCAACTGACGCAACGTATATGCATTTGAACAATAATTAAGCACCGTTAATTCTTAACAAGTTTCAATCACAAGAAACTTAGGAGAAATTGCAAATTGCAATATGATTTATTAAAGTAAAAAAGAGTATCACCTCAAACAATGAAAAACTTGGCTATTTGTAGCCTTCCAAAAGCAATCCTATTCTAGTTCTAGTTAGGAAACCTAATACAAATAAAAGTTCTACTCTACTAAGTAAATAGAAATCCATATAAGTTAGAAAAATAAAAGTTCTAGTCTACTAAAGAAACAAATAACAAAAATCCAAATTCAAATAGGAAAAGGAATAATTTAATTATGCTGCTGTCCATTTAATTACTGCTATCCATATTATTCTGCATCACCATATTATTCCGCATCAGAAAGATTCCTGATTGAGCTCAAAACTTCAAAGATATATCAAATCACGGTAAATATATGAAGAAAAGGTTGTTGAGGAACTTACAATATGCAGTTGCAAGGGGGATTCAGAGCGAACAATATCATCCGGTGAGGAAATGTCCATTTTATTTTCTACTTCAATAACTTGAGGAGGCATCGATGGTATCAAATCTCGTACTTCCGCAAGCACAGCTGGAGGAGATGGTTGTCTAATCAGATCTGTCCGAACTGGAATATCTGTTGTTTCAAATGAAATCATAGAAGAAGGTTCTTCAGTATGGTGCTTCTGACTATCATCATTCACAGTAAGAACTGATTCTAAACATGATCTTTCAGGTTCTGGGTTGCTACTCTCTGATTTTACTGTAAACCCATTTTCTATGGACTGTTGCAGGTTATGAAGCTCTGAATTGCTGCAGTTGTTTTTCACTGTAACTGCATTTTCTGTAGATAGCTGCAGGCTGTTTTCACATGTAGATCCACAGAATGAAACAAATTCAATAGTCCATAATTTTCAAGGGAAAAAGAAAAAGTTAAAAATTAAATAACAATACCATCACATAATGCCTTCCAAAAATATCTTGTGATTAATCTCTTGCGGTTGCCATTGAATATGTATTGAAATAAAAATAGTAGTTAAATAAAGTACTTCCAAAAGCTAGAGAAGATTCAAACCTGGGGATTTCAACTGGAGTGACGTCTAAGTTGCTTGGATACTGGATCTACATTTATATCAAATAAGTCATCAAAAGTTTTGTGCTAAGGAACCAAAATAAAAAATGAAAGAGATGGATAACACTTTACTCCTATATTACTCCTGGGAGGCTGCCACTGCCCTTGAAGCCCATTTGGACCCAATATGGAATGTCTAGAGAGAGTCTCCTCCTTTGGGAGTGGGAAGTTTATAGATCTGCAAGAAGTAAGTCAACTTGCAAATGAAGTTCAAGGTACCAAAGTTACCATTTATGATTCAAAATAAAATTATTGCCATAGGCATTGAAGTTAGTAACTTTGTTAAACTGAATAGACAGAATAAATAAAATTACTCTCTTGGAATCGTATACTCGTTTCATTCCCTTAAACCAAGTTGTCTTATACCATCACACCCATGCTAACCAGATCACCTAATTAGGCCGCCCAAAAGGCTAAGATTGGCGGATCAACCATACTGCCAAAATATAAACTTCAACTACACTTGTCAAACTGAATGTTGTAAAGCTGGTAGAGAACTGTAATGTACTAAAGGTCATACAACACATATGCAAGTCTACATGGTAGGGAATACATCCTCCCCTATTTATTAGTTATAACCCCTTAATCTTTAGCGCACTTGAAATGTTAAAAAATTAATATTTAATGTCATTCAAAAATATGCAGAAGTTTTCTTTTTTATTTGAACACCACCAGTCCATGCATTTGAGTGAGCAAAGTTTAACAATTGATAGAAGACATCTAATAGGAACAAGAGAAACACCAGAGATTCTTAATTTTGGATGCCAATCTGCACGTTTCACATTCTTACAGTTTCAATAAAGATGAAAACAAAGCATTAATGAAGTGCATAAAATCTTAAGGAATTTATTCATGAGAATATTTATAAAACAAGTTACTACAAGCTCCATCTTAATATAAAGTAAACGGTGGAGCGCTCACACGGTGCCACCATTCAGTGTCAGAATAGAACTGAAAGTAAATAGTATAGAACATAGGGTACTAAGGAGAGAAGCTTTAATTGCAGAAAAGCAAGAACTTCGACTGTCTTTAGACCATTAGAATTCAAGTCAAACTAGGTGATATCACGCTTTTATGAGCTGTAGAGCAAACAGAATAACATTTTTGCAAAGCAAACGTTAGAAATGAAGGTGCTGGGAGCATACTAAAGCGCTGGGAGGCAAACCCTTCTATTCGAGGGAGAACCACATCATTATTTTGAACACTTACATTCTCCGGAACTGCTCTTCCAGTGGCCTAGCTCGTGAGAATTGTTGAATTCTTGAACCCTGAGAAACAAAGTCTTGTGCAGCTGGTCTCAGTCCCTGCAAAAGGCAGAGAAGTAACCAGATAATATAAAACAAGGAGTACAATAACAAAGAGTAAAAGGAGAATTTCTTCCTAGCTACAGAGTTGATGCCAAATTGTTGAAAATAGCAAAGTAACTAGCGACTAATATGAAATTTTAACCATACCTTTGTCACATTATAGTTAGTTGAGGTTTGCTTTCTAACAGGTGGCCACTCAAGTGAATCATTTTGATGCACATAGCCCTGCCCATTTACTTGATGTGTATGTTTTCTATTAAATTCATTGATCTTCTGCTGCACTTCTGGTTTCAACTTCTCCAACTCACTCACAGCATTCCATAATCTCTGCAGCAATAAATTAAAATGAATTTAAGCCCCAAACTTGAACGTGAAATGCATTCTATAAAAAGAAAACAAGAGGAAAAAGAAAAGGACAATATTACCTTTTTCAAATGAACTTTTTTGCTTTGTTGAGATGCCCCATAATCACGATGGCATGGTATTGTTTCTGACACCAAGCTAAAGCAAGAGAAGTAGTGGTAGAAGTAAAATGTTAATTGCTACATCATTTTCATTGACAAAAAATTGAAGCAAAATCTGAATTTCCATCAGAATCAAATTCCCCATCCCCCTCAAATTTTACATTAAAAATTCAAAGCTCCTGCTCTCACCTTGAAAACCTTAATAGCATAATATACAGATCTATTATATTTTTTTCTTCTCGAAATATGTCAGCCTGCAATAGACCAAGTACGTTAAAAATCAAAATTAACAATTTTAGCACATTGAAGCACATTGCAAAGGAATTAAAGGCATTTATGGCACAGCATTACTCATAGACACTGATAAAGAAACAAAACAGACAACTATAATTTTAGGTTAAGGAATACTTCTGTGCAAGAAGTACAAGGCAAAGGCAAACATTAAATGCATCCCAATTTCAAAGAGAGATATTAAAAAAAAAAGAGGAAAAAAGTTGACTTCTACAAAGAGTATATCCATTGAAACTGTTTTTTCTGCACTTCCAGTCCTAATTTCCTTAACTAAATTGCCCAGCACCAAAAAAAAGGAGCCAGCAAAGATCTTGATTTATCATTTTAGAACTTTGTTCTTGGTTGTTAAGTCAACAACATATTCCAATAGAATTGCCAATTAACACCTGTAACTCTTTTGACACTTGCCTGAGCTATCTAAATCAGGTTTCCACATTGATTATAAAATCAATAAGATATGAAGTCACATTTTTCAGTATTTAATTATTTAAAAAGGTCATAATCATCAGAAGTGAAGCTACAACATTGAGGTGGGTTCAGTTTCCAACTAACTCATAAATAAATCTAATGTTGCAGCCTAAAGTACTTCAATGTCCCAAAGCAATGAAGATCAAATTTATACATACGGAAGAATTAATGTCAATTCAGCTTTTAACCAAACTGGATTTTAAAAATTAAATAAATAACCTGAATGGTTATAGTTATTACCAAATCACTTCGTCGCAGAAAATAACTACATAATAACCTATAAAATGAAGTTGAATCGGCATCATACGATAGAGATTTCGCAGAAGATTTCAGCCAAGTAAAGCTAAAATATAGCTGAAACTGTTTGTGCCGCCGCAAGTAGGGAGGACTAGTTGTGTTTTAAAATCAGAGTTCCAATTACAAGACAGTAATGACTCTTATTTACAGTAAATGGCATCATTAAAGGAACAATGAGGTGTTGTTTTGTGAAGCAACAACCAAAATAGAGGTTTGGAAGTCTTAGCCTCTTAGGATTAATTATTTTGTCATTCATGACATCAGGTGTTATTTCCTAATGTTATTCTTATTGCAGGTATACACATTTATCATCTATCATTCTAATAGTTCAACAAGTGCCAGTTAGCATTGCACCTATTGCAAATCCATGATCTCTTAACAATTTCATACAAACTTTAAAATTTTCAATTACCAAACCAAGATGCAAGTATCTATAAATTCGTTATGGCATGCATTAGAAATCAAAATGCCCTAAAAAATATCAATCTTGATACAATTCACCGTAGCACCAGTAACAAATGCAATAAAAACATCAACCATCAATGCTCAATTTCACATTATAATTTCAGCCGAAAAAATATATGTATAAATTTTTCACGAGTAACAAAACTATAAAGCTGATTGAAGACTTCTTACACTACAATCACACTAATCAAAATTTCCTAATAGAAAAGCCCAAAATTACACAGAGGACCAGAACCCTAAACCGTAAAAACATATAAAGAAATGGATAAAATGAAAAGCGTTAAGACCTGTTTGAGAATATTATCAGTGATTCGATAGTAGTATCGGAGAGAAATCCGATTATCGACCTCAAGCCTTTCAGCACTCGCAGCGATGTTTATTTTTCCGGAAGTAGAAGACGACCTCATTTTCTCTTTCTCGCTGAAATTTTTTCGTGTCAATCAATTTTCTCCCTTGCCAAGCAGAAATTTAATTTTTCCAGCCACCACAGTTCGGTGTGTTTGTGCAGTGATGCCCCGAGACTGGAGAAAGGTGACCATCAATGGCTGCTGGTGCTTGGGGCTCGAGCAGCAGTTCTACAGTGGAAGGAAGGACACGATAGAAACAAGGAGGTCATTTTGGTTAGAGAGAAGGGTAAACATGGAAACTCGCGCTGCCAGAGCTTTTTGTTAAAATGTGCGTTTTCGTAATTGCACTTGCAATTGTAAATATCGAAAAGTAGGGCTTTAAAGGCCCAATTTGTCTTGTGAGGTTTCTCGATTATGAGATTTTCTCTCTCTTAACCCTCTTTGGCTAATGAGCAATATAATTTAATAATGTATAATATAGAATTGTAAATAATATTTATTATATTTAAAAAAATTATATAATATAATATAGTTAAATAAATATTTTTATTTAATTTAATAATATTTTATAAAATTTTAATATATTATTAAAATAAAAAATATTTATTAGCAAATATTTATTATTTAAAAAATTTTAATTTTAATATTTTTTAAAGATAAAATTAAAAAAATCATGAAACATTATTAAATTAATGGTTTAAAATTTTAAACCATAAAATTTTCATAAAAAATAATATCATAATAAATAAAAATTTAAATAAATAAAAATTTAAATCATATATATCACATCTTATGAAATTATTACTAAACATCATTCGAACAAAGGTAAGGTACAACATTTTCGCTGCTTCTAAAGAAGAACGTATTTAAATACAAAAATCAATAAAATCGAATTTTTATGTTTCTCTCCAAATAGGAAATTAGAAATAACGGAGAGTATAAATGTATGGAAAATTGTAATATCTATAACCTCATCTCTGTCTCCTGTGCTTTTGTATTTGCCATGCTATATCATTCGACTTTAACGCTTATTTTATTTTATATTTAAATGCACCTATATCTTTCATATTTTTTTTAATTTAAGAGCGGAATTATTACTAATTTATGAATATGTGACAACTTCACCCATCTTTATTTTTCATTTATTATTAAACTTTTATTTTTTTTAGTTTTATATATTTTTACTTATAATTTATTTCAAAATAATTTTAAAATCAATATAAATCTAAAATTTATGATTTGCTTTTTCTTTATTTTATGTACTATTTTTTATAGTTTGTTCTCAAAATAAATTTTTAGATTAATATAAATTTAAAAATTCAATTTTTGTTCTTATTTTTTTTAATCTTTGTATTTTAAAATAAAATTGAACGCAATTTAAATTTTTATTATGAAATTTTATTCTTATTTTTAAAAGCAATGTATTATTCTCTAATAAAAGTTTATCCTTTTTAATAAAATTTTATCATTCTTTTATGGAACATAATTCGATTTTTTTTATAGAAGATACATAAAATGAGTGTTTTACTGAAAATTAAATTGTTCACGATATATTACCATTATTCATTATTTGTATTGAAAAAATTAAAAAAAATTCAATAATTTTAGTAGTTATATATATTTTATATATTTAAAATTATATAATTTTATTTGTATCTGATAAATGTACTTTTTAATTTGTTAATGAAATTTTATTTTGCATTAGAAAAAATTGTTCCTATAAATATTACTTGCAAATTTCAACTTTTCCCTTTCTTAAATAATTCCAAATTTTTGTATAAATTATTATTAAATTATAATATTAATTTTTAACAATTTAAATATTAATATAGATAAAATATGTATATCAAAGTTATTATCTAAAAATTAACTAAACTAATAACTAAACGAATGTTTTATTATCTTAATAACAAAAATACACTTTTTCTTTTTCTTAAATAATTCAAACTTTTATATAAATTATTGTTATTAAACTATGGTAATTTCAAATAATTTTAAATATTAATATATATAAATCAAATTTGTTATATATAATTAACAAAAAAAATAACTAAACCAATACTATATTAATATTTTTGTTAAATGTTTTTACAGAAAATATATATCATTACATGTAAACATTAGTTACAAAAGTGTACATTCCCCTTTTCTTAAATAATTCGAACTTCTATATGATTATTAATAAGTTATAATATTATTTTTCAACAGTTTTAAACATTAATATAAATAAAAAATGTAAATCAAATTTATTATATACAAATTAATCAAAAATACTAAACAAATATTATATATAAGTCGCGTGCCTTGCGTTTCACATAAATTTTAATCATAAATTTATTTTTAAGTTTTTGTTTTATTAGTTTCAAAAAAAAAGTTTGTGTTTTATTAACATATATAAAATATTAATTTTTGTCGAATTTAAATATTACTTTTTTAGATTTTAAATATTAAATGAATATATATGAACCAGTTAAATAATAATAAGAAAACTTCATATGTATTAGGTTATATAAACTTCTAAGTGAAACTATATAAATATAGTAATATACCGATATAAAAAAATGGTGAAATAGTTTATATGGATTTAGTTTTGAAAATTTTGAAAGAATTAATTGACATGTAATGAAAAGTTTTTCTAAGCAACTTCTAATCTCAAATTTTATAGATTGAACTTATATAAATTTAACTGAAAATTTTGGATTATATAAATTTTAAGTTTTAATAAGTTTAGATTAAAAAAATTATTTAAGACGTGATAAAAACTAATTTTAAATAGGTTGGCTAGTTCTTTTCTTTATATGTGTATACGAGTTGACTAGTTAATTTCCTTTTTGTTTAAATGCAATTCGACTTATTTTTTGTTAAGACAATAAAAAAATAAATAAATTGTTTGTATCTTCATAACATTTACAATTTGAAAATATTGGTCATACTCGAACCTTTTTTTTTCCTTTAATCAAACAAGGCATTCATTATAAGTTGTCCAATGAGTCAAAAAGTCTTATTAAAAAAATATAAAAATTAATATATGCATTTAATTATTTGAAAAATGAGTTGATTAAGTTTTGTGATGAAGGTGATTAAGGAAAGTCAAATTCGATTTTTTTTTATTAAATGTTTCGACAGATATCATAAAGGCTAAATAATGATAAACTTTTCGAGGTTTTACATATTATACTAGTCAGTCTCTGTATTTTCAACATATAATTTTTACATTCCTCTATTTTTAAATATTAAATTGTTTAGTCATTTTTTAATATTTTTATCCTAAATTAGTCAATTATTTTGATATTATACAATAATTTATTTGCCCTTTCTTTATTATTTGTTAAATTATACTTATTTTCAATTTTATTTATATTTCTTACATATAATTTATTTTAATTTTATAAATATTATTTAAAAATAATTTTAAATAATATAAATAATATTTTTTATTATTTTGCAGACAATCCATATATATTATTTATTTTAATTTTATAGATATTACTAGAAAATAATTTCAAATAATATTAATAATATCTTTTATTATTTTACAGATGATCTATATATAAAATAAAATTAAAAATAAATAAACTTAATAAATAATAAAGATAAATATATATAATTATATTTTTTATTTCGAAATATAAACTTAATATTTTTTATTAAATAAACTTAATAAATAATAAAGATAAACTTAATAAACTTAATATAGTTATTTGTTAAAATAAACTTAATATTTTTTTATTAAATAAACTTAATAAATAATAAAGATAAATATTTTATATATATTTATCTTTGTTATTTATTAAGTTTATTTTATTTTTAATTTTATTTTATATATAGATTATCTGTAAAATAATAGAAGATATTATTAATATTATTTAAAATTATTTTTATTAATATTTATAAAATTAAAATAAATGATATATATGGATTGTCTGTAAAAAAAATATTATTTATATTATTTAAAATTATTTTTAAATAATATTTATAAAATTAAAATAAATTATGTATAAGAAATATAAATAAAATTAAAACTAAGCATGACTTAATAAATAACAAAGAAATAAATATATAAAGGAAAGGTAAATAAATTATTTTATAATATCAAAATAGTTAATTAATATTTTTAAGATAAAAATATTAATAGAATGACTAAACAGTTTAATATTTAAAAATAAAAAAAATTAGATATTAAAAATATAAAAACTGATTAGTATAATATATAAAATTTTAAAAATTTTATAATTATTTAGCCTATCATAAAACAAACGAAACAATATTCTTCATTTTTATTCTTCGTTTTTAATAGTTCAATTTCTGTGTATTAAGTTTCTTTTTCAATTATCTCAACTTCTGTTTGAAAAATAAAATAATAATTAAAACAAATTTTGTCAAAAGTTAAAAAAAGACCTTTAAAACTTTGACATAACCACTAAACTAAATATTTTAATATTAAAAAATATTAAATTTTGATTTTGATAAGTCTTACATAGTTTCTTATTTCTTAATACACGTATAATTAAGTTATAATAAACCTTAATTGACAAATGGGAAAAAAGATCGAAAAGTCAAGATGTTAGTAAACATTTCAAATCCAAATTGGGCTACTTCTGGCAAACAGTCATGCGATATTTACAGCCAAGCAAATTATATATCAAGAGTTCAAAGTCAAAAAAAACATATATAATTATGAAAAAAAAATTATAATTTTATTGCCAAATGAAGCTTTACATTGACTTTCTACTTTGACTTTTAAACATTTGATTTTTGATAAATCAACGAAATCTATTAAAATAACATGTTTAAGTAAAAAAGAAAAAAAAATTTGATTTAGCTAATAATTTATCATAAAAATTATAAATAAAAATAAATTTAAAAAATTAAATTATATTTATTTATGTCTTACATCAATTATATTCTTAAATTAATTTATCCATCCATCAAAATGAAATATGTTAAGATATTAATTTGGAGAGTTATAATACAACATGTATATTTACTTATAATTTTATTATGATATATGATCCATCAATATCTTCAATTTTTTTATTTTATCTATTTATTGATAAACTATAGTTTTAATTCAATATACTTTTAAAATAACATAAAAGAGAAAAAGAATATTTTAGTATATAGATATTTTATGTTTCCTTAAGCTTCACCTTGACCTCCCATGCCATCTAGCTTGTATTATTATATTACGTTTGGTAAATTATTAAAAAATTAATTATATAAAATATATTTTATAAAGTTATATTATAGTGATTATATTATATTAAAAAAATATTATATTATTGTATTTAAAAGATACAATAAAATATTAAAAAAAATATTAATTTATTTAATTACAATTAAATTTTATATAAAAATATTTAAGTAATACCTAAACTACCCTTATAATATTTTTTCTTATTTTATCAAATTTTAAATTAATGGTATAATTATCTTTTAATATGTAGACTCTTCAAATCACTTTTTCAATAAAATATTTTTCCGGCTCTCCCTAAATAAAATATTTTATCAACTAGTTGGTAAAGTTTAGTGAATTCGGTATTTTATTTTACGTAAATTATTTATAAATAAATATAGTATTATTAGTCAAATATAATTATGTAGTCAAATTTTTTAAAATTATTATGCAACCAAATGTACTATTATTATTAGTTATTATATTATATTATATGTATACTAAAAGAGCTCGAAATATATATAGTGAAATTCTAAAAAAATCATGCTCATTTTTTTATTTATTTATTTTTTTTGCTTTTTATTTTTTGGTAGTTAAAAATATAATTGTAAATGTTAAGATTTCAATTATTTAAAAGTATAGTTTTAAAATTTTATTTTATTTTATTTTATTATTTAAAAATACAAGATAGAATTCAATTACAACATCATAAAAAGTTGTTTAATAAATTATATTAGTTTTTATTTTATTTTATTTTAATTAAAATAAATAAACTAATTATTTAAATGTAGTCTTTTTAAATTTTTCACTAAGTATAGACAATATTTTAAATTTTTTAATTATTGTTTTTCTTTTTTAACTTAAGAGTTATTATATTTATTCTTAATTAATTATATTTTTCTTTATTATTATTATTATTATTATTACTACTACTACTGCACTCTAAAAAGTACTAAGAGTAACTTTTCAAACTTTTATTATTTTATTTTAACTTTTAATAAATTATGTGAGTCATAGTTTTTAGAAGAATAACTTCTTAAACTTTGTATTTTTCATTATTTTATTTTAACTTTTAAGTTGTTAATATAGACTTAATTATCTTAATGAATATATTATTAATTATAATTTTTTGATAGAATGTTATTAGTTATAATTAAATTTAAAATTTTATATTATTGGACTTTATTTTTAATAAACTTTTTATCTACTTAAATATATTTTTATTACGCCAATTTAATATAAAATTTAATATATTTATTTATTATTCTATTACTTTTATATTTCTCTTTATTCATATTAGTTATAGGTAAATTTATAATTATTTTCTTTATCTTTAAAAAAATTAATAAGTAATAAATTTACTTATTCTTTTGTATTTAAACTACTAATCTTAATTATTTTTCTAATTTTATGTAATAAAATTTAAAATTAATATTTAAATTTTTATCATTAATGAATTCATGAACTAATTTAAAAAATATTTTAATACATTAGATATATCTTTTTATGAATATCTTTATAATATATGAATATGAAATTTTTAATAATATAGATATTTATATATGTATAATATTAAATTTTTATTTACTAATTATATTCATATATAATTTTTTAATTATAATATTATAAAATATCATAAATTGAAGCGTAGTGTGAGATATATTGTTTGCTTGTATATACTAAAACTCAAACACTAAATAAATAGTAAAATTTTAATTTTATCCATTTGTTTTCCTTTTCTCACTTCCCATCATTTTAGGTTTTTTATTTACTTTTTTTTATTTTACCTTTATTATTAGCATTATTATTATTATTATTACTACTACTATTACTACTACTATTACTTCAGAATATATTATTCCAAAAAAAGTGACTTTTCATTTTTTTTTTCTATTTTAACTTTTAATAGATTGTATGAATTAATTTATAGAACAATGACTTTTAAATTATTATTATTATTATTAGTTTAAATTTTTAACAAATAATATAAATTTAATTATTTTAAAGATAATTTAAAGTGAACATATTGTTATTATAAATAGATTTATAATTTTTTTATTATTCACTTTATTTTGAATATATTTTTACTCATTTTAAAATATTTTTATTATACAAATTTAATATAAATTTTAAAATAATTATTTATTCTTCTAAATTTTATAATTTTTTATTTTTATCCAAAAAAATTTAATAAGTAATAAATTTTTACTTATTCTTTTGTATTTAAAATATTATTATTTTTTTTAATTTTTAACTAAAACACCAAAATTAAAATTGTTTTTGATAAAATCTCAAATCAATTTAAAAAATATCTTAATACATTAAACATATTTTTATTATAAATATTGATGTTATATGTAAATATGTATAATTTTTTTAATATTGTATGCATTTTGTATATATTATTATCTTTTATGTCTTAATTATATATTAATATATAAATCATTTATTTATTTAAATATAATGTAAAATACATATACGACAACATAATATGAGTAAAATTACATGCTCGTATATATACTAAAACTCTTACACCCAATAAATAGTAAAAATTTAATTTTATCCCTATTTCTTTTTTCCTTGTCTCACTTCCTATCATTTTATTTATTTTATTATTTTGTCTTCATTATTATTATTGTTGTTGTTGTTGTTGTTGGTATTATTAGCATCAGTATTATTATTATCAATAATATCACTACTACTTTAGAAATTATTATTTTAATAAAAGTGACTTTTTAATTTTTAATTTTTAATTTTAATTTTTAATATATTTATGAATTAATTCTTAAAACAATGACTTTTAAATATTATTATTATTATTATTATAACTTGTAACGTATAATATAAATTTAATTATTTTAAAAAATAATTTAAAATAAACATGCTATTATTATAATTGAATTTGTAATTTTTTTTATTGATTCACTTTATTTTGAATAGGTTTTTACTCATTTAAAAATATTTTTATTATATCAAATCAATATAAATTATAATATAATTATTTATTCTTCTATAATTCTTTTATTTATCTTTAATTATATGATTTCTAGTTCAATTTTATATTTTTAATTTGTGTCCAAAACAATTTAATAAGTAATAAATTTTTACTTATTCTTTCGTATTCAAAATATTATTTTTATTATTTTTAATTTTTTAACTAAAGCAATAAAATAAAAAAATTATATTTTAAATTTTTAATTAAATCTCAAATTAATTCAAAAAATATCTTAATACAATAGACATATCTTATTATAAATATTTTTATAATATGTAAATATATATATAAAATTTTAATATTGTATATATTTATATATAATGTTATCTTTTATGTTTCAATTATATAGTAATATATATTATTATTTCATTTAAATATAATATAAAATATATATACTGCAGTATAGCGTGGATAAAATTACATGCTTGTATATCTACTAAAGTTTCTAAATGCAAAAAATAGCGCAATTTTAATTTTACTCCTATATTTTTTTTCCTTTTCTTACTTTCCTATTTCTTCCTTTTTCTGCTGCTTTTTATTTTTTTTATTTACATGTCTTTACCGTTTTTTATTATGTTTGATCCCTTGTATTTTATTTTAATAACATTGACCATAAATTTGCCGTGTAAAATGAAATATTCAATTAGCCAGTAAACCCACGACAAATTTTAAATGTAAGAAAGTGATTGATTGCATTCTTCAAATATAACTAAAATTATTAAATTATATTTAAAATTAAAATTAAAAAATTAATGTAAACAAGTAATTCAAATTCTTTAAATAATATTTTTTTTGTTAGAAAAAAAAATTATTTAGATGAATTATCCCGAGTTCCAACATGGGGGGTGAACAGACCCAATTAACCCGAAGGAACCATTTAAACATAGTTAAGACTATCCAATCAAGAGTCCTGGCTACAAAGCAAAAATGCCAAACATTTTAGATTTTGAAGCTAAGATATTATAAATCAACAGGCCGTTGTCACCCGCAATTCACGAATATAATTTTTTTTATTTAATTATCAGCATGATTAAGAGGGTATTTTTTAAAACTTAAAAGCTGGTCAAAACTGATTATAAGCAGTTTTTAGATTATAAGTTGTTTATTTAAGTATTTCTGAAAACTTAAATAGTAGATTATAATATGATTTTAATCAGTTTTTTAAAAGTTGGGTTTTGCTACTTTTTTTTAAGCACCTATTTTTTAAGCAGTTTTGACCAAGTAAAAGATTATACTATCCCTACCTAATCTTCAATATTCTAAATTTGCCAACCCTATACAATTTAGTTCCCATCAAAATTCTTTTATGTTTCTTCTTAAATAAAATTTATTATTATTATTATTATTATTATTATTGCAAAATAAATTTTGAATTGACATTTAAAAAATTATTTTTATACAATAAATAAATTCAGGGACAGTTTGATCATTTTGACAGTTTCTGCAATTAAAAACTGATTATAAGCTGATTTTACATAAACACTTAACTGATTATAAACTGATTATCAGCTGATTATTAACTAGTTTACAGAAACGCTTAACTGCTTATTTTTAATCTGATTATAATCTAAAAATCACTTATTCACAATAAGCTGAAAAGCTACAGTTTTGAGAAATACCCTCTAATTTTTTAATACTAATAATTTTTTATCAGGAAGTAGTTAACAAATTAAATTAATGAACTAAAAAAATTATAGGTAAACAAATAATTAAAGAATTAAAGATAATATTTTACTATATATTTCAGAATAAACTCATTACAAATTAAATATAATAAATTAGACTATGATAGAAATAATTACTACTATTACATAATAAATGTAGAAATTCTAACATTTTAATTAATTATGTTTAATTAATTTTTGCTATTTGTCCTTTATATATAAATCTTTCATGATTTGTCCTCTTAAAAAAGTGACTACTTGCACCATTTTAGTAAGAGTAGAACAAACCAATGTTATTATCACAAAAAAAATAAAGAAAAATTCAAATATTTTTTTTTCAATTTAAATTAACTAATGTCATATATATATTTTTATAAATTGAAAGATTTCTATTTAGATGTCTATATTTATAAAAAAAATTCTGGATTCTTAAAATTTTTACCTGTTAATTATAACTTTCTTAATGAATAACATTCTCTGAATTATAATTATTCATGCATTTATCCTTCAATGCTTGAACTTCTCATACTCTTCAATGATATTCAACTATTGCTTAAGTTTCACATGGGTCCGCATGGTGAGTGGATTTTATTTTATTTTATCATGTTATAAAAGAGTATTGTGAATAATTGTTAAAATTAAATATCTTGTTCCATTATAAATATGAATTGTAAACTGCTTATTTTCAATTTTTTTATATTAATTTATAATTTCAGTAAATAAATTTATTATATATAGAAAATTTTACATTAATTTATTAGTAATTTATTAAATATTTAAACTTTTATCTTTATATATTAATAGTTCAATTGAATTTATTAAAAATTATTAGTTTATTAATAATTTATTAAATTTATTAAACACGACCTTTTATACAGAAGGGACTTTATAAGTAACCGCTAAAAACTCAAAAATTTGACTCAACAACTTTTCCTCGAGGTTGAACATTATTATGCAATTTGACATCTAAACTTTCATATGTGAAAATTTCTTTATTTCTTTTTTTTTTTTTTTTGTGTTCGAAAATGAAAACATATTTCCTCTAGCAATGCTGCAATAGTAACTGAGATTACAACTTCTTAATGTGAGCTAGTAGCTTATCAAGTAGGGCAAGTGGAGAAATTTCAAGTCTAAAGTGAAAAATGCAAAATTGCACATAGGCACTGAGAAACTCAATTAATATTTAACAGTCAAATCTTCCAGCCCAAAAACTAATACAATTACTGCTATCACACAATGAAAATAGTATGTACTATATACTATATAAATGTTTAATTGACATGTGACAGTACTGCAACATTAATTCCTATATCAAAGTAATGCAAGAACATGGAGATAATCATTGTCACAGGATCCACTTAACCAGCCTGTAAAAATACATTATTAATGATTTTCGCTAATGACATAGTGCTAATGGATTAAGAATTTGAAAGTATGATGAAAGCACAAAGTTATGCAAGTCAGAAGAAATCGATTTGGGACAGAAAAACACCTCCTAGAAAATAACACTTTTTAAAGACTATAGTAGAAAACACATAAATGGTCTTTTGTATTGAAAAAGAAAAAAGATTAAAAAAAAGCATTGCCTTCAGTATAATAGTACGTAAAGAAACGATAAAAGCTACATATAACAAAGAAAAATAAGACTATCATAGATTATCACAAAAAAATAATAATAATAATAGTAAATTTTTTTTAAAGAAAATAAAGAGATATAAAGTAATCAATAATTTAGAAGTTGCTTTCCCAATTTTGTACGCATACGTTAGCAACTAACCTCATCTGCGAAATATGTATATTCTTCACTAATGCCACTTAGATCAGGAAAACCATCATCACATATCCAAATCAATTGCAAGCAAGTGTCGTCAACATTTTTAAATTAGAATGATAAAATTCTTTTCATACACAAAAGACAGGCGCTCCAAGAAGAAATGCAACCCCACCACACACTTCGCCTTCGGTCACTAACAAAACAAGGAAAATAAATCTTTATCAAAAAATTATAAGTTAATTGTTGTTCCATGAAACTACCTTTCACAATGCTCTTGAGATGAAGACATCTGATGTAAATATAAGCCAATCAAGTTCAAAATTTCTCAAAGGTACCTGTCTCAGAGATGTGAAGAAGTTAACATCTACATAAACAAACTCAATTGACTGACACTGTTTCAGCAGAGCATTTACAACCATGTGACGAATCTAGAGAAAAACAATTTATTCATGCCTTAATAAAATTACCTTAATTACACACCTCATGCCCCAAGCAAAGAAGAGAATGAAAGAAACAGAATTTTTGGGGAAAAAAAAAAAGAATCCAAACCTTTAACTCCACAAAAACTATTCTCTATTCTCCATGGTATGTAAGCACAGGTTGATGGGCCTATTTTCACCAACGGAAAATAGTAGTAAATTCACCAAAAGAAACAGCAAAAGCTTTATATATTGCAAAGAAAAAGAAGACGGTTATAGATCATCACAAAAAAAAAGCCATAGCTAGAAAGAAAATGAAAAGATATAAAGGAATCAATAATTTAGAGGTTGCTTTCTCAATTTTCTATGTATCTGTCAGGAACTAACTCATCTGCAAAATATGTAGATTCTTCATTAATGCCTCCTAAATCAGAAACATCATCAGATATCCAAAGTAACTGCAAGTGACATCAACAATTTTAAGCTGGAATGGTAAAATTCTCTTCATACACAAAAGACAGGCGCTTCAAGAAGAAATGCCACCCAGCCACATACTTCAACCTTTGGTCACTAACAGAACAAAGAAAAGAAATCTTTACACATAAACTATAATTTAATTGTTGTTCCATTAAAGTACTTGTTGCTGATCAAACAATGCTTTTGAGATGAAGATATCTATCGTAAATATAAGCCAATCAAGTTCAAAATTTCCCAAATGAGCATCTGGACATCCAATGACAGCAAGTGAAGACAAATGGTGTAACAACGATATAACCAAAAGACAGTGAAACGAATGACTTCTCATATGAATAGAACATTATAAATTTTAGAGAAGGAAACTCATAAAAAAGGAATAAATACAAAAGAACCCATCAAAATAAGCATTTCATTAAACGAAAAAAAAATAATTTATAACTAAAAAATACAAAAAGGGGTAATAAACATGTTAATAACATATATCAAGACCCAAAGTAATGCAAAAAATGAGATAAAACACAATAAACAAAATGTAAAATCAAATAAACCCAGAATCACAGTGAATTGAATTGGATTATAAGCATACCAGTTAAATTTCATCCCACACCTCAACTTCAGAAATTTGATAGAGAAGGAGCCTAGAATCGACACAGGTTTATGGGAATACCTGTTCAATTTCATCTGACACCTCAATTTGGGGAATTTGACAGAGAGTGAGCCGTGTCAAATTGAACGTTTCTTTTAGGAGATAAGAGTGTATTGTTTCTTTTAGCAAGAAATTCAATGGAGAGTGAGTCGCCTTGAATTGAGCGTTTCTTTTAGGAGATAAGAGAACGACTTTCTTTTAGCAGTTGAAATAACTTCCTTTTTTCAAGGAGATGAATGAAGTGGTAGCTTTAAAATTCATCTCCATTCGTTTAGAATTAACGGAAAAGCCGGAACATTCTTTGTTTTGGAAAATTGCTGATGCGGCGGCATGAAAAGGCTCCTAAATCCTTATATATTTAGATATAGATATAGATATAGATAGGTACTAAATTGATTAATATAAATGATTTAACTTTTTATGTAATTTTGACGTGAAATTCTGCATTATTTACATATATACGTTGTTTGTAACAATAATAATAATTTTATGAGAATTTATATTTTTCATTGTGAACATACATATGTATCCTTAAATTAATTAATTTTAGGTGCGAGCAAATTAAAATTTTTGAAAATTAATTATTTTGACTTCTCTATTAACAGAATAATAATAATAGAATTATAAGAAATGTAAATGTGCATCTACAAAAATATTTTAAGCAAAAATATACCAACAAAAATTTAAAAATATATTTTTAAATAATAAAAATATTTAAAATTTAAAAATATATATTTCTAAAATTTAATAATATATTTAAAATGTATATAATATATATAATATAATATAATAAATCTAAAAAATATATTTAAAAATATATAAATTTAAAAATTTAAATTTAAATATATATTAATTAAAAATTATAAAAATATATATTTTTAAAATTTAAAAATATATTTAAAATATATAAATTTAAAAATTTAAAAATATATTTAATATAATACAATAAATTTAAAATATATATTTAAAAAATATAAATTTTAATATATATTTAAAGTTATATAAATGAGCACTCTATATTTATAGAATTTTAAGATATTGTCTAGAATTATCTCAGTGTTTCAATGCTTAGTATGGATAAAACCAAAATTTTTATTATATTATTTATTATTATAATATTAAATTTTAAGAATTTAAAATTTTTAAGTAAGAATGTATTTTTAAAATTTTAAATATATGTTTAACTTTTTAAATTTATTATATTATTTTAAGTATGTTTTTAAAATTTTAAACTTATATATATTTTTAAACATATTTTAAAATTTATACATTTTTAGATTTTTATATTTTACCATTTAAAAATATATATTTTAAATTCTGATTAATATATTTTTGCTTGTAATGTTTTGATAGGTATATATTTGTTCTTTTTTATAACAATTTTTTATTTCATTAATAGAGAGGCTAAAATAATTATTTTTTCAGAACCCTAATTTATTTGCTCTTAAAATTAATTTAAGAGTAAATTTATACATTTGCTATAACTTTTTTTTTGAAATACATTTGCTATAACATTAATTTATACATTTGATATAACTTAATTGAGGAACAAAAATGCACCCGTCCTAATTTTGTATAAATTAAAATTTTAAAGTGAATATTAAAAATACAAAAATTATTTAAATATAGTAAACAAATTTATTTTTGTTTATTAATTAAAGCTGGAATTTTAAGTCAAAAAATAATAGATACTATTCTTTTTCCCTGAAACAAGATAAGGGACGAATTTAAAAGGGGGTGGCGGAGCTCGTATGCCATTAAAAGCACATATAAAGAGTGTGATTCTGGTCACTAAAAATAAATTACAGAGGGATTGTTAAAGCCCTCTGTAATTTTTTGCCATGCGTGAAGGGTGTCCAACCCCTCACGTAATATTTTTTTTTATAAAAATGCTCTTGGCTGAAATGGTATCGTTTCAGATAAGGATTATATTTTTTTATATTTATGAGTAAAACGACACCGTTTCACTCATGAATAATTAAAAAAATAAAGTGATGCGAGAGAGAAGGGAGAAATGAAGTAGAAAGGGAAAAGTCAGAGACAGAAATCGAAAACCAAATTTCACCTTTCTTTATTGGTGTGTTGAGTCCGCCTATATTAGTATTATTATTTTTAAATGTTACTAATATTCTCTCATTTCAAATTTGTATATTTATTTAGATATTTAAAATGTTTTGAATTCCTATACATTTTTATGACGATTTTGACGTGGACCCATTTATATTTATTGTATAGATACATCAAGAAAAATGGAAGTATTATATAGTGCCACGTCATATATATATATATACACACACACATAATGTGAAAGGAAAGAAAAAGAAAAAAAATATTTACTGGCATTTATTAAAAAACATTAATATATGAATATAAAAAATTAAATATTTTATAAATTATTAATAAATTAATAGTTATTGATAATTAATAATAAATTTTTTAACTTAGACTATTGATTTATAAAGATAAAAGTAATGTATTTAATAAATTTTTAATATATAGGACTATTAGTATGTGAAAAATAAAATATTATATATTTAATAAAAATTATTAATATAAATTTGAAAACTTAAAATATTAAAATATATAAAGATCTAATGACATATATTTAATAAATTATTAATAAAATTTTTAACTAAAACTATTAGTATGTGAAGATAAAATATTATATATTTAATAAATAAGTAACAAGTTTTTTAATTAAAATTATTATGTATAAATAAAAAATTATATATCTAATAAATTATTAGTATATGAAAATAAAATATTTTATATATAATAAATTTATTAATTAAAATTGAAAAAAATAAACTATTACACAATATATATATATATAATATAAAATGTTATATGTTATTTTTATACTATTTATTATTCTTATAATTTATTATCTGAAATTATTAATATATAAAAAAATTCGCTTATATTTTACATTTATTTTTCATAATTGTATTAATAATTGCTAATCACATTAAATTTAAAATTTATTAACTAAAATTATTAATATATGAAGATAAATATTATATATTTAATAAATTATTAATATATAAATATAAAATATATTCTATATAATAAATTTTTTATAACACAAAAGAAATTATATCCATGCATCACTCAGCCCGTGATTAATTATCCATATAAAAGTTAATAAAATAAAGACTATTTTAAAACTGTCATGTCATTAATTTTTTAAATAATTTTTTATTTAATTTTAATAATTTATATAAATTTTAAATTTTAATAATTAATAAATTATATTTATAACTTTTAATCTTCTATTAAATAATTACATATTAATATAATTTTATATATTAATTAAATAAAGTATATATGTCACTATTAGTCTTTTATAATTAACTATATATTAATATAATTTAATAATATTGATTGATTTATATAATTTTTTAAAAATTTAAAAAGTTTTAAAAAATGGCTCTTAACCTTCATAAGAAAATAATTAAAAATTAAATACTTTGTTTATATTTATAATTAATTTATATATTTTTAGAACTTTAACAATTAAACAATAAAATATATGATATTCTATAATCATAATAAATTAATTATATATCAATAATTTATTTAAAAATTTATTTAATTATTAATATATTTATAATAATAATTAATTTATATATTTTTTAAATTTTTAAAAAATAAAAGATGTAACTTGTAACATTTTTAAGAAATTAGTTATATAGCAATAATTTATGTAATAATAATATTAATAATAATTTCAATATAAATCTTTGAGTATATATTCTCATACTTATATTTATTATTATTTAAAAAAATTACTTAAATTTTTATTTTTTTTTATAGAATTTATAATTTTTTATAGTAAAATATGTGCAGATTTTATTTTTGATTAGCAAAATTGTTAAGTTATAAAATAAAAAAATCATATCTATTACTCATATTATTTCAATAAAATTATCATAAAAAATTAAAATAAGTATTTTATTTTATATTTTTATAATAAAATTTATTATTAATTCATATATAAATTATTTTATATTTATTTATTATTAATTATATTTATTTGTATTTATTATTTTGATTGCCTTGCAACGTCAATCCCAATAAGATGCTAGCTGAGAAAAGTTGGAAAACATTCTATTTCAACAAAAAGAGTTACTGTTTGGATTAGTAACTGGGGTTATATTGACACTTATTTTTGATATTTTCCTTTTAATTTTCCTCAATTCGAAAATAGTATTATAACTTTTAACCTTTTTTTTTGTATATTTTAATTTTCTCATATTTTTTTTTTGTGTTTTTATATGGTCTGCTCGAAAACAAACCATCACTAAACAATAACAAGATGGAATCATTAGATAGTTTTACACCCCAAACCTCCACAAATCTTGAATCAACCGAGAGAAAATTAAAATTACACGTCTTGTACAGAGGCTAAAGAGGCAGCCAACTATAAACTTCAAATGGGTTGAGCCAAAATGCAACAGCTACATGAGACTCTGAAAAAGCAACATCCTCAACCACGAGTAAAGAAACTGAATTAGAAGTGAGCTCTTAAACAAAATCCAAAGAAAAAGAAGATATAGTGAAAAGCTCCTGCTTTTCGAGAGAAAAACTTTTGTGCATATAAAACACATCTTCTTCCAATAAATGCCGGCCACCATAGAGGAATTCATTGAGGATGAGTCAATGAGATACCAAATGCCAGATCTAGATATCAAAAAGCCTTCACGGAGAAGGAATAAATTTTTTTAGAAAGACTAGAACTAGAGACAAATTATATCATACTATCAGAAAAATATAAAACTAGAAAGAATAAATAGAAATACAAATTTAGGGTTGTCGTCGACTAAAAAACTGATATTAATCTTAGATCTACAGCTGAAATTAAGCTCAATAATGGTTTTGCATTATTGAAATGTTGTTATTATAAGCAACAAAATGATGCATATACATATTTAAAAAAAAGAAGAAAATGATGCATATATGGGTCAAATATTTAATTATTTAAATTAATCAAAATTCAAACGAAAATATATAAAAACGATAATTCTGTCACGAGACATAGTTTCATTTAACATCATTAATTTAATGGGTCAATTTCCATATATTATAAGATGCTAAGAATATATCAACACTTGAATTTTATTAAAACTAAAATAATTTTTTATGAATAAAATATATTAAATTTAATAGGCTAAAATATTAAATAACTTTTAAAATTTACAATTTCATGGCCCACCTTATTTCTCTTAATAAATTTTTACAAAAAAAAATTGAAATTGAAAAATTTTATTAAAATAAATTGAAATTTAAAAATTATAATAATATAAATAAAAAAAATTTAAAAACAGTTCATTAAATCTTGAAAGACTGCACCCAGTACTAAAGAAAATAAGTGCGAAATTTCTTTTGAAACGAGCTTTAAATGCTTAATACATTCGCTTACTAAACTATAACATAAATTCAGATGCAGTTAGATAGTCAAATTAAATTCAGGCCGCGACTTGTGTAATAATCATATTTCAGCCAAGATTTTCCTCCTCCATCGCCTCACCCCGACGGCAGTCTAGCCGATGCCTTGATGGGCCTTTTCTCCAACTTGTGCGCTTGCTTGGAGAAAAAAATAAAATCCGCCCAAGCTACAGCTACAGACGGCGACGATGACGACACTGAAACTTATGATCTGTTTTTTGATCTCCGACGATTCAAATCACCACCAATTTCTTCTCCGAGTTGAATAAGATTGGTCATGGAGGATTCGGTCCAGTTTTTAAGGTGCGTGTTTCTTAACTGTTTTAATGTATTAGGTTAAAATTATTGAGAAATACATTCGTATGTAGTTGGTTGCTTGCTTCTTATCGAATTAGATGATTGAAGAAGAGTATCCGAGTAAAACTTTCTGAATTAGCCTTCGGTAGTTGGCAAATTGTTTACGAAATGGTAAAATCTTTTTATTTAATTGTAAAAAATAAAACTGTCCATATCAATATAGGAAGAATAAATTAATAATGAATATGAAATTCTTCCGTTTATTATTAACCGGAAAATATAAAATATAATTTTTTTTAATAAAGTTGGTTCTTTATATTCTCTTAATCGGCTCAAAATTTAAGAAACTACTTTATTTATATTAATATTTTCGGAACCAAAAAAATTTTTTTATTTATATTAATATTTAGAATTATAACGGTGTGAAGTAATATTAAAATTTAATAAAATATGAGCAAAATTGCATGGGTGTGCAACTAGTTAATATTTAATGTCTAATTTTTTATGATTTATGAAAAAAATGATTTTTTTATTGCTATGCTTCCTATTTGAAAATGAATTTTTTATTATTTAATATTTTAAATAACTTGTTTTTAAGTGTGGAATTTGTTACGTTATCTTTTATATATATTTATATAACAATTAATTTTACAATCATATGGGACTATCTTTGATTTTTTTTTCGGAGGAATATTTGGAACAAGCTATGCTATAACTATTTCTTCTTAGATGCATCATGTAATTAGGTTACGTTAGATATAATTTGAATAATGGATGGAGATTGGTCCTCCATTTATGACTTTTTGCTAATATGAAGTGTTAGAATTCACTAATGTTATTGAGAACTACATTGTGATTTGCATTGGCGAAGCTATATTGTTGAGAAGGGGCACTGCCTCTTCTCTTTTTGAAAATTTTTATATATATAATATTTTTTAAAAAATTTTGAATTATTTATTAATTTTTTTAAAAATTTTAAATTGCCCCCTCTTTTTTTTTTAATTTTTATAAGAAGTTAAAAAAATATATTAAATTATTTATTCTATATACAATAGTTCTCTTTAAAAAAATTGATAAAATATTAATAATATACAAATATAAAAAAAATTAAAGAAATGAATAAAATTTTCAACTAAATTAATTTGAACCCATTTAATGAATTAAAGTACTCATTTATTTTAATTATTTTTTTAAAAATTATATTCATTATTTAATTTTTTTTCTCTTTATTTTATTTTTATTATGAATAATCTTATAAATTTAGAATTCTATACACATATATATTAATATTTTTTTATTAATTAATTTTTTAATAATAAAAATATATTATTAATAAATTAATAAAGTTATAAAATATTATTAAAATAAAAAGAGAGATAAATAATTACGAAAAAACTAAAATTTATAAAAAAAATTTTGCCCCCCTTTATTTCAAAGCCTGGCTTCGCCCTGATGATTTGTGTTGCTCTATAATAGAATAAACTAATCATACTACACCTTATGGTAGATATATTTATCATTTTTTGGTTGGTTGGTTGGAGTTACTTTTTGGTTGATACTACCTGTTCTGTTCCCCTCTTTCAAGAGATTGTTAACCTCTCCATCAGGGCATTCAAAGTGGAGTACGAATGTTCTATTTTATGCTTTTATTCTTTAGTTGACTGCTTGTATAATCAGATTCTAGTCGATTCATATCACAATTTAGATATACTGCATTTTTGGATATTGATTATATATGTTCTCAGTGTGAATTTCAAATTGATAAGCTTCGTTATGTCTTAGTTGATTTTTAAATGGTATTTAAATTAATAAAATTTTGCTATTATAGTTTATAAATTATTTCTGTTGGGAGGAGGGAGGAATACGGTATAATATCAGGACTCAAAACACCTTGATGGACAACCTTGTAACAAGTCTGGTTTAGATAGTAGGGCAAAGCTCTACAAGTTAAATAAAAATTTGGAAGAAACTTAGTTTTTAACTGATGAATATAATTATGTTAAGAACATATTCATATAGGAGCTGGCCGACCCTAAAAGAATTCTAACCTGATAATCACTAACATAACAGAAAACCCAGAATGAAGAAGGAGAATAATATGTCTGAAGTATATTTCAGCTCAAACTGGCTGAAACTATGGTTTAGAAACTCAAGCAATGCCAAGATGCTCGAAGCTAAAGGATTTTGACGTTGAAAATTGCTTTAACCGGGTGAATTTTGGTTGAGATGATATAAAATGAAAGTTTATATTGATATTATGGGGCTTGTAACTCAACTAAGATAAAAAATTTTGATTATTCAAAGCTGCTAAAGTGCCAATATGAAGTACTTTTGTATTGTCATTCTGTGCTTCAAACAAATGCCTGAATGTCTTTCTTTTTGTCTTTTCAAGACTCTTGCTGTTATCTCGTTGATCATAAATCTTGTGTCTTAGTACAAGAACCCAATATATATGCAACGAGATGATTATATTTTAGGTCTCTAGGGGATGGATGTGCCTATGGTGTTTCTATTCCAAATCATAATTGAATATTTGTTTCATGTTTACAGGGATTGATACCCAATGGTCAAGAAGTTGCTGTGAAGAAGCTTTCATTAAATTCAAGACAGGGACTCAGAGAATTCACTAATGAGGCGAAATTGTTATTGAAAATTCAGCACAAGAACTTGGTCACTTTGTTGGGATGTTGTGTTGAAGGAGCCGAGAAGATGCTTGTTTATGAATATCTGCCAAACAAAAGCCTTGATTACTTTCTATTTGGTAAAAAGATCCTTAATTGGAATTTCTCAAATAAGACAATTGCATTTTAATAGAAAATCAGATTTATTTTTTGGTAATTAAACTAACAGTTGAAATTTTCAGATAAGCAGAAATCTGCATCTCTTGATTGGACAACTCGGTTTAGAATAGTTACAGGAGTGCCAAGAGGTCTTCTCTACTTGCATGAAGAAGCCCCTGAAAGGATCATTCACAGAGACATCAAAGCCAGTAATATTTTGTTGGATGAACACTTGAATCCAAAGATATCAGATTTTGGCCTGGCAAGACTTTTTCCTGGCGAAGACACACATATGAATACATTTAGGATTTCTGGTACTCAGTAAGTGAACTCATTGCTTCTTTTCTGCATACTTTTAAGTGGTATTAATCTTAATTTGTTATGAGGAAAAATTCTTAAAACTTTTTATTTGGTGCAGTGGATACATGGCTCCCGAATATTTATTGCATGGATATTTGTCTGTGAAGAGTGATGTTTTTAGCTATGGAGTTTTGGTATTGGAGATTGTGAGTGGGAGAAAAAATTATGACAGCCAACTTGGTGGGGAAAAAGCAGACATCTTGAGCTATGTAAGTTATTATTATTATTATTTTTTTGGTATATAGCTATATAAGTTGATTTTATTTAGATTTCCAATGCTTTTGTTGTTGAAATGCTCATGGGTTGCGTAAGGACCTAGCCCCAACCATATGAATTGTTCAGGTTTCTAACTTTACAACCCGAAAGTGAACCAGTAAAATCAATTACCTAGTTATCTGATAAACCAATTTACTAGTTGGAGATCAGTTTTTCTTAATTTTCTTTGAAGTCCTACAAGGTAAATAAGGGTTAACCTGTAACTAAGCCTTAATTTGAGGTTAGTCTAGAGCATAGAGCTCCCAAAGAGTATAAATTTCGGATACCTTGGATCTTACACAAAGATATAAGACAAGGAGTAATGTCAATTATAGGATTAAATTCTCAATTTGGTTTAACGCCCTAATGTCTTGCTTAAATTTGTTTTAACATCTCTAAATCTTTGATTGTTAATATCTAAAATGTTTATCTTTCCCAAGCTAGCAAGAAAAAGGATATTATTAGTGATTCTATTGTTTAATAATTTGGTGCAAGAATTGTAATTATATTTGAATATTGAAAAATATAGATGAGCCGAATCATGAAAGAATGGCTGGATGAGGGTAACTTAATTTTTCATTAGGGTTTTTTTTCCTAAATATATAGTATGATAATTTATACTTGCAATTCAACAACAGTGCACTTTTCTATGTACATGCTTTCTTGCACATATCATCGTTCGCGAATCGTCTAACATTTTTTAACATACTTTCCTGGAAAACCGGTTTTCAATCAAGGCATATTATAAATGACTAAGTTTTTGAACTCCCAAGCAATGCATCCAAATCCCCAATTGAAATTGACTCATAAAAGTTGTTACTAATATCTAATTTTTTGGTAGTCTTAAATTTTTTATATTTTTAGAGATATGAAATACTTCTTAGATCACTTTTCATAAGGATATTGAGAACTCTTTGACTGAAGGTCTACAATTTGAATCTTAACTGCCTCCCCATTATATAACTTAATTTCATCATGAAATAGAGGTGCTCGTTTAAGTTTCAAGCTAAGTGGACTATTCCATGAGAGAACATCTGGGAAATTAGAACCTATTTTTGGGCTGTTGTGGATTTTAGCTTTTAGACGGGAAGGGGATAGACCTGATTCAGATTCTTTCTAGAATTCAAAATTCATACTCTTGCTTCTGTTGACTGACTAAATAGCACGGATTAAAGCAGCCTACAATAGGAAGTTCGTGTGGTTGATAAGATCTGAGAAGCCAAAAGAAATACAGGGAAAATAAGATATCATGAGCTAATAAACTCACTATAGTCAAATAACTACTCGGAAGACAAGTATTACAAATTTTTGTGCCTTGCAACTAAAATCAGAATTATATCAAAATACCATAGGTAATACAAAAAAAGAATAAAAATTAGATTTATGTTATTTCCTTTTTCTTCATTTGAGTATGTGATTTAAGTCAATTGATTTCATCCTCATCGATTTTACTTGCTTTTTAAGCAGACATGGATGCTCTATCAAGGAGGAAAGAAATTGGATTTAGTTGACCCAAGCCTTGCCAAGTGCAACCGTGATGAGGCAGCATTGTGCATTCAACTAGGGCTGTTATGCTGTGAACGAACTGTTTCAGAGAGGCCTGATATGAACTCAGTTCATCTCATGCTTTTGAGCGACTCATTTACATTGCCAAAGCCTGGTAAACGTGGAATTCAAGGCCGTCGAGGACATTTTACAACTATTGGAAGTTCTGCTTTCACCAACACTTAACACTTATGGTAGCAGTGCGAGCACTGGCCTTGCCAAATTTTCTAGAGGCAATAGTTTTGCTGAGGATTATTTTAGAAATTCCATCTCTGTTTCTTCTATGGGTGAGGGTAGATGACTATTATTTATAATTTGAATGATGGTAGCGGCTTATTCTTCGTCTTCATTTTTTTCCCCTCTGAGTGTTAGCGAAACATGGTTGGTAAGTGGCTTTATAATCTTTATAATGTTATGTAAATCATCTGTTCTTTGTAACATATGTAATTAAGAATGAAATTTCTTCTTATTTGTTTTTCCATGTAGATAGTAGTGGATATGGTTACGAAAAAAATACGTAAATTTTACTTTTTTTTTTCATAAATATTCCATTTTAGCAAAAGAAAATAAATTTTGACATAGTTTATGACATTATCATTTGACCTATTAGACGAATGCAACTGGCGAAATTGTTTATTTGTCAGTCAGTGGCTAAGGTGAAAGGCCCAAGAGAAGTCAACTGTGGATGAAGGAGAAAACGTTAGCTGAGGTGGAAGAGGCTGATCATTATGCACCTTGATTAGTCATGATTAGCTCATTATTTCATCTTCTTTTTCAGTTGATAGATTGACTTAGAGTGTAATTGTAGAGGAAGTTATTATGGTATAGCTACTGTGTATTTACACACGAGTAGAAGAGAAAATTCAATTAGAAAAAGAATTGTAAAATGCATTCAGAGGGCATAATTTTAGAAATATAACTCAGCTATTTCCTCTCTTTTTCTTTGTTACAATTCCCTCTCTCTCTCTTTCTTTCTTCTTCTTCTTCTTCTTCTGCTCTTCTTTATAATCACTTCTCTGTTCTTAACTCATGTCTTTGACAATTTGATGACATGTTCATGTTAATTTCGTATTAATGGACGTTCATTTATGTTAATAAATGTTTGTTTATATTATCATTTATATTAATGAACCAATGTTCATGTTAATTACTCTTTCGTCACTATTCAAAAAAAAATTATTTCACAAAATTATCACTATACGGGATTTAAAGAAAATTAATTAGCTTTTTGAACTATACTTTTATTATTAACAAGTTAACTAATGAAGTGAAAATATAGTAAATCTTTTGTTCCAATAAAATTATTGCTTTCAGTACATATATTTTTATTAAAAAAATTATTAAATTTTTTAAATATTATATAAAATTATTTTGAGGGCTAAAATATCATTCGTTAACTCATTAATACATTAATATTCAAATTACTATATTATCACTTCATTAACTAACTAACTAACTAACTAATAATAATGATACAATTAAAAAAAAACTAATTAATTTTCTTGATATATAAAGTAATAATTTTAGAGGTACAATTTTTTTTTATGATAATTTCACTTGGAAGAAGGAAGCAATTTTAAGGCCAATGAATTAATGAAGTATATTTTAGTCTATAATAATTTTTTAAGAAATTAAGAGAATACAATAATTACTTTGTTTAAGTTAAAAGTAACCATTTCAGTGAAGATAGTAATTAATACATATAATACTTATTTGAGTATTTAATTAATACAAGTAATACTCATTTTTTTTTCTCTATAATAAGTAAAGTCTGAAAAAAAAAGCTGAGGAAATAAATGAAAGAAAAGATTTGCCTTAAAAAAAGGAAGAAAAGATGATAATAATAATAGTAATAATAGTAATAATAATAATAATAATAATAATAATAATAAAAGCATTTAATAATGAAATAATACTACTCCATCCATTCTACTATAATTATTATTTTTAGAATAATTAGGCAAACCAAGATAATAATTGGTAATTATAAATTTTATAAAAAATTTATAATATTTTATTTAATTACCCCTTTTAACTATTTTTTTTATTAATTATAAATATTAAAAGTATTTAATATTTAAAAGTAAATTTAAAATTTTATAATTAATACTAATCTTAAATTTATAATACTCATTTTTTATCTCTATAATAAGTAAAGTGGAAAAAAATTATCTCTATAATAAGTAAAGTGGAAAAAAAAATTGAGAAAATAAATGGGAGGAAAGATTTGCCTTAAGAAAAAGGAAGAAAAGGTTATGTTGACGACTATGACAGTAATAATAATAAAATCATTTAATCATGAAATTCTCTATCCATTCCACCTTAATTTTTATTTTCAAAATAATTATATAAACTAAGATAATTATTAATAATTATAAATTTTATAAAAAAATTATAGTATTTTATTTAATTATCTCCTTTTAACTATTTTATTTTTATTAATTATTAATTTTAAAAGTATTTAATACTCAAAAATAAATTTAAAACTTTATAATTAATACTATTTTGAATTTATAAAAATTTTCAATTATATATAATAATTAAAATGGAACGGAGTCAGTATTATTTAACCCAAATAGATGTTATTGTAACTTCTGCATTAATTAATGAGAAATTTACATTATTTACCCCCCTCTTTCCATTTTTTTTTCAAATCTATATATATAGTTTTTTATTTATAAACATATCTTCTTCTTTTCTTTTTTTTTTAACTTTTAGTTTTGCTGCATTTTTTTTTTTTGCTTTTACACAGCTACTAATATCTGTTAACAACTCGTCAATTTTTTATTTTTTATTTATTTATTTACTTCTTTTACCTTTTCATTTTTTAATATTTTTTATTTAAAAATAATTATTTTGAAGTCATATTCTCATAAATATATAATATAAATCAAATATCTACTATATTTATGAAATATCCATTAAATATATACAAAATATCTATCATTATTAACATAATTTACTTAATATTTTTTTAAATTTTTTTAAATTTTATATTCACACAACATACATAATAAAAACTTAATATAGATATAATATCTATTAAAAATTTACAACTTCTATCAAACATATATTAAATATTAATTAAACATCTATATAATGAATTTTTTTTACTTTATTTTATATTCTTCTAACATATATAAAATATTTATGATGTCATAATACTTTTATTTTGTATTTTTATAATATACATTAAACATCTATCATACATCAATACTATATTAATACTTTTATTTTATATTATTCTAATACAAACAATATATAATACATTAAAAATTTTGCTTTTGATTTTTTTTAGTTTCAATTTGATTATTTAGATTTTTTTTTAAAGAAGGTGAAGATTGGATGAAAAAAAAAAGATGAAGATGAAAATTTTATTGAAGAAAAAGATAAAGATGAAGATTAAAAATGAAGATGAAGATGAAGATTAATATTTTCGATCTTATTTATTTATTTTTTTGAGTTATGTTCGATTCTTCTTTCGTTGAATTTTTTTAGTTTTGATTTTTATTTTCGATTTGTATGTATAATTTCTCTTTGATTTTTTTATTATTTTAATATTTTTGAAGATTTGTGTGAAAAAGATGATGATTTGTTGAATAAAATGATGAAGATAAAGATTTTTATTTGAAAAAAAAGATGAAAATAAATATTTGTTAAAGAAAAAGGTGAAAATAGTATTTTAATGAAGAAGTCAGAGATAAAAATTTTTGGTGAATAAGAAGATGAAGAGAAGATGAAGAAGATGACTTGAACTTTTCAGTATTTTATGATTTTGGGTAATGTTTTTATAACTCATGTAAATTTTTTTGATAATTGCCGTATTTTTATAATTAATTTTGTTTTTTTTTTCATTAGTTTTCTTAAAAGCCCAAATACGAGCCGTTTATTTATGTCAAAAAAAAAGTACTAACCAAAAAACCTTACGTCAAAAAATTTCCCTAAATAATAATATGCAATATTAATGACCAACATCTAGCCTAAGGGTTGTCTGCCATGCATTATACCAAAGAGTGCAGATTTTTTAATTATAAACTATACATTTTCAGCTGAAAAATCAGCTGTTTCTATATATTTTTTGTTATTTGTTTGCTATTATGCCCAAGAAATGAATTAATATGTGAATTGCTCACCAGTGAGCACCAGAAGGCGATGGTCTAGACTGGTTAAAACACATCCACTCTCCTATTTTTTTTTTATTAGTAAAGAGAAGTTCCATTAAATTAAAAGAACAATACAATTGATCTTGCTACACCAAGACTTCACATACAGAATGAAAACCAACCTATCCCCAAAGATTGCAAAATTCAAATTAACAGGAGAAAAAATCTTCTCATACACCGGCCAAATACATAAAAAAAAGGCAATTATGGCAATCTAGAGGAGGCTTGAAGCTTCACAAATCGATCAACATCATGAAATACCGGCCTAGAAGAAACCAAAGAACAATAACTTTTTTCAATAAATATTTGAACATTGGTTTCATTGCCTAAATATTAGAAAAAAAAAATTTATAAATTCTTGAAACGAAGCCTAAGTTTCTGGAAAAAAAAAAACCAAATTCATAAATATAATCAAATATTTATTTATTTAAAAATCTATAATATATTAATAAATTTGAATTTGCAAATCTGCAACTTTATCTATTCAATTCTTTTCAGGTTATTATTATTATATTTGCATAGATAGCGAAAAATAATGAAAGAAAGCAAATAGAAAGGAGAAAATAAATGTTGTTAGTAAATTTTTTCTTATTTGTAAATTTCTTTCTTTATGTTTTCTCTGTAAATTAAATAAAAAAAATAATGAAGAACAAAATAAGAAGAAAAATATCCGTCAAAAAAAAAAGAAAAATAAAATTATGTCCCCACTTATGTTTCCCTTTCTCACTTTCTTATAGTCCAAACAGGGTGTCCATGGGTCCTTCAAAAAAATGAGGGGCCTTTAAAAAAAAGGCATTTTTTAAAAAATAATTTTCTTTACCAATTTTTGGAGAAAATGTTCTATTGTATTCCAATGTTGTTTTGATTATAATTATTATGATTATTACAGTCAAAGCAGGAAAAAAAATTAAAAGACAAAGAGACAAAAGAATTGAAAGAAACTGGAAGTAGCTGGCGCTTGATGCCTTTCAAGTCTCAAAGTTTCAGTCAGTACACACTCACAGCTGACCCACCTTGAGAGGGGGGACAAGAGACTCTCTCTCTCTCTTTCTATATATATATATACATCTAATAACCAAAAAGAGATCAAGTAAGATTCTGGGACTTGTGGGATCTATATATAGTAATAGAACTTAAAGCAGAGGGAAGAGAAGAGAGAGAGATGAGGCCGAATTGGGAGCTGAAGAATTGCTGCAACCATGAACAAGTTGTGTTTCTGGTCACTGTCTCCATCTGCACTGTTGGTATTCTTGGGGTATTACTCATCTTTCTCTCTCTGTATTGAACTTTGTTTTTCATATAGCTGCATTAGAGGTTTTTTTTGAATAACATCCGTCAAGAACTCAGAATTCTTTTGTTTTGATCTGGGTATCATTGTCTTTTCAGAGTGAAACGTTTGAGGTCCCCTTTTTATCTAAAATCATTGCTATAATTTTCAGCTTCTTTGGGTCCATTGTTGTTCTCTGTGAAATGTATCTGCGTTTGGAATTTGTTGTATCTGTGGGTAGAATGGTAGTGTTTTGTTCACTAAAATGCCTAAAATCTGAATGGGTTTTTATTAATGCTTTCAGTGACATATGAAAAATATCTGAATCTTTAAACTAGAACGCCAATACTCAAATTTTAGAAACTTTAGTGGCACGATTCATTAATAGATAGGTAAGATTTCTTCCGATTTAAAAGTAATTAAATCTCATAATTCTTATTAATTCTCAAATCATTCTATAATTAATACTTGATGAAATTATCTCTTTCAACTTTGTAGTTATGGAGAACAGCACTGCTCACCCCATTCAAGCTTGTGACTGTATTCCTTCATGAGGCAAAGAAGCTGTCTTTTTTTTTTCTTTTCTCATTACACTTTTTCTGCAATAAAAGTTTTGGTGCTTGTTCTGTTGTACTGCATATGTATGATTTGATTCTAATACTCTTGAGATGCCATCCTTATCTAAAGTCGTTCGGTGGATTTCTCAAATGACAAGAAGTCTCTCTTATGAATTACTAGCATTCCATTAAATAACATGTACACAGAATGGCTCGTACTTTTAACTCTGTAAGACAATGCATTGCATTCCCTCCTGTGTTGTGGTGTTAAGATTAGTAAAGTGGAAAACTTGTCTGTGAACATTCTTGTGGTCTATTGGTATCTTTACAAGAGTAGGAGAAAGGACATGATGGAATTCTAACATGAATTAGTTTTCAAATGGAGTAAAAACATTGCTTCTGTAGAAGTCACAATAACTTTTAAGTATGGAAGCAGCAATACAAAAAGTACTCCAACACATTGATTTCAAATCAAGTAGAAGTTTACTTGCCTAAAAGGTCATGATAATATTACATGCAAAATATCAGTCCATTTTGGATTCTTATTTGGGTTTTTCTTGTAGATAACTAGTCCAGGATTGAAGATGCTCGAGTTTAGCACACTGTTACATTCACTTTCTTGGTTGCTTCATGATATTTAGTGCAATGCTATTATTAATTTGGTTGACTTTAGGTTCTTATCAATCTCCATATGGTATAATGAATTGGAGAACACATTTCTGGCTATAAATGATTTCGATCTTTTCATTTATTTCCAACTGAAGTTCTTAAGGTAGTATAAGATTTTACTCCTTTCACTTCATTAAAAGATAGGACAAATGAGTTCCCATGTGGCATTATTATCTAGCAGTTGAAAAAAGCAATATCTTGAAAAAGGTTGATTAAAAGCAATTAAAACTTGTTTTTCAGGGAGATTAACATCTTTTGATCATAAAACTCCAAAACAATTAAAGAACAGTTTCCAGAATTGTTTTTTGTAACATCTAAAAGAACAGTTGCAACCTAGTGTCAACCAGGCTCTCAGACAGTTTACATAAACTCTACCAACTCCATTGCAAATAAACTTTGGTGGTATGATTGCACTGGACTTTTGTAGCACTTGTAGCCTTTGTTTTGTTTCGCTTGTTGCAACGGCTTTGTTTAGAGTTAGAAATTCTTTGGCAAGTCAAATCACATCAATTTATTCAGAAATCTGCAAACTCTTCATTTCTCAGCAGTCTCTTGCAGCAAAGACATGTTCATCACTGCATTCAGCCAAAATTAAATATTTAAATGGAATGTGATTGTATGATTATCGAACTTTGAAATTCCAATAATTTAATTTAAATATTTTCTGGGGTGTGTCTTTATTCCGGGTGGAAGGGATTCAGGTTCATGCAGATGAAGGGGGAACCACTCAAACTCGCGGTGGTGTATACTGGTTAATCTTGCCAGCTGGATGTAACTTCTTTTTCCATTTGCCATCTTACTTACTTTCCTTCTTTCTTTCTATCTTCTTTATTCTGAAAAGTCTGGTCCTAACTACCTATGGCTTCTCTCTTATATGAGCAATTTCATATATAGGATTTCGAACTATAGGTTCATCATTAGTTTTCTGCTTAAATTATTGATTGTTTTTGGTTTTAATGTAAGTTTTTTTCATCTGTTTTTCCACTCCAGATCTTGGTTCCTCCTTTTGGGGGATGTTTTTAATACTTGCATCCACGAATCTTCTTACAGCAAGAATAGCAGCTGGATGCTTTGTTGTTGCTCTACTTGTACTGTTGGTAGCTAAAAATGAGCGCGGTTACAAGCATCTAGAGCTTTTCCTACTTGTAGACTCATAGTCAACATAAGATTCTTGAAAATTATATTGTACTTCTAAGAGCAGTTAGATTCATATCATCAAGATTTTATATCAGATTAGTTTTTTTTTTTTGACAAATTTACAATTGAATTACAAAGTTCCCTGGACAGAAAAATCCTGAAATGAATCATATGTACTGACAGAAACAAGTAATAATTCATTTTTAATGTTCCAATTCGACTTGGTGCATCTGTAAGAACAAGTCAGGCAAACAATAATTATATGTTTTATATGGCTGTTTAATTATATTGCTTCTATTGTTCACAAACAGTGGACTCTTCGAGGACTTTGTATTGGTACGTGTTTCAGTAACCTGCATAGATCTGGATGCCTATGATATCTACAAGCTACAATGTATAGTGTGTATCTTAACGATATTTACATGTTGAGCCACCAGGGTTTGTTGTTTTCCTTGGGGTGATTTGGGTCCTGCAAGAAACAACAAAAATTCGTATTCTTCGGTATATTATTCTATTCATTGGTAAATGCAGCCCTCTATCTTTGTTTTCATGATGTCTTTTGCAATTCAGTATCATGCCATGGAAAAATTGTTCACATTGTTATCTGATACACTGTTTATTGCTGCAGGTGTAGTGAACAGCTTGTTTTCTGTTTATGGCGTGTTAGCCTATCAAATTTGATTGTTGGCATTTTTGTTTACAGAATTATGGAGCTCACTAACATGCCTTTTTGACAATGTAGATATTTATGATGATTTGATATCTCGAAGAGTTCATTCTAGTGATGCTGAGAAATTTGCAGAAGTTTGCCCTTGCTCATGTAATGGCATGGGCTGGGGTGTCATTTGGTGAGGCACCTTATCACCAAATTGCGTTAGAGATATTAGATTTCTGCTTGAAGATTTTCCTTCTCTTATAATGAACTAAAATTTGAGATTTTAATTTTAGTTCAACCATATTAATGAACTCTCCTTGCAGGGGGTAATATCTTTCTTGTTTCTTTGTGGGGCCATGTACCTTGGTCTTGTGATACTGTCTTGAGGTACATTCTGATCCTACTTCGTACTTTTTCCATCAATTATTTATTTATTTGTTTGTTTTGGTAAATTATACATTCCAGAATAGAATAGATCTTTTGTGATTAGTGCAAGAGGAGAACATTAGGGGTCAACCTATAATCTCTATCCCAAAATTCCTTCTGACTTAGATTTAAGGTAGAATGTGTTCATTGATTGGTAATAAAGCTGAATGGAATTTATAATATTACATGGCTGAATCTTTAAGCAAGCTACAAGAAAAATGAAGGGATTCTTAGTGCGTGTGCATGCGTGAGTATGCACTAGTGGTGGTGGTCAGAACTGCGATTCCATAAACATTTTAGGGCCTGTTTAGTTCAATGGTAATGATCAGCTGTCAGTGGTTGACAGTTAACTGCTGCCTGCCGATGGCTAGATGTTATGAGGATTAAACGTGAATAATTATCAATTCTAATTTTAGTCTTTCAATTATAAAACGTTATTTCAATCACTAAATTTACAAAACACTTGATGTTAGTGATTAAGAACTCGAAAGCCAAATGCTATATCCAACAGCCAATCCAAATGGAGCCTTAATGATAGTTCTCAACTTTGATAATGGTTATAATGGTCACATTTTTCTTGCACAGATAATTGGGACAATGTCCTAAAGTGAATCATGATTATAAACAGTATACATGTGGGTGTCTTGTAAATTTTTTTTGGAAAACATGTTTCAGTAACAAATCTGAAATAGTCTTCTTTGTCTTGGTTTTTCTTTCTTCCTCTTAGCAGGACAGAATTCAGGAGGTTTTAAGAGGCTAGACATCAACTTAGTTGCAACTTCTTGTTTTTATCAAATGCCATCTCATTTTATAGAGGAGATGCTTTGACGACAGCTTCACATTAAGCCACCAGAATTGATTCAGTTGCTGCATTCCTTTCGCATTGAACAATCTATTCTTGATTTATAGATGAATGAGTGGGCAATGTTTACTTGCACTATAGAATTCGAGCTTCTGAAAACCCATGGATTAATTATTGTCAATCTTTTTTCTTTAAATTCTCTCCATGACCTTGACTTGATTATTAGATTATATGTGTATATATGACCATTAAACGGTAGAACTAAAGAAAATATTAAAGTTGATGAACGGGGAGATCTACCCGAGTCTGACCACAAACAAAAGCTAATTAATTGTTTCACTCCTCTTTAGCATTTTTAATGAAAGGTATAATGTATTTTTCAAAAATTTAATATTTAGAGAGTTCAAGACTAATTATTATGGTTTTTTTTTGGTTTATAAATTAATATATTTTAAAATTTTTTTAAAATTTTTTACATTTTTATTACATATATTAAAAGTATATTCAACATATATCAAAAATATTTTTTAAGTCAAGTTGTACATTGATTAAAATTTACTAGATTAATAGCCAACCATCCGATATAATTAGTCAATAATTTTGGACGGTTGTGATCTTAAAAAATTCAGATTAATAGCCAACCATCCGATAACAATTAGTCAATAATTTTGGACGGTTATGATCTTAAAAAATTAATACTGCGAGATCGTAAGCCCCATTCCGAAAACCCGCGACGTGGATCGAGTGAATAATTGTAAGTTAACGGCCAAATGACTTCAGCTTGAGGGCGCCATACTGAAAGCTCTCCCGTTTCCGGAGCCGTATCTCTGCAGAAATGGGCCCTGGGACTTTCCGGGGTGAATGAAAAATCACCCACTCACCCTAACCTCGTATTCAAAGAAATGTAAACAGCGTGCCTGTGAAGATAGCAGAGCCCGAATAAGGTCTCTAGGTTTTGCAGATCAAAGAGAAACCCTAGGCTTGTCGATTAAGACGGATTAAAAGAATAGGATGAAGGATGAGGATCGCTTGGTGAATAAAACTTGAAAAGATAATTTGGGCCATTTGGCTTACAAAAAAAGCCCAAGCCCACTTCTTGTTTTGGAGTTGTCTCTCTTTCGGGTGGCATGTTTTGCAACAAAGCCCAAATCTGTTTTTTCTTATTTGAATTTATTATACGTTGATATTCATTTCAATTTATAAAAAAAAATTCTAATGAAGTGCATTTAAGTATCTATTTGTATAAATTACCTAAAAAATTATAATTATATATAACATATGAAAGTAAAATCTATAAGATGCAATTTTATGAGAGATGAATTTGAAGTACATGTATAACAAAAAAAAAATATGCTTTCTATGTCCCAAAATAATAGAGATATTTTTTATTTCACACGTATTAAAAAAATTATGTTATTTAGTCAATAGGTAAAATTTTTCTATAATATAACTATTTTACCTTCAATTTATGCGCACTAGTAATTGATTGTTGAAAAAAATTAAAAATTAAAAATGTTATTAATTTGGTTAAAGTAATTATAATTTAAAAAATATAAATAATAAAATATAATATTTTTTTATTATAAAATATTTAAATATAAATATAATGATTAATTTATAATATAATTATAATCTAAAATAATAGAATTATATTTTAGGACAATTAAAAAAAAACGTCCCAAACATTTTTGGACGAAGGAAATATAGAGCAAAATTATATGACTCAAAAATACTAAAATCCCTCGTTAAAAATTTTAAAAAAAATCCACATATATCAACAATAATAAAACGTGATAAACCATCCATATTATATATATATATATATATATATATAAAAGATCAGGAATTTCTTTGATTCTTAAAAAGTCATGTCATCATTTTTATTTTTTTTCTTACAAAAATTCATATTTTTATTTAGCCATATTTTTATAAAAATTTGAAAAGTTAAATACTTCAATGATTGATTTTTAATCAATTTCATATTTCTATTTAATCATAAATTAATTATATATTAATAATTTTATTTAATAATATTAATTGATTTATATAATTTTTATATATTTTAAAAGTTAAATGGTAAAATATATGACTTTTGATATTTCTAACAAATTTATTATATATTAATAATTTATTTGATAATTTTATTTTTACGATTTTTTATAAATTTAAAAGTTAGATAATAAAAATATATAATATTTTAAATTTTCTACAATATTAATTATACTTTAATAATTTACTTAATAATAATAATAATATTACTTTGAAAATTAAATAACATAAATTTATGACTCTTAGCCTTATTATTCATACTTTTCTTTCCCTTTGAAAAGCTTACACAAAATTTTTATTTTTTTTTCTCATTTTTTGTGGAATGTATGGCTTTATTTTTTTAATCAAAATTTGTGATATAACTTTTGTTTTTGAAGGTATCAAGTTATGGAATAGAGATGTTCTATATATTTATTCATAGTGTTCCGACAAAACTAATATCATGAAAATCAAGATAAAATATTTTATTATTTTTTAGAATAAAATTTATTGTCAATTTAAAGAATAATCACAAGTTTTTGCATGTGTGACACTTGAGTAAAACCACTATAAAATGAAGAATGTGGATCCTATAAAATATGAAATTGGAAAAAATAATTTGTTATAATGATACAACAGGAATAGAAATATATAGATTGAGTTTTTTTTTTTCGTATATGTCCGATAATAAATATCATTTATAGTATCGTGCATGATTGTAAAATGTTATAAACCCTGCGAATTTCGACAGACGATAAAAAAAAAACAAATTCAATTAGAATTTTAAAAACGCATGCATTTTATTTGTCAATTATATATATGAAATTTTGTAACATATATGTGTACCTATACTTTACATGCATGCAATATATTTTTGTATTATACTATCATTTAATTAGTTAAAAGATCAAAGATATAGATTTTACTATTAAATTAACTAATTATTGAATATATTAAGCCTTAATTAAATTTTTATTTTTATTGATTAATATTCGATTCAGTTTTGATATATTAGGACCACCTCTCATTTATTAACCAAACTGGATTATAATGTATTATATAAAATTTTATGAAAAATAAATATAATTTTAATTGGTTGGAGTAATATCAATCCGAATATTTATCCATTTTAGATTTTTTTTTGTCTTATGTGTATGATTCTATCCAACAAAAAAAATATTTAAGGTGAAATATGGTGGCGTTTGATAAAATATTTAATATAATAATACTGACAAATTTGAAGACTAAATAATTCAATTTTATGTATTAATTAAATAAGATAAATATTTAAAAATTATTCATTTGTTATGTTCATACCGATTTTAAGTTATAAATTTTAATTTAACTAATAATTCTATGTATTCATTACAATTTTAAGGGAGTGGGTCTGAATGTTGTTGAGGGTGTTATTTGGGTAGTTGAATTGTATGGCAAAGACTTATTAAAGAGTGTCATTTGGTTAATCAAGAAATACCTTTTTGGAGAGAGATAAAAGAGATTTAACCCGAAATCTACGTCTCAAAAAAGATTAATTTTATACCTAGATTATTGAAGGAATAGAAATAGAAAAATCTATGATTAAAAAAAAAGATTGATTAAATGAATACCCAATCACATGCTTCTTTGTTGCCAAGTGATAAAGTTTATATAAAAAAAGATTTGTTAGATAATTTTTTTTATAAATTATTTTTTAAAAATTAAGTGGAATAAGATTACAAAAAAGAATAAAATTTTTATACAGTTATATGTTCAGAAAATCAAAATTGTTAGATAATTTATTTATTTATCTTCTGATGTACTAAAAAAATACTACAAAATATAAAATTTTATACTTCTTTATAAAATTTATTTTACAATACAGACCTAATTTAAAAATTTTCCCAATGCCACTTAATTGATTCAGCAGGAAATTCTCCCCTAGAACTAGAGACTTTATTGGTCAATTACCCTATGGACACTCCATACAGACTAAGAGAATGGTCAAAATTTGGGACAGCTAATCTAATAATAATTAATAAGTGGGATTATTGTTCTCATTCATCAAATTTGCAAAAGTGAATGAGTACAATTATCATAAAATTATACAAGGAGATTTAAAATGAGAAAATATTATCCCAAAAATGGAATTGTAAACATACCCAATTAGTAATTGAAATTATTATTATCAATAAACTTTATTAAACTATATTGAATAGTATCGTATTAGAGGACGAATAATCCAAAATAATCATAGTAAGATTAATTAAAATTTAATATCTTTGGATTAAAATTAGGTAATTTAATTCAACTTTATTTTATTAAGGGATTAGTGCAATAAAATAATATAATTTCTCATATATAAATATTTAAAGAAGTCCATATTAATTAAAATTTTAATATATAAATGGCGAAGTGACACATCAATCCAATGAATATATAAATTTTACGAAACCATCAATCATCGAAGATATTATCATAGATTAAACAATAATAATTAATTTTTTATTAAATGAATGATAAACTTATTTAATAAATTTATATAATTATTTATATAATTACGTTAAAACTCAATATAACAAGATTTATCATCATTATAATCATACTCAACTCAATTTTAAAAGAATAAATTATATAAAAAAATAACAAGACTATTTATAGGAGAGTCATAGGAGATATAATAATAATTGCAAGGGCGGAAACATACCTAAATGGACCCAGTTAATTTTGGATCGATCTTTCTCAGCGTCTAATAACTATCATCTTCTTTAAGGTGGAGATGATCCAAACATACATTTTAATTTTTAACACGACTGTTATATACATTTTAAAATTTTAAAAAAATAATGTTTTAAAAATCAAATTCTAATCCAAATCAAATATACTTTTAAAAATAAAAATTAAGACAACAAGCTTGCTGTATTATATCAACACTTCTTGATTTAATGGTCGATTTGTACTCACTGCTTCTTGATGTTGTACAAGGTTTGGGCTGGTTGGGCAGTAGTCTTTTTGCTTTTGAGATGTATGTTGAGGTCTTGGGTTTTTTCACATGCTTGTGGAATGTTCGGTGGACTAGGCTTTGTATGAGTTTTAGTTTTATTTTGGGTAGTTTACACTCCATAAGTATATTTTTCCTCATTCATAAATTATCAATAAAATCATTCTTTTTTATCAAAAAAACAAAAAATTAAGACAACAAGTCGGAAGTTTTTCTTTGAAAATGATGAACTAATAAATAAAGATGGTTTACTTTCATGAAGACTTTTCATTGTGAGCTTCCTCCATGTACAACACATGGGAAAGGCATCTTGTTTTGTTTTTTTTTTTTTTTGATCAGTAGGCATTTTGTTATATTAGTATAGAGATGGTGAAACAATGCATATTATCATAAATGGTGGACAGACAAAGACAGAGTTCAGTCCCTTTACCCATCAATATTATTGTGGAGTTTGCGACAATGACAAATAATTAAAACTATTATGACTTGGGGATGTCTATAGATTACACTGACTCTGGCATGTGACAGACTTTAGCTGTCAAAAGGTTATAATGCATAAAAGAAACCAATTGCAATTTGTATCTTGTAATATTCCAAACTAGAAAAGATATCGTGCCATGATATAAAATAAAAGTTAAAAAAATTTGATGTATTTTATTTGAATTTTAACCTTAGGTTCAATAAATTTAATAGATTTTTATTTTTTAATAAAGAAAAAATATAAATTATAATATTATGCCAACGATAACTTTTTTTTTTAAAAGGACCAATGATAATTATTTTAGTATAATATATAGATATCAACTCATAATAGTTTAGGGTGCGAAAAAAAATTATATAATTCACCTTAATTAATTTAAATTAAGTTTACTTGAATTTAAGTGGGTGATTAAATGTTATAATTAAAATAGATTTAAAGCCTAAATGTATGATTAGTTTAAATTATTAATTCAGAAAATTAGTTTCATTAATGTAATATGAACAGTAGATTAGGTTTTGTTGTTAGAGCTGAATTGTAGGGTGTTTTCAAGGTTTATCCCTTGCATGGGAAATGAGGTTTAAAGAAATAGTGTTAGAATTAATTTTATATTGATTAAAATTAATTCTAAATGTGGGCTAAATATATTTAATATTTAAATGTGTATTGCAGTCAAATTAAGATAGTCAAATTAAAGTTGTGATCAAATTAGGATTGTTGACTATTGAGGTGTTCTACTCGTAATAGGATTATAAGTGTAGAGACCGATAAGAGTTTCTATTTTGTTGAAGGACCAAAATAGAAACTATTATCATCAGTTATAAATAAGGGGTCGTTGTCTCCAGGGGAACATAACAATTTTGAGAGAACATTACGTTCCTTCAGTAGTGCTTCCGCTAAACTTAAAGTGTGTATCCCCTGGAAGACGACAAACTCCAAAATCGTCTTCAGCTTCAACATACGATGATGTCAGATATGCAATTTAGCCCTTTGCAATTTAATTTGAATAATCTAGTGATCTATGCATGATTTTAGGTTTTAGGAGAATTAAGTTTTCTTCCCCTTTCATTTAGGGGAATCAGGTTTTCTTCCCCTTTCAATTGGTATCAGAGCCCTGTGCTAGGTTGCTAGATTTTCCGATTAAATTATTTTTTGTTTTGATTCTAGAAAATTAATTCGGTGATTGTAATTTTCTAAAATTAATTTAAAATCCAATTTAGTAATCTGAAATCAATTTTGGTTTGATTTGTTTTTTGGATTAAATTACTGAGATTATTTAATTAATTCTGGAAAAAATCGAATTTCTGGACTTGAATTTTGGTTTGTGATTTTTTCTGGAATTAATTAATTTTTGGTTAATTAATTATGTAAATTAATTAATTAAAGATTAAAAAAAATTATTCAGTTTTGAAACAGTTTTGCGAAAACAGTTTTTTTTTATAAAAAAAAAACTGAAACTGGGAAGAAGGAAACAAATTTTGATTGTCGCTTAAAAGTAATAGCAGTTGAGTGAGGAAAAATTTGATTCTTTGTGCTTAGAAAGAGGCGCGAGAATTATTTTTGCACCTCCTATGGCAGTGGCAATTGGTGCAAAGTTTGTTCCATTGAGAAAACCAAAGAAATTGCCTCGTACTTCTTTCACTTCCTTGTCAATTTTCTATGTGCAACATTGAAATTACTAGTCCCATTGATGTACTGTTTGTCTTATTATGGTTGTATAGATTGACAAGATCTATTAAATGACAAACATTATATTAATTAAAAAAAATTATTTTTATTTTAATTAATTAATTAAAGTTTATTGCAATATTTAATTGAGCTTTAATTTAATTAATATAAATATTGCAATTAATTTATTAAGAATTACAGTTCAATTAAAGTTTAATTTTATATTTATTACAATATTAAATTTTAATTGTATTTGAGAATTTATTAAATTGAGTTTAAATTTTGGTATTTTAGTCCTGATTGTGTTTAATATTTTTATAATAAATTAATTGAAGCAAAAAGTTATCAAAGTGACCTCTATTGTGTAAATTAATTTATTTGGGATATTAGACAGGTGTATTAAAATTCATTGCGGGTAGTATACCGGCCCAAAGGAAGGTTGCTATCTGGCTGAATTGAGAATACATTGCGGTAATAAATATGTGATAATTATTATGTGTTCATCCATATGGATAATAAATCGGCCCAAAGGAAGGTTTATTATTTGACAGGATTGAATTGTCAATATTTGATTACTGCGTTGAGATACCAATTACAGTTAATATTTTATATCCAAAGATGAGAATATTAATATTGTGTCCGGTATCTTGTTTCCAATATTTAAACTCTACTTCTGTGATTTATTTCAATTTTTTGTGGATTGTGAGCTTATGTCACTTATTTATTTTCTCTGAATTCAGCTAGCATGCCGTGTAATCTCAACTTTGTCCCTATGAATGAAAATACTAATAATAAGACTGCTGATAAGGGAAAATATTTGGTTTTAGTCTGTTCTGAAGTTAATTTAACTTCGGTACCTAGAAACACTTGGTGGATAGATTCTGGTGCTACTAGTCATATAAGTGTTTCATTGCAGGGTTGCTTGAACTACCAAAAGCCAACTGACGGTGAAAGATACGTTTATATGGGAACTGGCGAACCGGTAGAAGTAGAGGCGATAGGACATTTTAGATTGCATTTAAGAACTGGAAATTTTTTGGATCTAGTAGATACTTTTATTATTCCGTCTTTTAGGCGGAATTTAATTTATGTTTCCCATTTGGACAAATCTGGTTTTACTTGTTCATTTGGAAACAATAAAGTTACTTTATCTATGGATTCAAAAATTTTAGGTACTGGTTTTTTGTATGCACTTCATAATCTATATATGTTAGATATCGTTTCCTCTTATAATGAGACCATGCAAGTTAGTACTATAGGTACCAAAAGGAAGCTGAATATGGATAACTCAGCTGCTCTATGGCACAGACGTTTGGGTCACATATCCAAATCTAGAATAGAACGTCTTGTGTCAGATGGTATCATAAATACACTTGATTTCACAGATTTGGACTCCTGTGTTGAGTGTATTAAAGGTAAACAGACTAAACAAAAGAGATTAGGTGCCAATAGGTCATCAAACGTCTTAGAGTTGATACATACGGACATCTGTGGCCCATTCCCTACAGCAACTAGGAATGGTCAACTAGGAATGGTCAAAGATACTTTATATCATTCATAGACGATTACTCACGTTATGGGTACCTATATCTCATTCATGAGAAATCTGAGTCTCTGGACGTTTTCAAATCTTATAAGGCCGAAGTTGAAAATCAACTCGGAAAGAAGATTAAATCTGTTAGATCTGACCGTAGAGGTGAGTACTATGGCAGATATGACGGTTCAGGAGAACAACGTCCAGGGCCATTTGCTATTTTCCTGCAGGACTGTGGTATAGTCCCTCAATACACAATGCCTGGTACACCCAGCATGAATGGTGTATCTGAGAGACGTAACAGGACTCTTATGGATATGGTTAGAAGTATGATTAGTCATTCTTCTTTACCTGAGTCTCTGTGGGGAGAAGCATTAAAGACAGCAGTCTATCTTCTTAATAGAGTACCAACTAAAGCAGCTGCAAAAACACCTTATGAGCTTTGGACTGGACGCAAGCCCAGTCTAAAACACCTTCATGTTTGGGGATGTCCTGCTGAGGCTAGGCCTTATAGGCCTAATGAAACAAAATTGGACTCCAAAACTGTTAGTAGCTACTTTGTTGGTTATTCTGAGCGATCTCGGGGTTTTAAGTTCTATAATCCTATTTCCAGATCTATTTTTGAGACGGGAATTGCAACATTCTTTGAGGATGTTGAGTTTGGGGGGAGAAATAAGGTTAGAAACATTGTCTTTGAGGAGGGATCGAGTCAGGAACACTCAGTGTCGATTCCTATCTTTGCTCCTGGGATTGTTCAGGTTCCTAGAATTATTAATATCCCAGAAGCAATTCTGGATCCAATACAAGATAATGTTGATCAACTTCCCCATCAGGATGAAGAAGTTGTTCTTCCTCAAGAACAAGCTCAACAACCTCAAGAATTTGAGCCAGAACCTGTGCCTTTAAGGAGGTCCACTAGAGAGAGAAGAAATGCTATTCCAGATGATTATGTAGTATATCTTCAGGAACATGAGGACACTGTAGACATGGTGGAAGATGATCCAATCAGCTTTCATCATGTCATGCAGGATTCCAACTCTCATAAGTGGATTGAGGCAATGAGTGAAGAATTTAAGTCAATGCAAGACAATCAAGTTTGGGATCTTGTTCCATTACCTGAAGGAAAGAAACCCATTGGTTGCAAATAGATATTTAAAACCAAGAGGGATTCTAAAGGTAATGTGGAAAGATATAAGGCACGTCTTGTAGCTAAAGGCTTCACTCAGAAAGAGGGGATTGACTATAAAGAGACCTTCTCTCCGGTTTCATCGAAGGACTCTTTTAGGACAATCATGGCTCTAGTTGCACATTTTGATCTTGAGTTACATCAAATGGATGTAAAGACTGCGTTTCTCAATGGAGACATTGATGAAACCATCTATATGGTGCAGCCAGAAAACTTTGTGTCTGGAGACCCAAAGCGACTGGTATGCAGATTAAAGAAATCCATTTATGGACTCAAGCAAGCTTCTCGTCAGTGGTACTTCAAGTTCCATGAAGTAGTTGTCTCTTTTGGTTTTGAGACAAATGCTGTGGAAGATTGTGTGTATCACAAGTTCAGTGGGAGTAGGTTTATCTTTTTGGTCTTATATGTGGATGACATATTGCTTGCTACTAACTGTAAGGACTTGCTGCACGAGACCAAAGTCTTTCTCTCAAAACACTTTGAGATGAAAGATTTAGGTGAAGCCTCTTTTGTATTAGGGATTCAAATACATCGAGACCGTACTCGAGATATTCTTGGATTATCACAAAAGGGTTATATTGAGAAAGTGCTCAAGAGATTTAGTATGCACAACAGTAGACTAATTGATACCCCAGTTGCTAAAGGAGATAAATTTAGTCTTGATCAGTGTCCAAATGGTGAACTTGAGATTCAGGAGATGCAGAAGATTCCTTATGCGTCAGCAGTTGGGAGTCTGATGTATGCTCAAGTTTGCACTCGTCCAGATATTTCATTCATAGTTGGCATGTTAGGACGATATCTCAGCAATCCAGGAATGGATCATTGGAAAGCAGCCAAAAGAGTCTTGAGGTATCTTCAGAGAACTAAGGGACATATGCTCACATACAGGCGATCAGATCAGCTTGAGATCATTGGGTATACTGATTCTGATTTCGCGGGATGCCAAGACAGTCGGAAATCCACATCAGGCTACATATATCTCTTGGCTGGCGGTGCTATTTCTTGGAAGAGTGTGAAACAAACTCTAGTAGCTACCTCCACCATGGAAGTAGAATTTGTAGCAAGTTATGAGGCATCCAATTAGGCAATCTGGCTGAGGAACTTTGTCACAGGACTGCGCATTGTGGATGGCATTGAAAGGCCATTAAAGTTATACTGTGATAATAACTCAGCGGTTTTATTCTCCAACAACAACAGAAGCTCTTCTCGATCGAGACACATTGAGATAAAGTTTCTGGCTGTGAGGGAGAGAGTACAGAGTGGACAGATATCCATAGAGCATATTGGAACGAACTTCATGATTGCGGATCCACTCACTAAGGCTGTGATACCGAAAGTTTTTCATGAGCACACTGCTCATATGGGTGTCACATTATTTGAGACTATTTAGTTTCAGTGGGAGTTTGTTCATTATGGTTATACTCTATTTTGTAATGGATATATTATGTTATTAATACTCAGTTTTTGCAGAAAATAAAGTATTTATTTTGTTACACTCTGTATTATTATTGATTGATCTCACTAAAGTATGACCAGTTGGAAACAGGCATGATTAGATCACATTACATGTAGTTTCCATGCTACACTCCTATTATTGATCTATGTCATTTGAGAGTATTGGTAATGTGATTGATGGTGGTTTGAGTCACGATGAATGTGGCGACTGGCCCTTCAGTCCTTTATCGATATAATCAATGGACGAGATTGTTTGAGACACCTTCAGTATGACTGCTTTTATGAGCTCATTAAGGTATATACATTTACATTTAATATATGTTAGCCCAAGTGAGAGATTGTTAGAATTAATTTTATATTGATTAAAATTAATCCTAAATGTGGGCTAAATATATTTAATATTTAAATGTGTATTGCAGTCAAATTAAGATAGTCAAATTAAAGTTGTGATCAAATTAGGATTGTTGACTATTGAGGTGTTCTACTCGTAATAGGATTATAAGTGTAGAGACCGATAAGAGTTTCTATTTTGTTGAAGGACCAAAATAGAAACTATCATCATCAGTTATAAATAAGGGGTCGTGGTCTCCAGGGGAACATAACAATTTTGAGAGAACATTACGTTCCTTCAGTAGTGCTTCCGCTAAACTTAAAGTGTGTATCCCCTGGAAGGCGACAAACTCCAAAATCGTCTTCAGCTTCAACATACGATGATGTCAGGTATGCAATTTAGCCCTTTGCAATTTAATTTGAATAATCTAGTGATCTATGCATGATTTTATGTTTTAGGAGAATTAAGTTTTCTTCCCCTTTCATTTAGGGGAATCAGGTTTTCTTCCCCTTTCAAATAGAGCCTGAATTTGATAGCCAGGTTGTGATCAAGATTATAAGAAGGAAGAAAGACTTTATTGTGTGAATTATTCTCTTTTTTTTTTTGTCAAGCTATCAAGTATTTTATAATTTAAAAATTATAGACAAATATGCTAATTCGTGTTTGTTAAGAAAAAAAAAAGATCTATATCATCTCATCTCACCTCGCTGTGAGGATGGTGTGAATTATTTTCTAATTCAAAGTATTGAAGATTTGTTGAAAAGAAACTAGAAAGATAGATTGCAACATATATATATGGAGAGAGAGAGAGACAAGCCAACCAAGCTGCAGATTTCTAGGCAAGATTTGCTGGTTCTCTATCAATTGCTCTTCATCGTTTGAATGCCCCTCCACCCAATCTCAGTTGTATTTTTAGAGCAGGATAAAGTGGGAGTTGCTTTCCCTCGTACGGTGGTGCCTTAGCTTCTGCTAAAGCTCTCTTTGTTCATTAAAAAAAATTATGGTCAAGATAAATATTTCTACTTTTTGCTTTGACTTTATATCTAAAGAATTGAAAAATATAAATCCAACTCCAGTTATTTTACAAACAAGATATGTATTCGTATGATTGAATCTGATTAAATATTTAATATAATATTATGAAGACTAATAAAAATATTATGATAACAAATAAGAGCAAGTTCTAATTGGCCATTGAATTTGAATTATTCGTTGAGCAATAGCAAATAAAAAGCAAAATCCATGATGATATCCACATTCTTAATTAAAAAAATTTCCAAGTTAGTAAATAGCCAGTACATGATCAAATTTTTTTTAGAAATTTTTCTTTTTTTTTAACCATAAGTATCTGCATCTCTATTCGTTTAACGATCTAAATATAAAACTAGTCTTACTCGGAATGTAAATCGCAGGTTAAAACTTTTTGTCCATCCTTAAAAAGTTATTTAGAGGGATTCAAATTCTCACCTTCACACATTTATTCTCCTTTACTTAATTAACTGAGCTATCTATATTTAGTAAGAGATTTTTCCTTTTTAATATATATATATGTATATATATATATTTAGTAAAGGTGGACGGTACCACCATAAATTTTATTGATTAAATAAAAGTATGAAAAAACTCATACCAATATAAAGGTGGACAGTGCTGATGAGTTGCCTGACAGTCAACTTCTAATTAGAATCTTTATAGATGTGGTGAGGACTTATCTTTTTCCAATTTCGTGAAGAAATTTTATGTTGCAAAATTGGATTCTTACTATGTATTCATTTATTAGAACAAAATTTGTCAATTTCATCTTTGTTGGCAGCCAAAATGGCAATTGCTTTATTAATGTGCCAGTCAAGATTAGTTAAACGACTCTTATTCTTTCTTGATTGTCAACCATTTCGAACGTGTGATTTAATAATCTTTATTTCAACCATTTAAATCTCCTTGTAGATGGATAGCACCAACGATGGCATTTAAAACACGTAACATAATATTCTCATTTTCTTCATTTTTTTTGGCTTTTTCACTTTTATTTTATTTTTCTTTCAAAAAATGTTTAAGTCAGACTTGCTATTTGCATTTTTTTTTGTTTGATACCACAATTGAACACTTCAAATTAAAATTTCAAGTACTTAATTATTTTTATTCAATAAATTTTATTTTGAGAGTTTCAATTAAATTTAAATTTATTATTCTAAAATCATGTTATTTATATTATTGAATAATTAATTTTTATTAAACACAAATGAATTTAGAATTGATTATAAATTTAATTAAAAATAAACCATGTGAGATTCTTTACCTCTTAATAAGTGAAATGAATGAGATTCACATAATTAATGGAGGATTTTTAAAAATTCATTTATAATCTAATTTTAAACAATAAATTTTAAGGAAAAAATAAATTTTATTATCAATCAAATGAATTCTTAAAATTTAATGCTTTATATTTCTAACTGTATTTCATTGTAAAATCTTTTGAAAAAAAAATAATTCAACCGTTGGTGAGAATAATTTATGACGGGGATAAAAAGGTTGGAGTTGCATTTGCTGACACAAGCTCAATGGTGATGCCTACAGTTGTGCTGAGTAAATGCTTTTCAATTGCGAACTCATTGGTTGGTGACTACTGACTATATGTTGTGTAAGCGGCTCATTCAACAACACGAATTGATTTAAAAGATAATGACTAAGAATTCTTCATGCTTCATTAAGTCTTCATTTTGATGGTTTTAATTGGCTGGTGGAATCGTTTCATACCAATGGAAAAAAATTTAAAAAAAAAAGAAGTCTTTTCAAGGACCATAAATTCCTAGAATTGATAAATATATTTGGGATTTCACCCAAAATGATCCCTTTAAAATTAATTAGTATATTTTGAACCCTTTTAATTTAAAATGGCTCAAAAATTCTGAAAATGCTTCTAAAAATTTCAATATACTCACTACCGACGATTTCAAATCGAAACCGCTTCCAACCACCTTGTCTTCCTCTTGCTTACTAACATTAATATTGGCATTTTCATACCGATTCAAGCGAAGTAAGAATTTTTATAAGTGTGCTTTATTCATCCGAAGCTTCATTTGACTGTGAGTTGCGTTTGTTAAAAGTTTAAGTTTGGCGACTGTAAGTATTATTATTCTAAGATTTTTTACTGTTCATTAGATTTTTTTATGGTTTATTTACTTCGAAAGCCGATAATGTTAGATGAGAAATGTTATAATTTAGTGGTTGTATTGATGAATGCAATAGTATTTTTAATGAATGTGACCTATTTATTCTTCTCCATTTTGTGATTTTAATTTATAGTGTTTTGTTTATAGGATTGAAATTATAGTAAGTTAGCGAAAGTTAGCCAATGATGACTATTCTTGACTCTGACTCTGACTATAAATAAAGAACTCTCACTAAACAGAGAAAATTATGTTTAACAACAGTCCATAATCATCCCTTAGATTTTGGAATTGAAATTGAGGAGTGCTTGTTCAGTTAGTCTTGCAACTTGAAAATGAAGACTTAGGACAATCAATAACAGCCATTAAACCGACAATAACTATCACTGATTATCATTATCTGTGACCAAACTATAACAAACTGCTTAGGTAAACACTACCTAATTCTTCCTTACATAGTATATGTAGATGGATGTAATTTTGAGAATTATCTAATTGCATGCAGGCAGGTGAATCCTTGATTAAACTGTCAATAAATGTCACTAACTGTCAATAACTATCATTAATTATACATTAACTGACACAAATTGCTTTTATAAACACTTCCTAATTCTCCCTCAGACAGTATATATATATATATATATATGGTCTGAATTTGAGAATAATCTAGTTGTTGTTTGTATACAGATTAGTTATCCTTAATTACAAAGTCCACTAACTATCACTAACTATAAATTAATTTGTTCTACTATGTAGACTTTAATTCACAAAATTTATTTCCCTACATTATGATTGATGATGTTTATCTATAGTGTGAATATTAAATGGCATCACCAAGTACTTCATCTTTGAGCTGTGAGAGAGAGCCAACGGATGCTCAGCCAGTAGTACTTAGTCCAGGGGAATTTTTAACTACTGGTATTAGATTTGTATTTGTTAGAAGACAAGGTAAGGGAGCTGCAGAGGTATCTAGAAAGAGAAAGAGGAAAGTTCAGTTTAAGGATGATGAGAAGCACCAACAAGAGCAGCAACAGGACCTGTAGAAAGAACACATTCAGACAGTTTTTAAAGATGTTGAATACATCGTTCCTGAAGAAAGGTGGAGGCCTTATATTGTCAACACTATTGGATCTGGTTTGAAGATTATACGTATGATAGAGGATGTCATTTTTGATAACCAAGAGAAGGTATGCATGGTTTATTAAATACAAGCCGTCCATTATATAATGATATTATTTTTAAATTATTGATTAATCTTAGTAAAAAATTCAAATTATTTTGCAGTTAGAATTATTTCTCAAGTATAATGTGGCTCATTTGCTTAAAATTAAAGGAGGAAATATATTCTGTTGGTATGGAATGATCAATTATATGTGCTTGCACATCTTGACCATTACAAATGCTGATGAACTGTATTTTAAGTTTGAAAAATATATAGTGACTATGAGAGTATAAGACTATTATTTAATTCAGGATTACCATATGTTGGAAATAATGCTTTGCTGGACAATACGGGTCCTCTTGTTGAGTAGTATGGACATATGAGACGCAAGAAATTACTTGATGCCTTTACACATTGCACAAATTTGGTTACTCAAGCGAAATTAGGTGTTGCCTGTCTCATTGATCTGCTCATATTGGAGAGGGCTATTACATCAAAGGTGGATGCTAGAATTTTGGCTGTTGTGGACGACATTGAATCTTTCAACAATGTTGCTAGGGGAAAATGAGGCTGGAAATTCCTGTGCTGTAATAGAAAAGAGACTGCTAAAATTCAAGTCGAAGATGGAAGGTGGATTTTCTCTTAGTGAGTTCTTTGATGTGTTATTGATTTTTGGAATAGAGATACTACCATTTGTAGACATTCTTGAGGCTAATAAAATCGACATTTGTATTCTAATGATACTAACCTGGAAGTTTTCATCAAAATTAGCTTATAATGTTATTGCAACAAGACTGTCGGGAGTGGTAATATTTTTATTTACATTAATATTTTAATATTATTGCAAATTTCTTTTATAATTTATCCATTCTTAGTTATTCCTATGAACCTATTTGTAATGCAGGATGTGAGAGTTACTCAGTCAAATATATTGGATGCTGAACTTGCTCACACCTATTTCCTTGGGATGACGAACAAGAGACGTGCATTTGTCATTGAACCCAACATTTTACCAGGCACAGAAGAATCTCCCAAAGGGGGGTGAAGAATTGAAGGCATCCCCATTTGATTCAATAGATTTGATAAATCTACAGAATACAGTTCATAAGCTGGAGAAACGTTGTAAGTCTTTTGAAATGGAGAATCAATAAAAAGAAAAAAGTAATCCAAGAATTGCGAGAAAATAAATGCTCAGCAAGGCGAAAAGATTGATACTTGATAAACAAAAATAAAGAATTGCGGAATAAGCTGAAAGAGCAAAATGAGCATTTGATAGCAGAGATTGCAAGTTATTCTAGTAGAATAAACATTATTGTAGAGGGGGGGTAAAAATCAACATATTATATTCTCCCCATTTTCCCACCTGAGCATGTGCATGTGTTAATATTGTTAAACCTATTCAAGATGTTTTGATTGTCATCAATTTTATGCTTCTAACACTGTTGCATTTTATTCCAGCTGTCAAAAGGTTGATGATCCAAAAAATCAACATGATATATCCAACCTCTCCCGACTCATTCTGTTAGGACATACGGAAACATGTGCAATGCAACCCATGGATACACCTAAGAACATGTGTGTTATTATTTTATTAATCAATCTTTTTTCTCCTCTAAAAGTACCATTTTCCTAAGTAAATATGGTTTATTTCAGCAAAGATAATGTTAAAGAAGGCATGAAATTATATGAAATTATTAGCTCCTCTCTTATGACAGTTTCTCGGAGTAAATTTGATGAAATGGTTGCCAAAAGGGTTAAAGTACCAAATCCAAAATATATCGAAGATGAGTGGATGGTAGAAGCGAAAGGAAAAAAGGGAAAAAATGCCACATCACAAGTGTTTAAGAGAAGACTCAATAATGATGACTATGATACAGTGCTTCCAATTTTTCCATTTTAACTTTCAAGTGAAGAGATTCAGAAAGAATTCAACAATTGGTTGGACATCACATTCAAGGGATTCAAATAGTAAGTTGACTACTTATGCTTTTTTTTATTAACATCCATGCAATGATCCTTACTAGTAAACTGCTTTTGTAATACAGTAACAAACAAATTGATCAAAAGTTGTTAGATAATGATTACCATAACTTTACAATAAGAAGGGTAGACACATGTATTTTTGGTGGAGATTAAAAACAACAGATTATTGGTTGAGCAATGATGTAAGTTTGTGCCATATTTTTTTTATAGATAGTATGTTAAAAAAATGTCAATTTTTATAATAACGATTGTATTTCGATCATATTCTACAAGATATTGATATTATTCTTTATTATGTTCAACAAAAATAATATTTTTGTGAATATTTGTTTGACCAAAGGGTAACATACGGTGAAACACTCATCAATCAATTATTTATATGAGGGTATACTAACTTTTGCAATAATAAGAAAGAGAAGACTGTTTGGAAGCCCTCAATAAACATTCTGAGATTCTTGAATGACGAGCTCAAATATGAAAAACTTGTGTGGGAAGTGGATAGAATTTACCTCTCAGTCAACCACGAGTCACAACATTGGTTTCTTATTGAAATCATGCTAACTACTTGGACCATAAATGTATTTGACTCATTGTTTCGACCGGACTGCCGCACACCAAGGATGACATGTGCGACTCCAATAAAAGAAATGATGGCCTATGCACTAAAGTTCGTTGAATTCTTCAGTTTGAGATTGAAGCTCGTATCATTCCAAAAAAAGAAATTCAAATTAATATATACAAAGGAATTATGTCCACAACAACATGGGTAACTTCCTGCCATGGCTTTATGTTTAATTATATTTATTTAATAAAAGATATCACTAACATATTTTTTTCTATATTGAACAGACAAGATTGTGGCATGTTTATGGCCGAATTTATTAAATTTTGTATGACCCCAGATTTCACTTTGTAGGATTACAAACAAGAGAACATGGATTAACTCAGTTATATCATAGCTTGTTCTTTATGGATTCATACAGAAAATAAGAAAATGGGTAAATATCATTCTGATGATGAGAAGAGTAGTGATTTGGGCAACAACTGATTGTATATATAGTCCATTGATTTTGATATTGTATAATATAGGCTTAACGTTAATTAATGACAGTTTAACTTCTGTTTGCTTGCAACTTGTATATATTATTTTGTAATTATGAACAGTTGCATATTTTATGTTGAAATAGCTGACATGGTGGGCAATGGATTTGAACACATTAAGTTATAGTTATTCTCAGTTATAGATGTTTAAAATCCATTCTACTTAAAGTATTCGCACATCAAGATGAAGTCCTTTGCCAAGTTTATGAACAGGTTATGATGCCGAAGTGCTAGGAAATGGTGTTATTCATTTTGTTTACGGTTATTCATAGTTAATTTCAGTTATTGAAGGTTATTGGACAAATTAAACATGTGCAGACCCAGCCAAACAAACTAAAGAGATGAAATCATGATACTAACAAAGATTATAAAGTATGAATCTAAAGCACAATAAAATAATACTAGTCGATAGTTAGTCATAGTTAGTGAAAGTTAGCGGACAACATGCCGCATCTGCAAACCAGTGAGATTCAATGGTGACACTAAATATGGCATGGGAAACGATTATAAAGTGCAATGAAATTGTGTTAGTCATAGTTAATGAAAGTTAGTGGACAACATGCCACATCTGCAAACCAAATGAGATTCAGTGGTGACACTAAATATGACTTAAAAAATGATTATAAAGTGCATGTAAATTTATTAGTAATAGTTAGTCTATATTTAGTCTTAGTTAGTGAAAGTTAGTGGACAGTATGCCACATCTACAAACCGATGAGATTCAATGGTGACACTAAATATGATTTTGAAAACGATTATAAAGTGTACGTAAATTGTGTTAGTCATAGTTAGTCTATAGTCAGTCATAGTTAGTATTAATTAGTGAAAGTTAGTTGACAACATATCACATCTGTAAACTGATGAGATTCAGTGGTGACACTAAATATGACCTGAGAAACGATTATAAAGTGCATGTAAATTGTGTTAGTCATAATTAGTCTATAGTTAGTCTTAGTTAGGGAAAGTTAGTGGACAACATGTCACATCTACAAACCGATGAGATTCAGTGGTGACACTAAATATGACCTGGAAAATGATTATAAAGTACACACAAATTGTATTAGTCATAGTTAGTCTATAGTTAGTCATAGTTACTGAGAGTTAGTAGATAGCATGCCTCACTAATTACATATGTATAGACCCAGCCAATAACACTTGTATGGTCTAATGGAGGATAATGGATTGATTAAATAAGAATATTGAGTTCTTATAAATTAATAAGCATCAAATCAAATCATGATAATTTATTCTCAAACTATTACAAAACTCTATAATTAACAATTGAAAAAATTAGAAAAAACATCGAACAATTACTGTCAATATTCAACCAAATATAAAAGAAAAATTATTTATTTATTTTGGATAACTTGCATACTGTGATGCACCATTAATAGGTATTGGATTCTGATACGTGAGTCTATTATGACCTTGTTCACAATAACGACTACGCCTTGGATGTGTTTTACCCTCTCCTAAAGAAGGAATTCTCTACTTTTTTCGTCTGCCAGTTGAAGTTTGAACATCTGGAAGTAAAAGATTCATCTTGGTCACCCATCTGGTAATATCCATTCTGTTATGTAAGGCACTGCATTTATTGCCCCTTTATAGGTCTCGTACCAATAATATTGTGAATAATAAAGAGAACACAAATCATAAGCATCAAATTCACCAGTTTTGACAATAGCAGGTGTATGAACATATGGAAGTTGGTCTAACTAAAACTTCCTATAACAACAAGTCCTTTGATTCATATCCATTATGAAATTTTTATCAACATCGAACACTTTGTACCTGGAGTTATTAGTAGGTTCAATCTGTAGTACATAAGTCCATAATTAAATGCAATATTTAGTAAATAATAAATATTAATCATAATATATGAAGTAAATACAAAGTTAGTTAAGTACTTAAATTCAATTTCGATGTGTAAATCATTCTCTTTCTTAGTTTTCTTTCCAGATCAGTTGATAACTTTCTGGTGCATTTTTCTGATTTATCTCGCTTCATAAAACCATCTTTGTAATATTTTTCTGACCTTGCTCCCAAATGCAGTGATGAGAAGATCTCGTGCCTTTACAAGAGCAGCATTCACGGATTCTGATATGTTAGTAGTCATTATGTTATATCTCCTCTCGGGCATATGATATAGTGTCCATCTATCCAAACCAACTCCTACCAGATAATATCTCGCACTAGGAACAACAATACAAAATGATCTAAAAAGTTGACTAAAATCATGAATTTTATATGCTTTAGTCTTTTTGTAATAATGCTTTTCAAGATCCTTTGTTATATTGTTAAGTAGATGATACATGCAAATCCCATGAAAAGCATTTGGAAAATACCTCCACAACTGCCTTCTGAATACTTTGATTTCTATCAGAAATAATGGTATGACTCGGTATTTCACCATAGATTGCCTTCAACTATTCCAAGAATCATTTCCATGATGAGTCATTTTCTGAATTAGTTATACCAAAGGCCAATAGAAAATTTTGTTGATTGGCATTGTGAGAAACGGCGGTAAGGAAGACACTGCAATATTTTCCTTTTATATGACTTCCATCAATGGAAATCACATGCCTACAATACTTGAAACCTTGAATTGAAGCATCTAGTGTAAAAAAGAGGTAAAGAAATTGAAAATCATCACTACAATGCACAAGGACAACCGAACTTGGATTTGCTTTGGTTAGCATGTGCATGTGCAGTAAGGCTGCTCAGGAGTACCTAACATGATATTCTCATAAGCATGCTCTCGCTCCCTCCATACAACAGAATAACTAACATTCACTCTAAATTCTTTACGCATATCATCAATCACATCTCTAGGTTTGAACACTCTTCCAGAATTTATCAATCTCTTTCTAACACACTCAGCAATGACCTAACTAGTTGCTTGTCTATGTCTACTCTACAAAAAATTAGTCGAACATGAATGCTCTGTCACATATTTCATTACCATCCAAGGTTTGTCCTTTCCTTTAGCTAAATTTTTTGCCCTCAATCTTCAAGAAAATGTTTTATCTATACGACGAACAACAATGAACAATGGATTAGACTTGTAAACCTTGTATTGAAATTGCCCCCGCATGGCTATAATAGACAATGTCATAGTTAAGTCTTGCTTTTTTTAAAAAATATTTTACCCACTGTAATAGAATCCTTAATTGTGCTTTCTCCAAAAATAGATGATTTTAAAGCTTTGCTTAATTCAACATACAACTCTGAAATAATATCCTCATCAGTTTCATGTATTCGTGTCGATCCAATATTGGCATCAACATGAACATCTGTGGTTTATTCTGCCCCAGTTTTAGAAAAATTAGGAAGTTGGGTGGTATATTCTATAGGAATGTCACAAAACTCATAGGTATGTTTTGCTTGTTCAATTACAAACCCATTGGCTTCATCTACTGTGTCGGCATGCATATGCATTATGGAATCAACATCGACCTGCATATCATTATCATATGCTTCATCTTCATGGGCAATATAGATACCTTCTACCCTCGGAGACAATATTGCATCTTCATTATTGCTTTTATTGTCACAATGATCTTCTGGTATTGATTCAAGATCGGAAAACTCTCCTTTGATGACTTGTTTAGATGTCGATGGATCATTGCTTCCATGTCTAGATTTATGAGCACCTTCTTCAATATTTATAAATAATAGATTCCTTAGTTTATTCTCGCTAACAAATGCAAGGAAGACACTAAATGTTCTATCATCTACGACATCATAAAGTGGTGCATAATCAAAGTTGGTATAAAAGTTGAACCCAAGCTTCGAATTACTGTCAACATTAAGAACATTTGTTACTGCTTTCTTTAGTTCATTGAAATTAGGCTCTTTAGTCAACACCATAAATTAAGTGGACCAACCAATATATTTGAAGGCATTCAAATTAAATTTTTCACCATAACGGATGGGGATAACTACACTAAGATTTGGCATTTCAAAGTTATAATAAATTCAGTACCCTGCAATAAAAAAAATCATATCATATTAAATCCTAAATTTTTTATCTACAGTTAGTATAGAGTTCAAAAATATTTAGTGATAGTTAGTGTCAATTACAGACTGAGAATTAACATCTCCATATAAACTCAATCAAATGCTTCTAAATTTTAAAATCTGGTACATAAATTGTACAAGGAATAAATATAAAATGTTTTCAAAAGCAGTTAGTGTAAGTTAAATTACAGTTAGTGATAGTAATTCATAGTTAGTGACTAATTAATTAAGAAATTAACCCATGCACACAAAAGCAGTCAAAACACTTCTCAATTTTAAAATCTGGTACATGAATTATCCAAAGAATAAATATGGACTAATTTATAAAGACGTTAGTAGAAATTATTGTGCAGCTAGTGATAGTTATTTATTGTTAGTTAGAGTTAGTGACTATTTCATAAGTCATTAACCCTCATACAAACCCAGTCAAACACTTCTCAAATTCAAATCATATAACATATATTTTTCTAAGAGATAATTAGATATGCAGTTTGTTATAGTAAATACTCAGTCACTAACTGTCTATAAGTGATATAAATGCAGTTAATAATCGTAAACCCTAAAATCGACATCAAATCAAATGAGAAAAATCAAGATTAATTAAAATATATAAAATAACATAATAGATTTTGGGTCAAAACAGTTCAATAAAATAAAAAACACGGTCATTCATACTGCATAATATTTAATAAATAAAAAAGTAAAAAACTAACATGTTTCAATGAAGGATCTAATAGATAAAAATTAATATTTGATGAAATAAATGTCAATATTCTCGGTATGATAAAAGAAGAAGATAGGAGTTTGTAAGACGCGTTACTCGAGCTAAGGAAGGGAGCTTAGAGTGTTTATTTTTTAATATATCATGGGCATTTCTATCAATGTTAGGTTATTTTAGATTAAATGAGTTCAAAATATACTAATAGGTTTTAGGGAGTCATTTTGGGTAAAATCGCAATTTCAAAAAAATTAAAAGAAATTAGTTAATTTTATTAAAATATAAATTTATATTTATTTTACATCATTATCTTTAGTAAAATATATTTATGAAATATTTTTAATAAATAACAGCAAATGTTAATATCCTTTAAAAAAAAGTAAATGTTAATATAAAAAAATTTAATATATTAATTAACTTATTAAAATAAAAAGTGATTATAATTGAAATAAATGAAAAAAATATTTATTAATTTTGAACTAATTTGATTTAAATAGTGAAATTACTGTTTGAAACTTAAAAGGAAAAAAACACAGAAATCAAGTATAAGGACTTGATTTATTTAAATCACAACTCTATTAAAAATCAGTATTATACACTAGTGGCTTTGAATTTTGGAACAACAATAGAAATTCTAGAACAGCAGCTCTGTATCTGTGTTTCACATTTGATATTCAATAATTAAATGATTTCATGCCCTTAAATTTCTCCGCAATCCCACTTCCTGACAACACCAAAAATAAATTCAAAAATAAAAGAAAGAGAAACACAGTTAAGAATAATACCTTAAACAATCAATTGGTTTTTAAAAAGAAATTTTTGTTGACTCTGTTCTGTTATCTAAATTGACTCTGTTTCTCAACATTTTGATATCAAATATAAGTTTATATTAATATATTGTATATTCCACTGCTGTTTCCTTAGGTAGAATAATTACAATTGCTTATCGCAACCTCACACAATCAATCCTAAAAGAAAGATATATTTCAGAATTCGCATAATTAATAAGTATATTTTTTTTGGATCTTCCTAAAATTAAAATAAATAAAATAAAAAGACCCTAAATTCCCATTTCTTCGTAGTTTCTAAATAGCTATAAATTCATCTATGCTCCACATATTTTCTTCAAAATCATACCCAACCCAATCACCTTGTGGCATGTGGCGATCGCCGGCTGGGCTGTAAAATTCTCCAGGCAATGCCAAGTCCATTGATTCCATATTGTAGCAATTAGTATCTACATAGTAACCATTGCTACCAATGCCATGAAAAGGCCTAATTGAGTAGTCTGATATTTGTGAGATATTCATTGATTCTGTGGAGGTAGAAATGCAAGAATTTGAGTCTGAGTTTTGGTCATAAACTCTTTTACCAGACATTTCTTGTGGTGGTGGTGGTGGTGGTGGTACTTGCAATTGTGAATTATTATGAGGAAAATTGATAGTCTGACAAGAGGATAAAGAAGAAGAAGATGATGAAGATCCTTCAATTTTTTGAAGCAATCTTGGCATCCAAAAACACTTAATTATATCTTGAAAAGCTTTGCTATTTGCATCTACTTTAAGATGCCTTGCTTGTTTTTGCACTCTGGTTCTCCAATAATTCTTGATTTCATTGTCAGTTCTTCCTGGCAAATGTTGTGCAATTTTTGACCACCTATTGATTCATATTACTGTTAATTGTTTTCAAGATTAAAGAAGATAATCAAAGATTGATAGGAAAGTTTAATTAATTACCTGTTACCCCATTTAGAATGGAGATCAAGAATCAATAGCTGTTCTTGTAGGGTAAGGTTTCCTCTCTTAACATCTGGTTTTAGATAATTTAACCATCTAAGTCTGCAACTCTTCCCTGTTCTTCTTAATCCTATTAAATAGAAAAGAAATAATTAGTCAAAATTATCATGAAATATTATTAATTAGTTACAAAAAAAATCTTAGAATTAATGAACTTATGGGCTAATCATGAAAGAGGGAATTCAGTCTCCATTAATACTCAAATCTTGAAGCTGCTTTTGAATGTTGATATATACATATACATATGAAGAGGAGAAAAAACATGTTACCTGCTCGTTTGGCTAACAAATTCCAACGACCCTCGCCATGGCGAGCAATGTAATGAACAAGGAGATTGTCTTCTTCTAAAGTCCATGGCCCTCTTCTAAGTTGCTCTGTATCATCTTCACTAGAACTACTACTACTATTAATGGTCTTGTTATTTGAAGAGGACATAGAAACTCTCATGTTGGTGAATTAATTAATTAATTTAGAAGCAAAGATACACAAAAGGGGAAATATATATATATATATATATATAGAAATATATATTACAACAGTAGCTAAGTTTAATATTTTGAGGCTTATAAAATGAATTTTTATATATATAGAAAGAGGTATAATATAGGGTTTATCATGTAACTTTTAGGATATATTTTTTAGAAAATATTAATATATTTAATTATTTAATTAGTTTATTTTATATATAATAATTATTTAATTATTTAAAATATTGAAATAATCGTTGTTATACTGTATAATTTCTATAGAAAGAGGGAGTTTAATTATTCAAGTAGAACACTGTAGTTGGGTAATGACTTTAAGAAACAAGTGGCTTGCGGTGGAGCTTCCGTTCAACTTCCTTTAATTAAGTCTATTTTCTCGTATAAAGAAAAAGAAATATTTATATATAACTATTGGAAGTCACGTAGAATTTTATCAGTTGGTCTTTTGACCTAGTTGAAGACAAATTTAACCGATTGTTCTTGTTAATATTGATCTGTGAAAAGAACTGTTGTTATAAGAGTTTCCCTTTTTTTGGGGATATACTTATATAATAATTCATAATTTTAAAATTTTTTTAATCCAAAAAATTCAATAGATTTATAATTTAACCATTAAGAAACCAAAAATTCTAACTTTTTTTAAATAATTTATATTTTAGCCTTCAGTATTTATCAATATTGTGTTTTTAATTTCTTTTTTTTTCTTGCAGAGATCTTTGTGGAAAATTATGAATTTGACAATTCTATGTTTAACATTAATAATTTAATTTTAGGATGTTGAATCAAAATATTTTATTTAGGCTTTGCATATGCATAAGGAAAAAAAACTTACTAATTATTTTATAAGAAAAAAAATCAACAATTGTATGCCAGAACAATTATTTTGACAATTTCAGTAATCATTGATTTTCAATTAATATTAGCCATTCAACAACTGTTTTTTTTTAATATCATAATAAACGAAGCCTATTTCATATAGTTCAAGTAATTAAACAAATCATACAATTTTCGATGATGACTATAGTGGTAGAATCATGGCTGGAATGAACGAAAAATAAAATTTTTTAGCAAAAAAAAAAAAAACACAGGTGGATGATAGATAAAAATTAAATATTTAATATTATAGTAAAATTTATATTTTTATTATTTTATATTATTTATTAAATTTTTTACATATTTTTTTAATTCTTAAATTTATTAATTTATTTAAATAATTTTGTTAAATTAAAATTTTAAAATTACTATTTTAAATAAGTAAATGGGTCGAATGTAAACAAACTAATACGATTGAATATATCGGTTTAAACTAACTTTATTGGTCAACTTCAATTTAAAATTATGATAAATCGATATTATCGGTTCGATTTCGACTTATATATTTTACAGATTAAAACCAATAAAACTCAACAAAAACGATCGAACTCGACTAATAGTGATTGATTTTGTAAACTTTTCACTTTTTAAGTGGTCGGTTTTGAAAAATAAATTCTCCAACTCAACTTATGATGGTCAATTTGATATATTCTTAAAAGCCGATTAAAATCAATTGATGCTCATCCCTATACTTGTACCATGGGCTTAAAGTTAAGTTCAAAATTAATAAATAATTAAGTAAATTTATTTATTTTAATTATTTATTAATTATTACTAATAGTTGAATAAAACTATTAGCAAATTAATTATTGCCCAAAACAAAGAGATATGTCTATTCATAATCAAATGACATGTCTACTAAGGTATTATAAATTATAAATATATGTTCCTCCCAAATTTTTTAACATAGAGAATAAAAAAAAAATTATCCAACTAATTTACTTCTCTTTTTCTCTTCTTTCCTACAACTCTAATGTGTTATATTATGAGAAATTCAGATTTTGCTATTTGAATTTTTTTGTCAGGTTTTATACAAAATTCTGGAGGATTATTGCTATTAAACCCAACAATAACATAATGAGAGCATTAATTCCTTAAGGATAGTGATTACACTATTATTATTATTATTATTATTATTATTATTATTATTATTATTATTATTATTATTATTATTATTATTATTATTATTATTATTATTATTATTATTATGATAGGTGGAGAAATATTTAAATAGAAAAAAATATAATTAAATTTATTATTTAGATTAAAAGTGAATGGATTTAAAAGGATATGATAATATATTTTAATTATTATTAGATTCAGAAAATAATTAATTATTAATTATTATATAATATTAATGATAATTAAAACAATTTAACCCTCTAAGGGCCTAAGCCGAAGAGAATTTTGAAATTTTAAGCTTTCCCTATTAGATTATTCCACTTGTTAAGTTTGATATAAATGTAAATAAAATTTGTAATTTGTAATAGATTCAAAAATATCAAAACTTTGAAAAGTTCAATTCATCTAGATATAAACAAAAGTTTTTTCATAATATTTGTGAATATTAAATACAATGTCTATAACAAGAAACTAAAATAGCATATACCTATTTTTCTGGTACGCAATAATTCTTTATTTGATTATTATGGCGTAGATTGAAATTGAAATTTATAATTTCATAATTTTACAAGTGAATTAAATTAAAAAATCATTAATATAAAAATAAATAAAATAAGTATTAAAATTTGAAATTTTTATTTTTAAAACATGATCAGACCAATATTAGCTCATTGAATTACCAATTCAATAACAGTTTCCTTTTTTTTTATTTAAAAAAACTGAAGAAATAATTATTATTCATAAAAATAAGTTAAGTAATCAGTAAATGAGTAGACAATAAATAAAATATAAAAATCATATTTAATTTTATTTTTTACATAGCAATGCTTTGAGATTCATAGTAAGAGCTCAAAAATGCCGCCTCATTAGGTGAACACCAACAAGAACACAATATTTCAAGAATCACAATAAATTAAAGGATTAAGCATCTAGAATCACAATATTTCCAATGAATTAATGGTAATTCTAAAATTTCATTTTCAAGAATAATTTAAAATTTTACCTTAATTATTCATTTTTTTTTAAATTATCTTTATAGTCATGCTTGCTTGCTTTGTGTCATTTGAGATTGAGGTCTACTGCATGCGTCAATGGTATAGTATGTGTAAGTTGTAGACTGTCCAAAATCATAATAATAATATTCAATCAAAAATATTAATTATAATCACTTTAAAAAATATTTATTAGATAATTTTTTATTATTTAAAAAATATTTATTATAATATCTCTCTTTATAAATAAATTTATAATAAATATTTAAAAAAATTATTTAATAATTACTCTTTAAAACAAGTATCATTAGTATTTTTCATCATGAATAGGCCTGTCTTATTGGTTATCCTAATCAATCAATATCAATATAACGATGTAAACTCGTGAGCATACTATTCACGCATAGAATTTGTTAATTAAGTGGATCCCTTTAATTCACTTTTAAAAAAACGTGCTCGGGAAGTTAATAGCAGCCAGGATGGCGGTTCTCGGCCGGGCGGGACAATATTTCAAAAGATTTAAAAGAAAAAAAAGTATGATAAATATGTTGGCCAACGTAAATAATTAAAGTTTTTTGAGAAAATAGCATTTAAAATTTTGACAGTTAATTAGTATGATGTAAAAATACATATCAACTAGATTTTTCAAATTCAATTGAATCAAATAAATATTAATCGAATTCAATCGGTTCATAATATATATTAAGATAATAATAGACTTACAATAAAACACGAGTGAAGGCTCAAGGCCCTACTCATATTTTTTCAAAAATTATATTAAATATAAAAAGAGTTTAATTTAATTTTTTTTCTTTATTTTTTTCTTTTGAGTTAGATATTTGGTGAATTTTATGTTGTTATTTTTTAGCAAGAATTTGGGAATTACATGATGTGGATTTTATTTCTTTTTGTTATTATAAAATGACAATAGTAACTAGCTAGTTCTAATATTAGAAGACCAGAGCTGGCATACATAGAGGAACAATACTTCTTGAATAAATTTTTTTTTTTATGATTTATATATTTTTTATATCTTGTACATGATTTTCAATTAAAGGGGCTATTCAATTTTTCAATGGCTACTTTATCAATAAATGGTATGTCAATTTATTCATTATTTCTTAAAATATTTTGAGTTCAATTAAATAGAGCATCAAATTTATTTCCGTATTAAAATTCTTACAGTTGGTATCAGAGCCTTTTGAATTTAAATATCTTAGAATTATATTTTTGTAATTATTAATTTATTGCAGTATTTGTTTTAATTGGCTTCATTGTCATTAAATTTACACACAAACAATTAAAAAAAATTTTGGTTTCGGTTTACATATTATCTTTGAACGTTTTGGCAAAATATTTTTGTTGATACCGGGATTATGAAGTTTTACAATTAAATATATATATATATATATAATACTGTAATTATATTGTATAATGGGCTATTATTGCTTTAAGTATATTATTATGATATTTTGATAGCAACAATAAAAGTGAATGAAGTTTGTTTTTATTGATTTCTTTCACTTTTTATAACTTCCATTAACGAACTTGGTTATTAATTTGTGCTAACCTTTTTTTTTTTCTTGATACTGACAACCATCATAGTTTTACATATTATATAATATTTCAATTATGCTGTATGATGATAATTATAGTTTTAAAGCTTTTCAAAATAATTGAGCATATGTTGAGCACATATTGGCTAATTATTTGCACCTGAATGGACATGCATATACTGATAATATTTGTGTTCATATTTATTCAATTTGATGTATTTTTGGTACTGTAAAAAAAAAATTACGAATTGTAATTCAAGGTCTACTAATGAATTAATAATTGGTTGTTTTGGTTTGTAATCATAATATTAATGTAACGATTACAAAATTAAAGGGCAAAAGTAAATTGTATGATATATTATATATTATCTCATGGTTACATATTCTAGACATATTATATTATATTTATATGTAAATATATATAATTGTATATATATATATATGTAGTGTATTATACTCTTGCATAGTATGTTATATATATATATATATATATATATATATATTTTGGTAACTTAAATTGCTTATGTGCTTTAAAAGGATATAGACATGGATACTATTATTCACAAAATTAGTATGTGAATTTTGATACAAATTATATTAAGTAGTTTTATAACTTAAGATTCACTAACTTAGATTGTTACCAAAGTAATATGAGTTGCTTAGTCTTGTAATAGTTAAAACTACATAAAAGAATAAAATAAAATATTATTAGACAATTTATATAAATATATAGTTCACTAGTTTAGATAGTTGCCAAAGTGACCTAAATTAGCGAGTCATATGTCTATTAAATTACATAAAAGAATTAAGGGAGATTTACAAAAAAATAGTATTTTGAGAATGTTTATAATTAGAAGATTGAGGCTAGCCCAAAGGTGAGTTACATTCTACTAATTATAAAATAATAGTATTATTTTATGCTATTTACAAAAGTAATATGTATACCTAAAGGTAACATATAAATAACATAAAATCTTAATATAATTTTAAAGCTCCCTTCGAATGAACACTAGATATACTACAGTTTTACCCAAATGAAAACTATAGTGATATCAATAGTTCATCGTTATATATTTTAAATTTGTATTTGAAATCTTATTGTGAGCATTATTCTGTTTTGTACAGTTTTCACTTCTTTATACTCCATTGCATCTGAAATGATAATATTTGACGGGTCAAATTTTTCTGAGTGGTATGAAAGGGTTCAATTCTCACTGGGTGTATTGGATCTTGACCTGACTTTGATAACTGAAAAGTCATTTGAAGCTACCGATGATAGTACTTCAGAGCAGGTGGAACAATTAAAGGCTTGGAAAAGGTCAAATAGACTCAGTCTTATATTTATGAGAATGACTATTGCCAATAATATCAAGATCTCTCTCCCTCAAACCGAGATCTTGAAGTCTGTTGAGGAGCTATTTAAACGTGCTGATAAGTCCCTCGCAGGCACACTGATGGCTGAAATGACTACCATGAAGTATGATGGTCAGAGAGGTATTCAGCAGCATATTTTGAACATGACTGAAAAGGCTGCGAAACTGAAAGCACTGGGCATGAATATGGATGAGTCCTTCTTAGTACAGTTTGTACTTAACTCACTTCCATCACAGTTTGCTCCGTTCAAGATCCACTACAATACTAACAATGAGCAGTGGAACTTGAATGAGCTTACTAGCAAGTGTATTCAAGAGGAAGTGTGATTAAGACAAGATGGACAAAATTTTGCCCTCGCTGTAACTCATGGAGCCATGAAGAATAAAAGCAAATTCAAAAAGGAAAGCACAACCCACCAAAGAAAAATAGACCTGGAGAAAGTAGCCAGAATCATGAAGGTAAATTCATTGTGAAATGTTATTTTTGTGGTAAGAATGGACACATGAAGAATGAATGCAATAAACGTAAGAATTGGTTCGAAAAGAGAGGTATAAATCTTTCTTTTATATATTATGAATCAAATCTTACTGAAGTTCCTTTTAGCACTTGGTGGATTGATTCTGGAGCCACAACTCATGTTACTAATTTAATGCAGGGATTTCTTACAACCCGAAAACCAAAGAAAAGTGAAATGTTCCTCTATATGGGAAACCGTCTCAAAGTAAAAGTGGTAGTTTTTGGTACCTATCGCTTGCTTTTAGAGACTAGTCATCAGATGGATCTTTTAAACACTTTTTATGTACCTTCGATTTCTAAAAATTTAATTTCTTTATCCAAATTAGATGCTGTTGGATATTCAGTTTATTTTGGTTGTGAAAAATTAAGTTTGATGTTTAATTCAATAACAGTTGGTTCTGTCATTTTATACGATGGTTTATATAAAATTTGTCTGAATTATGAATTTGCACAAGCTTTACTTACCTTGCATTCAAATGTTGGTTCAAAATGTGGCTTAATTAATGAAAATTCTTCATTCTTATGGCACAAAAGACTAGGGCATATCTCTAGGGAAAAAATCGAGAGATTAGTGAAGGATAGAATTTTACAAAATCTTAACTTCACTAATTTCCAAGTATGTGTGGATTTTATAAAAAGAAAACAAACCAAGCATACAAAAAAAGGTGCCAAGAGAAGTAATGGGCTTATTGAGATAATTCATACAGATATTTGCGGACTACTCTTCATTCCTTATTTTACAGGAGAGAGATATTTTATCACCTTTATAGATGATCTGTCTCGATATGGATATATATATCTAATACATGAAAAGTCTCAAGCCATTGACATATTTGAGATGTACATCACAGAGGTTGAGAGACAATTAGATAAAAAAGATTAAAATTGTGAGATCAGATCGGGGTGGTGAATACTATGGTAGATATGATGAATCAGGATAAAATCCTGGCCCTTTTGCCAAATTTCTAGAAAAGCGTGGCATTTGTGCTCAATACACAATGCCAGGTATGCCACAGCAGAATGGTGTTGCTGAAAGACGCAATGGCACATTAATGGAAATGGTTAGAAGTATGATGAGTTACTCTACTGTCCCTATTTTCTTATGGGGTGAAACTATAAAAATCGCAATGTATATTCTAAATAGAGTTCCTAGTAAAGCAGCTCCAAAAACTCCTTTTGAGTTATGGACTGCTAGGAAACCTAGTTTGAGACATATACATATATGGGGTTGCCCAGTAGAGGCAAGAATCTTCAACCCACATGAGAAAAAGTTAGATTCAAGAACTATTTCTGGATATTTTATTGGTTATCCAGATAAATCAAAAGAGTACAGATTTTACTGTCCTAACCATAGTGTGAGAATAGTTGAAACCGGTAATGCCAGATTCTTAGAAAATGGCGAAATTAGTGAGTGTAATGAACCGAGAAAAATAGAAATTGAAGAAATAAGAGTGGATATCCCACCACCCTTTTTCTCTCAAGAAAATATTGCTCCTCAACCTATTCTTCAAGTTGAGGAAAATGAGAAAAATAATAGAGATGGTTCATTACCTCAAGAAACTGTTGCCATTGAAAATATTGTAGAGCCACCACAATCGGCTCTTTTGAGAAGATCTCAAAGGGAAAGAAAATCTATCATTTCAGATGATTTTGTGGTGTATCTACAAGAATCTGATTTTGATATTAGGATAAGGAAAGATCCGGTCTCATTTTCACAGGCCATGAAAAGTGATGATTCTAATAAATGGATAGAAGCCATGAATGAAGAGTTGAAATCTATAGACCATAATGATGTTTATGATCTTGTTAATTTGCCTGATAATTATAAACCTGTAGGTTGTAAATGGGTCTTTAAGACCAAGCGCGATGCCAAAGGCAATATCGAACGATTTAAAGCTAGACGAATGGCCAAAGGTTTTACTCAGAAAGAGGGAATAAATTATAGAGATACTTTCTCTCTAGTTTCTAAAAAGGATTCGCTTAGAATCATTATGGCCCTTGTAACTCATTTTGATTTAGAGTTACATCAAATGGATGTGAAAATTATATTTTTGAATGGAAATTTGAATGAAGATATCTTAATGGAACAACCTGAAGGGTTCGCAAAGAAAGGAAAGGAACACCTAGTATGCAAATTAAAGAAATTCATTTACGGTCTTAAACAAGCTTCCAGGCAATGGTATATTAAGTTTAATGATACCATCACATCTTTTGGATTTAAAGAAAATACTGTTGATCAGTGTATATATCTGAAAAATAGTGGGAGCAAGTTTATATTTCTGATACTGTATGTGGATGATATTTTGCTAGTTAGTAATGATTTTGGTTTATTACGTGAAACCAAGGAATATCTCTTTAAAAACTTTCATATGGTTGATATGGGTGAGGCAAACTATGTTATCGGCATAGAGATCTTCAGGGATCGATCTCGAGGACTACTAGGTTTGTCTCAGAAAGGTTATATTAATCGAGTTTTAGAGAAATTTAATATGTAATCATGCTCAACAGGTGTTGCACCTATTTCAAAAGGTGACAAATTAAGTAAATGACAGTGTCCAAAGAATAACTATGAGAGGGAGCAGATGAAGAAAATTCCTTATGCATTAGCTGTAGGGAGTTTGATGTATGCTCAAACGTGTACCAGACCAGATATCAGCTATGCTGTTGGTATGTTGGGAAGGTACCAAAATGATCCAGGATTTGAACATTGGAAGGCTGCAAAGAAGGTTATGAGATACTTACAAGGGACAAAGGATTATATGCTCACATATAAAAGATCAAAACAATTAGAAGTGATTGGATACTCAGATTCAGATTATGGCGGTTGCCTAGATAGCTTAAAGTCAACTTCAAGTTTTGTCTTTATGTTAGCTAATGGGGCAATCTCGTGGAAGAGTGTAAAATAGTCAATTACTGCCTCATCTATGATGTAAGCTGAATTTGTTGCTTATTTTGAAGCCTCAAATCATGCTTTGTGGTTGCGAAATTTTATCTCAGGGCTTAGTGTTGTCGACTTTATTACTAAGCCGTTGAGAATTTATTGTGATAACACCGCAGCTGTTTTCTTTTCTAAAAATGACAAATACTCCAGTTGATCAAAACACATGGACTTAAAGTACCTCGTTATTAAAGAAAGAGTCCAGAAACAACAAGTGTCAATTAAAAATATTAGTACCACACTTATGATTGCTGATCCATTGACTAAGGGATTGTCTCCAAAGACATATATGGAACATGTTATAAGGATAGGTCTTTTGAGTAATCCATAATATGTACGATGGATATTTTAGTGGTTATGTAATTAACATTTTTGCGCATTTAAAGTATGTTTCTGTTCTTTCCTGTTTTTCAATTATGGGTGCACATTTTATCATTTGATCAATAGAAAATGTCTTGACAAGATAAATTATAGGGGCTATTTTGGCTTGATGAACCGAGTTTGCAAGGGTTATTGATGTGCAGTACATAGAAAAAAATATGATATTGAAATCATATAACTGTTATGACTCGAATTTATAATCTAAGCTTATTTCAGTATTATATTATAAGCACTTTGAGTTTGTTGGCTACCTTATTAAAATTCGTGATCACGTGTCAAATTCTTTTATGAAATTAAATAAATGTATTTTGATGTAAAATAAATAAATATATATTATATAGTTTTCATAATCGGTTTAGTGAACCAAGTGGGAGAATGTTAATTGCACGTAAATTAAGTGGATGACCTACTAACCTATTATTTTATTTTTATATAAATTTATCCACTTATAAAGTTGTAGCCAACTAAACTACCCATTACGATAGAGATAATTATTATTAAGATAGGATAATTCCTTGATGGAGTGGGAAATCCTTTTTTAAATTAAAGACTAATATATAATGATTATCACGTTCAGTTTTTACTGAACAAATTCTAGCCCTCTTCTCTCATCTATAAAAGGAGCACAGAAAACCATTTGTGATTAAGTTTAAAAATTTTCATCAATTATAGTTCTTAAAATTTCTGTGCATAATAGTTAGATAGAGAGAAGAAAAGTATTTAAAATTAAAAGTTTCAATCAAAGGGACTTTTCAATTCTTCAATAGCTACTTCATCAATAAAATGTATGTCAATTTATTTATTATTTCTTAAGATGTTTTGAGTTCAATTAAATAGGATATCAAATTTATTTCCTCATTAAAATTTTTACAGAATTATCCAAGGGATAAACATATAAATATTGTTTAATTTGAATATTATAAATTATTATAATATTGTATTTATTATAATGCAATATAAATTATTAATATAATACATTATTAAACAATATGAATAATAAATATATGTATTATATAATTTATATGTATTATATTTATAATTTATATATATATATATAAATTATATATATAAATGTATATAATTATATATATAATTATAAATATATATGATATTATATAAATTATATATTTGTCATATTTTTTAGCAAAAAAAAAAATACAGGTTTGCAATTTTTTTTAAAATAATAATTTTTTATTTATTTTTATGTATGTATATATTGTATATTGCATAATATATATTATTATTTTAAATGATAATGATACGAATGGTGTTTGAATTGCAGTGCAACAGTGACTTTTGATATATGTGGTTGCTGTTGATGGAAATGGAAGCTACTTCTAACTTCTAAAACAAAGATATAAAAGTAGAAGTAGAAAAGTCTACCCTAAACTAGTACTTGTCCATATCATTTCTTGCTGCTATACTTGACTCTTTGCATTGCATGCATTGTTTCTTTCGTAGTTGCTGCCACGCTGTCTTAATTAATCTTCTGCAATTCTTGGCTTGATATATCGGACTTAGTTATCATTATTTTCATCTCATTAGCACACAAAATCCTTAATTTTGCTTATAATAAGAACTTTGGAGACTAGCAACTATCATATGATTAAACCACTAGTTGTGCATTCACGATTGAAAATATTCAATTACGGCTGCATACATTTGATTTGAGGGGTTTGAAATGGTTTTATCTTTTAATTTGAATCAATGCCATTGATTTATATGTAAATTGAATAGAAATTGCTCATCTAATAATATTTAAAATTCAATTGATTTAAATTTTTAAAAATTGATTTGATTCAATCATTTTTTACTTTTTTTCTTTTAATTAAAATAAGAAATTAAAACCATAAATTCTACAGCAAGTAATTTTTAGAAATTAAAAACATAAAATCTCTAAAACATTCTATTGTTTTCTCTATAATTTTTTTTATATTATATATAACAAAAGATGCAAGGATCGAAAATGTGATTTTTTTGTTTTCAATTTTGATATAATGACTAATTGGTCAGATTCAAAAGAATTTTAAAATCTAAAACTACAAACGAAATTAAGATTCAATTTTTATTTTTTCTTTTCACAACTTAATTATAAATTCAAATCGAGATTGATATGGTTTTTGTTTTGTCTTATTTTATTTTTTTTGTCAAACCTTATTTCAACATGTCAGTGCAAGATACTTAATCTTAATTGTCTAGGTTTATATTATAATTCGTCAATGAAAATTTTAATTTCATGATAACAAAACAATGAGCAAATGAGTTTACGGGCAAAAATGGCATTTCTCCATCGTGGACTGGTTTATGCAAATTATAAGTAAGCAGAAATGTTGTTCTATTAGTTGAGGGAAAAAAAAAACCAATTATGTGTTTTTTTTAAGAAAATTTTATTATAGACCGGATTTATATCCTCACCTATAAACACAGTCCATTACAATATGTGATTTAAAAATTAAAATTATTTTTTTATCATTATAATTTAAATTATATATCGTGATTGACTAAATTCATAGGTAGGAAACATAAATCAAATTCAAGATAATTTTTTTTTATTTTTTTATATATTAAAGGCAAGATACCTCGTTGATTGAGAGGCCCTGGCTCGTACCGTGATTGAATGTGGTTAGTCTTTGGGAGGGCCAAGGCTATGTAGCTGGCGAAGAGAAAAACCCTAGGAGCTTGTTAAAGAAACAAGACGTGAAAAAATTATTTAGGAAGAGACTCAAAAGAATACCTTTTTTTATTTTTTATAATTCTATCTTTTTTTTTTGTCAATTTCATCCTTAAAAGGTTAATTAGATTGGTAAAATATACTCATTTTATTTATAAATTAGTTTTATTTATAAATTAAGATTAATTTCCTTGATCACTATAATAAATTTCATATATAGTTATAAATTGAAAGGGAGCTTTGGCGCAATGGTAAGTGTTGTCGCGGTGTGACCTGAGGTCATGAGTTCGAGTCATGGAAACGGCCTCTTGCAATAGTATAAAGACTCAATGGGTCCGAATCTTTTTCAGACCCCGCTCATTGCGGGAACATTCGTGCACCGGACTGCCTTTTTTTATATATATAGTTATAAATTCTTAGTCATAGTAGATAAAATTGTAGCTAAAAATTTATAATAGCTATGAAAATATATTTTTTTAACTATACACAATTTAATTAAATTAGTTAGTTATAAAGGTTAATTACACGTAACAAGTATATTATTCTTATTATAGTATCTTAAAATTATAGCCAAAAGTTTATACTATCTATAAAAATTAATTTTTTTATAACTATATATAATTTGATTAAATTAATTAGTTGTAAAGTTTAACCATTCAAAGCAAATATATTATTCTTACTACGAGATTTTAAAATTGTAACTACAAATTTAAATTAGTCACAATATTTTAACAATACTGAAATAACATGACTAATAAATTCAATTAATTACAAAGATTTAAAGTTTATAGCAAAAATAATTATATAAGTTCAGTTATAGTCATATAAATAAAAAAGTAACTAATAATAATTTATTATTATACAAATAATTAAAGTGTGACATATTAAAACTACGAATGACTGATTTGTTTTAAGATACAATATATATAGCTATAATTATTTTGTTATATCTTATAATTAATATTACATACTTTATGGGTATAAAAAAATTATAAAAAGGGCAAATATATTTTGTAATTAATTTAAATTTTAAATATTACTATAAAAAATATTATATACATCCACATATTTCTAATCGCTTTAAATAAAATTGTGGCTAAATCTATGAAAATTATTTTTTGTAACTACATATAATTAATGTGGTTAAATTATTTACTCACATAAATTAATTTTTCATGGTAAATATGTTATTTTTGGTATGATATATAAATATTATGATTATAGGCAATTATCTTGTTACAATGCCTTAATCACAATAAACTAATGTAAATATTTAAAGTGCATAATAAAATTAGTTATATAATCTCAATATTTTTGGCACAAAAAATTTAAACAGTATGAAACTCTATAATTTAAATAATATTGTGTCCAAAAACTCTATAATTGCTCACTACATAGTTTTCTTAATATAATTTTTCACTGGTTTTGCATAAAATAATTTTCGTATTTATGATATTTGAGACATTTTGATAAATTATTCAATGAAAAATATTTCTTTATCAAAACTTCTGAATTATAAAACAAAAGCATGCAACTCTGTGCTTATTTATTAAGATTGGTTACAATTAATCATATATAACTTTCCGTATTAGTTTTTTTTTTTCCAAGAGAAAAATACAATGGTTCCCACATCAGTCAGAAAAAATAATATTCCGTATAGAAATATTAATAAATAGTAACATCAGGATGTTTACACAAAGCCACACGATAACACATATAGGGGGTGTTTGGTTTAGCTGATTGAAGCAGCTGATAGCTGTTTCAAGTCAATCAGCTAAAAAATAGGTGTTTGGTTAACTTTTTTATCAGCAGCTGTTAGCTGTTTGAAGGCTCAAACAGCAGCTGTTTGAAAAAGCTTCTCCACCTTTAATTATTCTTTCGTCCTTCATCCAAAATAAGTTTAATTTCTTTCAATTTCTAAATTCGCTTTCAAGTAAATATCTTTTCATTGACAATTAATTATGCTATTTAGCTACTATTTGATTAATATTTTAGCCAAATTTATTTAATTTATAGCTAAGATAGATTTATTTAGTTACAATTTTATTAAAATTTAACAAAAATGCATATATATTATATTTTATGTCTAATTTAATCAATTGACTTTTTACGAAACTACCTACAAAAATAAAATTATTTCAAAAATAATGTTAATATAAAAAAATTTCAAACATACCTAAAAAAATTTACAAAATAAGTACATCATCATATTTTTATAATTTGCATATATTATAGATATATTATATATATATTTTAAATTTTTTTAAAAAAATATAAAAATTGAGTTTATTTTTAATATTACTTTGTAAAATAATGACTTCAAGAGAAAATGATATAATTTTATAAAAATTTCTCAAAAAAATTTTAAAAAATATCATTTTATAACATAATTTAATATATTTTAAATATCTTGTATATATATTATAAATATGTCATGTATATTATATATATATATATATATTATTTAGCCTTTATATATTGTTTAATCATAATATATATATTATAGATATGTATCTTTTAGCTTTTATAAATTAGTTAATTAAAGTGTATATATTATAGATATATTGCAGATATGTTATATATATGTTATAGATATGTTATTGTTTATTTTATATATATTGTACATATGTTAAGTATATATTATATATATTTTATTTTTTGTATGTATAATAAAATTATAAGAATAAAAAAATTATTTATAAATAAAAAATATAAATACATATTAAAAATTAAAAAAAAATGTTATTAAAAGAAAAATAACGTTGCAAAAAAATTCAAAAGGAAAAAAAAACACACGTGTTGTAGATTTGAAAAAAAAAATTTAATCTCCGTATAATTAAAAAAGCAAAACTAAATGGCCGCGTTTGGCGTACTTTTCCCTTAATTAATTATTTACTATATATGTCTCTCTTCATAATAATATATTGTAATATTTTAGTAAAAAAATAAATTTTATAATAAAACAAATTAATAATCAGTGATAAACACTGTAAAAAAATACTAATTACAGTCACTTTAAAAAGTAATTATTAGATAATATTTTTTATTAATTAAAAAATATTTATTATAAATTTATTTATGAAGAGATATATTATAATAAATATTTTTTTGCAAAAAAAAAGAGAGATTGTCCAATAATCACTCTTTAAAGTAACTGTAATTAGTATTTTTTAAACTATAAATTATGTTAGTTATGTTATTTCTAATAACATAATTTTTTATTGTAGTTAAAATAGTTATATTATTTTTAATAATATAATTTTTTATTATAATTAAAATAATTAATTATATATTTTTTACAATTTTAACTATTATTTTTGTCTTAATTATTGTAATGGATGCTAAAAAAAAGAAAGAAAATTAACTCTTCTAATCAATATAGAAAAGTTAAAAAATATTTTTAAATGCGCAAATCAAATATAAAAAATATGCTATAATTAAACTTATTCACCCTTGCAGCCATCAATTTTCACGATATATAGTTAAATAGATATAGTCTGCATTCATCACCTTTGCAGCCATCAGTCATCATGAACTATAGTTAAAAGAATTAGTCTGCATTCATAGTATGTATATGTGTACATATATATATCATTCTATATCTTTCTATTAATTCCCACTATAATGACACTTTGACACCATCATTTCATCCTCAAATCTGGCAAAAAAAGAAAACAAATTACATTTAATAGCGATTGATGATTTCAAGTTCACAGAATTTATTGGATTGATGACGAACGCATTTTTTATTTTAATTAATTAGAAATTAATTTTTGAGCTTAATTAATACATTTAAAAAAATCAATAAATGAACCATAACTTTTAAATATGTATAAATTAAATATACTTGAAATTCATTTTTAAATCAGCTTTTTTCTATGTGTATAATAAATGTTAAAAATTGTAAAAAAAATTTCGCTATATATCTAATAAATAATTTAAAAATTAAATTTATATAAAATTATATTATCAATTCTTTTTTCCATTATATAGGTCCAAATTATATATATATTATACTAAAATTGTTAATACTGACATAATATTATATTATATTTTGCTGTCTTAATATTAAATAATATTATTCTATATATCGCTGTCTCAAATTTATCACTGTTCTAATTTTTAAATATTTTAAATTAATTTTTTTATTTATTATATAATAAATATTTATTTGAAGAGTTCAAATAGAATTATAATATCTTATTCGATAATGATTTATATTTGAATAGTTTAAATAAGGTCACAATATTCTATTTGATATTAATAATAATTAGTTATATATATATATATATAAACACAAAAGTTATAACTATTATACTATTATCTTTTTTTTTACAATATTATACAGTTTTAAAATTATAATACTATTGTTCAATTAACTTATAGGTAATATATATATTTTTTTTGAACGCAAAATAAATTTTTATTAATAAATGAAAAGATAAATCAGTAATGTACAAATAAAATTATATAATTTTAAAGTATACAAAATATATATAACTAATGAAGTTACCGAATTTTTTTAAATTTTTTGGATGCAAACAGTGAATAATAGTAATATGTCATGAGTAATTTAGCTTTCAGCGGGACACTTATTTCATCTGTTATCTTCTATTTTCCATATGAGAAGGGCATCTCTATTAGAGAAGTGCAAATAACACCCATCAAAGAAGGATAAATAATCTCAATTAGAGGATAACAAACAACCTTTAAACAATGAAGAATAAAATTTCATAATAAAAATTTAAATTACTTTCAGTTTTATTCTAAAAAATAAAAAAATTCAAAAACAAGACATAACTGCTAAAATTTAGATCTATATTAATTTAAAAATTATTTTAAAAATAAAATACACAAATAAATATGCAAAAATGAAGAAATAATATTAAATTTTAGTAATAGATTAAAAAAAATAAAGGAGACTGTCATTTATTAATTAACTTGACGGTAATCCCACTATCAAACTATGAAAGAAAAAAAAATCTATGAAAATTAAGAGAAAAATGAGGCGGTTAATATTTTTTCTATTCACGCAATTTATTATTAGAGTGCAAATTGCATTTTTTAGGTAATATATATATTTTTTTATTTTTATTTTTAATATTTTTCTTATATATTTTTGGTCTAGTATTTATTTTTTGTTTGGTTTTGATATTGAATAAAAACACAAGTAGTATTACACAAGACTTTTTTCTAATTTGTATATTTTAAAATAATCTCTAACAATTTAAATTATTCAAATTAATTTTTAAAATAAAAATATTTTTATGATAATCTATGTACTTAGAAATAAATACGTTATCTCCTTTTAAAAATATAACTAAAAGATATTTTATCAAAATATTGGTTTTCTTACAAACCGTCAAAAAAAATTAAATTTTATTTCAAAGAATTCTATTTCGTTTTCAATTTTAGAATAATTGAAACCATCATAAATCAGAGAAAATATATATAGCAGATAATGACGTGGATTGAAAAAGTTATAGCGATGATAACGTGGGAAATGACAATAACATTAAACAACAAAAAATAATAATAATAATAAAAACAACCGTGATTAACGGCAAATTGATGATGGTGTCTTAATTGTTTATTTAAAAAATAATGATGTTTAATTATTTATTTAAAATTTTTTAAAACAAATCACTTCAAAATTCAAAGGTGGTGATGCTAAGAAGAACATAGAACAGTAATTCATAGTCTACTACAAGTTGCTTAATTTGCTATTTTAACGTTTTATATTTAATTTATAAGTTTGGAACTTAACTTTCATACAAATGTGAGAATTTTCTCTTTTGATTTAATGTGTTAATTATTATTATCAGTGGGAGACCTATGAGTGCGGGGCCTTAGTCTCCCCACCCCAATTTTTTTTTTTAATTTGACTTATAATATATCTATTATATATATTATTTTTTAAATAAATAAAATTTTCATTTAATTATGTCATTTAAAGTTATTGAATGTAAAAGAAAGGTTGATTTCATACCGTATAACTAAAATTGAAATTTTATTCATTTAATTTATTAATGCAATAATATATTTTTATTTAAATTTATATTGATAATTAATTACTAGGGAAAATAAAAGAAAGGGTAATATTATATTTATAATAGCTTAGATCTAGGCTATTTAGAAAGTGTAATATTACATTTATAAATAACTACAGATAATTAAAACATAGATAATTATTTTTGACAATATAAAAAAAAAATTTTTTATTTACAAAATTTTTATAGACTCTTAATTGATAAAATATAATTAAAATTCTAGTGGAATAATTTTATTGTAAATCTTCATGTATTAAGTTATATATAATAGCGGATTTGGATGACGATTTCTAAAAGGTCTAGATATTGAATTATTGATCAATTTTGGCTCCTTAATATTTATTTTTGACTCTACCTCTTATTATAATTGAAAATACATTTTTAAGCTTAATAATTTTAAATTAAAAATCAATTCTTTTTTTAATGTAAAATGATTCTATTGTTATTGTGAAAGTTATCAAAAAGGACTGTTCTTTCATTATGCAACTCTTAACATTATTTTGACTCATTTGATCGTCCATGGAAAAAAAAATATTGAGTTCTTTTATTAAATTAACTATTGATAATAGTAATTTATCTTAATATTTTTTATCACATTGATTAATTAAGATGACTGTAATCAAATACTAGTTGTTTGCATTTTGCATAAATTATAACTATTTTTATTTTATTTAACTTTTATTTTTTAAAATATTTTAATATATGTGAATTATATTTTATTTTATTAAATTTAAATATTATTATTTGATTTTGAATATTAATATAAAAGAAAAATATAAATTAAGTTTATCATCATTAACTGAAAAATAATTAAAAAAACTTATATATTGATATATATAAATTTTAATCAAAATACACAAAATATAATAAAAAGTATATAAAAGAAATTAAATAATACGCTTCATATAACTTAATTTTGTAAAGAGTTATTCAACAAATAAAAAAAATAAAAATCTTTGTGGTTTGGGGCCAAAAGTCTAAACCTCATATAAATTGCATCATATAAATCATAATTTAAGGCTCAATATGTGGGCAAGTTATAATTTTAAAAATATATATCTCCAGCTGAGGTAAAGGAGACATAAAATCCACATATGTCACTTCGAATTTTGATTTTGGGATTTTTCTTTTAGCTTAATAAAGAAACTTTCGTTAAATGACTAGAGAATTCCAATCTAAATATAATCAGAAAGCAAAAGAAGCTTCCCCTTGGATGTAAAACAAACAGAGATAAAAAAAAAAAGAGCATTCTCTCAATCAAAGGCCACGGGTAGGTAAGAAATTAGCCAAAAACTGAAATTATAAGCAAGGCCTCAAGGCTGCTTGAATACCTTAATTGACTAAACAATAAAAAGATAAAAACATTAGCTGATCTAATACTCCATACATCCTTATATATTGAATTAGTTGAGGAAAAGTAAGAATCAAACATCCCAGAGAGGGTCAAAAAGGAAGAAAAAACCATCTTAGAAGCTGAGCCAATACATAGATGTTACATAAGACTCTGAATAGACTTCTTCCTCGATCTAGAACAAAGAAGCCGAACAGGGAATATTAGCTCTTAAACAAACTCCAGACAGGATGAAGGAAGATTGGTGAGCTTATGAGTTGAAAAACATAATTTCTGAGACAAAATGGGTGAGTTTGAAGCGCCAAAAACACCTACACTTTGGAGAAATCCATCAATAAATGGCTTGAAAGGGCTTAAGATCGATTAAGAACATGGTGCTCTCTCCTGGAGGCCTTGATTTCAAAGAAATCCATCTAAAACCAAATTATAAAAGTAGAAGAAAATTGTAGATTTAAGTAAAGGAAAATAAAGAAAAGGTAGATTTAAGACTACAGCCAGCAAGAAATACTTTGTAGTATAAGGACTCTATGCAGAGATAAAAAGCTTCACGAGGAAGGGAGATAAAGAGAGAGCAGTTTAACCACTACATATCATTATAATCATAATTTTGGGAGATTTAAATTCAATTAAATTTAAGTTGTATTGAATTTTATTGAGTGAAAAAATATCGAATTTTTTTGAAAATATTTTTTTTTGTTAATGAAATTTGTTGGAGAATATAAATAAATCTCACATCTGAAAAGTATAATAAAATACAATGATATATAAGGTGGTGTAGATTGGGCCTTAACATAAGCCAATTGGTTTTGTTTTGAGATGAGATTTCAAACCCATTTATATGGTCACTGTATATTTGGCCTAACACTCTCAGAGCCTGTATAATTTCTACATGGTATCAGACCTAACCAGGTAATGGACTAATCGCCAGATAACTCTGGACTCCGTTGTTAACCTAAGGCGGCCTCAGTGAAAATAGGCCTTGTCATCCATGTTTGGCAAGTGACAATTGGGCTAGGTCCAGTTGCACTTGAGGGAGAGTGTTGGAAAATATAAATGAATCTCACATCTGAAAAGTATAATAAAATACAATGACATATAAGGTGGTATAGATTGAGCCTTAACATAAGCCAATTGGTTTTGTATTGAGATGAGATTTTAAACCCATTTATATGGTCACTGTATATTTGGCCTAACACTCGCAGAGCCTGTGTAATTTTTATAAAATTGATTTGGTTTGAGCAATGAAAATTTTGATTATAAACAAAAAATAAATAGTGGAAAGTCCATTTATGTATTATATCAACTCTAATAATAAATTTAAATTAAATTTTAAGCAAAATAATAAATTTTAAGTTTGAATTATGTTTATTTTTTTAACGTTTCAAAATAAAATGTTATATTTAAATTGGATAAATGGATTTGTAAGTTAAATTGAATTGACCAGATTTCTCGTTAATTTACTTTTAATGTCCCAAAATCATTCTTCTACATTACAAGAAAACAAGAGATTTTCATCTCTGAATAAGTTTTTTCGTTCGATAAATATTACTGGACAAGATAAATTATACCATGGATTAGATGTATGTATATCCAATCATTGATATAATATATACATTAAATACCTAATGTATATATGATATATATATAAAATATACATTATTACTAAAAAATAAAGTCAGGTAAAAAGTTAAAAGTTTATATATATATATATATAAAATAAAGTAAAAGAAGTTAAAAATTAATTATGGATAGAAGAAATATCTTAATATTATATTAATTAACTTATTTTGTAATTATGTGGATATACAAGGGGTAAATTTGAAAAAGTCAACATATTAAAAAAATCGTCTTCTTCATCATCCATCGTAGTTGGCTGAAATTTGAGAGGGAGAAAGAGAGAGTATCTTCTTCATATAACAAATCAATTTCACCAAAAATTTAAAGAATCGAGTAGATTTTGAAGAAAGAATAAGGTTTCAAGTAAACTCTTTTTTTTAATACTTATTATTCTTTAATTTTAAGATTATGTAATTATATAGATTAGAGAGAGTGTGGTTTTAATAGTTAAAATAGATAGCTATAAAACTAATATAATGAATATATGATGATTTAGTGATTAATTGATTAAGGTGAATTTGATTGGTGAAACTAGGGTTTATGGAAGAATATGTGAAATTTGAATTTTTAATAGAGGTAACTATAATTATTGAAATAGATAGTTTTGAAGTTATTTTGATATGTAAATATTGATTTTATAGTTAGATGGTGGGAATGAGTTTGTTATGGTGCAATTGGAGTAAGGTAGTAGAGAAATTAGAGTTTTGTTGGAAGGTTAGTTAGGATTTGTGTAACTAGTGATTGTTTTGTATAAATTACGTATAAATATAATTCTAATTGAATAATTTAGCTTATTATTTAGATTAGGAGTGTGTAGGCCAAATTACTCAAGTGAAAGAATTTAGAGTTTATTGAAAGTAAGGCTTGAAGGGTGATTTTGGCTTAATTTTAAAGCTATATAAGGTTAGTACATGATAACTTGTGTTTTTATTATGGATGATTTGGCATAAGTACTTTGACACTTTGAAAATATGTTAAGCTACTTTGAAATATAATTGTTCATATAATTTATGCATTATACCAAAAATATGTTTGGTGCATTGTGTTTGACATTATAAACCATTATTTAATGGAAAATAATAATGTTATATATAATGTATTGAAAATAGGAAAAATGTATTGATAATATGGAATGTGGAATAACGTGGAAGTGATTGTAAAATGAGTTGATCATGTGAAAAGTGTGGGAACATGATAATATGCAATGAGAATATGAGAATGTAATTAAATGTGTGATGTTTGTTTGCTCTGTATAATTACTTATTCTAGAGAATTGCATTTGGTACTGTAGAGTTGGCATGCCAACGATACGCCATAATGTTTTATTATGCCTTTGGGCAAGACATATTAGTATTAGACACTTCTATATTGAAGAAATAGCCTTCGGGTGATTTATATGATACTTTGTCTTTGGTGTCGAGAGGGTACGACCTTCGGGTAATTTATATGATACTTTATCTTTTGTGTCTGTAGAAATTACACAGGCTCTACGAGTGTTGGGCCAAATATACAGTGACCATATAAATGGGTTTGGAACCTCATCTCAACACAAAACCAATTTGCTTGTGTTAAGGCCCAATCTACACCACCTTATATGTCATTATATTTTATTATATTTTTCAGATGTGGAATTCATTTATATTCTCCAACACTCTCCCTCAAGTGCAACTGGGCCTAGCCCAATTGTCACTTGCCAAATATGGATGGCAATATATTTTTTTTTAGATCCATCACAAATTGCCTAGGCCTATTTTCACTGAGGCCCTAGGTTAACAACGGAGTCCATGATCATCTGGCGGTTAGTCCATTACCTGGTTAGCTCTGATACCATGTAGAAATTACACAGGCTCTGCGAGTGTTGGGCCAAATATACAGTGACTATATAAATAGGTTTGGAACCTCATCTCAACACAAAATCAATTGGCTTGTGTTAAGGCCCAATCTACACCATCTTATATGTCATTGTATTTTATTATACTTTTCAGATGTGGGATTCATTTATATTCTCCAACAGTGTCGATAGGGGACGGTCTTTGAGTGATGTGTGAAACTTTGCCTCTCGACGTCGGGCCTTTGAGTCGCGATAGGCCAAATCAATTTTTTTAAAATCAAAATATTGTGTAGGTATTATTAGGCCCAAAATGTGTGTTGATGTATTATATTCTTATGACTTATGAGATTATGAGTATTGATTGAGTATTTTATTAAAAGTTGAGAAAATTGCATTTGATGCTATAAAGAAAATATTTTCTTTTTAAGTTATTTTATATTATCAAAGTATATACCATTAAGTTTCAAGCTTAGCGCGACAGAATTGTATGCCACAAGTGATAGAGTTGCAGAGTAGAGACTCATGATAGACCTAGGCAGGTCTAAGTTTTGAGATTGATTGTGAAGTTAGAATGTTGCCACGAGACTCGGTTGTTGGTACTATACTACATTGCATATAAAGTTTTGCTCTTAATGTATTTTGGTTTCAGTACATTATAAACATTATGGAAAAACTTATTTTGGTTACAATGTTCTTTATTGTTATGTATTATATAAATTGATTATAACATCTTATAAATATGTTGTGATAATTAAAGCTTAGTAAAGTTTTGAAAATGTATTTGTTGTACATTATATATGCATTTTAAATATATGGATGTGAGATGAAAAAATGATGGGATTTTATAAAAGTATGAATTTTGGAAGTATTATTTTCCAATGCAGATTGAGTAATTAGATTTTGGGTTTTATTAACTTTATAGATAAAATTCTGGTGAATTTTTTTTAGAGATTTTCTTTTATAAATTAATCAAACTATATTACAAATTAATTTACTTAATTGCCATATACATATATCTAAATGCTTACTATATTCATATATTTTTAAATATAATTATTTTGACATTAATTATGAGAGTTCCTATATTTAATTAATGTAGCACTATCGTATTTTATATATGTATTTTACATAAACAAGATGTATTTATTATTATATATATATATATGGTATAAATGTGTTACATAATGTATATATACTTGATTAGGATAAAAAATTCCCATCCAGGTGAGATATTAGTCAACTATATAAATCGGTCATTGCATCATTGTAAATTTGTAATTACTTATCAATATAAAATATCTTCATATGACAATTTATAAAGAGAATTTCACTAAGTTTTTGGTCAATAACATTACCAATGAAAATGTCAATAAACTATCCACAATCTTTATTTGCCAATGAATTACAATGGGATTTTTTTAAATGTTAATTTAAAATAATATAAATCAACAAACTATTGGTATTTTTGTTAAATGATTGTTTAATAGTGAATACTAAACATTATATAGTTGTGAAAAATAATTTTTTTAGAAAATTATTCAAAGAAAATAAAAAAAAAACTAAAATTTGATATATAATTATGAAAATTTTTTTAATGAAGAGAGTTTGAAAATAATTTTCTAGTTTTTTGAAACAAAGTTTTACAAAACTACCTACAAAAGCAAAACTCTTTACAAAAATATGGAAATTACAAAAAAAAAATTAATTTATGCAAAAAACTTACAAAATTACAAAAATATTATGCATCGTCATACCATAAAAAGTTATAATTTTTTTAAAATTTATATATGTTATGCATATATCACGGATATGTTATACATATGTTACAAAATTCTTCAAAAAAAATATATAAAACTGAGTTTATTTCAAATACTATAATGTAAAATAATAATTTTAAGAGAAAATAATATCAGTTTATAAAATGTCTCAAAAAATAACATTAATAACATTATTTTATTTGTTGTAAATATATTGTGTATATGTTATAAATATATTGTGTTTCAACATTTATGTTATGTATACATTATGGATATATTATGTATATGTTATCTATCAATATTTATATATTGGTTAATTACAGTGTAAATATGAGAACTCTAAAATTTTGCATCCTTTAAAAATTGCATTTGCATATGATTTGATTTTTGCAAATTTTGGATAAAAATACCAATTTTTTATGACCCTTAAAAGACCATGAGCATTATAATTTCAACATATTAAGAATCATGTCAATCGGACGATCCTGAAACAGGCCCAAAAGAGAGATGTGAGCAAGGTAGGATTTCAAAGGGTAAAGGTCATCAACACTTTGATTCGAATGCCTATAAATACTAATCCCTTTTTCCATATTTTCACACACTTTTACATACATTTTCCTATGCAAAAATTATTAATTTTGTTCATTAAATCAAGATTGCCAAGATTATCAAGCATTTCTCTAAGGTTTTCATCTTCTCAAGCATTCTTCCATTCTCCAAGCTTCTTCACATCAAATCAAGATCATCAAGTGCTCATCAAGATTTATTTCAAAGCTTCACATCAAATCAAGAACATCAAACATTCATTAATATCTTTTCAGGTTTTAAAGGTAAAACTTCAATCCCACAAGAAAGCTTTGGAAGCTCCTCCATCATTAAAAACGCGCTCTAAAAAGGTATAATTCTTAAACTCATTTCCTTAAATTATTCCATAAACTCTAAAATGAACTTTAGATAATCAATTAATCAATCAATCTTTGTGTCAAATTGAGCCTAAAAGTAAAATTTAGGTTACATCAATTCATATAATCAATTAATCAATCAATTATTTTTGTGCCGAATTGTGTCTAGAAGCGAAACTTAAGATTATGATCAATTCACATGATCAATTAATCAATTAATCATTTTTGTGTTGAATTAAGCCTAGAAGAAAAACTTAAGTTATGATCAATTCATAATTAATCAATAAATTATTTTTATGTGGAATTGACCCCTAGAAGTGAAACTTGGGTTGTGATCAATTCATATAAACAATTAACCAATCAATCATGTTTGTGTCGAATTGAGCCTAGAAGCAAAATTTAGGTTATGATAAATTCACATAATCATTCCGTCAATCATGTTTTTGTCCTGTTGAGCCTGGAAATGAAACTTAGGTTATGATAAACTCAAATAACCAATCTATCAAATGCTTTCAAACCTAAAAACAATAACTAGTATATAACAAACAATCAGTCTTTTTCAAACCTAAAACAGTAATTGGTTTAAGTTAGTCTTAGACCCTACCCTAAGGTCAATCAGAACCTTAGAGTTAGGTCATCCACCCATTTTCGCACTCTTGTAGTGAAAAAAACTGCATGAGATTTTGATTCCTATACTAAAAGGATATGCAGAATAATTTAAAATTTTAATCTGAATGATCGAGCCCATAATCCTAGTAACCCTAGGTCTATCTCATATATTATATTGTTCATTTTAGTGTTTTACTTTATTATTCTTTTGAATACTTTTGGAGAATGTATGCTCATCCTAGTACCCATAAGGACTAGAGTCTCTTACAGTTAACTATGAGATGTAATATTTATTTAAGCCCTTTGATATTATTTTTTAATTATTATAGATGTACATGGATGAATGTCATGCATAATATAAACTATTCATGCATTTATACAATTGTCATTCATATTATTATTGTTATCATGAAATTCATTTTGTAAATCTCAATTTATGTTAAGGTTAGACTTATTTACTTTAAATGAAAACCTAGTAGTCGATCCGTCTTTTGGTTGCAGCTAGTGTCTTTTTCTAAAAATGGAATCATAAGAGGGTTTTCCTTTTAATTTTTCCTCTAAAATAAATTTTAAGTGGCGGCTTTTTTAAAAACTCGTGCTTACCAATAAATGGGGACCAGACGCAATGGTTTTTCACGAGCTGAACCCAAATAAGCATTTCGATCCCACCGCTGATAGGATAGGTGTTTAAGGGAGGCCTTAAAATATGTTACTGATATGTTGTATACGTTGTGGATATATTCTATATATATTGTAGATATATTGTGTTCCAACCCTTATATATTGTATAGTCTATATGCTGCTTAATTATAGTATATATGCTGCAGATATATTATTTTTCATATGATTGTTACTTATAGTAGTAGGTATGCAGCATACATATTATATATATTGAAAATATGTTGTGTTTCAAACTATATGTTATGTATATATTGCAGATTTGTTATGTCTATATTGTCTTCCAGCTTTTATATTTTATACAAAATTTATAAGTTGCTTAAATATAGTGTATATGTTACGAATATATTTTTTTCAGCCTTTATATGTTGGTTAATTATAGTGTATATGATACACATATGTTATACATATTTTATAGATATATTTTATTCTAACCTTTATATATAAATAAATAATACAAATACTATTGTCCCTTGACGGCAACCAAAAGGAGGAGGGGGTGAATTGGTTGTTTTATGAGAAAGAGGGAAATTAATAAAATTCATCAACCAAGAAGAGTATAGAAGAGAGATTGAATACAATGAATTTATAGTGGTTTAGATTCCTCAATCCTACATCCACTTTTTCAACAACTTGTTGAGGTTCTACTAGCTTTGAATTTTTAAAAGTTCAACTCCAACTTAGTATTTTAATAAGATTACACCAAACTTTTACAAAGTTTGAGCTACCTCATAATCCAACAAGATTTTTTCCTAATTCACTCTCTAATCAACTCACAATTACAAGTATTTAAGGTTATACACCCAACACTCAAGAGTAATCAATGAAAATAATATAAAGAAAATCGTGAAGTAAAATTGCAATAGTTTGGTTATAATGATTCAAAAAGATTATCATAAATGCATGTTGGTGGGGTATTTATAGCCATATTAACTCCATAGAGTCGTTGGAGTTTAATGGAAGAAGATCCAAGTTCTTCTAACCAAAGTACCATGCATTAAATGCTTGTCAGAGCATTTTTCTAGTGAAAAGAGATCTGGTCTGGTTGGGAGACAAACATGCAGTGGTTTAGCTAGTTTAATTGACTTTGTGTCTAATTTCTCTCTAATGGTAATGACTAATACACATGGTAGTTTTTATGACTGTCAAATTTGACCTTCCAATTATGAATGGTCTGGTCTTACTAAAGAACTGGTTTAGTTGTCCCTTTTAAAGATTTGACTTCGTTTATTTAAGTTATTGCCACATATCGTGTACTAATTGGTTAATCACTTAGCATTTTAAAGATCTTTGATGAGGATGAATAGTCCATTCGGAATGGTAAATAGTCCGACCGGACTTCATGTAGTATGCTGAAGATTTAACCATGCGTCTAAGTAGGAAACTCTCTAGAACTTTTGGATAATTTTCTCATGGCATGGTCCCATTGTATTGTGGCCTGGTCCAATCGGAATAACGTGTCTTGCTGAGAACTTCGCAGTACCAGCTAAATGGAAACCTTACTGGACAAACTTCAATTTTTCTCCAATTGGTTTTCGGTCAGACTAACTGATGGTTCGAGCGAGATAAGGTGTTCCGATAAGATTTTGAGAGCTACATTGGTCGTGATCCTTATTGTATGATTTTGGTTTGAAAATCAAGGCTCTGGTCTAGTCAGGTAATAGATAGTCTGGTCGGGACTATACTATTTTCACCAATTTTTTGAGTTATACACGTTTCTTGCAAAATATTTCTTAATAATAATATTAGTTTCATTTAATTTTATTGCCTAAGATCAAAATAAAGTTTACTATGCTAATAATTTAGCTAACAAATATAAATCAAAATGAAACAAATGCAATTCAAAAGAAATAATATATATCAATTCAAGAAATATTAATTGATAAAAATAATTAAAAAATTACAAAACAAAAAAAATTATTTAAAGTATTTAATCAAACATGTAAAAAGCAATATAGTTCAAAAATAAATAATAAAAAAAACTCTAACATTACAATTAAACAACAACAAAATCAAAATCAAAATACATGTATATATACATATATATAAATACAAGAAGAAGATATACAATCTTAATTAGATTTCTCAAACATATGCAATTGAATCATTATGGTTTTAACTTAATATTCATATATATATATATATATTCTTAATTAAATAGGAGACTATTAGATAGAAAGAGCAAAGTGAAATAAAATGAGAAGAAGAAAAAGAAAGGAATGAACAAGAAAGAAAAAAACTTTAAGAATGCCATATATATTTTTTTCAAAAAAAAAGTTAAATAAAAAAGTAAAAATAGAAAACAATAAAGTGAAAAAATGAAAAAAAATATGTACAATATTTTTTTAAAACAAAACTTAAAAAATGATAATCCATATAATATCCTCTTTTCGAAATTTAACTATAAATTACACTGCATCATAATGCTTTCCACTCTTCTCTAAAATAAATAGTTATGAAAAATAATTATTATATTTCTAACATAAAAAAGGAAATGTTAGAAACAAAGATAGAAATGGAAGAATTGAAAAACTTCAAACGGAAAAGAATTTTAATATATTTAAAAAATAAAAATATATAAAATTAAATAATAAAAAAATTAGAAAAATAAAATGAAACGTCATATTTTTCTTATTTTATTTCCATAAGTATTCGCCATCATAAGTTATTTTTTGAATTTTTAAAAATTAAAAATTATATATATTCAAGTTAAGCATACTCTTATATATTAATATCTAATGGAAATTTTATAAATCATACATACTTTTTAAAAAGAAATAAAAACTAGCATTATATCCATCGAAATTTCTTTCCAAATGCAGGTATGAATTTGTAAAATCTGTCATGGAGACTTTCTAATATTTAAGTACGAAGGCAAATATTTCTTAATAAAGCAAACTAACTTATAGTATTTTTTAATTCAACAATATTATGTTCCTTTCAATAATTTTTTTTAAAAAAGTATTCGCAATTTTATTTGTAATTATTTATTTCATATAATTTCACATCTTATAATTTTTAAATTCCAATGTTACTTTATCATATACTTTTTAAATTAAAATTTTACTTTATCATCAGCCATTGAATTTTTATTTTGATAATTAAATTAATAAAATAAAATTTTAATTCAAAAGTTGATCTTAAAATATTTGATGAAATTGTACATTTAAGTGTTAGAAAGAAAATTTATTTTTACAAGCTAGTTTTTTTTTTTAGAAAATTACACTTTGTAACACATTTTTTAACTTTTTTATTCAAAATTATTCTATATTTTTTATATATTTTTGAAATACTAAATATATATATATATATATAATATATATATATTTAAAAATTGAGTATATATTTAATATACTAAATATATACTAAAAATATATCTCTGAAAATGGATATTTTTAAAATTAAAAAATTAAAAAATTGATATTTTTGAATTAAAAAAGAAAAGTGAATATTTTTAAAAATATTTTTATTTTTTAGGTTATTTTTGAAAAAACCACTAGTTTTTTCTACTTAACCCCAAATTTGAAGTCAGAATAATCCGAAATGATGATCGGTTAGAGATTTATTTGATGAGAAGCATATCGTCTAAATTCACGTATAAGTGAACGTACCTAATAATTTATCGTATTCGATTTCTGACAAGCAATTCTATAGGCCGAATTTTAGGCCCGTTTGTGAGACATGGAGATCATTGGGCTGATCCATTGTTTTGTTCAGAGCTCCCATTATTCTATTAACAGGCCTCTAAAGATCCATACACCAGTCTCTCATGTTTTCAAAGTACCTTAAAAAATAAAATCATTTTAATAATTATTTATTTTTTTTAAATATCGCTTTTCATTTTTCAATTTTAAATATATCCTTTACATAGATATACATCTAATATATACATCTATCCCAAACTATAAATTCATTTCCTTTCTTCATTTGTTTTAAATTACAGGCCACTAATCAATTTTAAAAATTAATTAGTATTTTTTTTTGAAGCAAAAATTAATTAGTATATTAAATCTCTATAATACTTTATTCAATATTAATTATTAAATATATTTTATATTAAAGTAAAAATATAATAAAAAATTTATACATGAAAATTTATATTTTTAATAAAAATAACTATTTTTTAAATTATTATGAAATAAAAATATGTCTATCAATTTAGGATAGAAAAAATATTTAATATATTAAAAATATATTTCACTTTTTGAGTTATATATTTATATATATTTATTATATTAAATATATATAAACAGTAAAATATTTTTAAAAAATAAAAAGATGCATAATATAATTTCTCCTAAATTTTAGCATAAATCTAATCATGAAGCTAGAAAATATTTAATTATAATTTTCTTATAATAATAATAATAATTATTATTATTATTATTATTATTATTGCTATTATTATTATTGATATGATACGGAGTGGACCACAAGTGGGCCTGTTACACGGATTGGGTGAACAAAGCTCCTCAAACTGAGAGATAAGTTGGATCTAGGATCCTTGACCCTCTCTTCAAAAATAAGAGTCAAAATCCCTTCACAAAAAAAAAAAAAAAAAGCAGGGGAAAAAAAAGACCTTTTAATAAAAATATATTAAAAAGTAAAAAAAAAAAAGTTTAAAGCTACCAATTTTTTTAACAAACTTATACTTTTTAACTTTTAATTTTAAAAAATATCCACTTTCAAAAATATTTATTAAATATATTCTTGGTATATTGAAAGCTTACATATAGTATTTTATTTTTTAAATGATATTATATTTATAGAATATGTATGCCTAATTTAAAAATTCATAAAAAAATACTTAAACCAGATTAAATTCCATATATTATACTACTTAATTTCATATCACCTCTTCAATTAATTAAAGATAGTGAATTTCGATCCATTTACTTGGTAAACTAACACATAATATGTGCATATATTTGTATGTTCTATTTCACTATAACAAACATACATGCATATATATATATATATATAAACAGATTAATTAAAATAATAAATAAGAAACAGAATGTAAAAGACTATATTAAAATAAATTAAAGAAATAATTCAAAAGCATATATTAAAAATATATAAAGAATAATTATAATCTCTTTTAAATGGTACGGCGACGTTGTTTCATACCTGGTGCAAAGGAGGGCTTCAGACAAGTGCAAGTCTGACGTTGCTCCAATTTATATTTAGGTTTCCAGCCTTATATACCACTTTAAATATTACAATTAAATCTTTAATTAAATTTATATCTTAAGTCTAAAATATTTTAAGTTTATCAAAACACACTCTTAAGTCTATATCTTTTAGTATACCTAGTTATACTATCTCTGGTACAAATATACGGATCCCGTATAAGTATACAGCGTAGAATATAGAGAGAAGAAAGACAGAAAAGGATAGAATATAGAGGTCCTTTTCAGTCTGTAAGTAGTGCAAATATAATTTCTGATGTTTTAGTTCCAGATTAAGCTCAACTTGCACGTTTTTTGCTTGCAATAACTAAAACAAAGCATACTTAAGAATGCAGAATGAGAGATGAGATATAAAATTTAAATTTATTTAAATAAATAGAAACAAAATACAATACAGAATTAAAAAAATTTAAAATTAAAATATAAGTTATAAACTATAACTACCTTATACAAGGAGATCAATAGGTGTGGAGTACAGAACTGGAAAAAATATATAAATGAGAGAGGAAGGGGAATAAGGAAGCTAAGACTAGGCTAAGAGGTTCTCTTCTGTCTTCTGGGTTGAGAGAGAAGTGTTTCGGATCCCCTTTACCTTCAGAATAAGCTTCATTATATAGACAGAGACTTTAAAATTCCACTGTTCTTGTCACATGTTTTTGGCACTGTAGATGAATAGTAATCTGTCTTTACTATTTGCTTTTACTGTACCTTCACTCGTCTGGAACTGTGGATGAATAGTACCTTTGTCTGGGGTACTGTTGGCTTTACTGTTTGGAACTGTGGATGAACAGTTCTTCTGACTTTACTGTTGGAATCCCTCTGGTGAATACTGTAGATGAACAGTATCTTGTCAGTGGGCACCGTCTTTATTGACTTTAGCAACCTGAGTGGAGAAATTAGGTTTCTCCTGCCTTTAATCAGATGAATCTGAGTCAGATTCAACTTCTGACATAATTTTCTTTTTACTTTTCTTTTCTTTTTCTTTTTTCTTTTCTTTATTTTTCTTTTATTTTTCTTTTTCTTTTCTTTTTCTTTTTTCTTTTTCTTTTCTTTTTTCTTTATCTTTTTTCTTTTCTTCTTTCTCTTTTTATTTATTCTTTTCTTTTTCTTTCCTTTTTATTTTTTCTTTACTTTTTATTTTAATGGGGGACAATATACCATAGCAATCATCCTCATTACTGGGACAGTAATCCGAGTCAGATGTCTCGGTGGAAGATGATGTCATGGATGATGAAGAGGAATCCGAAGAAGATGAAGGAGATTTTTTTCTTCTGGATGAGGCTTTAGAGACTTTAGTTTGGCCTTTATTCGAAGATCCAGCAGAGCAGGTTCTACTGGGCTTAATGGGCTCAGATGTTGAGGGAAGAGACCCAACCAACTGTTCCATTAAGGCTTTATATTCTTCTGCAGTCTTGGCAGCTGCAAGAAGGGTAATATTCTGAGCTCTTTGAGCTCCAAAAGAGACAGATAACCTTGGGTCAAGACCTTTGTGGTTTCTCTTTAGGAGCCATGCTTTAACAGTCTCCTCAGTGGTAGAATTGCGAAAGGCAGTCCACCACTTGACTTTAGACTTTCTTAATACAACAGAGATATTGGTACCTGGAATAATAGATTATTCAAAGTACCATTGATATACCCAAGGTATATTGAAAGTCAAACTAAAGAGAAGAAGAGGAGGAAAATTCTTCTCATAAGGATTAGGGTTTAAGTGAGTTTTATAATGCTGGTAAGCTAATTGTACATCTTGTGGGAGACAACGCTCATCATTACCACAATAGTACCACCAATCAACAAACCAGGATGGGAGGCTATTAATCTTTAAATTGGTCTCACAATAGATGAGTCAGGAATGGGTTTTACCAGGGTTTTGGAAAAATAGGGCTTTAGTCCAGGCTTCTACATAGTCCCAATAGTTATATGAGGAACAACATGATAAAGAAGGAAGGGCTTTAAATTGCACAGGAATGTGCAAAGGTCTTCCCCATTCAGAAGGATGAAGAATTTTCTTTATTTTGAAAGAGGAATAGGCTATGACACCCTTATCTTGCTGACTATAATTGTGCTTTAAAAACAAAGAACCTGAATTCACAAGAATATGAAGATAATATTCTTGAGGTTTTGAAAATTCTTTTAGTTTAAAAAACCATCCTTTAGGGTATACATTTTCAATTATAGACCATGGGTTTAGCTGAGCAGACCCAAAATCAGTAATTAATTCTGTAGACCAAAAATTTTTATTGTGCCAAAAAGTTTTTGACTTTAAAGAAAAATTTGAAGAAACAATTTGAGTTGAAGAGCTTGAAACATTCAACTCATTTTTAGAAACATTTTGAGTTAGGGTTTTTGAAGATTGACCTAACTCTATTTTAAAAGGGATTAAAGAATTCATACCTGGGGCTTCAGGAGGCGGGAAGCCCATATTTGCAAGAGCTTTAAGGACCTCTGGAGATTGAGCCAGCTGAGAGACCCAAATATCCATTTTAGCTTTATCATCTTCTGCTTGGACAGAATTAGCCCAAGACTTTATAGGTTTAGGATTCAATATACTATCTGAATGATCAGATAGAGCTTTAGGAGAGTCATCTTTTAGGGTTCCCTTTTCTTTATTGGCTGTTTTCTTTTTTCTCCCCATGATTCCTGAGAAGGAATTCACGAGTAAGAAAATCAGGTAAACTATTATTTTCTCCTTTAATAAATTCAATATCAAAATCAAATATACTCAAAATAGCTTGCCATCTAGCAAAAATCTGTTTTAAGGCAAGGTTTTTAACATCTTTTTGCAAAATATCTTTTGCACTTTTACAATCAATTCTCAATAGAAATTTTTGATTTAATAAATCAGATTGAAATTTTGAAATACATAAAACAATACTCAAAATTTCTTTCTTTATAGTAGAATAATTTAATTGGGTTGGACTCCAATGTCCTGAATAGAATTGGACTATGGCTTCTCTACCCTCTTTAACCTGTTTTAAATCCCACCAAAACCTATATCTGATGCATCAGTCTCTACTATTTTGGAGGCTAAGGGATCAGCTATATGTAGGCAAGGAATAGTTTTAACTAGGTCTTTAACTTGTCTAACTATATCAGAATGGACATCAGTCCATGGGCCTGGATTTTTCTTTAACCTATCATGCAGAGGTTTAATAGTCCTATTTAGGTTGGGAAAGGATTCTATAACATAATTCAAACAACCTAAAAATCTTTGTAATTGAGCTTTATTAATTATCTGATCAGGAAACTTATCTCCAAAGGCTAAGTTTCTTTCTATAGGTTCTATAATTCCCTGTTCTATGTAATGTCCTAAGAACCTAATCTTAGTTTGAAACAGATACATCTTCGTTTTACTTAATACTAAGCCATTATGTTTAATTACCATAAAAAACGTTTTTAAATGTTTAAAATGTTCTTCTATAGTTGTTGAATATATTAAAACATCATCAATATAAACAATACAAAATTTAGTGTAAGGGTTAAAAATATCATTCATTACTCTCTGAAATTCAGAGGGTGCATTCTTTAAACCAAAAGGCATAACATTCCATTCATACTGTCCAAACGGAACAGTGAATGCAGTCTTATACCTATCTTTAGGGTTAATCTGAATTTGCCAAAATTCAGATTTCATATCAAATTTACTAAAAATATTTGCTTTATATAATCTTCCTAATAAATCTTTTTTATTTGGAATAGGGTACCTAATCCATTTTAAAGCTTTATTTAAAGGTTTATAATTTATTACTAATCTAGGTGCTCCTCTTTCTATTTCAGAGGCATTGTTTACATAGAATGCAGCACAAGACCAAGGGCTTCTAGATTTGGTTATTAATCCTTTATTTTCTAAATCATTTATTTCTTTTTTACAAAACTCAATTAAATCAGGCGCCATCTGAATGTGCCTAGCTTTAGTTGTAATAGACTTTTCATCAAAGCCTATTTCATAAGGTAAATCAACCATATGCTGCTTTCTATTCCAAAATGCATTTAGAATATCAGCACACAAGTCTTTTTCTATTTGAGATTTTAATTTATTATTTTTATCTTGCGTAAATTTATTGTTTAACTGTTCATTTATTTTTTGTAAATTATAATTATTTTTTAAATTACAAAGTTTTTTAGACTTTGCCTTTATGAGTGCATTTATTTGTAATTCATTTATTGAATGTGCCTTTAAAAGATTTAAACTCCTCTTTTTAGGTTTTTCTAAAAATGGAAAAATTATCTTTTGATTTCTAACTTTAAAACTTATACTATCATCATTTACTGAATAAGTTGTTATTAAATTCATAAATGGCGTTCCTAAGATTACCATATGATGAATATTAGTAAAAATAAATATATTCTTTATTTCTAAATTTTTATCTATAATAGAGGCTTCTGCTTTACCAAGTATGTTTAATTTAGATTTATTTGCTGCAGATAAATTTTTATTAGTTTCTTACCAAAATCTTTTTGGTACTAACTAGGTTTAATGCAGTTTAAATCAGCTCCTGTATCAAACAATGCTATAGTTTCTATATTATAATTATCTGAAAATTTTAATTTTATTTTTATTAAATATTTTCTAGATGTTATTTCATGTAACATAAAAATTAACTTATCAGGAATTTTATCCTTATTAATTAAACTAATTTCATTATCAGTTTCTTTACCATTTATCTGTTCAATATCTTCTTCAGCTTCTTCATCAGAAGAAGAAGTTGAGTTCATTAAATATTTTATTATCTGTGAATCTTGTTCTTGTTTATTTTTTAATTCTTTTAATTCTAATTTAATTTCTTTAATTTCTTTTTGTAAATCATTTATGGTTGGTTTAATTTTTACTATTTTATTCTTGTTTAGTATTGTGGTTAAATCATAAGTTTGTTTACTAGTACTAGGTAACATAGAATGTTTAGGTTTATCATTTTCTAATATCTTATTTAACATTTTTTCTTGAATTTTAGGATCACTTATATATTTTATTGCTTCTAATATAGATTCTTGTTCTTTAGTTAATACATTTAATAATTTACTGCTATATTCAGAACTTGAATCTGTTCCTATTTCATCTATCTGATTTAATTCCTCAGAATCTGAATAATCTTCAGAACCTGAATATTCTAAATATAATTCATGAATTTTATTTATTACAGATTCCTCTAAATTTAATTCTTGTAATTTTTTATCAAATTTATAAAATCTTGATGTGTGACCTTTTCTTCCACATTTATAACATGTTAAATCTTTATATGATGTGAATTTTTTTATCTTTTTGTTTATATGATTTTCTACTAGATTTTCTATATTTATAAGGTTTATAAGGTTTCTGTTTTTTATAATAATCATCTTTATCTAATCTTTTCTTATAATTCTTTTTATGATATTTTTTATAAGGTTTTTTATATTTTCTTGTAGTAGAACACTGTCCATTACAATCTTTATGTTTCTGTGTTATACTATAATCAAATTGTTTACAGAAAGAACCTAATTCTTGTTTAGTCTTTCTCATTTCATATTTTAATGATTTTTGAAGTTTTATATCTTGACAAAGCTTTAATCCTTCTTTTTGAACTATACTAAACAGTTGTCCATAAGTCAATAAGTCATAAGAAATAGGGTTTCCATATTCCTGTTTTATATGGTTCCTAACCTTTTCTCCTAAGAAGAAAGGTAATCCTGCTAAGAATTTTTCTTTCCAGAAAGCCTGGTTGGAATCTTCTCTAAGCATTATTCTGGTTAGGAAAGTTGTTTTATAAAACTGAAAATCACTAAGTTTCTTACATCTAAGATTACTTAATAATTCAGCATTTTTATCCTTTAAGTGTGTAGGGTCACCTATAAAATGAAGTGATATAGTCAAGATTAGTGTTGCCACTGCATCTTGAATAGTATCACCAAATTCATTTAATATAGGTATCCCATCTTCATATGTTTTTATAGCATTTAGAATCTCTAAATGTTGTTCATCAGTAAGATGATTATCCCACCAACTTTTAAGTTGACTAGTAAAGCCAGCTATAAGAAGTTCAGCTATTGTTTTATCTGAGGTTTCAGTTTGGGTTCTATAAGCATTGGCAGCCATTGTCATCTACTGTAGAAGACTCAAAATATTGTATTCTGATAGGCTATCAATGTTCCATTCATATACTGAAGAGGCATTATATTTATATTGTGTTAATGTATTAGGTCTATCTGTTATACCTAAGTTCGGGGCAGACATTCTATGTACTATAGACTGATTATATGTTATACGATTTATTTGTGGCTCTAGGGCTTTACTAAAGGTTTCAATATCTTCAGATTCAGGTTGAGATTCCTCAACTGATTCTGATTCTGGATCTTGGGTAACTATACTAATAGTTTTAGAAGCTTTAGATTGATGTGTTTCTTGTACTACCTGTTTTGACCCAGAAGAAGAGTCAATTTTACTTAATTGTTCTTTAATTGCTTTAACAAAGTCAGAATCTTTAGATTTTACTTCTTTTTGTCCTGTTTTAGAAACTTCAAAAGGTTTAAAAACATGGGACTTAAGTTTCTTATCTTTTACTTCTTTTTCAATTTTTACTATTTTACTTTCTTTAATAGTGTCTTCTATTCTATTTAATTGTTGCCTTATACTTATTAGATGTGCATTACTAAATTTGTTTTGTTCTAATATTTTTCTATTAGGGTCATCTTCAGATATTATTTTAAATGGTGCTATATTTATTTCTTTATCTCCATGTAAGAATACACTTGATTTTTTAGGTGGATGTTCACTCTGTATAATTTTATCTTTTATTTTTCATTTTGTATCTTTATTTCTAATAGTTACTGGATTTATTAATTTTTCTGGTTTAAGTTTTCCTCTATAAATTCTTTTAAACCGATCAAAGAATTTCATATTAACTTCATAATTTCTTATAAAGTCAACATATTCTTCTTTAACTGATTCAAAATCTTTTACCTTTTTTATTACACTTTTTAATTTATCTTTATTTTTTACTACCGTTAATTCTTTATTTAATTTATCATAATTAAAAATAAATTTTTTATTTATTACATTTAATTCTCTATCCATGTTTTCTACATTTCCTGTCATGAAGGAAGCTGTAGGTGACATGGGTGGAGAAGGTGAGTGTTATATATTTTGAGGTTGATTATAATTAGGGTTTGGTTCAAAAGGGTTCATTGTTCCTGTTGGATTATAATATAAATGTGGTATTGTGGTACTATAATCTACACTTTTTAATTTATTACTAGATTCAGGTATATCTAATGTAGAATACCTAGGCTTTACTACTGTTTGCAATACAAATTTAGGTTCATTTTCTTTATATGAAGCATATATTACAGAAGGTAACTGTGAGACTCTACCTATATCTACTGTTGATACAGAGGAGGAAGAGTCTGAATACCTACTGCTTACACTATGTCTACTGAATTTTAATTTTACTTTACCGTCTTCATACTGTTCAATTTTACTGAGTTCTATATTGGGTTTAATTATAGTCTTTGGTTCAGGAAGAGGAACAGCATCCTCTAAAACCCATTCATCAGAGAGACTAATATCTTTCCACTGAATAGTCCTAGGAATTACTGTGTTAGCTTTACTTAAATCTATCTGTTGAAATTTAGTTTCTCCTAATTTAGGTTGCATTATATATTTTGTAGCAAAAGCAGATACCATAGCTTTATAATTTATTTTATACATTAATGCTACAGGAATAGATCCTTCAAGCATTTTATAATTATGTGTTTTAATTTTTAGTACTACACTTTTTAATATATTTGGATCATTTAATGAAATTGTTATATCTGGGAAGCAGTAAAATGAGATTGGACCACTACTCAGACTGGTTTATATAGTTCCTAATAGTGAGTCATTAAAATTTACAAATCTAGCATCTCTGACCACAGCCAGAATACTAGTATTTAACCCTTCTCTAGTCAAAGGTTTTATACTTATTTGTACTAATCTTATATGTATATACTTGTATTTTTTACTTTTATGATGCTTTATTGATTTTGCAGAAAGTAAAGTTATCTTTTCAAATGGTTTACTTAACTGTACATCTCTTTCTTCAGCTTTAATTATATAATCATTTTTTAAATATGTTTAATTTTGGTATTTTATAAATCTGTTCTTTATCTATCTTTGGTATTACCCAATTATCAATTGCTTTATTAAAGTCTTCTAAAATTACCTCATTTCTGTTAACTATCCTTTTAACTTCTGATGATTCAGAACTATCTGATTTAGTTGTACTAGCAGATTTACATAAAAATGGTTCCATTTTTAAATTTTTGAAAAATAGATTTTTAAAGTTTATTAATGTTAGTTTTGGTAGCGACCACTGACTTACTGCCCTAAACGCCTGTCCGTCGGCTAACACGGGTCTTACTGCATATCCAATACCTAGACAACACTAAGTCCACTTCTAGATCTATAAAAAAAAATTTAACTATGTCAACAGTTCTATATCTATCTACTACCACCCCTAAAAGAATATGGCTCTGATACCAGCAAAACTTAAGGATCTTTGGCAGAGGGGTAAAATAATTTTAAAAGGAATAATAAAACAATAAACTATTAGGCAACATAATATAGATATATAAACAGATTAATTAAAATAATAAATAAGAAACAGAATGTAAAATACTATATTAAAATAAATTAAAGAAATAATTCAAAAGCATATATTAAAAATATATAAAGAATAATTATAATCTCTTTTAAATGGTACGGCGGCGTTGTTTCATACCTGGTGCAAAGTAGGGCTTCAGACAAGTGCAAGTCTGACGTTACTCCAATTTATATTTAGGTTTTCAGCCTTATATACCACTTTAAAGATTACAATTAAATCTTTAATTAAATCTGTATCTTAAGTCTAAAATATTTTAAGTTTATCAAAACACACTCTTAAGTCTATATCTTTTAGTATACCTAGTTATACTATCTCTGGTATAAATATACAGATTCCGTATAAGTATACAGCGTAGAATATAGAGAGAAGAAAGACAGAAAAGAATAGAATATAGAGGTCCTTTTCAGTCTGTAAGTAGTGCAAATATAATTTCTGATGTTTTAGTTCCAGATCAAGCTCAACTTGCACGTTTTTTGCTTGCAAGAACTAGAACAGAGCATACTTAAGAATGCAGAATGAGAGATGAGATATAAAATTTAAATTTATTTAAATAAATAGAAACAAAAGACAATACAGAATAAAAAAAATTTAAAATTAAAATATAAGTTATAAACTATAACTACCTTATACAAGGAGATCAATAGGTGTGGAGTACAGAACTGGAAAAAATATATAAATGAGAGAGGAAGGGGAATAAGGAAGCTAAAACTAGGCTAAGAGGTTCTCTTCTGTCTTCTGGGTTGAGAGAGAAGTGTTTCGGATCCCCTTTACCTTCAGAATGAGCTTCATTATATAGACAGAGACTTTAAAATTTCACTGTTCTTGTCACATGCTTTTGGCACTGTAGATAAATAGTAACCTTTCGTTACTATTTACTTTTACTGTACCTTCACGCGTCTGGAACTGTGGATGAATAGTACCTTGTCTGGGGTACTGTTAGCTTTACTGTTTGGAACTGTGGATGAACAGTTCTTCTGACTTTACTGTTGGAATTCCTCTGGTGAATACTGTAGATAAATAGTATCTTGTCAGTGGGCACCGTCTTTATTGACTTTAGCAACCCGAGTGGAGAAATTTGGTTTCTCCTGCCTTTAATCAGATGAATCTGAGTCAGATTCAACATCTGACATAATTTTCTTTTTCTTTTTTCTTTTCTTTATTTTTCTTTTCTTTTTCTTTTTCTTTTCTTTTTCTTTTTTCTTTTTCTTTTCTTTTTTCTTTATCTTTTTTCTTTTCTTCTTTCTCTTTTTCTTTATTCTTTTCTTTTTCTTTCCTTTTTATTTTTTCTTTACTTTTTATTTTAATGGGGGACAATATACCATAGCAATCATCCTCATTACTGGGACAGTAATCCGAGTCAGATGTCTCGGTGGAAGATGATGTCATGGATGATGAAGAGGAATCCCAAGAAGAGGAAGGAGATTTTCTTCTTCTGGATGAGGCTTTAGAGACTTTAGTTTGGACTTTAATCGAAGATCCAGCAGAGCAGGTTCTACTGGGCTTAATGGGCTCAGATGTTGAGGGAAGAGACCCAACCATCTGTTCCATTAAGGCTTTATATTCTTCTGCAGTCTTGGCAGCTGCAAGAAGGGCAATATTCTGAGCTCTTTGAGCTCTAAAAGAGACAGATAGCCTTGGGTCAAGACCATTGTGGTTTCTCTTTAGGAGCCATGCTTTAACAGTCTCCTCAGTGGTAGAATTGCGAAAGGCAGTCCACCACTTGATTTTAGACTTTCTTAATACAACAGGGATATTGGTACCTGGAATAATAGATGATTCAAAGTACCATTGATATACCCAAGATATATTGAAAGTCAAACTAAAGAGAAGAAGAGGAGGAAAATTCTTCTCATAAGGATTAGGGTTTAAGTGATTTTTATAATGCTGGTAAGCTAATTGTACATCTTGTGGGAGACAACGCTCATCATTACCATAATAGTACCACCAATCAACAAACTAGGATGGGAGGCTATTAATCTTTAAATTGGTCTCACAATAGATGAGCCAGGAATGGGTTTTACTAGGGTTTTAGAAAAACAGGGCTTTAGTCCAGGCTTCTACATAGTCCCAATAGTTATATGAGGAACAACATGATAAAGAAGAAAGGACTTTAAATTGCACAGGAATGTGCAAAGGTCTTCCCCATTCAGAAGGATGGAGAATTTTCTTTATTTTGAAAGAGGAATAGGCTATGACAGCCTTATCTTGCTGACTATAATTGTGCTTTAAAAACAAAGAACCTGAATCCACAAGAATATGAAGATAATATTCTAGAGGTTTTAAAAATTCTTTTGGTTTAAAAAACCATCCTTTAGGGTATACATTTTCAATTATAGACCATGGGTTTAGCTGAGCAGACCCAAAATCAGTAATTAATTCTGTAGACCAAAAATTTTTATTGTGCCAAAAAGTTTTTGACTTTAAAGGAAAATTTGAAGAAACAATTTGAGTTGAAGAGCTTTAAACATTCAACTCATTTTTAGAAACATTTTGAGTTAGGATTTTTGAAGATTGACCTAACTCTGTTTTAAAAGGGATTAAAGAATTCATACCTGGGGTTTCAGGAGGCGGGAAGCCCATATTTGCAAGAGCTTTAAGGACCTCTGGAGATTGGGCCAGCTGAGAGACCCAAATATCCATTTTAGCTTTATCATCTTCTGCTTGGACAGCATCAGCCCAAGACTTTATAGATTTAGAATTCAATATACTATCTGAATGATCAGATAGAGCTTTAGGAGAGTCATCTTTTAGGGTTCCCTTTTCTTTATTGGCTGTTTTCTTTTTTCTCCCCATGATTCCTGAGAAGGAATTCACGAGTAAGGAAATCAGGTAAACTATTGTTTTCTCCTTTAATAAATTCAATATCAAAATCAAATATACTCAAAATAGCTTGCCATCTAGCAAAAATCTGTTTTGGGGCAAGGTTTTTAACATCTTTTTGCAAAACATCGTTTGCACTTTTACAATCAATTCTTAATAGAAATTTTTTATTTAATAAATCAGATTGAAATTTTGAAATACATAAAACAATACTCAAAATTTCTTTCTTTATAGTAGAATAATTTAATTGGGTTGGACTCCAATGTCCTGAATAGAATTGGACTATGGCTTCTCTACCCTCTTTAACCTGTTTTAAAATCCCACCAAAACCTATATCTGATGCATCAGTCTCTACTATTTTGGAGGCTAAGGGATCAGCTATATGTAGGCAAGGAATAGTTTTAACTAGGTCTTTAACTTGTCTAACTATATCAGAATGGACATCAGTCCATGGGCCTGGGTTTTTCTTTAACCTATCATGCAGAGGTTTAATAGTCCTATTTAGGTTGGGAAAGAATTCTATAACATAATTCAAACAACCTAAAAATCTTTATAATTGAGCTTTATTAATTATCTGATCAGGAAACTTATCTCCAAAGGCTAAGTTTCTTTCTATAGGTTCTATAATTCCCTGTTCTATGTAATGTCCTAAGAACCTAATCTTAGTTTGAAACAGAGACATCTTCGTTTTACTTAATACTAAGTCATTGTGTTTAATTACCATAAAAAACGTTTTTAAATGTTTAAAATGTTCTTCTATAGTTGTTGAATATATTAAAACATCATCAATATAAACAATACAAAATTTAGTGTAAGGGTTAAAAATATCATTCATCACTCTCTGAAATTCAGAGGGTGCATTCTTTAAACCAAAGGCATAACATTCCATTCATACTGTCCAAACGGAACAGTGAATGCAGTCTTATACCTATCTTTAGGGTTAATCTGAATTTGCTAAAATTTAGATTTCATATCAAATTTACTAAAAATATTTGCTTTATATAATCTTCCTAATAAATCTTTTTTATTTGGAATAGGGTACCTAATCCATTTTAAAGCTTTATTTAAAGGTTTATAATTTATTACTAATCTAGGTGCTCCTCTTTCTATTTCAGAGGCCTTGTTTACATAGAATGCAGCACAAGACCAAGGGCTTCTAGATTTGATTATTAATCCTTTATTTTCTAAATCATTTATTTCTTTTTTACAAAACTCAATTAAATCAGGCGCCATCTGAATGAGCCTAGCTTTAGTTGTAATAGACTTTTCATCAAAGCCTATTTCATAAGGTAAATCAACCATATGCTGCTTTCTATTCCAAAATGCATTTGGAATATCAGCACACAAGTCTTTTTCTATTTGAGATTTTAATTTATTATTTTTATCTTGCGTAAATTTATTGTTTAACTGTTCATTTATTTTTTGTAAATTATAATTATTTTTTAAATTACAAAGTTGTTCAGACTTTGCCTTTATGAATGCATTTATTTGTAATTCATTTATTGAATGTGCCTTTAAAAGATTTAAACTCCTCTTTTTAGGTTTTTCTAAAAATGGAAAAATTATCTTTTGATTTCTAACTTTAAAACTTATACTATCATCATTTACTGAATAAGGTGTTATTAAATTCATAAACGGCGTTCCTAAGATTACCATATGATGAATATTAGTTAAAATAAATATATTCTTTATTTCTAAATTTTTATCTATAATAGAGGCTTCTGCTTTACCAAGTATGTTTAATTTAGATTTATTTGCTGCAGATAAACTTTCATTAGTTTCTTGCCAAAATCTTTTTGGTACTAAACTAGGTTTAATGCAGTTTAAATCAGCTCCTGTATCAAACAATGCTATAGTTTCTATATTATAATTATCTGAAAATTTTAATTTTATTTTTATTAAATATTTTCTAGATGTTATTTCATGTAACATAAAAATTAAGTTATCAGGAATTTTATCCTTATTAATTAAACTAATTTCATTATCAGTTTCTTTACCATTTATCTGTTTAATATCTTCTTCAGCTTCTTCATCAGAAGAAGAAGTTGAGTTCATTAAAGATTTTATTATCTGTGAATCTTGTTCTTGTTTATTTTTTAATTCTTTTAATTCTAATTTAATTTCTTTAATTTCTTTTTTTAAATCATTTATGGTTGGTTTATTTTTTACTGTTTTATTCTTGTTTAGTATTGTGGTTAAATCATAAGTTTGTTTACTAGTACTAGGTAACATATAATGTTTAGGTTTATCATTTTTTAATATCTTATTTAACATTTTTTTTCTTGAATTTTAGGATCACTTATATATTTTATTGCTTCTAATATAGATTATTGTTCTTTAGTTAATCCATTTAATGATTTACTACTATATTCAGAACTTGAATCTGTTCCTATTTCATCTATCTGATTTAATTCCTCAGAATCTGAATAATCTTCAGAACCTGAATATTCTAAATATAATTCATGAATTTTATTTATTACAGATTCCTCTAAATTTAATTCTTGTAATTTTTTATCAAATTTACAAAATCTTGATGTGTGACCTTTTCTTCCACATTTATAACATGTTAAATCTTTATATGATGTGAATTTTTTTTTATCTTTTTGTTTATATGATTTTCTACTAGGTTTTCTATATTTATAAGGTTTATGTTTTTTATAATAATTATCTTTATCTAATCTTTTCTTATAATTTTTTTTATGATATTTTTTATAAGGTTTTTTATATTTTCCTGTAGTAGAACACTGTCCATTACAATCTTTAAGTTTCTATGTTATACTATAATCAAATTGTTTACAGAAAGAACCTAATTCTTGTTTAGTCTTTCTCATTTCACATTTTAATGATTTTTGAAATTTTATATCTTGACAAAGCTTTAATCCTTCTTTTTGAACTATACTAAACAGTTGTCCATAAGTCAATAAGTCATAAGGAATAGGGTTTCCATATTCCTGTTTTATATGGTTCCTAACCTTTTCTCCTAAGAAGAAAGGTAATCCTGCTAATAATTTTTCTTTCCAGAAAGCCTGGTTGGAATCTTCTCTAAGCATTATTCTGGTTAGGAAAGTTGTTTTATAAAACTGAAAATCACTAAGTTTCTTACATCTAAGATTACTTAATAATTCAGCATTTTTATCTTTTAAGTGTGTAGGGTCACCTATAAAATGAAGTGATATAGTCAAGATTAGTGTTGCCACTGCATCTTGAATAGTATCACCAAATTCATTTAATATAAGTATCCCATCTTCATATGTTTTTATAGTATTTAGAATCTCTAAATGTTGTTCATCAGTGAGATGATTATCCCACCAACCTTTAAGTTGACCAGTAAAGCCAGCTATAAGAAGTTCAGCTATTGTTTTATCTGAGGTTTCAGTTTGGGTTCTATAAGCATTGGCAGCCATTGTCATCTGCTGTAGAAGACTCAAAATATTGTATTCTGATAGGCTATCAATGTTCCATTCATATACTGAAGAGGCATTATATTTATACTGTGTTAATGTATTAGGTCTATCTGTTATACCTAAGTGTGGGGCAGACATTCTAGGTACTATAGACTGATTATATATTATACGATTTATTTGTGGCTCTAGGGCAGACATTATAGGTACTCCAAAATTAAAGTTTTTTATGGGTTTTATTTTTTTCTTTTTCAAGATCTTGCTTTCTATGGCTTATTTTGTTCTACACTCATATAGAGAAGTGTTATTATTTTGTTGATCTTGTAGCTTGGAGAGGATTTCAATACAAAATTCCAGCAATTGTTTCATGGCTTTCAGAAGTGAGGCAATCTCTCTCTTGCAGTTCAAATATACCTTGGAACTCAATGCTTTCCCACTCGAATCACCCTTGGTTCGTGCCCCATGATGGCGCTTTGATGGCATTTGTTGCTACCTCCACAACCCAGCTCATTTATGATGCTTTATCAAACTCTCTTATCTTAGGCCTCTTGAAGAGGGTCTTCTCTTTTCCCTCAATTTACACTATTATCTCATCTGAGGTTGTATACAAGGGCGTAGCTAAGGGGGGCAGGGGGGAGCCTGAGACCCCGCTTCGCCGGAGAAGTCCCTTGTAGCCGTCCAAAGAGCCCCCTCTGTTCGGCCTGCCGAAGTCCTTGCACAGTGAAGAAGAACCCTAAAACATAGTCCACATAGCAGAGAACGGAGTAAGAAGGGAAGAAAAAAGAAGAAAGGGAAGAAGTTACGCCACTTATAGATGATGGACTTAAAAACATTAATGAAACGGTGCATTTTAATATGTGTATTTTTAAAAAAAAAATAAAGAAAAGAAAAGAAAATCTGATTGAAATATAGACAGCAGCAGCTCTTCGCCTCTTCCCTTCATTTTTTTCCATTCTTAGCCGCTGCATCAGAGAAGAGAGGAGGGAGAGGAGCTCAATCTGAAATTGCCGACCGGACTTCGCCACCAGAGCTGAGGGATTCCGATTTTCAATTAAAAAGAGGTAAGTTTTATAACAAAACTTTTGTTCCCTAAATCTCATGTAATCTGTTTGTTTTGGTATGAATTGATAATTAATTAATTAATGTTAGGTTAGGGACTAGGGTAATTTTGTTGGGTATTGTTAGAACTTAAGTAATTTGTTATAATGTTTGCTTAAATTTGATTTGAATTGATGTTGGTTTGTTGAAATTCTCTTCATTTTCTTTTTTTTCTTATGTGCACTCCATCTGTTCGATATAATGCCTCAACCAAAAATCTGCAAGCAAATTTTTGAATTTAATTAATTTTTGGTCAATTGATTTTTGAATTGGAATAGGTTAGGGTTTATTGAATTGGATTTGATTTTTGGATTGGGATTGGAATTGATTTTTGAATTGAAATTGGAATTTATTTTCAATTAATGAAATTGCTTTAATTTGACGTGTTATTACGTTTTTATTTGTTGTTTTGTATGAATTTTAATGCGTGCCGTTAGCTATATGCAATTACCGCAAGTGCACGGGTCGCTCAAGTAATATAGTAGTGAGTGAGTGTCGTTCCTTGGGGACAAGGCCAAGTACTAGTGCAAATCTTAATCGTTGTTTAGTGAATTAAAAGTTGTGTGATGCGTTGTAACTAAAATCAACTAATTAATGAATGAAAGGAAATTAAATGCTGTGCACAAAAGATTTATAATGATATTAATAGAACTATCCAGATATTGAATCCCCCTAACCTCAATAATATTTATAAACAATCCATTCAACTAAATCGTTTAATCAAATTGAATTGGCATTCCTCTAACTTAGATTAAAGCCTCTCTCGAGTGGATTAATCCCTAATTACTAAGTAGAGTGCCGGAATCTCTTCTCAAAACACAATTAAATAGGTCATGCATTAAGGACAAGGAACTATAAACCAAAGGATCTTGTAGGTCTATCTCTAGCACCCCAATCAATCCTCAATCCTTATGAGTATTCAATTCACATCAAGCTTTCTCAAGTCAATAATATGAAAATAATAACCAATCAACAAGCATGCTATTATCAATTGGAAATAACAACAAGTATCATAAGAATAAAACAACTCAATTAATTGATTCAACTGAATACAATTGTTTTAATTCATACAAATTGGCTAGGGTTCATCAATATCTAGATAGAGAAAGGTTTAGTTCATATTAACAGCTACAAAAACAGAGTAAGATAAATGAGTAAGAGAAACCAAACAATTCATGGCAGTGAATCTGTATTTCTTCACTTGAGCTCTTGATTCTTGGTTTAGGACTTGAGTATGGTGTTGTTCTTCCTTTAATCTCAGCTCAAGACCCTTCTCCTTGCTCTCGCAGATGGCTCTTCCTTCTCTTCTTTCTTATCTGTTTCCAGCAATGCTCCAGCAGAAACTGCTGTTCTTCTCCCCCTCTTCTCTTTTTATTTTCCTCCCAATCTCTAGCCCATGCTTCCAGCTCACTAATCCCATCCATTGTCTACCACTTTCCCTTGGTTCATCACTCTTTTCCCTGATTTAGGCAAGCTCTCATTTTCTTGTTCTTTCTTTTTGACAAAGGCCAGCTATTGTCCCCCACTTATTCCCCAATCAGTGCAAAGAATCTCACTTTTCGACAGGTGACACGACCACTGACACGCCCGTGTTCCTGGGCGTGTTATAGGCACTGTGATCTTGAACCAAAGGCACGTCCAATGACACGCCCGTGTTCCAGGGCGTGTCATAGCTACTGTAAGTCTGAATAAAAGGCACGTTCCTTGGCACGCCCGTGGTCCCGGGCGTGTGACAGCTACTGTGAGTCTGGATGAATTACACGCTCATTGACACGCCCGTGGTCCTGGGCGTGTCGCAGCTACTGTGACTTTGGGTAAATAGCACGATCATGAGCACGCCCGTGGTCCTGGGCGTGTTGAAGCTATTGTGACTCTGGACAAATGGCACGTTTGGTGACACGCCTATGCAACTGGGCGTGTCATATCCACTGAATGTAGTAACAGGGGCACGCCTAACGACACGCCCGTGTTCGTGGGCGTGTCCATTGGCTGATTTTGCTTTTCTTTCTTCTACTTTCATCCGTAATTGCTCCGAAATGACCAAAAGCCTCAATTTATCGAGAATTCCTGAAATTATTCTTAAATTGCACTTTAAACAAACAAATTAAACTCAATTTGATAATAATCATATTAAGAAATGGGAATAAAATATCATTAATTGTGTACTTATCAAATTTTTTAATTGAAATGTGAATTAAATTGATTATTGTCCAATTGATTTTTGATGTGTTATTGAATTTTTACCAACCGACGGAATGCTGTTATCGGACGGAACACTGCTGCCGGACGGTACACCATTGTTGCCTGCCGGAATCCTAACCACCGCCTGCTGGCGAGCCCCCCTCTAAATTCGGGGCTGGCTACGCCACTGGTTGTATAGGTACTTTTACAGGGCAAACTCACTGAGGTTTTTCCTACCTATTTAATCGGCCTTATTCATCTTTCTTTGATGGTCGGTATACATGTGTATGTGGGATAGGTTTCTCCTGGTGAAACATGTGCTTTTATCAATGAGTTTTGCTTTATTTCTATATATCTCTCGGTGCTTCCTGACTTCTTAGGGTCAACGGAGACTACTTGTAATGCTCATGCTCTTTAATGTTATCTTTCTTTCATTGGTAAAAAAAAATGTTTCTAAATCTTAAAAGTAGTCTTTTAGAGAATGTCTTTAAAAAAACCTAGTATATATAATATTTAAATTTGAGCTTCGAATATAAAATCTTAAGTGGAAAACTGACAAATCATCAAATCTTAATGTGGTGGTCAGGAGCGTTACTACTTCTACTTAAGTTTTAAGTTTGAGTCTTAGATTTTTCATCTTCATGTAAGTGATAAAAATAAAATAAAAAAAAAGGTCAGGAACTTCTATTTCCGCGTCAGTGCACATACTTACTCCTTCTGGTTTGGTTTGCTGCATAGCTTGTGCTTTACCTCTTGTACTGACCCGTGCATTTGTTTTAGGTTGCTTTTGACATTTTTTCTCGCACGCATGCATATTACTTAGATGTAGTTGAGTTCTATTTTTATCTAATTCGACGTAATTGAGTTCTATTTTGATCTAATTCATATAATAAGAGAGAACCTAATTTGGACTAGCTAGCGAGGGATGACCTGTCTTGAGGCTTGCTTAAACTTGAACCCAAACTTCAAATGGCAAAGTGGATGAATCTACTTCAATTAGTTGCGCTTCACACAAAGTTGATGTTGATGTGGCTAAGGCTTCAATCTTTTGATAGATAAATGTTGGATAATGGGGCAAACAAGATGGTCATAGCTACAGAGGAACAGTTAAAATAATATCTCCATATGCATAATCAGAAGATCCAAACAGGACCACAACTCCTGTCTCTTCATCTTGCAAAATCTATTATTTTCCAACATGTACGGGGCCATTTACATTACCTTAGGCTAACTCGTTCAATTTTATTCTTTTTTTATTTTTTATTTTTGTTTTTCTAAATAACGTAATACTTATTAAAAAATGTATGCATATAATTTTTTTTATAAAAAATAATGACTTTTTTTTTACCAGAAAAATGAATTGTTTATTACAACCACTCTTTTTTTTTCTTATATATAAAAGAAATTTCATTTATAGCAATATTTTTTTAATATTTTTTTAGACTTATAATGGTCTGCAGTAACTTCATATACATTGAATTTTGTAAACTTAGTTTATAAGTCAGTATTTTTGGTCTCAATTCTTATCCAATAATGAATATATAGACTGTGAGCCCATGCAAACCATATTCAAAGCTTACTAAATTATAAAAAATGCACTACATTTTTATTTAATTTAGGAATAATATATATGTATAATACCTTTAATTTTAATATATTTTATGAAAATAAGTAGTAATTAATAATAAAATTATTTTTTCTACATATGTTTGCAATATTTCTTTAATTATAAATGTGAAAATGGTATGTAGTTATTTCAAATATTACAGATAATAGTTTCATTCGTAAAAGAATATAAATAAAGACCTCATAAAAATTGACTCTTAGTACTAGTAATTTTAGTAATAGTAACTTTTATATGGATGATATAATTGAAATATAATATCGATTCTAAATTAGTAAGAAAATTTTCAAAATAATATTTATAACTATTTTATTCAAGTCTCTAATTGTTAACAACTTTTTTTTTTAATTTTTCAACAAATTGAATTAATTAGTTGTTGAGAAAAAAAAAGAAAAGAAAATCTAATTTCCAACATTAATTTAAATAAAAAAAAATTCATACCTAATTTCTATATATTATATCATAATTTCCCAAAAAAAGTGAAAACAAAATTACAAAACCCCATAACTTATGCTCAAATCTTTTGGGAGGATACAATTCAATCTTTTTCGTGGTCTAACTAAATATGACTTCGGCAATTCTCATTGAATAAGCAACTTACTGTAGGTATTGAAGAGCATTCCAATTATAGGTTTTTACCAAATCTTTTGAAATATACTTACATATAGGAAAAAAAAATAACAAATCCTTTTGGTAAATCTTGTATTGAGTTTATTTATATTGTTTAGCAAGAAGTTTGGAATTTGATCTCACCGTTAATTTTTCAAATATGTGGCTTAAAATTTATAGATGAATCATACATCACTGCAATAAAAACAGTTTAGTGACCGATTTTTTTCTGTTGCTAAACATAAAAATTTCATTGCTAACTTCATTTGCCGATGAAATGCCAAAAACATAATTTATAACGAGCCTTGTACTTTGCATGAATACGATGCAAAGCTGTTGAGGCATAACATTGAGCACAGGTCATAGAAATTTTTAAACTAATATGAATAATTAGATTAAAAATATTAAAAATTCAAAAAATTTCACTGATTTTTGATTTTTTTTTCGAATCAAATTGTACTTATTTTTATAATTTAAAATAATTTTAAAAATTAGATTATATCTGGATCAAGAATTAGAACGAACCCAACTGAATTAGACAGAATTAAATATCCGAAATAATATATGTTTTATTAATAATAAAAAAAATTATATTTTATTATGTTAATTTATTACTTAACTTTTAATATAATATATATAATTAAATGAAAGAAATTTCATAATTTAACTGAAAAATAAAGTAAATAAAAATATAATTAATAGTTATATATAATTTTTAATTTGTCATCTAATCAATATTGATTACATATTTTATAATATTATTAAATTAATAAAGTATAAATTAAATTTAAAAATCTTTAATTGTCAATAAAATATTAATAAAATATTTTAAATTAAATTAATATTAAACATGTTCGTATGAATTATTACTATTAAGTAATTATTTATAATAATATTAGTTATTAATAAAAATGATGAGTTTGTGCATTAACAATAATCAATAAAACTAGTGATAGTGGAGATAAATGAAATGATAGATTTGAGAATAATATAAATATTAATTTAGATATAAGTAATAAGTATGGTTAACTGTTAAGACTTTATATATTAGAATTATTTTTATACTATATTATGCAATATATTCACTTTGACATTTTTATCATATTATATGTAAGCGGTGCTATTATTAAATTATTTTATAAATTATTTTCTGGATTGAATTTGATTGGAATCCAAATCATTTATTGGATTGAATTAGAGTTTTTTTTTATTTTATTATTATTACGACTTTAATTTGAGTTTATTTTGAATTATTTTTTAAAATTATTTGATCTAATTATTATATTTTTCTTTGTTAAATCACATAGAATGAAGTTTAAAAGAGCATAAGGAGTTTGACAAATTTTGATTTGTCTATATTACTCTATTTTATGCATTTAACTTATTTTATTTGAAATTTATAAAAATTTAGTGTTGGATATTAAATATTTTAGTTTTATTTTTTTTTATTATGAACGTTGAATATTACATATTTGTTATAATTTTATTATGTATGTTTTGAATTATAAAAATTAAAGTTTGATGTTTGTTACTATTAAAATAGTTAAATAATATTATGTTACTTAAAATTTAAAAAATGAAGCTAAATTTTTAAATATTTATACTCAAACAAAACTAGGGCAAAACTATAAAAATCGAATTTTCAAATTGAATTACTCAAAAATTAGAGTAATTTAATTCAGAAATTTTGATTCCGGTTCAATTTCAAAAATCTCATTTTTAAAATCTTCGAATTTTGGTTTAGTGATGGAAATTTTTTAATTTCTGAACTGTTTCAGTGCTCAGCCTTAATAAAGCATATGCTATTATTGAAAAGTTTTTGCTATAATACAAGGATAGTAACTAAAAATAGTCTCAAATTCAAGAATCAACTAAGGCTGATTTGCTATCATATTAGTAGCTCTATAGTAATTTTTTTCATTCAAAAGACTGAAAATTTAAATCCTAATGATAAGTACCTCGTTTTTAAGTATTTTCAATTATATCATATAAAAGAAATGTATAAAGCAAACAATAAATAAATATGAGAGAAAAAAAACATATTTTCTCATCTTTTAAAACAAATCTTTATGAAAATCTTATGAGATGTTTTAAGAAATTAATGATTATTGTACACCTTATACTAATTAATTCAAAATGTAGGAGGCCTTTTCATTAATATTTTGTGAACAAAAGACCAAAACTCTCTTATATTGATAAGTAATGATCAGATATATTAAAAGGGAATGTAGTATTAATAAGATTAAAAATAAAAATTATTAGGCATAATTGATAAACAAATCACTTTTAATTTTATTTTTATTTTTGGATTACTAACTCTTTTAGTTTAGAAATATTAATTAAGATGTAGTAAATGAAGTAGCCCATATATTCCTCTTGAGAAAATATCAAACCAAATCTTTGTTAGGTAAAGGCTGCAATATAATTAAGAAAGGATATCAACATCTTACATAATTGAGTACCAAACTATAATAAACTAAAGCCTTAAGAATCCAAGCATTTAAAGTATGCCAAACACACATTCCACATGTAATTAGCACACTAAATTAAATTTTAATTTCCATTTTCTTCTACTTTCTCATGAATTTTAACTTTTTTTAAAAAATTAAATTCAAATTAAAGAGTTTGAATTTGTATGGTTACTTACCCTTTTTAATTTGGTGGCTAATAAATATTGAAACTAGCTTGATTCTTCTAATTCAACATATCTACTCATAGGCAAGTGTTTCACTTGTTATTATGCTAATTTTTTATTTTGATATATAAGAGAATTTTTTGCGGGGAGTGAATTTTATAAAAATTTGAATTTTGATTTTTTTATGCTACTAAAAAACTTGAATACCCTAAAAGAAATTGTATTAGACCGCTAGATTACTAGTTCAATGATTTGAAAAAAATATATAATTAATTAACTAAGGTGGTAGAGTTGGATTATTTATATAATACAACGATTCCTTTGAATAATGAGTTTCTTTAAAGTGGGTGAGAAGTCATTCTTTTTCAATTTCATTCAACCTTATTAAAGTTGAAATACAAAGTTATGATATAAGTTTGTTTGATTCATCTTTGAATTTGAGAATTCAAAGAATCCTTAATTGTGTACTTCTTTTTCTTGCTAATTTATAATTTACATACAAAAAAGAGAAATAAAATTTCTTTTCAACCAGTGCTTTATTGATAAATAAATACGTAAAGAAATATATTAATTATCCTCTATCTGTATTATATATATCAAAAAGTTAAGAAATTTTCTTAATTCTTAGGAAGTCATGGTCATCATTATTTTTCATTATTTTTTATTATAAAAATTCATATTTTCATTTAGTTATATTTTTGTAGAAATTTAAAAAGTTAAATGCTTCAATATGTGCCTTTTAATTTTCTTCATAAATTAATTTTATGTTAATAATTTAATTTAATGATATTAATTGATTTATATAATTTTTTTAGAGATTTTAAAAGTTAAATAATAAAATATATATGATTCTTGATATTTTTGCTAAATTAGTTATACATTAATAATTTATTTAATAATCTTAGTTTTTATTTTCTAAAAATTTAAAAAGTTAGACAATAAAATATATGGCTTTTTAATTTTTCTAACATATTAATTATACTTTAATAATTTTCTGAATAATAATATTATTAGTTTAAAAAGTTAAACAATTTAATATATGACTCTCAATTCTACTACTCATGCTTTTTTTCCTTTTTCAAAAATTTGCATAAATTTTCTTTTCTCATTTTCTCTTATTTTCTATAGAGTTTATGGTTTTTTTAGCCAAAATTTATTATATGAATTTTGTTCTTGAATATGTCAGGTTATGAAATAAGGATATTCTATATGTTCATTTATAGTATTCTAAAGAAATTCATATCATGAAAATCAAGGTAAAAGATTTTATCATCTTTTTATAATAAAATTTATTGTCGATATAAATATTTTATTAAAATATTTTATATTTGTTTATTATTAATTATATTTATTTGTATTTTATCATTTTTACTATTGCGCAACTATATGACTAGTTCATTGTAAAGCTAAAGATTAAAATTATCAATTTTATTTACTCATTTATTTAATAACTAAATATTTATTTGTTTGTATAAGATATTACAAATTTATTCATGACAATTGTTTTTCTTTTAAGAGTTTTTAATAATATAAAAATATTTAATTAATTTATGATGTTAAGTCAGGAATTGATATGGATTATTATTAAAAAAAACAAAATTAATGTTGTTATTTGTACCGTGCATTTAATACCAAAAAAAAAAAAAAGAACGGTATAATGTTAATTGAATAAAATAGTGAAGATGTCGGACATTGCTGCAAAGCTAACCGACAATGTTGAGAACACAGGAATTGTAGCAATGTTGCATTAGGTTTATGTGTACATTGCCATTTTATGTCTACAAACACTCTTATCACCAACAATAATTAAGTCCATAGTTTTTATTTTATTCTCAATAATTACATCTTATTTTTTAGTTACTTTTTAATAATAACAATTAGCTATTGACAATGAAACAGTTCTTATTTACAAAATATATGATTGAGGGTTTTTAAAATAACTTTTATTTATTTAAAAGAAATTAAATTACAGTATTAGAAAAATATTTAAATATAAAGATAATATTGATATTTATTTTTAATACTCATTACACATATTAAAAATAAAAATTATCAATAATTTTAATAAATATTTAACAATTATCGATTAATAACTATTAATTAATTACTCGCTTTCGATTAATAACTATCAATAATATACAATAATTAATTAAACTAAATATAATCTTACATATTCACTCTGCAATACGGTGTTATTATAACTATACCAATTTATTTTAATCACTCAAGTAATTTCATATTTAGATCTATTTTTAGTTTATCAATTTGATATAAGTTTTATGGTTAAGTTTAAAATATAAATTTTAAAAATTCAAAATTATATTTGACAACATCATTTAATGTTTAAGCTTTGTATTAATCAAATTAACTATTGTATAAATAATTTAAAATTTTAATTTTCTTTTTTTTTAATTTAAAAATTATTACATTACTTACATCATTTAATATTATATTTCACACTCAAAATATCAGTAATTAATTTTTATTTTTATATAATACCATTTACCTATACTAGAAATCCCTCTAAAATTCAGTTATAATGTGTACAAAATAACTCGAAAATGCTATATATACTATGAAAACTCAAATGATAAAATGATATTATTTTAAAATGATGTTATTTTATAGTTAGACTAAAACATTGTATTGTTTCTTTTATTAAACAAATTTAATTGTAATCTCTAAAATTTGAACGCAATTCTACAAAATCACTTAGTTAAAACTTTTTTTTATTAATTTAAATTTACCCTTGTTTTTGTTTTCCACACATAAAATAGATAATTGATAAAAAGAAGAAAAATAATATTTTTCACAGTGATTTCATTATTTTAATCATTATTAGAGAGTTCACTTGATTACTTGTCAATTAAATAGATAGTCAAGATTAGATTCTTATAATTAGATTTTTCTATTAAAAAATATATAAAAAAATTAATAAGAAAACTTATAAAAAAATATACAAAAAATATCAAAATGGACCATGATGAATGTACACAAAGAAAATAATTGTATGAAACCCATACTAGCTAAATAATAATGGTGATTTTTATATTATAAAAAAAGATAAAGATAGTAGCCAAGCCCTTCTCCACAAAGCTTATGTCTTTTACAATAAAAACTTTTTAATTTATAATCAAATAGAGAAAAAAAAAAGGCAAAAAGTTCAAAAATAATAAAAAATAAAAAAATTAATTCCACTAAACCTTTTTCAATTTTTAGTTCTTCACATACTTCCCCCTGAGGGCCACTTGGCTAAAAGCTTTAGAATGGGGCCCATTTTGTTATCCTGACTGTAGGACCCTTGAGGAGACATCACAAAATAGAAGCTGGAATTGCCACGTGGACCCCTAAAAGTTCCTCCTTTTTTTTTATTGAAATTAAAAATGTTAAAAAAAATGAAATTATTATATTATTTATACAATATGCAGTCATTCTAATATTCCGCACTATAAATATAAGTCTTCTCTTTCATCTATCCAAAATACACAAAATCAAAAACCCATTAACCGATTTTGGCTGTTAGAGAATTATATAATTACGCTTCTAAATTCAAGAAATTCAATTCTTTGTTCCCTTCAAAATTCAAGAAAATTTGATTTCTTCCATGGCTGATTTTACTTCAGAATTGCAGAGTTTTAAACGTTCATTTCCATCTTTATTTGATATAATTGATCCAAATATTGAACCCACCACCATGAACCAATTCACAGAAACAAACCATACCATTACTGGCGATTCAAACTTGAATAATTTCCAAACTTTCTTGCCTTTTTCTGGTGACAATTTCTTTAACCATCAAGCGGCCGAATTTCCTGGGAATTTGACAGAAAATTTTCCTGGTATTTTCCATCAAAACAATCAGATCAATGTTGTGCCAATTTCTCATCATCAGCACTCCTCTGCCACTCCTAGAAATGATCAAGAAAGTGAATTTCAAGAAACGAAGAAAAGAAAAGCAATGGATTTATCAGAAACAAGCTCTATGAACTCATATCCACAAATTTCTGAATGTGGGAAAGGCAAAAATGTAATCAAATGGAAATGTTCTCTTGATTTTTATTTTCATTTTGGAGGGTTTCTTGATTTTTTTTTTTATTTTTAACATGGATTTGCAATTCTCTGTTTTGTGATTTTACAGAGTTCAAGAAGAGGAAAAAGAGCAAAAAGCAAAGAAGAAGAAGAAAAAAAACCAAAAGAAGTTGTTCATGTCAGAGCCAGAAGAGGGCAAGCCACTGATAGCCACAGTTTAGCAGAAAGGGTAACTATTAATTAAATATTTAATTGCAAACTTTTCGAGATTCCGATACTTTTAGGTACCCTTTTCAATGAATTTCAAGTTTATGTTTTATAAATAATAAATTAAATAAATAATTAATGGGCCAATTTTTTAATGTAATTTCTTGTTCAACAGGTAAGAAGAGGAAAAATCAATGAGAGACTAAGATGCTTACAAGATATTGTCCCAGGTTGCTACAAGGTAGTGGAAAAAAGTCAATCAATTAATTATATTTTTTAGTTAAAATTAAGGTAATTAAAATTTTCTTGCTAATATTCTTCTATAATATTTAACAGACAATGGGTATGGCTGTAATGTTGGATGAGATAATTAATTATGTCCAGTCCTTGCAACATCAAGTAGAGGTGAATTTAAATTTAACTGAAAAGATTAAAAATTTTATAATATATATAATTCCTAAACTAACAGTTTTTTTTAATTGAATATTCAGTTTTTATCGATGAAGCTCACAACAGCTGGCACATTTTATGACTTCAATGCATAGATAAATGCCATAGAAACAATGCAGGTGGTTAAATTATTATATATATAAATAGAAAATATTTTTATTTTACAATTATTGATATAATTTATGATTATTTACAAAATTAAATTTTTATTTACAATATTGACTTTTTTTTTATTTTTTTTGCAGAGGACAAGTGCACAAGAAGCAAAAGAGATGGAAAGAGTGATGAGAGAAGGACATGGAGGACTAATAAATTATCTTCAACCAGCATGGTCCCTTTGACTTCAATTCTTATTATTATTTTTACTACATAAGCACATGAAGAAGAAGATGATGATCCTTTTTCTCAATATTTTTCAATTTCTATTATATTTTTCAATTGTTCCCATTTTATGTATACTTAGCACAAACAAGTGACAACTTACATACTTTTAATCAAAACATGTGTGGGAATATACTCAATTGTTATTTATCCCTTAATTTATTTACTTTTGAACTTTTTGTTATCTTTGGATTTTATTTTCATATCATATTTTTCTTTTTCTTTTTAATGGGAGGAAAGGGTGGGGTTAGAAAATTGAACCTTTGTATTATTATAATAAATAATAAAATTAAAAAATATTGAAAATACGGAGTACATTAAAAATAATTAAGTGGTCTGCACTTACAAAAACATGACACTCATTTAAATTTAAAAAAGGGTGAATTTCACATTTATGAAAGCGCGGGTACATTTTACCTGCTTGATACACCAAATAATTTACCGAGAAATTAATAAAAATTGATTTGGTTTAATATCTATATATATAAGTATGAAAATAAGAGATGGCAATTAGGATTTTGTTCTCTCTGAAAGTGTAAAGTTGTCTACCCCATTGTGGTGCCACTGCCCCTAGCCTTCGGTCCTCTATCCACTACTCCCCTCACCCCATCTTTTACTCTAGTAGCTTTCTCCACGCGCCATCGCTGAGATTTATAATCAAATCAAGATTTCTTTCCGTCACTGAGCTTCACACCCCCCCCCCCACAACACCTAATTGTAGATATCTCAAAAGAAACGATCTCAGAGCCCCCATTCCGGATCTACTTGTGCTTGGGTATGGATCCTCTGCCATGGTCAGCCACGAAGATTTTGATCAGAGTTTTGTAGAGCTTCCGATACATTCATGCTTAGGAAAGTTTGGACATCTGGATAGTCTGGCTGTTTGATTTTAGCCTAGGTACCAACTTCCTGGTTGTCCGACCTTTGGTTTTAAAGCCAGGAGCTAGTTTTTGCTTTCCTATCTTTTCCTCCCCATTTTGGAGCTTTAAAGTTATTTTTCTCTCTCCAAAAGCTAGACTCTATTCCTCTAAGCTTCCTTGTTATCTTTGAAGGATACCTCACCTTTCTCTGAAGTAGTTCTATCTCCTATTCTTACCCTTGATTTTTATTGTTGTTTAGGCTTCTCTTAGTTTCTGTCCAAGGTTGGTAACTCATTGATGTTTTGGAAAGCTAATCATTTTTAGCTCATTCCAAGAATATATTAGAGCTTGTCGCAATGTCCCGTTTTAAGACATTCTATCCTTCTTTTCCCTCAATTTCCTTCTTTATATGAGAATGTATGGGATGTATAGATTGGGAAGATGATTATCTAACGTCTCCCTTGTTTGTTACTGCCTAGCATTTGTCTTAAGGCTTTGGCCTGTGTTTTCGACGTAGGCAACTCTTTGGCTTATCTTTAGCATGTCTATCTAAGTTTGTTGTTCCTTGAGGCCAAATCTATAAGGCAGGGTGTGCAAATATTTTAAATCTGATCGGACTAACCAACTAGATTTTGATCATGTTTGATCGGTTTATATTGCACATATTGGTAAAATTAGATTTATATTTTTTAAAAAAATTTTAAATTCGATCGAGTAGTCGGGTTGAGATTTATTTTTTCGTTTGAATCCAAATTCGTCTAATAAATATATATTATATATGTATATATTTATAATATATATTATATAACTCGACCAAAATATATTTTAAATCCGATCGAATCCTATCAATACTCACCGCTATTGAATGATATAGGTGGGAGACCGATTCCTATGAGTACAGGGGTTTAGATTGTCAACTTTCTGTGTGTTGTTTGGGTGAAGCTCCGTTGTTACTTGGAGGGACTTTTGTGATGTTGTTTGGTCAGCCTTTGCTGATTTTATTGTTTGTGATTTTCCTTTTCCAGTTTGTATGCTTGTCCCTATACATATTATCTTACCCAGCTCCTGGTGTTTCTTCCCTCAATTGGGCTGTAATCCTCCCAAATGGGATTTGTATTTATTTTCCTTATTTAATGCATTTTAATCTTTTCTTGGCAAAAAAAAAAAAAAAGGGTTCAGTATTATTTTTCTTCAAGACTAAGAAATATTGAATTTGAATTTTGAGATCCAGATCTTTTAGAAAAAAGAATAGCAGAGTTTAATCTCTAATATTGATAAGAATTAACAAGAATATATATCATCTAGTGCATATAAATTTTGTAATAAAAAATATTTAATAACGCTACAATAGTTAACAATATTATTATATTATAAACTATATATTATTAATATATAAATTTACATTCAACTTAATATGCTTTTTACATTTATACCCTTTTTTTATCAAATTTATTGCAATTTTAGAAATTTAGTTGTAATTTTAACATAAACTTAAATTGGTAATAATAATAATAATAATAATAATAATAATAATAATAATAATAATAATAATAATAATGTTTTCATTTAATATGAAAAGAGAAAGTGAAATTGACTTTTATGGATTATTATGTCACAATTTAATCAAAAGGATATAATTACCTTCAAATTTGTAAATTGAAAGTTCAATTAAAATTTAAAAGTTAAATTGATAATATAATACAATAAGTTTAAATTGATAATATATAACAATAAGTTTTAAAAATAATCCAATGTTTTGACATTTTAATTAATGAAAATTTTCTTATACTTATAATTTATAATAGAATTGTAAATATTTTTTTAGATAATAATAGACAAAAAAAAAAGGATGTAACTATAAGAAGGCATAAAATTCAGGATGTAATTATAAAAAGGCACAAAATTTAGGGAAAAAAATTATATATTATGTCTCAAGAGCATACATGTGTTTAAAATTATTAATTATTTTTAACATTAAATATCATATAATATTAAATTAATATTATTAACATTCATTATGATGCAATGAGACAAATACTCAAAATCATTGGTTAGTTTTTTTTTTTTTTAATAACTTATCTTTAAGTATACCAAAAAAAACTTTTAGATGTACGTAAATATTAATCAAGATTTGACTTTACAGCCCCACAACATGCAACACATAATTTTTTTTATTATAAATATGGAGAAAAAAAATTGGTTCTGAATTTATTAATCAATAAAATATTTATTTGTTCATTAGACTTTGATTTGATATGCAGAAATAATATATAATTTGATTGTTAAATTTTTAAATAGATAAAATTTGATACTATTAATTAAAAATTTAAGAGTTAAATCCAATTTATTAAATAATATAAGTAATGAAAATTTTATACTTTGAAATTTTTTATATCTATATAGATTAATTAAATATTAAAGAAAAAAGTTTAAAGTTAATTTTTGGAGTTTGAGGGGTGACATATGTAGAACAAACATAATAATGATGCTAAATATCATCATAAACAGGATTAAGCATGAAATAACTTGATTAGACTTGAATAATGCCATGCGTTGAATACATGTCATGCCTACAAATTAAGTTTGTGGCAATATGGACAATTACATATGATTAATTTAAACTTTAATTAAGACATTAAGCCAATTATATATATGTATATCTTTATCAGCTAGCTTATTCTGCCGGCATTGAATATTGATGGACATTTGATTTCCATTATAGTCTTGGTGAGACTAATTCAAATGATGTTCAAGGCAGTCAATGATATCAGAGAAAAAGATTGTTTCTTCACTCGAAGCCCATTTTATGCGATTTATGGAGTTTAAATGACAATTCAATTAGCATCTTAATCACTCAATTCTATTTGGAGAAATTATATGATACCTATCATTCCGATTAATCGAATATTGACACCTAGCAGTTAAAATTTTAATTTTTTTATTAATTATATATGAGATATAAGAATATTTGAAATTTCAAATTGAGACTTAAATAAAAGTAATATATACTCATAATTATTAAACGGCATATTAATATTTTTTAACTTATTATTTTTCACTTTTATAAATTAAATATTAATTTTGAATTCAAATTCCTAAACCTTTTTTTCTCATTTATTAATTTATTATGCGGATTAAAAATTGTTAAAACTAAATTGATAAGTGAAAATTTACCATATTTACAGATGATCAAATTTTTCTACAAATTGAAAAATCACTCATGCTCTAAATTTTCCTTTAAAGGTTCATGTCTAGGCACAAGTTTCTCATGATTTAAATTAATTCACAACTTTGAAATGATTTAATCGGTTTCAGCTATTTTAGATTAATTTTGAATTAATTCCTAACATATATTTTTATTTTGATGTAATTAGAGAGAAAAGAAAGTAAAAGAAATGGGAAAAACTACTGAAAAGGAACATGTTCTTTCTCCTCTTGCTTAGTAGAGGTTTCTAACCCTAGTGGTGGCCACTGCCCCTTGTGGCTTCTAGGTCTGAGTTTTTTCCATCAGTTTATCAATCGATTTTTCTCTTTTCTCTTTTATAGTGGAGACAGTGTTCTCATCCCTTTTCTGCAACAGTGTTCTCATCCCATTTCTGCATCTTTAAGCCCAAAATCTCAAAATACCTTTCCCTTCTCCTCTAGCTCTCTTCTTGTTGGTCGTTGGTCTCAGTCGGTTCAAACTCTCCTCCAAGCTCTCAGTGTTGATTTGAGATGTGCATATCTCTTTGGATCAGTCACGGCTCTAACCGACCCTCGATTAGGAGCTGTCGGAAAGATGCTAGCATAAGGGTTCATCTTTTTGAGGTTTGGTTTTCTATCTACAGCATGTGGCTATCTGATTTTAGCCCAGGCTATGAAATTCTGTTTTTAACGATTATCTATCCAGTGTTTGTGAAGGTTGCTCCTGTAGGAGAGACCAGATGTTGCTCTCTGTTTTTACTCTTTGTTTAGGTTTTTTGTGAAAGTGGATTCAACTGTTGTTGTTTTATTAGCTAGTATTGAAGCTGCACAACCTTTAGATTGTATCTCCCTATTATCATTGTTTGTTTCTGGGAACAGTAAGAGGGAGGCTTTCTTTCCTCCCTCATACTTTATTTCTAGAGTGGTATTAAACTCTAAACAAAATACCTCTGAGATCTTTGTAATCTCTCTTTATGAAGAGCTTTTATGGATTTATCTTGTGAGTTTTTGCCTTTATATATCGCACAACTCTATGTTATATTTGTGCATTGTTTATCTGTTCACCAGAAGTTCAGCTAGGTCCAAGAAACAGACCCAGTTCATTGCTTATTCCCTTATTATATGGAGATTGTTGCTAGAGAAGGCATCTCTTCTGGGTACTCAATTTGTATGGTCGTCCTGCCTCTCCTCCCTTCTACTGGCAACACTCGATTTTCTGGTTTTTCATAGTTCCCTGATCCACAAAGTTTTTACTGTAATTTGTTGGGAAGCCCTCTTTCTTAAGCTCAACTTCATGGTATATTCTGAGCTTGTTTTTTTCACCCAATTAAGGATGATTTATCATTCTTTACCCTCAATTTATCTGCTATCCGAGGATGTATGGGTTGTTTGTCTTAGGAAGATTCTTTCACTTTATCTTCCATTTGTGCTACTGGCTAGCATCTGTTTCAAGGCCGAAGGCCTTGTTTCTTCTTCTGGCCGAACCTTTGTCTACCTTCGGCAGATCCGTCTGGGCTATATCAGCGTGTATGCCATGTTCAGCTGGTGCAGGAGACTTTTTTGCTTATTAGGGTTTGGTGGTGGTGTTCTCTCTGGTTTTGGTGTGCCTAGCAGTGATGATTTGTTGTTCGCAAGGAAGGCTGCTCTTGATTTGATCTGGTTAACATCTTATGTCCTTTCTGTTAATGTTCAATGTCCAGTTGCGGGTTCTCATGTTCTTATTTCTACTTGTTTGTTAGCTTCTGAGCAATTTCCTTTTGTTTGTATTGTAACTCTCTCCAGAGAGGGTTATACATTATTTTCTTATATTTAATGAAACTATCTTCTTCTATTGACAAAACAAAAGGTAAAAGAAATGATATTTCTTTTAATTTCTATTGTTTAAATGTTTAATTGAGAAGAGAAATATAATTTTCCTAAGAAAATAATTCTTCATAAATAGTCAAAATAATTTTTTACCTAAATGGTGAGAAAAGAGAAAAAAAATTATAAAATTATATTTTATAGACCTATTTATTTATTTATTTAAATTATGGATAAGAAATTTCATTTTCCTTATTATTCAATTAAGATTACCAAACACATTAAAAGAAATTAAATTCCTCTTCTTTTCTTTTCTACTCATTTCATTCATTAAAGTAAATTTAATTTCTCTTGTGTAAATTAGGAACCAATAAAACATAAGATTTTCTCTTCTTCTCTATGAAAAATTATAATTTTTTGCAAATTTTCTAAATACAATAAATTTATATTTTAGGTAATAAGAAAATATCTGCTATTTTTTCTTAATTAGATATGTGGGGTTTTTTTTTTATCAATAAATAGGAATATTTATTAATTTAATTTACGCATTAATTAAAATTAAATTTTATTTCTGGATTAGTAATTCTGAAAATATTAAAAAATGAGTTATGTTCAATAAATAACAAATCTAACTCTTTACTTTCTTAAAGCTTATTAGTTGTTAATTTTATATATTTTTATCTAAAATTATAACAAGGGACGATAATATTTTTGAAAATTTAAAAAGAAATAGTAAATATTTAATTTTTTGATTAATTACAATATAAGATAGAAATCAAATTACGTACTAATTAAATTATTAATACAATGTACAGAATGTGAGTTACTTCACATTATGAAAAAAAAAAAAGAAAAGAAAAGAAAATTTCATCAAACAACATTGTTTTTGAAGGAAAGAAGGTAGCATATCAACTAAATTATATTTTGGCCATCTATTCTAAAGACTTATTGCATGTATTATGTTAGACTTGTAATTAACTTTATTTCTTGCAATTGATGTTTACTTTTTTCTAGATCAAATAAAAAAAATAATTTAAATCAAAATTTCCACATCTTAATACAAACATACTTTAGGGTTTTATTTTTTTTTATTTTTAAAATCATTTAGTCATAATGAGAACTCTCAAATCATGCCTTACATATCTAGTGAATAGTGAATAGTAAAAATTCTTCACTTTATTAGAACAAAACCTAATGTACAACAATGCTTCAAAAAATGTACAATTATTAATATAATTAAAGATAGGGGTTTTTTCAAAAAATCTAAGAAATAAAAATATTTTAAAAAATACTCACTTTTCCTTTTTAATTTCAAACATGCCCTTTTTCAATTTTCAATTTCAAAAATATTCTATTTTAGAGGTATATCTTTTATATATTTTTAAAATACTAAAAGTATATTTAATTTTCAAAGATATATTTTGAATATATATTTAGTATATCAAAAATATATAAAAATCACATAATACTTTTTAAAAAAAGTTAAAAAATATGTAATGCAGTGTAATTTCTGTGCAAGATAAAACAAATTTATATCAAATGGGAAGGCCCATGTTGTGTAGGGTCTTTATTCATTAACAAATAAATTATTGGCACCAAAATGAGGGGAAAAAAATCTTTTCTGTCCATAGAAGCAAGAGTCTTACCAATTCCAATCCAATTTGCAGCTAACAATAAGGTCATACTTTTGTTTATTCTAAAAATTGGAATATAATTTTATTTTTTAATACATAAAAAAAAGTTTAATTTTTATAACAATTTTTTATATGTTAAAATTTTTTTACTTTTAGTGAAAATGACATATATCTTTTTTAATTATAAATTTTCATATTTACATTAAATTATTTCTAAATATTATTAAAGTAATAATAATATTTTTTATTAGCTTAACCATTTATCCGTTAATTTTTTTATTTGTATTATTAATATTTCAAAATTTCAATTTATTTTGATAAAATCTTCCAATTTTAATTTTTTATATTAAAATCTGCAACTCTATTTTACTATCAAGAAATGATTACATAGATTAATGAGGCGCCGTATGAAACTATGAGTTTAATTATTTTTTTTTTTAAAATCATTTTCTCATGCTCAAGCTAAAGGTAAATACATATTTTTTATACGATGTGAGAAAATAACATTTAAAAAATTAATACTTTTTTGGATATGTAACTTCACATAGTACTACGTGAAGTCTATGTAATCATCTCCTGATTAGAAAATCAAATAAAAAATTAATTTAAATTAAGGTTAAAAAAATCCTATTAAGAGAAATTAAAATTTAGAAATATTAATAATAAAAATAAAAAGATTAGAAACAATTAATAAAACTAGCTCATAAATATAAAATTTTTATCTATATATTTATTTGTTATATTTAACTACGGTGAACTAATATATATGTAAGAGTATATATAAATGATTACATGATATATAGCAACAAATTTAGTAATGAGAAGAGATTACAATTGCTGAAACAAAAGAATTGGATCCCACGAATGAGATGGATACTTGAAATCTTATGGATGTTACCAATTCATTAAGTGAATGATTGCAGATGAGAAGTTTTTGGTTTTTTAAATGTCTTTTGTTTGTGTCTTTATATATATATATATAGTAGAGATAGATGCAATGAACCCAAAAAGAAAAATAAGAGGCAAAGGGAGGACAGCTGAAATGGACCATAGCATGCCCAAATGAGAATGGGGCAATGTGGGGTATTGAAATATATATTTATTAATAGAGGTTTTTAATTAAAGCCACTTTTGTTTCTCTTCTCCACTCAAAAATATTTCTTAATTTTGACTTCCTTTTGACCATATATATATATATATATATATGAATGAACAAAGAGGAAGAATAGGGCTCAAATGCGTCAGATTTAGGTGAAGTTTGGAGAGGGAACTATTAACTAATATGGGCAAGTTCAAGGATCCCAAGTTTTTTGTGGGCTCTTCTTCATTAGCTTTTGGAAGCGGAGGAGGTTGTTAGCTTGTCAATATTCTTTTTTATCATTTTTTATTTAAATTGTATACAGCTATACCAAAAGTGGCTCCAAAATCATTTCCTGTTCATGCATATCATGATTTCCAAATCTTCTCCACTTATGGGTTGTTAACCTTTTATGGGTTTTGGTTGATTTTTTATTTGTAGGCCTTCTTCTTTCCATCTATGGCCGTATGATTGTTAGGGGTTTTTGGCTTTTCACTTTGTATTGGTCTGCTTCTGTAAAAATTGGTTGGTTGCCTTTATTTTGGTTCTGTCCTTAGTGTCTCTGGGTACTCTTAATGTCTGTATGTTTTCTAATTTAATGAAATCACTCATTCCCTGCTCAAAAAAAAAAAAAAACTTCTCCACTTAGCTTATAGAATTTGATTGGTTATTTTTTTATTTTTCTTTTTTAATTTTTTAAAAAAATATATTTCTACCTGAAACTCTAACTTTCACTCTAAATATAATTATAATATGACTAAAAAAATAAAAATCAGAAATATGAAAAGTTGGATTGCTTTAAATTAATATGAATGAAAAATTTTTCATCATTTTTATATGAAAATATTAAAAGGAAATAGCTACTCTTATTAAATATAGCTTGCACTACACTTCAACCAATTAGATCTCCTATGAATAATAATAATAATAATAATATATCATCAATCCTTATTAACTCGGGGGCGGAATCAGGGGGCAACCCCTTGGCTCCTATATACATATATATATATATACATATATATATATGTATATTTATATATCTTTGACAAAAAAAAATATTTATATATACATAAAATTAATAATACTTATATTTATATAATATAAATTTAATTTATAATATAATATATATTTATATAATATATAGTATTTATACAAATTTGTGTGTGTATGCATATTTATTTTTTCTTTAAAATTAATTTTTAAATATTAATTATTTTAAAATTTAATATTAATTTGATAATAATATTGAATATTATAATTATTATTTAATTTAAAGTTGAATTTATAAATTTTAGTTTATTATTTTGATTATTAGATTCATTATTTTGAAATTTGATTATAAATTGAAATTTGGGTTTTGATTATTAGGTTAATTATTTTAGGATTTGATTATGATATGAATTGAGAATTTGAGATTTTGTGATTAGGCTAATTATTTTATAATTTGATTATGAATTGGGTTTAGAGTTTTGCGATTAGGTTAATTATTTTGTAAAAAATATTCTATCATATAAATTTATTAAAAAATAATTAGTTTAAATATTTTTATTAAAATATCTCAAAAAATATATAAATATTATTTAAAAATAATATATATTATGTAATTTCTCAAAGTAAAATTTAAATATATTAAAATAAAAATAATAAAAATTTTAATATTTAATTATTTAATATGAAAATAAAATAAAATATTAATATTAATGTTAAATATTTGCATTTTGAAAATAAAATTAAATATAAATTTATTTTATTTTTTTCTTAAAAATTTTACCTACTTCATTATTGCTTTCTTAATGACATGAAAGAGAAAATAAAATTGAGGCTAGAAAAGGGAATTATTATTTTATTTCATGCTTATTCATTAGAAATTGTGTCAGTTTGTTTCTCAATATAGCACAATAATTTTTTAAAATGATATTTAATTATATTATTCATTATAATCATAAAGGTTTTCAATTGTTAATCCTTATATAATATGATGATATTGTTGTAACATATAGACACAAGCTATTTTAAAATTAAGGATTTTGATAAAAATACCTAAAAAAAATTAAATTTACCAGATTTTCGTATTATATTTAAATTTATAAGAATTTATTATTAGTTTATTAATTTACTAGATTTATATAATTTATTATAAGTTTATCATGAATTTATTATAAGTTTATTATAAAATGAATAAAATATTCCTAATAAAAATAAAAAAAAATTGTAAGAAATGGTGAAGGGTTTACTTTTTTCTAAAATAAATTAATTTCAGTATTTCACGTTGAAAAATTACATATATCCTCTTTATATACTATTTTATGTTTATGGAATTGTAAAAGGGTTAGAAGAGAAGCGGAAATGGGCTAGTATAAGCCCATTATTTATTTATTTATTTTTGTATTTATTTTCAGTTCTTTATTTTAAAACGTTCAGTTTTATGCAACCAACTCTTATTTTCCTCGACAAACTCACCACTAACATTAATATGGACGTTAATGACACTCTTCTCTCCTATTTTTTTCTCAATAACATTTGCAGTGACATTCATATTTTTGTCTATAAATAGCAGTGTCTGTATGAAGCTAAAAAACACAAGAACTTATCTCTCCTTCTCAATTCTCTCCTGGAGAATATTTGCATCGTTTGCAAATAATTTTTTAAAACTGATATGTTATTCTAACACTGTTTAGAGTTAAGTATATAATTTTATTATTATTTTATAACAGATATTTGATAAAATTGAAAATTAAATACTGAAAATATAAATATTTAATTCTAAATATTGAATAAAATAAGTGATATGAGTTTTAAATAATAATAAAATTATTACTTATTATATGGAGAACATATTTTAAATCAAAATTTTGAGTAATTATTTCAAAAGATTTTTAATATAAACCTTTAAAACATAAATTATCAAATAATATAAATAGTTAAATATTAAAAATTTTAATCATAAATACTGAATGAATAGCACAAGTAGGCCTAACAATGATTTCTTCCACCTCAAACAGGGGCTGATGACTGAGAAAAGAAAATCAAATTCTTTAATTCTAGTTTTTTTTAGAGGTTTAATATTTATAAGAATTGACGAAAAATTATAATTTATTAAAAATAAAGAATCTAACGACAAATTAGAAAAATCCTAACAGTCTTTTTTTTTCTTTTTATTTAAAAAAAAAACTAAGTATCAGGCTGCCGCCTATATAACTTTTTTTTTTTTAATTTATCGATGATGAGTCTCTTTCTCCTTGTGTATACACCGGGTCCGACGTGTATACTGTCAAAGTCATCAACCATAGCCAAACTATAAAAAAAAAAAAGAAAGAAAGAAAGTAAAAAATAAGATAATGGAAAGATAAATCGATACAAAATTATGTTTATTTGATTGTTTGATACCCTTTTAACTGAAATTTATAGCTTAATTTAAGGATATTTTTTATCTTAATAGAAAATGCATTAAAACGACAAAAAATACAATCTCAAAGAGGATTTTTAACATCTAAAAGTAGATGCAAAGCACCTTCCAAATTAGATTTAGAACATTGAAAAAGAAAATTATATAAAAATAACCAATGAAACATAGGAAAGAAAATATGCCATAGAACAATCAATTGGTGCTACACAATTAGAAGAAACTTGTTTAATAACCTCAGCTAAAAAGAATGTCGGAGAGGGAATAAGGATGATCTAAACACTAGAGGAACGAAACTCTAATTTTTTTAAAGTCTTTAATCTGTTGGAAGCCATAAATCCACTTTGAATAGGAAGTAAAAATACTATCTGTCATAAAAAAAATAAACCAAAGCATATGTATCCTTTCAAACTCTTCTTGATTTTCTTTCGAACAAATAGATTTAACAAAAAATCTATCAAACCACTATCATGAAGATGGAGGGCAAAAGAAGATCCTCCAAAGACCAAATTGAAGAGAAAAACATGCATAACTACGAGAAAACTAAAGAAATAAATAAATAAATATATTTATATATATAATCAGGACACAATGAGTGGGGTCTATTGACCCCACTGAATTTATAAATATATTTAAAATTAACCCACTAAAAAAATAGCCTAAATTTTAGTTAATAATTTAATGTTTAAAGCTTAAATTTACCAAATAAAAATGAATCCCAAATTAACTAATAATTTATAAAATAAAATAATAATTTATTGTCTAAAAATTAAATTATATATGTTCCATTTCCTATTTCATTAAGGAACTATCATTTAAATAAAATAATTAACCGTTGAGGAAAGAAAAATAAAAAAGTATTGATTCTGAAAGTAAAACAAAAAAAAAAGCTCTTATCAAAAATTGGCACCTTTGAGTATAGAATGAGGTATTTATTGTAAATTTTTTACTTTGATTGAATAAAAAATATATAATTTTTTCTCTATTTAAAAGTATTTTTCTATATATTATGATCAAATAAGATAAATTTTTATAATTTTATCTTGAATAAGTTATTTTTTATAGTATTAATTTTAATTCCATTCAATATAATTTTTAACTACATCACTATAGACATATAATCAGTGGCGGAGCCAGCCCAGGGCTGGCATAGGCTCGAGCCACTCCTTGGCCGGCAAATGCCTTTAGACCAACCCCTTGCTGGCTGGTGATCGGCGTTAATGAAGGTAAGCGGTGGCTGGGCTGCTGGTTCGCATGAGAAGAAGAAAGAAAGTAAAGATTGAAGAAGGAGGTTAATGGGCTGGTGGATCACCCATTAAATGAGCTGTTGGAAAATTGAACAGCTCTGCCAGCCCTCCCCTAGCTCTCGGGCTGGCTCCGCCACTGCATACAATGGCAGGTTTAGGACAACAAAAGAAGAAGAGGAGCTCGTACTAAAGGGGGGAGAGAGAGAGAGAAACTCGGGAGGAAGAGAGGGCGTTTTTGGTACAACAATCAATAACATTCAAACTAAAATATTTAGAAACAAAAAAGTGGATTTCATAAAATATATTCAAATAATTTTTAAAATATTTTTAAAATAAATATAAAAAATATAATAATAATAATAATCAACATATATGCAAGATACTTAGAATATTATGTATTCATTTTTTATATTAATCTAATATGTAATATACTAAAATTTATGGTCAAACTCCTTCATAAAATCTAATTATACCATAACTCATATTATCCTTAAAAATCAAAATATTATATATATATATATATTTCATCATATAAATTTATTCAAAATAATTAATTTAAATATTTTTTTTAAAAATATCCCAAACATATATAAAAATTATTTAAAAATAACATATATTATGTAATTTATTAAAATAACATTTCATTTGTAATTTTTTATTTAAAAATTTTGTTCTCTTTTCATTTAAATTCTTATTTTATCATTATACACGGTAAGACTTTTTTTGTTATGTAAGCGCGCATATTTGGTTGTCCTTTAATTTTTATTTAATATAAACGTTGAATAATGATTTTATTATTATATATTAAATTTTTATTTACTTAATTAAATTTTTAATTTAATATCTATATATCTGTATACATATATTATCATTTAATATCATTCCACTTTGTCACAATTTCTTAATCTCTTAAATTCAATTTCTTTAAATTTTTATTAAAAGAATAGTAATATATAATTGTTATATTTTTAATTATATATATTTATATATTACATATAACAGTATATAACTATTCTATTACATATAAATAGATATATATTATATATAATTAGACATATATATATTAAATTGTAAAAGAATAACAATATAACTATTATATGTTTAATTATATATTGATATATTATATATATATATAGATATATGTGTTGAATTATAAAAAAATAATATTATATAATTATATATTTAATTATATATTAGTATATGTTATATGTAATTAGATATATGTGTTAAACTGTAAAATATATATAGTTATTATATATTTAGTTATATATTGTTATATATTATGTATAACTAGATATATATATTATTAATTGCAAAAAAATAACACTATATAATTATTATATATTTAGTTATATATTGATATATATATATATATTACATAAAACTATATATACAATGAATTGCAATATTATATATTATTATATATTATGTATAATTAGATATATGTGTTGAATTTAAAAAAAATAAATACTATATAACTATAATATGTTTAGTCATACGTGTTTATATATTACATATAAATAAATATATATTAAAAAATAGTTTAAAATATTAATTATATTTAGCCCGATTCAATTCTTTATTATTTTTTGAGTTAATTATAAAATTATCTTAAAAAGTAAAAATATTTTAAAAAATACTCAATTTTTTAAAGAAGTCTCGAGTTAATTAATATATGTATATATATATAATATGAATTTGTGTTAAAAGACAAGTGATGTTGGTCCCATTGATGTACCAATTTCTACATTTTTGCAAGTAAAAACTTTTGTTAGGGTATAATTGAAATTTCTTTTCAATTGCCGTATATTTGAAAATAGCTTTATTTTTAGATTAATTTTGTAAATATTTCTGATTAATAAATAGTTTTATTTTTAGATTAATGTTGTAAATATTTCTACTTAATAAAGAGGAAATTACACTATTTATTATCTTTTAAGTTTACTATTAATATTTTAAAAAAAGTTTACTATTTATTTTTACTGCTTTTTTATTTTTTTAATTTTACAGTATTTTATATTTTGTATTTTCATTTATACGGGTTTTACATATCTTCATCATTTTTTTTCCTTTTTCTTGTTGTCTATTCTCTTTTCATTTCTCTTTTGTTTTTTATTCTTTTTTTTTTTTAATTCTTTTTCTTGTTGGCTATTCTCTTTTCATTTATCTTTTGTTTTTTCTTCCATTACATGCATGGATGGATTGGATTTGCTGCTTAATGTTAGTTTCCTTTTGTTGGATACCTTTCATGATCATGTTCTTTTTCCACCTATTTCCCCCAAAAAAGTATTCATTTTGCCATTGTCTCTTTATTAGTTTTTGCTAAAAGGATATTTTGTTCTATAAGTCATAATAGAATAGTATAGTACGTGATATTTGTTATATATAACGCATGAAAATAAAATTTTAAAATACTGATAAATAATTGACTTAATATATAAAATTATAGCTCTCGAAGAGAAATTTAAAATTTTCCTCAAATTTAATTTCTTTTATTCAACTTTTGGAATATAAAAAGAAAGCATAATATATATATATATATATATATATATATATATATATAGAGAGAGAGAGAGAGAGAGAGAGAGAGAGAGATTACATTTTTTTACCTATTTTTTCAAGGTTTGAATGGCCCTGCCCTCCACTTCAATCTCTCATGGTTAATATTAACGCCAAATTTTATTCAGATAACAAATAAAAAAAATTTATATTAATAATAAATAAGGAAAAAGAAAGAAAAAAGAATATGTTAAATGCTAAATCCAAAAAATTAAGTCAACACTTTCAATCTTCATTAATTCTGGATAGTGTAAATATAGCGGCCAAATCATGACTAAGGTGAAAGGAAATAAAATTTTTAAGAAAAAAAATACAGAAGAATTTATATTTTTTTTATTTTTATATTAAAAATTAATGTAAATATTTAATATTAATATTAATATTTAATTTTATTTTAATATTAAATAATTAAATATTAAATTTTTTATTATTTTTATTTTAATATTTAAATTTTACTTTAAAAAATTACATAATATATATTATTTTTAAATAATATTTATATATTTTTTTGAGATATTTTAACAAAAATATTTAAACTAATTATTTTTAATAAATTTATATGATATAATATTTTACAAAATAATTAACCTAATCATAAAACTCTAAACCCAATCCATAATTAAATTACAAAATAATTAACCTAATCATAAAATTTTAAATTCTTAATTCATATCATAATCAAATTTCAAAATAATTAACCTAATCATCAAAACTCAAATTTCAATTCATAATCAAATTCTAAAATAATGAACCTAATAATCAAAATAATAAATTAAATTTATAAATTAAACTTTAAATTAAATAATATTTATAAAAATTTATAATACTCAATATTATTATCAAAACAATAAAATAAAAGCTGATTTTAAATTTTAAAATGATTAATATTTAAAAATTAATTTTAAAGAATAAATAAATATGCATATACACATAAAAATATATATATATACTATATATTATATAAATATATATTATATTATAAATTAGTTTTATATTATATAAATATAAGTATTATTAATTTTATGTATATATAAATATATATATATATATTGTCAAAGATATATAAATATACATATATATGTATATGTTTACACAATTGCAAAACCAGAAGGGGGTCAATTGTCCTCCCTTAGCTCCTATATATATATATTAAGTGTATCGTTTTATTAATGTCTAAATAAGAAAAATAGCCAATTAAAAAAAGAAGATTTGTTTAGCGAAAAAACTATAATTATACATTGGGTCTTTTTTATATGTACATATTGTTTTTTTTATTCTCTTCTAAATAATTTTTGTTTAGCTCATAATTGACGCAACCAACCAAAACAATATTAACGAATAAATTAAGGAAAAAGTCAACAACGAATTAAAAATAATATTAATGATTGTCTTCTGAATATGTATTTATATCATCCTTCTGATAAATAAATCGAGTAATGAAGTAGGTAAGACTAATTGCATGGAGATTACACTTCTCGTGAAGTATTTGTGGAATAAACTTTTGCACTTTTCGTCACAAAACCAACCAAACATCAAAAATCCAAAAATTACAATAAAAAAAGGTTTATGATTATTTTAACATTATTGTAAGTCATTTTTAGGCCGGGTGGGCCATCTTTTTTGGGCCCATTGTTATGACAATTGAAAGGGTTTTTTTGATAAAAATATATGAAAAATTAAAAATAATTTTAAATTTATTATATTTATAAAATATTTATTAAAATATTAAAATTTATAAAATATTTATCAAAATATTAAATTTTTATTAATTTATAATAAATTTATAAATTTTATATAATTTATAATGAATTTATTATAAATTTAAAATAAAATAATTAAAATATTTTAATAAAAAAAATAAAAATTTGCATGTCATTATTTCATCCACCGTGTTAATAAATGATATTTATAGATTTGTTTTAAAAAAGAATGAGCTTTATTCAAGGAGTAATTATATTATAAAACGGTTATAATTATAATAAGCTAATATTAATAACACATATTTATGACGTGTGTTATCACGGTTTGCTTAATATAATTACTCTTATCCAAGTCAGAATATAAAATGAGTAGTAACACGAGTTCAGTAAATAAGAATCGAACACGTGGTCACGTTTGGTGTTGCCCGGTACTTCAGGTGGCGAAAGAGAAAGAAAGGAGTTCTCTTCGTTGATCGATCGCGGCGCGCCTCAATCTTGCGCGTCACGTACACAAAACCCATCTCTCTTTCAAAGCGAAGCTGTCGTTTTGCTAGACTCTTTTTGGATAAACCCTCAATCAAGACAGAATAATTGATAAACCCCTTCACAAGCAGTTTTCATATTTTACTTCTATGCTACTGCTCCATCAGCTTGTGTAATTTTGTGAAACTTGCGATTCGGTGAAATGGGTTTGTTCAGAATGGTTCACTGAACTTAATCTTGGGCGGGGTTTTTTTGAAAGATTCTAAATCGAAGAGATCTGAGGTGCGGCATGTAACTTTTATTTTTGACGATTTATTTTTTCTAGCTGTAGTTATTGTAAGTTTATTTCTTTGAAACAGAGATTTTGGAAGGTGTCTTTTTGATAATTAATTATTTCTTTTTGGTGTTTTAACATTCATATTCAGTTTAATGATTGATGGTTGGGTTAATTTAAAGGTTTTGGGGCTAGATTTGTGGAGATCTCTGGAGCTGGATTTGGAATACGCAAGGTTATGAAGGCTTGTGACTAGAACTAGAAGTATATAATTTGCTGAATTTGGGAATATTGTTGATATAGAAGATTACTTGATAGATTTGGTTCTTGGGTTTTGAATAAGCAATTGGGGATGGCAACTGCTAGCAAAGCTAGAATTATGCTCGAGGGTCTAGTAAGAGAAGGATCGTTTAAATGGTTACTTAGCAGGCGAAGTTCATTCGATGAAGAATTTGAGGAAATGGGACGGTCTCCATCTGCAAGCAGGAATTGGATAGCTGAGCTCTCTCCACTTGCTAATATGATCGTTCGTAGATGCTCAAAGTAAGCGTGGCTGCTATCTTTTTTTTTTTGGTTCCCTTATTGTTCCTTTTCTTTTCTGGAGCTATTGTGTATTGTATGATTTAGGTTGGTCCAAATTTTCCTGCACAATTAGCTAGAAGTGAGGTGGCATGGTGTCCTACCCTTTTTCCTCTTGAGAGAATATGATCACTATTTCAGAAAACTTACAGTTTCTCTGCTTTATTTAATTATTATCTTCTTATGGACAAAGGAAATAAAATGATGCAGAATCCTTGGCGATTCGACCGAGTTGCAAAAAAGCTTCAATATGGAGGCATCTGATTCAATAAAGCATCCATTGCGGTATGCAAGAAACTTTTTGGAGTATTGCTGCTTCGAAGCCCTGGCAGTTTCCATTCAAGTACCAGGTCATCTAAGTGATAGAAAGTTTCGACGCTTGACCTATGACATGATGATAGCCTGGGAGGCTCCAGCAGCTTCCATCCAACCTCTAGTTAATGTGAGTTTGTTCATTTAACTGTGTTTGGGCTTTGCGTTCCAGGTGCTTTGTGCTCAAAAGTTGTTAATTATTGTCATTGGTACTCTGTCTGCCCCCTTCTATTGATGGATGTGTATGGCTGTCATAATTCTTGTAGGTAGATGAGGACTTAACTGTTGGGCTAGAGGCCTTCTCTCGGACAGCTCCAGCAATTCCAGTCATTGCCAATGTGGTTATCAGTGAAAATCTTTTTGAGGTGCTTATTATGTCAACTGGTGGTCGGCTTCAATTCTCTGCCTATGACAAGTACCTTAGTGGGCTGGAGAGGTAATCACATTTTCGTTATTTAAGTATTGAGAACTTAATTTATAATACCTCTTGTCAGCACGTTTTATTAGTTCTTGGGAAAATATTTGGAATGACCCCTTCCCTCTTAAGTTAGTATCACTCCCTTAATTGGTGGTAGAATTTGGTGTTGGTTAATTAAAAGTGTAATGAAATGAAATGAACTTAATTTTTTTATTGATACCTTGCCATTTGGATTTCCTGGAAAGTGATTGATTTAAGATCAGGCAGGTCTGAATTACTTTGGAATTTCTGTCTAGTGGTTTTATGTATGTTATATAAACTACGAGCCTCGCACTAGGGGGGTTTGGGATTCTTAGCAACAGAGCTTCATAGGTTCTAGGATTAGAATTGCATCAAATTACTTAGAAAAGCCTAATAGTTGCTTGTATTTTATTCTTCCAATAACCAGTCACCAGACTGATGCATCTTGTTGATTTATATAGACTGTTAAATCTGAATCGGACTGGGGGATCCCTTTTTTCATTTAACCACTAGACTAATTAGGATTTCTACTAAAAATACTAACATTAATTGAAGATGCGGCCTCCCAAAAAAAAAAACACACTCATCAGCCCATGTAGCAGATTTTGATTTTGAGGTACTAAAATCAAAGATGAACATGTAAACACCTAACCAGCAACTAAAGAATTGATAAACAGAAATAAAAAAACTAAACTATGAGAAAAAAAAAAAGGTTAGAAAAAGTCCCTAACTGAATCTAGAGTTCTAGACCCAGCATATAAATCTATTTGATTCTTAACCTTGATTTTCCTGGAGCTTCTATTTGTCTGCATCAGTTTCACTGCATTTTTTTTCTATTGTATTTTCTTATACATCCTTATGGTTTACAAACATGCATTAAGAAAATATTATGAGTGATTAATAACTTGGGTTTTTCATAGTTTACTATAATTCCTCAAAGCATCATCATCATGATTTATAATTCCTCAAAGCATCTATTCTCTTTCATTGATAAGGTGGTCCACTGATCCTTTATCATCAGCATCAGCATCATCATCATCTGCAATGCTTTCAAATAGTAGTTTCTTTAGTTTTGATGTTGTGTGTTTTCTTTCTCTCAATATTGGCTGAGTTTGAATCTTACTTGGTGCTATGAATAAAATTATGCATGTTTTTGTGAGCTGTCTTGTTGCATGAAACAACCAAACAAAAAAACATTTAAAAGGCTGTAAAATCTTGTCAGGGGAGGAATGATTTGTGCAAATTGGTTAAAAAAAAAAAACTAAGAAGCCTGAATGGGGAGCGTAGATGATTGGGGAGCTTGCCTATAATGCTTGTTCGATGGCTAGTATTGGTGGAAAAGTTAAGGTTTTCAGGTGGGCAATGACCAATGGAGTGGAAGGACTTGGGTTTTTGTTTTGACTTGGGTTTTTGTTTTGTTAGAGTATATAAAAGGTTTTGAATTTGATGGTTGATCTCAAGGCTTATGAGGATAACAATTTGTTAAAAATGCTGCTTTTGTAATTTTTTGTGTGTTTGTGTATTTGGTAATACAAAATTGATTATTGCCTCATTGGTATAGATTATTTATTTCATTATATTCCATTAATCAACATATATGGTGGAAATTGAAAGGGAGAAATTGAGGGGAGCAGGGGTACCAATGAAGATGCGTTATAGTGTATATCAGGACTTACGTGTGTTCACACATAGAAAGAAAAGTGGTTAAGGAATATTAGAAAGAGGATTGCAATTGCTGAGGTACCTTGAAGCACATGAACTTGTTTTAGATGGAATTTGCAAAAATTGTGATTTGATAATAGCATGCTCCAAGAAAATGGAATTGACTAATTTGTGGTGGATTCAGTCTCAGCCCTTGTATAGTGATAATCTCACTCTGATCCATTGGGTGTAACAGATTTTATATCCTTTGTGAAGATACAAATTTCGAGTTTTTGTGAACTTTTTCCTGACTAAGGTCTCCACTTCTATAAATGAAGGTGGTTTTACACACACCTTGCAGATCAATACGTGAAATTTGTCATTTTTGGGAATGAGATCACAAATAGAAGATACAAAAGCAAAAAGATTCAGTTAAATAGAAAGAAGGGGGAATATTAGGTGTATGTGACTCCTTAATCCAAAATTTAGAAGCCGTAATTCAATAAGGATAGACCATTAGAGGAAAAGGATTGGAGGCTTAATTATGGACTAAACCTCAAAAGTTAATTAAATGTTGTTCAAGCAAACCCAAGTTGTTTACAAATGTGCTTGAAAAACCAAATTGATCATATTAGTGACTTGCTACAATGGGATCAAATTAATTCTCATGGCACTGCAACCATGAAGGTTGAACTTCTTTCTGTCACAAACTTTAGATGGTATTTTTCTTTTCAAATGCTTGAATGAAAATCCACATAATCTTTCATCATGGCCTTTGTTTTAGGATTTTGGGCTTATTTTAATTGAGCGACCAACTCTGAATATTGCAGTATTTTGTCTATACTTGCTATTTCTTTTTATTCTTAGGTGTAAATTTTTATATGTTCCTTTGTGCTTGTCTTGACTCTTTTGAGTGTGATATTCGGGCTGCCACAAGGAAGAGGAATATATTGCTTCATATTTTCGTGTGAAGGTTTTAAACTTTGATAAACACCTAAAACTCTAAGCCTCATCATTTCTGTAATTTTATGGTCATTCGCTATTGTTGATTTTCATGCCACTGCAAGTTCATATTGATGAACACAGAGACTAGATATAATCTAAAGAAAGCAAACAAGTAATAGAAAATTATTTTCCTTTTTCATTTTAGCTGCAGTTCACTTTAAAATGAGCCAGAATAAGAGTTTCTTCCACGGAACTTTAACCTTTAAGACCTCCTAGCAGCAAAGACTGGCGCGAGAAAGACGTTCGACATCATTTAATTTATACTTTGATCTTCCTGTCAAGGTTTTCAATGAGCAATTGAACAAATATTGATCACCATGTAATTGGGTGAGACTAATTGAAAAATATGTCTTCTTCTAATAAGTAATATGCATTGGTTAATGCATATTGGCTGATACAATATGTATTTCATTTTTAGCTGGTTGATATGTCAGATAAAATTGCCCTCTAAAAGTTGAGGAAATGGTTTATAATCTTGATAAACACCCTTTTGGTCATAGTAAAGCATGGTACTTAGCCATAGACTTTTATGATTAGACGTTTTGGTCAGCAAATTGCCCTAATAACTCAACCAAAGTCTTTGAGCCATAAATTTATGCATGTTCCCTGAACCTAAATTTATCAAACATGTTCCCCGCTTGAGGTCTTATGCCAACAAGCATCAGATAAGCCAATAATTTTCACACAAGGGAACTCCTAAGACATGCTCCATCAAAATGAATTACAAATCTGTTGCCAAAATAACAAAAACTTATGTTCAAAATCACAATATTACATACATCCATATGATTGAAGCGAGGTCGTGCACATCATTTCGCACAAGAAAGTGGCATGCCATCCAACCAGATCATTGATTGAATTACTCTTATGTTTGCACTTTGCATTCGAATCTTTGTTATTATGTGTATCGGTGTTGGTTTTGACTGGACATTTTCTTCCCTATATTTTCAGATTCTATGACATAATGATTAGGATCTCTTTACTTTGAAAAGCTGACAGAGATGAACTTTAGTACAAGGATGTTTCATTAATAAATGATGATGCAGTTTGTTTTTCAGGTTCATTCTGATTGCGCACATATTTTGGCTCTGTAATATGACCAAGTAAGAAAAGTAACTATAAATCGTTATGGTGGGAAATAAAGAATCCATATAGCCAAGCCATTAATTTTGAGATTAAGGTTGCATTGAGCAAGAGCTAAATTTGAATTTCATAGTTCTCGTATGAACTTTTCCTATCAAGTTTATGTGACTATGATGCTAGTTTGATTTACTAGGACCACATATTATTCATTTTTTATTCTTAAATGTTGTGTTATTGGGCACATCTTGTTTTTGTATTTTAAATTGGTCCTTTCTATAGGGCAATAAGAAAGATGAAGACCCAATCAGATTCATCACTTCTTTCTTCAGTTCGATTGTTAAGAGGAGAAAAGATTCTGGAAGTGGACGGAACAGTCACTACCCAGCCAGTTCTTGAACATGTTGGAATCTCTACCTGGCCGGGTAGGTTCACTGGATGAATAATTTGGTTCAATCAGCTTTGCAAGTGTTTGTTTTTGTAAAAAAGATGTTATGTGACTAGTTCACAGAACAATGCTTACTGAATTCTTTTTGTAGATTCCTATTTGTGTATGCTAAAAATTTTCTTTTCCTTTTCTTTTTGGAGAGTGCATATAATTCAATATATTGTCAATTTATTGGATATGTTATCATGCACACAGGTTGTTTAGTTCTCACAGATCATGCACTATACTTTGAAGCTGTTCGTGTTGTATCTTATGACAAGCCAAATGTATATAATTTGTCAGACGATCTAAAACAGGTTGTTAAACCTGAGTTAACAGGACCATGGGGTACACGACTTTTTGACAAGGCAGTCTCATATAAATCTATTTCCTTATAAGGCGTGATTCATTTATATTTCTTGTATCATTGGATAAGTGTATCGTCTCTGATTTTTTCATGTTGAAATCTCGATGTCTCATTTTCATTAGCTGGATGCTTCTGAAAACTTTGTTAATTGTTAACCTTCAAGTTTTTATTTCACAGATCAGAACCAGTTGTCATAGAGTTTCCTGAGCTTAAAGGGCATAGCTGTCGTGATTACTGGCTAGCAATTATTCAGGAAATTTTGTACGTTCACAGATTCATACGTAAGTTTCAAATAACAGGAGTTGAGTGGGATGAAATACTCTCAAAGGTTGTGCTTGGAATTCTGCGACTACAAGCCATTCAAGAAATTTGTTCTGTAGATTCTGTTCGTTGTGAAGCTCTTCTCATGTTTAATCTCTGTGATCAACTTCCTGGTGGAGATTTGATACTAGAAACTCTTGCAAGTATGTTGTCCATAAGAGAATTAGGACGCACTAACAATTATAAAGCTGGAGGTGGAATGTATTCTATCTCAGCCTTGGACATGGTTTCCAATTTAGGGTTTGTGTTTGGAACAAGTTCAAGTGATCAAAATGAGGCTGGACTTGCTGTGGGTGAGATAGCCGTGGGGGAGATGAGTTCATTGGAAAGAGCAGTTAAGGAATCTAGAAACAGCTAAGAAAAAGTGGTACGAGCACAAGAAACAGTTGACGGAGTCAAAATGGATGGTATTGACACCAATTTGGCAGTGATGAAGGTGATACTAATAATACTATTTTATGAACTTCGCTTTTCTATTTTCAGATGCTCCTCCTTTTGTTAGTTTTGCTTCTTTCATTTAGTAATTGCAGACTAAATTTTTAGTTGACGGGGGGTCGAATAATTTTTGTTTCTTGATGGTACTAGGAACTAAAATCTTTATATTGATCTGTGTTTATGTGTGTGAATTTACACTATCGCATGTTTGTATTACAGTTGTTTCTTAAATCAAACTGGTCTAACTGCATCATGAACGGAACATGTTACATGCTCTTTTATATTGCCTTCTCACCCAACATAACCTTGCGTCCGCCTTCCCCTATATGATTCCCGGATAATATGTTTAAAATTGTGTTTGCAGGAGTTACTTCACCCTGTCATGGAAGTTGGAAAGTTGATTCTTGGCATCTTGGGATGATCCTGTGAAGTCTTTGATGTTCTGTTTGGTTTTCACTTATGTCATTTGGAGGTATGATCCAAACACCTTACATTACTCATTACTAATGAGCATTTAAGAAAAGAAAACTAAAGTCCCTTTTGTAATTAAATGATAATACAATTCAGTTTCCCGATAATATTGGTGTAAATTTTCAATGTAGTTAAATTAATAAAAAAATTTCATATTATTCAATGACGAAGCAGGCGTGGAGCTTGTATTAACTTTGATTTGTTGCACTCTTGCAATTATGAAATATTGCGGTAGTTCATTTAACTCCTGATGTCAATATCCTTGCAGGATTTACTTAACAATTTACCAACAATTAGTCAATTCTAACTTGTCCGATCCTCTTGCAACAGAACCAAACTGGCTCTAATATTAGTGGTAGCTTAACTTATTAACAATGTTCCACTGCATGGTGGGGATGGTACTGCTAGATATTATTATTGGTATTATTTGACTTATGCACCACCTTACCGGAATAGTAGTAATAGAAATATGCCAAAGTGGGGGTGGATTTAGCTGTCCCATCCTGTATCTCCCTAACCTATATCCCAGTGATCAGCCCTCATCTTTGTTCTCATGGTTGAATGCCTGATGGGACCTGCCCATCTCTACTTTGCTGAAACAAGTTTGCTCTACCCTGGCACAATCACACACAACAACAAAATCAGAAGTGCAGAATTTTGATTGTACTACCCAAAAACTTACAATTGTTGCCATTTTGAAATTAAAAAAAAAAATCCAAATACCAATCATGGCCATGATGAAATCTTTAACGAACAAGAATTGAAGCTTCAAAAACTTAATTAAACAGAATGGTAGCAATTGGCAGGTCTGTATATGCATGTGTGTCTCTGTTTCTACTGTTTTTATATGCGTGGTGTCTGTTAATGGGTCATATATATGTCTAACAAGAATTGAAGCTTCAAAAATTCAAACAAAATGGTAGCAATTGGCAGGTCTGTATACGCACGAATGTCTGTGTGTGTGTGTCTATTTCTGCTGTTGACTATGTGCGGTGTCTCTTAATGGGCCATATGTGTGTTTGTGTGAATCAAGAATTCAATCGCTGATGATTATCACTGATAAAATAATTGTTTTGACTACTCATCTAAATCTTCTTATTCTGTGAAGTGAAGGTCAGCTTCATTCTTGTTATTAACCAACCTCCTCACTTTTTATTTTCCGGCCGTCATCAGCTTAAAAAAAAAAGAAAGACAAAAAGGAAAATCAAACCCCAATCGGCCATCACCAATCTCCTCACGGTCGTTGCTCCAGGATCATCGCCTCCATTAAACCCCAAACCACAAGCCCATCTTCATCACCTACAATCAAACCCCAAACCACAAGCCCATTTTCAATTTCTTCTGCTTAATCTTTTCTCTTCCGCCTTCTCATTTCCTTTTGAACCAATAGCATCATTGCTATAATCATCATCTTTGTCCTCATCATCATATCGACGCTTCGATTTAACCGGAGCTCCAATGTTAACGGCATTTGCAGCTTTTTGAGATTCTAAAAGTCGCCGGCGACGGAGATGGGTGGAAGTCCATTGATTTTTTTCTACTGCCGATGGAGATGGGTCTTCAACATTTTGGAACAGTTTTTATTTTTTTAATTTTAATATGTTTTATTGTTAAAAAATATAATTTATAATTTTTTAAATTTTTTATTATTTTAAATTAAATTTTATCATTTTTTTAATATATCAGTAATGTCACATTATTTGTAAAGCACGCCGTTTACTGTTTGATTATATTAGATGAATAATTGAATTGTCATGAAAAATATAAGTTTAAAGGAAGAATTTGTTACTTAAATAGTAAAATGGATAAAATAACTAAAATTGTCAATATTAATGAGTAATTGATGTATTAAATCTTTTTTATTTAAAAATTTTATATTTTATTTTAATAGAAATTTATTATTTTTTAATAGAAATTAACTATTCTTTTCAAATAAAAATATTATTTTTATAAAGAATATGATTACGAATGATAAAGATAATAAGTGTTTTGAAAATAAATTATTCAAGACATATTATTATTATTAACTATTTATAGTAAAGAAATTTATAGAGTTTAAAAAATTTTAGTAATTTTATAAATTATATATTTTTTATATACTTTAAAATTATATAATTTTATTTATATTTTATAGATGTGCTCTTTAATTTATTAAAAAAAATTATTTTACATTAAAAAAAATCCTTTAACTTCCTTTAAAAAAATATTCTTAAGAAGTGCCCCTGGGACACTCATTAATATTATCCTTTAAATTTACTAAAAATTTTAATTTAATGATATTGAAATTATTTTCATTTGGATTTTAAATTAAATTTAATAAATAAATAAATAATGCACCTTACAATTCTCATCTTTGCTCCTATATGATAAACCCATTTTCGATAGAAAAAATGTTTTCATCTTTACCCATAAAAATACTTTTATTATTGTTGATTTTGGAGTTGTAATCTACAATTTGTATATGAGCTTTGATTATACCATACCAACTTTCCAGGTTCTCTCCTTTACGCTTTGAGTTAAATTAAGCTTCTTTCGAAAAAAAACTTCACATTGATTTTCTTCTTGCTCATTATTACTTGCAAGTAAGCAGATAAAATTTTCAACGACTGAACATTACCAAGAAAATCATCTCTATGTTCCATTAAGACTTTTTGTGTGTGTATATATATATATATATATATATATATAAGAAAATGTAAAGATTCACAGAAGATTGTAGTAACAGTAATGGTTGTTGCCCAACTGCTTAATTTTATCATTTGTAGCAATTTATCTTAATCCAAATCTCTCTCTGATTTCTAGCTTTCTACAATATTTTATTTGAACATTGAACATTTCTTTTTCTTTCAGGTTCCAAACATTACCATAAAGTAAACAACTTTTTTCTTGGTACATTAAAGTTTCAGGAAGGAGCATCGTCCCTGAGTTTGAGCTTCTGAACTCAACAAATTATATGAGTTAAAATTACAATTTAAGAAACTCTGTGATCTACAACTATATTAAAAATGCTATATATATGAACTAACTTCAATGTATAATCACTATTGTTATCTTCTTCTTTTAAATATTATTTTCATTTTATTTTCCTTTTAGAAACCAATATTACTTAATATTGGTATTTTAAATTTCCAAACTACAAATGAAAAACTAGCTAACTAGAATGATCAAAAATTGATCTCAACCCAGAATATACATAATCAAGAAACTAATTTTTCTTTTTTCTTAATCATGACCTGTAAAATCCATAAAAGAAAAGTTACAAACATTCTCAATAATGGAGATGACAATTTTCATTTTCTTTTCTTTCCTTTTCCTATAAGACACATTATTATTATTAACTACAGGGATAAACAAACATTACTTGTAAATAATTTATTCCTGAGGTAGAAAATAATAATAATAAAAAAAACTATCAGAACTTCTTATTTGCATCAAAATCAAAAAAAGAAAAATTAAAACTAAACCTATATAATCATCTCCAAAATGAAAAACGAAATGAATAAATTTGTTCTTTTAAGACTAATATTCACGGAACTCAGTTATCCCCTCCAAGGTAGAAGAAGAAGAAGAAGAAATGGAAGTAGTCCTGATATTAGGAGTAGTGGTGAAGAACACAGAATCGGTATAATTATAAAAAGGCTGATTTGCACATAGAAACTCTGTGTTTGGTGTAAAAACTGGAATATTAGTAATATTATAAGGGTTAGGAGCTGCTGGCTCAAAAATTGGAGGAACAAAACAAGAATTAACTTGTCCATTATCGCCAATGCTCCCTCCTGAAAATTCATCTGTAATTACTGAAGACGACTCATTATCATCCATTTGCCCATTATTTTTATAATTATTTTCCTCATGATCGTGACCTGACGAATTATTACCTTTTTCTTGATTTAATTGATAAGACGTATGATGATCGCCATCAGAAGTCGACCGTGATAGACCAGTCAGCTTCTGCACCAACTCCATAAAATCTTTAGGATTTGTTTTAATAATTCTTGGAGAATGCGTGTATATGATAACTGGGTGGTGGCGTTGGGGTTGTGGTGGCAGCTTGGTGGTGGTGGTGGTGGTGCCTCCAGAAGAGGGGGAAAAGGAAGAAGAGGAGGAAGGCGGTGAAGACAATGAGGAGGAAGATGATTTCTTTATCATGTGAGAGTCTTTGTTAATTTTCAAAGAATTGTTTTCGTTATTGTTATTGCTTTTTGCATTATTCTGATCATGCAAAGTAGGGCTCATTGTTTTTTTTTTTTGGGGGGGTTAATTTGTTCTAATTTTTCTTTTCTTTAGTTCTTCTAAAAGGCAAGAAAAGAAATTAAAAGAAAAAAGGGTCTAATTAGGGAATGTGAGAAATGAAGGATTTGGTTGTTTTATAGAGAAATTTTTGGAACTGAATTTGTGGTAATTAATGTGGGCGCTAATTAACTTTTTAAGATAGTGATTGTCCACAAAATCACTTCTAATCACACTTTCTTAATTCTTAATTAACTGCCGCGTGGATTTATTGTTGGGTTCTTAGAAGCGTATTTTGGACATTTTATAAAAATATATATATAGATTTTAAGCCAAGTTTTTTAAAAAAAAAAACAATTTTTTTGTTCACAGATTTAGCCAGTGCACGAGTTAAGGATGCTGACATGGCTAAATTTGAGTGGTTATAGGGAAACAGTTGGATAGGTGGGTCCATGTGGCTTGTCTCTCCTGTAATTTCGTTCAGTTGGGCAGTGGCGGCGTATTTGGCGGGAAAAATTAAAAAAGATGGTTTCTAGATAGCAAAGATTTCTCTTCTTCATGTTGTTAATTGTTATTTTGTGTTTTGGTATTACCTTAAATTAGTTTTCTCAATTTTGTTTTCTTTTTATTTATAACTTAAATTATTATGGTTGCAGAGAAGCTAATATTTTTAAGTTTTCTCAAATCATAATTTATGAAAAATAATTAAAAAAATTAAAAATAAAAATTATTGAAATGCAATTATAAAAAACAATTTAAAATGAATTTTAATGTAAAAAAGGAATCTCTTTTATCCACGTGCCAAGCACGTTCAAACTACTCAATTTTCTTTTAAAAAAATATAAATATGGAAGTGGAAAATGATAGGAAATTGCCAAAATGGAAATAAAATAAAAATATGCATTACCCTTTTATTAGAGAAAATGAATTAATTTATTGTATTAAGTTAATATCTCATTATCATTAAAAAAAATTTTAATATCTCCAATTAGAGACGAAAGTTAAAAGAAAAAAATTGTTATTAGAATTTTTAATAATTTATTTAACAATTTGATATACCATATTTACTATGAAATTAGTTTTAAAAAATTATATTATGGTTTATTAGATGAGATAAGGTAGTTGTTAACAACAAGATAATGTAAATGAAAATATAGTTGATATTAAAAAAATTTGAATTTTGATTTCAAGTTTATAATGTATTAGTCATAATGGTAAAATTATTGTTTGAAATTTACTAAAAATTTTATTTTTAATTTTATTTATTATAATTATTTTTGTTGATATATTTTATGCATAACCTTAAAATTATTTAAGTATAAATAATTAAAATTTATCATGATATGTTAACGTAAATATAGCAGTAAATACAACATCATAAAACAAAATAAAAATAAAAAAAGAGAAATAAATTGATAAAAATAGAAATAAAATAAATAAATGGAGTGAATATTAAGTATATTATCATTTATTGAGAAAAATAATTTGTGTTAAATTTTAGGATGAGAAATTTCAGCCAAATATATTTGTGTAGAAAATTATGCATTTGAAAACTGGATTGATAAAAAATTAAAGTATATATATTGAAAGATTTAAAAAAATTAATAAAATTTAGATACTGTAATATAATAATCATTATTTATTTATCTGTTTTGGGGATGTCATTGGTAACAGCGCTGAACCTTTATTTATATTGAGGGAAAATGATGGAAAAGAAAAGAATGAAAATTGTATTTCTCTTATTTTCTTTGTTTAGATAAAAATAAGAGAGAGAAAATAAGTAAAAATAATACTCCCTTCGTTTCATTAAGATAGGAAAAATTTTTTTTTTGTATCTTTTATATAGAAAATATGTCATTTTAGGTAAATTTTGGGGAGTGAAATGAGACAAAATACCATTTACACCCTTGCCTTAAAAATTTAATTTGAGGGATATTTTTTTTCCAATATTTCAGGGGTATTTAAGTCAATAGAGATGAAAAAAATAAAATTTCCTTAATTTTCGTGTCCATCTTACTTTTTCTATGTTAATGAAACGGAGATAGTAGTAACTACTTATTAAATAATATGATAATGGTTCATTCTAAAGTATGCAAGTATAACATGGTTTCCAATTTATGTATTTATATGTGTTAGTTTTCTGTTAGCATATGCATAACAGTGTATATATATATATATATTATGGATTATTATATGTTTATAACTATCTAATTTAAGACTCTTATTTTAAATTTAGTGTATTTATAATATCGAACTTTACAAAGCTTAAGTTTGTTGTCCTCGATATTTTTAAAAGAAATTATTCATCATAGGTACTCGATGCCGAAATTTATCTCAATATTATGAATCTTGGAGATACTATTAAGGAAGGAAATAAAGCATCCCTGTAAGATTGTGCAAAAACAATAATTTTCCTTCAGCATCATTTACGTGAAGAATTAAAAATTAAATATCTTACTATTAAGGACCCATTAGCCCTTTGAAATTCTTTAAAAGAAAGATAAGAACACTAAAAAATAGTAATTCTTCTAAAAGCTCGATATGAATGGATTCACTTACGATTGCAAGATTTTAAAACTGTAAGCGGATATAATTCAATATTATTTAAGATTAGCTCTTAATTGAAATTATGTGGAGAAAAAATCAAGGATGAAGATATGCTAGAAAAAATATATTCAATATGTTATGCCTCGAATATGCTTCTACAACAATAATATCCAGAGCACCGATTTAAAAAATATTCTGAGTTAATCTCTTGTTTACTTGTGACTGAACAAAATAATGAGCTTTTAATGAAAAATCATCAAACTCATCTTGTTGGCTCAACACCATTTCCTAAACTGAATGTGTCATTTTCTCAAAACCGTAGACGAGGTCGTGGTAGAAAAAAATTTTCGATCGATTATGAAAGCAAATGTGCTAAAAAGAATAAAATGAAATGGTCAATAATGAAGAACTTCCTGAAAGAAATATGCAAAATAATGACACTACCTATTATAGGTGTGGAACAGAGTCTCATTAGTCAAGAATATGTCGTACTTCAAAATATTTAGTTGATCTTTACAAATCATCACTAAAAGAGAAGGGAAAAAATGTTGAAATGATTTTTTTAAGCTACAGACCTTGTTAGTAATGATGTACATTATTTAAATATTGATTTTGATGTTTCTAATTTTTTTGAAAACAAGGATGGCAAGATTGATCATTTGGTAGGAGATGAAATGTTAATTATTAAAATATATTTTTCATAATTAAGTTATTTTTCTATTTTTCTTTTATAAGTAATGTTATTTTTCTTTCATAAGTCATGTTATTTTTCTTTCTCAAAAAATATAACAATACTAGACTTTATTTTTAATATAATTATTTTATTTACTAGATAATGCATAATAAACTTGATATTATGGAAGGCCATATATTCTTGGTTGACAATGGTACAACTCACATGATTTTTCGAGATAAAAAATATTTTTTATAATTAACATTAGTTGAAATTAATGTTAATACGATAATTGGTACTGCAAATCTAGTTGAAGGCTTTGAAATAGTCCATCTTATATTCTCAAATGAAACAAAGTTATATATTGATAATGCATTATATTCTAGTAGATCCGAATAAATATACTAAGTTTTAAAGATATACGTCGCAATGGATATCATATTAAAATAAAGAATGAGGGTGATATTGAATTTTTATATATCACTATTACTAATTTTAACCAGAAGTTCATATTAAATTTTTTTTTTTAAGTTTATCAACTGGATTATACTATACAAAAATAAAGATGATTGAGATATATTATATGCACCATAAGAGCACATATCTTAAAATTTTTATACTTTGGCAATATCATCTTGGTCATCCTAGTTCAAACATGATGCGATGTATTATTGAGAATACAAATGGATATCCATTAAAAAATAAAAAAAATTTGTCTGATAATTACTTTTGTGTTTCTTGTGCTCAAAATAAATTAATTGTGAGACTTTCACCATCTAAATTACATTTGGAGACACATGAATTTCTGCAAAAAAAAAATACATGGAGATATTTATGGCACTATTCATCCATCTTGTGGACCATTTAGATACTTTATGATTTTAATTGATGCGTCAACTCGATAGTTATATGTTTATCTATTGTCAACACATAATATTGCTTTCGCTAAATTTCTTGCTCAAATTATAAAGTTAAGGTCAATATTTTCTGATCATCCTATTAAGACAGTTCGTCTAGATAATGCATGTGAGTTCACTTCAAAAGCATTTTATGATTATTGCATGTCAATAAGAATTGTTGTTGAATATTCTGTTGTGCATGTTCATACTTAAAATGGTTTAGCTGAATCTTTTATAAAGCGTTTGTAATTAATTGCTAGACTTATGCTTATGAAATTAAAACTTTCAACATCTGCTTGGGGACATACTATAGTTCATGCTGCATCTTTAGTTCGTATTCGACCATCTACATATCATAAGTTTTCACTTTTGCAACTTATGTTTGATCAACAACCAAATATATCTCATCTTAAAATTGTTTGTTGTGTTGTATATGTCCCCATAGCACCTCCCCGAAGAACAAAAATGGGTCTCCAACATCTTCTTGGTATCTATGTGGATTTTAATTGTCCTTCTATCATTAGATATCTTGAACCTTTAACAGGTGATCTTTTTAGAGCAAGATTTTTATATTGTCAATTTAATGAGTTAGTCTTTCCACCATTAGGAAAAGATAAAAGTAAGGGGCCGAAAGCTCAAGAGATTAGTTGGAATACACCAACTTTATCTAATTTTGATACACGTATAAATCAATGTGAACTAGAAGTTTAAAGAATAATTCATTTGCAGAATGATGCAAATCAATTACCAAATATCTTTACAGACACCCAGAAGGTGTGTAAATCACATTTTTCAGCTGCTAATACTCATGCTCGATTAAATGTCACTGCAGGATATCATATTAGTATGGGAGCCAATGAATCTAACACACGCTTGAAGTGTGATAGACCAATTAATTCAAAAGATGTTATTTTCTAAAAAAATGAGAAATAAAAATTTTATAAAATGACACTCCTGAAGAGGTCAAAACTAACATAGATTAGCAACTTCATATTTCTAGAGAAATAACCCCATAAGTGATTTTAGTACCAAAAAATTGTGAGATCTCATTGAAATATGAAAATATGTGGAAAAGAGATGACATTCATGTTGATTATGTGTTTGCATATGTTGTTGCTTTATGCAATAATTAATGATGATGAATCTGAGCCTAAAAATATTGAAGAATGTCAACATAGAAATCATTGGCTTAAATGAAAAGAAGTTATTTAGGCTAAGCTAGATTCATTATCTAAGCGTAAAGCATTTGGACAAATACTTTTAACACCAGAAAATGTCAAGCCTGTTGGATACAAGTGAGTATTTGTCTATAAGAGAAATGAATTAAATAAAATTGTGAGATATAAGACACGACTTGTGGCACAAGAATTCTCACAAAGACTTGAGATAGATTATGATGAGATATATTTTCTTGTTATAGATGCTATTATTTTTAGATTTTAATCAGTTTGACAGCCTTTGAAGGGCTTGACATAAATTTGATGGATATTGTGATAAATTACTTATATGGTTTAATGAATAACGACATATATATGAAAATTCCAAAAAGGATTTAAGATGCCTGAAGCAAATAATTCAAAATCCAGACAAATGTACTGTATTAAACTTCAAAGATTCTTGTATGAGCTAAATCAATCCGGGCGAATGTGGTATAATTTCCTCAGTGAATACTTAGTAAATAATGGATATAAAAATAATCATCTTTGTCCATATATTTTTATCAAAAGGATAAATTCAAGATTTACTATAGTTGCAGGTTATGTTGATGATTTAAATATAGTGAGAACTCTAGAAAGATCTTCATTACTGCAGACTATTTAAGAAATGAATTTGAAATGAATGATCTTGGAAAAATAAAATTTTATCCTGAATTCCAAGTTGAGTATCTGTCAAATGTAATTTTCTTCCATCATTCATCATATATCGAAAAAATCTTGAAACAATTTTATATGGATAAATCTTATTCATTAAGCACTCCAATAGTTATTTATTCTCTTGATGTAAAAAGAGATCATTTTCTCCCTCAAGAAGATAATGAAAATATTCTTGGTCTTAAAGTACCCTATGTCAGTGTAATAAGGGTGTTTTTATATCTTGCTAATAATCTAAGATCAGATATTACTTTTGCAGTTAACTTACTTGCAAGATTTAGTTCAACACCTACTAAAAGGCATTGGAATGGAGTGAAGCATGTTCTACGCTACCTACGTGGCACATCCGATATGAGTTTATTTTTTTGAAAGGAATAAAGTCTTAATTGGCAGAATATGTTGATGCTAAATATCTTTCTGATCCTCATAAAGCTTGGTTCCAAACAAGTTATATCTTCACATGTAATAATATTGTTATTTTATGGCGATCTGTAAAGCAAACAAATACTACTACTTCATCAAATCATTCATAGTTATTAGCTATTCATAAAGCTAGTTGTGAATGTGTATGGTTGAGAAGCTTAATTGAATATATTAGAAAAGCATGTGGATTATCTATAGAAAGCAACCAATCAATAATATTATATGAAGATAATGCAACATGTATTGCATAAATCAAGAAATGCTATATAAAAGGTGATAGAACTAAACATATATCACCAAAGTTCTTTTATACTCATGAAGGAAGAAAAAGTAGATATTTATAAAGTTCATTCAAGTGATGATCCAGCAGATTTGTTCATAAAGGCATTACCAACATCAATTTTAAAAAAGCATGTAAACAATATTAGAATGCGTTCAGTTAGAAATATGTCTTAATCAGTTGTATTTTTTAAGAAACGTTACCTATGAATATTGTACTCTTTTTCCTTCGCTAAGTTTTTGTCCTACTGAATTTTTCTTAGCGAGATTTTAACGAGGCATATTCATAAGAGTAGTTATCCAAAGAGAAGTGTTAAACAATATGTGGATGACTACTTATTAGATTAATTTTATCCTATCAAAATTATGATTAGTTTTATCCTATTCAAATTAGAATACGTTCAGTTAGAAATATGTCTTAGTCAGTTGTATTTTTTAAAGGAAGTTACCTATGAATATTGTACTCTTTTTTCTTCGCTAAATTTTTATCCTACTGAGTTTTTCTTTGCGAAATTTTAACAAGGCATATTCATAAAAATAGTCATCCAAGAAAAAGTGTTAAATAATATGTAAATGATTACTTATTAGATTAATTTGATCATATCAAGATTATGATTAGTTTTATTCTATTCAAATTAGAAATTAATTATAATCTTTTATTATCATCTAAGTTCTACTTATACCTCTATAAATATCTCATTATAGATGGTTCATAATATACAATTAATAATAAAAAAGAGATCTTTCATATTTATCATTTTCTTCCTATTTTTCTTCTTTATATTTATAACAAGAAATCAATTCTTCTCATTTTTCTTAAATTTATTAAAATCTTTTTTCATCAATTTTAATAAGAAATGAGGAAAATGAAAAAATAAAGGAGAAATAAACAATAAAATTATTAATTTATTTTTTATCAACTTAACATAACATATAATTATGAAAATAAACTTTATAAATTTTTTTTCTTTTTCTATGTTACTTATATAACCAAATAAAAGAAAATAAACAGAAATTATTTTCTTTTTATTTTATTTCTTTTTCCTTTTTTATTTCATTTTTTTCCATTGTACTTCTAAGAAACCAAACCCAGGCTAAAAGAATTTTTGTAACGTAGTAATTAATATACTATTATTAATAGATGTTTTAGTGAAAAAATTTTGCAAGGTGTTCTACTGATTAGGGCATTGTTTCGAAACATTAAAAACAATCGGGAGAGATTTCCTATTTCCTATTTCCTATTTTTGCTTGCTGCTAATTATTTATATTGAAACATTAATTCAATAGTTAAATATTTATTTTGTTATAAAAGAAGTGAAAATTCAAATGTAGATAAATTGCTGTATTTTTATCTAAATGATGAGAGATATTTTTGGATCAAATTCATCTGTCAATTGATTTTTTTTAAATTGTTTTCAATACTGTATTTTTTTTATATTTGATTTGTACATTTAGAAATTAATTTTTAAATATTGGTCCTTGAGAATCAAATTTTGATTATTAAAAAGTAGAGCAAACATTAAATAAATTAATTATTGAGGTTGTTACTCATTTAAATATTTTTTAAAAAATAAAAAATTATCCTTAATTTAAAGCATTGTTAATAGTTCAATCGGACTTCAACATGATGTATCAATAAATATTATTTTTTTTATTTTAACCATCTAGTATACTATTATTCAAAAAATATAGATTAATGTGAATTTGCACTGGATAGACTCATTAAATAATAAAACTTTTGCTCTTAAATTTTAAAAGTACTTTATAACTAAAATTCGGCCCCAAAACTTCCAGTTAATAATACTAAAATCGTTCTTTAGAGTTGAAAATTCTTAAGAATTCATGTGTTAATATTAACCATTTTTTTTTAAAAAAAATCGACAATAAGTGATTGATTTTAGATAGTAGCGGAACGACGAGAGTGCTGGAGAGTTCTATGACACTCATTGCCGGCAACCTCTAACCCATCATTTCACTCTGCAATTGCTATGGTGAGGTTGTGCTTCTCCCTTAGTGGTAACAGTGGCACTGAGTTGCAGAGGGAAATGACAGTGAAGAAGGAAGAAGATGAACAACAGTTTGATTTTTATTTTTTTATCTTTTAATAAAAAAAGCTTTGATTCCAAATGCGGGGCAAGAAAAAAAAATGAACATTTAGGTAACTATCTAAAAATAATAATTTTTATTATAAAAATATTATAAAAATTAAAAATATTTTAGTGTAAAATTTTAAAAATATATCATTTCTCAATAAAACATAAATTTTTTTTTTCAAAATATCTCTTCCTTCATTATGATTAATATTTTACTTTAAATTTTTATTTTTTTAACTTTAATATTAAAATAAAATATTCTAATAAAATAATAAAAATTATTTTTTAAATTATTTTTCATCATATAAAAATTATAATTTTTTATAAAAAGAGAAAATTTTAATTTTAATTATAAAAATAAATAACTCTCAAAAAAATAAAAATAAAATAAAATATATAAAAATATATTAATAAAAATCATTAAATTTATTTTAAAATAAATTTTACATATTATATATATAATAATAAATTACATATAATTTTATTATATAAATATGTATATGTAATCGATTATTCTAGATGTATTGTAGATGTGTTGTGATTGTTGTGTATATGTTATATTTTTGTTATTAAATTATGTATTTTAGATAAAATTATTAAATATTGTGTGAATATTGTATAAATATTGTATGGATGTTTTAAAAATAAAAAATTAAATAAATATTAAAAATATTACGTAAATATATTGTAGATATATTGTTAATATGTTGTAATTATATAGATGTAGTTTGTATTATTGAGTATATATTTTATATGTGTTATTTATATGTTACATATATATTTATTTTTTTATGTATATATTAAAAGTATGACATAATTTTTTTAAAATAAAAAAATATAAATAAAATAAAATGATAAAAAATAAAAATAAAAAATTATGAAACTAAAAAAAAAAAAGAAAAAAGAACTGAAAAACCGTATATATATAAATAAACTTAGCAAATTGTATATAGTGAAAGTGAAAAAAATTTAGGTGTAAATTGTAACATCTTATATCTTATATACGTATTATATATATATACTATGTATATATATAATACACGTATAGAATATAAGGATCTTATATTATATTGTTGTTTAAATCTTTACCTTAATTCCATCTCAATTAAATAATTGATAAAAGAATATTTTAAAATATCAAATCTCATTCTTAACAAAAAACATTTCCAAAAGTATTAAACTTTTCATTTAATTACATATATACATTTATATATTGTCTTTTCGAAATTTATTTATATACATATGATCAAAATACAATATAACACATTATACAAGTATGCACCACCTTCTAATTGGTCTCATATTATCCTTAGTTCTCTTGTAGCATAACTCTCCAATTCTCGGATTAGCCATCTACTCACCTGCGCGATTCACACAACCGCGTTAAGCTCGAAAGCTTAGTGGTACATATAAACAACATATATATACCTTACAGAAAATCACATTCACAACACTAACATCATTTATCATCATATCCTTTCATCATTTACCAATTTACATGCAATGCTAATGCACAAAGCTTATGTACATCATGTCACTAGGTGACCTACCATTTCATTTTAGATATATTTTTCAATCATCTTACAATTCATATGAAACAAACACAGGCATAAGCCCAAATAATCTAATATATTATTTAAATCTCAGAATTATTGTTTTGATCTATATTTATACCCAGTGTCTATCCCGAAGGCAAATGACGCCCAGTGTCTAGTTAGAAGGCAGTTCATGGTGATGCTCAGTATCTAGCCTGAAGGCAAGTGACGTCTAACGTCTAGCCCGAAGGTAAATTAAATAATTGCTCAAAAGCTAGCCCCGAAGGCAAATAATGAGGATAACCTTATAGGCATGTCGCCAAATACAGAATTTTAAAAGTTGAATAACATACTAAGCACACAATTATTTCATATTTTTCATTATCCATTTCTTTCATATTTTCTCACATTCAACTAGGCATATTGCCTCTTTTCTCATTATCATCTAGGCACATTGCCTCATTTCTCATTTTTCTCATTTATTTCAATATCATATCATATCATATCATCATTTCATTGTCATATCATTACAATATATCACATTTTACATTAAAGTACATTACCCAAATATTTTGAGCATCTTCACATAATTCACATACTTATACAATCTAGCCATTGTCAATGGTTTTTCACAATATCTTTAATGCATACACAACAAACCACATGTCCAAACACTTTGAATTATTTCACATATTGTATATATTTTATTTTTTACTTAATTTAGCCATTATCAATATCTTTTTATAATACATTTAATGCATACAAGACAAATCATATGTCACAACACATTGTTCATCCATGTTCAATGTAAAAAATACCTTAACACATTTTTCTATCTAACCTGTGTTAAGCCCAATGTAATGTAAACATAACCCAAACTCAAGCCAAACTCCTTAAATCTTCACTTCCTCTAACTCTTCATAACTTGATCTTCTAATCAATATATGAATAATCAAGTTATTAACAACATCAATCTATATATCTCAATTATACAACTCAAATTCTCTCTTTCTTTCTCAACTCATAATACTTAATTCAATACTCCATATTTTGAAGTTTCTTGTTAACTAAGACTATATGAAATTTTCAAACTAATAATAATATCACATCCATCTCATCTTTATCATATTCATTACTCATTAATAATTCACACTTAAGATCCAACCACGTTTCTCATTTCATATTTTCATCATACAAGCATAAGCCACACTCACCATATGACTAATCAACATTCCAAAATTTAGCATAATCAGCATATTTTATCATAATTCTTCAAGTTAAAATCATATATTTATACTTTGAGGTCTGATAGTTATTTAGACCGGAATTACGAACGAAAGATAAGAAAAAGAGCTATTTTGGGCAAATTCTTCAATTGACAAGTCCAATGACATGGGCGTATCAATGACCATGTCATTTATCCACCTTGCAAAAGTTTTGACACGTCCAGTGACATGAGCGTGTCACTACCCCTGTCATTTATCATGTATTACAGTAGCTACGATATATCCAGTTATATGGGTGTGTCAATGGGCATGTCAGGCTAAATCGCTGGGCACGCCCATGACATCCCAAAATCACTTTTTCACACCATTTTCATCAATACAATACTCACATATCACATAAGCAACTTTAAATCATATTAAATCAAACATGTATAAACTTAAGATTATATATACAAACTCAAGATCATACGTACAAATCAGAGAGATTATATGTACAAACTAAAGAAGTTATATGTACAAATATTTAGTTACTCCAAGCTTACTCTTTTTTACTTGCTTCTTGTTAATCTAAACACAAAATCATAACAACAATCCTTATATATTTCATTCATACAATCATTCATATATCAATTCACTCAATCCCCAACTCAACTCTACCAAATCCTTACTCTTTTCCTCAATTTCATCTACTCATTGTTATTTTCCAATATCTAACCATATTTACTTCGTCTATGCATCAATTCATATATATATATATATATATATATATATATATACCTCAATATATCATTGTCATCATCTTATTCCATTAAACATCACTTTCTCTCACTAACTATATCATACATATATATATAATCCGTAAAATAAGATCAAGAATAAGGTATTCACTTGAATTATTTGTCAAATCTTGACTATTTCCTTTAATTCCTCTTGAATCTTTTGTAAAATTGATATGTAGTATAAAAAGTTCACTCTTCCCACTCTCTCTCTATCTCACGTTGAAGAAGAAAAAACACTTGTCTCTTCTTTTCTCATCCTTATCTTTATATAAATAAAATATTATAAACAATTTCTACCTAAAATTGTCCACTACTCATCTTCTTCCTTCTTTTGACTTTGTGCTTCTCCTTTATTATTATTATTATTATTATTATTATTATTATTATTATTATTATTATTATTATTATTATTATTATTATTATTATTAAAATTAACTTTTTCTACAACCAATTATATCTCATGTATATGTGGTGTATATGTTGAATATATGTATATGTCTTATATATGTCATGTTTAATTTAAATATATATAACATACACATATATATTACATCTATCATATATATTCATCTTATATTTTCTCTATCCATCATAACTATTTACTCTCTTATATTTACTATTCTAAAATACATTAAAATTGGGGTGTTACTTAAATTTCTTTAAAAAAATTAAAAAAAAAGCTTTTTACAAAAATAAACTAAAAATAAAAATCAATTTCAAATTTACAACGCTTAAATAAAAATTTCAATTATATGGAAATCAATTTTCCAATTTGCAAAATTACGGGAAAAAAGTACTGCTTTTTCATTTTTGTTTTTTTGATGAGTTTGCTTTTGTTAATTGGCATAACAGGGACAGTGAGAAAACATGACTAATTGACTCCTTTTTTATTATTTTTCAATTCTATTTTTACATGTTAGCTTTAATGATCTGACCAATTAACCGAAGTACATTTTTTTATGTTATTATTACTATACACTCCTTTATAAAAAAATATTTTTTTGTAAATTTTTTATTAAGTTTTCTCCAAAATCAAGATAATATTTTAAATTGAATAATTACATTAATATTTTAATTTTAATTTATAAATTCATTTTTATATATAACTAAAATAGTAAAATAGACAATGATTTTTAATTCAATACTACATTTCATTTATTTAAAGACTAAAATGAACCAATTTATTTTCTTTTAAATACATTTAATACTTTTCTTCTTAAATTTTTATTAGAAAAGTAAAAATATATTAATATTTTAAAGGATAGAAAGAGAAAAATCGGATTTCTATATATTTTTAGTCTATAAGAGTTCATAAATTTTAATATAATATAAAAGTATCTTGCCTAAAGAAATGTAGCATTATATAAATTTATAAGATTAAAAAAAAAGATTGAAGATATACTAAATAAAAGTCTATATGTAGGTATATATAAATATATGATTCATATACCTATATAAAAGTCTCCTTAAATAATTAAAGTTACATGTATAAAGAATATATGTAGGTATATGTAAATATATCATTCATATATCATTCATATACCTATATGAAATTCTCCTTGAATCATTAAAGTTATAGGTGTGAAGATTATATGTAGGTATATGAATGTATATGATTCATATACCTTTATATACTTTCATATACCTATTACTAATAACTACTCTATTAGAATATTTAAAATCACTTCTATAAGAATGTACTTGAACAAACAGAAATATAACATTATATACATTCAAAAGATTGACAAAAAAGATTGAAAATATACTAAATGAAAGTCTATATATAGGTATATGTAAGTATATGATTCATATACTTTCATATACTTATATAAAAACTTCCTTAAATCATTAAAGTTACAGGTATAAAGAATATATGTATGTACATGTAAATATATGATTCATATACCTTCATATATCTATATAAAAGCCTCCTTAAGTCATTAAAATTACAAGTATGAAGACTATATGTAGTTATTTGAAGGTATATGATTTATATATCTATATTTGTAGAAAAAAATAATACTATAAAATTATTATTTATTATCATATATAAATATTTCTTATATATATATATCACATTATAACTACATAAAATTATTGGCTTAAAAAAATAAATGACTTCAATTTTAATAATTGCAATTAAATAAATAAAATTAAAATTTTTACTGAAATATAATTTTTTTGTTTTCATTTTCTTTTATTTTTATTTTTTAAAAAGGTATTATCTAAAATAATTATTATTTCATTTAAAATAATTAATATCAATTAGTGTTAATAATATATTTAATAGAAAAAACATAATATATATAATATAAATATAAAAGATAAAAATAAAAAAGAGTAATTATGAAAGAATCTTTGTATTTAAAATAAAAAAAAGGCAAGTGATAGATAGATGTCAACAAAATATACATGATCCTACAATTTGCCATATATTAAGGGTATGGCTATGCAAGAGTTAAAAGAGAGACATTTAAACGAACGCAAAAATAATAACGGAATAAAAGACTGTATTTTTGTAAACACAAAACTTTAAAAAAGTTTAAAAAATTAAAAATGAAAAAAATTAAAGATAGTAAAAATAAAAATAAAATTTAAAAGGAAGTATATAATGAACTTTCCTCAAAAAAAATCAAGCGGCCCAGGCCCAAAGGTACTATAGGAGTTTATATTTTAAAGTTGTTAAACTTTAAAGTATAAGCTCCAACTTCTTGTTGTCTTCTTCAGTGTTATGGTCGGGAACGGAGCCAAAGGATGCATATTTCAGTTTTTTTTTTGTTAAATTATGTATAAGTTATAAATTGTTATAAAATAAATCTTAATTTTTTTTATTTGAATAATTTTTAGTTTGTAAATTGTGCTGTGAGCTTCTGATGTTGAGTTGATTCAGGTTTTTTTGTTTTAAATTAATATATAAGTTATAAATGTTTATAAAATAAATAAATAATATTTTTTATTTGAATAATTTTTAATTTTTGAATTTTGTTGTGAATCTTGTGATGTTAACTGTAATTCATTATTTATTAACTTGTGTATTTATTATTTATTAAATTAAGAGCTGGAAAGATTATTATTTATTTATTTATGATTTATTAATGATAATTTGTAAAGGTTGTGGGGTAATCCCACGTTGATTAAAAATAAAAGAATTGAAAAGCTTATAATAAGGAGGAGGATCCCTACAAATTGGCTTAAGTCAATTTGATTATAAGGTGAGTCCAACTTATTATAAGCCCAATTAATAATAAATGAATATGACTAATTGATGAATTGACTAATGACTCTTAGGGCCCAGATTCTCAACATAGTATCAGAGCCTGTCGAGCTGGGATCTGAGCCCGAAATATGAGGGTCGAATTACTGTACCCGGACGGACCCGGGTTGGGCCTTCGATACTTGTCAAGTGGCCGAATTGCCACTTGAGGGGGGAGTGTAAAGGTTGTGGGGTAATCCCACATTGATTAAAAATAAAAGAATTGAAAGGCTTATAATAAGGAGGGGAATTCCTACAAATTGGCTTAAGTCAATTTGATTATAATGTGAGCCAAATTTATTATAAGCCCAATTAATAATAAATGAATATGACTAATTGATGAATTAACTAATGGCTCCTAAGGCCCAGATTCTCAACATAATTAAATTGTGACTGGTTGTGATTTATTAAACTGTAAATTGTTTAAAAAAAAAACTGTAAATTGTTTATCAAAATTATTATTTGTGCATTGATCATTTACGGTTGGTATTAATTTAAGACTTTAATTTTTTACTGCTGTTTTTCTTTTATTGAAAAAAAGATCCTTCCAATTTTAATTTCTAGTTCCGCCATTAATTATATATAAAGGTTGAAATCAATTTAATTACGGGAGATAGAGAGCGATTAAATTTTTTCTTAGATACATGTGAGATATTTATAATTTCTACTATAAATAAGATAATTTATTTCCTTTGCCAATTTAATTTTATGTCTTGATATATTATTTTATTTAGATTTTTTAGATGGTATTCATGTTATATTATCATGATATGTCATTAAAATTTTATTTACTTTTGTATTAGGACTAATTTTTAACCATGGAAATCATATTGATATATTTAAATTAGCATTATATAATATTTATATATATTTTAATGCAATTGCAAGAAATCCTTTAAATTATTAATTTAATTGGACTTCTCAATAATTAAATGATTTAATTTATCAAATTAATCAACATTCAATTTAAAAGTAACTCGTCATCTTTAATCATTAAATAAGACATACGATAGGCCAAAATTGGCTTGGAATTGAAAATGCCCTAATACAGTAAGAGGCCATGTATTATAATTATATTACACAAGCTATATTTCAAGCTGCCAGATATTAATATTATCATATGAATAATGAGAAAAATAAATAATAATACATATTCAATATGATAGTAATATGTATAGAACATATAAAAAATATAAATGTCTATTGATATGCAAAATATATAAAATATATAGCAATATATATTTGTTTACATACCAAAAATATAATAGTAACACATTTAAAAATATATATTTAAAATTCATAAATGAAACATTAAACCAAAAGTGCAAAAATTAAAAAAAAACAACAATTTATTTGAAAAAAAGTAAAACAAAAGTGGTTTTAATTAAAATTAAATTGTATTTTACCTTTGAGATAACATATACACAATATGGTTTATGCACTTAGCAAAAATAATATCCAATATTAAAAAATAAATAATTAAATATGTAATTTGTTCTTAATTTCTCAATGTTATCTTTATTATTAAATCAAAGTGTTATTAATATTTATGACAAAAAAAGTGTTATTAATATATATTTAATAAATTAAAGCTTGTAAATTATTAAATAATTTTAATATTGATATTTATCTGTACTAATAAAAAAATTGAAACTTGAAATTCATGTTATTTATCAATTATATTTTAATTTTCAAAAACATCATCTTATAAAACATATATTTTTTTCAAGCATTAAGAATAAAAAATTTATCATTAAACAAATCATAATAGTTATTTCCAAATAAATTGAAATTATTGTTGAGTTCAAATATAGAGTTTCACTTAAAAATGGATAAAAAAATCTATTGAAATTATAATTGAATAATATAAAATTTTAAATTTAAATATAATTAATAACATAATTATTTTAAATTATTTTGAGGATAATTAAATTTATATTATCAGTTTAAAAATTAAAATAAAATAATAAAAAAGATGGAAATTGTCCTAGAAAATATAACACATAAATTTTTTTAAAAGTTATAATAAAAAATATAAAATTATTTGAGAAATAAAATTATAAAAGAAAAGCAAAATCATAAAAGAGGAAATTAAAAAGAAGGAAAAGAAAACGAAGAGGATAATTATAGTTATAGTTTGTCCACATCGCGTGTGGCTATTTGTTAATGGCTTTTAAGGTTTTACAAAGGAACAAAAAAAAAAAGCAAAAGGAACTACAAAGAAAAAAGAAAATTAGGGATAAAATAGAAAATAAAAAATTGACCTTTGATTTTTTTTTTTGAAAATTCACTATTTATTTTGGCGCCTGTTTTAGTGTGTACAAGCTATTATCCTAAACCGCATTGCATTGCAGTCTAAAAAATTTATATTATTTTAAGTTAAAAAATAATTTATATACTAATATAATTAATATATAAAAAATTTATATTATTTTAAGTTAAAGAATAATTTCTATGCTTATATAATTAACATCTAAAAGAATAATTTTTTACTTCTAAATATATAACCTTTAAAAGCTACGACTTTCAAATTTTTTTTTTATTTTTTAATAAATTTTATGAGTCATAATTTTTAAAATAGTAATTTTTAATTTTTATTTATTTAATTTTTAAAATTACAATATAAATTTAATTATATTAAAAATAAACATATTTTTAACTATAATTAGATTTAAAATTGTATATTATCGATGATTATTTTTAATAGACCTTTTTATATGATTAAATACATTTCTGCAGTACCAACTTAATTCTAAATTTAATGTTCAAAATAAAAATTTAGTTTTAATTTTAATATATTTATTTATTCTTCCGCTATTTTTATATTGTTTTACTAATATTATTTTTAGATATATTTATAATTTTATTTATAATTTTTCTTTCTCTTCAAAAAAATTAAATTAATAATTTTTCATTTATTTTTTTTAAATAACTACTTTTGATCATTTTTTAAAATTTTCTTTTTAATCAAAGTAATTGATTTAAAAATTAATATTTTGACTCTTTTTTGTTATAAATTCTTGAATCCATTTAAATATATATATAAATTGAGTAGAAAGAAAAATTATAAAATTAGAAATTTAGTTTAAAATAATAAGTGTAAAGAAAAATATAAAAATGGCAGAAATCATTTAAATTACAGAATTGAATTGCTTCTCTGAAACCATCTAGCATCCATTGAGGTTGTTTTTCGCTACCCCTCTTTGCTGACCTTTTGATTAAATCATTAAAATCTCTAATATAGTACCATGGGAGAGAAGACTTGTCTTTGAGTGATTTTAGGAGATCTCATGAGTCTTTTCTTCTTAATCTTTTAGGTAGGCCATAAAAGCTTGTTAATCTCTAGCCTCATTGATGCTCTAATTGAACTTCCATGTATATGTGATTGTTTGAGAAGCTTATTAGTTTGGTAAAACCCTTCTCTTTCCATAATAGTGCCAGTCCTCCACTCAAGCCCATTCTGTCCACTTTAAAGACCCCATCAAAGCCTAACTTCCGTCTTACTCAATCAACTTTATTTCTCTTTTATTTTGGTCTTTAATCCCTGGACTTTATCAACCAGGATTCTAACTCTACATGGGTCACCATCCCATAATAATTTCAACTTAGGGTACTAATAATTCTTAATAGGCCTGGACCCTAGGACCCACTATGTCTTTTGGCAAGCCAGAGACACCTTCCATAGTTACTTCACCTAGGGTTTCGTGAGGGTTATTAAGATCCCCCAATTCTAGCATTCTTCTCCTTTTCGGATCTGCAATGCTGACACCTTCCTTTTTCAGCCTTAGTAAATCTTCAACTGAATCTTAGTCAGGATCATTCTTGTTAGTGGTAGCTGACTTACTTGATTTGGGAGGATTATTGACTGTCCTTAAATCAAGACATTGATTTCTCCACTGATTGGAAGCACTAGCCACTGATCTAGCAATTTGATTAGCCGTTTCCATATTTGGATTGTCGTCTTCCATTTCAGTCACTCCATACTTCATCCCTTTCGGTGATCAAAGCCACTTATCACCTTTGGTGTAGTTTTGTTTTTTCAAGGATGCTCGCAGCTAGCTGCCATTTCAAAAGAATCTCGTTTGTCAAAACGACTTTCATAGAACTTCTCTGCATACCACATTAGAAGTAAAACTGTGGAAGTAGTTCATACTTGTAGTGGCCATGAGAATGAAATGGGCAAAACAAGATCTACAATGGAAAAACTTGCACTAAGGAGAGGCAAGACAGAGAAATTAACTCATCATGAAGATGAGATTTTGTGAATTGGACATAGATACTAATAAATATATCAAATATATTTTGATATAGAAATAAAAAAATATAAATAATATCAAATAGCAATGAAAACAACTAGTTTTAGAATATTGATCCATTTTAAAACTTTTATGAGTAGAATAATTCATCTTTAAGTATAAATTTTCAATTATTTTTAATAGTCAATATTTTTAATATATCTAATGCAATAATTTTTTTGTCAGTATTTTCAGTATAATTTTGTTTAAAAATGTTAATGCTGCCACGTAGATGCGGGATCATGTTATTCTTAGGAGATGAGGAGCACCGGATTCCATATGCCACAATTAACAACCTCACTGTTTGTAAACTCTGAAACGACACTCCGTAAACAAAAACGAGAGTTAAGAAGTTTTGGTGTTGCAAAATCAACAGACATTAATCTAAGCTTACATAAAAGAAATATGTATGGCTGCACGCAAAATTGAAGATAGATTTTCCTATTATAATATATGATTTGATATTTTCACACTTATCTATAAAACAAATGGTTCATTTTTAATCACCTCATCTAACTTTTTTTTTTTGAAAATTATATTATTAAATCAACTCAATATCAGACTGGATGGTTTCACCAGTTAATTTTTTTTTTTCAAATACAAAGTAGTAGAAAATTTTGTGGAAAATTTTTCGCTAATTAAATAATTTTAAATTTACATGAAATCATCTTATTATTATTTCTATGTTATCACATTTTTATGTAGTAATTAAAATTTATATACATTAATGAATATGAAATCTTTATTTTATCTCGAGGCAGTCCATATTTTTTATATCACTATTAAAAATTACATAAATATATTATTTAAATTTATAATTAATAATGATTTACTTATATTAAAATATGTTTAAAATATAAAGTAAATACGAATTATTAAGATCTGCATAAAACAATAGTTCGAGACTATATATATGGATTTCTTTTTTTCACATTGATGCATTTATATAATTAAACTTGAAATAATATGTGCCAAAACTTCAAATTACCATCTATATAATTATGTGCAAACATTTTCGAAGGGGGAGAGGTGATGATGAAATCTCTTTTTAAGATTTTACACCCTTATTTTTATTTTAAATACTAAATTTTGAACATATATATATATATAACTAATATTTTTTGAATCTTAGATTTAAGTATATTATTTATTAAGTTCAAATATAGAAATACTTTAGTAATTTGAGAATTTTAATATGTAAATATATTATTCCGTCCATTCCACTTTAATTACCATGTAAATTTTTTTTTCTATTTCAATTGTCAATTTTATAAATTTTAGATAGTATTAATTATAAAGTTTTAAATTTATTCTAATGATATATGAGTCCATTCCACTTTAATTACTATGTAAATTTTTTTTTTCTATTTCAATTGTCAGTTTTATAAATTTTAGATACTATTAATTATAAAGTTTTAAATTTATTCTAATGATATATGAGTCCATTCCACTTTAATTACTATGTAAATTTTTTTTTTCTATTTCAATTGTCAGTTTTATAAATTTTAGATATTATTAATTATAAAGTTTTAAATTTATTCTAATGAGATATGACTAGTACTCCCACAGTTTTAATTTAAATACCATTTTAAAATTTTAAATATTAAATATTAGCAATATCAAGATAAATTTTTAATATTATTGATAAATTTTGAGCATTGTTTACTAATTTCTCTTATATATTTAATATTGTTATTAATGAGTGAAAAGTTAAATGAGTATAAATATTGAAGAGATAAATTATTAATTAAAAATAATTTTATTCACTCTTTTAAAATGATATTTAAATTAAAACAGAGAGAGTGGTTAATAAGGAGAGAATAAATGAAATAATAATTAAGTAAAATACTATAAATTTTTTGTAAAATTTATAATCATTAATAATTATTTTTTAAAATGACAATTTAATAAGTCATTTGGTGGATTATTAGAAAAACTAATTATTGGAAATATATTTTACAGATATATATTACTGAAATTATATTTTACTGAAAAAAATTATATTACCATATTTGAAAAGTATAATAAAATACTGAGAAAGTTGATTGAAAAAAAATATTAACTTATTTGGTTACAATTTAACTTTATTAAAAAAATTTGAGTAATAATCAAGCTATCTTTATAATATTTATTTTATTTTATTATATTATATTTTAAAGTAGAAGTATAATTATTTTTTGACATGTGATTCTATAATATCATTTTTCAGTAAAATAATTTTTTTACTCTCCTAAATAAAATATTTTATCAACTCAATGATAAAATTTAATAGGTTCAATATTTTATTTTATATGAATTACGAATAAACATAATATTTTTATCAAATAAAATTATTTTATCAACTTTCTCAAAACTATGATTCAATTAAACTTTGTGAAACGAATCAAGTATATTATATCATTATAAACAAAAAAAATATTAAAATAATAGAGTTAATGAGCACATCAGATCAAAAGCTTGGATTTTGGATCATTAATCATGTTATAAATATAGCAAGTGATGAGGTTGGCTAAAACTCAGGTCCTGGGACAATCCTAACTGGATTTTCGTTAGGCTAAAATAAGAAGAAAAAAAAACCTGAACTTTAACTATTTTTTCACTTTTATCATAAATTTTTAATTTTGACAAATCAGATAATAAATTTATTTTTTTTAATTCTATCAAATTACCTGTTGAATACTGTGCAACTTGATAAAATACTGATACGTTAGTTATTTCCTAATATTTTATTTCAAAAAATAATGAATAAGCGTTTTTTTTTAATCGAAACTTGCTGATTTCTATATTACTTTAATTAAAACTCACTAATTTCTTTAGATTTGTTGGTTATCTCCGTCTTTCATTTATTGCTGAATTCTTTTGATTTCAACTTTACCTTAGTCTTGTCATTCTCTCTAATTTCTTAAATTACCTCAAAAAACTCTTCGCTCATTTAATCTTCATCATCACTTGTAATATTCTGGTCTACTTCTACCGATTTAAATAGCCTAAATCCAGGAACTTTGCTTTTACTTTGATTTGCAGCCACAATATTAGCAATTTTAGTGCTTTCATGGTGCAAATTATGCTAGAACTTCAAGGAAATTGACGAATTCGCAGTCGATATCCCTTATGAACTGAAAATGAAGGAGAAATTTTAGTTAGGAAAGTATATGCACAAGCAAAGGCTATTTCTTCAAATAGTAGTAAAATTCTCTGATTAGCTATTGAGAAATTGAGGAACTTATACCAAACCTATCAATTGGGTAACCATTTTCCTATTATTTATGGGTAACACAAATTTAGGATTTGCAGCTAAGTTATCAAACAGAGGCAAGAATCAATATATAAGCTCGAGAATAGCTGGTTAGATTTATAGCACTGGCGATCATTCAACTTTTGTAACACAGAAAAAAGTAGAGTTCGTGACTTGTGAGGGACATAGACAAGAGAACCCTCTAAAAAAATGAATGGGCTTTAGTATACCAACAGAGTGAAAACTCCTCAATATGGAAGGTAGAAGAAGAAGATATACGTTGAGAAGAAGTGGGCAATGGTTGATTGTGATTGTGATTATTGAGATGATTTTTTTTCCTCTCATTTTGGTCTATTAACGTCTGCCGATCGAGATTTTCATCAATCTCAGTCCATTTTTTTGGGTAATTTGAGAAATGAATTTTGATTTGGGTAATGTAATGACTGTGAATTTGAATATGGAAGTGAAAGTGGTAAATAGGAGGGAAAGACTAGAGAAGAAGTATCGAGGATGGTTGAATCTCTGTCAATTTTTTTTATGGGTAAATGGCAATGAATAAGCCTTATTTTCAAGCTTTGAGAAAGTAATGGCCGTTGATTAATTTTTTTTGTATAAAATTTTAGAAAATAATTGACACGTCAGCATTTTGTTAAGTTACATAATCTTCACCGGTAATATAATAGAGTAGAAAAAAATAAGTTTATTACCTAAATTTTGTTAAAATTAAAAAATTGTGATATGGTTGAGAAAAAAAATAAAGTTTAAGTATTTTTTTATATTTTAGCCTTTTCATTATCATGACAAGTTCGATATTTGATTTTTCAATATTTAATTTTATAATATTATCAATTTTTTGGCCAAGACATAATATTGTCAATTTGTCACTTATTATTATTATTTCTTCTAGAAAAAAAAATCATGTTGATCAATTCAATAATCAAGTGCTACTTTTCACTCAGTTCAAAAAAAGAAAAAAATACTCCCTTCATTTTTTTTATACAGAGAAAATTTCTATTTAGGGTGTTTTTTTATATATAGAAAATTACTTAAAATAAAAATTATAGAAAAATGTTCCTTAAAAAAATTTTGAAATTACCCTTGTAAGTAACTGTATTTTGCATATCAAACGAGATTAGTGATAGATAAATTGAAGTTGTATAATGCTTCACTTTCCAATGCATGAATTAATGTTATAGTTATGAGAGATTTTATTTGTATTCTATTTTACTAATTATGACACAACTATAAGTTGATTTTTATCATGTATCACAATATGAATATTAGTTTTATCTATTGAAACCTAGTTATTTGAAAGAGGTAATAGTATTTATATCAAACTTATAATTGGGGCACAATTATTATTTTTAGTGCCAAAAAATAGTTTGTTGAATTTACCAAGTCCGGTGTGAAATACACTCTTCAAACTCTATTCTAACTTACCAATTGCAACATTGTGAGGATAAAAAATAGAGGCTGGATACTTTTAAAGTATGTGACTCCTGATGATGAAATAGAGTAGGGCAGTAAGAATGAGAACCGTAAAGTGAAGCCGCAGTCAATTGTTTTAAAAAAGATTCCTAAGATGTCCTCCAATGCAGATGATAACCTTGAAATTCTAAAGAGAATTGAAGAAATGTATTTTGTGTTGCTCAGTTTGGTTGTAAAAGTGAATACAAACTGTGCTCACATAGAAGATTTGAAGGCATTTTGTTGCTGATATAAGGTAGCATGTCCACTCAATTGGCCCTTACTTTGAGATTCTTGAGACTCCTCCAATTGAGCACAATATTCAATTAAGCTCCCAAGTTCTAAAAAAGAAGGACACAAAATTTTAAACATGAATCAGGTCATAATTTCTAAACTGCGTGAAAAAATTATGGCCAATCCAAATGACATTGCACTTAATTATAATGCTAATGAAGCTGATGGTTTTGTCGTTGAGAAGGAGCAAGAAATTGATAACGATGGTGGCAAAGAAAATAATCCAACTGAGATTGATGATGATGAGATGCAACCTCCTTCACAGCTTCTTTGGTCAAGTCGGAAGTGCCAAGAATCTCAAGATCCTTATGAAATTGATTATGTGGCACCAAAAATTATTGCAGATACACTTGTTGGCCTTAATGAGGAGCTTAAATTCAGATGATGATGGAGCTTGTGCTTAGATGTGTTGTTGGTTATTTAACTTATTTTTGTGTTGATGGTTGTTTAAATTATTGTTGTGCTGTTAGTTTAGTTTGAACACAATTATTTACTCAGTTTTTTATGTTTTTGAGTATTTGGTTTAAGTTTGTTGCTTATGTTCCCTACTTAATGAATGGATGTTAAGAATTTTCATTATTATGTTGTATGAAAAAATGACAACTTATTTACTATTTGTTCATTAACATGAAATCTGTCAACTTATTTAAGATTTGCGTCTTATTTACCAAGAAAGTTGCAATATATAATTGTAATTTGTGGTCAGCTAAAGTATATGGACTTAATTAGGTGACCTTTACTTGTGCTTAATGTACCATTTATACATATAAAATTGCAACTATAAAAGTTTATTTAACCATTCTGCCTTTCATATGGACATTAACAAAAGATATCATATGCCTTATTAGGTAACTGCATGTAAATAAATAGTGCCTTATTATTTAAGACATATACCATATTAGTTAATGCTAGTATATAACTTGTGCACGTTTAAAGAATAAATTGTGCCATTATAATTAATACAATTACCTAACTTATGCCCAGATTAACAAAACAGTTAACAGTTTATAATATAAAAAGGGCTTCAACTATGAAATTCTCTCCCAAGTGGGTGGTTAACAATACTGGTTACCTCTCTTATAATCCCTGGGTCAACATCAACAGTTTTTGGCATAGTGCAATTCCTTAACATTTTATCTTTAGACATATGCCTAATCTTATACTTGTTTTCGCCGGAGCACTTGAGAATGTCCACCATGCATGTCTGCAAGGTTAGAAAAACTTTGTTTAATGAAGATGGTGAAAATTCATTATATGCAGTAACTACAACATTAATTAACTCATTGACATTGGTTGGAGTTGCTTGGTATTTGATTGAATCAATGGCTCTAAAAAATCCTAAGTCAAGAACATTCAAATCAAGGTTGTTTAGAGGCTGGCATAACAAACTGATATTCAATCCCAAATCTATGGCAACATCATGAAATTGAACATCTTTAACCTCTATATGTGGCTTGGCATTATCTTGTTGTGTGTAAATGGTTGATGAATTATTATTTTGTGGTCATTTCTCTTTAATTGCAGGCAAAAGTTTATGAATCAAAATTTGACAAATTACATCTTTTGTTATGGACAGAATTGGCTTGGTCTCCATTGTACCAGCTGAGCTATTTTTGCTATTCTGTTTGGCCGGTAAAATTTCAACTATTGGCTATATTCCAATCTTGCCATCAAATAAAAGGTTGTGACTGCCATCATATCTAGGATGTGCAAGTGCAGCTAGAAATATTATTTTATATTATTTTTGGAATGAACCTCTTGCTTTTGCACTTCCTAGAAGATTCATAATTTTTAAGGCCAGGTTTTTATTGGAGTAGTGCATTTTTTTCTTATGAAAATGGTTTTGGTGAATACTTTATGCAGTATTTAAAGAGACTCTACTTTATAGTGCTCTCATTGTAGAAGTTAAAGAGACTCTTTCGTTTCTCAAAATATTTGGAGGTAAATTTCGATACAAAATGGCTGCATATTCTGAAAGCAGTCCTCTGCTTTTCTCCTTAGAGGGACAGATAAATTTTCAATTGTTTAAAAATTTTTATTTTACGAAATTTTAAATTTTAACTAAATTAAAGACACAATCCCTTCTTCTCTCCTTTTTTTTTCAACTTTAGTGTTCTAAATTAGTATGTTTGATATTTGTGCTTAAATTTATAGATTTGTATACTATTGCCATATTTTTTCATCTCTTTTCAATATTTTGGGCACAAATTTATAAAGTATTGTACCATATGAAAATAATTTAATTGTACATAATGATTCATATTGTTTGCATGTGAATATGTGCACTTATTGTATAAGTAGATGATAATTTATCTCATCTATTTTAAAATAAAAATTTTGATCATAAATGCTCCTTAGAGTATTATGTTCATAAATTGTCTCTCTCTTAAGACAAATTGTGATTAATAAATAAATTAACTACCTTCTTAATTCTCACGTTTTTTCAATTTTTTCTATATAAAGAGAACTAAGTGAGTACTACTTTTCACCGTGGTGCAAACAAAAAGACAAAAGGTGGGGCATTTTGCAAGCCAATAGATTATTATTTATGTGGAAGTGAGAAGTTTCTTCTAATGTTGGATCTGAACTGTCCACCTTCAGTGGGTCCACATTAATATATGGGACCCATACTGCATGCAAATAATTAACTAAGCATCAATACATTTATTCCCCTCCAAAACTTGCAACTTTAGTCATTTTTCTTCATGTAATAACCATTTTGCTCTTTAAATATATTTTCTCTATTCTCTTATTTTAGAAAAAATAGAAAAAATACGGGAATTAAAAAGATAGTTAATAAATTTATTGAACAACTCATAGACACAATACTTTAAATACATTTTATGACTGAAATTTAGCACACAAAAAAAATTTATTCTCTACTCATATAATAAAAGCACATACTAACACACAAATAATATAAATAATTGTGTATAATTACATCATTTTCATAAATATGATACTATTTAGAAGTAAACTTGACTTCTGATATCCACATTCAATAGATGCAAAAGAGATTTGATAATACTTGGACATAGTTTAATAAAAAAATACACAACTTCAAAGTAGGGTGTAACACTTTTTAAATATGCACACAAAATTATTGCCTAAATTTAGTGACTTCATGAAGATATTTTTTTACACTAAAAACATCAATTGTGGCTTAAAAATGACAATGTGTCCAATTATATTAGTCGATACAATTTAAAATTGTGCTCTAATTATCAGTATGACACTGACACCGTTACGTCTTTTAAATAACTACGGTTTGATAGTTAAAATTAGTGGTCATATTGTAATATATGATAAAAATTAATTTATAGTTGTGCTCTAATTTATAAAACAGAATGCAACTTAATAAAAATTCTCATAACTATAACATTAATTCATGCATTGAAAAATGATGCATATTAATTATATAACTCATATTTATCTACCATTAGTGTTGTTCGATGTGCAAATATAATTACTTACAAGGGCAATTTTAAAATTTCCTTAAGGAATAATTTTTAATATTTTCTAAGCATCTTTCTCTATATAAAAAATATCCTAAATATAACTTTTCTCTAAAGTAAGAGAACGGAGGGAGTATCTTTTTTCATAACAAATTGATCATTAATTTAACATATCCTAATATTTAATAGCACGTAAGTTACAAATACCGTAAAATCTAAAATTTCAATAGCCTTCTTTCTAATTCCGATCAATTTCTTCTTCTTTTTCCTCTTATTCTCCTTAAACCTATCTATTTTGAGTTCTTTTACTTTTTTTTCTTTTTTCTTCTTTTTTCTCTTCTTCTTATCAAATCTGTCCATTTTCTTGAGAAATAAATAGAAATACATCTTCTTCTTTTCAAATCTGTTTATCTTCTTGAGAAACAAAGAGAAATACAAAGTTGTTCTTCTTTTTCTTAGATTTTTAGATAGAAATTTTGATTCAAGCCACAAATTTTGAATTAAATTTTTATATTGAAAAATAGTTATTTTCTGACATCGATCATTGAAAATTTCAGCAAAAAAGTTTATTAATGAGTTAAAAGTATTATTGTAATTTTATAGCATATGTTAATAATTCATTTATTATTTGATGATATGTTTAATATTTTATAATATAGATCGGTTGTTTTACTTTTTATTCACATGCTCTTAAAGAGTGTAGTATAAATATTTTACCACATTAGTAATTAAGGGTTAATTTATTATACGAAAATTATGATTAAAGGGTAAAATAATTACTCAAATAATATAAAAGGTAAAATGACAAAAGTTGTGAAGCTCACATAATAATAAATATAAGGTTTAATATATAAATTCACTCTTGTACTTGTAAAAAAAAATCTATTAACATACTGAATTTTACAAATATCCTATCACACACCCATATATTTAAAAAAAATAATATTAATAAACACTTAGATATGCGCGGGCAAGAAGTGCGTATCATATGCACGTGAGTTATTTTTTTCCCTTGCATTTCTCACCTTCTTCTTCTTCTTCTTCTCTCACTTGTTAATGCAATAGCTTCAATAATCTCCTTATTAATACAGAGAATTAGCTTAAAAATTGATAAATTGTCTTTATTCTTCACCTATTATATCTGGCAGCAGAGATTGAAGGTAAATTAGAGAAACTGATGAAAGAAAACACATCGTTCCTCTCTGAAAAGCCATTTTAGGCACCAAAAAGAGGATTTTTTTTTGTTGCTGCTAATAATTATTAGGCAAAGGGGGTAATCGATGAACAAGAGTTGGTTGATAAATGGAAGGAGAGAGTTTAAATGAATTTTGTATATGTTTAAAGAGTGGAGACAAGAAGTGAATTGAATTAGAGTGAGCTAAAACTTTCTCTTCGTTAGAGCTCGCAAGAACCAACCAAGAATAGGGGGTGTATATTAAAAGAAGAATTGAACTTTAAACATAGATTTGTTTAAATGATCTAAAATGAAAATCTAAGTAAAAGTTAGTCTAAATCGATTAAATCATGAATTAAACAAGTAATAAAATTGGTTTTGCTGGAAATAGAATTAAAAAAGAAAACTTGGGAGTGAATGATCATGGTTGCTACACATGTTAGCAGCCAGCAAGTGTGTGTGTGCATGATATTAAACTACAGGAGGCATGAGCTCTTAATGGGGGCATGTATAAAGGTGAAGAGTGGTTGTAAATGTTTATCGAACTGGGAATAGAAAAACAGAGTATTGGATAGAATGAAGAAAAAAGCAAGAGCAAACACAAATTTATTTAGTGGCGTTTGCAAGAATAGGAGAGTTATAACCAGTGAAATAAGAGAATTAGATTAATATGTTCTAATACAGATTATAGTTATTGCCATAATGAATTTGGATAAACCAATTGAATTATAGAAACAGATAACGACGTATATATACACAATATATAGATGGATTTAATAAAATTAATTAAGCTAATATAATCTGAATAGAATTGATTTAAAAAAAAGATTAAATATCAAGCTGAACCTTAATGTACAGGTGTAGAAACCGAAAATTGTAGTTACAAGAAGTTCAAAATTTAAAATGTATATGTATGAACAGCAAATGGCAACCAGAGAAAGTGATGTATATACATATGTTTGCACATTATCTTTATATATATTGGCTGGAATTAGTAAATTAGACAATAAGTTTAGCAAATTATCATTTAAAATTAAAATGCTTGAGGCAAGCTAAGAGTTTTTGAAGAAAAGAGGATAAGAAGCGCGTGTAATACACGCTGACCGGTGAGTTGAGGATAAATTGACCTAAATATTTATTAATATCATTTTTTAAGTATATAATTATGTGATATAATACTTAAATTAAAAAAAAAAAAGGATTCGCCCATATTTTTTTTTATTGAAAACTTTATTGTAATGTTGTAGATTAGTCAAAAATCAAAATAATATATTAAAATTATTATATAACATTTTTCTTATTATAAAATATTTAGTTACATGCAAATAAGAAAATTTTTATTTTTTATTTTTTGAATAAAAGAATATTTTTATTTAGTTATATAACAATAAGAATAACAGTAGTACGTTATTTTAATATTTTTAGAATGTTATAAAAATTATTAACATTTGATTTTAAAGTTAAGAATATTATATTTAATTTATTATTTTCTAATATTCTAATGTGTTTAGTTTAATTTAAATATTAAAATAAAATTCAGTTATTCATGATCTACTAGTTTCAAAAGAAATGGGACCAAAATAATGAATTTGATAAGCAACAAAGAGAAAATATATAATATTAAATATTAAAGTAATATTTAAATATCTTTCCAACTCGGAATTGAACTAAAAAGAAATTAAAATTTTTATTGGAATTTTTCTCTTTTTATTGGAATTTTTTGGGGGGGTTTAATAATATATAATTCATTGTTCAAAATAATAATAATAATAATAATAATAATAATAATATATAATTATCTGTAGTCTGTTCTTGGTCTTCTTGCTTGACTTTGCAGACCGTTTTAAAATTCTTGGTCTTTCTGCAAAAATCAAAATGGAAAGTCTCCATATTATGTTCTCTTTAATATCTTCATCTGCTATCCTTTTCTAAGTAGCAAATTTAAGGATCTCCTTGCTATTCTCTTGTCTCTTCCAATTCTCTCTCTCTCAACTTTCCAGGAAAAGTATTTTTTTCCCGGGAAACCCTCTGTTCTATCTGTTTGTCTCTCTCTCTCTCTACATATTTTGTCAAACCATGTTTTGGACATTTCTAGGTTGTTTATTTTATTTGTTTTGATTGTTGATACAAGAATGGGAAGACGAAGAAGAATGGGGAAAGCTAGTTTCAATATTGAAGAGGTTGTAGAGTTCTTCAATCATCTTTATGTTGAGAAACCTCTTTTACCCTTTTTAATTCCTCTGGTTTTGGTTTTATGGGGTATTGAGAGATGGGTTTTCTCTCCTTCCAATTGGGCCCCTCTTGTTGTTGCTGTTTGGGCTACTCATCAGGTATATTGTTATAATCTATGTTTCAACAATTGTTAGATGTTGAAACTGTTATTGCTATTTCTTTTTTAAGAAATTGTGATTTTTTGTTTGGATTATTGGTATCGATTTGAAAGAGGTTTCAATATAGAAGATTTTCTGGCGGTGTTTTATTTTTTCCTCAGAATTATTACAAATAGATTTGTCCAATATGAATCTATTGATTTACTCTCTTTTTTTCCCCTCTTGTTTAATTTCTTTTTACTACTTAGTTACTTTTGGTTTGTATTCAGTTTTTGAGATTCTATTTTGTAACCAACCATGCAGTAGTGAAGTGTAATTTGTCCTTTAAGAGAAATTTGTCCAAAGTAATTGGCATAAATTTTGATACAGCTGGTTTATTATTTTCTGCTACTTAATTACATGATTGAGTTTTCGTAAATTACGAGGGTGTTTCTCAACATCGAAGTTTTTCGGCTTATTATGGATAAGTGATTTTCAGATAATAATCAGATTAAAAATAAGCAGATAAGCGTTTCTGTAAACTAGTTAATAATCAACTAATAATCAGTTAAGTGTTTCTGTAAAATCAACTTATAATTAGTTTTTAATTGCAGAAACTGTTAAAATGATTAAACTGTCCTTGAATTTATTTATTGCATAAAAATAATTTTTTAAATGTCAATTTAAAATTTATTTTGCAATAATAATAATAATAATAATAAAATTTATTTAATAATAATAATAATAATAATATTGGTGTTATCAATAAATTATACAAATAAAAAACTACCATGTAAATATTACCAAATTAATTAGAATCCTAAAATTATTTTTAATTAGACAATGATAGTGGACATTATATAGAGTGGACAAATTTGAAATATTGAAGATTAGATAGGGATAGTATGGTCTTTTACTTGGTAAAAAATGCTTAAAAAAATAGCAAAACTCAACTTTTAAAAAACTGATTAAAATCAGATTATAATCTAATATTTAAGTTTTCAAAATACTTAAATAAATAACTTATAATATAAAAACTGCTTATGATCAGTTTTGACCGACTTTTAAGTTTAGAAACACCCTGTATTTTACTTTCACGATATAAAAAGGCATCTAGTTTTCCGTCACAATTATCTCTGCCTTCTGGAAGGAACTTCTATGGATGAATCCTTGGCTAAAATGATTTTCGTTTTGATTGCTTTTCTAACTGTTCAACTAATAGATGGTGTGAGATTTCCACATACTCGTATCCTTTTAGAAGCTTAGCATTATCCATATCCTTAAAAAGTTTCTTCTGTTCGAAGGAAGAATTTAATTTGCTTTAGATTTTAAAGGAGTGTGCAATTTATTTTATGATTGAAACTGCTAGTTTTTTATTTATTATTTTTTTGGGTTCGATATGGACCCTAAGTTATCCAAGTCTCTTAGATCACTGTTTTCATTATGCTTTGTTCTTGCTTGTCTTGTTCTCTTTCACCATGACCTCACTACTAGATGTGGGTTTACGCATAACACAGATGTATTAGATTTAAAAAAAACCTTAGGCTACCATTCAAGGGTTTCTTGTTGCTCCCTTTTGTTGCCCTGTGTCTTATACGTGGGTGGTTGTAAGGATTACATAGAGGTCAGATAAAAAATTACTTCTTTTCTTTAATCCACAGTACTGCAGTAATCAACGCCGAATACTTGTTGAAGACCTGAATACTAAATGGAAGCGAGTTGTACTGAGCACCTCGGTACCTATTTGTTCTTTCCCTTTCTTTTACTGTGAGTGTATGTGAAATTATGTTATGTAGAGTTCATTATTTTACTTTGTTCACTTATTTATGCAGCCAGTAACACCATTGGAACACTGTGAGTGGCTGAATAAGATATTAATGGAAGTTTGGCCCAACTACATAAACCCAAAACTTTCGACAAGGTTTTCATCCATTGTTGAGGTCAGAATATCTTGTACCTTATAATAGGTTTACAACATAATAAAGTACTGAAATCTTTTGCCGTTTCTGCACAATGTATTGGTTTCAGTGTCTAGACATTTGGTGAGATTGATCTCTTTATGCTTTTAATTTAATAGTTTTCCCCAAATTTTTTATTGGAAAAGAGCCTTTCATATTTCAAATCTTTAAGGAGAGTAAGCTTGTAAGAGGACCAAATCCATCATTAGATTTATCTCAGTTTCCTTTAAAGTCCAATGGTCTTGAGGCACTCTGCCTGTGTTTCAGTCTACACCCCGGCAGAACATATATGGAATTTTTTGATGAATTTTGATACCTTATTCAAATTCTTTTTTAAGCTTTGCATGCTTTGTAATCCCAAGTATTCTTTGATCTCCATGTTGCTGAGTCTTCGTTTCTTATACCTCATGATTATCATTTGTGAGATGCTGGTATACAATTGATTCAGGCTGCAAAACAAGGAGCCTCATGCACTATTGATATCATTTCCTGTACAATCAATTCAACTTCACCTTTCTAGCTATATGAAGGGATTGGCAACTCTTTGATTTTCTCTTTATTGTTGATATGAATAAACAGATGCTTGCACGTACATTAGCGCATTTTATAAGCATGCCTGCATGCACTTGTGCATGACATGATTTTGTGGTTTAGTTGTTTGAATGATCAAACTAATTAGCTCAACCTTGTAACATGCAGAAGCGCTTGAAGCAGCATAAGTCAAAGCTTATAGTAAGTGTTATACTTTCTCTCTTTTTTTTTTCATAATCATGCATTGAAGGACGTGAATGATTCATTAAAAAATTGTGTAGTAAATGTGATGCAGTCAAGGAAAAGGAAATAAGATTCAGAAATTATTTTTGTTTAATTTTCAATTATGAGTTCCAATTTTCTTTTCTAAATTTCTAATAATGAAATCTAGGGTTTAAGTATTATTTTTAGTAAATTTAGGGTTTTACAACTGTTTAGGAATCTTTATTCTAATTAGGAATAGTTTATTAGTTGCTTTCTTTCTATCTTATCTAGTACTTAGTTTAATTTTCCTAGGTAGTAGTAGTATTAAAGAAATCTCTATGGATACTTAATTTTCCTAGGTAGTAGTAGTACTAAAGAAATCTCTATGGATACTTAAGTAAGCTATTATTATTTTTTTAATCTAGTTTCAGAATGGAATAAATTAGAATTTGGTTTGAAAGGCTTGGTGCCTAGTTGTTCGTTTGTATTTTTAGTGGTCTTCTTTTTTATTGTTGCTGCTACAGTACTCAGTGGTACTGTTCACACAGCCCTCCAAACACTATTTTCTCTGTTTCTTCCCTGGTTCTAAACTAATATGCGAGAAAAAAAAAACTGCATTTTTTGTAGGAAAGAATTGAATTGCAGGAGTTCTCATTAGGTTGCTCCCCACCTCACTTGGCACTCCATGGCACTCGTTGGTCCTCTTCAGGTGATCAGGTTTGTTTTTTATTATTATCTTTTAATGTTTATAATATACCATTTTTAGGATTTACTTAAGTGAACATTTTATTTATTTGGATCTGTCATTATAGCTTGGAAGGGGTCTTTATATGAATAAAAGGATGTTCGTTTTGTTACCTTACCATTCAACATCAGTAAATGAAATTTACTGTTGGATCTCTGTTTATTCATACACTTCCAAATTCATATTTTCACTCTTGTGATTTAGTGCTCTAGTCCCTGAATTCTGTAAGTTCTGTATTCATCGAAGTTGTAATGTATCTAAGATTTCAAGTTGAGATATATGTGGATAATGGTGGTATTGATCCACTATCATACATGTTAAATTAGTTATAGCAATGTTGTTCTGTAACTTCTGTTATTGGAACAAGTACATTGACCATACAGTACAGGATAGAAAGATAATAGTTTTATCAAGTGATGTGGCCTTTTCACATTGCAAGTTTTTTAGTGAGCTTTGACTAGACTTATCATTGTGCAATGGTTGCTAGTCGCAAACCAATGATAATGACGTGCAATGGTCATTAGAGTAATTTTTATTAAAAACATAAAGCTTTCCTAAGGATGACTAAATTAGTAAAGAACATATCAGCATGAAATGGAATTTCTCAAGTCGTTTTCTTTTGAATGCGTGGTGCACTTTCAGTGGCCTCTCATTTAGTGCTTCTGATATAAGTGCAGAAAGGATAGTGTCTAAAGACCTGTACAAAGGTTTTATAATTATCAGTCTATGATTTAAGATGTACCAGAACCTTTTGACCTGTCTTTCATTCAACCCAGACACAAGCTTGTAAATAAATGAAACCTTTGTCAGAGATAATCGCTTGGAAAAATTAAGGGGGTGTTTGTTTGGAGGTGAGAATGAGAATGTGAATGAATTATTTCTATTGATGATGTTTGGTTAGATAAAATAAATGGGGTAATGGGACTAGAAAGGGAATTAGTGATTCTTTACCATTCCCCTGTCAGCCTGATTTCTGACTTGAATAAAAAAATTAAAAAAACTTATTTTTAAGAGAATGGAATCAAAATCCATTTTTTATTTTTACAATAAAATAAATATAATTAATTTGGTTTTTTTAATTATGAATATCTCTAAAATTTTTAAATAAAATAATTTTTTAATAAAATTAAATTAGATTTTTAAAATAAAATATAATCAATTTAATCTTTTTTCATATTTTTTCTAATTACAATATCTCTAAATTTTTAAGTAAATAAATTTATTTTTTCTTGAAAAATTAAATTATTTTTTAAATATAAATACTTGAAATAACTATTAATTTCGATTCCAGTGATGTTGTAATTCAAACAGTTTTAAAGAAAATCGAATTCCAATTCTAGAGCGAACCAAACTAAAAGAATAAATAGTCATTTCGATTCCAATTTTGATTCGAAGTTTGAACCAAATGCCACCTAATTTATTTTTTGAAGTCACTGCATGCATTTTACATAATTATAATTCAACGGTGTCTCAAAATCATCCCCTATTTCTTTCTTTTCTTCAGCCAATAAGGATCGTAAAACTAGCCAATGGCTAGTACCACTTTGCCTTGTACGACTCTACTTCATTTTCTGATGATAGAACTGAAGCACCTTGTGTAGATGGTGCACATGAGTATAATTTATACCTTGTGTAGATGGTGCACATGAGTATAATTTATACTCGATGCTTAAATTACAATATGCATCTTATGTTTATTTTCTGCCCTCAAACAGGGAAATATTTGATGAACTGTTTCTTGTGTTGACAGCGGTTAATGCATCTCAATTTTGATTGGGATACCAATGACATAAGCATTATGTTGCTGGCTAAGCTGGCCAAGCTAATGGGAACTGCTCGAATTGTCATTTAACAGCCTCCGCATAAAGGGTGATGTATGTGAATTAGGTTTTGCCTTGATGATTTGGTTTATGAAGTTCTCTTTGCAGAATTAGAGGTACAGAATGAATATATACCAGCGTCACCGAATTTCTTTATGTGTTCTTCCCAGTTGTTAGGCTGCAACACTTATTTGTGCATATCATCCCTTTCCTTATGGATATATGGCCATAGTTGTTTTGTAACTGACAATTCAGTTGACATGGAAATCAACATCAAATGAAATTTTGTATGTTTGTAAGAAGGGGTATTGAGCTCTGTGGTTTAGTCTATTCTAGCCATGGGCTGGGTAACAATGATCAGCTTAATGAGAAGATTCTGTTTATGGCTTCTTCCATTACCTTGTTTATTATGTTGATCATTATTCTTTTCTGCTGTCACCAGTTATAACTATGCAGTATTTCCTTGGAACAATTAGCATGATTAATCCTTGTATCTTTCCATCCCTCTTACTCCCTCCTCCAATTTCTAGTTGGAAGAGTTCAAAGTGTCTCATCACATTCACAATAAATCCTTTGCTTCCTCATCATTGTTAACTCTTTTGCCCATTTATTCTGTCTTATCTACAATGTTCTTGCAAGCTTCAAAAGCTCCTTTGCTAATCATTTTCTATGCATTTTTTCTCTGTGGAATTATTCAAAGGTAATTCTGCATATCATGTTATAATAACCTACTGCTTTCTGTTATGACATGATATTATATTATGCTAGCTGTTACAAGATGTGTATTTCAGGTGTTTACAAACATAGTGTCCACAAAGGACTTAAATTGCAGACAGTGAACTGACAGTATCCTTCTTTTTTTATCCAATAGGCAGCAATCTGACTTGCAATCATGATCCTAAAGGAATTGTTTGCTTCGTGATCTCGCCTTTTTATCTGAAAATTGATCTGGCAACCTTCTTAATCATGCTTTTGAGTTACAATTTGTGTCTGATTTCCTTTAAGGGAGGCATCTTCATTGAGATATAGAAAGGCTGAATGTTCTTTCACTGAACTGAGCCTCTTATTTTCAGTTATTATGATGATGGGAGACAAGGATTCTGTATTTAGCTTTTCACTTAAGAGGAACTATCAATTAGGTTTTGCACTTAATTTATTGTCGATTAGATATGCTGTTTCTGAATGTTGAATGTACCGTGGTTTTTGACTCCATCAATTGCATTCTTAGTTGGTATTTTATGACTCATCTATGTTTGCATCTTCTTTTGATGCCTGTTCTGGATGGGACAGCGATTTTGTACTCATTTGTTTCAACTCCAGAAGTAAGAATAGGCATTGCCTTTGGAAGTGGTGGAAGCCAGTCTCTACCTGCGACTGAGCTGCCTGGTGTTTCTTCTTGGCTGGTGTGTTTCTTGACTTATTACAATTTTACAAGCACAAAAACTCCACTTGCACTTAGTTTTATTGTCTCTTTGAAGTCCTGCCTCTTATCTGGTTTCCTTGGAAAGTTTTATGAAGTAATTTGGGTCCATTGATGCGACTGGACAGATAAAAAATAGAAAACTGGGACAAATGGCTAGGATAATATGCTTGAGACTAGTTCACCTCTAACCTTGAATTACGGATTTATTCCTAGAAAATGGCTAGTGTGTCTACTTTGATTTTTAATAGACATAAAACTAACTGTTCATTCCTATTAATTTAACAAGGCATGGAAGAAAGCCTTAAATAACTTTTAGAACTTTAAGGGCTTCTACAAATGGATGTGAATCTTGGCTTTGAATGATGTTAAAAATCATATTTAATGACTCAAATTGAAATTCTATGAGATTCATTTGACTGGCATATCCTGAAGACTCTATATCGACTACATTTGATGACTGCATTGACAAAACTTAATTACAAAACAAAACCTCAAGCCTAGCAAATAGAAATTCTGATTAACTAAGCTTCCAAGTTTGTTAATCTTGTCCTTTCTCTGTAATTTTGTCCCGAGCTTGTACTTTGGGACTACTATTGTTTGGGCCCAAGCCCATGCTTACTCATTTAGGTTAACTAGCCCATGCTTACTTGTTCTCGCTGATAAGCCACTGTTTGTTCAACTATCTCTATCCCTTTTTGATAAAAAAAATTTATTTTACTCATCAAATGTTTTTGGTACTCATTTTGTGAAACTTTATCTCCACGCTTGTGTGATGCTTTTGAATATTGATATATCTCATTAAAATCCTTTGAGTCTATTTCGTCTACCTTTAGTAATTTTATATATTTCCTTAAATTCAGGTCAAAATTCTCACTGACACCTTAGTTAAGGCAATGGTTGTACCTCGCCGCCACTGTTACTCCTTACCAGCAATAGATTTAAGGAAAAAAGCTGTTGGTGGAATTATTCACGTGACAGTCATTTCTGCTAGTAAACTTTGTAGGAGCACCTTTAGAGGAAGCCCTTCAAGAAGGCAACAATATTATTCTGCAAATGGTAGTGTAGAAGAAAATTTTGATGATAAAGATTTGCAAACTTTTGTGGAGGTTGAACTTGAACAGTTAACAAGGAGAACAGATGTGAGACCAGGCTCAAGTCCAAGATGGGATTCAACATTTAATATGGTTTTACATGAAGAAACTGGAATTCTTCGATTTCATCTTTACAATTCTACTCCTCAAAGTGTGAAGTTTGACTATCTGGCAAGTTGTGCGATAAAGGTACCATCAAACTTATGCTAATTCTTGTCCTCCAGAGTATACATTCATTTCTTTCTTTCTCTATATTTCCTTATATTATATAGACCACATCTTGGCGATTTTTCTGAATTAGGCAAGTTGTTTGTTATGGATGTTTTACTCTTACCAATAACTGAGGCTCGCCTTATAATTGTTTCTGGTGTTGTATAGGTTTATATGTTTTGTGCTTTTATCTACTGTACGAATCACATTATCTGTGTTAAAATTTTTGATAGACTGAAAGTCTGTGATATTTAATGCAAAGACCCTCCCTTTGGTAGCTTTAATGAGATTCATGTATCTCTTGCTAACATCACACAAAGATAAGAAGTTAAAAGTTTATGGGCTTCTTTGCTAGCATTCCATAAGAACTGTTTAATATATACAAATGACACACTTATGCGTGCACATATTTAACATTCTCAAGCAAGTCTCTTTTACCAAAAAAAAAAGAAAGAAAAAAAATCACAAATATATTTTGGAAATGAGACACAGCTGTTTTAGTAATGCAACTATAATATTCAATTAGCTAATACTGTCTTGAAAATTTTCCACTGTTTTTACTTTCAGAAAGGATTGTATGCATATCAATTAATTTACCATCTGTTGTAGCATTAATTGATATCTAATATTTGGACTTACTTGCAGGTGAAGTATGTTGCAGATGATTCAACAATGTTTTGGGCAGTAGGACCCAACCAAGGGGTAATTGCCAAGCGTGCTGAGTTTTGTGGAAAAGATGTGGAGATGACTACCATTTGAGGGGGTTAATTTAGGAGAGGTAAATGTGCAAAATTCTATTGTGTATAGTTTGTTTCCTTATTATGTTAGAGCTATCAAATAATGCTTTATCATTTCACTTTCAACTCCAGTAAGTTTTCACTTCTATATTTAGATCTTTCTCTTGGTCAGAAAAGGGATTTATGCATAATGATAACATATCTTGAATACATGAGGCAAAAGATGTCTACTTTCAGAGATCATAACGTTGAACTAGACATCATAAATGGCAAAAAAACTGCATTTCTGGTCCTAGAATGTCTTTCTAAGCTCAGATATTCATATTCTGTAGCTTGGCTGAACGCTAAGATTTCTCCTTATGCAGCCACCATTCTGAAAGTGTGGCGCCTCAATCAGCAATAGGTGATATTGGGTGTTTTTAACAATAAATTTATTATTCTTTTTACCAACTACCATTTTAGTTGTAGATGAATGAAATGGTTGTTGCTTTCGTCTTGTTAGTGAAATTGGAGACTAAATTATATCAGACTTCCATTATAAACTTTTCATGGGTCCCATGAATTTTTTTGGTCTGATAGTCAATTTTCAAATGCCAAATATATCATTTTATCATGCATGATACTCTTTACTTTGTCAAGCATGAAGTTCATACTTATCATTCTCACTAAAAGATGCAATGACAGCAAGATATTTCTTTTATTTGTTTGCATTTTGCAGTTGACAGTCAAGCTTGTTTTGAAAGAATGGCAATTGTCTGATGGTTCACATCGCTTTAACAGTTTCCGTGTTAGCTCTCAACAATCAGTGGATGGCTTATCTAATATTTCAAGAACAGGAAGAAAGTTTAATGTAGTTGTTTTGAGGGAAGGGATCTTTCTGCTATAGAGAAATCTGGAAAATGTGATCCATATGTTAAACTACAGTATGGAAAGGTCAGTTTCATTGTCTCCACAGAATGATGTGATTAAACCAATGCTTAGAAACTTGAAAATACTGAAATTTTATGTATGTGAAATTATTGTAACTGACCATGCTGCAAAACCTTCTTTTCAGGTTTTCTAGAGAACGAGAACTGCATATGCTGTTAGTCCTTTCTGGAATCAGAGATTTGAATTCGATGAGATTGGAGGGGGGTGAATACCTTAAGATTAAATGCTTTAATGAAGATATCTTTGGAGATGACAACATCGGTAGCGCACGAGTAAACTTGGAAGGACTTGTTGAGGGTTCAATCAGGGATGTATGGATTCCCCTTGAAAAAGTGAATTCAGGAGAATTGAGGCTTCAAATAGAAGTGAAGAGAGTTGATGAAGATGATGGCTCAAAGGTATGCCTCAATTACCTTCAAATGTAAAGAGTCTTCAGTAGTTTATGGCATTAAAATTTTAGGTGGATTAACACGAGATAATTTGCTGAAGACTCAAAACAGGGGGATGCAGTAATTTGTTAACATGGTCTTATGCTTTGTGTAATTTGGGTGAAGCAATTTTATGGTGACCTGCCAAGGGAGCCTAAATTCTATCACTGTGTAGCTTTGTTCAGAGCCACCATTCACTACGTAGCTTTGTTCAGAGCCACCATTTACATATTATGTAACCTTATGACATTGGGGCTTGGTGATTCCCAGTGAATCTTCAACCTTAATGTATGTATTGGTAGCTGGTGATCTTTTAGCTTGTACGTTCTTAATCTAATGTATTATTTTGTTTTCCTCTTCCTTTCTCTTTAGGGTTCCAATGCAGGCTCAAGCAATGGTTGGGTTGAACTTGTTCTTATTGAAGCAAGGGACGTCATTGCTGCTGATCTCAGAGGGACAAGCGACCCTTATGTGAGTGCAATATGGAAAGTTGAAGAAGAGAACAAAGGTTGTCAACATCAATTAATTCTTAACTGGAGTTTTCCTGATTATTTGTTTTTCATAAATTACTATCATATATGAAAATGTTTTTTTAAAACAATAGCACTGCGCTAATCACAGAAAGAAACATAAGTACAAATTTGTGGAGTACTCCTCTTTCTTTTGGTTTGTTGGTGAGTCATGGTTTATTATCTATCAACATAACTTTTTTAGTTGAGATTGTCATGTTTTGATGATAATTGGCATGTATAGCCTGGAAAATTCCATCTTTGCTATTATTGCTTGTAAAAGAGAACCATTATTGGTATATTTTATCAACCTGTCTACTGTTATTGGATCGAACTCCCACTTCATATTATTTTACCTGCTTTATCATTGCTTCATCTTTTAGGTTATGCACAAAACATTAAATCCTCCGTGGAATCAGACGTTAGAGTTCCCCGATGATGGCAGTCCTTTAGTGTTACATGTGAAAGACCACAATGCTTTGCTACCCACATCAAGTATTGGTGACTGTGTTGTAGAATATCAGAGATTGGCGCCTAACCAGATGTCTGACAAGTGGATACCACTCCGAGGAGTGAAAAGGGGAGAGATCCATATTCAAATTACTAGGACAGTTCCAGAAATACAAAAGAGACCCAGTTTGGATTCTGAAGCATCTTTGACTAAATCACTGCAGTTATCTAGCCAGGTAAGAATGCAGTTCTGTTATTTATTTATTTTCTTTTACCACTGTCATCTAAGGCCATGAATTACGTTTAGCTTTTGATGAAATTCTTGTTATTTTATTCATGATAGTAAATGGTAAATGAAATCTCTAGTTTATCCACAGATTTCAGGGTGGGTTTGTATTATTCGTAATATCTGCAAGACTGGGGGATTTTTTTTTCCGATAAAAATATAGCAGTCTAATGCACTATGTTAATATACAATTCAAACTAGAGAGATATGAAGCACATGCAAGTTAAAATTGATTAAAAATTTGTATTTTGTCATTCTCAGAGATTTGGTAATTTAGCATTAGATTCTTAAGTTCCTTGGATGTGAAATGACCTCTAACTATGTCAATTTTTGTTTGCTTCTGACAAACAATTGCTATGGTTACTGTCAAATTCCTATTTAAGATTAATTTTCTTTTCTATAAGGTTTTCTTTCTTGTAATTTGTTTGAGAATCTGTATGGGGTTTCCAATAAATAAGATTATATTGTAGAGATTTGTTAGCTTTTAGCACTTTATGTTTGGTCAATTGGCTTCTTGGTTTTGGGAGAGATTTTTGATGGCTTATGGGAAGCATGTTTACAGTATACCTTGCACAAAGATGGGTATTAGCTAATGTTTCTTTGATATTGTTGTATTACTCATTGTATTTGAAGGGTGTATGAGGTCCTGTAGTGAGCATTTAATTTTTTACAAATCTTTTGAATTTATGATCATTGTATATTCAATTGCTAATCATCATTGATTCCATTAAAGCTGTCCTATAAAATGGAGAACCATATAATTGCTTGTATTTTGTGCTTATGCCCATTCTTTTTTTTCCCCCTCTATTTTTTTTTCCATTAACCAATCGAACTTTGTGCTTGCATTGACAAAACAATAGAATGGTGTAATTTGTTTCTCTTTCACTAAATGATACATTTCCATTTAGTTTGTGTTTAATCCGAGCAATATTGTCAGACAAAAAAGAATATTTATTTCAACATTCCCCTTTTGCAGGATCTATCACAGTATATGATAATGTATTTGCGATATGTTTTGATTAATTTATCCTGTACACTATTTAATCCAATACGTTTATCATAATTAAATTATGTCAGATGACAGAGATGATCATCAAATTTCATTCTTTAATTGAGGATGGTGATCTTGATGGACTCTCTGCAGCTTTAACTGATATGGAAAGCTTGGAGGACATGCAAGAAGACTACATGGTACAGCTGGAAACCGAGCAAATGCTTCTGCTTAACAAAATAAAGGAGCTTGGTGAGGAAATTATTAGCTCATCAACATCCATTAGCAGGAGACCTTCTGGAATTTGAAATATGTTTACCATTTTACAACCTTGCCCGTAACGGTTACTGTCATCATCTTCTTCATCAAACATTCATTTTGCTTGTAAAAAGACCTCACAACAGTTGGAAAAAAAAAATGGTATGGATCTCCCACTCTGCACTTCTGCAGGCCTTATTCTATAGCCTCCTCCATGTTGAGTAATTTGTATATGGCTTTTAAGTAATTTAGCAGCAGATATAGAAAAATATATTCATGTTGTTGTAATATTTATTTGTACATGTAAATGAAAAGATGTTTTTATCCCAGTTGAATTACTGATGATTAATCTTTGTATCCTTAATATCGACTTTCCACCGGACAGGGGTTCGGAAATATATACATGTAGATAATAATCAATGAGGCACGATGAGCTTTGATTTAGTGATACAAATACAATGAATTAAGTGTGTTCAAGAAAATATATATATATATATATATTTTTTATTATGTTCAGTTTTTTTTATTTAATGATATATATATATATATATATACATAGATCATATTTATAGGAAAAGAATGACGCTTATAATTAATAATAAGTTTACATAATCATAGTTAAATTAATATGTTGGCATTTTATAAATTATGTCAATCCAATAAATATCTATACATTTTCATCTCTCATTTTAATTTGTGTCCTAAAATTAATTTACAATTTTTCTACATTATTATAAAATTCATTAAGATCTGCAGATTAATTTGTCATTTGTGTTTCATTAAAAATATTAAAGGCAGTTTCGATTATTTCAAAATAAAATAAAAATTTTAAAAAAAATGTAACTTTGTTTTTTCTAAACTTTCCTTTTTAAGATTATTTTTAAGATAATCAGATATATAATTTTTTAATTAATGATTTTTTAAAACCATAACTAAATTTCCCATGAAAACAAGCTTATTTATGTGTAAATAAATTCTCTCTATTATTCTATACGAAATATATATATATATATATTATATTTATTATCTCCTTTATATTACTTGTCATTTTAAATAATTATATATATCAAAATAATCATTAATTACTATAAATTTTATAAAAATTTTATAATATTTTACTTAATTATCTCTTTTAATTATTTATTATTATTTTAATTATTCTCTTACTATTAATTATTAATTTTAACTATGTCTATATATAAGTTTTTTGTGTATAACAGGTCTTAAGCCCGAATAAAGGAGGAGGATTGCAGTAGGTGACAATCAGCGTAAAATTTTTGTCACATCTCATGATATAAATTCAAATAATAATATCGTTGGGGCGTTTTCTACTTGCGACGCGCTATATCGGAGTCTGGGTGTAGTGAAGAATAAGCAAGGATATAGGGCGTTCCCCGAATACAACGCTCTATATCGGCGCCCGGATGTGGTGCATAATAAATAAGAGTTCTCACATTATAAACGGGTGTGGATAAAAAAAGTTAGTTCAAAATATGAGTAATACGAGAGATACAAATTCAGATAATGATAAAAGATTCTATAGGAAGAAGCATAAGAAAGAATAATTATGGAGTAAGATCAGAATAGAAACTTGGAATATTGGATCTCTTACAGGTAAACTGAGAGAACTTATTGGTACTATGGAGAGAAGAAAAATTAGTATTACTTGTATTCAAGAGACTAAATGGGTTGGAGAAAAAAGTAAAGAAGTTGAGAATGCTGGGTATAATGTGTGGTATACAGGTACAGATAGAAGTAAAAACGGAGTAGGTATAATTTTAGGTCGAAACCTAAAGTAGACGATTGTAACGGTGAAAAAAGTAAGAGATATGATTATTTTCAATTAAACTTGTGCTCAAGAATGAAACCATCAATATAGTTAGTACATATGCCTCTCAAGTTGGATTGGATGGGGAGAGTAAGCAAAATTTTTGGGATGATATAGATGAACTTATGCGAAAGATTCCAAATGATGAAAATATTTTTATAGGAGGAGACTTAATTGGATATATAGGAAAAGACAAAGTAGGTTTTGAGAAGGTAAATGAAGGGTATGATTTTAAAATTAGAATTAAAGAAGGTAAAAGTATCTTTGATTTTGCTTTAGCGTATGGTTTGATTTTGACAAACACATTTTATAAAATGGGAATCACATCTAGTGACCTTTAAAAGTGGACAAAATAGAAGTCAGATTGACTTCATACTCACAAAAAAAGCCAATCAAACTCGATGCAAAGATTATAAGGTTATTCCAGGTGAGACTTTGACCACTCAGTATAGGTTAGTAGTTTTGGATATCAAGTTTAAGAGGTTGACTAGTAGGCCAATGATGAACAATATTCCTAAAATTAGGTGGTGGACTTTAAAATGTGAAAAATAATTATTGTTTAAAGATGAGTTGATCAAAGTTGGAGGGTGGGAGGATGATGTGAGTATGTCATCAAATGATATGTGGATAGACATATCTACAACAATTAAAGGAGTAGCTAAAAAAATTCTTGGAGAATCTAAAGGATATGGACATCCCTCGAATGAGTATTGATGGTGGAATAGAGAAGTGAAAAAAGCGGTAAAAAGTAAAAAAAAATGATATAAGAGTTTGCCCAAGTGTAATAACAATGATACTTTTGAGCAGTACAAACAAGCAAAAAAAAAAAAGCTAAAAAGACAATTAGTTAAGCAAGAATACAATCTTTAGAGAGTTTGTATGAAAAATTTAGAACAAAGAAAGAGAAAAAAGCTATCTATAAATTGCCTAAAATAAGATAAAAGAAATGTCGTGATTTAAACCAAATTAAGTGCATTAAAGATAAAGAGAATAAGGTTTTGGTTCAAGAAGAGGATATTAAGAAACGATGGAAAAGCTATTTTGAAGAACTCCTTAATGGTAACCATAGTGATAACATTGAGGGTTTAGAAGTTAGGCATGGGAAAAATATGAAATACACTAGATAGATTAGGTTTTCAAAAGTTAAAGAAGCTTTGAAGAGAATAAAAATTGGTAAAATCTATGGATTAGATGGGATACCTATTGAGATTTGAAAATATTTGTGAGATACAGAAGTTGCATGGTTGACATCTTTGTTCAATAAAATCTTAAGTACAAAGAAAATGCCTAATGAATGGAGACAAAGTAATTTGATACATATTTTTAAGAATAAAGAAGATATTCAGAATTGTTAAAATTATAGAGGTATAAAGCTTATGAGCCACACTATAAAATTATGGGAGAGAGTTGTGGAACACCGTTTGCGGTTAGATACTTGTATCTTCTCAAATCAGTTTGACTTCATGCCTAGTCGATCAACTATGAAAGCTATTTTTCTTATAAGAGATTTGATAGAAAAGTATAGAGAGATGGAGAATGATTTACATATGATTTTTATTGATTTGGAAAGAGCATATGATAAAGTCCCTAAAAAAAATTTATGGTGGGTCCTTGAGCTTAGGAGAATATCTATACGAGATATCCAAGTTTTGAAGGATATGTATGAGGAAGCCATCACCAGTGTCCGCATCGTGGGAGGGGATACTAAGAATTTTTTTATTTCTATTGGATTACACCAAGGTTCAGTTTTGAACCCTTATATATTCGCCTTGGTGATGGATGAACTAACAAAACATATACAGGATGACATTCCTTGGTGTATGATATTTGCAGATAATATTGTATTAATAGATGAGACTCAAGCAAAGATAAGTCAAAAGTTGGAATTATGGAGAAGCACTTTGAAATCTAAGGGTTTTAAGCTAAGTAGGACTAAGATTGAGTATATGCATTGTAGATTTAATAGCGAGAATAGAGAAAAAGATAAAATTATTTTAGAAGGAATAACAGTACCTCATAGTACTTATTTTAAATATATTGACTCTATTATTCAAGAAGATGGAGGTTGTGAAAAAGATGTAAATCATATGATTTAAAGCTGGTTGGATGAAGTGGAAAGATGCTACAAGAGTTCTATGTGATCTAAAGATACCAATAAATTAAAAAAAAATTACAGCACTACAATACGGCCTGCGATGATGTATGGTAGTGAATGTTGGACAGTAAAAGGACAATACATAAGTAAAATGTATATTACAAAAATGAGAATGAGAAGATGGATGTGTAGTCATACTAGGATGGATAGAATCCATAATGACTGCATTAGAGAAAAAATGAGGATAACACTTATTGAGGATAAGGTAAGAGAGTATAGATTAAGATGGTTTGGTCATATGAAATGAAGACCTGGCGATGTGCCGGTTAGAAAAATCGAACAAGTTAGAGTAGATATAGAGCTAAAAGAGACAGATGTAAACCTAAATTAACTTGGTCAAAGGTGATCCAAAATGATCTTATGATGTTATATCTATTAGAAGAGATAATCTTAAATTGTATTAAGTAAAAAACAAGAATTTATATAGCATATTTCAATTGACTTAAAATTAAGATTTTATTGAGTTAAATATTAATTATTAATTTTAAAAATATTTAATATTAAATAATAAATTTAAAATTTTATAATTAATATCTTTTTGAATTTATAAAAATAACACTTAAAAAAAAATAAAAGAAATTTTTTTATTACACCAGGCGGAGGAAGTATAATTATAATAAAAGTACGGATCCACATCAGCAGTCGATGCCATATCACCTGAAAAAGAACTTAAAAATATACCTCTTATCTTTTTTCAGTCTTATCTTCTTCCTCGCTAGCTGAAAAAGAAAAGTACTAGTTGAATTTCTTTTCTTTTCTTTCCTATTTTGTCAAATATTTTCTCGCCGTCCAAACAGAACAGATTGAAGCATCGATCATCTTTTAGCTCAACAAAAATTCAAGTATTAACGTAGGTTCGAAATGGCAATTGCAACAGCAAAGTTAACGATATTGCCACTGAGAAACTCTCTCTCACTCACTTCTCACTCTGTCTTCTCTTCTCCTACTTCAAAACCCTCATTTCAATCTCTTAGAAAGCCTTTCTCTTCTTCTTCTTCACTACGAACGAACGATAACCCTAAAGAATCCTACAACTCAACTTCCTCTCCAAAGTCTCCTTGGCTCTCCAATTGGGGTCCTTCCAATCCCAATTCTCCAATTCCTAGAAAAGTGATCCGATGCAACGCTCAGGATATGACTCAGCATTTGACCAAAGACAAAGGCCAAAACGCCATAGAAAGAATCGTGCTTCGGCTGAGAAATTTGGGGTTAGGTTCCGACGATGAGGATGAAGAAGATTCCGATAATAATGAAATTGACGGTGCAGATTTAACGACTGTAACTGGAGAAGAGAGATTAGCTGATTTATTGCAGCGAGAGTGGATTCGGCCGGATACTATCTTTACCAATAGGAGCAATGATGATGAGGAGAGTGATGATTTAGTATTGCCATGGGAGAGGAAAGAAAGGGAGAGAGGGGAGGAAGAGGGAGGGAGGGAGAGGAAAAGAACTGTTAAAGCTCCAACATTGGCGGAATTGACTATTGAAGATGAGGAATTGAGAAGGCTAAGGAAAATGGGAATGTTTGTAAGAGAGAGGATTAGTGTCCCGAAAGCCGGGCTCACAAAGGATGTGCTGGAAAAAATTCATGATAAATGGAGGAAGCAGGAGTTGGTTAGGCTTAAATTTCATGAGATTCTTGCTCATGATATGAAGACTGCCCATGAAATAACTGAGGTTGGTTGCTTTTATATTGCTGTTACTCAGATTTTAAGTCTATTGGATATTGTATTTTATATGGTTGATGCTATTCTATGTGATTGTATAGTAGGCTGATAGTAATAACTTGGGGAGGCAATCCCTACTTGCTGTCATTGCTTGTATATATTGTTATAGGTGTAGATATTTGTGCTAATTTGGGCACTTGATGAGATGTAATGTAATATGGTTAAATGCATGTTTACATCCCACTGTGAAGTATACCAAAAATATTAAGAGTTGGGTATTTGTAAGCTAACTGTTTGTGGTGATGGTCAGCGTCGAACAGGAGGATTAGTTATATGGAGGGCAGGAAGTGTCATGGTGGTATACCGTGGAAGTAACTATGAAGGGCCTCTGTCTAAATCTCAGTCTGTTGATAAAGGAGAATCTCTTTTTGTTCCAGATGTTTCTTCCGCTGACATTGCAACAATGAGAAACGGTGATGTTGCAGCTTCAACTACAGAAAAGAGGGAGCTAGCTGTGGGCAGAATGAACTGTAATGAGAACATGACCGAAGTGGAAGCTGAATGTAACAGTCTTCTAGATGGTCTAGGCCCACGATTCGAGGAGTGGTGGGGCACAGGAATACTTCCAGTGGATGCTGACTTACTTCCTCCTAAAATTCCTGGTTATAAAACACCTTTTAGGCTTCTTCCTACTGGAATGAGGTCAAGGCTTACAAATGCAGAGATGACTAACTTGCGAAAACTTGCGAAGAAACTTCCCTGTCATTTTGCACTTGGTATTAATGGCTCATGTTATGTTAATCTTCACTTTACATTGTCCATTAATTGCATTGAATCTTATTCTCAATTTTTTTTAAAGGGAGAAACAGAAACCATCAAGGTTTGGCAGCTGCAATACTCAAGCTTTGGGAGAAAAGCCTAGTTGCAAAGATTGCTGTCAAACGTGGTATCCAGAATACAAATAATAAATTAATGGCTGATGAGCTAAAGGTATGTTGCCTGTTTCGTTACTCGGCATTATTTTTCTGCATTTTCTCTAACAATTTTTTGAATCATTATTATTTTTATTGTATATTAATGCAAATTGTTGCTTCAACAGTGTTCTAAGGCCATTTCTGTTTTGTTTTTGTTTTCTTGTAAATTTTCCGTCTGGGTTTCTTCATCTTGTAGGCAGTGTTTTCCTTTCCTTATCAGATATGACAGAAGAAATACTCATTCAAATGAACAGTTAGTACCAGTGTTAAAGGTTCTCTTATTTTTGCAGATGTTAACAGGGGGGGTCTTATTGCTCAGAAACAAGTATTACATTGTTATATACCGTGGAAAGGATTTTTTGCCAACAAGCGTAGCTGCTGCTTTAGCTGAGAGACAGGAATTGACAAAACAAATTCAAGATGTTGAAGAGAAAGTACGAAGCAGAGAAGTGGAGGCAACATCATCTGAGGAAGATGAAGGAAAGGCACTTGCAGGGACCTTGGCAGAGTTTTATGAGGCTCAAGCTCGATGGGGAAAGGAAATATCTGCTGAAGAACGTGAAAAGATGATTGAAGATGCTTCCAAAGCAAAAAGGGCCAGAGTTATCAAACGAATTGAGCATAAATTAGCTGTTGTAATATTTTCTTCTTTTGCTTTATTTTTGAAATCTAATTCTTTATTCTGCCCACTAAAGTACTGGGGTAAAGCCTTTTTTAAGGGAAAACATTTTTCTTCTTGGCTCTGCTGCCTGCATGTTCTCATATTGACTCAAGCATCTTTTTTATTTTTTAAATCCTATAGGATATAGTAGTTTTCATTTTTTTTAAATGGACACTATCTAGTTCAATGACAAACTTCTTTCATTTGCTACTTGCAACCATGATATGAGGGTGCTGGTTCTTATTCTACTAGACAGTCATCAACTTATCATATAACATAATAGCATTAGAGCTTATTTCTGGCCTTGGTTTAAAGTCTGTCACATAACACTGTTGAATGTTTGATTGCTTGGACAGGCCCAAGCCAAGAAGCTTAGAGCAGAACGACTGTTAGCTAAAATAGAAGCCTCTATGCTTCCTTCTGGTCCAGATTATGACCAAGAAACAATCACTGATGAGGAACGGGCAATGTTTCGTAGAGTTGGCTTAAGAATGAAAGCGTACTTGCCTCTCGGTGAGTGATCTTTAGTCATAGAGTGAACTTCGTAAGAACTAAAATTCTGATAATTGTTATTTGATCATGCACCAGGCATTCGTGGTGTATTTGATGGTGTCATCGAGAATATGCATTTGCATTGGAAGCATAGAGAACTCGTGAAGCTAATATCCAAACAAAAGACTCTTGCATTTGTTGAAGATACAGCTAGGTTGTTGGAATATGAAAGTGGTGGGATACTGGTGGCAATAGAACGGGTATCCAAAGGATTTTCTCTGATTTACTATCGTGGGAAGAATTATCGACGACCCATTAACTTAAGGCCGAGAAATCTTTTAACAAAGGCAAAAGCACTGAAGCGTTCTGTGGCCATGCAACGCCATGAGGTTTTATCACTTCTGTCCTGATTTTTGCTATTATATTTTGGGCTGAATACATAAAATAGCCCCTGAAGATTAGATAATTAACCTATAGACCATTACTTTGAAAAGGTAAAAGCTTAAGCTAATTGAGTGTTGAGTAATAGTAGAGCTGTGATTTTACTCTCACAGCTACACAGCTTGCAGACATGCCACAGGTTCTGCAAAATGAATTTCAACAGAGCTGGGTAATTTCATTTATTTCTTTAGTGTTTATATAGTTCTAAATACAACATAGGAAGTACAAAAAGTAGATTACAACCATGCGTAACCATGCTTAGCTTTTTCTCCATAATTAAAGCCATACTTAGTTTACTTGAATACTCAAAACTGGTTTCTGCCTAACCTCATTAACAAACTGACCTGCAAGTTCTTAATGGAAAACCAAAACACTAGCTTTCCTCTCCAAAATACAAAAAATAACGTTGGGGTATCTTAGCAAATTCTCAATTTCAAAATTGAGCCAAGATTGCTAATATAGTAAAATCTGTTGAATCCAATTCTGTATTTTGTAGTGTGTGCTGAATTTGTGCCAATTGGAGCATTACAGAGTCACATGCACAATGGGGGCTGTGCTGGCATTGCCTTAACTGACCTCTCTTGGCTTACCTTTAACTCGGTTGGCAATTTGTTATCTTATAGGTGTCTTGTATAACACATTATTTTTATACAAACATGCAGGCTCTTAGTCAGCATATATCTGAATTGGAAAGAACCATAGAGGAAATGAAGAAAGAAATTGTAAGTATTGTTTTTTTTTTCTTTAAACTTTTAAGTATTGTTTTTGTTCTTTAGAAATTGTAAATATTCTTTTCCTTCTTCAACCTTATTGAAATGGACTCATTCATCCAATAAAAGCACAATTGCAGTCGCACATGCAATTTCATTTATGCACTATGGTAGCATACATGTGTTGCATATGGTAGGAAGAAAGGGAAAGGAAATATCGATAGTTAATAGAAGGCTCGAGAATATGCATGAGCTGGCAAATTAGCTAAACATTCTAGGTGTGCTAACAGATATATGTACTGAATTCCAAAAGTAGGGCAAGAAGGTATGTTACAGAATTCCCTATTCATCTCTCTCTCTCTCCTCTCATCTTCTTTCTCATTTTGCTCTAAATCTCTTCTCTGAATCTATCTTCAATTATATTATTCTGGTTCTTATTTCTGCTAGTAGCTCAGATTAAGTCTAATCTAACATGTTTTCAAATTTTGTTATATACTGGGCACTGTCAGTATTAGAAAATACAAGTTGCTAGTGAAAGGAGGGAATGGGAATGGGGCCGAAGCCAGAACTTCAAGACTAGGGAGACAAATTTTCTCTTTGAAGTCATGGCCTTGTCCCTAATTGTCTCTCTCTGTTTTTGTTTGAGTGCTATAGTACCTTTCATATAACTGCCATTTTGTAAATGTATTAATCTATAGATAAATTATTTTGATTTGTCAAAAAATAAATTAACTTGATGAAATAAAATCTTAATATATATATATATATGTGCGTACATACTTTTAAATTTACATGATGATAAATAAGCATAAAATAAAGAGAAAAAAATATTAAATCATGAATATAATTTCTTAAGAAATAATTGAAGAAAAAATCATTAAACAATATTAGAAATAAAAATGATAAAATGAAAATCAAAAACAAAGAGAAAACACTAAAAGAATAAACAAATTTTTTAAAAATAAAGATTCTAATATTGTATTATTCTTAACTTAGACGAGTTCAAATTAATTTAGTGGAAGAGTTTGTCCATTTCCTTCTTCTTCTTCTTCTTCTTTTTGCATTTAAAGAGTATTAATTTTTTTTATCATTTTTTAGAAGAAAAACATATTTACTTGGGAAATAAATAAGTTATTGAAATTTGTTTTCTTTGACTTCTTGCATAAGCTAAAGAATTGAGGATAATTTAAAATTTTGAAGAGAAGCAAATGAGGAATAATGAGGAATTCTAAAAATTTTAATAAATATGTATTTTCAAATAAAAACTTTAATATATGTATATAATTTTCTTTTCCAAAAGAGAAGGGGGGCAACTAGCACTTGGCTTCGCTACTGAATGGCAAGTAGAGATAGTTCTTTTACGTGGTGAATTTCTCATATTGTGCGAGTGTAGAATGCTTCAATAATTGATATTTAGTAATGAACTTTTGTTGGTTTTAACTCCCATCATTTCTACAATCATCGTTCCATCATCACCATTTGCATTAAAATTTGAGTGCTTTTTTCTTGATCATCTACTATATAGGGTCTTTCCCTAGAAGAAGACGATGAGAATAACTGGAGCGCAGAGTCAGAGGAACATAGCCAGTTAAATTATCTCTCAGAATTCACCCAAGTAAGATATTTTTCTTTGCACTATTTGGCGTTTGCTATTTACATCATTATACTTTTTTTCTCATGCCATGCGTTTTTTTAATGCATCTAATTTTACTTTTCTTGTTACAGTGAAAGAATGAATAGTTACTTGCAAGGTATAATATTTTGTTTTCTATGGATATGCAGAGTGAGGATGAAGGTTCATTTATTGGATCTGATGAAGAAGACTATCATGGCATTGAACATGATGATGACAATGATTATGATGACAAGGATGATGAAATTGAATGGGAAGGCAATGGAGATTTAGAATTTTCAGGCTTTCAAAATGATGATCATCGTTTGACCAAAACTGGTTAAGTCTTCAAAATTTTCAAGCTGACTGGATGGCATCTGTCTCTTTGCACATGTACAATACAGGTAATCTTTGTGTTTTATGCTATTCAACCATTTTCTGGCACTGAAGTGAATGGGATGTCACATCATCTTAGCTCTTTTCTTGGATGTACCATATACTGCTCTGATCTTTATTCTTAAAAAAACTGTGCTTATTAGAATGACCTGTTGATCCAAATGGATGACCAACTGGAGAATTATTGCAATGCTTAAATTTCACTTTGACTAAATTAAGATACATTTTTGGAAACTGAAGCATAATTCTTTTTGTTAAATAAATGTATTGCATCTTGATCTTCCTTTTTCCTGCCTACCCCTAATTTCTAACATCAGTTTGACTTCAACAGCGTGGATGACTTTCGTCAACATTGCAGCTGGTTGAACAAGAGTTATTGTTTTCCAAGTTGTGTTGGGTTAACACAATTTTTAATGGATGAAATGGATATGGCTTTTTGAGCTGTCTTAATGCCTGCATGTTGGAATTCATTATAAGCACTAATCAACTACCGCAAGCTGATCTGTGCTCTGGGCGCTTGGAGTTTTGTCTGTAATCTGCTATATGTGATCTGTGACCATGCTGGTTGATTTTCTGTCAAAACCGGACCTCAGTGCTAATGCGTTCAACTAATGTGCCATCGCGAGGAAGGTTGTTTTCCAAGATACAAGTTATTGTAGTCTATTAGTGAGGATGGGAAATGGCTCAACATCAAAACTTCCGTTAATTTCTAAAGCATTGTCTCCTAAAGCTTTTGGTGGCAACAAAGAAAATTTAAATATTGTTCAGTCTGTACTCCGTTAACCTGGATGAGCAATCTACAGAGAGAAATGGGCGAAGGAACGTCACAAGCATAAATTTCTCCTTGTACTTTTCAGGAAAAATCCCTACTGTAAAACTTAGATTTATTACACATGGAAGAATGAAGAAGGTAGAAAGGAACTACGGACAGAAAAAATGGTAAAGTTAGCAACGATGCCATCCGCAATCCAGATAATACCAAAATTTTCCCCTTTTTTAATATTAAGCCATACTTTCGTAAAGCAATTAGTAATATTTTACAAGCCAAATAATTTTATATTCTCGAATTTATTTAGACGTCCATTTCCAAACAAAATCTATATTTATATCGAAGAGACTTAAAAGGGAATGGAATCAAATTTCTGTGGCTTCAATGTGGAGGTAAAATAATAAATGGATAATACTCAAAAATAAGAAAAATAAAAATTACAGACAATGACACTGCCTTGTCCACAAACTCAATTATAAAATGCAATTCAGATGTATCGCAGTGGCAATACTGTTACTTCTGAACAAAAGTCAATTTGAATTCTTCTCGAACGTATATCCTGCTTCAATTTCTGTATGATTCTTCACCTGCAACCAACCCTCATCCGAGATGACCTAAAATGATACTTTTAAGAACCGATATTAATCAAATTGATGAAGAAACGACTAGCCAGTTTCATTGCCGAAGCATTTGTTGGAGCTGAAGCACTTGATTCCTTTGCTCAGGAGGAAGGAGATTAATCTGTTCTGGTGTGAGGCTCATAACTTGCTGAAGTAGCGCTTTCTCCATCTCAGGCGTCAACTATAAGCAAAGCACAAGAGAATTTAAGAGTTAGTGAATCAACAAAATGCTTGGAAGATGGTAAAATTTGGTGATGTGATATATTACTGGCGCAGAGCGAGTAGGCTGATTGCCTGGGCCCATTTGCCCAGGAATCAATCCGGATGGTCCTGGAATTGGTCCCATTGTCGAGCTCTCTGGTGGGCCAGACATCCAAGAAGATCCTCTATCGATTTGCATTGTATTTCCAACTTGATTGTTGAACTCAGGCCCCAAGTGTGAACCTCCAGCCTTATAATCAACAAGGACAAAATATTATCAGGAATATAGCAAATAGAATTTCAATAATTAAGGATGTGTCCGAGCATGACTGTACGTGTCTGAAATGGTTTATGGGGAATGACAAAAAATTAAGGCCAAACATGGGCTTCCCACCACAGAATACCAACTTAACAAATAACCAAGGCTTTCATTCACGAATATTCCAGCACTGAAAACATTTTTTCTTCTGAATTGTTTTAGGCTTGTAGAAACCCTGTTAAAGGGGCGGGGAAGTTAAAACAGACATACTGTTAAGGCAATTATATCTAACGAATAGAAGCTCATCAAAATTTTACTGCCTTGGATTCAAGCCCCGTGTGGCTGACATTCATAGCCCAACTGATAATCAAGCTTAAATTTACTAGTCAGCCTGGCTTCCTGAATTCACAACTTGAAAAACCATGGCAGTTTTCAGCATCCAAAGGGACACCCCAGCAACCCACCCACAATTCACCCTGAATTGGCAGAAATAAGTTGAAGGCAAAACATTGTACATGCTAACAACCAGAAACCCAAATCCAAAAGGATTTCCATTGAAATACATTAGCAGCCAGCATTCTTTTTTTTTTAGAAAAAAAAAAGAAAAAGAAAAAATTACTTGAAAAAAAAAAAAAGAAATAAAACACACACACAAGTTAGAAGAGGATTGGAATTTGGGATAGCAAAAAACCATGAGGCTGATGCACCCACACATACACACACGTAATAAAAAGAACAAAAGAAAGAGAACAAGAAAAACACGAGGCTCATGCATTTTATTGAACTTCATGTTGTCGAAAACTTATGCCTATGTGACTAACATAAATAAAAAAATAAAATTACACAATTGTTTTGCGATAATAATGTGTTTTATAACCTTGTATACTAAGAGAACAGTTATCAAGTTGCATAAAGCTGTTAACATTACCGAACATTACCCACAGACTTCAAAAAAATGTCCAGCAGAAAAGAAGATTCAGACCTATTACAATCAGGCATATCTCATCTCACGTTGATGATTTTCAACAAATCCTAAAGTATACTGATAGCATATAACCATCTTACTTAATGGAAATGCAAAATAAGATGATAGGTTTTCAATTTGTGTAGAAGTTTATTCTAATAACTCAAGAAACTATTTGGGCTTAATTAACCAAACTCTTTCAGAGCAAACAGGCCCTGGTTCTTCATCATTTTTTCAGGTGCTGAGAATGAAAAGAAAATTTTGAAAAAATGAAAATGAAAACAGATAATAATAAAATAAAGGTGATTCCCTACTAACTATCAAGTATATCACTCCACCAAAACATTCTCTCAATTCAATAAACTATATATATATATATATATATATGTTTTCAATTGACTATTGACATACAAGCCTAAACAGCTGGCAAGATGGTGTGACAACATAAAATGATTGTATATTGAAATCAACAGGCCAAAAGACAAGCATACCTGATATAGCGGTGGTAACTGACTTGGTAGGGGTGGCTGTCCCTGTGGAAATGATGTACCCATACTAGCTTGAGGTTTGTTACCAGACTGAAAATTTAAATGAAAAAAGTTATTCAGAATGTCTTACATGACACTAAACAATCGCTTAAGAACCATAATCTTCAACTTACATGAAACATGGGCTGTGAAGGATGTTGAGGGCCACCAGAGTGTTGGAAACCGATATTGGGCCCCATTTGTGGTCCATACTGATGATGAAAGCTTGGAACAGAAGGTACTCTAGCTTGTGGTAGCAATGGCGGTTGTAATGGAAGATGGTGAATTCCAGTTGTCTGTAATGATTGTTGCAACTGAGTAGAGACAGCGGACATTTGGGGCTGATGAAGTGGAGGTTGCTGTGAAACAAAATGAAGAGGTGTAGGTAGGTTTGGAAGTTGAAATGATTGTGGGACAGAAAGTGGGGTTAGTTGTGGATTCATATGTCCCTTAGGTAACTGTGCTGTGTGTAGGGGGTGAGAAGGCATAGATTGAGACTGAAGACTAGAGGGAGGAGCAGAAGTAGAAGGTATTGACATTGAAGGTTGATTTTGGTGTTGCTTTCTCATTGGTGGTTGAATCTGAGATGCAACTGCTTGTTCCTGTAAAACAACTTGTCCAGGTAACGAGTGTGAAGCCTGAACAGTCGATTGTTGAGGTGGTTGTGATGATTGCTGAGATTGCTGTGGTGCTGCAGGCTGAATATTTGGAATCTAAAGGAAATTGCAGATGCAACATATGAAAACAAATAAAAGCAATATAAAACAAGAGTGAGTTTTTAGAAAATAAATAAAAGCATACCACTGGAGGAGGTTGCACCATTCCAAGCATAATTTGTGCCTGATTAAACAAGATAAATCAAGCATTATGTAGTGAGCAACCAAAAGAGAGATTAAGAATTAAGAGAACTCATAGATTCCAATTAGTCAAGCCTCTGATGAAAAACTCAATCTAAGCTCAATAAACCTAGACTGATTGCATTTGTTGAGTTAGTAAGCCACGTTCAAAGTCTTCGAACAACTGGGCTTGAAATGTGTGAAGCTCGGTTTAGTTAGACACATGAATTAACTGGTTTATAGGCTTACAAGAGCAAGCTCAAGCTTGGATTGATTAAGCCTTCAAGTTACATGCATAATCATCTACTAAATAATACATACATGCATACTATGTATATATATATAGCACACAACTTATGGCATGGTTCCTAATGTTATACAATGATCTTACGAAGAACAGACATGACTAAGTCCATCAAAATTTCTTAAATATTTTAACTTTTACAAATATTTATTTAACTTTTCTGAACAAATTTGTTGTAGTTTTGTTTTCAAATAAGCATATGGAAAAAGCTCCAACCTCGATTCCACTCATTTAGACTCATTTAACAAACAAGCCAAATTTGAAGGAAATTGGATTCGACTTGTTTGATAATATTTGGAGCTCCTTTGATAAATGAGCTGAGCCAGGCATGCTAAACCTCACTTTGGCTTTGCAACCCTATACAATGTAACACAAACTAATGTATCAATCCAGAACATTGTAATTCCATTAGATGTACTGGCCTAGCGGATCACGAGTCTTGGAGAATGAGGAACACTAAAAACTTAAAAGTTACTTAAAACAAAGTAAGATTTCAATTCAAAGTATACATTTTGCTAGTATTAATTTTGATACAAGGGACAGCCTTTCTCATCCTTCAAGCAAACAAGAACTGAAAAGATAACTCTCTTGCTCTGGCCCCACCGCCAAAACGCAAGAATTTGAAATAACTCATGCATTTTCTGACGAAGCATATCAAGCCATCAATAAGGCACGTTATGAAACAAAACCCTAACTCCACCTTATATCATCACAGTAACAAAAACATTGAAAATGCAAACAATTCAAAACTCAAAAAATGCAAAAGGTAACTTATAATTCCACAGAAAAAAAATATATTCAGCAAATATATAACACATATAAATAGTGAATATTCTCTTTTTAACAAAAAAAAAATACAAAAATAAATAGCATATACCTGAAAAAGGGCTTTCGTCAAGAGAGGGTTCTGGTTTAGGATCTCTCTTGCTTGTTGTTTGTTCTGCTCGATTAATGTCTGTATTCAATTTTTTTAAAACAACACAAATAAACAAGGATAAATAAGATAAAAAGTGATTCACTTAAGAATGATTTTGAGGGAAAAATAAGTGTTGTTTGGGAACTTAGAAAAATCTAAGAAAAGAAAAATTAGTAAAATAGAAATTGCACCTTCATCTGAGACATTATATCGTATAGCTGATTTTTCGTCATTCCGGCTAGATTCTCCGTTAAACCATCGCCGCGAATTGACTTTCCCGCCATTGCTTCACAGATAGAGAGACAGAGACAGAGTCGGAGAGAGACTGACATGCGCAATGTGGCTCGAAGTCGTGATTTATAGTCGGGCTAAGCCCAGCAGGTGTACTCGGGCTGGTATGGGCCGGGTTTACACCTAACCGAAACCTGGCTAGAATATAGCTCGGGTTGAGAAATTGTACCAGCTGCCCTATCCTATGCTTGGCCAGGCCGGGCGAGCGGATTTCTCTCTCTCTATTTATTTATTTATTTTTTAGTATATTGATTGAATGGTTCTAAAATTGAACAGATTGTTTCACAGCACTAAAACAATAGATTTTTAAATAAACTGTAATTATACTTAAATATAAAATTTATAATTATATTATGATTTTAAAAAATTAAATTATAATTATATCCATTTAATAAAAAATGAAAATAAAAATAATTAATTCATTACCATTATAGTTTATTTTTTCAATCCGTCATCAAATTTCATAAATTTTCATTTATAATTATTTTTTTCAATTGCAAAAAATAATAATAATAATAATAGCCTTCTAATTAAGCACTTTGTCTTTGATTGCAGATTAGCTTAATAGGTTAATTTATCTTAATAGCTTAATGTCACATACACCTTTTTTTTTTTTTATTATCTATGCATTTCAATTCTGTTTTTTCAGATTTAGCTTAATGGCTAATTTGAAATGACTAAATAAAACAAAAGGAAATGGATTAAAAAAAGAAGAAGAACATACCGTTTGAGAGAAGAAGGGTTGGCACTTGGCTGAATGAGTGTCAGTTAAGGGGAGAGTTATTAGGGTTTTAAAATATTTTTGAAAAAAATTGATAATATCCTCGGGGCCCCAGGTCCAATTTAATTTCTTTTTCTTTTTTGCAATTATTTTGCTTTTTTTATATTTTTTATGAACAATTTTTATAATTATATTTAATTTTCTAAATATTAATATATTATAATAAATATAAAGAAAATAGATAGAGAATGAGAAATATGAAGATCTTTTTATTATCAATTGTATCAAATATATCATACATAATGAGATATATATAGTAGTATAAGTAGACTTTTGATGAGAACAAAAGATTATAATATTAATTTTAATATGAATGGAATAAAGTTAATCATGATTCTAATATGATAAAATTAATCCAATTAATTAGTCATTCACATATTTCATAATATTTTTTCTTGAATGACTACCCCTATGAACATACCTCGTTAAAATCTTGCTAAGAAAAATCCAGTGGGATAAAAACTTAGCGAAGAAAAAAGAGTACAGTATTAATAGGTAACTTCCTCTAAAAAATACATTCAATTATGATATTTTAAGTGAATATATCATAATATTGTGTATATGTCTTTTGAAAATTAATATCGGTAGTGTCTTTGTGAATAAATCTGCTGGATTGTCAATTGAACGACTTTTTGCAAATATTAATTTTTCCTTCCTTCATGAGTTTATAAGTGTAAAAGAATTTTGGTAATATATACTTGGTCTTGTCATCTTTTATGTAGCCTTATTTGATTTGTGCAATATATATTGCATTATCTTCGTGCAATATATATTGCATTATCTTCATGCAATATTGTTGGTTTGTTACTTTCTATAGGTAATCCACATATTCCTTTAATATATTTGATCATGTTTCTCAACCATATACATTCACGACTAGTTTCATGAATAGCTAATAACTCTGAATGATTTGATGAAGTAACAGTAATTGTTTGCTTCACAGATCACCATGAAATAACATTATTGTTATACGTAAAGTGTTATACATGAATATAACATATATTGGATGTGCCACGTAGGTAGCGAAGAACATGTTTCGCTCTATTCCAATACATTCTAGTTGGTGCAGAACTAAATCTTGCAAGCAAGTTAACTGCAAAAAAAAAATATCTGATCTTGTGTTATTAGCAAGATATAAGAGTGCCCCTATTGCACCTTTATGACTAAAAATTTATTTATTATCTTTTCGGAGACTGAAGAGATCTCCTTTTACATCAAGGGAATGAACAACAATTAAAGTGCTTAATGGATAAAATTTATCCATATAAAATTATTTCAAGATTTTTCGATATATGATGCTTGATAGAGAATAATTCTATTTGATAGATACTCAACTTGAAATCCAAGATAAAAAAGATCCTTCATTTCAAATTCCTTCCTCAAATTATCTGCATTAATTGAGATATCTTTTGAAGTTTCCACTATATTTAAATCATTAACATAAACTGCAACCATAGTCAATTCTAAATTTATCCTTTTGACAAAAATATATGGGCAAATAGGATTATTTTCATATTCATTATTTACTAAGTATTTACTGAGGTGATTGTATCACATTCGCCCAGATTACTTTAGCCCATACAAGGATCTCCAAAGCTCAATATAATATATTTGTCAATGTATTATATGCTTCAAGCATTTTGATGCTCCATGCATCTTGAATCCTTTAGAAATTTTCAGATATATATTATTATCTAATGAACCATATAAGTAAATTGTCACAATATCTATCAAATATATGTTGAGTCTTTTAGAAGCTATCAAACATATCAAAAATCTAAAGATAATAATATCCATGATAGAGGAATATATCTCATCATAATATATATAAGAACTTTGTGAGAATTCTTGTGCCACAAGTTGCGTCTTGTATTTCACAATTTCATTTAACTTATTTCTCTTATGAGCCATATGAGTAAGTTGTTATAATATAATGTCGAGCCCTTCAGAGAATGCCAAAATAATTTTAAAAGTAATTGCATTCATAATAGAGAAAATATACTATTTTCATAATCTCATTTGATTCATTTCTTTTATATATAATATTTCATGGGCCTGACATCTTCTGATTTCTAGACTACTGATCCAAATATTGTATGTTTAGCAAATGAGTATAGCTCAGCCTTGATTACTTTTTATTTTGGCTAATCACTTCGACGTAGATAATTTTAATAATTTTTAGGCTCTAGCATATTTCAATAATTTCAGTTGCAACATATGCAAATATATTATCAATAATAATTAAACCAATTTCTCACATGTTTTTAATTGTAAATGAGATCTCAAAAATTTTTTATACCGAAATCACTTCTAGGGTTACTTCTTTAGAAATATATGATTGTTGATTTTATGTTGCTTTTGACCTCTTCAGGAGTTTCATTTTAAAATTATTCATTTTTTTCTTTCAAAAATTAATATTTTAAACCAAGTGATCCACCACACTTCAAGCGTATATTATATTCAATGACTGTCATACTAATAAGATGTCCTACAAGGACAATCAATCAAGTAGGAGTATTAAAAGTTAAAATATATGATTTATATACATTTTGAGTATTTGTAAGATATCTAGTCATTGATTTGCAATACTGTAAATAAATTAGTTTTGAACTTTTAGCTCACATTAATCTATGCGCATATCAAGATTTGGACAAAGTTGATATATTCCGACTAATCTCTTATACTTTTAGCCCTTTACTTTTATCTTTCCTTAATGGTGAAAAAAATAAACTCACTAAAAATATTATTCTAGAAAATTTATTATTAAAAGTTTATAATATATAATATAGACAATCAAAATCTAAATAAATGTCAAGATAATATTGATAATTCATTTTATTTCTTTAAGGGGATGCAACAATAATATATACACTGCAACAAGAAATTTTAATATCACAAATTCTAAATAAGATGTATTAAGTCGGATAAACACAATTTGCAAAATGAAAAACTTATGACAGGCAGATAATCAAATATAAATTAAATGTGCAATATAAATAATAACATGTATCCAAACGTATATAGAAAGTTTTGATTTCATAAGAATAAAAATAATAATTAATCATAAAATCTTAATAAATAATAATTCAACTAAACCATATTGAGTATGGACATATGCAATACAATGTTCAATGGTAATATAATCATAAAATACTTTTCAGGTGAACTCATATGCATTATCTATTGATCTCAATTTTACAATTTAAGTAAGAAATTTAGCAAAAGTATTATTATGAGTTAACAACAAACAAACATGTGACCATCGAGTTGAAGCACCAATTAAAATTATAAAGTATCTAAATAGTCCATAAGATTGATGGATAAGACCACAAATATTCTCATATTTTTTTGTGGAAAGTCCAGGACTCTAAATATCATTTAAATGGTAAAGATAATTAATTTATCTTGAGCACAAGAAGCACAAAATTAATTATTAAACAAAAAAAATTCTGATTTCTTTAGTGGATGTCCATTTATATTCTCAATAATACATCGCATCATATTTGAATATGGTTGACTAACAAGGTCATACTAAAGTATAAAAATTTTGAAATTTATCCACTTCTGGTGCATATAGTATAACTCAACTATCTTTATTTTTATAAAGTATAATCCAATTAAGAAATTTAAATTTTTTTAACTATGGACTTCTGGTTCAGATTCGTAGAGCTAACACATAAATATTTAATATCATTCTCACTTTATTTCAATATGATATCTATTGCGAAGTATTTTTTGAAACTTATTAAATTTTTTCAGGATATATCTGAATATAATGCATTATCGAAACATCATTTTGTTTATGTTCAAAATATAAGATGGACTCTTCTAGAGTTTTTAACCACATTTGCATAATCAGATATCATGTTAACATTAATTTTTGCTAATGTTAACTACAACAAATATTTTATAATCATGAAGAATTATGAGAGTTGTGTCAATATATATCTTTTTAGCACTTTTATTTTCAAAAATAGTGAAAATTTTTTTTCATCATGACTATTTTTATCAAGATATCATCCATGGTCTTAAAAATAAAATATTATATTCACTTCAAGGAATGATATTAAGCCAGTTAGACAAGTTTGATAATATTTCATCAAAAGTTAAGAATTTTGTTTAGCTACAAGTAAATAAAAAAAACTAGTTCAAAATATTTATGAATTTGTGCTCTCCATATTGTTACTATAGGAGCATATTTGAGGTATAAAAAATTTAATATTCATCAAAAGACTATAATATTTAATAATGATATAATTAATTTTCAATTTCTCATTCGATTAATCAAAAGGAAAATTATTACTTCTAAGCGATCCTGCAGGGATGCTTGATTTCCTTCTCAAATATCTTTAAGATTCACAATATCAAGGTGAATCTTATTATCAAGTACTCATAACGGATAATCTCTTCAAGAAATATCAAAGATAATAAATTCAAGTTTTTTGAGATTTAATATTTAAATATATTAAATTTAAATAAAAATTATAAATTAAGTATATTACAAAGCTATCAAATAAATAAAAACTAAAAATTATAATTAGAGTTTAAATATCATAACTCTAAAATTATAAATAATCATATCAAATTATAGTAAATATCAATTTTTTTTACTAACTTCACACAATATACAAATATTTCCTTATAATTTTATACCTTTTTTTATTTTTATATACTATATTAAGTTATTAGATATATAATCATAAACTCAAAAATAATTATTAAATTTAAATTCTACAAATAAAATTTTAAAAATTTATTTGTTTCTTATTTTAATAGTATATAAATATTATTAATATACTCAATCTATTATCTTCAATATACACACATATATTCTTGAATCAATATGTTATATATGTATACATAATCAAGAACTATATTATATATATGTACAAAATGAAATGCTGTCAACAAAATTCAATAACATGACTTTATTAAAAAAAAAATACTATTGCAAAACAAAATAAAGAACCAAATAAAAAAATTAAATTTTTTATAGCAATCAAGGAATATATTATTTTGTGTAAAATTTAAGTTTTCAACTTGAATAAATTAATAAATATATATTTGTTCATTAAGTATGCACAAATTTTAAGTTTTCAATTTGAATAAATAAATAATAATAAAAAATTTAACTCTTCAACATTGCATTGAGTATGTTACTGATTAAAAGTTAAGTTTGTCTTTATATATGCACAATACTAGCCATCAACAATTTTCAATATGGATATACATATTTACTTAACTAATGATATAATAACTTTCAAATTGTCAATCTTTCTTTATTTACATATATACAAAGCAATAGAATTTATAAAAACTCAATATTATGATATATATATATATAAATTGCAAAATCGAAACCCAGTGATACAGTCAAACCAAACAATATATATTTTACAACCTCATGAAACTTTCTTAATGATTCTATATGATGGCTCTAATACCACTTAAAAAAATTCTAAACTTTAGTCTAATCAAAATTAATCATCATCAAAGAATATAAATTAAATATAAAAGCATACCTTAATTTAAGAGAAATAATTTTTTTTTATAAATTAAAAAATTAAATATTTTTTTCTTTACTATTATAACTTATAGAGACTGTCGTGCTGATAACATGTTATAAATATAAAAAAAAAGATATAGAATGAGAAATATGAAGATTTCTTTATTATCAACTGTATCAAATACATCACTCATAATTGGGTATATATAGTAGTGTAAGTACATTTTTTTATAAGAATAAAAGATTATAAAATCAATTCTAATATAAATAGGATAAAGTTAATCATAAGTCTGATATGATAAGATTAATCTAATTAAATAGTCATTTACATATCTCATAACATATATAAAATTTTATTCCGACTTCTCATTACTTAATAAATAGTAATTCTTTATAATTCTTTATAATTAACAATGTTGAAATCTTAGGACACGACAAGGTATCTTTAGATAACGAGCTATTATTTTTGAAAAAATATCCCACCTATTTTATACTAAGAAAACATTTCATCAAACACACAATTCAACTAAAATAGAATTTCATGTTTATCAACACATTAATATATAATCTATTTCTCATAATTTCAAACTATAGGATATTCTTTTTTATTGTATTCTATATCAATTTTAGATTAGTGAATACATTTTTCTAATTTAAATAAGGATGATTAAGGTCAAATACTGCAAAAATTCATTGATTAATAATATGAAAAAACTAATTTCAAAAATTGGTTTAGTTAGTAAAAAAAATTATAAATTTTATTAATAATTACATATTTAATTTTTAAAAAATTTAACAAGGGAAAGTAAACCCTCGCTAAATTATTTATCTTTTCAAAATCTCTTATTAATTCTCTCGTTAGCTTTTTTATTTAATTTGTTTCTGCAAATTAAATAGAGTTAAAGTTAACAAGGGAAACTAATATCTTGTTAACAATTATGTCTTTTTTTATTTATTTATTTTAAGAATATTTTAGATTAGGAGAGACTGATGCAAACTTAAACTTATTATTGGATATATATTTAGCACTATAACAAGTTATATCAAAATATATGCTTTTAGTTTAGATGCTGTTTACATCACAAAATAAATAAGCTTTCTTCTTCAAATAATTCTTCATATATATGTATATATCAATTGATAAAATAGATAAATTTATTTACTTTTTAGGTTAGAAAAACAGAAAGAACAATTTCTTAAATGTTGTTATTTTATTATTACAAACACCTAGGATGAACAATATATATATATATAGTTTAATATGAACAAATTCTTGTTCACATTTTTAAATTTTGAAAAATTTCAATTTCATCAATTTTTTAGAATTTAAATCAATTTCAACCATCGCATTTAAAGAACAAGTTAATTCACATGAAAATTTTTCCATTGCATATCAATAATACAAATGGTGGTTAATTTCTCAAAATAATACTAATAACATAATAACAAGTACAATGAGAAGATCTTCCATATTCGCATTGAACATTACTTCATGTTTATAACTTGAAGAGCAGATGAAGATTAAAGAAATAATTAAGGACTTTGAGCCACAGCATCCAAATAATTAACGCTTGAACTTAAAATTGAAGTATGCATATAATTAATCATCAAAGTACAATTTTTCTGAAGGTTTTCAATATTTAATACACATCAAAGTATAATTAATACATCATATCTTAATTAACATTAATTAAACCATTATTCATTACTACTTGTTCTCATGTGGTATTTATATATATATATATAGAGAGAGAGAGAGAGAGAGAGAGAGACAGAGACAGAGAGATATGCATATGTATATATATATATATGTTAGTTTCAACAATTTACAGCTTCACCAAATGGAGTCCAAATTAAATGGTTGCTCCTCCTGTGGTTGTTGTTGTTGTAATAATGACTCTAAAACCTTGGAATAAGAAGAGGAAGAAGCTTGGAAACTATTCGAACTTGTTAAATCATTCCCGGAATTCCCAATAAACTGATGAGGAATACTTTGTGTAAGAAAAGGATATTGATCAATACTACTACTTGTTTCTGTTTCTCTTTGTTGATAGTTCCTAAGTTGTAATGCCTTAAGAAGCAAGGAATTCATCGTAAGATTCGAGCTTAACAAGCTTGGAGGCCATGAAAGGGAAGGGAGAGTTGCTGCAGCAGCCAAATTCATGTTCATGTTCATATTTACATTGGTTTCATTGTTGTAAGTATTTTTTGTTGAAAAATTATTGAAAGTAGAAGATGATGGAGAATTGACAATGTTGTTTAGGTTTGGTAACTCAATGTCGCCAAACTCATTGACAATGGAGTTAGTATCACATGGAGAATCCAGAGATTGTTGTGAGGATGTTGTCTGTTGTGGTTTTTTGGCTGCTGCTGCTACTGATGATGAGCTCTTTTGGAATACCCTACAAACTACCCATTCCTCCTGCAAAAAAATAATCATCCAAGAAATATTAACAAGAAACTAACTTTGATATAATCAATTATCTTGTACTTTGCCAACTTTAAAAGGCTCATGCATGGCGTTGTTAGAAGTTTAAATTTAAAAATAATAATAATAATAATAATAATAATAATAATAATAATAATAATAATAATAATAAAGAATATAGCAACATCCAACTTCATATATTATTATTTATAAAAATACTTTTACACCCATATTATTATTAAAAACTTTATTTTTAGCTATAATAAGAAAAACAGTTTTTAAGAATTACAAAAGATATTTTGAAAGAAATAAAAATTAATAGATGTGTAATGAGAATATAAAGAAAATAGCATTAATTAGTTTTTTTTATTATTTTAAATAATAAAATGAAATAATTATATGAGTGTTAAAATGTTAAATTATTTTATAAAATTATTCAAATTGAATTCAATTTTGTAAATAATAAATCATGGATTGAATTTTACCAAATGAGAGTGCAAATTTAAGAATATAAATGGAGGAAGAAAAGTTATAAAGATATTGAAAAAATGGTGAAAGCGTAGCTATAATATATATTTAATATACCTTAGTATGCTTGAAAGGATGTTTGTTTTCAAGCCTATATTCATGCATGACCCAATTACTTTTCTCACCCCTTGGAGCTCTACCCTTGTAAAACACTAGGGTTTTCTTCATCCCTGCCAGTACTCCTCCACCAAATATTTCCTTGTCCTTCCCTGTGGTTTTCCAATACCCTGCTTCTGTTGCTCTATTTGTTCGAAGTCCTGTTGGGTATTTTCTGTCTCTCAAGCTAAAGAAATACCATTCTTTCTCTCCTATTGAAGCCTTCCCTGCATCATTATTTTTTAACTATCAATTCTCAACCCCCCTTATTTATTATATAATTATAATTATATATATATGTATTGTCATGTTAATTTTATCTTCCTATATCTTACATTGTATAAATAATAAGAATAACTTGTTTAGATGTTAAATGTCTTGCTCTTGCTCTTGTTGAGCTAGATAAATGCAAATTAGTCTTCTTGACTGCATCAATTGACCCATATATTTTTATAAACTTAATTCATAACTGCCTATATATAGGAAAATAGTTTAGTAGTCGGAGTATCTGCCTTTCATGCATACATATATAATTAATTGAAAAGTTATTAAAAGTTTAAACTCGAACAACTCTCAACTTTTTATATAAATATAAACTATTGTATTACGAAGCACTTTGTATCTTATATCATTTAACTTGTATAAAAATAATAAATAATAGGTCATATCTAACTTTATATGAAACGTTTGAAACAATTTTTTGGGTTTTTTCTTCAAAAAATCAACTTTTGTTTACAAAAAGTTTGGATTTGGGAAAAAAAAAAAAGAAGAAATATTTTGAAGCATAAATATAAGGAATATATATATCATTGAGTTAAAATATGGTTGATGGAATTATAGTGCTGAAAGTTATCAACTTCTAAAAATTTCCTTTCTTAACTTTAAAGACTATAATTATAAATTGAATATTCAAACCTATATTTACATCTCAAAGAAATTTATCCAAGTGATGATAAATGTTGGTATTCTGATAAAAGAACAAGGAATGAGAAAGAGACAGCTTCTATCCATGAACAACTTCAACTTTCTTATAAAAATTATATTAAAAAAAATGCAATAACAACGTTAGCGAATGATGAATATATATTTCAGAAACTATCCAAAGATTGAAACTCCAAACGCATAACAAATTAATTGAGAACACAAAATTAATAAAAATCACGAGAAAGAACTATCGATATATATATATATATGTATGTATATATACCTGGAAGATCCCAAGGTTCACACTTATTGAGATCAACATCAACAATAGCTTTGGAAGTGAAACTGACATCACAAACCTTTCTTGTCAAGTAAAATGTAACGAGTTCTTCATCTGTAGGATGAAATCTGAACCCTGGAGGAAGATTTTCCTCCATTTTTTTTAATATAATTAATCAAACTCTCAATATAAAAATATTCAAGAATTGAAATCTCAGATACAACACAAGTATATCTATATATATATATGGTTTCTTCTTATGGGATCACTCAAGAAAGAGTTATATTGAGTTTCTTTCTTTCCATTAAATCAACCCTTCAAGAAGAAGCAGCCATGGCTAGCTATGGCAAGTCTTTTATTTTTATTTTTTTTAATTATCTTGATAATTACAGCTAACACTTTGACAAAGATGGTGCATGGAAGTAATTTACTAGAATGCCATCACTATTTGTACGAATTTGTCTTAGGTTTTATGTTCATTTACCAAAACACCCATTGACACTCATGAGGATTGATGGCTATTTATGTCTAGGTAAGAATTTTCCTTGCAAATATATACTAAATTTAATTAAATTGGCATTAATAATTAATACTTGAAATTTTCTTTTTTTTCTTTGTTAATAATTGGATTTGCTCTCTTGAAATTTATTTATGAATAAAATTATATAGTTATATTGACAACCATCTTATTTTATATTTTAATTTTTAATTTTTTTAATATTTAATATATTTAGAATTGATTATAAATTTATTATTTATGAGAATATACATTTAACCCTAGATTATATTTAATTTATTATTTGAGATTTTGAGATTTTAAATATAAAAGTAATATATTTTTTTTCTTATATGAAATTCTTTAATCTCAATATGAATTATGAATTAATTATATAAATTTAAATTGATATATAAAAATTAATTTTGATATATATAATATATTAAAAAGTGAGGTTTTCTACTTTGGGGGTAGAAGAAAAGAAAAAAGGAGAAGTTTTGTGGCAAAGTTTAATGGAGGAGGGGGGTTGAGTCTGGCTTACACCAGAAAAGATTTTTCTAATTTCTTGTGAGATAAAGCCCAACCACCTTCACCCATTTCTACCCACCAAACCCAAGTCCAAATCTCAACATGGCCTTCACTTATGTTTTCACCAATATCTTTTTGACATTTGTTTCTTCTTACATCATCTTGTCCACATCACAATATTTGGGCGTATGTTTTTTTTTTTTTTTTTGCTTTTTTCAGTAAATTAATTTGTTTAATCAAATTTAATATATATTTATCACAATGATAGATAATATATATTTATATATATATGCATTTAAAAAATTCAATATGAAATTTGATATCTAAGTGGCTGATATTTTTTTAAAAAATTTTGTCTAATATTTATAAACATCTTATAAAATTGTTTCACAAATTTAATATTGGTCACGTTGCACTGGACTAAGAATATCTTAATTTTGTATGCCATGTGACAGTTCAAGCCAGATTTTCGTTCTACCTATCACTTCATCTTGAGGATATATATAAATTCATTTTTTAATTTTAGTAGGATTGAAATTATGTTTTAAATGTACCATATTTTAATTTTGAATTTCAGTTTATCATAATAAAATTTATATATGATACATAAATTTCAAAAAATTTTGTATAAAAAAAAAAACAAAAGTGATGTGAAGCAGAAGATCAAGATAGAATATAAATCTCTAATATTTATTACATAATTTAACAGAAAACAACACTGTCAATTTTATAATATGAGCCAACATCAATGTAGAATTAAATCGTTTCTTGAGTAATACAATAGGAAATGAGCCATTTTAATATTTTCGAACATTTTCAACATATGTTATTTTTTTTGGTCAAATTCTAATATTTAAGCTTTTAAGGATGTGTTCATTGATGTATAACAATTTTTTCATCAAATTTTCCTTTTTAAATTGTATTTGGTAAGAATATTGAATTAAAACACCGTTTATAATATATTATCTGTCTTCATTAATATTTTATTTTAACATATATTTTATTTTTTTTTATTTGATGTACTAGGATTTCTTAAATATTCTTAGTCAAATATATTGTTCGCTTTAAAATTGAAGGGGGTGGTAACTTTTGATTCAAAATTTATGGAGAGACTACTTCTCTTTCCAATAAGCTTTCGATATTTTGTACAACCAATAATTATTTTTTTCTATATTCGTAGGTATTCATAGATTAAACCGATTTATGGAAAATTATTATTATTGTTTTCCTCATTTTCGCTTCGTCAAAAGGATATAAAAGAAATTGTAGACCATTAATAAAAATAAAAATAATATCATAAGTAATTAAATATTTATTTCATAGTATAAAAAATTAAAATTTTCAATATTCCCTTTCTTTATAATCATGAGTCCATCTCTACTTAGGCTATGTTTATTTAATAGTTTGCCATGATTTTTAGGGGTGGGCATTGCCCAATGGTTAATCAAATTGATCTACTTTTAATTTTAGTCAGTTCAGTTAATTAATCGAATTGAACTGATTCGATCAAATTTTTTAAATTTATAATAAAATTTTATTTATAATAAAAAATTAATATAATTAAATAACTTAACAAACTTTATTGAAAAAATTAAAAAATAACTTTTTTTGCAATAAAAATTTATATTTATAGTTAAAAATAATATAATTACATAATTAAATAAAAAATCGGTAACTAAATAAATTTTACTTTAAATTTTTAATTAACGGTTAATCGACCAAACCAAAAATAAAAATAACATAAAATTATTAACCGAACTAATCAATATATAATAATCTCAGTTAACTACACCAAATATTTGATATGTTAACCGAATATTTGGTTGGTTAACCAAAATTTGCCTATCCCTAATAATTTCTATAATATGGTAAGATCCAATTTCATATTTATTTTGATTTCCATCTTAATTAATTTATAGTATAATTTTTATGGTAATCTCATTATTTAAAAATTATAAATTTTAATAAATTTATTAAATCATTAATTAATAATTTTTTATGGTTTTAAAATTTTATCTTTATAAAATAATATTGATAAAATATTAAATATTAAACATGTATTTTTAATATTATTTATTTTCATAATATACTATATATTATAAAATTTGATTAAAAAATAAAAATATTTTATTTAATTGTATTATATTATATTATTTTTCTAATCATAACAAACAATATTTATATAATATCATAAATATATAATATTATACTTCATCATATATTATTAAATTATATTGTCAATTATCTAAATTGACCCTTTGTAACAAAAGAGAATGGTTGTTTAGGGGATTATATATATATTTTTTTTATCGTGAAAAAAGATATTACCATATATCCATATATGAATTAGAGGTTATAAATTTTTTTTTTCCAATCCTCTAAATTTATGTAAACCTTTTTAAAGAAACATGTTTGACTTATAACTCATTTATTTATAATTTTTTTTGAAATAAATTCACAATATATATGATTCTTTTTACTGAAAATAAATTTTCAAAATTACTTTTTGAAAACTTAATATCAAAAATATAATATGACTAGATAAAAATTCATTCAATTTGGATTGAAATTCTTTTTGAAAATTATCCAGTGTCATAATTCATTATGCTGTGTATGAGAGCACTCTCGCATCATATATATAAATACTCATTTGAATTATAAAATATTATCCATGTTAGAATTTAGAACGGTTCATAAAAACCATATTTAGATAAAAATATAATCTCTAATCTATATACAAATTAAATTAGCATAAATTAATATTAATTTATGTACAATTCAAAAATAGGATATTAATTATTTATTAAAATATTAACATATTTCTATCTTAAAATTTTGAATAAGATTATTTTTTATTGTTATTCTTTTTTACTATAGGTGAGATTTTATTTTTTTTCCTTTTAAACAAAGAGATTAATGTAGTACTACACAGAGGCGGCTTGACCCTAAAGCCTCTAAAGGGACCCAAAATTTTTTAATTAATTTCCTTTTATGGTTATCCCTTTCTATAAATAAGTGATTTGATTTCAAGATTCTTAGTTAGTAATCAATGCTAAAATAAGTTAATCAATGCTATAAAAAAGAAATTTAATTATCTTTCTAGTTTCCACTAAAGTAGTATTACTAATCTATAAAAAAACTAACGTTACAATTTTTCTCATGCAAGTTGGAAAGATTATAATCAAATTCTATCTTTTCTTTAGTTTTCACGCAAGAGAAGCAAAAAAAAAAAAAAAAACTCTACTTTTTTCTTATACATGCTATTTCATTAAGAGATAAGAAGAAAAAAGTTGTAGTTTATTGATTTGAATTAAAGTCATCCGTAAAATCACTTAGAGTCATCCGTGACAGTGAATCAAATATTGCAGCCTCTTTGAAACTTTAAAATAATAAGGTTTTATTGCTCTAAGATTTTGTTCTATTTCCACTCTTTGTTTATTGTATTTTTTTTCCCTTCTATTTTATATAAATCACATGTATCGTATGTGTAGTTGCCTTGAGTTGTTTAAGAGTTTATAATGTCAACTTGAAAATACGCATCTGGTTACTCAAAACTCAAAAAAAAAAAAATAGTTGAAGCTTTGATAGAATCGGAAAAAGGTGCTCTTGATAAATTTATAAAAGCTAATAAAAATAATAAATTAAAAAATATTGGTGATTGTTCTTTGAATGAACAAGCTAATAACATAGATCTAAATGAGAATGAAATTATGGAGGGACAAGAAGAATTAGTTAGTGAATAAATTTATAATGATCTTGAAACTCCTAGTGAAAATGACCAAAACAGTTATTTTGATGATTCCATCCCTAAAAATATTTATGATCCAAGTCAATGGATATATATTGATTAAAAAATTAAGAGATTTATTAGTAGAAAGGAGTCCTATTAAAATTACTGACATAGATTTTTCTAAAGATAGATACTCAAGACACTTTTCATCAACATTTTATATTCAAAAATTAGCGAACGGAAATAAACATGAAAGAAGATGGTTAGTGTATTCTAAAGACTTAGATAAAGTATTCTGTTTTTGTTGTAAATTATCTAGTGTAGCTCATAATGCAAGTAAACTAGCTACTAAAGATAGTAATAATTGGAGAAATCTTAGTACTAAATTAAAAAATCATGAGATAAACAATGAGCATTTCACTAATATGACTTCATGGATTGATTTACAAATGAGATTAATGAAAAATAAAATAATTGATAAACATGCTTAAGATCAAATAAATAAAGAAAAAGAACATTGAAAAAATGTATTATTACGAATTATTGCGGTGGTAAAAATTCTCGGTAAAAATAATTTGGCCTTTCGTGGAACTAATGAAAAAATATACCAAGAAAATATGGAAATTTTCTAAGCCTAATTGAGATGATAGCAGAATTTAATCCAATAATGCAAGAAGATAATCGACGTATTAAGGATGATAAAATTTATAATCATTATCTTGGACATAATATACAAAATGAACTGATAAACTTATTAGCAAGTGAAATTAAAATAAAATTTGTTAAAAAAGTTGTGGATGCAAAATATTTTTCAATCATATTTGATTGTACTCGAGATGCAAGTCACCAAGAGCAAATGTCTTTTGTGTTATGTTGTGTGGATATTTCCTCTGGCCCAATAAAAGTTACAGAATTTTTTTAGAATTTTTAAAAGTATATGATACAATTGGGAAAGGACTTTTTGATGTTGTTGTGGATGAATTAAAAAATATCAAAGTGGACATAAATAACATGAGGGGACATGGATATGATAATGGTTCTAATATGAAAGGTAAACATCAAGACAAATATTTTTAGATATTAATCCTAGATCATTTTATACTTCATGTGGTTGTCAGAGTCTAAATTTTGTTTTATGTGACATGACTAATTCTTGTACTAAAGCTACATTATTTTTTGGTATGTTACAATGTATATATTCACTATTTTCTTTTTCTACTAAAAGATGAAAGATTTTACAAGATCATATTCCTAATCTAACTATTAAATCATTATCACAAACACATTGGGATAGTAGAATTGAAAGTGTTAAAGCATTGAGATATCAAACTCTACAAATAAGAGACGCTTTATTAGAATTAGTTGAAATTAGTGAAAATCCTAAAATTAAAAGTGAAGTAGAATGTTTAGCTACATATGAGCTTGAAAATTTTGAATTTTTGTTGGGTATGACTATTTGGTATGAAATATTATTTGCTATTAATTCTGTAAGTAAAAGTTTACAGTCAAAAGATATGCATACTGATGTTGCTATAGAACAACTAAAAGGTCTTCTTTCATTTTTTAAAAAATATAGAAAAGATGAATTTGAAAATACTATGATTTCTATCAAAGAAATTGCTGTTGAGATAAATATAGAGCCTAAATTTCATAAAATAAAAAAAAATGCACCATTCGTAGGAATAAGAGATTAGATGAGAATGTTAATAATGAAACAATAAGATCCCCTCAAGAGTCATTTAGAATTGATTATCTCTTATATGTTGTAGATCAAGCTATTTATTCACTTCAAAATATATGTGAACAATTTAAAGTGTATGAAAATATTTTTGGTTTTCTATTTAGTATAAGAAAACTGAAATCACTCAATGATGAGAAATTAGAAAAAAATTGTCTTAACTTTAAAAAGCTTTTAAAACACAATGAAAACTTAGATATTGATGGTTTGGATTTACTTTAGAGTTAAAAGTTTTAAAAGAAATTATACAAACATAAAATAATAACACTCCAATTGACATACTCAATCATATTAAAAAATTTGATTATTTACCAAATACATATATTATTTATAGAATAATGTTAACAATTCTTATAATCGTTACTTCAGCAGAAAGAAGTTTTTCAAAATTAAAATTAATAAAATCTTACTTAAGATCACCAATGTTTCAACAAAGACTTAATGGATTGTCTCTGTTATCAATAGAAAAAAATATAGAGAGATTTTGACTATAAAAATCTAATAAATAATTTTACATCTCAAAAAGTTAGAAAAATAAATTTTAAGTGATAAATTTATAATTTATATGAAATCTACCAGAAAATGACTCATTTTTTAAATTTATTTTAGTTCTTTGTACATATTAAGACGCCCTGGTACTACATACAAATCAAGTGGATAGCTTATAATACAATTTTATAATAAAATATATAAAGAAATATATAAAGAAAATTATATGATATTTCACTTTTTTAAAATTAAAAAATATAATATAATTTTTAGAAAATTTTAAAAATATATTTTTGTTTTATTTTAACTAAAATTATATTATATATGTATACTTTTGACATACTGTATAAAAATAAATGTATATCACAAAAATGGATATTTTAAAATTAAAGATTAAAAAATGAGAATATATATATATGGGGTGAGCTTGAAATAATTAACGATTGGGATATGGACACTGAAAGGTCTATCAAAGGGTGCTTCTGAAATATTGTGTTTAATTATTTTAATAAAGATTACAAAGGAGTGGTTAAAATGGTCACCAACTCATACGACTGTGTTCTTTTGCTAACCATTAATTTCCTGTTTTCTTCGAAGCCCTTATTTATTTCTATCCTAATTATTAGAAACTTCTATGTACTTTCTCTGATTTTCTTCATTTCGATCTTCTAGAAACTCATTTGTTAAATTTAATTATTCACTCTCTTTAATTTCTTTATCTATATCTTTAATTACATGTCAAGTTTGAAAGTTACTCTAAACCAAAAAAAAGAAATATTTGAAAAGTATTATCTATAAATGTTTTTTCTTCATATCTTCTTCTAAAAAGTAATTTTAAATTGTAATTTAGTTATTATAAATTCTACATGTATAATAAAATTTCAACTCTAGAATTTTTTTTTATTTAAATTTACGTTATGTTTCAACTAACTCTCTTAAAATATAGATTTCAATTAAAATTTACACATACCAATATAGCTAGATATTTAATAATTTTTATTAATTGATGTATAAATATATAAATTTGTCTATAAATTATTTGTACATTTTTGTTCAAAATTATAAAAGAATGTTCAAATTTAAAATAATAATAAAATTTATATATCATAATATTTTGAAAATATAAATAAAATAAAATAATAAAATCCATGCGTAGAGCATACTTGCGACTAATCTATATATGTATTATTATATATAATTATAAAGCTGAAGACAAATAATGAATTTTATGTTGTCACGTAAATTGAAAAAAATATATAAATTATAAATTTTTATAATCTATTATTATAAAAATTAGAATTCAAAAAGTCACTAATTTAAAAAAATAAAATTAAAATTTAAAAGTCAAAAAATTAAAAAGACAATAAACAATTAAGTATTATTTCTTGTCATTTAGAAAATATTATTAATTAAGAAATTAGTAATTAATCGGTTAGAATTTTAATTTATTTATAATTTCAAGAAATAAAATATGTACGTATAATATAGCTATATTTAAGAGCTCGTTTAAAAAAAAAACCTTTTTGCTACTTTTTAATATAAAATTACCTTAATAATTTTTTTTTGTCATTGTATTTATATAGATTTCAATTGAAAATTTTATACTGATTGGTGTAAATAATATCTTTTTATTACTTTTCAATTTAAGCATGTATACATATATATATTTATATAAAATTCATCCATATATTTTCTATGTATTATATTTAAAAATATTAGAAATTTAACAATGGTAGTAGTACACATATGTATTAAAATATTTTTAAAAAACATAAATTATATAGTGAAAAAAATACCAAAATTTACCTAAATATTGAAGTATAGTCTAGGGGTTAGAATGGGTTATCCGTGCCAATTGGAATTATTTAATTGGGTAAGTAAGGTAGCCTCCCATTTCAAAGGTAGAAATGTGTTAATTAGACATTGTAAGCAAGTTGGTGAATTTTATTTTTTTTTTATTTTTTATTTTTCTATACAATATACGCCGACCACTTCCTCGAAACAGGATCATTATTTTTAACAGTACCCCAAATAAAAATGCCATACTTATTGCCATCTATAGGCAATTGTTTAATCATCTATAGTTCTATACCGACATGCTCTGTCTTTCTTATATATAAGAAATCATCATTATACAGAAATTCAAACGCACTTTTACATATTTCAAAGGTTGATGTAATTGATAAAGGGTTTACTATTTTTGATAATTTATTTGTTTTCATTTTATAATAAGATAAAGTTAATATGAGAAGGTAAAAAAAATATTAACTTTATTATTTATAAAAAATAATCCCTGTCTCATTTTTTGTCATGCAAATGGGGCATATTTATCTCCGTTTTCGCTCCTATAAGAATACCCATGAGAATTTATATATTTTTTTATTTTTAAAAAATTAAAATTTAATAATATAAAAAAATTAATAATTTATAATAAGAGTATACTTAATAAGATAACAATCCAATAATTATATATAATAAAATTTTAAAAATATAATAATATAAAATATATTAAGTTAAATTTATTTTACTTATGTAAATAATTAAAATACAACATATATTATATATATAATGGGTCTCCAGTGGGTGGTGACATGGATCCCCGCAGCACCCTAGTCAACAGAGAGAATTTTCTCCCCGTCTCTATCCCACGGAGGATAGATATGTGGAATCTCCGTCTCATTTAGGACAAATCTTGGCGGAAAATAAAAAATTTTCACCTCAACGCTAATTGTAATTTAGCTTAATCTCTAGACCATTTGCGAAGAGAGTTTGCTGATTGTATACCAAAATAGGAATTGAAGAAGCCAACAACATTGGTATAATATCTTAACTTTTGTTTTTAGTTAACTTGTGATGCCATGCAGGAGTTCTTTCATGATAATTTTTTTATTGCGTAGCTGTGATTAATGAAAGTTCAATGGCTTTTGGTTTTGATTAGTTGTCCTTCTATGAATGTTGTTAATTGTTTGTGGGTTTTAATTAATTATCATTCTATGGATGCCATTAATTATTCTATTGTTTTGATTACTTGTTAATATCGATTACAAAATCAATGGCTTAGAAAGTGTGACTAAAATCATTTATAAATGGAGTGTTCTAAAATATCAACTGATATAAAAAAAAAAAGAAAAAATGTCACTTGATATAAAAAAAATATCAGGGAATTCAAAATTGAACTTGAGAAGAAGCATGAACTCTACTTTGGAATTAGGGTACAACTCCATCACATAAGAGGCGAAAGTTGTCAAGAGTGTAGGAGACGATGACTCTTCTAGTATGGAAAATGCTGATAAAAGTATGGCAGTGGACTCATATGAGTTTGAGTCGGCTTGAGGCTAGATTTTCTCTACCTTTTGTTTATTTCTTTTATATGGATGGGTATATCATGATTTGGAATGTACAAGGGTTGGGTTCTAGTACCACTGTATCTATTGTTAAAGATTTTGTCAAGCAATATAAGATCTTTGTATTTATTCTTTTAGAAACTAAAGTAAATGGTAGAAGAGCTGACATTGTTATTTGCAATCTTGGCTTTGCTCATTCCTTTTGAGTGGAAGCAATAGGATTTCCAGGCTGTATTTGGATCCTGTGGCGTGATTCAATTTTGATTGATGTGATTTCATATTCTTATCAGATTATTAATCTCAAAATGAAATTCCCTAATACTCCAGAATTTATATTTTTAGCTATTTATATTGCTCCCAGTGGCGTGTTTAGAAATAGCTTATGGGAGTAGTTGCATCATTTTTCTAATGGCCTTTCTGGAAATTGGTGTTTAGCTGAAAATTTTAATTCATTTCTCCATTCCCATGAAAAGTTAGGTGGCTCGGCCAGAGGTAGCAAGTCGTGCCCACTCTTTCACAATTGTGTTCACTCATGCAAATTGGTGGATCTTAACTTCAGGGGACCAAAATTTACTTGGCAGAGAGGCAATGTGTCTGAATTTCTAGACAGATGACTATGTAATATGGATTGGAAAATTATTTTTGATGAGGCCTATGTTCAACATCTCCCTAAATTCGGATCAGATCGCTGACCTCTTCTTCTTGTGCTGAATAATCCAAAGGTTGATAACATAAGAGCTCCTTTTCGCTTCGTTGCTCCATGGCTTCTTAATAAGGACTTCAAAAATTTTTTGAAGCACATTTGGGTTGACTGCGACAACATGTCCACCTTTATGTATGATTTAACCGATAAATTGGGTGTTTGGAATAGAGAAGTTTTTGGAAATGTATTTTATATAAAAAAAGAATCTTCTTGCAAGGCTTCAAAGCATTGAAAAGGCCTTGGAATCTCATCCTTCTACTTTTTTGGAAACACTAGAGGGAAAGCTAAGGTTGGAGTATGAATTGGTACTCAACTATGGGGGACTTTATTGGAAACAAAAGTCACATTCTAATCAGATACAATGTGGAGATTGAAACACTGCGTATTTCCATGCAAAATGGAGAATGTGTAAGCATAAATCTTGTGTTGTTAATTTGAAATTGCAGGATGGCCAATGGTGCTCATATATGGCTACCTTGTTGTCCCATTCTATTTGTTTCTATAAAACTTTATATACTGAGGATTGTGATCTTGCTCCTCCTTACCCCATACAAGGTAAGTTTCTTATTCTAAGTTATAATGAGTTAACTAATCTGGTTTGTAAAGTTATAGAGAAAGAAGTGTATGATACCTTATTTGATATGAAGCCCTCGAAAGCTCCTGGTCATGATGGGTTAAATGCAGCCTTTTTTCAATCTTGCTGGGACATAGTCAAGAACTTCCTTTGTAATTTTATCTTTGCCACTATGGAAGGTCATTCTCTTAATGAAACCATATGTAAGGCGATCATAACTCTTATTTCCAAGAAGGATGCTCCTATTTCTATTTCAGACTTTAGACCCATCAGCTTGCTCCCAATTGTTTTTAATGTGTTGATGAAAATTATATCAAAGTGAATTTGGAAAAAGCTTATGATATGCTACGATTGGACTTTATTTATGACTCCTTGATAGATGCAGGTTTTCCAGATCAATTAATTAAAGTGTTGGTGAATAGTTGGAAAGTAAGCAATTCTAATTTATCTTGGAATGGGTCTATTTCTAAAAAGTCCAAACCTTCGAGAGGAGTTAGACAGGGTGATCCTTTATCACACTATTTGTTTGTTTTTTGCATGGAAAGGTTGTCTCAGGGAAATAATAAAGTTGTTGCTGATGGTATTTTGAGATCAGTTCGATTGGGTAGGAATGGTTATCCTTTATCCCATATATTTTTTGCTGATGATTTGGTTCTTTTTGTGAAGGCATCTTTATATCAAGTAAATGTGGTGATGAATGTTCTAGATGATTTTTGCATATGTTTTGGTCAAAAAGTTAATAAGAGTAAGACGACCCTTAGTGTTTCTAATAATGTTCATTCGGATATGGCTGCTAAAATTAGTTGTTCTACCAATTTCAACTTGACAGATAACTTGGGTCTTTACTTGGGAGTTCCAACTTTACATGGTAGATCTGTTAAGAAGTATTACTCTTATTTAGTGGATAAAATTCATAGATGGTTATCTGGTTGGAGAGCTAATTTGTTATCTATGGCTGGTCGCATTACATTGGTGCAATCGGTTATCATATCGATACCTTTCTATATTATACAGGCTGCAATTCTTCCTATGGGAATCTATGATCAAATTGAAGCTCTCTATCAAAATTTCTTATGGGGGAGTCATGATGGAAGTGATAAAATCACCTTGTTAATTAGGAAAAACTCTGTTTACCCAAGGAAAGATGGGGAGTCGGCCTACGACGCCTACGGTATATGAATCAATCCTTCATTATAAAGCTTTGTTGGAGGTTCCTTTAGGAACCTGACTCTCTTTCGGTCCAAGTTTTAAGAGGAAATTATAAAGTTTTCAAAGGTTCTCCTTCTATTCCTTCTAATTCCTCAAATCTGTAGAGGAGCTTCTGTAAAAATTAGGTTTTGTTAAATAATAACATTTGTTGGTTAATTAGAAATGGTAGCTCGGCTTGTTTTTGGATTGATTGTTGGTTGGAGGATAAACCATTGAGTCTATATGTTGTTGGGGATATCCCAATTCATTCTTTGGATTGTAAAGTTATTGATGCCTGCAACTCTAACAGATCATGAAATTGGAATTTATTGAATAATTATTTATCTAATGAAGCTTTGATGAAACTTGCTTCTTGAATGCCACCAAATCCAAACTTGGATCTGGATTTTCGCTACTGGCGACACACAGCCAACAAGAACTATTTTGTTCATTCTGGTTATGATGTCATAATATATTTTGATTATTCCTCAGTGAATAGTTTATGGAAGCTTGTTTGGGGCTGGCTCGGTCCACAAAAGATCAAATGCTTTTTGTGGCTACGTGGAATTAATTAGCTACTTACAAATGGAGAAAGAACCAGAAGACATCTTGCTTCCGATGACAGGTGTGTGCTGTGATCTCTCTAGTGAATCTGTGTTACATGTTTTAAGAGACTACCCTTACACCCAAAATGTTTGGATTTATTTTATAAAACCTGAGTGCTTGGTCAATTTTTTTGATTTGCCACTACTGGAATTGTTAAAAGGAAAATCTTGATAATTCTTTTTCTAGCAAGAAGGCATGTGACTGGGCTATCTTTTTTGGGTATATATGTTGCTTCTTGTGGCAATGAAGGAACTCCTGTATATTTCGTAATGAGAGAGTACCCTTTTCATCAAAGTAAATTATTATTCCAAAAGCTTCTCAAGCTTGTATTGAGGCTCAAACTTCCTTGTCTGTTATTGGGGAGACTTTGGGAGCTAGAAAGGAAATTTTCATCAGCTGAAAAACTCCTTGAGTTAGTTGGATTGCTCTTAACTCAGATGACACATTTCGCAATAGTAGCAATCAAGCAACTTGTGGCGGTGTCTTCTATAATCATAATAGAATCTAATTAGGTGGCTTCTCATTGAAACTTATAGAACACAATGCCTATAGAGCTGAACTATGGGGGCATCATGGTGTGTCTACAAGAAGCTTGGAGGAAAGGTTAGAGGAAACTCTTGATACAAGTTGATAATGCTAATGTTCTTCGGGCAATCTATCAGGAGGGTGACTGTAATTTTTTACATCGAGACCTCATTAGCAGAATTCGATCTTCTTTATCTCAAAATTGGCAGTGGAACTCATCCACGTCTACAGAACAACCTAGCAGATCATATGGCTAATATAGCTTTTAACCATGTGGACAATTATTATTGGCATGAATTTACTCCTTCTAGTGCAAGAATGACTCTCCAAGCTGATTCAGTTGGTGTTTATATTACCCGATGGGTGGCTAATTAGTGTTTCTTTGGTTGTTTTATTTTTGTTTCTTTGCTTATATAAAAAAAATAGACAAAAGGAGCAATGGTGAAGAGGTCATTGTCCAGGAGAATTCCCCACTTGCCTAGCAAATTCTCGTAGGCAATGACCCTTTTGTCTTTTATTTTTCTAGGTTTTTTAGTAAAGTGTTTTTAAATGATTTGTTCTCATACTCTTTGAAATAAAACCGATTGAAATTAATCCTCCTTTTAATTCTATTTTTTTTATGTCTTATCCTTGTGTTTTGAAAAATTACTTAAAATATTTTTTATTGTGTTTTAGAAAATAAAATAAAATTGTTGGCATTCCATTGTTTTTTTTCTTTCTTTCTTTCTTTTGTTTAAGTGATGTGTTTTAAAACAAACAATAAAATGGGTTTCATTTTACAATTTTACTACTGTGATTTAAATGGGCTAAGGTAAATAATTAAAACTCACTCATTCAATTTTGGTTGCTTTAGTTGTTGTTTTGTACATTTTAAATTGCTTATATGTTTCTTCTTCATTTTTTTAGCAAATAGAAGATAAAATTAAAGTTAACAGAACCCACGGAACATGAAGAACTCTATCTAGGTGTGGGAGAATAGAAAAAGGTAGAAAGCCAACAAGAAAGAGACAAAAACATAACAATCTAAAATAAAAACACCTAAGAAAACATATAAGATTTTTTCAGGAAACAAGTATAGGCCAAGTAAATGGATGAGATGGACGGTAATAAAAATCTAATACCTATAAAGAGGAAGAAAACAAAATTAAGAACCATAGTGCCAGTAAACAGGATGAGACAAAATCTTGTAAAAGAGCAATAGATGATCTGCAAAGTAAGGATCTAGAGAGAAGAGTAGAAGAAATGGCATAACCTTCTCCAAATAGCAAAGTTTGGATAACACTGAAAACCTCTTAAGATAAATCCTAGGAGCCTCCTTAAATCAAAGAGGCACTTGAGCCTTCTTGATGAACAATGAGAGATAAGATTATTTTGCTTTTGATTTTTTTGATACTTCAAAACCATACCAAACTTATAATATGTTTAGTATCAAAACAACAAGAGCCATCTCTTGGCCGGATTGGAATACTAAGCAATCCAAACTCTAAATTATTTTAGAAAAATTGCAAAAGAGGCTAAAAGAAGCAAGAACCCTAAAAAATAGAAAAAGATTTAAGGCTATCATCGACTAAAAGTCTAACAGTAGCTTTAGATTTAGTATAAGACAGTAACAGCGGCTCATAGCAAGCAAGGGGAAAAGAACTTTTTTATGAAGGGAATGGAGATTTTATGTTTGCTTCTTCTTTGTTTACTTTGGATTTTATGCCTTTATTATTATTATTATTATTATTATTATTATTATTATTATGTCATAGTTTATTTTATTTTATTTTATTTAAAAGGAGAATTATAAAGGGTATATTTTTCATTCTCTGTGGATGTCTTATTTTATTTTATTTATAAATTTTAGACATTATAAAAGTATGTTTTTTTCTAAGAGTAAGTATTCATTTTATTTATGAGGTACTATTTATTTTGTTTAATGGATGATTTTAGTTTATTTATTGTATGATTAATTGGACAATATTAAAATAATTAAAAGGAACATAATACTTGGACATGAAAAAAAAAGCTAGTTCCAATAACCCAGACGTATTGAGGTGTTGAGTCATTTCTTATTTTTATATATATATATGTTCAACTTTTTAAACCCAATAAAAAAATTAGAGATTTCTTAAAATTTTAATTATCCACTTCTTTTAATTTTTTTACTAATCTATCCGGATGATGACTTTTATTTTTTGAATTTTGGTCGATATTTTTAAACTCTAAAATCTAATGGTATTAAAGTCGTAAAAATTATCCCATCAAGAATGTGGATGAAAATCTCCGTTCATAATTTATATAATATTTTTATAAGTTTTATGTTCATACAATATTTTTATAATTTTTTTTTAAAATTATTTATGTAAATTTCTCAATCTGCATCCGCACAATTAACTCTAAGAAGAGGTAACGAGAAGGCTTGTGTAATGGACTCAAATGTGGTCCAAGTCCGACTTGGACTAGGTTTAGATGCTTAACAATAAGTTGTAGCAGTTGGCTCTTAAGGTGTACCATGTAATGATTTCATTTTTTTTATTAAAAAAAAGTATTATTATTATTATAGTGTTTTCGGGAATAAAAAATAAAAAAGAAGAATAAACGTTCGTATAATATATCAAATTCACCTCATTAAGATACTTATGAATAGGAAATATATCATATAAGAATCAAACTAAAAATGATGCATACGCTACTTTCATATATAATTAGGAAAAATTATTGCAGAAATTCAATGTGTTGATGTTTGTTTTACGAAATGAGATCTTGTTATATATAAAAATATTTTCATTTTATGTGAATCTTTCTCTCATAAAATGAAATATCACCATACATGATGAAAATATTTTTCACATGATATGAAATATTTTATATGGCGAGACTTTCCACACTAAATAATTTTTTGATTTTTTTTAGGCATTAGAACATATTTAATGATATTCTTTACTTTAAAGAGCATTCTTTTATATAAATAAAACGTATATTAATCAATTTATAAGTAAAAAAAAGAAATTAATAAATACCAATAAATAAAAGGAGCAATAAATAACATATACTCTCTACGTTTTATTTTAAATGTTGTATAAAAACAGTGTGCACAGATAAAAATGATGATTTACCATTATAAATTTTATAAAAATTTTATTATAATTCACCTAAATATGATTCACATATTTCTCACTACACTTATTCTTTTTTATTAATTAATATAGGCAATATCATTCTCATATTTTTCACTCTACTTATTCACTTTCATAATTAATAATGATAATACTAAAATTTTTTAATTAATATTTCTTTTAATTTTTAAAAATGATACTTAAAGTGAAATAAAATTATTTTTCTTACTCGACATTTAAAATAAAATGGAGGAAATATAAAGATTATAAAATTTTAAAAAAATAACACTCTCCACCATAGTTTTTAAAATTTTTATTTTTTTTATTAAAAATATTTTATTTATTTTATTATAAACTCATTATAAATTCATTATAAATTATATAAAATTTATAAATTTATTATAAACTCATCGTAAACTAATAAAAATCTTATATTGTGGTAAATATTTTATAAATTTTGGTATTTTGATAAATAATTTATAAATATGATAAATTTAATTTTTTATATATTTTTATCAAAAGCCTTAAAATTTAATTATAAAAAATATCATGTGATTTAGATGTTTAATTATTTAAATCATGTGGTTTTAATAAAAAGAAGAAAAAATGATACATTCACCGTATTTTTAAAATTTTTTTTTACCAAGGATATTTTATTCATTTTATTATAAACTCATTATAAACTATGTAAAATTTGTAAAGTCGTAATAAACTCGTTATAACTAATTGTAAACTCATTATAAACTAATAAAAATCTGATATTTTAATAAATATTTTATAAATTTTGATATTTTAATAAATAATTTATAAATATGATAAATTTCATATTTTTATTAAAAATCTTAAAAAGAATTATATATAATTTGCAATTTTTTTTTGTATAACCACGTATATTCTTAAACTCATTCGGTCAATAAAAGATAAAGTAATCACTATAAGTTGACTGTATTTATAATAATGAAATTTGCGACTATTTATTTAAAGAACGGGAGTGCTGAGCATTTACACAACCACTTATTAGTTATAAAATAAAATTTTTAACACCATTAATGAGGCTGACATGGCACTGATACGACGAATTCAAAATATTCTTTTTTAAAATTATAATTCAGGCTTATTGATGAATAATTGCATATGAAAAGAATACAGAAAGATTAGAATGTAAAATAGTTTATAATATCTTAAGTGAAATTTCAAATTCAATTTAATTTAAAAACTTAAATTGATGGATGATGAGATTCAAATACTATATTAAACCTTGATTTTGTAGGACTGTTCATATCACTTGATTTAAATGATCAGAAAAGCTGATATTACAAAAATTAAAGAATTTTAAATATTACAATGTTAATTATTTTATATTTTAATATTATGATTTTAGGGTTCGAAAGTAAGAAATTTTGTAAATTCAGTTATAACTAATTTATATATTTTTTTATTAATTATACGTGGAGAAAAAAAATATTAAAATTTAAACCCGAGATCTAACACATACCTCGCCTGACGGTGTATACAGATAAATTATAATATTGTATACATATATGTTAATACACATTTTGTCTGCTTTAATTTTTATGACACACAAAGCCTAACATCCTAAAAATATTCAAATCCGAAAATCATTTGCCTTCCCATTTATTCCTTCGAATTAGAGAATGTAAAGTGAATTTAGTGTGGCGCATTGAAAATTGACTTGTAAGGGTAATGCATATCATAAAATATATCTCATTAAAGAAAAATAATTATGATTTTCTTGAAATGTATATTAAACTTTAGGATTGCTTGTGACTAAAAGTAAGTTGTATAATTCAGAGTAAGACAGCATTCTCTGCCAGAAACTTAGTAGCCAAGTTAGAGACAAGAAGCAAAAACGAAGATATTTAATCAAAAGAGGTCCCCAACTTATCTCCCTTTTAAAAAACACTCTTTAACTCATTAGAGGCAAAGAATATATTTTGTAATATATAACCATATTTTAATCAGATTCAATTTCTTTACATTTATTATTATTATTATCATCTTCATTTTAAATTAATAAACTCACTCCCTAATTGACTTAAGAAAAAATATGTATTTTTTAATACACTCCTTTTAATTTAAAATAAGAAATACTCATTAAATATTTTAATAACATTAAATATAAGAATAATAAATATTTAATATATTAACTAACTTATTAAAATTACAAGTGAATTATAATTTGAGATAAAAAAAAAGTGTATTTATTAAATGGAAATAAAAAATATTATTTGTTATCTCATACTTTTTTAGATTTTTATTTTTTAATAATATAATTATCAGTTCTTTTTGAAAGCAGAAGCCATATATATGTGTATTTTTTTTTTCCAGATGCGTGTTACAAGGTTTTGCTCTCTTTTCTTTTTATTGTTATTTGGGTTTAATGGGATAGGGCCCTTTTTCTTATAAGAGTATAGTATAGGATTTTGTAACTTTAATTACTCACTGTATGCAAGATTTATGCACTTTTTGATGCAAAGTTTATTCCTAATGATTCGTTTTGTTTGGTTTTCTATCTATTGCAGCATTATTAACACATGCAATTTAAAGAAAATTAAATTAAAATTATCTTAAAAAACCACTAAGATATTGTACGGTGCTAAAAAATATGTGTTGCTGTTATTTAGATTTCTAGTTCGAGCATAGGTATTTCTCGCTCTCTCACATATAATTAATAAAAAAAATTAAAACTATCCTATAAATAAACAAATGAAAAAAATCCTACATCTCACAAAATTAAACTAATAATCAAATTAATATAAAAATGAACACTCAAACTTTAATGGTTAACTTTTATAATTCACACTCGTGAATTTAATATAATTTCATAGTAAATGGCTCTTAACAAAAGGAGTATTGAGACTAAATTTAACATATATAATTTAAAGAAAATAAAATTAAAAATTTTCCTGTCTGTAACTATGCTGAACTTTGGAAGTAACGGATGTTATAATTAAGTCAGACTGTTTATGATCATATAATAAGCTACCTTGTTAAATTAATCCATATACATGAACTATCAATCTCCATCAAAACTTCAATTATAGGTTTTAATATAACATTTTTTCCCAACAAACCTCTTTAAATGTAATTGAGCTTTCAGCCATCAAGTTGGTTGAAACTTATTTATGCATGGACAGAATACCATTCATATGAGATTTTTTTTTTCTCATCAAGCTGGACTGACATCATTACGAAGTTGATATTAATTTCATCTTCAGCCTTTTATGTTCATATTACTTAAAAGCAAAATTCTCACACATTTTCTCAAATTAGAGTAATATCATTGGTCCATTTATATGAATCTCCTTAAACACAATATAATTGGATTGTCAAACTGACTTAATTAATATCTAATCATATAATTAGTTAATATATATTTTTGGATTGAATTTACCCTGTAACGGACGTTCAATTTTTCTCTAATTTATTGAAAGTAAATTCCTTGGTAGATTGCCCTATATTTTTGAAAGTGAATATTCCATTATTTTAGAATAACGTGATTGTGGTAGGACACATTGTATATTTTGAAGCAAAGAAATGGACAAATATGAACACTAAGTAATTAAGAGGATATGCATTATACAATCAATCAATCAATTATACATATGTTATGAGAGCTAAAGAAAGCACTGACTTTTTTCCTTTTCTTTCTTGGAGTTTGCTTTGCTCTTTCCAAAGTAGCTAATTAATTAAGAGACTCATTTTTTTTTAAGAGTAAGAAACCAAGAAAATGCCATGCTCAAAAGAAACTCTCTTCTGGTTATTCTACAATGTCTCTAGCTCCTCCTTTCTTCTACTTCTTTTCCTCTACTTCTCCTCCACTTTGCTACTCAAACTCCTCAACTTCATTGGCAGCTATCCTATCATACAAAGGTAGACATATATGTTTCCATCTCTTCTTTTATTCCTTTTTTTTCTCTTCTTTTATTAACCTCAGGCAAATCTGAAAACAATTCCAGTACTACCGAAAGTAAATCTTATTGATTTCTTTCTCAGTTTGTTAAACTTTTTTTTTTCTTTGCAGAAATCAGAATGGTTCCGAGTATAATTACTTCTCCAATGAAGAGGAAGAAGAAGATAATGATGAAACATACTATTACAGTGAGTCTAGAGGAAAAGATCATCTTGTAGCTGACATAATTCATGGTGGTGAATCACTTAAGTTTTTGCCTAATAATAATACCATTAATAACATTCAAATAACAAGAAATCATGTTCAAGAATTCTTAACCCCACAAGAGGCTCAGCCCGTAGAAGATCAAGAAGAAGATGATGATGATGAAACTACTTTTGCGACTGATGAACAGTTTTCTCTTATTGCTTCAGCAGGTTCAGATCAATCTGAACATGATGAAGAAGACATGCCAACAAGAGATTTTTCTGATTCAGTTCCAGATTCTGTTCCATATCAAGGTGGCCCTACCTCACCGATCACCAAAACTAGTTTTGTAGACAGTGACGGAAACTTTGGAGGTATATACATATATTTGAATCATGAAAAAATAATTCAATTTGTTACCTGCGATTCACATGTTGTACTTACAGGGTTTTAGCTGGTATTGCTTATGTTGTATTGTACTTGTTCTGATATTGCTTATGTTATAACTCGCAGAAGACTACATTATTAATCAGGAGATAGAAAATAAAAGAAAACGAGATAGTAATTTTGTGGGGGATGAAAAGTTCTTTGTTTATGCACCAACCCAATTGGAGTCCACGAAATTTCAAGTTCAAGAAAAGTATGATCATGATAATGAAGAAATATTTGGCGATTCTTGCACAGTTGGTTCTACATCTAAGAGCTCCTCTGAATGGAGGAGCTCAATTAAGGATTCAGGAACTGAAGATCCATTTTCTTCTTCATCACGAAGAAGTTGCCCCAAATGGGAATCCTACACAGTTTTTCAAAAATATGACGAAGAAATGATGTTCCTTGATCGAATTAGTGCTCAAAAACTTCATGAAACAGGTTTTTTTTTTCCTAGACGAGATGAGATTTTATAATTTTTTTTAACATTATGTAATGAAGTTATTTAATTTGTCTTGTAAATTAACCTATATTACAACTTTCAGAGTCACTCAGGTCAATTCAAGTTTGTCCAAGATCAATTTCTGATAGGATTGTTCATAAGATTACCACTATGAACAAGAAGCCTTCAGATGTACGGCAAAATCCTTATCATGAACTAGAAACTGCTTATGTAGCTCAAATTTGCTGGACATGGGAAGCTCTTAATTGGAACTACAAGAACTTCAATTGCAAGAGAGGTTCACAGCAGCGCGATTTCGATCCTGGTTGTCCAGCCCATATTGCTCAGCAATTTCAGCAATTTCAAGTTCTTTTACAAAGATATGTAGAAAATGAACCTTATGAGCAAGGCAGGAGACCTGAGGTCTATGCCAGGATGAGACTTTTGGCACCAAAGTTACTTCTAGTCCCAGAATATAGAGGTACCTTCAAAATGTTAGACATTAAAAAATTTAAATTAATCTTATCTTTACATCTTCACGTATGATATATGTTAATAATTCCTTAATCTTTCATTTATTTAATTGGATACTCTATAGATAATGAGGGATCTTGAAATTGGGTCCACAATAATATTTCATAATTTTAAGATCGTCAACAGAGAAAGCACTAGCATTTTCTTTTCTGCCATTTTGCTTTCCTTTTCTTTATTCTATCCGAGCTCTAAAATTAATTGGACGTAAGGCCTTCTTTAAGTTTTTGTTCTTTTAATAATGGGTTAGACAGTGTTCAAATCAGATTCTGTTATACATTATAAAATAAACCTTCGACTAATGAGCTATTAATTGATGGAAATCATGCATTTTCATTTTTTTTTATTATTAATTAGTTACGAAATGTGAATTGAGTTTATTGTTTACTTTGACTATAGATTCAGAAGATGATTCAAAGAATGAGAATTTTGGTTCAAGAATTTCATCAGCTGCTTTTCTAATGATAATGGAAGAGGGAATTCAAACATTCATGAACTTTCTCAAGGTTGATAAGCAAAAACCTTGCCAGATTATAACATCTTTCTTTAAGAGAAACAGAAGAGGATCAGTTGATCCTGCTCTTCTCCAACTAATGAAGAAAGTTAATAAAAAAGTAAGTTCTATTTTTTTCTTTTTCTTTTTTTCATTTTACATGAAGTGAAACTAAAATATTAATTTTTTAATTCAACAGTTCTGAAATTGTTTTCGAAGTTAACAGATTTTGAGTTATTATCTGCCTCAAACACTCATTATCCAGCACATTCATTTCCTTAAGGATCTTTTCTTGTTAATGAATTTCTTTTTTCTCTTTTCCTGTTTGCAGAAAAAAATGAAGCTTAAGGATCTTCGCCGAGCTCGAAAATGTATAAGGAAAAGAAAATTGAAGGCAGAAGAAGAGATGGAGATTTTGATGGGATTAATAGACTTAAAAGTGGTGTCAAGGGTAATGAGAATGAGTGATCTAAGTGAAGAACAATTGCATTGGTGTGAAGAGAAAATGAGCAAAGTGAGAGTTTTAGATGGGAAACTTCAAAGAGATTCTTCACCAATTTTTTTCCCAGCACATTGACCCACAATTATATAATTTATATATATATATATATATTTAAGCATATATAATGGCATGGCTGCACAAAAATGAATATCCTAGAGGTGCCCTTTTGTAAATACTGTAAAAGAATCTATATATAAATATAAAAAGAGGGTGGAGGGGCCTGCAAATCGAAGTGAATACATGTGAATGACATGGAAGATAAGTAAAGAGAGAAATGGGTACGTGTGAAAAGCTAGTGATGCAAATTGAAAGTGAAAGAGGAAAAACAAAGCAAGGAACATATGGAGATAGAGACAAGGATAGCTTTAGCCTTTACTTAACTTTATCTTTTTCTTTTAAAAAAAAAGAAATGAGGGTTTATCTATGAGGTGTTTGAGAAGGATGAATTAATCAAAAGAAGAGAATTTGGTGTAGAAAAAGCTGTTAAACATGTAGTTGAATAAAAAGAGTAGCACATGGTACTCACAAAGAGGGATGTAGCATTTGTTTTGTGGGGGTTAGAAGAAAAAAAAAGTGAATAAATCAACATTGGAAACTAGGAGAGTTCTTAATTTATGAAAAGTTTAATAATCTTATTATAGTTGGGGTATATCATTAGTTGTTATTTATTAATTGCATGGATGACTTTTAAAAGAGCAAAGACTCATAAAAAGGTTAACCAATATTTAACATTATTTCTTATTATTCTCGAAATTTTATGGATATTTTTACTCTTTATATATTTCACCATTGTACAGGGACCTCTTTAATTAGTCAACTTATTCCTTTGGCTTCTTTAAGAAAGCTTTATTGAAGGAACCAATTAATTAATATTGACATTATTGTTAGCCAGTGAAATTTGTCAAAGTCTCTCCTAGCAGTCAAGTAGCAAAGGTAATTGGACTTAAGTAAATTAGATTTTACAATAATTATTTAATTTGGATTACTCATTTTATTATAAATTAATCATTTAAGTTTCTTGTAATTAATCAACGACGACTGACTTTTAGATGGTTTAACAAAATTGATTAATTATGCATGATAAGAATTGGAATTTGTTAAATTGTTTGGTGCACTACTTAGTTAATGTGAATCACTACAACAAAGGTTGCCTTTAGAAGGATATATTTTGTGGCAAACAAGAGTAGTTGATTTTTTTTTTTTTGAGATTAAAAGAAATTAATGTTTTTATATGCTGAAAAAGATTCAGATTTGATTCTTTCTTTTGACATATATTTAGTAGACATTAAGTTATCTTTCATTAAGTATTTTTTAAAAAAAAATTAATAGTTAAATCTCATTCATGAGTAATACCTGAATTCAACAAAGGAATAATGAAATTAGTAGGCATATTCCTCCAACAAAGACAAGTATATGAATTCGATGCCCTTGCAAGAGAATAAGTAGCCGAATTAGCTTATCTTCTAATTCACCTACACGATAAATCAACTCTAGATGCAATAATCTCTTTGCAATTGTCAATGATTAAGCCAAACTCGAAATGGTCTTCATGGTCTTGATTTAGTGCATGCTAGATAAGTTGGGAGTCCATTTCAACTATACTCGGTAGTGAAACCTCATCTCGAATTCACTGCAATGCCCTCCTTAAAGCTAAACATTCTTGCAAGAACAATACGTAAGTTTAAAATCTAAATAGTTTTGACAATGGGAAATAGCAGAACTCCAATCATTCTTATGATAAAAGTTTTATTATGTAAATGTTTGTGAAATTATTTGAATTCAGGAGTCATGACTTAAAGTATTTTTCAATATATATACATTAGATTTAAATGAGTTGGATTTTTTTTTGTTTTCAAAAAAAAATTGAAAGGACAAGTGATTTCAATTTGATAAATTCATCAGAGTCATGGCTTTGTTTGGGAGTATTTCCACTATGGTTTTGTATAGGTTAGTATGGTATGGTTTCTTCCCAAACATCGTTTGGGAAGATTTCCAATTTATTTTGATGGTTTATGTTGGTTTAATGGTGGTTTGGTGGCAACTTTGAGCCATTTTTGGTAAACCACCGATTTGGTATGTTGGTGTGGTTTCATTTTTATAATACCAAAATTGCCCTTAATCAAATTTGAAAATCTCAACACTTTCTAATAATTTCTTTCCCAATCCCAGTTTTCTTTCCAGTTTTCTTTCCCAATCCCAGTTTTCTTTCCCAATCCACTATCACTGACAGAAGCCGTTAGAGAAGCTTAAAAGAACACAAAGTGAGAATATAGAGACACCCAATCAATTTTGAGGCTACCCTCTTCAATATGTGAATATATCACTTTTGCTAGCAGAGGTCCAAATAGCCAATCTGCCAAGGGAGCTTTAGCCACCATCCTCTCTTTTTGAGGATTCTTGATTTCTTGATTTTCTATGGCTTGTGAGTTTCTTGATATTTCTTGACCTTTTTTTTTCCTCTTCTTGAGTTTTTGAGTAATATATACAGAAAAAAAAAATTCCTCTTTTGACTTGTAGAATTATTGTATCTCGTTGCAAAGTAAAGGATCTGAAGTAATTAAAATTAGTTACAGCACACTATACATATATATATATTTATGGGAAGCTAAAGATTGGCTTTATTTTTTTATTTTTATTTTAAATGATGCTATGGATAATATTTTATTAATTTAATGGATTAATTATATTATTATTTCATAAATTATTGATTTAATTGAATTTTATTAATATTTTTTATTTTTAAAGTGTAATTGTGGTATGATCACTTAATTTTATTATAAAATATAATTAATTTTGTTATTTTTTGAATAAAATATATTGTTACTAAAAATCTTATTAGTTTTAAATAAATTTATTTTAATATAAATTATGTAAAATATTTTATTGAGGATATTCTGATCATTTTATCTGTTTTATTAAAATCAACTCATCAAGTAATTTAACAGTACAATATTATTTTTCCAACCATAATATATTATTAATATTATATCATATCATATCATATTATATTATATTATTTATTATACCATATATTATTATATATTATTAAATTATGCTGAAATGCTTCCAAACAGAGGGTGTATGTTAATGATGTTGCAACAAGCATTCTCTTTGCTGAAAACGGTGGCCCAATCTATTCAACTGCAAGAGTTTTAAGCCATCATAAGAATTAAGAAACAGTTTAGGCCTGTGGGTAATGGGTATTACATGTTACAAATATAGATCCTTTCTGAAAACAAGGGGCTTGTATTGTAGGACCATAAAGACAAGGCAGCTCGGGTAAATTAGCTCTTAGGAATTCTTTTTTATTTATTTATTGAAGAGCCACTGAAATCATGCATTGAAATCATAAATAATGAAATGATTTAAAGGTTAATTTGAGACTTACTGAAATGGAGAAAAATAATAGGGTAATAAATGATTGTTTCTAATTTAAATGGGAATTAATTGATTTTTATTCGGTCATTTGGGAAGTTACAAATTGAACAGAAAAATAGATTTCTTAATTTTTTTACTGAACCCTTTAGAAAAGGTAATTCCTTTGCTTCATAAAACAAAGATCTAATACTCAAATTTAGGGTTAATTATACTTACAATCTTTGATTTTTTATTCTTATCTCATTAAAATTTGTAAAGTTGGTTTTGTAATTATAAAATACTCAATTTTTTTATTTTGTCTTAATAAACTCCTTGAGATAGTTTTCTAAAAACTGAAATGTCATTTGAAAATAATATGTCACCCTATGACAAAAAAAATAATTTCACTTCATTTCACATCCATATATGAAGAGTTAAGCACAGAACATGTGATTTAGGTATGATAAAAATGTAATTTAAGTATGTTAAAAGTTATAGATGGTGAATGATATAGAATTAAATTTTTTTTATCATATGACAATATATGACTGCCACGTCACAGTCCAGTTGCTGAAATATAATCTCAAGAATTTTATTAAAATAAAATTAAAAAAAAATTATTTTTTTAAGATGAAGTTTAGGAATTTTGATAAGATAAGGCAAAATATCAAGGATAATTAATGTAATTAAGCCTCAAAATTATCTTTTAACTTTCTTTTTTAAATATATATATATATCTCTGTTATGAGATATATTGATGACTATTTAATTACATTAATCTTATTCTATCAGGATTATGATTAACTTTATCCTATTCAGATTAACTGTATAGTATTTTGTTCTTATCAAAAGTCTATTTACACCACTATATATACCTCATTATGGGTGATATATTTGATACAATTTATAATAAAGAGATTTCTTAGATTTTTCATTATCTATATATCTTGTCTCTTATATTATTTACAACACGTTATCAGCTCGAGACTCTATTAATTTATTTATTTTAAGTATTCAAATTTGATAATTCAATTAGTAATACAGATTCAGGTACGCTTCTGCATATTTAATTTATATGATTTAGTATGATTGATTTGGCTTAATCGAGGTTTAGGATTTCTCCAATAAATAATATAAAAGCCCTTCATGTTGAATCATTAAGGGAAAAGAAAAAAAGTATTATGAATTTTTTTATTTAAATATATATTTTGTCTCAAGAGATATTCTGATATAATAAATAATACATATTTTGTTAACATATTTGCAAGAATATATGTACTGTTGTTTTATAATTTGTTGGCCTTGACACATAAAAATATATTTGAATTCAGTTAAGTTATTCAATTCGTTGTTTTATATATTAATAATTGCGATATCAAAATTTTGAATTGTGTGAATTCTTAAATAAGAATTATTTTGTATAGCAGTACATATATGTAGCATAACAATATGTAATCATTGATTTTAGAATTTTTTTTGAGTTGTGTTACTTCAGTTATCTTTAAGATTAATGTTTTAATAATAATATTATTATTTGGCCATATATATTGAGTGATTATAGTCGTATATACATAACAATGCATTAATTCAAGAATATATGTGTGTATATTGAAGCTAATATATTGAGTATATTAATAGCATTTGTATACTATTAAAATAAAGAACAAATAAATTTAAATTATAAAATTTTAATTTAATATTTATTTTTGTGTTTATCGTTATATATCTAACAACTTAATATATTATATGAAAATAAAGACAGATAAACATATAAGTAAATATTTGTATATTAAAGTGAAATTGATAAATAAATTGATATTTACTATGATTTGATATAATTATTTGCAATTTTAGAATTATGATATTTAAACTCTAATTATAATTTTTAATATTTATTTATTTGACAACTTTGTAATTTATCTAATTTATGATTTTTATTTAAATTTAATATATTTACATATTAAATCTCATAAACTTGAATTTATTACCCTTAATCTTGATATTTTTTGAAGAAATTATCCATTATAGGTACTTGATAATGAGATTCACCTTAATATTATGAATCTTAGAGATATTTAAGAAAAAAATCAAGCATTCTTGCATGATTGCCTATAAGTAATGATTTTTTTTATCACTCAAAATGAGAAATTAAAAATTGATTATCTCATTATTAAATATTACAGTTTTTTTTAATAAATATTAAAATTTTTATGCTTCAAATATACTTCTGCAGTAGCAATATTGAGAACATAAAATTATAAAATATTTTAAACTAATTTTTTTATTTGCCTGTAGCTAAATAAAATTTTTAGCTTTTGATAAAAAATAATCAAACTCGTCCAACTATCTTGACATTATTTCCTGAAGTGAATGTGATATATTTTTAATATCATGAATGAGATCTTGATAAAAAAAGTCATGGTAAAAAAAAATTTCCTACCAATTTTAAAATAAAAAATGCTAAAAAGATATATATTAGCACAACTTTTATAATTTCATAATTAAAAAATATTTATTGCAGTTAACATTAACAGAAATTAATTTTAACATGATATCTGATTCTACAAATGTGGTTGAAGACTCTATAAGAGTTCACCTTATATTCTGAATTTGAGCAAAATAATATTTTAATAATACATTATACACAAATAGATCCCGAAGAAATATATTAAGTTTTAAAGAATACGTCGCAATGGATATTTTATTGAAACAAAGTGTAAGTGATATTGAATTTTTATATGTTGACTCTATGAATTTAAATCAGAAGTTCATGTTTAAGAAACTTTAAATTTCTTAACTAAATTGTACTTTATAAAAATAAAGATGTTGAGTTATACTATATGACCAGAAGTACATAGATCTCAAAATTTTTATCCTTTGGTATGATCATCTTAGTCATCCATGTTCATATTTTCTCTTTTTTTATTTTTTCCCTTATTTATTTATAATACGTTATCAACACGAAACTCTAATCAATTTATTTATTATAAACATTCAAGTTCAAGGTAATTATTCTATTTTTTTCTTCCTATTTTTTAGTATAATATTATATTATATATATTACTAAAAGAATAAAATATAAATGAAGTGAAATAATAATTATTATTATAATAATGTATGTTACGTAACTAATTCTTTTTGTGCTTTAATGAATTTAAATAACCTCTACTTCTTTTCTTGGCTGTAGATATTCTATAATTAATATTACAGAGTTTTGCTAATAGCATTACTAGTAATGATTTATTTATTTGCCAAATCAAATCTATTAGCTCGTAATAAGTGTGATGTATTGTTTCTTACTTTCATTGTGCTAATAGAATGGACATAAGATTTTTCTAATTGCTTCATTGTGCTAATTGAATTAATACGACTATTAGCTTATATTTAAGAAATTAAATTAGAAATATTATTTTTTGTGCCCTTGTTAATTGTGGATAATTTTTTTAGTTAGCATATACATACTAAATATATTATAAATACTCTATTTAGTATAAACTTATATGGACCACTGATATTATTATTTTACTTCTCTCAAATCTTTATCAATAATCATTACAAGTTATTACAATGAAGAAAGAAAATTTTAGTTTCTTTAATCTACAAGAGAAAAGAACTTTTATTTTATTTATCAATAATTCATCGTGAATCAAGATACGAGTTTAAAAACTCATAATTTTAAGATATTTTTTTGTATTAAAGTGAAGTTGGTAAATAAATTGATATTTATTATGATTTGATATGATCATTTGTAATTTTAGAGATATAATATTTAAACTCTAATAATAATTTTTTAGTCCTTATTTATTTGATGAGCTTTGTAATTCATTTAATTTATGAGTTTTATTTAAATTTAGTATATTTATAATATTAAGTCTCATAAAATTTATATTTATTACTCTTGATATTTTCTGAAGAAATAATCTGTTATAGGTATTTGATAATGAGATTCACCTTAATATTATGAATCTTAAAGATATTATAAAAAAAAAATCAAGTATCCTCGCAGGATCGCTTAGAAATAATGATATTTCTTTTGATTATTCAAATGAGAAATTAAAAATTGATTATCTTATTATTAATAATTTATCACAATATTTGTTAATAAATATTACATTTTTCATGCATCAAATATGCTCCTGCAGTAGCTATATTGAGAGCATAAAATTACAAAAATATTTTGAACTAATTTTTTTTATTTGCCTGTAGTTAAATAAAATTTTTAACTTTTTATGAAAAATAATCAAATTCGTCCAATATCTTTATATCATTCCTTGAAGCGAATATAATTTTTTTCTCAAGACCATGGACGAGATCTTGATAAAAAAAAAGGATTGTGGTGAAATTTTTTTCACCAATTTTGAAAATTAAAGTGCTAAAAAGATATACATTAGCAGAAATTAATGTTAACGTGATATCTGGTTATACAAATATAGTTGAAAGCTCTAGAAGAGTCCATCTTATATTCTGAATTTGAACATTCTAAATTTGATTAAAATGATATTTCGATGATGCATTGTATTCAAGTAGATCCTGAAGAAATATACTAAGTTTTAAATAATATATCACAATCGATATCCTATTGAAACAAAGTGAGAAATATATTAAATTTTTATATGTTAACTCTACAAATTTGAACCAGAAGTTCATATTTAAGAAAATTTAAATTTCTTGACTAAATTGTACTTTATAACAAATAAAGATGGTTCAGTTATACTATATGCACCGGAAGTGCATAAATACCAAAATTTTTATACTTTTGTATGATCATATTAGTCATCCGGGTTCAAACATGATACGACATATTATTCAAAATATAAATGGATATCCACTAAAAAATCAAAAAAAAATTGTCCAATGATTACTTTTATGCGTATTATGCTCAAGGTAAATTAATTGTGAGATATGTACTATTTAAATTATATTTAAGTCTTTTGAATTTCTATAAAGACCATATAAAAATATTTATAGTTATATCCTTCAATCTCATAAACTATTGAAATACTTTCTATTTTTAATTGATGTTTCAACTCGATGGTCACATATTTATCTATTGTCAAGTCGTAATATTGGTTTTGCTAAATTTCTTGCTCAAATTATAAAAGTTAAGGTCAATGTTTCTTGATTATCAATCTAGATATTTTATCTAGATAATACATATGAATTCACCTGAATAATATTTTATGACTATATTATCATTGAACATAATATTGGATATGTCCATACTCAATATGGTTTAACATAATCATTATTAAGATTTTGCGATAAATTATTCTTATAATTGTGTAATCAAAATTTTTTATATTTGTTTGGATATATATTTAGATACATATTATTGTTTATGTTGCACTTTTAATTTGTATTTGATTGTCTGTACATTACAAGTTTTTTACTTTATAACTTGTGTTTATCTAACATAATATATCTTATTTAAAATTTGTGATATTAAAATTTCTTGTTGAATCATATATGTTTTATTGCATCTCATCGAAGAACTAAAATTGATTATCAACATTATCTTGATATCTATATAGGTTTTGATTATTTATGTTAGATATTATGGACCTTTAATGATAAATTTTCTAAAGCAAGATTTTTAGTGAATTGATTTTTACTCCATTAAAGAAAAATAAAAGTAAAGGGCCAAAAACACAATAGATTAGTTGAAGTATATCAACTTTATTCAATCTTGATACATGCACAAATCAATGTGAACTGAAAGTGTAAAAACTAATTCATTTGCATAATGTTGCAAATTAGTTACCAGATACATTTATAAATACTCAGTAGGTATTCAAATCACATATTTCAGCTGCTAATATTCTTATTTGATTGATTGTCCCTATAAGACATCTTATTAGTGTGACAACTAATAAATATAATATACGCATGAAGCTTAGTAGACTACCTGGTTCAAAATATTAATTTTTGAGATAAAGAAAAACAAATAATTTCAAAATGACACTCCTGAAGAGGACAAAAATAATATAAGTCAATAACCATATATTTCTAGAGAAGTAACTACAAAAAGTTATTTCGGTATCGAAAAATTATGAGATCTCATTAAAATATTAAAATATGTAAAAAAAGTTAAAATTATTATTGATAATATATTTGCATATGTTGCTATTAAAATTATTAAAATATGCTTGAGCCTAAAAATATTTAAAATTATCGACGTCGAAGTAATTGACCAAAATAAAAAGTAATTAAGGCTGAGCTACATTCAATTGTTAAACATATAATATTTAGGCCAGTAGTTCAGATACTAAAAGATGTCAAACACATGAAATATTATATGTAAAAGAAATAAATAGATTATAAAAAATTATATTTTCTCTATTATGAATACAATTACTCTTAAAATTAATTTTGCAGTCCCTGAAGGGCTTGACATTATACTATAATAATTTGCTCATATAACTCTTAAGAGTATTAATATAATAATATTATTTTATTTTTCTTATATTTTGTAATTGCACTGTTAAACTAAAAAAAATAGATCTAGGATTATTGTTTGAAATGATTAAGAGGGTGTTTCTCAAAACTTAAAAGCTGGTCAAAACTGATTATAAGCAGTTTTTATATTATAAGTTGTTTATTTAAGTGTTTCTGAAAACTTAAATAGTAGATTATAGTATAATTTTAATCAGTTTTTTAAAAGTTGGGTTTTACTACTTTTTTTAAGCACTTATTTTTTAAGCAGTTTTGACCAAGTAAAAGATCATACTATCCTTATCTAATCTTTAATATTTCAAATTTGCCCACTCTATACAATGTCCACTCTCATTGTCTACAGAAACGCTTATTTTCATCTCTTAAACTGATTATCAGCTGATTATTAACTAGTTTACAGAAATGCTTAACTGCTTATTTTTAATCTGATTATAATCTAAAAATTACTTATTCATAATAACCTGAAAAGCTTCGATTTTGAAAAACATCTCTAAATTTAGGATTTTCTGTGATTAATTTCAAGGTCAAAAAGATTAGGTTACTACTAAAAGTAATTTATGTCACTAAAAAAATTATTTAATTCAGAATTCTATGAGATATTTAGATTTTCAAAGTTGTGAATTAAAAAACAATTTTCAAAGTTGTGAATTAAAAAACAATTTTCAAAGTTGTGAATTAAAAAACAACTTGGAATATACGGAATATTATATCCCTGTCAATCTAAATTCGAGAAAATTGAATGATTGATGCCGTTTTTTCAATTGATTATAAATTATTTACATAACAGAATAATAATTTACACAGACAAGAGATAATTGCAAAAAGACACGTGAAGAATGCACTGCTGGACAGAGGGTCGAGCTACAACAAAGAGTAAGACAGAGGTGGGAAGGAAGGAAGAAGGTTTTTTTAACTTATACGCTGCGTTTTAGTATAAAACGCAACCGTTTCATTAGCAGAAGAAACAAGAGGTCTTAGGCACGAAATCGATCTTTCAGCAGAAGCTGCAGCTGTATTTCTTGTTAGTTTGTTATAGAATTTGTTCGCGGCCACGTGAGTGGACCAAAAAATATAAATTATAAATTTATATAATTTATTATTCTAAAAGTTAGAATTTAACAAGTCAAAAAATTTAAAAAATACAAAATTAGAATTTAAAAAATTATAAATTTAAAAAGATAACAAATAATTAAATATTATTTATTATTATTTAAAAAATATTATTTATTAAAAAATTAATAATTAATGGCTAAAAATTTTAAGATTCAAATTTTTTTTTATTATAAATATAGATATTTAAATAGAAAATTTTCAACTAAAAAACTATATATAAAATAATAGTTAGTTTGAATAAAAAAATATTTAGATTTTTTTTTTGCTCATTTGTGATTTATTTTATTTTTATGAAGCAAATGATATATTTATATTCTATATATATAAGCTAAGAATATAAAAAAATTTAAAAGAGTGACACCTCATCAATTTTTTAATATAATACTCTCTCATTTTTTTAATTAATCTTTATTTAGTTTAAATAATTTATAAAATTTATAAAATTTATTATTTATTATATTATGACTATTAATATTGTATTAAATAACTACACATTAATATAATTTTATAATATTAATTAAATAAATTAGATTTGTGACTTTTAATTTACTAAAATTAATTATACATATATATAATTAAATATTATTGATTAATTTATATTAACTTAAAAAATTTGAAAAGTTAAAAAAATATATCACTCTTAACCTTCTTAATAAATAAATTTATTTATTTAAAAATTAATGATTAATTTATATATTTTTAAAAATTAAAAAATAAATAATAAAATAAATAATTTTTATAAAATATAAATTAATTATACATTAATATAATTTAATAATATATTTATATTATATATATTATCTATATTATATATAAAAGCCAAAAACGGAAGAAGTATTAAAAGATTGATAAATTATCAATTTTTTAAAATAATATTATCTTATTTTTAATTAATTTTTATTTAATTTAATAATTTAATTAAAATATAAAATATAAAATTTATTATATTGTGATTATTAATCTTCTATTAAAAAACTAGAAATTAATATAATTTTATAATATTAATTAAATAAATTATATTTGTGACTTTTAATTCTTTAAAAATTAATTACTCATTAATATAATTAAATATTATTATTAATTTATATATTTTTTAAGAAATTTAAAAAGTTAAAAAATATGACTCTTAACCTTTTTAATAAATAAAATAATTTATTTATAATAATGATTAATTTAAATATTTTTTAAAATTAAAAAAATAATAAAATATATGATTTTTTATAAGATATAAATTAATTATATATTAATATGATTTAATAATATATTTATACTTTTTTTATAAATTTTAAAGGTTAAAAATATATAAACTAATTATAAATTAAATAATTTCTTTATAATAATGATTAAGATATATAATTTAGAATTTAAAAATTTTAAAAATAAAAATATATGATCTTTAACATTTCTAATCTATATCTATATAAATATATAAAAATTATATTATAATATCATAATTTCTCAATTTCTCAATTTTACTTTCTCTCTTCTTAATAAAAAAAACTTAAACCATTTAATTTGATAATTATTCAATATTTAATATTTTATTCATTTAACTAATTTCTAATTAATTTTAATAATTAATATAAAATATTAAATTCAATAATTAATTATAGTTACTATTTTTAATTAAATAAATTATATTTGTAACTTTTAATTTTTTATAAATTAATTAGATATTAATATAATTAAATAATATTGATCGATTTATATATTTTTAAAAAAAATTAAAAAGTTTCAAAAAATATATGACTTTTAACTTTCATAATAAATTAACTATAAATAAATAATTTATTTATAATAATCATTAATTCATATATTTTTAAAAATTTAAAATTTAAAGAATAAAATATATAACTTTTAATATTCCTAACAACTTGATTATGCATTGATATTCCTAACAACTTAATTTATGGGATAGTAATACTTATATTAATAATAATTTTAATAAAAAAAATCTCATACTTATAAAACTTTCTACTCATTTTTTCTCTTTATTTGAAAAATTTTTCTTGAATTTTTTTTTATTTTATCTCATTTTTATAGAATTCATTGATTTTTTATGACAAAAATATGAATAGATTTTTTTCTTAATTAATAAAAATATCAGGTTATAAAATAAAAGATTATATTTACTCATAAATATTATTTTAATAAAACTATAATAAAAATTGAGATAAATATTTTATTTTATATTTTTTATAATATAATTTATTATTAATTTACATATAAATTATTTTACATATATATTTTTTTTATTTTTATTTGTATTTTGCTATTCTCATTAGAAGGATAGTAGATAAGTGATTAAAAAATAGAAGATTTATAGCTACTACGTGAGCATATAAAAAAATATAAATTATAAATTTTATAAATTATTACTATAAAAATTAAAATTTAAAAAGTTAAAGATTTAAAAAAAATAAAATAAAATTTTAAAAAGTTATGAATTTAAAAAGATAAAAAAATTAAATATTATCTATTATTAATTAAAAATATTAAATTATATTATTAATTATTAAATTTGAATCGACCCGATTAAATCATTAATCAGTCATTAATTTAGATCGGTAATCGGTCCAATTATAAAAATATTATTACTCAGTGAAAGACTATTTCACTAAATAATGATAAGTTAATTTTTAAAAAATAAATATATAGATAGAAAATAAAATATTTTTTAAAAAAAAATTATATGTACGGCCGTAGTTAGTTTTAATAGAACGAAAATATTTAGATTTTTTTTGTAACAATAATTTATTATATTTTTGATAAAGTAATATATGTAGTTTTTTTTAGTGAGATAAAAATTAATAAATATATAATGGTTAAGAAAAAAAATTAATTTAATATAATTTATTAATATTATTAATGTTTCTATGTATATTACATGATAGTAAATAATTATTTTTTTCATAGTCTAATTAATTATTTAATTTATAATAAATTTATTATGAAGTATATAATAAAATAATTTTTTTAAAATTTTTAATTAATTGTTAATAAATAATTTTATTTAATATTTTCTCAGTTTATTAATTTAATTTATTGACTATTATGACAAAAAAAATATCAATATAAGTTAATTATGCTCATAATAAAAAAATTATATCTACGGAGTCTAATTTATGCTAATTTAATTATAATAATTTATCAATATTATTAGGATTTTCTACATATATTATGTGATAATAAATAATTATATTTCTCACAGTCTAATTTATAATATTAAATCTATAATAAATTTATTATACAATATATAGTAAAACAAAATTTTAATTCTTTAATTATGGGTTAATTTGTATTTTTATTTAATATTTTTTTAATTTATTAATTTAATTTATTGATTATTGTAATAAAAAAATAATCAGTGCCAAAAACTAGTTATGCTTATAACTAAATAATAAAAAAAAATCACATCAATGCTAGGGCCAATAACTAGTTTATTAATATTTAACAGCACTTAGACTCGAGCATTATCTTCAATACTTTGGTTTCGAAAAGAAATCTCCATAGTTATGCCCCTAATTTGTATATATATTTATCCATAATCTTGCGAGATCATCAAGACCATTTTCTTCATGCTCATTCGCGGATTTGGAGTTGCAGAATTTTTTTGTTATCTTTTCTGGAGAGATTTCTGAAGATCTTAGGACCGAATATATCAGAGTGACTTGGTGGTCGGGGTTTAAAACTTTAAATTTCTGATCCTTATTTCTCTCTTTGTTTTGTTGTTTTCTTGATATGGTGCTACCATTTTTTTTTTTAAAAAAAAAGGTCCATATTATACTTTAGGTAAATTATTTAATATAATCTTAATGGCCAATTTCATTCCAAATCAGTTGAATTCTTTGTATTCTTTCATTGAATTCAATATTGTGCATTTGATAACCAAGACTAATAAAATAGAAATTTAGTAAATTTCTATTATAAATTACAGCTACAATGCTTATGATTTCTATAATAAATAAAGCATCAAACACATTTTTCATTAATCGAGCCATCATATTTTTTAAAAATTTAATCCGCTTTATTTTTTTTATAAAATAAAATTAGACATAGTGAAAATTTTCTAAAAATATGTTAAATTCTAAGTGAATACCAAATCATTAAGTAATTAACTATTAAAGTTCATTAATCTAAAAAAATAAAAATTTGAAATAAATTGTTTTCTAAGAGAAATTTTATTAAATTATAAATTGTTCCAAATCTAAAGACTTTCCAAAAAATATATGGATAATTGCCTTTGTAAGTTTTAGGAGTAAAAAATAGCATCTTTTCCGCACTAAAAAAAAATTGATGACGGAGTTTTTTCAGGGGATTCTGGCTCCTGTAGCTTGAATTTAGCATCCATGGCTGGTGTTCAGTGTTGCTACTGTTGTAGCTCTCTCACCTGTAAGATAAAAGAGGGAGGAGAGACGAGGCTTCCCTAAAAAGGTTCCGATGTCTAAATTAGTTCAGTTGCTTTGAATAAAAGAGAGAAGAGAAAAGACCCTTTTTACTTGTGAGAAGAATTTTCTATTTATAGTTGATGTACGGAGACAGAGTTTAAACTGTATCAACCTGATTTGCGAGTGTGTCAGTGGAGTGTCTGCTGAATATTGGGAGCTCGGTGGACATAAGGAGCCCGGTATTGAGGTTTGTCAATCTGACGATAGCCTGGCCATAGGAATGAAAGGACACTGAACTCGGCCGACTGGCTCTAAACAGTACGAGTAGCATCGGTAATCCTTGCTAGTCTATTGACATTTATGTCAAGATGCAGTCAAGTCATATATAGGAGCTCGGCCAAAGGTGATGAGTCATGATACATAGAGATCGTGCGGCATACAGAGCTCTAGTGAGGAAATCGGTAAGGATACTATCATTGTAATATCCCAAGGTACACCCTAAAAGTTTTGGAATAATTATTGTGGTATTTGGATTTAAAGAGTATGTTTAATGGAAGGAGAAAAGAAGTGAAGATATATATAACATATATAAGTTAAACTAATGAAAGTCAAAAGAAGATAAATGAATTAATTTAATACCCGATTTTGGTGTACATTGGAATGGTAGTTGTGAGAAGATATGTTGGTAAAATATGTAAGGAAAATATTATAAGAAATAGGTGTATATGAGGGATGATATATATTTATGTGGTATTTGAAAAATATGGAAAATATAAAGGAAATATAAAAGAGATATACATATACCAACATGTATATTACATATACATAATGTATAAAGTGGTGTAGGAAAAGTAAGTTTATATAATTAATTAATTAATTAATTAATAATAATAATAATAATAAAAGAAAAAGAAGATATTTATTTTGGTTATGTATGAAATTACTAAAAAGGGCAAGTAAGTGAAAGGGAGTTTAATTGTATAGAAGAGGGTATTTAGGTAATTTTCTTTTTAAATTGCTTGGTGGAGGTTTAAAGAGAGGGGAAATTTGACTTTGTTTCTTTTGTCTCTTTCATTTTTCTTCTTTTCTTTTGGGGTGGCCGGGTATCACTTAGTCAAGAGAGCAAGAAGTTGTTTTGAGTTCCAAGTTTCAAATTGAAGGAAGATTTCAAGGAAACAAGTTAGAAATTCAAGAAGTTTATCATTTTTGGTAAGTTTTCTCTTGATTTCTCTTGTTCTATTTGAAATTTTGTTTGAGTTTGATGGAGTGTGTTTGTGTATGGTGTGTGTAAAAGTGTTGAAATGGAATTAAAGATAAGAAGTTAGGTTGGTGTTGGTGATGGAAGAGTAAGAGTTGTGTTTAGTGAAATTTTTCCTGTTTTACAATTAGTAAAGGCTGTGACTTGTATGATTTTTAATTAATTATAGAAAAATTTTCTTGAAGTAAATTTTTGATATGTTGTGCCTCTATGAGTCTAGAATGACTGAAAAATATGTTGATTCGATTTTGGAATGGTTATGATTTTGGAAATATTATTTTTATTAGACCTGTTCCAGCAGGTACCTTAACTGAGACAGCTATCTTTCCGAATTTTTAATAAAATGTAGAAAAATTATATCCAATTGAATTTTGGATATGTTGTTGTTTAGTGAGTCTAGTATTTGAGAAAAATAATTTGGAACCACATTGATTGAATTTAATTTACGGAATTCACAAAGTTCAGAACTGCTGCCAGGATGCAGGGCAATTGAAGCAGTCTGGTTGGGTGAACTATTTGACCAAGATTTTGTGTTCATTTTGATCTAAAATTTTAAAGGAATGATTTTATGATGTAAAACTAAATTCTGTAAAAATTTTAGAGTTTTTAGTCAAGTATATTATTTTATACAATTTTTCAAAATAAGGATTAAGTTGAGTCCAAAACTAGAATTTACTATTTATATGGTCATTTTGCTAATATTCCTTTTGGATTAGGTTGTGAAGAGGTTGAATTGCCCTAATCTAAGTGTTGAGGATTCTTGGAAGAGTAAGTGTATAGATTGATGTGAGTTGGTTTTAAGGTAAGTACAAACTACATTATTGCATAAATGCATATGACTTTGAGACTTGATACACATTTGGTTGTAAATGTGTTAGGAAATGTAGTGCATTGTTGATGTATATTAATATTAGGAAACGTAATGCATTGTTGATGTATATTAATAATGTTATGTTTGGTATAATATGAATGTTGTGATGAGTATATAAAATGTGTGTTAATGCCATTGATTATATACATTTGAATTGTTTTATTGTGATTTGAGATCATATGAGATATGATGCCATGGTTGTTGGCTATGATGACGCAAATGAAATATATAATTGAGGCATGGTTGCCTAATTAATTATGAGAAATGAAATGAAAAGAGATTGATAAAGAGATAAATGAAATGATTGTGTGCCTAATGTGTTAATTCAATTTTCAGAGTTCTGTTTTTGGCGGCATGCCTATGAATCACTGGATAGGTGAAATGACCGGGTCGTAAGCCGATTCCAGTTGGAAAATGTGAAATGTGATGTTTTTGGGGTGAAATGACCGGGTCGTAAACCTCAAAAATAAATTATTGAAACTAGATTGAGTGAAATGACTGGGTCGTAAGCTCAAATCTAGTTGAATATCCATGGATAAATATATTGATGATTATGATTATAGACCAAAACAGTAACTCTGAACTTTGAATAGCATATTAGAGTCTTTTGGGCCCATGCTTGTCTTTGTTTAAATGTGATTCATGAAATGTGAAATGAATGAATAATGAGACCAATGATTATTTTTGTTTAAATGTGAATTATGGAATAAGATGTAATGTTATGAGATATATGATGATAATTATGAAATGAGATGATTACAATGTATAAGTAAATTATTGAAGGTGAATGTGGATTGAAAAACTATGTTGAATGATGAGATCTGAAGGTACTACATGAAAATACAATATGATGTATAATATGGATGTGGTTGTGGACATTGTGAGTATTATTTTATGAATGTTTTAATAAGTCATGGAATTGTGGGTTGTATTAATGAAATACGTGCATATGTATATAATTATGAGATTAGTAGAAATATATATAAGGTGTAATTGAAATGGGAAAATATGATAAGAAAATAATAATATATGAAGTTAACATATAAGTATGATTGTCTGTTATGTATGTTTATAATATTTATTTGTATTACTAAGCTTTCGGGCTTAGCGCGGTTGTATAAATCGCGCAGGTGAGTAGGTGGTTGATCTGGAAGTCAAATGTTATGCCACGAGAAGGGTAAGAGTATTTCGAGACCAACTAGAAGGTGATGCATACATGTATAATTTCATTATGTTGTATTTCTGACAAGAATGTATTCATATGTATAAATGAAATTTTGGTAAAGACAAGATTATCATATATATATATATATAAGATTATTGAAAGTATGTGATAATAATAAACCTCTACTTATTTTGTACTAGAAGTGTAAATCCTTTTTGCAGGTTGTAGTTGAGGTTATAAGGGGGATTTATTGGGAGTGTACTGAGAATGATTTTGTTTGCATTGGTTTGTGTAAAATGTTTCTTTTTTTAAATCAGGAAAAAAACCAGTTTTGTCGACACTTGGGACTCAATTTTTAGGCGAAACTATGGCAAAATTTCTGTAAAATCGGAACTAAAATTCGAATTAAGTAAAATTTGTAGCAACATTAGGATAGTGTGGCGCCTCTACTCGGCTTACACATGTAGGCTGGGAAGGGGTGTTACAATCATAGTCCCACACTGGTTATTTGACTCAGAGAAGCCAAATCAATCTCGCTCGGAGCTGTAGGGAAGCTAAGAAATGCAAGGTGGAGCTTAAGGAAGAAGCTCAAAAATGAGAGCTCGCTTAAGGAAGAAGCTAAAAAATGAGAGCTCGAGACGCTCGGAAAAGGAGAGCTTATGGAGCTCAAGAAAGTACTCGAGGAGCTCAGAAAAAGAGCCCGGTTATCAGAAAATAGTATGAGTAGTAACACTAGTCCCCCTCACAAGTCTTGGCATACACAATAATAATAATAATTATAATAATTTCAATCTATAATATCAGTTTTAATACACATTAAATATTATTTTGTTACTATAAAATATATAATATTAAAATATTAATTTTAATTTATATTTATATTTATTTTACTCTATTTTGATAAAAAAAATGCTCAAATAATTTAAAAAAGTTTAAGTATTTAGTTGTTATTTATTTTATAGTTAATTGTCTATTTGAATATTTGATTTTATATTTGTGCTTATTTGACTATATTTTAATAAAAAAAATAATTCAAAAAAATTTAAGTGTTTAATTATTATTTAGACTATAGTTTAAATGTTTATTTAAATATTTGATAAAAATTAATAATTAAATAAAATTTTATTTTTAAAATTTTAATTAATGATTAATTAATTTAACTTAGCTAATTAATTATTAACTAAATTAAATAAAAATATTTTAAAATTATTAATCACATTAATTTATATTTTATTAATTTTAATTAATTAATATGAATATTTAAAGTTAAAGTAGTGTCTAAAAAAGTGATTAAAGAACAAAATAATGGAAAGAAACACGTCTTGTTTCCTTTTATATTATTATTTTATTACTATTTTTTATTGTTATTTCTACTTTCCAATTTTGAATAAAATAAAAAATAAATAAAAGAAAAAAAAAGCAAATGTTTCCCAGAATCTCTTGCCAACGATCGGTCATCAGAAAATTCGAGGACTCAAAAAAATTGTCAATAATAAAAGGTCAACAAAACTCAAGTTCACATTCATTCTACCACAGATGAACAAAACCCAAGCTCATGCTCATCTTCTTATCTATCGCCATCTTGTATGAATTCTGAATCTAAGCCCATTTCCTATCTCTCTTTCTCAGAAAATCTAATCTCTCTCTTTATCTCCTCCTCTCCTCTCCTCTCCTCGTCTTCTTGGAGAGGAGTTCCTTTGTGCCTGCTCAGGTCTCTTTATCTGGACAGATGTCTTTTGTAATTATATCAGTTTTCTGTTTGGTTACCTAGAAAACAAAAAAGACGAAATCTTTATTTTCTTACCCATAATTTATGGAGTTCATTTCAGAATTTCCCAGATCTTAGATTTGTTTTCTTTTTTATATTGATATATGGGTTTTGTTTTTTACAGGCGTTTTTTTGGTTGGCGTGAGGAATTTGACAGATGAATTATTGTGGGTATCAGCAAAAAAGCGCCATGGGAGGCAGTGAGGAGAGGATGATGATGGTGGTGGATTCTATGGTTTGTCCTAAGCCTCGTCGTTTGGGAATTTCCAATCCTTCCTTTCCTGATCAATTCAGGCCTTTAAGATTACCTATCAAGTATGTAATTTTTTTACGGGGTTTAATGTGATCTGTGTTTTCATCTCTCTTTCTTTTTTCAGATTTGTTTTCAAGTCCAGTCTATATACGGATGAAATTAATTGTTCTTGTTTTGGTTTTTGTCTTTCGCAAATAACAGTCACCAGACTGATATGGGAGATTCAAAGGCTGGGGCTGATCTTCTAGACCTAATTCTCACTAAGGTTTTTCTCTTTCTCACCCTTGTTGCCTCTGCAGTTGTGCTTGTTACTGCATAGGACTATAGATTGGGTTTTACAATATGTACTGCTTTGGTTTTGTTTGCTAGCTGAATTGAAACGTAACACAACAGTACAGTTCATAGCTTTATTCTTGATCAAGAACTAGCAATAGTTGAGCAGAACTCCTTTTCTTTCCCTATTTTTTGGCTATAGGTTTCTCTAAATTAGCTTTTTTTTCACCTTTTTTTTTCAGGCTGTTGTGTGGTTGACTTGAATCAAGTAAAAATCATTGTTTTTTTGTTTCTCATTTTGTGAATATAATCTCATACATAATTCTTTGTAAAAATCATTTGGAAAACAGAAAGCAGTTTTGTTTCCCCTAAAATTCTACTTGAGATTTCTTGCTGTACATATGTCAACTTATTTTATTATTGTGTTTCTCCTTACTGTTTAAGAAAAAAGGGTCCTTTCAGTGCATTGGTTTTAATAGTATACATATTGAAATTCATAAAATTCCCTGGTTTTACAATTTCAATTTGTTTTAATCCCATTGCGAAATGAAAGTTGCAAAGGAAACTTGATTGTTTCTCGTTGATTTGTTTTTGCAGGGAGGATATGGTGGGGAAAGATCTGGTTACCAGGTGGCATCATCGCCACCATTTTACTGTGGATCACCACCTAGTAGGGCGTCAAACCCTGTTGTTCAAGATGCCCAATTTGGGAACGGGAGTATGGCTCCTTTTTCTCCTGCTCCACCATCACCATCGTCATCATCTACACATGTAGGGGTAGGTTGTGTCCGAATGAAATTTGGGCACAAGCCTGCGGCTGTGAGGGTTGAAGGTTTTGATTGTCTTAGTAGAGATAGGCGAAATTGCAGCATCTCTGCTGTGGCTTAAAAAATTGAATGAACTCTTTATTGAGAAACCAGAAGTTAGCGAATTTTTTGATGTCAAGAGGGAGAGAACAAGAAGAAAAATGGAAGGACTGTGGTCTTGATTGTATATACAGATTTATTGATGTTTTTTCTGGTGAGTTTTGGCCCCGTTGTGCACTCTCAAAGAATATGTAAATGTAATGAAGGTTGTTTTGAGAGATGTTTAATTTTTGAAGCAATAAAGAAGGAAAGAGCCAAGTGTTTCTCTTGGTAGCCTGGTAGGTTCATTGTTCTTGTTCTTTTTCTCTGTTCATAGAAAGAGAGATTGTTAGATTAATGGAACTTGGGAAGGATTTCATTGTAATATTTCTATGTTTGTCACTTGATCTAATTCTTGTTTGTAATTGTATTATGAAGAAAGTAAGGATTAGTATTTTGGAAATCTTATCATATTGTTTTTTTCCATTTGATTTTCAATTCTTAATTGGAAAATCTTTCATTTTTGATTTGTCTCTTTGTGCATTGATCAAGCAAACAAGTCTCTAATTTATCAAAATACATTGGTGAAATTAAGTTTTATTCTCCTCATAGATTTTTGTTTATTTATTTTATTTTGTTTGTCTCTATGCCCCCAAGTCATAGCTAATTAGGCGCCGATATTTGCTTTGTAATGTAAGAAATTGAGCCAAGGTTTTGATGTCTCATATCACGAGAAACCTGTGACTAAGGTTTACTGTTGTTTTTTCATATGCAAAAGAGTTTTATTATTATTATTATTATTATTATTATTAAAACAAATGATACCAAGTGGATGGTGACCGGTAAAATTAATTTATGATTCATGTATTTCTTTTTTTTGGTAAACATTATAAATGTCAAATTATGTATTTCTGAATTTCTTTTTTCTTACTTATAAATTTGTAATTTTTTACTTATAAATTTGTGTATATGCTAAATGAATTTATAATCTTGATATAAAGTTTAAATCCTAAGCTTGTTTGTGATTAATTAATCAGATGTCATTTTGATGTTAAGAAAGTTCGTGTTATTTACTGTATATGAGAGATATTTTGTCAATAAATTAAAATTAGCTTCAAGTTTATATAAAAAATACTGTTCAATTGTTCATAATTAAATATTTTTTGTGCTATCAGCTGAAAATGATTCTGTATATATGTTTGCAGTTGAGACTAATTCTGTACATGTATTTATAGTTGAGAGTGACCTTGCAAAATAGGTAGATTACGAGAACAAGTGCTTTATATGGTATTATAGTATAAAGTTATTTAGAGATAAATATGGTTTGTGTTAAACTATATATATATTTTATGTAAAATGAAAAACTTTATATATCATTTTTAAAATAAGAAAATACCAATAAAATAAAATAAAAAAGCAAAAAAAAAATCAATGCATATATATGGAGAGAAGCAAAATGGATAATTTCTTTTTTCTTTTTTGCGAATAGAACTTTGCAAGTTGGAGATTGACGTGTACAATGTTCGAGGTGGCAATATTATCTTGATAAGAGAATGATAAACAATAAAAAAGAGATGCCAAAGAGAAAATGACAATAAATGAAAAATTATTAAAAAATAGGGAACAGAGAGGAGAGACATTGGGGGCTACGCGGAGGATCATTTTTATATCTTTGGTTGGTTTGTGTACAAGCAAAGATGGGTCCTAATACTGTTGAAAAATTGAAAGTTCATTAACAAAAAGTGACAATTTAGTCGTATATATCTAATGGTAGAATTGAAGATGGCACTTATTGAAAGCTCAGCCGAGTAAAGCAAACAGTCTGGCAAAGTGGCAATGCCATTGTCAATTAGTTTCTCTAGTTAATGATTGAAATGTCATATGCTGACTAGTGGAGTTTTTTTAAGCAAATATCATTAATTAAGAGGAAAGATTACAGCAAATAAAGCCTAAAAATACAAAAGAAGCATAATAATTTTCATTACATAAAGCCTAAAACCAAAGCAAATATTCAACATCTCCTTGTAAAACCATGGCTTTAGACAAAAGAAAAAATAAAAAAATAAAACCTAAAAACAACAAGAAGAGCGACACCATCCTTGAAATCTACAGTGCCTCAATTGTTGCAGAAGAGAGTGAGGAAAATAAAAATCATAGTCTCCTTTGCATGAATCTTTAAAAAAGTAGCTCAAGATATTATTAAAACTACTATAACACAAGCTCCCTTATAGCAAAGCCATAAGAAAAGCCCAAAGGGGATGATGCTGACCCATAAAATCGGAAAGAAAAAAAGAGAAGATGTGAACACTTCTGGCTGTTGAATTTATAAGATAAACACAAATTACCATCAAAATAGCAGAAAAAAGAGCCATAAAAAGCAAGATTTGGAGAAAAAAAAAATAAAAGCATAAAACTCAAGAAACTATAAGGAAAGCAACAAAGAGCTTGTAAATCTAGGGCTCTGCCGCCTAGATCTAAAGCCGAAGGAACAATAAGCCTCAATATAGGGGAGAGCTTATCGGAAAAAAACCTAAAAGACGAGTTATTTTTTTGACCAGTTGAGGAGTTGGCTTACTTTCTATTATCTTACCTGCATACGAATGACAAACATATATCTCCTCTCTTGGTAGAATATTGAAAATCAAATACCCTAAAATTTTAAAAATAATAATAATAATAATAATTAGAAAAAGAAAAAGAATATGAGGAGAGAGAGAGAGAGAGAAATCAGAGGAGAGAGAGAGGGAGCAAGGCAGTCGAAGAAAAGCTTTCAATCTCCCGTCGTCCGATCTCTGATTTGCCACATGCGTTGGCCATCATGGAAGCTGGCTCGGAGATGCTTCCAATGCTATCTGACTCACCACCAACGGTCGTCAGATGACTGCGCACGCTGTCCGAAACCCACGTTGCAGACCCATTGCGGACATTTTCAACTTCGACCTCTTTTCATGACGATTTAGGTATCATCTGACTCCTCACCTCCTAAGCTTCATTTTGATACATTATTTGTTAATATTAGACCAACTTTAATTTCAACCGAAATCCGGTGACACTAGTGACTTTTGATGTATTTTTCAGTAAAATTTCAGTGAGTGAGAGAGAGTGATATATATATATATATATATTTTGAAATCTTCTCAATGAGACGAATGCATGGGTACCAAATTTGCTATCCAATTTTTTCGTCGAAAATTTTTCGGTGAGACTCCGACGAGGGTCCGATGAGTATTAATTTCTGATAAAAAATTTCGTGGGTTAATTAATTAATTTATTGGACTTTAAATAAATAGAATTGGCAAGGATGGTGATTAAATTTTAATAATTAAATTTAAATTATTAAATTATTTAATAGCCGTTAATTACGTAAATACCAAAAATTTAAAGACTGAACCTAAATTAAAATTTTTAGTTGTCCAGTTAATTTGTAATTAATAAATACTTGATTCTAAAGTCTTTAATTGTATTATCGTAATAATTTCTGGCAATTTATTTTATAGACTGTCCGATTTCAGAATCTGATACCTCGGGACCAAGCAGTTGATCGGGTCTTAAACAGTGAGTGATAGTTTTTAATATACTTTTCTGTATTTTATGCATTAATATTTAATATATGTACATATATAAATATTATAAATACTATGTACTATTTATAATTTTATAATTTTCGTATTTATATGTGATTGTGCATATATATGATAATGTTGAATTGTGATTGCTGAATAGAATTGAAATGATATAAAACCACGTAGGATATGATTGAATTATGATAATGCATGAATGATGATATTATGATGAATTTAGGACAAGCTTAATGACGGGAATATTTTTATGCTCAATGCTGCTTGTCAGTCGAGTAGCGCTGCTTGGCTTAGGTTGTGATGGTGAACCCTATATGAATTGGAAGTAAGAGACCATATTGAAATAAAAGTGCCATATAGGAAAATCGGCTCCCCTAATTTAAGGTTTAGTGTGGCTTTTTCATGAACTATATTCTATCATTGGATGTTTATATAATTGAATGTATGATTGGCACGATGCATTGGCATAACGATTTATAATGATATTATAGAACCATAGTAGGACACCAGGTAGATATATTGGCCGATATCGTTCACTGAATCGAGACGCTCACCCCTGTCTTACTATTTTTTCAGGTTCTTAGGGCAAGCATATATGATATTATTCAGAGACACTGCTTTTCATTTTCGACAGTGATTTTTATGTATGAACTAATTTAAAATCATGCTTATTTTATTATAGTTTGTATTTACATTTTTAGAGACTCCGTAAATTTTAAATATTGAATTATTATATTTGGTTTTATAATATAATTAATGATGTGACGGTTTGAATATTTTTACTGTTATATTACGTGAAGCTGAATGTAGGATCTGGTATCTTAGATTTTCTACCCCTCAGTGTCGGTCACGTGCCTTTAGAATCGAGTTGTGACAGAAAATTTTTTATAAAAAATTTTGATTTACTTCAATTTACTAATTTCATGAAAAATGCTGCATTACAAATTATGTTGCATATTACTTAGGTTTAACATTCACAATCCTTTATATTTGGTACGATTAGTTACTTTACCCTATCTATTTTCATTTTAACCATTTTAGCATTATAGCTTGTCTCTTTCATATTTATTCTATTCTTATTTACTGAGGTAGTAAGATGTGTGTAATATCTCCTTGCAGCACGTGCATAGACTAAAATTTATCAACAAGGATTATAAAATTATAATAATACCATTCATTTAGTTACTAAAATTACAATAATTCCCTTTGAAAAATAGAAAAATTACTTATTCACAAAATAAAAAAAAAACCACAATTCAAAAATCACAAATTATTAAAAAAAAAACTAATTAAAAAATCACAAAATAATAAAAATAATAAAAAGAGCCAAAAGAACCCACTTCAAAATTCAAATTCAATAAAAAAAAACCAATTCACAAAATCAAAAACTCAATTCAAAAATCACAAATTAATCCAAACCCGTAAAAAACAAAGAAAAAGAACATTTGAATGTATTTTTGCTGAAATTTCTTCCTCAATGTTTCTGTTGATTTTTTAGCCATCATAAAATCGAGAAACTCCTTAGGTTCCATTTTGCTCCAGAACTTTAGTTTTGAAGAGCACATACAAACCTTGATGGATCAAAGAAAAAGGAAGAGAATGCAATCGAACAGAGAATCTACAAGGTGATGAAGGCAAAGAAAACAAAAACACTTAGATGATTTGATGTCCTTAATTTCACAACTAAAGAAAGATAATAATAATTTCCTTATCAGCATTAATATCACGACCCAACATTTCTTGAATGTTGAGGTAGAGAACTTTGTTTTAAGGGCTCAAATGGTTGAACTTAGCCAAAAACATTATTCCCTAAATGAGATCCTCAATTTCATCTTACAAGTAATGGGATTTTTGAAAATAATCATCAAGATAGTTTCCAAGTAGCTGTGTTGTTGCTACCTTCATGAACCCATTTAATTTGATATATCCAAACCAATCCATCATGGCATCTCTAGATGTATTTTAGTATTGATTATCAAATCAAGATATAAACATTAGGAATAGCTCAGTTTATATTGATGATTTGGTGGTATTCTAAAAGAGAAAGAAATTCATGGTTTTTGCCTCTAGAAGAGAAAAAAATTCAGAGTTTTCCTCCGTCTTCTCTGCTTTTATTCATGGATCTATTTTTAGAGAGGGTGTTCGCAACAAGGCTGTCGGCATAGTTGATGCCTCTAGATCTCATCATGTCCCTCGCAATGGTCGTGGTAGGGGAAGTGGGAGAAGATTCTATGATGGGAGAGGGAAAGGAAGTGGCGGCAGAGCTACATGGTGGCTATGGGAGGTAGTGAAACCCATATGGGTTAGTAGAGGAGGGAGGTGGTGAAACCTAGATAGGTTTCAAAATTTTTTCTTAATTTTTAATTTTTTAATTTTAATGCTTTTTCATTATTAAAAATATAATTTATAAATTTAAACTTTTTATTATTTTAAATTAAATTTTATCATGCTTTTTACGTATCATTGATGACATATTAATAATGTTACAATATTTGTAAAACATGTGCTACTGAATATCTAATTATATTAAATTAATGATTAAATGGTTAAAAAATTAGCAAGGGAGAGGAGGCTAAATAGTTAATTAAAAGTATAAAAAGATAAAATTATTAAATATACCAAGTATAAAGGGATGTATTAAACCTATATGAGTAAACCACATAAAAATTTGATTATAATTATGAGTATATTATGATGTTTAAGATATGACCAGTATATGATAATTTGAGATTATTGTCCATCTTGTGTGGATAATCTAATAATGATTGCAACCTATATCTATTAGATCTTATGAGACAATAAATGGATTAGAGAGTTTAATAGGACGATTGACTCCTAGATTGAAATATAGTGTTGTGCCTATCGATTAATTTTATCCCAAATGATTTTATGACTATTTGACACATAACATTTTTGTTATTAAATAAATTAATGAGTGTAAGATATCAAAATTATAACTTGAATTATATCATACATTAAGATTAGATGTTCACCCTTGTCTCTTTATTTTATTAGGTTATGGATTGAGCTTAAAAAAATTATCTGATTTTCATCCTCTAGTAATGAAGTTTATATTGTACTATCATATTATTATATTAGAGAGAATATGCAAAATTATTCCCAAAATTTGTACGAAAGTAGAATTAACTCTTAAAATTTACTTGGACTCATTTATACACTTGAAATTTTAAAAAACTTTTAAATTAGCCACTTCTTTTAATGAAAAGCTAACTACCTATAGATCCTGAATTTTTATACTAGATTTAGTCTTAAAAAAATTTGGGCCAGAGTATTTTTCAGAAAAATATATTTAAAATATTAAAATATTTTTAATATGAATTTTGGAATATGTTAAGATGTTGAAAAAGATTTTAAAATAACTTTTTTAGAAAAAGATTAGTACAACTTTTGGACTGGGCTGAAATTAGCATTTTAGGATTTTTATCAAAAAAAAAATTTTAATGATTTCAAAATACCTTATTGAGTATTTAGAATGTGAAAAAATATTAGAAAATCGAATATTTCAAAATTAGACTCGACAGCTCGAAAATTGGCTATTTTAGGTCTTTTACCAAAAGTTTCTCAAAACTGATTGAAAATAATTTTAAACGACTTTTTAAAGCATTTTAGGAAATTTGAGACATGAAATAATCCGAGAGGAATAAAAATCCAAATAATGAACCTAAAAAGTCAAAAATTGACTTTTTTAGTAATGACTTACCGATGTACATGCCAGTTGAAGGACTGACTTCTTTGGGCCCTCTATTTAACTTGATAAGGGAGGATTTTCGGTACTTCTAAGATGAAACTCTGGTTTTTTTCATCATAACCCTTCTATAACCTCTAAAAATCAATCTTAAATACTTTCAAACACATCAAAGATAAAAAAAAAAAAAATTGAAAAGAAATCCCACAAAAGGCTAGAGGCCATAAGCCAAAAACACAAATTTTTGGGGATTCTTAATGTTTTTTTTTGTGCTTTCCATTGAAGATTTAGAGACTTGATGAAACCTACTCGGTGATTTGTATTTTTAAACCTTATTTTCTTTGTTCTTTACTTCTCTCTTCTCTTTCTTGCTTCTTTGTTCATGGTTTTCTTGTTTTTATGGAGATTAAAATGGTTCAAGGCATTAAAATGGATTAAAATGCTAATATAAACCCTAAAATGATTTGTAGTGTTGATTTCATATGTTTTTGTCCTTGAAAACCTTATGTTTTTATCCTTGAAAACCTTTTTGGCCGAAATTTTGGACATGAAAAGGAAGATGGATAGTAACTTTGGGGATGTGTTATGAACTTTTTGGCCACTTTATTCCCTTGAACCCTGATTTCAAACAATGAACTTGGCATATAGATGAACCCCTACTTAATTTGAGATGGATTGCACATAAAATAAGAACTTTTGAATATTAATTGAACCAAGAACGAATATGGATATTTGAATGGCAGAAATGACTTTTGTTCAAACATAAAATAGCCTGACTTTTGTACCTTGAACCGATCAGAACTTTAAACCATCGTCCAAAATCGAAAAATTCAATTTTGAAGGTTGAATATAATATTTTTAAACTTATTCTCTAAATTAGTCAATTCTAAAATTATTTTTATAATATTCTAAGTATTTTTATGAAGATTAAAATGAATTTCTAGATTTTTTTTATAACAAAAAAAATTAATTCTCAAATTTTGAATTGATTTTTGTCTCGATTTATGTGCCGAGTATTTTTCCAACCAAATTTGATAGGTAATTAATATAACCACATATTTAACTGTTTTTAATGCATTTAAGATGGAAATTATATTTTTGGATGAAAATGGAGCTTTTTGAAATAGAACCATTTTTTACCTCGATTTGTGTACCTTGCTCAACTTTATCTTTGATTTTGTCCTAATAATATAAAATGAACACCTTGTGATAGTTAATGATAATTAGTGATGAATTGTTATGTTTCTTAGTAGTTTTGATACAATATGTGATTTTGCCTTTTTGTCTTGATTTGTGTGCAATATCAGTTTAGGCGTCAATTTTTTTAAACATGTCCTAATTGCCTTATAACGATGATTGATGATTTTCTGCGATGATTTTTAGTGGTTGTTGCAGGGGGTGAAGTCAAATTTTTTAGTGAAGGAGGTAAAATAAAAATATTATATATATATTAAAAATAATAAATTTAAAGAGAGATAATATAATAAAAATACTATATATATATATATTAAAAATAATATAAATACCATATATAAATACATGTATATAAAAAAAAATTTTAAAAAGAAGGGGCAGTTGCCCCTTCAAATTAAGGTAGCCTCGCCTCTTGTTGCATGATCTGTGGCTTAATGTGAATATCAATGCTCATTTATTTTAATCGGTTTTGTTCTACCGTGAATTCTCTTTAGAAATGATGTAGTGGGTCATTAAATATAACTTTTATTTTCTAGATTACTGCATAGGATTTTTATAATATGATGTAATGAAATATTTTTATTTTCAATAGGTGCTCATTTATTTTTATCTATTTATCTGCTGTAAATATTTACACATTATATATATATATATATTTTACCTAATGTAATAAAATTTCACTGTTTTTCCTTTGCATATTTTTATTATTTGTGTAGAAAATAATTTTTATATTTTTTAAAATAATATAATACTAATACTTGAAAAAAAGATCGATTTCAATAAACTGAATATATAGAGACAATACCCAATATGGAGTTTGAAATTCTCGAGGAATTGAGTCATTCTTTCCTTTTTATTTTTCTGGTCTATCATGGTGACGACTCCATTTTTTCATACTTAAATCTATGTTCTCTAAAAATGTGAGTCTAAATAGTGTTGAAGCTGCAATCATTGAAAGTCAAGAGCGAAATTCCCAACTTACACTACCGTTAAGTGTGTGTTTAGGTTTTTTTTTATTGAAATATGCAAACATGCTCCTTAAATTTATATAAAAAAATATATTGATACTGAATTTTTTTATTGCTCAAATATATACTAAATTAATGTTTCTATCCATTTATGAATGAATTAAATATATTTAAGAGCATTTTATACTAACTAATATTTTGATTAATATTATTATTTAATACTTCTTCTAATAAATTTTTAAAATCACCACATATACATATATATTGAATAAGATGTGCTATGACATTAGGAGGATATATTTAAGAAATCTCCTTAAAAATATTTAAAATAAAAATATTTTAAATATATATATATTTAAAAAAAGTATGCTCATAATTTTCAATTGAAATTATTTTTTATTTTAAAAATATTAAATTTTAATTGACTTTCAAAATATACCCTATAATTAATCAATTGAAAATATTTTATTTTAAAAATATCAATTTTTTTAAATTTTAAATTAAAAGCTATTTTTTAAAAATAATATTTTTAAAATATTTTTATTTTTTAATATTTTTAAGAAAATTTATTAAAAATATATTCTAATAACATAACATATTTAATACAATATATATAATATGAATTAATAATTTTAAAGATTTACCAAAAGAAGTATTAAACTTTAATTATAATCAAAATATTATTTAGTATAAAATACTCTTAAATATGTTTTATTCATTTATAAATAGATAAAAATATTATTTTAGTACATGATTAAGAAAAATAATAGTAATTTATATTTTTACACAAACTTAAAAGATATACTTGCTCTTTCCTATGAAAATTAAATAAACAATTAATGACAATTATCTTTCTATTAAAGATAGACTAATTTATTAGCTTTTTAAAATTTTAAATATATAAATAAATCAAAATAAATTATAAGAGTCAACCCATATTTTTGCACAAACTTCAATGATGTTTTTATACATTCTCCATTATCTTTATATTGTTAGGAATAATAAATTCTAAAACTTCATAATACTATTTCCATTATTAGAAATTTTATATAACTTAGTTAATATATACAGTTAAATATTTAAGGCAAAATAATTATGAAGTTCTTGAATTTTATATATTACACTAGTCAGTACTTATATTTTTAACATCTATTTTTTTCATCTCTGTATTTTTAAAAATTAAATTATTTAGTCATTTTGTCAATATTTTCATCCTAAAATCATTAGTTAACTATTTTGATATTATAAAATAATTTTTTTGCACTTCTTTTATATATATTTATCTTTATTATTTATTAAATTTATTTCATGTTTAATTTTATTTTATATAAAGATTATCTACAAAATAATAAAAGACATTATTCGTATTATTTAAAATTATTTTTTAGTACTATCTATAAAATTAAAATAAATGATATATATGAATTGTCTGCAAAATAATAAAAAATATTATTCGTATTGTCTAAAATTATTTTTTTAATAATATTTATAAAATTAAAATAAATTATATGCAAAAAATATAAATAAAATTTAAAATAAATATGACTTAACAAATAATAAAAAAAATATATATATAAAGGAAGGGTAAAGAAATCATTTTATAATATCAAAGTAGTTGACTAATATTTTTAGGATGAAAATATTAATAAAATGACTAAATAGTTTAATTTTTAAAAATAGAGGAATACAAAAATTAGATATTAAAAATACAGAAACTAACTAGTATAATATGCAAAACTTCATAAACTTTATAATTATTTAGTCAATATTTAATTATATATAAGTATGATGAATTTGGAGGACAATTAAGCTTCCTCACTCCAATAGATATGAATTTGTAAGCAAGAACTTGGAAATGCTCTAAGATTATTGAGCTGCTAGCCCTTAATAGTAAATATTATGAGATACTTTTCATACATTATACTTGATAATTAGACTTATAATTATTTATTTGCGATAGTTACACTTATCATATTGCAGTTCAGTCGTTTAGCGAATAGTTAGACTTACTATGCGTTCTGAAAGTATTATAATTTTTCATTTTTAGTACCGGTTATGTACTCTTAGAGTTGAATTGGGATACTTAATAGAATAAAAACAAATTCGAAATGACAAAAATTTAAAAGCCTGGACATCATTCACATTTTCTTTCCATTTTTAAGACTAAACTCATAGTACATTTGTTGCCTAGAAATAAAAATTTCTTGTGTTTTGGGGATGGCCATTCGGTCGGTCGGTTAACTGACCGACCGAATTTCACTTTAACCAAAATTTTAAATACTAATTTTATTAGTCGAATCGACCAATTTTTAAGTTCGATCGGTTCAATTAATTAATAAAATCTAATCGGTCGGTTCGGTTAATTAACCGAACCGACTGAATTTTTTATTTTATAATAAAATTATATTTATAATAAAATATTAATATAATTAAATAACTAAATAAAATTTTTATTAAAAAATAAACAAAACATAAATTTATTTTGTTATAAAAAATATATTCATAATAAAAATTTATATAATTAAGGAATTAAATAAAAAGTTAACACATAATTAATTTTTTTTAATTTTCGATTAACGATTAACTGATTGAATTGAATCGGTTAACCATTAACTGAATTAAAAAGTAAAATTATTAAAAAATTTTATCGAATCGATCAAATTGTATATATGGTTAGTTAACCGAATTAAATTTTAAAATAAATGAGTCCAAACAGTCCAAAAAGGATCTCAATCTTGAAGAAACCCAATGAAGATTTTCACCCGCTGCCAACCCCACGGCAACTAACTTTGGAATCATAATCCCATGACTCCACGAAAGATGGAACTGATTTGAGGGTTGTATGGAGCTTAAAAATTATCGCTTGAAACATTATTATTTGAGGAATGATGTTACTACTAATATTAAGATGAAAAATTAGACACATCAGCTGCAACAAAGAAGCTATCAGATGATTCAGACCTTGCATTTTTTTCCGCCCAAATAGTTTCAGACTCAACGACAGAACAATTGTGAGATAAAACATCTGGCAACCTTAATTATTTGTTGTCCTAAACGAAATAACATTCAATTGAAAACTCAACTACTACTCTCATATATATATTTGTTGTCTTGAAAATTTACTAATTGAACATATTAATAAGGATGCATTTTGTCACACTACTTTTCATATGGACCAAATAATTTGTCATAGATTTACCAAATACAATTGCATTCTACTCTACTTATTTAATTTTTAATATTCTTAAAATTTGTAACTATTAACTTTTATAGATTTATATGCAAATTAAACCAATAATTTTTTTTTAAAAAAAATATTACCTCTAGGTTCCAAATTTATAAATATATATTTTTTTCTTTTGTTTCAAATTATAACTCATTTACTATTTTAATGAATTAGTTAATCTGTTAAATCTCTATCATACCCACATTTAACATTACTTAATTATATATTTCATGCTTAAATAAGAGTTTAATAGAAAAAAATTATAGAAATTTATATTTCTATAAAAAATAATTATTTTTCTTAATTTTTATGAAATGAAAAATGTATCAGGAGGAAATTCTAAAGTTTTAAAATGTTAGTGTTTAAATATAATGTAGAACTATATAGAATGAACTATACATTAGCTTTTAGAGAAAGAATGAGAGATGCTAAATACTTATAATTTAAAAAAAAAATCTCATACCACTAGACCAAGAAACCTCTAATTTCAAATAATTATAAAAGCCAACTCTATGAGTAGTTTATTTCTTTTTTTTTTGAAGAATCATTTCAAGTTCAAATGCCATTGGTATTGTAATATAGTAATTACAAAAACATAAAACATCATTAAGTAAAACTTCTTCATTGGTAACTTGCTTCTTAAATTAGACAAAAAACAAAATTTCTATATATACATGTGGGTGGGATAGAGTCAGGCTTATAGGCCGTAGACAAAAAGTCAAAGTCCAAGTCCATTCCCATCTTAGTTTTTAGGGCTTTATTAAAAATATTTTAATAAAAATATTTAAATAAGTAGAAAATTATTTATTTTTTTTTTCAAAAATGTTCACTTTTCAATATTAATTTTAAAAATTCTCACTTGCTAACATATGCATTTAGTATATATTTAATTTAATATATTATAAATATATATAATATATTTTCAATTAAATTTAAATATATAAATGTTTGAAAATTTTAAAAGCTGTATAAATTATTTTTTAAAAAATTAAGAAAATGGCATAACATGTCATTCTTTTTTTATTCTTTTTTTTTTGGTGTGCCCACCCGAGGCTTCATCCCTGCTAATTCGGATTCGACCCACATCGCGCGTCTATCAATGGTCGTCCTGCCCGCTATTTTTTTTTTAATTCTTTAATTTGGTTAATATATGACTCTTACTTTTTTTTTTTGGCCAGTAAAAAAAACGTTGCATTAAACGAAGAAGAACATTACATAATCCCATATAGGGAGGAATACATTCCAATTAAAGCAAAATACCCAGGAACTAGATAAACTAATTGCTAAAAGAATAAGCATAACCATCAAAGGGAGGGTAGCACAAGTAGGAAAAACAGTAAGCATAAACCAAACAACACCATACAAGGCACTCTCTGTGGCTAACATAGCTTCACATAAAAAGAGAGAAATCTAGCCCATTGTACCCATAGAAGCATTATTTCCCTCAATGCCAGACGATCTTGACAATAAAACATATCAAACCCAACCAGATCGGCCTTAGATAAGTTGTGAATCGGTCAATACCGAAAGCAAGGCCCAAAATGCTAAACAGAAGCACAAACGGAAGATGGAAAGTAATTATCTTCCCAAATCACATATCCCATACATCTTTAGATAAAAAGAAGAATGAAGGGAAATAAGGACAGAATGTCCTTAAATAGGACCATAAAACAAGCTCTGGTATATATTTGCGAATGAGCAGGAAAATCACCCATTTCAAACAGAAACAGGGAAAGTCAAATGAACAACTGAAGCCAAAAGAAAGGAGAGGAGGTTGAACTACTTCAGGGGAAGATTTTCTTGCTTTTGACAGTATAGAAATGATCGTGCAACGCCAAAATGAGTAGGAGAAGATAGATGAACAAAGCCTGGAACCTGGGCTCAAAACCAAAACACGAATAGACCAAGAGGAGAGAGCCTGGACTAAAATCAAACAGTCGAACAATTCATATATCTAAAATTTTCCTAACCATGTGAGTACCGAGAGCTCTACAAAACCGGTTACTTAGCTTGGTTTAACTGTATATAACTCTTACTTTTGGTCCTTACGTTTCTTTTTTTCTTTCTATTTTGCAATGACTGTCAAACTTCAGTTTGATAACTCAAAGTGTGTTTTAATTTTTTTTCCTTCTATAAATTCTAATAATTGTTGTTTATATTTACCATTATTAATTAATATTAGCAGAGGCAAAACCAAGGGGTCCTGGGGATCAGTGGAGCCCTTGGCTCTTATATATATATATATATATATGTATGGGTATGTAATGTGTATATTAAAAATAAAAAATAATTATTTCTAATTTTATTTTTATGTAAAATATTTTATATCTAATTTAAGTATGGATAGAATTATTAGTTAGCTCATATTTTTTTTGTATAAAAAGAATTAAAATTTATCAATTAAAATTTTTTTCGAATATAAAAATTAGTATAATAAAATTGAATTGTACTGAATTGTTTTAAAAATTTAAATATCTAAATAAAAATTTATTTATAGTTAAATATTTATTAATAAATGTATATTTTGAGCCAAATTTCAATATTTTATTTATATATTATACCACATAAATTTATTCAAAATAATTAATTTAAACTCTTTTTTTAAAATATCTTAAAAATATATTAAATATTAAAATATTTCAAAAATATATAAAAATTATTTTAAAAATAATATATATAATGAAATTTATCAAAATAATATTTGGTTGTAATTTTTTTATTTGAAAATTTTGCCGACACCCCCTCAACAGCTTAGTCCTAGTATTGGAGGAAAAAATTATCCTATATACACTGTAGTTAGGTTATATTTAGATGTGTAATTAGTTATTAGAGAAGAAGTAGATAATTAGCATTCTTAGCTTTTATATTTCACAATTTTCAAGTAATAAAATCAGTTTTCATTTTGCTCAAATAATCAAAAAAATTTTTTTTTGACATTTCTTGGGTACAAATGTTCTTTAAAATTTCATTCGATCTGATAAAATGTGACAAAATTATCTATAAAAATTTATCTGAAAGATAGGTATAAATATTTCATTTTGTGGGGAGGGTATTTATAGTATTGTAAGCGTGATTATATGGGGAAGTTACAACCACACGTTCCGCATATATATTGTAATGTGAAAAAGCTATCTCAATCTATTGATGAATGGTGAAACTTTCAGATGGATGCTATAGATAAAGTTCCAGCCATTCATTTCTTCACTGAATATCTATGCACTTATCATTTTATTTGATTGATGTTGATTGTTAGCTGTCACAATTAAGTTTTTAACAAAGAAGCTTAAGTCACATATATATTTTATGTTTTCTTATATTTAATTTGAAGGAAATCAAGAGATTCAATGAAATGGGAATCATTATACAATCTTCATTTCAAATTTATTTAATCTTCAAATGATATTAAAAGAGTCAAATTCTTGATCTTTTGATTATTAAATTATCATTAGATTATTGATTATATATATATGAATATGAAATGAACTAATTTTACATTTCATTAATTACTCATAAATTACCATTCTATTTCATTTCATAACAGAAATTAATATTCCGAATAGAAAAAGAAGACATGATAAGTAGTAATTATTTAAAACAAAGTATTTCAAAAACACAGGATTGATCCTTAATCAACAAAACCCAGAAAGGATAATAATGTTCAACAAATTGGAATTCCAAAAAAAGAAGGGGATAATAAAGAAAAATTACTGGGTTTAGAAGCCTTCAGGCTTGTAGGCAATGAAACTAATGCACTGCACTTGACGAACATTGTCAAAACCGATGATCCGAACAAAGGCAGTGGGGTGTTCTTTAACACACTCATCAAGCTCTTTCAACACCTGAACTGCGTCTGTGCAGCCAAACATGGGCAGCTTCCACATGGTCCAGTAGCGTCAGTCATAGTATCCTGGTGATCTGTTGTTCTCACGGTACACGAATCCGTGCTGCATCACCACCACCACATCTAATTAATTTTTACGTTCTACTAATCAAAGTTTAAAGATTAAATGTTTTTATATATAAAAATTTCAAAATTTTCTTGTAGAGTAAAAATTATAGGGCTCACCAGTATATTTTTTAAAAACATCATCACGTGTTATTATCCAATTATTTTTATTTAGAATATTCAATTGAAATAATAATTATATTATATAATTTTTCCTGAAATATAACTTAACAGTAAGTGTATATTTCCTTAAAAAATAGATCTGAAATCTACTTCCTCTCCATAGAATATATTAAATATCAAAAATAAAAGGTAGATTCTATATATAGATTTCTTCAATTTGTTCAGTATGGAGATTTTATGAAAGAATTAATTGAAAATTTTAAATAATTGTTATTTAAAAAAAGGGTAGTATTCAATTTTTTTTTATTTTTGAAATAAATGGAGTATAAATAAATAATTGTGAAGGATTAGTGAGAGATATGGAAATGATCAGATCACCTTCAACTCGAATTCCAAGCAAGGAATCCATCCCTTGCGTAGAAGATGTTGAACTTCCCTAGCCAATTGCTTCCTGGTGAGTGTTTGAAGGTATGAGAGTGTCTCGAATTTCTTCAACCCTTCTGTAGGCCACACGTATACTCACAATTATATACATTAAATTTAACTACTTCAATTCATCAAATTTTCTTTTTTTTTATTTTTATTATTATTAATATATACATATATTTAAAGTAAAATTCATAAAATATCTAGCATTGAAACTTAAAAAATTTAAAGTAAAACAAGATCCCTTTGCTTTAAATATTCTTTTGAGCTATATATAGCTATAATTTGAAATATCATGCTATGCACATAGTAAATTTTTTTTAAGCACATAAAAGGAGAGGTTACATGTTTGAATTTGAATCTATATATTGTTTAGATTGAATATACATTTATTATTAAATTATATTTCAATGCATATATCAATTGAGAATATTTGTATATATTTGAAGTGTACCTTCATACATTGGACTCTGCCACCGTTACTGGTGATGGAGGTGATGTCAAATGTGGTCTTGCGGGTGGGTAAGCCGGCGGTGGACTTGAGGCCAGTGAAAGGAGCCACCATGGTGGCCTGAGCAGGGCTAGCTCTGTTAATGCTAGCAACAGTGGCAGTTGAGAGCATTGAAGAAGCCATTTTTCTCCTTTTTTTTTTTTCTTGCAGGGGTTTTTTTTTACTATTATTAACTAATAAACACACAACACAAAAAAACAACCTCAAGAAGAGCTATTGCTTTGCTACGGAACTCCTTTTTATAAATTTTTACTATGCTCTAAACTTTGTCGTTTTGAAGAGCATTTCTAATCCAACGGTTGTTATTTGTTGTTCAATACATTAAGCCGTTGGATCTTATCATAGCCTTATCATCTGTCACCCCTCTCGGTATGCCACGTGGCACAATGTCTACAAAACCTTATCTAATCTCAATCTAGAAAGGAAATGGATTTATGGCCCTTCATTTTGAGGATAGGACCATTCTTTTAATTTTTATTTTCTTTTAGATATTTTCACATTTTTTTAAAATTATATTAACAAAATTACGCATTTTTAATTTTCTATATATATATATATTGACTTTTGAAAATTTTTTGGATGAGTATAGGAAATTATAATTATTTTTTTTATAACAATAAGATATTTTTGAATAAGAGGATGTTAATTTTTTATTCACAAATGTTAGTTCAGGTCATGGGCTAAAAGTGCCCTATCTATGGGGATGGTCTTATTGCAATTGAATGACCATATGTCCTAGGCATTTACTTGAACTTTCTAGGTCTTTTTTTTTATTATTATATATATAATAATAAAAATATATAATAACAACAGCGATAAGTAAAAAATTTCACTTTCACCGGTAAAGTATTTTGAATTCGAATATAAGTTTATATAATATAAAATGATAAATGAATTATTATAAATAATATTCAAAATTTAAATTTTATTATTATTTTTTTAATTTCATCTTCAAATAATGTGTGATATGAAAAACACTTAATAAATTTATCCTTGTTGTTATTGTTGTTGTTGTTGATATGATGATGGAGGAGTGTCATGTTGGATGATAAGGAAGGAAAGACTAATATGCAATTTAATTTTGAGTTCCAAAATGCTCATCTAGTCAATTACATCATATTCATCCTTATTTAAACTTTTGTGCCCCCGCAATAATAAAAACCCCACCATGTCTGTGGCCAATAATATTTTTATACAAACAAAAAACTCTAAATTAGCATAAATATAGCAACTTTCTGATCTGAACGTCACAAAAAAAAAAATATTCATTTAAATTGAAGAAACTTTGTTTCCTTGCAAAATGGGAAAAATAGTTACAGAGTGGGAGTTCAAAAGAAGAAGATGGTGATCCATGATTTGTTGTTTTAGTTGGGAAGTATTTTGAAGGGCCCAAGCCCACTCAGATTCGTGGATTCAGGCTCTAAATTAGTGGATTATATATATATATATATACTTTTGGTATATTAATACATACTATTGAAAAAGGAAAAAACACTTGAACCTGTAATTTCTTGTATGATAAGATAGGCAAATAATGCAAATATTATATTGCACGAAATAGCAAAGAATTAAATTTTTTTTTAAAAAAGAAAGAAATGAAGTAGAAGCACGTGAGTGAACATGAAACAGTTAAGTACGGCTTACAGTCATTTCAAGTTACAATTGCTTCATTATCGAAATCATTTTTTTATATAAATATTTTATATTTAAAATATGTTAAAACTAGAATTAAAAACAATTATTCCAAAAGTTACAATTAGGATAGAATTTCACCAAATTTACACATTTATTTTCATTCTTGTTCATTTTATTTAAAAAGAGAAAAACCTCTGCCCCCTGAATCTCAAATCACTTTTCAACCCTGAATCTCAAATCACTTTTCAACCCTGAATCTCAAATCACTTTTCAACATGATTCCAGCTTCCTGATAGAATTTCAAGTTTCTAATTTTTCCTACTGGAGTCTTTCCCATTACTAGCATAGTATTTTTAATGCTAAACAACGTAATACCCTCACAGTATGCATTATTGTTTATTTTCTGTATTTCAACATTTTTTTTCTTATTCTATTCTTAATTTTGACCGTATAGATAAAGATGTGGCTCACAGAATATAGGTAGGGTGGTTGAAGTGGAAGGGTGCGACTGAGTTCTATGTGATAAGAAAATACCTCTGAAAGTGAAAGGTAAATTCTATAGGACGGTTGTTAGACCTGCGATGCTCTATGGTAGTAAGTGTTGGACACCAACGGGACAACATTTGCATAAGATGAGTGTGGCAGAAATGAGGATGCTAAGATGGATGTGTGGACATATCAGACTGGACAAAATTAAGAATGTTCATATTCGACAAAAAATCCAAGTAGCGGATGTCGGAGATAAGGTGAGGGAAGGAAGACTTAGATGGTATGGGCGTATTTAAGAAGACCTCCTAATGCTGCGGTTCGTAAGTGTGAGAATTTGTTGATTGAGGAGGCTAGAGGTCGTGGAAGACCTAGAACTGTGTGGAATGAGGTGATAGCAAGAGACTTACGTGCCTTAGATTTTAATGCGGATTTGATTAATGACAGACTTAAATGGAGACGTAAAATCCGTGTCTTGGAAGGGGCCTAAGGCTGGAGTATCTTTTTTGGTGTCTTTTGAGCTTATTTTGTTGAGGATCCATACAGCCGACCCCAACTTATTTGGGACTAAGGCTTAGTTGTTGTTGTTGTTGTTGTATTCTATTCTTAATTTGGCAATAATTTTCACGTTTCTTATTATAAAAGAGCCTAAACTCAAGCTCACCATGAGCTAAGCTTGAACTTTACTCATTGAATATATTGAATGAGCTAGAGCCTTGAACCGAGCTAGAGCTTTATAATTTTATTATATTCAAAAACTAGAATTCAAATTGAGCGCAAGTCGAATTTTATTCTGAATATTTATGATCGAGTATGAGCTTTTCAAAGCTCGGATTACAAGCTCAAATTTAGTCAACCAACTCCACATGCATATACCTATATTGGCAAATATGAAGTGTGAGAGAGAAGATGAGATGACTACTGTGTAACCTGAGTTATAACTTACCCTCTTTACAGTTAAGACTAGAAAGCTAGCTTGAGATTGCAAAGCTACATCAGAAATCAAGATATGCAATAATTCATGTTTCTCAATTGGAGTAATGAAGTTAATGCTCTCAATTATGCTCAAGTGCAGGTTATTCTTAATTCTTGTTTAGTTCTTTAAGATGTAAATAAATCAAACAAAAACAGAACTCTGCACAATTGGTTAACCACAATAACCGATTTCTGTAATCAATTCTTAACATGAATTCAAGACCAGATCCTCTAAAAGATATTATAAATTACAATTCTTGAATCAGAAATCCCCCAATTTCAGTAGAGATTAAATAAATAAGAATTGAGTTGAACAAACAAAGCTCAATGAAGTCTATTATTAATTTTTTTTTCTTCCTCTAGAATCTAAATATAGAAATCTTCTTTTTGTTTTTTTACATGCATAACTCTATTACCCTTGAATTTAACAATTGATTTGGCTTGAAATCTGCAATCCCACAAATTGAAAACAACCTTTCAAGATTTGATTAAAAAAAAAGGCAGCATTTTCCCAATTCTTGTATAAACAGCAGATCAAACAAAGAATCAGTTAACAGTATAGTCTCAAATCAAAATTTCAAGGCTTGTCGAGATTAAAAGAAGACAATGAAACAGTATCAGGACTCTTGATTAGATCAAGCTGTTTCTTACCCCGGCGAAGCAAATACTCGATGTAGAGGAAATTCTTGCGGTCTACTTGCTTGGAATTATGACGAAACTCGGCGGAAACGATTGATTCAATCTGGCGCCGATCCTCAGGGGATTTTAAACGAGCAGCTCGGAGAAATGCTCTGTATAGACTAAGCACTTGTTTTTGCATTCCTGAAAGTTTTGGCCCACTAGAAGCTCCCATTGCATCTTCTACAACAAATTGAAGGTAGAAGACGAAAAAGGCTTGAGCTCCTTCAAAAATTTGAGCTTGGAAATCAAAAACCCTAATTCCGAAATTGGCAGTTTGGAACTAACCGACTAGTTCTGCACCTGCCATTGATTGAATAGTCGTTTATTGGTGACTTGACTATTTTGTCCCTCTGTTTATGTGCTGAACAGTTAATTAAATAGTAGTTTGACTACTTTACCCCTGCATCTTACAGCATTAGAGTGAGTTGCGATATATTTGGGCCACTATCTGATTTTTTTGAACCCTAGTTTTCTGTGAAAAAACGACGCCGTTAAATTATGAGAGATGCAGAGTAACCTAATTATTGCATGGGTGACAGGTCAGATAGCAACCCAAATCAGGCTTAAACATTTTTATGCATGCTCTAAATCTTTCTGAATCCACTCGGAATTGATATTTTGTTGGAATTCATAAAAATTAAAATTAAAAAAAGAAAATTTATTATTTCATTTTCAAATTTTAATTTTATATCATTTTAAAAACTAAAAAATACAGACAATAAATATTTCTATATATACTAATAATAATAAAATATATAAGTATTCCTTCTTATAAAAATTATTAACTATATGAAATAAAAATGTTTTAGTCAATTTGAATAATGAAAAAAAAAAAAAAGGGTGCCACAAATTAAAAAAGGAGTGTGCATATTGAGATAAAATTTAACAGTAAGTGAATCTCTTTTAGATAATAAAGCTGAAATTACTTTCTTATCCTCAATGTAATGTAATATTCAAAAACATAAATAAAAAAGGAGTGTCAATATCATCTCATCATATAAAATATATTATTATATTTTATAATTGGGGGTATTTAGTTACTAATTTCTTGTTTAATTATAATTCTTCGATTTAACCCATTAAGAAAGTAGGATTCAAACTAGTACAGTAAATTTTTAAATGGACATAGGAAATTTTATACTGTCTTAATGAATAATTTATGTTCGATCTTAGTTGGATTAAAGAATCTCGAATTTCATATAACAATGGGTTGAGAATGACTTTGGCTTCTTGATTCAACTTTACCTCAACTAATTTAATATTAATATGCATTTTATATTATAAAACACTTCAATATATTGCATCATTACAAAATGAATATATATTTTTGCCAAAATATTATCTATAAATATAATAAGTGTAATAATGCAAAAACATAACGTAAGAAAATAAGTATTATCCATTCCTTTAGTTCATCAACATAATCTAATCTAACTTCCAATAAAATCTCAACGAAAAAAGAAGTCAGAAAAATCAAAATTGGAGTTAAACAGCCAGAAGAGATATTTTGTTTTCATTTGCTAAGCGACAAAAGAAGAAGAACAAAAGCTGAGATGAGAAATAAGATATTTTACAAGAGAATAAAAAAATTACATTAGAAAAATATAATACTGGGATAAGATTTTCTCATTGGTTGATAGATCAGATTTTTCACGCTCGTGTGTGATAATATCAGCATTATTATAAATAAAATAAGTCATTCTAAATTAATATATTATTTTTCAAATTAAAAAAAATTAAACAATTATTAATAGTAATAATAACTCAATAAAAGAAGAACTAGACTAATAGAAATTTAAAAAGGAAAAAGCATGCAGTCGTGTCATTCCTTTATAAAAAATTTGTCTTGTTGCTATAGAAATATTAATAATGAAATAATATTACATAGACAAAAACAGGACCACACCTCTACTACAAGGCATAACAGGTTATGAGTATGAAGCATGCAATTAATCAGATAAGACTGCTGGGTGTCATGAACTCTCTCTTCCATAATCCCATAATATGTTTTCTGCCAATTATAGCCAATAAGAAATGAAACGAACTAGTTCCAGAACAATATCTAATTTTTTACTCACTTGTTAGCGTTCTTGATGAGTCTTTTGGCAGTGATGCTGTTAACGGGATTTGCCCCATTCTCTGTAGACTCCGCGGCCTAGGTAGCGCTTTACCCCTGCACAAAAGTAAATAATTTTAGATATACTAATATTTGTTCTTATTTCTGTTATATGTGAGGTATGCATTACATTGAGTTATGATTGTATGCAATACTCACCTCTCAGGTTTATCTGAATGTTTTGGGACTTCATCTGTTAAGCCACTAGGCTCTGTTCCTGTAGAACAACCACCATCAGATATGTCACTTAATCTATCGTCATGATCTACATCTCTGTCTCCTAGGATTTCAGCATCCTGGTTTGTATCTCCTCTTGAAAGTTTTGCTTGCTTGAGAAATCTATTCTGCTGTTTTAAGTCATCCAAGCATTGCTGGGAATCAGCTTCTGAATGTCTATCACCTTGTTCTGAGCAACTGCCATGATCATAGTTAGCTTTCGTCAACTTCTTTTGGCCATATTTTGATAAGCCCGTTCCTTGCTTCTCATACACATTTTTTAGATCTTTAATCACTTGTAATCGCTCAATCTCCCCGTCTTTCTTTGAAATTGTGTCTTTAAGAGATGCCACCTGCAGGTAATATTCATAAGCAATATTCTAATGTGCTTTAATGATAAAACTCATTTTTTAGGACATTTCGAAAAGACCAAGAAGTGTGTTAAAAAGCACAACATGAAAAAGATGGTCAAATATAATTAAGAAAAGGAAACATAACCTGCTCCATTAAATCTTTAACATCTCTGCCCTCTTTACTGCTTTTTGCTGCGCCAAGCTCAACTCCAGAGACTCTCTCTGCAAACTTCAATGTGCTCGTAGTTTCAGAATATGAACTTACATCAGGATTGAGCTGCACAAACATAGGTGTCTTTGCTTGACCTCCTGTAAGACAAAAAATCAGAAAATATATAAATTTAGTTTTAAATCTTACAAGCTATCAAGAAAACTAAACAAGTCAGTTTGCAACGGAATGAAGATATAAAATGCGATACCTAGAGATGTTTGAAGGAGTTGAGTAAGCTTGCTATTTCTATATGGTACATGAGAACTCTTTTGTGCAAGAGCAAAAATGATATCTCCAAGGGCAGATAAAGATTTGTTTATATGTTGTGCTTCTTTAAGTCTATCTCCTGTTACCTCTGAGCGATCTACCCTTTCACTTCCAGCAAGATCCACCAAATGAAGATTACCCTGCAAAGTAGCCCCAGTATGCAAGTCGTTTCCACGAACATGAATACTGACATCACTGAATGCAAAGATCTAAATGAAAATCTCAACATGTTTTTAAGACTTCCACAATATAAAGACAGATATATTGTGATAGCAAGTGTAAGAACCTATGTGAGCGGCTGCTTCTTTCATTCAAGGCAGTGGCACCAACAGCTCGGTTGTTAAATCCAATGTCCATTAATTCTATAACATCTGAAGTTGATGTCACCGGATACATGGAGGCATCAGGCACCGCTAACCCATTTTGTTGCATACTAGTCTTAATCCCTAGTGTGTGCAAATCAAGGGAAACAAAAGGTTCAAGAATATTGTAATCCTTGATAACATAGAGCACCATCCAAACAAAAAAAAAAAAAAAACACACACACACACACACAAATTCCGCAGAAAAATTGAAATATGCTAAGAAGCATAAAATGGATACAAACTCAAAAGGGGAAGTCAAATATAATTTAATCCCACAGTTAAATCAGCAATCAAGTTAGATAAAAAAAAAAGGTGGCTTGAGCATATGATGCAACACTCAACATCCAAATCGAAGAGTAAAGACTGCATAGTATGTTTTTTAGAGTTCATGAATCCAATAAAAAGGATATCTTTTCTGAGAGCCATCATTTGTTAGTAAATCACGCAATTGCTCGTTATATATTTCAAACATTTGAACCCCAACTTCATATGTAAAGGAGCCTTTTCTATTCTGAGATATTTGGAAAAGATCGTTGAGTGCTCGATAATTAACTCCCCATTCGTCTGGGTTTGCACTTGCTCCGTTAGGACCAGTCTGGAAGAACAGGTCAAGTTGAATCAGCATCAAAAGATAATATCACAGCATATATCATGAAACTTAAAACCAGTGGAGAGTTTATACCATTGTGTAAGTTTTTCCTGAACCAGTCTGTCCATAAGCAAATATACATACATTATATCCATCAAGAACGGATCGTATCAAGGGTTGGGTGTCTGAAAATACCATTGCTGCCAACATTCATAAAATATTAGCATGTTAAACATCACAATTATTTTGCATATACATATTCAAGTGGATTGTTCATTTTTAAGAATTATATAGCAAGGTTCAACAGTCAAGTAAGCAAAATACAAATTGAAAAATGCAAAGATGAAAACCTTGAGTACTATCTTGACCATAAACCTTATTAAACCTAAATAATCGATGGCCATCCTTTCCTTGTTTGGAGGGATTCGCAATAACCATCTCTCCATTATCACCAATATACTCTATTGTTGTTCCTTTTTCAGCCTGTGCATGCAGCAATGGCCTTATCCGACAATACACTCTAATGTTTCCAGTAGCACAAAACTAAAATTGAAAATTTATCTAGAAAACTCCACTAGTTTACAATCTTGTAGAGCAGAGTCCAAAGAGTGGCACCTTTTAAGTCCTGAAGCTCATTAAACAGCTTCCGATTTTCAGAAAGAACTAAGTGATAGTTCTCACTTGCTTCCACTAATGTTTTAAACTTTAATCCTGAAAAAGATCAAAAGTAATCTTTAAAATTCACCATCATTTCTTGCATAAAATTGGAAATGTTGCAATAAGCAACCAACCTAGAATATTAAATTCATTTGAATAGCTCTCCTGTATTTCCAAAATTTCATGCTTGATGCACTCTGAAGACAACCTCAATTCCTAAGCATTGTCATAAATTTAGTACAATTAATATTGTTAAGTAATATAAACCTAGAAGACCACATATATGATGGAAAATACCTGCAGTGCACCAAAGTGAAATCCTGTCAAGCTCTGGAAAACAAGTTCTTTCTTTTTCCAGCTTTTAGTTTGTGCCTCTGAATATGCCTCGAGCACTTTCACCTTATTCCTTGAATCTTCCAAGCGGCATCCAAGCTCTTTTAACCTCTCCTCAAACTCTGCTCTAGCATTCTTAGCTTTTGTTTCCATTTGCAGGCAACGAAGTTCACAAGTCTTTTTGGTCATTTCCAATTCTTGCTTTATTGTTGAAAGTTCGATATTTGTTTGCTCTTTCTCTTTGATCAATTTAATCACATTTTGCTCATCAATTTTTCTTTTTCCGTCAATTTTCGATTTCTCAAGTTCATGTGTCATTTTGGCTATTTCCAATTCTTGTTTCAGTGTTGAAAGTTCAAGATTCATCTGCTCCTTCTCCTTCATCAGTTTGATCACATCTTCATCATTAAGTTTCCTGTTCTCATCCGTTTTGGACTTCTCAAGTTCAAGTAACTTCTTGACCATTTCCAATTCTTGCTTCAGCTTTGAAAGTTCAAGATTTGTTTGCTCCTTCTCTTTCATCAATTTTATTAAATCTTCCTCCTTGGAATAATTATACGCTACAACCGTTGTAGCAATAAATGCCTACAACGGACCAATGAGATTCTTACACTTTGATTAAATGCCTATAACGGACCAATGAAATGAATCATTTAATCTACGTGTAAGAATTTCATTGGTCCGTTGTAGGTATTTATTGCTACAACGGTTGTAGCATATAATTTTTCTCCTCCTTGACAGTACTTCTTTCATCCATTTTGGACTTCTCGAGTTCAAGTGTCTTTCTAGCTGTTTCTAATTCTTGCTTCAATGCTGAAATTTCAAGATTTGTTTGCTGTCTATCTTTCATTAATTTTTTCACATCTTCCTCCTCCAATGTTTTTTTCTCATCAATCTCGGACCTCTCAAATTCAAGTGTCCTTTTGACTAATTCAATTCTTGCTTCAACAGTGAAAGTTCAAGATGTATTTGCTCCTTCTCTTTTATCAATTTTATCACATCTGCGTCATCAAATTTCTTCTTTTCATCCATTTTGTACTTGTCATTCTGCAAAGAGAAATAAGATCCCAATAATACAAATATAAGCTGGCACGTAAGGAATAAAAAAAGTATTATACCTGCAACATGTATCAGACAAACTGATTCTTTTTTTTCTTTGAACCATACCTTTATTTGTTGAATGTGGCCCTTAACAATCAGCAACAAATATCATTCATTTAATAACTAGAAAAATAGTTGCAATTATATGTATTGGATATATTTCTGCTATCTATAAGAAAATATTTGCCATACCCGAGTTTCTTCACCAGTCCCTGAAGCAAGGGCTTCAAGTACTCTAATTCTTGATTGGTACTTCTCTTCGCGAGACTTAAACAAGTTGTTTTGCTGAAGACATATAAAGAAATTGGTTTAGAGAAGCTGAGGAAAACCATTATATATGAAAATAAGAAAACTTTCATTACAGTTCTCAAGTGTTCTGCTTGAGTTGATATCCGCCGTTCAATCTCCTGCACAACTTTTCGCAGAAGGCAAGCTACACGCTGTTCAACAAAAGTAATGTCAGCGCATACTTCTAAAATTGTTCATATACTGAACTTTATATGTGTAATATACACCAAGTGGTTGTATACATATTTAGATACATGTCTAATATCCAAATATATAAAATATGTTTGTTTGTGTTACACCAATACCCGTTGCATACATGAGGTATTTCGCCATTCTTTCTTTCAATGCTTTCATCAAGAATTCCATTCACAACTCTCAAAAGTGACTGAGTTGGAGCATTCTGCAGGCAAGGTTTTAAAATGGCATTTAAAAACCAAGTCTGAACAGAAAGACTAGTACAAGGAAAAATAAAAATAAAAGTTAAGAAATAAGATTGTCCATGGACAATGTATAGAATAATCAAGAACTTACATCCAAACTGTTTGATTTCATCATCTCTGAATCTTTGCAGCAGAAAGATCTGCATAGCGCCCTTGTTTCAATTAAAACACCTCATGGAACTTAAAAATATATAAAAATATATTAATAAAAATTATAAAATTTATTTTCAAACAATTTTTATATATTATACACATAAAAAAAAATAAAAAATACACACAATTAGATTTAGTAGATATGTAATAAATATGTTATAAATGTAAGACCATTATATCTTATATACATATAATATATATGCATGGTATATGTAAAATACATATATATATATATAATATAAAAATATCATAGTACGATCTTTATAAAAATTTTCATAATTTTATGTTAACAATTTAAAAATCCTTAAAATGTATTTAAATAAATAAATAAAAATAATCATTAGTGTTTTGAAGAGTAAAAAAATATATTAACTAGAAAATTTCTGAAAAAAATCGCCAGAGTTTTATCTGTATTACGGATAATTTTAAATTTCAAATATCACAACCTGCAATTAAAATACATTCTCAATTATTTATTCAATACATAATTTCTCCAAAATTGCCCAACGACTCAATCCACTAATATTTTTGCAAAAATTTATCCATATATATAAATATAAGTTCCATTTTTTTCAATATATTACACAAAAGGAAAAATTTATAATTTTCATCACATACATGGATATATATATATAATCTACATATTCAAATGCATTTCAAAAATTTAAAGTGTATACATGATATGCAAGTGGCACTAATCTACGGTAGCTCAAAGATCTTTACACATAAAAATCTAGATCTGGGGTGGTCTAGTAACACTCTCTGAATCTACCATGTCACCTGCGCGATAGAATTTAATTACACTAAATATATTACCTAGTAATACATACTTTAATAAAATTTAGAAATAATGTCATATATGTATAATGTCATTTTGCATCATGTTAAATATGTCAAATTTTTTTATACACATTAAACAACACACTAAAAACTTTTATTCATTAGGCCCAAACATCTTATACAATTATTTAGTCCTAGGCTTATTGCCTTGGTCTAACATTGGTGTCTCACTCGGGCGTAGGCATATCTTTGTGATACCCAGTGTCTCATCCATTTTGGCGTATGGTATGCCAACATCCAAACGCGATCTTCTGGCAACTAGATAGTATATAAAGTATACATAATACATATATTTTTTCAATGTGCTTTTACATCCCAACTCATATTATAATTTTCATAAATCATTATCAAATATAATGTAAATGTGGTTTACTTCCTTAAGAATCGAGTCATCCACCTCTTTCTTTTTCTCAGCCCGTCCGGGTGGTGACTCCATTTTTTTAGGACTTGGGTCCATGTTTTCTAAGGTCCCGAGCCTAAACAGTGCCGAAGTCGCAAGAACTATTCCACCGGGAGTGGTGGCGAAAATCCCCGCTCACAGTCAAGAATCTCAAATCTAGGCTCTGATACCAAAATAAATGTAACACCTTTATACATTATATATGTATAATGTTAGAGAAAAGGAATGTCAATCTGTTGTATCTTGGATAGTTAATATATTAGCTGTAGAATTGATATGTATTAGCTGTAATTGTTACCATCTATAGATAGGAGATCTGTATAAATATGTAATTACCATCTAATAGAAATAAGTCTTCTCCAAAACCTTTATGGTATCAGAGCCTCACTTGGTTTAATAGCCATGAGTACAGAAAGTGTGATTGAGAGTTCTACCAGCCCTTCTCTTTCTTCGTTCACTTCTCCTGCTGTTGGATCTTCTTCTTCCTTGCTTACCTCTTTTTCAAATGTCCCTAATGTGAGTAATCAACTCACTGTTAAGTTAACATCCAGTAATTTCATTCTATGGAAAACTCAGTTTTTGCCAATCCTAAGAGGATATAATCTTGAGAAACACATAGATCAGAATTTTACTCCTCCTTCACCTGCTCTTGCCGATCGGTCTCCTAATCCAGCTTTTACCTCCTGGTATCTCGAGGATCAAATTGTCCTCGGATGGATCAACTCATCATTAACTGAACCTGTGTTACATAATGTTGTTGGCGTCAATTCTGCTCTAGAAGCATGGAAAAGTTTAGAAGCATCGTTTTCTGCCGGATCTAGAACACAAATTCGCCATTTGAAGAGTGCGATCCATCATCTTGAAAGAAATAATGACACCATTGAGAGTTATTTATAGCGGGCTAAGTCGCTATCTAATCAATTGCAGGCGCTTCAAAGTTCTATTTCTGAAGAAGATTTTGTTGGAGCCATTCTTGATGGACTTGGTCCGGATTATCGACCTTTTACACGGTCAATTGAAGCGCGTTTGCAACCCATCCGATTTGATGACCTTCGTGGTTTGCTACTCGCTGAAGAACAACAACTTAAGAAACATGAAACCGTTTCTGCTCCTGTACCTGCGACTGTTTTATATAGCAGTTCAGAAAATGTATCTCGCTACAATACAAATAACAGGGGCAGAGGTGGCAGATCTCAACGTGGAAGAGGTGGTGGGCGTTTGTCTAATTTCTCTGACAGAGGTTCACGATCTACAGGTTCAACTGGGACTGTTGTATGTTACAATTGTAATGGTTCTGGACATTTGTCACGCCAATGTCCCAGTCCACGCAAATCTCCACAAGTTCATCATACTTCTCCATATACATCTGCTGCACAACCATGGATTATGGATTCCGGAGCTACGCATCATCTTACTGGATCTTTGAACAATTTATCTCTCGAAGCTGAGTATCATGGACCTGACGAGGTTACTGTGAGCAATGGTAATTCTATTCCAATTTCTCATATTGGTAGTACTACTTTATGTGACAACTCTAAGTTTCGCTTGAAAACTATTCTTTATTCATCGCAATCTCCCTTTAGTCTTGTTTCTGTTAATTCTTTTTCTCGAGATAATTTGGTCTCACTTGAGTTCTTTCCTGAATATTTTCTTGTTAAGGATATCCACACGAGGAGAGTGCTTCACAAAGGTCCAGTTGATCGTGGTCTCTACAAATTTTTTCCTTCACCATGTTCTTTGATTTCTGTTAATCATATTTCGTTTTCTTGTTGGCATTCTCGGCTGGGACATGCCCATGACCGAGCTGTTATTTCAACGTTAAAAATGAATAATATTCCTTTCCATTCGAATAAAAAATCTTTGTGTTCTGCTTGTAGTGTTTCCAAATCCCATCGATTACCATATTCTTTGTCGAAATTTAATGCTTCTGCTCCTTTGGAGCTTATTTGTTCAGATGTCTGGGGCCCATCCCCTGAAATTTCTGCTAATGGTAATAGGTACTATGTTCTATTCTATGATCACTACAGCAAATACACGTGGATTTATTATTTAAAACAAAAATCTGATGTCTTTAATACCTTTGTGAAGTTTTGAAATTTTGTTGAGAAATTCTTTGACAAAAAGATAAAGATGTTTCAATGCGATTGGGGTGGGGAGTTTAGGTCGTTAGCACCTTTTCTTCATGAGAATGGTATTTCCTTGAGAGTGTCATGTCCTTACACACCACAACAAAATGGTTGTGCTGAAAGAAAAAATCGGCATATCGTCGAAACTGGTTTAGCTTTATTAAATCATGCATCTGTTCCTCTAAAATATTGGGATTTTGCGTTTGAAACTGCTGTTTATGCGATGAATAGAGTTGTAACATCTTTATTACCTAATTGCTCACCATTTGAGAAATTGTTTAATCAAAAACCACGTCTCCATGATCTTCGTATTTTTGGTTGTATGTGCTATCCACTCACAAGGCCATACAATAAACACAAACTTGAAAATAGATCAGTCCCTTGTTTATTTGTTGGGTACAGTACTGTTCACAAAGGATACAAGTGCTTGGATGTTTCTTGCAACAGGTTGTATATCTCACGTGATGTACTTTTTGATGAGCAGAATTTTTATTTCTCTCAAGTACAGGTGCCGACCACTATAATTAATTCACCACATATGCAACCTATAAACACTAGTCCTGGAATTCTTGGTCCACCACCGGCACCTTTGGATCGCACGTCACGAATCTTTCCATCCTCTGTGTCTACAAATTTGCAACACCAACCAGCTGAACATACAACTTTGCAACAAACAGCCCCTGCACAGGCTGGTGTTATTGCCGATCAATTAGAAGACAGATTTGGGAATTCAGATTTTTCGCCTTTCAGTAGTAGCTCACCTCAAGAGACGCTTGAAATACCACTTGCTATTGACACAACTGCTGCAACTGAAAATACTGGTTTGCCGGTGCCAATTGCTTCTTTCCAGCCAGTGGTGACTCATTCACATCCTATGCTGACTCGGTCAAAGACTGGAAACTCTAAACCAAAAATTTTGGCAACTTTGGTACCACCCAAAAATCCAGCTATTGTTACAGAGGCAAAGCAATTCAAAGAATGGAGAGAAGCCATGGAATCTGAACTTAATTCACTTTTACAACTTGGCACTTGGGAATTAGTTGAGCCACCAAAACATGCAAATATAGTGGGTTGCAAGTGGGTGTTTCGGGTGAAGGAAAATGCGGATGGGTCAATTGCTCGTTATAAAGCACGTTTGGTTGCAAAGGGATTTCATCAACGTCCGGGTGTGGACTTTGCTGAAACTTTTTCCCCTGTTGTGAAGCCTGCGACAATTCGAACAATTCTTAGCCTTGCCGTGTCTAATAAATCGAACGTGACCCAATATGATGTGTCTAATGCTTTCCTTCATGGAAAGCTTAATGAAACTGTGTATATGATGCAGCCACCGGGTTATGTTGATGATTCTAAACCAGCTTTTGTTTGCAAGTTACATCGTTCCTTGTATGGTTTGAAACAAGCTCCCCGCCAATGGAATCACTGTTTGCGAGATGCTTTAAAAGAGTGTGGTTTTCAACAGTCTCGCCTTGATCACTCTCTGTTTATTCTCAAACAAGGTACCTCAGTTCTATACTGTTTAGTATATGTTGATGACTTACTCTTGACAGGAAATAATATGACTCTAGCTGGCAAAATTGAAGATTGTCTTCGCAAGAAGTTTTTATTAAAAAATTTGGGACCATTGCACTATTTTTTGGGTGTTCAAGCTGAATGGAAAAGTGGAAATTTATTTTTGTTTCAAACCAAGTACATCACAGACTTGCTTCACCGAGTTAAAATGCATGAAGCCAAAATTGTGTCCACACCTGCTTCGGTCGTTAAATCAGAAACGGCAGCAGCTTCAACACTCCTTTCTGATGCTACGGTTTATCGCAGTACCATTGGGAGCTTGCAATATCTGTCGTTTACAAGACCTGAAATTGCATTCCCAGTTAATCGATTAGCACAGTTCATGCAGGCACCTTCAGAACAACATTGGCAAGAGGTCAAACGGATTCTCCGGTACTTGAAGGGAACGTCTGATCATGGTTTAATTCTTAAACCAACTGCTACTAATCAATTACTAGCTTATAGTGATGCTGACTGGGCTGGGTCAGTTGAAGATCGCAAATCTACAACTGGATATGCTGTTTATCTTGGTAGAAATTTAATTTCCTGGAGTTCACGAAAACAGAAGAGTGTTTCTCGATCCTCCACTGAAGCAGAGTATCGGGCAATTGCTAATGCAACATCTGAACCTGTGTGGCTTCGAAATCTTCTAAATGAACTAGGAAATTCGGTTCAAACACCACTGCTATGGTGTGACAGCTTAGGAGCTACTTCCTTAACGGTTAATCCGGTCTACCATAGCCGTATGAAGCATGTTCAAATCGATGTTCATTTTGTTCGCGATAAGGTGGCTAATAAAGAATTGCAGGTTCGTTATTTGTCTACCAAAGATCAAATTGCTGACATCTTAACGAAACCATTAACTAAAAGCCGCTTTGTCTTGTTAAAACACAAGTTGACTATCGAACCACACCGATAGATCAACTTGCGGGGGCATGTTAGAGAAAAGGAATGTCAATCTGTTGTATCTTGGATAGTTAATATATTAGCTGTAGAATTGATATGTATTAGCTGTAATTGTTACCATCTATAGATAGGATCTGTATAAATATGTAATTACCATCTAATAGAAATAAGTCTTCTCCAAAACCTTTATATAATATATACATTCGGTATATATAAAATATGTATATAAAATATAAAAATGTCATAGTACGGTCTTTATAAAAAAATTTAAAATTTAATGTTAACAATTTAAAAACACTTAAAATGTATTTAAATAAATAAAAAAAATAACTATTAGTGTTTTGAAGAATAAAAAGATATATTAAATAGAAAATCTCTGAAAAAAAATCACAAGAATTTGTTTATATTTCATATAATTCCAAATTTTAAATATCACAACCTGTAATTAAAATACACTCTCAACTATTTATTCAATACATACATTTTTTTCAAAATAGTCCAACGGCTCAATCCACCAATATTTTTTCGAAAACATATCCATATATATATAAGTTCCTTTTTTTTCAATATATTACTCAAAAAGAAAAACTTATAATTTACGTCACATATGTACATGGATATATATATATATATATATAATATACATACTCAAATGTATTTCACAAGTTTAAAGTGTATACATGATATGTAAGTAGCACTAGTCCGTGGTAGCTTAAAGATCTTTACATTCAAAAATCTAAAACTGGGGTGGTCTAGCAACACTCTCCGGATTTACCCTGTCACCTACGCGATAGAGTTCAATCGCGCTAAGCATATTGCCTAGTAGTACATATTTTAATAAAATTTAGAAATGATGTTATATATATATATATATATAATGTCATGTTTGCATCATGTTAAATATGTCAAACATTTTTTATACACATTAAATAACACACTAAACACCCCATACATTGGGCCCAAACATCTTATACAATTATCTAATCCCAGGCTCGTTGCCTTGGTCTAACATTGGTATCTCATTCAGGCATAGACACATCTTTGTGACACCCAGTGTTTCATCCATTTTGTCTTATGATATGTCAACATCCAAGCACAATCTTCTGATAACTAGATAGTATATAAGATACACATAATACACATTTCTTTTTTAATATACTTTTACATCCCGACTTATATCATGGTTTCCACAAATCATTATCATATATAATGCAAATGTGATTTATTTAGTCATTCTCAAAATGGTTTATCATACCACAATCAATACAAATCAAGTATTGTTTCTTCAAATAATGTTATACACACATGTTCATAAAAATCAAATATCATCACATATTTAACATATGTAATATTTTATGCTAAAATTAAATACAATCACACACATTGTGAATAAAAGTATGTACTAACCTCTTTAAAGCAATAAATGAAGTTAAAACTCCATTCCACTTTCAACACACCCAAAAAATTTTCACCACTAGGTTGAAGAAACAACACCCTATTCAACACCTATTAAAAATGTGAATGAACATAATCAATTAACATCATATTTCTAGGTGTTTAAAGCCTAAAACATAAATTAAGGCATAATTCTATAGTTTTTTAAGTTTTGTCATAATGCACTTTAATTTTGAAAAATTATTTCAACAAATTTCAAATTGATTTTTAAGTTTAAATATATCTAATATATTATATTTTAACACATTTTAAGCATTAAAATACAATATATCATATTTTCTTCAAAATTTTAAAATTTTATCCTAAACTATTTTAATTTTAGTTCAACATTTTAACCAATTCTAATTGTTAATTTAAGTTCATTTTTATCAGTAAAATTATTTATGACATCATTTATATCATTAAGTTAAATGTACATCAATTCTGTGTGATTACTGTTCTAAAACCTTAACTTTCTTACTATCCCTTTCAAACTCATCTAAACTTAATCAAATCAACTAAACAACCATAAAATATTTACCTCCTCATCAAAACAACATCTTTCATACCCATTTTAACAATTATAATATACTATTTAAAATTTCAAATTTTTACATATTCATAACTTCAAATAAATCCATAATTTTTTAAAAAGAAAACTTAACAATTTGTTGAAAAATCATGAAAACTCCTTTTGATTCTTGAAAATCTACTCAAAATTTAGTGTTTAGAAGAAAAGAAAAGCTCTTCTTTGCTCTCATGGTATTTTGGCTAACAATAAGAAAAGAGGAAGAAGATGGGTTTATATTTTTAACTTTTTCCTTTCTTTTCTTCTTTATAAAACATAAATATTTATTAATTAATTATTTTTATTTATTTATTTATTTTAAAAATCATATTTTTCATCTCCCATTTAAAATTATTTAAATTTAATTTTTTTAATATTTTTCACGTTTCACAATTCACGTTTTACTATTCACATATTGACTTCTATTATTAACTTTGACTTTTATGTATCATTTATATTCCATATATATTTAATATATACAATCTATTTTTCTCAATTCTAAATCTTTATTTATCCCTCAAATTATTCATTTTAGTTTTATTTTATTTTATTTTAGCAAATTTTGCGGATGTTACAATAAATATATTATAGATGTTATAGATCGGTTGTAGAAGTTATGTGTATATTATATTTTTGTTAAGTTGTGTTTATTTTATAAAAAAATTATTGAATATTGTGTAAATATTATGTGAAAATTGTGTAGATGTTATGAGAGTAAAAAATTAAAAACATAAAATTAAATAAATATTTAAAATATTATTGAGATGTGTATATGTTGTAGATATAGTTTATATTGTTGAGTGTGTATTTTAAATATGTTATATATATTATGTATATATTTATTTTTTATATGTTAATAACAATAAATTTTTTTAAATAAAAATATAAATAAAATTAAAAAAATGAAAATACAAAAATACAAAATAAAAAGTGAAAAAATAAAATTAAAAAAAAGTCTCATTCACAGTATTTTTAAAAAGGGAAATGTTTTTCCCGCATACAATATAATTATCTCAAGTTTTTAATACAAAATTTGAAAAAAAGTTACTACCGTATTTTTTAGAAGGAAAGTTGTTTGAGGTTTTTTAAAAATATCCTAAAAATAAAATTATTTTTAAAAATACTCTATTTTTAATTTTAATTTTAAAAATATTATTTTTTTAACTTTTAATTTTAAAAATATATTTTTTGAGATATATCTTTAGTATATATTTGATATATTAATGATATACTCTATTTTTAAAGATAAACATTAAATATATATTCAATATATTAAAATTATATAAAAAATATAAGGCATTTAAAAAAAAAGTTAAAAATTATGATATGAAGTGTAATTTTTTAAAATTATTTTTAGATTATTTATGTAATTTTTTCCATTTTTAATCAAAAGCCCAGCCCAATCCAAAGGACCAAAAACAATAATAATGCCCCAAATCAATCATCCTCCGGATCTCACGTAGATAGTCCACCAAAATCCAAGGCGCAAGCCGGTCGCAGCTGGGAAGCTGAGCTACAGTGTGTGTGCAGGGAGAGAATGGGGAGAAAGAAGGGAGTAGCAGAGTTCGAGGAATCACCGCCCGATGACTTCGATCCTTCGAATCCGTACAAGGACCCGGTGGCGATGCTCGAGATGAGAGAGCACATGACTAGGGAGAAATGGATCGACATAGAGAAAGCCAAGATCTTGAGGGAGAGACTTAAGTGGTGCTATCGCATCGAAGGCGTCAACCACCTCCAGAAATGCCGCCACCTTGTTCATCAATACCTCGACGCCACTCGCGGCGTTGGCTGGGGCAAGGACCACCGCCCTATTTCTCTCCACGGTACTTATTCTTTGTTTTTTGTCCTTTATTTGGCTGCTGATTGAATTTGAATTGATTATAATGAGAATGACTGATTTTTTTTTGTCTTGTAATTGATTAATTTAATTAGGCGTCAAGGTGGAAGAAGCTGAAGCTGAAGCTGAATGACTTATTCTGATTTATATTAAGGTATTTTACATATGGTTATTGATTGATTGCTAGGGTTCAACTTAGAAGAAACGAGGAATAGGTTTACTGTATCTCTAGATTTTTCTTTTGGCATTGATATCTTGCTTGAAATCAATTGTTTATAGTGATAAAAATGACCTGGTTTTGAGTGCTTGTAAGCGATTACTGACTGCCAGAGAAATTTTGGTATTTGAAAAGTAGAAGAAGGGTGGAGGGTTTGAGCATAAGGATATACAATGCTTGCCTTCCATTGGAGAAATGAGACGATTAGTAAGATTTGATCTCGTTGCAAATGTCAAGCTGGGAGTTTGTTCTGTTTTTCTAGCATTTGATTATTTTTTTTGTGGTAGAGTCAGAGTATGGAGGGTAATGATGTCGTAGAATTTTTTTGCTGCAGATAATTGGATTCTCTGAGTGGGAAATTGCCAAGATAACATAGGACCCAGTGCTACTCTACAATCAATATCTTTCTAATTCCCTTGGAATTCAAGGGTTGTTGAATGGAGTTGTGGAGTTTGTGGTGAGAATCAAACTAGACCATCAGCTAACCTTGCAGTTGAAGTTGCTTTTTGAATTGTTAAATGTAACATTAAGATCTAATGTTGAATGGTTAAGCCTGACTTTTTTTGTCCATGGAGTATGATGATCATGCATGGTGTTGATGTTGTAATGCAACTGGTTTAATACAAATAGTTTGAGAGAGAATAATGTATGGTAGGAAAAATTTTAAGATAGAAGTTTGAGATTTTTATGCACTGAACAAATAGGTTTGTATCCTTTTGGTATTAATGACATTAATGAGGACAAATAAATATATTGAGCGGTCAAAAAAAGTTTGGACTCATCCCAAACCAAAAGAGATTTTTTTTATATCATTAACCTTGCATTTGAATTAAATGAATTTGGATTTAAAATATTTAATTTGAACTTTAAATTTATTAATTTAAAATAAAAAATATGTGAGATTGGATTTGAAATAATATGGTTGCAAAATTTATTTGAAATCTAATAACCTTTATTCCCCAAAATTTTTTAGATATTTCATTCAAATACAAATTCATATAATCTTCAACAAATCCAGTGGATTTTGCTTAAATCCAAATCCAAGTGTCCGAACTGATGAATCTAAGCATTATGTAAATTTATTTTTAGTATGATTTGATCCAAATGTCCCTTGTTGGTACAAATTTTTTTTAGCAATGAATAATGATGCTTATATCAAACCCTCCATCGTGCTCTCTTGTGTTATTATCTATATCTATTTAGTGTTCCCCCATAATCACCCTTATTTTGCTGTAGTTACTAATGTTAAAAATGGAGGATATCTTTAGGGATGGCATTATTACGTTCAAATCAAAATACCTTGTAGATTTTGTGAAATTGTATTAATCTAGTCTAGCGTGGTTTGAAATTTTGAAGTTTTTTAGTCTTTCATTTGTTTTTCTGAAATAACATGATAAACTAATTTGAAAATACACACAAATAAGGGCACTCTTTTTTTAACAAATCCATCACTTTTACACCTCACAATTATTATGGGTTTCATCGAATTACAAATCCAAATCCTACTTCATTTTTATTTTTTGACTTGAGGAGCCTTATATTTGATTATTTTCTTAAAAGTCCTTGAGTGTAGGACTTAAGCCCTAAACTGCACTATTCCTTTTTCTTTCTTTTAATGAAAACTCCTTTTTGTTTTAGGACTCATCATAGAATTACTCATGACTCCATTATGTATTTTTTGGTGTTTTATAGTGTTATTTTTTAAATTTTTTCTCATGATATTTATTTATTATCCCTTTTACAAGAAATAAGAAATATAATTTTGATGCTTTGAATTAGGAATTTAAGATTTTCTCACCTTTTACTGAATGCTGACTTGGTTTTTAATTTTTTTTTCTTTTTTTTGTAAAATGTGATGAGGATATAATTGGTGGAAATATGATTGTCTAGTGATGATAAAAGTATGGAAATATGATGTAAATAACGTAATCAAATGGGGTTATGGAGTGTTCAGTGATAACAAAGAGTAGTTGGAGTTCAATTGATGAGGACATTAATGGTCTAGTTATGGGAGAATGTTATAGGGTGATGTGTGATCCTTGTGGTGGCAAGATGAAGCCATAGGCCTAACTAAAATAAAAAAAGTTCAGTTTGCTTATGTTTGTTTTATACTCTTAGATTTGATATGCCTTAATTGGAATATATAGGAACTTTATTATCTTTGGTTGTGAGTTTGAATTATCCTGATGAACGAATGGTTGCACTTAGGAATTAAAATTAAGATATGTTACTGCTAATTGGAAGTTCATTTCACTCGAAGCCATATGTGGTAGTTTGGAGATGAAATTGGAAGTGCTTTTATAAAATAGATTATTGAGGGAAAAGTAAGTAAATGTAGGATGCTAACTTCTCTCTGTTTTCTATATTTTAATAAGGGCTGGGATTAGGAAAGAATCAAGAGGAGTAACATGACTATCTGTTAATTTGAATTAGGAAGCGACAAGAAGAATAACATGACTTTTCCTTGTTTTGCTATAAGGTGGGGAAGAAATGAATAGTATTATGTAAAGTTGCATTTATTCCCTTCACATCTAAATAGAAAAGTAAAAAATTAGAAATTAACAAAACATTGACATATGGTATCTAAATTACTGTCTGTCATCTACCTGTCGATAAATTACTGTCTGTCATTTGCCTGTCGATCTAGGGGTAAAACACTACTGGTCACTGCAGAGATTAGAATGCTCGAACAAGTTTCTTGAGCATCCTTCCCTCCATGTTCCATTCTCCTAACCTGGTTGGCAAAAGGCACACAAATATAATTCAACTCAACTAAGGCTTAATCCAAAGTTAATTGGAGTCGGCTGTATGTATTCTCTTTTTTCATTCTAGGTGATTATAGACTAATTTTATGATAGATACAAGATCATAAAATCATTTTAAATTTCACTTTTTTCCATGTTGATTTAGGCACACAAATCTGAGTTGAAATTCCACTTTGGCTTGATAACATTGATCTTCACTCAATTGCCTTTCTTGAGGATTTTTAATCTCTTTTTGAATTTGTTTCAAGTGGAGAGAAATATATTCCGTATTACCTTTCATGAACTACCGTTTTTGGCAGGCCATCATCGTCTTTAGATGCACTGTTTTTAGTTTCAAGTAGTGTGCAAGTTCTTTTATTTCTTTATAAATAGATTGAGAAGCAACATGAAACTTGTGAGGTGGCAAGGCTAAATTGTGGACAGTGAAAAGCACTAAAGAAGTGAATTGAAATGCCACACTAGATTGAAATTTTTGGTACAAAGTGCTGCTCTCTACTCAATGATTTTATTCTCTGTTTCAATTTGTTGTGGCTGTTACCTATCATGAATGAAATATTCCATTAATCTTTAAAATCAAGCTCGTGATTAGAGATGGTGGATGGTGGACCTTTTGATCTTGTTGTAGCAATACTATAAGTTAGAAATTTGTATTTAGCATAGCTTCATATATATTTTGAGTAGGCGGTTTGATTAGGAAAGTGATCTATTAGCTAAACAAGCTGGTTGAGTTTTTATGTTCCTAATCTGATTTCTTCTAATATCTCTAACTCAACTCAACTCAATTCAACTCAACAAAATTTTAATCTAAAGTTAATTAGGGTCAGTTATATGGATTCTCTTGTTCCACTTGGAGCGATTGTGGGCTAAATCCTTGGAGAGATGTAGGATTATAAGATAATTTTGAACAATTTTTTTTTTCAAAATTAGTTTAGGCTTACCCCTATTTCTCCTTGTTATATCTACCATAACTTATTCAGTCATTCTAATAGATGCATCACTAGGACTTCGTGTCACATTGCCGAACCACCTCAATTTGTATTCCTTATCTTATCCTCAATAAGAGTTGCTTTTATCTTTTCTCTAATGCATTGATCATTAAAAAATATCAATATAATATAGAAGCCACTTTCTGTAGGGTCTCAATTCTCATTATTGAGAAATCTTTAATATAGGGATCCATGTCTTATCATTCAGAAATTTTAAATAATTAGAGAGAAATCTGATATGGGGACTCAACTCTGATTCAATGTGAAAACAAATATAGTGTGGGGAAAGACATTAAGAGTTGGAATTTTTAATACATTAATAAGGAGAATATTAGGAAACAAGTCGCCCCAGCAATATTTAGTTTGGATAAGGGGTTATATTTGGTTTGGTTGGAGCATTGTTGCAAAGTTTTGAAAATAAAAACAAATGCATAAAAATTGACTGAAATTGTGTTCTGTATGGTACTAGTAGATGGTGGCAGTTTGGTGGGCTGGAGTTGTGCATAATATTTAATAAAAAGTAATATATGCACAGTAGCCTCTTATTAATGAGTCAAGGAGGATTCTAGTTACTTGGGAGTTCGAATAGAAGCTGAATCAAAAAGTTGTTTTGGGCATCAAGAATATTAAGATTCGAAGATTCTCTGATAGGTCAATTTGTTATTGTAAGTATTAGTATTTTAATTTTCTCACCACCACTATGGAGGAGATGGATTCCACCTGATATACTTTCCTTGATTTGAAGTCGCTTTCTTCTCATTGCCTGTATTGGCATTCTAATTTATGGGATTGATGTAGCCATTTGAATTTGAAATAGCTTAAGAAATTGTTGGTTGTTAATCATATCAAGTAAATACTTTAGATTAATACATTACATCGTCTTGATTTTTAAATTGATTATTAGCTGATATGCTTTCCTTTATTTGAAGCCGCTTTCTTCTCATTGCCTGTATTGGCATTATAATTTATGGGATTGATGTAGCCATTTGAATTTGAAATAGCTTAAGAAATTGTTGGTTGTTAATCATATCAAGTAAATACTTTAGATTAATACATTACATCGTCTTGATTTTTAAATTGATTATTAGCTGATATGCTTTCCTTTATTTGAAGCCGCTTTCTTCTCATTGCCTTTATTGGCATTATAATTTATGGGATTGATGTAGCCATTTGAATTTGAAATAGCTTAAGAAATTGGTGGTTGTTAACCATATCAAGTAAATACTTTAGATTAATACATTACATCGTCTTGATTTTTAAATTGATTATTAGCTGATATGCTTTCCTTTATTTGAAGTCGCTTTCTTCTCATTGCCTTTATTGGCATTATAATTTATGGGATTGATGTAGCCATTTGAATTTGAAATAGCTTAAGAAATTGGTGGTGGTTAATCATATCAAGTAAATACTTTAGATTAATACATTACATCGTCTTGATTTTTAAATTGATTATTAGCTGGGACTAGTGATATTGATTTTCCTTAATTATAATACCAGTTACACAACAGAAGATAAAATAAGGTCTCATCCTTTTTGCAGGTGACTGAAATCAGGAGATGTATGCTGGAAGTGAGGGGAGGCCGGAGCATGTGTTTATATTAATTTAATGCATTGATGTTATTGTGTTGCTGTGCTTTATCTGAATTCCAATCATCCACTGTTTTCTTTTCCTCTTTCTTGTCATGCACAGGGGCGAGAAATTACTGCCTTGAATCTTATTGGCATCAAAATAATACCAGTGATTTGGACAAGGACAATGAGTGAAAGTAACTCAAATAAGTTTCCTGACATTGGGTGCTTTTGTTTAATTTTGATGGATTATGATTTTATGCCCACACATATTACTTAATTCAGTCGATGAGAAAGATTGGAAATTTTTCTATAATTCTTGTTTGGTGGGACCCTGGCAAGTTTCCAAACTTTTCATATCCCTTTCTGCTGCTGCCTTATCAACATTTGATTTTGAAAAATTAGTAGTTAATTTTGTTACAACGACATTTTCTGTATATGAAAATATGATTCAATGGGCGGCGGTAAAGGCGGTGGCTTAAGAATTGGCCTCGTTGTCATTGTCGTTCCCTGGTTGTCATTGTCCTTCCCGTCATCTTCTTTCTTTAAATTTTGACCTTTCTGCTATTAAACAATCGAGTGTGAGAATTAGCAAGTCTGGTGTTTAGCAATTGCTGCACAACTGCCGGTTTAAGGTGTTTAATAATATGCAACATGTGAGTTTTACGAGTCGTGATGGATTTTTTTATTTTTGGAACATTACATTGGAGAAGGGAGATTGATTTCGAGTCTACTGTATAGGGATGGTGTATTTGCCGTTAGCCGCTATGTTTGGGTGTGCAGTTGTGATGGATTCTAAGAATACAACATACAAGTTTTATGAGCTTTGATGGATTCTAAGTATATTTAGTTTTTATTTAATTGATTTTCAAGGTAAAAAACACATACTATATATATGTATGTGTGTGGTCAAAACACACGCAATCCCTAAAATCATGAAAATGAAAAATGAAAATGTAAGAAATGTCTTTTTTTTTTCGAATCCGAAAAAGTGAGAAATGTTAATCAATATTATTTCTTCAATGAATTTATGGGAATTATTGGGGAGTATTCATAGGAAAGAATTTTCTTTAAGAATTTGGAAAATGGTTTAGTATGGCCGACTAATAAGGTTGTGTTTATTTGGTTTTTTTCAGTTCCTTATCTATTTGATTGTTTTCGAAGTATCCGCAGTCGAGAAAATTTTTAATATTTGCTTACGGTAATTAAGTGTAATGATGGTAACACAAATGGAAAAAGAAAATGCAGACGTGAATGAATTTTATTAATATTTTATAATTTATGTAAAATTTTTTAATTAAATTAATAAATAATTAGTAGAAATAAATATTATTAATGTATTATAGTAAAAACTATTGTTTCTGTTTTTTTTTTAAAGCAAAAAAGTGTTTCTTTTTTTTTTCTCTTTAATGTACTCTGGTTTAAGAGTCTTTTCAAACACATTTTTATTTTAATTTTTGATATAAATAAAAAATATTTTTATTAATTGTTGCATATGATTTTTTTAAAAAAATAGTGGACTTTTTAAATTTTAATTATTGTTTTTAACGGGGCTTTTGATAAAAATAAAAAAATAAAAAATAATTTTAAATTTATAAATTATTTATCAAAATATCAAAATTTTAAAAATATTTACCAAAATAATAAATTTTCATTAGTTTATAATGAGTTTACAATGAGTTTATTATGGGTTTATAAATTTTATATAGTTTATAATGAGTTTATAATAAAATAACTAAAATATTTCTGATAAAAAAATAAAATTAAAAAAAATATGGTGGAGGATATCATTTTTTCATGAGATTTTGACAAAAATACAATAAAATTAAAAATTTTAATATTTACCATATTTATATATTATTTATCAAAATATAAAAATTTATCAAATATTTATCAAAATACCTAAATTTATATCAAGTTTATCATAAATTTATTATGAGTTTATAAATTTTATATAATTTTTAATGAATTTATAATAAAATGACTAAAATATCTCTGAAAAAAAATTTAAAAAATATAATAAAAAGTGGCATTTTTCTTTTTTTAATAATGAATGAGAGAATTAGATAATATTGATGTAAAAAATCTACTGAGCTTTTTTTTAATATTTTCTTTTGAGAAAATTATAAAATATACTATTTTTTTAATTTCTCTTTTAAATTTTACTGTTTTATCTTTCTCTTTTCAATTTTAATTTTTTTATTTTTTCAAATTTACATTATTCATTATTTTTTTTAAATACACTCTTTTTCTTCTTCTTCTTCTTCTAATCTCTATGTTCTATCTTTTTTCTTCTTCCTTTTTCTTTTCTTTATATCAATACACTTTTTTTTTCTAATATATTTTTCTTCTTACTTTTTCTTTCTTTCCAACATATTTTTCTTTTCTTTTTTTTTTCATTCTTTTTTACTCTAAGAATAGTCTATCTTCATTTCAATAAACATAACAAGTCATTGAAGCATTAGTTTAACTCTCCATAAGCAACTTATTCTGATCTAAAGATAATTATCATAAAAACTATTACTTTGATGATCAGTTAGCTACTAATAAAAAAAAGCAAAAAAAATATAGAATATATATATTGCTCTTTTTTTTTTTGGGTTCCAAGTATAATGATTGGGGAGTTTTTTATTTTTCATTTTAAATGCACACCAAATGTTTAATAAAATATTTTTATTACAGCTGCATATTGAGATGTAACACTTATATACCTCAACTATTAAAATTAAAATATAGGAACGTATGTATGCCTCAACTATTAAATATTTAATAAAATATTTAATAAAATATAGAGATGTAACACCTATATACCTCAACTATATACCTCAACTATTAATGTATATATTACATATACATTAATAGTACAATTGCATTTTGATATTTTTTACAAAGACATTATACATATGTAGTTATGGTTATCATATACCTACAACTATTAAAATATAGGAATTATATATTGATATTTTTTCTGCAAGATAATATGTATATATAGGTATATGTTATATATACCTTCATATATATTTATATATTTTTGTAGAAAATGATTATATATAGATATATTTTACATATATTTTAATTAAATAATGATATTTTTATAACTAAAGACTTTATATTTTTAGCGATACACGTGAGTATATGATATAATATGTTATATATAATTTTATTAAACAATGATATAAGATGATATATAATGATACATGTTTTATATATTTTTCATTACATTAAACAGTGATATATTTATAATTTTATTAGTTTTGTATTTTTGAAGTTCAAGCCGTGACTTTTTATACTATAAATTTTAAATTTTAAAAATATTATTTTTGTAATTAAAAAAATATTATAGTATTTTTTAAAATGTAATTTTATTTTAAGTTAGATTTGTAATTATTTTTTTTAAGGATAAAGAATTTAGAGATGTGAATGCAATTTGAATTAAATTTTGTACAATTTGGATGTATTTTTGTTGGTATTTGTACATATCACATCGCCTTGTCAATCTCAATTCTCAAGCATTAGTTTGTCCTTTCTCACATTGATAAGAAATTAATTTTGGAATTTTTTTAAAAATACTTTAAAAAAGTAAAATTACTTCTAAAAATACTTTTTTCAAAAAAAAATATTTTTTAATTTTAAATTTCAAAAAAATCATTTTTTGATATATGAACAATAATAAGAGATTTCATTAACTAAAAAGCATTACATATATCCTTGAGATTCAAAGCTCAAAATACAAAAATCCATTAAACTGCTCCAGATCCCAATTGGCTTAAAGTCAAATAGCAATTAAAGGGGTCTTTATAAAAATATTAAAAAAAATAAAAATAAATTATAAATTTATTATATTTTTAAATTTTTTTTAAAATTTATCAGTCTATGATTTTTTTTATAAAAATATTAGATTTAAATAATTTATTATATATTTATTCTGAATTTATAATTTTATATAATTTATTATAAATTTATTATAAAATAACTAAAATATCTCTCGTAAAAATAAAAAAAAATATAAAAATGATAGACAACGTAATTTTTCCGCAATCAAATCTCAAATAGGAGAAACATATCTTGATAGAAGTTTAGATGCTCTCTAGCCTAAGAGTTTCAAAAAATCTCAAATATCAAAACACTGAGAAATGAGTAAATAAAAGAACAATACAGCTTAACCTAAAATGAGATAAAAGAGGGAGGCATATAGCTCCACCAATTGGTCAAAAAACTCAAGCACCGACTAAGGATGAATATTTAAGGGTAGATTAGAACGTATAACAGCTTGTGAAATTTCAGGGGCAGATTGATTTTTTTTCTAGAAACAAAAAGATCAATGGATAAAGTTTTGAATATTGAGCAAACTTAACAAGAAAAAGAGAACCTTTACTATGGCTCTACCACTAGGGAGAGGCCTCTAAAACACTAGCATCTATCATGGGTGAAAAAAAATGTTCACTTAGGGCTATAACTGAAAGAAAAATATTAAAAAAAGAAAGGTTAGAAACTACAAAGAAGAAACGAGGACATATAAAAAAAGAAGAGAGACAGCCTCTGTGGAGAGAGAAAACTTTAGAGAGAATGGAATTGTTTAGAGTACACATAATATATATTTAATGCATTAAATGTATATAAAAATAGTAAGATATTTAAAAATAAAAAAATAAAAAAAAGTAATACCCTGTTAATTTTTTTTTATACATAAAGTAGAGGAAGGAAACTACTAACGGGGTAGCAGACTCCCACTAAATTATGGGAGAGCCAAGGCCCTAATCCTATCAGAATCTCATCTAATACATGCAAGCCTAAACCAAAATTGTAAACAACATGAGAGAGGAAGTCAGCCACACAGTTAGCTTATCTATGTATGTGGGCTTTGTGACTCTGTTACTAAGTCTACAATTGAGAGAGCCCAAGACTGAAGCCCAGCTTGTCTAACAGTCGAGTCCAAGACCAAAGTTGCCAAAGCTGTGCGTTTTATGCTAGGGTTATTTTTAGGTTTGGTATAAAAACCAAAATATAATCTGTTTGTTTAGTTTTTACCTCTCTGCCTTTTTCTCATCTTCTTCTCTCTGCTAGGGTTTGTTATCTCTGCTAGGGTTCTTTCTTCTCTGTGTAATCTCTTGATTATTCCTAAGCTTGTATCTTGTTTTAGTACAGTTTGGGTTTGTGAGGGTGAGAGAGGATTGAATTTGGCGTGAGATAGTGAGAGTCGAGAGTTGAGAGTTTCTGATTTGAAGTTTGTAAGACTATTTTTTGATTGGCTTTGAGTTATAGTGAAAGGCTGAGGAATCTCTCCTCCTTGGATATAGTCCTACTTTGTGTAGGATGAACCAAGTAAATACTGGTGTTTCTGTTTATATGCTTCGTTATTTTCTTTTTGTTTGATTGTTCAAGATCCACAACAATTGGTATCAGAGCGCGAGGATCTCGACAAATCAGGTTGTAATCTTCCTTGTCTTTGTTTTACTTTAGTTCTTTGGGGTTTTCTTGTTTGATTTGTTCAGATCGGTTCTTATCTCGCTCGATCTGTTCAGATTGTCTCCTTTCTCGCTAAGATTTGTTCAGATCGGCCCTCATTCTGTTCGATCTGTTCAGATCGGTTCTTCTCCTGTTAAGATCTATCAAGATCTGTTTATTTTCTAGATTGTTCTCTTGTTTTTCCTCAGGATCTGGTACTGTGATTGTATTCGTGCTTTGTAGGATAGACAGAAGAACAAAAGGATAAGATCTGCTTAAAGAAACCCTAGATCGGAGAAAAATGTCCATCGCCAAAATTAATGTCAAAAAATTCAATGGTAAAGGAGATTTCACAATCTGGAAAGAAAAAATAACTGCAATACTCGTACAACAGAAGTGCAGAAGAGCACTTGATGGTCCAGAAGCTCTACCTGCGACATTGACAGACTTGGAGAAACAAGATTTAATGGATCTTGCGTACAACACCATCATTCTGAATCTTTCCGATGTTGTTCTTCAGAAAGTAAGAGGTAATGACTCTGCTCCCAAACTCTGGCATAAATTGAATGAATTGTACAATGTTAAGTCTGTCTCTAAAATTGCTTACTTGAAAGAAAAGTTGTTTAACTTTAAAATGGATCCTACAAAGTCTGTTGATGATAATTATGATGATTTTCAAAAGTTAGTATTAGAACTTGCTGATGTTGGTGAGGATCTGAGTGATGAAAATCAGTCAATTATTCTGCTTAATTCTATCCATGAAAGCTATCAGAATGTTAAGGATACACTTAAATATGGTAGGGATAGATTAGAAACAGATGACATTATAAATGCTTTAAGACTTAGAGAAATGGAAGTTAAGTCTGTAAGTAAGCAAACTGGAAATGCTGAGGGTCTGTTTGTTAAAGGTACTAAAAGTAAAAATAAAAAGAAAAGAAATAAGAATAAAAACAGTGAGAGTAATCAACAGCACCAGTCAAATAGTTCATCTCATAATGATAAAACTAGTAATCAGAACACTAATACCACAAATAAAGCTGAGAGAATATGTTATTACTGTAAGAAAAAAAGGTCACATTAGGAGGTTCTGTAGGGAAAGACTTAAGAAACTAGAACAAAATAGTGACTCTGGAGCTGCTAATTCATCAACTCAGGTTGATGATATAGAGGCTCTAGCTGTCACTTCCAGCAGAGATGCTGAAGTTTGGATTCTAGATTCTGCATGTTCATATCACCTGACTCCTCACAGACACTGGTTTAGTAAGTATCAGGATCTAAGTGGTACAAATGTTCTGATGGGCAATGACTCATCCTGTAAAGTCCTTGGGGTGGGTAAAGTTAGGTTATCAATGTGGGATGGCAGGATAGTTGAGTTACAGGATGTGAGACACATTCCTGAACTTAGGAGAAATCTCATTTCTTTAGGTTGGCTAGAAGAAAAGGGTCTAAGTCATACAACTAGGGATGGGGTAATAGAGGTTTATAAACAGGACAGGTGTGTCCTAAAAGGTAACAGAGTCAACAGACTCTACCACCTTGTAGGTTCAGTCATAACTGGTACTGCTGCTAATACTGAGTCAAGCAGTGACTCAACAACTCTGTGGCACAAAAGGTTAGGTCACATTGGCTACACTGGTCTAGAACAACTATATAGGAAAGGGGTCTTAGATTTAGATGAGTTTAGTAAGTTTAGTCTCTGTGAGACCTGTGTAATGGGTAAGGCACATAGAAAAAGCTTTAGTCAGTCACAACACAAGTCACAAAACTGTTTAGATTACATTCACAGTGACTTGTGGGGTTCCTCTTTTGTACCACAGTCACTGTCAGTCTCTCAATACTTTGTCACATTCATAGATGATTATTCTAGGAAAATCTGGATCTATTTCCTTAAGAATAAAAATGATATTTTTAATAAATTCTGTGAATGGAAAGCACTTGTAGAAAATCAAAAGAACTGTAAAATTAAAGTATTAAGAACTGACAATGGCTTAGAGTTTGTCAATAAACAATTTGATGAATTTTGCTTAAAACATGATATAATGAGACATAGAACTTGTACCTATACACCACAGCAAAATGGTGTAGCAGAAAGGTACAATAGGACAGTCCTGAATAAGGTCAGATGTATGCTGTTTGAGTCTGATTTTGGTAATAGGTTCTAGGCTGAAGCTGCATCAACAGCTTGTTACTTGATAAACAGGTCACCTAGTTCTGCTTTAAAATATAAGTGTCCTAATGAGGTATGGAATGGAAAACCTGTAGGTTACTCTCATCTTAGGATATTTGGATGTGTAGCTTACATTCATAGGAAACAGGACAAACTAGAACCTAGAGCAGTTAAATGCTATTTTGTTGGTTATCCTGTTGGTATTAAAGGATATAAGGTCTGGTCACCTGTTGATAATAAGATACTTGTAAGTAGGGATATTATGTTTAATGAATTGGAACTGTATAAGACTAACCTACAGGTACCTTTGACAAGCTCACAAGCTGACTTGCCTATGTTTGAGGTGGAGTTTGACAGTTTTTACAAAACTGATCAGAATGCCACCTAAACAGAACCTCCTACTGCTGTGAATAATGAGTTACAGGTACAACCTGAAGGTGGAGCACTTGATAATGAGCCAGAAACACAAGAGCAAACTGGCTATATGTTAGCCAGAGATAGACAAAGAAGGAAAATCAGAAGGCCTTCCTGGTTTGATGATTATGCTTGTAATGTCTTAAATGTGGATTTAACTGCCTTTGCTTTTATGTGTGCTGCTGTGACTGAGACAGGTGATCCATTGAGCTTTGAAGAAGCCAGACTGAGCAGTGACTGGAGTCACTGGAAAGCAGCAATGGATGAAGAGATGAATTCTCTCATGAAAAATGGTACCTGGAAACTGGTACCAAAGCCTGCTGGTAAGAAAATTATTGGATGTAAATGGGTGTTTAAGAGAAATCCTGCTATACCTGGCTTTGATAAAGGGAGATTTAAAGCCAGGGTTGTAGCAAAAGGATTCTCTCAAGTGGAAGGTATAGATTTTCATGAAATCTTCTCTCATGTAGTTAAACATGTTACAATTAGGTTAATGTTGTGTATAACTACCATGCTAGATTTAGAACTTGAACAATTGGATGTTAAAACTGCTTTCTTGCATGGTACTCTTGATGAAGAGCTTTACATGGCACAGCCAGATGGTTATGTTGAATCTGGAAAAGAAAGTTATGTTTGTTTGCTATTGAAATCCTTGTACGGTCTTAAATAAGCACCTAGGCAGTGGTATAAGAGGTTTGATGAGTTCATGATTAGACATAGGTTTAAAAGGAGTAGATATGACCCATGTGTGTATTTTTCTGAATTGTCACATGATCATTACATCTATCTGTTACTGTATGTTGATGACATGCTGATTGTCTGTGAAAATAAGTCTGATATTGTTAAATTGAAGTCTATGTTAAGTGCTGAATTTGAGATGAAGGACTTAGGTCCTGCAAAAAGAATTTTGGGCATGAGTATAGATAGAGATAGGAGTAAAAGGATGTTATTTTTGTCACAGTGTGATTATGTTGGCAAATTTATTGAATTGTATAACTTGAACAAGGTTAAAGCTGTTTCTACACCAATTGGTGCACAGTTTAAACTGTGCTCCAGTTCTAAGCCTCTAACAGTATCTGAACAGGAGTATATGAGTAAGGTTCCTTATCAAAATATTATTGGAAGCATGATGTATGCTATGGTCTGTACCAGACCTGATATTGCCTATGGTGTGAGTCTAGTCAGTAGGTTTATGAGCAGTCCAGATAAATCTCACTGGGAAGCTGTGAAATGGCTTGGTAGGTATCTTAAAGGTTCTGAATCTGTATGTTTGTTGTTTAAACAGCCTGATTGTGAAATGTTTGATATAAGTGGTTATTATGACTCTGATTTTGCTGCTGACTTAGATAAGAGAAGATCTTTAACTGGTTATTGTTTTACACTTGGTGGGAATGTTGTGAGTTGGAAATGTGGTTTACAGCAGGTTGTAGCTCTCTCTACTACAGAAGCAGAGTACATTTCCCTTGCAGAGGCTATAAAAGAAGCCATCTAGTTAAAGGGAATTGTAACTGAGTTGGGTTTGGAAACAGGTAAAGTCAATGTGTTTTGTGACTCACAAAGTGCAATACACCTAAGCAAAAATAGTGTATTTCATGAGAGAACAAAATACATTGATGTTAAATACCACTTTGTTAGAGATATAATCTCTAAGGGTATTGTAAATGTTGAGAAAATCTCAACTTTGATTAATCCAGCTGATATCTTTACTAAGCCTGTTTCTGTTTTGAAATTTCAGGAGGCTCTAAGCCTACTTGGAGTTGTGAAGAGATGAGTTGTTTTAGGTGTTACCTGAGGAGTGGATTCTGAATGCCTTTCTGTTTAGTAACTCAGAGTCAAGGTCTAAGTCTACAATTGAGAGAGCCCAAGACTGAAGCCCAGCTTGTCTAACAGCTGAGTCCAAGAACAAAGTTGCCAAAGCTGTGCGTTTTATGCTAGGGTTATTTTTAGGTTTGGTATAAAAACCAAAATGTAATCTGTTTGTTTAGTTTTTACCTCTCTGCCGTTTTCTCATCTTCTTCTCTCTACTAGGGTTTGTTATCTCTGCTAGGGTTCTTTCTTCTCTGTGTAATCTCTTGATTATTTCTAAGCTTGTATCTTGTTTTAGTACAGTTTGGGTTTGTGAGGGTGAGAGAGGATTGAATTTGGCGTGAGATAGTGAGAGTTGAGAGTTGAGAGTTTCTGATTTGAAGTTTGTAAGACTGTTTTTTGATCGGCTTTGAGTTATAGTGAAAGACTGAGGAATCTCTCCTCCTTGGATGTAGTCCTACTTTGTGTAGGATGAACCAAGTAAATGCTGGTGTTTCTGTTTGTATGCTTCGTTATTTTCTTTCTGTTTGATTGTTCAAGATCCACAACAATGTACATGAACTACAAAAATAGATGAAAAAAAAGCCATAAGATCTTGAATTCTTTGCACTAAGCTAATCGAGGCAACAGTAACAGAGCACCTGTCATTTATCATATCCACTGCCACTTGGTTATCACACTTTGCAAAAATAGAATTATAACCCATATCTTTGGCAAGCTTCATACCATAAAACAGAGCCCATAATTTAGCATGTAAAATTGGACACTTACCAATATTAGCCACATATCCTTTAAGCCAAATCCCACTGCAATCACTAAAAGCACCACCTCCATAAACCATAGACGAACTTTGGCATATAGAAGCATTTGAATTAAGTTTAATAACACTTGATGGAAGTTAACTCCAACTGACATATTTAGGTAAGCTCAAGGTGCTAGGCGATACCCTGTTAATTTTTTATATACATGATATGCTAACTGTAGAATTGTATTTTTAGATTTCTTTAATTGACACGAAAATTGTTTTAAAGAAAATCGTTATCTGCCTAGATTAAAAAATAACTAATATATATTCTCTCTCTTCCTGTGAGAGTATGTGAAAAGTGTAATGGTTTAGTAATACAACTTCGATTAATCCACCTCCTAGCTGTTCAATGATGAATAAAGGAGGTCTTAATTATCACCTGTACCAATAATTTTTTCTAAAGCAAAGGATTACAAATTTCTCATTATATTCAAAGGAAGCAATACATGGGGATGATATAAATAAACATACATACACACACACACACACACACATATATATATATATATATATATATTCACTTTTGGTTGAAAATCTTTGAGCTCTACAATAATGGGTAGCACAGCATCCTCTTGAAATCTTCTACTGTGCTTGCCAACTTGAAATCTTTTACCTTGAAGAACAAAAATATTAGTGGGGAAAAAGGAATTTGCCATTCTTGAACAGAACACATTCTTTCTAACGTGGCTCTCATATTATAGCTTTAGGAAAACGTTCTCTCCTTCACATTCTGCCTGTCAAATAAACAAAAAAACAAGGAAAGAGGAACAATTTAAAGAGTGAACCTTATTACACAAAAAAAATAAAAAGGAATTTGCCATTCTTGAACAGAACACATTCTTTCTAATGTGGCTCTCATATTATAGCTTTAGGAAAACGTTCTCTCCTTCACATTCTGCCTGTCAAATAAACAAAAAAACAATGAAAGAGGAACAATTTAAAGAGTGAACCTTATTACACAAAAAAAATAAAGCACCTACAGTTTGTTTGAGATTTGCAAGAGCAGGTCCTGTTTTTTTTTCGAAGTTAACTAGTTCATAACTTTAAAAAGAAAAAAGATAAAGAGAGTTGAAGGAGCTCCCTTCAGTCCAATGGGTGGGCAAAAGCATAGGAGTTGCTCCCATGCCATGCACTCGGCCAAACTTGACATTTGTTTTAACCTTTATCAAATGATCTCAAGTATTGCCATAATGCATGAGATGGCAGCTTTTGCGATGATCCACCCTCCATATTGAACTGAAAGGAGCTCTTTGATCAGCTCTCTCTCTCTCCATTTCTTTAATTTTTTTCTGCAGAATTTAATCTAACAATCTCACAAGAGGATATCTATATATATTCCCTTAGTACAGGAAGAAACATGTTAGAACAAAAAGAGTCAGTTCAAAAACGAAGAGGGGAATCTTTTTAGTTTATTTCGAGTATGAAGCTTAGTCATATAAGGGTTAAGATGGTTTTGTTCTCATTCAAATTTTTGCTAGATTCATATTTACCATCACAAGTTGCCAAAAACCACTACAAACAAACCAATATCTATCATTGCTTCTTCAAAGTACAGATTTGCTTCATCTTTACATCATCACTTATGTATTTCTTTTGTTTTTGCATTATTTAATTGCCATTGGACGGATAGTTTCATAATGCAAATATTTAATTGACGAGTCTCTGCTTTGTAATGTTTGGAAAAAATTTCTTAACAGCTGTTCTACTCCAATATTTTCCAATCTATCAAAAAAATTATAATTAATTGAAGGATTATATATATGTATATTTATTTATTTGATAATATTAAGTAAAACTGAAAATTATATGCTAAAATTTTTATTGATGTAATTATTTAAATATCAGATTACTTATTGTATTTTGTGAAATTTTACATTAATTTTTTTAATTTATTATTTGAAGTTTTTTTTTTAAATAAACTACAATATTATCAAATACTATTTTAATTAGAAAAACAATTTAGTTTATATATACATACTTAATTAATAATGAGATCATGACTTTCTGATCTCCCCCAAATTAACCATATAAATCCATATCATTTAGTTCATACTTAATAATTTAGTTGGTTTGGCTTGTTTTAATACAAGAAATTAAATTTATTCTAACACTTTTTCTAATTAAATATTTCCAATATAAAAATTTTATATCATCCATTCACACGTTCAGAGAGACGACTTGTATATACAATTAATTCTTTTATGATAGCTTGATTAATATTATATGTATATATATAGTTCATCTCTAATAATTAAAATCATATATATCTGTCAATTTTGAAAATAAAATATAAGGAATAAACTGAAACCCTACTGAGAAAAATTAAAAAAAAATCCCTGAAACCCAGTAAATGATCGAATTACAAAGTTAAATTTGGCAAACCATTAGATGTGTATGGGTGCTTTTTTAAGCTTTATATATGGAACTCTACGAAATTGACAATTGTACGTCCTTTGATTGGTATTTATTTGGAAAAACATCCTTAATTATTTCAAATTTTAAGAATTTCTTATAGAAATATTGGGAGTTTATAGATTATTGAGAGAGTCAACCTCAAAAGCTAGCTATTGAGGTTGAAGAGACTAATTATATTTAAGCTTATTCAATATTTTATATTTAATCCATTTAGGATTTATTATACGGCTTAACAACCCCTCAAGTAAAAAATATGTTTAGAAAATTTTTGATAAATTTAGTTGACACTTGTAAATTTATCAATGAGATTAAAAGAATTTATAGTTTAAGAGACTTTTCATACGAGATAAAAGATTTAAAAGTTGGAGAGATATTTTATACCAAATGAAGAGCAAATTTTAAAAGCTCATTATCCAGCAAATAAAATTTTTATAGGATAAGAATTTAAATAATACTAAATCCAAAATATATCAAAAATTAAAAGGAAAAATATAATATAAATTATGATAGAAAGGATATACAAATATTATTTTATTCTGATACCATATAAAAATATTAAAAACTTATATATTATTAGGAGAGTCAATATCAAAAATTAGTTATTGAAGTTTGAGAACTTAATTATATATAAATTTATTTAACATTTTATATTTAATTAATGTGAAATTATATTATGCTTAACATTTTTTTTTATTATGTTATTGTCTCTGGAGTACATAAATTTTTATAAATTTTAAAATCCTATATTTTTCTATGATAAACTATAAGGATATAAATAAAAAAAAAACATTTTATGAGAACCATTATTTGAGATTTGGGTTATCTTCTAAAACTATTATGAATATATATAACTCCAATGATAATGTATTTTTGATATTTTAAAATTTACAGCGATATATATGATATTTTATGCAATTTATGATGATTGATAAATAGATCCATAGCTCTTTATCTGTGATAAATACCATTAACATATACAATTTTATTATTTAGTGATTATATAAATTCTGAAAATTATATATATATATATATAATTATTTTCTTTGATTGGTTAGGCCATCCTGGAGCCAGATATTTATTTGTTCTTAAATATTAGTTTTAACGATAAATACATGATGTTTAATTAATCAGTGCTACCACATTCAATATTATACCGTAATTTTTTTTATTACAGAATTATACAGTAATTTTTAGTTTCACGTATAAATGATAATGGTTTAAAACATTAAATATTTATATACATTTTTTAATTTACATTTAAATCTATAATAAGTAATACTCAAATCTAACTTTATGTTATTTGTATGGAATCGTAGGTAGAAATCGATGAACAGAGATTTAGCTGTACCATATTATTCCCATAAAAACAGATCATGGCTGGCCTATTCAATACAAAGAGTTTTTTTTTTTTTTGGAGCATTTTACTGTAATTTCTGGTTTAATTAATTAAGAAAAGACAGTCACAAAAGGGCAATCTTTTTATTTTCTTTCTGTTGTTTTTTTTGGTTCACATAAAATACCACTGTCCACCCAAATATATAATTTTGACTATCATTTACTACCAAAATCACTCAGTGATGGACATTTAATTTTAATATATATATTAATAAATGATCTAAATTCTTTAAAAAAATTGCCTTTTATTTTAAAAAATTCTATGTAATCACTCCTAAATAAGATATTATAATAGCCGCCACCAACCCCCTTTTTTTTAATTAAATGTAGAGTGGTGAAAAAACATCATATTTCAAAAAAATAATCATGCATTATATGAAGGTAAAATTTTTTTAAAAAAATTATTATGTAGACCTATTACATAATGAAAATAATATATTTTATATTTACAAATGTATGAAACTTTTGTGTGTGTGTGTGTGTATATATATATTAAGAATGAACCTAAAAATACATATGAAATCATGTTTGACTGTCCCAATTAATGTTGAAGGATTTTCTAAAGACATATGAAATCATGTTAGACTGTCTCAATTAATGTTGAAGGATTTTCTAAAGACATTTGTTCTAGAAAATGAAATATTTATTAATTGAAAAAATAGAATATCTCAGAATTATGAACCTTCCTATAAAAAGAAGTTGATTTTAGAGATATAATACATAAAAGTCTATAATAATAATTAGAAATTTTTATATCAGTTTATGCTTGCCTTAAAATTTAATTTATTTCTTATGTTTTTTCTTTAATGTGCATATCAAATCATTTACTGAAACTAGGCCATAAGTCCTGCCTAGATCTTAATAATGTACATAGAAGTTTTCTAACAATCCATGAATATTAATTTTATTCAATAATATTAAAATTATTTATATAATTGTGAGATTTCGAGCTCATATTTTATGAACTAATAACATTTAAACAAAAAAAAATCCCGTAACAAAAGTCTTTTATCCATTTTAATTATGCAATGGGATGAGAAGATGTCTAATTGGGGTAAAAAAATGTAGAAGAGTAGAGATGGGCAAGACTGATGATATATGTAGATGGGGTTGTTTGAGTTACGAGGAATGGCTGTGTGATTTTTAGTATTTGTCTTGCATTGCATTCTGATTCTCTTTTTCCAAAAGGTCATATCCATTATTTTGTCTCTTTTGGATCTTCTGTACACTACACATATTTAAGTTTTAGGTTTCAAGAAAAATTCAAATTGGGTTTATATTTTCTTGATGTTCTTTTTTGAGTATCCTTACAAATCATTCATGAATATGTTGTGTATTCCTTCATTTTAACTGCATGCTTTAAAAACTATTTCATATATTCTTCTTAAAGAAAAGAATTATAATTATCCTCACTTTTAAAGTCATAATTTTTGTATATTACCATATTCATGTAAGAAATAGTAATGGAGCTCTTGTAGTGTGGATAAAGCCAGAATAATAATCCTACCTTTTTGTTTTTTTTTTTTTGTTTTTAATCATAATAAGATCGATTCATTACTGAGAGAGTAAAAAATACAAGTCATCTGAAGGCTGTTGAAAGTGGATGGGCACCCAATAAATTTACACTCATAAAAGAAGAAGGAAGAGAACTCAAAGTTGTTTGCATATTGAACTCTTCAATTTTGCTTGATCAAATGAGCTTACAAATACACCTGTTTATACTTTTTTCTCGAAAGAAACTTAACACTTAAATTGAATACAACACTAAATGAATTTTTTAACTTAAGCTAATTTAGTTTTCTCTAACTTAAGTTGATTTAACTCTTTCTAACATCAATTCATATAACTTATTTAGTTTAATACTAATTTATTTTTGTAACTTTCAAGTTTAACATCTAAAAAAAGGCAACACAGAGGCAAATAAAATAAAAAGAAGCATAAAAACTGGAAACTAAAACAAGAATTTGGTACTAAACGCCAAATGCAAAACCAACAAATAAGCCCTTCATGCCAAAACTTGAATCACTGGAGAGCCCCACGACTTTCAAAAATAGTACTTCAAATTAGACTTTGTTTGACGATGTGTGCCTAATATCAGTAACTGAGATTCGAAACCCAGAGAATGATGGAACACTGTCAAGAGATTTATTCTATCCACTAGATCTTTAATGTGTCTTCTGAAATTTATAAACTTTTCATCAAGAAGAGGAACAAAAAAATCAGCACTAGAAATGGTGAACCATTATTCTTCATAGAAAAAAATCTGCTCCTTACCTCGAATCTATGTCCAAAAAATAAAAAAAAAAGAAAAACCATAAAAGGATTAAGTCTCCGGATGAGTGTCACACCCCAAATTCGGAGGCCTTGACAGTCCTAGGGTCTAAATTAACTTAAGAACGCCGGATACCTCATAAAACCCCATAATTACTTATTATTTTTCATAATCATATTAGTAAACCCTTGCTCTAGCTTTTGGTAGTCATTATTAATATTATACATAATATAATTTATTTATAATATGCTTTACATTATGTTTGTCTACCACATATATTTATTTGTTTATTTTGATGCTTCATCACACATTATTTATATACATACTATATGGAGCTTCATATAAGATCACGCAATTTACTTTATACAACAAAATTTAGCTTCTGAAAGAAGAATGTAGGAATCATTATGTTACTTTAATCATGTATTTGTAGTTATTATGGTGCAAATTTTTATCTCAGTGAGAATATAATATATAAATATAGATATGGGCTATACAATGTTAGAGTTCATAATTAAACAATTATTAATTCAAGAATAGTTTAACAATGAATCAGTATCAATGAAACACAATACCAATTATGGTTACACATAAAAGGATAAAGTTATTCTCATTAATAGAAGACATAACAATACAGGATAATATTTTTTTATTCAATATAGGGCATTAACTTTTCTTTTTCAATATAGTAATTCATCTACGTATACATAGGTTTCTTCTATCAAAAAGAAGTATATAGCTAGGTATTGGTTAGGTAAAATAATCATAATAAATGGACTTATTGGTCATCATATAAAGAGTTATATCAATAATTCAATTCAAGAACATTGTAATAAAGCATTATCAATAAATAGAACAATGCAACATCATTGGAATGTATCAACAATAATCAATGTAAAAATGTAATAACAGCAATAAATAATTAAGGTAATCATGTTCATATGCATACACTAAGAGGGTGTTTCTCAAAACTGGAGCTTTTCAGCTTATTATGAATAAGTGATTTTTAGATTATAATCAGATTAAAAATAAGCAGTTAAGCGTTTCTGTAAACTAGTTAATAAACAGTTTATAATCAATTAAGTGTTTCTGTAAAATCAGCTTATAATCAATTTTTAATTGCAGAAACTGCCAAAATGACCAAACTGTCCCTGAGTTTATTTATTGTATAAAAATAATTTTTTAAATGTCAATTTAAAATTTATTTTGCAATAATAATAATAATAATAATAATAATAATAATAATAAATTTTATTTAAGAAGAAACGTAAAAGAATTTTGATGGTAACTAAAGTGTATAGGGTGGGCAAATTTGGAATATTGAAGATTAGGTAGGGATAGTATGGCCTTTTACTTGGTCAAAACTGCTTTAAAAATAAGTGCTTAAAAAAAGTAGCAAAACCCAACTTTTAAAAAACTGATTAAAATCAGATTATAATCTACTATTTAAGTTTTCAGAAACACTTAAATAAACAACTTATAATCTAAAAACTGCTTATAATCAGTTTTGACCAGCTTTTAAGTTTTGAGAAACACCCTCTAAAATTCTTACTTGTTCCGCTTAGTCTTTAGCAGTCCTCGATTCGGATGTCGACATTTCATTTAGCCTACAATTTTATTTTAGACATAAAGTTCAATTTACTATTTTGAATGTCTATTACATTCTTTATTTTTATTATTATTTATCTTTCTAACCTAGTGATCTTACCACTAATTTAATTATTTATTTATACATATTTTCTTAATTAATTAGTTTACCATTGTGTTTCAAATGTTATTTCTTTTATAACTTAGTTTTATAACTTATTCTGTTAAACTTAATTAACAACCTCACTTAGTCCCTATATGCTAAAGTGTTATATTTTGTTTTACCTTGTAAATATATATTAATTTAAGTGGCCCAATTTATTTCTTATGGGCTAATTTAAATTTCACAATTTTCTACTTAGTGGTCAACTTGGATACATAACAAAGCTCCTATCTAGTTACTTAATTAAGAAAATAATACTCTCCGTCATATTTTTAAAAATTTTTATTTTTTATCAAAAATATTTTAGTTATTTTATTATAAATTCATAATAAACTCATTATAAGCTGTATAAAATTTATAAACTCATAATAAACTCTTTATAAACTGTTTATAAACTAATAAAAATCTGGTATTTTGGTAAATATTTTATAATTATGTTATTTTGATAAATATTTTATAAATATTGTAAATTTAGAATTATTTTTAATTTTTCTTGTATTTTTGTCAAAAACCTTATTTAATTGAACTACCTATACACATATATATGGCCGAATTTGGATTTAACATACATTCATTTTGCCATTTGGCTTTTCTTAATTAGATTTCAAATTTTAATTCAATATTAATTAATGTTTTTAAAAATTTGTATATAAAATTCCTATATAGCATATTTAAGCATATTAGTTGCATATTTAAACCCCAAAATAAATATGTATATGGATTAAGCTAAATCCAATTTATTTTCTTTATTCTTCAATAACTTATTAGTCCCTAATAATTCTTTCCACTTTATTCTTTAATCTAATTTATTCTAGCATTTAGAATATATATTATTTCTTTTCTTCTAAACTCCAAGTATATTTAATTTTTAGTACTAGTTGATTGGGTTAGTCAATCAGAATCAATTTTAAGTCCATTTACATTCACAGCTTGGCCCATAACCATACTTTCAGGAATTATAGTTCATATTTATAATTAAGGGAAAATTACACATGATACGCCGTTTCATGATACGTTGTCAAAAATACGGTGGCTAAAAGTGTTTTTTAAAATTTTCGACGCGCGACTTTCCTTTTTCATTTCTTTACTTTTTAACGCTCTTTTTTCTTTTTCTTTTTTTGCTTTAATTTTTTTTTTGTTTTTTAATTTTTAATTTATATTTATATTTATTTATTCATAAATAATTTTTTTATTTTTATATTCTCATTATATACATAAAAAATAAATATAAACATAACATATATACAATATATACACAATACATATAAAACAAACAGTAATATATCTATAACATATAGATATTATATCTGCAATATATTCATAACATATAAACTATAATTAACTAATTTATAGAGACCAGAAGATACATATCTATAATATATATTTTATAATTAAACAACATATATAGGTTATATAATATATAAAGAGTAAATTATAATATATGTACAATATATATATATATCATATCTATAGCATATACACAATATATCTGAAATACATAAAATTATATTATAAATAATATTTTTAAAATTTTCTTTTTAAAAAATTTTATAAAATTATATTAGATTCTAGTAATGTATTACTTTATAAAATCAAAATCTTTTCTTAAATTCACTATAAAGATGGAGAAAATTTCTAAGATGGATTTAGTTTATGTTTTCACTCATGGATTGAGTCAATTATAAATTTTGATTTAAAATAAAAATTAATTAAAATTATATATTTTTTAAATATTATAATTTAAATAAAAATTTATGAATAGTCTGGTCCATAAATAAGGATATGAACTAGGTCCGTAGTAAATTTTTTTAGCAATAATCAAAATCAACACTGTTACATACAAATAAACTCACTATAAAGTATAATCGTTTTTAATAATTCACTAAATACTAAAAACAGAATATTAAATACTTTTACATGTAAGTTTAATTATTCATAAGATTCAAATAAGCTTTTAATCATTATGCTAAAATATTCTTCTTCTTTTTTTATAAAACAGATAACAAAAATCACAATAAAATAAATCAATCAAAATAAGACACACCTATTAAATAGAGTTAATGATGAAAGTAAGACATTTTAATTAATATTATGTTTTTAACAATAATATATAATTATTACATTATTCAAAACTTGGTCGAATCCTCCTGCAAGCTTTACATATTAAGTCATCTAGCTAGCATATAAATAAATCAAGCTCACATTACAAAAACAAAAAAGAAAGGTTATATATATGTGATGTGTATGTGTGTGATATATATAATTTTACAACTTAAAATCAGAGAGTTACATGTTCAAAATTTCAAAGTGCAACTAATTAATTGTTGGACATACAAGTGATCCAAAATACAATTAATTAATGAAAAGAAAGAAATATATCAAAATATTCCAGTCTTAGAATTAACACAAAATAAGGGTTAATTACAACGTTTTCAGAAAGGTAGAGAGACAGCTGAATTATAATTAGGAGGTAACCGTCTAAGTTACTTCCCTAATCTTGATTAGTAACTAGCAGTAAACTTAATTAAGCCCTAACATTAATATATCCCATGTTTATTTTCAGAAAAACGAGAGCAAAGTAAACATGGTGTTATGTTATATAGTAGTAGTAGTAGTAGTAGTAGTAGTAGTAGTAGTTAATATTTAAGGGTGTTATATATTGATTTGTTGATGCAAGGAAAAGCAGTTGATCCCATGATGAAGAACCTCCCTCTTAACAAATCTGCCTTTCATTCTAGGCCTTTTCTCTGCATTCAATTTCCTCACCTCGTACCTTATCTTCTTCGAAAACAATCTTGTCCTTCTCTTTTCTTTATACCTCAGTACTCTTGCTTCTCTTCCTCCCTTCCCACTTCCTCCATATGGTTGATGCCCATGACCTTCCTTAGGGCATGTACCCTATAACAAATATCACTTTATAATTAATAACATAATAGTATATTATTAATCAACTTTAATAACTTTTCTTTCCCACATCGAAAATTTTTAGAGAAAAAAAGAAAATTTTAGAAAAAAAATTTTAGAGAAAAAAAGACGGTTAATCTGTCATATTTTAAATCTTTAACTTACTATTTTATGAGTTATATAGATACGCTACTGCTAAAATAGGAGAAAAAGAAAAGTACCATGCAATCAGGCCAGCAATCATCAGGATTGAGCTCCGTTGGTCGGCTTCCAGTTGTCCATGGAGAGCCATGGCTAGCCCAAGCAGTCATAACTGCTTCATAATTTAACCTCAAAGAAACGTTTCTTTTCATTTCTTTCTTGTGTTCTTCACTGTAAATTATCACTGGTCCTTTTTCAGCAACTGGTACTACTTTCTCCTCTTTTTCTTCATCTCCGGTCACTGGTGACTCGTAATTAAAACTCCAATCCATTAATGATTCTCTTGCCATGTGATCAAAACAAATGGAATCCATTTCTTGTTCATCTTTTACCTTCATCAATACTTTGTGATCATTATTTTCTTGATCTTTATTATCATTGCAAAATTCTAACAATCCCACATCTTTAATATCAGGAGAATCATCATCAAGTCCTGTTGCGATTAGATTCTCAACATCTGCAGCAAACTCAGCAAGATCCATATCAGATGGCAAAAATCTGGCAGATAATTCACCCAACTTACAACTTCCTTCTTGTTCTTGTCCATAAGAACCATCAAAAAACATATTTTCTTCATTTCCTGTGGCTATTTCGTTTCCTTCCATGTCATCTGCACATAGCTCCGCAGCAAAAGGATCAAACACCGGAACTCTATACAACAACTGATCGTCATGTTCATCAACAAAAATACTATTACCCTCTTCTTCGCTGCCAATCTCCGGAACAAGACGAAGAAGAAGATGAGAAGAATTATTATTATTCTTAAAGTTCAAAACTTTATTTTCATCTTTATGATGTTGTTTATATATGGACTTCTTGTTGTTGTTATTGTTAGGCCGAGGAGTTCTTGCCTTTCTAGTGAACCCTTGATGCCAAGCTGGTGGAGAGTCTATAGAATCGCTTGGCTTAAATGATGCAGACTCGAGCCGGACCCTTTCGTGCCTTCTGGCTAATTGGTTTGCAGAATGGACCGATTCATCACAAGATTGGCAAAGAAAGGCATCGTCTGCAGCGCAAAACCACCGGGCTCTTTTCCTTGAACAGCTATCGCAAGCTCGAGCTGTCTTGCCGGAAAGGGCATTTGCCAGTTTTCTTTCAGTGATCATTGAAGAGAATTTTGAAATTTGGGTGTGAGTCAGTGCAAGAAAGTGAAACTTGGTGTTTGTTAGCCAGCCAAGGGACGAGTGACCGCTACAAGGAGCATTGGGGCAGTGGTTCCTCTCTGTCTATTTATTAGGGTGGGGGGCCAAAATGATAAAATTATTGTTTAGAAATAGCAGTGTCCTTTTATGAAATTGACCCATAATTGTGTTTTTTTTAAGTAAGAGATGAATTTATAATATTACTTAATTTAAAATATAAATAAATTTTAATCATTTAGAATATGAAATATACTACAATTACTACAAAATAACTAAAAAAATCATATAATAAATTTTAATTAATTTTAGAACTAATATATAATTAAATCTCTATGACATTTTATTACATATTAAAGGTATTTACTATCTCATACTAAAATAATAAAAAATATATAATAAAAAATATAAATTTATATGTTCAATGAAATTAACTATTTTTTTAAAATTTATGGAATAGAAAATGTGTGCATCAATTTGGGATGAAGTAATATTTAATATTAATTGAAATTAAAAATTTATCTTTAAAAAATGAGGTATAGTGGGAAAAAATAGTTTTAGAAAATTATTTAATTGTTTGAAATTTTTATTTTTAAAATTATGAAATTTATTTGAAATATAAATTTTTAGTAAAATATTATTCAGTGTAGTTTTTTTTTTTTTTTGAACATCAGGGTTATACTATATCATAAAATTTTCAAACATTATGATACATGCGGGAACCGATGCAGTTTTGGTGGGTCGCTAAAGGCGGGGTAGGGGGTGGGTTTTTTGATTGCCCTTTTTGGGCCCATGAAATGGTCTTATCTCAGTGTTGATTGGCCAAAAAAGGAATATAATCCAAACTCTTGAATCTGATTGGTTAAGCGTCAAAAGAAGGGGATTCCTTGTAGAACCTAGTGGGTTTTTTCAAGGGTCCCCTTATATATGGAACTTGAAAAAGGCCCATTTGTTGGTTAGTCACAATATTTCCAATAATTTCTGATACAAATTTAAGGCTCTTGTTTGTGGTCCAATTGGGAAGCTTTCAACACTCTTTCCCCCTGTTGTGGTTGATTTCAACTCTTTCTTATTCTCTTTCTCAACTAGAAGAATTTTATTCTCTAGTTGATGTGCATGCATGCATTGCAGTAGATGATGAACTTGCTAATTGAGACTTCACTTTGCTGTATAGGCAATGTTTGCTTTGTTACTTTATGTAAGGTTTTCAAATGCTTGAGGGGTCCCATTAATTTGTAGAAATTCAATTTCTACCTCAAATTAGCTAGGTCTCAAATCAATCTAAGTCAGAAATATAAACATAGCTAGGCCTCAGTTTTTGGTTTTGATCTTATCTTAATATCAACTTGGACATTAATAGTTAAGTTTAACTTAATTATATATTGATGCTTTATTTGATTAGAAATTAACATCAATGGATGGATGGATCATGAATTATTTGTTTGGTTTATTTGAAGTTTCTTCTTGGTTTACAGAAAAAAAAAACATTATCAATGATTAATGTTGACATAATATTAGGTTATATTTGGAAAAACTCATTTGAAAATATTCAATTTATTTTTGTTAATGAAATTTAATTGGATTCTCATGTAAAAAATATTAAATTTGCATGAATTTGATAATGAATTCAATTATTTTATTTTTAATCATTTTTATTTATTTTAAAAAATAATTAATCGTATTTTTTTAGTATTATAAGTACAGAGGAGGAAGGAATCAATCCGCTAACTAGACTATATCTCAATATGTAATAATTAATAATATTGGAACTTCAAAAAATTATGGTATATATTTATATAATTTTTTTTTATCAACGTATATATTTATATAATTTACCTATAAATAAAGTCTTAATGACTGAATTTTTGCTAAATGACCTTATTTACACTAATTTGAAATTACTATTTTTTACACTATAAAAATAAATTTAATAAACTATCTTATTTTAAATATATAATGTTAATAAAAGTAAATTCATTTGAATTGGAAGTACTATTGGGTGAAGTGGCCATGTTAATAATATGGTTGTTACAAAAGCATGTTGAGAGTCAAGAAACAAAATAATCATGATTTTTTTAAATTTATTTATTAGATTATTTTGGACCAACCAAGGAATTGTAATTGTGCATATGACAAATTTGATTATTACATGAATCTTAACACTTAGTCTTTTGATTATATACTTAATTGACAGTTTGACATGACCACAATTAATTTCTGGCATGAAAAACAATTATAAAATATACTGTTAGATTTTAAATTAGTACCTTATTTTTCACACTAGTTTTTAGAAATTCATAAATTAAGAAGTTTTTCATTTATGATTTAATATATTCAAGGAGTCAAGTATGATAATAACGTGAAATTTCATTTATAATTTAAAGCAATACGGCCGGAATTGCTTGGTTGTTAGAAAGAATTATGATAACAGTTTGATCAGACTTGACTGCATGCATAATAACTGAAATAGTATATACTATTTTGGGGAAAAAATCATGCACTGACAAGAACCAATTAAATGGCCATGTCCATTTTATTGACATTTTGTTTTGATTTTTTTAAAAAATTATTATTTGGTTGATTTCTTTGATTCATTCCTTTCTTGGATAATAAATTATAAGATCCATGGAAATAAGAAAATGCAAGTGCTTGTTAAGTGTATACACAATTTAATTGGTATTTTAAAAATTAATGATAGGACTTGAACATTAATAAATATTAAAATTTCCTTTCCAATATTAAAATAAAAAACATATGGACATCTTAATTATAATAAATATGTTCAAAATTTCCTTTGTTCAAGGAAGGAGGGGTCTAAAAGTTTTTAAAAAATTTTAACTCTAAATATTGGCAAATAAATTGATGATTCTCCCAAAAAAAAATATTATTTTTACATTTTAGCTTTTCCAGTTAAAAATATAATGCATTAAGATTTAAGAAACAAGAAATAAGAATTCAAATATAGTATTTCAAAAAAGAAAAAAGAGTATTAAAATATAGTACATTTTAGTTTCAATATATGCGCGCATTTTAATTAACTTACATTATATTTTTTTTTTTACATAATTTCAAAATTAAAAATTTATATTCACATTTAAGATAATTTGCAAAATAAAATAATGATAATAACACCATAAAATTTTTGTTAAATTCAAGTTTCCTCTCCTATGGTTTTCCGTCGTTTTCCATTTTTATGTCCAAATGGCCCATTTAATCGACTAATCATCAATGGCGGACCTACAGTGGGACGAGCCCCCCACTCACATTTCTTCGAAAATTACATATATATATATATATAAGAAGAAATTAATTTAATTTTTTTCTTTATTTTTTTTTTTGAGTTAGATATTTGATGAATTTTATTTTGTTATTTTTTAGCAAGAATTTGGGAATAATATGATGTAGATTTTATTTCTTTTTGTTAATATAAAATGACAATAGTAACTAGCTAGTTCTAAATTGAAAGATCAGAGCTAGCATGCATAGAGCAATAATAATTCTTGAATAGACTTTTTTTTTTATGATTTATATAATTTTTATATCTTTATATGTAAACCGTAAGCTTTATATCTTTATATGAGACTAGTGTTGGTGTAAACCGTAAGTTGAAAATGTAGAGAAAAATTCTCGAGGACAAGTGTTTTAAGTTAAGTATGAGTAAAACGGAATATATGCACTGTGAGTTCAGTCTAAGGAAGAAACAGGAACGTGAGGTTAAGTTGGATAGAGTTTTGGTTCATAAAACCAAGCAGTTCAAATATTTGGGTTCGGTGTTCCAAAATGATGGCCGTATAGATGAAGATGTGGCTCACAGAATACAGATAGGGTGGTTGAAGTGGAAGGGTGCGACTGGGGTTCTATGTGATAAGAAAATACCTCTGAAAGTGAAAGGTAAATTCTATAGGACGGTTGTTAGACCTGCGATGCTCTATGGTAGTGAGTGTTGGGCACCAACGGGACAACATTTGCATAAGATGAGTGTGGCAGAAAGGAGGATGCTAAGATGGATGTGTGGACATACCAGACTGGACAAAATTAAGAATGTTCATATTCGACAAAAAGTCCAAGTAGCGGATGTCGGAGATAAGGTGAGGGAATGAAGACTTAGATGGTATGGGCATGTTTTAAGAAGACCTCCTAATGATGTGGTTCGTAAGTGTGAGAATTTGTTGATTGAGGGGACTAGAGGTCGTGGAAGACCTAGAACTGTGTGGAATGAAGTGATAGCAAGAGACTTACGTGCCTTAGATCTTGATGCGGATTTGATTAATGACAGACTTGAATGGAGACGTAAAATCCGTGTCTTGGAAGGGGCCTAAGGCTGGAGTATCTTTTTTGTTGTCTTTTGAGCTTATCTTATTGAGGATCCATACAGCCAACCCCAACTTATTTGGGACTAAGGCTTAGTTGTTGTTTTTGTTGTTATATCTTTATATGTCATTCTATAATTTTCTATATTTTCTAATCATAAGGCCTTTAAATTTAATAATTTATTTGATATTTTGTTGTAATTTGCAAGTGATTTAATTTTTCTTTTTTTTTTATAATATCATGGCAACTAAATAATAGAATAATCAATAGCAGTATTATTTTTCTTTGTTTGATTATTTTTAATGGAAAGATTTTGTATATTTTTAATAATTTTAGTAAAAACTCTAGCACTTGTTTTTCGGGAATTTAAGTAAAAAAAAAAAACTTTAACAATTTTCTTTAGAAAAATCTCATTAAGAACTTTAAGTACTTATGTTTAGGTCGTCTCACACCATAAATCTAAAGGAGGTACGATTAGATAATAATTTGAACTCCAAAAAAATTTATTGAATTAAAAAAAATATCATATTTACCTATCGATATATTTATCAATGAGATTAGATTTAATCTTTTTTGTGATAATAATAATATGTTGAAATTTTTTTCTATAATATATTAATTTTATTATTAATAAGCCCTACTGACTTTATTTTTTTATTTTTATTTTAAAATAATGAAATATTTGAAATTTATTATCATATTTATTTTTTATAGTTTTATACTAAAATTTAAATTCAATCAACAATAGATCCTAATTTAGTGTTCCCCTCTATTTTTTTAAAATTGCTTTTTCATTTATATCCACAATATATATCAATCCTCCACAACAGATCCTAATTTAGTTTTCTCTCTATTTTTTTAATTCCTTTTCATTTATATCCACAATATATATTCATATTAACTGGGTTAAATTCTTTTAATATAAAATTTGAACTAATTTTTCATATTAATTTTATCATTTTATTTGTATTTAACACTTCAATGCAAGTGTCAGCATTATCTCTCGGTTGATACTTGACAAATTAATTATATAATGGTCACTATTCGGTTTATCTATGAATAGTGCCTTACATTTTTTAGGAACATAGTTTGATATTTATAAGCCAATTTACTCTGGTGTCATGTTAAAATTTTTTTTTCAAAATATATTTTGGGTTAAATTCTTTTAATATGTATTTTGGGGGCACCAATCTTAAAAATTATTTGTTAAAGTTAGAGAGTTTATTTCTATATAAATTTGATCATTTTATTTATATTTATTAAATGTGAGATTTTTCATATTTGATTTATTTATTTCATTTGTTTGTATAGTCTAAACAATCGAACTTTTAAACATGATCTAATTCACGAATGCATATCTATTTTTTTAAAAATATATTAACATGTTTCTGTAGTTTTAATCAAATATAATTTGTGAACTTTTTTTGTTAAATAAGAACATAAAAAATAATAATAATTTCACCCCTCATATTCACTATTTTTTTTTTTTGCTAGTTGAACCCTTCCTAAAAAAAAGGAACATTTACATAACTACCAAAAAAATTATTTCAAAAATATTATAAAAGCTAAAAATATTTATTTTTATAAAAAGTTAGAGCAAAATTTTAAAAATATCACATTCCTTACTAAAATAAATTTTTTTAAAAAATATATATATTCTCTTATTACAATCAATATTTTACTTTAATTTTTATCTTTTTTTAAACTCCACTGTTAAATAAAAATATTTTAATAAAATAATAAAAATTAATATTTTAAATTATTTTTCATCATATAAAATCATAAGTTTTTATAAAAAAATTAATTATAATTATAAAAATAAATAATACTTAAAAAAGTAAAATATATAAAAATATATTAATAAAAATTATTAAATAAATTATTAAATAAATTTTACATATTGTGCAAATAAAAAAAGAAAAAATACATAGAATTTCATTATATAGATATTATGTAGATATTTGGTAAATATTCTGCATACATTTCATATATATTGTAAATATTTTATAGATGTTGTATGTATGTTATGTATTTATTATTTAAGTTGTATATATTTTATATAAAAATTATTAAATATTTTGTAAATAACTAAATATTATGTGAATATTATATGGATATTATAATTTATATTAGATAATAATTTGAGCTCCAAAAAAATTTATTGAATTGAAAAAATATCAAATTTATCTATAGATATATTTATCAATGAGATTAGACTTAATCTTTCTTATGATAATAATAATATGTTGAAATTTTTTTATAATATATTAACTTTATTATTAATAAGGCCTACTGACTTTATTTTTTTTATTTTAAAATAATGAAATATTTAAAATTTATTATCATATTTATTTTTTATAGTTTTATACTTAAAATTTAAATTCAATCCACAATAGATCCTAATTTAGTGCTCCCCTCTATTTTTTTTTTAAAATTGGTTTTTTCATTTATATCCATAATATATATCAATCCTCCACAATAGATCCTAATTTAGTTTTTTCTTTATTTTTTTAATTCCTTTTCATTTATATCCACAATATATATTCATATTAATTGGGTTAAATTCTTTTAATATAAATTTGAACTAATTTTTCATATTAATTTTATCATTTTATTTGTATTTAACACTTCAGTGCAAGTGTCAGCACTATCTCTCGGTTGATACTTGACAAATTAATTATATGATGGTTACTGTCCGGTTTATCTATGAATAGTGCCTTACATTTTTTAGGAACATAGTTTGATATTTATAAATCAATTTACTCTGGTGTCATGTTAAAATTTTCTTTTCAAAATATATTTTGGGTTAAATTCTTTTAATATGTATTTGGGGGCACCAATCTTAAAAATTATTTGTTAAAGTTAGAGAGTTCATTTCTATATAAATTTGATCATTTTATTTATATTTATTAAATGTGAGATTTTTCATATTAATTTATTTATTTCATTTGTTTGTATAGTCTTAACAATCGAACTTTTAAACACGATCTAATTCACGAATGCATATCTATTTTTTTAAAAAATAGGTTAACATGTTTCTGTAATCAAATATAATTTGTGAACTTTTTTTTGTTAAATAAGAACATAAAAAAAATAATTTCACCCCTTATATTCACTATTTTTTTTGCTAGCTGAACCCTTCCTAAAAAAAAGGGATATTTACATAACTTGTTAATTCCACATAAATTAAGTGGATGACCCACTAACCTAGTATTTTATTTTTATACAAACTTATCCACTTATAAAGTTGTAGCCAACTAAACTACCTATTAAGATAGAGATAACTATTGTTAAGATAGGATAATTCCTTGATGGAGTGGGAAATCATTTTTTAAATTAAATACTAATAGATAATGATTATCACGTTCAGTTTTTGCTGAACAAATTCTAGCCATCTTCTCTCATCTATAAAAGGAGCATAGAAAACCCTTTGTGATATATGTTTTCTGAATTCCATCAATTACAGTTCTTAAAATTTATGTGCATAATAGTTAGATAGAGAGAAGAAGAGTGTTTAGAATTAAAGGTTTCAATCAAAGGGGCTCTTCAATTCTTAAATGGCTGCTTCATCAATAAACGGTATGTCAATTAATTTATTATTTCTTAAGATATTTTGAATTTAATTAAATAGGGCATCAGATTTATTTCCGCATTAAAAATTCTTACAGTTGGTATCAGAGCCAGTTGAATTCAAATATCTTATAATTATAGTCTTTCACAATATTTATTATTGTGTTAAATTTAATTATTTGATTTGATTAATATTTGTGCGTAATTGATCTTATGCAATTTTTTTAGAATTCTTGAAGCTTTTATAATTTTAATTTTCGAACTCTCATAATTAATGTGTTGCAAATCAATTTTATGGATATTGAATTTGATATGTTTCATTGAATTTAAGAATTTTTTGATTCTGTAATAAAAGCATAAAACAAAATTTATGTAATGATTAAAAAATAAATAATAGATAATTATATCAATTTTACAACATGGATTTACGTGCCTTCATTAATTGATTTGTTTCAACGTGGATGCAAAGTTGCTTATTTAATATGTATGTATGTTGTACTCACATATATCATATATTCATCACTTTTGTTGTTAAATTGATGGTAATCATAAAACAAATATAATAAAGGACAAAATGAATGATAAATCTATAGACCTATTTCTGTATATCACATATATTTGTTACACTATACTAGTTTTATATTATTATATGATATTTATGTTATTGTATCATTACAAGTTTGAATGTGTTATTATTTTATTTTTAAAATACATAAAAGTATATGAATATGTGTATACAATGTGTTATATCCTTACATAGTATATTATATATTTGACAGTTTACGTTGCTTATTTGTGTAATTAATATGTTATAAGCAATGTAAACATGAGACTATTGTTTGCATAATTAATATGTGAATTTTTTATGCAAATTATGTTAAGTAGTTTTATAACTTAAGATTTACTAACTTAGATTGTCACCAAAGTAACCTAAGTTGATGAATCTTGTAATAGTTAAACTACATAAAAGAGTAAAATATTGTTAGACAATTTATAGATATATATAGTTCACTAGTTTAGATAGTTGCCAAAGTGACCTAAATTAGTGAGTCATATATCTATTAAATTGCATAAAAGAATTAAGGGAGACTTATAAAGAAATAACATCTTTAATAATATTTATAATTAAAAGATTGAGGCTAGCCCAAAGGAGAGTCACATTCTACTAATTATAAAAGAGTTTTATTTTGTGTTATTTAGAAATGTAATATGGATACCCAAAGGTAACACATGAATAACATAAAATATTAAGCTCCCATCGAATGAACACTAGATATACTACAGTTTTACCCAAAGGAAAACTATAGTGATATCAATAGTTCATCGTTATATGTTTTAAATTTGTATTTGAGACCTTATTGTGAGCATTATTCTATTTTTGAACAGTTCCCACTTCTTTATACTCCATTGCATCTGGAATGATAACATTTGACGGGTCAAATTTTTCTGAATGGTCTGAAAGGGTTCAATTCTCACTGGGTGTATTGGATCTTGACCTAGCTTTGATAACTGAAAAGCCATCTAAAGCTACCGATGGTAGTACTTCGGAGCAGGTGGAATAATTAAAGGCTTGGAAAAGGTCAAATAGACTCAGTCTTATATTTATGAGAATGACTATTGCCAATAATATCAAGACATTCCTCCCTCAAACCGAGATCGCCTCGAAATTTTTAAAGTCTATTGAGGAGCGCTTTAAACGCGCTGATAAGTCCCTTGCAGGCACACTAATGGCTGAATTGACTACCATGAAGTATGATGGTCAGAAAGGTATTCAGCAACATATTTTGAACATGACTGAAAAGGCTGAGAAACTAAAAGCACTGGGCATGAATATGGATGAGTCCTTCTTAGTACAGTTTGTACTTAACTCACTTCCATCACAGTTTGCTCCATTCAAGATCCACTATAATACTAACAATGAGCAGTGAAACTTGAATGAGCTTACCAGCAAGTGTATTCAAAAGGAAGTGAGATTAAGACAAGATGGACAAAATTTTGCCCTTGCTGTAACTCATGGAGCCATGAAGAATAAAGGCAAATTCAGAAAAGGAAAGCACAACCCACCAAAGAAAAATAGACCTGGAGAAAGTAGCCAGAGTCATGAAGGAAAATTCATTGTAAAATGCCATTTTTGTGATAAGAAGGGACATATGAAGAATGAATGCAATAAACGTAAGAATTGGTTCGAAAAGAGATGTATAAATCTTTCTTTTGTATGTTATGAATCAAATCTTACTGAAGTTCCTTCTAATACTTGGTGGATTGATTCTGAAGCCACAACTCATATTACTAATTTAATGCAGGGATTTCTTACAACCCGAAAACCAAAGAAAAGTGAAAAGTTCCTCTATATGGGAAACCGTCTCAAAGTAGAAGTGGTAGCTGTTGGTACCTATCGCTTGCTTTTAGAGACTGGTCATCAGATGGATCTTTTAAACACTTTTTATGTACCTTTGATTTCTAGAAATTTAATTTATTTATCCAAATTAGATGCTGTTGGATATTCAGTTTATTTTGGTTGTGAAAAACTAAGTTTGATGTTTAATTCAATAACAGTTGGTTCTGACATTTTATATGATGGTTTATATAAAATTTGTCTGAACTATGAATTTGCACAAGCTTTAGTTACCTTGCATTCAAATGTTGGTTCAAAACGTGACTTAATTAATGAAAATTCTTCATTCTTATGGCACAAAAGACTAGGGCATATCTCTAGGGAAAGAATCGAGAGATTAGTGAAGGATAGAATTTTACAAAATCTTGACTTCACTGATTTTCAAGTATGTGTGGATTGTGTAAAAGGAAAACAAACCAAGCATACAAAGAAAGGTGCCAAGAGAAGTAATGAGCTTCTTGAGATAATTCATACAGATATTTGCGGACCACTCTCCATTTCTTATTTTACAGGAGAGAGATATTTTATCACCTTTATAGATGATCTGTCTCGATATGGATATGTATATCTAATGCATGAAAAGCTTAAGCCATTGACATCTTTGAGATATACATCACAGAGGTTGAGAGACAATTAGATAAAAAGATTAAAATTGTGAGATCATATCGGGGTGGTGAATACTATGGTAGATATGATGAATCAGGATAAAATCCTGGTCCTTTTGCCAAATTCCTAGAAAAGCGTGGCATTTGTGCTCAATACACAATGCCAGGTACGCCACAGCAGAATGGTGTTGCTGAAAGACGTAATCGCACAATAATGAAAATAGTTAGGAGTATGATGAGTTACTCTGCTGTACCAGTTTCCTTGTGGGGTGAAGCTGTAAAAACCGCAATGTATATTCTAAATAGAGTTCCTAGTAAAGCAGTTCCAAAAACTCTTTTTGAGTTATGGACTGGTAGAAAACCTAGTTTGAGACAAATACATATATGGGGTTGCCCAGCAGAGGCAAGAATCTTCAACCCACATGAGAAAAAGTTAGATTCAAGAACTTTTTCTAGATATTTTATTGGTTATCCAGATAAATCAAAAGGATACAGATTTTACTGTCCTAACCATAGTGTGAGAATAGTTGAAACCGGTAATGCCAGATTCTTAGAGAATGGTGAAATTACTGAGTGTAATGAACCGAGAAAAATAGACATTGAGGAAATAAGAGTGGATATCCACCACTCTTTTTCTCTCAAGAAAATATTGCTCCTTAACCTATTCTTCAAGTTGAGGAAAATGAGCAAAATAATAGAGATGGTTCATTATCTCAAGAAACTGTTGCCATTGAAAATATTGTAGAGCCACCACAACCGGCTCTTTTGAGAAGATCTCAAAGGGAAAGAAAATCTGCCATTTCAGATGATTATGTGGTGTATCTACAAGAATCTGATTTTGATATTGGGATAAGGAAAGATCCGGTCTCATTTTCACAGGCCATGAAAAGTGATGATTCTAATAAATGGATAAAAGCCATGAATGAAGAGTTAAAATCTATGGACCATAATGATGTTTGGGATCTTGTTGATTTGCCTGATAATTATAAATCTGTCGACTGTAAATGGGTCTTTAAGACCAAGCGCGATGCCAATGGCAATATCGAACGATTTAAAGCTAGACTAGTGGCCAAAGGTTTTACTCAGAAGGAGGGAATAGATTATAGAGATACTTTCTCTCCAGTTTCTAAAAAGGATTCACTTAGAATCATTATGGCCCTTGTAACTCATTTTGATTTAGAGTTACATCAAATGGATGTGAAAACTGCTTTTTTGAATGGGAATTTGGACGAAGATATCTATATGGAACAACCTGAAGGGTTCGCAAAGAAAGAAAAGGAACACCTAGTATGCAAATTAAAGAAATCTATTTACGATCTTTAACAAGCTTTCAGGCAATGGTATATTAAGTTTAATGATACCATCACATCTTTTGGATTTAAAGAAAATACTGTTGATCAGTGTATATATCTGAAAGTTAGTAGGAGCAAGTTTATATTTCTAATACTGTATGTGGATGATATTTTTCTAGCTAGTAGTGATTTTGGTTTATTACGTGAAACCAAGGAATATCTCTCTAAAAACTTTCAGATGGTTGATATGGGTGAGGCAAACTATGTTATCGGCATAGAGATTTTCAGGGATCGATCTCGAGGACTGCTAGGTTTGTCTCAGAAAGGTTATATTAATCGAGTTTTAGAGAGATTTAATATGCAGTCATGTTCAGCAGGTGTTGCACCTATTTCAAAATGTGACAAATTAAGTAAACAACAGTGTCCAAAGAATAACTTTGAGAGGGAGCAAATGAAGAAAATTCCTTATGCATCAGCTGTAGGGAGTTTGATGTATGCTCAAACGTGTACCAGACCAGATATCAGCTATGCTGTTGGTATGTTGGGAAGGTACCAAAGTGATCCAGGATTCGAACACTGGAAGGCTGCAAAGAAGGTTATGAGATACTTACAAGGGACAAAAGATTATATGCTCACATATAAAAAGATAAGAACAATTAGAAGTGATTGGATACTCAGATTCAGATTATGGGGGTTGCCTTGATAGCTTAAAGTCAACTTCAGGTTTTGTCTTCATGCTGGCTAATGGGGCAATCTCGTGGAAGAGTGTAAAACAGTCAATTACTGCCTCATCTACGATGGAAGCTGAATTTGTTGCTTGTTTTGAAGCCTCAAATCATGCTTTTGTGGTTGCAAAATTTTATCTCAGGGCTTGGCGTTGTCGACTCTATTACTAAGCCGTTGAGAATTTATTGTGATAACACCGCAGCTGTTTTCTTTTCTAAAAATGGCAAATACTCCAGTGGATCAAAGCACATGGACTTAAAGTACCTCGTTGTTAAAGAAAGAGTCCAGAAACAACAAGTGTTAATTAAAAATATTAGTACCACACTTATGATTGCCGATCCATTGACTAAGGGATTGCCTCCAAAGACATATATGGATCATGTTATAAGGATGGGTCTTTTGAGTAATCCATAATATGTACGATGGATATTTTAGTGGTTATGTAATTGACATTTTTGCGCATTTAAAGTATGTTTCTGTTCTTTTCTGTTTTTCAATTATGGGTACACATTTTATTATTTGATCAATAGGAAATATCTTAACAAGACAAATTATAGGGGCTATTTTGGCTTGATAAACTGAGTTTGCAAGGGTTATTGATGTGTAGTACATAGAAGGAAATATGATATCGAAATCATATAACCGCTATGACTCGCATTTATAATCTAAGCTTATTTCAGTATTATAGTATAAGCACTTTGAGTTTGTTGGCTACCTTATTAAATTCGTGATCACGTGTCAAATTCTTTTATGAAATTAAATAAATGTATTTTGATATAAAATAAATATATATATTATATAGTTTTCATAATCGGTTTAGTGGACCAAGTGGGAGAATGTTAATTCCACATAAATTAAGTGGATGGCCCACTAACCTAGTATTTTATTTTTATGCAAACTTATCCACTTATAAAGTTTTAGCCAACTAAACTACTTATTAAGATAGAGATAACTATTATTAAGATAGGATAATTCCTTGATGGAGTGGGAAATCCTTTTTTAAATTAAATACTAATAGATAATGGTTATCACGTTCAGCTTTTGCTGAACAAATTCTAGCTCTCTTATCTCATCTATAAAAGGAGCACAGAAAACCCTTTGTGATATATGTTTTCTGAATTCCATCAATTACAGTTCTTAAAATTTATGTGCATAATAGTTAGATAGAGAGAAGAAGTGTGTTTAGAATTAAAGGTTTCAATCAAAGGGGCTTTTCAATTCTTCAATGGCTGCTTCATCAATAAATGGTATGTCAATTAATTTATTATTTCTTAAGATATTTTGAGTTCAATTAAATAGGACATCAAATTTATTTCCGCATTAAAAATTCTTACATAACTACCAAAAAAATTATTTCAAAAATATTATAAAAGCTAAAAATATTTACTTTTATAAAAAGTTAGAGCAAAATTTTAAAAATATCACATTTCTTACTAAAATAAATTTTTTTAAAAAATATATATTCTCTTATTACAATCAATATTTTACTTCAATTTTTATATATTTTTTTAAACTCCACTGTTAAATAAAAATATTTTAATAAAATAATAAAAATTAATATTTTAAATTATTTTTCATCATATAAAATCATAATTTTTTATAAAAAAAAATTAATTATAATTATAATTATAAAAATAAATAATACTTAAAAAAGTAAAATATATAAAAATATACTAATAAAAATTATTAAATATATTTTTAAATAAATTTTATATACTGTGCAAATAAAAAAAGAAAAAATACATAGAATTTCATTATATAGATATTATGTAGATATTTGGTAAATATTCTGCATATATTTCGTATATATTGTAAATATTTTATAGATGTTGTATGTATGTTATGTATTTATTATTTAAGTTGTGTATATTTTATATAAAAATTATTGAATATTTTGTAAATAACTGGATATTGTGTGAATTTTATATGGATATTATAAGAATAAAAAAATTAAAAATTAAATAAATATTAAAAATATTATGTAAATGTGCTGTAGATGTAATTTGTATTAAATGTGTGTATTTTATATATATTGTATATATATTTATTTTTTATATATATTAAAATATGACATTAAAAATATTTTAAATAAAAAATATAAATCAAATCAAATAAAAAATTAAAAAAAACGTGGAATAGCTAATTTTAATAGAAAAAAAACGAAAATCGTGCTAATGAAAAAAAAAATCTCCTGGTCCTATATTATTGCAAAATCAGCACAGCGTAATTTCCTAAAAAAAAAAAAGAATTATATAAGCAAGTTTAGTAATGAGTGAAAAAGAACCTACAAGATCCAGAGCAGAATTAATAATTTAAAAATTAAATTACATATTTACATTATTGAATTATATATTTTAATTCAATAAACAGAAAATTATATATTGTAATTATAAAGATGAAAATTTTCTCTTTATATTGATTTCCTAATCCGATTAATGATATGCTTTAACTAGATTAAGAAGTGACACAAACTGACATTCAAAAAAAAAAAGAGCTGGCCTGAACTTGATATAATTGGAAACCTATTGCAAATGCCAAAAAATAATTCTTTTGCGCTAATAGATAATGCCAAACATGCCCAAAACTTACGAAAATTAATTCCAAAAACTTATGTTCAAAAAAAAAAAATATCGTAAACCTCTGTCGAACAAAACAAAAGAGTGAGTATAATAAGTTTTTATGAGGATGATTGTGACTCTGTAAAATCTAACTGAATGATAGAGTGGTTAGCTAATAATACTCAAACACCTGTTGGATCATTATAGTAATCAATTTCTTTGGATTTCGTTGGGACCATTACGCAAATCTCTAAATGTACAGATTTCAAAATATCTCATAATTTTATTTTTCATTACTATATCAATTTATAATTTATTTATAATTTTTATATTAAATCTCTATTATATTTATATTTATATTTAATATTACTTATTAAAAATATTTAATACAGATATTTTATATTAATTAAAATAATGAGGGTAATTAAAAATATATATTATACTTTAATAAAAAAAATACTAATTTTTTAATTTATCTATCAATTCTAGTAGTAATTAATCATTAATTTTTTTAAAAGCTAAAAGTTCAAATAAAGTATTACCATTATTTCAATTCAATCCTTAATATTTCTTTTTTATTAAATATATCTTTTTTTATAAAAAAAAAAAAAGGATCAATCATAACCTTATCATTAGGAGAATAAGTCACTTACCATTAGAAAAAATCAACTTGTCATTAAAAAATATAAGGTAGCACCTGAGATACACTTATTCACTTTATATTTTTTAAATAATTAAAATATATACTTTAAAAATAACCAAGTTTTTACATATTATAAAAATATATATTTTATAATTTATATAGTATTTTAAAAGAGTCAAAATAATAAATACTAATTTTTATTGAAATATTAATTTTTATATGATAAAAAATTAATTTTTATAATTTTTTAATTTAAGATTTGATATTTATTAAATTTTAATTTTGTAATAAATTATTAAACACGGATAATTGCGATTGTTTTCTTTGAATTTAGTTGCAAAACAAATTTTTTTTTTCTAATTTCTAAATGCTTTTAATTTTAATAGAAATGAATTTTTTTTCTTATTTGAAATTTTTAATATATATTATTTTTTATTTTTATTTTATTTGATATTATTTAATTTTTTTATTTAATATTTTTTAAAAATATATTTTATATTTAATTTAATTATCTAAAACTATTTTTTTAACTTTTAATTTTTAAAAAATATATTTGTTAATATTTCTTTATCACTTAAGAGATATAAAGTGAATAAATACTATCACTCATCATTCTCCACGGCAACTGAACTTTTCCCCTATTCTCTTAGTTATTAACCCAACATATATATATATATATATTAAAAAATATTAAGTATTAACTTAAAACAGTGGTAATATTTTAGGAGTTTATTTAAATTTTTGGCCTTATTTTTTTTAAGCATTAGAAAAGTGAATTCTATTTAAGTGTACAAGGAGATTATACATTTATTTATTAATAAATTACGTCTCACTTTGTAATTAATTTTATTTTCTTCGTCTTAAAATAATAATTTCACTTTTTTTTAGGCGTTTAAAAATAATAGTACCATATTTACGTTTAAAAATAATTTTCTTTTAACTTTACTATAATATTGTTATATAAATATTTATTTTATAATTAATGTTAATTACATTTACTAGATAGTGAATATCTAACTAATATATTTAATGAGGGTGTATATAGAAAAAATTATAATAAATTATCATAATTATTTTTTTTAAACTGTGTGAAATAGAGATGAGATTATTATTTCAGGAGGGAGGGAATGGGATTCTTTCAAGGAAAGAGATTTTTTTTTTTTTCTGAGGAAAGAGATGAGAACTATAAATCAGGGAAGTAGTCAAGATGCCATTGGATCGACGGTGACTGTATCAATGTGGCCACCAAGCTATCCCTTTCTTTCTTTCAATTTACAGCAACTGCATTAGTGATTTTATTTTTAAATACCATTTATATATCATCATTTCAATAATTTAACTATAAATATATATTTAATTTACAAGACAAAAAGCAAAAAAAAAATTTTAAAAGCAACAAGTGCATTTTAAATTTACAAATCAATTTTATATACTACTAACATTCATCAATAATATATAAATAAAGTAATTTTCTTTCTCTTGCTAATAAAATAAAATAATTTTAGTTAATAATTATTATCATCTTAATTAATTAATCACCTTTTGAATTTTTGGTGTTCATAATGGCCGCGATAAAAACAATTAGACAAGAACTAATATTGCAAGCAATTGTAGTATGCTTCACATAAGTTGCCCTATGAAAAAGATTAGAGCCTTTCCATTGTAAATTCGAACTCTACTCTCCAATGCCAATGGAAAATATGAACATAATCGATCTTATAATTATATACAAGTTGCTTATTAGAGTTAGGGATCGTCTCGAAGTTTGAGTTGTAGTCCATCAAATTTTGATTATTCCCATACTATTAAATATTTAAAAAATAACATAAAGTTTGTAAAAATTTATACAAAATAAAAAAAATTTATAACAAAAAAATGAAATAATATATATACTTACATATATACATATATATATATATATATATATTTTGCATGATGCTAGTTTTTTTTCCCCCTATAGTTGCTCTTCCGTAGTAAGTTACGCTAAATGTTAAGCTTCTCTAGGCTTATCTCAGGACTGGCCATGATTAAAGCATAAAATCATTTAGTACTGTTAGACTGTCATTTAGTCAATCCATATTTGCCAATCAATTTGCTAAATATTCATAAATAATTAGGAGTTAGATAAAATAAAAAAAAAAAAGAAATTCTTGTTTTTATATTTATTTTAAAAGAAGAAATATGTGAAAAAAAATTGTTTAAACCTTTAACTTACGATATTATATATTTTGCACTCTCTTCGTCTGATATTAAGTATATATTTTGTACTCTCTTCATCTGATATTAAGTCATTTTTAAACAAGAACTGTAAACTATAAAACGAGAGAATTTTAATAATATTATTAAAAATATATAAAAATATATTTTTTAGTATTATTCTAAATACTAATTAATAAGAACTAGAGTAATTCTTTTTTCAAATAATAGTTTTAAATCATATTCTTAATCATATTTAAACATAATTTTGTAGCGTGAGTGTGTATAAATACACCTCACCCTCATCTTAAAATTTAAAATTTCTTTATGTCTTTGAAATCAATTCAAAATATGATAGAATAAAATAATTGTACACAGTAATAATTATTTTAAAAATAATTAAAGTCAAAATGGGAGGCTGAATTTTAAAAATATGGAAAATTACATTATATGTCTTTTTTAAGGTTTTTTTTTTCAAAAACACTATATAGTTTCTGTATTTTTTTTATATATTAAAAATATACTAAAAATATATATTTTTGAAAATAAAGTATATATTTAGTATATTAAATATATACTAGATGCATACTTTTAAAAGTGAAGTATTTTTGAAAATAAAAGTTAAAAGTGAATACTTTTAAAGTAAAAAAGTAAGTATTTTTAAAAATATTTTTATATTTTTTAAATATTTTTAAAGAAATTTTTAAAAAATGGTAATAATAATTATAAGTTATTATTATTAAAAAAAATAAAGAAATATTTATATAACTACCTTAAAAAATAACTTTTATTATAAAAATTTAAAATATTTATATTTTTATAAAAAATTGAAGTAAAATTTTAAAAATATCTCATTTCTCAATAAAATAATTTTTTTTTAAAATACCTCTTTCCTTATTATAATCAATATTTTAATTGAAATTTTTATTTTTTTAAACTTTAATATTAAATAAAAATATTCTAATAAATTAATAAAAATTAATATTTTAAATTATTTTTCATCATATAAAAATCATAATTTTCATAAAAAGAAAAAAATTAATTTTTAATTATAAAAAAAGTAACACTCAAAACAATAAACATAAAATAAAATATACAAAAATATATTAGTAAAAATCATTAAATATATTTTTAAACAAAAATTTTATATATTATATACACAAAAAAACTAAAAAAAAATACACAATTTCATTATGTAGATGTATAGTAGATATGTTGTATATGTGATGTATATGTTGTAGGTGTATTATACATGTTATTTATATATTATATATTTGTTATTTAAGTTGTGCATATTTTATAAAATAAAATTATTGAATATTGTGTGAATGTTGTGTGGATATTGTGAGAATAAAAAATTAAATAAATAAAATTAAATAAATATTAAAAATATTATGTAGATGTATTATATATATATATATTGTAGATGTATTGATCTACTTTATATTGTTTAGTGTATATTTTGTATATGTTGTTTATATATTATATATATATTTTTATTTTTTTATGTGTATATTAAAAATATGATATTAAAAAATTTAAATAAAAAACATAAATATTAATAAATGAAAAAATGAAAATAAAAAAATTATAAAAATAAAAAAAAACAAAAAATAGCTTGAAAAGATAATAATGAAAAAATGTTTCCGTATATAGTATATTTGAAAACAGAAAATATTTTTCCGTGTACCGCATAATTATCCCAAAATTAAATGTAGAAGGTCCATATAGTGAGAGGACTCAAAAGAGGGATTAAAGCGAATAAAAATGGCAAAATTAAATAAAAAATAAAATAAAATAACTGGTGCCTTTAAAGTCCACATATGTTTTTCTTATTTTGTTAATTTTTCAATCTCATCGTGCACAAAACACGTTTACAAAATATGTTTAAATGAAATTATACTTTTACTAAACTATTTAAAAAAATATTTAAAAGGAAAAAAAATCTTAGACTATATTTGGTTCTTTAAGCCTTTATTTGTTTTGAGAAAAAATGAAAAAAAAAAAAAAGAGAATGAAAATTGCATTGCTCTCATTTTCTTTGTTCGGAAAAAAATAAGTGAAAGGGAATAAGGAAAAAGAATAGAAATCAATTTATTCAATTTTTCTCAAAATTATTAAAATACTTTTCTCACCAATTTAGAGAAAACAACGGAAATAAAAAAAATAAAAAAGATATAAATTATGAAATTACTAATTTTTTTTCATCAACTTAACATGATGTGAATATAATTGTAAAAATAAATTTTATAATTAAATTTTACTTTTTTATATTAATTAGATAACCAAATAAAAAGAAAAGAAATAGATATTCTTTAATTTCCTCTTCATTTCATTTTTTTCTCTCTTTATTTTTTTTTCTTTTCTAAAACGCTTTTAGAAAAGAAAAGAAATAAAGAGGAAATTTCTTTTTCATTGCACTTTTAAGGAACCAAATATAAGCTAAAAATATAATAGAAAATAAAAGAAATAACGAGGGAGAAAAGAAAATAAATTCTATTATTTTTTCTTTCATTTGATTATTTAATTAACATAGGAAAGAAAGTAAAATTTAGAAAGTTTATTTTTATAATTATATTCTTATTATTTTAAGTTGGTAAAGGATAAATTAGCAATTCATAGTTTATATTTCTTTTAATTTTTTATTTCTCTTTTTCTCTCTAAGGGACAATACTCATCTCCATTCCTGCTTTGACGGAGAATCTCGACACTCGTTCCCGGCCCACAAATCGAGAAAGATTTAGCCGTGCCCCTACGTTGCTGGAATTCCCACAGAAATATCTCCCTTTGATTTTTTTTAAATTAAAACTCAACAATAATATAAGAAATTAAAAATGTTCCATATTAAGAAATAATCCAATAATTGTATACAACAAAACTCAAAAATTATAACAACATACAAATAACCAAAACATGATATTCATAATAATGCAATAGATCTATATGCAAAGTTAAAATTTTTAATTTAATTACTTCATTTAATATACGAAAATAATATAATTACTAAACTGATTATTGGAAGTATAAATAAATTATACTTCCTCCGTATCATTTACATAGGAAAAATTTCATTTTTTGGTATATCTTTTATATAGAAAATATGCCATTTTAGGTAAATTTTGGGGAGTGAAATGAGACAAAATACCATTTATACCCTTGCCTTAAAAGTAGGTTTTGAGGGATATTTTTTTAAGGGTATTTAAGTAAATAGAGATGAAAAAAGTGAAATTTCCTTAATTTTCGTGTCCATTTTACTTTTTCTATGTAAATAATACGGAGGGAGTATATATGTGAGTTACATTAATTTATTAAGTCCCACGTGGACAGAAACGGGGATCTCCACTCCACCGTAGCTAATTGGGAGAAATTTCTCCTCGTTTTTTTTTTATGACAAATTTTTTTCCATTCAAAACAAATCTCCATAAAAAATGAAAATTTTCTCCTCTAATACTAACCCTAGAAAATGTATCTTAAAAATAAGGAGTTGATGATCATTCCAATAAATTTTGTTTTTTCTTTTGGAAATTAAATGCTATAATAAAAGATACATACTGCTAAAATCATATTTGAATCTTACTTCATATAATTTTTTTTAAAAGAGGGAGATGTTAATAATTTGAAATAAGAAAATATTTTTAATTCTTTCATAAAAGGCATTTAGTTTGAATATTCAGAAAGGGAAAAAAATTCATAAAAAATATATAGTCTGAAAAGCTTGTTAAGTTTTTTTTTCCCCTTGCTTATTAAATAAAAAAAAAAATATATATATATATATATATAACATATAACCTATGTAATAAACTTAGATTTTGATTATCGTCTAGTACTAAAAGAAAAAAAAAAGGGATGTACACATCAAATATTCTTTGTATATTAATTACAGGATGTGGAGATTTGCAAGAGTGTTGAAGGCACATCCATCAATATCATGTAATAAATTTATGTCATTGTATGGGAATTGTATAGTTGTAATATGGATGTGACATCTTATTATACATTTTTTTTCAGTATACAAAATTACTAGCAACTCAATAACAAAAATAATGCTTAATGTTGATTTTTTAATGCTTTTATTTTTTTTTTGAATAGTTTTAAATGCTTTTATTGAACGATGAAAATTTCACTCATTTTATTTATTATCTAATCCAACCTGAATATAACTGTTTATTTTATATATTTATCTATAATATGTAAATGAAAAGAGTATGAGTTTAAAATTTCACTAACTTTTTTTTATTACAAAGAAAATAGTCTTGCTTGAAGAATTAGTTAAGAATTATCTTATAATTGTCGGCAACACCTATTTTATCATATCATAACTAGCGTACCGCATAATGGGGAGGATTATCCGCTTATTTGAGTTGAATATATTGAAGGCGGATAATGAAAAATTCAATTGATTATATATTATTATTATATGTTTTATTATAAATATTTTATTTTTTAGATTTTTTTTTCATTTATATGGCATCAATGTGTTGAATTTACTATTTATATATATTTAAAAATGGGAAAGAAGAAAAATAAAAAAAATATTTCTTTGTTTAAAATGACAAAGAATAAACAAAACAAGTAATACCCAACTTACTATCTGATCATACTTAATTGAGTCTTGAGTTATGTAGCAAATTGAGTATAAAAATTCTTAATTTGATCGGGTAAAGGTTTAGGTTTTACGAAACCTAATTTAAATTTAACGTATGCTCATCCCTATTTCCATCTGCTTTCGAGTTTTTGATGAAAAAAGGAAAACTAGTTTCTTTGGTTTAAAAAATAATTTTTTTATTTTTTTAAAATCAATAATCAATTAAATTTTATCTTTTTGTTTAACATAAAAGAATTATTTAAAAAGACGTTCACCTATTGTATGGCATCCATCTCCCTCTAATTTTCTTAATTGGAGTGTGGACGAATTTGCCTTTCGTAAGCCAGGAACAGCAGGCATTGGGGTTGTTCTAAGAGACTCACTTGGAAATTTGTCGCTATATTCTCTTACTCGGTTGGGGTAATGGATTTAAATAAAGCATAAATTCTTGCCATATTGAAGGTCCTAAGCTTCAGTTTGAACATGTATGGACTAAAACTCAAAATGTCATTATCGAATCAAACTCTTCAAATGTTATCTCTTGGGTACATGGTAACTCTCACAAAGCTCCATGGAAATTTTGGGGTATTATGTGCAATATTGAAAAATTTTAGGTTCACTTTTAATGATGTCCCCTCCCCTAACTATCATTAAAAAAGGAAAAAAAAAGCATTAATCATGAAGATTGATGTGTTCTAACTTGAGGGGGGGAAAGGGAGAGTTTCACTGTTGAAAGATTAAAAATGAGGTTATCTTTAAAGGTCACACATAGGTGATGAACTGATAAAACTATGGAGTTTCTTTTAAGTCCTAAATGTTCATCTATGGTGTCCAATCTGGGATTTTTTTGGCGCTTTTTAACTGATTGGCTTATGTAAATGCAGCAATAATATGTTCACCTCAAGGACATCAGTGCATATAAGGAATGATGAAGAGTTAAGGCTTGCTACTGGTTGCAAAGGAGTTACTCATCTTCGTCACCAATTAAAACTTTATAGCGCATATACTGGGGTTCCTGTAAGTCTATTACCGGTGTAAACTTTTGGGGATTTTAGTTTTATTAGCATGCTTAGATTTCCTACTTCTTCAGGGATGCATAGTCAACTTGTTTTAGTAAAATAAATGGGTGCTGATGTCTAACATATAAATTGTTAAGCATGAACATATCTTAGAGTAAGTTTTGTGGCACTGAAGAATCAGCCAATGTAGGTGTAACCTGTTCCCATATTTATTTGTCTCAATGGAATTTTTTTCTTTTTAACTGTGAGAAATTATTGATGTGGTTTTGGTCATCTTCTGACTTCTGTCGAGAAATAACACATTTAAATTCTTCAGGGGACTTTTAGATCAAGAGACAATTGTGGAGAACCATTGGCAACATCATACCACTCCAAGTTTATGGGAACTGTTGATTATATTTGTTAGTATGATTACACTATTAAGCAGAATGCTGACTTTTATATAAAAGTCTTGACAATCTGATTTCATTTAATTGTCACAGGTACACAGCGGGTCTACTTCCCATGCGAGTTCTAGAAACCGTACCTATTGATATTTTGAGAAGGAGTGCAGGGCTTCCTAATGAGGTGCCTTCATTTTGCAATTGGATGTTTGGTCTTTCAGATTCTATTGAAGTGATGTTTCTAAAGTTTTGTATTTTATTGGTGATTGCGTGATATTTCACTACTGGTTTCCCCTTGGGTGTGATGAACACCCATTTCAAAGCGACCCAAACTCTTGCAGCATGCTGCTGCTGATATTAATGATAAAGAGACATGCATGATGATGCCAAATACTAAAAAGCTGATAACTTGTCAACCAGATATGCTTACTCGTTTATGCAGCCTGCATAAATGAAGGCATGTCTATGAATATGTTATCATTAGTCATCTTCTATTCTTAAAATAAAAAACTCAATGCTACATTATCTTGCTATACTTCCGATTATTTGCATTCATCAAAACACTTTTTTCTCTGTCATCTTTTAGAAATGGGGAAGTGATCATCTTGCTCTTGTATGTGAACTAGCATTTGCAGATGATGACAATAGAGCCTGAGTTTCAGATAAAATCCAAATCCCTTGCGGACTGCAGGCATCACGGGATGCTTTGCTTCCTCTGAGCTGTATGCATCATTCGCCACCAAGCGGTATTGCTGGAGTCCTAAAAATTCTGTGGAGCAGCTATGCAGAAGTGGATCAAGTGTCTCCTTGAAAGGAAAAGGTTTTCTCATACAAATAAAATTGTTGCTCTTATATTGGAAGCGCATCCAAAATTTACTAAGTTATAATAATGTTATTTTAGGTAAGGAGCCTGATATTGAGTTTGCAATTTATACAGTCTCATTGTGCTCAAAATCTGAATAACTCTTAATTATCCATCTTCCTTCGTCAGGATCTGATGCAATACTGACACTCACTCAATAGTTTATTGGTGTATGTTCATATCGCATATATACATGTTAGACGATCAATAAGAATAAATCATGTAATTGTCGGTGTTAGCACCCCAACGCTTATGAGAAAAGAAAAGAAAGAGCTTCAGTTGTGGGCAAGATAATATCACTGAGTTGGGAGAGTTAGCAATGAAGCAGAAAGATTAGAGTTGGCTCCTGGCCTTGAGGTCATAGATAAGAGGTGGTACAAGGGGCTGACTGACTCGTTAAAACCATCATTAATAACTGTGGGCTGCTGATGATTTTTACACCTTACCCTCTTTAATTATTATTGTAGCGGTAGTCATACAATTTCTTTCTGCTTTTTACATAATCATCATGTGGAAAAGTCAGACATAGGAGATGAGAGAAAATTGAAGTTTAGATTTGTTAGAAAAGTAGGAAGAGAGAGACCCAAAAATCAAAATCCCTTTTAGTTGAAGAAAAGTGGGCCAAAAGGAAATTTTGTGGATGAAGAAAAGCAGACATGTCCTTCAAAAGTCAAATATGGTGTTTTGCAGAATCTATTTATCTTCATCAGTGGCATGGAACGGAAGGTCTTGTATAAAAGGTTAAATACTATTTGACTGATATAATCAATGAAGTGATTTTAACTAGTAATTAAACTTTTGTAGATTTTCTTTAATTAAAACTCGTCATCACCATTAACAGCTCTCTTTTCTCAATCTTTACCATTTTACATTTTTCAAAAGCCTAAAAACTTTCTTTCTTCTTTATTTTTCCCACTTATCGGTTGTCTTCTATCTGAGATTATTATTATTATTGTTCTGCCAGGTGGCCAATTGGGTTGTAATGCTATACTAAGGCTAAGCAACTTTGCAAAATGGCCACTGGAGCAGAAGCATTTTATAGAAAAATAAGAAGAAATTGTGCTTTTTATTTATGGATTTTCAATTACTCATAATTCCTTTTGCTTTGTGCTTAATTTGAAGGATTTTGGATTTAAACTATGATTTGAAATTAAACTGGCTAATTTGAAATTAAACTGGCTAACTTAATTTCAGTATACATATAATTTGATCAAACCAATAGAATCATACATAAATTTAAGTATCAGAAAGTATTTTAAGACCGCCGTCTGGCCGGTAAATGAAATGAAAGTTTATTTAAATGTGAGCCACACATAATTGTCAAAATTCATCTGTTAAAAGAAAAACTTCACCCTTGACTATTCTTTAAAAGAAAAACTTCACCCTTGACTATTCTTTCTTTTTTTTTTTTCATATATACTTTTATAATAAAAATGTAGAAATAAGACAACTTCTTTATAGTTCTTAAAAAAAAACTCCTACTTTATTAGGGACGAGACTTCAATTTTTGGTCGATAGGAAGGAGACAAGTTGGCTTCAAAGTTCAAAGTATTTACTATTTACAGATTTGTCTTTGGATTTTCTTAGTTTGTTTTTGGTATTGATTTTTATATTTTATTTTAGTTTTCTTAAGGAAAAAAATGGGTTCAATAATAATTTTAAATTTTTTTAATTAAATAAAAATTATTTTTATACTAAATGTGATATTTATAAAATATGGTTTTGAGAATTTTGATTTTGAGAAAAAATTTTTATATCAATATTTTTTAAATTTTGTATTAATAAAACTTTTTTCTTTATTATAAAAGTCAGTTTTTAATGCTTTTTTATTTTATTTTTATTTTTTTAATAATTAAAATTTTAATAATTATGGTATAATTTTTAAAAATTATTAAATAAAAAACTAAAAATCTACAATTTATACGACACACCTTAGTTTATTGGCATTTGTTTTGTGGGTTATTGTTGTTTTTCTTTTGCGGTACAAACAGAAACTCATTTCCAATTCCCCTTTCCACAGTACAAATTTACACTGAGAAACCCAAGAAGTACTTTGATCTCCAACTGCATCTTTTTTATCACACTAAATCATGAATATTTTTTTTTTGTAAATTTAATTATTTTAGTGCGAATAATTTACTTTTTTAATTGAAAAACACAATAATTAATGTGATCTTAAAGTAAATTTACTACTATTCGTATCAAATATTTATACTAATTCTAATTTTTTAAGTATTGATGTAAATTTTTTTTGAATATGTATTAATATTATAGTTTAAGATCTTACAAATATTAAGGAATTTGACCCATTTAAAAAAAATTAATTGTGGAGGAATAATATGAAATGAAATATAGGATGTACCCCATAAAATCATTATATATAATAATAACAACAATAATAATAATTAATAATTAATAATTAATAATAATAAGGCAAAATAATAATAAGGCAATACTTGGAAAACAAGAGAAGTCAGCCGCCAAATCAATTATTCATTGATTCATAATTCATTGAAAATTATTATTGTTTGGCTTGGTTCGAAGTTGGAAAATGTCATTTTCTGCAAAGGTACCATCATGCATGCTCTCTACAGAATTCATAGAAATTGGAAGCCTGCTATTGGCTATTGCAAACTGTTCTTGCACTCTTTCTTTTCTTTTCTTTTCTTTTTTCTATAAGATATATTAGTATATACAACTCTTTTCAGTTACATCATCGGCAAAATTTATTTATTAAATTAATAATTTAGAAGATTTATATAAGACTAATTTGTACTTACATTTCAAATATTATTTTTAATAATTTAAAAATTTTAATTAAAAATTTTAATATTACTTTCATTAATTAATAAAAGAGAATAATTAAAGTAAAAAAAATAAAAAATAATATTTAAGTAAATTATAATAAAATTTTTATAAAATTTATAATAATTAATTTTTTTTTGATATGTGTGCATTATTTTTTACACAATACTTAAAATGAAATGAAGAAAGCGACTATTATTATCTTTATCCCGTTTAAATTATCATCGTATTTAGTTTATACATATTTATTAAAAAAATGATTAAATTCTTTCAATGTTATATAAAATTATTTTAAATGGGCTAAAATATCTTTCATTAACTCATTAATATTACTCCCTCGTCCTAAAAAGATTGTCAACTTTTTTTATATACAAATTTTAAAAAATGCAATTAATATTTTGATAATTTTTTATTTCTCTTTTTTTACCATTGTTCATATATTTATTTTATCATAAAAATAGTTCAAACTATCATTAATTTCTTGTTTGAAGTGTAAATTTATTAGAGGATAAAATAAGAAAAAAAATATTAAATATATTCTATAAATAAAAGTGAACAATCATTTTGAAACATCCCAAAATAAAATAGTGAACAATCTTTACAGGACGGAGGGAGTAAAAATATTTTATTATCATTTCATTAATTAAACTCATTAATAATAAAGGTATAATTTAAAAAAACTAATTAATTTTTATTAATTTTATAAAGTCACAATATAAATAGAACAAAGTTTTTTTATACAAATAACAACTTAAAAGGAACAGAAGCAATATTTGTAATTTTTAAATAATAAAATACTAATTGCATTCACTTTGAATAGTGATTATTGGACAATCTCCTTCTTATTAGTTAAAAAATATTTATTATAAGTTTATTTATAAAAAGAGATATTATAATAAATATTTTTTTAATCAATATGAAGCAGATTATCTAACAATCACTCTTGAAAATGATTGTAATTAATATTCTTCTTTAAGTAATTTATTGAATATTTTTTACTCATAATAAGGAAAAACATATTTAATTCATAATTAACTTTTATTTGCTCAAAGGAATGCAGGAAAAATGAAGTGGAGTGTAAATAGTGGGTTCCCAAAAAAGAATAAAAAGAAAAAATAAGGTGTTTTCACTTTTGGCTGTTTCCTCTCGATTACTAACGAAAACAACCATGGCGGGAAAATCCGCTATTATAAATTATAAGAAAAGAACAAAATGATACAGACAGCCTAAAATAAAAAGAGAAAGATGTCACCTTCCAAGATCTTTCCACACCATCAAACAAACTAAACTTTAGACTTCAAATCTTTTGCATATGTAACATATGCATATTCAATAATAATTGTCATATATCAATAACAAGAAAAAAAATTTGCTGCACCATTTCAAGCAAATCTAATAATGTTTTTTGAATATATAATATAATAAATAAATTACAGAGAGTTTTAAAAAATCTTGAATGGTCACTCACAAAAACCAAGAACTCTCCTCCCGCCTAACAAGAACAAAGGCTATTAACCTTTTCACCAAGCTCTTTTGGTAAATATGTTTAATCTTTTTAGTAAAACAGAAACAAAAATTAGCTAAGATTGCTAAATGAAAAGTACTTAAAATAACTCGTAAAATTCCTAACTACAAAATTTATAGGCATGTAAAATTGAGAGTTTCCTCAACAAAAGCAAGAGTCTCAAGTTCAATATCAGGAAGATCCATTACACCATCCATAGGAAAATCCACCATTTCACTACTTTCAGCCATGGACAAATCTTCTCCAAACTGCCCAAAATCACTCCCAAACTGCAAGTAGAAGTCACTACCCAGCAACTCTTGACTAACAGAAGGTGATAGTATTAACTCTTCCCATAGCTCCGATACTGATTGCCTTTCTTCATAACTATCTTCTACCATTTCTCTTCCAACCCATTCTTTTACTGTCATTTCCATTTTCTCCTCCTTTATTTCTTCTTTAATTGAACTTTCAACTCCATTACTAAATGATGTTGTAGTAGAGACATCAAGCACAGAAGATGGCGATGGATGAGAAAACAAGTTACTAGATTCTTCAGTTGCAACTTTTGAAACAACTGAAGAATTCTCAAGTTTCTCCATTGCCAATTTACTCTCAAACTCCTCTTTTTTTTTTTTCTATAAGCTGCAGCAGCTTCCTCTGCTGTACTGTAAGTTCCAAGCCAGACACGAACTTTTCGAAATGGATCTCTAATCTCTGCTGAATATTTGCCCCATGGCCTTCTCCGAACGCCTTTATAACTCGAAGACAGTATTCGAGTTTTCTTATTCTTGCACAACTTAGTGTTAGTAATGATTGTGCCTCCATTACCATTCTCATTGCTTGATTGATATGGCAAAATTGAGAGATTGATTTCTTTCACAAATCGCTTAGCACCCATCAATCGGCTGCTACGGCCAATACGTCCAGCGTCATCTTCATCGCTTGAAGAGTCAGTTGCCTCAGGATCATAGCACATTATGCGAACTCTTCTGGTGGCCATCAGATTGTTCTTTATTTTCTCAGATTTCTTCTTCTCCTCTTTGTCTAAACTCAAATTTTCATCCAAAGTTGGCTTTTTAAGGCCTGGCATAATGTGAAATTGAAATTTATCCCAGAAATGGAAACTAACAAGAAATATGAAAATTTGGGAATGAGATTTAAAAAAAAAAAAAAAGGAGAGCAAATCTTTGACAAACTTGATTATCAAGAAAAAACCCACAGCCCAAAACTCTTAAACCCCTGAAAACCCAAAATTGAAAATAATAAATACTTTCCCAAACAATCTTGAAAGCTATCTATCCCCAAGAACAATTCCTGCACAAGAACCAATGGCCAAAATTAGAGCTTCAAATAAACATATATAAATTGATGTTCCAAATGCTGGATGAAAAAATTTCAAAATTAAGAGCAAGAGAAAAGGAAAACCCACGTACCGCCTTGGCCTTAATCGTATAAAAATGATCAAAAAAGTCTGTTACTTGCTACTCTGAAGCGGAGAGGATTTCTTGCAAGAGATCAAAAAGAGGTACAAAATGATGCAGAGAGAGTGAAGAGAGACCCAGAGCTTCGTTGGAGCTCTAGTCAACGGATCAAACCCAGACGACATAAATTCTCTGTTTCTTTCTCAGAGAAAATCTTTTGTTGGTACAGAGAGAATCTGAAATAAACAGGAAAAGTTACCAAACAACAAAATTAAACCGAAAATCCTAATAATAGCATAAGAATCAGAAGAATTAATAGATACTTGATTAGAAGATTCGTTTCTTGAAAAATTAAATCAAGAAACAGAATATCATAAAATCAAGCAAACAATGGTAATTGCAATTAAAACAGATATCAAGATTGGAAATTGTTTCTTACCCAAATGACAGAATCTCTCTGTTTCTCGAGCTCTGCTTCTCTCTCTCGGTCTCTCTCTCTCTCTCTCTCTCTTTGTACGGTACTCAATACAGAGGCTCTGGAGAGAGAGAGAGTGAAAACTGAACACTTGGAATGGGGCCTTTTGAAGCCCCGTGTTCGGTAAACCGGACCACGTCACCTTCCAATTACAACCACAACTTGTTCCTTTTTAGAAATAAATATACATTGCCAATAAATATTACTACCATTTTAGAAATAAATATTACCATTCTTTTAAATAATAATAACAATGATAATGTCAAAAAATTTAAAAAGGAAAAAATCCAAAAAAAGAAAAATGTGACAATGGGTTGTGCTGCCAGAATATGCTAAATGACAAGTTTTTATTTAACATGTGTATATTTTTTAGGAAAATTTAAATGTTAAATAATAGAAATTTAGAATATATCAAAGTGCAATTGAGAAATTTTCCGTAAATATAAATTAAGTTTTTTATTTTAAATACTGGTGAGAGAATTTAATATAAGTGATATTTGAATCATGATATTTTTACCTAATATTTGATTTTACTTTATATAATTAGACCAAAACACTAATTTATAATAAATAGAAAGTTACTGACATGAACTGTTACATTAGTAAGATGAAACCGTTTTTAAAATAATTATTAGTTTGAATGCATACGAGTTATTTAATTATCTTTTTCAAATGCTTAAAAAAGTGTTATTAATATTTTAGGAATTTATAATATAATTTTTTCACTGTACATACTTCCTTTTTTCCATTTTTGTTAATTTAAAAAAAATTATATTAAAAATTTGGTAAAGTCTTATTTTACATATATATATATATATTTGCCACTTACCTTGTATTGCACATTTTATAATCAATTGAGTTCGAAGAAAATTATTTTATACGACTTAAGTGGAATACTGGAATGAATAAATTGTTCTGTATAAAAAGCAAATAAGTGTTAAGCATTATAAACTTTAAATTAATTTTTAAAATTATATTATATAAATCATCGAATATGCAAATAAGTTGATAAAAAATTATTTTAATTTAATCAAATATTTTAAATTTGAATCTTAGATAGTACTTATGGTATTATCCGATTCGATTTTAAAAAAATAATTTATATAAAAATATATATATTTATTTTATATTTAAGTATTAAAAAATATAATATGGAATTTCAGCTTTTATTTTTAAAATAAATACGTTTTATTATAATGATTATATAAAGTAATATATATCTATCTATACAAGGTAACCTTTTTTTTTTATTTTGTAATTCCTAATATAAAATGATTGTCAGGAATAAAGGGGATGTCAAATTCCCATGAAACTACCAAAAATATATCGGGGAAGCATTGTTCTTTGCTAATTTATAATAATTATTTTAAAAGAGTGCAATATAAAATTTTTTGCGCTGTACATATTCTAATATTTAGTCACGCTTCATTTTTTTTCCATTCCTGTTAATTTTTTAAAAAACTTCATATTAAATTTTTGATAAAAATCTTTTATATATATATATATATATATATCATTTACCATATTTTTTATATTTTATAATTTATAAAGCGCGACACTCAAAATAAAGTAAAATATCTCTACTTTTCTGACATAGACACATATTCGATGCATATTGGATATGACTATCTGTTTCTTTTATATATATATATATATATATATATATTGATAAAAAAAATACAGATAAGATACGGCAAGACATATTAATGGGTACATTTTAATACAGTTTAAAATATTTTAAAGATATTTTTTGTTATAAAATTTTATTGACATAATATATATTGGTAAACTACTAGCTAGATAATTGTAATTAATTTAGATTATGAAATTTTTTTTCCATAAAGTTTGTTTTAATTGTATAAATGATTTGTTTAAATTGTATAAATCATATTTATGTAAATGAGCTAATATAAATTTATTTTGAATATGTTTATCTCTTGTTGTATAGACATAAACACATATAAATAGACACATATGCATTCCACCCATATTTGTATTGTATTATATTTGTATCTTGCACCTACGCCTTGCTTCATAGGTTATAATCAATTGAATTTGAAGAAAAATGTTTTTTTAATATTATAATTGAGGAAAAAAGAATTGATTCTAGATCTATTATGGAGAAATACATTTATTGTTAGGTTAAGCTTCAGTGTACTAAAGAAAAATATTTCATGTTAGAATGAATAAATTGTTTTGTATCAAAAACAAATAAGTTTCAAGCATTATAAATTTTAAATTAATTTTTAACATTACATTATATATATAATTTTTAAATATTAACATTTTAATATAGAGAAGATTCCAATTTTGATGGTAATTTTTTAAAATAAATTAATTTTATCATTAAATTACGACATTCATATTTTTGTATAATAAAGTTGGATTCACGTATATTATTATATAAAAATAATATAAATTCATATATGGTAATTGTTTTAATTTATAAATTCGTAATATAAAAGGATTGTCAAATGTCAATACTAAAGGTGCATAAGTCAAATTCTCAAAGAACTACCAAAAATATATTATGGAAGTATTATTTTATACTATTTGGGGTTGTCTTCCAATGAGTAGGCATGGCCACAGTTTAAGAACCATCAGTTTCAATTTATGAACCATCGGTTCATGTTTAATAATTTTTTGAATATGAATCAAATTGTCTACAAAACAGTTTAAAGACTGTTTAAAAACCGTCGGTCCTGATTCAAAGACAGTTTAAAAGGCGGTACAAAGAAATAGTTCAAAAGAGGTGATTTGAGACTGTTTAAAAGTAATTTAGGACGGTTCAAAAAAAATTTACATGTAATTTTAATTAAAAATTAGAGAAAATATTTAAAATTAAGATCAATAAAAAATAAAAATATTGAAATTAATTTACTAAAAAAAGGGACTTAAACTTATTTTTTTTAAAAAAAAATTAAGTTGTCTACACATATTATTGGAGTTAAAAAAGAAATCAAAGTTCACATAGTTCTCTTACCTTATATTGTACAAGTATAACCCCTTTATCTTAGCCTCTTCCACCATCGAATGTTGTCAATTCGATTCCTATATCATATAAATCTTCATCACTTGACTCATTAATATCTCGTTCTCTTAAGCTTGCCTTGGTCCAATCAACTAAATATGTTTAAGCTTCTAAAAATTTAGGAGTCATTCTAGATCTTCTCTCATCCAATATACTACCTCTCTCACTAAAAGTTTGTTCAACGGCAACAGTTGAAATTTGTGCTGTTAAAATTTATTTAGCAATTAATTAGAGTGTTAGAAAAGTATTTATATGCCGACGTCACCCTCAAGAATAGAAAAATCTTTACCTTCATTACTATCATCAAACTTAAAAACATATGTAAATATATATCAAATTCAGAATTATATCCAATGGATCTTCTAGGTCTTTTTTGCCTTTATGTAATTAAATTATCGTCTCATCTTATTCTTTGTATTCAAGTATTAGATTGAGAAGATTGATTAATTACTATTTGGCGATCATAAAGAACACAAAATTCAGCATATAAATCTACTATTATTTTTCAAACTTCAATAATTATTTCAAAAACATCAACATTTTTCCTATTATCAGGATTTAGAAATAAATAATAAACAATCAAATAATTATTTAAATCATATAATTTATATCTAGGATCAAAAATAATAGAAATAAGATAAATTAGTGGAATATTTTTAAAATAATTTAATCATTTTTTCTTCATACTAAAATTGCAATCTTTTAAAACAATATCATTTTTATGTTCCTTTATTTCACTAATTATATTTAAACATTCAATTAAAAATAAATAAAGTTGTATGGTAATAAATATCACTTAAAGCATATGTAGCATCATTAAAAAATTTTAAAATATTTAAAATTTTTATACAAATATCTCATGTATATAGATATAATGCTACTTGCGATAAGTACAAATATCTCATGTAAAAATGATCCAATGACAGTTGGTTGGCTGACTATTCATCTTAGGCCAGCTGGCCTAAGAAGCAGCAGCCCATGCATTTTAGCATGGGCTGCTACATAAAATCAAACCAGCGATTCTAACCATTAGTTTGAACCGTTGGTTTGACATTTATTTAAACCAGCAGTTTGAACTGCCAGTTTAGCGATTCATTTAAAATTAAAATATAAACCAAATTATATACTAAGGTTTAAGTTCTGGTTTTATCATGATTTCAATTTTAATTGGTTTTTGGCCCATTTTAACTAGTCTAGTTTCAGTCCAATTTTGGTTCAAAATCGGACCGTGGCCATGCGTACCAATGAGGGGCTAAGATTTGTTGTCGCATCCTCTCTAAACTTCTAAGAAAGCCAATTGTGTAAAATCTAATCATTTCCTATTATTATTAGAAACTACTTAATGTAATACTTAGGTATTTTTATTCAATATATATATTAATTTTTATATTCTACTGATGACAAGTAGACTTCAATTTTATTCCTAGGAGTTTGGGTTCGAGTACCTGCAGAACAAATATAGTGGATAGGGCTCCGATGAGAATACTCAAATACCTAAGTTATAGCTCGATTTGTTTGCAAACTAAAGAGTGAAAAAAAGAATTATTTACATGTAAGAGTTCACCTTTATTTATTAGCGATGGGAAGGGGATAATCTCTAATGCACGTCAATGAAAACTACAGCTATGTCAATACTATATTGCAGCTATGTCAGGAACTTATCTTGTAGAGGCTGACAGCCCGCCTGACATGCTCCTATTGTGTACGACTCCTATAGCTCAGTGTCGCAGTCTGGGACCACAAAGATGTTAGAATTAATTTTATATTGATATGATTAATTCTCTAATTAATCATAAGTATGGGCTAAATATATTTAAATATTAAATATGTATTGCAGTCAAATTAAAATAGTCAATTAAAGTTTTTATCAAATTAGGATTATTGACTATTGAGGTGTCCTACTCGTAATAAGATTATAAGTGTAGAGACCGATAAGAATTTCTGTTTTGTTGAAGGATCAAAATAGAAATTAAACATCATCATCAGTTATAAATAAGGGGTCGTGGTCTCCGGGGGAACATAACAATTTTAGGAGAACATTACTTTCCTTCAGTAGTGCTTCCGCTAAAACTTAAAGTGTGTATCCTCTGGAAGGCGACAAACTCCAAAATCGTCTTCAGCTTCAACATATGATGATGTCAGGTATGCAATTTAGCCATTTGTAATTTAATTTAAATAATCTAGTGATCTATGCATGATTTAGATTTTAGGGGGAATCAAGTTTTCTCCCCCTTTCAATTGGTATCAGAGCCTTGTGCTAGGTTGCTAGATTTTTAGATTAAATTGCAGTATTGACTATTGTTTTGATTCTAGAAAATTAATTAGGTGATTGTAATTTTCTAGAATTAATTTGGAATCGAAATTAGTAATCTAAAATCAATTTTGGTTTGATTTATTTTTTGGATTAAATTACTGAGTTTAATTAATTCTGAAAAAATAAAAAAAAATTTTGGTCTTGAATTTTGGTTTGTGATTTTTTTTTCTGGAATTAATTAATTTGGTTAATTAATTATAATTAATAATAAAAAATTTATTATGTGTACATGGACTTCGAGTCTCGCAAACAGTGCTCAGAGACTATAAAAATAATAGCTTATAGCTGGAGTATGCATACAAAAGAAAACAGAGCTAATAATGATTCGTTGAAGATTAACATAGGTGTAAACAGTGACAGCTAAATATAGTCCAACTTCCGTAAAAGTAAAATTAATTCCTTCATTTTCAGGAGTTCATTTGAAACTGTGGCTTTATGTTTATATGAGGAATTTGAAATAATGAGATCCGATTTTGCTATAATGAATAGGTTCTTTGATTGACTAGATCAGTGAAGTGGTTAGATTAATGACTGTGACTGAGAAACATTATTTGAACATGGATTTGAAGTTCATATAAAAAGCATCCAGCCAAACTACCTATGATGTAAATTTAATTAAATTAATTAAAGTTTATTGCAATATTTAATTGAGCTTAAATTTAAATATTGCAATCAATTAAGAATTACAGTTCAATTAAAATTTAATTTTATATTTATTTCAATATTAAATTTTAATTGAGAATTAATTAAATTGAGTTTAAATTTTGGTATTTTAGTCCTGATTGTGTCTAATATTTTTAATAATGAATTAATTGAAGCAAAAAGTCGCCAAAGTGACCTCTATTGTGTAAATTGATTTATTTGTGATATTAGACAGGTGTATTATAATTTATTGCGGGTAGTAAACCGGCCCAAAAGAAGGTTGCTATCTGGCTGAATTGAGAATACATGTGCAGTGATAAATATGTGATAATTATTATGTGTTCATCCATGTGGATAATAAATCGGCCCAAAGGAAGGTTTATTATTTGACAGGACTGAATTATCAATATTTGATTACTGCATTGAGATACCAATTACAGTTAATATTTTATGTCCAAAGATGAGAATATTAATGTTGTGTCCGGTATCTTGTTTCCAATATTTGAACTCTACTTCTGCGATTTGTTTCAATTTTTTGTGAATTGTGAGCTTATGTCATTTATTTATTATTTATTTTCTCTGAATTCAGCTAGCATGTCGTGTAATCCCAACTTTGTCCCTATGAATGAAAATATTGATAATAAGACTGCTGATAAGGGAAAATATTTGGTTCTAGTCTGTTCTGAAGTTAATTTAACTTCGGTACCTAGAAACACTTGGTGGATAGATTCTGTTGCTACTAGTCACATAAGTGTTTCAATGCAGGGTTGCCTAAATTACCGAAAGTCAACTGAAGGTGAAAGATACGTTTATATGGGAACTGACGAACCGGTAGAAGTAGAGGCGATAGAACATTTTAGATTGCGTTTAAGAACTGAAAATTTTTTGGATCTAGTAGATACTTTTGTTATTCCGTCTTTTAGGCGGAATTTAATTTCCGTTTTCCATTTGGACAAATCTGGTTTTACTTGTTCATTTGGAAATAATAAAGTTACTTTATCTATGGATTCAAAAAATTTTAGGTACTGGTTTCTTGTATGCACTTCATAATCTATATATGTTAGATATCGATGCCTCTTATAATGAGACCATGCAAGTTAGTACTATAGATACCAAAAGGAAGCTGAATATGGATAACTCAGCTGCTCTATGGCACAGACGTTTGGGTCACATATCCAAATCTAGAATAGAGCGTCTTGTGTCAGATGGTATCATAAATACACTTGATTTCACAGACTTTGACTCCTGTGTTGAGTGTATTAAAGGTAAACAGACTAAACAAAAGAGATTAGGTGCCAATAGGTCATCAAACGTCTTAGAGTTGATACATACGGACATCTGTGGCCCATTCCCTACAGCAACTAGGAATGTTCAAAGATACTTTATATCATTCATAGACGATTATTCACGTTACGGGTACCTATATCTCATTCAAGAGAAATCAGAGTCTCTGGACGTTTTCAAATCTTATAAGGCCGAAGTTGAAAACTAACTCGGAAAGAAGATTAAATGCGTTAGATCTGACCATGGTGGTGAGTACTACGGTAGATATGACGGTTCAGGTGAACAACGTACAGGACCATTTGCTATTTTCCTACAGGACTGTGGTATAGTCCCTCAATACACCATGCTTGGTACACCCAGCATGAATGGTGTATCTGAGAGACGTAACAGGACTCTTATGGATATGGTTAGAAGTATGATTAGTCATACTTCTTTACCTGAGTCTCTGTGGGGAGAAGCATTAAAGACAACAGTTTATCTTCTTAACAGAGTACCAACTAAAGCAGCTACAAAAACACCTTATGAGCTTTGGACTGGACGTAAGCCCAGTCTAAAGCACCTTCATGTTTGGGGATGTCCTGCTGAGGCTAGGCCTTATAGGCCTAATGAAATAAAATTAGACTCCAAAACTGTTAGTAGCTACTTTGTTGGTTATTCTGAGCGATCTCGGGGTTTTAAGTTTTATAATCCTACTTCCAGATCTATTTTTGAGATGGGAATTGCAATATTCTTTGAGGATGTTGAGTTTGGGGGGAGAAATAAGGTTAGAAACATTGTCTTTGAGGAGGGATCGAGTCAGAAACACTCAGTGTCGATACCTATCTTTGCTCCTGGGACTGTTCAGGTTCCTAGAAATGTTAATATCCCAGAAGCAATTTCGGATCCAATACAAGGCAATGTTGATCAACTTTCCCATCAAGATGAAGAAGTTGTTCTTCCTCAAGTACAAGCTCAACAACCTCAAGAATTTGAGCCAGAACCTGTGCCTTTAAGAAGGTCCACTAGAGAGAGAAGAAATGCTATTCCGGATGACTATGTAGTATATCTTAAGGAACATGAGGACACTGTAGACATGGTGCAAGATGATCCTATAAGCTTTCATCATGCCATGCAGGATTCCAACTCTCAGAAGTGGATTGAGGCAATAGGTGAAGAATTTAAGTCAATGCAAGACAATCAAGTTTGGGATCTTGTTCCATTACCTGAAGGAAAGAAACCCATTGGTTGCAAATGGATATTTAAGACCAAGAGGGATTCTAATGATAATGTGGAAAGATATAAGGCTCGTCTTGTAGCTAAAGGCTTCACTCAGAAAGAGGGGATTGACTATAAAGAGACATTCTCTCCGGTTTCATCGAAGGACTCTTTTAGGACAATCATGGCTCTAGTTGCACATTTTGATCTTGAGTTACATCAAATGGATGTGAAGACTGCGTTTCTCAATGGAGACATTGATGAAACTATCTATATGGTGCAGCCAGAAAACTTTGTATCTAGAGACCCAAAGCGACTGGTATGCAGATTAAAGAAATCTATTTATGGACTCAAGCAAGCTTCTCGTCAGTGGTACTTCAAGTTCCATGAAGTAGTTGTCTCTTTTGGTTTTGAGACAAATGCTGTGGAAGATTGTGTGTATCACAAGTTCAGTGGGAGTAGGTTTATCTTTTTGGTCTTATATGTGAATGACATATTGCTTGCTACTAACTGTAAGGACTTGCTGCACGAGACCAAAGTCTTTCTCTCAAAACACTTTGAGATGAAAGATTTAGGTGAAGCTTCTTTTGTATTAGGGATTCAAATACATCGAGACCGTACTCGAGATATTCTTGGATTATCACAAAAGGGCTATATTGAGAAAGTGCTCAAGAGATTTAGTATGCACAACAGTAGACCAATTGATACCCCAGTTGCTAAAGGAGATAAATTCAGTCTTGATTAGTGTCCAAAGGGTGAACTTGAGATTCAGGAGATGCAGAAGATTCCTTATGCGTCTGCAGTTGGGAGTCTGATGTATGCTCAAGTTTGCACTCGTCCAGATATTTCATTCATAGTTGGCATGTTAGGGCCATATCTCAGTAATCCAGGAATGGATCATTGGAAAGCAACCAAAAGAGTCTTGAGGTATCTTCAGAGAACTAAGGGACATATGCTCACATACAGGCGATCAGATCAGCTTGAGATCATTGGGTATACTGATTCTGATTTCGCGGGATGCCAAGACAGTAGAAAATTCACATCAGGCTATATATATCTCTTGGCTGGTGGTGCTATTTCTTGGAAGAGTGTGAAACAAACTCTAGTAGCTACCTTCACCATGGAAGCAGAATTTGTAGCAAGTTATGAGGCATCCAATCAGGCAATTTGGCTGAGGAACTTTGTCACAGGGTTGCGTATTGTGAATGGCATTGAAAGGCCATTAAAGTTATACTGTGATAATAACTCAGCGGTTTTATTCTCCAACAATAACAGAAGCTCTTCTCGATTTTGACACATTGGGATAAAGTTTCTGGCTGTAAGGGAGAGAGTACAGAGTGGACAGATATCCATAGAGCATATTGGAACGAACTCCATGATTGCGGATCCGCTCACTAAGGCTGTGATACCGAAAGTTTTTCATGAGCACACTGCTCATATGGGTGTCACATTATTTGAGACTATTTAGTTTCAGTGGGAGTTTGTTCATTATGGTTACATTATATTTGTGTATACTCTATTTTGTAATGGATATATTATGTTATTAATACTCAGTTTCTGCAGAAAATAAAGTATTTATTTTGTTACACTCTGTATTATTATTGATTGATCTCACTAAAGTATAACCAGTTGAAAACAGACATGATTGGATCACATTGCATGTAGTTTCCATGCTACACTCCTATTATTGATCTATGTCGTTTGAGAGTATTGGTAATGTGATTGATGGTGGTTTGAGTCACGATGAATGTGGCGACTGACCCTTCAGTCCTTTATCGATATAATCAATGGACGAGATTGTTTGAGGCGCCTTTAGTATGACTGCTTTTATGAGCTCATTAAGATATATACATTTATATTTAATATATGTTAGCCCAAGTGGGAGATTGTTAGAATTAATTTTATATTGATAAAATTAATCCTCTAATTAATCATAAGTATGGGCTAAATATATTTAAATATTAAATATGTATTGCAGTCAAATTAAAATAGTCAATTAAAGTTTTGATCAAATTAGGATTGTTGACTATTGAGGTGTCCTACTCGTAATAGGATTATAAGTGTAGAGACCGATAAGAATTTCTGTTTTGTTGAAGGACCAAAATAGAAATTAAACATCATCATCAGTTATAAATAAGGGGTCGTGGTCTCCGGGGGAACATAACAATTTTGAGAGAATATTACGTTCTTTCAGTAGTACTTCCGCTAAAACTTAAAGTGTGTATCCTCTGGAAGGCGACAAACTCCAAAATCGTCTTCAGCTTCAACATACGATGATGTCAGATATGCAATTTAGCCCTTTGTAATTTAATTTGAATAATTTAGTGATCTATGCATGATTTAGGTTTTAGGAGGAATCAAGTTTTCTCCCCCTTTTAAAAGAGAGCTCGGTTGTGAGATGAGATGGGCAAGTTATCCACAATGCATGTTATGTAGGGCGTGGTACTGGAGGGATAGTATCATCTATAATTTTTCTAAATAAATAATCATGAAAAATTAGTAATAATAAATTTTTTCTTATTTAATAATTGATTTAAATTTATTACTAAGTATTCTCTTAATATTTTTTTTAATTGTATCTGGTGTAAACAAAATGGACATTGTAATATATTTATTAGAGAATTAAAATAAACATAGCTTATAAAGATGTCTTATGCTTTCTTAGTTAAAACGTAAAAATACACCATAAATATAAATATACACTATAATATATTTATGGTGTACATTTATATTTATATTTAATTTGAATTAGTGGACATTTAATCCAGTATTAATCTTGAATTTCATTGAGAACCTTTATCAAATAGAAGCAAGACATCATCATAAAATAATAATTCTCATTAAAAATAAAATTGACAATTTAAAATTATAAATGCACAATTGTCTATAAAATTTATTGAGAAAATAGTTATAACAGTCTATAAAAACTAAACCGAAAATGGAAAAAAATAAAAATAAAAACTCAGGTAAATTTCACATGTCATTTTTGAGAAATACACTAATGCTTATCGTTATCTTTTATTAACAAATCATCCCATTGTGGTCGCTGAGAAATACGCATTGTGCACATTATCGTCCTTGTGTGCATTTTTCATTCAAAAACTTAATAAAGCTAACGTGGCAAATGATGTAGCTGTCACATCAGCTTGTAAAATAGGATGATACATTCATCGTAGATGTGACAATAATGCTTCCACTATTTGTACAAATTATGTAATACTTAACAGAGAGCAACAATAATATCAATGCACTTAAAATGACAAGAATAATTATTAATGATGTCATGCCGCATTAACACCTGATAATTTATATATAATTATTAATTTCATTTTTATTAATAAGATTAATAAATCTATGAATAATTTATTATAAAGGTTTAATCTTTCAAAATTTATCTAATTTTAAATAATAATTTCAAAATTATTTTTATTAAAATAATTAATAATTATAGAATAATTATTATTATTAATAATATAATGTCACGTCAATATTTAAAATAATATGACATTCTATTAATATAGGGAAAATTTTCTTTTTTGGTGTATCTTTTATATAGAAAATATGTTATTTTAGGTAAATTTTGGGGAGTTGAATTAGACAAAATACAATTTATACTTTTGTCTTAAAAGTTTAATTTGAGAAATATTTTTTTTAGAGGTATTTAAGTAAATAGAGATGAAAAAAGTAAAACTTTCTTAATTTTTGTGTTAATCTTATTTTTTCTATGTTAATGAAACGAAGGTAGTATTTATTATAATATGTATCGTGACATTTTAAAAATTTATATGACAGTCACATAATCTATCACGTCAATTTTATTAAGTTTTTAGATTAAAAAAATAGATGGAAGGATAATAATATATACAAGATGTATTTCTTAGAGACGATAATTAGACAATAAGGGATAAAAGTAAATATTAGTATATTTCTTATGATCGGCCTGTAAACTTTACCTACAAAAACTTATAAATACAAATAATAAGATTTTACTAAAAAATTAATAATTTCTGGCTTAGTTCGTATTTCATAAAAAAAAAAAAAATATCAGATGCTATGCTATTGTAACCACTTCATGATTAGTAAAAATAGAGAGATTAGGTAGCAAGGCAATAATGACTTTATAAAGATGGTTCAAATTAAAAATGAAATTTACTAAAGGGCAGGTGTAGTTCTTATAGTGGATACGGTATCTAAAAAAAAGTTAATTTATATTACTTGACAACAATATTATTAATTAATTTTAATTTAATTATATCAAATAAGATATTATAATTTTAATTTAATTATATAAATAAATAATTATAATAAATAATTAATTATCTACTTAAATAAATGATAAATTTAATATTTTAAAAATTTTAATTATTTTTAATTTAATTAATTATTATCAATATTAAATAAAATATTTTAATCTTATTTGAATTCTTTAATAAATATCTATAATAATTAATTATCTATTTTAATAAATAATAAATTTTATATTTTAAAATTTTAATTAGAAACTTAATATAGATCATATCTATAATAATTAATTAATCATCTATTTTAATAAATAATAAATTTAATATTTTTAAAAATCTATTTTGAAATTTAATATAGATATTCTTAATTTAATATCTAAAATTTAATTTATATTATTAGATAATAACTAATTATCTAATAATGTGTCTTAAAAAATTAAATATATATTATCTAATAATGCGTCTTGACAACACATTACCCAACTGTAAATATTTTACTTTTTATTGAAATATTTTAATTTTTATTAAAATGATTACAATGCATTCTAATAAAAATTTAAGTAATTACTATTGAGATTGTAGATCAGTTGGTAAGAAATTGTTTTAACTTAATTAGAAGTCTCGAGTTTGATTCTTTAGATATGCAACTACATTGAAATTCGATAAGAAGAGTTTTATTGCCCTTATGGTCCTATCTAGCTTGACTTTAAAAAAATAATTTACACCAAAAAAATTAAGTTATTAATGATTGAATGATAATCTCATATATATACCTATAATAATAATCAATATCATAAGTAAATTTTAAATTTTAAATTAAAATATTGTTGTTAATGATTGTGTAATACCCCTATATAGTCTGTACACTTGACTATATAGATAGTGTCATCTAAGCACTCAACTCGACCTAAAGGATAAAATTTATAGAAAATCGGAATACATCCAGGCATTCAACCTATTGTTCTCTCTTTAAGGAAATTCATATTAACACCATTTATCCAATCAATCCTCAAGATCATCATAATATTGCCATTAACATAATATGTTTTAAGTGAATTTCTTCATATCATGATCATATATTTGTATTACATACAAACATCTGTTTAATATACAAAAGACCCATAATAATTTTAATTTATAACTGCAGTTATCCTTCTCTCACTATCCACAAATATGTACAACTCTCATTCAAAATATGATAATTCTGCTATGTGAACTATTAAAAATTCTTAGCTAAATACTTTTCAGAAGACCTTTTATGATGCAGTTGATCCGAAATCTGAAACTCTCACTCTGCAGTTTTAACTTTTCCTGTTTGATATGCATGTCAGAAATAAATCTAACATGCTAAGCAAAATTTAGTGGTGCTTTGTATATTTATAATATGAAAGAAATTTAATAAAAGGTAACTTAGAAATAACACTTATAAAAGTAAAAAAATCATCACTTTAGAATATTAATAGAAGTTTGGCAAACTTGTATATTTAATAGTTTCAGCATAAGGAAACTCAATGTGTAATAACTTTAAAAAATTAATTACATAGTATATGGTTCACATCTTATGCAATTCTTATTAATTTTCCCGTTTCACTAAATTTAAATCTTATATTTGGATAACGGATTACTGATAGCAATTTAATACTCACTATCAAGAATATTTTCAAAGGCCCACTATTAATACAATGTATTGACTTTTGACAAGTATGTTCATTATCACTAATGATATAAATGTGTCCACTATCACTATTGATATCTCTTCTTTGCCTAGCCATTCAATCCAAAAATAGGTTTAATACCAGTATGGTTCTGGAAATTTACTACTCTTTTATTCTTTGCTAAGAATTTAGTTACACATCACTTTAATAAAATATTACTACAATCCATATTCAACACTTTCAACAGTGCATAATTTTAACTTTCTAATTTGATAATCTTGAATACTTTTGAGAAAAAAATTATGTTACAAATATTAGTTAAAAGGAAAATTACATTAAGAAAAGAAATGAAGTGTTTTGGAGTTGAAAAAGAAGAAAATTTGAGTTACAGAGTAGACATGGGTGTGTTCAATGAATCCACATGCCCGTGTGTTTAAAAATCTTGCTGAAAATGTATTTGCAAAAACTGAAAAATCCACACACCAGTGTGAAAATTCACACGCCAATGTGAAAATCAACACACCCGTCTGTTTAAAAACCTTGCTGGAAGGGCATTTTCTAAAGCTAAAAATTAATATATCTGTGTGTTTTAAAACCTTGTTGGAAATAAAAATTACAGATGCTGAAAAATTCACACAACCGTGTGGATTCCATATATTTTTTCCATACTCCTCCAAACCCAAAAATAACCTTTTAAACAACTAAATGCCACTCCAACCTTTATTTTAAGTAAAATAAATCAACACCAACCCACTTATACATAGCAAAAATTCACTAGAAAGTTAACTCTTCCTATAAAAGGTTCCAAAACCCATAATCTTTATGCACAAATCACAATCAATCAATTCTTTAACAATAAATCAATTAAAGTAGTTAAACTAACTTATAGTGGCATTAAAATTCAAAGAAAACCAATTTGATTGCAAATCATCAATATACAAGCACATACCTCTTCAAAGAATTCCTATCTTTCTCTTTTCTATCTTTCCCTTTGATCCTTAGATGATAATATTGTCTACTCTAGCTAATTCGATTAAAAATTTGCAACGAAGGGTGAATTTCCCTTGATTTTTGCTCAATTTGATGAAAGAAAATAGAAAATAGAGAAGATGGTGATGGTGATGGTGAACGTGGATGAATATGAAAGAAGATCCCAGAATACTATATATATATATATATATTATCTAAAGTATATATATATATTATCTAAAGTTTGATTGGGTAAGAGAATATTTGCCTCAATTTTTAGTTTCGTAGAACCATAAAAATAATTTTTTAAACTAATTTAAAACCTCACTTTTCATATTTCATGTTCTAATTCAGTAAAATTTAACTCCATAATGATAAGAGTATTGTCATAAATTTCTATTACTTTAGGATTCTATATCGGAAATTTCGATTTCATCCTACTTTCTCACTTATTTCAAGTTTTGAAATTACCCTCGTCATCATACACAATTCAATATCAATATTTATTAGAAAGTTACTATTTAAAATTTTAAACATTACAGATTAAATGATTATCTCACATATTTTAATTTATATATCATTTTTAATGAATATAATAAAAAAAATTAAATGTTATTTAAAGATAAATATTTCAGTATTTCCTAGTGGGGATCGTCCCTTCACTAATGAGATAATTGTAAAACTCCATGCATTATCTCTCCGTGAGCTTTATTTTCATTCTGATTATAATAAATTTAATATTTTAAATTAATTAATCATTATAAATATCATATAAGATACCATAATCTTATTTAAACACTCTATATATATATCAAATATTATAGCCTAATTCTATTTTTAATTCTCTTTAAAAATTTAGTTTAAATAAAAAAATTTGAGAATCAATCCATATATATATATATACAGTGATGGCATTTTCTTTCTCCATGGTGGTGGCGACTGACGTTGACGTTGGTGTTGTTATTATCATTGATGATGATAAAAGGGGTAACTATTTGTGGTTGAAATTACAAGACTCTTGTTTTTATTAGCACCAACACTATTATAGCTTTGAAATAGCTACAGATTTTGTGGAATTAGCAATGCAATACTGTCCACGTCTACCATTTTTATAGCCAAGAATTCCTCTGCAGCACTGTTCACTTGCTGGTCACAAAATCAAAAACTCATTTCAATCAAATTAGTCTAATACAAAAAATTTTGTAATTTAAGCTTGAACTTTTCATTTTTATTTTTCAGCTTTAACCAAACAAACCGAACTTCATATCCATCAGCTTAAATAGAGTATTCCCATTTTATCATTCTAATAGAACCCAGCAGCAAAAAGATAATTCAAGTAAAAAATTTAGCTTTAACTTAATTTTATACTTATATATAACAAATAACCATATATATCTATATATACTCTTATTTTAAAAATAAAATTTTAAATTTTTATTTATATTTATATTAATATATTTTATTTAATTTATATTTTTAAAAATAATTTTAAAATATACTATAAAAATATTTTTAAAATATTTTTAAAGATAGAATTATAAGAAATATCATTTTATATAATATATATATATATAATATACATATTTAGTTATATATAACATATATTATCACATATATCGATATATATCTACATATATATAATATTTATTTTTTTATAACATATACTAATATGTATTTATTGTCATGAATAAAGATTATCAGTTTTCAGTTATTACATATTATTATATTTATCTATATACTAATTATAACCATATATATTCATTGTCTTTAAAAAAAAATATCAATATGCACATGTAATATTTTAGTATATGAATGTATATGTAATGTATATCTATATATACCAATGTATACTATAAATATATAGAGCATATATTTATAAAAATATCATTTTTTAGTTAAAATATATATAATATATAACTATTATTTATAAAAGTATAAGTAGCATATACCTACCTATAGCTATATACCTATTATTTTAGAAAAAAAATATTACTATACTACTATTATATTTTAGTATAAGTAAATGTATATTAACTATAACTGCATATGTCTATTTTTTTAAAAAAAAAATTTTAGTATGTAATTATAATATTTTAGTATATGAAGGTATATATAGTATAGACATGCATATATTATTATTCTTTTAAAATATTCATTTTAATTTGTATATATACATATAACATATTTTGTTTAATTATTTTAGTGTAATTTTTTTACAAATTTATTATATATATTTATAAATTTAATATTTTGTATAATTTTTTTATTTTTTTAAAAAATAATTTTTATTCATACTAAAATACTTATAAATTTATAATTTATAAAGGTCGTTTATATATAAAAAAAAGTTATTATGTTGATTTCATTTGATAAAAAAGTATATAAAAAAAAACACAAACAATATAAACAGAAAAAAAAACAACCAAATAAATTTATTTAATAAAAATTTTAAAACATAATAGTAATAATAATAATAATTTAGTATTCAATATTTATATTTAAATAAAAAATTTAATAAAAAACAGTACAATATTATAAAAATATTATAAATTTTGATATATAATGCAAAACTTTTATAGAAATGTCTTTTAATAAAAAATTATAAAGTAAATTTAAATATTATCATAATAAATATTTTATTTAATTATAATAATAACATTACATGTAATATTTTTTTAGTATAAATATATTAATTAAAGAAAATATAAAAAACATATTATATATTTATGAAACCTAGTTTGTATTGCAAAAATAGTATTAAAAAAGAGAAGTTCCTATTGGATCACAATAAACAGCTCTAGCGAGAATACGAAGCAATATATATATATATATATATATATATATATATAAGTAGGACCACACCTAGCATTGGACCGCACTTGGCACTCCTCTGTCACTGTATTTTTGTAAAATTTAAACATAAAAAAAGTATAAATGAAAAGATAAAAGATTAAAAGTGAAAAAAAAAAAAGTAGTTGTAAAAATGAAATTAAAATTTAAAAAGTGTTATATAGTATAATTTCTTCAACCTTTTAATGCCTTCTGCTTAAAATCTATATATGCATCGATATCTACGTAATATTATATCACGCATTGTTTTTTCAATTTTATTACTGTTTTAATTTTTAAATATTCCAAATTAATTTATATATGCATCCATATCTACATAGTATTTGAACACTTTCTGTTTGAGCCCTTTTTTTTTTTTTTTTTTTAAATATTGAAACCGAAACTAAATATTTCGGTTTCAATAAAGCGATGTCGAAGCCAACAGGCTTTGATTGAAATTTTAAATTTTTTAAAACAAATTTTCAAAAAAAAAACCTTATCCAAAAAAATTTGAAAATTAATTTTTTTTTATTTTAACACATAAAATTCATTTCACCAAATTAAAAAAATTTCACCATTTCAGAAAAATTATTTTTCCAATTAATTAAAATTAATAATAATAACTTCATTATAAATAATAACAATCTGTTTAAAATTAATAATAAATATAATTAATAATTATATATAATTGATAATAATAATATAATTATAATTAATAATTATATAACTAATAATAACAAATAATTAATAATTATTTTGAACCAAATAATTAATAATTACATTTTGGGTTCCAATATAATTAATAACAATATAATTATAATTAATAATTATATAATTGATAAAATAAAATTAATAAGAATAATATAATTATAATTATAATTAAATAATTAATAATAGTAAATATATAATTAATAATTATATTGGTTTCAAATAATTAATAATTATGATTTTGGCCCAAATATAATTAATAATTATATAATTAATAATAATAAAATTAGTTATAATAATAAAATTATAATTAATAATACACATAACTAATAATAATAATAATAATAAATAATTATATTGGGCCCAAATAATTATTATTGTATTTGGGCGCAAAGATAATTAATACTAATATAATTATAATTATAATAACAATATACAATAATATATTTATTGTTAATTATATAATTGATAATAAGTATATTATTATTAATTATATTTATTATTAATTATAAAATATAATTACTAATTATATAATTATATTGTTATTCATATTTGAGCCAATATAATTGTAAATTGTTTGGCCCAAATTATAATTTTTTAATTATTTGGGCAATATTAATGTTAATTATTGTTATTATTAATTATAATTATATTATTCTTATTATTTTATTTTATCAATTATATAATTATCAATTATATTTATTATTAATTCTATAATTATTAATTATAATTATATTGTTATTAATTATATTTGGGTCAAAATATAATTATTAATATTTGAGCCCAACATAATTATTAATTATTATTAATTATATAATTTTTAATTATTAATATTATTATTATAACTAATTTTATTGTATCAATTATATAATTATTAATTATAATTATATTATTATTATTATCAATTATATATAATTATTAATTATATTTATTATTAGTTTTAAACAAATTGTTATTATTTATAATGAAATTGTTGTTATTAATTTTAATTAGTTAGGAAAATAGTTTTTCTTAAATTGCAAAATTTTTTTAAATTGGTGAAATGAATTTTATGTGTTAAAATAAAAAAAAAATAATTTTTAAATTTTCTTGAAAAAGGTTTTTTTTAAAAAAATTGTTAAAAAAAATTAAAATTTCAATCAAAGCCTATTGGCTTTCCAGTAGACTTTGATGTCGCTTTATTGAAACCAAAAGTTTCGGTTTCAATATCTAAAAAAAAAAAATTCAAACCAAAAATGTCAATTTTAATTTGAATCAAACTGAAAGTAATAATTTCGGTTTAACTTAAACTAAAATTAAAATTTTCGATTTGAATAAAAAAAATTTAAAAATAAAATAATAAACTGAAAGTTAGATTTTCAGTTTAATATTTGACTCTCGTATATTGGTAATAATAAAAATAAGTCTTATATTTTAGTAAATTATAAAATTTACTCTCCTGTTTGAGTAAAAAAACCCTAACTCGTTGAGAGAAGTAGAGCCCAAAGCTCAAAACTCATGTGTCGTTGGAGTAGTCTTGAAAGCTTGTATCTAATCCTTCTTTTCGTACCAATTACCATAAACTAATTATTAATTAGTGGAATTAGAGTCGAAGTCTATAGGGCCAGAGAGTCTGAAGCCCCATCTTGTCAGTGGCCTTTGGTGATCCATTGTTGGTCGTTCCACCTCTGAGATGTGAGACTATACCCCCCATTTCTCTACTTGTTGTGAACAGGGACCTAATGCTTTTAATTTAATTTTTTTTAGTGCCAAACATTAGGCGTTTTAGAAGCTTGGTAAAAAAAATATTTACAAAAAGACAATTGATGGTTTGTTTTGAATAAAAAAAATAAAGAAAAATAGCTTTGGTTAAATAGTATGAATGAACTTTTTGGCTACTAATTTGCGCTTGGGCTCATTTAAAACTTTACATAAAACCTTATTTTTTTATTTTTTTCTACAAAATTTATAAAATAATAAAAAATTACAAATATACTATATAAATAAAAAAAATTATAAAATTCCTTCAAAAAAATTTTCTTAAATATATTATACAAAAAAAATTATAAAACTATGATTTATTGTTGTTATATTTTTGGTATATATTTATTATATTTTTTATATATTTAGTATATACGGTAAAATTATAAAAAATTAAAATGGATTAAAAATAAAATTTTTAAAAATAAAATTTGATGTAATATCCTTTTTTTCTAAGCTAGTTGCTATATATGTTCATTAAATCAAAATTATATTATTATTTTATTAATTAGTATTTTTTATGTGTTTAAATATAGAATAAAGACGTACCATTAGCTTTTATAAAAAAAAAAAAAAAGACATACCATTGGCTAAAACGGATGGTTTTTTTATAAGATTAATGACTTTTCTTTATTTATTAAAATACATTATATATAGATTTTTGTAATTCAAATTTACTAATTTATAAAATTTACATGAGAAATTTTTGTAAAAATTAATAATAAAGCTATTATATAATATTTTTAAAAGATGTAGAGTCATATAATACAATTATCACCTTTTAATTACTGTTAAACTAATAATAAAAATGAGTTGATGTACTACTATAATATTAAATAGAGACAATTTTATGTTAAATTTATTTGCAATGAATTTTTATATTGAATATAATTTTTTTTTGCTTTAAAATTTTGACCCTATTTATCTAAATGTTGATTCCTCCACTAAGTGGAATAATGAGGTAACTTCTGTCTCATAAAATACCACTACTATAATTGATGCATTAATGTTCAACTACACCACAGGGGCTCTCAAGAGTGGTTCCATTGCTTGTACAAATTATATAATTAATACTTAAAATCTATACATCCAATTGTTTTTGTCAATGCCACACTCTTCCATCACTCCTCCATCCATCTCTTGAGTTGTTTCATCATACATTATAATTGGATAATATATATTTATAAAATGGGAGGGTTAGCCAAGTTGTATAGGCTGCAATAATATTATTTCGGTCAGTTTGGTCGTTTTCTGATGCATTGAAGAGGCTCTTGACATGGAGTTTCAATTGCTTCATCTTTGTTGCAGGTTTACTTGTCCTATAAAAATGACTTAATTACTTTTATTTCGGTTGTACTGTATGAAGTTTTGAAGTGTCTTTTTTATTACAAGGAGGCTAACGCCTCAAGAGGTAGCAGCAATGAGCCTCGAGTGTCCTATTCCAGCAAGTTTCTCAACCCAGCAGGAGCATCACCATGCAAGAATATGAAGGCCTACTTGAAAATGGGCTGCTTAAGAAGCCAGCCAATTGGAAGACCGGCAGGATTCTGGATCTGTCCGATGCGCACAATCCAATATAATTGCAGCAAATTAATTTTGTTGGTAACTAATGGGGCATCACAGAGGTTTTGGGTTTGAGCTTCTTGGATAATTCTCTTGATACCAAGCCTCCAAGCTAGTGCCAACCCTTGATAGTCTTCCCATAATTCTGCTTTGAGCAAGATCCTATGTTCATGACAAACCCACTCACCCATTACTCCCTTATTTTTTAAGACACTTATCATCTATTAAAAAACGATTTCAATCGTTTACACTAAAAGCAATTTTATCAAGAAACGAATAGTCGTCTAGTTTTGTTCCTCAAAACTCAAAATTCTCAAAATTCAATCATTCCTTGATTTTTCAAACCCATTTAATCTTTTGAGTTTTGTTCCTCACTGTTAAATGGATTGTCCCTTCATCTCTCTGTATGAGTTCTGAATTTCTCAATCCAATATTCTCACATATTTTTTCCCCTTTTACGAGAAAATAGGAAAACTGACCTCAACATTGTCATTGTGAAATTGAGTAAAAAATTCTTTCAAATTTCATAAATAAAAATATACTCATTCACTTACCAAAATCTCATATATTTAAATATTTTTTTTAATTTTAATATTTCTGAACCTTTTATAATATATTATTTGAATTATAAAAAATATATATGATTTGCTTTAAAATAATAAAAATTTATATTTATAAAAATATAAATAAATCTGTTATAAATTTTGAAATACTAAGAAAATGTAATAACTAGCAACTTTTAATAATTATATATATATATATATATACTATGGTTGTTAAACTTTTAATAATTATATACATATTTATACTATGGCCGTTAATTTTATTTTACCTTTTTTTATATTTTTTCTTTATTTTTCTATAAACTAAAGAAAAAAATTAACATTATATATCTAACACTGGTAGCGGATACAAAAACTTATTAAAAGAGGCTTAATTTTTACAGAAAATTACGGTAGTTGATTTATGACTGATAAAATTTTTTTTACCAGTGTTATTTATCATCCTATCACTTATCGCTGTACCCATACTTATAATGGTAGAATAAAAAATTCATCGAATTAGCTAAATTTTTACGAAAAAATATTAAAAAATTTACTATAAAATTAAATATTTAATATTATAATACTATAATAATTAATTTATATTATTAAATTAACTATACTTAAAAAATAATAATTATGATAATAATTACATCTTACAACTTTGTATATTTAAAAATATATTGCATAATGGCCTTATTTTTATTTTTTAAAAAATATTTTTTTCATATAATACAAGAGCAATTAATTATTTATGTATATATAAATTTTGATAAAAATTTTATGAATTAAAATAAAATTCATTTAAATTCACATATATATAAATTATATATATATATACATAATTCACATATATATATAATTTATTTAAATTTAATTATATAAATGAATATATATAAATTCATATATACATATAAAATTCACATATATGTAAATGTGTTAAATGTGTGTATATATATACATATATATATATATATATTTAAATTTATTTAAATTTAAATTTAAATATATAAATAAATATATATAAATATAAAATTTATAAATATATAAATAAATATGTGTGTATATTTTATATAAAAAAAGAATGTATATATATGTATATAATTTATTTAAATTTAAATATATAAATGAATATATATAAATTTATAAATATATAAATGAATGTGTATATATATTTTATAAAAAAAATGTGTATGTATATATATATATATATGTATGTATTGGATGAAGGGAGATTCAGATCCCCTGAATACGGTGCGTCCGCCATTGGCTAACACATGCAATAAAAGTGTAAAAGTACACACACATGATGATATAAAAAACGAACTAAAAACAAAAACGATCTTCTCAAGACAAAAATCGCCAATAAATTTAAGTAAAGGATGAAAGAAATTTATATAAAAAAAATCGATAAAAAGGTTTTCTATAAAAAATATAGAAAATTTTAAATTATGTAAATAATAATAATCATAATCATAAAAATAAAATTTAAATCTTATCATAATAAGAGAACAATTAATAAGATGAATTATTGAGAAATGTGTCAATAATTTTTAAAGATATAAATGGATGGGCTCCAATGCTAAAAAAACAAATGCTCAATTATGGGCTGAGAAAACATAATTTGTGGTGCGTGTTATCGTTTCTGCCAAGTCATCTCAAGGTCGGTTTGTCTTTTTCATTGGCGTTAATTGTTTCAGGCCACTTTGTTCTTCTGCTGCAACTCAAATCGTGGCCCGCTTTATTTTGATTTTCAGTTTCCTTAACCCCTGCCTTTTTTTTTTTTTTGAAAATTTTTTTGCTCAATTATTTTCAAACACTATCTTTTTTTTTTCAAGGTAGCAAAGACTATCTTTTTATTATACAAAAAGAAATCGATAAATATGGTAAATAATAATAATAATAATAATAGCATCGGTAGTGGGTGAGTGGGTGTTGATAAGGGGGCTATGATAGTGCCGAAATTATTTGACATAAATATTTTTATTAAACAAATATTTTTCCAAAAAATTCCTCATATTCAAGATTAAATTCTTATAAATTTATATTTTAGAAAATTACTTTAGAATATAAGTATTACAAAATATAGGGGCTTATAAATGGTCAGAACACTAATTATGGCTGTTAGAAAATAAATTTAATGAAAATAATTATTGTCAAAAATTTTAAAAATAAAATTTTGATTTGAAATTCATTAAAATTCTCTACTAATATGATTCACTTAAATAAAAATTTAACCTAATATAAATAGATAAAAAATTTAATAAATCAATAACTAATTAATGTGTGTATATATATATATATAATAAAATTTGAACTCAAGAGTTATTTATAAATGCTTCCGTCATGTGTCAAACGACTCTTAAAAATGTAACTTATATAAAATCATCTAGTCAATATTTCTTTTATCTTATTGCATTTTTAAAATTTTCAATTAAAATGTATATAACTAACACATAAAATATTTTTTATTTTTTAAGCTCATATATATTTCTATACTAATATTCAAAATTATCAAAAATATTTAATATTTAATGAAAATAATAATAATATTAACATATAATTATGTAAAAATATTATATGAAAATGTTAATTAATTCAAAAATTAAAATGTGGAAAAATTATACACTATCAACTAATTAATATTAATAATTTAATTAAAAAGTGTAATAACTAAATTAATGCAAACCATTATTAATTAAAATTTTAAATTAAGTTTTCCTTCTTTTTCTCTCTCTTCTTCAGTGAAGTATATCCTTTTGTGATAGAAGTTCTACCGTAGACGTCAGTTCAAGGCTTGGATCTAAGGTTATCACCGGCAGTAGCCCTAAATCTCTTGTCTCTTTTCTCTCTATCTCTCAGCTGCCCTTAATCTTTATTTTTTTTAGCATCATCTCTATTAGAGTTTCAAGATGAAGCCAGCATAGAAGCTTCGGTAAATCCTTTGACTGGGTGTGGCTTTATGAGTTTTATCTCCCTCTTTGATCCTAATATGGGACCTCCTGGTTCTTCCTTTCCCTCAAGAACTTCAGGATTCGAGGATGCATGGAATAGCAGAGGTGCTCTGTCTCTCATTTGTCTGTTGTTCTTCATTTTTTGGAGGACAAATATGATATTGGCTTTACTTTTCTTATTAGAACTCGGCATGTCTTGTGTGCTTTACGATCGTTCTACGGAGAGTTCTCTTAATCTGAGTTCTCTGTGCTCTTCTTGAAGGGAAATTTTGAAGGTTGGAATATGATTTGATGTTATGCTGGAAGATTATTGTTATGGTTTAGTGTTTTTTTTTTTGTAAAAATACCCTTGGTTCTTGTAATTTTAGGCTCTCCGGAGCTCATTGTTCATATTTTTCTCTTCAATCTAGATTTGGAATAATAATAGATAATATTTAATTATTTATTATTTTTTAAAATTATAATTTTATATTTTTATATAATTAATTTTAAATTATAATTTTATAATAATAAATAATAAATGATAATTTTATAATTTTATGTGTTTATCTTATAATTATAAATCATCTATTTTTCAATCTCTGTTATACGTTAATGAGAATAACAAGATCGAAATAAATATAATTAATAAATAAATATAATTAATAATTATTTTAATTTTTATGATAATTTTATTAAAATAATATTATTGAATAAATATAATAATTTTATTTAATAATTTGATATTTTTTAATCAATAATAAAATCTATATATATTTTATTATAAAAAAATATAAATTTTATAAAAATAAAAAAATATGAGTAGAAATTTAAGCAAGTTTTTTTAAATAGAAAAAAAATATTAGTAAAAAAATTTATAATTATAAATTTTTATTAGAAGTGTTATTAATATAAATATTATTGTTATATAAATTATTAATATATAATTAATTTAGTAGTAATGTCAAAAGCCTTTAATTTACCAAGAATATTAAAAGTTATATATGATATTATTTAATTTTAAATTTTTTTAAAAATATATAAATTAATTATTTAATTTATAATTAATTTATTGTGAATGTTAAAAATTATATATTTTTTAAATTTTTAAATTTTTTTAAAAAAATTTAAATTAATTATTATTATTTGATTATATTAACTAAATATTTGGAAAAATTAAAAGGTTTAGAGTTGACACCACTACGGATGACATCTTTTTTTTTTTTTTGAAAGTTACGGATGACATCTTTATCAATATATAAAAATTAAAAAGAATAAAATCCCTTTTAAAATTATCATGACGCCCGTTTTAAAAAATACTGTATTTAAATTTTTATTAATTTATTAATTTTATTCTCTTCCTTTCTAGTAAAAATTTTTAAATCATTCAATTTAATTTTAATTCAATATTTTATATTTTATATTTTAATTAATTTATATAAAATTTAATAATTTAATTATATTTATGTCTTTTCATATTCTAATAAATAATTATATATTAATATAATTTTATAATATTAATTAAAAAAATTATATTTATAAAATTTTAATTTTTTATAAATTTATAACATATTAATATAATCAAATAATAATAATTAATTTAAATTTTTTTAAAAAAATAAAAAAATTCAAAAAATAAATGTCTTTTAAAATTCACAATAAATTAATTATAAATTAAATAATTTATTTATATTAACAATCAATTTATATATTTTTAAAAAAATTTAAAATTAAATAATAACATATATAACTTTTAATATTCCTAGTAAATTAAAGGCTTTTGACATTCCTACTAAATTAATCATATATTAATAATTTATATAATAATAATATTTATATTAATAAAACTTTTAATAAAAATTTATAATTATAAATTTTTCTACTCATATTTTTATTTCTATTTAAAAAAACTTGCTTAAATTTCTACTCATATTTTTTTCATTTTTATATAATTTATATTTTTTATAACAAAAAAAAAATATATATTTTATTATTAATTAGTAAAATTATCAAATTATTAAATAAAGTTATTATATTTACTCAACAAAATTATTTTAATAAAATTATCATAAAAATTGAAATAACTATTTTATTTTATATATTTTATAATATATTTTATTATTAATTTATTTATAAATTGTTTTATATTTATTTATTATTACATTTATTTAGAAATTAAAAAATAGATGAGTAGATGAAGAAAATCAATTTTCTCATTATTATATTAATATTATATTAATTTTCTCATTAACGTGTAACAGTGAATAAAAGATTAAAAAATAGATAATTTATAGATACTACATAAATAGATAAAAAATATAAATTATAAACTTATAATTTATTATTTATTATTATAAAATTATAATTTTAAAAAGATAATAAATCATTAAATATTATCTATTATTATTTAAAAATATTATATAATATTATTATATAATTAAATATAAAAATTACTTTTTTTTAGAAATATAAATAAAAAATAAAATATTTAAAAATATTATATGTACAATATTAGTTGGTTTAAATTAAAAGAAAATATTTAAATTTTTTAAGACAATAATAATTTATTTTATTTTTATTAAAATAATACATATTTTTTTAGTGAAATAAATAATATATACATAATAGATAAATACTAGATTAATTTAAAATAATTTATTAATATAATTAGAATTTATATATATTATATTATAATAAGTAATTATCTCTGTTTTAGTTTAATTTATTATATTTAATTTATGGTTAATTTATTATATAATATATAATATAATACTTTTTTAATTATTTATTAATATATATTTTTATTTAATATTTTTAATTTATTAATTTAAGTTTTTTACTATTAAAAATTATCAGTGTTAAAAATTAATTATACTCCTAATGAAATAAAAAAACCACATTTATATTATTTATATATATATGGGCCCACCATCCACTGCTGATCAATGGCTCAAATCAATGCAACGATGCTACTCTTCACTGTTTCTGGTGTGATCAGACACTGTAACCACCATAAATCTTAATCATTCCAAGGAATCAAATCTTGTGGCCCCACTTCAGCTTAAGGTCCATACATGAAACATTCATACCTTTTTTTTTTTCCGAGCATTGATTAAATGAATCAAATTTAGTTCAATTGTTTAAACTGTATGTCTCTTTTTTATCTCTCCCATTTCTCTTTCCTAAATTTTCTTTCTTTCTCCTATTATCTCACGTCTCTTCTAGTCTTTATTACTTATTCTCTCTCTCCCTTTCCTCTTGCCACCTCTATTCTCTAACATTTTTTTTGCCAACTAATTTTAATTATAATTTATAAATTAAATACCAAGTATCACTTATTACAATTTAATAATTATTTTTTACTATTATAATTAATTATATAATATAATTTGAAAAATATATTTTACTAATAATAATTATTTTTTTAAAAATATTATAATCTATATCTCAATCAGTTATGAGCGAAAAACTTTAAAATATATTTTCTTAAAATAATTGTTTGGATTCCCATAGCTTGATCAAACCTCTTAATAGAAAATTTTTAAAAATAAAATAGCAATTAATATTTGTCGTGAGTCAAATTAAAAGTCCCAATTTAAATTTAAAAGTCTCATAAGCTTGCCATAGCTGATAATTGATTAAATTAAATCATCCAACTCTTTGTAGCAAAATTGCTATTAATAATTTTTTTAAATTAAGTTCATATCATTATAATGATAATAAAAAATTATTAAATTATTATAAATAATGTTTATAAAAAAATTATCATATTCATGTTTAGAAGAAACACTAATATATTATATCTCAATCAGTTATGAGCGAAAATAATTTATTATAATTTTTAGCTATCAATTTTATTTTTTATTCTTACCATTTTTTGTATGGAACATTAACAAAATATCTAAAATATAAAATAATATATTAAAAACAACATATATTTTTAATTATTATTTAATTTAATAGTTCAATAGCAAAGAGCAAAAGTTTATCAAAGGTTTTTTTTTTTTTTTCTGTATCAGCTATTAAATAATGGCCACAATTTTTCCGACTTTCAAAGCTATCGGCAGTAAAAGCCATAATAAAGTTATAGAGTTGAATTATATACATATACATAAATAAGAAATCATATATTCATATATATTCACATACCAAAAAAATAATAATAAGAAATCATATATTCATTGACTTCAAATGTAAATTGTGGGGTTGAGTCCACTTTCTTTAAGAATTTATTTTGAAGGAAAAAAAAACACTTAATTGTGTGCGGTTTTGAGACATATCCGTCTTGGACCAGTCTGCTCTGTTTTCTTACGAGATTCATCAGCTCGCATTAATTTTATTTTCTTTTGTTGACCGTCCATTAAATTTTAAATAATTATAAACTAGTATTAATTTATAAATATCTAATATTTATAATTTAATTTTTTTAAATTATACCAAATATACTCTAAATAATATTTAGCTTAGCTTATAAAAATTAGTTTGTAAACAATAATTACTTATAATCATTTTAATAAAAATTATTTTTTATCAAATATATTAAATATTCATCAACCAATTATAAACACCCATAATAAATACATAATTATTTTAAAATTTAAATATTTATAAACTCATATTAGCTTAAAAGCTAATTTTTATAAGTTAAGCCAAACACAATTTAAAATTTTAAGTAATTACATATTTATTTAGGTGTCTATAAGTGGCCGATAAATTTTTAATATGCTTAATAAAAAAATAATTCATAATCAGATTTGCTAGCTTTAAGATATAATATTTCTATTATATAGATAGGGAGATAAGCAAATATAGAGACTCATAAATTAGCTTGAACTTCTCAGCTCTATACTAATTTCAGAGTTTGGACTACTTATTCTCTTATTATGTCCATTGTTTGATTTTAATGGAAAGTTGTGTTTTATTAAAAAAAAAAAAAAGAAGCATATTTACTATCAAAATTACTAAAAAAATTATAAAGTTGTATTATCAAGAGTATTAATTAAAATAAATAAGAATAATATAGTTATTTATTTAGTCAAATTAACTTATAAATACTAAAATAATAAACACTAAATATTTATAAGCTACTAAAAACTTATAAAATCTAGCTTAGCCTATAAAAATTATAAAATTTAGCTAATAAGAACTTAAAAAAATTTAGCTTGTTTCTAGTTTTTTTTTTTCGTTTTTAAACTAATAAAATTATTTAAATAAATACATCAATTTAAATTTAAAATTTATAAATTTATTTATTATTTTTATAAATATTTATTTTTATTATTTATTAAATTTATTTTATTTTTAATTTTATTTTATATATAGATCATCTGTAAACTAATAAAAAATATTATTTATATTATTTATAATTATTTTTTAGTAATATTTATAAAATTAAAATAAATAATGTATAAGGATTATCTGTAAAATACTAAAATATATTATTTAAAATTATTTTTAATAATATTTATAAAATTAAAATAAATTATATAAAAAATATAAATAAAATTAAAAATAACCATGATTTAATTAATAATAAATATAAATATATATAAAAAAGATAAAAAAGTTATTTTTATATTATTAAAATTACTAATTAATAATTTTAAATTGAGAAAATGGATAAAAAATTAAAAAATAATTTTTAAAAATATAATAATATAAAAGGTAAATATTAAAAATATATAAATTAATAAGTGCAATATGTAAAATTTTAAGAATTTTGTATTTATTTAACTAAAATATTAATCATGTCAAATTTTAAAAAAAAAATATTATAATACTATTATATCTTTTTTATAGTACAAACTTTTCCAGCCTAGTTGTTGTCGTTCTGTTTTTTAAACAATAGAGCAATGAAGTTTCAAGGAATGCGAGTAGGGGCATTGTTCTCTAAGGTTGTGACTGGTCATGAACAAGTCAGTACAAAATAATATTAATCGTGTTTTATTTGATGTGACCGAATTGATGTATTGGCAATAAAACTAAGGGAATTGTTCTTTAAAAAATAAAAAACTATTATTTAACTGTAGTAAATAATTTTAGTTTTTAATTTTTTTAAAAAAAATAAAAAACAGAGTTTATTATTTAGATTTAAATATTTTTTATTTAAAAAAATTAGTAAATAATTTTCTGTATTTATTAACTAATAATTAAGTTTTAAAAAATTAAGTTTAGTTGTTTTCTAAATAAAAAACGAGGACTCCTAAAAATTATTAAAGTTTATTTTTCACTTTCATTTAAACTGTTTTTTATTTTTATTTTATTATACTTTAATTAATTAAAAAATTATTTAAATATTATATACAAATAAAAAATAGAAATTACAAAACATCATTAAGTAAATATTTTTTTTAATTTTTCATTTGAAAAAAATATAAAAAATAAAATTTAGAAAATAGTAAAACAAAAAAATAAAAATAAAAAGAAGGTTGGCATGGCAAAATTTATCAGATTTAGGGTGAGGATTGACATGAGAAAACCTCTGCTTCATGGTACTATGCTTAAAAATTAGAATAATCAATTTTATATATTTTCCTTTTAAGATTCAAGGCAAATTTTGAAAAATAATTAAAAAAATTATTATTTTTTAATTAATATTAATATTTTAATAATGATAATAATATAAAATTTCAGTGGCGAAAAATTAATTTTTAATTTCAAAATTAGTAAGAATTGAATATATAAAAAATATTATTCTAAACTTTCATGATGACTTAATGAATATTTCAGCAAACAATAATATAAGACATAAATTTAATCTCGTAAGATAATACATTTATCAATAGATTAACACACAGTCCTTACGAAATTTCTAAAATTAGTTCTATTGAATTAAAAAATAAATAATAAAAAAAAGTATCCAAGCATAATAAAATTTTTAAATTATAAAAACATTTAAAAATAAAAGCACTTATTATATTCATTTTAAGTGAATTTTAATTTATTTGTAATTTTTAAGTGGTGTTTATAACACAATTTAAAATTGAATTTAATAAATGCTAGAAATTATATTTAAGTGCATTAGAGTAGTATCAAACATTTAAAAATAAATTTCAGCATTACTTTTGGAAAAAAAAAATTGATTGAAGTGAAAAATAAGAAAGAAATCTCATAAGCCAGTTAATTATTTTGATTTTTATGCATTTAAATTTGTTTTTTAATAAATTTTTTATATCCTTACATATATATATATATATAAAGTAACAAAAATATGTATAATTATACTATAAACGATTTAAATTGTCTCCTGAAATAATAAAAAATTTACCAGTTAAAGTATACCGAGAAAATTTATTCTATTTATTATAAAAAATATAATAACTAATAATAGCGGCTATGAATTTTTTTTTAATTTTTTATTCTAAAAAATTAAAATTAAAATAGAATAATAAAACCATTTATTATACTTGAACTTTAAAATATAAAAAAATAATTTTAAATAATAAATTTAGGCACAATATAATTGAAAAAAAATTAGCTATATAAAATCATAAATTTAAATAATAACTTAAAATTTAATTAATAAAAAATAGAATAAAATAATATATACAAAGTAAAAAATTAAAAAATATATATTTACAAAAAACATTCCGCGTCCCTGAAAACGATTGTCGATTTATCTCTTATTTTTAAGAATATCAAAGTTGAACACTAAATAATTATAATTCATTAATTTATGATTTTTTAAAATAAATTATTAAAAAAAAAAAAGCAAAAGTTGGTCATCGTTAAATAATTTTTTTTTCTAGATCAAAATATCCACCGTGACACAGTAATTAATATTCTTGTTGAATTACAGTAGGACAGCTGGCCTAGGAATTAAACAATTCTTTAACCTCACAAAAGAGCGGAGTCTTCCAATGACTTTTAGGTTTTTTGGTCAATTTGTAATTTCGTTGGTTTTGGTATGAGGTTTCATGTGTAACAATCAAGTTTAATGGTAAATCGAAAAGCAACGAGGTTTTAGTTTCCTAGAAACTGTTATTGGTGTGGTTTGATTTGTGATTTGTCGTATGAATTTCAACTTTTCATGTCCATATGCGACATACCTCTTTTAAAATATCAAATGAATCCTTTTTTTTTTTTTTAAAAAGAAAATTCGAAACAATGATAAAATTACGCTCAGTTTTATCATTTTCTATTAAAAAAATAACCATGATATTGTTAACACTAAAATAATCTCCAATCAATTTATAACACAACACCACATATCGTAAGTCAATATTCCTAACAGGCATTTTATATCAAACAAACCCAAAATAAATAAATAAATATTTTATATATATAATGAAAAATATACTCCATCTGGGAATGGAGTAATTCACAAAAAAAAAAAAATAGTGGCGTGAGAATCCAGTGCCGGGGGGGGGGGGGGGGGGGGGGGGGGGGGGGGCGCGAGGGCGAAATGGACATTCTAGTCAAAATTTCAAGCATCGCATAATTTTGCATATCGCCACTTCGATGACGCCAGCTCACCTGCTCCATATGACGTCAGATCCACGAGTCTCCATCCAACGGCTAGAAAACGATGCTCTACTGTTTATCAATATCAATATTCTCCCTCTCAACCGCCCACTTAAATTCACAAAATTACATTCACAGCTCTCTCCGTAAGCCAACCTAATAATTTTTTTTTAATTTAAATTTAAAAAACTATGACCAAATCTTCAGTCTTCTTTCTCAAATTTACAATGATCTTCGTGCAACTTTTTTAGCAAATTCTTTTGATTAATTAAATATATTTGTAATCTTTTCGTTTCATTTCAGTGTTCTATATGTTTATTTGCTATTAGCAGAAACATAACAGATTTTGGTGGTTGCCGGTGGCTGGAGCTGGAGACAGGTATGGACAATAAAGGAAAAGACAAAAGAAGGCGGATCGATAAAGAATCCGATGAACCGAAAAATAAAAAGGTAAGACAAGGAGTTCAGGAGGAGGCTTCGGAGGAGGAAGTTGAGGAATTCTTCGCAATCTTAAGAAGGATGCAGGTGGCTGTCAAGTACTTTGAGAAAGGAAACGGAGAAGGCTGGCGTGCTGCTGTAGAGGCCGAAGTCGTAGCGGTGGTTGGTGCTGGTAGTGGTGGTGAGGAGGAGGAGAAGGATCAGAGGAAGATCAAGCAAGGAGCGATTGAAACGATCAGGCCGATTGCAGAGGAGGAGACTGCAGTTCTGGATTTGAACGCCACGCCGGAGGTGGAAAATAATGAGATGTGATATAACTGAACCTTGTCGTGTTTTGGAGCGATTGAGATCTAACTAAGCCGCCGTCGTGTGTAGTGGTTGAGAAGCAGTTCCCGAGTTTTGCCACCGGGCCACGTGTTTTCCATGAGCGCAGGTTTCCTTTTTCTTACTTTAATTCCTTATTTTTCTTTTCTTTTTTTTTTAAAAAAATATTGTATGTTTTGTTTAATTATTAATAGGATTAACGACTCCGCTAATATATTAATTTATTCGAGTAGTATTGCTTATACTGTAGTATCATGACACTTAATTCTCTTAAATTAAAAGATGATAATAAGATGAAAACCTTTTTTTAATTATTCTTTTAGAGTAGAATTATAAGAATAGTAAAATATTAGTAAATAATTAAATAAAATTTTTTCTCTCTATTTGTAACACAGTGCTGTTGAGGGAATCAAAATATATTTGATGAGTCTTGACATACTGTTGTCGATTTTGATTTTTCTTTTTTAATTATGAAAAATGGAGTCTATTTTTAATAATTTATTTAAGTTCAAATGATGATTTCTAGGTGAACAGTTTTGGGGTTTCATGATTTTTAAATTATTCAATAATCAGCATGTATTTGGCAAGATAGAGTTTGTAAAAAGTGTAACATAATGCATGATTTGGTTTCATATACGATTCGAATTCTGTCAAAAATTAAATTTAAAAAAATTAAATTTATTCAATTTGATTATACGTTTTTGCTTGCTAATCCTATCATTTTGAAGTGTTTTCATGCAGAAAAATCGAGGATCTGCAAGGGAAAAAAAGAAAATTAAGCTATGTCATTTTTAATTTTTTGAGTGTGGTGGAACTCATGTTGAGAAATTTCTCCAAGACATTATTCAAAGAAAACACAAAAAAGGTTGTTAGACTCTCTGGTTTTCCTCTTCTGTTGTACTTCAAAAGTAATAACAAATATATATAGTGTGGAAGACTATTATTTGTTGACCAAGAAATGAACTTTCCTACTTAACATTATTATGTAGTAGAAAATTATAAATATGATATTATTTTAGTTCTTTAACAATAAATGATGAAAGTTGAAATGCTACAAGTTATAAATTCGATTTCCAGATTTAATTTTTGTCCATATTAATTGAATTATATTTTATTTATTTATATTGTCCGATTAAAATTTCAATTGCAGTGTCTATTTTAATATATCATTTGATATCTATATGCTGAATACATTTATCTTTAGAAAAACTTTGTTTTCCTTAAATAATTCTTGAGGTTTAATCAATACATGTTTATACAAGTATTTTTTTTTTTGTAAATATGAGTTGTTTAAATTAGAATTTTGGCATTTTGATATTAATTTTTCTAGGTTGGAAATCTCATATATGGACATTAAAAATTTATAATTTTTTTAAAATATGAGTTGTTTAAATTATTCATTTTGATATTAATGTTTGGAATTTTTTATTTTAGATGAATGTCTCAAGTTAACATATCCTAATAATCACTTTTATAATATTATTGATCTTAATTAAGAAAATCCCTTCGACCAAAATTAAATAGCATCTAATTTAGAGAAATTAGCTGCAAAACGTTAACTGATGAGCTAAAAAAATTTGATATATTTTTGTCAATAATATTATTTTTAATATATATAAAGCCAAGTTAATAAAAAAAATATTTTTTATAATAAAACTTTAAGTAACCGGAATAATAATTGGAAATTTTTTTTATAGAAGAGCGGTAGATTAAATTAATTTTAAAATGTTTTTGACTCTCCAATCTTATTTGTGAGTATGGGTTTTTTGATAGATTATTTATTATTTTGTTTGAAAATATAATAAAAAATTAAAAAATTATTTATTTGATTATAATTTAATTTTATTAAAAAAATTTGAATAATATTTAAATTATTTTTATAATATATTTTTTTATTTTAATATTAAAAAAAAAGAGAGTATAATTATCTCTTTATATGTGATTTTATAATTTTTTTTAAAATAATTTTTATTTTTTATATAAAATATTTTATCAATTAATTAATAAAATTTAATAAGTTTAATATTTTATTTTATATAAATTATTTGTAAATAAATATAGTATTATTAAAAATTATAATAAAATTAAAATATGCTATTATAATTATACTAATATAATTAAATTGTGAATAATTTATTTTTGGAAGGGTGTATTTTTTTGCTATTTAAATTTTTTTAAAATATTTATTATATTTTTTAAAATTTAATTAATAATTATTTTATTTTTTTCAAAACTACAATCTGTGTGTTTTTTCGATAGACAAAAATCAATGAAAAGTAATATACTAATATTAATAAGATTGAATTTAATAATAAATTATTGGAAAAAATAATAGGGTGTAATAAATAATTTTTATTTCGTTAAATTAATATAATTACAATTAAATTTAAAATTAAGACAAATATTTTAAAAATTATAAAAACAAACTTACTATATTTTTGAAAAAATATAAATTTTATTTAACAATTAAACTTTTGAAAAATTATAATTAATCATCTCATAAAAAATAAAAACAAGAGCCCATAGAATAACCTCAAAAGTCAAAGTTCCTTATCTGAACCGAAAGAAAATCTGAAACTGCAGATGGTAAGGTCACATCGATATTTGTTATCTTTATCATTTTTCTTTCTCTTTTTTTAACTGAATTTATCTTTTATATATATATATATTATTTTTGTTATTTTATTATTTTTATTTTTTAACTTTCATTCTTTTAGCATTTAAAACTTTTAACTAACTTCTCATGTAAGTTATTATTATTATTTTTTTGTCAATAATAATGTCATTTTATTGCCAAAAAGAATGATATGTATACTCTTGAGTATACATTTTTCCCAGTGAACTTTTTCACTGTATAACAGAATCCCAACCCCCATAAATCCAAGAACGATTAACGGAGCATAACCATACCCAATGGTACAACCAGCCCAAAACACACATTTACACGGTAGCTACAATAGAAAAACCACGCCAGCAGCATCAACATCTCGCCTACCTCATTCAACCACCAACTAACCTCAACAAACACAATTAACAGCAATGGCGGATCCAGAAAATTGATAGTCGGAGTCCATATATTGGGCTTCAATATCAAAAATAAAATAACAATATATTTATATATAAATATATCATAAATTAGAATTTAAATATATTTTTAAGGTTGTATAGATTGTAATTTTAATAAATCTAGATTAATTGAGTTTATAATTTTTTTGGGGTCTGATTTTTTCTTTATTTAGGCGCTTTTTTTTTAATTAGGATCCATTTTTTTTATTGGGATCCAATGGTAAAAATTTCACAATATTTATTTTATTGTATTAAAATTACTTATGTTTTTGACAAAAAAAAATAGTTGAGGTCCAGAAGAAGAATTGACTTGCTTTAATAAGACTTTTGCATCCTTCATGAAACTTAAACTCATTTGGCTCTCTATAACTCAAACTTCTTGATAAGTATTCCATAACCGTAACAAATAGCAAAGGGGACATGGGGTCTCCTTCCCTAAGGCCTTTCCTCTCAGGGAAGTAACCTTCCAAGGATTCATTCACCAATATTGAAAAGTGAGGGGTTCTTATGATATTCCATAATCCATTTTATCATCTTCTATAGATATGTTAGCCTTAACAACATCTCTTTAATAAAATCCCATTGGATGGAGTCATATGCTTTCCTTAAATCAACATTCAAAGCACATTTAAGCTTCCTTTTAGATCTATGATAATTCCATACCATCTCATGTGCCAACAATATGTTAACTATTATTTTTCTTCTAGGCATAAATGTTGACTGAGCAGGATTGATAATCCGTCCTAAAACCATCCCTAACCTCTTTGTCGTTATTTTTGTAATCGCCTTATACACCACAGTGCAATAGGCAATAGGCCTATAATATGTAAGCCCAGCAGGATTTGGAACATTTGGCGAAATTGTTAAAGAAGAAGAATTGACTTGCTTTAATAATTTACCAGAAGAAAAAAAACTCCAACACTGCCTCAGTGACTTCCTCTCCAACAATACCCCAAGATTTTTTGAAGAAGATACTATTAAAGCCATCCGCCCCCGGTGCTTTCTCATTACTAATATACCAGAATACCAATTTAACCTCTTTTCTATCTACAAGCTTGCGTAACATAAAAGCTTCCTCTTCATTCACCAAAAGCATATTGAGTATGATATCTGCAGAAGCATGTTTTCTTGGTAATCATTTGATCATCAACTACTTATAGAAATCCACAATGCCTTATTTAATCATCTTTTGATCAGTTACAGTAGAACTGTCAGCCATTATTAGGCTTAAAATCTTATTTCTAGCTCTTCTAGCTTTTAGTTAACTGTGAAAAAAATTTAGTGTTAGCATTCTCTAACTGCACCCAGGATACCCTCGACTTTTGTTTATAAAATTCTTCCTCTTACTGCAAAAGAATTCTGAAGTGACGATAACTGCCCTCTCCTCATTTATTATATCAGAATTAAAAGGGTCTAATTTCAAATAGCTCTGCAAAGATTCTAACAAGAGCCTGCAATCCTCCAAATTTTGTGAAATATATGAAAATTCCTCTATATTTAAGGCCCTCAACTGTTTCTTCAACAGTTTGAGTTTAGACCAAACTGTGAATATTGATGCGTCTTGAATCTCTATCCTCCATACATTTTGCTCAATGAGTGAGTATGTTGGGTAGTCATCATATTAAAGAATCTAAATAGACTTCCCACTACCTCAACTCTATCTCTAGTATAAACCACTAAGGGGGAGTGATTTGAAATGCCAGCATTTAAAACTTCACAGTCGATCAAGCTATATGTCTCATTCCAAGCAACATTGACCACACTTCTATCAAGATGTCTCCATACTCTAGACGCAACACCCTAATTATTTGTCCAAGTATACCAAGGCCCGTTATACCTTAAGTCCATAAGTCTTGCATTATTCAAACATTCTCTAAATTCATCATAGCTAGATACGTCTAATTCACCACTTTCCAGCCTTTCATGACCTCTTTAGATGCTGTTAAAATCTCCCATCACCCATTGCCTCTTTTTAGCAATCAAATTTCTAACTTCTAATTAATTTTTTAGGTCATTAAGACCTATTATATTCCAACAACCGATCATCCTCCTTTATTGGGAGGATTTCAGCACCCTCACAATTTTTCTTCCATCACCAACAATTCTAGCACTAGGAGATTACCTATCTGAAGAATAGCATCCCTATTCTACCTCTTAGTGGGACTCTTTTGTGCTGCAACTACTGCTTTACCCTTAGACTTACTCATAACTACCTAATCATCAGCAATTACTACATTATTTTATGTAGTCAAACTTCCACTAGCAGATTTAGCCACATCCTCTTTCGGAGATTCCACATTTTCCTGGCTCTCATAAACCTATGTTTGCAAAGCACCAGATCCCTCACACTTCTCACCTTTCTTAGTTTTTAAGATACCTTTTTTCATCTGTCAAACCTTTTTAACCCAGCAGCTTGGCAATCCCTCTGCACATGGCTAACTTTTTTGCACTTCTCACATATTCCAGGCTTCCACTCATGTGGTACTTGCTAGCTTATCTTTTTTCCTAATTTATCCTTTAAAATAATTTGATCATGGAAACCTCTCCCAAGTTCCATTTCCACCGGTAAACAAGCAAACCCTTATCTTAATCTATTCCTCATACAAGCATCAGTAAAGAGAGGGGTTCCCAATACACTTCCAATTCTACTTAACAACTCGTTTGACCAAAATTCCCAAGGAAGCCCAGGAAGTTGAACCTATATAGGCAGCTTTTGAATGTTGTTTAACTGCATTTGTAACTTTGGCTTCCATTGCATTAAAATGAAAGGCTTACGATCGAAGGTATAAGGCCCCTCTGCCAGCACCACCTCTTTTCCCTTTTGATTGTGAAACACAAACAAGAAAATATTGTTCTTCACTATGTACATCAATTTAAGACCCTATTTCCTTCATCATCCTATGTCAAAACTCTCAATCGCTGTAAACCTAAGGTTACCCCCAAACACACTCCCTACTAATGCATTCTTCCATCTATCAATTTCTGGCTTTAATTCAATAGAATGAAATTTCACCACCTTCAAACCATCTGATATCGCAGGGTGAATGAATTGGAGTTCACACTCTAGCTAACCCTATTTTGTGAAAACAATTTAGACTAAAGCTTCTTCCCTTCTCCTTTATTCTTCGCCATCCCAGGCCCATCCATCATAGTATCCACACTATTTTCCCCGAAAGCCCCATATCTAATAGACGTGATTTGTATCACATCAACAGATATAGCAAGCAAAGGTCCCTCTGCATCCCACTCTTTCTTATCAGAAGTTCCATTACCACCTCGACTATTAGAATAATCTTCTTCTTGGTGCAGAGATTTAATAATAGCCTCTATATCCGCTTTACAAACATCCTCTATAACCTCCTCAGCCCTTACTTTCATCATGTCAGTCAGTTTTCTTGCTTTCCTCCCCATTCTGGAAACAGCATATGTTAGTTGCTAACGTGCACCGAGAAAAAATGAGATAAGCATCATATAAATTATTTTCTAATTTATATCTCTACTCTAATTTAGTTGGACGTATATATGTGTGTGTATATATATATGATAAATAAATATTAAATATAAAAAAAAATCAAACAGGTGATACATAAACTAACTAAAACTGATGGAGCTTAATCTTCGTTCTGTTATTTATTTTTGATAAAAATATGTTAATGGTTATTAAACTTTTTTATTTTTATCATTATGATTTATAAATTTTTTTTATTCACTTTGATGTCTGAATTTTTTTTATTAAAAATAACTTGGTTGCTTCGACCAACCAGCAAATAGCAAATCGGCCGAAAAAAATTAGCTAGAGCAATCAAATTATTTCTAATAAAAAGTTAAAATAATAAAGCGGAAAAAAAAATCATAGAGCAAAATGAAAAAAATGAAAAAGTTTAGAAAATATTGATATATTTTTTCCTTTATTGTTACTAAGCTAATTAACCAGTTATTTACTACTTAATTAGTTAGTTAGTTAGCTTGTTGGTTGTTTTCTGTTAAGCTGAGTTAGTTTTAGCTTCGTTTGAATATAAGTAAACTTTCTCTCATTCAACAATAACAAGTGATATAACTGATTTTTTTTTTATCAAATTTCACATGATATCAAAGCTACTTTTTCCTCTTCTTTGATTTTTCTTCTCTCTCTTACTTTCATCTTTATCTCCCGAAAGTTTGTTCCTTCTTCTTCCTCTTTAAAACTAGATTTCTCTTCCTTATTCTCTTCTTCATCTTCTTTCTACAATTGTGTACTCAATCACGACTAAAGAATCATAATCACAAACAGATAAGGAGTAGAATAGCCTCTACTTCCTCCATCTTACTGAGAATCTATCTCTTGTTCTAGTTCCACAAATTCTGAATGGAATGAATTATCAAGCTTGGGCTCCATCGATCAAAAGGGTTTTGGTTTCCAAAAACAAGATTCAATTAAAGATGGTACAATTTCACAACCAAAGAAGTCAAATTTTCCTTTTCTGCTCGAGAACATTGCAATACAATGGATTACCAATTCTCTTGTGCCTTTACTAGCAGTAAGTGTGAGTTGTATTGAGAATGCTACATAAATTTAGAAAGATCTCTATGACTACTTTTCATAGAAGGATTCTATTCGTATTGTAGGCATTCTATAAGAAATTGTTGCATTTGCTCAAAGAGATCTTTCAGTTATTGATTACTGCAATCAGCTCAAGATTCTCTGAGACGAATTAGTTTCTTTCATGCCTATGCCAAGTTGTGTGTGTATTCCATCATGCACTTGTAATGTTTTTGATGTGAATCGAGGTTATCAAAAGTATGATCAGATCATCAAGTTTTTAAAAGAATTAATTGTAATATCCTTATACCTTATATACTTAAAATACATATATAGAATACAAAGGTTGTACGATAATTTACGATATAATTATTTTTTTTCAAACTATATTAAGTTAAAATATAAATAAATATTTTATAAAAAAAAATTCTCTAGAAAATTTTGTCAGGGTTTTATGTGTAATTACCGGTGAAAGATTTTTTTTATTAATAATCTGTCCGTAATAGCAATTATAGATAAAAATAAGGATTAACGACGAAAAAATTCATCGGTTATCCATTATATTCTTGCAGTGAGTGTTTTAAGCTTCAGAATAAAGAAAAAAAATCAGAGAGAGAAATTTGCCAAAGCCAGTGTTGTTTAGGAGGACAGCGATGTATATGACATGAATGAAAATGATGTCAAATTCACACAATGATGAATTTTAGATTTTGCTTGCTCATTCCATATATATATATATATCTATAGAGATTTGTTTTCCTTTTATAAACCTGTATGCAGAGGAGTTGTATTCATGGGCAATAATCATTCTTATAATATTGTTGGTATTGACACTGTCAAAATTAGAATGCATGATGGCATGATTCCAATGTTGACTAATGTTCGATATGTTCCTTCTTTGAAGAAGAATTTTATCTCATTATCTGCTTTGGATAATCTTAGCTGTAGATTTTCTAGTGAATTTAGAGTTTTAAATATTTTGAAAAGTGCTCTTATTGTAATAAAAACTAACAAAATCGGTAGATTGTATGTATTGCAAGGATCTACTACCATTAGTTTAGCTACAAACTCTTCTCATATGACAAATTCAAATGTGACCAAGATTTAGTATACGAAGCTTGGACATAAGAGTGAGAAGAATTTGATAATGTTAAATAAGTCTACGTATTGCTTAAACTTAATTGGCACTAGTAATCATTGAATTTGTCCTAAGAGACTATTTGGAGAAGGTGGAGAGAATTTCTCTAATTTGCTATAACGAATTTTGAGAAGAAAAAAATTATGAAAATTCTATAAATATACCTTCCCTCTCCTCATTTCTTTTTATCAAATTTTGAGAAGAAAAAAATTATGAAAATTTTTTAGTGATAAAATAGTGAGATTTTATTTTAAGGGTGTTTTTTAAAAACACTTATTATTATTTTTTGCTTATCTTATTTATAGGTATTTTCTCTAAAATTTGTACTACTTTTTGATTATTAATGAATTTATTTATCTTCTTTGCCCGTAAATAAAGGCTAACTCCAAATCACGTAAATTTATATTCCTATTTATTTTTTCTATTTTATTTGTTGAATTTTACCTAAATAAATATTTTGCTTCCGTATTCAATCCCAATAAAACTAAACTGAAAGTTAATTACGGAGGAGTAGAATCACTAATGGGTTAGAGTTGTTCAAGCTAAGTATGGGTATGAAAATGCTCATTTTACATGAAGTTTACTAAACTATAGATTTTATAAGGATTTTATAGGTATGATAACCAACTATGGAAATTTTCTGAAAATAATATAGACAAAATTACGTGATATACACATAAAACATGTTTGTTTTTCAAATATGTAGGGCTTTTTTTTTAAGTTATGCTGTCATTTTTTTTTTTTAGTTTAGTTATTGTGGGGTTGTAATCAAGCTAAGTCAAGCTAGGTTTGTCATAAAATAGTTGAGTTCGGACTTTAACTGAATCAAGCTCAATCCGAACCCGAATTTGTATCGATCCAATTCATATATCATATATCTCAAGTTTAATTTAAATAGATTTAATAAGTTGAACGAATTTATTTTATTTTTTATTTTTTATTTATCTTTTCTATATTTTGTAGAAGATATACTAAAATTAATATTTTATTAAAATGAATAATATGATTAAATATTAATAAAAATATTATATTATATTACTATAATTTTATATTCTATTATAAATTATTAGGTTATTTTATATTATTTAATTTACTTATCACATACACCATATATTAATAAATTATATAAATTAAATTAATTAAAAATTAATATATTTATAAACACAATTTAATATATATATATATATATATCAAATTATATATATTTTAATTCAAAATGATAAAGGAGCTAGTTAGGAGCCTAATTCACAAACTTTTTAAATGAGTCATTTTTTGAGCTAACGAGCTGAGTATTTCTTAACTAGAACTTGGTCTACTTAACAAATAAGCAGTTCAAGTTCGAGCTTGAACGATCTTTTTATTAAAAATTTGCGATCATAATTATAATTTTTTTTAAAATATATATCCCCATCAACTTTTGTTTTCTTTCCTTTCCTCTATTTCATTTGTTTTAGTTTTCTATTTTATTCCTTCCCCTCCTCTTTTTCCTTTCTTTTATTTTTTTAATATTTTCATAAAATTAGTCTAATCTTCCATATTTTGTAAAGATATATATATTTTTCTTTATTCTTCATAGTGTTAAAGATTTTATTATTCTTTAATAGTAACACATTATATATTTGGTAAAATATTTTAAAGAGATTTTTCTTTTATTTTGTGATTTTTTTATTTCTTCCTTTTTAATATATGTTGTTTGAATATTATTATATTTTTTATTTTTATTTATTTTATTTTAATATTTATTTGAGTTAATTTTATATTTCAACATGTATATTTGGAGTTTTATAATATGTACATAATATATAGAGATATATTCACAGTATACACTCAATATATATACGACATACATAATATTTGCTCTTTTATTCCTTCCCCTCCTCTTTTTCCTTTCTTTTATTTTTTAATATTTTCATGAAATTATTATAATCTTCCATATTTGTTTAAAGATATATATTTTTTCTTTATTCTTCATAGTGTTAAAGATTTCATTGTTCTTTAATAGTAACACATTTTATATATTTGATAAAATATTTTAAAGAGATTTTTCTTTTATTTTTTGATTTTTTTATTTATTCCTTTTAAATATATGTTGTTTGAATATTATTATATCTTTTTTATTTGTTTTTATTTTATTTTAATATTTATTTGAGTTAATTTTATATTTTATATTTCAATATGTATATTTGGATTTTTATAGTATGTGCACAATATATAGAAATATATTCACAGTATATACTCAATATATATACAACATACATAATATTTATATGATATTCATACATTATCTTTATAACATCTACGCAACACACCAATATATAATATTTATATTCTCTTTTACAGTTTTATAAATGTTGTGTACATATTATATATATAGATATTGTATAGATTTTTTATATGTATTTTTTATTTTAATAGTGAAATTATATAATGTTTTAATTTAAAATAAAAATATTATGAATTTAAATTATAAGATAATAATTTAGATAGCAGAATATATATATATATATATTTCTTCTTTTAATCAACATTTGTATAACATCAACACAATATATGTAGAATATCGAAGGAATAGATATTTTTAAAAATTTTACACTACTATTTCAAAAAATATAAATATTTTTATTTTTACTATATTTTAAAAAAAATATATTTTTATGGGTATTTTTGTAAAACTTTCTATAAAGTTTCATCTCATATCAATTTTAAATTCTAGGAATGCAATGTTTGGATATTCACATATCAGATCAATTTATTTTAAATTAAAAACTTAAAATCATTACTCTTATTACGTGTTTTTTTTTCTTCAATTATAATCAAATATACTTAGAAATCAATTTTACGATAAATATAAATTTGATTTGTTCAAAACATATTCAAATTCAATTTTTTATTTTTATTTTTAGCATTGAAAGTGATAAAAATGGTCCTAAATTTATTATTTAAATAATATATGAAAAATAAGGAAAGAGAAAAGCTATAAACTCTCTTTGAGGACTTCAATAAAAGAGCTTTGAAATGCCTTCAGATAATAGCTGGATTGGAGAGATAAATACTTTCGCCATAGAAGCACCTTCCTGAAAAGCAAACCCAAAAATACTCAAAGTGAGAAAAGATTGGGATCCTTGAAATAATTGAATAAAATGGTGGAGATTGTACTACTTCTATGATTTGAGAATCCATATGAAAGCGCCAAAAATGAACACCACCATGAAGGTAAAGCATAAAATATAACTAACAAAAGCCGGATTTACGGCTAATAAAAGCTAATCTGCTAAAAAACTTGAAAAATAAACATAGCCTATAAAGGAAATGAAGGTTTAAGGCTATCGACCATAAAAAATGGCCACCAATAGCCTTAAACTTTGGACATAGAACTACAAAAGGAACAAAGGAAGAGAGAGAAGACTGCTTAGAGAAGGGAATAGGTTCCTTTGATCTTTTTGTTTTTTCAATTAGTGCCATTTTGCAATATACATTGAAATGTGTTTGATTCGTTTATAAATAGATAAAAACTATAAAGGAACTCACATAATATTGAGGGTGTTATTAAAAATTATAAAAAATTTAATATAAATTGTTTGGATTTCAATATTAGATTTTATAATTTTAATAGATTTTTATTTTTTTTTGTTAAGGAAAAAATATTGACATTTATAATACAATATTAGTTAATTATATAATGTCATCTATATATAATTACTAACCGTTTGCATAAAGATAATAATCACCAAAAGAGACGAAGCTACCTAATAATGACTTAATTTTGTTAATAAAAAAAATACCAACTATGACTAATACAACAGTAGCTAATTATTTAATGTCATAAATATATAATTATTGATCGATTGCATAAAAATAATAATCAGGAAAAAAGATGAAGTTATCTAATAACGACTTAATTTTTTTAATATAAATATTGATTATCACGAAATATTTATGATTTTAATTTAAAAATTGAAATTTATAAATATGAAGATTTTAATTTGAAAATTTAAAAATAAATATTAATTTCAACTTTTTAATTTGAAATTTATGGTTTTAATTTATTTAAAGAATTTCAATTTTAAAATTGAAATTTAATTTTAAAATTGAAATTTAAACATTAATTTGATTATTTTTGTATTTAATATATGAAGAATAGTAATTATTATTATTATTATTATTATTATTATTATTATTATAAAAAATGACATGTGGTGAGATTATAAGAAGATATATAGTATAATATGGGATTAGTGACTACAGATTTAGTATAATTTATAGATATAGATATCATTTTAGTGCATAAGTGAGAAAAAAAAAGTGTCAATTTATATTTTTGTTCAAATTTAAGAGGCATATTTATATATTCTTTCACTAACTAATTAGACAGTTAATGATAAAAATGAACTGATTTATCAACTTTTAAAATTTTAAATACATAAATAAGCTAAAAAATTTAAAAATAAATCTGTATCTTCACATAATTTTAGAGGCATATTTACATATTCTCTCCTGTGGCACGTGATAAAAATTTATAAAGCATAAGGCAAGATTATTCTCGTTAGTGGGCTGAGTTCTGTTTGGCATCTCCACCGTGTGGCGAAGAGCCGCTTGAAAGGCCTACACTCGTTTAAAGTCCATCCACTCATCAATGATAACAAATAATAATTCTGCATAAGATTTACTTTATTTATTCAGAATAAGAGATTTTGCTTAAAATTTTATGTGATGGATTCTCACAGAAACCCTTTTTAATTCTACAAAATTAATCAAAATCTTACAGTTCAAAAAAAAAAAAATCAAAATGCGAAAATGGAGGAGAACAGTAACAAATTAATTGTGGGTTCGCACTTTAACTTTGATTATTTTTTTATTTAATTTCATTTTTAAAAATATTTAAACATATATAAATTATTATAAATACTCTATATTTTAAATATTATTTCATGAAAATTTAAATATTAATATAAATAACACACATATATTATGTGGGTCAAATTTATTATATATAAATCAATTAAAAAATGATAAAAAAATTATATATTTATTGAAAATTACAAAAATATGATGACATGAAAACATATTAAACATTTTGATGAAATTGCTTTATATAAGCTAGGGCTGTACAAAAAGCCCGTGGTCCGAAAAATTCGGTCCGGCCTGAACCTATATTAGAGTCGGGCCACGGGTTTTAAAGTTCAACCCGAGCTATGCTTGGGTTGGGCCTCGGGTTGGGATAAAAATTTTCGAGCCGGCCCAAGATATTAATTTTTTTATTTTTTTAATTTATATTTTGGTAATTTATTTTTTTAAAAAAATTTAAATATTATATATAAATATTGATATAATAATTTATATATTATTAGATATAATTTAGTATAATAAATTTTTTAAATAATATTTATTTTTTTAATTTCAAAAAATCAGGCCTCCCTGACTCTGCCTGAATCCAGCCAGACCCAAAGTGGCCCGGCCCGACCGGGCTTCGGGCCGAGCCACGGGCTGCAAAATGTAGCCCGAAGAAAAGTTAGATCGGGCTTCAATCTGAAGTCAAACTCAGCCCGACCCGACTCGTGTACACCCCTCATATAAGCGTAAGTGTGAACTTATATAAATTTAGGTTTTAAAATAATTACCACTGTATTGAAAACTCTAAATATATAATTTTTAAATGAAAACTTTGTTTATGAAAAAAAAAAAAACAACAGCGACAACAACTGTTAAGTATGGTTGTGAAGTTTTTTTTTTTATCAATTAGTAATTATTTATTAATAGGCTAAGATATTTCGTTTTTTAAGGGATTTTTACAAAACTAAAATAAAAATAAAAAAAATTTCTATAATATGAATCTTAAAAAAATTTCAAAATTACTGAAATTTTTTTGAAATTACAATAATACTGTGTGAGTGTGACGTCATTTCTGTAAAGATTTCATCATTTTTTAGACTTCCACAAATAGTTTATATGTTGTGTATATATTGAGTTTATTACATATATATTAAGTTCTAACTAAAAATATTTATATTACCTTTATATTTTTTTTATAAATATAGTTTGTATATTAAATTTTAAGTGATAATATATATACTGCTCTTAATAGTAATGCAATATAATATATATGTTTTGAATATATTTTATATATATTTTGCATATATATATTACTTTTATATCATCTTTAATTATAATGTATATATCATATAAATATTGTTCATATATTAAATTTTAGGTGTGAATATATATTACTATTAACAATAATATAAATATGATATATATATATTATGAATGTATTATACATATATTATAATAATTTCAACGCATTACCAGAATGTAAAATAACTGTCAAATAATAAAAATCATAATAAAAAAAATTAATAACTAAACAAAGAGAATTGGTAGCAAATGAAAAAAAAAAACAAATAGAAGATAATAAAAAAATAAAAAATAAGAATCCTTGAAAGAAAAAGAGAAAAAAAAATAAAGAGCAAAAGAAAATCATAAAAAGATCAAAAGAAAATAAAAAAATATATTTGAAAAAATTAAAAAAATAAAAATTATGAATCCTAAAATTGAAACATGAAATCTAAAACGTGGTTATTCGTGTAAATTTTTTTAAATTAAAATTAATATATTTTTTATTAATTATATATAAAAAATAATTAAAATTTGAATCGATATTTAGACAGAATTAATATATATTTATGACTATCAAATCATGAGTTATTAGTTATTAAGGCTTTTTTTAAAAATATAATTAAGACTTAATCTATGTCAATTACATGCTAATTTATTGTTTACTGAGCCTAATTTATTGGGTTTAAGTTTTGGGGCTTTTATACAAGTACACTTTTTTGCAAAAATACTATAAATATATATATATATTTACATTTTTAGAAAAAAAAAAGGCCAAATTTTTTAAAAATACCTTATTCATTAATATTTTTTTAAAATATTTACTTTCTCACTACAAATAATATTTTACTTTAATTTTTATCATTTTTTTCAAACTTTATTATCAAATAAATATTTTCCATAAAATAAGAAAAAATAATATTTTAATTTATATTTCTAACATATAGAATGTATTAATTTTTATTAAGAAAAAATTATAATTTTGATTATAAATAACAAATAATGAAATTTAAAAAATATTAATTTTGTTATGTAGATGTTACGTGTATATTTTGTGTATGTTATGTTGATATTATAAATATTTGATAAATATTATGTACATATTGTGCAGAAATTGTGCGAATATAAAATTCTAAAAAATAAAGTTAAAAAATATTAAATAAATTATATATATTGTGTGTATGTTTGGTATATATTATATATGTATCTTATATATATTAAGTATATATTTATTTTTATGTATTTTGAGAATATGATAATAAAAATTGTAGGGTTTCGGCCCTCTTCATCACATATCAATAAGTTATGTGTGTGTGCTCGGATAAATATATTAGCATGTTTCAATAAAATTATCATAGTTTTATAAAAAATATGTCTTACCTCTATTTATTTATACATTAAAAAAATAATTGACTATATATGTATGGGGTGCGGCTGTCTTAACTTGCTAGGACTAAAGTTTTGAGTTTTCTCACTCCCCGTTAATAAATTTTATATGTATATATATTGAAATATATAAATTAGCAAATTTTTATAAAATTGTAATAATTTTATGAAAATATATGTAATATCTTTATTTTTTTCTAAGTAACAAAAAAATATATAAAAAACAAAACTGAAAAAAATCAAAAATTAAAGTAAAAAAACTTTAAAAAGTAAAAGGAGCAGCGAAATGCATAAAATATGAAAAAGGTCATCCGATTTCCGTAATTGATGTAATTTCCTCTTTTAAAGTTATATTAGACTCTTATCAATTAGATGCGGTGTGCCAATCAATTGAGCATAATTAATTAACTAATTTAAACCTAAAACTTAATTAAATTACTATGGTAGATGATAAATATGAGAGAGAGAATAAATTTCCTTTTTTTTAGGTTAAATTACTATGGTAGGTGATAAATATGAGAGAGAGAATATATATATATATATATTCAAAAAGTTGCGGTTGATTAAAATAAAACGCATGTTAGTCAATAACTAGTTGCTTTTAATTCTATAATATTCTATCAAATTGTGACGAAATTAGGTTGATTAAAATAGAAGACATATTATTTAATTATTAATAAATTTTTATTTATAATAGAAAAAGTATCTCTAAATTAATTTTTTTATTTCCAAGATTTTGAGATTTATTTAGTTGTAACGTTGTTATAAATCGAATTTAAATTTTAAAAATATTAAAAAATTTAAAAAAAATTCAATCCTTCCTATTTATAATTTTATTGACAAATTGAGGAATGTTGAATTGTACTAAATAATTAGAGAATTTATTTAATCTTAATTTATTTACATTTTTATCAAAGTATCGCTTGTCATATATCCCTTTTTTGCATTAAACTTCCTTTAATTGAAAATGTTTTACACGACTGAGACTGAATTACTGTAATTTGCATGAGATTAATTTTAAAATTACATCAAAGCATAAAAGGTTTACTCGTTAAATGTTTAACATCAAAGTATAAAAGGTTTACTCGTTAAATGTTTAAATGTTTAAAATTACATCAAAGTATAAAAGGTTTACTCGTTAAATGTTTAAATGTTTAAAATTACATCAAAGTATAAAAGGTTTACTCGTTAAATGTTTAACATCGTCATGTGGAACTAACCGCTTTTTCTCTTTTAAGTGTTTTTTTATTTTATTTTATTATAGATATATAAAGTTTTATGAGTTTTAACATAAAACTGTAGAAGAGAATTATAAAATATCATTTATATATAAATATTTGTATCTCGCTAAATTAATTTAAATTTATATTTAGTCGATCGACTGTAAAAATTATTTTTATTAGAGATTTGATGAAAATATATAAAAATATGAAGAATGATAACTTAGAAAAAAAAAATTAAAAGCAATAAATTATATATAATATTAACTTTTTTCATTCACATACAATACACACTATATAAACTTATATAATAAAATTCACATACCAAAAATTGCAACGTGAAATCACTTAAAAAAATTACATTCACAAAAATCTATTTTACTAATTTAATTGGATTTACTTATCATCTGAATTACAATTAGTTTGTTAAAGAACATAGGATTAACATTAAATTGATTTAAAATTAAGCCGAATTCTGTTAAACTTTGATGAGGTGTAAAAATAGAAATAAATTCTCTTAATGTATATATATATGTAATTCAATAAATATGAAATATTATAGCAGATAAAGCATATGTTTGATCATTAAAACAAGAATAAGAATTCTTATTCTAAATTCTAAATAAGAATTCTTATTTAGATGTTTGATGATTAGATAAGAATTCTTATTCTAAATTCTACAATTAAGAATTTGAGATGCATTTTGTAGCCCACTTGCCACGTCATAACAATAATATATAAAATTCAAAAAAAATAATGGCAAGAAAAGAAATGCATGGCCAGCAATGAGTTTAATAATATCTTTCAAAATCCATAAAAGCAGCCACTACATGTTTTCCAATTTTATAATGATATTTGGTAATTAATTAAATAATTAATTATCATCAGCATTATTAGTGCTTTCTTATACCGACAGCTATAAAAGATCCCACTTTCCAAAAGAAACCACTGATTGCCATTGTTTTCCAAAATTATTTAATTACTATTTTGAATAATATTTAATGATATAATTATAATATTAATATCTAAATTTTTTAATTTTTTAAAATATTAATTGAGTATTAAATTTAAAAATTATGTATAATTTAATTATTTTAGCCAATTGTAAATTAATTATAAATAAATATTATAGATATAATTATATTATTAATTTTTAAACTTTTTAAAATTTAATAATTAAATTATTTGATTTTTTAAAATATCATCTTTTATTAATATGTGTTATTTAATAAAATAATTTTTATTTTGTAATCATTTCAAATAACTAAATTATATAAAAAATTTTAATTTTAATATTTAATTGTTATTTTTTAAAAAATTAAATAATTTAATTATTAAAATTTAAAAATTTAGCCATTAATAATATAATGATATCCTGTTTAGTCAATAATTAAAATTAATAATTGAATTCTTGTATAAAATAAAGTTAGTATAATTATGCCAAAAAGACATCAATAATTCAAATTGGATTCCAATCGATTAAGTCAATAATGCACAAGACAGACCATCAAAATATACATATTGAAATGTCTTAATCCCTTTGATGTGATGACGATTGACAAAGACAATCTACAGCATTTATTTATTTATTTATTTTTAAATTAAAAAAAATTAAACGTCTAATAAGCAAGTACGACTTTTATGAATTTTATTATATTTTAAGAACCACATGACATACGCCATTGGTAGTGATTTTTATATTTGGCCTACTTAATAGAAATATATTGACATGTTACAATTAATATTTATTTATTTTATTATTTTTCATATAAAGTATCAATATCAGTACACCTTTTTTTTAAATTTTTTATCAAGTTAGTTTATCTAATTTATATTTTTTAAAATATTTTAACATACTCAAATTATATTATTATTATTTTTAAATTTAAATATTTTTTTTGATAATTATAAATATTAATATTAAAATACAAATCAAGTATATATGAATTAACAAAAAACAATATAACATGTTTTTAGTCTTTATAACTTTTAATTAGTATTTCAAAAAATGCAATTAGGTAAAACAAAATAATAAGTTAATTTTAAATAAAAATTTAATTTTTAATGCATAGGATAAAGATTTTTTAAACATTTTTTTATTTTATGTATTATATAAGATGGTAGTTTGTTTATAATAAAAATATATTTTTGTATATCATAATTTTTTTGACTTTTGACCTTTTCAGTTAGTGCTTGAATTAGATGCCATATATAATTAAATTAAAAATAATGGAAATGTATTGGTCATGATTAAGATAATATAATATATAAATGCTTGCCCAAATGATACGCTTTTAGTCATTCAGTTCTATTCGGCTACAACAAGTTTCATCAAAAGCATTTGTGATAAAAATAATAATTATTTTTTAGAAAAATACTAAGAATATATTCAAATCTTTTCAAATAGAGAATTTTTATATTAGTTTAAATTTTTTTTAAATCATTGAACATAATTCATAATAATATATTTTTTTGACACAATCAATAATAATATTATATTATATTTTCTAATTTGGAAGTGCTTGTTCAGGGGTTTAGGGCCTCCAGAAAGTTATGACTATTCTATAATATTTCTTAGTGAAATATTAATTCTTGTGGCGCCCCCCACACATGTTTATAAAAACATTAATACAGTTTATTTAGAATGTATAGTTAATTATATAAAAAAAGTCTTAATATACATCTGAAATTTCAAATTTTTTCACATATTAAATATGATATGCAATTAAATATGATATAAACTTCAATTCAAATCTAAGATATAAACTCATTTTTTTATTAAAATATTTGTAATTTTAATTACTTACATCTCCAAATAATAATTTATTGATAATTAATATTTTATTAACATTAATATATATGCAATATATAACAAATTATTATAAATAATTAATTAGTTTATTTAATTAATAAATTATTTATTAATACTATTCTTTTCTTTGGAGACATAGTTTCCTAAATGGTGGGTTTGGTTCCCACTTATAAAATTCCTACTATATAAGGTGACATTGACAGGTAACATGTTTGTTGTGTATACTTAGCATAAAGCTATTTTGCTTTATTCCTTTTGGGTAGCTAATTAATCTTTTGAATAATTTAAAATTATTATTTATTTATATTTTAAAAAAAGGAAATTATATATACTTTTCTCAACTGTCACAAAATGTTATATTCAAATCCACTTTTGCACGTCAATGCAACTTGTTATAAAAGTTGTGTAAAAAACTTATTGTAAAAGTTCAACCAACTATACCATTGAAGAATCTGCCATTTCTTTTCTCATATCATTTTCAATCATTTTAAAATTCTAAGGAAATTACAGCAAATGGAAAGAATATATATATATATATATATATATAAACAACTAAGCAACAATACCCTTTTACTATAAATGTCTAAACTTACTTCTGAATCTTTCAGAAGTGATAATAAATATAGAAATGGTTAGTTTATTTTCATGTATAAGAGCTCTCAATCAAGTAATTAATTAAGTGTTAAGAATTCTAACAAATTACAAACTGAATGTAATTTATTTTATCTGCAAAATATACTGTGTTACATATAAATTATTCATATACTTTAATAAAAATTTAGAAAATATAAAAAATATTTCGATATTAATAAATCTGAAATTCATGAAAAGAAATAAGATTTGTAATTTAGATTGATTTATTATCAAATAATAAAACTTAAAAAAATGGTAATTAGTGATGGTTTTCAGCCGAGGGTAATAAAAATTCTCAGTTTTTGCTGCGGTTTTTAACTGTCATAGAAGATTTTATTTAGTGACGAATTATATTATTTAGTGACAGTTATAACTATTGTAATTTATAAATATAATTTAACTTATGGTTTTATCAAAACGATGTCGTTATCATTTATTTGCTATCTTTTTATAATTACTTGTTATTTATCTCTCCAGTATTTTTTTCTCACGCACATTCTCTATCTCTATTTTCTGTTTTAAGTTCTCAAATTTTTTTAATTATCTTTGCTCGACAGGACATTAATAATTTTTCTGATTATAGTTTTACTTTTTATAATTAATCGCGATTTGCCATGTACTCATCTCATTAATAATTTAATTGCTATGATTTATAATTTTTTTATTTTTGTTTTTTGAATTTGTATTTTTTTATTGGAATTTCATATGTGGTTTAATAAGAATTTATTTTTTTTCTCTTTCATAATTTGGTTTTATATCATTTTCTTGCTTTGTGAGTAGGGACGGACATAGAGAGATCGTGGGAGGACAAACAATCCCCGTTATTCGACGGCTAGAAATACATATAGTAAGAGTGTTCTGGCCGCCGGCATGGAGGGCTCTGCAACGAGCGCCTCCCTGCTCGTTGTATAGCCGAACAGCGTGAGGGGTCGAAGATGACCCCTCACGCTTTTATTTTTTATTTTACAAAAATACTTCTAACTAAAACGGTGTCATTTCAGCCAAGAACTATATATATTTTTAATCAGTTATAAGTGAAACGACGTCGTTTCACTTATAATAGTTTAAAAAAGATAGAAAGAGGAGCTGCTCGAGCAGCTTCTCTTTCTCTGCCTGCGAGAGACACAGAGACCAGAGAGACGAGAGGGCAAAGGGTATCAGGCGAGCGGGGAGACGAACGGGCTGACTGTGCTTGCCGACAACACACGACACCGAAAAACTGACATCATTGGCCAACCGACGACTTCAACATGTTTTTATTTTTATTTTTTAATTGATTTATGTACTTTTTTTGTTTGAGATTAGGTTGAAGTAAAAATTATGATTTTTTTATAATTGATAAATGTAGTTTGTTTGAAGTTGGAATAAGTATTTTGATTTATTTGAAATGATTTTTGATGTGATTATATTGAATTCATTTGTGTATTTTGTGGTTAGGGAAAAAGGTGAATTTTAAGATTTTATTTTTTATTATAAAATTTATTTTATTTTGAGATTAACTAAGTATAATAATTTATTTAAAATAGTTTGTATTGTGATTGGTTGAATAATGAATTGATTTAATGTTTTGCATTTTAGGATAAATTAATTATAATTATAAATTAAAATATTGAATATAAAAAAATTAATATAAAGTGTGTTTAGTAAACTATAAATTTATAAATTAACTACTTAATAAATTTATAAATTAACTACTTAATAAACTAAATTTATTATAAATTAAACCAATTTATAAATTAAACATAAATAAATTAGTTTATAAATTAACTATAAATTAAATATTTAATAAATTAAATAAATTTATAAATTGAACATAAACAAATTAGTTTATAAATTAAATACTTAATAAATTTATAAATTAACTACTTAATAAACTAAATTTATTATAAATTAAATCAATTTATAAATTGAACATAAATAAATTAGTTTATAAATTAACCATAAATTTATAAATTAACTACTTAATAAATTAAATCAATTTATAAATTAAGCATAAACAAATTAATTTATAAATTAACTATAAATTTATAAATTAACTACTTAATAAATTAAATCAATTTATAAATTAAACATAAACAAATTAGTTTATAAATTAACTATAAACTTATAAATTAACTACTTAATAAATTAAACCAATTTATAAATTAAACATAAATAAATTAGTTTATAAATTAACTATAAATTTATAAATTAACTACTTAATTAATTAAACTAATTTATAAATTGAACATAAATAAATTAGTTTATAAATTAGATATAAATTTATAAATTAACTACTTAATAAACTAAACCAATTATAAATTGATCATAAACAAATTAGTTTATATTGTGAGTATAAAATAATTAATAGTTAAATATAAATTGAATATAAACTCTAAGTATAAATTTAATATAAAGTACTTATAAAAATAAAAAAAAATATGAACTAAACTCTAATTTTAACCAAAAGTAAACTAATTATATTTTAGAATAAAAATTGAAACAGATATAGATAAATTTGTGATAAAGACTAAAAGATTATAGAATGAACATGGTGAATCATTAAATATTTTGACTCCGACACCAATCCAGATATTTAGTAGTCATGCAAGTGTTAGGGAAACTAGTGATACAATAGGGCATCCGGAGTGTAGTTTTGGTGATATTGTGGGTAATTCAGGATTGCGTAAACCAATTGACGAATTTAATGTTAGAATTAGAGATAATGTTAGAAGACAATATGTGGCTAAAGGACATTGCCAACCATATGGCCATAATTTTCTTCAAACAGAATTTAAAAAAATTATGAGGAGTTTTAGAGATATTTGGTTCTTTAAATTTAAGTGGTTGGAATATAGTGTTTTCAAACCTGCATCATTTTGTTTATGGTATTATCTTTTTAGTTCGAATAAAGGATCTAAGCAGGGAGATAATCTCTTCACAGAAGTTGGATTTCAAAATTGAAAAAAAAAAGCCATGGAGAAATTTAATGAACATGTTGACAGTCCAAGTAGTCCACACAATAATGCTAAAATGTTATATGTTAGTTTCAAAAATCAAAGATAAAGTGTATCTCATGTCATATCTTCTCACATCCAAGAGTAAGAGGCTTATTACTGGACACATTTGACAGCTATTGTTGACTGTATTCGTTTTCTATTAGCAAATAGATTGGCTTTTCGAGAAAATGATAAGTCAGAAAACTCACTTAGCCGGAATAATTTTCTTAAACTTCTCAATTGGTATAGTCAACCTAGTATTGAAGTTGGGAATGTAGTTAATTCAAATGCTCCTAAAATAATCAACTCACTTCTCCACGTGTCCAAAAGCAAATAGTTAGTGTTTGTGCTTTAGAAACGACACTAGCTATTATTAAGAATATTGGAGATGATTTTTACTCTCTATTAATTGATGAGGCTCGAGATAATTCTGTAAATGAGCAAATGGTTGTAGTATTGAAATATGGTAATAAGTTGGGATAAATGGTTGAACGGTTAATTGGAGCGGTACATATGAGTGACACATCTGCTTTATCTTTAAAAAGTGCACTAGATGATTTATTAGCGAAACATGGGTTATCTCTAGGTAGAGTTAGAGGTCAAAGTTATGATTGAGCTTCTAATATGCGAGGTGAATTCAATGGGTTAAAGACTCTTATTTTAAATGAAAATTTCTCGGTAAGGTACATTCATTGTTTTGCTCATCAACTCCAGTGATTGTTACAACAACAGAAAATAATAGATTTGTGAGTAATTTTTTTTATTATGTTGCAATAATTGTGAATATGGTTGGAGCTTCATGTAAAAGGAGAGATGTTCTCCGTCAAAAACAGCATGATGAAGTAGTTCAACACTTGGAGAGATGAGACATTTAAAGTGGAAGAGACTTGCATCAAGAAATAAATTTAACTTGACCAGGAGACACATGCTAGGGTTCCCATTATCAAATAATTATGCGTCTTCTCTCTATGTATTTACCAGCGAAAGAGGTTCTTGTGAACATTTATAATGATGGTGTTGAACAAAGAAATCGAGACACAGTTATGGGCTTGATTGTTAAAATGAAAAGTTATGAATTTATTTTCATTGCTTTCTTAATGAAAAAGCTTTTAGGTATGACAAATGATCTATCTCAAGTTTTACAAAGTAATGATCAAAATATTGATAATACGATTCATTTGATTGCAACTGTGAAATAATAATTGCAAAGCTTCAGAGAGAATGGATGGGATGGATTATTGAACGCTGTTAATGACTTCTGTATAGATCATAATGTTACAGTACCTAATATGGAAGATAATGCAGATTATCTGCGTTCCAAGCGTGTTGGTGTTCCTATCACTTATTATTACTACTTTCGAGTGAAGATATTTTATCAAGTATTCTTTTATCTTCGTATTATCATATTTATCTATTTATTATTCTATAATCTAATTTTTGTTCATTCACTTCAGAGTTATTGATTTCATTGCTCAAAAAATAAAAAATCGCTTTACAGAATCAAATATTGAATTACTTTTATGCATTGCTTGTTTTTCTCCTAAAAACTCATTCTCCAATTTCAATCTATCTAAATTACTTCGTCTTGCTGAACTATATTCATATAATTTCTCCATCACCGATCGGATGATACTTGAAGATCAATTTAATACCTACATTGTTGATGTAAAAAGGAATGTAGCTCTCTCTAACATCAATGACATTGGAGCTCTTACTCAGAAAATGGTTGAGACAAGTTATGAAACTGTATTTTTTTTTATATATCTGCTAATCAAGTTGGCTTTAGTCTTACATGTTGCAACTACTACTGTTGAGAGAACTTTTTCAGCAATGAACATTATCAAGACGGATTTGCGTAACTATTAGAGCTGGGCCTAACTCATCCTGAAAACTCGAATTGACAAGAAGAGGATTGCCCAGTCTTATAGGTGACTGGAGCTGCTCATTCCTTACCGATATGAAATTCACATTCCCAACATCCCCCATCAAGTGCAACCGGACCTTTCGGTTGACACTTGCTAACACAAGCCCGTTTGGGCGAACCGGCTGACATCTCTTCATCAGCTTCGATCATGTGGGGGTTTGACTCAGGATCTAGCCCGTTTGGGCATTAATTGCTCTGATACCATATTAGAGCTGGGCCTAACTCATCCTGAAAACTCGAGTTGACAAGAAGAGGATTGCCCAGTCTTATAAGTGACTGGAGCTGCTCATTCCTTACCGATGTGGGATTCACATTCCCAACAGTAACAGTATAAGAGATGATTTTATGACAGACTGTTTAGTGTATTTTGTGGAAAAAGATATTTTTAAAAAAATTAAAAACGAAGCTATTATGCAACGTTATGCAAACTCTTAGGATACAATTATTATCTCTTAATCTTAGTCAATCTTATAATACATATTAATTATTGAACTATTGTAATATTAAATGTTTAATTTTATGTTGAATATTTTAAGAATTTTTTCTGTGAAATTTTTACCCTCCCTCAGTGAATTTCTAGTTCCATTACTGTTTGTGAGATCTGAAAAATTTCTATTTTTCTATACCCAAAATATTCAATCGTGCATTGAATTTGTCTAGTAATTTTGTATTGATGCAAAATTGCTTTCATATCAATTGTCTCCCAAATTTCAACTTTTAATCACACGATAAATGTCTGGTTAGAATTTAAACGACTTGATTGGATTTGAAAAATTAAACGTTTTAAGTTATTTTTTTACTTGAGTGGGCCAAATTTGATTTAATTTGAAATTAATCCGAATAAGTTAAAAAAATCAACATTAAATTTATTGTTAAATAATAAAATTAAATTTATATTTTTAATGATGTATATATATATCTAGTATAAATTTATTTTAAATTTATTTATTATTTAATATTAGTTTTTATATAATTAGTTTGTATATATTTAAGAAAAAAATAAACTTTCCCTTATTTGCTATAGATAAAAGGCACAACTGAATATTTTGTGTAGAAAAGCAAATGTTTTTCAGATTTCACAAAGCAAGAAAATGATATCAAATCAAATTATGAAAAAGAAAAGAAAATAGAAAACACAAAAATCCTATTGCTCAATATTATCAAACCATTATGAAATTCAAATAAAAAAACAAATTTAAAAATAGAAAATAAATTCAACATATATCGCGATTAACAATAATCAATGAAAGTGAAACTATAATAAGAAATGAGAAGATTATTAAGGCTTTGTAAGTGAAGATAATCAAGAGAACTTAGAGAAGGAAAAAGAGATAGACAATAAAGAGATAAAGAATGCGCGTTCTTAAGTATAATACATAATCTCACATTGATTAAATATAGAATGTGTTGGGAATGTAAATCACACATCGGTAAGGAATGAACAGCTCCAGTCACTTATAAGACTGGGCAATCCTCTTCTTGTTAACTCGGGTTTTTAGGATGAGTTTAAGACCAGCTCTAATATGGTATCAGAGCAATTAATGCCCAAACGGGCTAGATCCTGAGCCAAACCTCACATGACCGAAGCTGATGAAGAGATGCCAGCCGGTCTGCCCAAACGGGCTTGTGTTAGCAAGTGTCAACCGAAAGGTCCGGTTGCACTTGAGGGGGGATGTTGGAAATGTAAATCCCACATCGGTAAGGAATGAACAGTTCCAGTCACTTATAAGACTGGGCAATCCTCTTCTTGTTAACTCGGGTTTTCAGGATGAGTTTAGGCCCAGCTCTAATAGAATGTCGAATGAGCTTATATATAATTGGATTCTCCAATCTTAAAAGCTAGCTTTTGGAGTTAGCTCTTCTAAGAAAATATAACCTTTTAATATTTCTACATGGTATTAGAGCTAAATAATACTTGTATTCCTCTTCTATCTCAATTTCTCTTCTATTATAATTTATACTATAATTTCTCCTTCAATTTTTGATATGTGTCGGTGGGTTTCATTCGCCCAATGATGGGTTTTCAAATTTATTCTTCGTTCAATATGGGATGTTCATCTGACTTTTTAATATTTCGCCTGGTATGAAAAGTCCCTCAAGCTGTAAATTCTTTTGATTCAGTCTATATCATAAATTTGCAAGTGTCAACTAAATTTATCAAAAATTCTTTTAGTCCAATTGTCACTTGAGGAGGGCTATTAAGTATGATACACAATCCCATATTGATTAAATATAAAATATTAAATGAGCTTATATATAATTAAGTTGATCAACCTTCTAAGCTAGCTATTAGGATTGGCTCTTCTAAAAGTATATAAGTTTTTAATATTTCTACATTCATGGGAAAGAGATACTAGAGAGAGAGAGCATAATTAAAAAAAGATAACAAATAAATGGAAATCTATGAATTGCAGCAGTTACAATCATCACAAAATAATATAATTCGTCATTAAATAAAACCATTATATGACATTTATAAAACTGTGGCAATAATAAAACATAGCCACAATTTTATTAATTGGCACTAAAAAATCATCACTAATTACTTTTTTTTTGGTGGTGATACAGGAAATCTTAATTTCATTTTAGCAGGTAGAGTTTCATTACAAATCGTTGGTTCACGTTACCTCTGTATTTGGGCCTCGCATTTATATGAACTGAAATAATAATAATCGAACTTTAATTTTTCTTCAATTAATTCTCTATGCTCCTTATAATAATTCAGACAATTCTTATATAATAAGCTAATTTTTAAAATTGAGTTAGATTTAAATTTATTTTTTTAATGTGCTATCAAAGTCACAATTTAATCTCTTAATATTGAATCACCCGTAAATATCTAATCCTGCAAATTTTATATTTTAAATTTTTCACATGTGCTCAGACATAAATTTAAGAGGATGTATTAAGTATCACACATTGATAAAATATAATAAATATATACTTCTTATAATAGCTTAAAGAATCTTAATTTCATAAGTTAGCTTTTAAAATTGAGTTGGGCCTAAGTTCATTTTCTCAATATTATACGCATAATATCCATTCGCGGTTGCTTAATTAGCTTAATAGCATTCAAATATCCTCCTTTTAAACAGGTTAACTAATTTCCTATATTATTATTATTATTTTCTAATATCCTTCAAATATCCTCTTCTTTTTTGGAATCTTTTTCTTCGTTGTCTTGTAATTTGTAGGAACAGACAAAAAGGTCCGATGGGTGAAAGAAAAACAATATATATGATAATTAGATCTAAACTAAAATCACTGATTAATTTCTTTAGTTGTTTAGCTACTAAATAATGTAATTATTATGTTTTAACTATTAAAAACCAGGGAAATATCAAAAGAAAATCAATTTTTTTGCATGAAAATGCCTAAAGATCCGTTGAGACTCTAAAATTACAAAGGAACGATTTAACTGTGGATTGTATTATTTTGTAATATTAAGAGTTTAAATTTGAAAAAAAAAATCTCATTTAAAAAGATGACCACCAAACTATATAAGAGAGTTAACCAGCCAATATTGTCCATAGCTGATAAGTTTAAATTGAGACAACAAGCAGTCTTTTATGGGATTTAAACTCGTGACCACATAGTTTTGGAGCTCGCTACTTACCACCTCAGTTAGGGATTACCCCCTAATACATATAAATTTTTCTTTCTAACTAATATAATTAATTTTTTTAATTATTGTAAAATGAGATATGAGCCTATTAATTTAAGACAGGTGAAATATTTATATATTTAAATTATATAATTTTATGACATAATATATATACATACAAATTAGATAATAAATTTAGATATGATTTATTTTCTTAATATTATTAAAAAATATATTTTAATCTATTACTATCTTGGGTTGTAAAACAAGCCTCATTTTGAAAGATATCTGTTTTAGTGACAATAATTTCTCTCTTATAATGAACTTAAAATTAATATGTCCAAATACAAGGTTCCAATAGGAGAAAGAATTTTTATTATTGAAAGAAATAAATAAATGAAAAGCAAATATTGAATAATTTGATGGAAGAGAAAGTCCAGCACTCCATTTGTGAAAATGTCTAATTAATTTTGACAAACAACACTCTCTCTGTCATACTTTGTATTAGATTTCATTTTCTACGTGTCCAATTGATTTTGATTAAAATTGTTGAATTGTGATTAGGCTTGTTCTTGCATCCATCATTATTATTCCTAGACATGGGCTCCATGTAGAATTTGTGTTTAAGACCCACATTTTTAATACTAGAATCTATGTAGTTGCCACTTGCCCCTGACCCTTTTCAATTAAATATAAATATTTTCTCATAATATTTAATCAATAATTATTTTACCAAATTATCAATTAATTAGTAATACTACTTTCTTGTCAAGTTTTTTAGGTATTTTTTCTTTTTCTATATAGTTCTGTTTTTTTTTTTCTGAGGTTTAAAAATATTGTCAACTTTTAGCAGTCGATAGCCCTAAATGTTCTAATCTTCTACTTTTGTTTTTTTCGTTTTAGCATACATCTTTCTTTTAACTTAGTATTTGTTGTTTGGTATATAGATATTGCAAGTTTTTCCTTTTTTTTTTTTAATATCAAGATCTTCCTGTGAGAGTTCCTGTATTGAATACTACGGTTATATATTGCTTATCTCAATTTCACAAGTTTTTTTGTAATTTTTTTGATATCTTGAAGATTTCAGAAGCAACTCAATCTCCATACACAAAATCTATTGCACCATATTTCTATGTATTTCCTCAATGATTGTCAGTTTAACAAGCATATTTTTTGTTTTAGAGGTTTTAGTTGTAGCCTCCTTTAGCCAAAACTTTATTGATTATACTTTTATCTTCAGAATTCCTTACCCCATGTTGAGAGCTTTTTTTTTCACCTCATCTTTCACAGTCATAACATTTTAAGTATGTTGATGGTGTTTGGTTCTTTTTTAGAGCAACGTTTCTATCTGCATATCTATTTGGCCTTTATATTTTCTTTACTATGACCTATGTTCTTTTGGAGTTACTTCGGTAATTAGTAGTATAGACTTTTCAATCAAATATTATATCAATTCTATTTATTTTTGTGCCTCTAATGATCTTCCAAGGCATTTTTGGACTTCTTTGTATTTCTTTTCCTCTTTAATGGAACCTTATCAATTAACTTGACATAAGTTTTCAATTCAAAATTTTCATATTTTACATGTAAGAAAGTCCATTACTTGAATAAAATTTATTAAAAAATATGTTTTTATCATATAGTCACAATCAATGTTATTAGAACGGGATCAAATCAGCCATGAATCGGACCCAAGTAATTAAAAAGTCGATTCTATCATCAATCCGATCTAATTTTTTATTATATTAATCTAATTTTATTATATGAAAAATATTGAAAATGATTTAAACCCACACAACTCAACCGATTAGTCGGCTGATCCATATGTTAATTTGCGTACAAGCATGTTCAAACCCGCAACCGGAAACTGTTTCCATATCACCTATCGTATTTTCGGTTCGGTCCATCTCTATCATCCGGATAATATTGAAACCATATTTGACTCAGAAGAGCCAATCAATTACCGGCGAAGCGGTTAACCAAGGGTCTCCTCCACAAATTAACTTTATTTAATGAATATTTAATATTACAAAAATACTAATTGTAATTACTTTAAAAAATAATTATTGGACAATCTATTTTTTATTGATTAAAAAATATTTATTATAATATCACTTTTTATAAATAAACTTATAATACTCTCTCTGTTCTACAAAAATTGTCCACTTTCATTTTTTTTATAAAATTTTTTAAAAAATACAATTAATATTTTTATAATTTTATTTTTTACCCTTATTTATATATTTATTTTACTTTGAAAATAGTTTAAACTCTCATTAATTTTTTATTTAAAGTGTGAAATTATTAGAGTATAAAATTAAAAAAATATAAAATGCATTATATAAATAAAAGTGGACAATATTTTAGGATATTCTAAAATAGAATAGTGGATAATTTTTATAAAATGGAGGGAGTAAATATTTTTTAACTAATAGGAGAGATATTATCTAACAATCACTCTCTAAAATGACTGCAATTAATATTTTTTTTAATATTAATAGCACTTTTCAAAAATAAATTAAACAGTAGATTTTTAAACAAAATTAAACAGTAGATTTTCAAACATATTTTATGTTTCTAAAACGAATTAATCGTAAATTTTAAAATATATTGTAAAATATCTTTCAATACTTTAGTGCTAAAAAACATTCTTTTTTTATTTTTTACATTTTCAAAAATTTATTACTTTTAAAATTATTATTCCCTTTTTATTGTATTATCATTTTAAATTCTAAAATTGTTTTCATATATTAGTTGTCAAAAAATATTAAGAAAATTTTGACTCGTAAACTTTGGCTCTCGAGCCAATCCGAGTTTAAAAAACTTGATCCCAAAATTATTTTGACTGATTGATCATATGCTCATTTTTATTTTTTTAAAAGTATTATAATTGAGGAAAGAAAGAATTGAATCTAAATCTATTTAAGAGATGTGTATTTGTCGGTTATACTTGGGCTTGCATTTTAACTTATTAATTAAGAATATAGTTGGCTGTGTTTTATTGTTGGAATAAATGCCAAAAATAAAAATTAAAACTTTCAACATTATTATAATTTCAAATTATTGATCATTGAAATTTCAAACACTATAGAATAAGCACTAATATATATAAGGGTTGATTATAAAAAAATACCCGGTAATATAGTGTTCAACCGATCAAAAAATATAATTGAAATTAAAAAATAAGTTTACGTATTAATTTTTTGAAAAAAAAATTGATAAAAATGAAAATAGAGATAAAATTTGAGTATCTTTTTATAACTAACCTAAAAGAACTTTCAGCATTGTTATAATTTTAAACAGTTAATAATTCACAATTGAAATGTTGAAAATCGGCTCTCAATTTCTGATTAGCTGGTATTATTATATATACACTAATTTTTAAAATTTTTAAACAAATTAAAATTTTAAAATGCTAGAAATAGAATCTAACTTTCTTTGCATGGTATTTTTCAGGTCACGTGCGTGTTTTAGAAAATTGATACCTACCTTATTTACTCAGTCCGGTCCCGGGTTTTGTGGGTTACCCATCAATCTTCTATGGATGAATAACAGTCAGGACCAAACTTTCTGAGAAATACAAGATTGATACATCGAGTTACCGAGGATGCAGGAACGCAAATCGAGCTGTGTGTCGATAAAAAATAGATATCTAATACAATAATCATATAAAATTAATACACATAATTCTCGTTATCATCTTCAGGAGTTGTCTCCTCACTCTTTAACTATAAATAAAGATAAAACTCTACAAATAAATGAGACGAATCATAGCATCCGAACCCGAATTCAAGAGATATAACCGAAGTTTCCCTTGTCATCAATAATTAATTATAGATATTTTGGTTAAATCATTTTTAATGAACTCAACTCAGCCTGTCAATAAAGAATTAAGTGATAGATAATATTTCCTTTTCATTCAGAAAAGGAGAGCTGATGAATATAATTATACAATCCAGGAAATATCCAAATTAATCTATATCTTTCAAAAATATGAGCAAAAAATTTATGTCAATATTAAAATATTTCATAAGAACATATATATGCAAATAGTTGTATTAGTTAATTGTATAGGCTTCAGTAATGGTTTTTTTATTGTATTGGTATGGAAGGAAAAAATAAATCGTGATTTTATTGCTTATAGAAATATGCAAATATTATCAGATGATGAGTTAATGCATAATTTCAATAATGATTTTTTTGTGAGGGCTCAATAATGATTAATTAATGCTATTTACTATTTAGTTAAATTAGCTTTAATATGTTAATAAGTCCTTAGTATTTTGCTTGTTATTAGTTCCTGAATTAGTGTGTTTTTATTGCTAAAATGTAATTGCAATAAAAAATAAATAATCAAAATTCATTTATATTTTATTACTTTATATATTACAAGAAACTACAAAAATATATTTTTTTTTTCAGTTGATTTTGTTAATATGAGGAAAGAGTATTCAATTTCAGGTTTATGAGCCGAATGTACACTTCTTGTGAATATAAAATAAATAATTTTTATAAAAATAAAAATTAATAAATTATTTAAGATTTTTCATTCAAAATCTCTCATTTTAAGTTTTTTTTTTTTTAAATCTCATCTAAGAAGTGAAATTTTGAAAAAATCACTATAATTAATTGAGAATTTCATAGATTAATTAATTCACAAAAAACCCAATAATTTCATAGTTTTTAATTTCATGACAAACATATATTTGAGTTAATAATTTATAAACAAAAATTCCAAAATTTTAATAAATTTCATAAATTTTAACGTATTGTATTCAAACAATCGTCACTACAAAAATCTGAGTCTTTCCCGGCGGTTATTTAGCGGCGATTTTATAAGTCGCCTCTAGCATATTAATGATATCTGTTAGTGGCGTATGTTAGCGGCGTCCAAATAAACCGCCGCATATAACTAAAATATCTAATATCCGTCCAATACACATTCACACGTTCCATCCTCATTCACGTTCCATCCTTCAGTGAATAAAGGAACAAAGTAATTGTAATTATTTTCTTTCCATCAAGCCGTTCAGTGAGTAACAAAACCCTTATCATATTCAGAGACTCCATCAAGCCTAACGCAGAAACTCCATCAAGGTAAATAACAAAACCCTAACGCAGAAACTCCAACAAGCCGTTCCATCGTTAAAATTCCATCAAGCCATTCCTTCAAAATCCGTTGAAATCATCAAAATCATCATATTCAGAGATCATCACGTTCAGTGAGTAAAGGAACAAAGGTAACTGTTCTTCTTTTCTTTCCGATCCTTTTGTCACTTAGATTCCATGGTTTCATTTCATTGACATCAATGAAATTTGTTACATTAGGTTTCAAGAAATCCCAAATTCTGCAATCGTTTTCTGCAAAATCGTTGATGCTTTCCAATCGTTTTCTGCAATCGTTTTCTGCAAAATCGTATTCTGCAATTTCTGCAATCGTTTTCTGCAAAATCGTTGGTCCATCTGTAATTGTAAGTTGTTTTTGATGGATATGATAGGAAAATAATCAATTAATTATGATTGGTCAAATTTGATTGCCAAATTTGAGATTGAATATATTTATGTCTTTTTTTATGTTTAATTAATTAACTATTCTGCTTTTCTTTTCTTCTGAATTGTGCTTCTTCTGTGTTCATTGATGATTGCTGTTTATTTGAAGCTTTTGATCCCCTTTTGGATTTGAAGCCAAACTTTTCCTATAAAAAACTTCAGGGTGATACCCTTCTTTTTTTTTTCTTCATTTCAGTAGTAGTTTAGGTGATTCATTTTTCCACATTTCTGTTTGATTGATTGGTTTGTGATCTAATTCTATGAATACAATCAATATGAAGGCTAACTGTCCCAAATTTTATCATTATTATCATTGACTCGTTGCTCTGTCCACCGGCCTTGGTTTTTTCTTCTAAAACTAAAGCATTAACTAGGCTCAACTAATATACTTTTAGATGCTCAACTATATCTCCTTTTTTACAGTAATTTCCTTCCAAAAAATAACAAGATTCAGCTGTTCCCTTAACCAATAAACCTTTAGAATTTTTTGGTCTAAAAAATTACATCATGAATTTTGCTATAAGCTTAGATGTAAATATCTAATATCCAATCAATAACCAGTGAATTATTAATTTCATAATAAAGAAAAGAAAACAATTTTAAATATATTTGAAGTCAACTATTGCCTTAATATTTGATGGAGTGTACTAGCATTTGGGTTTGAAGTTGTTTGTATGTATAATGTTAGCTCTTGTTTGTATGACCTCAAATATTTTGTATCTAATCTCATTGTAAGTAAATTAAATGAAATGTTAATTATAAAGTTTATTTTTTAGAAAAAAAAAATCAACTAATGGGCTGTCCATGTATTTGTCACAAAATTGCATAAAAAAAACAAATGTAGCAGTCTTCCAGTGAATGCTTTGTATGTTTATGCTCTTTTTAATTTTTTTGTTTTTGACTATTTGGGTAGGAAAATTTGAAAAACTGTTGGCTGCTTTGCTATTAGTTTATGGATTTCCGAGCTGTAATATATTAAATTTCATAAACTAATAAGATAAGCTAGGATTGATTATTATTCTTAATTACTATAAGATAAGCTAGAATTATTATTATCATTATGTCTCTATAATTTCCAAGAAGCATTATCAATTTTTATTATTATGGTATCTTCATAATACAAAACAGTTAGATAAAATTGGATATGATATGATAATTGTCTCAAATCATCTTGCAAAAACTGATTTTCTTTTTCTTGAAATTGCATGATTTTATGGCTTGGGATGGTGTTGTGTGTGTTGTTATAGTCAAAGTTAGAATGATGGTGAAGAATCCTAGTATGTAGTTACATTGATTGGAATCAACTGTACATTCTTTGTTTGATTAAAAATGCTTTTAGAACCAACATCTTTCCCTCTTTTAGTCCATATCCAACTTGTAATTGATCATAAAAAAATAAATATCTGAACTACTTTCTAATTTATTGTGATCTTCATAAAATTAAGCTTCATTTACCCTTTTTCTTATCTTCTTAAGACCAAAACAAATATGAGGTCTGTAAAGGTGTTTAATTGGTTTATGTTATTAATGTGTTCTTCATGATTTTACTGTTACTTTTATGTTTCTGCTCTTTTCTTAGTGGAACTGGTTAGTACATAAGAGAATATGTATAATTTTGTGTCTGATTTCAGTTGGTGTGTTGATTAAATTGAGAAATACTTGGAAAAGTCTTTGTTTGATTGGGATGTGCTAGTTTAATCTCAAGATTCTGTTTAATATATGCTATTGTTTGATATATATATAGGAATCGATTCTACCATCCTACAAGATCATTGCCACAGATTCTTTGCCTGTAATCTGATTTTTCTCTCAGCTTTCAATATCGTCCTTCCAGGTATTACTTTCCTTCCTTTATTCCAGGTATTATAATGCTATTGCTTGGTTTTTTCCTCCTTTTTTTTTTTTAACTTGGGGTCACATAATCATAATCAAATATAGTTTGGTGGTAGATGTATATTGCTCTATTTAAATCTCTAGTTGGAATATTAAATATTAACCGTCATATATATAATTAATGAAAAAAACTTGGAGTCAATAGAAATAAAGAAAGAAAGAAAGGATTAAAAAAATATTGTCTTTTTCAATCTAAATTTTGCTATTTTACTATATTTTGAGGTTATAGGTTTGATTGCATTGTGGTTTGAAATAGAATTCAAATATTAATAAAATTCTTAATACTCTTCATTTTCATGTATAATTAATTTTTTTTAAAAAATTATTGCTTTTTGCTTATGAAATAAAGCTTTAGCTATAGTATCGATGAGATTATTACCATGGTAATGCTTCAATCATTTTGAGTTAGTTGACCTAACTTTTTTCTTCCCTAGGTTCTCAATGCTATGACATTTATGCTTTAATTATTTTGTACTTCAATTGGCTTTATTTACTTTTTTCTCTTGCTGAATTTTAGTAGCTTTAATACTTAAAACTTAATTGTTCGGTTGCACATTAGTGTAAAATATTATAGCACCAGTGTCATCTTTTAGCCTACTGCATTATATAACATGAGCTTTTTGCATAAGTTTCTATGACTTTTAAATTATGTGGTTTAAAGTTTAATACTTCCACTCTTTTTTTTGTGTTTGTGATTTTTGTTTAGGTATTGTCATTTTTAACAACATTGCGAAAATGGATAAGAGTTGGATAAATAAGCCTAGATTTAGTAATGCTTATAAAGATGGGGTTCGAGATTTCATTCAATTTGCTATTCATAATGCTTCTAGTAGTGGAAAAATGATGTGTCCATGCATTCGGTGTGTTAATTGTACACTACAAACTCATGACGTTGTTAGAGAGCACTTAATTTGTGATGGTTTTATGAGAGGATACACAACTTGGGTATTACATGGGGAGGAGTTATCTTCTAATGTGGGTGCTACATCTTCTCCTTTAAATGTTTCCCAAAGAAATGAAGCTGAGCATGTGCCAACTCCTGATAACTTAAGTCCTCCTAGGTTGCGTGACAATATGGTAGAGTTGTTGCGCGATGCATTACGTGACAATGTTCCATCTAGTAATGACATGCCAATAGATGTGAGGCTTGTAGAAACTTGCTTACAAGATGCCGTTGAGGAAGAAATCCAAAATAATCCAATTGGAGTAGAGCAATTAGAGGAAACATCTGATAGAGAAACTATTGATATGCATAAATTTTTAAAAGAAGTGGATACAGAGTTATACCCAGGGTGTAAGTCTTTTTCCAAATTATCCTTTCTTATTCATTTATATCACTTAAAATGCTTGAATGGATGGACAGGAAAATCATTTGGCATGCTTCTTGAGTTATTAATAGATGCATTCCCTGATGGAACATCTTTACCTAAATCTTTTTACTAATCCAAAAAAATAATACAAGCATTAGGTCTTAATTATGAGAAGATCCACTCTTGTGAACACGATTGTATGTTATTTTGGGGTGAGAATAAGGATGAGGAATCTTGTAAAGTTTGTGGATCTTCTCGGTGGAAAACAAACAAGGAGAGCAATGAAAGGATTAAAAAGCCAGTTAAAGTATTGCGGTACTTCCCATTAATTCCAAGACTGCAAAGGATATACGCTTCAGCTGAAACCGCGAAGGACATGCTATGGCATGAAGATGGACGTAATAAGGATGGATTGTTAAGGCATCCTGCTGATGGAGAAGCTTGGAAGGCTTTTGATGCTCGTTATCCTGATTTCTCTTCGGATTCGCGTAATGTGAGGCTTGGTTTGTGTAGTGATGTTTTTAGTCCTTTTGGAATAATGTCTACTAGTTATAGTACATGGCCAGTTGTGCTAATACCTTATAACACTCCACCTTGGATTTGCATGAAGCAATCTTCATTTATCTTGTCAATGATTATTCCAGGAAAAAATAGTCCTGGGAATGATATTGATATTTACTTACAGCCTTTGATTGCTGAATTAAAAGAATTATGGGTTGGTGTCCCAACCTTTGATGCTTTTAAGAAAGAAAGGTTTTCCTTGCGTGTTGCATTAATGTGGACGTTAAATGATTTACCTGCTTTAGCAATGTTGTCTGGTTGGAGCACTAAAGGCAAATTTGCATGTCCTTGTTGTGCTTCATCCACTAGTTCAATATGGTTGAAAAATAGTAAGAAACAATGTTATATGAGTCATCGTAAGTGGCTACCTGAGGATCATATATTTCGTAAACAAGCTGAATATTTTGATTCAACTGAGGAGTTACGGGTAGCTCCTGTGAGATCTACTGGTACTGATGTGTTGAAACAATTACATGGAATTCCACATATATATGGCAAGCAGCACAAAAAGAGGAAGAGGAATAAAAATTCAGACATGCAAAAGAGGACAATAGAACAAGATGTTGGATTTAATGAAGGAAATGATGATTCATTAATAGGGTGGAAAAAAAGAAGCATTTTTTTTGAATTATCTTATTGGCAATATAACTTGCTACGCCACAATCTAGATGTGATGCACATTGAGAAGAATGTGTGTGACAATTTTCTAGACACTTTCTTAAATGTTCCTGGTAAATCGAAAGACAACTTGAATGCTCGCCTTGATTTGGAGGATTTAGGCATTAGGAATGAATTGCATGTTCAAAAATGTCATGATGGTAAACAGAGATTGCCTCCAGCCTCTTTTACCTTAACAAAAAAAGAGAAAAATGTCTTATGCAGTGTTCTACAAAATGTCAAAATGCCTGATGGTTATGCATCCAATATTTCAAGGTGTGTTAGACTTCAAGAGAATAAAGTTATCAATCTTAAAAGTCATGATTGCCATATTTTGATTCAATACTTGCTTCCAGTGGCACTAAGATCATGTAGTCCATCAAAAGAAGTGATTTCAATCGTCATTGAAGTGGCTTCTTTCTTCAAATCAATATGTTCGAAGGTAATAGATATTAAAGATCTTGATAAAATTCAACATCAAATCATACTGACACTTTGCAAGATGGAGAGAACTTTTCCTCCATGATTCTTTACTATCATGCCTCATTTAATGATTCATTTGGTGGAAGAAATTAGAATGGGTGGTCCAGTGCAATACAGATGGATGTACCCCTTAGAAAGGTACTTATATACATTACATTTATATTTCATCTTTGATCTATGCCTTTTACAATGTTTGCAAAATTATAATTGTTCATTTAAATAGGTCTTTTGTAATTTTGAAATCAATGGTACGTAATAAGGCTCAACCTGAGGGTTCGATTGCTGAAGGATATGTAGCTGAAGAGTGTTTAACATTTTGTTCAAGGTATCTTGAAGGAGTTGAGACTAGATTTAATCTTCCTTTAAGGAACCCAGATCATCCATCTAAAAAAGTTAGATATTTGTTTTCAAGTTTGGGTAAACCAATTGGAAAAGCTGAGGATGGAATTTTAGATGATTTATCATTGATGCAAGCACATCGTTATGTGTTACGCCATTCAGATACAATAGAGCCATTTCGTCAGTGAGTATATTCATGCCTCATTTGATATATTCATTTAATATTTATATAGATATAGATTCATTTTTAATTTGCTATTCAATGTAGAGAGTTCATTGATCTTGAAAAAAGAAGACGTAGACGAGGTACACGTCTTGACAACAATGCTATATATAGACTGTTGAATGAAAAGTTTCATGATTGGTTTCAAAATAGGGTAAGATTGATTTTCTTTTATATGTAATGGAAATTATTTACACTAATATATTATATCTTATATTATATATTATATTTTATGTTTAGGTTTTGGCAAATTCTGATTCATCCATTTCAGAGGATATTTTGAGTATTGGTAGAGGGCCTAATAAGGTTGTGAGGAGATTCTCTGGATATATAATTAATGGGATTCGATTCCATACATTGCGACGAGAGGATCAACGAACGACATAAAATAGTGGGGTTGTAAACACACCATAAACTGGAGGGTTGGATTATTTTGGGAGGTTAACTGATATTATAGAATTAAATTATTTCGATAATTTTAAGGTGGTTTTATTTAGATGTGATTGGTATGATGTCTATCATCCTACCGGAATCAAGTGTGATGAATTTAGATTCACCCTTGTAAACTTCTCTCGCTTGATACATACTGGTGACAAGGCAAATGATGATCCTTATGTATTCTCTTCCCAAGTTCAGCAAGTATTTTATGTGCAGGATCCTAATAATCCTAATTGGCATATTGTTATAAAGGTTAAACCTCGAGACTTCTACGACATGGGCAAAGATCAAGTAGTAGATGATTCTACTGATATTATAAATGACATTGGTCATATTGCTAGTGTCGCTGAGAACCCACAATGGGTTAGGAATGATGTAGGAGAAGAAGATGTTATCTATGTGTAACTAATATTTAAGGTTTTTTTGCTTAACATACTATGATTTTAATTATTACTTATATTTTTTATCCATGCTATATTTTATAATTTTATGTTAACTTATATTTTTCATTTCATACTAGCCTAGACAATGTCTCAACGAAGTAGAAGTGTGCGAGATTTGAGAACAGTGACAGCTAGTTCAGGATCTCAGGAGCAAGTTGAAGAGGATCAACAAACAAATGACCAACCCGACATAGAAGCTTCTCAAACTGACGACCTCGAAATGATTGGTAATTTATATGTGTATCTTCTATCATTAGTTACTCTTATATGGTAATTACTTTATTATGAGATTTTCATTAGGAAAGTGCTGCATTAGCTACTAGTAATTGATTAATAAATAAATTATACTTTTTAATTAAAATCATCTACTTATGACAACAAAAAATGCAAATAATAATTACGCAATTTCCTAATATAAAATCTTAATTATATATAATAAGCTTTGATGACTTCCAAATATTCAAGAGTTAATGTGGTATATTTAAGCCAAACCATTAATAACTGTTTAAAAAAAAAACAATAATACTAAAACATTACTTTGAAAAAAACAACAAAAAATTATGAAATATTATATTATGAAAAAAATAAATGCATTAAAAAGAAGTTGAAAGAAACAATTTTTTCATATATTAACTTTCTGTGTTCTTTATAATAAAAAATAATAATAATAAGGTGAGGAAAATAAAAACAAAACGGTGTTTTCTTACACGGGAAGGCCAAAACCATCAGCCAGACTAAGCATGAGTCAACAAGTTAGAAAAAACACCTCTCTTTCTAATTCTAAACTTCTTCTTCTTCTTTCTATAAATCCTTTCTTATGTTTCCCTAATTTTCTCCTTAGCTTTCTCTCTGTAACTCTGTAATTAATCTTTCATCTTTCCTTTTATTTAATCAATTACCAATCTTATATTTCCATATGTGTAATTACCACTTATATTTCCAAGTTAAATATAAGTGGAATGTTTGATTACTCCTTGGACAAAAGAAGCTGCTGCTCTTACATCTTTTCTAGGAGTTATTGCAAAGAATGGAAAGCTAGCACCTATATCCATAGGAAAGTGGAATGATAAAGTGTTTAATTCATTAAAAAAAAAATGTTGGACATTATCAAGGTATTATTTTTCTAAATTTAACTTTAATATATGTTATTGTTGAAAGTCTATTGTATAATGATTTGTTTCATGAATATTTGGATTTTCAGCAAAGGTTTTCATATCCTTCAAACAAGGCAACCGATGATTGGATTTTGAAGTCATTGAACAAAAAATGGAGGGATTATAAGGGTGACTTAAAGCAGGAAAAATATGATTTATCAAAAACTAAGGATGAAATCATAAAAAATGTGCCGGAGGGTGTTATAGAAGAACAATGGCCAAGCCTTGTCAATTCGTGGTTCACTGAGAAGAGTCAGGTAAATATTTTACAGATTATGTGTTGAAGGGTCTCAGAATTGGTGTAAACATATAATTTATTGTAGTTGTTTCATATTTTCCTGACTTTGCTAACCCCATGAATCATTGTGTGATATTTAACTCCAGAACATTGTCCAAGAATCATTTAGTTTGAGAGATAAAGACAGTATTCTTGCAAATATACCATTGGAAAAATATGTCACTATTTTAATATATTCAGTGACTGCAAGATTTTGATGTTGAAAATGGTTGGCAAACTAAGTGTTTTGCTAATTGTAGAGTATGATTAATCAACCATAAAACCCATTATATCGTGTTCTATATTCTTTTTATTTTAATTAAAAAAATGTGCATTAGCTTTATGGATTAAAAAAATGTGCATTAGCTTTATGGATTATGGTTTTCCTTTATAAATACAGCAATGTGATGAACATCGGTTATAATAAATTTCGAAAGAAATATTTTCCTTCAAAATGAAGGCTTCAATGTCTCTACTAACACAATTACTAATTTCAGTACTTTCTCTATTTTCTCTTGCAACTAGTAATCCAGTTCTTAACAACTCTGCATTAGTAATTGATTTCCACGTCAACTCTGCACTAGTAACTCTGCACTAGTAATCCAGTTCGCCATTATTACTGCTCTGCATGAATGTCTCTGCATGAATGTCTCTACTAATCCAGTTCGCCATTTCAATGTCTCTACTAACTCTGCACTAGTAATCCAGTTTGCCATTATTACTGCTCTGCATGAATCCCATGTCAACTCTCTATTAAAATTTAACAATAAGGTGGTAAATTTCCACTAGGCTTGCTTATCCTTTCTTTAAACGAAATAAATGCTTTGTATACTCCTGATTTTATTAGTTTGCAGAGAAAAATGAGTATGGTTGGTATGTACTTTTTCTTTTCTCGCATTTGTTGAATAGATTGTATTAATCTGTGTGCAGGCTTGTTTTGAGGGAAACCAATGTTTACAGCATTGGTATTTCTCTTCTTTGCATCCAATTTTCACTTGTCATTCTTTTTTATTTTGCAGAAGTTAAGTGCTATTAACAAAGCAAATGCAACGAAGAAGAAAAATGCACATACATGTGGAAGAAAAAGCTATGCGAGAAAAAGAAAAGAAATTGTATGAGTAATTATCGTCTTTTTTGAAATTGCATGTACTAATTGTTTGATTACATGTTTTCTACTAGTTAATTTGAGATTTTTGATGGATTATAGATTGATAAAACTGGACAAGTACCTGATAGATTGAGCCTTTATGAAGAAACCCATAAGAGAAAGGATGGGACTTATATTGATGATGAAGTTAGACAAATGATTGTAAGTATCATTTATATTATATATTTAAAAACTATAAATTCCTCTGCTTATTTAAGTTTCATTTTGTAGGAAAAAGCCCATTCTCTAATAAGCGAAAGAAGTCAAGATCCTTCTATTGATTCATCTGAATTGAATGAACAAGTTTTTCAAGAAGTCATGGGACAAGAACACAATGGTCGAGTGCGAGGTGTTGGCCTTGGTCCTACACCGACAAGTTATTTTGGTCGGAAGAGAGCAAGGTGTGAATCTTCAGAATCTGCACAATCAAAGAAAATTGATATACTTGAGAAACAATTGGAAGAAGTGACTGGAAAATATGATTCAGTGGCAGCAACTTTGAATGGTCTAAAAGCATGGATTTCCAAAACATTTCCTGGTGCTCTTGAGGTAATATAACTACAACTCTGAGTAATTTGTGCAATATGTTCCATTGTGTTTGGATGATTTTACAAGTAATCCCTTTTGTTGGGTAAGGATATTTCTATTGTTTGATATGGTATATCAAGTGTGATCATGGTTAAGTGATTGAGATTGTTGCCTTTTGATTGAGATTGTTGAGATTGTTGAGTCTAAAAGCATGGATTTTAGAAAAAAATTTCCTGGTGCACATTAAGTGATTAAGATTGTTGCCTTTTGATTGTTAGACTATTATTTAGTTAATTTAGATTTTGTGTTGAGTTGCAGGAAATTCTTTAAGCTAATTGAGATTGTGTTGATTGAGACTATATGATAAATATATTTTGTTTGCATTAGTATAAGAAAAGAAGAATCCATTTTCAATCTATTATATATAAAACTATTGGTAGCTTCTGCGTCGATGCAGAAGCAATGGCAATTAAAATGAAGTGGCGTTTAGTGTAGTCCAATCAACATCTAGAAATGGTAAAGTAGACAAACAAAAGACACCGCACTGATGATGACATGTAGTTAGATTAATGGTGGGATTAGTAGATTTCCACTTCTAAAAAAAAAAAAATTATAACAAACATTAAAACAAACTCAAGTTATGAACAGTGAATCAATGAGGTATTGTCTTCTGCCTGATGGTTATGAATAGTAAATAGGTGCTGACTCCTTATAACAATGAGGCATGTGCTGGCTCCTTATAAAAAGTGAATCAAACATGTGCTGGCTTCTTTAAATAGTAAATAGGTGCTGACTCCTTATAACAAGAAAGCATGTGGTGGCTTCTTCAGACAGTAAACAGGTGTTGGCTTCTTCAGATAGCAAACAAGTGCTGGCTTTTGCGGATAGATAGTAAAACAAATAAGCAGGTGGTGGCAAGCAAAGATGATAGTTGTCCAGAAGATGTGGCTTGAGTTGTGTAATTTAGTGTATTTGTATGTTTAGCAGATTAAGCTGTAGTTGTTCTCTTCTTTGGTGTTGAGAGATGATTGTGCATTGAGAGATGAGTTGCTTGAGCTAAAGTTTTCTCTTCATTATCTTATTGATGAAGTGCTTTCTTATTTATTTTTGTTAAATTGGTACACACTAAAATTATTTGTTAAATTGGTATGCACTAAAACTATGTTTGATGATTGATATCGATACATTATTTTTTAGTGGATGGTTGCCTTCAAATTTAATTTAGTTTAGGTCTTAACTTTTATATTTTATTTTGTGACATTTCATTTCTTGTAATCAATTGTATTGATAACTAATTATGAACTAGTTGGATATTTATTAAATATTTTTAATGTTATTTACAGGAGGTCAATAATGATTCAGCAAGTAACCGAGATGGATCTTCTCCAATTACTCTTATTTCGTCACACTCAAGTCATAATCCGAGGGATAATGTCTAGATGATTAGTTTGAAGGTAGATTAAAATGTAATTTAGTGAACTTTTGGCATATGGACTCGTGGTGCTTTTTAAAGCATAAGTAGTGAACTTGTTATGAAAATTTTATTTCGCATATTGGCTCAAAGTGCTTTTTAAAAAGCACAAGTAAACTTGTTAGGACAAATTTTATTAAAATATTAATGAAATAGATCTATTTTACTATGTAATTTGTTTTTTAGCTTTCAATATACATGTATATTAATTTATTTCAAATTAACATGTGCATTTATATTATTTGATTACAAAAGTAGCTACATTAAAAAAAGAATATAAAAAAATTGTTCATAGAATTCCTATAATCACCTAATATAAATACTAGCAAAATTGTAAATTAAAAAAAATTTAAATCTAGCATGAAATTCATAGCGGCGGTTTTAAACCCCCTTTATTTATTTTTTTTTTGCGGCAAAATTATTTTACGGCAGTTCTAAAATGTACAAAACCGCCTCTACATACGCTGATACTCAGTTGAAACAAAATTAGAGGCGGTTTTCTTGGCGGCAAAATTATGTAGCGGCGGTTTTTCGACCGCCGCTACATGCGCTGCTATTAAATTTTGGTGGCAAATTAGTTTTCAGTTGAAAGAACTAGCGGCGGTTTTAACTGCCGCTACATACGCCGCTACTCAAATTTGGCGGCAGATCCGTTTTCAGTTGAAAGAAACGTAGAGGCGATTTTAACCGCCGCTACAAGCGCTTCTATTCATTTTTGGCGGCAAAATTGTAATCAGTTCTGTACTTACTGTAGAGGCGGTTTATGGCGCTGCTACTTAAACCGCCTCTAAGTTTGAATCTACCCCGTCGGACCTAATAACCGCCTCTACAACTTAGAGACGGTGGCATTGGCGCCGCTTGTTCGGCGGCTTTTCAAACCGCCGCTAATAATTGTAGGGGCGGTTAAAACCGTCTCTGTAGGCTAAAAAAACCGCCTGTAAAGACCCAGATTTTTGTAGTGCGTTGAAAAGACTATACAATTATATAGTTTTTAATATAAAATTGATGATTTATTAATATCATATCATAGGTTAGGTCAGTTGGATTTATTATGAACCATATTATATTGTATTTATCGTTTATATTTATAAATGCCAATGTTATGCCATCACAAATTTCATGCTATATATGCTGTGCTTTTGCTGTTTTTGGATGGTTCTGTTGAGTGTATATATATGAAATCATGTCACAATAATGACTAAATTATTATTGCTAGGTAATGTCAAAATTGATGATTAAAAGACGTTTTTTATTTTCCCCCAATTTTATACTTAAAATTTAAATGATTAATGAGATTAGAAAATTTAACCTTCATAAAAATTATAATTAATTTTGAGAGAAAGAGTAATAATATATTGTATATGTGTTGCGAACTTTTAAATTTAACTCAAAGAATTATTTTTTATTTTATCAATTCATCAAAAATAATTTTGGGTGAGTTTATGAGTCAATCGAGATCAAAGCTATATTCAGGTTAGTTTATTATCTGGTTAGAAAAAAAAAAAGAGCAAATAATGTGGGAGAGTTCAATAATTTTAAAGAAGAATCTGGCGTCGTGATAAAAAATAAAAAAAAAGGAAAAAAAAGAGAGAAAAAGAAAGATCTAGCCGATTTGACAGCAGTTTTACAATGACTAGAGGTTTTTTTTTCAGTAAAAGAGTAAACATTAAAAAAGAAAATTATGGAAAATATTTATAAGAGCTGGAAGGTAAGATTAAATAAAGTAAGATAAATTGTTTGCATTCTTATATAATTTGAATAAAAGATAATAGAAAATAAAATTTAATAGTAATTGAATAAAATATTTTTTATATATGAAACTAATTATTAAAGTTATATAATCAATCAAAATTATTTTTAATTATAATATTACTTTAAAAATATACAATCATAATAATAATATATTTTAAAACTACTAAAATATTTTTTTATGAAAAAGATAAATATATAATAGTTATTTGCATAATAAAATATTTATTATAAAAATAAAAACAAAAAATAAAAACTATAAAATCTCCTAACACTCAAAATAAGGTGTTGAGATTTCAGTGAAAAAATAATACTAATAAACTATTCATTAACCTTATAAAACTGTCGCCTTTAATTTAGAGGGTGTTTCTCAAAACTGGAGCTTTTCAGCTTATTGTGAATAAGTGATTTTTAAATTATAATCAGATTAAAAATAAGCAGTTAAGCGTTTCTGTAAACTAGTTAATAATCAACTGATAATCAGTTAAGTGTTTCTGTAAAATTAACTTATAATCAATTTTTAATTGCATAAATTGTCAAAATGACCAAACTATCCCTGAGTTTATTTATTGTATAAAAATAATTTTTTAAATGTCAATTCAAAATTTATTTTGCAACAATAATAATAATAATAAATTTTATTTAATAATAATAATAATAATATTGGTGATATTAATAAATTATACAAATAAAAAATTAAAGTGTATAGGGTGGGTAAATTTAAAATATTGAAGATTAGGTAGGGATAGTATGGTCTTTTACTTGGTCAAAACTGCTTAAAAAATAAGTGCTTAAAAAAAGTAGCAAAACCCAACTTTTAAAAAATTGATTAAAATCATATTATAATCTACTATTTAAGTTTTCAGAAATACTTAAATAAATAACTTATAATCTAAAAACTGCTTATAATCAGTTTTGACCAGCTTTTAAATTCTGAGAAATACCCTCTTAATCTCTTGCCAAATAACATAATTTACCATCTTTCTCTTTCTTTAATCTTACCCACCATTCCTTCACTACATCATAAACATAGGTTAAAAATGTGCAAAACAAAATAGAAATTACATAATCTGTCCTATAAAAATATCAAGCAAAGATCAAAGAAGTCTAACCATGACTAACTAACTTTGGAAGATCAACAAGGAAAGCCTTAAAAATGATTAGGAAATTTCCATGAACGGTTTTCCTTGAGAAATATAAGAATCAAAAGTTTCATCGTAGTGAGATCATTGAAAGTTGAGAAAAGAAAAACATGAAGTATCCGAAACTAGGAGTCCAAGAGACTGGAGCAAATAAAATCTTTTTGAAAAAAGTTGAACAAGTGAAGTATAACATGTTGACGTTCAAACATAGCTTCAGATGGCAAGCTGTTGAGACCTCAAATGTGAAGGTTGAAGATAGTTTGATGTATCAAGAAAGCTAAGGAAAGATCAATTAATTTCTGAAAGCCAATATATCCATGTAATATTCTATGAATTGTGGCCGACAAAAGAAAGGAAAAATATAAAAAGTAATAAAATCATTTTCGATTTTAAAATAATCTAAAATTAAAAAAAATTAAAAAAAATCTAAGACTGTCGACGATCAAATAACAGATAATAACCTCAAATTTAGGACAATAAATGAATAAAAAAAATCTAGAAAACTTTACCAGAAAGAGGAAGATAGAGATGGACCGAAAATTTATGATTCTAATCAATAAAATTTATCAATATTTAAAACTCATATGTATTTGATATTTAAATTATATGTAATTTTTTTTTGTAAACAAAATAATAATACTTACTAAGTTTTAAGATGATGCATTAATTTTGAATTCAAATGCTTAAAATTTAATTTACCAAAAAAAGAGGAAACCAAAAAGGTCCAGCAGAGTATACAGCTGACACCTAACCCTTCATTTAACTCTTTCGTAAACATTCTTTCCAATTTCCATTCTAAAATATCACGGTATATAATATAGAAGTATTTGAAAAATAATTAAAATTTCAGGTGATTACAATAAAATTATAAACTTGTTTTCTTCTTTATCTATTTTAGCCCTCCAACTGCATCAACTATGAAGAATTAAATAATTAATTTATAAAAGGAAAGAATCATTAAATTAATTTATGAAAATAGAGCTTTTACTTAAGTATTTTTCAAATAATAATTTATCAAGGATAAAATAAATAAATTAGTCATAAATTAAAATGTTATAAATCTGAATATAAAATTTAAATTTAATTAAAAAAATAGTTATAAACTCAACATGGGAAAATAATTGTTTAAGCTACCAAACAAGGGCTTCTTTTCTAGGTAGATCCTGTTTCATCTCTAAACATTCATTATAAACACCAATTAGCGGGGGAAAAAAAAGTCATAATCAGGCAACATATAGATTGGTAACCGATAATAGAATGGCCCACGTGACTCAACAAATTCAATAAATCAAACGGTGGAAAGTAATTCCTTATTTTTAGGGGAAAGAATTAAAAAAGAGAAAAAATATCCAGATCCACGTGGTCATGAAGTGTGGATAGATAAGTTGTTTAAATCGTGAAAACAGCGAAACAATAAGGGCATTATTGTCATTTAAAAAAATAATAAAGAACCTACCTAGAATATAGATCCCATCTCCATCTGCCACCGCCTCCACGTGGGGTCACTTTTAATTCACGCACGTCATTGGCTCACGATTTTGTCGCCGGTAAAGCGGGTCACGAATAAACATGTGGCGGTTTGGTTTGTACGATTCACGAGACGGTAACTCACCTTCATCGTTTTCGTATATCCACCCACGTGGCTTAATCTGCAGTTGACGTGGATCTGTGCATGAATAGGAGCCGCAGAGACGGGTGACTCAAAGATTCCCGAACCGAACAAACTTCTTTTTTTTTTTTTTTCAAGGGGTGAAGATCAAATTTGACCTAACTTCTTTAATTGTATCAACTGATCAAAATTTTAATAAAATTATACTTTACAAATAATTATCATGTTAAAATTTTTATATAAAAATTAAAAAAATTATTTAATAATTTATTTTATATAATTATTTTATTAAAATATGATTATTTTTAATTTATTATTCATTTTATTATATATTAATTATATATAAATAAATTTAAAATAAAAGTATAAAATAATCTTAATTTTTATAAAATTATAATTATTTATAATTAAAATTTATCACTCTAAATTAAATATTATTTATGAACGAAATGAGTATAATTTAAATTATATAATTAATTTATTTAAATTTTTAAACTATTTTAATGGTAATATATTATAGATAATTTATTTTTTTTAAAAAAATATTTATTTTTATTTTTATATTTTAAAAAATAATAAATTACATTTTATATAAAAAGGATACAATCTATTTGAAAAAATATATAATTTTTAAATAAAAATAAATAAACTTTTTAACAAAGATTTAAAAGATAAAAATACCTAAAGATAAGAATAAAAATAATTTAACATAATAAAATAAATAAACTACAGGGAAAAAAAGAAGGCGGTTAAAATTTTTTAAAAGAAAAGAAACATGCTCAATAAGATTAAACACTTAAACTTTTTTCAAACCATTTATATTTCTTTTATTAAAATAAGATCGAATAAGCATAAATTTAACACTCATTATAATTTTTATTAAATAATTTTTTTTTGATAAATGTGAGACTCACTCTTTTTAATTTTTATTGAATAAAAGTTAATAAATTTTTTCAGTAATTTATATTAATAAATTAATAATTTCTTTTTTTAATTTCTATTTCTATTTATGAAGTTATTTTCATTTTTTATTAACAAATTATTTTTTGTTTCTATTTTTTAATTTACAAATTAATAATTTATTTTTTTATTTTTTATTTATATATTTATTTATTTTTTGATGGTATTGCATATTTAATTAATTAATAATTATTATGATAATACTAAAATAAAAGTAAAAATTTCATAATGACAGCAAAAAGTAATAATAATTATAGTAATACAAATCTATAATACGAGCTTCAATACATAAAAAATATCATTCAGTTACAACAAAATATATGATATTAAAATATTAATTTTAATTAAATAAAAATTAAAAATAGTGAGTTTTATATTTGCTAAAAAGAATATTATTTGATGAAAATTATTGATTCTGTTAAATTTATGTTTGTTTAACCGTATTTTGATGAAAAAAGTGTTTAAATGGTTAAAAAAATTAAGTGTTTAATTGTTACTTAAGTTATAGTTTATGTATTTATTTAAATATTTGGTCATAAATAAAGTGTTTAAATAGTCTAAAAAAAATTTAAGTATTTAATTACTATTTAGGCTATAATGTAAGCGTCTATTTAAACCTTTAGTCTTAAATAAAAATTTATTTTTATATTATATTTCTTACATTTTTTTTATCATTCTTTATGTATATCTTTCTTTTTTAAATATAATTAAATTAATTAATTAATTATGAGTCAATTAGTACATATATAAAATATAAATAAATTATATAATTTTAAAATACATAAAATGCATATAACTAATAAAATTATTATATTTCTATATACTTTTATAAAATAAACAGTAATAATGGTAAAAATTGTGGACAGTTTAGTTTTTAATGGGACAATTATTTCACCTGTCAAGCATATTAAATCACCATTATTTTTCATGCAACAATGATATCTCTATTTAAAAATTACAAGTAAAATCTATTAAAAATGACATATAATCTTAAAATAAGGAAGGATAAAAATTTCATAATAAAAATTTAAATTATAATTAATTTTATTATAAAAAATAATAAAACACGAAAATAAAAAATATTAAGTTTTAGATATATATTAATATAAAAATTATTTTAAAAATAAAACATAAATAAAAATATATAAAACTAAAGAATAAGGAATACAAAAAGAAAAAAAGTAAAAAAAATGAACGAGACTATTGTCCGTTAATAAATTGATGATTATTCAACTCTTAAATGAAAAAGGAAAAAAAATCAACAAAACTCATAAAAAATGGCTAGAGTATTTTACTAAATTAATTAATGTTAAATTGCCGATAATAAATTAATCAATATATATATTTAATTTAAAAATTCTTAATTTTTTATTAAATTTAAGAAATGATGAAAATCATTTTTATCATTTTAATACTGAAGCAAAGGCCATTTTGAATATTGTGTTAAGTCATAGGCGATGGAGCTATGGCTGTGGCTTTAATTGAATATATGCAGGATATATAGAATGCGATGATGACAGTTTTCAGACTTTCTTGATAGTTTTGTGGGCGACATTGGGCATGGCATGATCAGGCTGCCATGTCTTCCTCTTTGGTTCTGCAAAGAGCTTTGCTAGCTGTTTCTCCCATGAATTTAGAGACGCTCAACAATGCAGAGATCAACGTGGACTGAAAGCTACTCTAGGTCAAGAAATTGAATGTAGATGCTGCTTTAATCGATGTCAGTGCTGCTGGTTAGTTTAATTGGCATTGGGCCTCGTCTCGTTCAAGGAACCATGGGGGTGCTATGATGATTTTTATGCAGAAGAGGAAAAGTATAGAAGTACTTCAGAAATGGCAGAGAGTGAAGGCTTAGCTGCTGTTGATTCTGCAACTTGATCGAAGCTGCTTGGGCTGTTTCAAGTTCCAAGCAAGGAATTCTGGGATTCATCCTATTTTCATCTGCATGTTTGAATTTCAATTATGTTTCCTTTTTCTTTTGTCAAACGCAATGGCAATAAGATCGCCCATGAAATTAGCTCAATCTGCTCTAATTATGGGCATGGCAGATCATACCTTTAGTGGGTGAAAATTGTCAAATTTTATCATAAATAAATATATATACAATTATCTACCTATAATAGTTTATGTTTTAGTGATTAATTTTAATTTTTTACGAACTTTATTTTTGTAATAAAAATAATATTTTATAATTTAAAATATTTTTTATTTTTTAATACATGTTGTTCTATTTATATTTAGTAGCGAAACCATAATTTAAATGAAGAGTGATAAAATTTTTAAATAAAAATATTATATATAAATTTATATTTAATTTTATTTTTATATTTAAAAAAATTATACAAATAATTAATATTAATATTTTATTTTGTTTTCATGTTAAATATTTAAAATTTAAAATTTTATTATTATTGTAATATTTAAATATTACTTTAAAATTATATAATATATATTATTTTAATATAATATTTATATATTTTTTTGAAATATTTTAAAAAATATTTAAATTAATTTAATAAATTTATATGATAGAATATTTTTTATAAAATAATTATTCAAATCATAAAATTTTAAATTTAATTTATAATTAAATTACAAAATAATTAACCTAATCATAAAATTCTAAATTTCAATTCATATCATAATTAAATTTCAAAATAATTAATCTAAAGATTAAAATAATAAATTAAAATTTATAAATTAAACTTTGATTTAAACAATAATTATAAATAATTATAATACTCAATAACATTACTAAAATAATAAATTAAAAATTAATTTTAAAATTTTAAAATTTTAAAATAATTAATATTTAAAATTTAATTTTAAAGAATATATATATATATTTATTGGTGTAACAAGGGGGGCAATGAACCTCCTGCCCTCAACTAATTTTGCCACTGTTTATATTTTCATGTCAAAAACTCAAAATACAAAATTTTTTTTAATAAAGATGAAGATTTATTAGGGTTAAGATATAATAAATCAGAACTAATTCTTATATGTGTATATATATATATATTTGGGTAAATATATATATTAATAAAATAATAAATATTTATTACTATATTTTGTTAGAATTAATTTTATTGTTAAAATTAATCCTAAGTGTGGGCTAAATATATTTAAATATTAAATATGTATTACAGTCAAATTAAAATAGTCAAATTAAAGTTTTGATCAAATTAGAATTGTTGACTATTGATGTGTCCTACTCGTAATAGGATTATAAGTGTAGAGACCGTTAAGAATTTCTATTTTGTTGAAAGACCAAAATAGAAATTAATCAATTTATTCAGTTATAAATAAGGGGTCGTGGTCTCCGGGGGAACATAACAATTTTAGAGAACATTACGTTCCTTCAGTAGTGCTTCTGCATAAACTTAAAGTGTGTATCCTCTGGAAGGCGACAAACTCCAAAATCCTCTTCAGCTTCAACATACGATGGTGTCAGGTATGCAATTCTGGCTTTTGCAATTTAATTTGAATAATCTAGTAATCTATGCATATTTTAAATTTTAGGGGAATCAAGTTTTCTCCCCTTTCACATTTAATATATGTTAATAAGAATCCATTATGAGTAGGTCTCAAATTCAAATCACATAAGTTATTTGAATTGAACTTTATAAGTTAAATGCACTAAACATATTATGTGAGACTCTCTTTTTATAAGTCTGTATTTAAATGAAAAGCTTTAACAGTAAATTACAGGGCTAACTTTCTTAAAATTTAGTTTGCTTGTTGAGAATTTGGACCCTATGAGCCATTAGTTAATTCATCAATTAGTCAAATTCATTTATTATTAATGGGCTTATAATAAGTTGGGCTCACCTTATAATCAAATTGACTTAAGCCAATTTGTAGGGATCCCCCTCCTTATTATAAGCCTTTCAATTTTTTTATTTTTAATTAATATGGGATTACTCCACAATCTTTTACACTCCCCCTCAAGTGGCAATTCGGCCGCGTGACAAGTATCGACGACCCAATCCGAGTCCGTCAGGGTACAGTAACTCGACTCTCATACTTCGGGTTCGAATCCCAGCTCGACAGGCTCTGATACCATATTGAGAATTTAGGTCCTAGGAGCCATTAATCAATTCATCAATTAGTCAAATTCATTTATTATTAATTGGGCTTATAATAAGTTGGACTTAACTTATAATCAAATTGACTTAAATCAATTTATCCCCCTTATTATATGCGTTTTAATTTTTTTTATTTTTAATTAATATAAAATTACTCCACAATTTTTTACATTGCTTTCATGATTAATGTCTACCACTAAGATACGTGGTTGATTTTATGCCAAATAGGAGGTTATTCGTCGAATAAGTGCCAAATTGGACTTTAATAATTTGTAACATGGAAAAATGAATGCAAATACAACCCTTCTGCGTTGTTCACTTCTTTCTAGAAAAATCCAATAAACAATGCCTAGTCTGACGTGTCGGCGCCGCTTAAAAAATCGGCTAACTAAGTCGGGAAAATGGGAAAGCCGAAAGGCTCAAGAAAAAGCAAATCTTCGGCTTAGGAAATTTTCAAATTTTGATTTTTCAAGGAGCGGTGGGGGCCAGTAGAGAGAGATTTTTTTTTTGGTTGAAAGAAAGAGATTTGCTTCTTTTAAATTCTTCAAACGGTTTTCTTTTTTTTTTTTTTCATTTGTTTTTTCAGTTACTAATGTAATTATTATTACTTCTCAAGGAAGGCTTTAGAGGTGGGGACCAGATCAGATGAGACCCACAGGCAATGATTTGACGTATGTATGGGCCCTCTTTAATTGCAAATCTAACGTTGCGACCCCACTAAGCAAAGGCCGACTGACACATTATATTTTTTTACACTATTAATTTTGTAATTTTATATTTATATTTCATAGCCGTAACTGTGTCGTGATAATGCGAACTGCGAAGGTGCCCGTTCCGTATGTTTTATAGTCAACGTAGAAATTTATATTTTGTAGAACATAAAATCAGATCATAATCAGATAAATTACAAAAAATTATAAATGAAAAAAAAGTATCTACATAAATTATAAAAAAAAAATCATCATAATCAGATCCCAATAACACATTACCAACACTAAAAAAAAAAATCTAAAATATCAAATCCTTCAATCAACTTGATTACCAACATAATATAAATATCTAAGCCATCACGTCAATTATTTAAATACAATATCAATTTATAATTATTTTAATAATTAAAATTTACATAATCTCTAAAATAAAAATATAATCAAATGCATAATAATAAAAATATATTTATACATCGTGACAAATATATAACCGATTAAATAATTATTCAATGATAGAATTTAGTATAAAAAAACTATTCTAAACTTTAAATTAGGGAGCCAACTCTTATCTGACTCTTTTATTCTAACATAGTTTTTTAAATTCAATATATATATATATATATGATTCACTGTCATATCCTAAGTCAAATAGCATTATTCGATGTCAAATAACACTGATCTCGATAATATTTAACCGTTACACTAGTCCTAAACTTATAATCATAATATCATAACACATTCATTTTGATAATAAAATCTAAAGCTAAATGGTGTACATAATAAAAAACCAAAAAATGTTAAGATGAATAAATTTCAGACTCTAAAACTAAATAATTTAAAATTTGACTGAATAATTAATATAATTTATTCAAAATTTACTTTCCAAAATAACGATAATTAACTTAATTAGCATTTCTTACTAATGGAATAATTTATTACTAATGCATAAAAATTGAAATTATTCCATTAGTAAATTAACTTAATTACCATTAGACTCCTCTCATCACATGCTTTATGAGCTTAAATTGATAATAAATATATCTATGAGCTTAAATTGATAATAAATATATAAGCACAATTATAAATTTATGCAAGTTTTGAATTCAAAGTTTCTCTTTTTTCATAATTAAAAAAATTATGCAAATAATTATTTAAAATGCACAAATATTTCATTTTAATATGGTTTTGATATTTGTTTACATTTTTATTGAATATGTAAATTACATATTTTTATTACAATTGTAAATATTATTTTAAAAAAAAATTAAATTGTCAAATAACTAGCGAAAAAAAAAGGATTGACTCTATGTATTATAATTTATAAAATTATTTCATTGTATTAGATTTTGAAGAATAATCAAATAAAATTTGCGAGGAAACTTCAAAATGAGCGAGTTGGTGATGATATTGGGCAAAAGTTAGGTGGGTGGCGTGGAATTTAGAAATTCAAATTTTTCGAAAATTAATCCTTTAAATATAAATGTCAAATATCTACAAAGAAAGAGCTTTAAGAATGATAGGTTAAGGAATGCTATTCCTCTCTTAAAAATTAAGGAAAATTAATCGGATCAAATGAAAATTAACATGTAAAATTTGTGAAATTGCAGCCTCCATTAATTTCAAATATCATCAGCTTTTTTTTAAAATAATTTTATTCTATGCTGAAAAAATAAATAGTCATAAATTTTAGAATTGTTCATAATCATGATATTTGATTAAAATTGTTCTCTTATTTTTTTTTTCAATATATAAAAGATGAGATAGAAATTTCTGAATGCATTTTTTTTCTTCTCAATTTTCATAAATTTATTTTTAATTTGAAAGTATGGTTGCCATCAATTCATTGACGGGCGGCAATCCAATTCATTTTTTTTTCGTCTTAATTTATTACTTGATTTTATAGTTTTTTGTTCAATTTTGTATATTTTTATTGTGTAGTTTATCTTTAAAATAAATTCTAGATCAATATATATTTAAGATTTAGTTTTTTACTCTTATTTTAAATTACTTTATTTTTTATAATAAAACTGAAAAAAATTTAAATTTTATTATTGAGTTTTATCATTATTTATTTAAAAATTTTATGTTCTATTTTAATAAAAATTTATAATTTTATACCGGAGGTTAACTATCATTCTCAAATGAAAGTGTTTCTATTATATAAAATGTGATTACAACTGACAAATAAAATAAGTATTCTGCTCAAAGTCGTATTATCGAGGTATGTTACCATTATTTATTATTTGAATTGAAAAAGTTCATATAATTTAAGGAGTTTTAATAATTTAATTAACTATATATATTTTATATATTTTAAAATATATAATTTTATTTATACCTCATTTATATATTCTTTAATTTATTAATAAAAATTTACTTTTGCATTAAAAAAAGATTAAATAGACTAAGAATATAAATAACATATTATTATTTAATCTCTCATATTCAACATAATTAACAAATTTATCTTTCATTTTTAAGATACGAATTAAATTTTTTTTCTCATAATTATTTTTTATTAGCCAAATAATAATATTATTTAAATAATTAAAATTTATCCTTTTTTTGAGGAATGATAAAAAGATCAAATTATTATATATAGTATATGATTACAAAATCTAATATATTATTCTCTCTTTTTCTATTTTTTGATAAAAAAAATTTTAATTCTATACATGATTTTCTCAAAGTTATAAAAAAAATTAATATATTTTAGGTTAATAGGCCAAATTAGAAGTACAACACAATTGAAAAAAAAATAGGGTGATTTTTTTAATCAACTATTCGTTGATTTGTAATCATCATACAAATGTTCAAGGTTTTAATATAGACGCATTTGTTGGTTTCATAATGTACACTTAAATATCTAAATTCAATAGGCAAATCAGAAAAAAAAACTCACGTGCTTAAAATTTTATAAATCTATTGGCTTAATAACCAACGTGTGCAATTGAATATCACCTATGTTAAATTATTTCTTTACAACAATTAGAAAATATTAAAAATTTTACTTATTATTAGTAGGGATGTGTATTTGAAATTGAATTAAAATTTAAATAATTGAATAAATTGAATCTAAAATTTAAAAAATCGAATCCAACTTTATAACGAATTGAACTAAACTGATATTGATCTTAATATAATTAAAAAATTAAACAAAAATATAATGTTGATAAAATTTAAATAGTTTTTACTCAAATGTTAGCTGATAATTAAGGGATAGTTTATTTTTTATAGTATATTACTATTCATTTTAATTTTTTTTTATTAATTACATACTGGCAGGGAGACACCAGTTGAAAATTTTTTATTAATAAAAATAATTTTTATAAGAATAACATAATTTAAATTTAAATTAACAATTATCTAGTAAAAAACTCTAAATTGAAGATTTTCAAATAATAATTACAATAACTGGCTATGCTTAAACCAAACACCCAATAAAATTCCAATCAAAAAAGAAAAACCCAATAAAATTAAAAAAAAAATTATAATTTCTTTTCTTACTAATTATTTTTGGAAATCTCCTCACCAAGTGAATCCTTTCGTGTTAGGCCCGCATAACTCAAATCAAATACCTGTCTATTAATGTTTTAAAATTCTCGTGGTTGGAATTTTTTTTAATAAAATAAAAAATTTGTTAACTACCGCAAAATAAGACTTGAAATGATATTTTGCTCCAGTAGCCAATAAGGGCTTAGTAATAGATTGGCTTTTTATAAAAAAAAACTCTATATATTATTTTCTATTAATTGTATTATTAACTTTATAATTAATGTATATATATATTAAATAAAATATAAAAAATTAATGTGCCATTGTCAAAGAATAAAAAAAATTTAAAAATGATATTACCTAAAATTTTTTTCAGTGGATATGTTAAAACAAAAATTGACTATAGCATATAGCATATTAATGATTAATATTTTTTCCATTTGAACTTCATCAAGTTATCGACTTATTTAGTTATATGAAAATATTGCAATGGTAAAAGATGTTAATCTGAAATCAAATTTTTATATATAAGAAAAGTATTGGACAATATTAAATTATTAATAAAAATTTACTTTAAGAAAATTAAATAATAAAAGTAATATTTTCTATTAAAAATTAATTTTGTAAAATTAAATACCATATTATCTAATATCATTTTTAGATTGGCTAATTTCCGGAGGATAAATTTTTTAAATTTAAAATTAATGTTGTAAATCCTAATCCTTGATTTATAAGTTGTCACATGTTATCCTCTTAAAAAAAGATTGGGTAAAATATTAAAAAAAAATTATATTATTATTATAAGTTTAATGGTAGGGTGGGCTTTGATTTCATTTTCTAAACTACCCTCTGAAAAACCACCCAAAAATTGGAAAAAAAAAAACCAAAAATACACAAATAAGAAATTGGAAGATAAATACCACCGTCTGCCTTCTAGAGACAAGGATAGAGATTTTTTTTTCTTCCCCCCATTAATTTTAACAAAATAATATGTCAAAAATTAAATGAATAAAAAAAATTAAAACAAAAAAACATATGATTACAATATTACACAAGTACTTCTTCTGTTCTTTTCTCTCTCCCTAACTCGGTGGGCCCGGAGCGGATTTCAAAGTCATAATTTAAATTTAGTTAATTGACAGAAAAGCAAAAAAATCCCACACACCAAATATTATTAAAAAAAATTTAAATTAGAATAATAATAATAATAAATTTGAAATTAAATTAAAATTAAAAGAATTTTAAAAAAGCGAGAAGTCCGTGAGAAAATGGTGCTTTTATTTTTAGTCATAAAATTAAAAGATTCTCCCGCTGTGCACGCTGCCATGTCATAATCCCTAAATAAAAAAAATTATTTTATTTTTTATTATTAAAATTCTATCCCTTTCTTTTCTCACCTCTATATATACGATTCTCATTTCTCTTTCCCCCTCGCCCCAGTCTTCGTATTTTCTCTCTCTACACGCAACGCAACACCACGCAGCACTTGAACAGATATTTCATTCTCTCTCTCTACAATTTCTCTATTATTTTATTTTCTTTTTCTCAACTTTTCTCATCAACCAAACACCACCTTAAGTTCTGCTCCTACTGTTCACTGTTTTTTTAAAAAAAAAAACATAATCTTGTCCTTCGATTTTTGTTTGTCTCCTTACTAAGTAAAAGCCATTATTATAATAAAATAATGGACCAAGACTCAAAAGAGCATACCGATTCCTGCAACAAGAAACGAGGTCGATGTGACTCCGAGTGCAACTCGCCTCAGTCGAAACTCGTCCGTCTTGAATCGGTTGATTCGGATGACTCACCTGATCTGGTTATGAAACAGCTGGACTCGGATGACTTGGCTGGTGACTCGGGTAAGACTAGTGAAAATTATGTTGACTCGGTTAACTCGGATGTTAACTCAGGTGTGAACTCACCGGAAGCCAAAAGGATTCAGGACGATTTACTTAACATTTTTGATGAATCAGATGAACCGATGATTCAGGGACTTGACTCGGTTATTAAAAGCTTTGAAGAACAGATACTTGTTCCAGATGGCGTAACTGTGCCGACGGCTGCGGATGTGGCAGTTTGCGGTGAATCCCAGCCGGAGCTCGGATATCTTTTGGAAGCCTCAGACGACGAGCTTGGCTTACCGCCGACGTTCTGCGCTGACGAAGAGAAGGTCAATGTTGTCGATTTGGATCCTGAAACAAGCGGATCTGGGGCAAATGGTTTCGGTGAGATGCTACGGTTCGAGGATGAGATACCGATTTATGACTCGTTTGAGTTTGGACTCGGAGGTGAGTCGGGTACCAATAGTTATAATGGTATCTGTAACGAAAGCGGTGATTTTGTGGCCTTAGGTGGATTGTTTGATTACTCCGACGAGAACTATGTACCGGCCGATGTGTCCGGTGTGCAATGGCAGCCGGAGTCACTTTCTGCCTTGTAGAAAAGATAAAAAAAAGAAACGAAAAAACTTTTGGTTGCCAGCCGGAGTTTCGACGGAAACCGTGACGTTTTAGCCTAAAATTCGTTGTCCATAGTAGGTTGTAAATTTGGAAGGCAGGAAAGGAAAATTGAAATGGAAATATTTTTTTTCTTTTAATTATTAATTTTCCTAAGAAAATATTATTATTCTACAAGCAGATTATTAATTTTGAAATTTAAGAACGTATTTTTAGTTTAAATTTGTATTATTTAAAAATATACTCATTATGAATTTAAAAAGAAATTACTACTGAAAATGTTATCAGAGGCGTATTATGATTTTAAACAAATCATAATTGCAAATCATAATTGAATTTGTTTTGTATTGTATATTATCAAATATTAAAAATTATTTATTAAATTTAAAAATTTAAAATATTATATCACATTTATTATACTTAACATATTGTTTTCATAATCTAAAATTGGTTGTCGGAGTTTCCAAAGTTATAAATTAGTAAAAATTTAAAAGTAGAGCTTCTTTTGTGATTTTTTTTTTTCTCATGACATCCCAAAAGATCATTAGCAAATGATAACCCCTGTACATTTAAAAACTACGCCATTAGTTTTGAGTTTGGGATTTTTATTTTTTCAAAAATTGAAATTGAAAGTAATTGCAAAATAGTTGCTGACAAGCTAACCGATAAAGAGCACCAAATGATTGAACTTGGTGAAGGGACTGGTAACATACCCATATTCCTTTTCTCTTTGTTTGATGAACTATACTAGGCGGAAGAGTTTTCCCACACTTTTAAAAATATTTTTTTATGTAATTAGTTTAAATAATATGAAAGCTTTATATTTTTTCATTTTAATTTAAATATTATTTTAAAATAGTGTAAATATTGGAGAGAGATTATTAGTTAATAATAATATTAAATATAAACAGTAAAATGCAGAACAATGTATAGTTTAGTTGTAAAGTGTATATATTTTTAAATAATTGATTTAGAATTATTTTTTTTTGATATAAAATTCAAAAAAATAGTAAATAATTTCAAAATTTTATCTATATTTTTAAATTAAATTAAAATTTTAAAATGATATTTATATTAAAGAAGAAAGAATATATTATATACGGAATCTAGGATAGAAAAATAAAAAGAAAGAACCTCCGTTAGAGAGAAGAGAGACCTTGGGTGAGAAGTTACGCTGGTGTGAAAGGCTATCTTTGGGTATATATAAATTCATCCAACTCCACTTTGAAACTTGTAAGAATATATAGAAATAATAATAATAATAATCAAATTATAATCATATCGGTAAACACGTGGACATGGTTACTATTAACAGTTTGTCCGATTTGATTTGATTTGAAATCACTACTTTTATGAAAATGTGAAATCGTGTAACTCTCATGGAAGCATTGCTTTTTCCATTATAATTTAAAAACTGAACTTAAGCAAACTATTAAAGTTTGATTTTTTTTTAATTATATCACTCATGATAATAAAAATAGAGCTAATTGAGTATACCCAATTTGAGATTTCAATTTCAATACACGGCCTGAAGGTTTTTATTTCATTTTTATTGTAGCACGCATCATTTTTTTTTAATTTCAAAGTTTTTCATGCTGCGATTTTTGTTTTATTATATTTTATTTTTCCTATTTATTTTTATTTTTATTTTAAAATTTTTTTATCATATTCTCAATATACAAATAAAAAATAAATATATACATAATATATATAAAATATATACATAACAAAATAAATAGTATCTATCACATCTACAAAATATCTATTTAATCCCTACATAATATTTTTAATATATATTTAATTTTATTTTTTAAAATTTTTTATTCTTACAATGTCCACACTTCTACATAAAATATACATAATATACATAATAAATATATAATATACACATAAAATCTACTAAACATAGATAATATTTACTAAATATATATTAAATATACACAAAAAATCTGCCGAACACCTATTAAATATACATAAAATATCTACATAATATTTACATAACAAATTAATTTTTTAACTTTATTTTTTTACATGAATAATATGTAAATTTTATTTAAAAATAAATTAATAATTTTTATTAATATATTTTTATATATTTCATTTATTATTATTTTTTGTCAATATTATTATTTTTTATAATTAAAATTAAATTTTTTTTATAAAAATCAATAAATTTTATGTACTAAAAAAATTTGAAATATGAATTTTTATTATTTTATTATAATATTTTTATTTAATAGTGAAGTTAAAAAAAATAAAAATTAAAGTAAAATATTAATTGTAGTAAGTGAATCTGTATTTTTAAAAATACTCTTATTTTAGTAAAAAGTTATGTATTTTTAAAATTTTAATCAAATTTTTATAAAAGTAAAAATATTTTTATTTTTAATAGTATTATTGGAATAAAGTTTATTTATTTAGTTCCTGATAAAATATAAGGTTCAGAAGCTAACAAAACCAATCGTTAATTAAAATCAGAACATGAAATTTGCTTCCACAATGATTGAATAGCCGATTAGGATCTCTAGATCGAGTCTGTGATAATCTGACCCAAATAAGATGATCTACATAAAAATATTGGGCCTAAAACCCAATGTTAAAAAGCTTAAGCCCAACTAGATGGATAATTTCACCATTTGTCTTTTATTTTTCCCATTTTCACCTTAATATCCTAAAACATTAATTTGTTGCTGGAAAATCCTCCACCCTTTTTTTTTTTTGAAAATAATGATATTATTAATTCAAATCAACAAATAAAACATCAATAATAGTAGATGAAAACAGCATTCTCCACATTCTGACAAAGAATAGGCCGCCCTTGCTAATTGATGAGAAGCCATATTAGCAGAACGTCTGATGAAAACAAATTGAACGTTTCCTATCAAAGTAACTAAATGGAAAATTCTCCGACTTTAAATTTCTTTCAATTAAAATTATAGGATTCATTTTTCAAATAGAAGATAATTACATAACACGCCGCTTAGCGTCATGTGTAACTACGTGTTCAAAAATAAAATAAAAAAAATTAAGACATTTACAAAATTATAAAAAAATAAATAAACTTTATCCTAAAAATATCACAAAAAATAAAAATATTATATTTTAAAAAAAAAATATGAAGTAAATTTTTAAAAATATCTTACTTCTTACTAAAATAATTTTTTTTAAAATACATCTTCTCTTATTATAATCAATATTTTACTTTAATTTTTATCTTTTTTTTCAAACCTTATTATTCAATATAGAAAATTTATTAATTTTTATAAAAAAATAATTTTAATTAAAAGGTAACACTTACAGGAATATAAAATATAAAAGAATATATTAATAAAAATCTTGAAAATACTAATAGCCTATTAGTAAGGGAAAACGCTAGCCTCAAAATCCAACAAAACTCTTATTTCTAGAAAGAAAGTTGCCGAGTCTGATCATATCTAACAACACCTCCAATGGGGAAGGCAAGTCATGCACTTGGTCCTCCAACGGTGAAAGTTAAGTCTCACTTTAGTGAGTTTTATTTTATATTTATTATATTTATTATTTTTAATAATTAAATTTTAAATATTAATTTATTTTTTTGATAAACTAATAAAATTATCATAAAATGATGCAAACTCTCATTATTCTTATAATATCGTCCTTATATTAAAATAGTGTAGACCCACGTATTATTGCAAATCAAGCTTGCAATATTCCGAATCTACATCCTTTTGGCAACATTCTTGATGATGTGCAAATAGCTTCCTCTTGTCTCCCTGCGGCCTGCTGATTGTTTTGATAAATATTACCCATTGAGAATATATACCATCTATTAAATAGTATTCGAGAGTGTAATTATTGTCATTCATAGTATAATTTACCTGTGGAGTGCGACCTACAAGTACTTCATCACTAACACATTAATATCGTTGTTCGAATCGATAATTTCAAAAAATGCATGTCATATCCATAAATTAGGTGAAGCCATAGCTTTAAGAATTATAGTTGGAATCTCTTCATAATCATTCATATAAATCCCTTTCTAAGCTTTAGGGCAATTTTTTCATTGCCAATTCATGTAAATCAATGCTGTCCATCATACTAGGAAAGCCGCGGGCCTTTCCATTCTGTAATAACCGTTGGACATCGTCTGAGTTTAGTTTACAGAAATATTCACTCTCGAATACTAAAATCACATCTTTAACGAATTTTTTTAAGCACTCAATTGCAATGCTTTCTCTTATTTCACACATAAACATTAACGGCGTTAGATGATATACCGTACGCCAATATTCAAATAGTAATTGTGCATTTTTTGCAGGGCAACAATGCCTTTTTTTCCTAATGCATCAAATTTTTGTTGGAAATATGGATCAAAACTTGAGAGAGCTTCAATAATGCAAAGAAAGACATGCCTTCCTATTTGAAATCTTCGTTGGAATAGCTCGGGAGGATACACTGAATTTTCTGCAAAATAGTCCCTCATTAGACATTCACACCCTGCTTCACGGTCTCTATCTACCACCTACGAGACTCGGATGAAGAGATTTATGCATACTCCTGGAGAACAAGTTCAATATATTTTTGCTCCGAGTCATCAAACAAAAGCTCTTTAATCCAATAATCAATAATGTCAAAGACATGATGTTTGGTTTATTAGAATTATCGGTCATTTTAAGTAATGGATGTTTTACTGTTAATTGTACGTGGAGAAATATTTTCAAAGTAGATGAGTAATTAATAAGTGATTAGAGGATTTTATAGACAAGGAGATATTAGTTTATAACGACTAGTTTATTTCGATTAATTAGATTTGGATATTAGATTAAAATTTAAGAATTAAAAAAAAATTAAAATTAAAATTTGACTAATTGGAAATGGTTATATTTGTAGATAAAAATTTAAAAAATAAAAATAAATTATTAATAGAGGACTCTCATTTATTAGTTGTCCCACATTTTAGTGGCACGTGGGACTTACCCCATCCCTAGGTCCCAGGGTCACTGAGGGCTGAGATAAAAAAAACACCCCAAGCCCAACGTATGGAAACTTCTCTGCATTTTTTTTCGCCAGTTGTTTGGCTACAAAACAAATACGTTAGTTTTATTTTTAAATAAATTTATTATATTATAAAAATAAAAAATATATTAATTTTATTACATAAATTTTATATAGACGTTTTATAAATATTTTATATATTTAATAAATATTATACATTATATATTTATTTGTGTATATTATTTATATTTTATATAGATATTATATGTATATTGTATAAATATAAAATTAAAAAAATAAAATAAAAAATATTAAAAATATTATGTATATATTTAATAGGTGTTTAATAAATATTTAGTAGATATTTGATAAATATTTGATAAATTAGTAGATGTTTGTTGTATGCTGTGTTGATTTTTTTGTTAAGTATATATTTTTTATAAGAGAATATTATATATATAATGTATATGTTTAATTTTTTAATATATATTGATAATATAAATTTAAAAATTATTTTTAAATATAAAAATAAAAATAAAAAAATAAAAATTAACGTCATTAAAATAAAAATTAAAAAAAAAAGCATGCCTTATACAATTAAAAAAAAAGTATTGTGATCCACTGTTTTTGAAAGGGAAGTAAGAAAGGTTCTCTAGCGTAATTTCCTCTAAAAAATTTTATATCATTTTCTCTTATTTAAATCAAAAGTAAATATATTTTTCTCATACAGAAATTGAAAAAATAGCGTTATTTTTTTTTTAAATTTCATTCGTAGGCTAGTCTCTTGATACTAACTGAAATCCACATAATTATTCTATTCTTTAGTTAAAAAATAGAGTTAAAATTTTAATGAGAATAAATTAAAGTTGAAATATTTATTAAAATAAATTAAAATTTAGGAATTAGTTAAAAATGTTGATGAGTTAATTTTATTTAGATTTTCACAGCAGAGTTAAATTAGAATTCAAAATTTGAAATAAATATTTTAATAACGCTCATGGATACTCAAATTCGATTTTAATGGAGTGAATAAGATTTCTCTTTTACAATGAGAGAAAATATGTGCGACATACTCATTTATATTAATGAATATTATATATTTTTAATTTATATTATATATTTATTTATTTATATTATAATTATGTACCTTAAATAAATATACACGTATATATATATCCGCCCCGTCTCTAAACCGGTTCCTTCTAGCTTTAAGACCGGCACCCGCCCCGTCTCTAAACCGGTTCCACCTAGCTTTAAGACGGGTTTCCGACTCGGCCATTCGAAACATAGAAACAATCAAATAATATAATTTGCATTTTATCCATTTAAACCCAGCACAAGAGTTTCGGATTTCTCTCGTCCACTCACTTATGGCTCTGTTCATAGCCACTGGCCATGGCGCTGGTGGGGTTAGAATCGTCTACACCAATCTCACCCGAAACAACCCCTACATCCACCGCCATCCCCAACTTCTTTTTCCTCTCTCACCCAGAAAAGCTTTGCATATAGTGTCAGCCAAGAAGCTCTCATCTTCTCGTACTGGCCGCTTTGATAGCAAGAACAAGAAGAGCTCCATCACGATTAGTGACAAAGAAGATGGAGAAGAACGAGCGTCTGAGATTGAAAGTGGAGATATTAAAGTTGAAAATGTGAGTACAAGCAGTGCTGATGTAGAAGATGTCAAAAATGGTGGCTCATTTCCACCTAAAATGTCAAAAATAATGGCTCAATTTTGGTGGCTAAATTAAGGGTTTGAAAATGTTTGCAAGTAGTTGTTGTCTTACATTTACAAGTTGTAAATGAGTTGTAAACAACTCTTAAATTAGTCAATTTAGGTGGGCAATTTTTGCCTATAAAAGGAGCCCTTCTCCTTCATTTGAAAACCATCCTAAGCTTGTTTCCTCTCATCAATTTGGAGCAAGTTTCTCTCCTCTCTCCCTTTGTAATATTTCTTTAGTGAAATATATTTGGTAGTGTCCGAGGACGTAGGCAAAATTTTGGCCGAACCTCGTTAAATTTTGGTGTTCTCTCTTTTATTTATTTAATAGCTATTTGTTGGGCAAAACTCTGTTTTGGTGGTTATTGTGAAAAGGGATTACATGTCTAGGTAAATTCTGTCAAACGACGCGTACGTCTAAGGAAAGTGGGTTTTAAGTGAGACCGCTTGTGACTCCTCCACTTTCCTGGGAATTTACCTGGTGTAGTTTTTATCACAGTAATTCACAAATTATTCGGTGGAAAAAGCCCAATTTCCACAACAATTGGTATCAGAGCCGAGGTAACTTAGTATTCACTGTGGTTGCAGCATAGTCTGATCTTCCACATAAAAAACGTTCCTTGGCTGTGTTCCGCATTTTTGAAAATTTGTTTTATAGCTATTAAATAAATATTTGTAGCAGAAATGACAGACAACAAGAAAAATACCACACCTGTTACTGCAGCATCGTCCTCGTCAACTTTAGTAAGGAATGCTGTTACAAATGCAAGATTTGCAGTGGAGATTTTCGATGGCACTGGTCATTTTGGCATGTGGCAAAGCGAACTTCTAGATGCTCTTTTTCAGCAAGGTCTAGATGTTGCTATTGAAGAGGAGAAACCTCAAGAAATGGAGGAGACGGAGTGGAAAACTGTCAATCGTCTGGCATGTGGTACAATTCGTTCTTATCTTTCTAGAGAGCAAAAATATGCTTTCTCAAAAGAAACTTCGGCAAACAAATTGTGGAAGGCATTAGAGGAGAAATTTTTGAAGAAAAACAATCAGAACAAACTCTTTATGAAGAAGAGACTGTTTCGCTTCAATTATGTTCTCGGTACCACGATGAATGAACACATCACAAATTTTAATCAGTTGGTGGCTGATCTGTTTAATTTGGATGTGGTCTTTAAAGACGAAGATTTGGCACTGCTGTTGTTGGCATCTCTCCCTGACGAGTTTGAGTTTCTTACAACGACTCTACTCCACGGGAATAAGAAAGTGACTTTAAGTGATGTATGTGCTGATCTATATAGTCATGAATTGAGAAAGAAAGAAAAAGAGAGGACAAGTGAAGCAGAAGCTCTGGTGGTTAGAGGCCGTACACAAGGCCGAAAGAAAGGAGGGAAGAAAAACAAATCCCGTTCAAAAGCCAGAGTAGAAAAAGATGAGTGTGCCTTTTGTCATGAAAAATGTCACTGGAAGAAAGATTGTCCAAAGCTTAAAAGCAAGGGCAAAGCTGTTGTTGATTCAAATGTAGCTGAGTGTGATGATTCAGAATCAACCTTCTCATTAGCAGTCATGACATCCGTAGACACTCCTGTAGCATGTTCGACAAGTTCTTCTAATGCATGGCTGTTAGATTCTGGATGCAGCCATCATATGAGTCCCACTCGGGAATGGTTTTTTGATTTCAAAGAACTTGATCATGAAGTTGTCTATACAGCAAATGACAATCCTTGTTTCACTGAAGGGATTGGTTCAATCCGCTTGAGGAATCATGATGAGTCAATCAGGATCCTGACTGATGTTCGGTATGTACCTTGCTTGACGAAGAATCTCATTTCAGTCGGAGTCCTTGAATCAAAAGGGCTCAAAATTATTGCAGAAAATGGGGTTATGAGGGTCATTTCTGGTGCACTTGTGATGATGAAAGGATTACGGAGAAGGAATAATTTGTATTACTATGAAGGTAATGCAATTATAGAAACAACAGCAGCATCAGTTTCTGGTGATGACAAAGATCTGGAAGCAACCAGATTATGGCACATGCGCTTGGGACATGCAGGTGAAAAATCCTTGAAAAGTTTGGCCGATCAAGGATTATTGAAGAATGTGAAAACCTGCAAGTTAGTTTTTTGTGAGCATTGCATCAAAGGGAAGCAGACAAGAGTGAAATTTGGTACTGCAATCCATGATACCAAGGGTATTCTGGACTATGTTCACTCAGATGTGTGGGGGCCTTCTAAAACTCCTTCTTTAGGAGGCAAGCACTATTATGTAACCTTTGTTGACGATTTCTCTAGAAGGGTATGGGTGTATACTTTGAAGTCAAAAGATGAAGTGTTAGGAGTTTTCCTCAAATGGAAAAAATTGGTGGAAACTCAAACTGGCAGACGAATCAAATGTCTCAGAACAGACAATGGAGGAGAATATAAGAATGATCCATTTATGAAAGTCTGCGAAGATGAAGACATTGTTCGACACTTCACAGTTAGACATACACCACAACAGAATGGGGTGGCAGAACGCATGAACCGAACGTTACTGGAGAAAGTTCGGTGTATGTTGTCTAATGCTGGGTTGGACAAGCGATTTTGGGCTGAGGCTTTGACATATGCATGTCATCTCATTAATCGACTTCCATCAACTGCTATTGGTGGTAAAACGCCTATGGAAGCATGGTCGGGAAAACCTGCTAAAGATTATGATTCCTTACGTGTATTTGGTTCCACTGCATATTATCACGTTAAGGAATCAAAGCTAGATCCAAGAGCTAAGGAAGCCATTTTCATGGGGATAAGCTCAGGTGTTAAAGGATATCGGCTATGGTGTCCAGAAACGAAGAAAATAATCTTTAGCAGAGATATTACTTTTGATGAATCTACCTTATTGAAAAAGGTGACAATAGAGCAGTCAGATGGTACTCCACAACAGGTGGAGAATACTCCAAAACAGGTGGAGTTTGACAGAAAAATTCCAGCAGCAGATGTTAAAACTGCAGACACTCCTGAGGTAGAAGGAGAGTCAGATGAAGATGAGGTTCAAATCCAAGAACCTCCACAGCAACATGAATCAATTGCAGTTGATAGGCCACGAAGAGCTATAAGAAAACCTGCTCGTTATGATGATATGGTGGCCTATGCATTCTCAATTGCAGATGATAGCATTCCGTCCACTTTTAAAGAAGCTGTCCAAAGTTCAGAAGAAGTAAAGTGGAGGAAAGCTATGGATAATGAAATGCAGTCCCTTCACAAGAATCAAACATGGAAGCTAGCAATTCTGCCGAAGGGAAAGAAGGCGATTGGGTGCAAATGGGTATTTGCAAAGAAAGATGGATTTCCTGACAGAGATAGTGTTCACTTCAAAGCAAGATTGGTAGCTAAAGGCTATGCTCAGACGGAGGGAATTGATTACAATGAAGTGTTTTCTCCAGTTGTAAAACATTCCTCTATTCGGATTTTATTGGCTTTGGTGGCACAGTTGGATTTGGAACTAGTTCAATTGGATGTAAAAACTGCATTTTTACATGGAAATCTGGAAGAGGAAATCTATATGACTCAGCCAGAGGGATTCAAAGTTGCTGGAAAAGAAAATATGGTATGCAAACTTGTAAAGTCGCTTTACGGATTGAAGCAGTCTCCGAGGCAGTGGTACAAGCGATTTGATAAGTTTATGCAAGGGCAGAAGTACACAAGAAGCAAATATGATCATTGTGTGTATTTGCGCAAGCTACAAGACGGTTCTTTCATTTATCTTCTTCTTTATGTCGATGATATGTTGATAGCCTCAAAGAATAAAAAAGAAATTGAGAAGCTGAAAAATCAGTTGAATCAAGAATTTGAAATGAAAGATCTGGGCGAAGCAAAGAAGATTCTCGGTATGGAGATATCTAGAGATAGGGAATTGGGGAGACTTTGTTTGTCTCAGAAGCAATATCTGAGAAAGGTACTAAAGCGTTTCGGTATGGATGACAAGACTAAACCTGTTAGTACACCTCTTGCTCCTCATTTCAAACTCAGTGCTGCTCAGTCACCGAAGAATGATGCAGAACAGGAATACATGTCAAAGGTTCCCTATGCAAATGCTGTTGGTAGCTTGATGTATGCTATGGTGTGTACGAGACCTGACATTTCACAGGCTGTTGGAGTTGTGAGCAGGTACATGCATGATCCTGGCAAGGAGCATTGGCAAGCTGTGAAATGGATTCTACGGTATCTTCTGAACACCGTGGATGTTGGATTAGTTTTTGACCAGGATAAGGAGAATGGTCAACGTGTAGTCGGATATTGTGATTCCGATTATGCAGGTGATTTGGATAAACGTCGATCAACTACTGGTTATGTGTTCACACTTGCAAAAGCACCAGTTAGTTGGAAGTCTACTTTACAGTCAACAGTGGCGCTCTCTACGACAGAGGCGGAATATATGGCAGTTACTGAAGCTGTTAAGGAGGCCATTTGGCTTCAAGGGTTGCTTGATGAATTGGGAATAAAGCAAAACAACATTGTTGTACATTGTGATAGCCAGAGTGCTATTCATTTGGCAAAGAACCAAGTTTATCATGCAAGGACGAAGCATATCGATGTTCGATTCCATTTTGTTAGAGAAATTCTGGAGGAAGATCAGGTAAAGCTCCAGAAGATTCAGACCGCTGAGAATCCTGCTGATATGTTGACAAAGGTGGTGACAGCTGTTAAGTTCAAACATTGTTTGGACTTGATTAATATTGTCCAAATTTGAAGCTGGCGCTGCGAAGCGCATTTGGAGACACTACAATGCTGCGAGAGAGAATAGAAATTTGTATTTGTGGAATTTTCGCCAAGGTGGAGATTGTCAAAAATGGTGGCTCATTTCCACCTAAAATGTCAAAAATAATGGCTCAATTTTGGTGGCTAAATTAAGGGTTTGAAAATGTTTGCAAGTAGTTGTTGTCTTACATTTACAAGTTGTAAATGAGTTGTAAACAACTCTTAAATTAGTCAATTTAGGTGGGCAATTTTTGCCTATAAAAGGAGCCCTTCTCCTTCATTTGAAAACCATCCCAAGCTTGTTTCCTCTCATCAATTTGGAGCAAGTTTCTCTCCTCTCTCCCTTTGTAATATTTCTTTAGTGAAATATATTTGGTAGTGTCCGAGGACGTAGGCAAAATTTTGGCCGAACCTCGTTAAATTTTGGTGTTCTCTCTTTTATTTATTTAATAGCTATTTGTTGGGCAAAACTCTGTTTTGGTGGTTATTGTGAAAAGGGATTACATGTCTAGGTAAATTCTGTCAAACGACGCGTACGTCTAAGGAAAGTGGGTTTTAAGTGAGACCGCTTGTGACTCCTCCACTTTCCTGGGAATTTACCTGGTGTAGTTTTTATCACAGTAATTCACAAATTATTCGGTGGAAAAAGCCCAATTTCCACAACAGAAGATGATGGGAATTTCTTGCCTCCGCTCCCCGGAAATGAACCGGACTTCTGGGAAGGTCCGCAATGGGATGCTCTTGGGTTCTTTGTGCAGTATTTGTGGGCTTTTGGCATCGTTTTCGCGGTAATTTTATTTCTTTTTCTATTTATTCATTTACTGTTTAGTTGCTATGTTCATGTTCTCAAATTTTTGCATATGTATTGACAGTTGATTGCTTGTGGGATCGCTGTGGTAACATACAATGAAGGGGCAACAGATTTTAAGGACACTCCTGTATACAAAGAGTCAGTAGGGAGCTTTTAGAAGAGCCTGAAGCATCTAATTCTGATGATGTGTTTGAATCCAATCCAACTGAGGTAGCACCTAGTTTGGAATAGTACCAAAGGTGTTGTCTTGATCGATTGCATAAGGTAAATGCTTCTATGTTTTGTAACTTCTCAAAACATACAGAAATCATATATATGAACTTGTTATTGTGAATTCAGTTTACTAGCAAGTTGAAATTTTTGGCCAATTCTATTGCTGATGTTTTCTAACAGTATCTGAGGTTTGGCTTCAATGCAAGAGTACTTTCAGAAATCTTCAGCTTGATAATCAACTTCATTTTTCATATGCATATGTATATGCTCTGATTTGATATGAATAAAATTAATTATTTGCAAGAAACTGTATTTTCTCCTAATTAAACAAGTAGAAGGGTAATAATATGTAAGTAGCTTTGAAATACAAGTGCAAGTAGTACAACAAATATTAAAACCAGTTCATAATGATTCATAATGGTCATAAATACTTAAGAAAATAAAAGAATATCAATATAGATAGGATGAATGCCCTCAAAAGCTACATGTTCATAATTTTAGTTAGAGTGAATTGCATTTGTAAGAAGAAGAATTGCTGCCAGTCACCAGAAGCACGAAGAATCCTTCTGCTTTCAACTTGATATCAGCTTCCTACCATGTCCTAATCCCATGATATAGGTCTTGGTGCCAGTTGAATAACTGGAGAAGCCGAATTCCAGGTAAGAAAGCATAGAATCATTAGGGAAGAAGGGTAAAAATTTTAAGAGCTTGTTAACAATTTCATAAAACACAAACATAAAATTTATTAGCTCAAGGTCTATACATATACCAGCAACAGTAGAATTGGTATGTCTCCCTAGTGAAACTTGAGAAGTAGGTGAACTAGCAGGAACTTGAGGAAGTCCTTGGAGAAAACCATGAAAAAAAGTCACAAAAAGTTAAGTATGTTCAATTTTTAAGAAGCAATAATCTGAACTACTCAACAACATTGATGTAATAGTACCTGAACAAGCAGAGTTGTCAACTTGGATATCACAAAGAGCAGGCAGCTGCAGGGCCAAGGTGGTGTTAATTGGGAAAGAACCCAAATTGGTATTATTGAGCAAGATGCAAAGGCAGGCAGGCTGCTGCAAATAGAGTTGCTTGAGGTTGTTGTAACAAGATGGTGATGGTGAAAGGGATATGCCCTGCACAAATGGGGCACATGGGGGTCAGTTGTAGCAACCCTGGCAATCATAATTATTCAATCTCTGATCTTGACCTGTGAGTTTTCAATTGCATGCACGCTTGTTCAAATTTAAAAGCACCGAATTTTTAATTAAAGCTGCGTATATAATTTTGATTGAATTCTATTAAATACAAATAGATATGTTAAATTCATCCCACATATAAGTTTTACAAAAAATATAATGAGCTTATAATAAAAAATACAATCCAATCTAAATAACTTGAATTACTACCTTATTACTATTATCTTATAAAATTTGATATGATATTAAAGTCTTTGATACCATTATTTTATTTGAATATTTCGAACAATAATCATTAAATATAGAACTGTATTCCTTAAAGGTACCCTTACTTAAATGGTCTTAACAGTAACTCTTTCATATAGGACTGTATTCTTTAAATATAAGATTGTTTTCCTAAATGGCTATGACAGTTACTACTAAAATACTTATCAAGCGTTAATTAAAGTCTTAACTTATTATAAGCTACTGGATGATCAAATATTGACTCTTGAATGTAGTACTGTATTCTTTAAATATAGGATTGTGTTTCTAAGTGGCTCTGAACTACTAAAATACATGTCAAGTGTCAACTAAATTCCAGCTTAAGTTATTATAAGCTCAACACACTATATTTTACCTAAATTACTATTTACCATTTACTATGACCCTATAAATTTTGATAAACTAATATTCAATTTCCACTATCCAAACTTTAAAAAAAAAAAACCTGAAAGAAGTTTTTGCTTCGAGTCGAAGGAATTAAGCTCGGCCTGCTCGAACTCTATGATTGATACCAATTAAGGAAAATGGGTTAACCTGTCAATGGTTATTATTAGCAATATCAATGTTGAGTCAATTTCGAATTGGTTAATTAGTTTCAATCAAAATGATAAAAACAAATTATTAGAATAAATCTTAGAATCGAAGTGATTTTGGGGACTCATAACAATCCTTTTCCATATAAAGAGATTGCTGATTAAAATTAAAAATTAATAATAATACATTCCTAAAAAATTGGTCTTTTCCTTTTGCCTCGTTAATCGTATTTCTTTGTCGGGTGTAAGCTAATTTAGCTTGTTATTATTTTTTTTGACTTTTGAAAAAAATATAGGAAATGTTAAAAAAAAAATTAAATTTATCATATTTTTAAAATATATTTAAATTTATAAAAATTTATAATTAGTTTATTAAAATATTATATTTTTATTAATTTATTATAAGTTTATTATGAGATATTTTTAAAAATTTTTAAATTAAAATTATAATTAAAATTATTTTTTTATATATTTTATTTCAATTAAAATTTTGATCTAAAATTTATTTTGAAGTATTGAGACTACGTAGAATATTATTAAATTAAAATGATCTTTTTTTACCGATTTAAATTTTAGGATTTGTGTTTTTCTTTGTTTCTTTGTTTTCGTTTGTTGTTTTGGTTATTGTTTTGTTGTTTGTGTTTATTGAATTTTTTTTTATGAAATATAGAGTTTTTCAAAATCTTAAAAGCTCTATTTCTTGTTTTTTTTACAGATTATTTTTTTGTTTCTGCTATTTATTGTAAAATTTCATTTTCAACATTGTTTTTTTTTTTTTTTTTGCAAGTCCAATGATTTTTTCTGCTGAGATCTAAAAAATAAAGGACAAAATCAAGGGCCATTTGAGAGGCTTAATATGATCTTAGCCGAATTGAACCGACTGAACACACAAAGAGCACGGATATATCAAAATTACTCATTTTTCGGTCGACTTCGGATTAAATTTTTGAAGCTATGGTTGGCTCGGTCAATTTAAAAAATACTCTAAATTTAATCAAATCCGACTCGAGCCCACTCCTAGCAGTGGGTGACAATGGACCCCCTCCCTCTTGCTGCCATCCCATACACCACCCACACAAACATATATATAATTATAATTGGCAAAATAAAACATATATATATAATGATATATTATATATATAGTTAGTTTTTTTTATATCATATATATATATATATATTTTTTTTTTGTTAGTAAATAGTTAAAATTTTATAATTAGATATTTAGGTTAATGTTAAAATTTTGTAATTCTATTATGAATTGGATAAAATTAATATTTTTATTTGAAATATTATTTTTATAAAATTTAATTTAATAAAATTTTTTAAATAAATTAATAAATTTAAAAATAATAAAAATAATATTTGATAAATAATATAAAATAATAAAAATTTAAAATTTATTATAACATTACATGTTGAATTTTATTTTTAATTTATCTATAATTTTTTTATACTTTAAAAAATTTATCATTCATCATTCCGCCACAATTCAAATTCCAATGATTAAAGATTGGAAAACTAACATGATATGTTATAATGTAGCATAATGCTGGTCCACTCACTTGTGAGGATTTACACCATTATTAATTTCCAAATCTAAAAGAATGATGTGGCAGGACTAACGTCTCTTATTTATTTATTTATTTATTTATTATCTAGTTAATTTTTATATATTATATTAAATTAATATTTTTTTATTTAAATATTAATTGGCCTTAATCATAACACCGTTACTCCTTTATATTTTATCACCAATGATTTTTATTTGCACGAATTAGAAACAATGATGAGTTTTCATTTTTCTTTTTTATTACAAAGAGAAAGCAACGTAAAATTAAGATAACACTAAAATTATCTTGATATATGAAACCCAACTGCATCGTGCTGCAGCCATATCTCCATATTAATAGGAGTCTCGTCCAAAATGTAAACACCAAATGAAGTATCATGATTCAAAGCTGCTAGTCTATCCGCCATATAATTACATTCTCTGTAAATATGTGAGAGTTGCACCTACCATTGCAATAATAGTATCAGTTGAACATTACTTATTAGAGGAGAGTGGATGTTGCTTCTATCATTTTTTTTTCTTTAATAAGCTGAATCACACAAAGGCTATTAATCTTAATATGGAGATTTCTAATGCCAAGAATCCAGGCTGGCACTAAACCTTCAAACAAACCCCAAAGTTCAGCTTTGGTGATAGAGCAGGTGCCTAGATTAATTATCAACCCTTTAACTCAGTTGCTATTTGAGTCTCTTATGACACCACCAGCAGAAGCTTTACCTTCTTGACCTCTGCAAACACCATCCGTATTAAGCTTAAACCACCCCACTGGAGGCGGATTCCAACTGATATGGCTCAAAAATTTTACATTTGCTAGACACAAAGAGTTCACCCATTTATGCTGAGCAGATGAAACATGAGCCATAAGAGTTTTAATATCAACACAGATCATAGCAATAGTGAGTCGTTGCTCTTTAAAAATAAATGAATTTCGTGCCTACCAAATGGTCCAACAAGTTACAGCAAAGAAGGAACTCCATGAAAGGTCATTCATACCTGGCTGCCTCGATTTCATATTAGCAACAATCCAATGCCTTAGATTACATTGAAAGAAGTCATTGCTATAATCCCCGAATAGGATTTTGAACCAGATATGTTTGGAGAAGATACAATCTCTCAAAATATAAAGAACTGACTCAGGCTCTGCTTTACAAATAGGACATATGTCTTGACTAGTAAAATGTCTCCTCGTACGCTCGCAATTTGTCATAAGTTTTTCCTTTAAGGCCAGCCACTTAAAAAATACAAATTCTTAGAGGCCCTTTCCACTTTCAAATTGCATTCCAATCATAACTCCTCTCATTCCAATTACCATTTACAGTAGAAGTATAGGCTGACCTGATGGTGAAGCAACCATTAGGTGTGGAAGCCCAGCAAAAATCATCTTTAGGACTTTCCATTTTAGGAGGTACCAAAGAAGCAATCTTACAAAGGACATGATAAGGGAGGAACCTTTCAAAATCTGCCCACTTCCAACTACCATCATCAGAGACATATGAGGCTACTCTTCTTTCTAAGTGATCTTCAAGAATAGTCATTTTTGAATAATAGAGTAGCTTATCTAGACTATCTACCCAAATATCCAACCAGAATTTAGTTGTTTGTACATCATTAACAATCCAATGCACTCCAGAGAGCATTTTTAACCAATTCTTGGCCATATCACGCCACAAATTAGATCCATTGTTTCCATTAAGTTGGCTAGGAAAAATGTCGTTCTCCACTCCATATTTTGCCCTTACAACTCTAACCCAAAGCTTTTCTGGATGTGAGACAAGCTCCCAATTTAGTTTCATGTGGAAGGCATTATTAATGCTTCTTATATCCCACAAATTAATCCCACCTCTTTCATATGGCTGACAAAGATCTTCCCATCTCACTAAGCTAAGGCTACTTTTATCTGCTTTGGCATTCCAAATAAAAGCTTTGCTACTTTGCTCAATTTTCCTCAGTAATGTTGAAGGTAAACAAATAGATTGTATAACATATAATGGCATAGAAGCAACAATATGCTTAGTTAATGTTATCCTGCTTGCAAGAGAGAGATTACAAGCATGCCATCTTTTGAATCTTTGTTGCACTTTGTCTAGAATGTTGTGGAAAGTACGTCTAGTAACCCTCTTATGTAAAAGGGGCATTCCAAGATAGGCGCTAAGGTCTTCAGCCATCTTAACCCCCAAATCAATGCTTAATTGCCGACCAATCACCTTAGAAACATTTTTAGAGAAATAGACTTTAGTTTTGCTAAGGCTTATTGTCTGTCCTGAGCTTAAACAGAATTCAACAATGATGTTCTTGATCACCCCAACTTGGTGAGTTGTTGTTTCAGAGAAGAGTAATACATCATCATTGAAAAAGAGGTGGGAAATATGTGGCCCGTATCTACTTAATTTAATGGGTTTCCAATCACTCGTACTGATAGATTTCTCAATGCCATGAGCTAGTCGCTCCATACATAATACAAAAATGTAAGGGGATATTGGGTCACCTTGCCGAACTCCCCTCGTTGGAAGAAAAGCATCAGTAGTCTCCCCATTCCAACACACTTGCATAGAGGTAGTACAAATGCAATCCATAATGACCAAGACAAGAGTATTAGGAATATCAGCAAGATACAGAGTTTCTTTGATGAAATTTCAATTGAGCTTGTCATATGCCTTTTCCAAATCTATCTTGATTGCCATGAAACTTTTTCTACCCTTCTTACGCATGGAGTGAATGATTTCTTGAGCAACAATAATGTTATCTGTGATGTGCCTCCCAGGAACAAAGCTCGCCTGATTTGAGCTGACGACATTAGGCAAAAGAATTTTAATCCTGTTGACAAGAGTTTTATTCACCATCTTCATAACCACATTGTTCAAGCTTATTGGACGAAATTGTTGAATAGATTTTGGACAATCCACCTTAGAAATAAGAACAATCAACGTTTTATTTAATTCATCAGGAACGCCGTTGCCCTCAAGAATGTCCTTGACAGACTTTGTGGTAGAATCACCCACAACATTCCATTTGTTTTGAAAAAAGACAGTTGGCATTCCATCCACACCCGGTGCCTTCAATGGTGTTATTATAAAAAGGGCATCTTGAATTTCATCCTTAGTAAATGGAGTCATAAGTTTGTTCAATATATCATTCTCAATAACTGGAAAATGGGACTCCATAGAGTAAGGTTTTCGAATCATAATATCTTCAGTATACAACTTAGAGAAGAACTTAACTGTCATGTCTTTGAGGTGAGCAACATCATTAGTCCACTCCCCCATTTTCATCTTTGAGAAAATCAATGCTTCTTCGTCTTCTTTTTTGGATGGCAACTCGATGATAAAAAGCAATGTTTCTATCGCTAAAGTTAATCCAATCATGATTAGAGAGTTGAAGCTAGCGAACCTCCTCTTGTAGTAAGATATCTTCCAATTCAGATTTGAGAGAAGTTTTCAATTTCTGAAGGATTAAAGAATTCTTCTCTTCTAAAGCTTTTTGAATGCCTGAAATTTTGGCCAAGAGCACCCTTTTCTTGTGAAAAATATTCCCAAACACCAGATGATTCCATAAAGCTATTTTTTCTAAAAAATTAGCAAGGGCTGAAACATAATAATCTTGAGTCTACCAATTCTCAATCAAGAAGTTGTCAAAATTTTCATGAAGAAGCCAAGGAGCCAGAAACCTAAAAGGTTTTGAATTACGGTTCTCATTCCTGTAATGAAATTGGATCAGGATCGGGCAATGATCTGAGTTTAACCTCGGAAGATGGAAAACTTTAGCCATTTGAAAAGCATTGAGCCAGAGGTTATTACATAGAGCTCTATCCAACCTCTCCTTAATATTCCCTCTCACCCAAGTATATTTGGGACCTTAAAATCCTAAGTCAATAATTTCTCCCTCCGCAATCCATTGAGCAAAATGATGACAAATAACTAAACGATTTTTAGCCCCTCCTTATTTTTCAGCTGCATAAAGAATTGAGTTAAAATCTCCTGCTATCAACCACGGCTTATCTTGGAAATTAGCCAACCTACCAAGCTCAGCCCATAATACCCTTCAATAGGTGGGATTAAGGTTCTTATAAACAGCAGTAATCATGGAATTTCTACCACTAGTGTCCACAAGTTCTGCATGAATAAACTGAGAATGAACTTCAAGAATTGAAACCCGGACTTCATCTCTCCACAAAAGTCAGATGCTACCAGAGAACCCTATTACCTCCACTCTAAATGAGTTTGTAAAACCAAATCTCTTAATAAACAAGTCCGCCCTACTGCCACTGATCCAAGGTTCAAGAATAGCTATCATAGAAAGATGATAAATTTTATACATATTGCAAAAAACACAAATAAAACCAGGGAGTGGCTTCTAAAGATTTAATGAGTTTTCTTTAACTGGGTCAGAAAAATGAATTTAATATAATATGCTCATACTATCAGTTTACTGTTAAATGAAAACAAAAATTGAAGCATTTACCTACTGTTTAATTTTTCTAACTAGCATATCACTAAATTTTTTATTTTACATTAGTAAAACACCGTAATTTTTATTTTACCATCGATAAAAACTAACCTCACATTTTCTGTAATTATTATTAAATATCATTTTTTTTGGGTCAATCATAATAATTATTAAATATCTTAAACCAAATTTTAGAGGCAAAAATCAAATATAAATATCCAACAATTAATCTAAATTAATCACCCGAGTTATGCTGTAAGATATAATCATTAATTTCTGCTTAGCAAATTAAAATGATTTAGTATTAGTAATAAATTTAGATGAGTTAGACCATCACATGCATATATCTCAATCACTTTGCTGTACGCCAACCCAACAACCTAAAGATATGTTTTCTCAATCAATAAATATTAATAAATGGTCCAATTTGCTATGACATTTCCATCACTTTTATTATTAATTATTATTATTCTTTCTTCTACAACCCTATTTGCCTCATCATCATCAATATCCTTGAATACTGAAATTATAGAACAGTACTTATTATGGCATCTTGGGTTAAGAAGGAACTTTCTAAACTCAAAATCTACCCCAAATCCAACACTAAATTTTTGCTTCCTCCACTCAATGATAATACTTCCCCACAAATTTCACTGGTTGGTTCTCTTCTTCTTCTTTTAATTTTCATTAATTTGTTGAGGAAAATAAGTGTTAATTAGAATGATTAAACTAACTGCACTGATGATTATTGTAAATAGGTTCAGGAAGTTGTTTTAGTAGCTGATTTAAGATGCTCCAAATGCCAAAGGAGGGTGGATGATGCAATTTCAAGAATTGATGGTAAATACGATTAATTATATATATTTTATCATTTAATTTATTATTATTTTTTATCATAGAATATATATCTTTCAGATGTATAGAATATATACATAAATATAATATATATGTTTGTAGATGTGGAATCAATGGTGGTGCATGTGTTACAAAAGAAAGTGACAATCACTCGTAAAACTGTGGCTAAAGGTTCCTCTGCTGTTCTACAAAAGACTCACGGATTGCTGCTCAATTGACACATCCCATAATTTTAATTTCCATCTTGTTTGTGTTTGTGTCCGTGTTTTTTTTTATTATTATTTTCAGCTGATGATTCTAAATTTTATCCCAGTTAAGCATATATATATATAACATGGCTGCTGCCATGTAATTAGAACTCATTACCAATAATTAAGCTCATTCTTGCCTGTTAATCAATCAGCAATTAATGAGAAGTGTTTACTTTTGGAATAATTAGAAAGAAGAGAGTACGTACTTGATGCATAATTTTGAGAATCAATTATATATTATCTACCAGATTGATGAACACTTTTTTCTCTTTTATTTATTTTAAATTATAGTTTATTTATTATTTTAAAATTTTTATTGTATTTATATTTTATATTATTTAATAAAAATATTTAATAAGTATATTTTATGCTAAAATAAAAATATAATTAAAAAAATATATGTAAATCTATATCTTTAATAAAAATAACTTTTTTTTAATTTTTATAAATTAAAAGCGTTTTATTAATCAAAGATCGAGAGATCTCTAGATTAAACTATAATATAGAACTTTTTACAAAACTAACAAAAAAATAAGCAAGTTTTTTCAAAAATACAATTAATATAAAAAATTTCAAACATATCTAAAAAATTTATAAAATTATAAAAATACCTTATCATTTTTACAATTTACAATTTATATATGTTACAAATATATTATATATATATTATAAAATTCTTCATAAAAAAAATAAAAATTGTATTTATTTTTAATATTATTTTATAAAATAATACTTTTAAGAGAAAATAATATAATATTATAAATTTTTTTTAAAAAAATTAAAAAATATCATTTCTTAATATAATTTTATATATTTCAGATATATTATGTATATGTTATAGTTATGTCATGTATATTATATATTATGTTTTAGTCTTTATATATTGTACAATTGTTATATATTACTTAATTATAGTATATATGTAATAAATATGTGTCTTCTAATATTTTTATGTTGATTAATTATAGTGTAGATATGTTGTAAATATGTTACAAATATATTATGTATATATTTTAAATATGTCACTATTTGTTTTATGTGTATTATGTATATGTTATATATATGTTTATTTTTTATATATAATAAAAATATAACAGTAAAAAAATTATTTATGAATAAAAAATAATAATAAATAATAAAAAGAAAAAAGAAAATTACAAAAAATTACTAAAATTGAAAAAAAAGGAAAAACAACCAAAAAATAAAGAAATGAAAAAAAATGCATGTCGTAATATTGCAAAAAAAATTTGTCTGCCCTAATTTTAAAAACACAAACTCAAAAAACATATTTTGTGTAAATTTTCCTATAATATATTGGGTGGTTTAAATATAATTAATATGGATTAGACTTAGCTATTTCAATTGGGTATGCAAAATTGGTTTAGTTAGGAGATTTTCAAATCTCTATAATCGAACTAAAATAAAGATATTTTAAAATTATTGAAATTGAAATTGAACTGAAAAGATAAAATATTTGTATTGAACTGAACTGAAAAATTTGATTCAGTTTGGTTCAAACATTCAGTTCTGACAGAGCTGTCGGTTCCAAATGGAGACGAAGATTTGGAGATTTATAATTTGTTAAATTAGTATAGTTAGCACAATTAGACAACTTCACAATTATAAATAAATAAATAAATTCATAATCATATAAGACTAAAAATTTAATTACATTCATTCTCAAAGTTAATAAATTCATAACAAGATTAAAAATTTATATTAACAATAATAATAACTTTTTCAATTAATTGCTAATTAATTTATTAAAATTAAACAACTAATTTTAATTAACAAATTTAGTTACTTATTAATTTATTTATATATATATATATTTATTTATTTTCGTTGGAGCGTGCACCAAAAAACCTTATGTTCATTGAATTTCGGCCAAATAATATACATTAATTTAAAAATTACAAATAAAATATTAAATTAAAACTCGTGAGAAAAATTAATAAATAAATATATGTAATAAAACTTCTCACAGGATAACAAATATATATATATATATAATAAAATAAAACTGTGTATAAATCAAATAAGATTTTAAATCTATTTATAATACAAAGTAAAACTACATAGTTTTAACTTAAATGATATTTAATATATAAAAATAAATATAAATTCAAATATTTATAGTATGATGTCATAAGATATATTAAATTAGTACAATAATTACTTGATTATACTTATTTAATTGTTTATTATAATTATATTTATTTTATATTTAAATTAAGAAATTACTTTTGTTATTTACATAATATATTAGATTTTATATAATGATTAAATGTTATAAAATATGAGACAATATAATAAAATAACTTCAAATTTAAATAATTTAATAATTTAAATTAACCTATTATAGATATATTTTAACATATAATTTGTAAATAATTATTATCAATCAAATAATTTTAATCTATATTAATTGTCATATGAATTTTATTTACTACTAATATATAATTAGAGTATTATATATATGCACAAATATATTCATTGTAATTATATCATTTATGTCCTTCTCAAATTCATTCACAAATATTTATGTGTTAATTGTTATTACTCATATTCATAAAAAATATATATATCATATTATTTGTATTCACTATCAATTAATTATTATTTATATTTATACTCATTATTAATTATTTAATATATTATATTAAATTATTTTTTTAAATACAAATTACTATAATTAGTATGTATTACTATAATTAGTATTAGTAAAGTGATAGCAATTAATTATTAATAATGATATCGCCCATTTCTGTAAGCACGGCAATGAGCAATTGCAAAGGTGATTCAATAACAGGCCTATTGGCATGACATTATAAAAAGTATAATATATTATGAAAAATATCGGACTTTCCCTCTCTGAGAGTATGCTTGGTTGTTCTCTCTTTTGAGAGTTTCTTCGCTTTTCCTTTCTTCCTTGTTGTGTTGTTGTTCGTTTCTGCTTTCATGGCAGAGAATGATGATAATATTTCTGTGGAGATGGCTGCTTTATCGGTTAATGGGGATGTGATTGAGGGGCTGGAGTTTAAGGAGGATGAGATTGTGGAAGAAGAGGAGGACTTCTCCTTGTGCTTGGTTGGCCGTTTCTTAACTGAACGTCAGATAAACCTTCAGTTCATGAAGCATAATATGGCGTCTCTTTGGCAACCTTCTATGGGGATGTCGGTGAAGGAGATCAAGGAGGGTAGATTTTTGTTCATATTTTACCATATTGTGGAAAGGGATCGTGTGCTAAGCATGGGGCCTTGGACGTTCAATAATCACCTATTATTGATTGAGAAGGTTGAAGGCTATGATGACCCCTTGGATGTACCCCTTCTTTCGACTTATCTGTGGGTGCAAGTTTATGGGTTAAAGTCGGGGTTTAATTCTGATCATGTCTTGGAGAGGGTGGGAAATGAAATGGGAGTTTGGGTGGAGAGTGATCCAAATAATTTTACTAGGTCCAAAACAGTCTCTATTTCATGGGATTCTTATCTACGCATGAGAGTGAAATTTGATGTTAGGAAGCCCATATGGAAGGATTATCATATCAGGAAGAAGGGTGGTCAATGGTTTCAAATTCATTTTGCTTATGAAAAACTACCTAATTTCTGCTATATATGCGGGATCCTTGGCCATGGTGAAAAGTTTTGTCCGAGTCTCATTGATTTGGAAGGAAAACCTGCTGCTAGGAGATATGGTCCTGAGATGCGAGCAGGCCCCCGACGAAAGCAAGTTACATTGGGGTCACGGTGGTTGAGGGAGGACGATGATGTCTTTGCCGGAGAGGAGGGTGGTGGAGGGTGGCGGAAAGGAGGAGTTGACCGTCCAGGTGTTTTTGGGAAGTCCGTAAATCAAGGCTTGAAGGAAGGAGTAATGGAAGCAGATGATTTGGTAAATAAAGATGGCACGAATAAGGAAGGTAACGCTGATGTGGGAGATTCTACCTCTGATTCATCTATTCATACCAATATGAAAAACGAAGGAATTACAATCAATGAGACCAAGAGGAGGAGAATGGGCCTGGATAAGCAAGATACTAACGGTTTGGGCAATACCAGCTCTGCCAATCCAAAAAACGGACCAGCAGTGGGCCTCGGAAGGAGGACCCGCCGATCTCAATGAGTTGCATAAGTTGGAATTGCCGTGGGCTTGGCAACCCATGTGCGTTAGAAACCCTACAAGAAATAGTTCGGGAAAAGAGGCCTCATTTTATTTTTTTAATTGAAACTTTATGTAATTTTCAAAAAGTCAATGAAATAAAAGATGTTCTTGGTTATGATGGTGCATTTGTCGTTAATAACATTGGGCGTAGAGGTGGTTTGGCTTTCATTTGGAAGTCAGCAAACAATGTTTCCCTTCTCAGTACTTCCTTTTGGCACATTGATGTACTTGTGGAAGTGGCTCAACTTGGTGAATGGCGGATCACAGGCTTCTATGGGAGGCCCAATAGACAAGAAAGGCACCATTCCTGGGTTCTTTTAAGGGACCTTGCTGCTCAATATTCTCTTCCTTGGATCTGCTGTGGGGATTTCAACTCCATTTTGGCCCAAAGTTAAAAGAAAAGGGGGAATTTTCAGCCACATAATTTGATGAACGATTTTAGAGAAGCCGTTTCTGCGGCTGGTTTGTCTGATTTTCGTATGTCCGGCTATCCATTTACCTGGGACAATGGGAGAGACGTTGACGATTTGGTGGAAGCAAAGTTCGATCGTTTTCTGGTTAATGATGTGTGGAGAAGTCGTTTTGTTATGTCAAAGGCCCAAGTCATGGATTACAGTTCATCTGATCACTTGCCGATCTCTTTATAGGTCCGTGTTTTTTTACCCCGTAATTCTCCAAGACTTTTTCGTTTTGAGAACTCTTGGTGTATGGAGAGTGAATGTCGTCATATCGTTGAGTTGATATGGTCTGATGATAGTTTGGGGTCAGTGTTGGATAAACTGAGGTGTTGCAGTGACAGATTAGGGGAATGGGGAGACGCTTTAAGGAAAGCTCATCAGATGGAAATTGTTGATTGTAAGAAGACGTTAGCCTCGTTAAGGGGTATTCGTGATCCAAGTAGCAGAGCTAATTTTAATTTGGCCAGACTTCGTTTTAACGAATTGCTTAAGAAAAAAGAAGCTTATTGGCGGCAAAGAGCTAAAGAATTCTGGCTTAGAGAAGGGGATCAAAACACTAAATTTTTCCATAGAAGAGCTACACTTCGTCGGAAGAAGAATAGAATAGATCATCTTAAAGATAACTCTGGGGTGTGGCGAGATTGGAATTCTGGGTTGGAAGATGTGATTTTGGACTATTTCAAGGATATTTTTAAGTCACAAGCTGATCCTTCATCTGCGATTCTCGATTTAGTCCCTTCTCTGGTTTCGTCTTCCCAGAATCATGATTTGATGGCAGAATATACCAAGGAGGAGGTGAGAGTTGCCGTTTTCAGCATGCAGGCGGATAAATCGCCCGGGTTAGATGGTTTCAATCCTGGTTTTTACCAGAAACACTGGGATATCATTGGAGACCAAATTACTAGCTTTTGTATTTCGTGTTTGCAAAAGTGTTCCTTTCCAGTGGAGCTTAACGAAACGGCGATTATTCTAATTCCTAAGAAGAAAGAGGTGGGAAGCATGTTGGATTTGCGACCTATAGCTCTTTGCAAAGTGCTTTACAAAATTATTGCGAAGATGGTTGCCAATAGAATGAAGAAAGTTTTGCCTGGTATCATTTCTCCTGTTCAGAGTGCATTTGTTCCGGGACGTAATATCCAGGATAATTCTGTAGTTGCGTACGAGACTTTACATTATATGAAGGGGCGGAGGAGAGGTAAGGTGGGTTTTGCGGCTCTTAAAATTGATGTAAGCAAAGCTTATGATAGATTGGAATGGAATTTTATGAGAGCCATGCTTCTGAAGATGGGGTTTGATGTAAGATTAGTGGAGTTTTTATATCTTTGTGTATCTTCAGTTAATTTTAAGGTTTTGCACCAAGGAAACCTGTTAGAGACAATTTTTCCGGAGAGAGGGTTGAGGCAAGGCGACCCCCTATCTCCTTATCTTTTTATTATCTGTATGGAGGGCTTGTCTCGGTTGATTCAGAATAGAGTTGAGAATGATCAATTAACGGGTGTTTCTGTATGTGGAGGAGCGCCCATGGTTTCACACTTGTTTTTTGCGGATGATAGCATATTCTTCTTTAAATCTTGTCACTCGCAGGCCAACAATTTAAGGGAGGTTTTGCAGTTGTATGCGAAGGCGGCTGGGCAGCTCATCAATTTTGAGAAGTCATTGATTTGTTACAGTGCAAACGTGGATGTTGATGTGAGGCAACAAGTATGTACTATTCTACAGGTTCAAGAGCATGAGAACTTGGGGAGTTATTTGGGCCTTCCAACGTCTATAGGGAGGAATAAAAAGGATGTTTTTCAGTTTGTGAAGGATAGAGTGTGGACTCGACTGAATTCCTGGAAGAATAAAGCTTTATCTAAGGCGGGTAAAGAAGTTCTTGTTAAAATTGTTCTTCAAGCCTTGCCTATTTATGTCATGAATTTGTTTTTGATACCAAAAGGTACGTGTGAGAATATACAGCAGATGATGGCTCGGTTCTGGTGGGGTATAAAGCCAAATGGGGAGCGTAGTATCCATTGGGTAAGTTGGGAAAGGCTCTCTCGTCATAAAGACTTTGGTGGTTTGAGTTTCAAGAAACTGCAACAATTCAATGTTGCCATGTTGGGTAAGTTGGGATGGAGTCTTTTTAGAGACTCTAACTCCCTAGCTGGTCGGATTCTTAAAGCGAAGTATTTTCCGGATTGTTCGTTTTTGGAGGCTCCTCTTGGTACTAATCCTAGCTATGTATGGAGAAGCATTCGGGAATCTCAAGAGTTGCTGAAATCTGGTTTATCATGGAGAGTTGGTGATGGTTTGAATATTTCTATCTGGCTTGATAGTTGGCTCCCTGATCCTGAGTTTCCTTATGTAACAACAATTTTTGATGATCAGTTCAGGGTGTATATGGTCTCTGATTTGATTCAAGATGGTAGTTGGAATGTGGATCTTATCAGCTCTGTGTTTAATGATAGGGATAGGAGTCTCATTCTCTCAATTCCTTTGCGAGTTGGTCAACATGTTGATTCCCAATTTTGGCGGTTTGAGAAAAGGGGGGAGTTCTCTGTTAAAAGTGCTTATAAATTACAGACGAGGGAGTTGGAGACTGATCCGATACGCAGAAGTTTTTGGAAGAAATTATGGTTTATCCAGGCAGCTCCAAAAATCAAGAGTTTTTTGTGGAGAGCAGTGTCTAATTCTTTGCCTTGTAGAAGGTCTTTGCGATCGAGACATGTTCCAGTTCTGACTGTTTGTCCAATGTGTAATATTGATGATGAATCTGTTAAGCATCTCCTTATTGACTGTGCTTTTGCTAAACAGGTTTGGCAATCCTCTACTTTAGGTTGGTTCTCCCCACAGGTTGATAACTTCCAACAATGGCTTGTTCGGGCCTTAGCTCTCTTCAATCCAAAGGATTCAACTGCTCTTGCTTATCTTTGTTGGTCAATATGGGAAGAGCGTAATGGTGTAGTCTGGAGGAATTTAATTCCTAGTAGCCAAGCCTGTCGTCTCCGCAGTATCCGATTGTTTCAAGACTGGTCTAACTCACAGTCTTCAGTTGTTGGGGCTGTGGGTGGTTATGGTGGAAGAAATATGATGGTTAATTGGGTAGCTCCTCCTACGCAATGGCTCAAGCTCAACGTTGATATTGCTACAACTGCAGGAGCTAACTGGACAGGTGTAGGGATGATTTTACGGAATGAGAAAGGGGAGTTTGTAGCTGCAAAGATAGTTCGTATGGCAGGGGCGTTTACACCATTGATAGCTGAAGCAATGGGAGTGTATGAAGCATTGAGCTGGATCAAGAACAATCACTGGGAGAAGGTTATTTTGAAGGCTGATAATCTACATGTTATTCAGGCGCTCAACTCTGATTATTTGGATGATATTACTATGTTTGATGGTGTGATTATTGATTGTAAATCTCTCTTACAGGAGATTAGTTGTGAGATTTCTTTGTCTCATGTTGTCCGTTCGGCGAACTGTGTTGCTCACGCTTTGGCCCAAGCAACCCGTTCTTTCCCGAATATGGTGGAGTGGTTGTCTCACCCTCCTGAGATTGTAACTCCATTTTTACATCTGGAATAAAATTCTCTCTATTTATCTTAAAAAAAAATAAAATTAATTTAATTAGTGACAAAATATAAAATAAAAAATTAAGGTGTATATATATAATGTATAGTATATAAAATTAGAATTTTTAAAATAAATATATAACATGACATAATATGAATTAATAAAATAATTTTAATAAATTTTAAAAATATTAAATATTAAGTAATACATTAATAAAATATAATATAATTTTATATTATTAATAATAAATAAATTATTATTTCGATTATTCAATTGAGTCAGATTTAGTTTGATTCTCAATTCGGTTATAAACTAATATCTAGAATCATCATATATTAAAAAAATCAGTTTGGTTCAATTCAGATAAAGTAAAAAGGTTAATGAATCTTTTTGATTTTGGATATTTTAGTCTGAATATTTGAATCGATTCTAATATCTCCAGGATCCATGCCCAATCCTAATTTTAAATATAAAATAGTATGCATGTATATGTTCACTCACTATACTTATAGTAACAAATTTTTTAATTTTTAAGTGTTATGTTATACTCCATGTTGTCCTAAATTAATAAGAATAATTGATTTTATTTATCTCAAATTATAACTTATTTAACATTTTAATATGTTAGTTAATAGGTTAAATTCTATAAAACTCAAAATTTACTGTTATTTATTAAAATATTTAATAGGTATATATTATATTAATATAATAATATAATAGAAAAGTACATAAAAATTTATATCTTTAATAAAACATAATTAATTTTTATAAAATAAAAAGGCATATATTAATTCATGACAGAGAAAGTAATAGTTAGTTGAGGGTTCTAACTTCTATAAATGGCCTGGGTCTACTGCCTGAGAGAGAGAGAGAGAGAGAGAAAGATTTGTTACTTGTCTCTCCATTTTATTTTTTAACCTGAATTTGTCTCTCCATTTTGCCACCGCTGTTTTTTTCCGTCTTTGGGACACATTTACATGCACAACATAAGGCGATGTTTTGCAATTTTCAAGGAAAGGTCAAATTCAATTTCAGGGAAACTTTTTTAAATGTGAAAATTTGAAATCATAGAGATATAATATTAGCATTATTTCTTTTTCTGTTTAATCATATGATATCTGAAATATTACCTATTAATCTAAATTTGAGCACTATCAAATTCTAAATGAAGCAGCTCTCCAAATAAATTTTTTTTCATTCACAAAGTTTGAACCTAAGATTTTATTTAAAGGGTAACAGTCTCTTACCACTTATATCAATCCACATTGATATATTAGCCTTATTTCTTATGAGCAGTAACAGTTCAATTAATTTTGACTTTTATAAAATAATGGTTTTACCCTTGAATTTGTTTATTTTTAAGATAAAGTGGTTACTTTCTAAAGAACATTTTAGTCTTTATATTACTAAGTGGGATCTACTAACAATGGATGAAACTAAAATTAGTGAAATGAGTTTTTCTTTTTCAAGTATATATGTATATATATACACACATACACACTAATATGATTTCGGTGGTCCAAGATATAAAATGGGGTGAGTCTTCCCTTAAGTTTAAGCGTTATTTCATGTAATATCTCGTCTAAGAAAATAAATTAAAAGGGTTGTGGAATTTAGAATAATATGAGTCAAATTTTAAATTTCAAATTATCAATTTAATAACTAGTAATTTTGCCAAAAACAAATTTTCTGTAAACTAAGATCAGAGAAATTAGTAAGGGTTATAATCTAAACTATGGAATAGAATATGTGTGACTTGATTATGGTTAGTTTGATTAATTAACGATACATATACAACTATTATAGTGTTACTTGGAATTTGGCAATTTTTAGAGAGTATATTTTGTTATAAAGCATGAGTGCAAAATATGATTGGTTAAAAAACGAAACGTTTGCGTAGTTATGGACATGAAAATGTATGTACATGATTACATGATTTAAAAAGTTAAGGCAAAGGCACAAGTACCACATTTCAAATGCTAAATTAACCAAAATACAAATGTAAAGCTCTTAATTGAAGCTAGAATAGGGTGAAAAGGGTAATGAATTTGGAGGAAATTAATCAATTTCTTGCTATATAGGTAGTAATGATGGGCAATTAGGTCATCATCTCAAGCAATAGGAAATATATATATATATATATACACACACACACACACACACAATGCATGTATACCACACGTTATGGGCTAAATGTTCAATGGTTAAAATTGTAAGGAACAAATGTTAAGTATTAAGGAAGCAACGTTTAATGAAGAAAAATAAAATCGGAAATAATATGATGGCTATAGAGGTAGGTAATAATTTAGGTGATCATTGTAGGAAATTAAAAAATAGATAAAAACTAACAAGTGTCCTCAAAGCCAACCTAATCACCTTCAAACGCGTAGGGAAGGAAAGAAATGAACAAAACAAGTGGCAAGGTAGAATTGAGGTGTTGACAAATGTTAAGATGAAGAATTAAGGGATTGACAAATGGAAGTCTAAGGATTCTCTTGTCATCACCAAAATTCCATATAAAAGCCATAGGTGAAGGAAGGAAGGAAGAGGTAAGTTGATGTACATGTTCCCTTTAACCCAAACATCAGATCAAAAGCTCTGAAAAAAACCCCTCAATATTAGCCAATCAAAGGCTTAGATCGGTGGGAATTTAAGAAAAGAGGTAAGAATTGTAATTAATTTGCTAATAGTATGATTTAAGAATTCAAAAGAAAAGAATTGTCGTATAATATAGAATCAGGGAAAAAACGTTTTAATGAATTATTTTCACTTAAAGTAAAGCTAAATATGTAATAGACATGTTTAAATAAATTAAATTACCACAAATGATGAAGTTATTAACTAAGCAAGAAGATAAAAGGCAATTTGATATAAAAATTACAACATATGATTAAGTTAATCAAATCAGAATTTTAATTTAAAAATATAAAATAACGTAAATTCTAAATATTGGAGAAGGTAGAGACTATCATTATATACATAATAATGATAAAGTAAAACTAAAACTATTCACTTCAGTGTTTGAATAATATTAAGTAGGAGCTGGAATTTTACTTTATGTAAATAAGATACAAGTAACATTAACTAAAAAATTTGGTTTATTACTTAAAATTAACCAAAATAAAAAGTAGTTAAATTAACGCGTATTAATTGGAAATTAAAGAAACATAATACATGCAACACGTGCAAATTATTAAGAAAATTAAATTAAATAAAATTGATACATAAGGAAGTCAAATTTGGGGTTACATATTAATAAATGGTGTCTATAATGATATTGTGCAAGAAGAAAATAAATAAGAGAACTCTTTAATTTGAAAGGTAAAATATTACAAGAAGGTATAAGTGAGCAATAAACTAACGTGATTTCTGATATATTTTTATTCTGAATCACATTATTTAACTTTGATTAAGTAGTATTTTATTTTTATTTATTCTCTAATTTTTATTATTCTAAATTGCATTTTATTTTTTTGAAAAACCCTTTGTTCTAATTAATTAATTTGTTCAAATAATTATTTCTGATTATCTATTAATTGCTTAACTATTCACTTTGATTTTTTTGGTAAAAGAAGTTGTTGAGCTATTTTTATTGGTACTTAATTTTCTGTTGAGATCATTTATTGATCTTATTTTACGGACTTTCTATTTTTTTTTGTTGAGTTTATTGTTCAATTAGTATTATTGACTATGATTGCTCTATTGATTTGATATCTATAATTATTAATTTTTTTTATTATTTTGATGAGACTGTTTAATAAGCTTATTATTTTATTTTTATTGTTGTGACACGGCCCAATTAGAGTAGGGGATTAAATCACTGAATGGTGTATACTGATACTTTATTATGCTCAAAAAGAAAAAAGTTATTGTCCTAATATACAACTAATATATACTCCGTTTTGAATGTCATAATATACTTTTGCATATAATTATTGTTATATCATTATTTTTTATTTATCTAAATTTATAGTACTTATTGATTTCCCTTTTACTCATTTTGTCTGTGCCTCTGTTTAAGTGATTTTATTAATTATCCCACCCAACTGTGTGTGTAAGGTTATGATTTATTGAATTGATGGCTGACCATTCGTTACTATTTTTTTTTTCAAATTAGTGTATGGGAGTTCTTAGATTTCTATTTTCTAGCTACTCAATATATGTTGGTTAGTATTAGAAGCATATTACGTAACAATAAATAAATTATGTAATATATTTATGCTCTTTAGCTCTCTGCTGGGTATAAAGTAGTATATGAAAAAATATTTATATTTGTAAGGCTTTAGATATAAGTGAGTTTATATCAATAAATATATGTTTCTATAATAACATTAAATAAGTTGAATATGATCTGAAAAAGGTTCATGATATCTGGTGACTTTAAATTAACTCGAATTCTAGGATCGTCGTACCCAGCTTTTTCAAAACCAAACCGAGAGTGAAATGTGACATTTCAACATTGTTCATTTAATATCATTTGCAATAGTAATATTATCCAATTTTTTAAATTCGTTTCAGTAAAATCTTTAAAGCTACTTTTCTTTAATGCCGTTAAAGTTTAAGCTATATTACAACGTCGTGTTTTTAATATCATTTGTAACGAAAATCACACAAAATGTAATTGAGGTGCACGGCTTCTTTTATATAAAAATCAAACAACTTAACCAATTAAGCTATATTAATATATTACTTATAAAGTTATTTTATTTATATATAACTATAATTTTTTAAAAAATTATAAACTAAAGTTAAATAATTAAATAAAATTTATTAATTATGTTAATAAATCTATGGGTAAATTATTAAAAAGATTCAAATTTTTAAAAGTATTAAATTTAAAAAATTATTTTTTACTAATTTTTTATTTACAAATAATCTATTTTTTTCATTTATTTTACATTTGCATAATCTAAAATTTTCTCAAATAACTAAAATGTTCATTTTATTTATATAATTATTTTTATTGATCTAAGTGAATCATTCAATTAAGTTTAAAGATTAATTATTAAATTGTTATTTTCATTTTACATTAGAAATATTCAGATATAAATAATATTTAAATTAGATAATTTTCAAATTTTGAATAATTTTATTTATACATAGATTTATTAATTTAATTAATAAATTTTATATAATTATTAAACGAAATTACTTCATAGTTTATAATTTTTTAGAAAATTATAGTTAAAATACAAATAAAGTAATTTCATAAAAAATATATTAATATAGCTTGATTAGTTAAGTTGTTTGTTTTTTATACAAAAAGTGCAGTGTTGGAAGCCCTTACGCCTCAATTGTTTTTAAGTGATTTTTCTGTTACAAATGCGAAGTAATACAAAGGGTGTTTCTCAAAATTTAAAAGCTGGTCAAATTTAATTATAAATAGTTTTTAGATTATAAGTTATTTATTTAAGTATTTCTGAAAACTTAAATAGTAGATTATAATCTGGTTTTAATCAGTTTTTTAAAAGTTGGGTTTTGCTACTTTTTTTAAGCACTTATTTTTTAAGCAGTTTTGACCAAATAAAAGACCATACTATCCCTATCTAATCTTTAATATTTCAAATTTGTCCACCCTATACACTTTAGTTCCCATCAAAATTCTTTTTACGTTTATTATTATTATTATTATTATTATTATTATTAAATAAATTTTATTATTATTATTAAATTATTTTTTTATTATTATTATTGTAAAATAAATTTTGAATTGACATTTAAAAAATTATTTTTATATAATAAATAAATTCAGGGACAGTTTGGTCATTTTGATAATTTCTGTAATTAAAACACTTAACTGATTATAAACTGATTATCAGCTAGTTTACAGAAACGCTTAACTGCTTATTTTTAATCTGATTATAATCTAAAAATTACTTATTCATAATAAACTAAAAATTTTTAATTTTAAGAAACACTCTCATAGTTTAAATTTTAGGGACGATAGGTGAAAATTATTCTTATATTTTTTTGAGTGAAATTTAAGAGGTTAATCATGTGACACTATTTTAGCTATTATTAGTTTGACAAATTATTTATCACCTCACTTTTGGGGCTGACGGAATGTTATATCATATATCACATTAGCCGTTACATCAGTTTCTGTTAACGACGTTGATAGAAAGTAACTTTAAGAATTTTTTTAATTCATCGGAGGGATTTAATTCATGGACTACACAATAGGAGGTAGTCCTCCCCTATCAACACTCATCACAAGGATGGTCATCACTCACCACAAAGGTGACGGAATGGGGAATCGAACTCGTGATCAACTGGACACATCATAGCGCACTAACCAACTAGGTTAGACCCTCAACCCCAGTAACTCTAAGAATTTTATTAAAATATATTTAAAAAGTTTAATAATATTACTATTACAAATAATCTTAAAGGGACAGCCGTGAAATAACGTTTAAATTTAAAGAACAATGAGTAAAATTTATCTTATAAAAGGGCCAAATTTTACACACCCTAATATGATTTCAGTGGGCCAAGATATAAAAGGGCCAACTTTTTGTTTAGTTAAACAATTTTAGCATTTTGGAGACAATATTTACACAAGGAGGAAGTTGTGGGCCGAATAAATATCAACCCAACGACAAAAGAAAATTAACAAATATAGAGTTCAGTAATTTGACACCTGAAATGGCCACTAATCACCATTAAAATATGAGCCACCATTTTATACCATAACTATATACTAAAAGATGGGAACAAATAGAAGAAAATAACAAGAAAAAAGAGAAGCAGGAAAAAGAGAAATACTTCGAGCCAAGAAGAAATTGAGGGAAAAACTTCAAAGAATTAAGGTGGGCAAAATTTATTTAATATAAATATATATTCGAATTTGATATTATATTGATATACTTTGTGAAATTTCATATAGCCAGTGGCCATGCTACATGTAAAGGAAGGGGGGCAACTGGCACCACCAACCTTCCCCTCCTCTCCTCCCACCCCGTCTTCTCTTTTTGTATATGCATATTTATATATAATTATTAAAAACTTTTTATTTGCCCCCCCCCCCCCCCCCCCCTCAAAACTTTTAATTACCCTTAAACTTATGCTAAAAGAAATAAAAATAAATTCTAATAAATTATTTTGTCCCTATATAATATTTTTCTTCCAAAAAAATTGATATTCTTCAAATGTAAAAAAAAAAAATTTAAGAAAAGAGATGAACTCTGCAACGAAATTCATTTAAATTTTTTTAATTAATCAAGAGACTAAAAAAACAAATTAAAAGTTCAACAAAAAAAAATAATGAAATTGAGAAAAAATACAAGTTGATTTTTTTTATTTCTAATTAATATCATGCGATATTTTTGTTTCAATTATTTTTTAAAAAAATTTGTTCATAATTCAATATTTTTTCATTTTATTTTGTTATATATGATGAGGTAAATTTAAGAATACACACGTGTGTGTATATATATAATTAGTTTAATTTTTTGACAAATAAAAATTAGTTATTAATAAATTAATGAATTTATAAAATGGTGATTATTTATGCATGTTACAGCGAAAAAAAAAAAAAGGGAGAGGGTAAAATTATGACTTAAAAAAATTTTGCCCATTTCTATTAAAATTTTGGCTTTGCCCCTGCATATAGCTAAAAAATTTAAATCTATTCTTTTCAAATGGACTCTTTGAAAAAATGACAATAATAATTATTTCAATGATTAGGGTTTTCATGTGTGCCCTTTTGAACTGTTCTCTTTTTTTTTTTTTTTTGCCAATTTTTTCAAGAAACTTCGGCCTCTACAAACAAGAAAGGACCAAGGGATGCTTTTTTTTTTTTTTTGCAAGAAAACAAGAGCACATATGCCATGAACAAATAAACAAAATAAACCAATTAATAAATTAAGTCATATCAGCAAGCTAAGCCCCACCTACATCAAGAACGAGCAACTTTGAGAATCAGATTCTACAATGAAAAAGGAATTGCATTCCCATGCATCAACACAAATATATATATGTATATCATCAAGACCCTTCATATTCTCCAAATCTCATTCACTATAATTTTAATATCAAAATTCAACAATTTTAATTTGGATTCCAAAAGCATCTCTTCTACCCACCAGTCAATTTCATATGACAGAAAAGGCAAACTTTAAATATATTAAAAAAAACCATCGCTAACATCTTATAATTTAGAGTCTTTGTTCCATTTCAAACCATAAATATTTCTTCACAAATCAACATTAATAATACATAGATGCAGTTCTGCTGCATGGTGATGAGGATCAACATTGATTGCGATGGCTGTTACAGAAAAGTTAGGAGAGCCCTTCTTGATATGCATGGTACATTAATTTCTCCATTCTCGATCTCTCTCTATCTTTCTTTCTTTTAATAGTTTCTAATTTGGGTCGCTAGCTAGTGCAGAGCTGGAGACACATTTAATAGAGAAGAAGCAAAGTAGGGTGAGCGTGCGAGGGAAATTTATCCCACAAGATGTAGCAATCAACATCAGGAAGAAGACTAACAGAAGAGTTGAGATATTAGACATTCAAGACTACTTTATCACTAATTAATACTCTATATCAATAACAGACATAAACCGCAACCACACAGCAGCAACATTAATAGAATTTATAGAATTACCATTAACCGGAGAAACACAAGGCACGGCGATGACAATCGACAACGGAGGAGAAGACAAAATTCGACGACGATCTGCAAATGAGATCGAATCTTTCTTTTTTTTTTTTTCTTTCAGTTTGAACCTATTTTTACTGATTTTTACCAACTCCAATTTTTGAGCTCTGCATTCTCTATTTTTAGTAATTTATAAAATAAAATGAGAGTTCAATGTATAAAATTTAAAATAATGTTAAATATATCATTCTCTTTTTAAGTATACATTCTCATTAATTCTTTATTATAAGTCTCAAATTAACACATTTGTTGTATTTTGTCACAAAAAAATTATAGAAATAGTTAAATGTCTTAATTTAGAAAAGTTTCACTTATTATTTTTTAAAAAAAAAAACTCAAAATTAACCAAAAAAAAGGGCTTTCATTAATACAGAAAAATAAAACAATATCACTCAAAATATTTTTAAATGAAAATCCGGTAAATTGATGAATTGGAAAAATAAAATAATATTTTAAAAATTTTAAAAATAAAATTAAGGTTTTAATTATATATATTCATATTGTTTAATACTTCAAATTTTTTCTAATTAATGATTTTTTAAAATACAATGAATACTTAAGCGGTAGAATTCATTTATTTTAAAATTTAATCTAACCCTTCTTATTAAAATTTTATTTATATATGAAAATTAATATTCTGTTATTTAAAATTTAATCTTTTCTTTTGAAAAAATTTATTTATATATGAAATTAATATAAGAGATGAGACTTTAGGGTAAGAACAATTGTAAGATTATATACTATGAGAGACTAATATATTTATCGTCCCTAATTAATCTTTCATTTAGAATAGGGGACGATTTTAATAAAAATTTAAAAAATATAATTATATAGGGGACCATATTTATTTTGTCCTTAATTTATTTCTAATTCATAATAGGGGACAATTTTTACTAAAATTAAAATAATAAAACCTATGTAAAAATCTATAAGCGAGTGAAATAATTAACTAATAATAAATATTTATACATAATAAACTAATAAAATTAATTAAAAATAATTATTTAATTAATAGTTAATAATTATTTAATTAGTAATACAAAGTTATAAGACATGCATATAAAATTATTCTGTTTTAAATATACTCCGTACTACTAATAAAATATTATAATATACATACAAAATATAAATATTCTAATAAAAATGCATAATCAATAAAGAATACTGCAAGTTATATATATAATGAACATTATAGAGGTATTTATTTTTTGCACAGCGTAATTGATAAAGAATAGCATATGTTATATAAAAAATATCAATTTTTATGTTCAGATATTCTATATAGTATTTAATAATATTATTTAATAATTTTAATTTTGCTTTTTTTTAAAAAAAAATAATATACACATGTATGTGAGGTAAAGTCAGAGTTTTAGTAATCAAAAAATTAAAATTAAATTAAAAATTATAAAATGAAAAAGTAAATAAAAATTGAGAAAAAATAGTAATTTCACATTTAAGTGTGACAGAATCTTGTAGTTAACGTCATAGAGTCCAAATTTACACAACTATTTATTAATTGAGCATAATTGAAAGAATAATAGATAACTATAAATAATTGAATAGATTAAATTTTTAAAATTTAAAATTAAAATTTATATTTCCCTCCTTTTGTTTTGTTTTCATTTATTTAAATTAAATATCTTTTATTCTTATTAAAGCAATAAACCCTAAAATGGAATCACCTAAATCTCTTTCTCTTTTCTAACCTAGCAGCCGCCCATGAAGAAAATGCAAGATTATTCAAATGGCTCAAGATAATGGGTTTTTGGACCTCATAATTCACACGGACAAAGATGATAATGACCAACGAATGCAATTAGATTGTGTCCTCCTTCTTCCACCTTTGTCAGCACCAATGCTAGTCTTCCATTCTTCTTTCCAGCATCCCATCGTTCGGACCTTGTTTGAACATTGGTCATCAAGAGGTATAGATATGTTTAATAGATTTGTTACAATTTGATTTCTTAATTCTTGTTGAACCCCCAATCCCGCACCATCCACTCTACATAGTATGATATTGTTAGCTTTGGGCCAAGCCCTCACGATTTTATTCTTGGGTTACTCCCCAAAAAGCCTCATACTATGGAATGGGTATGGATGCTTATATACTACTCAATTGTCTCTTGGCTTTTCCAATGTGGGACTTTGGATTGACACCCCAATAATCCTCCCCTCAAGCCAAGGACCACACATCACGGACAACACATCACATGGCCTCTCCTTGAGCAATAATCCATACATCAATCCATCTTAATCATCTTGTACCGCCGTTATTCACCCACGAAACACGCCGCCTGACCACCACAATATCAAGAAGACTTTCGACACAAGGCACACCGAAGACGGATCACCTGCAGGCTCCATTAACCAGTCTCTGATACCAATTGTAACGATTTCAAGCCCAGATTTCAGAACCAAAGAAAAGAAAGAAAACACAAAACACAACACAGCAGATTTACTTGGTTCAGCTTTCACAAAGAAAGCCTACATCCAAGGAGGAGGAGATCCTCAGTCGATCAATCCACTAAACAGAGCAAAAAAAAATTACAGATTACAACCTCTCAAACAACCCTCCTCTCACAGATCAATGTTTTCTCGCTTTTAATCACTCACAGAAGAAGATAGTAACACTCTTGTTACAGGTTATTTACAAGAAACAGCAAAGATCGATCAAACCCTAGCAGAGCAGAATATAATTGCGCCGCTGGAGAGAGAAAAGCAAAAACAGAAAGGGAAAATCATAATACCCTAACCCTTAACATCAGTATATATATATCAGGCTCCTTTACCAATTTTAACCCTAGCATAGAATGATGTGTTTCACTTAACTCAGCAAAAAACTAAGTCAAATTACAGAGTCAAAATCCACATATCTCCACCTGACTCTGAAATTACTGGTTGATCAACATTCAGCTCTCCTCCTCAGGTAATCACCTTCTTCATGTCTAAATTTTCTGAACTCCAAGCATGCTTAATGCATCCTGAAATTTAGAAACAGAAACAGTCTTAGTTAGAATGTCAACAGGATTATTGAGAGTAGAGATCTTCTCAACAGCAACTTTACCCTTTGAAATCACATTTCTGATGAAATGTAATCTCACATCAATGTGTTTTGTTCTCTCATGAAACACACTATTCTTACTTAAATGAATAGCACTTTGAGAGTCACAATACACACAAGTTTTGCTTTGAGAAAACCCCAACTCAGATACAATACCTTTGATCCACAAAGCTTCTTTGACAGCTTCTATCAAAGCTATATATTCAGCCTCTGTGGTTGACAGAGCCACTATATGCTGTAAGCTTGATTTCCAACTTACAATATTATTGCCAAATATGAAACAATAACCAGTAATAGACCTTCTTTTATTCAAATCAGCAACAAAATCAGAGTCACAAAAACTAATCACATCAAAATCATGCATATCAGACTGTTTAAATATTAAACCTACTGTTTTTGAGCCATTCAGGTATCTACACAACCATTTAACAGCATCCCAGTGAGTTTTATTTGGATTACTCATGAATCTACTCACTAAACTAACCCCATATGCTATGTCAGGTCTAATACAGATCATGGCATACATAATGCTTCCAACCACATTTTGATATGGTACATTTTTCATATAATCAGCTTCAGCAACGGTAAGAGGTTTAGAACTTGAATACAGCTTGAATTGTGAACCTATTGGAGTAGAAACAACTCTGATTTTATCTAGACCAAACATTTCAAGAAATTTAGACACATAGTCAGTTTGATTTAACAACAGAATACCTTTATCTCTATTCCTGACTATGTTCATACCAAGAATTTTCCTAGCTGGACCTAAGTCATTCATTTCAAATTCTTTAGACAGTTCGAATTTCAACTTGTTAATTTCAGACATACACTTACAAGCAATTAGCTTATCATCTACATATAACAACAAATATATACACATTCCATTTGGCAAAATAGAATAGTAAACACATGGATCATAACAGCTTCTTTTAAATCTGTTACTTGTCATAAATTCATCAAATCTTCTATACCATTGCCTTGGTGCTTGTCTAAGACCATACAAATATTTCTGCAGTAAACACACATAATTCTCCTTACCAGTTACCACAAAACCCTCTGGTTGAGTCATGTACAGCTCTTCTTCAAGATTACCATGCAGAAAAGCTGTCTTGACATCCATCTGTTCTAATTCCATGTTCAACAAAACTGTTATAGACATTATTAATCTTATTGAAACATGTTTAACAACTGGACTAAAAATTTCATGGAAATCAATGCCTTCTCTTTGAGAAAAACCTTTAGCAACTACCCTAGCTTTATATCTTGCTTTATCTAGACCAGGGACAAGAGGCTTTACCTTGTAAATCCACTTGCAGCCAATTATTTTCTTACCTTGAGGCTTAGGAACCAATTTCGAGGTCTGATTTTTTATCAGAGATGCCATTTCCTCTTCCATGGCAGCTTTCCAGAACTTCCAGCTTGAGCTAGCCTTAGCTTGCTCATAGCTAATTGGTTCACCTGTCTCAATGACTGCTGCAGACATAAAAGCAAATGCAGTTAGTTCAGCATTAATAGTATTGAAGGAATAATCATTTAACCTTGCTGGTCTTCTGGTTTCCCTTCTCTGTCTGTCTCTGGTTAACATGTAATCAGTCAGATAATGATCTTCATGCTCTGAATCTTGGTCAGAACCATCAGCTTGCACATGTCCTTCATTTTCTGCAACATCATTTAAATCCTGAGGAGGAGCTGTCTGGACAGTTTGCTAAACCTGTCTAACTCCACCTCAAAAATGTCAAGATCTGAGTTTGACTCATATTGCTTCACCTACAAGTTAGTCTTATAAAATTCACTCTCATTAAAGGTTACATCCCTACTAATCACCATTTTATTTTCAGCAGGGATCCAAAGTTTGTACCCCTTAACCCCAGCTGGGTAACCAACAAAGACACACTTTTTAGCTCTAGGATCTAGCTTACTTTGTTGATTATGCATGTATGCAGTACACCCAAAGGTTCTCAGATGCAAATAAGAGACTGATCTCCCATTCCAGATTTCATTTGGACATTTAAAGTTTATAGCAGAGGCTGGTGACCTATTAATTAGGTAACATGCTGTGAAAGCAGCTTCTGCCCAAAATTTTCTACCTAAACCAGACTCAAACAGCAAGCATCTAACTTTATTTAGAATAGTTCTATTAAACCTTTCAGCTACTCCATTCTGTTGAGGTGTATATGTGCAAGTCCTATGCCTTCCAATACCATTTCTGGTACAGAATTCATTAAACTGATTGTTTATGAATTCAAGTCCATTGTCTGTCCTAAGAGTTTTAATTTTACAGTCCTTTTGATTTTCAACTAACATTTTTCATTCACAGAATTTATTAAAAACATCATTTTTGTTTTTCAGAAAATATATCCATACTTTCCTAGAGAAATCATCTATGAATGTGACAAAGTACTGTGATCCAGACAATGACATAGGTATATTAGGTGACCCCCAAAGATCACTTTGAATGTATTCTAAGCATTCCTTAGCTCTATACTTTGCAAAACCAAAACTGTGTCTATGTGACTTTCCCATCACACAACTCTCACAGGTATTTGGTTTATCAAACTCATTTATGTCTAATGCCCCTTGTTTGTAGAGTTTTTCCAACCCATTAAAGCCAATGTGGCCTAACCTCCTATGCCACAGAATGGTGGAGTTGCAACTGGACTCAGTGTTGGCTGCAACATCAGTTACTGATGATGCTTCTAGATGATACAACCTATTTATTCTTTTACCCTTCATAATACACCTATTCCCTTTAAAGACATTTAGAAATCCATCTCTGCCTATATGATATAAACCCAATTCTTCTAAATATCCTAAGGAAATAAGGTTTATCTTCAAATCAGGTATATGTCTGACCTGTGTTAGCTCAACCAGTTTACCATCCCACATTGACAATCTAACAGAGCCAATACCTAACACTTTACATGAAGTATCATTTCCCATTAACACATTAGTACCAGCCAAATCATGATAGTGTGTGAACCAATGCCTATGTGGAGTCATATGAAAAGAACAAGCAGAGTCTAGGATCCAAACATCAGTATTCCTATTATCAGTAACAGTTACAGCTTCAATATCATCAACCTGTGTTGATGAATTTGCTGCTCCAGACTCATTATTGTTATTTTGTTCTATCTTTTCAGTCTCTCTCTACAAAACCTTCTAATATGACCCTTTTTCTTACAATAGTAGCATGTTCTATCAAATTTGCTTGTGTTATTAGTGTTTTGATTACTAAACTTATCAGACTGTGTAGAATTGTTATTAGAATGATGTGATTGACCATTATCTTGGGATTTAAATTTATTTCTCTTCTTTTTCCCTTTAGTTTTTTCTTTAACATACAAACCCTCAGTATTGGTTTTTTGTTTATTAACAGTTTTAACCTCCAATTCTCTTAGCTTTAAGGCATTCATCACATCATCCACAGTGAGCTTATCCCTACCATATTTTAAAGCATCTTTCACATTTTGGTAGTTTTCAGAGATAGAATTAAGGAGGATAATCGTCTGATTTTCCCCACTTAATTCTTCCCATGCATCATCAAGTTCTAGAATCAATTTCTGAAAGTTATCAAGGTTATCATCTATAGATTTTTGGGAATCCATTTTAAAACTAAATATTTGTTCCTTTAAAAAAGCTATCCTGGACATAGATCTTACAGTATAGAGTTCATTCAATTTAGCCCAAAGATTAGGAGCAGTAGACTTACCCCTTATCTTTCTGAGTACCGAATCTGTAATATTCAAAATAATCATACTGTAAGCAAGATCCATCAGATCTTGCTTTGCAGTATCATCAAGATTTGCAGGAAGTGCTTCCAGACCATCCAGTGCCCTTTTACACTTCTGTTGAATGAGTATGGCTAACATCTTTTCTTTCCAGATGGCGAAATCCCCCTTCCCGTCGAATTTTTCGACGTTGATCTTAGTGATCGACATCACTCCTCTGTTTTTAGGGTTTCAAAGCGATTTAGTTTGTTCTTTTCTTCCTTCGACTAGACCTGAAACAACAAAACAGCAGTCACCAGATCTAATACAGTAAATAACAAGAAAAAGAAAAACAGAAATTGAAATCAAAATATCTTCTCAGTTGAACCAGAGAAGAACAGAAAAAAACCCTAGAAGTCAGAAAACTTGTCAAAACAGAAAAGCGTTTAACAGAAACAAGGAGAGATACAACCTGAGTCACCGAAATCGCGATCGCTCTGATACCACTGTTGGACCCCCAAGCCAGCACCATCCACTCCACATAGTATGATATTGTTCGCTTTGGGCCAAGCCCGCACGATTTTTTTCTTGGGTTACTCCCTAAAAGGCCTCATACTATAGAATGAGTATGGATGCTTATATACTACTCAATTGTCTCTTGGTTTTTCTAATGTGGGACTTTGGATTGACACCCCAACAATTCTTTTTAATCTTAGTTATTTTCATAAAATATTTAGATTGAACTACGAGAGAAAATAGGACAAAGAAGCAGAATACAAATTTATAGAGAAATATGGCAAGGACTTGATGTAGCAGTGAAATATTTATCTACAAATTTCTTTTCCTCAAATATAATATTATTTATTTCTTTATTATTGTTTAATTATGTTCTAAATTTAATTATTTTTTTATAGATTTAATGATCTTATTTTAATTCATGAAGAGTACATTTCCAATCAATAGTGCAGGAAAATTTGATATATGATATATATCTAAGTTTAATTAGTATATTTTATTTGTAAAAAAAATTCCTTCTTATTTCTCTAATTTTATATATAGAATTATTTAAATTTTCTAATAATTTTTATTGATTAATTGAATTGTTATGTTTCAGTTTCCATAGGGATTTGTGATGCTAATTAGAGAACTGAATGGAAATAAATATCGCAGCTGAGGCTATTATCTAAGTTGTGTATCTATTTCAGAGCGGAAATGTGATAATTGATGAAAGTTTTCATCTTTTTTATTTCTTGGAAGGACTTATAGGAACATTTGTTATTGGAGTCTTTTTCTTCTTTTTTTATTTTATTTTCTTATCTTTCTTTAGCTATTGGCTACTTGATGTTAAACTCATATTTTACTATACAATGTTATTATTGTATTTGGTTTTACATTTAGTGTTATTATGTTATTTTGCTTGTACTAGATTTTGTCATATAAGATGTTATTATAAAAAACAAAACAGTGAATTTTCGAATGTTTATTATGGTTCGCTTTATTATTTTTATATTTTTTCATTTTAATTCATTAAAAATTTGCCAATGAAATTAATTTGATGTAGAATAGTTTTATCTATATATTACATATAAATGGCATTCATTCCTAGATTTAGAGGCGATAATCACCCATAGTTTTGGGACAACTATCGTCTATTTGATCAAGGATGACTTTCGTCTCCAGTTTTAAAAGAATCTCCGTCCTTATTTTTGAAGATAATTTTTGTTTTTTTTTTTCTATTATCCCCTTATATATGGATGATATTCATTATTAGTTTCGAAGATAATAATAGCCCTTAAATTTAAAGATGACTATCATCTCATTAGTCTAAGATGACAATTAAAGTTGTCTCTTTATGAGAGACGACTATTGTTCTTATATTAGAGATGACTAACGTCCCTAAGGACGATATTATGATTTGTTCTCACTCCCCTTTTTTATTATTATATTTTTTATCATACTATTAAATTTCTCACTTCATAATTTATCATACTATTAAATTTCTGATAAAACTTTTCTTATAAATTAAGTACTTAATATTCTTAAATACAATATCTAATAGATATTAATATTTTTTAAATACACATTAATATTGTTCATTACATTAATATAATAATTCTTAAATAAATTTTAACAGTAGACATGTTGGCTCAATCTTATTTATACGCTGAAGAAGAATTACGATAGAGATATTCTACTGGTTTATTCTTCAAAATATGAAATGTTATATATAAGGGGTGAGTTCAACTACTCAGTGAATAGATATATATGTAACAAGGAAGAACAAATAAAATTTAATATTATATATAATATTTAAATAAAAATTTATCTATAACACAGCTGGATAAATAAAATTTTAATCTCATATATCTTTTACATACACTCAAATATAAATTCTTACTATTCTAACTTCAATCTAAGGGCGCATGATGACTTACCTCGCAAGCTCAAGGAGAAATAACTTCAATGCATATGTGTAGAGCAAATTATCCCGGTCAAGGGTAATTTTATAATATCATTAAAATTAAATGCCCGTCATCAATCTGCAATCATACATATTTATAAAAGAGTATATATAAACTAATTTACCCAGCATAATATAATCAATCATTTATACATATAAAAATTTAAACTACTATTATTTGTTCTCACTTAATAAGAAAATAATTAATATTCATGAATAAATTATCACTGTAAATAAATTCACTTAATAAATAATTTTCTCAAAATCATATATAAATATAATACTTTTAAAAAAATATAATATTACATATTTATCCATTCATATGGACGAGTTATTTTATTTGCTTAACTAATAGAGTTCTTGTGGTACTCTATAAATACAACTGAGTTTGGTCCTAAAATAATACAAAAATATTATTTAAATTAAATTATATTCTAGTAACTATAAATATATGCTACAAATATAACTTATAAATTTTAGGTCATTAAATTCTATCGATATTTCAGCAAATTAATAACTCTTAAATTTTTTAAAGTAACGCTACAATGAATATTTATCTAATTTTCAAAGTATAATTATTTATCTAATTTTTCTAATAAATATTTTCAACAATGTCCAAGATAACATTGTCCAAGATGGTACAATCTATAAGATGGTTACATATTTATTTATTATCTACTTACAATATATTATTAGTATAAATCATCAAATTACGAGCATAATTTTCAGATTATACAATTACAAAATTTATCTTGATAATGCAAGAGAATTTATATCCCAAGCATTTGATGATTATTATGTATTAATTGGGATTACAGTTGAGCATCTTGTAGCTTACACTTATACACAAAATAATTTAGCAGAATTTTTATAAAATAACTTTAATTAATTGCTAGACCATTATTTATGAGGATAAAACTACCTAGTTCAATTTGAGAATATGCTATATTATATGCAGTAGCACTAATTAAAATTAGACAGACTATTTATCATAAATTCTCCTCATTACAACTTGTATCTGGTCATGAACCTAATATTTCTAATTTGAGAATTTTTAATTATGCGGTATATGTTCCAATTGCTCTACTATAATGTACAAAAATGGGCCTACAAAGGCAATTGAAAATTTATGTTGGTTTTGAATCGCCATCAATTATAAGGTATCTTGAACCAATGACAGATGATATTTTTATAATACGGTTTGTTGATTGTCAATTTGATGAGACTGTATTTTCAGTATTAGGGAAGAAAAAGAAAAGTTAAAAAAATAATATATTTCATGGAATGCATTATCAATCTCTCATTATGATCATCGAATAAATAGAAGTGAGCTTGAAATTAAGAAAATTATTCACTCATAAAATATTACAAATCAGTTACCAGATGTATTCACTGATACAAAGAAATATAATTAGATCGCGTATACCAGCATTAAATACTCCTACTCGAATTGATATTATAAATGAAAAATCTACCAATATCCCGACGGATGTGTTCGGTATACGCTAGAAGCGTGATAGACTGATTGATGCTAAAGATAAAAATTCTAGAAAGAAAAAGGAACAAAATAGATAAATTCATATTTCTGAAATTAATATACCAGAAGATATGATGATACAAAAGTAAATAATAGACACAACTAATCAATTGCCTCCACCAGATGAATAATTACTCGAGAATAATGAAATTATGAAAAATTCTAAAAATGAAAAGATTTTAATAAGTTATGTCTATACAAGAGAAATGTGAAATCTAGATAAAACTATCATTAATTAAAAGTTTGCATATGCAGTAGCTGTTGATATAATAAATGGAAGCAATGATTTAGAATCAAAATCTATTGAAGAATATCGACATCGAAGTGATTGGCTAAAATGGAAAAATGCTATTCAGACAGAATTAAATTCATTTACAAAACGAGAATTTTTTGGACCGATAATTTTAACACCTGTAAATATAAAATGTGTCGGTTAAAGTGGATATTTGTAAGAAAGCGAAATAAAAATAATAAGATTGTAAAATATAAGGCATGACTTGTAACTCAAGATTTCTTGCAGAGACTTGGAATCGATTATGAAGAGACATATTCTCCCGTGATAGATGCAATAACTCTTAGATTTTTAATAAACTTGACAGTTTTTGAAGGACTTCATATGCATCTTATGGAATTTGTAACAACTTATTTTCATGGATCACTTGATAATGATATTTACATGAAAGTCTCTTAAGGACTAGAAATGTCTAAAGTATTTAATTCATTAACACGAAAAAATATTCAATTAAATTGCGAAGATCTTTGTATGAGTTAAAACAATCTAGATATAATTGTCTCAGTGAATACTTACTAAAATAAGAATATGTGAGTAATCTTATTAGTCCATGTATTTTTATTAAAAAATTAAAATCTGAACTTGTCATTATTGCAGCGTATGTAGATGATTTGAACATTATTTGAACTCCTGAAGAGCTTGAAGAAGCAGTAACACTTCTAAAGAAAGAATTTAAAATGAAAGATTTTGACAAAATAAAATTTTGTCTTAGTCTACAAATTGAATATTTATCAAATAAAATTTTATATATCAGTCTATTTATACATAAAAAGTATTAAAGAGGTTTAATACTGATACAGTTCACGAAGATTTTCATCAACATAATTCAGTTCCTGGACCTGCTAAAAATTCAGAACCAATTGAGCATGTTAAACCGGTAGAGAAAGTATGGGTGCCTAAACTGAGTTCACAAACTGAAAAACAGAGACTGGACGAACCAAATTCAAATGAAAATATTTCTAGCTCTTTGCATGATACTGTTCCAGTGAACCAACCATTGATTGATTCTTGTCCTCTTTTGCATGAAAATAATCAGGATCACGTGGAAACTCAGCCTATAACGGTTTCACCCACTAATGCGCCGAATACAGATACTTTGCCCCCTGTTTTAGCTTGTGTTGGTGATGAGCCTCGGGCTGTTACTAATTTTAATTTGGCTGTCTCAGATTCTGAAAAAGATAGTGATACTCGTGATACTGAAACTCTGGACAGATTCTCTGATGGAGAAATACCTGCTGAGGCAGATTTGAATACAAATGCTAATGCTGATGGATTTATTCCTGTGGCTCCTCGTGCTCGTGGACGACCGCCGAAAAAAGGTCAGAAAATTAAATCTAAAGATGCCTTGATCACTAATTCCCTTGCTACTCATAATAACTCATCACAATGAATATTCTTTTTTGGAATGTGCGTGGTGTTGCGTCTTCACAAAATCGTCTTCATAAATTATGTTTGGTTCATAATATTGGATTGTTGATTATTATAGAACCTATGTCTATTGCTAGTAAGGCAAATTTTTTTGCGATTAAGCTTGGTTTTGATAATGTGCATGCCTCCTATAATAATAAGATGTGGATTATGTGGAAGGATCACCTCTTTAATGTGTCTATTTTTAAGGATGATGGACAGCTTTTATCTTGTTCAGTGTTTTTCTCGCCCAGAGGTTTTGATTTTTGTTTATCATCCGTGTATGGGTTACATTCTAGAGCTGCCCGTGAAAGTTTATGGTCTAGTTTGGTTTCTTATTCTAATTCTTGCTCTAAGCCATGGATTGTTGGGGGTGACTTTAACACAATTAAATATCCTTCAGAATATAAAGGAAGTGGTTCTCCAGATTTACAGGCTATGCAGGATTTTATTGATTGTACTGATGAATGCAGTTTAATGGATATCCCATTTCAGGGGGCTGATTTCTCCTGGACTGGTGTTAGATCTAATGGTCGGGTTTGGGAGAGATTAGACAGGCTCTTGGCTAATGTTACTTTTTTTGATGGCTTTGATTCTGTTGGGTATCGACATTTGGGGAAGTTATCTTCGGATCATTCGCCTATGTTGTTGGAATGTCAAATTGTTGATACTACCAGGCCTAAATATTTTAAATTTCAGCACATGTGGCTTTCAGATGTCTCGTTTCTTCCTATGGTTAAGCGACAATGGACATCCAATTTTTCTGGGGGAGGAATGCAGGGTTTGTTTCGCAAGTTGCAAGGTTTGAAAAAAGCAATTCGGGAATGGAATAGGGCTTCTTTTGGACATTTGTTCAATGACATTGAAAAAGCTGAGAAAGATGCTCAAGAGGCAGAGCTTGTGTACATTGATGATCCGTCTTCGACTAATTTAACTTCTTGGCAGGATACGCAAGCAACATTAGCCATGAAATTGAAATTGGAAGAAACTTTTTGGAAACAAAAGTCCCATATTTCCTGGATTGCTGATGGAGATTGTAACACTCGGTTTTATCATAATTATGTCAAGATGCGTAGAAAGATGAATCGCATTGTCTCTATTAGAGCTACTGATGGGTCTCGCATTTCGGATCAGGAATCTATTGGTTTGGAAGCTGTTAATCATTTCAGGGATTTATTTTGTAGTAATGATGATTTTGATCCGGATCAGGTTTCTCATATGTTGAAAGTCATTCCTACAATTGTTTCGTCTCAGGATAATGACGGTCTTGAAGCAATTCCTGGTGATTTGGAGATTAAAAATGCTGTCTGGCAACTTAATCCTAATAGTGCTCCAGGACCTGATGGTTTTGACGGTTATTTCTTTCGGCAGTGTTGGGACATTGTTTGTTGGGATGTCTGCAGTGCTGTCAAGGAATTTTTCTTGGGTCTTCCGATACCGCAGGCTTTTAGCAGTGCGCAGATTGTGCTCATTCCTAAGGTTGAGAACCCTTCCAGCTTTTCTCAGTACCGTCCAATTTGTCTAGCCACGTTTATAAGCAAGGTTTGTACCAGAATTTTGGCTAACAGAATGTCACCACTTCTGCAGAATTTAATATCCCCTGAGCAGGCAGGCTTTTTAAAAGGGATTTCAATTCACTCTCAGATTATGCTAGCTAATGAGATGATACATGATATTGATAAGAAAACGCGAGGCCATAATTTAGCCATTAAACTTGATATGGCTAAAGCTTTTGACAGGGTGTCATGGGATTTTTTACAGGCAGTGCTTGATAAGTTTGGTTTTTCAGGGCGTGTTATTCAGCTGATTATCAGGAACCTTACTTCTACTCGCCTTTCTGTTCTGGTTAATGGGGTGTGCTATGGGTTTTTTCAACCAACTCGGGGAGTTAAGCAGGGTGATCCGTTGTCTCCACTTTTGTTTATCTTGGCTTCTGAAGCTTTCTCTCGGGGTCTTACTGCTTTGATTTATCAAGGGAAAATTACTCCATATAAAACTACTAGGCACTGTCCTGTTGTTTCTCATCTTGGTTTTGCAGATGATCTGTTAGTTTTTATAAATGGGGAGGCGAGGTCAATTAAAAATTTCTCTAGGTTCTTGACTTCTTACCAGATTACCTCGGGACAACTTGTGAATTTTGACAAAAGTGCTTTTTATTGCTCAGACAAGGCTAGTAATGCTACCATTAAGAAGTATGAGGATCTGCTTTCTATTAAAAGAAGCTCTTTGCCTTTCACCTATCTTGGTGCGCCGATTTACCAAGGCATAAACCGTGCTTCTCACTGCAAGGATCTTCTTAAAAAAATTGATGTTAAACTCCAAGGTTGGTTGAAGAAATTTCTTACTCCAGGTGGTCGTCTTGTTCTCATTCGTCATGTCCTGAGTTCAATTCCCCTTCATATGATGGGAGCCATGCTCTTGCCTAAATCCATAATTGCAATTATTGAAAGGCGATTTGCGAAGTTTTTCTGGAGTGGCAATTCAGCTGAACTAAAGCATCATTGGGTTAGATACACTGAATTTTTATTCCCTACTTCGGAAGGGGGTTTGGGAATTCGTTCTATAGCAGCTATTCAAGATGCGTACTCCATTAAACAATTATGGATTTATTTATCGAAGGATTCCTTGTGGGCTACTTTCATGCGTCGAAAATATCATCGACAGGGCAACATGAGCTACATCCAAACGGATTCATGTGCCTGGAAGCGTATTTGCCATACATATTGGGCTTATGCAGACAGCTTTGAGGTAACTGATAATTCTGTTGTTTGGAAAGAAAGTGGTAATGGACAGTTTACTTTCTCTTCGGCCTATAATCTGGTTCGTCCAAAGAGAAGCACATCTATATCACGGCAAACTTTGTGGGATTCTGTAGTTCCATTGAAGCTTTCAGTCCTATCTTGGAAAATTCTTCATAATGCACTGCCACTACCAGGTATGTTACAGCGTTTGGGCATCTCCCTTGCAGCTGTCTGCCCCTTTTGTTTGGCGGGCTCAGCCTCTGTTGACCATATTTTTCATAGCTGCGTTCCTATAAGGAAGATCTGGAAATATTATGCTGCTTCACTTCTTCCTCTTCGGCATGGAGGTTCAGAGACTCTATCTTTAGGGCAAGAACTCTCAATCTGGTGGCTTAATGCAAGTAAATCAGTTAAGGGAAGGCTCTGTAAACTGGTTCCTCAGGTTATTATCTATAATACATGGAATGCTTATTGTCGTTGTATTTGGGGCTCTGAGAAATTCTTTCCCCACAGTGTTGAATTACAAATTTACAAGTTCATTTTCAGTTGGGGAGTAGCTCATGCGGGAGATCGTTTTGCCGCCCCTCTTTCTTGTTTTGCAGATCATTTGCCTTCTGTTTTCGGGCGTCGAAAGCCACGTCCTAAGCTGGTTGCTTGGAGTAAGCCCTCTAATCATTGTTTTAAACTAAATGTTGATGCCTCATTTTCTTTGCATACTGTTTCCGGAGGCGCTGTCCTTCGTGACTCAGAAAGCTATGTTATCGCTGCTGGAGCTTTCTTGATCAAGGCGAGGAACGTTTTGGAGGCTGAATTGACAGCCTTGGTTCATGCGCTTGAATGGGTGAATGCAGCTGGCTATGCTTCTGTTCAGGTGGAGGTAGATTCTTTGGAGCTAGTTCAGTTGATGTCTTCGGTCTCTGATGTGTCACCACAATTTAAGAGAGCAAGGGCTCTTTTATCTTCAAATTTTCACTCTATTTCTCATGTTCATAGGGAGGCAAATCAAGTTGCACATTTTTTAGCCTATTACAGTAGATTGAATGGTGTTTCTAGGTGGTTTTTATCTTTTAACTCTTTGCCAAATTACATTAAAGGGGTTGTATTGACTGATAGTATGGGTCTACCATACATTAGATTTAATTAATAAAATTTGCGGTGGTACCGTCCACCTTTACCAAAAAAAAAAAAAAAAAAAAAAAAAAAAAAAAAGCTCACTCATTGAGTTTTCCAATGATTGTTCGATCTTTTGATGTAAAGAAAGACTTATTTCATCTTAAAGAAGATGATGAATAGATTCTTGATCATGAAGTATCATATCTTAGTGTAATTTGTGCATTAATGTATCTAACTAACTATACAATGCCAGATATAGCTTTTTCGGTTAATTTGTTAGCAAGATATAGTTCTACGCCAATATGAACACACTTGAATAGTGTTAAATATAAATTTTGTTATCTTCGCGAAACTGCTGATTTGAAATTATTTTATTCAAAATAATTAAATCTCAAATTAAATAGATTTGCAAATGCAGGATATCTATCTGATCCATGTAAAGGATGATTATAAACATGATATTTATTTTTATACGATGGTGCTATAATATCTTAACGTTCAACAAAGCAAACGACTGTTGCCACATCTTCAAATCATGCTGAAATTATTGCAATTCATGAAGCAAGTCGTGAATGTGTATGGTTAAGATCATTGGTTCAACATATTCAAGACACATGTAATCTCTCATCTATTGAAAGAAGTCCAACAATTTTATATAAAGATGATGCTGCTTGTATTGCTCAATTAAAAGAAGGTTATATCAAGAGTGATAGAGCCAAGTATATCTCACTAAAATTCTTTTTCACGCATGAACTTCAGAAAAGGCGAAATAGATATTCATCAAATTCGTTTAAGTGAAATTTAGCAGATTTATTAACAAAAATTTTGCAAACATCAACATTTGAAAAGCTAATTTACAATATTGATATGCGTCGACTTAAAGATGTTCATTAATATGAAAAGAAAAAAAATGTATATATATTAATAATATTATACTCTCTTTCCTTTACTAGATTTTTTTCTCACATAATTTTTATCTAATAAGATTTTAACGAGGCATATTCTTTATAGAAAAACATCCAAGGGGAGTATTATGAATAATTGAAAATATTAACATATGAATATTTTTTTATCACTTTAATTATCTTATCTCTTTAGTCATATTATTTTGTCTCCTAATTATATTATTTTGTCTCTCAAATTATTTTATTATTTTATTTATTTTATTATCTTGATAATTAATATGTAATATTTTATTTAATTTTTAACTCTATAAATAGAAGTAATCAGTAAGACTTAAAAATACGAAGAAAAAGAAGTGATAAACTTATAAATTTTTTTTCTCCAAATTACTTCTTAAAATAATTAGCTTTTTCTCTTCATTTTCTTTTAATTTTTTATAATTTTATCATTAATTATATAATAATTACAGAATTTAATATTTTTTGGGTAATTACTTCATCCTTTTATTAAAAAAAAGAAATGTCATGTACCAAAAATAAGTGCTACAGAGCATAGAGGTCAAAACAGAACATAACCCAATCAGCCGAACAACAACCAAAGAATAATTGCACGCTCTAGCCGAACCAACAATCAAGATGCAAATAAAACACCCAGCAGCTAAAACAAGAACAAATCAACATCTGCAGATACATACATCACACTATTTACCTTTCACGCCAACGGTATCTACAGCTTCCAAATAGAACACTAACACAACAAACATAACTCAGTCAACTTCATGCTCACCAACTGGAAATCAGCTAAATTCTAGAACTAGCAAACTTAAGTTTTATAGCATAAGAAATATATATATATAATTTAATATTATGAAAAAAGAGATTATTACAACTAAAATTTTTTCAAATGAAAAAATTATTTTTCACCGTCAATTATTATTTTTTCTTTTTATATAAATTGTCAGGATAGGCCAACTTGCTATTTGGCAAAGATCAAATTCTTCCCCGAATGGGTTTAAGCATATATTTAACTTTTGTATATTTAAAATTATATATTAAGTGTTAGTTTTAATGACAATTTTTATAATTAAATAAGTTGATAAGTGTCTATTCTAACTTAATTAAAAATTTTAAATTTGATTCTCTCACTGTATAACTGTATTAATATAATATATTAAGAATTTTATTATTTTTGAAGTTTTATTCGACTACTTTAAAAGGATAATTTATATCTAAAAAATTACATTATAATTAAAATATAATAAATCATCTTAGTTTTTAAAATCTAAATTATTATATCTTGTTTATTGAATTTTTATATTTTTAATACTAAAAAATAATATTTTTTTGGAATTCTTAATTATAAAAAATTATGAAATGATCGATTTAAAATTTAGGATCACGAAGTTCGAGGGCTCACTCTCGGCCAACTCAACTAAGGTGAATATCATTCACCATTATCAATAATAATACTTAAATAATCATAATTTATACATGAGCAATAATTTAATTACTTTAAATAAAAATATTTTTATTTAATGCTGTCTCACTCTCTTCGTTTAGACATTGTTCTAAAAGTGCATTAGATATATTAATAGAGTTTTATTATTAAGATTATATTCTATTAAAAATAATTATATTATTATATTTAAAAATATAATAAAATACTGGATAAATAAATTTAAAAAATATTAATTTATTTAATTATAATTTAATTTTACTAAAAAAATTTAAATAATATCTAAAATTTTCTTATAATTGGGCGATATATCAAATTAGATAGTTAATCAAAGATATGATTTTCTTTTAACGCGAAACCTCTCAATTCTTTTTTTTTTTGATAAAATATTTATTCTCTATAAATGCTTTTACATCTATAATTTAAATCATTTTGAATGTATATGAATTAAGGTCCAATTACCTCAAGTTATAGATAAATTAAGTTATGAATTAATTGTTTTTCATAAAAAAAATTATAATAGGCAGATGAATTATGAATTTAAAAAGTTACTTGTTGATCCTCAAAAAAAAAAAAAAGGAACTTAGTTGTAATATCAAAAAAATATCTCAAAACTAAAAGCAATATTGCTTTTGGTTTGGATTGTTTAATTCAAGGGAAATTTATAAAAACAACTTAAAAAGAGAAAAAAAATATAAATATATTATGTAAATAAAAATTTATAAATATATCATAAAGTAAAAATTTTATAAAAATATTTGTGTTGTATTTTTGGTGTGTATTGATTACATGTTCAATATATTTTTAATATATTTATTGGTAAAAATATTTAATTTTTATGAACTCAAAATTATAAAATTATAAAAAATAAGTAGAATAAAAATAAATTTTGAAGAAAAATAATGTTTTATGTAATTTTCTTTTAATTTTATTCACAACCGTTATTAGTTACCAATAATTAGCCGTCAGCACTAATAGTTTTTTTTTTTTTTGAGGAAAGCACTAGTAGTTTTATTATCTTATATATTAAGATAAATTTCAATTACGTGTAAATTAATAATTTTATATTACATATAAATATATTAATATAACTACATATTTTAATTAATTATTGAAATCTATATAAATATTAAATATTTAAAAATTAAAATAATAATTTATATTTTTTATTTATTAAGAAAGATTTTGGTAAGTAAGTATTTTTATAATTTAATGCCGTTTTTTGACAAAGCTGTAAATTCTAATTTTTATATTAAAAAATAATGTTTAATTATAATTTCAAAAATTAGTTAGTGAAAATATAAATAGCTTAGTATTTAATCTTCACTGAACATTCTGTATGTATGAATGTTTGAATACTTAAACACTAACCATTGGATCCGAAATCAAACAGGAACTTAATCGCATGAGAGATTTTTTAGCAGTTTAGTGGGTTAATATTGCCAAATATCCCTATACCTATATCACTAAAATCCTTAAATTTAATTTATCATGATAAAATGGGATATCTGAAAAAATAAAAAAATAATAATAAATTTATCATATTTTTAAAAATATTTTTAAATTTATTAAAATTTATGATTTTTTTTATAAAAATATATAGTTTATTATATGTTTATTATGAATTTATTATATATTTATTATGACTCTATGAATTTTAATAGTTTATTATATATTTATTATAAAATGATTAAAATAAATGTGATAAAAATTTTTTTATAAAAAATGACGTTGGTGTAATTTTTCCTAATAAAATCCTTCAATATTCAATGATTTTTTTTTATTAAAATCCATAACTCCATTTTTTTAGTGACCAAACAGTGATGAAAAAGTCCAGTTAAAAAAAAAAAACAGTGATGAAAAAGAGCCTCTCACTCTAAAAATAAATACTGAACCATAACCTTGAATTATGAATTCTAAATCTCTAAAAAACTCAAAATAAAAAAAAAATCTCAAATCACAAAAAAAAAACCTTTACTTTTTTATTTAAAAATTTTAATGAGATAAGCATAAATTACGAAAGTGGATATATTAATCATAAAAATAACTTCTCATTTATTTAAATATTTTTTAAATAAAAATAAATATAAGTTTGACTAATTCATTTTCAAATTAAATCAATTAATTATATAAATTGAATTTTAACGAGTGATAATTTATTTTAGATATTATATAAATTGAATTTTTTTTCCTTTATTTTTTCTTTTTGAGAAATGCTAATAATATTTATTTTAAAGAGTTACTGTTCAATAATTTTTCTCTATTAAATAAAATTTATTACAAAAAATACTATGATAAATAATTTTAAACCAATAGAAAAAAAAATATTGAACAGTGATCTTCGAAAAAACTAAAATTAACATTTCTCATTTCTTATTTCTATCTGTCTTTCCACTTACGCCTTTCAGACTTACTAATATTAGTTTCCCAGTTTGTCCATGAATATCCTTCTTTCTCTTCATTTCTCTCTGTAGATTTTTTTTTTGATAAGATGTTTACGAACCCCCAATCAGAAGTTGAGATGTTAAAAGCTCAATGTTGATTTTAACTACTAACGTAACAAAATTTATGAACAAAAAAAATTATTTCAGAAAGCTTTCCATAATTTTCTCTAGAATCTTATTCTATAGGATAGTTAGATGGCTTTTGATAATTAAAGACTGATGCTATTATCAATTGGGTATTCAAATTAAGAGCACGAAGTTTTAATGTTAAAAAAAAATCAACAAAAATTACATGTCTTCTTCCCTATTAGACATTAGTCAGTAGCCAAAAATTATAAGAAATATTAATCACTTTTTTTTAGCAACTAAAATATTAATCACATTTGATGATTGAATAACCAATTAGAATTGAAGTTTATTTGAGAAGTTAAAAATAAAAATAATCAAACGAGAATTGGCAATTTTGATGCTAAATTAAATTGATAATATTATTTACGACTCTTGTAGCTAATTCAAGGAATTTATTTTCTCAAGTCCTCATTATATAATTTGTTAATTTTTATCCCCATTATATCATGCACATTATTATAATCCTAAAACTAGATGATTAACGTTAATATTTGCTAAAATCTGAGAATTTCCATATTCTATACAGGACAGCATCCCTATTTCACTAAGATTTAGACAACGGCAAGCAGATAGTCTCATCTCATCTCGAAATAAGGTTACAAAGTATTAAAATTAGCTTCTACAATTCCCACTTGGTCTCCACCAATGTTTATGTGAAGTAGAAAGCCCTCAGGCTCAATGATTCTATGTTTCTAACAATATATACCATACATCATCCAGCCGTTCGTACAATTAAATGGGGAATCAATGCATGCTACAAGGGTCCATCAGTTGGCTACAGAACATGATACATCCTAAAATTAATGCTTTCTGATGAGTCTAAATATCATCCCCAAAAGTCAAGTCTTTCGGCACATATTACTTCGATACCTGAGAAGACAAAGTGGGAGTTCCCTTTGCGCAATTTCTTTTAACAGCTCCCACAACCATAATTTATCCACCATAATTCAATCGCTACGTTTCTTCAAAAGCAGGGTATCAAGGACATTTTCTTTGAACATAAGAAGCCCCATGCTCTTCGTACCTGTCAATATATAAAAAACTGTGTAAAATATATTTGCTTAACAGTATATTTTTTATGCATGTAATTCTGAGGTTAAATTTTTTGGAAGAAAAAAAGAGCTATCTTGAACAGCACATTCAAAATTTATCAACAGCAATTGTAGAACATAGTTCCAAAAAATTCTGCTTACTCAGACTTGGAGAACCACATCTGCTGGAACGAACCAAGAGATGCCAATATGCTCCCACCTATCCATACACTGCTAAAAATAATCATAGCACCATCAGTAAAAATTATAAATTACAGGGGCAAAAGAGAGAAAATGAAAAACTTATTGATTGCAGCATATAAAAGTTGATGAAATTCAAGTGCTTCAGAGAAAGAGGCTAGAACTGTAGCCTCGTAAGAACCTAATCCCTTAAAATATTCTCTCTAAACAAACATAAATAAAACAAAAATAATCATAATCAACTGAATTGAACTTTCTAGGTGTTACATAAGGTAAATCAACTGAATTAAGGTGCCATATGTAGCTGAAGCATTGGTTATTAATTCCGAATTCTAGCAATAACTACTGCAAACTTATAAACTAGGGAATTAGCACCAATACAGCTAAACATTAGGATTGCATATTTTTTGCTAAACATTAGGGAATTGCATATTTTTGCTTGTTCAAAATCTACATTATAAACCACAATATAATGGCAATCAGTAAAAGTGAAAAACAAAACCAAGTGTACCAAACAAAAATGACTCACATCTGCAAAACCCAATGCAGCAAACAAGAATGACTCACATCTGCATTTGTGTGCGTGTATATATGTGTAAAGAGAAACAGTGAAAGGCACACAAATCAAACCTGAATCTCCTTTCTGTTGCATTTCCACTGGCCAGCACTTTAACCCTTGCAGCTTGAGGAGACTCCTACATATCAACAAATAGTCATTTTACTCAAATGGAACTGAAACTGAAATTTATTTCCTTGATTATGATGGCATTTCATGCACTAACTAAAACATGTTTACATCTAGGTGAAATCCAGTAAAACAATTTCCCATACGATGACCAATACAATTTAGTAATGATGTTGAAAATGACAATGACATGAAGTGAATAATAAGCAATGTTACTAACAATCTTAAGTAAAGAAAGTTCACCATGACTATTTTAAATCATGAATATTAGCAATTACATTACATAGTTTGCGAAGGCAGTATAGTTCCGATCATGAAAAAAAGTGGGGTCGAGGAATGAAGCACTAAGACTTGAGTTCTCAAAAATTTTGAGACAATGAGTGAAACAATAAAGACAGAAAGGTTGAAGTAAGAAGGCACCTCAAGTAAATCTTTCTCAAGACGTTCCTTCAACTGTTGCATTGACGCTGTTCCACCAGCCAGCTACATCAAAAGAAAATTCAGGGGACTAAATCAATACCCAATGTTACAATGGATTATGAACAACATAGTTCGTTCTCAAAAGAAGAAAGGAAATGAAAAGATAAAAACACAACTCAGTTATTGAGCAGTATGAGCAGGTGAACCTAAATACCATTTATTTGTTTGCTAAATTGATCTAGGGGCAAGAACCAAGAAACCTGACTTCATCTACCAAAGGGTTTATGTTTAAGACCAAAAGAAATCTGACTGATAATAATGGAAACATTCCATCAAATAAAAACATTACGTCAACCACTACCAATAGCAAAACAAGAGAAGTGGAAAGAGATTCAGTGCAAAATGATTCCCCAGACCCCAGTCAGGCAATCACTCCAGTAGTTACGATGTTGTCAAGATACTTTGTCATCTACTTTGCTTCCAGAATGCTCACAAAGCTGGTTAACAAGCTTACTTTCCAGCATTGCTTACAGTTACATTTAATAATAATGAATAATTGATCAATCACTTGTGATAATGAATAATTGCCTCATCACTTAAGAGGTGCATGTAAATATCCCAAGAAATAAAGAAAGGGTACATGCCAACACGCTTATACATGTGCACCTGTGTTTTATATAGCAGACTACGTGTCTATTGGTATTAAGACTGAAACTGCTTTTCAAAAAGCACCTTATAAAATTTGATGCAAAAGGCAGTTTGAAACTAAGAGCTATCAAAGCACTTAAGGATACGTGTCTATTGGCATTAAGACTGAAACTGCTTTTTCAAAAAGCACCTTACAAAATTTGTTGCAAAAGGCAATTTGAAACTAAGAGCTATCAATGCACTTAGGATACAAGAACTTTGAGTAGGGCAAGATAAATCCAACCAAGATATCAGAAAATGAAGGTAAGGGGTTAAATATAATATTGATTTTACCAATATACTGCTGAATAGTTCTCTTCGAATATCCACATCACACTTATTAATGCTCTCTATAACCTGCAAACATCAAAAAGGAAATAATTAACTGCAAGCCCACAGAAAAGATGGTAGATGTTTGAGGACCAAATATTTGAAAGTTGAAAAGGCATGAACTTACCATTTGTGGCAATCCACGAACATTAGGAGCAATCTCTGCAAAATTCTCCATACCAGGAATAGTCTGGTAGATACAGAACAAGATAATGGCATGTGAGCGCACTAAGAATAATTCAGCAATAAAAGTACCAGAAAGAGAACTGTAGAAATACATAAAATCATTTGAACCTAAAGATCAGTCTGACTAGAGCATTAAATATTACATGTGGACATCAGAATCATGAGTTGCACATAGATTCAGGAAGAAGTGAATGATAATAAAAAAATTATAAAAGAGCAACTAATTAACATTAATAAACAACAGAAAGACTATCTCCCTAAGATATCAATAAAAGCACCACTAAATTGTCAAGTAAAAAACAAGGCAAATGTGAAATGGGAGGAACATTCTGAAAAATAGGATAGGAAAAGAAACCATTTAAAACTTTTTTTGATGACCAAGCAGATATGATTGAAGTGAATAACATATGACCATATCACTTCACATTAGGGAAAAAAAAGGTGAATTGAAATAATGCCAGAAAAATTGGTAAAAAAGAACGCTTTGAGAAGTAACCAATAAAAAAATGTATCACCTTTATCTTAAAAATATGTTATGCATGAACCGTATTTGGAAATTTTAAATGTTTGTACTTTCAATATAGAAACTGGTGACTTCTACAAAATTTCCCTATATCAATGTATATTGTGTGGTTAAAACAAAGAAATGGCATCACTTGAGGAAAGTCACAGGAATTAACACATTACTCCCAATATTCTACTAAAAAAAGAGCAAAGGCCTGAAATAGACGAGACATAAAAGAACGCCATCCTGAATGTTCATGGACCACACACCTGAGCCAAGGATGGATTGAATAAAACATCTGGAATCTTGAATCTATCAGCTCCAATTTCAATTGTCCTGTTTTACATTATAAAATCCAAGATTAGATAAAACTAGTAATAGTCGATAGTCCAAAAGCTACCCAACCAGTAACTGTACTCATGCTGAGGTATATATTGCAAGAGACTTACTGGCCATCAGGAAGCTCATATGGAGTCATCGGAATATTTGAATAAGCACTTTCTACATTTATAAGGGGAGAAATGAAGAGCGAGAGAGAGAGACGGAGAAGAGTTAGCATAAGAAAGGCTCTACATGTTAAATGCAATTTAAGCTCAAAGGATAGAGACGCATTCAATAAAGCATTGCATGTACTAATAAAAATGAACCAAACATCACTGTAAAAGAGATTGGATCTGCAAAGAACAAACATTATTTTTATGTAGTTCACAGCAATAGTAAATGAACTAGACAATAGGGACTGCACTCTCCTTCCCATAAACCCCCCAACTCATCTGCTGCTATTTGAACTATGCCCTCTTGATGAAGAGAAAGAGAGGGTACAATAAACTTAAACTGTCCAAATAAACCAAGGACCATATCACATAGGATTACCATAATAATTATATGGAATTTTGAACATAACGTAATTTGAATTAATCAAGTAATCTCAATGGCCAAAACCAGCATACAAACAAGCATTGGAAAATACAAAATATGAAAAGAGCACCAACCATCATAGAGTGTATCTGGGGCTCGACATACACATTCCTTGATATCACTTGCAATCACCCTCTGTTTCAAAAGCAAATTTTAGTAGATATAGAAAGATGTCTTTTTCACAAGGAGAAAATTTGTGGTGTCAATCACAAACCTGAGAGTAAAGTTTGTAGCTTTCAGTTGTATTTGGAAAATCAAGATCCACAATCTGAGAGGTTCAGAAAAAAGAAAGGACAACATCAAAAAGCAGATACCAAAACAATAAATAATTTCCCAGGCAACTTAATGTGTCTGTGGAAATTAAGTCAGAAATATGCAATAAGGAATGAAGCAAATTGATGGTCATTTCACTTGAGAAACAAGGGACAAACTAATATCTTCTTAACAGAGTTAGTTAATTCACCATAAACACTAGCTCATTTAAAGCACAATGGCCAGGATGGACAAGATGCAACTCTTCCAGGTTGAATCAAAGCCCAGAAACTTATAAAACTGTAGTACAGCTTTAGCATGAGTCAATTTCATGACTTCGAGCCCCAAGTTAAAACCAACATCAACAATGATAACATGGCACCAGATTTTAAGTTACCATGCATATATCTAGATTTCAAAAACAGCTTCTTTCTTCAGACCAAGTATCTATAATTATAAAGAAAAAAAAAAGTAACTTTCTAAGTTTACGAGATTAAATTTGTTCCAAAGCTGATTAAAACTTTCAAATTGTCAAAGTTTTGGAACAGTGATTTGATTTACACTTAGCAAAACAGCCCTTCTTACTGTTCTTTTCACTGTTAAATATCCCGTAACAACCCACATCTCCCTTTCTCAGCCAATCCTAATATTCACTCTATTGCAACAAAATTGCAAGACTAAAAATTAACATCCACTTCCGGTGCATATCAATATTATTCAAATTTAACCTGTCAATACACCTTGTATATTCAATTTCTCTGCAGCCAGAGAATTCCAGCAACCAAATCAGATCTGATGGCTGCATTACCTCAAACTCCATCAACCCAAAAACGACAAACCTCACTACATAATTTTCTAGCCCTAGCACACCACAAAATACAAGGAAAAAAATTACACAAAATTATCACACATAAAACACTAGAATGTCAAAGCAGAGTAATAGAAAACTATAACTGAACTATGCCAACATACAATAATTGTATAATTAATATCTCTCTCCCAATTCTTGGTATATATACATGGTAGTGTGTATTAAATCATATCAAACCAAAATAACTGCAAGTGACACTTTAAAGTACCTGAAACTCGCCTGGCCGGATTTCCTTTCTCTTGAAAGAATACCTGGGTTTTATCTGTAAAGCCAAGCAACAAATTAAAAGAGATAATAAAATTTAATAATGCCAATCCTACCAAATTAACATTCATTTCAAAGTAAAATTCAATACAAAAGTCACTTACTGCGATACCTTTGCTCTCCAAGCTTTTTATCAAACAATCAGTAAGAAATTCTCCTCCTATAGGAGAAGAAGCCACTGCCTATTACCACATAGGACAAAAAAGGAAAAAGGCTGTTAGTCTGTCACAGGCCAATAAATCTGTATTAGACCTTTGCCATAGTAAGCAGCACTCCAAATTTTAAAATTTGAAAAAAAAAACAAAAAACAAAAACAGAAAAACAGAACAAAAAAACAGCTATCTTTAGTTCCTTCCGTTATTCACTTCACAGCAGAGGTGTTGTTTTCCAAGATTTTTATCCTAAACAAAAAATGTTATGGTACAACACTACATATATATATGTGTGTATATGTATATCTTGTTCATTTAGGCCTGTACCTTTTATTAATTCTTGTCTATTGTTGATCTGAAGGATCTTGTTAACAGTTTAACAAAACATAAACTTGAGAGCAGAGTTGAGATTTCAGAGTTTTCTCATAGTAAACAAAAAGAAAGAATGCATAGCAAAATTGGCAAGGGCCAAAACTGAGTTTAACTTATTGCTGAAATTTAAAATGTAAATACGCAGTCTAAATCACAATTATTTGACAAGTCATACATTTACCATGGGTGTAGAAAGATAAATACCTTTTGAAGAACATAACCATCATGCACTGGAGCAACTGTAGTTGATCCTCCGCCACTAGAAATGGAACCATTAAAGTTAGAGGTACTTATCAGTGAACAAAACATAGCTAATACAGTAAAGCAGAGAGTATGAGAAAAATAAGGCAGGAAATATTTTATTGTTCCAATTTCCAAAAGTAATCTTTGAAGCTTTAAATATATCAAGAACAATCCTAGAATTACCGATAATAATTATTTTATCTATTATTATGAGTATATCACTATGCAAATAGATGCTATGGTATGATTATGGAGATCAAGAAATACATGTTCAAAAGCTTAAGCTACACAGAATTAAAGCGCTCATTTCATGTATGCGCTTATTTGAAATATTACTGACTAATTTATAGTCTCCCTTGATGCTTATATTTGTGCTTATTTAAGAAAACATGTTGGTATTGCTGAATGATCTTAGGATTCAGTTGTCAACTTTCAGTTTGCCTGGAATGAGCTAAGATGTGATGTTTTGACCTTTGAGTCTTAACTATTAATTAAGTCCAAATATTTTAAGAAACGATAAAGTCTTAATTAGTCTGGTAGACGAGAAAGTCCTAGTGCTATTCAGAGGTTCAAGTCCAATACAGAATAGAAGTTCAAAGTTCATATAACAACTCCTTTAGGACTATTTTGGCTCTAGTATATGCTTGTGATGCTTTAATTTTTAATACAGTTATCCGATAAAATTAGAAAGAATTCTAGAAACTATATTCCTCCAGGATCACATGATAGAATTCTTTATGCAAAAAAAAAGGTGATAGAATTCCTATCTAGGTGCCAGACTAAAGGACCTAAAGCCACCAAAGGAAATCTATGCGTAATTGAAGCTTAGATTTTTCCTCCTTAAATTTTCACATCAACCTGATCTGAATCATATATTAATAATCATATGTTAATTGCATATTTCAGCCATTCAGACATCATTATTTCACTTTGAATTCAATCATAAACTCACATGGAATTCTCTAATGTAAAAAATTTAAAATTTCCCACAAATTCCTACTGACCAAAGCTGTTCAACATAGTAACTTGAATCTTCCAACAACATTGCTCTCATGGATGAGAAAGCTGTCAGAGCTTCTTTATTTACACTGTCTGTCTCCATATCAAAAAGTTAAAACAAGTTTCTGTTTTCTTTCTTGCCCTGTTCACTTCCAAAATAATTTTTAGCCAGAGAGGGAGGAAGAGTGCGCATAGACATCAATCCTCATTAATTTTTCCCAATTGCAATAATTGATTCTGATTACAGTTATAATTTCTGCAAGAAAATCCAGCTAACCATTCTCCTCTATGATTCCTAGAAAAGGAATAGCATATCTATAGAACAGAGAGTACAGGCCCTTACCCTTAATATGTTTTTTGGCAAAAAATAAGATGCAGGTTAAGCACAAAACAATACCGCAGAGAATCAACATAAAAATTCAGAGAACTGTGACTTAATAACAAGAATAATGACAACAAAAATGAATTCACCAACAAAAATATAAATTATACCTATCAACAACTAGTGAGGTAGGACGTCCGGATGCGAAAGATGTGAGAACCTGACACCGAGAAATACTTCAATCATGCCACATAATAGACACATTATCTATATACAATGAAAGGAAATATGAACAAAACTAAACAAGATTATTGGCATGTTTAAAAATACAAAACAAGCTGGAGATATAAAGGATGGACAAAGGAAATACAGCATTCTTGGCCAAAAATAGTGCTGGAACATTGTACTTTTCAAACATAAGCTCTGCAGTCCTGTCAGAAATAGAAAAATTCAAACATCATCAAAAAGTATCAAAGCAGTATTATCCAATGCACCAAAATAAAGAAAAGTGCTTCTCTTTTTTCTCTTGAGAAGTTAAAAGATACTTTCACTTGAATTCAAGACAATTAAAAAAAATTAGACAAAGAATTTCTCTTTTGAATGTCAATCTCGTACAAAATAGAAATTTACTAACACTGCAAAGACAAACTAGATTGAGTAGGTATAAATATAATAATTTGAAGTCAAACTTAAAAATGATATCTCTAAGCCACAAAGATGTACTAAAAGAAAAGGAGAGAGCCTTGCAACTGAAGGATACATAATCAAACTTTGCCTCAATTAACGTAACAAGGTCTTTTTTCTGAATTGTTTGCTTTGGGTTGTAGTTACAGTTTATGAAACATAACTTCTGCCAGGTAAATGATTATAAGATTTATTTAAGCACCAAATAACAAAGGCACATCAATAAATAAATAAAAAATGTTATGAACTACTATGGTGTCCAGATGGATATGCATTTGAAGTGAAGATGGATTAGGATTTGTGTTTCAGTAAAAAATCGTAAAATGGTAAAATACAACATAATGTCAAACTCATATATCTTTTCATTTCCAATTCCCATTTATCCAAACCAACCCTAATGTATTTTTCTCTTCTTTCTTCCATCGAGAACACATTCTGTATATAGATGATAACCCCTGACACAATTTCTATACCCTAATGTCATTCTCCTAATAGTACCAACAACCAGACTGAATTATTAGATTGAAGGAGTTAATTTAACATTAAAAATGCAAAAAAAAGAGGAACAAGAAAAAGAATTTTGCAGACATGAAAAATTGTAGAATAAAAAGATCCTCATTACAAGGTGGGTATTAGAGCATGCTTACTTCACAAAAGAATATACATACGATATGACATATTCACACTTCAACCTTTACCAAATATTACACTATGGTAATCAACAATAAAGTAACACAAGCGGCATGGTTGTTAAGTCAATCCATCAAGACATAAATAACCATCATACGTCACAAAACAACTTCTGGAAACTGCAACTGACAAAAAAGAATTTATTATATCCACTACCAAACATGGCATGTTGACAGATCACCTTTCTCTCTGCTGTTGAGTGTTAGATGAAGGCTCTGCAAGCAGCATTGGATGCTCCTTAGGATCAATCAATAGACATTCCCTGGAGATATCAACATTTTAGATCAAATGAATATAAAAAAAATACAAGGAAAAAATTACTATCTTGATAATCAGCTGTTACCTGAAAGCATGGTCCCATATGCTATCCACAATATCCCAGTCAACAACAACTCCATCCTTTATGGGCGATAAAATCTGGTGAAACAGAAGAACAACAAAATAGATCACTAAAGTTTATATGAAATAAAGGTATCAACAAAATAGATCACTAAACTTTATATGAAATAAAGGTATCCTAACCAGTCTTCCCACAAATATTTAGAAACTGACCTCCATATGGTCGCGACGAAATCCTACAGCTTGGGATCCTACATATAGTTTGCGCTTGCCCTTGACTTTTTCAGAATCTTTAATATTGTTCTTAGAGTCTATGGAAGAGGTCTTGTCATTATTAGCAGTGTCATCAACATCCATTTGATCAATTGATCCAACAACCTGGGAAGTCATAAGAATGTATCGAGATAAAAGTTTGATTACTATCCTTGCTGTCATAGAGATAAACCCAATAAAGGGATCCCATTTACATTTACTAAATATAACAATGAGAATCAATTCATATTTACACGGTACTAGAGAATATAGCATATTACACTATAATTCTCATGTGTCCAAGTCCAAAACAATGACCATTATTAGTGCATAGACAATCAAGAATATGTGAATGCAGCTATAGCAAAACTCAACCAGCTAGAAAATTGGGGGTATACAAGAACAAACCTCTCAAGTCAGAATGAAAGTTTAAAATAAAAATTATTTGGCAAGGCCAAAAATAAATTTAAGGGAATCATTTATAGCCAAAATGAGGATGCTCAATACATGAAAAATCACTTCTAGAATTGCTCCAAAAATCCCTAAATATCTATACTATATATAAAAATTCTACCAGCCTTGTTATGTCATCCACGGTGATATAAGAATGCTGACTCAGCGTAGTATGACATAGTTATTACTGCTTTCTGCACCAGATGTCCAGTCCTACCTTCACCAAAAGGTTCAAAGAGCAGTGCACGCACTAGCACTAATGAACATGATTCTCTCCAAGGGACAGAAAGCTGGAATCAAACTTATCAGGCTCATTAACTGATACATCTTTTTTAATATGTGCATGCATTGACCTCCAGTGTAAAGAAACTCCAACATACAGCAGAGATAAGATTCACTAATCTACTCAAAACACCAATTTACACATTCTCTGAAGTTCTTAACTTTTCTCATTTCAGTGACTAATGCAACAGAGTGCCATTGGCCCAGAGAAAGCCCAACCCCGACACATTCAATTTCTTATAGGTTCCAATAATTTATCAGAAACATATGCTATAATTAACTCTACCTAGAAAAAAATTAATATTTTCTATCTATGATATAAGAATATAAGCCTAAATAAGATTCCCATGTAACAATTTCACAATTCGGATAAATAGTAGAGTCAGGATATGATATATTTGACATTAAACTATCAGAAAGAACAAAATTTGAAGTTAGAAAACCCCAATTAGTACATTTGACATTAAACTATCAGAAAGAACAAAATTTGAAGTTAGAAACCCAATTATACTACCTTTCCCCGAAAATCAAAAGCAACATTGTGCAAAAACAGTAATGAAAAAGGAAATTGACAATGCGAGTGAACGTAAGTAGAAAGAATAGAGAGAGACTAACAGAAGGAAAGACGGCCTTGGGAGCATCCTCGCCGGCGTAACCAGCTTTGCAAGTGTGGGAGCCCAAGTCGATGACTATAGCCGATACTTCATCTGCGTTGGCAACAGAAAGATTACACGAAATTATTATTCATCAAACAACAAAACCACTGTTCAACATTACTGTACTCACCACCTCCGTACATGATTCAGGGAGAGAGAGAGAGAAAGAAAGGGAGACCTCTCTGTGAATAAAAGGTTAAGAAGGGACACTTCTCTGTGAATAAAAGCTTAAGTTAGGGTTTTAGAAGACGATGGGCTTGGGATCTGAAAGGAGAAGGGAGTGAGGGTTTTGACTTGGGTCGGGTCTCCGTATTGCTTTCGGCTCGTGCTGGCTTACGATTAAAAATTCTAATTTAAATTAAAAATTATATAAAAATAATAATTTAAAATTTATAAGTGTTAAAATTTTTATAACTGAAATTATAGTTTATTTATTTTGATATTTAAAATTGGGGGTTCAGCACTTAGATTTTAAGTTTTTATTTTCAGTTTTATGTAATATAATGTATCATCAAAAAATTATTATATGTCAATAAATATTACATAATAAATAGCTATAAAATATAACATCACTAAATAATTATAAAAATTTACAAAAAGGTAATATTTGAAAACTTGTAATATAATAATAATTATAATAATATGAATATGAATAATATGCACATTTACATGATGAGTAATCATCATATATTTGACCTAATAATAGATAATTTCATTAACATGATATATAATTAATAGAATTTTTAAAAATATCATAGACAATTTTTTCATAAAATTTTTATGTTATTAATTAAATTTCAGAATTTATTTAATTTTAACTTTTAAAATATAGTTTGATGGCCAAAAATATATATTGCTTTCATCTAAATTTCGAATTTGAATCTCCTTCATATTATTCTCTCCATTAATCAAAAAAAATATTTATTTTTTATTTTTTATTTAAATTCAAATTTTATAACTTTTAGAGATAAACCCAACAAAGAGGAATTTCAAGATTTGAGATATAATTAATAACCAATTGACAAATTGATTCAATAACCACATTCCTCCACCTTTTCTCATATGCCCAACCCAAATGCCAGTGGCTTCAGCTCTATATACCCTTTCTCATATACATATATATATATGTATATATATAATAATTTAATATGAATAGACTATCAATTTATGGTATAATTTTTCAATAAAAATAATTTGCCAGTGGACAAAGAGGGAGACCAGCTGTTTTAAGTGGTGGCAATTTTTTTTGCCTTCTCTCTTGTTCATGTGTACTATTGTTTTCCTATGAAGTGATATGCCAAGTTGGAGTATTGTTTTGGTTTCCTCGTCAAGAAATCATTTGTTTTGCTTTGATGTCAGTTTGTTATATTCTCCTTTAAAAAAAAAAAATTGGTTTTTTAGCTCAATTATTAAATTTTATTTATTTTTAATATTTTTTTTTGTATTTTTAGCAGTAATAGAGAAGAATTTCATTATTTAGTAGTATAAAATTACAACAAAGCCTTAGATATAATAGGGTCATCTAAAGCACAAAAATCATATATAGAAGCAAAGCAATCTATCAAAGGGACTTGAAAAACAAACCTATAAAAAGAGTACTCCCCGTAATCTCCCTCGAAACCAGAATTTGAATAAAGGTGTATAAAATTTTTTAGAAAAAAAATACAGATGAATAAAAAATAAATATTTAATATTTAATATTATAGTAAAATTTATATTTTTATTAAATTTTTTATATATCTTTTTATTTTAATTTTTGAATCTATTAATTTATTTAAATAATTTTATTAGATTAAAATTTTAAATTACTATTTTAAACAAGAATATTAATTTTATTCAATTTATAATTAAATTATAAAATTTTAGTATTAATCTAAATAACTAATTATAAAATTATAAATATTCACTAATTAAAAAAAAACATATATAATATAAAAAAGCCAATAACACACATATATATATTTATATATAAAAATTTTAATAATTTATATGTATAAATATGTAATTTGTATAATTATAATTATATATATATTTATAATTATATACATTTATAGATAAATTATATAATAATTTATATAATTATAATTATATATAATTATTTAATAATTTATATATATATATAAATATATAATTTACATAATTATAATTATATATATATTTATAATTACATACATTTATATATGATTATATAATAATTTATATATATATGTATATTATTTAAAAATATATAAAATAAAAGGGAAGAGGGGAGGGAGAGTCCATTGCCACCCCCTCGGGACCCCTCCCTCCGCCCCTGCCTATGACTGAAGGCCAAATACAAGGCACGTGAGTGGCCAAAAACAGGATAAAACGGTTCTTGATGGAACCGTAACCAAACTAAGAGAGGACCGAGAATATATATTGTTTATATTGAAATAAATAAATAAATAAAGATAACGCTGTGCGCTCTTCAACAAATAATGCGAAGAGCTGGTGGTCATGAATATAGCAAAAGATCAAGACGTGTCTTATCCCTTTCACTGAAATTTTTTTTGTTAATATTCAAATTTTTATATATTAAATTAATCATAAATTCATATTTTAAAATTTTATTATAAATATAATCATTATTTTATCTGATATAAAAATATCTAATTAAACAAATTACATAAATATAATAATATTTTTATATATATAATATTTTTATTATATTTAATATCCACAATATAATATTTAAAATTCTCTTACCCTCTTTTATGGTATATGTATTTATTCATAATATTTAGTATATTATTCATTTTTCTTTACTGTGAAACGAAATTTGATGATTATTTTTTTAATGTGCACTTCAGGTGAATGCTAACATAACAAAGATGGTCTTTTAGTTGTCCAAAGATGGTGCTATAGTATCTTACAATTTAGGTAATTAATTTTTTCATTTATTTAAAATTAAGAATTAATAGATTATTTGATGATATATATTATATAGTTTTTTATATTTATGTTTAATTTTCTGATATTTCCCATTTCTGAATGAAATGATAGGTTGTAATTAAAATTAATGGAAATCAATATATTTAATATTATTTTTATCACTTTTAATTATTTATATTAATATTTAAATATTTATAAAACAGAAATAATTTATAGTAATAATATTCCATTTTAATATTATTTTTGGATATTAAGGAGGTCACTAACGGATCAGATAATATTGTGGGCTACACAATAGGGGATAGCACTCCCCTGAGCACCATAGAGGTACTAGCATGCACCATAATGGTGCTGAATGTGTGGTCGGCAGGAATCGAACCCGAGACCTCATATCCTACCAACTTTTTATTATTTATAGTAATAATATTCCATTTTAATATTATTAATAATTTATATATATTATTTTTTTAAAAATTAAATCAAATAATAAATATGGACATGATTAAAATTTGCAGCTATTTGCGCGGGTAGATTATTATTAATAACAATAACGAAAATTCAGTTAACCAACATTTTCAGTTATTTCCCAACAGCATAAAATTAATGATTAAAACTTTGAGAAAACTATCCTCATTTAATTGAAATAATTGGAAAGTTTGTGACTTTGTGTCCATAATCGATCCCATGCCAAGGGACTGTGAAGCTATACCACACCAATCACTCCAAAAATTGCTTTCAAAATATTTTCTTTCTATTCATAAATGATTTAGCGTAAATTATATTAAAATATTCGTTAATTAAATCTCGTTGAATTAGTAAAATAATCCCTTTCAAATATAAACTTAACTATTATTTTTTTTCTTTATCTTTATTTTGAGAGTGAAATTATTATCAGTTTATTGATAAGTGACCGTCTATCTTTGCCTTTCTTTATTATTTGTTGTTTAATTTTTATTTATTATTTTTTTAATTTTATTTAATTTTATTTATTGTTTGTTATATTTAAAATTTAATATTTATTCTTATATATTTTTATTTTTTCATCTTTTAAAATAAAATTAGATATAATTTAAATTTTTGTTATAAAATTTTATTATTTTTTTTAAAGTGACGCATCATCTTTAAATAAATATTTATTATTTTTAATGAATATTATTTATCATTATCTAATGAAAATATCTTTTTAATATGAAAGGTAATTCTATATTTTTCTAGAAATAACATATATAATAAATATTCAATTAAAAGTATTATTATTTACTGTATATATCTAAAAAATTTACAAATATCATAAAAATTTTAAAAATATCAAGTAATTTTATTAGCTATATATATTATATATTTTAAAATTATATAATTTTATTTACATTTTAAATATATTTTTTTATTTATTGATGATAATTTATTTTGTATTAAAAAAATCCGGATAAAATAAAATAAATAGTTATGCTTTTGAGTATATATACATTGCCAATTGATCATCAATTAAAATTATTTCGATGATTAAATTTAAATATACTATTTTATAAGATGCCTTTTCTATATGCTAATGCAACGTGAAAGATTTACTGCCGCAGCCAATGACTTCAATTTTTTTAACTCAATTTATTTTCAGAAAAATAATTGAATATTAATAATAAAATTTAAAAATATTAAATATTTGTAAGTTTAAATTTATTTATTATTTTATAAGTTTAATATTTTAATATTTTTAATCAATATTAAATATTGTTACTAAATAATAAAAAATTGTCTTATAAAAAATATATTTTAGAAAATATTTTCATTGAAAAAGTTAATTATTTCCCGTAAAAAAAAGTCTTGAACTCTTTTTTTTCCTTTAAAAAATTTATAATTTTTGTAATGGCATAATATGAAAGGCCAAATTTGTCTTTTTCATATATTTAATAATTAAACTAATAACTTTATTTTAAAAGTACAAATATATAACATAATAAAATTGGAAATTTTGCACATTAATGGCTGATTTAAAACAAATTAATGAATTATAAATGATTTAAAATATTTGTAATTGATTTCAAGAAAAATCTATTTACAAATGATTTATAATATTTGCAAAGATACAACTTAAAATATGAAATTCAATTGAATTTCATATTTAATTGAGTTTTTTTTCTTATTGTTTAAATTGTTTTTAATATAATAAATGCAATTAGAAATTTTATTTAATAATTAATATTTAATTTATAAATAAAATAAAATTTAAAAAAATAAGTAAAAAATTATGAAACTTAATTAAAATTTGACATATTAATTTTAATAGTATAATTTATTTTATTAGTTGAATATACAAATATCTGATTCAAGTAATGAGTTTTATTTTTTTTAAACGGTGTGGATTAAAATATTTAGGATAAAAATATTTTAATTTTTATTTTTAATATTATAATTATAATCTTATAATATTTATTTGAAAATTTGAAATATTAATTTTAATAGTATAATTTATTTTGTAGCTCATTTAAAGAAATGAAATTCACAAAAATTTATGACAGTTGGATTTTACATGTTCAAAAAGTATAAATTTATGACAGTTGAGAATGATATAATTTAACATAAATTTTTAAAAATAATATATTTATTTTAAAAACTCATGACGTTGGCTTCTTTCCTGCCCATTAAAGCGCGCGCACTCTTTCTCTTTCACTGCTTTCTAAATAAAGCCGAACACCGCTGCTATTCCCCCATTGCCATATCTCTCTCCTCTGCAACCAGTAGAGTAGAGGGAAAAAGAAAACAAAAATGGCAGATTCAAAACTATTTATTATCTTTACCATTTTCCTTTCCCTTTTCTTCAATTTCTTTCCCTCTATTACCTCTCGCGATTTACCAGACACTACTAAGACGAATACTGTAGATGTCGTTTCTTCTCTTCAGCAAGCTCTTACCAATTCTCTTTTTCGACCCACAAGCCACAAACCCATTGACTCAGCAGGAACAATTTTCTCCTTCATTTCCCAATTCTTCACTTACCTTGCCACTCACTCTTCACTCCCGTGAAACTATTTACAAAACCCAACAGAAGGATTATAAAAGTTTACTCCTTTCACGACTCGACCGAGACTCATCCCGAGTCAAAGCTATTAGTACCCGAGTTCAACTCGCCGTCAATGGTATATCAAAATCTGATCTCAAACCTGTGGAGACTGAGATCCAACATGAGGATTTGTCCACTCCGGTTACTTCTGGCGTCAGTCAAGGTAGTGGCGAGTATTTCTCTCGGGTCGGAGTCGGAAACCCGGCGAAGTCTTATTACATGCTTTTGGACACTGGAAGTGACGTTACCTGGCTCCAATGTCAGCCTTGCTCCGATTGCTATCAGCAAGCGGATCCTATTTTCACTCCGTCGGCGTCGTCTAGCTATGGTCCACTCACCTGTGATTCTAAACAGTGTAATTCTCTACAAATGTCTAGTTGTCGGACCGGCCAATGTCTTGATCAGGTTAATTACGGAGACGGATCGTTCACTTTCGGCGATTTCGTCGCTGAAACTTTGTCGTTTGGAAGGTCAGGAACTGTTAATAACATAGCTTTGGGTTGTGGTCATGATAACGAAGGGCTGTTTGTCGGTGCAGCTGGATTGCTTGGACTTGGTGGTGTTTGTTGGTAGTTTAAATTAGTCTTGTAGTTTTGAATTAGTCAATAAATGTCCTATTCTACAATATTTTCTGCTATTTAGAATATTTTCGCTACTGCTATATTTAGATTATTTTGCAGATCTTTAGTTGTTTTCTGTTTTGTAGTAATTGCTATATAAAGCCCAGCAGTTGCTCAAATATTGCTCAAATAAGAGATTACTTTTAAATCCAATTGTTCTGGTTGTCGACTTATTTCTTGGTTAATCTAACAATTGGAATCAGAGCCCCACTGGCCATGAGAAATAGAAAACAAACTGTTGAGTGATCAAACACTGCGAGGATGAGTGATGATAAAACCTTGACCAAGATCCCTCACTTTGATGGTCACTATGATCACTGGAGTGAGTTGATGGAGAATCTCCTTAGAGCCAAATGACTTTGGAGCTTGGTAGAGAATGGTTTTGAAGAACCAAAGATGGAAACAAGATTGACAGATGCCCAGCAAGCTCAGCTTGATGATGCGAGAACCAAGGATCATCAAGTGAAACATTATCTGTTTCAAGCAATCGACAGAACAGTTTTCGAACAAATTCTAGACCGTCGCACAGCAAAAATAGTCTGGGATTCCATAAAGAAGAAGTTTGGTGGAAATACGAAAGTAAAGAAATCTCTTCTTAACGCATTAAGAAGGGATTTTGAAATTCTTGAAATGAAAAGAGATGAAACTGTCAATGAATATTTCACAAGAGTGATGGTGGTAGCAAACAAAATGAGGAGCAATGGAGAAGAGATGACGGATACCAAAATTGTTGAGAAAATTTTGCGTACCCTCACAGAGAAGTTCACATATGTCTGTGTATCCATTGAAGAGTCTAAAGACATTGAAACCATGTCTGTTGATGAACTACAGAGTACCTTGGTGGTTCATGAACAAAAGTTCCGTCGAGTGCTCAAAGAAGACGACGACCAGGTGCTGAAAATTGAAGGACGATCAAACTCGACCAGCAGAGGAAGAGGCTCTTATAGAGGAAGGGGACGAGGTAGAGGAAGAGTTGTATTCAACAAAGCTACCATTGACTGTTACAAGTGCCATGATTTAGGGCATTTTCAATATGAATGCCCAAAATCAAACAAGGAAGCTAATTATGCCGAATTAGAGGAAGAAGATGAGTTACTACTGATGGCATATGTCGAACTTCACGAGACATGTGTGGTAACCAGGAGATGTTTACAAGCTTAGACACTAATTTCACCCATTCAGTCAATCTTGGAAACAACACAAGGATGAAGGTTACTGGAAAATGAGTGATAAAACTATTTCTACAAGGGGTGTGTTATACTAAAAGTGATGTGTACTGCGTGCCGGAGCTGAGAAATAATTTGCTAAGTGTTGGACAACTTCAAGAAAAAGGGGTAGCAATTTTGTTTAAAGATTGAGTGTGCAGCCTCTACCATCCACTAAAAGGAAAGATGGCAGAATCAGTGATGAGTGCAAATCGCTTGTTTATTCTGCTTGGAGAATCACCTACTACTGTGGTTAATGAAGAATGTTTTCAAGTGGGCAGTACATATGAATCAATTTTGTGGCACCACCGATATGGGCACCTCAGCTACAAGGGCTTACACACATTGAATGACAAGAATATGGTGATCGGCTTACCTCAAATCTTAACACCAAAGTCCACTTGTAAGGCATGTGTGAAGGGTAAACAACACCGAAATCCAATTCCAAAAAAAGGCAAATGGAGAGCAACTGAGCAGCTGGGTCTTGTTCATGCTGATATATGCGGACCGATCACTCCAGCTTCAAACAGTCATAAGAGGTACTTGTTATGTTTTATTGATGATTTCTCAAGAAAAGCCTGGTGTTATTTCCTTGTTGAAAAATCAGAAGCATTTTACCACTTTAAATGTTTTAAAGCGCTGGTGGAAAAAGAAATTGGGTTGCCAATTAAATGTTTGAGAACAGACATAGGTGGAGAGTTCAATTCAGCAAAGTTCAATGATTTCTGCAAGCAGCAAGGAGTAAAACGGCAACTAACCATGGCCTATACTCCTCAACAAAACGGAGTAGCTGAACTCAAAAATCAAACTGTGATGAATCTAGTAAGAGCAACGCTGATTGAAAAGAATATACCTAAAGTTTTTTGGCCAGAGGAGGTACAATGGACGTTTCATATTTTAAATAGATCACCCACACTTGCTGTAAAAGACAAAACGCCCGAGGAAGCCTGGAGCGGAGAAAAACCTACAGTGGAATATTTTAGGGTTTTCGGCTGTATTGGTCATGTACACATACCAGACGTAAAAAGAACAAAGCTAGAAGTGAAGAGTGTGAGCTGCATATTTTTTGGGTTTAGCCAATAATCCAAAGGATACAGGATGTTTGATCCAATTACCAAAAAAATTATTCATAGTCGTGATGTGGTGTTCGAAGAAGATCGAGCTTGGGATTGGAATTCAGATTATCAAGAGAAACAAATACTTGAATTAGAGTGGGGGAACGGCATTAGTATTGAAATTGAAAAAGAACACACAGCCGGGCAAAGCGAGGCTGGAAATGATATTGATGTTGTCTCACCAGCTGAAGCATATGGCAGTCCTACACCAACAGAGGGAACTTCCGATCTCGGAAGAAATTTGGTACCAAGGGAGGGTAGAACTCGATGTCCCCCAATACATCTAACAGATTTTGTTTCAGGTGAAGGCCTGTTCGATGAAGATGAAACAAATATGATGGCCCATCTTGTAATCTCTGATCCCATTGATTATAAGGAAGCAGTAAAGAGTGAAAAATGGAGGATGGCTATGGATGAAGAAATAAAATCCATTGAGAAGAATCACACCTGGTACTTGATAGATCTACCAGCTGGAGCAAAAAAGGTTGGCGTAAAGTGGATTTATAAAACAAAACTGAATGAGCATGGAGAGGTTGACAAATACAAAGCGAGGCTAGTTGTAAAAGGGTACACCCAGCAGTATGGAATAGATTACACAGAGGTTTTCGCACCCGTGGCTCGAATGGATACTGTTCGTATGATCATTGCCTTTGCTGCTCAAAGAGGCTGGAAATTATATCAATTGGATGTTAAGTCAACCTTCTTGCATGGAGAACTGGAGGAAGATGTGTATGCGGAGCAACCGAAAGGTTACAAAAAGGCAAGAAGTGAACAAATGGTGTACAAGTTGCCAAAAGCCCTCTACGGATTAAAACATGCACCCAGGGCTTGGTTCAGTCGGATTGAGTCTTATTTTGTCAAAGAAGGTTTCACAAGTAGCTCCAATGAACAAACCTTGTTTGTCAAAAAGAAGGGAGGAAAAATCTTAGTTGTGAGTATATATGTAGATGATTTGTTATATACTGGTGATGATGATAAACTGCTTGCAGATTTTAAACGTTCCATGGAAAATGAATTTGAGATGACAGACTTGGGGCTAATGAAGTTCTTTCTTGGCATTGAGAAAGTCCGAAAGGATGTTGGTATTTTTATTTGTCAAAAGAAATATGCCAGCGAAGTCCTACAACATTTTGGTATGGAGAATCATAATCCAGTACGTAATCCGATTGTTCCTGGCCAAAAGATTGGAAGGGATGTGGGAGGCGAGGTAGTTGATGCAACTCAGTTTAAACAAATGGTGGAAAGTCTAATGTATCTCACAGCTACGCGACCTGACCTCATGTTTGTTGTGAGCTTCATTAGTCGTTTCATGGCTAGTCCTACAAAGATCCACTTTGCTGTAATCAAAAGGGTGCTAAGGTATTTAAAGGGGACTGTTAATTATGGTATTTTTTACAAATGAGGTGGAGAAAGCAGGCTGGTCGGATTTACAGACAGTGACTATGCTGGTGACATGGATGATAGCAAAAGCACTTCCGATTATGCGTTTATGCTAAGTGGAGGAGCTATGGCATGGTCTTCTCGTAAGCAACCCATTGTTACCTTGTCAACCACAGAAGCTGAGTTTATAGCTGCAGCTGCCTGTGCTTGTCAAGCCATTTGGATGAGAAGAATACTGAAAGAAATTGGCCATTCACAGGAAGCAGCGACTGTTTTGATGTGTGATAATGCTTCAACAATCAAGTTGTCTAGAAATCCTGTTTTACATGGGCGTTCCAAACACACAAGAGTAAGGTTCCACTTTCTCAGAGATTTAGTTAAAGAAGGTGTTACAGTTTTGTGGCACCAAAGACCAACTTGCAGATTTGATGACCAAACCACTCAAGTTAGAAGCATTCCAGAAGCTACGTCAAGAACTTGGTGTTTGCACAGACTCAGATTTGAACTAATTCTTGTACAAGAGGAATAAGTTCAAGGGAGGATTTGTTGGTAGTTTAAATTAGTCTGATAGTTTTGAATTAGTCAATAAGTGTCCTATTCTATAGGAGTTATTTTCTGCTATTTAGAATATTTTCGCTACTGCTATATTTAGATTATTTTGCAGATCTTTAGTTGTTTTCTGTTTTGTAGTAATGGCTATATAAAGCCCAGCAGTTGCTCAAATAAGAGATTACTTTTAAATCCAATTGTTCTAGTTGTCGACTTGTTTCTTGATTAATCTAACAGGCCCACCATCACTCATATCTCAACTCAAAGCTTCGTCGTTTTCTTACTGTTTGGTGAATCGCGACTCAGCTGGTACTTCTACTCTGGATTTTAACTATGGTCCAGCTAGTGACTCAGTTATAGCGCCGTTAATGAAAAGCAACAAAATCAATACCTTTTACTACGTTGGACTCACCGGAATGAGCGTCGGCGGGCAATTTTGTTTATTCCAGAGTCAATTTTCCGAATAGACGAATCAGATAACGGCGGGATAATCGTGGATTGCTGGACCACCATAACTCGGTTGCAGAGTCAGGCATACTACTCGTTGAGAGATTCATTCGTGAGCATGATGCAGCACTGGAAGCCCGCAAACGGTGTGGCTTTATTCGACACGTGCTACGATCTATTAGGACCAAGCAGTGTTAAGGTGCCAATGGTTTCATTCCATTTCTCGCAAGGGAAAGCATTGGGTTTACCGGCGGCGAATTACTTGATCCCGGTGGAATCACAGAGAACATATTGTTTCGCGTTTGCTCCAACGACGTCTTCTTTGTCGATAATAGGGAATGTACAACAACAAGGCGCACGCAGGAATTATGAATTAGGGAAAAAAAAAAGAGTGTGAGAGTTGGATGGAAAGTACGACCCGCGTAAATAAATTGGAAAGAGAGTAGTAGAGGAGACTCCTTTAAGGTTTGGGGGCATAATTAATTTCACTATAATTGTACTGTTTTATTTATATGTTTTATTTAATGGAATTTGTTAGGACAATTAAGGGATTGAAAAAAGAAATAACAATCAACGGCTTGCATGTGTGACACGTGGCATTATATGAAATGGGGAATTATGTTTCTTTCTCTTTCCTTGCTTTATCCACGCAGGAAGCGGGAAGGTTTGTTTGTCTGTGGGGAATAATTTTCTTTTTCTTTTTTTTTTAATATTTTCTTCGTCTAATTTCAATTACTGTTTAAAAAAGTTTTTTTTTTATTTTAATTATCAATTTTAATAATTTAATAGAATATTAATCAAAAAATTTTAATATTATTTTTATTAATTAATAAAAAAATAAATAAAATGAAAAAAATTATTTAAAAATTATAATAAATAATTATTTTTAATATGTGTGTATTATTTCTATAATGAAAGAAATACTGATTACTTAAATATTCACTTTTTTTTAAATTTTTATTTTTTTGTGTCACACTATTTTTTTTTTATATATTTATGATATTCAGATAGAATATGATATTTTATTTTGCATAAATTTAAATAAATATGGTGAATTTTGTATATTTAAAGTGCAGGTAAATCTATAGTGTTTTTTCAAATTATTTTTTTAATCTTCATTACGTTTTCTAATATTAATAAAGCTAAATTTCTAAAAAAGAAATTAAAAATAATAGACTCATTTAGGCGGCTGGGTGGGACCGCGATGGGGTTTGCTGTATGGAAGTGTGTGAAATTTATCCTATTATTTCAAATGAGAGAAATTAAAAAAATTGACCATCATTTAGTTGAATTTTATCGATATTATTAAGCTCGGTCAATTTATTGGATTTGATCCATTTTAATTTGTAAATATATAAATCAAAATAAAATTAATAAAATTAATTTATTAAAATTTTAAATTAAAAATAATTAATTTAAATTAATATTATTGATAGAATTAATTAATTTTTTAATCCGGAGTGAGTCCAATTAACCTGTTTGCTCATCCATAGGTGAGGTGCTTTCCTGACTTCTATTGAGTGTTTAATTTCTTATTTTATATTTAATTTAAAATATTACCTTATACTTATATATAAAATTTTAATACTTAATTTTAAATTTTAAATTATTTAAATAGAATATTATAATATTCAAACTTAATTCAATTTACACAGTATTTTTAAATTTAATTAATTACATTCAAAAATCTTATTCTAATGAAGTTTTTTTTTCTCGAAATGTTAGTATATGATTAATTTTATTTACTAATTAATGTTCACTTATTTAATTTTGTTAGAAGTTAAATATTCACATTAAAGCTAGAAAAAAAAAGGTATTGATTTACATGGTAAAGGGCACATATAATTCCGAACTAAGTTGGATATTTAAAAATTTTGGTGAGGGGGGTTTGTTGACTCATTAATAAGCATATATCTTCTCTCATTATTATTATTAAAACAACTCTTCATATTTGTAGGTCATGTCAAATAATAATAATAATTTAATAACACTAAAATTATGTGATCAATTTATTTATTAGTAATAAACAATGCTTTTTCAATTATCACATTCATACCCTTATGCAAAATCAGAAGGGATTTCTTAAAAAATACACAAAAATACATATATTTTTAAAAATAATTATTTTTCTTTTTTTTTAAATATTCACATTTCAATTTTTAATTTTAATATATATTTAATATACTAAAAGTATATTCCATATTTGGCAGGTCAAAATATATAAAAACTATAACTTATTTTTAAACATAAATTAAAAAAATGAGACACAATGTAATTTATCAAAATTAAAACTATTATTAAACTACTTATATATATGATGAGTTATATCGTATACAATAATTATTTAATTTAATTTTATCAAACAACTAATATTAGAAAAAAGGTTAGCATGGTAATTCTCCATTAAAAATTAATTGGCAATTCAATGTTTTAGCTTAGAGGAAATGCTAATTGATAAAAATAAGGGAAAATGCACAAAAAAACCTTAAATTAATTGGATGAAATCAATTTGGACCTAATTTTTTTTATTCAATTATATTTTTTTCTATCAAAATTAGATCAATTAAAAACCTGATGTTATAAAAATTATTTCTCCATTAGCTTTCGCCTATATGGCACCGTAAATCTCATTTTTATTACACGTCATGTTGCAAATTTTATTTTTTATTGTTATTATTATTGAAAACTTTTTCAAGCTAATAAAAGTATAATACTTGTAATAAAAATAAAATTCATAGTGCCACATAGGCGAAAACTAAAGAAAAAAATATAACATTAGAATTTTAATTGACCTGATTTTCAAAAAAAGAAAAAAACATATTTAGATTTTAAAAAAAAATTTAAGTTCAAATTACTTACCCCCAATTAATTTAGGAGTTCTTTTTGGCCTTTCCCTCGAAATAAGAAAAGAAAAGCATTATACTTTCTGACCAAATAATTGCTCGTTGAAAAAATGACAATCATGGCAGAAAATACTATTCCTCCCACCCATCACAATTGGCAAATCATATTTCTAATGAAATCTACCCACTCACTTCAATGGTCATTCGGCATTTTAACCTATTACAAAAGTAAAAAAATTTTAAACAGAGAGTTGCATCATATTTTCTTATTTTCTAATTTTTATAAAATCAAAAATCAAAAAAATAAAAATGATTTTTCATTAACTAAACAACACCAGAACTTGCTCAGTTTTAATCAAATAATGCAAATCCTGTAGTTCAGCACAATAATTTGGGAAACTTGGTTGAGGCATGAATTCTTAAATATCATATGTCCATATACACTGACACAATAATAATGTCTCCATCTATAACTATTGCCATGTGAAACAATCTTTAGCTAGGTCAACAAAAGCTCTAAAATTATCTGGACGAATGCTAGAAAAAGGTTCATAATTTATAACAAATAAATTCAATGTAACATCAATTGAATTTTTAACACAAGTATTATCTCTTCTCGAGTATCTACCCTTCAAACAAAAAATAATGAAAATTATGACTTCCTAAGCTTCAAGAAACCTCTTCATTAATAAAAAAAAGGATAAGTTTAATTTCTCCTACAGAGAATCTGTTCTTCCCTTTCTGATCACTGAAATGATAATTACAGGAGCAGTTTTTAACTATATTGCTCCATGGATTTGGCAGTGTTGACAAATGTTGCGCTTTTATTAAACCCTTCCAGTAAAAGAATCCGGATGGCTTCTAAGCCATGCTGAAATGTAAAATCCAACTGAAAGAAAGAAATATACAGAACATTCACTATCCATTTCCAGTTCCCTCTTTCATGAGTATATATGTAGATTTACATACCTCTTCACGTTCTTGTTTATTGAAAGGACGAAGAACAAAGTTTGCTGTGTCCATTTTCCCAGGAGGTCGCCCAATGCCTAGAATGGTTTAATAAATACATAACTGTAATAAATAGTAAAGAAGCATGTTCGAATTACCTAAGGCACTAGGTTTGACCAACATACCAATTCTTAAACGAGGAAACTCACGACTTCCTTTTAGGTGATCAATGATACTCCTCATCCTGAAGGGCAGCATAAGTAGTAATTAGACATATTGGGATAAAGTGAACTCTTCTATGTGCCTTATTGACCAAATCATTCATTATCTCTTAATAATATATGAAATTGCAGAGGGTCTTGCATTTCAGAAATTCCAAGGACAGTTTAATTTCTAGTCAAGTTAAAAGGTTCAAAAGATGCACTTACCATTTATGCCTCGGAGTTTAATGTAAGAAAAACAGGGATTGTGAAAAAGAAAGGGTCAAAATGCTGTGCGAAAAGGGACACAGCGCCAAGGCAGAGTTGTATATCGTTTTAACAATCATACAGCAAGAAACAAGACACTAAAACACAAGCACCAAATTAAACTGAATGATCTGAGGTTTGAATCACAAGGAAGAACAAAAAGTCAATATCTGTATTGGATGTTGGATGATTATGGTTCAAAACATCTTTTCATAATCTTCCTGTTAGAAAACTCACTGCAGAATCCTTATTTCTTCTCTATCCTGAAGTGGGTTTTCTAACAGAAGTCCAAAAGAATAACACTAAAATTGTAAATCTTGAGCATGGTGTCCATTAATGTGGACCCCACAGAAAGCCAGGAGATCTTTGCAAAATGTAGGAACCAAAATTTCCAGTTGAATTCTTAAAACCAAAATTAAGGCACTACAAGAAACAGGGATAAAAAAATAGGTACCCATTGTGTCCTCCATGTCCACCTTTTGGCAATAGTCGCAGCTTACCAAATGGCAAATCTAAGTCATCATAAATCTGTAACAAACAACTATGAGATCAAATATATAGCACGAGAAAGATCATGCACATGTCAAGTGGAGAGAAGGACTAACCAAGAGTACTTGCTTCAGTGGAATCTTGTAATAGGAGACGATAGCTCCAACCTAAAAAATGAATCAGAAATCAACCAATCACTATCAAACTTCAGAAATATAGACAGATAGGAGAGATCTTGACCATAACAGCATGTAAAGATCCTAACAGATTAGCTTACTTACAGACTCACCACTTGAATTCATGAAAGTTTGAGGTTTGGCAAGCATTACAGGAACACTTCCAATAAATCCTGGAATATGGAGATCTTTAGTTTAGTGATTATGGATTGGGAAAATTGAGTTGAACAATTACAGTATTTCATATAATCTTTGTAGCTTCAATGCATCACAAATAAACATGGATATATGCCCAACTATAATTCCTAGCTCCAGCCAGGCAGCCACCATCATACTATCGACAACTATGTTTAATACCTGTTTGGATACCCAAAGGGTAATCCTTGGGGCAACGGTATAGGTGCTCTATTTGGACATTACAGCCAGATATTCAACTCCCTCTCAATGTATAAATTTGTGCACTGAACACTATTTTGAATACTCAATAGATTATTTCTAATTGAACTTGTGATAAAATTTATCATACAGGCAATTGGCAAGACATGCAACAGATAGAGATGAACAAGATATCACTAATAAATACAATTGAAGGATGATACTTCCAATTGTGTGATAAAATAGATCCAATAAAGCAAAGCTAAATTATATACCATTCTCCAATTGTATTGAGCATTAACTAAAACACTCCTTTAAAATTTCTGAAACAAAACCTGCAAAAAGGTTAGAACTGTTTTCTCCCCCACAGAGATTGGAATAGCAAGCCTAATTCCAAAAAGCAGGCATTAGCTTCCACCTAAATATTATATGCAAATTACAAAAAAAACTACGTGACAGACATTTCCTAATTCCAAAATCCCTACTCAACGAACATGCTAAATTTTTGCTAAAAAAAAATGCCAAAGTGACTGAGCTTTCTTGACTTCTTATGTTTATATAAAGCTCTCAAAGACACTCCATCATCACAAAATTGGATTCACTCTATCCATTCCATGTTTTATGCTTGTCAATTAGAATAATGAAATCAAAGGTCTCTGTCTCATTCACTGGGTTAAAAATCCCAAGAGAATGTACAATGGATAATTCGTGCAAAGATGAGTATATGTTGAGATATGGATGTAGGATTATATATGTATTGTAAAAAAAAGAACAATTTACACAATTAACATAAATAGAAACAGCTGCCAAAGACAATGACCTGAAAGAACCAGCAAAAGGGCCAAACAGAACTAAAACATATATATATATATATATATAACTAATTTCCGCAATGGAATAAAAATTGGGGAAGCAAGAAAAAAAGTTGTGAGCTTCATTCAGTTGCAGTATTCGTTTAATCTATAATCCCGTAATAAAAGACAAGTATCACAGAAGTTAGAATTTTATAAAACCTTTTCCAAGCAGAGCTTTAAAGGAAACACTAGACATGGATATTCCTTCAGAATCAGCTATAGCATCTACCATTTCAAAACCCACCTGTAAAAAGAGAACACTATCAAGCAGCTAGTTATATGAATTTAACAAAAAAAAAAGTTCAATTTAGAAAAAAAAAACACGAGAGAAAGAGAGGGCACAGACATTGTGGCGGGTTCCTTGATACTTTTTGCCAGGATTGCCAAGGCCAACAATGAGCCAAGGCTGCTGCTTTGGCTTAGTCACTGGCTCATTCGACAGTGTGGACATGGTGGTGGCTGCTGCGGGGGCTGAGGAGGAAGACGAAAGAGAAACAGAAGAGCAATGAATAGGCAATAGAGACATGCCTCTCTTGAAACAAAAAAATGAAAGGGAAGAAGAAGAACGGAGAAAATTATTATCGGAGAAACGTAAAAAATTGGTGGAAATTGATGATGTTATTGCAGCTGTTGACGAACCTATTTTCATGGTCACCGTTAATTATAATTAAATTAGGGTTTTCTCCTTGGGAAATTTGGGGAAGACGAGGATTCCTGCCTTCCTTCCTGGTAGGAACTTGAATTGGACAGAATAAAAAATAATTAAATCAAAAATTAAAAATTTAACAATATTAAATTAAATTTAAAAATTTTGACACTGAAAGAGAAAAATAAAAAAATGGGTAAACTGCACTTGTCATCCATATGAATTATATTCGTAGTCCCCTGCGCCTCCAACGTAAAATTAAAATATTTAACCATACAATTTACATTTTATGCACGTAAAAATATTTTATTTATATTTTAATTATAATTTTATGGAGAATTATAAATTATAAAATAATGTTATTTAATAATTAAATAAAATTTATTGATTATATTAATAAATTATTATTTAAATATTTATTATTTAAAATTATTTTTTATAGTTTTTTATTTACAAATAATTATTTTTTTTGAAAAATATTATATTGTATATAATCTAAATTCTTTTTACTTTTTTACCATTTAAATAATTCTAATGTAAAATAAAAATAAAAATTAAATAATTAATTATTAAACTTAATTGAATAATTTACTTAAAAATTAATAATTAAACTTTAGATTGTAATAAAAATAAAAATTTTAAATTATTCAAAAAGAATTTAGTTTATTAAAATATAAAAATAAACGAATTTGTGGTTTGCGGGCTATTGCACAAGGGCCAAGAATTTATTTTGATGGTTATACTATACTCTAAAAGGGGTGATCGGATTCCTTCAAGAGTTTTTTCAAATACAAAAGAAAAAAAAATGAATGAATTTAAATTATTTATAAATATAATATACTTTTAAAAAAAATTAAATAAAAAATTGTAAAAAATAATTTTAAAATTAGATAATTTTAAATTTTTTTAATAATAAAAGTATGAAAAAAATACTCGAATGATGCAATCTCTCTGTCACCCAATAATGAAAAGGTGATCTCGTAATTCAAGATATATGAAAATATATTGTCAGGTGGTTAATTTTATTTTTTCAACGTGATCGAACTTAAATATGTGCTCTAGAGAGATGTCCACATATCGATAAGGAAAATATGAATTCTCAAGAAGATAGAAGCTATAGTAGTCTCTTTGGACCGCGTGAATCCCATAAATGAATAGAAAATTGAATCTATATTAAATTCCACTTGAATCGCTCGTCTATTCACCCAAGGAAAAGTTTGATTTTGAAATTTTTTAATAACTTAATCATATATTTATTAAATTAATTAATAAATTTTATTTAATTATTAAATAAAATTATTTTATAATTTATAATATTTCAAAAATTATACTTAAAATATAAATAAAGTAATTTTATTCATATAAAATGAGATGTAACTTGGATGGTTACAATTTTGATTTTTATATTAGATATGCATGATTTGAATTTCCTAACCTTGAGTGATTCTTATATTAATTTTAAGTATGATTAATTTCATTGGTTATCTTTGAAAATTTTATTAATGCCCATTATTGTCCTTTATTATCAATATATTTACGGCGTGATTTTTTATTTTAAGAAATTCTCTTAAAATTTAAAATTAACCTAGCATATAATGTGGTGTCATTTCATATATTTAAAATTAGATGACAAATCATATAATTTATCATATAATTTGTTAACTTATTTTATGAATTGACTTGATATCACATCATATATCATGTTAAATTTTTTTTTGATATTTTAAATAATTGATAGATAGAGTATAGACGAAAGGATTATAATAGAAGCTTAGTGCATATTTCAAAGACGACGGCGAGATAATTTGATAATAAAGAGCAATAATGGCTGATATTAGTATATTTTTCGATTTATCCAATTAAAAATTATTTTAAATAATTAATCACAGATCTCTAGTCTAGATAGAAGATGATACTTATTATTATACTACAACAACTTATCGATTAGGAGTGTTTTTGGATTGGATTGAATCGAATTTATTTCTAGCTTGCAGTCTAGTCCAAAAATTATTAGAGCTTTAAAATTAGGCCTGCAGCTCGGCCCTAGTCCGAACTGACCAGATTAGCTTAAGCTAGTCGGGTTAGTCAAATCAACGGGTCGAATTTAACGGATCTAATAATTTTTTTTGAATTTTATATAATAATATATATTGAATTATTCGGACCGAATTATCCAAAATTTTAAAAAATAAATAAATTTTGACCCGAGATCTGACCAGAATATCTTTTAACCTGGCCTAATCCGATCATGCCGGGCTGAGTTGCTTGGGTTTTTGGGTTTTATAAACACCCTTGTTGACGACATCATTTGCATTTTTAAGTTTAATGCTATTTACTTTATTTCATGCTCATTATGATACTAGAAAAATTTTTTCCTTAGGCAGCGTTTTTTAGACATGACTAAAATAATAATTTTAAAGGTTAAAAGACTCATCAATCCACTAGAAAAAGTATTATAAAATATGCTCTTTACCATTCAAGTTTAAAAAATAAAAATGGTCAAACTAAATCAAATTTAGAATATATTTAATAATATCATTTAATATTTACAATTAAAATTAATGATACTTAAAATTAAAATTAAGAACATTTATTTAATTTCAGTAGTTAATTTTTAGATTTATCAAACGCTACCTCACTGGCTCACTCTTTATCTATATTTTTTTGGTTAACGGCACTATAATTTTATGCAAGTAACAATTTACAATTTAAATAGTGTGGTTATGAAATTTTAATAGCTCAAAATGTTTTTTTAGATTGACTTCATATTTTTGTTGGTATATAAATTTATGTATCGTTTAGTGCTTATGCATTTTTGAGAGGATTTACATGTTTGACAAAAAAAATGATATAAATTGTTAGTGTTATTTGACTTGTATATTTGACTACTTAAAGAAGAATCAGAAACGTAATTGCAAAACAATATTTGAAGAAATTGAAAGAGTGAAGTATTCGAAAAGAAAGAAATAAAAAGTTATACATCTTAGACAACTTTACTTGGAACTCCAAAAACTTGCATCTTCTGTAAAAAAGTGAATTCATGAGCAAAATACGAAACAAATTTCGGCTCGCTCTTCCCATTGCAGCTTCCAACTTGTCAAGATCTGTAACTATAAAAATGTGTCATTTTGTTTTATGTACATTGTATAACTTTTCTATTCACAATTTCAACACTATTTTCCATTTCATGAGCAAAACCAGAGAAAACTTAGTACAAGATTAAAACTTAAGTGCATGTGGGAAGTTCAGGTTTTTCTCTCCGGTGAAGGGTTCCTCGCCATTACTACAACATAAAAAAAAGAAATAATGAAAGAATTGAGAGAAAAATGTTAAAAGAACTTGTCAGAATAGATGAAAGTATATAAATAAAAGTTAATGAAAAACAATTACCTCAGATGGCTCAGTGCTGACATCCTGTAAAGACAGGTAAACACCAGAATATGTAACCCGATGGTGTAGAAAAATGCAAAAGTTCGCGCATACCTGCAATAAAGTAATAGTTCACAGGAATCCCACAATTGGAAAAAACATGCTTGAACAAGGAAAACAAGAAAAAGAGTGCAAGAAAAGAGGTAAGGGAAACCCTGTTGAGTTGCCAAGCCTTGATGCACATAAGAAGGAATCAACCATGGGGATGAATAACTAATAAAAAAAAGATTGTGCTTTAAAATTTGCATATAACTACATGCTGCGAAATAAGAAAAGTTCCATTGGAATGAGAACGAATCATACCTGTTGCCCAGAAGGAATTGTCCACTACTAAGAGTTATTCGGTCCCTGAAACCCAACTCCTTGTATCTTTGGTCTCGTTCCTAATTAGAAGTACATGTTCATTAGCACGTGATAAATAAACAGGAAAAGCCACTGAATCAAAAACATGATTTCCATTGTGCTGCTTATAAAAGTTTAATGTAAATGCACAAAATATATCTAGTGAATCAATATTTGCGTGTCATTTCCAACTACTTTGTCAGCACTCCACTCCAGTACAGATCCTTCAAACAACAATTTCTGGCTCCTTTTCTGCCTATCATCTGTACAAACATATTTCTCATGGTCAATCAATGCAACAAATTAAACTCCACCTTTGGTGAAATGTAATGAACTCATCTAAGTGCAAATAAAGGTAATCATCTGATTACGCATCCATTAGTTCATTGATTGAAACCAAATGAACATGTTCACCACAACTCAGAATTAATTTCTAAATTAACTATATGAATTCTTTATTTCCACTTCAAATGGTTTTGAGTTTCATTTTCTGATGGTTGTAATGCCTCTAAATCTTATTGTATTCATCTCCTTTAAGTTAGTTTAGGTCTACCTCTTCATTTCTTCCTCTCCTCTATCACAATGTATTTGACCTTCCTAATTGGAGCCTCTCTAGGTCTCCACCTCATTGAAACCATCTTAATCTTCCTTTTCTCATTTTCTCCCTAGTACAATGACACCTCAAACCTCACAAACCAGACAATTCGAGTGTAGTTTACACCTCTGCTTTACAACTATATCATTTCATCATGAAAATAAAGACCAGAAAGTTCTAAAACAATTGAATGGGCCACAAGAAACCACAATATGATCAAATGTGCAAGCATTTGATCAGAAGAAAACTAACAAGTTCACCAGATAAACACAAGAATTGTTACCTTCTTGGAAAATGCTGCAAATGGATTTATATCATCTTCATATATTTTCTTGTACTTGGACTCAACATCTGAGCTAAAGCCACTTTCCAGATCTTCTGCATGCTGATAATAATCGAATTACAGAAAAAAGACATAAATATAAGCTTCAGAACCCTTTAATAAAAAAAATATATGAATGCAGGAAGGTATCAAATTGAAGAGAGGTACCTTCTTTGATCCCCTAGAAACTACTTTCTCAAGATTGTAATCCTGGACGTAGCGTATCTTGCCATATAGTTTCACATTATCAGCTTTTGTCTTCTCCAGCTCTGCTGTTAGTACACCTATCTTCTCCTTCAAATGCCTTACCTCCTACATTTTTTTTAAGAATTTAAACATAGGTACAATAAGTTATGATCTTCTAGCTACATGAATAATTCATTCCTTTCCGAATGATCAGAAGCTAAAATGAAATAGAAGCTGAGGATTTCCCCACACACACACAAAAAAAAAGAATAACTTACTTCTTCTGTCTCTCGCAAACGTGTCCTGAACCGATCTCGTTGATTGCAGATAACCTTGAGCATAGAGTTCTGGTCCTGATCTGATGATACATGTTTGTGATCTGCATTCTACACCAAAAGAGGCAATGCACATTAACACAGTTCAATGGCAAGAAATGAATTATTCTGCTCATGGAAAACAAAACTCTGTATGCCAAACATACACATACACACAGTGGAATTGCATGCATAATGCGTTTTTTTTTATCTAAATAAATTAAGAGACAAATTCAATTGAAAAAAAAAAGAAAAGAAAAGTGGTGCCACCCATTTACACCAGAAATATACATGTTTAAGAATCTTTGCCAAAAAAGACTAAATTCAAAAAAAGATAAACAATCTATAAATCTCCTACCTATTAAAACTTTTCCTTACACTCGTCTGTTTTTGACTCCACACTGATTCCAGGTTATAAAGACAAAGAAAAACAATCTATAAATCTCCTACTTACTAAAAATCTCACATAGGCTCCTTTCCAGATTCCCTCTTCTGTGCAAGATGGCCAGTTAGGACAAAGGAAGATAGAAATTATTCAGCAAGCAAATGGAATTGGAGTGCTGAATGTGGAAGATGCAAGTAAGTGAGAAATCATCCATCTCCTTGAGAGCTGGTCCTTCATTTGGCAAATTTATACCCATCATATTTGTATCACAAATGTGAATTCAAAACCTTATATGAGTCCATACAAGTACTACAAGGACTTGCCTTGCATCAGTGCTTAATGACTAAAAATGACAGTGGTTTAGACATTTCACTATTGCAATAGGACAAAGTCCATGATCATTGAGTGCAGAATGTTAATTTTCATCAAAAAGCATATAGTTTTTGAAATTAAAGGTCAAATGAGACAGGTACCTCAGATAACTCAACCCCGCCAGCGTCTGAAAGATCCCAATCATCAAATAGACTACCTTTTCGATCTTTAGAACTATAACCCTGCATCAGAGGAAAAAATATTGAAATTTAGGTTTCAGGAGTTCTTTTACATGTTTTAGGAGCACATATGTGTATTTGGGAGAAAGGTTTCTGGCATAGATCACAGCTTGCAACCAAATAAACCTCTGTAGTTCTAGCCTCTACAAGAATGTCACAAGTACCAAGCAGTTGCCAAATAGAGTTAAAAAGAGAGAAAAAAAAATAGCAACATGAAGTGAGAGATTTTGCATTCAAGCATTTGTTTGTTATCTTTCTGAAGGATGTTTAATTACTTCCAAATGAATAAAGACAATAACTTCAAGTCTAGACTAGAAAAATTGTGCTTTCCAGAAACTTGATAATGGCATATTTATGGAAATTCTACCACTGAATGAACAGGTAAAATTATCCCAATATCTGCAATAGTCAGAGTGGTTAACATGAAGCATGCATGGCAATGAAGTTACTGGACATGACATTTTGAAACAATTATGAGCCATTGATCCAAACCTTCAATATGTCATCTTCCAACTTTTGTATTAATTTTTGTTGTTCATTAACTTTCGCAGTAAGCTCTACTATCTTGCCCTCAGCTGTTTCCAGCAAAGACACTTTCTCAGAAAGTTTAACCTGAAAGCAGAAAGAAATTCAAATTATAACATAGACTCAAGAACCAATTACATTAAACAACTGCCAATTTTTAATACATTCTAAATAATCCCAAAAAAGAAGCCCTTGGGCTTGGCATTGGTGGTAAGGTGTGGGGTTGTCAAGAACCAATTTAAAAGGGGTCAATATGAGTATATTCACCACACAAATCTCAATGAAAAACCAGAATATACACACACAGACACACACACACACATATAACATTTAGTTGATATTGATTTTCTCAATAGCAACCTATGAATTTAGTCAGACAAAAAAAGATAAAAAAATGATTACAGAAAATTACTTCCACAAAAAACAACAAATAAAAAAAACAATATAATTCAGAGATTAGTTTATACCTTCAATTGTGTGAGTTCATGTTCCATTTTCCTATTTTTATCAAGTAGAAGAGATTCCATTTTGCTCATCTCTTCCCCACTAGTAGCTGCTTCCCAATCTTCAGCCTCAATTGAATTGTAGCCCACTGCCTGAAACATATTACAGTGATTGACACCATTACCAAAGATGCACAAAAACATTCCTAAGTGCAAGACATGCAAACTGTTGAGATAAGAATGTCAACCAAAGCAAACAAGATACATTCTGAAACACAAAAATGAAAAGAAAAAGGAAATGGAAAACAATCACAATGTCGAAATTTTTCCAAGTACACCAGTCAACTAGAATACTCGTGGCCAAAAATCTAAATAAAGAGATAGGAAACTAAAACCAGATGAAGAAGAAAGGATCATTGTCAGTCTAACCTTTGAAGCCAAGAAAGCTAAAGTATTATTTTCTTTGATGCACTATTAAATATCTGAAATGCAGACCTGACTACATGTGCTAAAGACTGTTAAAACCTAAAAGCCTGAAAAGTCAAATTCTAATGTTCACGGGAAGTTCAATCCCATGGAAAATAACATGAAGAGAAGATATACTATAGACATAAAATTCCTTATTCTAAGATGCCAAAGTGGTAACTGAACTACTAGAGGAAACATATCATTTCTTTTTCATTTATTTTTCACTCGCATATTTAGATCAACAAACAAACTATAGACCACCTGAACTTCCAAGAAAACTTGATTAAACATCATAAAGTTACAGATGTGCATTTAGTGATAGGACCTCTTGAATCATCACACGATGTAAATAACGATGGCATTACCTGCAGAATTTTCACTTTTTTACGCAAATCATCCACTAATTTTGCAGTTGGTCTTGCAAGAAGCTCTTTCTTCATCTCCTCAAGAGCAAGTTCCTGGATACAGAAAAAGAAAAATATAAGCTATTAACAATGAAAAGAAAACGCATGCGCAAATGATAATGTTGGTCATACATATCACAAATAGCTAATGAATCAATACATGTCTGTTCCTGTTGATTTTCCAATAATCCTCAGTCATATGTAGTTTTACACCACTCACTCGTCTTCAAAATGTTGCAAGTATCCATTATTTATGCACCTATATGACTTGAGTGTACCCAGACCTCAAAGTGATAGCTAAAATGATTGAGAGGGGAACTTTTAATCTTATAAGAATTTCATTCCGCACTGTACTAGACAACTGATAGCTATTCACAAACCAGAAGCTAGAAACAAGACACTAGGTAACAGCAACAAAGGAACATCTTATGATACAACAGTTATGCCTCATTCTTTTGGGCATTATAAAGGAATAAATATATTGCAAATGGAAACAAACCTATATTAATGTATATAAATTATTAGAAAAAGATTTGATAACCAAGTTCCATACCTTCTCATTGAGTAACATGTTCAACTTTTTGATTTCACTCATGTGCTGTTCTCTCTCATCCGCCAAGGTGGTTTCAATAGTGTGGAGTTCTATGTTAAGTTCAGATATAATCTTCTCTTTGGTACTCAATGAATTGTCAAGGATGCTATTTGAATCGACACTGTCACTGCTACCACAACATGCACAATGATCTCAAAAACAATAACATAATGCAACACATCACAGAAGGAAAATACTACTGGCGTACTAAATATAATTAATATGCAAATCAAACCAGAATATCAGATCTTTAATTATGATAGTAAGTTAGATAGCAACAAGTGTACAAAAAAAAAGTGATTGAGCACCTCACCTTTTCTTATTTCCCGTCTCTTCATTTGCTGATTGTAATTGAGAACGGAGGAGGCCCTGCAGATGTGCAGTTAAAATTTGAAGCATTAATCAGAAATGAACTGGTCTTTGCTGCTTTTGCTAGTAAAACGAAAACACGATTGATTTTTACAAAGAGATGAACAAATAAAATATCCATTCACTGTTTTTTCTGGCTTTAAATTGTCGACAAATCACTCCTAATCTTGGTTTTAGATTATCGTGCAAATAACATAGACATTTAATAAACCAGATTGCAATGAAACAATGTCCCAAAGACTGTGGATGGAGTGGGTGATCGCGGGGAAATACTAATAAATCTTCTATAAGTAATTAATGATATATATTCCTTATCCCAGGAAATAGCATTTTGCATTCATGGCTGGAAGGAAATAGCTATAATAACAAGAAAAAGTAGTTACTGAGTGACTGCTCCTATCAAGGAAAAAAAATTTGCAGATATCAGACGTAACATTGAACATTGTATAGAACAAAATTTTTCATGATGAAAGAAGAAACAATGTGAGCAAATATCACAAGCTAAATCTTATGTAAAGCTCTCCTCTTATGTTTACCCCATGACACACAGAAAAAAGATAAAGGAACACTTTGGTTAATGCAAATTAAAATTTAATCAGTTGGCCAATGCTGATAAATTTTTTTGACTGATAAAAATAATCACTGCTCATATTTAAAGCAGGATATAGATACTGTAAATTTAAGAAAAATAATCCTCGTATATAGAACTTTATATGATTGGTGGAAGCCTGACTAGATTCCCAAATACTCTATAAACTTAATTGCTACCAAAACACTCAACTCAACTCAACTCATCCTTAATATCAAAATTAATTGGGATCATCTAAACAATTTTGGGCAACGTCTCCTCTTGATGATTTTTCCTCTGATTCCACATGCCACAATAAAAATTAAAATACTACATTTTTCCAGGCATATTTAGTTGTAGACAGAAATGCAAGCAGCTACAAATAAAAGTGATTCTTACACCATATCAAGGGGATGTCTAACATGAAAATGCAAAAAAATAAATGAAGAGGAAGCAGCTACATGGATTTAAGTTCTAAAAAGGAGGAAAAATTATTGAGGGATCTGAGGCAAGTAGGATTAACCAAATGTAAAACAGACCTTCTCTCTCTCAAGGCTAAGAAGCCGTGTTTGAGCTCTTTCCACTTCATCCATCAGAAGATTGACCTCTGATTGCTTCGCTGCCCTTTCTTCCTCTGATATTTAATATAGAAAGATGGAAAAAAAAAGCATAAGAAAAAATGGGAGCATAGATGAAAAATGAAAACGTGTTATTCTTCAAAATAAGTAATGTAAGCTTAAAAAGGAGTTTCTTGCAACAACAACATTATCAATGAGATCAATTTAGGTAACATAATTATGACACGACATAGAGACTAAGAAGTGTATATCACCAGATTGAGCACGGACTTCAAACAACTGGCTTTGCGCAAGTTCGTGCAATTTTTTCATATTGGCAACACTTTCTTCAGCATGTCGTAATTGATCTTGCAAAGATTGCTCCCTGGTGAGAAAAGTCAGAACCCAGGATTTCTGTTAAGTGCAAATGCAGTGAATGAAAGGTTCACAACACATTGATACTCAATAAGAACCTATTTTAGCACTTTCTCGTGATTTTCAAGTATATACCTTTCTTTCAAAACTTCTAACATTTTCTGGTTCTCTTCAGCCAAACTACGCTGCTTCATTTCCACTATATCCTTCACCTTTTCCTCCATCTGAAATGAAAAATACCTAATAACCATTCTCATCATCCAAATGTAAACCAAAGGGCTATATTATTATAGCTCACACGCACGTGGCAATCAAATTGCCAACACTAAGAATGTGCCAACTAATTTCAACTATAGATATTTGCCAATAGTGTCAATCGTTAATCAAAAAGTGAAACATCAAAGCCTTGAACTCAGAGACATATCACATCATGAGATATCTTGATATGCACCCCCAATCTCCTCCTGCCCTATCCCCCCAACCTCCCAATATCATTATAATATTGCAGCTCTGCTGCAGCACAACTCTAAGATCTACAGAAGCCTAAGTAACTGTGACACTGACAGCTATAGCGTGACAATCATAAAATTTCATTTCTCATTGGTCCTGTTCTGCCCACGGCTTACCTGTTGCTCTAATTGACGATTACGGTCCTCAAGCCTTCTTATTGTTGCCTGTTGATTCTTTAAGAGAGTTGCTTCTGTCCTGAACTCCTCAAGCTCAAGTTTCATCTTTCGGTTCTCAGATTCTAATTCAGACAATTTTAAATCTTGCTCCTGAATAGGAGAAAAGCATGTGTAGGAGGTTAGATCAATACTGATGCTTAAAAAAAGTGTAACAGGATCAAGTCCAGATATTTAAGATTTAAATACACAATATATGCCACAAAAGCAGGTGGGTGGGGATATACACTGTATGCTCCTTTTAATCAAATGTGTAGAATTCAGAATTCAGGAGCAATGTAATCCAATAAATTATCAAAGTGGACCAGGCTGGTGCTTACAGAAATTGAGGCAAGAGCTGGATAAGGATCTGGAGCCTCATAAAACTTCTGATATATATTCAGAAAAGCATTTTCTCCAAATTTTGCTCTCTTGGTAAGATTATCAACTTCTTCTTGGTAGCCCTTTAGTAAAGAATTAAACAAATTTAACTTTTCCTCTGGTGAAGCCTTTTTGAAATCTGTTAATAGCACAAATAAAAAAAAGAAAAGAAAAATGCAAGTTCTAAGCAGATAGGTTTAAAAGAACGGAAAAGAAGAAAATTCCCTTCTCCAACAAATTCATTCAAAATAAATGAAAAAAGTTACATTTGATAAAGAAAATCTCAACACATCATTACACTTCTCTTCCTGCTTCCCTTATTAATTTTTCTACTACTCCATCAATCTTCACAATGTTTGCTTTACTTCTAGTATAAAATATTAATACCTCTAGTGCTTTCTGCAAGCTTCCGTCGGTTTTTCAGACTATTTTCCTGATTTTCAGCTATCCTAAGTCCTTGTTCATCCAACACACATTTCTCCTTCTCCAAATCAAACTCTGCAAAATTAGAAAAATACGATCTCAAAAAAAAAAGTTAATAAAATTAATCAGTCAATCAATGCTCAAATTGTCTAACGACACTACTACTACGCTATGAACAAAATCCAATTAATGCAGAATTAAAATGCGAAAAATTCAAAAAGCAAATTAAATAATTATTTAGCACAAAAGGAAAAACGAAATCTGATTTAACTTGAACTAAAACTAGAGACATTGATCAATTAAATTACCTTTCCAGAAATGGGAGACGACTGAAATGGGAGAAGAGGTCGGGAGGTTGTCGGATCCTCCTCGCGGAGCCTCCATTTTCTGGCGAATTTGGGTCTCTGTTTGTTTGCTTGCTTTAAGCCTTTAACTGCAATAGAAGGCGGCAATCGGGGATCAAAGATAGATCTGATAGTGGATTTTTTGGAAATTTTGAGTCATACAGATTTATTTATGATTCATATCTGATTATTTCGGTAACATTTCAACTCTGTGATTTTTAACTTCATAATTCATCGACAAAAATGAAATAAATAAAATAAATAAAAGGTTTTGTAGAGTGTTTAGACGTAGACGTTGTGTGGAAAGTGGATTGGGCCTAACTCAAAGCTGAAGGAATCCTTTAGAGAAATTTACATTATTTAGCTCGAGCAACGTACACCATTTATCTTTCTTTCAATTTTTCTTTTCAAACATATTACATTAACTTCTTTTTTTTAAAAAAAAATCATACTATTTTTTCAATTTTATATTTTGTTAAACTTTTTTTTAACCTTTTAAGTCTTAAAAGTGTTAAGAGCACTTCTAACTTCCCCTCTTTTTTTTTACATTGTGTTTTTTTTACGTTTTATTATTTTTTATGTTATTTTATTCAAAAATATATATTTTTAGTTTCATACTCATATAAATATATAATATATTAAAACATTCACTGTACATCAACACTACATCTATAGTTTTATTTTTTATTCTTCTAACATATACAATGTATAATATATCAATAATTTTACTTGTACATAATATCCACATAATATTTTTAATATATTAATAATTTTATTTTGTATTCTTTTATATAAACAAAACATCTATAATACATCAACAACTTTATTATGTATTTTTCTTATATATACAATATATTTATAATAAATCAAGAATTTTATTTTATATTCTTTTTATATACACAACATATTTATAATATATCAATAATTTTATTTTGTATCTTTTTTACATACATAAAATATCGACAATACATCAACAATAGCTGAATTAATATTTTTTAAAGAAAAAGATGAAGATGAAGATTCAAATTGAATACGAATTAATATTTTTTTGAAGAAAAATATAAAGATGGAGATTCAAACTAAATATGAAGATGAAGATTTAACATTATAAAATTAAAAATTTTAATATCTGGTTATATATAAAATTCTTGAACTTCAATTGATAATTCATATTTTCATTTTTTGTTGAAGTCTTCTTTAATTTTTTTTTTATGTTTTTTATGTTTTATGTTTTATTTTTATGTTGTTTTATGTAAAATATTTTTTTATGTTATATTATTACAAATATAGAACATATACATATCATATAGATCGAAGTTTTTATATCTGATTGCATGTAAATTTCTTCAGTTTCGATTGATGATTTATATATTCATTTTTATGGATGATTTTTTTTCTTTTTTATACTAATGTTGATGAAAAAGTTGATAAAAGATTTTTAATGAAGAAGATGATGAAAGTTTTATTTCTGATCTTTTTTTTAGAGTTTTTGATCTTGATTTCTTTCTTTTTTAATGTTTTTCTGATTTTCTATGTTTTTGTTTTGTTGAATATTTGATTTGATGATGATGATGAAGAAGAAAGATAATGATGATGAAGATGATAACAACCAACAAGGAAAACAAAAAGAAGAAGGAGAAGGAGAAGAAGATAAGGGTGTCATGATTTTTGCAGTAGTTTTGATATATTAGTAGTGCGATTTTTTAGATTTGAAAATATTTTTCCCGTTTGCTATAATTATGTAAATAAAGTTATTTTTAGGTTAGTTTTGTAGAAAGCCCGATCCTTCATGAAATTTATAGGAAAATTTAGAAAAATAACTAAAAAAGTTGAAAAATTTTACAAAAATTTATGAAAATGATGTACAACAAAAATTATAAAAATATGATATATTTTTAATATATTTTTTTTATAGATATTGAGTATCTATTGAGTAGATTTTTAGTATACATCATAAAAATATAAAAATAAAATTTAAAAAATAATATTTTTATAAAGTGAAAAAATAGTAAAAATAAAATTTTGAAGAAAAAATAGCACTCATGTGATTTCCTCATATTTGTATAATAAATTAAGAAAATTACACTATATATTACTTTTTAACTCTTTTTTATTTCTTACTACAGTTAATTTCCTTATTTATAATTATTTTAATTTTACTTTTTTTTATACATTTTTAGTGTTTTACAACATAAACACGACTCATAAATGAAACATACAATATATACATGATATATATATATATATATATGTGATATATAAATGAATTATGTCTTGAAATTTGAAATACAGCAAATATATAAAATATATATACAACCTATATATGATGTGTAAATAACAAATATGATATATATGTGAGATATAAAAGAACTATACACTTTGACATTAAAAAAAATTATATGTTTTGATATTTGGAATTTAGCAAATATGAGAAAAGATATACAACATATAAACAGTAAAAAAGAACTCTATGTTTTGATATTTGGAATACAGCAAATTATATATAAAATATATACAACATATAAAAAACTATACATTTTAAAATTTGAAATACAAAAAATATATGAAATATATGTAACATATATAATATATACATGATATATATATATATATATCACCCTTCTTCTTATCAAATTTGTCCAAAATTTAAACTTTCTAATTTTAAAATTACTCATTTTCAGTTTGCAAGATTGATATATTAAAAATATAATTACTTTTAAAAAAAATTAAACATTGACAAATTTCCTCATGTTTACAGCCTTCCACCCAAAATTTTTTACTGCTTCTTTGACTTATGCTTATTAAAACATAATAATAGATAAAAAAAAAGGAGATGATAATAATATATAGCATCGGGACATTCAAGTAATTAAAGGGTCCATCTAATTTGATTTCTTGTTTCGCACACAATTTCGTCCTTTTCAAGCCAATGCAAATTGATTTAGATGCCATAATAATAATTAGACGAAAATAATATATAAAAAAATATACTTTGAATGAAAATGTAATTACTTCTATTTTTATCAAGATTTCTTTCTCGAAAAGAGGTTAAGGTGAAAATTTTAGCTTATTTTAGTTTTTCTATAGATATATTTAATGGAAAAAAGTGACGAAATAATTAATTTTTTAATCTAAAAAGTGTATGTTTGAACAATTAGAAGTCGACCTTGCCATAAATAAGAATAAAATCAAAATTTATCAATTGAAAAAAAGGCCTTTAATTTATAGATTAAAGCAAGTACAAAGAATTTTGAATGTATGAATTGATATCCATTTAAATGATAATAATTTTATCAAATATCCGTGTGAGATTAATGCAGTTATACTAGGAAATACTCTTATGGTAAGTTTATATATATGTAAATAATCTATATTATTCATTGGAAATAGTACAAAATGTTCCTCAGTTCAAAGTGTAGTTATATTTATAAATCGTTTGGTATATCACTGAAAAAAGTGATTGCTGAAAATTTATTTTATAAAAAAATATTATCAGAATTATATTTTATTAAAAAATATTATACTACCATATTTGAAAAGTACAGGAAAGAAAAGTTGATTGAAAAAAATATTAAACTTATTTGGTTATAATTCAATTTTACTGAAAAATTTTAAATAATACCTAAACTATTCTCATAATATTTTTTTATTTTATGATATACTAAAGTAGAAATATAATTGTCTTTTGAGATAAGATCCTACAATTTTATTCTTTGGTAAAATAATTTTTTTTTATTTTTTTTCTAGGTAAAATATTTTACTAACTGGTTAATAAAGTTTAGTGGATATAGTATTTTATTTTTTTGAGATTATGATACAACTAAATGCATTTGAAATCATCAACAACTGTAGACTTATAGCATACTTTCTTGGCTGAGAAGTAATTAAACAACAACATCATGAAGGGATTTGCATATATCTCACAATAGAAAAATGCAAAAGAAGTTCTACAAAAAATTTAAGATGGATTTATGCAATCCAGTAAACATCCCTATCATATGATAACGGGTATTATAAAGTTAAGAAAAAATGGACAAGGCGCCAGAAGAGTCTATCCCTAACCCCACATAAAAGTTTTATTGGAAGCCTATATAAGGTATATCTATTTATCATAAAACTAGATATTATATTTGGAGCACTCGCATTGTTTGGATAACCAGATAATATTTATTACATTTAAAAAGTAATATGGTATGATATGATTAAGTAAAAGTATTTTTATTCAATTTGATAATATTTTTAAGATTTTTATATATTATGGAGAAAAAAAATTGGTCATTAGTGTATAATTAGTGTTTAAAAAAATTTATTTTGGATATTTTTAAAAAATAAAATTATAAAACAATAAAAACCACCAAATATTATTCTATAGTTTTTAAACCATGAAAAATCATACCATGGAGGATGAAAGTCAAAACAAATAAAAAATAAAACCATATCATATTATATAAACTCATGGGAAACCACCATCCAAAGTAAGGGGTAAAAGAATCTCATTGGAATGTTGCTAAAATGCATTTCTAATTATTATGAGATGTTATATGCGTATGGTGATGAAGTAGAATTGATTGGCTACACATTAAGAAACCAAGATAATGAGAGGAAAAATACAATTATCTTAATTAGTTCAACAATATTTATATATGGACTTCGAAGAATCAAATAATGGTGGTTGCTTTATCAACCTGTGATTGTGAAGTAATAGAATATGCAGCAACTTCTTCATATTGCTATTCGTAAAGAAATCTTATGTAAAGAATTAGGTTACTCAATACTCATCCATATATTATACATGATATTCGTTGATAACAAATTCGATTGAATCTGGTAAAAAATAATCCACTTGCAATTTGAGAAAAGTAAGCACAGTGATGCTATTACTATATGTAATTTTCGCAGAAATATATCAAGACAAGCAATTTAGAGTATTGTAATACGATAGAGCAAGTCTCTGATAAATTCAAAGAGCTAAGATGGAATGAAAATGATTAGTTTGAAGAGGGAATTAAATATAATATTTTTTTATTAATTATTAGTGAGAGAGGAAAATTACCGAAACTTAAACTCTAAATCTAAGCGGGAGCAATATACGCTACTGGCTATGTGCTACTCTTTGGTAGTTAAATATAATTAATAAGTTTGTAATAATTATAAATGATTCAATTTGAGAAGGATGGCCCGGTTAGTATGACCTAATTACAACATTAAAGAAGTTAAAGACTTGAAATGGTAACAACATTAATTTACAGAGAAAATTTCGAATCAAATGGATCAAATTCTTAAAAGTTCAACATAGACAGGTCTAAAATATTTATTATGAATTAGGTCATAGGAAAAAATATATACTTTTTTTTTTATAGATGTAAAATTATAATCAACATCTCAATTTTAGTAAGATGACTTTCGTACATGTTTGAATTTTGCATATGTTTTATTAAAAAAATTTCTAATTAAATTTTATATATCTTTTGGTTTTTAAATTTAAAAAATAATGATAATTATATTATTAATATTTAAAATATAATTTTGTTTTCACCCCAAAACTCTAATATTGGCTTCCCAACCATACTAATGTAGAGTTCCATCCTTATGAGATTTTGATTGTTGATTGTCGTGATTTTTTAAAAGAAGGATTGATTGTTTAATGCGAGGCTAATCCATTAGCTTGTCATCTTATATTAAATTGAGACATTACTTTTCTTTTAACCAAGCTTATTGTTTGAAAGGATCTTTTGGGATCATTTTTTTTTTAATTTGTCAAAGGGATAAAATAGGAATAGATTTTGATAGATAACTTTTATTTGTTATATATTTTTCTATGTAAAAAAAAATTAATAAATTTCTCTGTATATATATTAATGCACTACAATAGGATTTAGCGACATCTATAAAAAATATTCAGTGATAATTTTAACCATCGCTAAATATCTCTTTCGAAGATTTAAAAACAGTTGTTAATAAATCCGTCGCTAGTTATATTTGCATTTGTAGATACGGTACTTTAACTAAACCTACACAAAAACATGATATATATAAACAAAATGGAAACATTATAGATTTTTTTCACAAATTTAAACACATAAATTTAAAGAAAATCATAAAAATATAAATCATAAATACTAAAAATTAAAAGAAAAATAATGACTCATTGAATATGCAAACGAAATAAGAAACACAAATTATGAATAAAAATGATAAAATATTACATGAATAGTAAATTAAAGAGAATCATAAATTGAAAAGAGAGCTGATAAAACTTTAATTTATTAACTGTTTCGATGCTGAAGATTCTTTTAGTGAATGACTAGCATGAGCAAACGATATGAAAAATAAAAAAACTCAAATTAATTAAGAGTAGAGAGATAATGAAAAAGAAGACATCATCAATGATTTAAAGGGGTATTTAGGATGGATATCGCATACAATTAAAATTATGTCATTTTAACCAAATAAATTTGTGTCTATTATAACTATCACAAATAGCATATAAAGTGATTAAAGTATATTTATAATTTGCGGAATTTAAAATTATCACAAAATAAAATAAATTGCCACTAAATACATTTATTTTGCAGCAGTAAAAAAACCCTTGCAATAATAAAAATATGGCGACGGTTTTCACTAGCCACTGCAAAAATTGTTGCTAAATGCCATTTTTTAGTGATGTTTAATTAAACAACACCTATCATGACATTAAAAAAAATTACTAACACTATCATAAAAATATAATTTTTTTAAATAATAGTAAAACTCAGGCAGCATAAGTAAAATACTAATTCACCTAAAATCACCAAATACATTTTAAAATGTTAATTGATTAGTCATTGACTTGATCTTAGGAAAAAAATAAGAAATCAAAGCAACTTATTTTTATTAAGAAAAAAATACACAGATATCATTATTAATAGAAAAATATCAAGTGTCTGTATCAAAGTAAAAAAATGGAATCAACTGGACAACTATAAATCAATCTAATTAATTATAATCTAATCTGTCTTTGTTAAAGCGGGAAACTTTAGTACTATAAAAATTGACTTGAGACAACATATTGACTTTTGGCTTTAATTAAGGAGGGGGAGATATTATAAATCAATTTTTATTAATTATATTAAATTTATTTTATTAATTGTTTAAAAGTAAATTATTTATATGCTACCAAGTTTTTTTTTTATCAAAGAGACTTGAGATTTGAGTTTGTACTATGATTAAATTAATTATCAAATATTCAAGATAAAAAGTAAATATGAATTTCAAAAAAAATATATAACAAGTAAATATGTCTCAAATAATCAAGATAAATAGGAAATAAAATGAGTTAGGCTATTTTAATACAAATATATAAAATCTTGAGGAAATTATGCTCTGTACCTAATTTCTATGGTTGATTTACATATTTACAGCAGCAGGGCTTTTTTTTAAACAAAAAAAAAAAACGTATAGGCACACCTTTTTTTTCACTTTTACTTTTATAAAACGTTGATTTTTAATTTTTTTTCTAATTTTTTTATTTTATTTATTTATTTTTATTCAAAATTAAGTTTTTTGATGTTATATTTTTAATATATATACAAAAAATAAATATATAAATAACATTAATAATTTAATATATATTATATATACACAATATATATAAAAATATATACACATTAGTCTTCTTCTCCTTTACAAGCTGAAATTCAGGCTCTCAACGAAGACATCAAGTAGAGCTTAACTTTCATCTCTGCTCCATTCCATATCGAGGTTGATTCACTACACATTCTACATGTTCTTCAGCAGCAAGTTTGTCAAAATTCAGAAAGCTCATTAACTCAAATCAAACACTTCCTCGATTCTTCAGGCGGTATCATTTCTCATGTCTGTAGGGAAAGAAATCAAGTGGCCAATCTCTTAGTTTTTTGGAGTAGAATCAATAACTCATCTTTTTTTTCCACAGATTTTGGTTCTTTATCCCGTGACATTAAGGGCCTTGTTATCTCTGATTGTATGAGTTTCCTTTTTCTGAGATATAATTAAAAGTTTCTCTTTGCCAAAAAAAAAATATACACATTAATTAATAATATATATATAATATATATCAAGTATCTATCAAATATTATATATCTACCAAATATCTACTAAACATATATCAAAATTTTATGAAATATCTATAAAATATTTTTAATATTTTTTTTATTTTTTATATTTTAATTTTATATTCATACAATATAAACATAATGTTCACGCAATATTTACATAATATATATATAATATATAAATAAATATATAATATATACATAATATATACTGAACATCTATAATATATATCAAACATATATAATATCTATTAAATATTTATACAATATTTATATAATAAAATTAATTTTTTTATTTGTATAATATGTAAAATTTATTCAAAAATAAATTTAATGATTTTATTAATATATTTTTATATATTTTACTTTTTTTTATTTCTTGTGAGTGTTATTTTTTAATTAAAACTAAAATTTTTTGTTTATAAAAATTAATAAATTTTATATGCTGAAAAAATAATTTAAAATATTAATTTTTATTATTTTATTAGAATATTTTTACTTAATAATGAATTTTAAAAATAAAAAATAAAAATTGAAGTAAAATATTGATTGTAGGGAGAGAAGATATATATATATATATTTTAAAAAATTTATTTTATTGAGGAGTAAGATATTTTTAAAATTTTGCTCTAACTTATTGTTAAAGTATAGATATTTTTATTTTTTATAGTATTTTTAAAATAAAATTTATTTTTTTAGATAATTTTGTAAATGTTCCTAAAATCTTTTTCTTTTAAGATTTATTTGATACATAACTGGTTTGGATATAATCTAATCAAATTCAAATTCACAAAAAAAAAAACCAGATTGAATTATTTTAATTTTTTAATTTAAAAAATTATTATTTATAAAAAATATTAATTCAATTTATACAACTACTTGAAAAAAAAATTATTACAAAAATGTTATAAAATTAAAAATATTTACATTTTTAAAAAATTAAAGTAAAATTTTAAAAATATATCATTTTTAACTAAAACAATAGTTTATTTTTTTTTTCAAAAATTCATCTTCCATCACTACAATTAATATTTTATTTTAATTTTCATCTTTTTTTTCAAACTCACTATAAAATATAAATATTCTAATAAAATAATAAAAATTAATATTTTAAATTATTTTTCATCATATAAAAATTATAATTTTTTATAAAAAAATAATTTTTAATTTTAATTATAAAAAATAAATAATACTCATAAAAAATAAAATATACAAAAATATAATAATAAAAATTATTAAATTTATTTTTAAATAAAATTTACATATCATACTCATAAAAATATATATATATATATACATAATTTCGTTATATAGATATGTAGTATATGTATTGTAGATATATTATAAATATTATATATATATTATAGATGCTGTGTATATGTTATGTTTTTATTATTTAAGTTGTGTGTATTTTATATAATAATTATTGAATGTTGTGTGAATAAAAATTAAAAAAATAAAATTAAACAAATAAAGTAATAAAAACTAATATTTTAAATTATTTTTCATCATATAAAAATTATAAATTTTTATAAAATACAAAATTTTAATTTTAATAATAAAAAATAAATAATACTCATAAAAAAATATAAAAATATAAAAATAAAAATTATTAAATTTATTTTTAAATAAATTTTACATATCATACATATAATATATATATATACACATAATTTTATTATATAGATATATAGTATATATGTTGTAGATGTATTATAAATATTGTACATATATTATAGATGTTGTGTGTATATTATTTTTATTATTTAAATTATGTATATTTTAGATAAAAATTATTGAATATTGTGTGAATGTTATGTGAATAAAAAATTAAAAATAAAATTAAAAAAATAAAATAATAAAAATTAATATTTTAAATTATTTTTTATCATATAAAAATTATAATTTTTTCTAAAAAGGAAAAAATTTAATTTTAATTATAAAAAATAATAATTCTAAAAAAATAAAATATGCAAAAATATAATAATAATAATAATTAAATTTACTTTTAAATAAATTGTATATATCATGCACATAAAAAAGTAAAAAATATATATATATATGTATAATTTTGTTATGTAATGTGTAGTATTTTTATACTGTAGATGTATTGTAAATATTATAAATATGTTGTAGATATTATGTATATGTTATATTTTTATTAGTTAAGTTGTGTGTATTTAATATAAAAATTATAAAATATTGCGTGAATATTTTATGAATACTGTAAGAATAAAAATTAAAAAAATAATAATAAAAAATATTTAAAATATTATCTAAATATATTGTAGATTTATTGTGGATTTATTATAGATGTTGTAGATGTAGTTTGTATCGTTGAGTATATATATTATATATATTATGTATATATTTATTTTTTATGTGAATATTAAAAATATAAAATTAAAAAAATTTATAAATTAAATAATATAAATATAATAGTAAAAAAATAAAAAATTCAACTTTTAAAAATAAATTTGAAAAAAATATGGCGTATCCGTATTTATGCAGATCCAACTTTTAAAAACGTGTACAGTTTAATATTTAAAAAAAAAAGAAAAAAAAGAAAAAAAAAACTTAAAATGATTTGACTTCAAGTAATTCGATTTGATGTATTTGACATTTTTTGCTATAACTTAATTTTACTTTGAATTTAATTTAATGTTAAGCTTTTTATTTTAGCAAATATTAAGCATAATAAAAATATTAAGCATAATCACTTTTTTTAATAATAAAATAATTAATTTTTTAAAACTTAATAAGCACTCCTAAAATAAATAGATAACTTAAAATTGTCAACTTTTTTTAAGAAACAATTAAAAGTGTCAACTTTTTTTAAGAAACAATATATAAAAACAATACATACAAAAATAATAATTAAATAATTCCTCAATTAATTAAATATAACTGAATAAATGGATCATGATGAGAATTTAAATTTTACTAAATAACTCCTCAAATATAATTAATTATATACATAAATTATTAATTAAACGGATATAAATAAAAAATATATAATTAAATAAGATAATAATACTAATTAAATATATCTCATAATAAAATTATAATAAAATTATTATAATATAATAATAAATATATTTCTTAAACACGTACACTCTTAACTTAAAATTGTCAACTCAATAACTTGTTGGAGCTGAAATTATTTTTATAGAGATTTATTTAGAGGAGAAAATGGAATGAGTATGATCCTACTCAGAAAATAGAAATGAGAAATATTTTTGGTTCTGCTTCCGATTAAGAATGCAGGGTGCATGGGAAGTTGGAACCAATCATTAATCAAACAACGAGTATTTTAATTAGTCAAAGTAAACACAAAAAAAAAATCTACATTATCGGTACCAAATTGTAATTTTATTTTTTTTTCGGTTTTTGTCAAAGTAAACTGTCTCTCCAATTCTGTTACAGAGCCCGACGTCGAGACTTTGCAGTTTGTATATCTCGCCGGCCTTTTTTTTTTTTTTAAAGATGAAAGACTTTTTTAAAATTTTTAATAAACTAGAAATCATTATAAATTACTAATGAACTAGGAATATTAACTTTATATATTTTATTTTAACTATTTTTTTAGATTGTTATAATTAATTTTTTTAAAACAAAAATAATTTACTTTTATTAAATGAAAAGAGATTGGCTGATGGAAACTTTAGGCCAGCCGGCCCTGTATATCTCTTTGAACTAAAATTGTCACTCAATTTAAAACTGAATTAAACTACATATTAAAATAAATTTTAAAAAAAATTGAAGAAGTTTTTGTATTCATTCCCCACCTTATTGATATGAGTATGAAACATGAAATTAATCATTATAAAAATTTTTTGTTTCATAAACTGTTTATTTTAATATTAGATATATAATAATAAGATGTAATGTAATAACCACTAAAAAGAAAATGTAAATATTGTTTAACCTTGTTAATGTCTTTGTTTATTAGTAGGAAATATGCTCTAATTAAGTCGCTGACCATAAATAAACAAAATTTCATGGTGCAAGTTGCAAAGTTTAGTGAATGTACTAGCATAGTAGCGGCTTGACATGCACATTCCCTTTATAAAAGCTTTGTTTTAAGTCTCTTTTATTTGTATACTTTGCCAACTATTATCATCACTCTGTTTCCTTCTTTATCTTTATAGGCTTTAATAAAATTAGGATTATAAAAAAAAAGATTACGGACGAATTTGTATTTAATTTTATTTTTATATTAAATAATTAAATGATAAAATTTTTATTATTTTTATTTTAATATATAAATACTATAAATTATATAAATATAAAATTAATTATAGTTTTATATTATATAAATATAAGTATATTAATTATATATATATAAATATACATACTTTTTTATAATATATATATATATATGTATGTATACATGCATAGGAGTGAAGGGGCAATAGACTCCGTACCCCTCTTGGTTCGTCCCTATGAAGCCGATTCAACTAATTATCATCAACCCTAAGAATATGATCTCCAACCTCAAGAATACCGATATGAACCACCTACCACTCAATCTATATTGAAATCAATCACTTTGATTCTTCTCAACCACCGCAAGACTACCAGCAGCAGCCGCCACAACAACCACCATTTCCTCAACAGTACCACCAACAGTACAACAACCCCAGATTGCTCTGAACAATCCGGCATACCCACCTCAAAACCTGAATCAGCCTGCAGCTGCATATCCACCCCAACCAGTACAGTTCCCACCTCCCAGCCCACAGGCCAACCCAACTTATCAAGGTGGCTTAAATCAGCCCATCCCATCAAGTTATCTTCCTGGAACGCAAGGGTTTAGCACCCGAAATGCTTACCAAGCACCTCGGCCACAGGCAGTGCCATTTCCTACACAGAATAATAATAATAATAATGGTTATAATATGGCTTCGGCGCCGTATAAACCAGCAGTTCAACCACCTACTAATGGGATTCCGGTGATGGCACAACAAGTTTACAATGAGGGTTGGAACACTGGATTATTTGATTGCATGGATGATCCAACTAATGGTAATAATTGATAATTATTAATTACCCTTTAATTATATTACTATCCATTAATAATTCTTGTATTTTTTTTTTTCTAAAAGAAAATCAATTTGTGGTTGTGACTGATAAATGTTTTTTTTTTTGACATTCCAGCAATCATAACAGCTTGCTTTCCATGCATCACGTTTGGCCAAGTTGCGGAAATTATTGACAATGGCCAGACACGCAAGTGAATATATATATATATATATATATATATATTAAGAAATGAAAATATAAATATTTAAATATTTCGAATGTAATTTTATTAATTTATAATAATTGAATATTTGATAATAATTATGTGCAGCTTGTGCGACGAGTGGACTGTTGTATGGGGTGATAGCTTTCTTCATAGGAATGCCATGTATAATGTCATGCGGTTATCGGACAAAGCTGAGGTCAAAATACGGACTGATGGAGACGCCCGCACCTGATTGGATCACTCATTGCTTTTGTGAATGGTGTGGCTCTTTGTCAAGAGTACAGAAAGCTTAGGTCAAGAGGCCTTGATCCCGCCATTGGTATTAATTATATTAATTATTAGCTATAATAATTAACCAATTTATTGTTTAATTAATTAACTTTTTTTTATTTTGTTAATTATTTGATTTTTTTATAATGTTTAATTTGTGCTTAATTAATGATTGTAGGATGGCAGGGAAATTTGATGAACCAAAGCATGCAGAATCCTCAAGTTGCTATGACGCCTCCAATGAACCAAAGAAATGATGCCTTGATCCTTATTTATATATAAAATTACTTCAGTTTTGATTTATTTTATTCACTTTAATTTGGGTTATCTAATTTTTAATTGCTTATGCATCCTGCAATAGTTGATGAGTTGATCCAACACTCATTGGAAACAGAATTATATATAAACTTATGAATGTTTCTTTTCTTGATATTAGAAAATTTTTTGCTTTCCTTTTTTCAATTTTCATTTGGAGGAAGAAGTTTAATCATGCGAAATAAGGCCATTGGTTTATGCATAGGGGTTTAAATCATGTTTTAATTATCAAATTTGTGGCTTTTCTTTTTTCTTTTACTTAAATATTTCAACATACTATCTCATAATTTTGTAAATAATTTAATACTAGAATGACACCCCGTATTGCTTCTGAAACATATATATATTACTTTTTTATAAAAAAAATTAGTCATTTAATTACACATGATGAACATATAAAATATATTACAGCAGTTAAAAATAAATTTGATGAGTAAATAAAATATATAAAAAATAAAAGTGATATTTGAAAAATCACAAAATAATTATATCATTTATTTTTTTCTAAATAATATATCATACTAAGTTATAGTCTCTTTTTTATCTTTTATTTTAATTAAGTTATTAATTAATAAAGATCCGCAACCTAAGCATTTATGAAAAATTTATTAATTATAAATTAAATAAAAGTATATAATAATTTATTCAAAAAAAAGTATGTAATTATAGAAATTATATAGAGGTATGTAATAATTTATTAAAAAAATATAATAGTAGAAAAAGACCCAAAGTCTAATAGAAATATTATGTGTATACCATAATTTTTTATGGGTATGTAATAATTATTTATAGGTTTGCCACAATTTTTTATAGGTATGTCATAATTATTTATGGATTTGCTATAATTATTTATGAGTTTGCCATAATTTTTTTAAAAATTTTTTATATCAAAATAATACATAATATTTAGAAAGTTAAATAGGTTTAGGGTTTATTATTTATTTTTTAAAAAAAATTTTAATATCTAAATATATATAAAAATTATGGCAAAAATTTTAGATAAATGGTATATAATTATACCATTTATTTTTTTTTCTAAATAATATATCATGCTAAGTTATAGTCTTTTTTTATCTTTCATTTTAATTAAATTATTAATTAATAAAGATCCACAACATAAGTATTTATGAAAAATTTATTAATTATAAATTAAATAGAAATATATAATAGTTTATTAAAAAAAGTATGTAATTGTAGAAATTATATAGAGGTATGTAATAATTTATTAAAAAAAATATGTAATAGTAGAAAAAGACTCAAAGCCCAATAAAAACATTATGTATATGTCATAATTTTTTATGAATATGCAATAATTATTTATATGTTTGTCGTAATTTTTTATGAGAAAGCCATAATTATTTATGGGTTTACCATAATATTTTAAATTTTTTTTAATATCTAAATAATACATAATATTTAAAAAGTTAAATAGTTTTAGGGTTTATTATTTATTTTTTAAAAAAATTTTATATCTAAATATATATATATATATATAATTTTGGTAATGTATAATTATAAGTCACTAAACCAGCTTAAATCATTAACGAGCGAATATAAAATCAAATCAAAAACCTTATTTTACTATTTTTTATTTGGACTATCATTTGACTTTTTTCATTATATTTCACAACAAATGAAATTTACATTCTAATTAGAGGTAAGATTATCCATACCCATATACTACGATGAAATTTATATTCTAATTTTTTTTCAATAAATATTACGATACCGAATCAATAAATTCTAAAATAGTTAAGAATAAATTAATTATTTTTTTATTGGGCTAGTAATAATAAATTAACTATTTATATTTTATATATTATTAAAAAAATTGTGTAGTATATATCATTGAAGAAGTTTAAAAAGAACAAATTACATGTTAAATAAATCAAGTTATTATAATAATTAATTATATATATGATAGAAAAGTATTTATGAAAAAAATATTAATTATAAATTAAATATAAGTATGCAGGGAGAATAAATTAGCTATTTATATATTATATATCATTGAAGAAATTATGCATTATATATAATTGAAGGAATTGTGTAGTATACATCATTGAAGGAATTAAAAATGATAAATTACATATCAAAAAAATCAATTTATGATAATGATTAGTTATATATATGATAGAAAAGTATTTATGAAAAATTTTTTAATTATAAATTAAATAGAAGTATGTAATAGTTTATTAAAAAGTATGTAATTGTAGAAATTATATAGAGGTATGTAATAGTTTATTAAAAAAAGTATGTAATAGAAGAAAAAGAACCAAAGTCTAATAGAAATATTATGTGTATGTTATAATTTTTTTATGGGCATGCTATAATTATTTATGGATTTATCATAATTTTTTGTGGGTATGCCATAATTATTTATGAGTTTGCCATAATTTTTTTAAAAATTTTTAATATCTAAATAATGCATAATATTTAGAAAGTTAAATAGGTTTAGGGTTAATTATTTAATTATTTAAAATTTTTGATGTCTAAATATATAAATATATATAATTTTGACAATATATAATATTATAATTATATTAATTTAAATATATTAATTTTAATAAATATGATTAATTTAATTTTGAGGTTAAAAGTGTTAGATCATATTTTTTTAACCAAAGTTTTCAAAAACATATATACATTTATACACATATAATAAAATTAAGTAATTGTTAATGAAGTAATTTTTTATTTTTTTAAATAATATATCATGCTAAGTTCTAGTCTCTTTTTTATCTTTCATTTTAATTAAGTTATTAATTAATAAAAATCCACAATATAAGTATTTATGAAAAAATTATTAATTATAAATTAATTAAAAGTATATAATAGTTTATACAAAAATAATATGTAATTGTAAAAATTATATAGATACGTAATAGTTTATTAAAAAAAATATGTAATAGTAGAAAAAGATCAAAAGCCCAATAGAAATATTATGTGTATATCATATTTTTTTTTTATGAGTATGTCATAATTTTTATGGATTTATCATAATTTTTTATGGGTATGTCATATTTATATATGGGTTTACTATAATTTTTTTTAATGGTTCATATTTAGCATATGTTCTCATTCTATTCACTTCCACTAAGTTATATACTGGATAAACTTTTGTGCCATTAATAGAATCATACCAGCCACATTTAAATAATAGCAACCTTTTAATTGGTAAAGCTGGATATTCAACCTCTATAATATCTATTAATCCACCATAGAAATTAAATGAATTTTTACTATAGTTTGACCCATTTATAGAAGTATCACTATTTATAGTTGCTCTCAAAGTACAGTGAGATTCAGTGTGAAATTTATAACTATTAATAAAATACACCTTATAACATCTAACAGGTGGTAATGAACCCTGTGCTAAATCCTTCAAGCATTTATCAGAAATTATATTCCCATTTTTAGTTGCTTAAATCAATAAGAAAAAAATATGTATGAGTTCAAATGAGCACAAATTGAATAAAAGGCAGTTTTAGAAAATGCTTAATAGAGATGAATAAATGCTTACATGTTTTCGAAACTATAAGGAAAAATTACTCTCCACCTCAACATCAACTTGTGAATTGACTATATTTTCATCCAAATCTCGTAAGTGTTCAATGAATAAGCTGAAATAGTTTACAAAATCAAATTTATCAATAAAATTTTGAAGATTTTTTATTAGACATAAAATTAAAATTTTAAATTACTTTATATTGACTAACTTACTTTATATAAGGTGTAACTTCTTCACAATTTATCAATATGTATGTATAGGCTGCATAATATTCTCTTTGTTTTAATCTTCGGTTGATTGATTTGCCGCATGATCAACCCGGATGCTTGAAAACAGACTAAAATATTTCTAATAAAAAAATTTCTAAAAATATAACAAAAGTTTTAAGTTTTTCTAAAATATATTTTATAACCATTAAAAAATTATATTTTTTTATATTTTTTCATACTAAAATTTATTAAATTAAATCTAATTTACTAAAAAAATTTAATAAATTTTTTAAAAAATAATAACAATCTAACAACGTAAAATATTTATATTTATAAAAAATTTCCAACAATATAACAAAATATTTTAAATATGTGCAAAATTTTATTTTGTGAAAAAAAACCTTAAAATTAATTTTTTTTATTTTGAAATTTATAAAATTAAGTCATTTTACCTAATTTAATTTTTAAAATTATACAAAATCTAAAACCCTAAAATATAAATATAAAATTAAAAATAATTTCTAAATATATCTTAAAAATTTTGAATTTTCATAAAATATTATCTATTTTTTATTTATTTCAAAAATCAAATAAAAATTTTAATATAATTTTTAAAAATATAATAAAAAACCCTATAAAAATATAAATACCTAAATGCATTTTAATATCCCAACAAAATTTCAAAATTTGTTATACAAATTGTTAGATTCCCTAAAATTATATTATGATTAAATATAATAAAGTGTCAATTTTTTTTTGATATTTATTCAAAAATATATAATCTACCCTAAAATATTTTTCAAAATGCCCTAAAAATTTAAATAACCAATAAATAAAAATCAATAATATGCCTAAATTACAATACTCTTAACAATCCCAACACACAATACAAATTTTTATTATAAATAAAAAAATTAAAATCAATAACAATATTTAACAAAAATTATAAAATTTGAAATAAATATCTATTTTTTTCTCCTCCTCCTCCTCCTCCTTCTTCTTCTTCTTCTTCTTTGCTCGAGCAAGAAATCGGCAGAGGGAGCAGAGGGCAGTGAAGGAGCAGAGGGAGCAGAGGGTAGAGGACAAAGGGGAGATTGAAAAAATAGGAAGAAGGGGAAAGGGGTTGGGGTTTATTTTATACCTTTATCGACAGATATAAGTGTCTGTCGGTAAAATTACTGACAAATAAATTTATCTGTAGGTAAATATTTATGTAACAGTTGACTATTTAATATCTATTTACCGACAGATATATTTTCTGTATGTACTAGTGAGAGACGAAATTTTTTCTTGGTAAATGACTAGAAAATTGCGACAAATATTTTGCCTTTTTACTATTTATTTATCGAGAGAATATATGTTATCTCTCTAATATCAACAGAAATGTGTATTTGTTGGTAATTGAGTTGACTAATTCATAGACTTGTATTAAAACTTTATCGACAGATAAATTATTCTGTCGATATTAGCGAGAAAATAAATATTCTCTTTGTAAATGAATAGTAGAATGACGACAAAAATTTATATCGGTATTAGCGGAATGATAAGTATTCTCTCGGTATATGAATAATAGAATGATGTAATTTTTACCTCCATTTTACTATTTATTTACCAGAAAAAATTTAATTTCTCGCTAATACCAATAGAATAATTTATATGTTGGTAAATCTGTTAATTAATATATTTACTTGTATTATCAATTTACCAATATGCATCTTTTCTGTCGGTAAATGAATAACAAAAATCCACCATGCAACTATTTATGCACCGAGAAAATAATTATTCTCACGGTAATACCAATAGAAAAAATATATGTTGGTAAATTAATAATACAAGTCAATATATTAGTTAACAAATTTATTGGCAGATATATTTTTCTGTTGGTAATATTTACCAACAAAAAAATTTTTCTATCGGCATTAGCGAGAGAAAATATATTCTCTTGGTAAATGAATAGATGAAAGGCAGTAAAAATTTACCATTGTACTATTTATTTACTGAGAGAAAATATATATGTCGATAACTTTCTATATCAGTAATACTTTACCGAGAGAAAAAGTAATTTCTCGCTAATACCGACATAAATAATATCTATTAGTGAATTTATAATACAAGTCGATAAATCAGTCAACTTTAGCTTGTACATTTACCGACGGATTTTTATTTTTGTCGTTATTACCAACAGATTTATTTTTTCTCGGTATACACTTACATATTGTCAAGAGAAATATTTTTCTCTCGCTAACACCGAGAAAAATATTTTTCTCTCGGTAAAGGTCTAAATGAATTGGTTATCGATAAAAAACTATTTTCGTGGGTTAAATTTTACCGACATAATCGGTACTATCAAAAAATATTTTTTCGATTGATAAATTTTATCGGTGAATAAACCTGCCATTATCTAGAGCCATAATTATCAATAAAATTTTCGTCGGTGAATTATTTTATCTATATTTTTTATTATTTTTTTATTATTTTCTCTTGGTATTCTCTCGATATTACCAACAAATAATTTTTCTCGATAAAATTTCATCGATAATCCGCTACATTCTTATAGTGATAATATTTAGAAAGTTAAATAGGTTTAGAATTTATTATTTAATTTTTTAAAAATTTTTGATATCTAAATATATAAATATATATAATTTTGGCAATGTATAATATTATAATTATATTCAATTTAAATATATTAATTTTAATAAATATGATTAATTTAATTTTGGGGTTAAAAGTGTTAGATTATGTTTTTTTTTTTGTTAGATCATATTTTTTAACTAAAGTTTTTAAAATATATATACATATATAAACATATAATAAAATTAAGTAATTTTTAATGAAGTAATTTTTTATTTTTTCCAAATAATATATCATGCTAAATTCTAATCTCTTTTTTATTTTTTATTTTAATTAAGTTATTAATTAATAAAGATCCACAACATAAGAATCTAGAGATGCACTAAATAAATCTACATTAAAAAAATATAGCTTCTATATAGATGCGCATATTATTTGAGTTGGCATTTAGTAAGGTGCCCCAAGATTATCGACATTTACTTTAGATTCTGTTTTGTTGAAATTTAATATCCCGAGGCATAATTGAAATAAAATCAAGAGAAATTAAAATTAAATGATTTAAAAATTTAGACAGAATTGATTAGAAAAATAAAAAATATTTATTATATTTTAATTTAAATTTTTTTTAAAAAATTAATTTTGGCAATGTATAATGTTATAATTATATTTAATTTAAATATATTAATTTTAATAAATATGATTAATTTAATTTTGGGGTTAAAAGTGTTAGATTATGTTTTTTTTTTGTTAGATCATATTTTTTAACCAAAGTTTTCAAAAAATATATACATATATAAACATATAATAAAATTAAGTAATTTTTAATGAAGTAATTTTTTATTTTTTTCTAAATAATATATAATGCTAAGTTCTAGTCTCTTTTTTATCTTTCATTTTAATTAAGTTATTAATTAATAAAAATGCACAACATAAGAATCTAGAGATGCACAAAATAAATCTACATTAAAAAAAAATGTAACTTATAGACAAATGCTCATGTTATTTGAGTTGACATTTAGTAAGGCGCCCCCAAAATTATCGACATTTACTTTAAGTTTTGTTTGGCTGAAATTTTATATCCTGAAGCATAATTAAAATAGAATCAAGAGAAATTGAAATTAAATGATTTAAAATTTTAGACAGAATTGATTAGAAAAATAAAAAATATTTATTATATTTTAATTTAAAATTTTAAAAAAATTAATTTTAATCAACATATATATCTTTGATTGGTTTAAAAGAATTTATAAATAAAAAATTAAAAAGATGTATGAAAAATCCATTATCTTTCATTTTAATTAATAAAGACCCACAACGTAAGAATCTAGAGATGCACTAAATAAATCTGCATTAAAAAAGTGTATCTTATAGATAGATATACATGTTATTTAAGTTGGCCTTTAGTAAGGCGCCCCCAAATTTATCGCCACTTACTTTAGGTCCCTTTTGACTGAAATTTCATATCCTGAGGCATAATTAAAATAGAATCAAACGAAATTGAAATTAAAAATAATTTAAAAAATTTATATAAAATTGATTAGAAAAATAAAAAATATTTATTATATTTTATTTTAAAATTTTAAAAAAATTAATTTTAATCAACATATATTTCTTTGATTGGTTTAAAATTTATAAAGAAAAAATTAAAAAGATTTATGAAAAATTCACTAATAATAAACTCATAAATAATTATGGCAAACTCATAAATAATTATGACATACCCATAAAAAATTATGACATACACATAAAAATATTTTTGTTAGGGATTGTTACTCACTGATGGAGTGATAAGAATATATTTATTATTGCATTATTCCTACTCTATTTTTAAGGATCTCAAATTCTCAATAGAATTTAAAATTAGCCTCTTGAAATGTATAATTGGGTTTGCCATGCTAGATCACAAAATCTTCAATATTTAAATTATCATCATGATTTTGTTTTGCTCTCTAAGGAAATATTCTAAATTTCTAATAGGATTCTTTTGTGACTGGACTGCCTTTGACCCAGAAGAAGCATGATGCAATCTGGATGATTATGGTTCGGATGACGAAGACAACTCATTTTCTTTCAGTTCGGATGAATTATTCACTTGAGAGGTTGGCTGAGTTGTATATTAATGAGATGGTGAGATTGCATGGAGTCTCAGTTTCTTTGATGTCAGACCGAGATTCCCAGTTTACATAGAGATTTTGGAGGAGTTTGTAGGATGTATTGGGTTTTCGACTGTATTTTAGTATTGTTTTTCATCCTCAAACAGATGGGCAGTCAGAGAGAGTGATACATATTTTAGAAGATATATTGAGGAGCTGTATCATTGACTTTACTGAGAGCTGGGATAAATTCTTATTACTGATTGAGTTTTCTTATAACAACAATCATCGGTCCAGTATTGAGATGATACCTTATGAGGGCTTGTTTGGTAAAAAATACAAGACGCATTTGTGTTAGGATGAGGTTGGAGAAGGTAAATTGGTTAGTCTCAATTTTATGAAGGAAACATAAGAGAAAGAGAAGATGATTCGGGGCCATTTGAAAGCAGCTTCAGACCGACAGAAATCCTATACAGATTTGAAGAGGAAAGATATAAAATTCAGTGTGGGAGATAAAGTGTTTCTAAAGGTGTCACCACGGAAGAAGATTTTGAGATTCGGCCCAAAGGGAAGTTGACTCCTCGTTTCATAGGACCATATGAGACACTGGAGAGAGTTGGTTCATTGGCTTACAGACTGGCTCTGCTATCTGAGTTGGATCAGATACATAATGTCTTCCATATCTCTATGTTTCGGAGGTATAGGTTAGACCCATCTCATATTTTGTCAGTGGAATCCATTGAGGTGAGTCCGGATCTGACTTGCGAGAAAAAATCAGTGGCGATTTTGATACGAGAGGTGAAAGAGTTGAGGAATAAGAATGTACCACTTGTGAAAGTCCTTTGGATGAATGATGCAAAGAGGAGGCGATATAGAAGAGTGAACAGACGATGCAAAGTCAGTATTCTTAGTTGTTCCAGACTTGACAACAGGTAATTTCGATGATAAATTTATTTTTAGGGGAGAGAATTATAATATTTCTAATTTTTAAAAATTTTTAATTTTTAAAAATTTAATAAATTAAATTATAATTTAATTGGATAAATTAAATAAATGATTTTAAATAAAAATAAAGAAATTTTAAATGAAAAAGTGAAATGTATATGTGATATGTATGTAAAATATACATAACATATACAAAATCAACAAAAGTTAAATTTTAAAAAGTCAAAAGTCAAAGTCCAATGACATTTTTATAAATAAACTTTAAAAATTTAAATTTATTTAAATTTTTTCAAAAATAATTTTTTTAATGGAAGATGTATTTTAAAATTTTTAATTAATTAAATAAATAATTATTAAATTAATTAAATAATATATATTTGGTTTAAAATGAAAGTGGAAAGAAAGAGAAATTTGATTTTTGGTCTTCTTCTTTTTCTTCTTCTTCCTTGGCCAATTTTTCCATAGCCATCAAAGAGGGAATTTGCTTCTTCCAAGCTCATTTAATTGAAGGATTTTCAAGGTTTCTTGAATTGGTAAGTTTCCTAACTTTTTTTTTTCTTGAAATTCCATGAAAGTTTGATTATGTTGGTTTTAAATTTTTGAAGTACTATGATTTAATTTTCTATTTTGGTATGAATGAAGTTATTTTAAGTGGTTAACAATGATTTTAAGGTTGGATTAAAGAAATAGTTGAGTTTGAGTAAAGATTGGTGAAAAGGGAGAGTTTAGGGTTATGTAACTTTTGGATTTATAAAATCATGAGTTTTAATTATGTAAATTAATTCTAAATGAGTTGTTTTGATGCATAAACAAGTATTTTAAAGTCAAATGATGGATTTGGTTGAATTTGATTAGAGTTTGAAAATGGAAATGATGATTTAGAGTTTTGAAAAAGTGATTTTTTAAAGTTGTTGAATTGTTTAATTTTATTGGTCAAAGCATGTTCTTTAATGATAAAAGTAATGAATTTAAGCTTGAAATTATAATTAGATTGAGTTGGACTGGAAAACCTTTAATGGTGAAGGTTATGTCATTTTAGGATTTTGAATATAAGTGTGTGTTTATGTAATGGAATTGATTTAAATATGTTATAATATATTTTTAATAATATAAATAAACTTAAAACATCAAATTGAATGACTTAATATGATTTTTCAAAGTTAAAATGAGGTTAGCCTTAACTTTGAGATTTTTATTTAAGTGGTATTTAATTATGGTTTAAGATTGAAAATGCCTTCAAATGTAATATTAGATGATTATTTATGATCACATTTGATATAAACATTAAGAAGATTGATTTGCCCAATCCAAGTGTTGAAGGGCAAGTTGGAAGAGAAGGTTGGTGATAGTTTTGTGGCTTGCTTTTGGTTGCTTTTAGAGGTAAGTACAAACTTTAAATAAATTGCTTTAGAGGTAAGTACAAACTTTGAATAAATTAAGTATATTTACATGACATTTGGGCTTAACATATTTTAGTTGAAAAATATGTTAAGTTACTTAATGCATTAAATATGCATGAACATTGTGTTATATTATGTGATTTGTTAAGAATGCATTATATGCATCGTGAAAAGCCATTGATAATAACTAAATTGAATAAAAAGTAAAATATATGTAATATTTAAAAATGACCCAAAGTGTTTGGGTAATGTGATTTGTTGTGTATGCATTAAAGACATTGCGAAAAGTCCTTGGTAATGTCTAGATTGCATAAAATATGATTTATATATGAATTATGTGAAAATATTCAAAATAATTGGGTAATGTGTTGTAAATTTAAAATGTGATATATTATGATTATATGTTGATATATGATGATATGAGATGAGATGACATTGATATAAATGAGATAAATGAGAAAATGAGACAATGTACCTAGTTGATAGTGAGAAATAAGGCAAACGCCTAGCTTGATTATAGAAAAATGAAAAAAAAATTGATGATGAAAAATATAAAATAATTGTATGCCTAGTATGTTCTTCAATTTTTAGAGTTTTGTATTTGGTGGCATGCCCATGTGGTTATCCTCATTATTTGCCTTCGGGGCTAGCTTTTGAACAATTATTTAATTTATCTTTGGGCTAGACGCTTGACGTCACTGTGATATGATTTGTCTTAGGGGCTAGCTTTTGAGCAATTATTATGATTTGTCTTTAGGGCTAGACACACGGTATCAATTTGGACCAAAACATAACTCTGAAATTTGAATAATATATTAGATTTTTTGGGCTCATGCTTGTGTTTGTTTTATGTGAATTGTAAAATGATTGAAAAATATGTTTAAAATGAAATAATGTCACATGGAGACATGATATACATAAGTATTGTGCATTGGCATTGCATATAAATTTTATTGTTATCAAAGTTTGTACTGTTAGAGTTTTGACTTAGCGCTATTGTAACTCATCGAGCAGGTAACAGGACAATCCGGTAGAGCCGAAGAGTTCTTCTAAACTGGGTCGAGTCTAAATTTGAGATTTTGATTATAAAGGTTTATTGTTGGACATCATTATCAGAGATATTGCCAGCGTGTATATGTTTTGTATTACATTTTAATATTATGTATATATTATATTATGTTTTGATGTATATGTTGTAAATTATAAAGAATGCGTTAAAAAAATTTATAATGTGGGTGTTATATATATATTTTTGATAAATATATATATATGTATAAATATTTTGAGAAACTTAGAGGAATTGAGGAGTATGAGTGAAATATATGAATAATTTTTATTGGGAGTATTTTTTGATGCAGGTTCTTATTCTCTTTTATTTGTGGAGAATATTTTAATTTATTTAATACTAAGTCCAAAAGCTACGAGCAGTTAGTTACCGGTTGATACCATAGAAGAATGATCAATGGTCACATAATAGAGGAGCAGATCACTCTTCCTTATAGATACGATGATAAAAATGTAAAATTTACAATAAATTTTTAGTCTCAATATGAATATATTAAAATTATTTATAAATTTAAATTTTAATTAAAATTATTGATTTTTCATATAAAAAATTTGAATAATTTCACTATGAAAGATTGAACAAACATTATGATTATATTAGATTAAAAATGAATAATTCTATTCATCTTTAATTTTACAGTAAAAAATTATTGCATGGGAATAGAAAAATATTTTATATCAATAAATTTTAACTCAATTTCATTAAAATTGTGCTTGCCTGTATATATTCAAAGTAAAAAATATTAGTTTAAGTAGAAAAGATATTGTCCGTTAAATATAATATTTATTTGTTTATATCAAATTATCTATAAAAAAATACTGAAAGAAAAATATTAACTATAATTATAGAATACACTAAAAAAAATTTAAAAAAGAATATAAAAAACGAGATAAAAATATATGTAATAATATAAATTTACGCTCCTTTAAAATAAATGCAGAAATAACTATATATATGCTATTTATTTATTTATTTTTGTATCTTCATTTAACGCAAACTTACACCTCAACAAAGATAAATAATAAAAATATTAACACTTGTCAACATTTTAGATATATGTTTGAATACAAAATTTGATGCCCATAAAAAAAGATAATTATAAAACTGATGCATGATGATAGTTATATATTAAAGGGTAAAATATATAATTATATAAATTAAGGATAGAATAGTTAAAAAGTGTAAAATTACTGTGTATATATAAAGTGATTTTGCACATCCTTCAATTATTAGAATAGATATCATTAAATTGAAGCTATAACTTGTATTTTAATAATATAAATTGCAGACTACATTTTATTTGAGATCTGACTTGTGAGCTTAGTAATTTCGGCCACAACACAAAAAGTATACTTTAGAATATTATATATAATTAAACAAAAATATACTAAAAATCAGACTTATTGATGGCAAATAAGCTACGAATCTACGTTTTTTGGTAGGAAAAAAAAATAATCACCAAAGTTCTTAAATTCAGGGTTAATTCTAATTAATTGGTATTAGTTCTTTTTAATATTTAAAAACGAGATTTATTTTTCTCTATTAAATAATCTATTTTTTAAAAGAAAAAATCTTTAAGTTTTTTTTTTTGATAAAAGTGATGAGAAGCTTGTTAATGAATAATGATGATTCAAAAATAACTTCTTTAGGAAAAATAGCATTTTAAAACATAGTGCTGCTTAACTATAGAAAAAAACTCATGTTTTGCAGAAAATTTTTAAATGAAAAATAAAATTTAGTATTTATTTAGAAATATTTTGTATTTAGAAAATAAAAAAGTTCTATATTTATTAGTTAATAGTTGAGCTTTAAAAAATTATTTTAATTATTTTCTAACCAGAAAATATAATCTTAAAAAATATAATAAACTTAAAAAATAAAAAAGATATTTTTAACAAAATAAAAAATATTTTAACACTTCAACAGTGCTTAATTTATTGAGAATTACTCTTTCATTATGATAAATGCTAAAGCATAACAGAAAAAACTGGCTCCTTTTTCCGTCAACTTTCCAAGCTTTAGCATTGATTAAGAAACAGTTAATTTAAATATAATTTATATTAAATAATATTTTAAATAATAATAATTAATCTATATTTTCAGAAAAATATATTTAGTTATAACTCGCTGATCGCCAGCAGCACGTTGTTGCAGAAAGTAATGTTATTATTAATATTATTGTGTGAATGATAAAAAAAATAAAATATAAAATATATTAAGTATGATAATAATTTATGTAAAATATATATAAAATATCTTTATATACAAAATATATAATAAAATATAAAATATTTAGTTATATATAAAATAAAACAACATATTTATACATGAAATTTCTGTTTTATTAAGATATAAGTTTAACAAAAAAAGAGTAAACTATAACATTATTTCTATATAATTATTTATATTTATAGCAAAAAAAAAAAGTTAGGTAAAACAAAAGAGCTTATTTGTATAATTATTTAACAAAAAAAGTGAACTATATCATTATTTATATATTGATGTTGGATAAAAAAAAAAGAGCTTATTTATATATTAATGTTAAGCAAAACATTTCTTATTATATGCAATTAAAATATTTTTTTCCTCCTTACTTTAGTTCGCTATATGAAAATATAAATAAAAATTAAGCAATTAATAAATATTAATAAATTTATAGAGCAAAAAGATCAAAAGAGTAAAGAGTAAAAATATTGTAGTAAAACATTGAATAATTATTAGAAATCGCCAGGATAAAAATATACTCGACATATACTAAAATATATTTAACATCTACAAAAAAATATATGGTGTTTTTATAAATTTTTGATATATGCATAGTACTTTTGTAACTTTTTTTGTTGCATAAATTTTTTATAATTTTTTTTTATTTTTAGTTGCATATGTATTATTGACATGGACTTTTATTAACTTTTAGAAATTATAAAAATAACTTAAAAATAAAAAAGTACAAAAATATTGTGTATATACCAAAAAAAATTACAAAAATATGGTTTTTTTTAAATATATGTTGAATATATTTTTAATGTCTTAAAATATAAAAAAAACTTAAAAAATATATTTTCGTAAATTGAAAAAAAAAATACATAATAAAAATAAAAATTTGAAGAAAAGACAGTATTTTCTTTAATTTTCTCTTAATTTTTATGCATATTTACTATTTTTTATAAACTTACTATATTTTTGAGATAAAAAATAATATGCATATGTATCTCTAAATTTAAATATTAAGGTCATATTTATACTTTTGAATATGATAATTTAAATTTAGTTTTTTAGATAATTAAATTTAAATAATATACAGATAAATTTAATTTTGAGTGACTTTTATCTTTATATACAAATTTATTGATTTGACAATTACAATTAATGGAGGCGTGAGATTTTTAAGACAAAGAAGTCATTTGTACCATTCATAGCCAAGCTCTTACATACACATGGGGTGAAGTTTTTCTTGAAAGGAAGATAAATTAGGAAAATCGCTATTCATTGTGGTGGGTGTTTAACATATAATTAATTACAGCTTAAGTAAATAGGTCAAAACTTTTTCTCCGATTTATCTATTTTTCGATTTACTTATTTAATTTTATTTAAATTAATTATATCATTATAAAAAATAAATTTACAAATTATATGTATATATATAATTTGGTTACATTTGTTTGAATCATAATTCAACATATATATACACGATATGTTGAATTATAATTATCGACTTCTTTGGTTACATTTGTTTTGTATTTCATAAATAATCATATAATTTTATTACATATCGAAAATTCTTTTCTATTATAAAATTAAAATATTAAAACCACTTTTAACTTATCTATACCTATCTATACCAAGAAAAAAAAACGTAATGTTTTCTTATCGAAATGTAATTACCGATATATAATAAATAAAATAATATTCAATTGCAGAATAATCGATATAATTAAAAATTATAAAAGAATGATAAAATATAATATAATTATAATATGCTTATAAAAGTAGTTAGACCATAAACTTTTCTGCCTAAAAAGGAGTAGACCATAATTAAGAAATATGATTTATTAACCTAAAAGATGTCGTGGACAATATATATAACCACTTTATACCATATAAAAAGAGCGTAAAATGTAAATAAAAATTTTAGATTGTAAGTTAACCACTTCTGTGTATAAGAAGTTGGCTTTGATGCTCCTTTAATTATAAAAAATATATTTCAACATCACAACGCTTAAGCCACAGACAAGTAACCAAAAAACTTCACGTATCTTTCTCATGAAAATATTTTTTATCATGAAAATATTTTTTATCAAATTCTCCAGGCCCTACAGACACTCTTTACCATGCTGAATTTCGTAAAAACGATATTTTCGAAAAGAAAATAAAAATGGATTACAAGCGAGAAGAACAGAAATTTAAGCTGCAAAACCGATCCCCAGGATGAATTTTGGGGGTTTATTACTGAATACACAACATTCTATAAGGTTGAAGCAAATTGGATTTACACTACTCACCATTCCCAACAATTGAACGCCTATGATACAAAGTCAAATATTGATGGTTGCTTCCCATAATCTTAGAACTCCATTTCGACCCCCACTGCATATCCTTTTCCTTTCGAGGTCAGAGGCCACACACCTCACCTGAATGCCAAAAGCAAGGGCCATAAATAAACCAGTCAAACATGTCATTATAATATCTGAAGTTCTCCATTTCTATATCACTGAAAAGTAAGTTGATACTAAAACAGTAAGAAGAAAATTAGGACTTGAATTTCTTATAAAGACCTAGCTAACTCTTATACTTGAGTCTTACAAAATAAAATTACAACAGTAAATATAAACAACATAACTGAGTTAACCGGTTATAGTTTGCTTCGGCATTTTCATATAAAGTAGCTCCTCTCAGGACTTGAACCCAGAAAATTACACTTGCTTTTGTCCAGATATATTTCAAAACAAACAGTCTTTTGCCATGCAACAAGATTCTAGGGATAAATCTATTTATCTCGCTTACTAGCTGCTCATTATCATCATCAGAGCTCTCAAAGTACATATTAATATGGCTTGATGAGATACATAAGATAAATGTCTAAACATTAAAAAGTAATCAAGCTAGGCTGGGAAACGGTAGATAATTAAGATTTAAATATCTAATACGTGTTTATAACATGGAAAACCAATTAACCAATGTTTCCAGCCTCATGTTTTGCCAGAAAATATCTCTATTTGATAGCTTTATGGCTTGCTCAAGAAAACACCTCAGGACTCTGGTCCAGTCATTGGAACTTATTCAATCATGATTTTAACTCCAAAATTTGTCTGCCCTTGGGCATCCCAAAGAAGAGATATACCAGCAATTATTTACTACCAGACAGGAAAGGGAGAAGATTCATGTACAATTGTGCTATAATGTAATTAAGAACATATCAATACAGAGAAAAATATCCAAGCCATAATCCGTGTTCCAGGTAGCCTGCCTATCAATGCTTTAGCTAATTGTCCTATGAATTGAAACGATGAAAAACAAACAAGCCAATCGACAAGACAAGAAAGCTGTGGCTCTTGAGGCATCAGATAATTTACTCCACTCAACTAACCCTTTACTCCACTTCAACTAGGAAAGCCTGAAATCCTCTTTACACCCATTGGCATTCTATATATACCCTCTGGCATTCTTTTCCACAACTTCAAAATAGTTGGCCTTCCAAATCAGTATTGGTAATTGAAGAATGTTAAGGTTGGCTCTAAATCAGGTGAAAATTTTAGGTTCAGCATAGAGTTCTATAGATGGAAAAAAACAATGATTTATGGTAGCCAGGCAAGGAAAATGCAACAACCAATTAGATGGTAATTATGCTATATGTGGACTGGGTTATGCATTAGCTATGTAAGTTCCCCCATGTTAATACCACACAAGTACAAATACAAGCCTACAGAATTAGACAAATGAATCAGACAAAGTTAAAAACAGTTCAAAAATCATCCCAACCACAACAAAGCTCATAACCATGATATGCAAAAGCTGCAGAGTGTGAACTCTCATTAACAAATATATATATATATATAATTGATAATGAATTCCCTGATTTTGCCCTTTCACCTGGTCTTCAACCTTCAAAATCAAAAGCAAACTGATTTCCATCAAGTTGGAAGTTTAGAATCAAATATAGCTCCTCTATTACTGTAACACTTAAAAAGCTTCATACAAGAGAGCAAGAATAAATCATTAGCACTAGTAGAACTCTTGGGAGTTTCTTCTTTAGTCAGATATAACTTCCAATAAATAATCATCACGCTTGCCATGCAACTGGTGAACTAGTAGAATACCACACACCTACATGTCCGATTCACTTGAGCTTATATAAGCCTATGCATCTAGATTCCAGAATGTTATTCAAAAACCCCGCTTTTTATTTCCTCTCACCTAAATATCACAAACAAAGACCTGTCATAAACATAATCCTTCTTCAACATGTCTAAACATCTTGGATGGCCTTGACTGTGCCCACAAGACTAAAATGGGGGAAAACGACAGATTGTTGAAATGGAAGCAGTGGTCAGAAAAAGGAACTGCTAGGCAATGTTATTAATATTCGTCAATAAACAATGGCAGTCACATGGTCAAAGTTGAAGTTGAATTTATATGACAAATTCCATGAACAAAAAGAAAAATATAGTGAATAATATAGTAGCAAATAGCAATTAAAGAAAACTGATAAGAGAACCAGTACAATATTTGCGATGATAGAAAAATTTAGGAGTAGCATTTACAAACAAAGAAGAAACAGATTCATACCATAGCAACTGTCTTTTGCGGCGTTCTGTAAAGCTGCCATCCAGGTATTTTTAAGCCAGTGCTCGAGAGGCCACCAAGTCTCTCTTGAGGTCGTTGGAACAAAGACATAGAATTGTCAGCCGCTCCAATTCCCAGCCATTGTTCCCCAGCATTGATAGATAATATGGCAGCAGAATGAATGGTTACATTCTTTACACATCTTATACCTCCTGATACAGAGCATAATAAATGCCATTACCAACACTCCAATGAGGCAGAGGGAAGGCTTGAATATAATTGGAGAAAACGAAAGGAACAACTATTCACTCTATTGTCATATTATGTGGGACTCTAGAAGTAAGCCACAGAAAACTGATATCAAGACTTTCTGGCACAACCAAAATGCCTAATTACGTTGGTTACGCATATAAGTATACGTAAAATATGTTAATAAAAACATATATTTCCTTAGAAGTAATATATGGAAAAGGAGAACAAATAATAGTAAATTTTTTTTAGAATGACTAGGAGTAATCCTTGGTATCCTATACAATTCAGCATACAACTATAATAATCACAAACCGAACAAACTAAAAATGTAATGCCCACAAATCATCAAGGATAGCTTAGCTGCACATACTATACTGCAGCAATTTTCACAGAATTTCCCAACTAAAATAAATGAATAAAATAAGACTTAGAAAAGCCAAACTTCCAGCAATTAGAAAATAAAAAAGAAACTTCAGTTACCAAGAAACTGTTACCACTCTTACCTTCCTCATTTTCCCAAAACCGGAGTAGCCCGTCAGTTGAACCTGAAAAATATTTCACATTCAGTCACATCTCAAACTACTCAAATTTTCCTTTTTCTCTTTTACTTTTCATTTGGGATGGAGTTGACCAGTCTGACAGATCAAAAGAAACAACTCCCCTTATCCACAAGGAGTTATCAGTTTGAGGATTCAACCCACGAGTTCAACCAGCTTAAGCACTTGGCCTTAAGGTAATGAAACACTAGGCCAGTATGGCACTCAAGATGAAGTCCTTGCTTTAAAGAAAGTATTTTCCACACTGAGAGAAAAATATAATCAGACTAAAAATAAAAAGCAAGTGCATAGCCGACCTGTTATTATTCCTCTGTCTGACATAGAATATTCAACACATAAAATTGGACCAGCATGGCAGGCTAGAACAGCATCGCATGTCCCTTGTGAAATAGACCAAACTCTTGCTGTCCAATCATCACTACCAGTAATCAGCGTGTCTCCAACCATTCTAATTGACCTGTATGGACACATGCTTACACAGCTAGTTAAAGTACTAACCATCAACACTGCAGAAATAAGAAAAATTCTACAGTTCTTCAACTTACCTGATCCATTTTGTATGCCCTAACAATTTGTGCATTTGCCTCCCAGCACGGATGTCCCAGATGTTTGCAACCCTGGGGAAACAAATATTGATGACATATACTTTTAGTTAATCAGTTAAAAGAATATATTTTTAGAAATCTGCAGCAGTAAAAAAATCTAAGTTTCAAATTACATACGCATCTCTACCACCAGCAGCTAATATTCCAGTGGAGTCATCATACTCCATGCATAGGACTGCACTAGAGCAACGGCCAACCGTTGCTACACAGGTATCAGTTCGAACATCCCACATCTTCACTGTTCCATCATGGGCAGCAGTCAGAACACGCTCACCAGACAGCATACAGACACAACTGACCTACAAAATTTTAAAAAAAAACAAGAGTTAAGTGTAGTTGTAGATATCAAGTTCATACTTTCCTCAAGTCTTTCCATCATACCACCTACCAGTGAGCTAAAAAGTTGTTACAATACTTACATTTGTGTGTGCATGCAAATGTACATGTAATATAAAGTTCAAGAAGACATTAACAAAAGCATTACCTCTAGAATAAAATAAAAAAGCAAATAACAGGAAAAAAGAAACATATTAAAAAGCAGACGATAACAAGAAAGTAAATACATTTTCCTAATGATCATAAATTTGTAAGAACCATCCATAAAAAAATGCAATAAGTAGACTGAGGGAACCTTCTCATATGAATATTATATTACTAATTACTTTAATTATGCAGCAGGGCATTTCTAGCTGTATGCTTCTCAAAAAACATAGCAGGAATGTTGAATGAGCAAACCTGCCCGTCGTGGCCCTTCAGTTCTTCTAAAAGCTGAGCTGTTTGCTTATCCCATACATTAACAGATTGATCATCAGATCCTGAAACTACCTTTCCTCGATCGGAACTTATAGCGCGAACAGTTCTGTATAGATTCCCAACAAAGGTAAGGAGGAAAAGAAAGATGATCTTAGGCAACTTCAAGCAACACAAACGATTGAGAAGCATGTTCATCAGCAAACTCTGAATTTTCACATAATTCTTAACAAAAAATGAGCCAGCCAAGGTACCTTGAATGCCCTTTTAAAGTTGCCCGAAGTTCAGAACCACGAATACTGGGATCCCAGATCTTAACCTGCATAATTTGTTTGAGAAACAATTAAGCGTCACCTATTTGAAACCTGCATAATAATATGGCAATGTTCTCCCCCCAAAATTTAACCTTCATGTTTCAGGCTTTTAAACAGAAAAAATTGAATGCATCAGCCAGTCCTAATTCTAACATATGCATTTTACAAAAGTTGACTTGCGGGGAAACATAAAGACAACATGATGTAGATGACTTTATGAGAAGCTACAAGGACTGCATAAACCTAGAATTATAGCTTAAGACTTTGTTTGAGAGCATTTCCAGCATGGTTCAGTATAGTATAGTATAATATGTCCAGTATAGTATGATATTATATGGTACAATATTGACAGTGTACCGTGTTTAGGAAGATGATATGGTATTGTAAGCTTTTTTTTTTATTTGATGGTTTGTTTTTGTTTAAACAGGTAAATGACCAGAATGCCCTCCAGTCTAGTATTTCATACATATTCATATTAAAATAAATTTTTTAGGCTGTAAATTATAAAACTAATTAAATGCATTTAAAAAACTAATAAGATTTTTAACAAATGCATATTTTATTCATATAAATAATTAAATTAATTAAATTTTATAACAAATTTAAGTGGTCATGCCACTCTTAAGAAAATAAGAAATATTAATAAAAATTCAATTAAATCAAGTGTATCGTTGGACTTGGGAAGAAATTAGAATAAGATTATAGATTTTGTAGATAGAAACGATTTAGTTGTAGGAAACCTATCTTGAGGAGTTTGGATAGGTTTAAACTAGTAGAATAAAAGTTCTAGTTATCTAAGGAACTCAAGTTGGTTATTTTCTATATCTATTTAAAGATGTAAATAGCTGTTAGATAAATAAGGATAATTATCATTTTTCTTCCAGACTTACTTCTGAAAATCTATATAGTATCAGAACTTAAGGCTCAACCATGAACTTCAAGACTGCAATGGTAGGATCAAGCACTTCTTCCGATGCCACCAATACTCTACCTCAACTGGAGCAGGAACCCAGTTAAGTCTTGTAAGTCTTCAACAGTCCGAAAGCTCCCTGCAAATCACCATTCATAAACTAAATGGAAAAATTTACCTTGAATGGTCCTAGTATGTTCGCTTAGTGATTGACGGCAAGGGGAAATTAGGGTATCTCAATGGGGAAGTAACAATGCCAGCAGAGAATGATTCCAAGTTTAGACAATAGCGGTATGAAAACTCTATGGCAACAGCATGGTTGATTAATTACATGGAGCCTAGGATTGGAAAACCATTTATTTTTTTGTCTACAGCCCGTGATGTGTGGGAAGCTGTCCAGGAAACCTATTTTGACCTAGATATGCTCAATTGTTTGAGCTAAACACACGTATGTGAAAGAAGCAGCAAAGAGATAACGATGTGACTACCTATTATAATGATATGATGGCGGTATGGCAGGAGCTCGACCTATTTGAGGAAGAAAAATGGGAAAACACAGATGATAGTACAAGATATCAAAAGAAAGTGGAGGAAAGTCGGGTATTTGTGTTCTTGACAGGTCTAAACAAGGATCTTGATGAAGTTAGAGGGCGTGTACTTAAGAGAAGACCTCTGCTCTCAATCTGAGAAGTCTTTGCGGAAGTAAGCCGGGAGGAAGCCCAAGAGTATGTGATGTTGAGGAACAGTAATGATGAAAATCATTCTAGCGATGGGTTTGCATTTGTAATTAGAAGCGGAGATTCCGAAGAAGAGAGGAACCGAGGGAAATCAAAGCTTTGGTGTGATCACTGTAAGAAACCATGACATACTCGAGATATTTGTTGGAAAATCCATGGGAAGCCACCAAACTGGAAGAGGAAAAGGAGGAGATTCCAAGGTAGGGGGAGATGGCAGAGCTCTTTAAGCAGGTCAAATTAGTAATGAACAAGAGTCGGCAAATCCAACAAGTCCTTTTCCTTTCGCAAATGAATAGTTAGAACAACTGTATAAAATGCTCCAAATCTCAAACCAACTCATTTTGTTCTTTAGCACAATCGGGTAACTTTATCTCCAAAGACCTCCTTTGTTCCAAACCAAAGAACTTTTGGATACTAGATTCAGGAGCCACTGATTATATGACTGGAATTTCGAGATTTTTTTCGTCATACGCTCCATGTGTAGGAAATCAGAAAGTGAGAATTGCAGATGTTTCCTTTGCCACAATTGCTGGAGGACAGTTCCAATTTCCTCTTCTCTAACTCTTCAAAATGTGCTTCATATCCTTAACTTATCATATAATCTTCTTTCTGTTAGCAAGCTTACACTTGATCATAACTGTCAAATTAATTTTTGGTCCTCTCATTGTGAATTTCAAGATTTAATCTCGGAGAGAACGATTGGGGGTGCTAAGCAAGATGGTGGTCTCTATATTTGGGATGATAAAGTTGGTATTGCAAGAGAGAAAAGTTGTTGCACTTCTGTCTCTAATGTTAATAGTAAGAATAAAATTATGTTATGAACTTATCGTTTAAGACACCCAAATTTTCAATATTTGAAAATCTTGTTTCCAAAATTATTTATGAATAAAATTATCGATTTGAAATGTGAATCTTGTGAATTGGCTAAGCACCATAGGGCTGTCTTTTCTCCTCAACCCTACAAGAGTTTTGAACTATTCATGCTAATACATAGTGATATCTAGGGCTCTTCTAGAATACCAACTCCTAGCGGCAAACGGTGGTTTATAACATTTATTGATGATCATACTAGAGTAACATGGGTATTCCTATTGAAAGAAAAATCTGAAGTAGTTGAGACATTCAAAAGGTTTTATAACATGGTAAAAACTCAATTTCAAACCAATATAAAATTTTTGAGAAGTGACAATGGTAGAGAATATTTTAATACCATTTTAGGGAGTTTTATGAATGAAAAAGGAGTAGTTCATCAAAGTTCTTGTAGTTACACCCCTCAACAAAACGGCATTGCCGAAAGAAAAAGACATCTTGAAGTTGCTAGGGCCATCAGCTTACAAAGTAAAGTTCCTAAATACCTATGGGGTGAAGCTGCACTTACAGCCACATATTTGATCAATAGACTACCCATCAATCATAAAACACCATTGCAACTTTTTTCCTCATATTTTCCATCAACCCATCTCACCCTAGACATCCCTTTAAAAATTTTTTACAGCATCGTGTTTGTTCACAATCATGACCCCAAAAAATCCAAACTTGATGCTAAAGCATCCAAATGCATTTTTGTTGGTTATCCCATACAAGGGTATAAATGCTTTGATCCTATCTCTAAAAAATATTTTGTCCATGGATGTAACTTCTTTGAAGGGCAGCCTTATCACAATAATAATCATCTTCAGGGGGAGAATATTGGAGAAAATGAAGATGATTTAATGGATAGCAACTTAGATGACTTGACACTCCGATTTGAAGATGAAATCAGTGGGGAGTTGGAGCAAAAGGAAGAAAGAAATACATAAGAAAGAGATGCCGAAATTAGCACAGAGGAAGGTATAAAGATAGATAAATAGAACCTGATGTAGCTGCCAAGGAGAAATAGAAAGAACGAGGTTTAAAGGGATAGTTTATTCAAGGGAGCATCAAGAACAAAAGAAGAGAGACGCCGTTCAGCAGCACCATCAAGAGTCTAACCAGGGACTCAATCCTAAAACTCAGTCAAGTATCCATACTGCTCCAAACTCTAGCCACAAAGGTAATTCCAAACCTTTTGCCACCACTTTTTTGCTGTTAGAAAAGGAACCAGATCATTTACAGCAAAGTACCCCTTTTCTAACTTCGTATCTTACAAGAATCTTTCTCCAAATTACTATGTTTTTGTCTTACAAATCTCAAGTACAAATATTCCTAGCAATATACAGGAGGCTTTAGTTGTTCCCAAGTGGAAGGAATCGGTTATGGAGGAGATGAGGCTTTAGAAAAGAATGGAACCTGGGAGATTGTTGATTTGATGAGTGGGAAGACTTTAGTTGGCTGCAAGTGGGTGTTTACAATTAAGTATAATGCTGATGGGTCAGTAGAAAGATGCAAGGCATGCTTGGTAGCTAAAGATTTCACACAGACATTTGGAGTGGACTATTCAAAAACATTCTTACCAATTGCTACGCTCAGCACAGTTCGGGTAATACTCTCACTAGCAACAAATTTAAATTAGCCCTTATTCCAGTCAGATGTGAAAAATGCTTTCTTAAATGGAGACTTGGAGGAATAAGTATATATGGAACCCCCACCAGGATTCAAAGAACAATTTGGGACCAAAGTGTGTAGACTAAAAAGATCACTATATGGTCTAAAACAATAACCAAGGGCTTGGTTTGAAAGGTTCACTAAATTTGTAAAAACCCAAAGATATGTCCAAGGTCAAGCGGATCACATTTTGTTTACCAAAAAATCAGAGAAAAACAAAATTGCAGCTCTTATAGTATATGTAGATGACATAATCATAACTGGAGATGATTTAGAAGAAATTGGGAGGCTGAAACATAGTCCTGGGAAGGAATTTGAAGGGAAGGATCTTGGGTAGCTTCAATACTTCCTTGGTATGGAGGTAGCTTGATCAAGGAAATGAATTGTAGTGTCTCAAAGGAAGTATATCCTTGATCTTTGAAGGAGACAGGCATGATTGGTTGCAAACCAAGTGCACACCTGTGGAGGCAAGAACAAAGCTAGGAAGCATGGAAAGGGGTACTCCAATAGATAGAGACATGTACCAAAGGTTAATAGGAAAGCTAATTTACTTGTGGCATACCAGGCCAGATATAGCCTTTGCAGTAAGCTTGGTGAGTCAATTTATGCACTCTCCCTATGAGGAACATCTAGATGCTGTTCATGGAATCCTGAAGTATCTAAAGGGAAGTCCAACAAAAGGGTTATTCTTTAAGAAAAATAAGGAGAGGAGCATTGAAATCTTCATTGATGTAGATTGGGCAACCTCAATTATAGATAGAAGATCGACTTATGGCTATTATACATTTTTATGGGGCAATCTTGTTACTTGGAAGTGTAAAAAATAAAATATAGTGGCAAAAAGTAGTGCAGAGGCAGAGTTCAGATCTATGGCACAAGGGGTATGTGAAGTCTTATATAAGGGTGTTCTCGGGCCGAGTTGGGTCAGATTTCACCCTAGCCCAAAGCCCGGCCCGAGAAAATTTCAGGCTTAAAAAATTAGCCCGAAGCCCGGCCCTAAAACCTAGTGGCCCAAGAGCATTCGGGCCACTCGGGTCACTCGGGCTGACGGGTCGGATTTTCGGGTTATTCATTATTTATTTAAAAATAATTAAATTAAAAAAAAGATAAAAGTCTCCATATGCTTCATCCAGAGCACCTGGAAACTATGAAAGTAAAATGATTTTACAATTTCAAAATTAATTAAATTACAAAATATAAATTAAAAAAACGGCTTGCAGATGCTTGCTTCGATGAAGCATCTACAAAACTTTGAAACTTAAACTACAATTACAATTTACAATTTTTCAAGCTTTGAGACTAAAACTAGTTATAAATTAATAATTTTCCAAGTATCTGCAAACTTTGAAACTAAATTTAAGTTACAAATTTACATCAAATTCAAAATTTGAAAATTGTAAAATACAAAAAATTGCAAATTTACAATAATAAACTACAAGAAAATCACTACATAACTAGTAACACTGAAACTGTAAATACAGAAATCACCACATAACATATCTTGAGGAGATGGTGATCGACAAGCAGAGTGGGAGAAAGAGAGAGATCGAGATTGATGAAGTGGGTGGCTGCAGGCTCTTGCACTCTTGGTTGTGCAAGAAAGATGCAAAGGAAAAGGTTGGCACTTGTTGTTAAATGTTGAAAGAAGAGAGAGATAGAGAGGAAGAAACTGAGATGAGATGAAAAAGGAAGAGAATGATGGAGGCACTGTCTTACTGAGAATGAGAGGAAAGATGAGATTAGGTTAGTATAATTTTAATATATAAATATATATTAATCTACGGGCCAGGCCGGGTTGGCCCAAAAAATTTAGCCAAACCCGACCCAAATTAAAATCGGGTTACATTAAGTAACCCGTAGCCCACCCTTTAAAATTAAAAACTCGGCCCACCAAGTCGGGCCGAACCAGGTTGGGCCAGGTCATTTGGGTTAGCAGACTTTATGAACAGCCCTAGTCCTATGGCTGAAACGGGTACTCGAAGAGTTGAACAGACCTGTGGAGTTTCCAATGAAGCTGTTTTTTGATAATAAAGCATCTATAAGCAATGCTCATAACCCAGTTCTACATGAGGAACTAAGCATATTGAAATTGACAAGCATTTTATTAAGGAAAAACTAGAAGGGATAATTTGTACTCCTTATGTATCAACATCTCAACAAATTGCAGATTTGTTCATTAAAGGGTTGTTAAGACAGCAATTTGAAGATCAGTTAAGCAAGGCATGATCAATTTTTTTGCACCAACTTAAGGGGGAGTGTAGATAGAATCGATTTAATTGTAGCAAACCTATCTTGAGGAGTTTGGATAGGTTTAAACTAATAGAATAAAAGTCCTAGTTATCTAAGGAACTCAAGTTAGTTATTTTCGATATGTATTTAAAGATGTAAACAATTGTTAGATAAATAAGGATAATAATCATTTTTCTTCCAAACTTACTTCTGAAAATCTATAGATTCCAATGGGTTTTTTGAGGATTTTGGGATTTAATTGAGCCTATTTTTGGCATAAAAAAATTGAACCACACCAACACTCCAAATTGGTGGTTCACTAAAATTGGTAGAAATTTCCATTTTCACACCATGAGAAAACATTAATCAATCATGAAAATAGAGTGAAAATGCTCCGAAATATGGTTCACCTCTGGACCATACAATACTAACCCATGAAAAATCCCACAGGAAATGCTCTCAAACACACTGTAAGTTTCATATAGGGCTTATTTGGAACATTATCAAGTACTTTCTGGTCTTTATAGTCCTACATCTACAAGTTTATTTCAATTACTTGGTTCACTATTTTACAATTTCAAGGCTCAAGAATTTTGTAATTTCCAATGGATAAAAGTTGTCTTTTGGGGGTGTTTTACATATTAACACAGAATCTTGATTAACATGGTATTCCTTTTGAGCTGAATTCTCAAAAGGACTCTTAGGAGTTCAAGTACTTGTAGGTTTGGAATTTTAGGTTTACAAAGGAGGAGGTGGAGGGACTCGGACTTTCGTATTTGTAAGTTGAGAGATGCACATGTACTAGGCCATGCCAGCAGATAAATTATCATTGAATAAATTCTAGCAGCTATGCTTCCTTGAATTGTGTGGTCTGTGATGCAAATTGCAATTCAATCCTGGGCAAGACATCCACGAGGCCTTGGTCCACGCCCACAGAATTCTAGATGTGAAGCTTAGAATCTTTTCTCATGTTTTCACTACAACCAGATCCAAAATACTGCATATTTACTCTATCGAGATCTTGTTTTCTCGCCTCTCCACATTTAACTATAAATTCATAGATTTCTTCTATATTTTCCTATGTAAATACCAATCAAGCAGTTCTATATCAGTATCGCTCAAACGACAAAAAACTACTCAAGGTTTTCTAAGACTTATTGGGACATGAAAATTGAATTTGAACTGCCAGAAATAAAATATACTTGAAAAATATTTACTCAGAGATGTGAATGTACCATACAATCTGTGCTTCCACTGATAAAGAATCCTGCATCTTCACGATCACCCACCAGATCCCATACCTCCCTTCTTGTTACACAGTGCAAAGCAGTAACAGCGCCACTGTGACCCCTTAGTACGCGGACATTGGTCTGAATTTTCTTTTGCCCAGCAGCAGATAAATCTGGTTTCCGAGGAGTCCCATTCTCACTCGCAGCTGAAACCCAAAAAGAAAAATAATGGTGAAAATATACAAGTTACATAATACTTTGTAATAGAAGTATCCACTTTTATCAAAATGCAAACCTGGACTACGACCACGAGCGAAAGAGTTTACTCTTGATGAGTCTCTGCTAAACATGCTCTGAACCCAGCTCCTGCCAATACCAGAGGCCTCAGCAGGTTGCTGATTCTCATCTGTAACATCATTAGGACGTGGGGAAGACAATCCATGAGGTGAAATTGATTGGGCCTTAACAGATGAGATTCCCCAGTATCGAATACGAAGTTGCTGGGCATGTGACAAAAATCCTCTAAGTTTTATCTGAAACACAAACCAAAGTAAAGTTCAATTGCACTAAATTAGATGAGCAAGAGGGCAGGGAATAAAAAAGGAGGCAGGATATCAATTACAATTATATTTATGAAAAACTTTACGTCATCCTCAAATCCATATTTCATTAGAAACATATCACTAATGAACAATAAAATGAGAAGCATCAGAAGAAAAGAACCCAAGAAAATGAAGAATTTCAAAGCAATGCTTAAATACCAATATATAATAAATATATATATTCTCATAGATCTGTGAGCTCAGAAGATAGAAAAATTCCCTCATCGGACAGGTGATGATTAAAGCATAGGAAAAAGAATCATCAGTTAACATAAGAGCGGGGATTCAGATGTCAATCTCCTTTTGTCTAGACATCATGAAATGGTTCTCTTGTGAGCATATACATGAGAAAATTTATAAGGCAGGGATATAATTTAAAATAGATTTTGTTCAAGATATCCATAAATAGTTAAAAACAATTGTATAATACACTCGACCATTAAACAAATTGTTGCAAAAAAATGTCAAAATATGGTTGTTTAAAAGTATTTACAAGGCAGGCAAAAGAAAAAAAATTAATAAAAAATGGCGGTCAAAAGAGTTGATGTGTTGTCCGCCAGTTAAACTGGTGGACACACAAAAAAGTGAAAGAAAGAGGTGCAGTTTGGTTAGCCCTCATAAAAAATAAAAAAAAAAATTCAAGAAAAAGTAATCTCACTGCACAAAATACAGCTTTGTCAAACTTAAATCTCAAGGTTTAATCTTATATTATTGCATTTGTTATCGTTTTCTTTGAATAACATCTATCTCATCAATAAATGAAATCATCTAACTTAATCCAATCATTTGTAATGTCCTATCTCCTTTCATTAATCAATTAATTATGTTAATTAAGTTATATATTTATATCCCTATAAGTACGCATGATGTTTGGACACACACACACACTAATTGCTTAGTAGTAACAATAACATAAACAAATGGTACTTTCAAATAATTTATAGCTTCTAAATTACTCTCTGGTTAGTAACTTAGTTTTCTACTTTTTAACTGTATTCTACCACAAATAAACTAATTTTATTAAATCACATAATCATGAATTTGTATAAGTATTCAAATTTTTTAGATTTTTTTTCAAATTTAGGAAAAAGGTGCTAAGATATGCCAACTTTGCATTATTTGGTTCACCCTCTTGATCCAGTTAAAAGCCATTAGTCTTTCCCCGTTAAATGTAACAATGATTCTGGGATATCACTTCCCAATGTAATGGACTCTTGTTTTTACTACAACAATGATAGCTTGAATACAATATACGCTCCTGGATGTAACATTGCTGAAATAACAAAAGATTTTTGGAAAATCTTTATTTTAAAATTTCATAACAATAAAAAATATATTGATACCTAAAGATTTGCCATTGAATTTGGGTTCTTAAAGTGTTTCTACCACATATATATGCTTTTTCTTTTGTCTAGTTATATAAACACCTACATGAATGAGAAATTAACCAATGTTATAAAATCAAATAGCATCAAGATTGAATGACTCAAGTAAAAAAATACAGAGACCTCAGAAACTGACCTGGTTGAAAAATCTATAAAACCAGTATGCTTGGACTGAAGGCCAGAAAGAGGTGCTACTATAAACCAAAAAACTTAAAAGACATAATCAAACGCTAACTGAACAGGAGTTAACTTACAAGCTGCTTGTATCCAATATTGTTCCTCTCCGCCATAGTCTCAACCATATACCAAGCATCAGTATCAGGAAGTCCCAATCCAGCCTTAACAATGGCATTGAATAAGATCAAAACAAGTCAAGTTTGGTAGGAAAAGAAAACAGGTGACATAGGAATAAGTGCATGAAAAAGAACACCACCATGTGAGATGCCACCAGAATTAGTTGTTCTGTGACTAAAGCAGCATAATTGGTTGACCTGACACATAAACAGATGAGCATAATAGATAAGTATTACTTTAGAAATTAGCAACTTGTCATAGCACAGAAGTGAAGCATTCCTATAAATAAAAAGGGACCGCGGTTATAGTCATCTGTAATTCTCTATGGAGGATTCTTCTAAGTAGGAAAATGTAGAATTCATTTCTTAGTTTCTTCCTACTTAGAAATCCAAGTCTTTACCAATTCTAAAATTAGTTTGCATCTATAAATACACACTCATGAGACTTCATTTACCTGAAGAATAGATTACAGAGAATTATTTCTAAGATTTCCAATAATCATCATTCTTTGGACAATAAAATGCAATTCTAAGTTTCTAACTCTTAGAAGTGACACTGAAGTGTAATGTTAAGAGTTTTTTTTTATCCCTGAACTATCTTTTACATATTTGATAAAATGCTTCAAAGAAAAATTCTTTTCTTTTGCATTTTTTTGTCTATTTTTTTCAATTTATATTTCTTGAATTGATATACATCATTTCTTTTGAATTGTGTTTGTTTCATTTTGATTTGTATTTGTATCGTTTGTTTGTATATAACGACTGAAATACAATATATCCGAAACATATACACAACATATGTATTATAATTAACTAAAATATAAAGGCTGAAAGTAATATATATACTATAGTTAAACAAAATATAAAGGTTGTACAACATATAAAGGCTTGAAGACAACATATACATGACATATCCACAATATATACATAACATAAAGACTGAAACACAACATATCTACAATATATACACAACACATCTGCAATATATATACTATCATTAACCAACATATAATAGTTGGAAGACAATATATTTGTAACATATACACTATAATTAAGCAGCATATAAAAGTTGTACGACATAAAAGGCTTGAACACAATATATCTACAATATAAACACAATATATACACTATAATTAACCAACATATAAAGGCTGGTAGACAACATATACATAACATATCCGTAACACATATATAACATAAAAGTTAAAACACAATATATCTGCAACATATACACAACATATAAAATGATATTTTTTGATAAATTACACGTGGGGAGAGAGAACGGCTAGACTCGAACCCGAGACCTAAGTAGGAGCAACACATGCTCTTGGCCACCAGGCTACATCTTGGTAGTTATAAAATGATGTTATTAAAGTTATTTTTTTGTGACTTTTTTTAAAATATTATTTTTTCTTAAAATTATTATTTTACAAAATATATTAGAAATAAATTCAGTTTTTATATTTTTTTTGAAGAATTTATATGCATAACATATCTATAACATATACATAAAATATATAAATCATAAAAATAACATAACTTTTTGTGGGATATGGAGCACAGGATTTTTGTAATTTTATAAGTTTTTTGCGTAAATTTGAATTTTTTTTTTTTTGTAACTACCGTATTTTTTAAAAGATTTTTGCTTTTGCAGGTAGTTTTAAAAAATTCCAGAAACAGCTGGAGTGGCATGTGATTGTCAACTAACTCTATTCTGGTCGGTTAAGAATTTATTACCAAATTTTTAGGAAAACACAGCTCAATTAATTCTCCTTTGGTGCAAACCCATCTAAACCAAGGTTACAACTTTACACAAAATAACTAAAAAATGCTGACAAGCACCTGGTTAACCATTTACAGAAAGCAGGCAAAAACTTTATCCAAAGAGCAAGTAACATACAACATAGAGCATTAATTAACTTCACAATTGATTATTGTCACAGCAAGTTGTGAAAAACACAATATTAATTTTTTTCATGTAACACCATGCAGTCAAACAGGAAGAGGCTCTTTGTTGGATAGAGAAAAGTAGAAATAAATGAATAACAATGAAATAATTATAGTAGTAAACCGCAACAAAAGAAAATTAGCAAATAATTAAATAACAAGAATGTAGTGAAAGTATGATATTAACAGTGTGCATTCTTACTTGTTTGAAGAATTCTCCACAAGATGGTCAAAGTAGCCTTCCCAGAACCTGCAGCTCAAAATGGAACAAAAAGAGGATCAAAATCAACAATTTACTAAATTCAAAGAATCTGAAAATCCAAAATGAGCAAGTTCGTAAACTGAAATTAAAGAAGTAGATCCATCTTTTATAAAGAAAAGTGACAGGTAGCAGGGAAAGATTGAAAAAGAAAGTCAATGACCACTAAAATCCTGCAAGATAACCAATAACATGTACCGCAGCTCCTCCCATATGGATAGTGAAATTAAATGTCGCTGGACATAATCAGAAACATTATTAGCATCCTTTTTATACATCTCAGCAGATACTTCAAGGGCATCTCTAATGGTTGACACATCATTCCGTGATGTTGCACGATTAATTGCTGTTTTAAGCTGAAATTGCACATGAACCAAGTTTAGAGAATCAAGATAAATCAAGATTAGACATCAAAGACGAGGGCAAGTGTAAAAAAAATGCTGAAACAGCAATGAACTGAGGGTGGGAAAAATGGAATCATTAAATTCACTAGAAAAACGGAATCACTGTATTCAATATAAACATTACAATTTTAAAGACAAGGCAATTTCCCATTTTTAGCATTTCAGCATTCCACCCCAATAAAAATTATTTTATATGAAAACATATCCTAGTTATGACATCTACCCTACCAATTCTTTTACTGCAATAAACTGCTCATCAGTCAACTGACAGTGCCATCCCTGCAAGTATAAATCCAGCCAAAAGTTAGCTCAGTCCTAAATGCAACAAGTATTCTACTAGTTCATTCTTTTCATGCTGACATACCGAGTGTATATGCTCCCTTATACATTCAACAAACCCACTGCCACCAATCCCCTCTGCATCAGATTCAATCAGTGCTGCAATACCAATAATTGCACTTATTAATTTGCTTAACATTTTTTTGTTTAAGTAAACTGAATTTACAACTGACAAATATACAGAGAAGTTTGATGTTTTAGTGATCTGGTATAACATACCAAGGATTGTGCCATATTCAAATGAAGAAAGCGGATCATCAGTAGGTCCCAGTTTCAGAAGACGCAGCCATAGACCCTGTAAAACAATCAAAACTACAATACTTAAGACCAGGACTACAACTACGCTTGAACAAATTCAGAACCACTATGAACATCATGTTTGCGAAATTATATTTTGTTTTTCATGTTGGCAAAGCACAGAATAAGAGAGGAGACTAACCACCGAGATTCCTCCAATTTTTTAATACTCCTTGGTAATACATTGCATGCATGCATGGTCTATGAATTTATTGCACGCATGAAAGGTGAAAGACTAATTTTAGCTTCACTAAAATCACATTATTTGTATAACTTATTAAAATGATGAGAGAGAAGAGAAAATCATGTGGTGGTTGAAAGCATGGTAGAATACCATGCTTGTCACTTAAGTTGATTCCCATTCATGGTAAAGCATGAAAAAAAGATGATCCAGTTGACCAAAATGGACAAAATGTCAATCTCCCCCAGCTAGAAAGTTCAAATGTTGGAATGCACTAATTTGAAGCAATTTTAAGTACCAAATTAACAACACTGACATATTACTTCAGAAAAATTTCTCAATATTGAAAACCAACTTTTCCTTTATAATTATAGATTCAACAGACTGTAGTAAATAGCTATATTTGATATCTTGTTTGCACAATTGAGCATAAGCAATTAGGTTTAAAGCAATCTTTTATCACTATTTAGTCTTTTTGCCGGAAAGTCAAAACTAGTCCACAAGTTATATTAGAATGAAATTGAAGGTTAAAACTTAAAACCAACAACAAACATATTAGAAGTCAAGGTTTTGTAATCATTGATCGTTCAAATACAAGATCTCGAAGCACAAACAAATAACTACCAAATAAATATCACTCCAGCTAGGTGATGTCTGGCATTCTTATGCTTTCTGTTTGTTTGGGGAAAATGACTTGCTAGTGGAAAACAAAAACTACATTCTTAAAAAATTACTTGTTACATAGTTTGGCTATAATGCTAAAGACCAACTGAAAATTATCTTATGATTTCTGGAATGCACATGAAAAATATAGAAATTCCTTCAGTGAAACAAAAATTACAAGAGAAAAAGGACAAAACTGCAGCTTTCAACAAGGAGAAGCAGCAACCAACAGCAAGCAATGAAGGATATGATGATCAGCAATAATTGATGATCTAGTGGATATGTGCCTTCCCATTTTGTTCAAATTGAATAATTTTTCAAATAGTTTCCAAGTAAAATTTGTTCTCTACTATTCTCCTTTGATAATTCCACATTTTCAGACTGAAAGTTACACGCTTTTTTGTAACTATCACTACAAATATATCACTACCGTTGACCCTGCCATCACCACTAGGCATTGAATACCATGACCAGCACTATTGCCAACATTATGACCACCATCCATAAACCATTAGCACCAACACCGTCAGCATTCTCACTGTTATCATAACTGCCACTGAAACCACCAACATGACCATCACAATCATAGGAACAGCTATTTCCCCCTAATCATTTATTATTGTAAATGTTACTTCACATTCCTCATTTAACATCCCCAATTGAGTACAACCTTGTGACAAACTTACTGGATTTCAATAGAATTTTAATAGAAATTTGCTTGATTATTCTCTCAAGCTGATTGGGTTTAAAGAGAGTGAAGTATCTCACAAATTTGAAAATAAATTCCTAAATTACAGCCCTAATTGATACCCATTGTCTCCTAATTATGGCTAACAATTACAGCCTTAATTGGCTCCCTAATTGATGCCTAATTTGTCTCCTAATTATGGTTGTTTGTCTTCTAATTATGGCTGATAATTACAGCCTTAATTAGCTCCCAAATTGATGATTATTTACAGCTATCTTACAGCAGTATAGTCAATTAATTACAATAGTATACTAACATCCCCCCTCAAATTGATGTTGGGCAAGCATCAATTTGCCCACGAAAAATTGATGACGCTTTCTTGTTATAGATTTTGTGAACACATCAGCAATTTGAAGAGCAGTGGAGACATGTGGAAGAGAAATGACACCAGTATCTACAGCCTTTCGAATAGAATAACAGCCGACTTCGATATGTTTGATACGTTCATGAAAAACTGAATTTATAGCAATTTGTATGGCACTAGTGTTGTAAGCATGCAGAGGAGTAGAATGAGGCTGAGGAAATCCAATTTCAGCAAGTAACCCACGTAACCAAACAATCTCTGAGCAAGCAGCGGATATAGCCCGATATCCAGACTCAATAGAAGATTTTGAAACACGGTCTTGTTTCTTACTTTTCCAAGATATCAAAGAATTGCCAAGAAACATACACCAACCTGTTATAGAACGTCGAGTGTCTGGAAAACCGGCCCAATCAGCATCACTATAAGCAATAAGGCTTAAGGGAGAGCCAGTAGGAAAGAATAAACCCCGAGAAGATGTGCCAAGGAGATAGCGAATGATTCGACGAACTGCCACCAAATGTAAGTGACGTGGAGTACTCATTAATTGACTGACTTGCTGAACTGCAAAAGAAATATCGGGCCTTGTAATAGTCAGATAATTCAAACTGCCAACTAATTGCCGATAAGGAGATGGATCAGGAAGAAGATCTCCGTCTTGACTACGATACTTGACATTTAATTCCAAAGGAGTATCAACTGGGGATGAATCTTGCCTGCTGAAGTAATCAAATCTGTAGTATATTTGTGTTGATGCAAAAATATCCTAGAAGAATCATAGTGAACTTCCAACCCTAAGAAATATGTAAGTGGACCAAGATCCTTCATTTTAAAAGAAGTTTGAAGAGATTGTTGGAGATTGAGAATCGTTGATGTATTAGTGCCAGTGATAATAATGCCATCTACATAAACAAGGAGTAGGACAAAACCAGCAGAACTCTTGTGAAGGAACAAAGAGGAGTCATATTTACTTTGCACAAATGAGAATTGAAGTAAGGTAGATCGAAACTTGTCAAACTAGGCACGTGGAGCTTGTTTGAGTCCATACAAAGATCTTTTTAACTTACACACATGTGTTGAAGGTGAGGAAGTCAAACCCGGTGATAGTGTCATATAAATATCTTCTTTAAGATCACCATGAAGAAAAGCATTTTTGACATCCATTTGATGAAGAGGCCAACCTTGAGAAGCAGCAACTGCAATAATTGTACGAACGGTAGTCATTTTTGCAACTGGAGCAAAGGTCTCCTCATAGTCCACTCCGTACTCTTGCTTATTGCCAAGAGCAACCAATCGGGCCTTATATCGATCCAAAGTTCCATCAGAACGAAGCTTGACTGAAAAAACCTATTTACATCCAATGGGCTTAACATTTGGAGGGCAAGGAAGAATTTCCCATGTATGATTATCGTGAAGAGCTTGAAGTTCGTCCTGCATTGCTTTTTGCCAACATTCATTCTTGGAGGCTTGTGAGTAACAAGATGGAACAGAAATATCAGATAAAGTGGCAGAATATCCAGAAGCATGATCAGAAAAACCATACCGTCTTGGAGGTCGAGATACTTTGGTAGATCGACGAAGAGTAGATTCAAGAGAATCAGACATAGATGATGGATCAGTCTCGGGAAGGGGCACCATTGGTTGGCATCTTTCATACACAAATCCAGGTTTAAACCAAGTAGGAACAATTGGTAAATCCTCAAAAATTGGAAGAATAGGAGAAGTAGAAGAAGACTCAGCAAGATTAGGAAAGAAATATTGATGCTCAAAGAAAATAATATTTCGAGAAACACGAAATTTGTTAGAAGTTGAATCATAGCAAACAAAAACCTTTTGAGAAGAATTATAACCCATAAATGCACATTTAATAGATTGAGCTGAAAGTTTATGACGTTCATGAGAAGGTAGATGAACAAAACAAACACAACCAAATGTGTGTAAATCATGATAATTAGGATATTGATGATATAGACGAAAATATGGGGAGTTAAGATTTAATACCTGAGAAGGCATTCGATTAATGAGATAAGTTGCAGTAGATAAGGCTTCAACCCAAAACTTAGATGGAACAGAAGATTCAATTAACAAAGTTCGGGTTACATCTAACAGATGACGATTTTTACGCTCAGCAACTCCATTTTGTTGTGGTGTATAAGGACATGAATGTTGCAAGACAATGCCTTTCTCACGTAGAAAATTTTGAAATTCATGAGACATATTCTCCTCCAGAATCAGATCGTAATACTTTAATACAAGTAGAAAACTGAGTCTCAACATAGGCCAAAAAGGTCTTGAAAACAGAATATACATCAGATTTAGAATGAAGGAAGTATACCCATGTATATCTACTGTAATCATCAATAAATGTCAAAGTACTTGTACTGAGCATGAGAAATAACATGAGTAATGTCCTAGACATCACTATGAATTATATCAAAACATTTGACAGCACGACTACCATTGGAAGGAAAAGGAAGAGTTTTGCTTTTACCGAGTTTCATGAGGAACAATCAAAAGAAACTTTAGCAAGGAATTCTTTATTGCCCAAGAAACCAGAATTCGATAAATGAGACAAAATAACAGGATTATGATGACCTAAACGTCTATGTCATAGTTCACTCTTACTAATAACAGTAGTACAAAATGAAGAAATACGAGGAACGGAAAATAGAAGCGGAAATAGTCTCCCAACTTTAGGCCCCTTCGCGATTACTGTCCCCGATGCCTAATCCTGCACAAGACAACCATTACGAGAGAAATGCACATCATAATTGTTATCTACTAACTGACCAACAGAAATAAGCTTAGTTGAGAGCTTTGGAGATATAAAAACGTTGTTGAAACATGGTTTAAGATCTCCAATCTCAGTAATAGGTATTGTACTACCATTTGCAATCTGAATTTCAATTGAACCATGATACTTGCGAACATTGTTAAGCATGCTAGATGTGTTTGCCATATGATTTGAGGCAGTAGAATCAACAAGCCAAAGTTGAGAGGGGGAGGTACTTTTACCTTGTAGTCCTAAGGCGGAGAAGGCTAAAATAATCATTTGTTGCACCATATCCGGAGTAAGAACCACAGGTTTAGCAGCAGAAGAGGAAGTTGTAGAAACTGTTGGAGCAGCAAAATGAGTGGAATTATTTGTTGCAATTGGGGCAACATTCGCTTTTCGGTTTTGAGGCCGTGTAGGACACTCCTTTATGACATGTCCTGACTGTTTGCAATAATTACATAATTTCTTTCCATAATTGGCAGCAATATGCCCATAATCTTTGCAGGAATAACACTGAATTTTGATCATATCCCGACCCTTTTTCTCTTCCTTGGGCAGCAAAAGCAACCTTGATAGTATTTTCTTGTTGGAGAGAGTTTTGAGTGAGAAGACGTTCTTCGCGAAGTAATTCGCCAAAACAAACATCTAAAGAAGGTGAAGAAACACGACTCATTAAACTTGAGCGAAGTGTCTCAAATTTAGACCTCAACTTCATTAAGACTTGATCTCTTTTGTTTTGCTCATAAATTTCTTGAATTACAGAGAGAGATGCTGCATGTATTTTAGCATAAATAGTGTCAGTAAACTCAGCCCATAAATTCTGAAAACCAAAATAATATTCTTGAATGGAGAGATTTCCTTGGGAATAATTAGCAATATCACTCTCCAATTGAAAACGTCGTGCAACATTGTCTTGATTGTAGACCTTTTTTAAGTAATCCCACATGACTTTTGCAGTTTTAGAAGACCTCAGATTAGGAGCAATAAGAGGGTCGACTGACCCCAAAATCCATATCATTACTCTTGCATCTTTAACTTTCCAGTGAAGCAACTCCTTATCATCTTTAGGAGATGGATCACTTCCATCTATATGGCCCAATAGTTCTTTTCCTGTAACAAAGAGCTGGAACTGAAATTCCCATGAAGAGTAATTTTTCCGGTGAAACGAACATGAAAACTCTCAACTGCGTTTGAAGTGGCCATCTCGAATAGCATAAGGAGACCAGAAATGCAAAATTAACAACAACAAAACCAGGAGCAGGTCAACCAGAAGCAGCAAACCCACCAAGACGAAAATCCTACAGCCAAAAAGTTGCAGGATAGAAAAAGTCCACCAGAATCTCTTCTAAAGCAAGAGAACCTCCAAATAGAAATTCAGAATTTCTATGACCGAGAGTTCATCAAAGATATGAACTAAACAAGGAACCAGAAGTAAAAGTAGCAGCAGAAATAGAAGCTGCAGAATCAAAGGCAGCATAACCTGCACTTTGTTCTTCAAAAGAAAACAAAGCTGAAACTCATAAAAGAACAGCTCTAAAATTGTCTAACCATGGCTCTGATACCATGACAAACTTACTGGATTTCAATAGAATTTTAATAAAAATTTGCTTGATTATTCTCTCAAGCTGATTGGGATTAAATAGACTGAAGTATCTCACAAATTTGAAAATAAATTCCTAAATTACAACCCTAATTGATGCCCATTGTCTCTTAATTATGGCTGACAATTACAGCCTTAATTGGCTCCCTAATTGATGCCTAATTTGTCTCCTAATTACGGTTGTTTGTCTTCTAATTATGGCTGTTTGTCTTCTAATTATGGCTGATAATTACAGCCTTAATTAGCTCCCTAATTGATGGTTATTTACAGCTATCTTACAGCAATATAATCAATTAATTACAATAGTATACTAACACCTTGTTAACTTAAAAGATATCAAAGAATAGAAAGTTAAGAAAGTTAAATGCATTTTCAAGTTCTCAAATATGGAAATGGAAAGAGAAACTTGGTTTTTGAACAACTAAATAGGTCATTAGTTTTCCATTTGACCATTTAAGATCACATATCTATCCAGGACTCAATTACATTCACAATTACATTCACAATTACATTCACAGGAAAAGAATGAAAAAAGAGTTTTACCTGCAGCTTAACTTTAATGTCCAAAACCATCCGCTCTCTTTCTGCCTGCAAAATATCGGTACCTTTTATACAAGAGGGTTCTAAAATTTTAATCATACAGCTACTATTCTATCATGAACATGGTAAAAAAGAACTTACAGCTCTCTCAATTGGACTAAGAGCGTCCTTACCCACTTGAACAGATGGTGAGCTGGTAAAGAAATAAAAATAAATTGACCATAGTATCAGGGACTAAGCTAAATCCAGTCATCAGGATTAAGATACAGCTCTGCAGGACACAAACAACATAACATATCAAAAAATAAAACTATACCTAGGAGCATGCTTTATGTACTCAAAAGCTCCACTAGCTGCTGCAAGAATCTGCTTCCTCTTCTCCTCTTGCTCTTCAGATCTAATGTTTGAAGGAAACCTATCATATGTATATTTGGCACCTGATCCTGGAAGACAGTAAACAAGATTTTAGAAAAAAAAAATCATAACAAAAATTTTTTTTTACCAGAAACACTTGTTATCCATTTGACACTTTGATAAAGATACTCTCAACATCTCAAATTTACCTGAAGTTCCAACATCTTGATCTGATATGGTTATAATCTCAGGTTCTACCAATGATGAGGGAAAAATTGAAATAGGATTTTGACCCCTTCCAATTGCATCTTGTAACTTGTCTAGGAGATTAATATTGTTTTCATCAGAACCTACACCTCTCTCCAGATAATCCAAGAAACCAAGAGAATCTAGAAACTGTGTTATCTGCAAACCAAAAAAAAAAATGTAGTCCATTGAGAAACATCTTATAAGAAAGCACATAATAGTGAGGATATGAAAGATAAAATAGAAAGCAGAAATATATAACTTAACAATACACAACTGATTAGAATAGCTTATTAAAAGTTGCTAGTCAGAGCAAATGATAAAGGGAAAACGAAAAAGTACCATGGGCTCTGGCGGCTGGTTTGTTGATCGAGAGCGCTTTTTCAAGAATGCTTGATTGTTGAAGACATTTGTTGCACTATTATCCTACCAATTTTTCTAGACAATTAAATTGCATGGAGACTACAATGAAATCTTTACAAACATCCATACAATAAGTAAGTTGTGAAATATCCATACAATAAAATTGCGGTAGCCACCTAAAATCGATGCAAAGAACTTTAAGAATATTAACCTGCCAATAATACACAAATATCAATGTACTAAAATAAAACCAAGAATCATGAAAAAATAAGGCAATGCTGTATTCTTTATGTGATGGAAACATCAGCAATAGCACACTGAAATGATGATACAGATAATACATAAGCATCAAGTGAGCACCAATCCAAATAGGTTTGGCTATGAACAACAAGAACATGGATGCATTAATAGGGAAGATTGACTATATATAAATTGCAATAGCAAAAAATACCAAAAATGGCATGGCCGTAAGTGTCAAGATGGAATTAGCATCAATAAAATAAAAAATATATATAGTAGAGAAAAAGAATTTGATATAGCTGATCCCAACATCATTCAAAGAAATAGGAGGAAGAAAGAAACCAACCAGATATTATCTGTAATTAAGGTGCAGGACAACAATGAAATTAACCACCAATCACCTAGAACATAATCACAAGAAACAAGCACAAATAGTATCTGATTAACATCGCTCGAGTAAATGTCTTTAAGTTTCTCATATTTCCAATTAAATATATTAAAAGAAATCCTCCTTTTCTGTAGGGAAATAAAATAACAACTTAGACCACCTTTCATATTTAGAAATAGAAGAAGCAATCTGCATTTTGCATAAGACAAGAATGTGACAAGAATTTTTCAGAACAATTTAACAAAAACCATAAGCTAAGGAACACAATAAGTACTTCACAAATATTTCATGTTCATCCAAATATCACCTAAGTTGGAAGTCATGATCCTCTCCCCAAGGTTTGTTGCAACATTTAGAATATTCAGAAGAACAGAATGCACCAGCCTTCATTTGATCTATCTCCATGACATTGGGGAACAATAATTTTAGTATCTCACCACGCAAAGAACTTAATTCTGGCTCTGGGATAGGGGGGATTTCCTCTGTTGTGCTGATTCGATTATACTCAAGGTCCACAACAACTACCTACAACAGAACAAAAGAGGGAAAAAAAAAACAACATTTAGACATCTAAAGAATTTTAATACAAAACAATATGCATATTTGTGAGATATTATGTATGTCTGAATTTTCAACATAATACTTCCAAAGTATTTCATCATGATTATAGAATTTAAAAGCCAAAACAAACAGGAAATATGAATTCATAATATCATGACATGAACAAATAAAGTCCGTAAATAATATGACCAGGTAAATACTATTTAAGCTTAAAGAGGCCATGAAATTTAGGCTTTAAAGAAGCTAGCAATCAACATGATTCATGCAAGGAGAGAAGCCTTATTAATGTACACGAATAGGCATTTTATACTGCCTCTGAATGCCACACTCATAATAAGGACCACTATTAAGGATAAATTCAGACAGCTCAGCAGCTAAATATAGAAATGCCCAGCACAAAATGGATTGACAAATATTAGAAGAACAATAGAACCTAAGTATCAAATATTCACGGATGAAAGGAACAATTAATCCTGCACTGGAAAGACTTCATATCATGTGCTTTGCATTCTAATAGGCATGTTGCAAAATTCCGTGTCATAAATGTGAAGCAGGCTGTAACATGTAAAAAAAGCACCTGACTATTTCCAAAATAATTAAACAATTTCTGCAAGAGCCTGCTGTCTGGTTTAGCAAAGAGAATCAGAGGCAACTTTAAAGGTTTTCCAACATTCCAAGTAGTTAAGTCATCCCTCACAAAAATGTGTTAATAAAAGAACCATCGCCAATCACCAAAGGAAACAACACTGACATGAAAAGCAGTTACAAAGGCATAATGAAATATTGCAAACACACAAACAAATTTTACTTAAAAAAAATGAACGAGTATGAAAAATAAATGCCAAAGCTTAAGCATAAAACTTACACCGTCCATTGCAAGATTAGAAGTGTCAACCCCAGAATGGAGACCCATCATATATGGTGTAGGAGCATCAATATAGTCTACTCCACTGAAAAATAGTAATGGAATGTAGACATGCTTCAGCACAACAAACATAAAACAATTAGATGACAATAAGACATGAGAACAGCGCTAGCCTACATAGTGTGAAAGCAACTGCAATTTCCAGAAACAGAATATTAAATGTAGAACATAGTAATACAAAAATAAAGATTCAATTATAGCCTGATAACAAAGTGAAGGACTTCCAAATATTTTGAACCTACCTGCCACCTGAAAGGGTAAATTAAATGGCATATGGCCTCTGATGCTAGAGTTAAAATAGAATACCTGAAAAAAAACAGGATAAAGTTACTACCTTTTACACAATTCCAGAATTAAAGCTATCTATGAAGTTATAATAACCTATAATGCCAAAAGACTCAAACTATTAGAAGAATTACTACAAATTAATTCTGGTAATTGTTGCTCATGATCAGACAACATGGCCAATGCAACATTTTCACTGGTATTGACACTCAAAACTGAAGCATTTTCACTTGTATTCATATTAGTACAGTGGCTCAATGCAACAAGAATATATATATATATATATATAAACAATGGCATGAAAGATATTAAAACTTGGAGAACTCTGGGCAAAAAAGAAAAAAAGTTATCAACAAAACTATGAGAGCCATGTTTAATAGAAACAATTGCTCAGGAAAAATGGACTACTTTTACACAACAACAACAACTAAGCCTTAGTCCCAAACAAGTTGGGGTCGGCTGTATGGATCATCAACAAAATAAGCTCAAAAGACACCAAAAAAGATACTCCAGCCTTAGGCCCCTTCCAAGACACGGATTTTACGTCTCCATTCAAGTCTGTCATTAATCAAATCCGCATCAAGATCTAAGGCACGTAAGTCTCTTGCTATCACCTCATTCTACACAGTTCTAGGTCTTCCACGACCTCTAGCCCCCTCAATCAACAAATTCTCACACTTACGAACCGCAACATTAGGAGGTCTTCTTAAAACATGCCCATACCATCTAAGTCTTCCTTCCCTCACCTTATCTCCAACATCCTCTACTTGGACTTTTTGTCGAATATGAACATTCTTAATTTTGTCCAGTCTGGTATGTCCACACATCCATCTTAGCATCCTCATTTCTGCCACACTCATCTTATGCAAATGTTGTCCCGTTGGTGCCCAACACTCACTACCATAGAGCATCGCAGGTCTAACAACCGTCCTATAGAATTTACCTTTCACTTTCAGAGGTATTTTCTTATCACATAGAACCCCAGTCGCACTCTTCCACTTCAACCACCCTACCTGTATTCTGTGAGCCACATCTTCATCTATACGGCCATCATTCTGGAACACCGAACCCAAATATTTGAACTGCTTAGTTTTAGGAACCAAAACTCCATCCAACTTAACCTCATGTTCCTGCTTCTTTCTTAGACTGAACTCACAGTGCATATATTTCGTTTTACTCCTACTTAACTTAAAACTCTTGTCCTCGAGGGTTTTTCTCCACACTTCCAACTTACGGTTTACACCAGCACTAATCTCATCAATTAAAATAATGTCATCAGCAAACAACATACACCAAGGAACATCGTCTTGTATGCTTCTGGTTAGCTCGTCCATAACCAGGGTAAATAAATATGGATTCATGGCCGAACCTTGATGCAATCCGGTAGTAATGGGGAAAGCCTCAGTGTCTCCACCAGGTGTTTTCACACTAGTGAATGCATTCTCATACATGTCCTTGATGATGTTGATATATTTGCCGCTGACTCCTTTCCTCTTCAAAACCCACCATAACACTTCTCTTGGTACTCTATCATAGGCTTTCTCCAAGTCAATAAATACCATGTGGAGATCTTTCTTCTTCTCTTGATACAATTTCATTAGTCTTCTTAGAAGAGAAATAGCCTCCATGGTAGATCTCCCTGGCATAAACCCAAACTGATTCTCCGAAACTCTTGTAAGCTTCCTCAATCTGTGTTCAATAATCCTTTCCCATAATTTCATAGTATGGCTCATAAGTTTGATACCCCGATAATTTGTACAGCATTGAATGTCTCCCTTATTTTTATATATGGGTACCAGGATACTCTTTCTCCGGGCATTCGGCATCTTACGTCCTTTCGCAATAGCATTAAAGAGTTTAGTTAACCAGGCAACTCCTACCTCTCCAAGGTTCTTCCAAACCTCTATAGGAATACCATCCGGGCCACAAGCTTTACCAACTTTCATATACTTCAAGGCTTCTCTTACTTCACTATGCAAGATCCTCCTAGACCAGCTGATATAACCATTTGTTGCATGAAGACCTTGAAAATCTTGTTCATGTTCAGGATTGAATAACTGCTCAAAATAAGCCTTCCACCTCTCCTTAATCTCAACATCTCCTCTCAACACCCGTTGCTCTTCGTCCTTTATACATTTGACTTGGCTTAAATCTCTGTTTTTCCTTTCTCTCATCCTTGCAATCTTATAAATGCCCATTTCTTCCTCTTTAGTACCTAACTTTTGATAAATCTCTTCTAAGGCTCTGCCACGAGCTACACTAACAGCCTTCTTTGCCTCTTTCTTAGCCCTCTTATATTCCTCAAAGGCCTCGCTATTAACCGCATTCGGTAACTTTTTATACCATTCCTTCTTAGCCTTAATAGCCTTTTGAACCTCCTCATCCCACCACCATGCATCGTGCGGTCGAGGCTCTGCCCCTTTAGAGATCCCAAGCAATTTACTACCTGCTTTCTTAATGCCACCTTCCATTTTTGTCCACAAGTCCTCTGCACTAGCCTCAAGGTTCCAAATGTCTTCCTTTAGTAACTCCTCCTTAAAGGTACCTTGAGCTAGGTCTTTCAATTTCAACCATCTTATCCTTGGTTCCAATACTTTCTTATCATTCCTCCAGCTACTTTTATTCTTAACATCTAAAACCACAATACGATGTTGCGCCGTCAATGCTTCACCCGGAATGACCTTGCAATCCTTATACTTACTTTTGTCCCGTCTTCGAGTAAGTATGAAGTCTATTTGACTTTGGGTTCGTCCACTCTTAAAGGTAATCAAGTGTGACCCCCTCTTTTCAAAGCAGGTATTTGCCAACATTAGATCATAAGCCACCGCAAAATCCAAAATGCTCTTTCCCTCCTCATTCCTGTTGCCAAAACCATAACCCCCATGGACCCTGTCATAACCATTACTGTCCTTACCAACATGCCCGTTAAGGTCCCCACCAATGAAAATTTGCTGATTATCCGGAATACCTTGCATGATTTCATCCATATCTTCCCAGAACTGAACTTTGGATGCTCCGTCAAAACCTACTTGGGGAGCATAAGCACTAATAACATTAATAGTGTCATCTCCCAAAACAAGCCTCAAAGAGATAATCCTGTCTCCCTACTTTTACACAAAAAAAATTTGGTCCCATCGCACTTTATACTATACAGTGTACATATCAACTGCCACTAGTATAATCTACATTTCACATATAAACTGTCACCATGTACCAATACATTTAACAAGCAAAGGCACCATAGCAGTGGTACCAACAATGTTCAGACAGCAATCCCATTATGCATCCATCAAATATGCTCCATCAAAGCCATAGAACTTTACAACTCAGTTTGACACATTCATATCAATTTATGTGGAAGGTCTAATTCTTTTTTCTTAGTTTTGTTTGGTTCTCTTTACTTTGCTCTTTCACTGATTTGAAGAAGAGTAAACAAAACATGATGCTTTCTGAGAAACTTTACTTTTTGATTGTCTCTAGGTTAATTTTCCTTGAGAATGATGTTTAAGACTCATACATAATCTAGCCTTATTTATCACACTTCCGTCCTACAAGAAAGGTTTTTCCTAGCTCGGCATATTAAGGAGTTTGAAGCAACCACTTCGTGGACAAAGATTACAAAAAGGAAGCATCTTTTGAAATTAAGTTTTGAAATGGTAAACAAGATAAGCATTGCACTAGGATTATGCTCACAGGCGACACATTAGTATCTATGTTTTGATTTTTAAGATATCACTTATTTTGATGGGGATTCCTCATATCTTATTTTGGGTTTCAAAATACTACATTTGAAACAACAAAAAGAATACAAAAAGACAAATAGTAAATAGGAGAGGAAGAAAACAGAAGCAACAATGCAGAAACAGAAAATAAAACATATTATTAAATAAATCTACAGTATTCATTGGACTATCCTGCAGAAAGTCTGATTTAGTGATTTATAGTATTAATCTGGCCACTGAACCAAAAACAAAGCATGTTATTTAATAAATCTACTCAGTATTCATTGAAATGTCCTCTAGAAAGTCTGATTTAGTGATTTATAGTATTCTATCTGACAGCTGAACCAAAAACTGACTGCTAGCTATCATAGCTTGCTTAAATAATCATTAATGGTCAAAGGTCAGAATGATACTTATTGGATCGAAGTAAAATCCTTCTCTCAAGCAACACAGCAGTAAATAATATGATTAAGTTGTCAACATCCAAGCATTGTACCAGTGGCTGAAAAGATATCTGCATTTTATAGATTCATTGTTATTTTATAACACAGTCAAGTTTTCAGTAATATTTACTGAATTAAACAGCTAACAGAAAAATAAAGAGGGAATACATCAACGTGTGGAAGCCCATTTTTTGGTGGAGCCTCTACAGAGAGCAAACAATTCTCAATAGCAAACAAGACTCGATCCCTTCTAGGAGTAGGCAGAGGTACATTGGATACCATGGATGCTATAACATCCCATAAAGGCTTGCTGAAAATTTTGCAGAGATGAGAACGTTAAATCAAGAAAAGAAATAATATGATGCATTCTATCTTTTTGGATGTGAAGATAAACTTAGTCAAAACCCTAATATGAAATCCCAAAATCAAAGAGAATATTGACATTTATTTTTGAGAATATGAAAGTTGACAATGCATGCATTTCTATAGAAGAAAGTAAGAAAACCATAATGTCTGATCTACACTGTTGCTAGTCATACTATACATGTAAGACTTCATAGCTAAAGGATTCTTACCTGCTTCCATTGGGGGAAAAACAAAGTGTAAATATCTCTTCTAGTGCATTCCGAAGGACACGGAAACTAGGTGAACGTGAAACAAGACAAATACATTTGTCAGCAAATGAATTTGCTGGTAGACGATAAGCTTCAGCAATATCCTCACTAACTGGATCCCGAAAAGCAATGCAGCTAACATAAATTTTTGATCCATCACCCTCTGCAAAAAGTTTTTATATTAAAATAAATTTCACTATTCCCATGGAAAATAAAGTATAATTACACAAAAGCAAAAATAGAAAAAAATAGAAAAGGATTATCCTTCAGAAACCCTGCTTTAGTCAACTTGAACTAAGCCTCAATGCTAAACTAGTAGGTAACTTGGTAAAAGCTGCATAGATCCATTTTCTCCACTTAGCTCCATTTAATCCACTTCTAAACTAGTCGGTGACTTGGTAACAGCTACGTAGATCCATTTTTTCCACTTAGCTCCACTTAATCCACTTCTAAAACATGCATGCCTTGTGCAATGCTCAGACCACTAAGAGGTAACCGATCTCTAAGAATAAAAAGTCCATCATGCTTTCTCCAATTTTAAAGGCTTATGTTAGTTTGCTTTTGCTTCTTTATTTCACATTCTCATGACTTAAAAAAGTGAATAATATATGAATTAAATAAATTTCCATTTGTCTAGCTAGGAAAGGAATTAGAAAACCACACCTAATGTTTAAAAAATTAACAATGGCCAAGACTATACAGTTGGTGAGAACAAGAACATATTGAAACTTCCATATAAGAAATTCCTATGACAATCACTAAGAAGAACAGAAGAATACAGGAGGACTAATAGTTTAGGAGCATTCCTTCTCATAGCAGGAGAATAGAGATGATGCAGGAGCATCCAGTATATATTTCAGGTATATCAAGAAGTAAAAAAAAAAATCACAAGGCAAACTGAGAATCGAGTATCATCTTCACTCATCATATTTTCTACTAATACAACAAAAAATTGTAAGGGATAAATCTAAAATCACCAATTAATGCGTTACTTCTATAGGTTTATCAACAACTATGCTGGTAAAAAGATGCAATGACATTCAAGTTACACAGTATGCTCAAGTAAAGTTCCCAGAAATGAAAACGTACCAGTTAAAACAATGGGATAGCTCCGAGGAAAAGTAGAGGCATCATTAGCATCGAATCCAGAGGAGTAAAATACCACACCGGCAGGCAAAACACACTGTAATTAAAGAAATCATCGAAATCAGATCTACAGAGTCAAAATAAACTTCACCAAACCAAACAAAAAAAAATAAAATGTAAAAAACCAAAGCAGACATACAGTTGGGAGCTGTGGAGGAGGAGGAGGATAGAGAGAGTGATTGTCAGGAGGATATTGATCTAGAACAGAAGGTAAATACATCGCTCGCATTCCACGATATCCTTTGTTCCCATCCAGAGTTCGAATCTCTGGACCCAGCCCACAAACCACAAAGTACTCAAAGATCCTCGCCATTTATGATTGAATTTTGCTTAATTTTCTTTCTGCTTCAGAAAATATTCACAACAAGATGATTGAACGGTGCGATATTTGATTTAGTTGAGCTTGCATTTCAATGGATTTCTGAGTCGAATTTGTGGACAGAATATGAATGAGTGAGTGGTGAGATTTGGAATTGAAGAAGACGAGAATTGTCGATAGCGAGTTGTGAACTGTTATTAGTAGGTTCTGATTCGGATCGAGTCAAGTTCACAAGCTTCCGCAACTGGTAAACAATCTTGTTTTTGTCAATGGCAACGACAATGAAAATAGCTGAAACTAGAATAGTACTACACCATGTTGCCGTGTTTTGGGTTAATATTTATATATATAATAATAATTTTAAAATTTTAAGTAAAAAAATATAAAAAATAATAATTATAAATATTTTTTTCTTATTTAATAATTAATTTAAATTTATTAATAAATATAATAAAAAATAAATATTTTAATATATTATGAAAAAAATTAAAATATATATATATATATAATTTATAAAAGTATTTATGTATGATAATAGTATTTTTATATATATAATTATTATTTTAATATTATTTATAAAATTAATATTATTAAATTTTAGTACATTATATTTATGAATTATTATAATTTTAACATTCTATATATTTTTAACAAAGCAAATTGAACTCTTGTAAATAAATATTGTTAAATAATAATTAATTATTATAAATATTAAATAAAATATTCTAATCTTATTTAAATTTTTTAAATAAATAAATATAATATTTATTTATTTATTATTATTATAAATAATAATTTAATTTAATATTTTTAAAAATCTTAGTATTATGTCATATGATATAATATTATTCTAGTATTATCTGTTTTAGTATTATATATATATAGATTAATTACAAAACATATTTATTTATTTATCCATATCCACATTTATCAGTTTGTTGGAGTTGATTTTGGATTTTTTTTTTCTTTTTAATATAATTGAAATTTGCCTGTGACCAGTTGAATCCCTTTTTTGTAAATGTTTATTTTCTGTTGAATTTCAACTTATTTGAATCCAATTCATATCTGATTTATATTGTAATATTTATTTTTTTTTTGATACTAAGGAGGCCATTAACGGACCGGGTAACATTATATTTATATTGTAATATTTATTGATTATGTAGTTGACACTTATAACTTTTATTATAAATAATTTTTGATAAATATATATATATATATAGTTGAAATTTTATAGTTAGAAAAAAGAGGCTTATATCAAAAATTATTTCTAATAGTTTTTAATTAATATATTAGTTTATAATTATTTATTCCCATATTTAATTTCAACAACATTGCCATAATCTCTTTACTGACTTAAATAATTGTTTTTTAATGATTTAAATAATTACTTTAAATTAATATTTTTTTATAATTACTTTAAAAACATAGTAATTTAATTTCAAATTAAAATAATATTTCGTAACTTTTAATCAATATATCAATATATATAATTATCCTTTTTTAATAGTTTATATACTCTTTAAAGAATCAACTTCAAAAGCTAACTTATAAAATTGGATAATCCAATTATATAAAAGTCCATTTAACATCCTATATATTTAATTAATGTTAAATTATGTTTCATACTTAATAGCCTCTCTCATATGGTAATTGAGCTAAAAAAAAATTTATAAATTCAGTTGACACTTATAAATATATGATAAAGACTGTATCAAAAAAATTTAAAGCTTAAGAGATTTTTCATACTAGGCAAAATATTAAAAAGTCCGAAGAACATCTCATATTGGACAAATAATAAATTTTGAAAACCTATTATCGGATGAATAAAATCCACAATGTGACACTAATTAAAATGATGTTAAATTCGGGACATAAAAAAAATTGAAAGAGAAATTATTATTTGAATTATACTAGAAGAGAAAGAGATAAAGAGGGGACATGAATATTATTTGGCTATGATACTATATAAAAATATTGAGAGATTATATATTCTTGAAAATGCTAATCTCAAAAGCTAGCTTATAAGGTTGAAAAATCTAATTATATATAAGATCATTCAATATTTTATATTTAATTATTGTAGAATTATATATCATATGTGTGTGAAATTATGTATTATACTTAACAAAAACTCTAATGACAATAATAGAAATTTTTGATATCCGTATATTTTAAATAATAAAAAAATAGTATTTCTTAATTATTTGGCATATCATGATGACCAAGTAATAAATATGAAAATTAAAGTGATGTTCGATGAATTTAAAAATTATTTTCTAAAATTATTAACAACTAGTCGCATGCATGCAGATGTGCAGATATAATTTTAATTATGTTATAAAAATTTTATTATATATATGGTATTTTATTTATATATTAATAATTTATTAAATATATGATATTTTATCTTTATTAAATATATGATATTTTATCTGCATATATGTCACGACCCAACCCGGGGGCCATGACCGGCATGCAGCCAAACCGAAGTCCGACCACATAAGCCTAATAAAACATTCATAACAGTCTAAGTGCAAAACAGTACAATACTTATATAATCCTCAATCCTAGTTCAAATGCAATCCATCAATATAATCAAATCACAATAAAATCATTCGGGAAAATCTGATGCAGACAAGTTCTACTTATTACTCAAAAAGAGATTCGGAATCAATCCGCCCAAAAGTTCAATATCCGGAAATCTCTAAGCAGAAGGACCAAAAACACAAACGAAAACCTGATTGACTTCGCCAAGAAGGAAGAAGATAGACGAAGGCAATCACTGTAAACCTGCAAAACAATCTGTAAGGGTGTGAGCGCTTTATAGACGCCCAGTAAGTCTATGAGAGGCAGAGAAACATCTAACAGTTATATAAGCAGTACATATAATACAATCACAAATTAAGCAAACAAGATGGTGTGTCGGGGTCACCAATCAGTAAACAGTACAGTAATCATATCAGTCACATCCGCCCTTATAACTTCTCAGTACAGTACAGTAATCAGTAATTAGGCATGTAGCCTTAGTAAACAGTATAGGCATTAAGCCTCAGTAGCAGTATAGGCATTAAGCCTCAGTAACCTCCTTCCCCTTCATGACACACCATCACACAGCACAAGTAATATCACATTCAATATTATCACATAAATACAATCACATGCAAGTTTCTCTGTCTCCTAAAGCATGCGAGGCTGGGTTCGAAAGAATAGCCTAGTGAATATATAGAAAGGATAATATATTATAAGAAGGGTTTATATATGTATATAAGTTGTTAGCAAATAGCACAACACAAATAATCACAACACAAATAATCACATACACCCATAGAACTTACCTGGTCTAACAGTCAGCTAAGCAATCCGCCACCCTAAGTCTGAGGTGCTGCTGGACCACCGCCTAACCATTAACCATCAATTAACAACCACCCTTACAAATGTATGCAAGTGCAAATGGGAATGCATGACGTGAATGCACACAATTCAATAATTTCCACAACAAGGTTAAACCTTTTTGTCAATCAAACATAACTTAACCATCATAACACCACACCTTTAAACTTGCTTTCCAGAATATAAAACATCATTAAAAAGTCCTTACAATTTAAATTCATCAAATACCTTACTTAAATAATCAAAATACACAAGATACGGTTTTACCGATAAACCTGAATAACGAGTGTCAACTTATAAAATTCAAAACAATTAACCTGTAAATGAAAATTTTATAATTTTCAACCAGAAGCTAATTTGATATCTGAAAAGCATCCTACCAAAATTTCATAATTTTTCGAGACTTAGAAGTCTCTCAAATAATTTTTATTCAAAACAGTATACAACTCACAAGGTATACTGACAGCAGTAGAAAGATCAAATTATTTCAACAATATCACAAACAGAAACATAACCAAACATATTTTTCTTGTAAACTAGACTTCCAGAGCTTCAACATATATGAAAATCAAATCAAAAACAATTTTACACATTTTAATATGAATTTCAAAAGTTACAGTTGATGCAATAGCATCAACAGCACAGTTTGTCAGACAACAGTAGCAAAACTTGAATTTTCCAGAAATATTCGAAGCTCCAAAATCCCAAAAATTATTTTTCTCATAAACTAGACTCAATTTTGAGCCACACATCCAAATTTCAGATTTTTATCATGTTCCAATATTTAATTAAAAATCGGAAAACATACAGCACAAAAATCAAACTTCAGCAGAAAATTAATTCATCCAAAAACTCAAAGAAAACAATTAATTCGAAAACCTTAACACCCAAATCAATTCAATCAAACCCTAATTCAATATATTCATCAAGTTCCAGAACCAAAAACACTAACCCAATCAATTAATTCAACACCAAAATCCATCAAAACAATAAAAAACTCAAAACCTAACCTATTTTGTAAAAATCAATTTAATTAAATAATAATTCGAATTTAGCCAAATTAATTAAGAAAAATATCAAACCAATATGATATTAATATGAAATAATCAAATGGAAGTCGAAATAATGCAAAAGGAATCAAGAAAAACCTCAAAACACCAAGAAATCGAAAAACTGGCTGCTGGAACAGAGGCCAAAACGGCATCGGCGAGCCAGCCCGCAGCGCGCCAAACGACGGACCACAGCACACCGAACGACAGGAGCGCCGCACGCCGAACGACCCACGTTCCTAGCCAAACGACACCGGCTACGCGCGCGCACAGGGACAAAATGACGGCTGCACTGTTTCTGCCTAAAAACCCTAATTTTCTTCCCTATTTTCAAAATACCCGAAAATAAAAGACCCAAAACCCTACTCCATCAGATTTTAGGTCTATTTATAGGAAAATAATTTTCCAAAATTATATTTTTGCCCCAAAACTATTTATTTTAATTAAAAACACCCCATAACTCTTTAAAATTTCAAAAAAACACCCAACTAACTTATAAAAATTTACAACTAACCCCAAATTTAATTTATTTAATTTATTTAATTTATTTTAATTAAAAATTAATAAATTTCTGAAAAATTTTCGAAACACAACCCCTAGCAAAATTATACTTAAAATAACCGTAACGACATCACGGTCACCAAAATGACATCAAAAACAGCAAAACGAAATCCGAAAATTTTTCGACCGCCAAAATGACCAAAATACCCCCCGAAGCCAAAAACACAATATTATACTTAAAACGACCGTCTCGTCGCCCCGAGTATCAAAAAGACATTCATAGGGCACAAAATGACTATTTTGCCCCTAAGGTGCAAAATTACCATTTTGCCCCAGACTTAAAATCATACAAAAACCAAGGGTTTTACAATCTAACCACCTTAAAGTAATTGCGTCCACGCAATTGAATCCAACACAATCATTATCCATCAAAAACTGTCATTACAATAGTTATACACAAATCCGGATGGTATCGTCTACTTAGTATGTGTCGTTATGGTTGATCAGGCCATAACCACAAGATACCAAGCACTAATGACCATTCCAGGTTTGATCCATTTAGAGTTCATTAAATAAAAACCAATTTTCAGATAACCAAAACAAAATCAATGAATAGTGCTTAGCGCTCAACCCAGTCAATATCCGTGCCAATCAATCAAGTACAACATCATTACACATACACCTTTTCAATAAGATCCATTGCATACAATTGTCAATCATCGGTCACAAACAATATCATGCGATGTATGAGTATGATGTTATGCTGGTATGCAAGTGCTCTAACACTAAAACTGAAGAATATTACAATATATTAATAGTTTTAGTTAATAAATTTTAGAGTTAACATAATTAGTAATTATTAGTATAGTTATAAAAAATAAAATTATAATACAAACTAATTTTTTTATCTTTATATATATATGCATTAAGCTTAACAATTTTATATAAGAAATTATGAGATATAAATAATATATAAATAAGTTAATAACTATAACATAAGATATTTTTGTATTGTATATATATATTACATAATAATTTATTATTTATTTATTTTTTTAATTTTAGTCAATAAATTTATTATATATAAGATATTTTATCTTTATGTATTATTAATTTATCAAAAATATAAGATCTTTTATTTTAACATATATTAATAGTTTCAGTTAAAAATTTATTATTTATAACATTTTTTATCTTCATATATTAATAGTTTCAATTAAAATATTTATTGTTTAAATTTTAAATTTCTAAAATATATAAATAAATTATTATTATAAATAAATTATATAATTTATAATTAGTTTATTATGATTATTAAGAGTTAAATTTTTTAATTTTTTCAGTTTCTAATAAAATATAAATATATTATTAAATTATATTAATGTATAATTAATTTTAAAAAAATTAAAAATTACAAATATAATTTATTAATTATTAAATTTTAAAAATTATTAAAATTAAATAAAAATTTAATTATAAAAGAAAAAAGTGAGTTAACCTTTTTTTTAAATTTGATGATGCGTGTATATATAATATATATATATATATATTTAAAATGCTAAAAACTATATATTTTATTATTTAATTTTTTAAATTTCTAAAATATATAAATTAAATATCATTATAAATAAATTATTTAATTTATAGTTAATTTATTATGAAGGTAAAAAGTTATTAACCTTTAAAATTTTTAAAAAATATATAGATATATTATTAAATTATATTAATGCATAATTAATTTATATTTTATAAAAAATCATATATTTTAATTTTTAATTTTTAATAATATATAAATTAATCATTATTAAAAATTAATTAATTAATTTATAATTAATTTATATTAGGAAGATTAATAGTCATACATATTTTTTAATATTAATATATATTTTTAACTTTTAAAATTTCTTAAAAATATATAAATTAACCAATAACATTTAATTATATTAATATATAATTAATTTATAAAAAATTAAAAGTCACAAATATATCTTATTTAATTATTATTATAAAATTATATTAATGTGTAATTATTTAATAAAAAAATAATAATCATAAATATAATAAATTTTAAATTTTATAAATTTTTAAAATTAAATAAAATTAATTAAAAAAAATTAGATCGTGTTATTTCATCAAATTGATAATATGCCACTCTTTTAAGAATGTCAAAAATTATATACTTTATTATTTAATTTTTTAAATTTCTAAAATATACAAATTAATTATTATTACTATAAATAAATTATTTAATTTATAATTATTTTACTATGAAGTTTAAAAGTTATATATTTTTTAATCTTTAAAATATCTAAAAAATATATAAATATATTATTAATTTATATTAATATGTAATTAATTTATATTTTATAAAAATCATATATTTTATATTTTAATTTTTAATAATATATAAATTAATCATTATAAAAAAATTAATTATTTTATAATTAATTTATATTGGGAAGATCAATAGTCATATACTTTTTAACTTTTTAAATTTCTTAAAAAATATATAAATCAATCAATAATATTTAATTATATTAATGCGTAATTAATTTATAAAAAATTAAAAGTCATAAATAATTATTTAATATTATAAAACTATATTAATGTGTAATTATTTAATAGAAGATTAATAGTCACAAATATAACAAATATTAAATAGTATCATAATAAATATAATAAATCTATAATAAATATTAAAATTAAATAAAAATTAATTAAAATAAAAAAATGAGATTGCATTATTTTAAAAAAATAATGATGTATCATTCTTTTAATACATTTTCAATCCTTAGCTTTTATATATATAATATAGATTTGTATCTTAGAAAAGAAATTATAAAGTTAACAAATTTTTTTATTTGCTGATCATGAATATGATTAATTTTTTAGCATATTTATTGAAAACATATATATATATATATATATATTTGGTTATTAATGAATGCACACATTTTCAAATTTTAGATGAAAAATGCAAATTGTGATTCAATGAAAACAAAATGTAAAATAGAAAATTATTTTCTACTTGCAAATAAGCTCTAAGTTTTAGGTTATGATGATTAAGTTAACGACCCTTAAATATTAGAAAACTTGAAAAGTTAGACTACTTTTACTATTACTATCCCATTTATGTCAAGGAAAATCTTCATCTGTTATTTTTTTTCTGCTAAATTATTGAGTATATATCAATGAATTCGGCCTACTTTTTATTTGCTTTGCTTCTTATTACAATATACAGACTAAATAGTTTTAAGATTACTGGATCTTCAGTAGAGAACCTCTTGTATAATAGGTGGTTGCTTGTACACAATGGCCTCTTGTCGCAATTGAAGAGTAGGTGTGCTCTAAATAGTATGAAAGGTACTATGGATATATTGGGCCTCTTGTCGCAATGCATGGATTTTAGAGGAGGTTAATCTCTCTTTTCAGGTGTTGTATAGACTGCGTGAAGAATTTAAGAGGATGCTGTTGTCTGAAATGCACAACTACTCATCAGCTTTTGCCTATTCAGTTAGGAAATCAGAGAAATGCAAATGGTTTTTGATAGTCAAGAATTGATAATTAGCTAGTAAGGGGAAATCTATCCAAATCAACCTCAACTATTGCACATAGCACTTGAACAAAAACTTGGTAATACAAATGGAACATTATCACAATCATCACAGTAAATGAACAAGTACCCACAAGAATGCAACTTGAATGAGCATAAGCAAATAGTATATGTCACGACCAACCCGGGGGCCATGACCGGCATGCAGCCAAACCGAAATCCAACCACATAAGCCTTAGAAACATTCATAACAGTCTAAGTGCAAAACAGTTCAATACTTATATAATCCTCAATCATAGTTCAAATGCAAACCATCAATATAATCAAATCCCAACAAAATCATTCAGAAAATCTAATTCAGACAAGTTTTACTTATTACACAAAAAGGGATTCGGATTCAATCCGCCCAAAAGTTCAATATCCGGAAATCTCTAAGCAAAAGGACCGATAAACACAAACGGAAAACCTGATCGACTTCGCCAAAGAAGAGAAGGAAGATAGACGAAGACAATCACTGTAAATCTGCAAGACAATCTGTAAGGGTGTGAGCGCTTTATATAGACGCCCAGTAAGCCTATGAGGGGCAGAGAAACATCTAACAGTTATATAAGCAGTACATATAATACATTCACAAATTAAGCAATCAATATGGTGTGTTGGGGTCACCAATCAGTAAACAGTACAGTATAATATCAGTCACATCCGCCCTTATAACTCCTCAATACAGTACAGTAATCAGTAATTAGGCATGTAGCCTCAGTAAACAGTATAAGCATTAAGCCTCAGTAGCAGTATAAGCATTAAACCTCAGTAACCTCCTTCCCCTTCATGACACACCATCACAAAGCACAAGTAATATCAAATTCAATATTCTCACATAAATACAATCACATGCAAGTTTCTCTGTCTCCTAAAGCATGCGAGGCTGAGTTCGAAAGAATAGTCTAGTGAATATATAGAAAGGATAATATATTATAAGAAGGGTTTATATATATATATAAGTTGTTAGCAAGTAGCACAACACAAACAGTTCAAATACACTCATAGAACTTACTTGGTCCAACAATCAGCTAAGCAATCCGCCACCCTAAGTCTGAGGTGCTGCTGGACCACCGCCTAACCATTAACCATCAATTAACAACCACCCTTACACATATATGCAAGTGCAAATGGGAATGCATGACTTGAATGCACGCAATTCAATAGTTTCCACAACAAGATTAAACCTTTTATCCACCAATCATAACTTAACCATCATAATACCACACATTTAAACTTGTTTTCCAGAATATAAAACATCATTAAAAAGTCCTTACAATTTAAATTTATCAAATACCTTACTTAAATAATCAATATTCACCAAATACAATTTTACTGATAAACCCGAATAACGAGTGTCAAATTGTAAAATTCAAAACAATTAACCAGTATATGCAAAATTTATAATTTTCAACCAGAAGTAAATTTGATATCTGAAAAGCATCCTACCAAAATTTCATAATTTTTCGAGACTTAGAAGTCCCTCAACCAATTTTTATTCATAACAGTATACAGCTCACAAGGTATACTGACAGCAGTAGAAAGATCTAATTATTTCAAAAATATAACAACAGAAACATAACCCAACATATTTTTCTTGTAAATTAGACTTCCAGAACTTCAACATATATGAAAATCAAATCTAAAATATTTTTACACATTTTAATATGAATTTCGAAAGTTACAGATGATGCAATTGCATCTACAGTACAGTTCTTCGGACAACAGTAGCAAACTTGAATTTTCCAGAAATATACGATGCTCCAAAATCCCAACAATTATTTTTCTCATAAACTAGACTCAATTTCGAGCCACATATCCAAATTTTAGATTTTTATCATGTTCCAATATTTAATTAAAAATCGAGCAACATACAGCACTAACATCAAACTTCAGCAGAGAATTAAATCATCCAAAAACTCAAAAAAAATAATTAATTCGAAAATCCTAATACCCAAATTAATTCAATCAAACCCTAATTCAATACATTCATCAAATTTCAGAACCCAATATACTAGCCCAATCAATTAATTCAATAACCAAAATCCCTCAAAACAATAAAAACTCCAAAACATAACCTACTTTGTAAAAATCAATTTAATTAAATAATAATTCAAATTTAGCCAAATTAATTAAGAAAAATACCAACCCAATATGATACTAATATGAACTAATCAAATGGAAGTCGAAATAATGCAAAAGGAATCAAGAAAAACCTCAAAAACACCCAAAAACTCGAAAAACAGGTTGCTGGAGCAAAGGTCAAAACGGCACGGCGAGTTGGCACGATGGCTCGCCGAACGACGTCACTCCAGGCCAAATGACGATGCGCGCTGGCACGCAGATCCTCGCCAGACGACGTTCACCTCCCGCCGAATGACTCTGCTTCCTCAGCACGCCGAGACCAAAACGACAGCTCCTCTGATTTTTTGCCTAAAACCCTATTTTCTCCCCCTTTTTTCAAAACACCCGAAAATAGAAGACCAAAAACCTTACCCCATCTGAATTTAGGCCTATTTATAGGAAAACAACTCTTCAAAATTATACTTTTATCCCAATCTAATTTATTTTAATTAAAAACACCCCAAAACTATTTATTTTCATAAAAAATTACCCAAAACCATAAATTTCACAAAATCAACTCAAATTTATTTTTAACTTCAAACTTTAACCCAAAATAATTTATAAATATGTTTTAAACACAATAATACCCGAAAATACCGAAAACGACAAAAAATCCAAAAATGATAAAAATACCCTCGGCACCCAAAAATACAATATTATACTCAAAACGACCGTCTCGTCGTCCTGAGTATCAAAAAGACATTCAAACCATCAAATTATGTTCAAACAACATATGAGGGCACAAAATGACTATTTTTCCCCTAGACTTAAAATCATTCAAAAACCAAGGGTTTTACAATCTAACCCCCTTAAAGTAATTGCGTCCACGCAATTGAATCCAACATAATCACTATCCATCAAAAATTGCCATTACAATAGTTATATACAAATCCGGATGGTATCGTCTACTTAGTATGTGTCGTTATAGTTGATCAGGCCATAACCACAAGATACCAAGCACTAATGACCATTCCAGGTTTGATCAATTTAGAGTTCATTAAATAAAAACCAATTATCAGATAACCAAAATAAAATCAATGAATGACGCTTAGCGCTCAACCCAGTCAATATCAGTGCCAATCAATCGAGTATAACATTATCTCTGTTCATTTTTCCAATCCATAACAATATTAATATACTGTACCTCTGTAACCAATAACAGAAATATTTCGTAACTCAACATCATTACACATACACCTTTTCAATAAGATCCATTGCATACAAACAATATCATGCGATGTATGAGTATGATGTTATGCTGGTATGCAAGTGCTCTAACACTAAAACTGAAGAATATTACAGTCTAACCCTCTTAAAACGATTTCGACCTCGAAATCTAAAACATACCTGAAGACTCAAACAGATGGGGATATTTAGCTTTCATAAGCTCTTCGGCTTCCCAGGTGCATTCTTCAACAGAATGATTGTGCCAAAGGACTTTCACAGAAGCTACATCCTTAGAACGCAACCGCTTGACCTGACGGTCCAGAATAGCCATTGGCTGCTCCTCATAAGAACAATCATCACTAATCTCTACAGTGTCCGGAGCTAGCACATGATCAGGACTAGGTACATACTTTCTCAACATCGAGATATGAAATGTCGGATGCACAGAAACCATCTGAGGTGGTAAATCAAGCTTATAAGCAGCATCACCAATCCTCTCCAGAATTTCAAATGGACCAACATACCGTAGAGCTAGTTTTCCCTTCTTACCAAACCTCATAACACCCTTGAAAGGTGAAACCTTCAGAAACACTCTATCATCGACAGCAAATTCCAGATTTCTTCTTTTCAAATCAGCATAGCTCTTTTGTCTACTAAAAGCAGTCCGAATACGGTCTTGAATCACTGGTACAACCTCAGCACTGTATTGCAAAAGTTCAGGACCCTCAATTCGACGCTCACCAACCTCCTCCCAATATAATGGAGTCCTACACCTTCTGCCATACAGAGCCTCAAATGGAGCCGTACCAATACTAGCCTGATAACTGTTATTGTAGGCAAACTCTACCAAAGGAAGATTATCTGCCCAACTACCACCAAAATCAAGAACACACAATCGCAGCATATCTTCCAAAGTCTGAATAGTCCTCTCCGACAAACCATCTGTCTGAGGATGAAAAGCAGTACTGAAATGAAGATTAGTTCCCAAACCTTCCTGAAGCTTATGCCAAAATCTAGAAGTAAATTGTGGTCCTCTATCAGAAACTATAAAAACTGGGACCCCATGAAGACTCACAATCCTGTTGAGGTACAGTTTGGCATACTGCGACACTGTGTACTTAGTATTTACTGGAAGAAAATGAACGGACTTAGTTAATCTGTCAACAATAATCCAGATCGAATCATGCCCACCAGGAGCTTTAGGCAAACCGACAACAAAATCCATATTGATTCTCTCCCATTTCCACTCAGGTAGTGGTAACTCCTTAAGCAATCCCGCAGGCTTATGATGCTCATACTTAACTTGCTGACAAGATAAGCATTGAGAAACAAACTGTGCAACATCATTCTTCATCCCTTTCCACCAGTACAACTGCTTCAAATCCCGATACATCTTGGTAGAACCTGGGTGAACTGTGTACTTAGAGAAATGTGCATCCTTAAGGATATCACTCTTCAAATCATCTACCTTAGGAACACACACCCTAGTACCAAACTTCAAAACACCTTTATCATCTATAACAAACTCCTTGTTCTCACCGGCTAAGACATTCTGTCGTAAAATTTCCAAATCCGCATCCTTACTTTGCTCAGAAATAATCATGTCAAGAAAATTTGGCTTCAAGCCAAACTAGCAAGAAACACCCCTCTACCATTCACAACTTCCTTGTCAGACATATTAAATGTCCAACCCTCATCAAGAAATTGGTGAATCTCAGAAATCAAGGACCTCATCGTCAAACAAATATGTGACAAACTCCCCATAGACTTGAGACTCAAAGCATCTGCCACAACATTTGCTTTCCCAGGATGGTACTGAATATTATAATCATAATCTTCTAAAAACTCTATCCACCTCCTCTGCCTCAAGTTCAGATCCCTCTGTGAGTAAACATATTTGAGATTCTTATGGTCAGTAAAAATCTCACATGTAACACCATACAGATAATGCCTCCAGATCTTTAGTGCAAACACAACAGCAGTCATCTCCAAATCATGCGTAGGATAATTAACTTCATGCTTTTTCAACTGTCTTGAAGCATAAGCAACCACTCTACCATGTTGCATCAACACACATCTCAAACCAATACCAGATGCATCACAGAAAACAGCATAGCCTTCATTGCCCTCCGGCAAAACAAGTACAGGTGCAGATGTCAACCTTTCTTTCAGAAAGTTAAAACTCTCCTCACAAGCATCATCCCAAACAAACTTAACACCCTTGCGAGTGAGTTTAGTCAAAGGTGCTGCAAGTCGAGAAAAATCTCTAACAAATCTTCTATAATAACCAGCCAAACCCAAGAAACTTCGTATCTCTGTAATTGTCTTTGGTCTTGGCCAATCCATGACTGCCCCAATCTTCTTTGGATCAACCTGAACACCCTCAGAAGATATAACATGACCCAAGAACACAACTTTATCCAACCAGAATTCACATTTCGAGAACTTGGCATAAAGTTTTTGTTCCCTCAGAGTTTGCAAAACCAGCTTCAAATGTTCCTCATGCTCTTCTTTAGTCTTGGAATACACCAAAATATCATCAATGAACACCACAACAAAACCGATCAAGATATAGACTAAACACCCTATTCATCAAGTCCATAAAAGCAGCAGGGGCGTTGGTAAGTCCAAAAGACATTACCAGAAATTCATAATAACCATATCTTGAGCGAAAAGAAGTTTTAGGTATGTCACTCTCTTGCACCCTTAACTGATGATAACCAGACCGAAGATCAACCTTTGAGAAAAACTTCGCCCCTTGCAACTGATCAAACAAATCATCAATCCTTGGTAATGGATATCTGTTCTTGACCGTCACCTTGTTTAGCTGCCGATAATCAATACACAACCTCATGGAACCATCCTTCTTTCTCACGAAAAGAACTGGAGCTCCCCAAGGTGAAGTACTCGGTTGGATATACCCCTTCTGTAACAAATCATTCAGCTGCTCCCTCAACTCTTTAAGCTCTGCCGGTGCCATTCTATAAGGCGGCATAGAGATAGGATTTCTGCCGGGTACAAGATCAATAGAAAACTCAATCTCCCTTTCAGGAGGTAACTCAGGCAAATCCTCAGGAAAAACATCCACAAAATCTTGCACTATAGGGACGTCTTCTGGTTTAACTTCTTCTTTCTTCACATCCCGAATAGATACAAGATAGGCGTCACAACCTTTACGCAACAACCTTCTAGCTCCCAAAGCAGAAATCATCTGACAAGGACTAATGGTCTTGGAACCATGGAATGTCACCGACTTACCTTATTCATAATCAAATTGGACTATTTTAGCCCTACAGTCAACATTAGCTCCATGACAAGCTAACCAATCCATTCCCAAGATCACATCAAATTCCAACATAGGTAGGACAATCAAATTTGCAGCTAAATCTGCATCCTCAACTCTAATCATACAGTTACTATAAACTTCCACCGTCTCTATCTCATCCCCCAGTGGTGTATGAACAAACAAAGGCTCAGCTAAAAGTTCATGTGATCTAGATAATCTAGATGCAAAGCTAGGTGATATGAATGAATGAGTAGCTCCAGGGTCAATAAGAACATGTGCATCAAATGAACATATAGAGAGTGTACCTTGCACCACATTATTATCAGCCCGAGCTTGCCGAGCATTAAGATTAAATACCCGAGCATAATTCTGATTCTGATTCTGGCCTTGGTTCTGATTCTGAGCATTGTTCTGACCTGCTGGCAAAGCGGGTACAACATTCTACTGCTGATTATTCTGGTGATAACCCTGATTCTGCTGACCTTGGTAGCCTCGATAACCTCCATTCTGTCGTCTGCCATTCAAATTACCTCGGCCTCCATTATAACCTCGACCACCATTACCTCTGCCATAACCATTGCCATTACCATTACCGTTGCCACAGTTGTTGTTACCCTGATTCCCTACTGGTCTCACATAATTCTGCTGCCCTCCTTGATTCTGACCACATCGAGAATTAGGACAATCCTTCACCTGGTGATCCATCTGTCCACAACCTAAACATGCTCCCATCTGTCTCCAGCAATCTCTTGGATTAAGGTTACCACAAAACCCACAAACAGGATTCCCCTGATTCTGATTCTGCGATCGGTAAGTCTGTTGTTGACCACCTCTATTATTACCTCTCTGATCTCTGTTCTGTCCTTGGTAGCCATGCGAATCATTAGGTCTACTTCTCTTCCTACTAACATCAGTAGTATCCTCAGTCCTGTCAGTCTTACCTTTGTTTTCCAAACCCAGAGCTGTGTTCCTAGCCAAATGCAACTCAGTGTAGTTATGGCTAGCAACAAAACCATAATCTTATTGTTCAGTCCCTCCACGAATCTGCGAGTCATCTGAGCCTCATCCTGAATCAAGTGTGTAGCATACTGTCGCAGATCCTAAAACTTTTCATAGTACTCAGCTATGGATCTATCCCCTTGCTTCAACCTCTCAAACTCTTGGCCTATTTGCCACATAACATTCTCAGGTATGAAATTCTGCATGAACAAGTCCTTAAACTCATCCCAGATACGAACCCTATCTCTGATCTCATCATCGAACCACACCTGAGCTGACTTCTTTAACTGATGGCCTGCCAACTCTATAGATCTTTCATCAGTACAGTTGAGAGCCAAACAAATCCGACGTACCTCATTGATGAAGTATACCGGATCCTCAGTAGCAGAGTTGGAGAATGTAGATGGGTTCACTCTGATAAACTCATTTAATTTCACTTACTGGGGTTCAACAGTAGGTGACTGATCATTGGCTTGCCCAGCATTCTGATTCATATTCTGCACCAACTGAGCAATTCCATTAGCAAGAGTCTCCATAGATTTACCCATGGTCATCATAGTAGTCATAAACTGCTCCTAACTCACTGCAGCAGCCGGTGTAGCCTCAGGTACAGGATTATTCCCAGGAGTAGGTGGCTGAGGACCAGGCACAACTCTTGCAGTATTAACATTCCCTCCTGCAGCTCTAGGAGGTCTCCCACGTCCACGTGGAGGCAGATTAGCACCATCTGTAGTTCTAGAAGTTTCAGCACCAGAGGAACCTTCCCCTATCCGAATTTCAGTACTTCTTTGAGACATAACTCCTGATATTAGTACAAGCATATCGGCTAACGCGGAAGCAAAAGAAACACAAAAAGAATTTTTCCTAATGATTTCCGGATACAACTAGACAAATTATAAGTGTGACTGAATCTTATGGCTCTGATATCACTTTTGTCACGACCCAACCCGGGGGCCACGACCGGCATGCAGCCAAACCGAAGTCCGACCACATAAGCCTTAGAAACATTCATAACAGTCTAAGTGCAAAACAGTTCAATACTTATATAATCCTCAATCCTAGTTCAAATGCAAACCATCAATATAATCAAATCCCAACAAAATCATTCGAAAAATCTAATGCAGACAAGTTCTACTTATTACAAAAAAAGGGATTCGGATTCAATCCCCCCAAAAGTTCAATATCCGGAAATCTCTAAGCAAAAGGACCGATAAACACAAACGGAAAACCTGATCGACTTCGCCAAAGAAGAGAAGGAAGATAGACGAAGGCAATCACTGTAAACCTGCAAGACAATCTGTAAGGTGTAAGCGCTTTATATAGACGCCCAGTAAGCCTATGAGGGGCAGAGAAACATCTAACAGTTATATAAGCAGTACATATAATACATTCACAAATTAAGCAATCAAGATGGTGTGTCGGGGTCACCAATCAGTAAACAGTACAGTATAATATCAGTCACATCCGCCCTTATAACTCCTCAGTACAGTACAATAATCAGTAATTAGGCATGTAGCCTCAGTAAACAGTATATGCATTAAGCCTCAGTAGCAGTATAGGCATTAAGCCTCAGTAACCTCCTTCCCCTTCATGACACACCATCACACAGCACAAGTAATATCAAATTCAATATTCTCACATAAATACAATCACATGCAAGTTTCTCTGTCTCCTAAAGCATGCGCGGCTGAGTTCGAAAGAATAGTCTAGTGAATAAATAGAAATAATAATATATTATAAGAAGGGTTTATATATATATATAAGTTGTTAGCAAGTAGCACAACACAAATAGAACTTACCTGGTCCAACAGTCAGCTAAGCAATTCGCCACCCTAAGTCTGAGGTGCTGCTGGACCACCGCCTAACCATTAACCATCAATTAACAACCACCCTTACACATGTATGCAAGTGCAAATGGGAATGCATGACGTGAATGCACGCAATTCAATAGTTTCCACAACAAGATTAAACCTTTTATCCACTAATCATAACTTAACCATCATAATACCACACCTTTAAACTTGTTTTCCAGAATATAAAACATCATTAAAAAGTCCTTACAATTTAAATTTATCAAATACCTTACTTAAATAATCAATATTCACCAAATACAATTTTACCGATAAACCTGAATAACGAGTGTCAACTTGTAAAATTCAAAATAATTAACCAGTATATGCAAAATTTATAATTTTCAACCAGAAGTTAATTTGATATCTGAAAAGCATCCTACCAAAATTTCATAATTTTTCGAGACTTAGAAGTCCCTCAACCAATTTTTATTCATAACAGTATACAGCTCACAAGGTATACTGACAGCAGTAGAAAGATCTAATTATTTCAAAAATATAACAGAAACATAACCCAACATATTTTTCTTGTAAATTAGACTTCCAGAACTTCAACATATATGAAAATCAAATCTAAAATATTTTTACACATTTTAATATGAATTTCGAAAGTTACAGATGATGCAATTGCATCTACAGTACAGTTCTTCGGACAACAGTAGCAAACTTGAATTTTCCAGAAATATACGATGCTCCAAAATCCCAACAATTATTTTTCTCATAAACTAGACTCAATTTCGAGCCACATATCCAAATTTTAGTTTTTTATCATGTTCCAATATTTAATTAAAAATCGAGCAACATACAGCACTAATATCAAACTTCAGCAGAGAATTAAATTATCCAAAAACTCAAAGAAAACAATTAATTCGAAAACCCTAATACCCAAATTAATTCAATCAAACCCTAATTCAATACAATCATCAAATTTCAGAACCCAACATACTAGCCCAATCAATTAATTCAATAACCAAAATCCCTCAAAACAATAAAAATCCAAAACCTAACCTACTTTGTAAAAATCAATTTAATTAAATAATAATTTGAATTTAGCCAAATTAATTAAGAAAAATACCAACCCAATATGATACTAATATGAACTAATCAAATGGAAGTCGAAATAATGCAAAAGGAATCAAGAAAAACCTCAAAAACACCCAAAAACTCGAAAAACAGGTTGCTGGAGCAGAGGTCAAAACGGCACGGCGAGTTGGCACGATGGCTCGCCGAACGACGTCACTCCAGGCCAAACGACGATGCGCGCTGGCACGCAGATCCTCGCCAGATGACGTTCACCTCCCGCCGAATGACTCTGCTTCCTCAGCACACCGAGACCAAAACGACAGCTCCTCTGATTTTTTGCCTAAAACCCTATTTTCTCCCCCTTTTTTCAAAACACCCGAAAATAGAAGACCAAAAACCTTACCCCATCTGACTTTAGGCCTATTTATAGGAAAACAACTCTTCAAAATTATACTTTTACCCCAATCTAATTTATTTTAATTAAAAATACCCAAAACTATTTATTTTCATAAAAAATTACTCAAAACCATAAATTTCACAAAATCAACTCAAATTTATTTTTAACTTCAAACTTTAACCCAAAATAATTTATAAATATGTTTTACGCATAATAATACCCGAAAATACCAAAAACGATAAAAAAAATCCAAAAATAACGAAAATACCATCGGCACCCAAAAATACAATATTATACTCAAAACGACCGTCTCGTCGTCCTGAGTATCAGAAAAGACATTCAAACCATCAAATTATGTTCAAACAACATATGAGGGTACAAAATGACTATTTTGCCCCTAGACTTAAAATTATTCAAAAACCAAGAATTTTACAGTATATACTCAAACTCAATTTCTATCATTTAGAATGCCAAATTATACAGAGCATGAAGAAATTATGAGAAACATTACACAGAATAGGAGGTTGACATCTTTGTATTGATAGCTTGAAAGATTGCAAAGCATGCCGGGAATTGTAGCATTATTGGTCAATGCACCTATCAAACCTAAGGAAATAACTGCAAACTGCAGCATTTAAACAGACATTGCAGCTTTAGACAAAAAGATCAAAGGGGATAAAAGACAAATTAGATCCAAACCAACTCCATCTCACCATTGCGACTTTTGAATCTATATCATGGCTTAGTCTGCTTAGTTATCCATTACATTAACCTGGCACATAGTAAATAACTGAATCATCATACACAGCGAAGTCCTTCATTATCTATAGTTGGAAGAAGCTTGATTAGGATGAAATTGGAATTATCAGATAAACTTCTCATTCTTCTGATTTTTGGGAAGCAATTTAAACAAATCACATTTTCATTTTCAACACATTTTTTTGGCAATAAATTAAAAGGCAGCATTTAAACAGTGAAATGGCAATAGTAATTCACACAGATTTCTTGACTTCATCACTAAAACTTCTTTAAAAAAAATCTAATTAACTTTCAATTACTATGATCGATAATACCTTTGGATTTGAAATACATAGAAGACCAAGAGCCAAAGGAACTGCACGATGAATATTCTGTTCCCCATACTGCAAAAGATGCTCTAATAAGTGAATTGTCATTTTGAGCTCCAATTCCTTACCCATTGCCACCATAGTAATCACAAGTACAACTGGTCCCTAATGGGGTTTCACCCTTCTCAAGATGCTAAGAGCAATGAGCTAGAAGGTTTCGAATCTATATGACAAAAATGAAATGATAAGAACATTTTGATAATTAATTATGTAATTTGGAAGACATTATAGAATACCTTAAGAACATTCCTAGTCCCTGCATAGGCACAAGAAAGCAGAGTCACATCATAGTTATTTAATATATTTGCTTTTCATAGTATATATATTTTTCTTAGAGAGTATTTTGAGATCAACTTACGGGTGTAGTCAGCTTCATACCTTCTGTACTTGTCCAAATTTTCTGTATTGTCAAGAATCCTAACCATGGCGAGAGTAAACTATAGTAAGACAATCATATATTGTCATGTAGATTTTTAGATCTAGAAAATGATAAAAATTACTAATTCAACTTTCAAGACTTCAATAGTCAACAACTATAAAGATTCCTTTGTATGATATTCAGGATACCACCATATGATAAAAAAAAAATGAAAAATAGAAGAGAACGTATCGTGACTTACTTCTTGGCAAACTAAACATCTGAAAATGTTAAATATGATGAAATCTTTTTCTTCCTCTCTTTCTTTTAGATTTCAAAAAAAAAACTATACAAAGATATCATTGTATAAATTGAAGAAAAATACCAAACAAACTTGAAGCGATGGGCTTTAAATTGTTAAACTATTTCTCTTGTTTAACCAATAAAAAAGGGTATTACTCAAAAATTAATTCAACTATATATAAAAGGGGAAAACACAAAAACGCAAATGGAAATTGATTGCGAACAAAAGTACAAACTCACTTGAAAATAAACAAATACAAAATAGCTCTATACGACCAAAAAAGACACACACACACACACACAGAGGGCTCACTGGAAATGGGGAAAATCAGGGTCTTGGCGGAGGATATCGACGACACCATTCTCGGTCGCAGTATCTTCAACCTTACATAAACCATCAAAAGGACGAATGAGTTGGATAGAAGTACATATAGAAACACATAGTGGCATCTCACCCTTTCAAATTGAAAACCAATTAAGGAATCTGATTGAAATAGGTAACCATCACTGAGTCAAAAACAAAAACTATTTTTTTCCATTAACATATATACAGATGCTCAATTCAAAATCCCTCATTTTCCTTCATAATCCCGGCAATCAAACACTACCCATAAAAAATAACTAGCAAAAAGAATCTAACCAGTTGTTCTTGAGCTCTAATCCGAATCTTTATGATCCAAAATAGCAACACCAATAGCAAAAATCAAGGTTTTAATAGATATCAACTGGATCGAAATACATAAAGAAACACAATGGCCTCTCATCCTTTCAAATTGATCGGGTTCTTAATTTGCTTTCACAAAAGTACTGATTGGTAGACAATTCTTATTTTTGCCATTTATTTCGAAAATGCAATATTTAATTATGAGAAAGTAAATGGTTTCCATTTTCAGATAAAACAGAGAGAAATTGGTAAGTTGAGAACATAAAAGAGAAAATGGGAAATTACAGAATTGCTCATTTCTTAAAATATGCATTTGTGGCAGTCTTAAGAAACGCCTCAATTTCTTAACTTTTATAATTTTATAAAATGCCAAATCATCTAAAGTTTAGTATTTAATGTATTTAATTTTCTCAAAAAAGTTAATGTATTTAATAAGTTTTATATTAAAAAATTAAATTATAATATTAAGTAAATTTAATATAAGTGTCTGCTCTTGTAGAAAATATGCTCTTATAGCACATCTTTCGCTCTCATAGCATATGTCTGCTCTTGTAGCACGTTTAGGGTTTCTATTCTCAATCTTTTTGCTGTCATGGACAATGATTTTGCAGATCTCAATCAACGAACGGGGGGATGAGGGATGGAATATTGGGGATAAGAAGTCGGATGATTCAGAAAACTACGCTCTGTGTCTAGTTAGGAGGTTTTTGACTGTGAGTGTGGTTAGTTTTCTGGCAATGAAGAATACAATGGCGGATCTATGGCATCTTATAGGGGAGGGAGGGGTGCATATCTCAAAAATTGAAGGTAAATGTTTTCTTTTTAAATTCTTTTGTGATGCTGATATTGATAAGAGTTATGGTTGGTGGCCCGTGGACATTTAATCGCCATCTTCTTCTATTGCATCGTTTGAGGGAGAGGGAATGTCTGAAATCTCTCTATTAATTATAGTTTTTTCTTGGTTCACGTTCACAATCTGCCTGTAGGCTACATGACTGAGACATTGGCACTGGCAGTTAACTTTGGTAATTTTGTTGGCTCGTTTATGGAATATGATATGCAATCTATTATTAATGATTCAAGGAAGTTTATGAGGATCCGGGAAGCCATTGATGTTAGGAAACCATTGGTCAGGAAGAAGAAGTTGGTTCGTCGCAATGGTGATGTTGTTTATGTTTTCTTCAAATATGAAAGATTGTCTATCTTTTGTTTTTTGTGTGGCAGGTTAGGTCAGTTAGAAAGTTTTTGTCCTCTTCCTGCTAACAAGAGTGCTTGTCCTTCAACCATGGAGTGGAATGTTTCGTTGCGTGCAGAGCCACGCCAATCAATGGTTAGGGTTAGCCATTGGCTTTGGGATTGTAATGGGAAGGGATTTGCTGATTCTTCGCTGGTGATAGGGGATAAGGAGAATATGCATAGACCTATTTCAAATTTGAAAGGTAATAGAGATAATGCAGATCTTCGGGGCAAAGGGATTCTAACTTCACGTAACTTACGTGTTGGAGATCTAGTTGATATGGATCATGATTTTGGGCCGGGTCTTTTTGGGCCACAGGGTGAAGATAGCCCATTAACTGAAGGTGACTGTAAAAAAGGACCAAGGCCTAGTGTGCACAAGTCCCATTATGTTTCTTCTTCTGAGGATTCAGTTGGAACATTGAACCATCATGGCAACGTGTTGGTTGCTTCGATATCGGTGGGCACTGGTAAGCAGGCCTACCGGACGCCATGAAACTATTAAGTTGGAACTGTCGGGGAATGGGTAATCCTCGCGTAGTGAGAGCTCTCCAGGAATTATGCCGGAGGAATAAACCCGATGTCATTTTTTTAATGGAAACTTTGGTACATAACAATAAAGTAGAAGAAATTAGGATTGCTTAAAATTTTCAGTTTTGTTTTACAGTTGATCGTGTTGGGAGAGGTGGAGGCCTTGTTGTTCTGTGGAATGCGGTCTCAAATGTTGAAATTATGGGATTTTCCTCTAATTTTATTGATAACTATTTTGTTAGTGATGGGGCTTATCAATGGAGAGCTTCGTGCTTCTATAGATATCCGGAGGGTAGTAGAAGACGCGAGTCTTGGGATCTTTTGCGGTTTCTTGCTGCCAGGTCTTCTCTACCTTGGATTTGTATTGGGGACTTTAATGATTTACTATCCCCAGCAGATAAAAGGGGTGGGTAGGATCATCCTTCGCACTTATTTGATGGGTTTTCGTAGCTGTCTTGATCAATGTCAACTCACTAAAATTCAATTACTTGGGCATCCATTCACTTGGGAACGTAGCAGAGGAACAAACAGGTGGGTGAGAGAAAGGTTGGTAGGGGTTTTGCTATGGTGGATTTGTTCAGTTTATTCCCAGATCATGAGTTAAGGAATTTGGTTTCTACTATTTCAGACCATTCGCCAATTCTATCGAATACCTCCCCTATTGGTAGGCTAGCGCATAAGAAGCGAAGATTCAGGTTTGAAAATGGGTGGTTAATGGAAGAAAAAGTTTTTGAAGTAGTTTCTATGGGCTGGGCAGCTTCGGGTTCTAACGGAGTTCTTGACAAGATTGATCGGTGTGCTAAAGATTTACAACAGTGAGGGCGTAATAGGAGTTGTAACTTTAAGCACATAATTGAAAAGCTTCAGGAGGCAATAATTAGATGTCGAGAAGGTGATGTTAGTGTTGGCCAGCTTCTTGAACTTCAAAACCAGATGGATGGATTGAAGTTGGAGGAGGAGTGTTATTGGAAACAAAGGGCAAAATCATTATGGCTCCAACATGGCGATAGTAATACCAAGTATTTTCATACTTTCGCCTCAGCTCTGAAACAGTCAAATCAGATTTCAACATTGAAAGATGACAGGGGAATTTGGTGTTCGGATGATAATGCTTTGGGTAGTATGATTCTGAATTATTTTAATGAGATTTTTGCTGGAGGAAGTGGTGACTGCAAGCCTGTGTTGAGGATAGTTTCAATGAAAATAACTGAGCAGCAAAATCAGAGCCTTATGGAGCCTTTTTCTATAGAAGAATTTTGGAATGCAATTTTTTAGATGTATCCTGATAAATCTCCAGGTCCAGATGATATGAATCATGCCTTCAATCATAAATTTTGGCATGTTATTGGTAATGACATTTTCTTGGCTTGTTGTGAGTGGCTTAGAAATGGGTTTTTTCCAGAATCCTTGACTGATACTATCATTGTTTTAATTCTTAAAAAACATGAGCCAGTATCTATTAAAGATTTAAGACCTATGCAATGTGATTATAAAATCATTGCCAAAGTGCTTGCTAATAAATTAAAGGTGATTCTTCCTTCTGTGATTTTTTATTCTCAGTCGGCCTTTGTGCGCGGAAGGTTAATATCAGATAACATTTTAATTGCATTTGAAATTATTCATACCATGAAAACTAAAAGAGGTGGGGCTTTGGGCGATGTGGCTATGAAGATTGACATTAGCAAAGCCTATGAGTGGATTGGGGCTTTCTTGAGATGATTATGTTACAATTGGGTTTCTGTCAGACAGGGGTTGATTAGATTATGTTATGTGTTAAGTCTGCTAGGTATACTATTGCTTTTAATGGTTGTGAAGTAGGTCCTATTATTCCTTAGAGAGGATTAAGGCTGGGTGACCCATTGTCACCTTATCTCTTTCTTCTTTGTGCAGAGGGACAAAACTTTTTGATGAAAAGAGCTGGATTGGATGGTCTGATTCATGGTGTCAAGGTTTGTAGAAGAGCTCCAAGTATTTCTCACCTGTTATTTGTTGATGACTCTTTCTTGTTTTTTAAGGCATCTGAGAGTGAATGTGATGAAGTCAATAATATTTTACTTCTCTATGAGAAAGCATCTAGCCAAGCAGTAAATTATCAAAAGTCAGGCATCTACTTTAGCTCTAATGTGGGTGAGCAAGTGAGAAGCATGATTTCAGGAAGGTTAGGTGTTTCTAACCCGCTGGATACAGGTCACTATCTTGGATTACCTTCATTATTGGGTAAAGGTAAGAAGAAGATTTTCTCTTTCCTCAAGGATAGACTAATGAAGAGGATTTATTTTTGGCATAATCGATTACTCTCAAGAGCAGGGAAAGAGATCATGATTAAATTAGTAGCTCAGGCAATTGCTTCTTTCTGTAGGGGTGTTTCTCTAGTTCCTATTTCTACTTGCAAGGAATTGCAATGCATTATGAATTCCTTTTGGTGGGGTTCGAAGAAATATAGATCTTGGTCTATTAGTTAGCTTAATTGGGAGAGACTATGCAGAAGTAAGCGGGTTTGTCGAATGGGCTTTCGCCAACTTCATCTTTTCAACTTATCAATGTTAAGGAAATAAGGATAGAGGTGTATCTCCTATCTGGATTGCCTTCTGAACAGTATTCTCAAAGCTAAATACTATCCAAGGAGGGATTTTTCAGCGGCTCAGTTGGGTCATAACCCGAGCTTTGCGTGGAGAGGGCTTTGGACATCCCAATCATTACTTAAGGAGGGACTGAGATGGAGGGTAGGGGATGGTCGTGATATTCAGATATAGCATGATGCATGGTTGCCTAGAAATTGTAATTTCTTTGTACAAAGTAATGGTGTCAAAGCTGAGGGATCATATAGGGTGGTGGATCTGCTGTCTGTGGATGGAAAGGGTTGGAATGAGGATAAGGTATATACTCTCTTTCATAAGGATGAGGCTAAAGTGATCTATCGTATTCCTGTGGCAATTTGATGATAAGGATTCTAGGATATGGCATTTTGATAGGAGAGGGAGATATACAGTTAGATTAGCATACCACAGGGTTGTGGAAGTATTTATGCATGAGACTGATGTTCTTTTGCAGCATTGGAATTGGAACAAAATTTGGTCTCTGAATAATTCACATAAGATCAAGCATTTTATCTGGAGGGCAGCTAGAAATATTTTACCAACCAAATCCAGGTTAGTGCAGCGAGGTGTGGATATTGATGAATGCTGTGTGATTTGTGGGGATATTAAAGACCTCATTCGTGTGTTCTTCAAGTGCAAAACAGTTAAGGCTTGCTGGGATTTTTATGATTTAGCTTTTCCAATTAATCTTGACACTTTTGATTACTTTGGTGATTTTTTCTTCAATATTCTGGATTCACAAAGGAAGGAGAGTGTTGAGATTTTTTGTCGTTTGCTTTGGAGAGAATGGTATGCTAGAAATATGTTTGTGTGGAGGAACAATGAGCTTTTTGTTGCTGATATTGTGTGAAACACCTGTTGATGACCAAGAAGCATAATAATCCAGTGAAAGGGGCTGCTCTGTCTTCGTCATTCTCTAATCTTGATAGAAGAAGGTGTAGATGGATTAGACCGCCAGTTGGGACATGGAAGTGTAACATTGATGCTGCCTTCATAGCAAATGACTGTATCTCTAGCGTTGCAGCAGTAGTAAGAGATGACAGAGAAAATTTTGTCTGCAATTTCTGGTGCTATTAAGAATTGTTCATCAGCATATTTTGCAGAAGCATATGCTTTACGTGAGTCATTACAGTGGTTAATCTCTTCCAGTCCAGGTTCTGGTATTATTGAAGTGGATGCAAAAGTGTTGGTGGATGCCATTATATCCAAGTGCTGTGATTTTTCAGAATATAGAATTTTAGTCAAGGATTGCTTTTTTCTGTTACAACAACGACATGATTTGTCTATTAGTTGGGTTTCTAGACGGGTAAATTGGTAGCACACAATTTGGCTAAAGCTACTATTAACACTGCCAGTCCAACTTATTGGGTTTTTATTCCTAGTCCCATTTTTGATGTACTGCAGCTTGATTTGTGTTAATAAAAGTTTCCTTTTACCTCAAAAAAAAGTAAATTTAATATAAGTAATTAAAACATTTCGATGATGATTAGTAGGTCATCTTCAACAAGGTAATTACTATAACAGTAGTTATTCAACGAGGTAAATTTAATATAAGTAATTACTCCCTTCATTTCTTTTAAGTATCCATTTTTACTATTTTATCAATATTAAGAAATTATTTATTAGTATTATTTTTTTATTAAAATATCATTTACAAATAATAAAGAAGCATTTAATAAGTAAGTAGATAAAACTTAACAACTAAGGATAATATTAGAATGGAATGAATAATTATGTCTTGTTTTTTTAAATGGACACTTATTTAAGAATAAAAAATTTTCTTAAGTGGACATTTAAAAGAAAATGGAAGGAGTATAATATTGAGTAAATTTAATATAATTATCTTGTTTTTCTAAATGGACATTTATTTAAAAATAAAAAAATTTTCTTAAGTGGACATTTAAAAGAAAATGGAGGGAGTATAATATTGAGTAAATTTAATATAATTATTACATTAACTATTGCATTATTTTATTTTTTGATTGCTGTGCAAAAAGTTGAACAGAATTTTCAAAAATATATTAATAAGTTTTATTATTTTTTGACTTTAATTTATAACAGTAAAATCTCTCAAATTATCATTTTTAACACAAAATCTTCTTATCTCCAATAATATTTATTTAAACTTAATTGAATTTATTCAATTTAATTATATATAAATTAATATATGAACTATTAAAGAGTTTATAGTTGAAATAGTAAAAGAAAAAATTACTTTTTGAAACAAATCATCGGCTAATTAATATTTCAAATATTTTGGTCTTGGATAATTATTTAGAAATTGATTACGCTTCTAAGTTTTTCGACAAAATGGAAGGTTACATGTTATATTATACAAAATATAATTAAATACAGTGAGGCAGAATCAGAAATAAAATAAAAGAAAGATAAAATTTTCAATTAAAAAAAATTATAGGCGAATGAAAATAAAATTAAATATTTAATATTATGATAAAATTTAGATTATTTTTATAAATTTCAAAAAAAATTCCATCAAAAATTTTTATTATTTATTAAATTCTAAAAAATTATTACATGTGTTTTTATTTTAATTCTTAGATCTATTAATTTATTCAGGATATTTTATTAAATATTATTTCAAATAAAAATATTAATTTTATCCAATTCATAGCTAAATAACAACATTTTTATATTAACCTAAATACCTAATGATAAAACTCTAAATGTCTACTAATTAAAATAAAAAATATATATATGGTGAAAATATAATATATATATATATATAATATTATATATATATATATATACAAAATCATAAAATTTTAAATATTTACTAATTAAAAAATATATATGATAAAAAAGCCAATACTTATACAAAATACTATAAATTTTTATAAAAATATTATATATATAAATACTTAATTACAAAACTCCAAATATTCACTAATTTAAAAAAATATATATATATGTGGTAAAAAAAAAGCCAATATATATATAATACTATATATGTAAAATTTTTATAAAATATTATATATAAAATTCTATTAAAATTTTATAAAAATATTATATATATAAATACATGATTATAAAATTTTAAATATCCACTAATTAAAAAAATATATAGTAAAAAAAGTTAATATGTATACAAAATACTATATATATAAAATTTTTATACAATTATATATATATATATATAATACTATTAAAATTTTATAAAAATACTATATATATATATAAATATCTAATTATAAAATTCTAAATAATCACTAATACCCACTAATTAAAAAATATATATATAGTAAAAAAATTAATATGTGTACGAAATACTACATATATAATTATTATAAAATACTATAAAATTTTATTTATATATAAGTATATAAAATATTATACAAAATACTAAAAATTATATATAAATCTCATCAGCCACTGATTAAATAGGTCATTTTTTTACAAAATAAAAATAATTATCTCATCCAAAATTAAAGGAATATATTTGTTGAAATATCTTTTTCCATTTATCTATCATTTTCAAAAAATGAACAATTTTACTCTCAAGCATACTTTTTTTTCTAGTAATATCTAATTTATGAACACTCTATTGTACATTAATTAACCACTTAATCTAATTTTGGGTTTGATTTACGTTAGCACATTACTTTTCTCTATTTAAGAAAAAAAAATATTGAATTTTAATAAATTTAATATATAAGTTATTTACCTTATATCAAAATATAATCACATACAGGAGATATGCACATGTCAAGTTCGATCGAGTTGGAATAAAACGGTGAACCGACCAAACTCATAAAAGATACAATCAGCTTAAATTGATTTCGACCGTAGAAAAGATATATGTTAGGCGAAACGAATGTTGTTGATTCCAGGCGAGTTCACATGGATTGGATCAATAAAAAAAATCAAAGAAATACATATATATCTGCAGTTGTACATATATTTCTTGTTTGACATGTCATTTCTTTCTTAAAAAAATGGCATGTAAAACAAGGCAATTCTCAAGCACCCATTTCCTCCCCCATTCAAGTGTTAGGGTCTCCGCAATAAGATAATCAGAATAATTACGATACCAGAAAAATAAAATAGGCACATAGAAATTTACGTGATTCACCCTTAATTATTTAGGGTTACGTCCACGGGACAAACTCCGAATATATTTTTTTCCACTATAAAAAATAGTAGATACACAAAGAGATTTTTACAAAAATAATGACACTCAAGTGTTTCCCAAAAACACTCTAAAACTATAATCTCACTACTTTTCTCTCTTTCCCTAATTTTAGGAACCCTCTTTCTAAAATTATATGCAGAAGTTTATAATTTTCTCTTCTGCTTGATGAAACAAATGAAGAAATGTAAGCCTATTTATAGGCTGAAGAACCAAGTAATAAACGTCATTATTGACGTTTTATTTTAGCAACCCATCTGAACTTATCCAATTTTTCTTTGTTTTAGGTGCAACTGTCTTTGACTTCTTTTTATTTTATTTTTTCTTGCTTTTAGGTAGTCAAAGAATACTGTCTTCTTCTTCACTTTCGGTGGCCTCAATTGAAGACTACAAATTTCCTTTTTTTTTTCTTTCATTGTTGAGTTGGACCCAACAATTCTCCCCCTCCAGCTTCAACATCACATATTGGAGGAGGTCTGAACCGGCTCTTTAACGAGAACTCATCCCAGAGAGTCCGACACACAACTCAGACTTCTCCTTTGGAACGACCTTTGTCAACATGTCAGCAGCATTCTTGTCAGTATGAATCTTCTACAACTGGAACTGCTTCTCTTCAATGGCAAGTCTAAGCCAATGATATCTTACGTCGATGTGTTTCATCTGCGCATGATACATAATGTTCTTGCTCAAGTCTAAAGCACTTTGACTATCGCAATAAACTATATATCATTCCTGCTGCACTCCCAATTCTTGGAAAAATTGTTTCAACCAAAGCATTTGCTTTCCTGCTTCTGCTGCAGCAACGTACTCTGATTCGGTCGTTGATAGAGAAACACACTTTTGTAATCTTGATTGCCATGAAATAGCTCACCCTGAGAATGTAAATAAGTAACCTGATGTAGATTTTCGTTCATCAAGGTCACTGGCCATATCTGCATCTGTGTAACCAACAAGTACAGACTTTTCACCTCCAAACGTTAAACATAACTTTGAAGTTCCTCTCAGGTATCTGAAGATCCACTTTACTGCTTCCCAATGTGTCTTCTGGGAATTTGATAGAAATCGACTCACAACGCTAACTGCATGAGCGATATCTGGTCTCGTACACACCATTGCATACAACAAACTTCCGATTGCTGAAGAATATAAAACATTTGACATATCTTCCTTATTTTTATCTGTTGATGGGAAAGATTTTTTACTTAATTTGAAGTGAGCGGCAAGTGGAGTGCTAATTGGCTTAACATTCTTCATATTGAACCTCTCTATGACTCGTTCAATATATTTCTCCTGCGATAACCACAATTTACAGGACTTTCAATCTCGAATAATTTTCATTCCAAGAATTAGCCTTGCCGATCCCAAATCCTTCATGTCAAACACCTTTGACAAGTCACTCTTTAACTTGCAGATCATATCTGCATCTGGTCCAACGATTAGCATATCATCAACATATAAAAGAAGGATGATAAATTTACCATCATGGTATCTCTGGACATATACACAAGAATCTGCATATGTTCTTCTGTATCCTTGATTTACCATGAACGAGTCAAACTTCTTATACCATTGTCGCGGGGTTTGTTTCAACCCGTACAATATCTTTTTCAAGCGACAAACCATGTCCTCCTTTCCCTTGACCTTGAAACCTTCTGGCTGTTCCATATAGATCTCTTCCTCTAGATCTCCATGCAAGAATGCGGTCTTTACATCAAGCTGCTCTAGCTCAAGATTTAAACTGGTTGCTAAACCTAGCACAACTCGAATAGAACTTATTTTCACAACAGGTGAAAAAATCTCATCAAAGTCGATACCTTTCTTTTGAGTAAAGCCTTTGAAGACCAATCGAGCTTTGAATCTCACTAGATTGCCATCATCTTTCTTCAGTTTAAATACCCATTTGTTCTTGAGTATTCTCCTCCCTTTTGGAAGTTTCACCAGCTCGTAAGTGTCATTCTTTTTCAAAGAATTCATCTCCTCTTGCATGGCCTTCATCCATCAATCTTTATCTCTACAAGACTGCACATCTTGGAAGCTCTCTGGCTCCCCCTCATCAGTAATCAAAATATAATCAGAACTAGAATACCTTGTAGATGGTTGGCGTTCTCTGGTTGACCTTCTCATTTGAGGTTCAACTTCTTCAAGTGGAATAGGGTTCTCTGGCTCCCCCTGCTCAACACCCTCTGTATCATCATCTACAGTGGTCTCTTGATCTCCTACGACTGGCTCTTCTTCTGCTTCCTGTTCTGATTCTGGCATTCCTCCTCCTAAGGCATCATCTGGAGGACTGTTTTCTGGTGTAATATCTACAATAATGTCATTTGTTAATTTTTTCCCTAGCTGCATCTGTCACGATCTCATCCTCGTGAAATACTACATCTCTGCTCCAGACAACTTTCTTTTTAACTAGATCCCATAATCTGTAGCCAAACTCTCCATTTCCATAACCAACAAAAGTGCAAGGAACTGACTTGTCATCAAGTTTTGATCTCTGCTCCTTCAGAATATGCATGAATGCCTTGCAGCCAAATACCCTCAGGTGAGAGTATGAGATATCCCTACCTGTCCAGACCTTCTCCGGAACATCAAAATCCAAAGGTGCTGAAGGTAGTCTGTTGATTAGGTACACAACAGTATTGACAGCTTCTCCCCAAAATGACTTAGGTAAATTAGCCATTTTTAGCATGGATATGACTTTCAACAATGGTGTGGTTCATCCTTTCAGCAACGCCGTTGTGTTGAGGCGTACCAGGAACTGTCTTTTCATGCCTGATACCATGCTGACTACAGTAATCTCTAAATTCCTTAGAAATATATTCACCACCATTGTCTGTGCGCAAACACTTTAATGCCACTCCAGTCTCCCTTTCCACCATTGCATGGAATTGCTGAAAGTGCTTAAATACCTGGTCCTTCGTGCGTAACAAGTATATCCATGTCTTTCTTGAGAAATCATCAATGAAGGTAAGAAAATATCTGCTTCCTCCGAGAGATTCTACCTCCATGGGACCACACACGTCAGAGTGTACCAACTCCAACTTGTTATCTCTCCGTTTAGAGCTTTTCTGAAATGAAACACGGTGTTGCTTCCCAAATAAACAGTGATCACAAGGATTTATTTTACCTTTGGCTAAAGGGATAAGGGACACCTTAGCCAAAATATTTAACCCTTTTTCACTAACATGCGCCAGCCGCCTATGCCACAAATTTGGTGAAGCATCATCTCCAATTGTATTCAATTGACCCACACATATCTCTGCGGGCGTTTTGTATAGCGAGCAACATAACTTTCCTCTCGCTACCACTAAAGACCCTTTGGTGAGTTTTCAGTTACCGTCACCTGTATGTTGTTGATAGCCTTCCTTGTCCAGTACACCAACAGATAATAGATTCAACCGAAGATCAGGAATATGACGCACATTTTCAAGAGTTAATGTGCATCCGATACTTATTTTTATGCAGACATCACCGATCCCCACCATCTGCGAGATACTATTATTTCCCATTCTAATAGTACCGTAATCACCTGCTTTATAGGTAGAGAAATATTCCCTTTTTGGAACACAGTGGTATGAAGCACCGGAGTCTACTATCCACTCGGTATCTGCATCTCCAACATGATAGCAGTCTGCATCATGAGAGACTAACGTCACCTCACCATCTTCTGCTGAAACTGTAGCGGTTGTATTTCTGTCATTATCCTGACTTCGGTTTGCATTCTCCTATTTAAGAAAACGACAATTCTTTTTGATATGGCCCTGCTTCCCACAATGGTAACACGTCCTCTTCTCCCTGGACTTGGATCTTTCTCTGGATTTACCATTTCCACAACCTCTAGTTTTGCTTCGGCCCCTATTCTCTGTGACGAGGGCTTGTGAGCTGGTACTGGCAACATCCCTTCTACGAAGTTCTTCATTAAGTAGTCTATTTTTCACCATAGACATTGTTACTACACCATCTGGAGCTGAGTTACTCAATGATACCACAAGAGTATCCCAACTATCTGCTAGAGATCCCAATAGCAGGCATGCTTGCATCTCGTCATCCAAGGACATACCGCTAACTGCTAACTCAGTTACGAGTCCTTCAAAGTCGTTCAGGTGCTGTGTAACTGATCGTCCCTCTGACAGCTTCATGTTCATGACTTTGCGGATCATGAATACCTTTCCTTGAGCATTTGTAGCCTCGTACATACTCTCTAGTTTCTTCCAGAGAACTTGGGGATCTTTTTCATTTTTCACATGGCTGTATAGGCTAGCATCTATCCACTGGCGTATCGTGCCCAGTGTCTGCTTCTTTAACTTCTCCCACAGCCTTTCCTTCATTTCTTCTGGCTTTGCATCGTCACCTTCAATTGGATCGTAAAGATCTTTACAATGAAGGTAGTCCTCCATTCTGGATTTCCACATTGAATAATTTGAATCCGTCAATTTGATCATTGCCCCGTCGTTCGCCATGTCGAATTCTGAATCCGATAAAATTTTACTATTCGTCGAATAGTAACTGTATATGTGAATAGTAATTGTATATGTGAATAGTGAACGTATACTTAAATAGTAACCGTACACTTGAATAGTGATAGTATATGTAAATAGTACCATACACGTAAATAGTATTATATATATGAATAGTGTCATACACGTGAATAGTGCCGTCACCTTTCAGGTTACTATTTGTTACGATTTATAATAAATAAATAACTTCTGCAATGGTTTTCCAAACGGACTGCACCAACGGATTCCTCGTAATTTTCTCGTCGTCGTGGTATATTTATTTTTGAAATATATCCACAAAACTGGTATTGCTATCGGACCACCTGGACCTGCAGAAACCTTCGGCTCTGATACCACTTATTAAGGCCTTCGCAATAAGATAACGAGAATAATTACGATACCAGAAAAATAAAAGAGGCACACAGAAATTTACGTGGTTCACCCTTAATTATTTAGGGTTACGTCCATGAGACAAACTCCAAATATTTTTCTTCCACTATAAAAAATAGTAAATACACAAAGAGATTTTTACAAAAGTAGTGGCACTCAAGTGTTTCCTAAAAACACCCTAAAACTATAACCTCACTACTTTTCTCTCTTTCCCTAATTTTAGGAACCCTCTTCCTAAAATTATATGCAAAAGTTTATAATTTTCTCTTCTGCTTGATGAAACAAATGAAGAAATGTAAGCCTATTTATAGGCTGAAGAACCAAGTAATAAACGTCATTACTGACGTTTTATTTTAGCAACCCATTTAAACTTATCCGATTTTTCTTTGTTTTAGGTACAGCTGTCTTTGACTTCTTTTTATTTTATTTTTCCTTGCAAGGTAGTAAAAGAAGACTGTCTTCTTCTTCACTTTCGGTGGCCTCAATTGAAGACTACCAAATTCCTTTTTTTTTTTCTTTCATTGTTGAGCTGGACCCAACATCAACTACTTTCTTCTTATTGACTGTTGGTTATTGCTCCTATTCTTCTAGTTGAAACTCATAAAACATTAACATTTAAGGGGTCATCTTCTTTCTAAAGTAATGACACGTAAAATTAGGCAATTCTCAAGTCCCTATTTCCTTCACCATTCAATTACTTTCTTCTTATTGCTTATAACATTTTACTTGAAACTCGAAAAACATTAGCTCATCTCAAGTTATGTTAATTTATTCGGCAATTACTGTTTTGTACGTAATCTTATTTCCTCTAACCTTGTAAGTATCTAGGTCAACAGGCTTTTGTGTCTTTTTCATATCTTGTATATAGGCAAATGTTTTAGTAAGTGTAATTGACTTTTCAGATGCAATAATATTCTTCCAAAGTATTCTTTCATTTTCTCTCATTTTTTTTTTGTTTTTTTTTTGTATTTTTTTTCTTTACCAAACACTAAAGTCCAGATTTCACCAATTTGCTTTTGATTACATATTCTTATTCTAATTAACAAACATCATTATCATTGAATAAAAAAACATTAGCATTTAAGGGATGGGTTCTCGCATGCACTAATATCGAGAGAGATCAAAGAGAGGGCAACAATGGAGTAATTTGAGCAAAAAATAATGAAGATAAATATATTGATTTTGGTTCTTTTATTGCTTATTTTGATAACCTAATCTCTCATAGAAGCAACAACTCAAGCCCGTGAGGATAAAGAAGAGTTAGAAGTAAGAGAAGAAAAAAGAAGCAACAACATAAACAATACTGAAGTAGTAAAACTAGAAAAAATAATCAATCGGGTTTGGTTTGAAATGATAAGAAAATTACTAAATCAGACTGACCATCCCAAATCTCCAGAAAAAAAAAAGTTAAACATTTCTGAATCGTAGCTAAACAGATTAATTGATTGAAACAACCTTCTCCTTGTAAGGATAAATATGACAATTCATGTGAGATTCAATATAGATCCAATTTTTTATTTAGTCATAGGATTCGGCTCGGTTTAGTATGACCGGTATATAAATTTTTGCTCAACCCTGATCATAAGGGAAGATATAGATATAGTTCTTGTATAATTTAATTACATGGAAAAAAATTATTATTTTTGACTTCCTATACAATTACATAATATATATGGTATCAGCATATTAAATTTTGAATTATAGGTTTAATAATAATAAATACTTTTATTTAATTTTAAAAATGAATATGTATGAAATAAATGTTCACTTTCATTAAACTTTTACTTATAAACTAGTCAAAAACTCGTGAAATACATAAATGTGATTTTTCATTATGATATAAAAAATATTATAAAAAGTCATTGAAAATATATATATATATCCCCATTATAAACATAAAATTTTAAATTATTTATTTTCAACCATTTATACTAATTAATAATTTCAATCAATAAATTTATCATATGTAATTTTTTTATATTTATATACTAATAATTTATTAAATATATAATATTTTATTTTTATATAAAGTTAATTACATCAATAGTCTATGATATTTTGTTTTATCCTGATAAAATTTCTAAACTTTAGTTTATAAAGATAAAATCTTTGAACTTTTAATTTTGTCCAAAAAAATTATTGAGATTATTTTTCGACAATTGGAGTGTGTGATGACAATTACGTATCGATATGTAACAAAAAATAAATTTAATTTCATCTTAGTTCTCATCTATATTTTTTTAATAGACCTAAAATTACATTTTCAACATACCTAAAATTATATATTTTGCCCTTAATTTCTTACATACTGATGTAAAATGAGGTAGAATTAGATTTAATTTTTTTTATTTATTGCCATATAGAGATATTTATCTTGCTACTACTTCATATTTTGGTTGTCAAAAAACGATCTCAGATATTTTATTATGACAAAATTAAAAGTTTATAGATTTTATTTTTATCAAAAGAAGTTTAAGAATTTTAATGAGATAGAGACAAAAGTCAGAGACTATAAATGTAATTAACCATTTTTATATATCAATACTTTTAGTTAATAAATTTAGGATTTAGTGTAATTAGCAATTACTAGTATAATTATGGGAAATAAAATTAAAACTTAAGCCAAATTTTCATTTTTATTCATTAATAGTTTCAGTAATCAAATTCTGAGAGATGCGAATAATATAAAGATGGATAAATAATTATAACACATAATATTTTTATTATATATTTATATTGCATGATAGTTTATTTTTTTTAGTTTTTAATTTCAGTCAACAAATTTATTATATATAAGAAATTTTATATTCACATATTGATAATTTATTAAGTAATAATTTTTTATTTTTATACATTAATAGTTTCAATTAAAATTTTTATTAATAATTAGTGATTTTTAATATTTATTAATTTATCAATAATTTATTAAATATATGTTATTTTATCATTATATTAATAGTTTTAATTAAAAAGAAATATTTATAATTATTAATTTATTATTAATTTATTAAATATGTGATATTTGATTTGAATATATTAATATTTTCAATTAAAAATTATTAATAATAATTTATTGAATATATATATTTTTTATTTTCATATATTAATAGTCTTATACGTTAATAATTTATATTAAATATATAATATTTTATCTTGATATATTAATTATTTCATTTAAAAATTTATTAATTTATTAGATATATATTATTTTATCGTCATATATTAGAGTTTTAATTAAAAAATTTGTTAATAATTATTAATTTCCTAATCATTTATTAAATTTATTAAACCTTTAATTTTCATATATTAAAATTTTCAATTACTAAATTTTTATTAATAATTCATTAAATTTATTAAACATATGAGCTTAATTTTTATAAATAAAAATACAAGACTGTTACTTTTTTTTTTTTGTAAATCTCAATAAATAATTTTTTTATATTATATATATGAATGACGTGTCGATCCATATTTACTCTATATATATATATATATATATATATATCACGGATGAATGTGGCTGCCTTATTTGCTCATAATAGATTATTATTTAATATATTATTAATTTTATTCAAAATTATTAAAAATATTATTTAAATTTAATGAATAATAATATTTAAAAAAATATATATAAATTAAATAAAAAAATATTAAATTATGCTGTTTCAATATAAAATGAACCTGTATAACATGCTTAAATACTAAGCAGCTTATTTTTTTTATTTTAACACTGAAAAATATTAATTAAAGTCACTTTAAAAAGTGACTATTTAATAATTTTTTTATTAAAAAATAATTATTATATATTTATTTATTAATAGAGATATTAAAATATATATTTTTAAATTAATAAAAAAAATTATTAAAAAATTATTTTTTAAAATGACTGTCATTAACATTATTCTTTAATAATTCTTTTTAACTCCGTTTATTAGATATTTTAATATGGGGGTGGGTAAATCTCCAAAAGTCAAATTACTATATACAGATTTAATAATATACATTTAATATAATTTAATATATCAAAAAAAAGATTTCATAAATTAATTTTTATTTTTCACATTGAATTACATAAATTTCTTTTGTAGAAAAGAAATTATATTCTTATCAAATTTTTAATATAAAAAATTGAATTTGAATAAATTATTTCATACTTTAAATTAATTTTTCTAAATTTTTAATTGGTCTTTCTAAAATTAAATATTTGCAATTAATTTCAAATATTAAAATTGTTTAATTAGTTATCATTCCATAAATATAGAAGATCAGTAAAAATTTATTAATTAAAAATATTTTTTACTCAAAATATAATTAGTTATTATTTTTTGAAAAAAATTAGAACTTTAGAAAAAAAATTTTGTTCACCTATTAAGTTTAGTTCCCAAATAAAATTTTATGCTTTTGTAGAGTGTGCACATCAAATTATTTTCAATAAATGTAAAATAAAATTTATGCTGCCATATATCAATAACAAAATAATATAGCCGTTATTGTTAAGAATAATAAAAATTTAATTGATTTTGGATTTAATAAAATATTAGTCTAACCTCTAAACTTAGCCATCTACTTGCAGGCTTTTAAATGTCCAAAGTTTGATAGAACCCACAAAATAGTTTTTACTTGTTAGAAAAAATCAAGCGATGAGGGTACGATAATTATTTTCAAAATTACTAAATTTATTTTTATAATTTCTTTGTCCTTTAAAAATAAATTTATTTTAAGAAATATAGTTATTATAATTAAATTAATAAAATTTGCTAATTTTTTAATATAATATTGTCGTATGATTTATTAAAACTAAATAACTTACATTAATAAAATTATATGTTAAATAAAAATATAATAAAAATTAATAAATTAATTTTTTTTTAGAAATAAGTCTGTTTTTATGAGATTTGGAGTATTATTATTATTGTTGTTGTTTTTGTGGAGAAGTTATGTTAGGAACTTAATAACAGACTTAAAAATTATGAAGTAGATATAATATATATCTCATAATAATTTTTTTCTTATTTTTTATTTTGTTTATTATTTATTTTGTTTATTTGTTTGTGTTTGTTCATCATATTTACAATATACTAATTATAATTTAAAGTAATAAATAAAGTTATGCGAATAAAAATAATCTTTTAATAATTCTGAGATTAGTTTGTCTTTTGCATATATATATTTGAATTTTTTTCCCTAGCAAAATTATTATTTAATTTTTAAAATTAAATTGAATAAAAGTATAAAATTATTAAATTATTATTGTATAATATATGACTTTAAAGTTAATTACATTACAAATAGTTTTCTAATCTTATTATACGTCACATTTACTTAAAATATATTTACTTAAATATTAAATAAAAATAATTCCTCCAAATATTAAAATTTTAAATATAAAAAATTTATATTAATCATCTATTATGTTTATTAAGCTTTCATATGCTCTATGATATTTTTTTATTTAACTAAAAAATAATATTTATATAAATTTATCATAATTTTTTTAATTTGTTGATAATATGCAATTTATTTAATATCAAATATTTTACAGTATTTTATCATATGTCTCAATTTTTTAAAATTTTAAATTAAATTATTATTTATTGTAATATATATTTACTATAATAAAAATTTATTTGGAGAGTTCAAACAGAATTATAATATTTTATTTGATATTAATAATAATTATATCAATTTAGAGATTTTAAATATGATTATAATATCCTATTTGATATTAATAATAATTAGTTATCTATATATTATATAAAAAATATATAAAAAAAATATAACTATTACATTAATATTTTCTTCTTCTATAATACTAATGTATCATATTTTTTACTTTTATCAATGATAATTTTTTTCTTCTATTTGGTATGCTCTATTATTTATTTTTCATTGATCATCATATTTGCAATATACTAATTATAATTTTAAAGTAATATATAGAGTTTTTGAATGAGAACAATCTTAAGATTAGTATCTTTCACATTCATATATATATATAGATTGAATTTTTTTAGCAAAATTATTATTTAATTTTTAAAATTAAATTGGTCAAAAGTATAAAATTAATAAATTATTATTACATAACATGCTGGTTTAAAACTAATTTTATTGCAATTAACTTTTTAATCTTACAATATCACATTTTCTTAAAATATACTACCTTAAATATCAAATAAAAATAATTTTTTTAAATATTAATTTTTAAGATGTTAAATATAAAAATTCATATTAATCATTTATTACATTTATTTGTAATTCTATTTACTTTATGATATTTTTTTAACAGATAAATAATATTTGCTCAAATTCATCATAATTCTTTTTAAATTTATTAGCAATATCCAAATTATTTAATATCAAATAATTTTAGCTATAATCATGTCAAAGTAGTATGATTTAATAAAAATATGAGTCATGTCAATGAAATTTAAAAAATTAAAATTACAATAATTCATCTATGTAATAATATTCAGATGATACTGTTAGATAGGTTATTATATATAAGATACTTCTATGAATCATGTTTATTTTAATTATTCAATAAAAATATTATAACATTTATTTTATTTGTATAGTGATGCAATTGAAGAAATTATTAAGATAATATTTAATAAAAAGTTTAAATTTATTACTACATAAGTAAAATAATTTATAATCACTAATTTTTCATAATTATTACATATAATTATTATATAATTTAAAAATTAATATATGTATATTAAGTAAAAATATCCATAATATCACACTAGTATTTTTCTAACATATATTTACGAAAGTTAATATAGTAAAGTTAGAATTTACTATATTAGTCTAATGGCCTCTATTAATGTTATTACATGCAGGGATTGACAGAGCGTATGAAAACATTTAGCAAGGCCATGGACAAAGTGCTGGACAAGCTAATTGATGAACATGAAGAAGAAGCTCGTCGCGGGGTGAAAAAGAAGCAGGAAGACTTCATTGATGTGTTCCTTTCAGTGGCATCAAATGACAATATTGCACTGTCTGCATTTTATCGAAGAAATATCAAGGCCATAACAATAGACATGCTTGCAGGTTCTTTGGATACTTCATCCAAAGAACCTGCTATGAAAACAATAGACAGAGCGTATGAAAACATTTAGCAAGGCCATGGACAAAGTGCTGGACAAGCTAATTGATGAACATGAAGAAGAAGCTCGTCGCGGGGTGAAAAAGAAGCAGGAAGACTTCATTGATGTGTTCCTTTCAGTGGCATCAAATGACAATATTGCACTATCTGCATTTGATCGAAGAAATATCAAGGCCATAACAATAGACATGCTTGCAGGTTCTTTGGATACTTCATCCGCTGCCATTGAGTGGATACTTGCAGAACTCTTAAGACATCCTCATGCTCTTAAATGCCTGCGAGATGAGTTAGAAACTGTGGTTGGAATAGATAATATGGTAGAGGAGAAACATTTGTTGAAGCTTCCATACTTAGATATGGTAATAAAAGAAAGCTTAAGGCTACACCCAGTTGGGCCATTACTCCTTCCTCATGAAGCCATGGAAGACATAATAATCGGTGAATATTATATACCCAAGAATCGATAGTTGTAGTGAATGCTTGGGCAATTGGAAGAGATCCCAAAGTGTGGTCTGATAATGTGGAAGAATTTTTACCAGAAAGAATCATCGGCAAGAATATAAACCTTCATGGAAGAGATTTTGAGCTTATTCTATTTGGTTCTGGTAGAAGACAGTGCCCTGGAATGCAACTAGGATTAACCATGACTCGGTTTGTTGTGGCTCAATTAGTGCATTGCTTTAACTGGGAGCTCCCAGATGGTTTATTGCCTAGTGAGTTGGATATGACTGAGAAATTCTGCCTCGCTTTGCCAAAAGCTAACCATTTGCTGCTTGTGCCAAAATATAGATTACTTGTTTGATTAGTCATATTAATGATCAGGTAAATCTCTTAATTATATAAGTAAAACTTTTAATCATATAATATATTTTAGGTTGCACGTGTAAACATATTTTATATTAGAACTGATTATCAAATTATTACTATGTCTACTTTATTTTATTAATTAAATATAAAATTTATTTCCCATCAAATTAATATCTGAATTTTAGTTTTCAATTATTTGAATTTTATTTTTTCATGAAATCTATTAAATTGTTATTTGATTAATATTTTTTTTATTTTATTAAATACTTAGTATTTGATATATATAATGCATAATCGAGTTCAAAAACCATAACAATCATATTCAGGGCATGTGTAAATTTGACTAACATGTATAAATGTGCATACGAGAGAAAAACATATATAGATTAGTTAAAAAATGCTTGCAATGAATTTTTAAATAGAGTAATATAATCATTAAAAGGTTTATTTAAAAATAATAATTTAAACTAATAAATAACCTCATATGCTTCTTCATCCTAGTTGTATTACGTAGATATTAGCAAGGGAGGGAATGGACGAAGCCTTGGAGAAGAAGATGAACCAAGAAGCCAAAAAAGCAACAAACAAGGGACTTTCATTCATTGATGTATTTACTTTCGCAATGCAACTAATGAATTATCCACATTTGATCGAACAAACATTTGGGCAATATATTAATACACATGGTTTCAGGTTCTTTTGATAATTCAGCTTCTACCATTGATTATAGACACTCTCAGAACACTAGATATCCTCATGCCGTGAAATGCCTGCAACTTGAGCTATAAACTGTGGGTGGAATATGTAGATAATAATATGGTGGATGAGAAACATTTGTAGATCCTACTTGGACATGGTCATAAAAGAAAGTTTAAGACAATTTCTCATGCCCTGCGAAGCCATGGGAATTTAATTTCACCAATCATCGCTTAATTTCACCCTTCAAAACTTAAAACAAAAAGAAGTTTGTCATTTACCGTCACTCTTGATACAGTCCCTGCTTTTCAAATTCCCTATCCATAATTCGCTGTTCCTTGCTGTAACTTAAGCTATCCATTACCGGTGATCCCTGACTTCGATAGCTAAGGGCGAGTCTTTTCCATTCACACACACTCTAATCTCCACTTCCAAACTCTTCCCACTTCTTTGTTTTCTTTCAACGAAAACAATCAATGGGAAGCATCAGTTCTTCTACTTGGCTTATCCCCCCCGCCCCTTTGTTCAGCTTTGGCTCAACCGAGCCTAAACTTTTCTTCTTATTTTCTTGCAAACCCGCCACTAATACCATCCCCAGGTTCGCTACTGGTGTCACTGATAACTCCTCTTCTTCCTCCTTCTTCTCTTCATCATTATCCTCTAGCTCCTATAGCCGCCAGTGGTACAGGCGGCCTTCTTCTCAAATTTTCCGTCACTGGGTCGAAGCTGATCAACCACAAGCATCCCAAGGTATGATTAATTGTTTAGCATCTGTTTGTTTACTTGCTCGTTCTGTTTCCGATTTTAATTGCTTGATGTATCGTAATTTTTGTTTTTTGTCATGTAGAAGATCGATTTACGGTTGTGTCGTATAATATACTGGGGGACAGAAACGCTTCCAAACACAGAGACATGTACCCAAATGTTGATCCTCTTTACCTAAAATGGGCACATCGCAAAGGGGTTATATGTGAAGAACTAGTTGGATGGAACCCTGATATTATTTGTTTGCAAGTAAGATTTTTTGTTTTATGAAATTTGTTTTGAAGTGTATCCGGTTGAAATTTATGGAAGCAAGTGTGGTTATGCTAGGAGGTGGATAGGTATTTTGATTTGTTGACGGTTTTGGAGAAAGTAGGATATGCTGGTTCTTACAAGGTTAGCTTCTTCTTCTTTTTCTTCATATTTTTATTTTTTTTGTATGTGTATGTATTTCAAAGATAATTGTTTTGTGCTAGTTATTCTTGGAGAGTACTGAATGAATTACTTGATTCAATGGCAGCGACGAACCGGAGATTATGTTGATGGTTGTGCCATATTCTGGAAAGCTGATAAGTAAGGATATTGTTTGTTTGTTTGTTTTTATTGCTTGTAAATTAGTCGGTTGAAAGTAAAATTATGAATAAGTTCTCATTCCAAATTAGATTTCGGTTGTTAGAAGGAGAGAGCATTGAATATAAGGCACTTGGTCTTCGTGATAATGTTGCCCAACTCTCCGTATTTGAGGTACCAGTTCAGAAACATCCACCATATGCTTCTATATTTTTAAAGTAGTGTTGCAACTAGATGTCCTGGTAATATCTTCAGTTTAGATTTGTTTGAATGTTTTGATTTACTAGTCATACAATGTCAGAAATAGGTTAGAGCTAGTGCGCTGGAAGGAAAAAATTGCACCAAGTTATTATGGCTTTTATGATCAGAACCTGCAATGAAGACCAATACTGTTTCATTGATTAAATTATATTTCTCATTATCTCATTATATTGATTTAGAAGTTTCGATTCTTGAAAAATCAAACTGCTCTATGCCCACTTGAGTAACAATCTGATGATTCTGGTGCACAAATTGACAATGTTTGGCACAATGTTTGATTAACTTGTCTTGAGTAACCAAGAGAATCTCTTGATTATTGGCTGCTGTCTATTCTGTTAAACGTTACAGTTCTGCAAATTGTATTTCAGAAATGTTTTGTTTCACGAAGAAAGAGATTATGGAATAAATGGTTATTGTGACAGTACCATAGCTGGTACTGTATCTTTGAATGGCTGAAATTAGGCTTATTTTTTTAAATATTCAGATCCATTCTACTACTTTCAACTGTGCAACACTGATGTTGTAGTCTAGTAATATTAATTATTAAAATGACAGTATTTGGCCCTTTCATGTTCTTTTGGTAACTTAAGTTTCCATTTTTATTTCTCATTTAGACATGTCTGATATTATGGAGGATTGAATTATTTCTCTTCCTTGTTACACCCCTCGGTTGCATCAGACATTAATTTCTATTTTGCTGTAGTTAAAATATCCTATCTCTTCTTTTTGGTATTTTATGTGTTCGTTAAGCATCTACAATAGTTTATCTTGTTGACACTGTCCCCTCTTCCCCTATTTATGACTTCATTTCATACAGGTAGATTTGCAAAGCTGAATCCAGAAGATTAGTTATTGGTAACATCCATGTGTCTTATAATCCAAGACGAGGAGACGTTAAATTAGGTCAAGTAAGTAATCCTTTTGGTCATTAGTCAGTGGCCTGCATTTTATGCAGAAACTAATTATTATTTAACTTTCAAATGAAGCAAGCTTAAGTAAGGTTGCTTCAGTGTGACTTCTTTAATGGCTGTTTATTAGGAGAGCATCTTCAGAATGAAAGAATATCCTACTTCCATATAACGTACTTTGAACACATTAAACTCAGTAAAGTTGATACGGAAAAATTTTGTTGTTGCCTTCTATATGCATTCATTACTGGCTTCCGATCTGCAGCACAATTTGCTCAGTGTTTTAATACTGAATCATTTTTTTTTTTATTGTAGATTCGTTTGCTTTTGTCAAGTGCACATAACCTTGCAGAGAAATGGGGTACCATACCTGTAATTCTTGCTGGTGATTTCAATAGCATTCCTCAGGTAATATGTTTCAAAATTCATTTTTTATTTTATTTTATGGTCACTGATGTGGTTACATTTGCTTCTTATGATGCTTACATTCAATTCTTCTATCACATATTGACAGAGCGCGATATACGAGTTCTTGGCATCATCTGAGGTTAACAGATTTTTCATTTCTTTTAATGTATTAGAATTTTCTTGGCTGTAAATTGCCATAATTAAACAACTTTAAGGTTCTTGACGAATGAAATTGGCTGTGTTCTGTTTGCAGCTGAACATTATGTTATATGAAAAAAAAGAGCTATCAGGACAGAGGAATTGTCGACCTACACAAGTTTTTGGTATCGACAAAGAAATGATGACTCCAGTTTCTTTGATGGATAGGTATATCATTTCTTACAACCTCTTTTTATTCTCTCTCTCACAACTATCTGTATCTAATTCAGTGTTTATTTTGTTCATCACTGCTGGGGATATAGAAACTTCCTGGTCTTTCCTGTCACATGTACATGAAAGTAATAACTATACTGAAAATCTTATTGTGGCATTGAGCAGATTTTTACAATTTTATCATTCAACAATTTGTAGATTTTCTTCTCTCTGTGTGCTTTTATATGTGCTTATGTGCTATGTACTATCGTAGTCAGCAAAGGAAAAGAGGGGGCAGGGCACGTGTAACTCTTAAATTCTACCTCTGTGGATGATGGAATTTTTTATGCTAGTGTAATTTAGGGACTTGTATCTTAAACATTAGGCGTTATGATCCTATAAATATTTGGCGTGACATGCAACCATCTTGTATGATTAAGGTGCTGCAGCTCTTAATTCTCTTATTAGTGTTTCATTTCAGATTTTCATTCAATCTTTCTTTATTTTGTATTTCATTTCTATTGCATAGAATGCCTGCTCTAGATATGTAACCACTGCTTTTACGGTCCATTTGATGTAATGATGTGGAAATGTTGTTCCGTCAGTAACAAGAGGAAACATATTTGTGCTTTTAATTTCAGAGTTTTGAAGGACCGCTGGACAAATGAAGAGGTTAAAACTGCCACTGGTAACCCTGAGTGTCAGTTGCTTTTCCATCCTTTGAAACTTAGCAGTTCCTATTCCACAGTTAAGGTATCTAAAGTTTATACTTCTGTTACTTTTTGATGGCTTATGATTTGCATCCTCCAAGTTATTTGACGAAAATTGGGGCTGCATTATATTGTATTTTTAGGGCTCTACAAGAACAAGGAACCTAAAAAATGGTGAACCTTTAGCTACTTCATACCACTCGAAGTTTCTTGGCACTGTTGACTATTTATGGTAAATAATTCTTGTAGAAATGCTCATGTGTTTTGCCCCCCCTCTAATTGAAAATTCTATCTTCGTTCTTGATGATGAGAGTATAAAAATGTTAGCATTTGACACAGGTACTCAGATGGTGTAGTACCTATACGTGTTCTGGATACTCTTCCACTGGATATTCTCAGGAGGACAGGTGGCCTTCCATGCAAGGTAATATATCATCTTATTCCATTTCAGTTAACAACTTATTGAAGCTTTTATATAAATGGAGTGATTTTATTGAGAAACTAAGAGAGACTACTAGCATTTTTCTGCAAATATGACCTTAGGCCACTATAGAAATTAGTTTTCTTTTCTCCTCTTTAAATGCATTAGTTGGGATTTATCACTAAGCATACGTGTAGGATATGGTGCTGTTCTTTTGTCCCCATTGTTTTAAGCATGGAATTAGGTTATATTTTTATGTTCTAGTGGTTGTCGAGGTGATCCGTTCACATTTTCTTTTTTATTTATTTTAAATTATAATCTGTTTGTCATTTTAAAAAATTATTTATATATTATCTTTTTATTATGTCAATACTTATTCTTATTTATAAAAATATTTAATAAATATATTTCATATTAAATTAAAAGTATAATAAAAATATATAAAAATTTATATTTCTAATTAAAATAATTAATTAATGGAAAATGCTATGAGACCGTAACAAATCAAATAGGGACAAAAGGATTATTTCATTAAAATTATTTTAGGAACACCAAATAATTATTTACTGCTAATCAATTTTCTAATCAATTTTCTAATCAAACAGTAAGCGTTGTCACTGTATAATCTGAGATTATAGATTTGAGTCGTAGAAATAATCTCTATCAACTGCGAGAAAAAGTTGCGAATAATAGATCATATAAGTCTGATTTTTCTTTGGACCATGCGTATTATAGGAGTATTTGTGTATAGAGGTATCCTTTTTTTTAATGAATTTATATATTTTGGCTCTAATTTTTAACTCCTTTTTTCTAATATTCTTTCCCTCCAAATCTATTTGATATATTTCAAGTAGGTATTTATGATGATGTTGGTAGAATAATGCATGCATGTCTTCATTTAAGCATCTCTATTAATAATCTTTCATAAATAAACTTAACTTGAGGAAATGAAGAAGAAAAAAGAAGATTAGACATTAAAAATTTGATTTACAAAAAAGGGTCAAAATTAAAAAAATCGATTGAATTGGACTGAAAGTTCAAACTAGATCAAACTGATTTTCTAAATTTAAATTATTTTTTAATAAAAATTGTAGAAAAAAAATTTAGATTTATTTTTTGTATGTATTAGATTTAATATGTGATATATTTGAATTGATAAAATATATTTTATTATTTTTAAACTTTTATTTTTAAGTTTTATGATTTTTATATTATTGAATCCGAGTAAATCATTGTAATGAAATTAATAAATTTCTTTTCTAAAATTTATTTAAAATATTAAAATATATAATGTAAAGAAATTAATTAATATAATGTCAATATTAAGCTGAGTTATTATTAGTGTAAAAATTACATGTAATGAAAATAACTATTTTTTTAAAATTTAATTAAAATATTGAAATATATAATGTAATAAATCAATCAATAAAATATCAATAATATAGTTAGGATATAATTGGTGTAGAAATTACTTTTAATGAAATTGACCAATTTATTTTTTAAGATTTAATTAAAATATGGAAATATATAATATAAATAAATCAATCAATGTAATATTAATAATCAAGTTAGGGTATAATTAGTGTAAAAATTATATGTAATGAAATTAAATAATTTTTTTAAGATTTAATTACAGCATTGAAATATATAATATAAAGAAATCAATCAATGTAATGTCAATAATTAAATTAGGAAATAATTAGTGTAGAAATTATATGTAATGAAATTATTTTTTTTTCTAAGATTTAATTAAAGTATTGAAACATATAGTGTAAAGAAATGGACAAATGTAATGCTAATAATCTAGTTAAGGTATAATTAGTATAGAAATTACATGCAATAAAATTAATCAATTTTTTTCCAAAGATTTAATTAAAGTATTGAAATATATAAGGTAAAGAAATCTAAAATATAATGTTAATAATTAAGTTCGGATATAATTAAGTTAGGATATAATTAATGTAGAAATTATATAGTGAAATTAACCCATATATTTCATTAAGTATATAAAAATAAAAAGTTTAATCATTTATGTATTGTTGGCATGTTGGTAAACAAAAGTGCTTTCTTTCATAAGGTTACATATTAAAATCCAATTTTCTCCATTTTCAAATTTTTTTCTCGTTTATGTCCATAATAACAAAACTACGTCATTTCAATATTTACTCATAAAACCTTACTAGCTTCTCATCTTCTCCATTATTTTCATCAGTTGCCACTCACTTTTACTTCCACTTCTTTCTCCTTTTTATTTATTTATTGGGACACCTCCTTTCACTTTTTTCTTCTGCCACTTTATTTTCTTCGACAACTCACCTATAATTCAATCCTTCTTTCCTATTATTAAATTGATTAAAAATATTTATACATTAATTGTATTAAAAAAATAATTATTCTAATCTTGCATTTGTTGTTATTATTAACAATAAATACAATGTTAGAATAGTCATTTTTCTAATACAATTAATACATAAATATTTTTAATTCGGATCAATTTAATTCATTTAATATTACTCTATTAAATTTTTCTTTTGTTAATGTTAGGAAGAAGAGGACGAAGATGAAGAAGAGGTTTTTTTCTAGTAAATATTTTTATTTCTAAATTGGAAATATAACAAATATTGAATGATTGCTACAAAATAATCTACGGTCAGTATCCACAATAATTAAATTTTTACATGGACATGTGGCTTTCATGCAGCTATAAAAATGCATTTTTTAAACTTTGACAAAAATGAGAAATTATACAATGTAACAGTTATTCTACCTAGAAATCCTAGTTAGAATATATAATTTTTCGATAAAAATCAAATCTAATTGAGGTAAGTACATGTAGAAAAGACACCAAAGACAAGAGTACATTAATTAATGATTTTTTAATAAAGCTTCAAGAGAAAATGATTATTCTTATTGTTAAACAGGACTTGTTTATAAGCGGGTGTAGGGGGAAATGGATAAAATTTTCAAAATTAAACACTCTAATTTGTTTTCAATTTACTTTTATTCACATTTTTTTACTACAATAATTGGAAGAAAATATGCCAAAAAATCAATGATGACCCATCCAATTTCACGGAGTTCCATTTGCATAGATGATTATTTGAAATAATTAAACGTTTGGATTTGTGTTTCAAGTGAAGCATTAGAAAATTGGACATACTACCAAGTTCAAATTACTGAATTATTGAAAATAACTATATATTATTGACCCTTCTGGTTTAGTTACTGACTGTTCATTTGTTTGCTAATTGAATGTTTACATATTTGAATCTAACCCTGGTTCAATGTACAGAAACTGGGGGGCAGTGATCACTTGGCTCTAATTTCTGAGTTTGCCTATAAACAAACACGAGGCAACCCCACAAGTCAAAGAACAGTCTCACCATCGGACAGTGGTTTTTGATTCGAAATAATACATGTTCATTGGCTGGCTCAAACTTCCAAGATTTTATTTTTTAATCATTGAAATATTTAAAATTCCACGTACAGCTCACTCTGTTCTGTTAATTAGATTAGATTGATATCTTTATAGTTTATTGAACAAAAATCAGTAGGATAATTTATAGTTTTATCTCAATACGCCTACACTCCCATCACATGGAGTAGCACTTTCTCTATTCGTAATGAAAAAATCGATTGCAAAAATAGAATTATAAATTTATAATTCTATTTTTGCTTTCTTAGAAGGTAATGGAGAGGGAAGTATGGTTAAGAGAGAGAGAGAGAGAGATCATAAACCAAAGGAAGGAATGACAGTAAAGCAGAAGCTTTTTCTTCTCCTCTTACGATATTTCTAGTGGAGGGAATCTACTCGAACTTATAGGAAGACAGGACCATTAGGACGGAGACATCGAGGCCAATAAGAAGAGCCTGGGCGAGGAAGCAAGTTTCACAGCATATCCTATTTCATTTCCATGAATGACTGCCCTCCCCTCGATATGTATTTTCCACTCTACAATAGATCGTAGATTCCCGCTAGAAAACTAGTCTGACAACAGAAGAGAAAGGGAGTCTCCTCCCAGGGGCAGTAATGGCTTGGGCGGACTCTTTCTTTGTATCGTTCAATTGGTTAAAGGCAAACAAATCATAATCGCCATGAGCAAACAAATCATAATCGCCATGAGCTCCCGTTAAGTCCTTCCTGCGATAGCTCCCATAATCAACGCGATCGATTATGGATTTATAATTCAGGATAATATATACTTAGTATTAGGTTATTGTGATTTTAAGTTAATTAATTAATTATTTTTTTAATTGCATCAAAATTGAAAAATTTTTAAAGTATAGGCTTGAAGGGATATTTGCTCTCTCCTTCTTGAGATTGCTACGAGATTAATTGCAAATAATTTTAGTGGATAAGTCTTAAGAATTTTTATACTAAACAAATAGTAGGAAAATTTAACTAGGAAATCATAGAAATTAAATTGATCTTTTATCAATAATTTTTTACAAAGAAAGACAACTTTAGAATATGAAAATTCAATTCCAATTGCTACTTGAATTTTAGATATTTATAGATAAAAGTTTACTGGGTAGTTATATAAAAGTAGTTATAGAATGTAAAGACATATACTTTCTCTGTAAATCCTTAAATTTGGCTATGAATAAGTTTAGTTCTAACTAAGAGGCTCAAATTAAATTCAATGTAATTTTATGAAGCCTAGGCAAGTCAGATCCCAATTAATAGGGATCAAATCAAATTTGGTATGACTTTAAGAGTTTAAATCTACTCTAAAGTTCTAAATTAGATCGGTTTAATTTTAAAAAATAAAAAGTAAGCCGGTTCAATTTTTAAGATTTTAAACATGTTCGATCCAAAGTTAAAATTCATTTGATTTGGTTTAATTCGATATGGGATGTACCCGTATCGAAGTAAAGGCTATGAACGACACTCTGATCAAGATTCCTCCGCCCCCAGTGGAAGAGGATAGATCTATGAAAAAAGCTAGATTTTGAGATGAGGGAGGTGGATGTAAGGAGCAGCCGGTTCCTTCGTTTAAAGAAACTTTAATGAAAAACCAAATAGAGATTGAAGGGGTCTTGGCTGGACAAGATGAAAGTTGGGATTTGGATAAGGAAGATGTTAGGGTGTTGATCGATGGTGATATACCATTTATCGCTTTTCCCCAAATGGTTCATGAACATATTAATCTGCCCTGGCAGAATGCAGTTATAGTTGAATTTCTGGGCAGAAAAATTGGATACAAAGGCGTATGTAACCGCCTTGAGAATCTCTGGTCCTTTGCAGACTCTTTTACGGTGATTGACCTTGAAGATGACCAGGTCCTTGTGAAATTTAGATCGAGTGAAGATATGATTGGTGCCCTTACAGGGGGCCCCTGGGTCATCATTAGCCATTAGTTAATGGTTCAACGGTGGTCTCCAAAGTTTGATAGTTCTTCTGATGAGAATAAATCCCTGGTGGTCTGGATAAGACTACCAGGCATGCCACTGCATTACTATCACAAGAAGACCTTTAGAGTAATAGGAAATGTAATCGGCAAAGTTGTTAAGATTGATTACAACACCGAATCAGCAGCTAGAGGCAAATTTGCAAGACTTTCCGTTGAGATCAATTTGAACAAACCTCTTTGCTCCCAATTCTGCTTAGATGGCAATTTGCAGAAAGTCGAATATGAGTCAATGCAACAGATATGTTTCTCTTGCAGAAGGGTGGGTCATGGGCATATAATTGTCCAGAACTAACCGTCAATGATCAGTATATTGCTACTGAGAAATCCCAGGCAATCGGTACAGGTAACAAGGGGCGGTCATCAGAACCGACAGAGAAGTACGGGCCTTGGATGATAGTTTCCCAAAAAGGGAAACCTAAAATTCAGAAGGAAAGAGCGCAATCAAAGGAAAGCAATTTGGAAGGTGCTAGAAGTGAGGGTTTAGGTTCCAGATTTGGCATTCTTGAGGAAAATCCGAAAATTAATGAAGATTTGACAAATAGAATTCCTAGGAATTTGAAGATCAACGCAGCGTATAAGAGAGTTACCTTCCCTAATGCCAAGACCATTAATAATCATGGGCCTCGTCAGAAGAACAATAATCCCAAAGTTAAAAATCCTATAATACCAACTGCAGCAAGTAACAATAATAAAGCTAAGAAAAAAAAAGCTAAGAAAAAAGCGGGACCCACCCCATGCAGGAGCCAAATGCATCTCGTAACCAACCTTTTTCAGTTCAGGCCCAAACTAAGGAAAAAATTGGTTCTCCCCAATTGAGCTTAACTCAGGCCCCTCTGGCTGCAGTTGGTATTATAGGATTTTTAACTTTGGGATTATTGTTCTTCTGACGATAATAAAGCTAAGATAAAAGCTAAGAAAAAAGCGGGACCCACCCCATGCAGGAGCCAAATGCATCTCGTAACCAACCTTTTTCAGTTCAGGCCCAAACTAAGGAAAAAATTGGTTCTCCCCAATTGAGCTTAACTCAGGCCCCTCTGACAAATAAAATGGATAATATTATAGTTACTCAAACCACCCTTGACCCAAATAAACATACTACAGTTATCCTTAAACCTGAACCTCTTCCATTAAGGAAGAATCACACTGGAACCGAATATTCTAACATCCCCATTAACAGAAGTGATCAACCGACGTCTTAATGTAGGATAATGATGAAACTGATAAGGATGAGGCATAGTTTTTAAATATTTGTATTTATCTTTCTGTTGTAACTGCCTAACTATTTGTATTGCCCAGTCTTATAAGTGACTGGAGCTGCTCATTCCTTACCAATGTGAGATTCACATTTCTAACATCCCCTCAAGTGCAACCGGACATTTCGGTTGACACTTGCTAACCCGTTTGGACATTAATTGCTCTGATACCATATTAGAGCTGTGACTAACTCATTCTGAAAACCCGAGTTCATAAAAAGAAGATTGTCCAATCTTATAAGTGACTGAAGCTACTCATTCCTTACCGACGTGGGATTCACATTCCCAACAAAAACTTCTCATGAGAGCAGCCACTCCGATAGTGAGGATGATAGTTTAGTAACGCGGTCAGGAGCAAAACTATCATCCTCTCTATCGGATGATCAAGAACATCAAAGTGTCACTTTCTAAAAGGTGGGAGCATGGCCATCACTCACAGTTATAGAGAGAGCAATATGGCTGCTGATCACCTTGCTAAGATTGGAGCTAATTATCCTCATGGTATTCATATATTCGAGAGGCCTCCAAATTCTACGCTAGAATGGCTGGATAAAGATGCTCAAGGATTTGAGTCTTCACCCAACAAAACTTAGCTTAGGTGTAGTTTTATTTCTTCTTTTTCCATTTAACAAAAAATTATCAATGTCAATTTAAAAGACCACTAATGCAAAAAATAAATTCGCAAAAGGATAATAATTATTATGAGTCAACTCTTAAAGAGTGATGAGTGTAAAATTACCTTAATCAGCAGAAGCCGTTTAAGTTGCAATTTTATTTATTTTTTTAATTTGATTTATTTTAAATAATGTTATGTAACTTTGTCTATTAATTAGTTGATTGCAATGAATTTCAAATTAGCTTTTGATGGAGTTGACTTTTGGTCATTTCATTGGTCTCGTCTCATAGGTGTGGACGAATATCAAGGGTTAATAAATAACCAATTTTCCTAATGAGTGGTCTAAAAACAGGAGTTAAGAAATAAAAATGTAAAATTAAAATTAGATAAAACATCAAGGCGGCCCTAATAGTTTCTTCTACTTCCCTGGATATCATTTTTCTTTTCCAGTGTTATTATTTGAGGCTAGATTATCATCATTTCTAATCTTTAACAAGTTTTTTTTTTTTTGTGTGCTCTCCATCTACTTGCTAGAAAGAGTTATTTTTACAGTTCTTTATTTTATTTTTTGACACTTCAAGTTGATCTTTCAACTTTCAGAAGCAAATCAATTTTTTGACTGTTTATGTGCTCATATGAAGACACTATTACTTCTTGATATCCAGTTGGTGAAACTAGTCGTCTCATTGGTGAAATTAGATGCATTCCTGCTTCAGCTTATTTCTATTGCAATATCAGAATTTGCTTTTCATGAGTCTCAGGTTAAAATGTTTAATCCTTCTTTATCCTCACTTTTCGGTTTACCCAGATTTTTGAATATTTACAACTCATAGTCTTAGTTTAGAGAGCCTTGATTTTTTATCAGATTTTTTCCTCTTTTTTTTGGTCTTTATTTTATCAGACTTTTCTGCTCCTACTTGAGATGTGTAATAAGGATGTTGTCCTTATTTTCTTTATAAGTCTTTGTTTGGGGCTGCCTTTATTATGTTTTAAGCTTCTATGGGTATAGAGAAAGTTTGGTTTTCTTCTGCTTATTTTTCCTCCTGAGATTCAAGAAGATTTTATGTATTCCTTTCTTATTTAATAATATTATCTTTTCTTGTTGCTCAAAAAAAAATTAATTAGATAATAGAAGTAAAATAAAATAAATAAATAAAATTTTTATTTCTTCTTCAAATTTTTATATAATAAATAACCCATGAATTATTTGACATAAGCATTTTATATTAATATATTTTATCTAAAATAAATGATATTAATATTTTTAGAGCATCCATTAAAATAATTGATAAAAAAATACTCTCATTTTCTTTATTTGCTGTTTTACAAAATTTATTTAATTCATTTATATGACTTTTAAAAATAGAAAATACTATTTTTTTTTACCTTATCCCTTCACTTGTACACTTCTCGCTTAACAATTTTGCATTGAATCAGCAGATGATATATTTTCTTTTTCACGAAATGGGAGTAGATAATATCTTGAATTGATGTTCTCAACGTACATTTATTTTCTCAATCTCAAAGTCAAAGTTTTCATCATCATTATCTTGTGGTGAGATTCAGTTGCATAATTGTATAATAGTATCTGTAATGCACTTTCTATATATTTTAATTTTTTATAATAAAAGTAATAAAAAAATAAAATTTTAACAATAATTTTTATTTAAATTTAATATAAAAATAATTAAACTTTATTTATTATTACATATTGGGTTATAATAAGTATATATTTTCACAAATAATAAATATATTCTCCTAAATAATAAATTTTTAACATTAAAAAATTTAAAATTAATATTTAAAAGTTTATTAAACTTAAAAAATTATAAATAAATTAAATTACTTAAAATAAATATAGCACACCAGCTACTTGCTAAAAGATATTTAGAGATCATTGTTAAACTCCATCGCTGCGCATCGTTTTGGTAAGCTCCGAATCCATGAGCTTTTTATTTTGAGCATAGTATCCATGAAGACTTAAAATGCTAAATACAAAAAGTAGAGCAGGTTTTTTTTTAATGCGAAATAAAATTTTATTAATAAATCAAACTGATAAAATGATTCAATCTTTTTAAATTTTATAATTTTTTTAAATATAAATAATTAATAATAATATATTATAAATAATTTAATTTTACATTCATTTTATTTATTATCTATAATCATCTTTCGAAAAATGACACTTTTATTTAAAAATATATATAATTTTTGTTAGAATTGTTAGAATTATATGGAATATTAATTCTACGCGTGAACTAAATATGTAAATATTATTATGTACGAAAGTCAAATTAAATAGTCAATTTAAAGTAAATTATTGACTATTGAGGTGTCAAATTATTATAGAAAATAAAGTGTAAAGACCAATTAGAGATTTCTATTTTATTCAAAAACCAAAATAGAAAATAACCTTTAAATAATGTTATAAAATGGTCATGGTCTCTAGAAAAACTGAGCTAGAGAGAACACTACGTTCCTTGAGTATTGTTTCTGCTATTCTCGTTGGGTAATCTATGGAAAGTCACAAACTACTAATCCTTTGCTTACGGAATCAACAATCGATGATGCCAAGTACACATCTTCTGCTCTTGTAATTTAATTTGAATAATCTAATGATCTAAGCATGATCTAGAGTTTTAGGAAATTAATTTTGATCACTTTCAATTGGGATCAGAGCCGATTGCTAGATTACTAGATTTTTGAATAAAATTGTTGTGATTATTTGATGATTTTGGAATTAATAATCAGACTTTGAATTTTCTGATTACTGTATTTTTTCTGGAATTAAACACTGTTTTCATTTAATTTTTCAAATGATTAAAAAAAATTTAGAACTGTTCTTCGTTGTTCGTGAAGAACAGTTTTGAAATTATTGGGCTAAGTATTTTGGGTGGTTTTTGATCGGATTTGGACCGACAGTGGCATAAGAGAGGGTTAACACCCTCATAAAGTGGTCGCCGGCAGTGGAGAATGGTGAAAAATGATGGGCCGGCGCTGCGATTTCCAGAAATTATTTTGCGATTTTTGCGTTTTTCAGGTGATTCGTCGCCATTCATCGCCGATAAGGGATGGCCGGAGGTTGCTCAGTGGTCAAGCAACCGTCTGAAGGTTTTCACCTGCGGTGGGTGGCTCTGGATCGAGACTGGAGGTGAGGCGGCGGCCATGGCGATCTGCTGATTGCGTGAGATGGTTTAGCGCAAAACGGCACCATTTTGTGCCAAAGCACTGCGTTTGGAGACGTGAGATGGCCCAGTTTAAAACGGTACCGTTTTGTGCCAAAGTGATGCGTTTGGAGACCAGGCCGAGCGCCTAGGCGCTCTGTTCTGGGCCGCGCATCTCTGGACAGGACAGGCCCATTTGGTCAGGGCTTGTCTATTTGAAAAGTTTCAAATAGAGCCTCCAACTTTCTTAATAATCCGATTTTGACCCAAAAATTTTTATAATTCCTGTTTTCACTCATAAAATTTTTAATTTATTTGATTTTAGCCCAAATTTTTCTGTTTATTTATTTTTGTAGGACTAAATTTTAATTTTTCAGGGGCATTTTAATTAATTAATTAAAGTTTATTTTTATTTTTATTGCAATATTTGATTTTAATTGTAATTTGAGAATTTTATTTTATTAAATTGAGTTTAAATTTTGGTATTCTAGTTTTTATTGTGTCTGATATTTTTAATAATAAATTGATTGAAGCAAAAAGTAGCCAAAGTGACATCTATTGTGTAAATTGATTTATTTGGGATATTAGACAGGTGTATTAAAATTCATTGCGGATAGTAAATCGGCCCAAATGAAGATTTTCTATCTGGCTGAATTGAGAATACATGTACGGTGATAAATATATGATAATTATTATGTTTTCCATCCATGTGGATAATAAATCGGTTTAAAGGAAGGTTTAATATTTGACAAGACTGAATTGTCAATATTTGATTGCTGCATTAAGATACCAATTACAGTTAATATTTTATGTCCAAAGATGAAAATATTAATATTGTGCCGGTATCTTGTTTCCATTATTTGAACTCTATTATTGTTTGTTTCATTTGTGGATAGTGAGCTTATGTTAATTTTTGTTATTTTATATGATGCCAGCTCGCATGCTGTATAATTCTAACACTGTCCCTATGTTTGAGGGGTCAAATTTTGGTTCATGAAAATCAAGCATAATGATATATCTGGGTTGTATGGACTTAGACCTTGCGTTCAGGATGGACGAACTTGCTCCTTCTATTGAAGAGAGCACAGATGCTCAAGGGTTCAGTATGAGAAGTGGGAGCGTTCTAACCGCTTAGGTCTTATAATCATGCAGCAGGTAATCCCATAGCATGTTCGGGGAGCCATTTCTGCTGAGGAAAGTAATGCTAAAAACTATCTTGCTGAGATGGAGAAGGTTTATGTCAAGAACGACAAGGCCGAAGTGGGGACACTTTTAGCAAAACTCACCTCCATAAGGTATACTGGCAATGGTAGTGTTCGGGAGCATATACTGAGCATGTCCCAAATAGCCAAGAGGCTAAAGGTCCTGGATTTGATTTTACCAGATGACCTGTTAGTCCATCTAGCTTTGAATTCTCTTCCACCACAATATGGACAGATTATGACTTTATATAACTGCCAGCCGAGCAAATGGACTCTTAACGAGCTCATTGCTCATTGTGTGGATGAGGAGGAAAAGATGTTGGCTACTAAGAGGGAGAGTGCTCATCTAGTCTCTTTAGCAGATAAGGACAAGAACAAGAAAAGAAAAAAGACTGCTGAGAATAAGACTGCTGATAAGGGTCCTGTGCAGAAGAAGCCTAAAGAAGTAAAATGCTTCTTTTGCAGCAAGTCTGGACACGTAAAGAAGGAATGTCCTAAATATGCCACATGGCGTGTCAAGAAGGGTAAGTACCTTATTTTAGTCTGTTCTGAAGTTAATTTAACTTCAGCTCCTAGAAACACTTATTGGATGGATTTTGGTGCTACCGCTCACATAAGTGTTTCATTGCAGGGTTGTCTGAGCTACCGAAAGTCAACTGACGGTGAAAGATACGTCTATGTGGGAACTAGCGAGCTAGTGGAAGTGAAGGAAATTGGGCATATTAGATTGTGATTAAGAACTGGATTTTTTTTGGATCTTGTAGATATTTTTGTTATTCCGACATTTAGACGAAATTTAATTTCTGTTTCTTATTTGGACAAATCTGGTTTTACTTGTTCATTTGGAGACAGTTCATTTACTTTATCTATGGATTCAAAAAAATTTGGTACTGGCTTCTTGAATACATGTGATAATCTATATATGTTGGATATTAATGCTTCTTATAATGAAACCTTGCAAGTTAGTACTATAGGTACCAAAACGAAGCTAAATATGGATAACTCAGCTGAACTTTGGCACGGACGTTTGAGTCACATATCCAAATCTAGAATAGAACATCTTGTGTCAGATGGTATCCTAAACACACTTGATTACACAGATTTGGACTCCTGTGTTGAGTGTATTAAAGGTAAATAGACCAAACAAAAGAGACTAAGTGGCAACAAATCATCAAACATCTTAGAATTAATACATACGGACATCTGCGGTCCATTCCCTACAACAACAAGGAATGACCAAAGATAATTCATATCATTCATAGACGATTACTCACGTTATGAGTACCTATATCTCATTCATGAGAAATCGGAGTCTGTAGATGTTTTCAAATCTTATAAGGCCGAAGTTGAAAACCAACTCGGAAAGAAGATTAAATGCATTAGATCTGACCATGGTGGTGAGTACTATGGCAGATATGACGGTTCAGGTGAACAATGTCCATGACCATTTGTTATTTTCTTACAGGACTGTGGTATACTCCCTCAATACACAATGCCTGGTACACCCAGTATGAATGGTGTATCTGAGAGGCGTAACAGGACCCTTATAGATATGGTAAGGAGTATGATTAATCATTCTTCCTTGTCTGAGTCTCTGTGGGGAGAAGCATTGAAAACAGCAGCTTATCTTCTTAACAGAGTACCAACTAAAGCAGCTGCAAAAACACCTTATGAGCTTTAGACTGGACGCAAGCCCAGTCTAAAGCACCTTCATGTTTGGGGATGTCCTGCTGAGGCTAAGCCTTATAGGCCTAATGAAACTAAATTGGACTCCAAAACTGTTAGCAGCTACTTTATTAGCTATTCTGAGAAATCACGGGGTTATAAGTTTTATAATCCTATTACTAGAACTATTTTTGAGACGAGAATTGCAAAATTCTTTGAGGATGTTGAGTTTGGGGGGAGAAATAAGGTTAGAAACATTATCTTTGAGGAGGGATCGAGTCAGGAACACTCAGTGTCGATTCCCATTATTGCTCCTAGCAGTGTTCAGGTTCCTATTCTTGTCATTGTTCCAGAAGCACATCAAGTTCCAATACAAGACAATGTTGAACAACTTTCCCATCAGGATGAAGAAGTCATTCTTCCTCAAGAACAAGCTCAACAACCTCAAGAATTTGAGTCAGAACTTGTGCCTTTAAGGAGGTCCACTAGAGAGAGAAGAAATGCTATTCCAGATGATTATGTAGTATATCTTCAGGAACATGAGGACACTGTAGACATGGTAAAAGATGATCCAATCAGCTTTCATCATGTCATGCAGGATTCCAACTCTCATAAGTGGATTGAGGCAATGGGTGAAGAATATAAACATATGCAAGACAATCAAGTTTGGGATCTTATCCCATTACCTGAAGGAAAGAAACCTATTGGTTGCAAATGGATATTTAAGACTAAGAGGGATTCTAATGGTAATGTGGAAAGATATAAGGCTCGTCTTGTAGTTAAAGGATTCACTCAGAAAAAAGGGATTGACTATAAGAGACCTTCTCTCCGGTTTCATCGAAGGACTCTTTTAAGACAATCATGGCTTTAGTTGCACATTTTGATCTTAAGTTACATCAAATGGATGTGAAGACTGCGTTTTTCAATGGAGACATTGATGAAACCATCTATATGATGCAACCAGAATACTTTGTGTCTGGAGACCCAAAGCGACTGGTATGCAAATTAAAGAAATTCATTTATGGACTCAAGCAAGCTTCTCGTCAGTGGTACTTCAAGTTCCATGAAGTAGTTGCCTCTTTCGGTTTTGAGACAAATGCTGTGGAAGATTGTATGTATTACAAGTTCAGTGGGAGTATGTTTATCTTTTTTGTCTTATATGTGGATGACATACTGCTTGCTACTAAGTGTAAGAACTTGCTGCATGAGACTAAAGTCTTTCTCTCAAAACACTGAGATGAAAGATTTAGGTGAAGCTTCTTTTGTATTAGGTATTCAAATACATCAATACCGTACTTGATGTATTCTTGGATTATCACAAAAGGGCTATATTGAGAAAGTGCTCAAGAGATTTAGTATGCACAATAGTAGACCAATTGATACTCCAGTCGCTAAAGGAGATAAATTTAGTCTTAATCAGTGTCCAAAGGGTGAACTTGAGATTCAGGAGATGCAGAAGATTCCTTATGCATCAGCAGTTGGGAGTCTGATGTATGCTCAAGTTTGCACTTGTCCAGATATTTCATTCATAGGTGGCATGCTAGGGCGATATCTCAGCAATCCAGGAATGAAACATTGGAAAGCAGCCAAAAGAGTCTTGAGATATCTTTAGAGAACGAAGGGACATATGCTCACATACAGGAGATTAGATCAGCTTGAGATCATAGGGTATACTGATTCTGATTTCGCTGGATGCCAAGACAGTAGAAAATCCACATCAGGCTACATATATCTCTTGGCTGGTGGTTCTATTTCTTGGAAGAGTGCGAAATAAACTCTTGTAGCTACCTCCACCATGGAAGCATAATTTGTAGCAAGCTACGAAGCATCAAATCAGGCAATCTGGCTGAAGAACTTTGTCACAGGGTTGCGCATTGTGAGTGGCATTGAAAGGCCATTGAAGTTATACTGTGACAATAACTCAGCAGTTTTATTCTCCAACAACAACAGAAGCTCTTCTAGATCGAAACATATCGGGATTAAGTTTCTGGCTGTGAGAGAGAGGGTACAGAGTGGACAGATATCCATAGAGCATATTGGAACAAACTCCATGATTGCAGATCCACTCACTAAGGCAGTGATACTGAATATTTTTTATGAGCACACTGCTTATATGGGTGTCACTTTATTTGAGACTATTTAGTTTCAGTGAGAGTTTGTTAATTGTGTTTACATTTATGTATGCTCTGTTTGGCATTGGATATCTTTTGCAAAGTACATTCAGTTTCTGCAAAAAAAATTAGTTTTTATTTCACTTTATTATGTGTTTTACACTCTTTATTATATTTATGTTTGATCTCACTTAAGATTGACCAGTTGGAAACAGACATGGTTAGATCATATTGCATGTAGTTTCCATGCTACACTCTTATAATTGATCTATGTCGTTTGAGAGTGTTGGTAATGTGATTGATGGTGGCTTGAGTCACGATGAATGTGGTGACTGACCCTTCAGTCTTTTATCAATATGATCAATAGACGAGATTGTTTGGGACACCTTGTGTATGACTGCATTATTTTGAACTCATTAAGGTGTGTGCATTTTATTTTACATATGGTAGCCCAAGTGGGAGATTGTTAGAATTATATGAAATATTAATTCTACGTGTGGGCTAAATATGTAAATATTATTATGTACGGAAGTCAAATTAAATAGTCAATTTAAAGTAATGATCAAATTATGATTATTGACTATTGAGGTGTCAAATTATTATAGAAAATAAAGTGTAGAGACTAATTAAAGGTTTCTATTTTGTTAAAAGACCAAAATAGAAATTAACCTTAAAATAATGTTATAAAATGGTCGTGGTCTCTAGGAAAACTGAGCGAGATAGAACACTACGTTTCTTGAGTATTGTTTCTGCTATTCTCGTTGGGTAATCTCTGGAAGGTCACAAATCACCAATTCTTTGCTTACGGAATCAACAATCGATGATGCCAGATACACATCTTCTGTTCTTGCAATTTAATTTGAATAATCTAGTGATCTAAGTATGATATAGGGTTTTAGAAAATTAATTTTGACCCCTTTTAAGAATATAACAAAATTTTGTTAAAAAATATAAAATATTTAAATAAATAAAAATAAAATTTTATAATAAAATTTAATTTATATTTAATTTTATTATAACAGATACAATAATATAATATAAAATAAAAATAAATTTTAAATTTTAAATTTATATTAATTTAAAAATTATTTTATAAATAAATCATAGAATAAAAATATATATAACTAAAAAAAGGCACAAATCAAGTAGTAAGATGGATGGCTGTCATTTATTAATAAATTGAGAATAATCTCACTCTTCAATTAAAAAAAAAAAGGCGGCTCGGGGTTTAGTAATTCTCTTGTTAAATAAGCAAAAATATTTCTTTATAAATCTTAGTTGTGAACAAAAGGGAAGCAATAGTGAAATTTATTAAAAAAAAATAATATTATCTTAAAAGCATTCTGAAAGACAAAATATTAAAAATTATATTATTTTTAATTACAAATTATTATTTTTTAAATCTTTACATTGTATTCTATTTTTGTATGACGCTTTATATGATATTCTATTAATAATATGGCATCCTAAATAAAAATAAAAATCTTAAATTTAAAATTAAACCACTAATAAATTTTACAAATTAAATTCAAATATTTTATAATTAAAAATATTTAATTTGTTCCACTTTAATTGTTACTTTTAAAATAATTATACAAATTGTCATTATAATTTTTTTTTAAAATATAATATTTTATTTAATTATCTCTTTTAAATATTATTTTCTTATTAATTATTAACAGTATTTTTAAAATTAGATCAAATATGCTAATCAAATTAATTCAGAGGATAGTTTGATTTAAAACCACTGAAAAATTAAAATTTAAAAAATCAATCAATTCAGTCAAAATTAAATGGTTGGACCGAACCAATTTGAATTAAATAAACTGATTTTTTACTTTTTAAGTATTTTTTGAATAAAAATCAGAAAAAAAAATTTAAATTTATTTTTTATATATATTAAATTTAATATAAGATATTTTTTAAATTAATAAAGTAAATTTTTAAATTTTAAATTTTTATAATTTTTAAATTTTTTATTAGTATCTATAAATAAATAATTCATAATATTATTATATTATTGAATCTGAGTCAATTTAATTGAATCGATTGAATTATAAATTATTTATTAATGCTGTTTGATATTTGTTTCACTTCAAAAATATTGATTATTAATATTAGAAATATTTAATATTTATAAAAGTAAGTTTAAAATTTTATTATAAAGTGAAATAATTTTTTATGATAATTGAAGTGATATAAAAAGAATAATTAAAAAATAAATAATATTTAAAAATTAAAATAATAAAAATTTAGGAAGTAAATTTTAAGCATAGAATAATAAAATTGAGAAATCTAATATAAATTTTAAAAAGTCCAATTGTTTGGAAAGTTAATATCAACTTAGTTTAACAAGTAAGCACGTGAATTAATTACTAATATACAATGCGACATTAATAATTAAATTACTTAAATTAAAGTAAGTGTAATTAATATATATCCACGAATAACGCCGACATATATAAAAATTAAAAAAGGTCAGTATCTTACGTGGCTTACCAATACAAAGATGCGCGTAATTTATAAAAAGTTGGCAGCCACGTGTTAAATTACAGACTCGAATGACTATTTCGTCAATCCAATCTCAGCCGTCCACCTGTCATCTACGATCTGCAATAAATCTATGTCCACTTGCACATATTTAATCCATGTTCTATTACACCACTCAGCACTGAGGTGTCTATAAAAACGGAAAAAGAGGTGTTGTAGGAAAGCGACAGATATCAAGTCTCTCCAATAAGAATCCCCACCTTCGACATATTTTAAGCGACGTTCTTTGCAAGGCAAGAATTGCCTCTGTAGTGCCTTATTTGCTTTGCTTTTCTTTCTTTTTTTTTTTCATCCGAATAAATCGAGCTAAGAATTCGTTTTTCTAAATTCTCTCCAAATTTCCTATTCAATTGCCACATTCACTGTTTTCTCTATTATTTTTAAAATTTTGATTGGATTGCGATTTGGATTTGGAGGATTTGGATATCCTTTATGAATATCTATTCTGGAGACGAAATTATGCTGCGAATCGTTGACGCCGTCCTGGCTGTGGCCAAAGAGTCAGTGCTTTTCCTTATACAATTTTTATATATGTATTGGCTTATTTTGGTTTTTACGACCATTACGGGGGATACATTTTGTGTTTTTTTGGTTAACTTTTGTTTTAATGGCTAGGGTTTCATTTATTAATTTCTTTTGCTTTTTAGTGATGTTTTTGGGTTTTGTTGGCTGTGTAATTCATGTTAATTTTCAGAGCTTTGATAGGTTTCAATTTTTGGGCACACTTATTAATTTGAGTTTTTGAGGAAATTGTGGAGTTTTTATTTTCTTAGATTGCTTTTGTTATGAATTGCCATAATTTTGATTTTTTGAGATTCGCTATGTAATGAAGTCTTAACTATTTCTTGTTAGGGTATGTTCTATGCTTTGGAAATATTTGCTGTCTGAGTAGTAAGTAATTATCGGCTATTACTGGTGCTGCTTCATGAAGAATTTTGTTTTGGTTTTTATTTCAGGTCGTTGAAGACAATCACTTATGAGTCTTTGCATAATATTGCAAGGCTGATAAATGGACTGTCAGCGCTGTTGTTGACCATTTTGCCAGGGAAGGCAAACATTCTCGAAGGCATTCATGGCTGGGAGCTTAGACCAACTTTTCGCGGACCTCGATTTCCCCGCTGGATGGAGAAGTAAGTTAAAATGTTATGCTGGAATTTTCCCTATAGATGACCCACAGAGATCTTTTCTTCTTCCTAATTGCGATTGAATGCTCTAAAAATATCGTTTAATGTTTATTTGATGCTTTTGTTCCCGTTGTATTCATATCCTGCTTAATGTGAGTAAACTTTTTTGAATATAAACTTTAGTGTTAGTTAAAGCAGCAGCGGGGGATTGCATAGGAATTAGTGGTTTATGGGAGGAATTGTTTTATTTTAGCATTTGGCCAATGATTAACGTTATGTTCTGAGTTCTCATCACATTACACTTAACTTTAGGTAAGTCTGTATGTGCCATTGAAATCATGTCAATTACTGACAGTAACCGCTATAACTGTGGTAATTGAACTGACAAAATAGGACACAGAGTAAAATTGGAAGATGTGACCATTTCCATTATCTTGGGTACCTCATATGAAGAGGAGAATACTATGAGGATATCAAGCTGGGAATCAACGGGGGAGAAACAAGTAAAACTGTTAAGTATTAATCGTCATAAGATGATTTGTGTTTTGTGAAAATGAACAATTGAAAAAACATGTTCATAATATGAATGAGTCAGATTAGAAATAATTTTATTTCATGAAAAGATACTGGGTTCACCGACAGCTAAGGAAAGAAAGCAATTCCTTGCTGAATTTGCAATATGAATGAGTCAGTTTAGAAATAATCAGGAAACTGGATACACCAATAGAGGAGGATAAGTTGACAGAAGGTTGACTGAGATGATTCACCTTTGTCCAGCTTAAACCTGCATATGCAGTGTTGTAGAAAAGTAGATAGATTCACGCGAATGGATGAAGAAGAGAGGTGGAACTAAATTAATTTGCATTGAATTCATAAAGAAAAATGGTAAAATTGGAAGATAAGTTGACAGAGTTTTGACTGAGACAATACACATTTGTCCAGCATAGACTTATAGATGCAGTGTTGTAGAAAAGTACATAGATTCATGTGGCAGTATAAAGAAGAGATATGGACCTAAATTAATGTGCATTGAATTCATAAAGAAAAATTGTAGAGTGGAAGCAAGTACTAGCTCCATTACAGATGAGTGGGGAGAATGATCAAAAAACCTAAAAATGAATGATTCATCTAGCTCCTTATTAAATTTGAATTGGTAGTTCATCAAGATGAGTTTCGGGCTCAAATAGCTACTACAATCAGAATCCAAATTATATGGGATTTAGGACGTAAGAAATAAGTGTTGGGAAATACAAAAACCTAATTTGCAAATTTTCAACCTTGATCTGAATTTATTTTGGATTTTGAAGCCAATCTTTCTGCTTGGTTTACATAAAGTCACAATTTTTCATGTGGTCCTATTAGAAGAACCAGGTCACCATCAGAGTGCCATTGGGGCTTTGGTACCAGTAGCTTGAGGGATATGCTTATTGTGTTTTTATCATATGCTCTCTTGTTGGTAATTTTTAAAAAATTCAGTCATAACTCTGGTAGTTTTTTACCACATAAATTCTTTCTTCTTTTAGACCTTTTTTTTTTCCTAAAATAAAAACCTGGAACTTCTGATTATTGCTGATATTTCTTTTTTTTTTTGCCTTTATTTTTGTCATTGGGATGATGATGATGATGATAGTGGGGTGTCATCTTTCAACAAGTTAGTTCATGAGCTGTCTGTTAAATCTGACACTTCAAGTCCAGATTATTCATCAGCAGAAGAAGACAATGATGGAGTATATCCTTCCTCACCGTCATCTGCAAGTTCTTTCACCAAGAATGATGAACACTGGACAGGATGGATTATGGTCTTATTCTCATGGATTCTCTTTCCCTTGAGGTTTTTGCTGGGGATACCATCTTGGATTTGCCATTTATTTTACGTCAGGGGGTCAACAGTCCCCTCTACAAGAGGAAGCCGCAAGCCTTCAAGATTACATTCTCTTAGGAGAGCGCATACCATGAAGGATCACGTCATTCATCGTACAACTGACAGGAGACGTGGAGTCGTTGAGGTTTCTGCTATAATTTCTATAAATTATCTTTGTTTCTTGTTGTATTTGTGTGCTCCTATCTGCCTCGAGTTCATATATATTCATTGTCTTATTATTTTTTTATGTTGTCTCAACAGGATCTTCATCTGGCAATTGAGATATTCATTGAAGCTATATTTGATTTGTTTCATAAAGCTGCACATGTTGTTCTTTCGCCATCAGAAATTATGAAAGTACTATACGGATGGTTTTCAAGTCAGAGCAGCAGTAATGAAGATGTTTGTAATAGCATTTCAGAAGCATCTGTCCCTGCTGCTACACTTGGAGAGGATGATCCAACTCCTACAGAAAGGAAATCTACTTTTTACCATTCTTTGAATACAGATGCTCGGACATGTCAGGATGTGATAACAGAACTTGGGTAAGGGCACTTCTTAATTAACTAGGTCATTCCATGCTCCAGACTTTAAATATACTCTATAAGTTTCTTTGTTCTGTTTGTTTTAGGTATCCATACGAAGCTATTCGGGTGATAACTTCTGATGGATATGTTCTCCTTCTGGAAAGAATTCCCAGGTATGTTACTTGTTTCTTTTCTGTTCAGAAGATTTACTTTGAATAAATGCCTGTTGCCTAAAACATACACATGTTGCAGACGTGATTCGCTGAAGGCTGTTTACCTTCAGCATGGGGTCTGGGATTCATCTCTAGGGTGAGTTATTTTTCTCTTGGTTTGTTATTATTTGCACAGGGTAAAACGGATGCAGTTTCTTGAAATACAAGAAATCATATGAGCTTTATTGGGAGAGCATTCCTCATATTTTTGATACTGTAGTTCAGTCACCCTCTTTTGATGTGTGTAATTTTCTTTTGCCTTCTGTAGCCTTTATATATATTGTTTGTATAAAGTATTTACCAAGGAAATACTTTATCTTGCTTAGAGGTCAGAACACGATCAAACAGTTCAGGGAAGTCCCCTCACCCGATAGGTCTTTTTTTTTTCTTTTTTTAAAAAGATTCATATTCTCTACTGAGAATAAATGGCAGAAAAATTTTAGAATGCACCTTTGTATACGTGACTTCCCTTTACCTTTTTCTCATTTTAGAGCTTTCTTATCCTGCATGTAACATGTTAAACTTTGGACTTTCTGAATATGGGTCTTCTTGCATCAGTCTAATAAAGAGTAAGGCCTAAGTTATGATTATCCTCTTCTTCTCCTGTGAAAATCCCCATAGTTGTAGGAGTTTGCTCTTGTCTAGCTAAAAGTTGAATTTCCCTGCTTAAAACTGGTCAATTAGATACTGGGAGGTGATAGCTTTTTGATCCTTGGATATGTGATTTCTTTCCATGAGATTTAGATCATGGATGCAAACTTCCTGATTTCATTTTTGCCCTTCTTCTACAAGATACCTCTTTTTTATACATATATGCTATATAATCTTTTAAGATCTAGTGCAATAGCATCTTTTGTTTAGTTAGATTAATTGCTATTGATCTCTTTCTTCATCTTCATAATCCTGTATTGCAGTAACTGATGTCTCATCTGTTCACTTCTTTTGTTTCTGCAGTTGGGTGTGTAATGGGATTGTTGGCTCTCCAGCTTTTGCAGCATATGATCAAGGTTGGTACCTTTTTGCTTAAAGGCTTCATGCATCTTCTGATGCATTATTTTTAAGATTGAAGATGTTGCTGGTTTCTTATTTTGTAGGATTTGATGTTTTCCTTGGGAATTTTCGTGGTTTGGCTTCTCGGGAACATGTTGACAAGAACATTTCCTCACGGAAGTAAGTAGACATGGTCCTCTGGCTGCATTTAAATGTGGGAAGGAAAAGTTGGGGAATATATGCAAAAAATCTCCCAGTTATTTCTTGTGTACCTAATGGCAATACAATATGATGACCAATTGATTGGAAGTAGCAAATTTAATGCAGATATTGGCGATATTCCATCAATGAGCATGGTACTGAGGATATCCCAGCAATGATAGATAAGATTCACCAAATTAAAACTGCAGAACTGAAAATTACCCAGCCTGATCTTGAGGAAGAAATAAATGATGATCAGCCTTACAAACTCTGTGCAATTTCCCACAGCTTGGGAGGAGCTGGCATGCTGATGTATGTTGTTACACGCTGCATTGAAGAAAAGCCTCACAGACTTTCCAGGTTGATTTTATTGTCACCTGCTGGTTTCCATCATGATTCCAGCCTAGTATTTACCTTTGCAGAGTATATGTTCCTTATGTTGGCCCCTATTATGGCACCTATTATGCCTGGCTTATACATACCTACAAGATTCTTCCGGATGTTGGTCAACAAGTTGGCTCGAGACTTCAACAACTACCCTGCTATTGGAGGACTGATTCAAACCCTGATGAGTTATTTTGCTGGTGGGGACAGCTCAAATTGGGTAGGAGTAATAGGGTTATCTCACTACAACATGAATGACATGCCCGGAGTTTCATTCTATGTGGCACACCACCTTGCCCAAATAAAACACGCAAAAAAATTTATAATGTATAATTATGGGAGTGCATCCGCTAACATGGAGGTGTATGGATCTCCAGAGCCTTTGGACTTGGGTGAATATTATGGGCTCATTGATATTCCTGTTGATCTGGTTGGTGGAAGGAAGGACAATGTGATTCGGCCTTCGATGGTACAAAAGCATTATAAGCTGATGAAGGATGCCGGTGTGGATGCATCATATAATGAGCTTGAGTATGCTCACTTGGACTTCACATTCTCTGACCGTGAAGAACTGTTGGCCTATGTGATGTCACGCTTGCTGCTTGTGGATTCCACTCAGAAGCGACCAATCAATCAGAAGGCCTCGAGGGTGAAGTGCAACGGGCAGGTAAACGCTTAATGGTTAGATGACAGTGAGGTTGCTGCCCTTTCCCGCTTTCAGAATTAGTTAGGAATACATGTTGCATCTTTAGAACCATGTTGTACATGATCGGATTAGGTCCTTGAATAGATCGAGACGCCCTTGTATCCATTGTAATCAGTGATAAGAGTGGCAGACTGTATACAAATCTTGGTCATCTTCCCAACTAATTTTCACGAGGGGAGCATGATTTACGTCTCAATCAAATGTCACAATGAGAAGTGTTATGCCTCGGTGATATATTTCCTTTTTCCCCTTTTTCTGGTCATTGTATTGATAATAATGATAATTTGTTTGTAAAATATGGCTCATGCCAGTGCTTGCTTGCAAAGACCATTTTAGTAGTGGTTTCTAATACTTTTGGTGTCTGATTTTCATAATTTGACTGTAGTTTGTAATCCTGGAATGTTGTTATATTATCTAGTGCTTCGTTTTATAAGAGCATTGTGTTCAGCAAAATGGCTAGGTTCTCTTGCTGGTGCAGCAAACGAGCCGCCCTTCTCCAAGACCAGACACCCTGGACCTGTGTATGATGGGGCGGAAAAACTTAAAACAGGGTGGGGATATTATGTTCCACAAAACTACTAGATACACCTTCTATTTATATCTCACTCTCTCAAATTATTACATACATGCCATCTTAAACTTTAAAAGTCTTCAATCTATTTTACCTCTTCTATTTTTCACTTTCCTAATTTTTAAATGCTTTTCACTTTCCTATTTTATTTACTCCATACTCTTTGGGCTTGTTTGATAAAAAAAATTATTGTACAATTAAATATATTTATTTATATATTATTGAATATCTTAGGTTGCATATTAAATAATAGTTGAATAAAATAAAAGTAAATATTCAATTTTGATTTGAAAAATTATAACTAAATTTCGGCTATGATTTACTTAACATATTCTATTGTTAAATTGAGTGATATAGTATTTTGTGTAGTTTTATCTTGTTGAGCAAAAATTATTTTTCATCATTATCTTATTGAATAAAAAATTATATTTATTAATGAGTGAATGTGTAAATAAAAATTAAATTTAAATAATTAAGGTGTAATAATAAAAAATTAAAATTTAAATAATTAAGGCGTATTTAGTGATTTTATGGGTGTAAATATCCTCATCCAACTCAACATCACTATTAAATGAACTAAAGATAAATTTATAGGACCTTTATTCTATTAGAAAAGTTGATTTCTCTTCATTTTATTAATAAAAAACACCGTAGAATTCGTGTAAGAATTTTATATTTTCTATGGGAAAAAATGTTCATTTCTAAATAATGGAAATATTTTCATATTTCGATAATCTATTACTAAATTAAAGATTTATTCACCTCGAAAAAATTAAAGATTTATTCATATAAATATTCAACCCTATTAAACTGAATATTATTAAATTAAATTAAATATAATAAGGAATGCAAATTTTAAGTTTAAATTTTTTTATTTTATTATAGAATAAAACCTTATATTTTGTAACCAAATTGTTTTTTCAGATTATTTTACTTCCCCTGGATCTTAAAAAAAATCAAATTCATCAACTATGCTTTGAATTCATATAATTATTTATGTTAAAAGGATGAAAAGAAAAAAGAAAAAAAAAATTGAAAACAGAAATTCTTAGCATATTAATTTGTCAGCGAGCTTAAAACAAAAAGCAGTGACTAGACTGGCGACGGGTCTCCAAGGCAAGGAGGAGGAAGAGGAAGTGAGAGATATTTGATGGCTTTGGATGCAGTGAAATGGGGTTACATACGGATCATCACTGGCACAATTCTGGGTGGCATTCTCGGTTTTTATGTTATGCACCGTGCCGAAATTAGCTACAAGGTTTCCCTATTCTTATTCTCTGTTTGTTTACTGAGAAACTGCAGGAAAAGTTGGGCACTTCATAATTTTTTCACCTTTTTAATGTTAATATCAGTTAGTAAGCAAATAAATTTTAAATTTATTTTCATTTAGTGATTTTGGTTTTTTTGGGGATTTACAGGAGAAGATGAACGAGAGATTAAAAAAATACGAGAGTGAATTGAAGAAGAAAGAGAAGTCGAATCAGCTTGAGGATTCCATCTAGCTTTATTTTTTTCTTATAAAAAAATAGTTAATGTTTTATTTTTTACTTGTTTGGTTGCTGAGAAAAGGATGAGAAGTGAAAAGTGTCAGAAGATTAAGGGATTAGAATGAACATCATATCCCTGTATTTTAGCCTCATCACAGCAGTCAACATCCCAATTGTGAATACAATCTGTAAAATTAAAGTTGTATTAGTTTTCATATGGAGTATATGTAATCTCTATAAATTAGATGTTTGTATCATCAAAGAAATTAAGAAAAAACAATTCTTTTAATCCTATCAGAGCTGTGTTGTGGTTCAGAATCAACAACCACCTAAACTCATCATCTACCCTTACCCTTCAAAACCAAAATAACCAGAAGAACAAGAGTAGGCATATTGTTCAGATCGAATATGTCAGATGAAGAAACATCAGGCATCACAAATGATGAACTAACTCTCAGACTTGCCAATCTGTTGAAGAATGGCTTCAATCCAACCAACCAGAAACAAACCATATAAGATAATCTTACTCTCAGTGTTAAACTAAACAACCAGAACTATGCTCTTTGGTCTCGGATTATTAAAGTTGCCATAAGAGGCAAATCCAAGACTTTGTTGAGCCACATCACAGGAGTTTCAGAACCTCCTCAGACAGAAAACCCAGAATATGAAAAATGGGAACAAGATGATCTTATCGTGTTCTCGTGGCTCATTCAAAATATTGAGGCACATATTGCCAACAATTTAACTGAATATCCTACTGCACGAGATTTATGGAATGCCTTGGTGGTCACCTATAGCAGTGGCTGAGATAAACTACAGGTCTTTGACCTTCATGCCAAGGTGAACGGAATGAAACAGGAAGCAACCAGACTAGAGGACTTCTGGCTCGTTTTGCAAGGGATATGGGGAGAAATAGACAGAAGAGAGCCAAATCCCATGACTTGTGCAATGGACATAGCAAAATACAACACAATAAGGCAAGAACAGAAATTATTCCAATTCTTAAATGCCATAGATCACAGATACGATCAGATCAAGAGGGAGATTCTGAGAACAGATCCCCTTCCCTCAGCAGAGGCAGCATATGCTACGGTAAGAAAGGAGGCAGCAAGAGCGAACATGCTAGGTGGATCCGCTGGAGATTCTGCATCACAGGGGGGAATAGGTGGAGGATTGATTGTCACAGGGAAGGCAGAGGCGAGCCAAGCCACCGAAGCAGCAGAGTTAGTCTCCCGAGGACAACCGCGCCGATTAGAACCCAAATCAGGGGGAGCATCACTCCGGCCAGACAAGAGCAAACTCAAATGTACCCATTGCGGGATGACCAAGCATACGAAGGAACAATGTTTTCAACTTGTGGGCTATCCCGAATGGTGGACGGAGAATCACAGAAATAAAGGAATAGTCACCGGAGGGGCAACCGGGAAAGCGGCTATCATTGTAAGCAGTAGCGAAATTACCAACGGCACTAGCGGTGGTGGTCTTGGAAGCTATGGAGAAGGGAAAGCGATGGTGGCAGCGGCTGGGAATGAGGCAAATGACGAGTTTTTAGGTAAAGGGTTTGAAAAATTACATCCAAACCCTCATATTCCTGGCACTTCTTTTTTAAGTTTCTTTAATTTAAATAATAAGTGTTGCAGTCCAGAACTTAGAAATTACTCTACTTTGACCCCCAAAAATAGGTCGATTGCAAATATGGTTCAAAACCTAGAGAAAAAAAAATAATAATTGGGTATTTGATTGTGGAGCCACAGACACAATGACTTTTGATAGCACTGATAGCACTTTTGATAGCACTGATCTCAAATCTGATACAAAGGATTAAAAGAATTGTTTTTTCTTATTTTCTTTGATGATACAAACATCTAATTTATACAGATTACATGTGCTCACTATGGAAACTAATACAGACTTTAATTTTACAAATTGTATTCACAATTGGGATGTTGACCGATGCTGTGATGGAGGCTAAAATACAGGGATATGACATTCATTCTAATCCCTTAATCTTCTGACACTCCCCCTCAAGTTGAGTAGTGGGATCTCTAATACTCAACTTGCTCAAAACACTTCCAAAGACTCTTCTATTGACCGCTTTTGTCAAAATATCAGCTAGTTGATCTTCCGAATGAATAAATGGTAATTCCACGATCCCTGCTTCATTTTTTTCTTTAATGAAATGTCTATCCACCTCAACATGGTTGGTTCTGTCATGTTGAATTGGATTCTCTGAAATGCTGATAGCAGCCTTGTTATCACAAAAAATCTTGCACGCTCCTAAGGTTGGAAAACCAATGTCTGTCAACAGTTTCTTAAGCTAAAGTACTTCAGCTAAACCTCTGGCTACTCCTCTGAATTCAGCTTCTGCACTAGACAAGGCAATAACTTTCTGTTTTTTGCTTCTCCAAGTCACCAGATTTCCCCCAACTTGAGTGAAATATCCTGAAGTGGATTTTCGGTCTACTGGATTGCCTGCCCAGTCAGCATCTGTGTAACCTTGTATTTCCAGATGTCCATTCTTTTTGAACAACACTTCATGTCCTGATGTACCTTTTAAGTACCTCACAATTCTCAGTGCAGCTTCAAGATGATCTTTTTGAGGTTGATGCATGAACTGACTCACGACTCCAACTGCATAAGCTATATCTTGTCTAGTGTGAGAAAGGTATATAAGTTTTCCAACTAGACATTGATATTTCTCTCGATCTGTCAACTCAGCATCCTTAGTAATATGTAGCCCATGATTAACTACAATTGGTGTGTCAGCTGGTTTACAGTCAACCATCCCAGTCTCAGCCAATAAATCCAAGATGTATTTCTTTTGACATATGAATATCCCTTGTCTTGATCTAAGGACTTCAATCTCAAGGAAGTACTTTAATGTTCCCAAGTCTTTCATCTCAAACTCAGTGAACAAATTCTCCCTTAGTTTTGTCATTTCTTATGTATCATTACCTGTAATAATCATATCATCGACATAAATAATCAAGCAGGTTACCTGACTACCTCGTCGTTTGAGAAAGAGGGTATGATCAGAATTGCTTTGCTTGAATCCATATCCCTTCATTGCAACAGTAAACCTTCCAAACCATGCCCTCGGAGATTGTTTAAGTCCATAGAGAGATTTCTTTAATCTGCACACTTCCCCACTATTGAACTCATCTGTGAAACCCGGTGGTGCTTCCATGTACACTTCCTCTTTCAGATCTCCATGTAGAAAGGCATTTTTACGTCGAACTGATGAAGAGGCCATCCTTTATTTGCTGCTATCGAGAATAAAACTCTTATTGTATCCATTTTTGCCACCGGAGAGAAGGTTTCTGAATAATCAATCCCATATGTCTGTGTGTACCCTTTTGCCACTAACCGTGCCTTATACCTCTCAACTGTACCATCTGGTTTATATTTGAGAGTGAACACCCAACGACACCCCACAGTTTTCTTCCCTTTGGGTAATTGACATTTTTCCCATGTTTTATTCTTAGTTAAGGCCTCCATTTCTTCTTCCAAAGCATTCATCCAATTCTTTGATTTCAAGGCAACTTCCATGTTGTTGGGAACTTCTTCTGTATATAAAGCTTTCATAAAAGCTCTGGCCGTGCATGATAAGCTCCCTCTTGTCATATTAGCAATAGGATATCTCAATCCTCTCGCTTCCTTCTCTAGAGAGTATCTTTTTGGTGGAACTCCTCTATTGCTTCTTGGAGGTAGGACATATCTTTATGTATTTCCTCCCTGTTATGCTATTTTCTCAAAGTCATCATGATTAAAAGTTTCATCAACTGGAGTTTCACAATGATTAGTTTCTCTTACCTCAGATACCAGAAGTGGAGGAGATATCTCTTACCTTATGGGTGGTCAAGGATTTAGATATTTCTTACTCTTTGTTGATGATTGTACCCGTATGACTTGGGTATATTTTTTGAAATGCAAATATGAAGTTGTGGAACTCCAGATGATGAAACTTTTAATCATGATGACTTTGAGAAAATAGCAGAACATGGAGGAAATACAAAAAGATATGTCCTACCTCTAGGAAGCAATAGAGGAGTTCCACCAAAAAGATACTCTCCAGAGAAGGAAGCGAGAGGATTGAGATATCCTATTGCTAATATAACAAGAGGGAGCTTATCATGCACGGCCAGAGCTTTTATGACAGCTTTATATACAGAAGAAGTTCCCAACAACATGGAAGTTGCCTTGAAATCAAAGAATTGGATGAATGCTATGGAAGAAAAAATAGAGGCCTTAACTAAGAATAAAACATGGGAAAAATGTCAATTACCCAAAGGGAAGAAAACTGTGGGGTGTCGTTGGGTGTTCACTATCAAATATAAACCAGATGGTACAGTTGAGAGGTATAAGGCACAGTTAGTAGCAAAAGGGTACACACAGACATATGGGATTGATTACTCAGAAACCTTCTCTCCGGTGGCAAAAATGGATACAATAAGAGTTTTATTCTCGATAGCAGCAAATAAAGGATGGCCTCTTCATCAGTTCGACGTAAAAAATGCCTTTCTACATGGAGATTTGAAAGAGGAAGTGTACATGGAAGCACCACCGGGTTTCACAGATGAGTTCAATAGTGGGGAAGTGTGCAGATTAAAGAAATCTCTCTATGGACTTAAACAATCTCCGAGGGCATGGTTTGGAAGATTTATTGTTGCAATGAAGGGATATGGATTCAAGCAAAGCAATTCTGATCATACCCTCTTTCTCAAACGACGAGGTAGTCAGGTAACCTGCTTGATTATTTATGTCGATGATATGATTATTACAGGTAATGATACAGAAGAAATGACAAAACTAAGGGAGAATTTGTTCACTGAGTTTGAGATGAAAGACTTGGGAACATTAAAGTACTTTCTTGGGATTGAAGTCCTTAGATCAAGACAAGGGATATTCATATGTCAAAAGAAATACATCTTGGATTTATTGGCTGAAACTGGGATGGTTGACTGTAAACCAGCTGACACACCAATTGTAGTTAATCATGGGCTACATATTACTAAGGATGCTGAGTTGACAGATAGAGAGAAATATCAACGTCTAGTTGGAAAACTTATATACCTTTCTCACACTAGACCAGATATAGCTTATGCAGTTGGAGTCGTGAGTCAGTTCATGCATCAACCTCAAAAAGATCATCTTGAAGCTGCACTGAGAATTGTGAGGTACTTAAAAGGTACACCAGGACATGGAGTGTTGTTCAAAAAGAATGGACATCTGGAAATACAAGGTTACACAGATGCTGACTGGGCAGGCAATCCAGTAGACCGAAGATCCACTTCAGGATATTTCACTCAAGTTGGGGGAAATCTGGTGACTTGGAGAAGCAAAAAACAGAAAGTTATTGCCTTGTCTAGTGCAGAAGCTGAATTCAGAGGAGTAGCCAGAGGTTTAGCTGAAGTACTTTAGCTTAAGAAACTGTTGACAGACATTGGTTTTCCAACCTTAGGAGCGTGCAAGATTTTTTGTGATAACAAGGCTGCTATCAGCATTTCAGAGAATCCAGTTCAACATCACAGAACCAAGCATGTTGAGGTGGATAGACATTTTATTAAAGAAAAAATTGAAGCAGGGATCGTGGAATTACCATTTATTCATTCGGAAGATCAACTAGCCGATATTTTGACAAAAGCGGTCAATAGAAGAGTCTTTGGAAGTGTTTTGAGCAAGTTGAGTATTAGAGATCTCACTACTCAACTTGAGGGGGAGTGTCAGAAGATTAAGGGATTAGAATGAACATCATATCCCTGTATTTTAGCCTCCATCACAGCATCGGTCAACATCCCAATTGTGAATACAATCTGTAAAATTAAAGTCTGTATTAGTTTCCATATTGAGCACATGTAATCTGTATAAATTATATGTTTGTATCATCAAAGAAAATAAGAAAAAAAAATTCTTTTAATCCTTTGTATCAGATTTGAGAAAAAGAAGCAAACCCACCAAGCGGAAAAAATTAGAAGGTAAGGGATTTCAAACTGTTGTTTTTGGATATTAATTTTGTGTTCGAATTTGCTTGAAATAGGTATTAATTTTATCATTATCTGCCTTCGGATGTTGTTGGATATTTAGTAGGGTCTGCTAGATTGTCCCCTTTCATTTTGAAAGCAAATAAATGGTCTGATTTTTTCTGTCATTGCTGTTGATGTTCTGTAATAAAATTTTTTAAACTATTGATAGTGAAGTATTTTTTGTTCTTTTCTAACTCCACCGTTTAATGCAACGCTAATGATATTCCATTTTTAGAATTTTCATGCTTTATATCATATATTCTCTGCCCTAGTAGGTATTGTTGGAATCATTTCTTGCAATTTGTTTATATTAAAGGAATTTGACCATGCCCTTCCACTTTGTCCTCTTTTTGCAAGAAGTGGCAATGAAACTATTCAGCATTTTTACACTATGAAGTGTTGTTTCCCGGGCCTGTTTTGCTTTACATTTTGGGGAGGAAAAAGAGGAGTGAAAAAAAGAAGTGTGAAAGGGAGAGGAGCAGAAATTAAAGTATACTTTTTTGTTGTGATTTAGCTGTTGAAACATGGTTGATGTGAAACTCTTAACTTTAAAGCATTGATGAACATCAGAAGAAACTAATATTTCTGGACTGGCATTGATTTGTCTCCTTGTAAAAGAAAGGTAATTGTAGATTGCTAGACTCCAGTTGAGTCTATAGGATAATTAAAGATGGTTGTCACTGGTCAGGACATGCATAAAAGGAAGCTGAAATGAGAGAAAATGTAAGCATTCTATCATCATTTCTTCCCAGCTCACAGCTTTCCCCCTCTCTTTTCTTGTTATTAGTCTGATTCGTTAATTTAATTCTTCTTTCTTTTCCCCTTATTCAGCTAGCGAGCCCTTTAGCTGCATATATGTCTAATTGCATGCAACACTACCTACTTGACACTTATGAGTGGATTGAGGGGTAGTAAAGATGAAGCTATGATTAAAGACCTATTATGTTGTACGTATTTAGTCTAATTAGTCATTGTGCCACAAATCTTTTTACTCGTAAAAAACAGATTGTAATTGTTTAGCTAATCTTACACAAATATCTATCACTTACGGGCCAACAACTTTGCCGTATGTTGTTAATGCGGTGGTAGTATGTAGTAAATGCAGTGGCCAAACTAGATGAACGGTATTACCACTTAAATATGGGCAAGGGCATGAAAATATCTCAGGCAGGAAAACTAGGTAGGCAAGTTCACTATAGTCAATGGAATTAAATAGAGAGAAATAAATAGTGTGGAGTGACAGAAACAAATTGCTATGCTTTTCACTTTCTTTGGCAAATTGTTTGATCATCATGGATATCTAATAACTGATTTGGTAACCTGAAAATTGTTAGGCGTCCCTTTTGCTTATTTCCTCTTTCCTTGTGTCCCCCTTTTCGTGATTTTAAATGTTAACTTTTATTTAGCATATCATCTCAATCGTATTGGAATCTGCGCAGGTGTGGCTCAGTGACAGAGTCTATACTGTAATCAACAACCTTAAAAAAAAAAAAATGGATAGGGAATCATACCATAAAATGCTATTTGGTATGGAGTTTCTAAGTGGGCTAATGACTATAAGTTCTCCACGTGGTAGAATCTTGACACTTATGGCACTTACTAAAGATGTATGTTTTCTCAAAATAGTCATCTCTGCCGATTTATTCTTCATCATATTTCTGCTTGCTCCAATGTTTTCTGCTGCAGCTATGATTTTTCTTTTCTTTGGTTTTTAATGCTTGTCTATCACCATCTTTCTGCAGGATACACAAAATCAATTCTTAGCCAGAAACTACCCATCGTATGGGCACCAATAAAATGGATAGTTGAATGCTGTTGTCCTTTATGAAGATAGTAAACAAGGAGAAGGGGGGTGAGATGGTGTTGCACTTAGTTTTCAATGACTAACATACGGTGGGATTGCTGAACTTCTTCAAGATTTTCTTTTCATGAAAACTAAAACTTCAGTTAGTAGAGGTTTATGCTCTAATTGGCTTTGAAGAACTAGTATGATAAATGTACTCTTGTTCCTAAAGCGCCTAATTTTGCTATTTTATGGGGGTAACTGAGAGTAATTGTGAGTGTTCTCAATTCCTATTTTGCATGTCTCTGATATTGCTGATGAATATTGATTTTTGAACTGCCTTCTATTGTTGAGTGCATTCTGTCAATTCAAATGGCCTCTAGTTAACTTCGTATGGCTGATAATTCGGCAGCAAAACCTTGCCACCTGCCTACACCTCTAAAATGGATCACTGAAGGCTCATTGGGTATCTATTACCCTTTCTTTTTAGGAGTCCATCCACAATGTTTTTGCTTCTTGTCCTATGGTTAGAAAATAGTGTGATTTTTTTTTCTTTTTTGTAGTCTGAGATATTTGGATCTCAGCTAACTTTAAGCCTCATTATATAAATATTTTTTTTTTCAGTGTTATTTTGTCATCGTCATTATTGGAGTTTGTCTTAAATAAAACCCAGCTTACCGGCAAAATATGTAATGCAATACAAATCTTTTTGCAATGATTTCTTCTTATTGATTTTCATCAACGAATTGTTAGGCAGAATGAGCATGTAGCTCTGAGGCTTTTTGTATTTAGCATACATTGTAAATCCTAATAAAGTCTCCAGTGTATGCGAGTCCTTGAAAAAACAAAAGAAAAAGACGAAGTCCTACCCTATCAAGATGGTTGATATTGCTGGTTTTTAAAAAAAAAATTAAATTAAGTTTTTTTTTAATCCAATAACTTCAAAATACTGAAGACTTTTAAATTTTGATGCTGCTTATTCAGCCATTTGGAGTAGTTATTTCTGTTTTTGTTATTAAACCTTATTGTTTTTGCTGTATTTTGTTCCAAATTAACTTTTTTTATATAAACAAAATGGATAATTGGGATAGTTTTGTTCGATTCATAATATTTTTATTGTTAAAATTTCTATCGATAAAAATTATACTATGTGGTTAAAACTTAATTTATTTATTAAAAATTTGAATAATAATTTTTTTTTAATCTGACATGGAAGTTTGACAGGCTTTTGTTGATCAAAAACAAATCCTGGATATAGATAGAATTAATCTAATTAGATTTTAATTTTTTTAAAAAATTTTACATTTAAAAAATATACAATTAAGAAAATAAAAGTAAGTCATTTTATATCTAGATTTTTAAAAAAAATCAAACTGTATAATAAAGTTCCATATTTAAATCTTATTCTCTCAAACTTTAGTATATTATTATTATTTTATTTTAAAATATGTAAAAATAAAATAAATTTAATTTTAACACTTACTCTTTGCTAATGATTCGATTGTCTTTTTTAAGGTAAAGGCGGAAGAGTGTGCGCTTATAAAACATTTGCTTTATATTTACGAACAGGTTTCGGAGCAATTTATTGGTTATCAAAAATTGGAAAGTTGAATGGGAAAACGGAAAACTAAGAGCTATCTGGCTCAAATTAATCTTGGGTGTCTCAAGCCTGATGGAATATGGAAAGTGACTTGGGCCTTCGTCGTTGGTTGGCATAAACAGAAAACAAATCTTCTCTTATTTGAAAGACAAAGTCGGGAAAAGAATCAATAGGTACTGTGGATGTTTTCTGTCTAGGATAGGGAAGGGAATTTGGATAAAGGTAGCGGGCCAAACAATTTCGTCCTATTATATTTGAGCATTTCTGATTCCAGTTTCAACAAGAGAAGAGCTACAATGTATTATAAATTCTTTTTAGCGGGGCTAAGAAGAATGGAGAGAGAGGTTTAAACTAGCTTTTATTGGACTAAACGTGCATAATAAGAATGAGGGGGGGACTTGGGTTTAGAAATTTGCATAGCTACAATGTGGTGATGCTTAGAAAGCAAACTTAGTGCTTGTTCACTAGTCTTTCTACTTTTCTTGGTTATATCTATCCACATAGGCACTTTTTAGTAGCTTCAAAGGGTAACAGCCCAAACTATATGTATAAGAGTGTTTTATTCTTGAAGGAGGTGATCAAACATAGTTTGAGATGGAGGATGGGTGTGATCTGATTCGTGGCTTTGGAATGAACAGTATCCTATAGTAAAGCATATGAAAGGAATAGGTTGGGAACAGATAATGGTGGGCGATATGATGGAAAGGGGGCGAGGAAAGTGAGATATGCAAATGCTGGAGAGGACCTTTATTCCTAGGGATATAGGACTAATTACTGATATACCTCTTAGCTCAAAAGATATAGGAGATTGTTATTTTTGGTATTAGGACAAGAAGGGAGAGTAAACGGTTAATTCTGCATATTGTGTACATCACAAATTGAAGGGGATTGCCTTATTATGTGGGATCGAGAGGTGAAAAGGTTGTGGAGTTTGAATATCCCTTCAAAAATAAGGAATTTTGGGTGGAAAATATGCAATAATTGTTGCCTTCAAAGATTGCTTTGAATAGTAGGGAAATATATGTTAATATGAACTGTGATACGTACGGTCTAAAAGAGAAAACTGTGCATGTTTTACATGGCTATTTCTTAGCTCTAGAATGCTGCAATATCAGAGTCTAAACGTTTAACCTCAATTGCATGATGTTGGGGAATATTTTGATCAAGTTAGCTAGGTTATGGAGAGGGATAAGTTGGAAGAATTTTGGTAATACGCTGGAATTTGTGGAATGCGAGAAATAAGCAAATATGACAGCAGAAATCCTCATCAACTAGCTCTATTTTGAAGGGTGGAAAGAAGATTATTAAGAAATGGCGAGATGCAATGCTTGCAAGAAGTTGTTTGGGTTTGGCCCTCGATAGAGTACAATGGTTGCATGGCAGAAGCCATAAGTGGGTAGTTGAATTGAAAATGTAAATATTATGGTGCAGTGAGTTTGGAACTCATAAAGTTTATGTATGTAGCGTTATGCAAGGATGAGGATGGGAATTTTTGTGGCGGGGATGGCTGAAAATGGTGATGTTGTGGTACTGAGGGAGGCATTAAGATGGGCAGAGGCAACATTCCAAGGAAAGGGGCTATAGTGGAGATGGATGTTTTGCAAGTGGTCAAAGGAATCAAATCTTTAAAGGAAGATCTGCCATATGTGGGTTTGGTGATCAATGATTGTAAGGATCTTCTTTAAGCTAATCCCCATATTGAGCTTAGTTGTAGGTTTGGCAAAAGAAGAGACCGGGCGGGAGGGAGATAATCCCTATCTTCATCCTTGTCCCACCTCATTTTTTACCACACAAACGAGAGTAGGTTTGCGCCGTCTCCACCCCGTGGAGATTTCCAATATATATATATATATATAATTTTTTAAAAATTATAATTTAATAATATATTGAAAGTTAATAATATATAATAATTAATAATTATACACTTAATAATAAAATAATCCAATAATTATATACAAAAAATATTCAAAAAATATAATAAAATAAAATATATCAAGTTAAATTTATTCTATATATACAAATAATTAAAATATAACTTACATGATATAATATATTATAATATGTAATATGTAAAAAATATGTTATACGTATTTTATAATACCTCACGGAAGGCAGAGATAGAGATTCACATGAGACGGATAATATGCTTCTTGTCCTCGTATCGCTCAATAAAGAGAGTTTCTCGTATTCATCTCCATTTTTACCCCTGTAAGAATATAATACAGTAAATTTCTGCTCCGTTCAAAGTAAATTCCTATGAGGAGCGAAGATTCATCATCTAGTGTCAACTTTAGTTAGATGGATTAAGAGGCCGGCAAACTAAGCTACTCATGAGCTAGCAAATGCTTCATTCTGTTGTGATGGTTTCCAATTTTGGGGAATTTTGTTGTGATGCAATTGATCATCAAATTATTGTTGAATTGAGATAATTAATAAGATTTATTTTCTTTTGGGAATTTACCTCTAAAATACCTTTTACTAAGAGATTAATATTTTTAGACCCTAATATTTCTAAATACACTATTTTGGATAAGAATATCCTTTACTCTGAAAAAATTTTTTCTCACCATATTTTGCTCCCTTTAAGTTGCCTTTCCTCAGAACTTCAATAAATTGAGTGAAACGAAAAAATAATCAATGGGGAAATTTAAAAAAAAAAAGTGAAAGAGGAGGAATATTAATGAAAAAAAACAAAAGACACAGATGCGGAGAGAAAGGTTGTATAAAAAAATAATATATTTTTTTGGTAAAATGTATTTTTCTCTAAAATAGTGCATTTAAGGATATTAGGATTTTAAAAATATTAATGTCTTACTAAATAATATTTTAGAGGTGAAATTCCTTCTAAATTTCAAAAAAAAAAACTTAACTTAAATTATGTCCTCTTTAATACGTTTTGTTTGAAAAAAGTTATTCTGAATATAGTTGTGAATTAATATTGGTAATTTTAATCTCTCGAATGATTTTGAACAAAAAAATAGTTTAAATATAGATTAAAAAAAGAGTTTAAATAAATAAATAAACCACTGATTTACGAGCGAAAATTGAACGGAAGCTAGTATAGAAAACGCGGGAAATCATAAGAGCAAGCTGAGAGCGGGTGAGAGAAAAAGATATCTGTACAACAATGGATGATTCAGGCGCGATTCTCTGCCAAATCTCTTCACTTAAAGACATGCTTGACCAAGTATTTCTCTTTTTTCTCTGCTTTTTGATCCAGTTACAAACCTAGGGTTTATCAATATTATTATTTTTTTTACTTAAAGTAACGATTAACATAAGGTAAATGAAGAAATTGAGGCAAATATTCAAATAACGCGCGAGATCGAGTCAGAGATCGTGAAATGCACAGAGTTGGAATCTGTTTTTGCCGCCAGAGAATCAGAGCTAACCAAAACGATTTACTTCTCTCTATTTGAGTTCAATGGATTGGTTTCCTTCTTCAGTAATTTGACGGATTCATTGTTCTTTTTTCTTTATATATTTTATCCAATTTGGGAGAAAACCCAATTTGGATTTGTTATACAATTGTAATGGTATATACAAGATTAGTTTTAATCAGAATTGATGCTTTTTGTTTAAATAATTTTGTAGATGAATCGAGAAAAAATAACGAACTATTGGAGTTGCAATTGTGTAGCTTAAGAAAAAAGCGGGAGGACATGCTTAAAAGAATTAACAATAAACGGTAATTGCATGATTATGCCTTTGAATTCTGTAGATTTCAGATTGATTAAGGTTTTTCCTATAGTTTCTTTTTGGTTATATTAGTATTTGCTTAAACATTATTGTGTTTGAATTTCCTATAATGTAATGGGTATTGGTAAGAACATTGGGTTTGTCACTAAATTAGTTATCTATTTTTTTTTCTGTATCTATATAATTCCTTCTCTGTCAGATTGCACTTTTTTCTAATGTTATTCTTGCACAGAATCTTATACTCAAATGTGATGATTCTGTACAGGGACCAGTTTTGCATGCAGTGCATAGATTTTCAGAGGGACGTTGATAAAGGAGCAAATAACGAAGTGGTAAAATTGCTGTCTGAGAAAGAGTTTTTTGAAAATGAAATCTGTCTCATGGATCAGAAAATTGATGCTTTAAAGAATTCAATGTCGGCATTTGTGGAAGAAATTCTTCAAGATCTTCAGGATACAAACTCTGGTAATGCATGCAACGATACATATTTAGAACGCCCTTATCTTATTCTGTTTGAAAGCATCATTGCTTTAAACCCTTCTTCTTCTTATTTTCTACTAGCTACTATATTAACGTATTACTTTGATGTGTTAGTTGAATAAAAAAGTCGTACATAATTCACATATGTGTATTTTCCTGGTTGAGTAATTCCTAACATTTTTCAATTAAATCCTAACAGATTTATCTAGATAAAAGAATAAGGCTATGATCACACTTGGAATTTATCTAGGTTGTTACTGTAAGTCAGAATGAGATAATCCTTATGATGAGGTTCATGGAGTACATTCACGGTGAGAGATTTTGAAAATGGACAAGGACTTCCAGTGCGAGTTGCGCTTTCTAGTTATTTTCTTCAGTTTTGGTAAAAGTGTTTACTCGGTAAGGACTGAGGTCTTGTAGTTTGAGTTTCCTGTTATTTCTGTTGTTATATCTGGTAGTTTGAGTTTCCTGTTATTACTTTTGTTATATCAGCAAATCGTTCTTGAATGGTACAGTTGTAAGGGCCATTAACTGTACACTTCCCAAAAACACATTTTTGGGCATCATTCCTGGAGCTTAGCTGTAAGGTGCAGGTGTTTGCGAAGATAAGTTGGCGCAAAATGAAAAGGCAATGCAAATTAAGACAAAATATTTATAACAAATTCAAGATATTATTACAATTTATTAATTTATTAAACTGAAGGAATCTGAATAATACTTGAACTCCTACAAGTTATAGACTCTATGCAAAGTTATGTTTAGACTCATTCTATAGGATTCCAAATTAGGAAGTGCTCTACCTTAAACAAGGAGTTAGTATAAGGAACCATATACAATTGAAATAAAAACATAAAAAACCGTAGAACAGCATTTTCTTCACCTTTACATGTGGATCATCCACAAGAGAAATCCCCCAGTTGGTAAAATAAAAAATTACTTTGGAAATGGCAGTTAGATTTTCTTCTCCCATTTGCATCATAAACAGTTCTTTGGTTCTCAAAGACAAAAAGGATTGATTGTGGAGATCATTTTCTCAGCAGGTTGAATCTAATAGCCAAGTGCATACGTTCTAGGTTTGTGTTTTCGGCTGATCTAATTGTGTAAATGGAGGCATATTCACAATATCAGCACTACAATATATTCAGATGGCTCAATAGGTTTACTTCTGAGAAATTATGCCCTGTTTCTAATTGTAATCATTTGGTTCTTTGCTGTGAAGTTTAGATAAGATCATCATCGGTGCTGATCTGCAAGACACAAGATGAGGAAACTTAAGGGTGGCAAGATGGGTTAGCCGAGTCCATACTGCTAAAGTGACATTAGATCTTTTTCGAACTTAATTCCATTCTGCCAAAGTGACATTAGATGTTTCTTGAACTTAATTTCCCTGTTTTTGGTTTCATTAGTTATTGCTTTTCAAGCATCCTATTATCTTCTTAGGGTGTTGAAATATGAGCTTTGACATTCTATACTAGAATATCTTAAAGAATACGTTCAATTCGTTTTAATGAATAAAAGTTTCCATGAAGTTGGGATTGGTTTCCATTTCTGAACCAAATATTTCCAATGTGAAATGTGAGTTTCACGGCAAGCCAACTTCTACCAGCATATATTCTCAACTAAAATGGCCTAAAACAATAACTAAAATTATACATTATAAAGCAACATTATAGTTAAACGTGGTTGATTTGATAATATATTAATTTTAGTTTTAAATTTTATTATGCTAACTCCACATATACACGAGTTTTTTATACATAGTCAGTCCTAAGCCCGGACAAAAGAAGAGTTGTGATAGGTGACAAATTAACGTAAAATTTTATTACATTCTATGATATGGATTTTAGTGATATTATCGTTGAGGCGTTCCTTACTTGTAATACGCCGCATCGAAGCCCGAATGTAGTTAGAAATAAGCAAAAATATAGGATGTTCTCCAAATGCGATGCGCCATGTCGGCGCCCGGATGTAGTGCAAAATATGCAAGGTTTTTGACATGAAGGAAGGGTGTAGGTAAAGAAGTTAGTTCAAAATACGAGTAATACGAGAGATACAAGTTCATATAATAATAAAAGCTTCTATAGAAAGAGACATAAGAAAGAACAAGTGGAAAATAAGATTAGAATAAGAACTTAGAATATTGAATCTCTTACAGGTAATTTGAGGGAACTTTCCAATACTATGGAGAGGAGAAAAATCAGTGTTGATTATATTCAATAGACTAAATGGGTAGACAAAAAGAGTATAGAAGTTGAGAATACATGATATAAGGTGTGGTATGTAGGAAAAGACAGAAATAAGAATGGAACAAGTATAATTTTGGATCATAATCTAAAGGAGACGGTTGTAGCAATGAAAATAGTAGGTGACAGGATCATTTTAGTAAAACTTGTGCTACAAAAGGAGACCGTCAACATAATTAGTGTATATACCCCTCAAGTTGGAATAGATGGGGAGAGCAAGTAAAAATTTTGGAGGGATATAGATGAGCTTATGCAAAAGATTTCGAATGATGAGAATATCTTTATAGGAGGTGACTTAAATGGACATGTAGGAAAAATAAAGTATATTTTGAGGATGTGTTTGGAGGTTATGGTTTCGGAGCTAGAAATGAAGAAAGCAAAGTTATCTTTGATTTTGCTATAGCTTATAGTTTGATTTTGGCAATCGCATACTTTATAAAAAGGGAATCCTATCTAGCAACATTTAAAAGTAGACAAAATAGAAGCTAAATTGACTTCATACTCACAAGAAAGACTAATCAAACTCAATATAAGGATTGCAAGGTTATTCCAGGTAAAGTTTTGACCACTCAAAATACATTAGTGGTTTTGGATGTCAAGATTAAGAGGTTGATAAGGAAGCCAAGGAGAAATAGAATTCCCAAAATTAGATAGTAGACTTTAAAAAGTGAAAAATAGTTGATGCTTAAGGATAAGTTGGTTAAAACCATAGGTTGGGAGGTGTATATGAATATCAGTAAATAATATGTGGGTATATATGTCTACAATGATTAAAGGAGTAGTTAGAAAGATACTTGAAGAATCTAAAGGGTGTGAGCATCCCTTGAAGGAGTCTTGGTGGTGGAATGAGAAAGTGCAAAAAGCAGTAACAAGTAAAATGGATTGATATAAGAGTCTGCTAAAGTTTAGTGACAATGATGTTTTTGAGCATTACAAACAAGCAAAAATGATGTTAAAAAGACAGTTGGACAAATAAGAGCACAATCTTTGGAGAGTTTGTATGAAAAATTTGAAACAAAGAAAGGAGAAAAGGCTATTTATAAATTGGCTAAAATAAAAAAAAATGAAATATCGAATTTTAAACCAAGTTAAGTGCATTAAAGATGGAGAAACTATTTTGAGAATCTTCTTAATGGTAACAGTAGTATAAAAATTGAGAGTGAGAATGACATAGTGGAGAAAAATGTGAAGTATACTAGATGAATTAGGTTCTCCGAAGTAAAAGAAGCTTTAAAAAGAATAAAAATCGGTAAAGCCTATGGACCGGATGGAATATCCATTGAGGTGTGAGAATATTTAGGAGGAAAAAGGTTAGAATGGAAAATGAAGTTAGAGGAAAACTAGTTGGATCTCCTGGAGCTAATTGATTGGGTAGTTAGGATTATGAGGTCAGCCTATAATTAGAAATGTAAAGCAATAACAGAGGCATATGTGGCAATTGGGAGAAGGAATGGAATATATTATGTTATTTTGTCTTCTAGCTCAATTTTACTATAACTTAGGAATATACAGATGCCAAAGGGATTATCAATTTATAAAATATCATATTACTTCTCTATTTCCTTTCTCCTCTCTTCTCTTCTCTCCTTTCTCTCTTCCCCCTAATTTCTGCTCTCTCTTCCCCTGTTTCTCTTCTCTTCCTCTCTATTTCTCCCTCTCTTTTCTTAATTCTAACTGTGTTTTATTACAAATTGGTATCAGAGCCTTACAAGACTCGGATACCCTATTAAGAACAATGAGCAAATCATCTAAAAAATCAAGAAATCTCAACACCGAGGAAAGCACTGGAGTCGATGAAACTCTGTCAAAGGAGTTTGATAGAGTTACCTCCCTGAAGAATGAAGTTCACCTTCGGCTGGAGGCCATCCGGAAAGAGCAGCAAGCTGCTCGTGCTGAGCCCTTAAAATCATATGACTAGCTGCGTTCGAAACAAATCAAAATGGGTTTTCAACTCAATAAGATGATGCAGCTCCTTGTTAATTTGCAAGATAAAGGCAAGGAGACCTTAGTGGAAGAATCCAATGCTGCCGGGAAAGGAATTTTACCAAACCCATATATTCAAATCAATGCACCTGATAAAGCTTTTATGGGTATAAGGGCTCGAGAAACAGAAATCTTCCTTGTAGGAAACACACGTACTGGTAGAGGCAGTATAGGGTACGATGACAACCTCGTACCCAAGATGGACTTGCCCATCTTTGAAGGAAAACAAACTCAATCTTGGTTATGGAAGTGTGTTGAAAATATCAAGGCCTATGATGTGCCAGAGGAGAATAAGGTGGAGTTGGTTAGCCTCTATTTTAGCTACGTCGCAAAACGCTGGTTTGAAGGATGGATAAAAACCCACGAGGGAGCCGAATGGAAAGAGTTCTTGGCCGCCTTATTGCTTCGATCTAGAGATTCCCCAACAGCAGAGATTGTGGCCGAATTCAATAGGCTTTGTCAGAAAGGGAGTGTTAAGGGTTTTCAGGAGGAATTCGATGAGATGAAGGGCAACACTCTGTAAATCTTATTATGTGTCCGGTTTCTTAGGGGGCTTGACGAAAGAGATAAGGGTAATGGTTCGTGTGCTGCAACCACCAACTCTATGCAAGGCGTTTGAGAAAGCGCAATCGTAGGATATGATATTGGAAGCTTCCCAAATAAGTTATAAAACCTAAAACGTTGTGTTTCATAAACCTTTCTCCACAACTAGCCCAGCCCACTAAAATAACTAGCCCACCAAATAACTCACCAGTCCCAAACCTAAAACCAATCAATCCTTCCAACACCAAATCCCAGCAAAACTACAATCAGAAATCCTTGATTCCATATTCACCTAACAGACGAGAGTCAAACGCATGTTATCATCCTGGCGATCGGTATTTTCTAGAATACGCGTCGAGGCATATGATGACGGTGCAAGGAGTCGAAGAATCGAAGATGACACTGAAATTGGTGGGTAGCAAGAGGTCGGGGGACCTGAAGAAGATGAACTGGTGGCGAAAGTCCGGCTGTCCTTACACTTAATCGATGGAGGCCAAGCTGACAACTCTATAAAACTCAAAGGCCAAATAAAAAATAAGGCAGTGGTGATTCGGATCGACAGCAGCTCAACTCACAGTTTCATCGACTCAAAATTAATAGAAGAATTAGAACTCCCTAGCGTGCTGGTCAATCCCATGACCATTATCGTAGCAGATGGAAGAAAAATAATGGTAAGGGCCAAGTGTTTCGATTGTCAATGGTCCATACAGGCTGTGAAATTCCAATTTCATTTGAGTGTGTTGGAGCTCACTGAGTATGACATGTTGGGAGGGAATTGGATGATAGTACACGATCCTCTCACTCTTTAGTTTTTGAACCGTAAGCTGACAGCCCAACAAGAAGGGAAGAGGGTTGAATTTAAGGGAATAATAGAGGCAGCCAAGGTCAAATTGATGCCTGGAAGAGACGTGGGTCAATTGATTGATTAGCGGACACCTAAAAACCTTAAGCAATTGAAAGGTTTCTTGAGCTTATTAGGGGATTACAGAAGGTTTATCAAGAATTATGGGGAGGTCAGTAAACCATTGACCAAGTTGTTAACTAATGACTTCAAATGGCAGGCAGAAGCTCAACAAGCTTTTGAGGTTCTTAAGAAGGTTGTGACTTCAGCTCCAGTGCCAACATTTCATTTTATCTTGATTTGTGAAGTATCCCATGTAACTTTAGGCATCAAATGCCTAGGATTCTGACTTCAGTTTTGATTCTCATTTTGGACAAAAAACGAAGTTTTGAGTAAATAGCCCCTTATGTTTCAGATTTGCCATATGGTTTCATTGGACAAGGTCTCGAACTTACTCCATTATCAGTTAGGTTCCAGTAAATGGAAGCGGCAGAACTTTTTTTGTTTTCTATAATTCTTGGTGCATTTATTTGTAGGATTCAATTTAGATAATTTTTTTAAAGAAAAAAAAAATCTAGTTTATTGTACTTGAGTTCTTATTGATCGTCTATGAGTTGTTAAATTGCAGCTTTACAGGATGAGATACAGAATATGAACAGTGAGAATGAAAAGTTGCTCAAGGACATTGATGATTTGAAGACTACATTGCTTTCGAATTCATCTGCCATCATTCTAACTCAATAACGGTAAAGTTTATCACAACTTCGGATGACTGTTTCCTGGTTATCTTTATATCCCTCCTTCTTGCTGGAGTTACATTTGGTCTTATACAAATATAGAAGTTAGCATATTGTTATTTGATGTCTTACTACCTTCTAAAGTTGAGAAGCAGGAAGCAAGCAAATGTATGAGTTAAAAGAAATGAAATAAAAAAGTTAAAATTATCATTTGCATGGACATAAGATATCGTGGTCCTTTTCTTGTTATCTTTAGGGGTGGACAAAAAAACCGAAAAAACCGAACCGACCGAAAAACCGACCAAAAAATCGGTTAATCGACTGGTCGGTTCGGTTTTCGGTTCTAAATTACATCAAATTGAAAATATTCGGTCGGCCAGTGGTTTCATTGCTCAAAAAACCGAACTGACCGAAAATCGACCGAATTTTTTAGGTCTAAACCAAAATCACTGGTTTATAATAAAACCGACCGAATTTTTTGGTCTAAACCAATTTTTTTGGTCTAAACCGAAGCCGACCGAATTTTTTTGGTCTAAATCAATTTTTTCGGTTTAAACCGAAACCGACCGAAAACCGAAGGTTCGGTTTTTTCACGGTTCTCCTCTGATCGGTTCGGTTTTCGGTTACTAAAATATATGATCGGTTTTTAGTCGGTTTTTGCAGATCGGTTCGGTTTGGCCAACCGAACCGATTTTGCCCACCCCTAGTTATCTTTATCCCTTATCATTTTTCTTTTGGGTGGTAGTTGGTGGAAGGGAGCTTTTTTTTTTTTTTGGTAGATTTTCCTTCAATTTTTATTGAGATTTTATATAAAAATTGCCGCAGCTGTTGAGATAAGCACATTCTTCTCTGAGACCTATAATGTTCTGTTAAAGCACATTTGTACTGTTTAAGCTATAAGCATTCTTAAACATCTCAAAGGCAGTTTTTAACTGTTTTTGGCACAAATTGAAAACCTTTTTTTCCTTAGTGCAGTTCCAATGCAATGCCAAACATTAAACAAACCCTTAATTATAAAGGTACTGCTGCTTTTACAATATAAAGAAATTTAGAAATGTGCTGAACACGTGGGAAAAAAATATTTATAACAAATTTTGAGCTAAATGATACATTGCTAGTCTCAGCAACTTACCAACAGAAAGGGCCTAGTACAAGCTTGGTCATTGTCATAATTTTTCTCCACATACCATAGTTTTGATGAACCTTTCACAGCATATCATCAGAAAATAAAATCTAATTAGATTCTAACCAATAAAATAAAAAACAAAAATATAAGGCTAATTAGAGAAATCCAGTTCTATTACAGGTAGTTGAATGCTGGGTCAACTGCATGGTGACCTAATAATAGTGCAACATTAGACTCTAAATTTACTGATTTTCAAGGATTTTAGTGTCCTATAGGCTAGAGCTCTGATTTTATAGATGTATATATGGCATGGAATACATTTTTTGTTAAGAATATTATATGTTATAACTCATTCTCTTATGTGCATTATTTTTTCATTTATTATTGAATAGCTTTTGCTATAAATATAAAACTGATTGAAGAATAGTTATATCAGATCCAGAAGCGAGGTCATCATCAATTATAATCTGTCTAATGAGAATAAATTTCTCTTGCAATATCTACTATAGCTATAACCTCATCCATCAAGAAGACAAGAACAAATTTACTGAGGTAATTGAATAAAAGTATCTTTACTAGTAGTAGTAATATTGTGCACTGGTAAAAAATAAAAAATTAACCCTGTGGTAGTTATAGTACTAGTGGTAGTACTGTGCTTCTTTATTAAAGTTGGACTGTTTCTGTTCAAATTTTTTACTGATAGAAGGGAGGAGGAGCTATCAGGCTAACAAGTTAACAAGCTTTTGCAGTGATACAGTATTTGTAACAGTTGGTATTAGGATATTGAGTCAGGTAGGGAGAGACTGGTCAAAATTTTGACTTCCAACTCTTGCATAGAATCGTTATGCAAATATCTTTTTCTATTGTCAGTACTGGGTAGGGGTCCGGTTCGGGCTTCACTGTAAATTGATACATTCTCGCCAAGTGCATCTTTGTTGGGTCATTTTCATGTAGGGGTCCGTCCTGGGCAAAAGTGTTGACCAATTGGCTATTTACAAAGTACCAATACTGAAAAACTCTTGAGTAGAAAAGAAAGGTCGATTCGCATAGGAAAAATTATTAGATAAAAATAGGATCTTTGTTTCTATGTTTCTTTCCTTTTAACAAATACGTGGATCGTATTCATTATTAAGTGAGTTCTATAATTCATGTGAGATGAAAATGGTCCTATCTAATAATTTTGGTTTGCGCTTTGCACTATAAAGATGAGGAAAAATGATGTCCAGTGATTCAACTTCATTTCAAGTGTTGTTAATGGCTTAATTTCAGTCGTAAATCACTTAGGATTTGTTTGGTTCACGGAATAGAATAATTGTATCTCACTTTTTTGAAAATTTGTATTTCGTAAGTTTGAAAAATATTTACTACATAAATTAATTATTAAATATATTATTTTCAATTAAAATTTTGAGATTAAAAATTAATTATTTTATGGAAAATCATTTCGCATCTAATTTCGATCAAAATTATATTTCCATTTTATTTCATGCTATTCCATGAACTAAACAAAAACCTCAGTTTTATGTGTTTTAACGAGGTTACTATTGTTAAATTTTGGTAGAATTTTTATAATTAATAGTAAGTCGGACTTTCTTTACTTAGTTAATTGACTCAGGGCCGTATTGAATAAAATGAAGGGACATTTACAAAACTATTCTAAAAATAAATTTGATTTTTAAAAATGCTATGATTTTTTTTAAATTTTAAAAATATTTTATTTATAAATTTAATTTTTAAAAATACGATATAAAAATATGCTTTCTTTAAGTAATATATTTTAGCCGCCGTTTGACGTTCTCCTTCAGTGGCATTTATTTTATGCAATATAATATAAAAGTGTTCATTTGTATTTATTTTTATTTTTTAATTTCAAAATAAAAATTTTAAAATAACTTTAAAAAAAAGATCAATTTAAAAAATATTAAGCACTTATAATACATCAAACCATCAATTTTTTTAGTTTAATTTTTTTTAATATTTATATTTTGTGATTTTTATCCTTTTTTATCTTTTCTATTTCTATTTTTATGTATTGATTTTTTATGATTTTTATTGATTTATTTATTTTCATTTTTTAGTCTATTTATTTTTTATATTATTTACATTGTTTATTTTTTAAAAAAGTTTCAAATTATTACTTTTTTAAAATATTAAATTTAAAATATAAACTTAATTAATATATGTTATTATATGTAATATATATCAACATGTAACTAAATATACATCACTTTTATATTATTATTTTTTAAAATTTTAACAATCATATAATAATATATATAATATATATTAGTATATAATTAAAGATATAATAGTTTTATATTTTTAAAATTTATGTTGGTAATATTGTTATATAAATTATATACTAACATATAACTAAACATATTACTTTTATACTCTTTTTTTTTTAATTTAACTTGTATATATAATATTTACTATTTTTTAATTAAAATATATGTAATATACACTCACATACTCTTACAAATAACATTATTTAGTTAAAGTATATGTAATACATACCTACATATATCTATATATATCATATTTTAGTTAAAATATACATACTTATATATATCTACAAATATCATTCTTTAGTTAAAGTATATATAATATATATTTATATATATCCACATATATTATTTTTTGGTTAAAGTATATGAAACATATACTCACACATACCTATAAATATCATTATTCAATTAAAGTATATATAACATATATCTACACATATCATTCTTTAGTTAAAGTACATGTAATATATATATTCACATATACCTACAAATATCATTCTTTAATTAAAATATATATAATATATACACACATATATTCTTTAGTTAGAGTATATGTATCATATACCTATATATATATATCAATATATATCATTCTTTAATTAAAGTATATATAATATATATACATATATATCTACAAATAATAATTTTTAGTTAAAGTATATGTAACATATACTTATATATATCCACATATATCATTCTTTAGTTAATGTATGCCTAATATATATCCACATATACTTAAAAATAATATTCTTTAGTTAAAATATATGTAACATATAGCTACATATATCCACATATATTATTCTTTAATTAAAGTATATGTAATATATACCCACATATATCTATAAATATTATTTTTTAATTACAATATATATATAACATATACCGACATATATTTACAAATAACATTCTTTAGTTAAAATTTATGTAACATATTCCTATATATATCCAAATATATCATTTTTTTAATTAAAGTATATGTAATATATACTTACATATACCTACAAATAATATTCTTTAATTAAAGTATGTATAATATATATACATGTATGTCCACATATATAGATATATTGTTATTCTTTAGTTAAAGTGTGTGCAATATATATAATATTTACTATTTTTTTAGTTAAAGCATACGAATGTATACAAAGGTATATGAATGTATATAAATGTATACAAATATATATATAGCATATACCTATATATCTATTATATTGGAGAAAAAATATCAGTATGCAACTCTTCTATTTTAGTATGCAATTATAATGCCAATGTATATATAACATATACCTATTATCTTTGAAAAAAAAAATATCAGTACGTAGTTATTATATCTTATTATATTTAGGTATATACTAACTGTAACTACATATATTTATTATTTTTCAAAAAAATATATCAATATATAATTATGATATTTTAGTATATGTAGCATATACCTCCATATAGATATTATCTTAGAGAAAAAAAATATTATTACGTAGTTGTTATATCTTAATATGCAACTGGAATATAAATTTTTTTTCAAATATTTTATCAAGAATTTAATGTGCATTTGGATTAAAGAACTAAAAAAAATTATAATTGTTACTGTTCAAACCCAATATACAATTCAAACAAACAAAAATTAAAAAAAAATAAGAAAATATGAATATTAAACTGTTAACAAGAGTTTAGAAGATTTGTGCTTTCACACTAATCTGTGGCTTCCAACAAAAACAATATGTCTTGTGTCGTTTGGCAATTTCGTACCAAGCCTGAGAGTCAAGTTGGGATCTAGAAAACATAACTCCCTTATGCCTTCAAGAGGCTGGACTGCAATCGAGGGCTTATATGCATCAGGTCAGGCACGAGCGATTAAATTCAGCAATTTTTCAATCAAGAAATTACAAGACCTCCTCAAATATGCAAAAGTGACACATGCAGTTATTTAAGTGAAAATATCACATTGTCTGGCAACAACTTGCGCTTCATAATTTGTGTAAATTCAACTTAAGCTCATCCTTTAGCATCGCCTCCTAGCGAGCTTCTGTCTAATGATTTTTTCTTTTACCAATATGATCTGAAATCACACAATCACTGATAAAACACAAAATTTAGAGATAAAAAGTTTAGGGAAGAATTTATTAAAAAAAAAAAGAAGTTTATGGAAAATAAAGCTCATCATATTTCTCAATCCATATAATCTTCAGGTTGAAGAAAGCGAGAATGTTAAAAGGAGAAGGAAAAATTCATATTTTTTTAAAATAAAAACTATAGATAAAGTAAAATTAAAAAAAAATAAAAAGTTAATATTAAAAAAATAAATGAATAGCAGTAAAATTGAAAAATGAACTTAAAAAGTAATAAACAGTTTAATTCCTTCTAAAATGATAAGTGAGTTGTCTTATCCATATATTGAAGTTAAGTAATTATAATAAAATTTAATGATAAATCCAATCAAAGTAGATAATTACTGTCAACATAATTACTATAAAAATGTTACTGTCAACATAATTATTGTCAGCGTCTAAAATTGTTAGAACATATGAAATTTTAGTGCTATCTTTGATTTCGAAATACTACAAGGTTAATTAATATTTCACATTAAACTTATGCTTAATAAATATATTATGAACTTGTAATAACTATTACATATATACACACAGAAAATATACTAGTCATTTTATAGTAATTACTCTCTCCATTTTTGTGAAATTATTATATTTATAAAAAAAAATTATCTTAAATTATCATTTTATATAATTAAAAAATTAATAAATTTTTTAGTTGTATTATTATTATTATTAATTTAATTAATAAAATAAGAATATAAAAAATTAATAAAAAATATTTTAATTTATTTAAAATAATTTTATATAATATTTAAATAATTTAATGAGTTTTGTAATCAATTTGTACGAGCCAATGGGACGAATATAACATGAAATCTAGAATTGAGAGAAAATTGGGGAGCAATATATATATATATATATATATATATGAGGAAAATTATCGATGCAAGAGAAAAATGAAATTCAGCGTGGTCATCATTAGGCTGTCGGTACAACACCTAGTTTGAATAAATGGCCTCTCGCACACACGCATGCGCAAACACACACAGACGTCTAGGAGTTAATTAGAGCAGCTTTGAGGGGAGAAAAAAAAAAAAGTAGAGGTACCATCCTAGCCAAAAAGTGAAAGTGAATGGCAGCAAAAAGTAAAGGTTGTAACATAACAAGTATAAAGAATGTGGCTCAAAAAACATACCATAAACTAGGTTGTCTTTCATCTCAAGGATAGAGACCGTGTCTGTCTCGTGAGTATCACGTGTACCTGTGATCTTCTGTCCGTAGCATACAGCTAGGTCTTTTCTATTTCTATATTATTATTGTTATGTAAAAATATGGAGTATGGACTTTGATATACTTGGGGGCCTTCCTTTTTTTTTGGTTTTGGCATATAAAAACCAATCGGTTTGGGTCCTCCAAGTAAAAGATAATATGGTGTGACCATGATTCATATTCATGTATCTTTCAAGTTATTAAATCCCCTATAAATAGTTCTAGTTATTTATTTTAGGTTAGACCCCACACTATGCTTAAACTAAAAAGGAAATTGATTCATTTTTGCTATATCTTTTTTTGTCCTTGTGGTAATTCCTAGGTCAAGTTAGTACTAACTAAGCATAAAATTGTTAGAAAATCTTACGCTTTAGAACTTACAAAATAAATATTCAATATATGAATATAAAAATTAAGGAAAAAAATAAAAGAAGTAATCATACAAAATGCAAAGATTTACGTGATTCGACAATTTGTCCATGTCCACTGTAAGTTTTTCACTTTATTTCTTAGAGAGTGAATACAACTGAGATTTTTCTTTTCTTACAATTCAATACATTATTTACCATCTAAGGTGTTTTATATATAGTGTTAATTTTACCCTAGATATATAAAAAAATTCTTTTCTTTTTCTAACCCTTTTTTTCTTATTCAAACTCTGTTATAAAACTGATAAATCTCCTCTTTGTCAGAGCTCATAGTACAAAACTGATTTGGTTTATAAGCCATTATTTAACAATCTTCACCTTAGCAAATAATCAACTCCTTTAGAAGACTTGCTCAATTTTGAAATCTGTACCTCCACTTAGAGTTTCAACATCTTCTCAAATTTTCAGTTTGTGACTTAGAACAAGTCCAAACAATGTTTGAACTTCTCCAAAGGTAGTATCTTTGTCAACATATCTGCTGTATTTTTCTTTGTGTGTATCTTCATCAATAGAATCTCACATGAAGAAATTAACTCTCCAATTTTGTGATATCTCACATTAATATGCTTTATTCTAGTATGGTATACTTGATTCTTGGATAACTCTATGACACTTTAACTATCACAGTATATACTAAGAGCCTGCTGCTTGAAGCCTAATTATGAGACAAGCCCTTTCAACCACAATGCTTCCTTAGCTACTTTCGTTATTGCCATGTATTCTGCATCTAAGGTAGATGAAGCAATTACACTTTATAAGGTTGACCTCCAATTGATTGGACCATTTATAAGTGTGAAAAAGTAGCATATAGTAGACTTTCTATCATCCACATCTTCAGCATAGTCTAAATCAACATATCTAATAACAGAGACCAAATCATTTATTGTACCATAGCAAATTCCATATTCAAAGGTACCTACCTCTCAAGTATCGGAGAATTTACTTTACAATTTGCCAGTGTTCCTTGCCTAGATTAACTATAAACCTACTAACCATACTAACTATATATACTAAGTCTGGTCTTATACACACTATTGCATATATCAAACTCCCTACTGCACTAGCATATAAAAATTTTTACCATGTACTGCAGTTTTTCTTCTATTCTGGGACACTGATGGCTAGATAATTTGAAGTGATTAGCCAGATGAGTAGTAATTAATTTTATCTTGTCCATATTGAATCTCCAATACTCTTTTAATGTAATTCTTCTGTGGGAGCCATAGATTTCTGTTTTCCTATCCCCGTTGATCTCTATGCCAAGAATTTTCTTTACAGCACCTAAGTCCTTCATATAAAACTCTTGAATTAACAAGGATTTAAGGTCACACACATCTTTCATATCTCTTGGAGCAATTAACATATCATCAATATAAATCAATAAGTAGATGAAGGATCCATTATTCAATGACTTAAGATATAGACAACAATCATACTTATAACGGGTACAACCAATATTTATCATGTAAGAATCGAATCTCTTATGTCATTGCCTTGGGGATTGCTTCAACCCATAAAGGAATTTCTTGAGCTTACATACTAGATGCTCTTTATCTTGCTCCTAAAACTCTTCTGGTTGTTTCATGTAAATCTGCTCCTCTAATTCACCATGAAAAAAAGTTATTTTGACATCTAACTGCTCTAACTCTAAGTTTAACTGAGTTGTTAATGCCAATAATATTCTGATAGTTGTATGTCTAACTACCAGTAAGAGCACTTCATTGTAGTCAATTCCCTTCTTCTATAAGTATCCTTCTGCAACTAACCGTGCTTTGTATCTTACATGATAAGTGCATATTGATCATACATTTTTTTATCAGTTTTTATATAAAATTAAGTTGAATTTATTTATTCTAAGCTTAATTATGTGTTTTAGTTACAATATTTTTGAGTTAAGCTTAGTTTTAATTAATTTGTTGTGTGACTCATATAGCAGAAATTTTAGGCAGAATTGGATCTTTAAAGTTTCAAGTGAGATTTCAGTGGTGATAAAGTGCAAGATTGGAAAAGCGATCTTCATAAAGTTGATAGGGAACATCTCAAGCTTTCTAAAGAGATCTAGTTTGTCAAATTCCAAGTTTTTTTGGGCCTCCAACTTTAAAGTTAAAATTAGGCTAAAATTTCAGAAATAGAAATTCAGTCCGAGCAACTGGGAGTAATTGGGTCATAACTAAAGCTTCTAAAGTTCGAATGAGGTGATTTAAAATCCTAACATCATCTACTCTTCGGGGGCTACAACTTTGATAAAGAAGTCAGAGGGAGATAATGTCATTATCTGATAGAAAAATGAGGTTTGAATTTTGAACAAAAGTTCAAAGGGAGTAGGAGTCTATTTTTGAAGGAGCTGATTTTTAGATACAAGACTGGGATGTGAACAGTAACTGAGAGAGAATCTAGAGGCAATTTTTCTTCTACACTATTTCATCTTTTTAATGGGAGATTAGTTTTTTACCATTGGGAGATCAAAGGAAGAAAGAGACTGGGCTTGAGGAGGACTTCGTTATCTCTACAAGATTCTTCATCCGTCTAGTTTAAACTCTCTATTTAGTTTATATTTTCAAGTTTATAATTTATTTTACTTTGTTATTTTCTTATTTTGATTATTAGAATGATGAATTTCATGTTTGGTTTCTTAATTTCTATTACTTTTATGTTTAATTTAATTATGAGTAACTAATCCCATTAGTGGGATTAGGTGGATTTAGGATTGTGAATAATGAGTATTGATTAATTTGATTACTATTAATTTTTTGAAATTGAAGTTTTGTTGAATTCGTTCTTAGTGCTTGTAATTGACTGGCCATCAATTGCATGATCAATTGAAATCATATGTTGAGTAAAAGTTAGGTATGATTTTAGATTAAGGATTCAACAACTTAAGAAAATTCTATTTAGAGATAAAAGAATGATCTTAAGACCAATTTAGTTTCTTTGAGCTTGATAGATTGTTGAAATTTATGGTTCATGAAAATAGAATTAATAAATTACATCAATCATTAATTTTCTTACTTGAGAAAGAGAAAAGTTAATATTTAAGGAATTGGTAACTTTAATTCAAGAAAAAATTAAATTAGTCTGAAAAGATATTTTTACCCATTTGAAACAATCCTAATGAAACATAATCCTACTAGTTATCTTAATTATTTAAATTTAATAATTTAAATTTTCTTTTTAAGTTTTAAGTAATAGATTAATATCTTAGATTATTTCATTTTGAATTTGAATATTAATTTAATTTTGAATTTCTTAAGGATTAAATATTTAATTTGTAGAAAATATAAAATTAATTAATTAATTTTCAAATAACAGTTGATTTGGATTTTAGTTAATCAAATTATTCTTTCCCTATAGGAATGATACTTTGCTCACTACTCTATTACTTGACTACGATCTGTGCACTTGCAGTAGCTAGGCTAGGCCTCAACAAGTTTTTGGCTCCGTTGCTGATAAAAATAATTAATTTGATAACTATAAATTTAAAAAGACCATTAATTTAAATTTTATTTTAATTATTTTTATTTGCTTTTGTACATGAATTATATGGCAGTAATCGACAAGCAGTATTATAAGAATATAATCCTGAGATTGAAAAGCAGTGCAGAGAAAATAGCAGAGTAAGAAAAGAGAGACTTCGGTTATAAAGAGAAAAGAGGGAATAAATTCGAGCACATGAGTCTCTAGAAACAGAAAGTATAGTTAAGCTAGAAGAAGCCAGTGACGAAGAAGTTAACATGGCAGATCCACAAGATCAACTTCAACCAAGAAATTTCACATTGAGGGAACACGCTATGCCTAATGCTCAGATTAGGTCAAGCATCACTCGACCTGTAGTGAATGCTAACAATTTTAAACGTAAATCAAATCTCATCAATATGGCTCAACAACAGTTTTTCCATGGCTTGAACCAGGAAGATGCTATTATACACTTGAAAATTTTTTGAAAATTTGTGACACGATTAAGATGAATGGAGTCAATGATGATACAATTAGGCTACGTCTTTTTCCTTTCTCATTGAAGGATAAGGCGAAAGCTTGGTTGCAAGGTTAAGCTGTTGGAACTTTTACCACATGGGATGAACTTTCTAAGAGATTTTTGGTCAAATATTTTTTTTCTGGAAAAACTGCAAAATTCATAAATGATATAACTAATTTTATGCAGTTTGATGGTGAATTATTTATGAAGCATAGGAAAGATCCAAAGATCTTCAAAGGAAATATTCTCACCATGGGATTTTGGATTGGTTAATAGTTCAAACTTTTTATAATGGGATAACAAGAGCATTAAGAAGTATAATAGATGCAGCTGCTGGAAGTGCCCTTATGAATAAAAATACAGTTGAAGCATTGAAATTGCTTGAGTCCATGTAAGCAAATAATTATCATTGATCTAGTGAAAGGTTTTGCCTAAGAAGATAGCCAGAGTTCATAAAATGATGGGATATCTCTCTTAGCAACTAAGGTAGATGCTCTAGCTAGAAGACTTGATCATGTGAATCTTGCTTCTATTATGAGTTGTGAAAATTATGGAGGAAGCCACCAGACTATGGAGTGTCAAGTTCAAAAGTAGATTTAGTTTATGGAAAATTAAAATTTTACACCACCAGCTCCCTTTACAAATACCTACAATCCTAGTTAGCAAAACCATCCAAACTTGTCTTAGGATGGTAATTAAGGTAACCAAATGGCATTTTATCAACCTCCATTCTTAAGAAATCAAATTCAAAGCCAACTACAACCACAAGAAAATAAACCATCTTATGAATTGGCTTTGAAAAATTTTATTGGAGTTGTTTTTGAATGGTTTGACAAATTGGAATCAAGAATAGAACAGATTACAATTCAAAATAAGAATTTGAAAATTCAAATGGGTCAAATAGCAAGTTCTCTGAACAATCGCCTACAAGGAGTGCTTCCAAGTCAAACTGAAATTAATCTGAGAGACCATTGTAATGCTATTTTCATAAATAGCATACAGCTTGAAGACTCAGCACAGAAGACCCCAGCTCTATAAATTTTTTCTTCTCAATTGACAACTAAAAAGAGTGAAGCTAAAAAAGAGGAGGCACATGTTAAATAAGAGACAAAATCTTATGTGCCATCCATTCCCTTTCCTTAGCGGCTGATACAATATAAGTGGAATGAACAATATATCAAGTTCCTTAAAATTTTTAAGTAACTTCACATTAATTTACCTTTCATAAAAACTCCTTTTTAGATATCAACATATGCAAAATTTTTTAAGGAACTCTTGTCTAAGAGAGGAAAGATGGAAGAAATAGCCTCAGTTGCACTTACTAAAGAGTGCAACTCATAATTACAAAATAAACTTCCTTCTAAGCTTAAGGATCCAATGAGTTTTTCTATTCCTTGTCAAATTGGTAAATTTAATTTTTAATATTTATTATGTAATTTAGGTGCTAGTATTAATCTAATGCCCTTATTTATTTACAGAAAATTAAAACTCACAGAGATGATGTCTATCAATAAAATCTTACAGTTTGCAGATGGATCAGTCAAGTATCCTGAAGGCCTAGTAGAAAATATACTTGTAAAAGTAGAATAATTCTATATTCTTGTTGATTTTGTAGTTGTGAATTTGAATGAAGAGGTAGATGTTCCATTGATTCTTGGGAGGCCCTTCCTGACTATCGTTAGAGCTGTAATCTACGTGAAAATTGGCAAGCTCACCTTAAGAATTAGAGATGATCAGGTAGAGTTTAACATAATTAAGTCTTCGAAGGATTCTACTTCCAAAAATTTCCAAGTGGATGCAAATAAAAAATCTCTTCAAAAAGATTTCATTGAAAAGGATTGACTCAAAGTTTTCCTAATACCAAACTCCAAGGAAAAGGAAGAAACCTATAAAGCAATCCATTTCACTTCACCCATTCAAGTTTACAATTTATTTTACTTTGTTATTTTCTTATTTTGAATATTAGAACGATGAATTTCATGTTTAGTTTCTTAATTTCTATTACTTTTATGTTTAATTTAATTTTGAGTAACTAATCCCATTAGTGGGATTAGGTGGATTTAGGATTATGAATAATGGATATTGATTAATTTGATTACTATTAATTTCTTGAAATTGAAATTTTGTTGAATTCTTTCTTAGTGTTTGTGATTGATAGACCACCAATTGCATGATCAATTGAAATCATATGTTGAATGAAAGCTAGGTATGATTTTAGATTAAGGATTCAACAACTAAAGAAAATTTCATTTGGAGATAAAAGAATAATCTTAAGACCAATTTAGTTTATTTGAGCTTTATAGGTTGTTAAAATTTATTGTTCATAAAAATAAAATTAATAAATTATATCAATCATTAATTTTCTTTCTTGAGAAAGAGGAAAGTTAATATTTAAGGAATTAGTAACTTTTATTCAAGAAAAATGTGAATTAGTTTGAAAAGATATTTTTACTCATTTAAAACAATCCTAATAAAACCTAATCCTACTAGGTATCTTAATTAATTGAATTTAATAATTTGAATTTTAGTTTTAAGTTTTAATTAATAGATTAATATCTTATATTATTTTATTTTGAATTTGAATATTAATTTAATTTTGAATTTCTTAAGGATTAAATATATTTTTTAGAAAATATAAAATTAATTAATTAGTTTTTAAATAATAGTTGATTTGAATTTTAGTTAATCAAATTATTCCTTCCTTGCAGGAACGATACTATGCTCACTAATCTATTACTTGACTACGACTTGTACATTTGCAGTAGCTAGGTTAGGCCTCAACTTACACTTTCTTTCTCTGAAGCTTCTTTCTTCTTTCTATAAATCCACTTTCATCAAACTACCTTCTTTCTCTTAGGAAGTTTTGTTAACTTTCAAGTTTGATTCTTGTGCAGTGACTCCATTTCTTCAGCCATAACTTCTAACCATCTTTCTTTTTCTGATACCACATGTTGACGCTGGGAAGCCTACTTACCTAGGAGATTTGCTTGATGAGCCTTAATGAGAGAATATACTCATGAACTTAACACTACACTTCAATCTAAAATTTTAAGGCAATGGATTTATGGGTCTTTTCTACTTATATATCCCCCATTAATCTCATCTCTTTCTGATGTAGAATTTCTCTCATACTTGATAATTTCAATAATCTCTCCCCTTAAGTGTGAGCTCTCATATCGGGTTTGAGCTCCCCCTTAAGTGAAAGTCTTTCTAGATCCAAACCTGAGTATACGGCATCACCTAAAGCTATTTATATTTCTATTTGTCTAGGCCTAACTGGGAGTAACCTTTGCTCTTTTTCATATGGAAGGACATACACAACCACATGATACGACCACCGTTTCTATATTCGTCCTATGAGCCATCAGCTCTGATACTATATATTATGGCTAGAAAGCCCAATTATCTAGGAGATATACTTGATGAGCTTTAATAATGGGATATATTCATGGACTTGACACCATACGTCAACCCAAAACCTTAAGCCAATAGGTTTATGGATATTTTCTGCTAATATATCTCTCATTTATTTAATCTTTTTTTAATGTAGGATTCCTCTCACACTTAATAATTCCAACATAAATAGTTTCTAAATATTTTGTTGTTATTGAATTAGTATTTAATGCTTTTATACAAATTGAATAATAATACATAGATACATTGCATTTTAAACAAATTGAACTTGAAGTAAGGAGATTTATTAGAAAAAGTCTATCCTTTATTTTGTTATCAAATGTAGGGATAAAAAACTTAAAAGAAGCAAACTGAGCTACAGTTTAGCGGTATGTGTATATCGCTCTCAATAATAAATTTAAGATCGATTCTACTATCTTTATACTAATATAGACTATGGAAGATTTAGTCTCAACGCCTTTGATTACTAGAAATACCTGGCTTTTGAGCAACTCAGAAGGTAGAACTGAGAAACATGCTATATTTGTTAAAGACATTATGCACTTTTACGAGAGATAACGAACGAAGTAGACCAGAAGAAAAGGCAAAGAAGAGGTGAAAGGAGAGCTTAATTTAGATTTGTTTTTGTTTCTAATATATTCCATCTTTTGAATATTGCCCTGCCTGTAAATTGGAACTTTATAATTTTAGGGACCCGAAAGTGCAGTGACTGGTGATAAATAGGGACATGATATGTGACCTTGATGAACCATATGGTTCTTTTAGTGGGACCCTTTTGAGCCTGGACCACCCCAATCCTCCTTCCACTATAAGAAGAGTCAGTATTTCATGTTTTTTCCATGTAATCATCTCTCGTTTTTGCAAGGTGAAACTCCCACGCCCCAGAAATTATCCATTCATTAGAAATTACAAGAATTAGAGAGAATTGCAAGTCATTTTAGAACATTGTGTGAGAGAGAAAAGCACAATCAAAGGAAGAAAGAAAGAAAGAATTAGAAGGCTAAAATTGAAGGAAAGGTAATAAAGATGAAGATGAGAAGTTCTACAGTTGGTGATTCTAAGAAAAGATTGTCATATGATAAAGGATTTAGTAGGTTGTTGAGAGAAGGAAGAGGCAGACTATATCTTATCAAAAGATGTGTTGTTATTCTTCTTTGCTGGAGTGATTAGCAGATATGGATGATAATTTGAATGTATAGGGAATATAATTTCTCCTGTTAGAGAGAGGTTTTCCTTTTCACCTTTTTCTCTTCTTTATTCTTCTTTTGGATGCTTAGAAGATCCTTTCTCTGCTTCTTGGTTTGTTCCCAAAGATTAAGTGAGAAGGGATTGGATTGGCTCATATTTAAGTTGTTTTGTGAGTTTAATCCAAATTCTACAAGTTTAAACTTCCCCATTTTTTGTTAAAGCAGAGGCCATTGTTTTTTATCTTCTATGTAATTAGTAACAGAAGAGAATATTAATTGAATCAGAAGAAATTAAAATCTTGAAATTTGAAAGTAGATTTGCCAATTTTGGGAAATTACCAGGATTTTAAAGTATGTTTTTTTTTTTCTTTTTATGCATTATGAAACAAACATTTGATGATGTGTTTACATATACTCGAACAATTAGTAATTATGTATTCAATCAGTATGGCAATGTTATTTTTAATTTATAATCATTAGTATTTACTACTTGATGAGCTTTTACCACTGTGTGATAATCGGAGATTTCAGAACTGAATTATTACTTAATATATATACACTGCATAAGCTTCTAATAATAAGGCAAATAATGGAAAAGTGTCTTTGTTTTGTAAATGCAAATATGCAATTACTTGTTGGATCTGAGTTTGAAGTTCATGTTCAATCTCCGGAACTTGGATTGCTCGAATTCCATTTTATCAATTAGAATTTGAAATTAAAAATCGAATTATATTGTGATTTTGTTTTATCTTTTTAAAAATTGTTAAGAGTTTTTTTAATAATACTAAGATTTTACCCATAAAAGTATTTCAATTTGATTTTGATTTTAATCGAGTCGATTTGAAATAGCACGTTTAAGCAGAACTTAGTTACTACAATTTGATTCAATTAAATTGACTCATTTTATCTTTTAAAATAATTGTCCAACTTATTTATTATAAGTTAAAAGGAAATTTGTAGAAATAATTTCAAAAGAAAAACTATAAAAATACTACAAATAAAAAAATTTTAAAAATATTGTGCGAAATAAAAAAAAAATTATGAACTTAAGGCATGTGTTGAGCATGTGTGATAAAAATGAAAAATATAAATGTAAATCCAAAATTATAAAATTATAAAAAATAAATATATATGTAAATATATTTTAAAAATTACTGTGTTATATAATTTTCTCTAAATTAAATTTGAATACAGGGTTAAATGTAATTATCTTAATTAACAATTTTATATATTTACCATCTGGGCCTCAAAAACTCTCTAACTCAATAGCCATACACTTAAATTTTACACTAATAACATGTGCCTATTTAGTGTGCGTTTTTCCTTCATAAATTTTGATTTTTTTATAAATTAATATTAATGTAATATAGAAGAAATTCTTAAAATGGACCAGAAAAAAAAAAGCAAATAATGAGATGACAGAAAATCTGGTATTAATTTATATAATGTGAAGATTATTTTTTCTAGTGTTAAAAAAAAGGGGTGATTAGAAATTAAAAAAAAAAAAAAAAGCTGGTGAAGAAATGGGTTGATGGTGTTATTAGAAGCACATACACACATGATCCCCACATGTATGCCTTACACATTTGTCTGCTTACAGCCAATATTTGCTTGTGCTCTGTGCTTTATTTATGGCCCCAATTTCCATAACTTATGTGCCATTTTTCTATTTATATTTGGATTATGGAATTGGAAGCAAGCACTGAATCTTCTATTTATCATTTCTTTTCTTTGTTTGCGGTGGCTTAAATTTACATTTGGATTATGGAATTGGAAGCAAGCTTTGATGTCGGTTATATATTTTAATTATATTTTTTTAAATTTTAATTATATATTTATTATATTTTATTTTAATTATGAAGTTGTGTGGTATAAAATTATTTTAATAAAATTATATTAATATTAAATATTTATTTATAATTATTTAATTGAGATAAGTATAATTTTAAAATCTAAAATTTATAATATTTTTAAATTTTTATATTTAAACGGATATTAAAACGAATTCGAACAGTGAACAAGTAATATTAAACTGAGATCAATATGAGCATAACTATAATTATGTTTAAATAAATTTGAGTCGTTCAAAAATTAAACGAATTCACATTCAAATAAGATAATTTTATGAGTATTTATTCGTTATCACTCCTAATTAGGAGAGAATTAATCTTAAAATTTAAAAAAAAAAAAAGAATATCATTGTTTTATCTCTATCTTATAAATTCTATCATATAATCAAAGCTCAAGTTAAATAATTTAAGTAGTGCTTAGTTTTTTTTTCCTCTTATTTTACTTATGAATATTTATATTTTATGTAATTGAATAGAATAAATCTCCAAAAAAATATATTCCATTCTAGTCGTTCTTGAAAAGAATTTTGTCCTTGATATAGTCGAATCAAAATTTAAAGGGTTCAATTACACAGCATAAATTTTCAAAGCCTACAATCTCTAATCTCTAATCAAACAACTTCGAATCTTAAAATGATGGAACAGCAAAAAGAATGGATTCCTCAATGAATAAAAGTTAAAGATATAATTAGCCAACTAATTTCCATAATGACTTGCTTTTCTCTAGACATATCTAATTAATACTAATATTCTTGTATTTTTGTTGATGTCACATAATAAATCACTATCAGGGAACTATTATTAACCCTTTGGCTTATTTTATTATTATTATTATTGTTGTCGCCGTCGTCGTCGTCGTTGTTCTCATAGGGTGATTTAAATTTTGAACAATGATGAAACATTTAAAGTGCTCGTTAGAAAAGCTTATGCTGGAGGAGTTTTGTTATATATATATATATATATATATATATTGATCAGTTTTTCTTTTGGCTTGTCCCAAAACAAATGAAAAAAGAAAAAAAAAAAGAATAAATGTTTTACCTCAATTTTTAATTCAGACAATAATAAGAGAAAGACAAAAGAAGAAAATATTAAAAATAACTTTATTTCAGTCCTCTAAAACTTTTCCTACTAATTTGGAGAAAAAAATTTTTCCTACTAAATCCATAAAAAATGAATGTAGATGAGATAATTTAAATTTATAAAAAAATAAATAAATTCAGATGAGACTTTCAAAACCTATAAAAAAATAAAAGAAGAGTAGTTTTTCTTGGTATCAAGCCAAGTGTAACAATACTGAATTGCCACTTGGTGTCTTCTAAAGATAAAAGCTTATTTTGTCAAAATAAATTTAAAGAGAAAATCATTTTATCTAAATAAAAATTTATAAAAATATAAAATCAAGTCAAGTGTAATAATATTAAATTGCCACTTGGTGTGTTTTAAAAATAAAAACTTATTTTGTCTGAATAAATCTAAAGAAAGAAACTCATTCTAAATAAAAATTTATAAAAAAAATTTAAATTTCATATTTAAAATTTCAATTCTATTGATAATATTGATATACATTATCACATATTAATAATTATATATTATCTTATTGTTTTATTAAAAATTTATAAAAACATTTATAAATTTTTAATAAATTTAAATTTCATATTTGACAAGTGATATATTATAATTTTTGTTTATTCACATATTAAATTGAGAAATTTCAAGAATATATAATCATAAATATAAAATATTAGCTTGTCCTTTATAATCCAAGAAAATATTCGTTTAAAAAAGTCAAAGTAGATTCATTACTTAAAAGAAAAAGAACCAAACGAATAAAAAATAATTACAAAGAAAAAAAATGATAATTTTTCATTTTTAATAATGATAGGCACTGCCAACTTCACATGCTCATCTAATTAAATCAGGTTACGAGTGTCATTATATAATAAATAAATTAAAAAATTGAAATAAATTGCAGGTTTAATAGCAAAAAGATCAGTTTTAATTTCTGTTTCTGTTGCTATGCTTGGTAATGTAATTGATTATATTAAAATTATAAAATTATATAAATTTAAGGAAGAAAACATTTTGTAAAGAAATGAAATAAAGTTATTGTAAAACTACAATAAGATTATAACAAATCATTATATTTTGTTGTTAGAAATTTTCAGATAGAGAATCTTTTGGAGATAGATTTTTTGGATTAGAGATGAATGAATTTTGAAAATAATATTTTATTTTTTTATTTTAACTTATTTTAAAATTTTTTAACAAAAAGGTGAAGGAATTAATTAAAAATTAATTAGTTGATTTCTCAAAAAAAGTAAAGACCAGTTAATTAATTAAGTTAAATTTAAGGCATGAAATAGTAATTTCTTCAAATAAAGAAATGAAATAAAAAAAATTGTAATAATTTGGGTCAACATATCATATATTCTCCTTCCGGCTAAAATAATTATTTATATTTCTTTTTAGAATTATCCAAAAATCATTTTTTTATATTGAATTATTATTATATTTATATACTCATAATTATAATTGTAAATCATTTTGATATTATAAAATCATTTTTGCAAAAAGATAATTTATTTAAATAATGTCAGTAAATACATCTATCTCGCATGCTTTCAAAATACTTTAATTTCTCGTATCCATTGCTTTTAATGATTATTATTATTGTGAGGAGAATAATATATTAAAAATATTAATTAAATATTAATATATTAGAAATGTTAATTAAATAGTATTAAAGAATAATTTTTCATATATTTTATATATGCAATTTAAAAATAGTTGAATATATATTTTCAAATATTTTATCTTCAACAATAACAGTCATTGCAATATATTTTATTTTTAAAATAATCAATTTAAATTTTTTTACCAATTCTTTACATTTAATATTGTAATCAATTATAGTTGAGCCGAGTAGGGGTTCTTAACCCATTAGTAAATAAGTCAAGCACAATATTTAGTTTACACAAAACTTACAAGTTTAAATGAGTCTAATTTAACTTTTATATATTTTATTAATTAGTTAACAATTTTTAATTATTCTTTTTTACCAAAAGATGTCATAGGATCATGATTGCAAAGTTTTTTCATATTTAATCTAAATGAGTCTAATTTAACTTATATTTTCTTATTTATATTTGATCATGATTGCAAAGCATATTTGTATTTATTATTATTTGTATTTATTTCTTTTAATGTTATCCTTAATATTTTATGCAAATAATTTTTTTAATTTGCTTATTTTTTGTTTTCTCAAAAAATTTATTTTTAGATAATTTCTTTTCTAATTCTATAATGTTTTTGTTCTTTTAGAGGCAAAGCTAATAGATGATGAGGTAAAAAATCATTGTTTATAAAAATTGGAAAGGATTTTGAAAGATTGAGGCAAAATTTTTTGAGATTTTTTAACAATACCAAAACAAGTTTACCATAAAAAAGAAGTTAGTTTCAGTAATAGATTAATCTTTGGTAAATTGCATTATAATAAGCTCTCTTTGCTAAAGGAACATCAACAACTTTTAATAAATTTGAAGATTAAACAAAAATTTATATATAATAAAATAATGGCAACGGCAAATGAAGACAAATGTGGATTAGGAGGTACTTAGAATTTCATTTGGATGACTCTATCTTTTGCGGTAAGATCTAGAAGAAATATTATGTTAGCTTATGCATCAAGTGGTATTGCATCTCTTTTACTTTTTGAAAGTAGAACAGCTCATTCGAGATTTGTAATTCCTCTCAATCCAAATGAATATTCAATATGCAATATAAAATAAGATAGTCCTCTAATCAATCTTATTATTAAGATAAAATTAATTATTTGGGATCCGGACTAATGTTGCAAAGATATTATTTTGAAGCTCTTGATTGAACTTTTAAAGATATTCTTATTTTTGAAAATGCATTCAATTTAGATAAAAAATTTGAAGGTAAAATAGTAGTTCTTTGAAGTGATTTCAGACCAATTTTATCTGTCATTACAAAAGGTAATAAGCAAGATATTATCCATAATACTCTAAATTCTTCATATTTATGATCCCACTTTCAAGTTTTGAAATTGACAAAGAATATAAAGTTATGAGAAAATCAGTTGGGTGCACATTTGGATGAGTTAAAAAAAATTTCTAATTGAATTTTGGCAATTGGTGATTGAATGATTGAAAATTCAATTGATAGCATTGAAAAAGTTTAAATCCATGATGATATTCAGATAAATTATTATGATGATCTCATATCTATAATTATTAAAAATATATATTCTGATTTATTTAGTTATTCCAGCGATATGTATTATCTCTAGCATAGGGGATTCTTGTTCATACTCTTGACATAGTAAAATTAATCAATCAGTATATGGTTTCACTTAATCATAATTCGATGAAATTATATATGAGTTCTGATATAATTTGTATATTTGATATTGTATTTAAATATTTAAAATAAGTGCATACACTGAAATTCTTAAACAATATTAAATATTTTAAATTTTTAAATCATTCTATCACATTGAAAGTTGATGTTCTTGCAACGTTACTAAAAAATATATAAATAAATTATTAAGATTATATAATAGCACAAGGTTGATCATCACAAGATTTGGGAATCGAATTATTGAAGTAAAAAATTTATTTGAAACTGTAGCTGGAAAAAAAATATTTCTCTCGAGTAAAAAAAGATTGAAGATTTTTATAATGATAATGGATAAATTATAAATTAAATGATAAATATAGTGTATAAAGAAGTTTTTTATTATTTAATTTAAGATATTATTAGATATATCTTTTATTAAATTGTTATATATCATTATTTTTTATTAAATTGTTATATATTATTATTTATTTTAAATTATATTATATTATAATTAATTTTAAATTCATTTAAATAAAATTTTATAAAAAAATATTAATACAATTTTATTTTTTTATATATTATTTTTTTTTAAATTTATCCCGTGCATTCAGTAGATTTTAATACTAGTTTCATGAAATAATTTAAATTAGAGTATGATTTTCTTTCAAAGATCTAATAATTATATTTATTTTTAGTTCAAAAAAAAGTGTAATTCTGTTAAGACGTGACAATAAAAAAAGAAAAAGAGAGTAATAAAATTAAAAACCCAACAGAATTTGATTGACATCACCAGCCCACGTGAAAATCTAATCTTCTCTTTTTATTATAATTTAAATTGAGAAAATGATTTTCTTTACAAGGATCTAATAATTATTTTTATTTTATTTGTTTTTTTGAATAAAATTATTTTCATTTTTAGTTTAAAAAATGTGTAATTTTGTTGAGATGTGACAATAAAAAAAAAAAAAAGGAAAAGAGAGCAACAGAATTTGATTGAGCACACCAGCCCACGTGAACGTCTAATCTAACCCTTCTCTTTTTATTTGTCCGATTCTTTCTTTCTGCAATCGCATAATAGTCCCCACTTTGATGCCTTCTTCTTGTTCAATCTATTCTATAAATCAATTTTTCGACTAAATTACACTAACACCTCAAACATTAAAAAAATAATAATAATTAACCATCCGAACTACACATCAATTTATATAAATAAAATTACTTTATTTATATTTTAACTATAATTTACTGAATAATTATGAAAGAATTCCATATAATTACTAATTATTATTATCTAAAGTTTAAATATTTTTAATTAATTATAAATATTAAAAATTAAAAATAAGAATTTTATAAATATTAATAATATGATAATAATTAAAATTTATAATTTTATAAATATTAATATTATAAAACTAATTATTTATAATTTTATAAATATTAATATTATAAAACTAATTTAAAATATCATAATTATAATTATAAATATTTAAACTTTAAATAATAATAATTAATAATTACATGAAAAATAATTTTTTAGTAAATTATAATTAAAATATAAACAAAATAACTTTTTTTCACATTGATGTGTAGCTAGAATGGTTAAAATACTCTTATTTAATGTGTGAGATGCAGCAGCGATTGAATATGCTTCATGCACCTCTTCTTTTTATTTGATTTTTGAAGAATAAAAGTTAGGAGATGACGTGATAAATTATGTGTTACTATTTTTTAATATAATGTAACAATTTTTTATGGCGTCATAAAAAACTACCGTTGGTGAAGTGGAAGATTTTAGCATTATAAAAATATGAATTTTAAGTATTATCAATGTAACTTGAGAGAAAATTACGAATTTTCTATATTATCAATATGATTTAAGATTAATAAATTTTTCAGTACGACAAATATGATTTACTCTAATTTTTCATACAAACATTAAAGTTTCGGAATTGATTGATCTTGTACTGCTCATAGCATTATTCGATTTAAATCAAATTAATTAAGTTGAATTGAAATTTTCTATGTGCCTATATTTATCAAATCAAATCAAATATAAATATGTATTGGCCTAATACGCCAAACAAATAATTAAAAGTTGGTCTTAGTGCAAACTCTTTTTTTGTTCTTTGTTTTTGCTTTGCTTTTACTTTTGTTGGAGTTTCTTTAATCAAATTTTTTATTTTATTTTAAAAGAATATATTATTTACTCTCTAAAATTTTACTAAATTAATGAAGTAATCATTTCTTTTTTTGTAACAAAATATACGTGTACGTCTTTGAAAATATAATTTAATAATATCTATTAAATTTTATTATAATTAAATGATTTCTCCTATTTCATTCTATAAAATAAAAAGAAATCGTAAACAAATGAAAAATGTTTTATAATGACTTTTTATTCATAAAAAAATATGTAGAGATCGACAAAAAAAATTTAAATGTAAATAAGGGATATTTTAATTTTTTTGATAAAAATTTGAATGTGTATTTTATTTGATTGAATATAATATGTTATCTGATTAATCATTTAAAAAATATTAAAAAAAAATAAAGGTAGCACATCATTTAATTTGATGAAATCTTAAATAGCAATTGGGCCTTTTGTTTTATTTGTAGCAAAGACAATTGAATTGAATGATATGAAATTAGCAGTGGTGATAGTAGTAAAGAATATGCATTTCTTGAATTTGACTTAAATGAATGCTTCCATGTGAAACAGTGATTTGATATATAAAATATACCTTTGCACAAATGATTTCAGTCTCTTCATATGGATTAAAAGTCATAATCTTTTTATTGCTAAGCATTTATAAGTATCATAATAATTTTTCTAATTTTTTTGTATGATAAATATTTTTTTTAACCTTTTGGTAGTTGTTAATATGGTTTTGTTGTGATAAACATTCGATGAATAAAAAGAAAATTTTCTCCAATTTTCGAAGCTTTAAAAAGTGAAAAAAATCTTGTATTGTTCTTCACTTCCTAGGCTCGTATTTTTAAATATATGAGTTTAGACATCTTCCTTCATAAAAAGATAAAGAAAATTACATGTTATATTGTTTTTTTTTTTAATTTTTCAATTATATGTTATTTTTTTTCTAAGATTTCAACATGATCAAAGGTGCAAAATGAAATGCAAAATATGTAGGAGAACCTGAAATTACTGTTTATCTATAGTGATTTCAAGTTATCTTTTTAAATTATACTAGAATCATATTCTCGTTTCGCTTCGAAGATATATATTTTTTATTTTATAAAATAATTTTAGTTTTTTAATTATATAGAAAAATATTTAAAAATAAGATTAAAGAATAAATAAAATATAAAGTTGTCAATTTTATATATAATTATATTATTATATGAAGTGTAATTGAATATCATGGTAAACTAATAAATTAATTGATACGTTATATGGTCATAGTAATAGAGATTTTAATTTTATAATTAACGATACACTTGAAATACAGGTAAACTTCACGTGATGAGTGTTATATTATAAATTATACTAATCAAATTAATTATAGGTGTCATTTATAATTAATAATTATCATAATACATAAATATAAATAGTAATTATAATTTTAATTAAGACACTAAAATTTTAATCAACTCATGCAATAAAAAACACAAATAGTTATAAAAAATTATTTTAAGTTAATAAATTTGCTGACACGGTAGCTCATAATATGGTTAGAACAAAAGTTTTAAGTGTAGATTTTTAGTATCGAGATTTTTTTTTCAATTGCATTATAAAAACTTTAAGTTATGATATTTAGTAATAAAATATTATTGCATCAAAAAAGTTTGAGTTGATATTTTTTTTTCTCTTTAATTATTTTTTAAATTTATGAAAAATAAAAAGTTCAAACAATTTAATTATTAATTATTTGTATCTTTTTATAAATTATATGAATAAAAAAGAAACTAATTTGGATTTGGTTTTTTATATTGCTTAATAGCATAAATATATTACAGAAAAGCCTAATATATAGACACATATAATATATTAATTTATTAACAGAGCATTCTAAAAATATTATTTTAAAAAATATATATTTTAAGATTAATTAAATGAATGAAAAATATAAATTATATTTATGACTATAATAAAATATAATTTTATAATTTTTTTTTACTTTTTTTCATACAATTCATTACAAAAATAATAAGTTATTAAAATTTTTATATAATTTATCATAATACACATTAATATAAAATTAATCAATTTTACTATCTAAATTCTACAACTAAAATATATTTAAATTTTCAAAATTTTAAAATATAAGTTATTTATTAAATATATTTTATTGAATTGAATAGATAATATTAAATTATATTAAAAAATTTAAAATAAATTGATGAAAAAATAAAAAAAAAATAGGGGTAAATGGAAAAGATAAAGGAAAATTATTGTTTACTAAAAAATTAAAAAAATTGATAAAAAAAACTAAAAAATGTAAAAAAAAAAGGTGTAAGGGTGGGTAAAATAGGAAAGAGAGGGGGAAATATACTGTTCATACACAGTAATTTCCCCTTCTCTTTTAAATTATAGAAATAGATAATATAGATTATAATTTGTATAAAAATTAGGAATATACTTTTTTAAGTATAATATATATATAAAAAATGCCATTTTTTCATAAACAAATTTTATGTACCGTATATTATATTGTATTAGAATTTATAATATGTTTCTGCTGTTTCTTAGTTTTTTTCCTCAATTTGCGATCACTGCTTTTCTTTTGAGTTTTATATTTTTCTTCATTTTCATTATTTTTAAGTGCAGTTTCTCAAACTGTGAAGCGACCTTCGACGGGGAAGAAGTTGAGCAAAAGAGTTTGTAAAATGTTTGATGTATTTTGTTTTGATTTTTTATTTTTATTTTTCAACCATAATGCATAGAGGTTTTTTATTCATCAACTGTAATGGATCTTGCATACTTGATAAAATATTTTAAAGAAATAATTTTTTTCTTTTGTAAAATTTTTGTATTACTCTTCTCAATTTGTATTTTCTGAATGAGTATATCTTAATACATTTAAATTATTTTAGTATCATTTTAATTAAATTGTGTTTGAACTGCTTGTAATATATGAATGTTGAATATGTTAGATAACATATACATGGCATATACTTAAATATATATCATAATAAGATAATATATTAAAAATTATATATTTTAAGACTTAGAATTCAACATACATACAATATATGTACGACACATATTTGGCATATATGCAATATACACGTGTCATGTATGTGAAATATATATTATAATTAAATAATATATAAAAAAGTACATAGTTTAGAACTTAAAATTCAATATATATACAACACATATATGATCTATACATAATATATATAACATAATCGAACAACATATAAAAAATTTTATATTTTATTAATTGTAATTCATCATATACATAATATATATATATTATACACTAAATATATATAACATATATATGATATATACATAATATGTCATATTTTATGAGATATATATATATATATATATATATATATAAGAGTAAGGAAGGACAAAGGAGGATCCGTACTTTTGTAAATTAAGTACATTTTTTTCACTTCTATAAATTTTTTAAAGTAACATATTTTTAAAAACTATTTTCCCTTCTAAGTTATTTGTATAATTTTTCCTTAAATTTTAAAGAAAAAATTACATGATTTATTACTTTTTTTTAACTTTTTTCTATTTTTATTGCATTTATTTTTTTATTTTAGTTTTTTTCAATTTTAGGTTATTTTTTATCTTTTATTTTCAAAAATACGATGACTCTCTTTTCTTTTTCATCAGCGTCTTCTTCATCATTTTCTAAAGCTCTCTTCTTTGTTGCTTTTTTCTTCTTTTTCTACTGCCCACCCCAGTTTGATCTACAGCTTGATAAATTTATTTATTGATAGACGGTTTGAAAAGGAGAAGTATACCATAATAATGTGCTTTGGAAGATTCAAAATTCACAATGAATTGGGATTTTCAAGGAATATATTTCTTTTTAAGTATGAATTGATTCCCCTAATCAATATAACATGTATTATAGAATCTTCTATGAATTAATTTCTATTTTAAATATTAGATCTGGTTTAAAATCATGATCAATCAATTAATTATTTAAACCGCGCTTTCGTCAAGGGAATCCACCAAGGCCGTAGCGAAAACAAGTCTTCGTGGAGGGCAGTTGTCATTCTATTAAAAATAAAATGCAAGTGAGCAGTTCATTTATGTGATAAACTGATGATGAAAGCCAATGAGAATCAAGAAAGTTTTTCTTGGGGTGGGAAAACAAGGAAGATATTTTAAACAAATGGTTATAACTTCTATTTCCAGTTAGTTAAAATGGCTGTGACTAGCCAATTCTGGTGAATGAAAATAAAAAAAAAAAAGACCTCTAAGTGTTTTCAAAGTCATTAATGCCCTTTTTATTCTTCTCTATCTACTACATTTACTAAACAATTTAAGATCAGCATAAATACAAATCTGAGTAATGAATGGATTGAGTTCTTTACCATACATGTAATCGTATAAGTTGCTACTTTAATCAATAAATCTCTATCCTAATTAACCCAGGCTGAAAAAAAGAATTCTCTTCCAAGTCATTCATCAATCTCTTCAATCCTTGGAGAAAAACATACATTACTATTTGTGCATTGTTTGTTGAGTTGCCATGGGATAAGCTACCGGGACTACATAAGGAGGATGAGGATGGTGTCCCGGAGGAGGAAGCATCACTGGAGAACCGACAGCTGATGCCATATGACCTGGTCAAGCAGCCACCGGATGGCCGACCGATGCTCCATACATACCTAAACCAGCCATATGAGGCTGAACTCTATGCTGCTTCACTGCAGATCCCATGGCAGCACCAGCAGCTACACCTGCTGCTGGGTTTGTATTAGCTTGTTGGCCAGTAATTGGTGGTTGATGAGATGATACATCTCCATTATTGACACTAGTAATGCCATGGATACTAGACCTTCTCCTATATCTATTCATTGAATTCAAGCGGATGAAGTATTTCTGAGCATGACTTGCCACTTGTGTTGGAGTTCTTGATATTACAAAGTTTCTTGATATACTTCTCCAATCCCCTTTGCCAACTTGTCAAGACCCAATAAAAACAACCTGTAAAAGACAAAGATTAGGGCAAAAGAATTCACTTACTGATTATAATCAACAATCAATCAAGATTCAAGAATCAAGAACCAATTCAAAAAAGGCCATATGGAAAAAAAAAGATTCAATTTTCTTGGACTTTCTAATATTTACCTATGTTCTTCTTCTGTCCATGGAATTCCTTTTCTTCTTTCTTGGTCTGACTTTGATCCTCCTTTACCACCGTGACCAGATGAGTTATGCCCTAACCCTAAAAACCCACTTGCAAAACCACAATTCAATCTCTTATCAGAAGCCAAAGAAGTAGAAAGTCCACGAGAATCTTCAGTTGAAGAAGTTGCCAAGTCCTCTCCTACATAATTGGGAAGTGGTATATTTCCTGCATCTATTGCATTAACATCCTCTACTAATAATTGATAGTGCAGTTTCAATTCTTCAATAGTTTTTGTAGGCATCATTGAAGCAATTTTCTCCCATTGCTCTTAAGATTCATCTTCAATCCAATGAGTAGCAACTGCATCCTCAAAAGCTTTGTCTTCTTCTTTGCTCCAAGCTGTTGCACTTGCCATGTTCAGTTCACAATGTCTTTTTTGTTTTCTTTTTTTTTTTCAAAAAAAAAAAGGTTGAATGAATCAAATCGGAAATGATAATATTGAAAAATGAAAAATGGTTGGTGCATTCAAATTTTCTTGTAAGGTGGGCCTATTTTTATTAGAAGGAAAATATATAAAACTATATAAATAAAAATATTACCTTATCGTTGCTAATATATTCATTTTTTATTCATCTCAAATTATAATCTAATTAGTATTTTAAAAATTATTTAGTATGTTAAATATTACTTATTAAATATATTTCATAAAAATATATATAAAAAATTTATATTTTTAATAAAAATAATTAATATTTTTTAATTCAAAAAATGAATTTATTAATATGGGATGAAAAAGTAATTAAAAATTAAAAAAAAAAAAGAGACATACGGGTGTGTGGGATCAGGAAGGGAGGTAGGGTATGAAACTATCAATTGAAGAGGACCACTTGTATTGGGTATTTTGTCATCTTCATTTCATGCGATATGTCAATCAATAATAATGCAAAGAAAAAAAAGAAAAGAATTATTTTTCTCTCTTTCCCTTTTGTGGGCTTTTCTTGGCATTACCTCCTCCTCCTTTTTTTTAAAGAATTTCTCATCCTTAATGGCATTTTTGCAAAGGCGAAAGGCGCAGTGCAAGGGAAAATAATAGCGTCCAAGAGAATCTATAAACTTACCAAAGTCATGCAGCTTTTGGCCGCATTCTTCACCATCATCCTTACGCGCCATCCAACTTAGCTCATGTTTGATTATAATTTTATATTAAAAAAATTAGTTTTTTTTATAAAATTTTCGTTACTTTCTATTTGGAGTGTATTTTATATTAAGTGTATTTTGTTGAAGACTGATTCAAAATTAGTCATTTTTGGCGACACATGTTTTGTTAGTTGCTAATAAGCCTCATTTATTTTCTCATTATTTTGTTGAGTCAAGGCACGTTCAGTTAGTGCCATATTTTTCTGTATTTTCTTGTTTTCATGTGGCTATATATAAACCATTATTTTCATTTGTTAGGTGGATCAATTAGAGTGCATCTTTCTCCATTTCTGCAGTGTTCTTCATCTTTTTATTTTTTGTAGTCTACTTGATACAGAGCTACTGTGATCAAGTTCTGGTTTTTTGCCCAACATTGTGGTATCAGAGCCTGTACGGTTCTTGTCTAGGCTAGCGTGAGTTAAAATAGAGAGAACGAGAGAAACACGCGAGGGAGTGAAACACAATAGGAAATTAAGTTATGGCTATGAATGGTGTTTCGGCTTCTTTGCAGCCACTCATACCCATCTTTAATGGCGAGAAGTATGAGTTCTGGAGCATCAAAATGAAGACACTCTTCAGGTCCCAAGATTTATGGGATTTAGTTGAAAATGGCTTTGCAGATCCTGATATTGATGAAGCAAAACTGAAAGAAAATAAGAAAAAGGATAACAAGGCTTTATACAGCATTCAACAAGCTGTTAGTGAAGCAATATTCGGCCGAATTGCAGCAGCCAGCACTGCCAAAGAGGCACGGGAAATTCTGCAGAAAGAATATCAAGGCACAAGCAAAACTGTCATGGTTAAGCTTCAATCACTAGCCGAGAATTTGAGAATTTGATGATGAAAGATGATGAGACGATACAATTTTTTATGTCTAGAGTGTCCACAATTGTGAATCAGTTGAGGTCATATGCTGAAAAGATTACTGATCAAGTTGTGGTGGAAAAGGTTCTAAGGAGTTTAACTCCTAGATTTGATCACGTTACTATTGCTATAGAAGAATAAAAAAACTTGACTACTTTATCTTTTGATGACCTGAAAGGTTCTTTGCAATCTCATGAAGCAAGAATAACCAGTAGATCACTTGATAAAGTGGATGAAAAGGCATTTCAGGTCAAACCATCTTCATCATCTGGTAGAGGCAAAGAGATCAATAGAGGAGGTCGCGGGGGTAGAGCCAATGGTAGAGGCAGAGGAAGAGGACGATCCTATGAGCAAGCTGATTATAGGCAGTCGAATGAAGAACATAAACATTACAGAAGTAATGTTCAGTGCTATTACTGTAAAAATTATGGTCATGTGAAAGCAGATTGTTTGAAGCTCAAAAAGAAAGAGAAAGCAAATTATGTAGAAGCGGAGGTTGAAGAGAAGCTATTCATGGCTAAAGAGCATTAGGTAAATGTGGCAACGGAGGTTTGGTACATCGACAGCGGCAGCTCACACCACATGTCTAGAGAAAAATCTGCATTCAAAGAACTTGATGAAAGCTTCAAGACAAAAGTAAAGCATGGAAATGATACTGAAATCAAAGTGGAAGGAAGAGGTACTATTGCCATTCGAAACCAAAATGGTAATGTAAAATTTCTTGATGATGTTTACTTTGCTTCAAGCTTGGCAAATAATTTGTTGTGTGTTGGTCAATTAATGACTGGAGGGTATTCAGTCTTATTTGATAACGATTGCTGTGAGATTAAAAAAAAGAAATTAGGCCAAATTATTGTTACAGTTCCCATGGCACGAAATAATTTATTTCCCACTTGATGTCTCTGGCATTGAAAGGTGTGGATTAGCTACTGGAAATGAACCAGATGACTCTACCTTATGGCATCTAAGGTATGGATATCTCAATGAAAAAGGGTTAAAACTGTTGAGTAGGAAGGAAATGGTCTATGGGCTGCCTAGAATCGAGTCAATTGGGCTGTGTGAAGGTTGCATTTTTGGGAAGCAGAGCAAAAGATCATTTCCTATTGGGAAGTCTTGGAGGGCATCTGAATGTCTTGAACTCATACATGCCGATCTATGTGGACCGATGCAAACAAAATCTATTGGTGGAAGTCAATATTTTTTATTATTTACTGATGATTATAGTCGCTTCAGCTGGGTATTTTTTCAGGTTACCAAGGCAGAAACATTTCAGAACTTTAAGAAGTTCAAGGCAATGGTTGAGAAGCAAAGTGGCCAGTTCCTCAAAACTCTTCGCACAGATCGGGGAGGAGAATTTCTATCCGTTGAATTTAATGCTTTCTGTGAAAACAATGGCATTCACAGGGAGTTGACAACCCTATACACACCAGAGCAGAATGGCATAGCAAAGCGTAAAAATCGCATCACCGTTAAAATGGCTAGAAGTTTGTTGCAAGCTAAAAATCTTCCAAATGATCTATGGGGAGAAGCAGTAGCAACTTCAGTTTATTTGTTAAATATCTCTCCTACAAGAGCAGTTTGGAACAAGACTCCTTTTGAAGTTTGGTCTGGTAAGAAGCCTTCTGTAAGCCACTAGAAAATTTTCGGTTGTATTACTTATACTTTAATTAGCCAACAAAATCGTCAAAAGCTTGATTGCAAATCTGAAAATGTATTTCTGTTGGTTATTCATCTCAATCTAAGGCCTATAAGCTGTACAACCCGTCTAGTGGCAAAATAATTGTTAGTAGGAATGTTGTATTTGATGAACTTGCAAGCTGGAATTGGAATGAGAATCAAGCAACACCAATTGTTGGAATTCAGGTTGGAGATGACGATTCTGTTCAATCAACAAAGAAAGAAGTTCCCATTGATTCTCATGCAATAACGGATGTTCAAAGTTCTTTGCAATTGGAGACCAGACCAAGACGTCAAACCTATGCCATCTTCTCGTTTGAGAAATTTTGAGGTGATTCAAGATGATGCAGTTGATGATGAAGGAGACATAATTCAGTTTGCAATGTTTGCAAATGTTGATCCATCATCGTATGAAGAAGTAGCGGAAGAAGAAGTGTGGTGTAATGCAATGAAAGAAGAGATGTTGGCTATTGAAAGAAATGGTACCTAGGACTTGGTCGACTTACCTGCTGGAAAAGAAGCAATCGGTTTGAAGTGGGTTTTCAAAATAAAGTACCAAACAGATGGGAAAATACAAAAATATAAGGCGCGGCTTGTAGCAAAAGGGTACCGCCAACAGCAAGGTATTGATTTCAAAGAAACCTTTTCTCCTGTGGTACGTTTTGAAACAGTCAGAATTGCTCTAGCATTTGCTGCTCAATTGAAATGGCCTATTTTTCAATTTGATGTGAAGTCGGCATTTTTAAACGGTGACTTGAAAGAAGAGGTGTATGTGTCACAACCAGATGGGTTTGTAATCAGAGGCAAGGAGAGTAAAGTATATAAGTTGAAAAAGGCTCTTTATGGCTTGAAACAAGCGCCGCGAGCCTGGTACAGTAATATTGATGCTTATTTTCGAAATTCTGGTTTTGTTAGAAGTGAAAACGAACCAACTCTTTATCTTAAAAAACAAGTGAATGATCTGTTACTGGTTTGTCTATATGTAGATGATATGATTTACATAGGGTCATCTTCTTCTCTTGTTTTTGAATTTAAAGAGAATATGATGAAGTCTTTTGAGATGACAGATTTGGGAAAGCTTCATTATTTTCTTGGTGTGGAGATTATTCAAAAAGTAAATGGGATTTTTATATCCCAAAAGAAGTATGCAGCAGATCTTCTTCGAAGGTTTAACATGCTAAATTGCAATTCCACAGCAACTCCAATGAATGTTAGTGAAAAGTTATAAGCCAATGATGGTTCAGAACCTGTAAAAGGGAAGTTTTATAGAAGTTTGGTGGGTGGTTTGATTTATTTATGTCACACAAGGCCAGATATAGCTTTCTCTGTTGGTGTTGTTTCTAGATTTATGCATAGTCATTCAAAGCTACATCTTGGAGCAGTAAAAAGAATTCTGCGGTATATTGCAGGAACTCAAAATTTTGGACTATGGCATACTGCAAGTTCAGATTTCAGGTTAAAAGGTTTTACAGACAGCGATTGGGCCAATTCTCTTAAAGATAAATGAAGTATTTCAAGACAAATTTTTGTTCTTGGTTCGTGTGCAGTGTCTTGGAGCTCAAAGAAATAGCCAACAGCAGCCCTGTCATCATCAGAAGCAGAATACGTGGCTGCAACTGCTTCAGCCTGTCAAGCTATTTGGCTTCGGAGGTTACTGAAAGATCTTGGTCAAGAACAAAAGGGAGCAACTGAGATTTTTTCAGATAACAAGTCCACAATCTCAATGTCAAAGAATCCAGCTTTTCATGGGAGGACAAAGCACATAGACACCCGTCATCACTTCATTCGGGAGTTAGTCGCAAGTGGGCAAATTGTTCTAACTTATTGCAGCATTGAAGAACAGCTTGCAGATGTTTTAACCAAGGCACTCTCACTAAAAAAACATTCGTACTTCTGTTCATGTTTTGGACTGTGTGATTTTGAATCAAGAGGGAGTGTTGAAGACTGATTCAAAATTAGTCATTTTTTGCAGCACATGTTTTGTTAGTTAGTTGCTAATAAGCCTCCTTTATTTTCTCATTATTTTGTTGAGTCAAGGCACGTTCAGTTAATGCCATATTTTTCTATATTTTCTTGTTATCATGTGGCTATATATGAGCCATTGTTTTCATTTGTTCGGTGGATCAATTAGAGTGCATCTTTCTCTATTTCTGCAGTGTTCTTCATCTTTTTATTTTTTGTAGTCTACTTGATACAGAGCTACTGTGATCAGTTCTAGTTTTTTGCCCAACATATTTTATATTTTAAAAAATATCATATCATATTAAATAATGAGTTGGTCACTAAAAAAAATCAAAAAAATTTCTTTTATTTTTATTTTTTTACAAATTTTAACTAAAATTCTAATTTAAACAATCATGCTGTCCAATTTTGACTTTAAATCAATAAAAATCATGATTTTATAAAATGAAATTAGTAGAAAAATTGTTCTATACATTGAGTTCCAGTTTTGAATATATCATACTAATTATATATTTAATAATTTGAACGACGCTCATAGATTATATTTATTAGTTTTCTTAATAATAAAAACATTAACATCCCCAAGTAATTAGACAATTCTTAATTATCATAGAAATATTATACATTTGATGTCGCATTTTCAAAATCATCCAAATTAATTCTTATATATATACATCGAACGTATATTCACCTTTCATACATTAATTATAACAATATTTAAAATTTCACTAGCCATTGGATACATATAAATAATTTCCATGATTACTTGGAAAACAAGAAATTTATACCAGTTGGGTAAAAAAGAGAAAAATTTTTACTCATCCTCACGATCAATTATCAATATATGGATTTCAGTCAAAAAAAAAAACAAAACAATATATGGATATTCATATTTGAGATGATAATTTCCTTTAGTCTTAATGAGAATTATTCAGGCTCTGGCGTGCAATTTAGGCTAAATTAATTCTTTTTATATTTTAAAAAATCTATTATATAAGTTACGTATCAAAATTTAAAATTTTTTAATAGGACTGTTAATAGCAAAATTTTAGGGTTTAAATGTCCTCTCCAACAAGTTTTTTTCATTTTTTTTTCTAATATTACTACAAAAGATTCCTCAAATATACAATATATACTTTTAAATTGTGAAATTTATTTATTAATTATCATAACAGGGAATTATGAAAAATTAACTTATACAAAACTACTACTTGAAGCATAATTAAAAATAAAAAGTAACTGTGAAATGATTTTTTTTATAAAAAAAATTGGATATATAAATATTAAAAATGGATTATAAAAAATTAATAAGCTTTTTAAAATGTAAAAAAAGAATGATTGATATTTGATGGGTTCATTCATTGGTAGGTTGGCTGTCACGCGCTCTAGAGAGAAGTGGTTTTATGAGTTATGTAATTTTATAATGGGAACTGAAGACGTGGCTTAATTTCCATTGCAAGTTATGGCTAAAAGGCGCCACGCTAATAATATATTAAGTCCTCTTCTGTCATCGATTCTTTTTCTGCAAAATAAAAAAAAATATAATGAAATTCTTTTGGCTTGCCATTACTAAATTACAAACTACATATCTGTCCTTTGATTATTTAAAAATCAACTTCTTCTTTCTTTTTCTTCTTTTCCAGGGAAGAAACTTCATTTTCTTTAATAAATCTAGCAATTCATAATTCAATTCTCAAGCCTAAACTCTTCTTAACAGATATTTGATAAGATTATTTTTATTTTTTTTCCCGAGAAAAAGGAGACTCGAACTAATTAAAATTTTAATCCATGATGATACGATTCATAATTCAAGATTATCATGCCATGAGAAAGAAATTTCTTCTAATGTTTTATTCCTTTTTAATGGCGGAAAAGCTGAGTATTTGGTAATCTCAAGATTTCTTTTCTGTTCTGTTTTTCATTTAAAGAATAGAACGTCAATATTAATTGATGAAAGGAACATAGTTCCATGTTGTCTATAACGATGTTTATTAGAGATTTCTTAAAAAATTCAAAAAATAAAATTATTTTCAAAAATAAAATATATAAAAATCATGAGATATTTTTGAAAAAAAAAATTGATATATAGTATAATTTTTTTTATACTAATTATATTTTTGACAGCTGATTTTTTTTTTCTATTTGATGTCTAAATTTTATTTCTTAGTAATAAAATGTCTAAACAAAATTTTTTTTTCTCCAAATAATTACTTTTAGCCATAATTTTTCATCCGAAAATTTAGAATGAACCGTTTATCCTACTTAAACTTTCACTCCATTTATCTCTCTTTTTTTTGCACTTTTTTCTTTAAAAATTCTTAGAACTTTTCCTACAATTTTTTTTCTTTTTGAAAATCTCAACAAGAATGAAAAATGTAATAGAAAAAGGGAAGGTTAAGAGAAAATAAAAATGAAGTGGAGAGGTGATGCAAAACAATTTATTTTAATAATCCAGCAAAAATTCAACTAAACGCATTTCATTGAAAAGAAAAATTATCCATTCAGAAACTTGATAAAAAATAAATCATAACATTAAAATTGAAAAAAATAATAATAATAAAGTTCAGAGACTTGATTGTTGAAGAAAAAAGAGTTCAAAGTTTGAATCCTGAGATGTAGGCAGCATGAACAGATTACTAATATAATTTAAACAGAAAAAAAAAATTGATAAGAGCTAGTTTATGTTAATAGCTTGTAAGCTAAACAATTAGACTTCTAAATTTAAATCTTAAAAGGAAAAGTTGAAAATAGACGATAAGGAAAGATGGAGAGTTAGTCTAACCCAAAAATACAATGCTCTCATTATCATCATCCCTCTCCTGAAAATGAGATTTAACCAACTCTTCATATAAATATATATATATATATATATATATATTTGCAGACTTATGGCAGTTTTCCTAATGGCACAAAACTATATAAAAGATATTATAAGATGGTACATCAGAAAAATTCAATAGTATCAGCTTCAACTATTATTCTCATTTTGCTGATTATATTGACACTTTATACAAAGGGACAAGACTGCTTTCTTATCAAATTTGATATGAATTTTCCTTTCCTTATCAGTAGCAATTTAATTTTCAACAAAAGAGAACTCATAATACTTGAAAGGGAAAAATAATATGATATTTGAACGATATGGACTTGGCGCTTAGCCTTAGATGGAGAGCATTTCATGAAATTTTGCTTCCAAACGCTCCCACAAACTTCTTCCATCTCTAAAATATCACAGCTGGCTGAAAAAGAAATTAAATGACTAACATTATATACTGGAGATTTTCTTGACAAACACAATTACCGCAAGTCAAAAGACTAAAAATGTTGGGAAGTAAAAAATCTACAGTTGGGAATTCTGCCCCACATATTGACAGCTTACAGACTGTAATTCAGAACAAAAACAACATCAGTGCTCATTTTTCATTGGATATTCAAAGACCATTCTCCCACAAGATTTGAATAATCCAATCTGTTTGTAGGATTGTAAAATAAAGAAGGTTATATCAAGTGCATATGCCGTTTGTCGTTCTCATTCATCTGGAATAAAAGTCACAACAAGAGAAATGCTCAGTAAAATGGATGAAACTACAAACGATGGATGGAAATATTGTTAGCTTATATTAGTCTCACCAAACAGTGGACTCATGCCCCAAGTGGAGAAATTGTCTCCAGTCCTGTGATTGAAGGTCAAGATAATTACAAGCTGCACCATCCATCAGACGCGTGAAAAGAACTGCACAACTAGGTCTGACTGCTTCATACCCATGTTTTGTGTACTATCTGGGTGAAGTGGAAGGTACAACCCTAATTTCTAGGGATGGGTGGCCTGGAAGTTTCCAGGTTCTGGACTTCCTTGTATGAGGGCTGCTCTTTCTGGGTTCATGAGTAGAAGCTGCTGCATGTCTTTGGGAAGGACATTGAACACCACCTGAATATCTTTCTTCAGCTTCTGGCAAGCTGCTGCAGAGTCTGCATTAGCCCTTCCTGATTGCTGGAGCTGAAGAATCCATTGATAAAATATTACAATTTCGCTATATCAATTAATATGAACGTAGAAAACAATTTAACCATTATCCATTTACATGAACATAGAAATGCATTTAGATGTTTGCATGCGTGTGATTCATTCATTTGGATCATTTTCGTGTATGCAATTATTTTAAACTGCAATCCTATTTTGTGGAATTGGGATCACCATGAATGTGACATGGATTTGCAAAATTTTATGACTGAAGTTAAAGTAAATGCAATTAATATTTTCTGCATGCAATAATGTAATATTTATGACTCGGGCCCATCATAACCAAAGAATAATAACATTCAACATCTAATTCTAACCATGTCATATCACCAACAATTTGCTAAAACATCTAATTCAACAACATGATTCTAAAAATATTTTGCTAAAACATGTTTAACTTACATTCTTTAAAAGAATAAAAAAGAAAAAGGATGACATGGAAGGAAGTAGTGAGAAAAAAGATAGGGATCTTTATGAAGTTCCCCGAACAAGGTGGATGAAGGAAACATATCCATATAGCTGATTCCAACCAGTTTGGGTTTAGAGCTTATTTGAGTTGAATAGAGTTCTTGTGAGCTGGAGTTTATATTTAGCAAGCACAGTCTAGTTGGACTTTTCAAATTATAATAGTTCCGTAAGAGATTTGACAATTTTAGCATGAAATGCAAGAGACGACAAACATTGAGGAAAAACGCCATGAGTTTATTAACATTTGAAAGCTTTAAGGCCTTCAAGCTATTGAAGTAAATAGCCATTACCATTGCGCAATGGTTGTTGCTTGTTACGTAAGTCTCTTCTTTGCAAGAGGAGATAAAAGGCAATAAGATTCTAACATCTTTCATATAGTGTCCATTAAGCCAATAAGCCTCTAAATTATGGTGACTAAGACCAATAGGTGAATGCATGTCTGAGAATCAACAGCACCTGTATTTCCAAAATACATTTTTTGGTTGATATGCCAAATGGTAATAGTAACTTGAAAGGGAACTAGAAATAAAATTTTGCTAGCATGAATCGTAAAAATGGCTATAGCAATAGTCAAACCAAACAAAGGAGAAACATGAAGAGGAAAGAAATAAGAAAAAAAAAAGACTGCCATTTTAATCCAAAAATTGAACTACTCCAAAACTTAGGAAGCCAGAGCAGCTCTTACATCATTCACATTCTTTTGCAGCTAAAGCTATGAACAGAGAAACCTATATATTCTAACAAATAATTTCTGCTTGCAGCTGCAAGCATGTGCATATACCATTAAAATCCATGTTTGCAGGATCCAATTAGAGCACATTGGGACATGCGCAATTTCATGTAAATACATGCTTTTAAATATGAATGCATATATGCAAAAGAGTACATAGTGAATATGCATCTCTTGATGAGAAACTTAATATTGCATTAGGTTGTGTCTTAATTCCTCAATGTTTTAGTCACGACTCTAAAAATATTGGGGATTGAGTGTTGGATAATAAAGGGACATGTATCGATTATGAGTGTTGCTAAGATGATGATATTGAGATGTAAGTTTGAACATATTAGAATGGATAAGATATGTAATGAAAGCATTAGGGATAAAGTGGTGTAACATCAGTTGAGGACAATATGAGAGAAGGGAGATTAAGATGGTCTAGGCACATGAGGTGGAGACCTAGGATGGTCTTGGTTAGGATGGTTGAGCGCATCATTGTAGAGAGGATGAAAGGAAAGGAAAGACCTGAACCAACCTGGAGGAGAGGAATTGAATATGATTAAAAGGCATTACAACTGCCAGAGAATATCGCTCAATATCATTTAGAGTTGAAATAAAGATTCTATATAGGCATTCTCAATTAATTTTGTGACCAAAGCTAAGTTGATTTGAATTCCCATGGGATTCGAGGTCCAAGGATCCGACCTGTCTTGCTAACTGGAGTCTATTACGTTAATCAAGGTTCTAAATTGTTTTTGACTTAGGGCACAATTTCTGCAGGACAAATTGAGAAAATTCAGGGAGATGAGAACTGTGGGTGTCATTGCCATATCTCCTTAATTTTAAAGGATTTCACATCATTTTAACCTTTGGCGACATAGGCCAAAGAACAAACTATGTAAAGCACTCATGCCCTAAGCCATGTTGCTATTTTCTGCTGATGTTCATTTTTCAAAGCCTAGTCTCTTGAATCTATAGCAAAAAATATTCTAGAGCTAGCAAGCGCTATTTCTAGCTTGTGACACACGCAATCCCTGTTTCTTTCTTCCTTTAAATTTTTGTTTCTCTATGAAAAGTGAAAGAAATATCTTCATTAATTCTGCACAAGAACACACACCATACAGTCTCCAAAAGAATTTACTACTTAACAAATTTTACAAAATTAAAATAATTTAGATACAACACTTTTCATCAAACTGCTTTCTTCAAACTTTTAGGATTTTCTACCGTCCAAGACTCTAAAATTCTCAAAATTATTCACAGATGACCATATAATAGCGTTCCTCATTTCATCATGCTGTTTCTGCAACAAGAAACAGCAAGCACCAAAGAGGTTTCACCCTATTACAGAGTAGGATCCAATACATAGCCCATTTTCCTCAGTAGTTACCAAGAAAGCATAATTAATCAAGTATGAATACCATATGCTGCATCATATGATAAAACATTTCAATGCTAGAGCCCACTTCTCAGCAGCACGAATACTTACTAATCAAGATAACTGCTAGACGTGATCTATCTCTTCCATCGATAATGCCATCAATTGACAAAAATTCTTTTCCAGAAAGCCAGATTTCTATGTCATTGGTCACCCTATTTTGTTCCCTGTTGTTAAGGCACAGGGCTTTAGACCTTTGTCCTATTGCCTCCAGAAATGGGTTTGTTGTAAACAGAAAATTCAGCATTTAAACAACAACAACAACAACAACAAAGCCTTAATCCCAAGTCAATTGGGGTCGGCTATATGGATTCTTCTTTTCCACTCAATATGATTTAAGGTTATCTCTTCTGATAGATGTAACATCATAAGATCATTTTGGACCACCTTTGACCAAGTCAGCTTAGGCCTACCTCTGCCTCTCTTAGTTATATCTATTCTAACTTGTTCGGTTTTTCTAACTGGCGCATCGCTAGATCTTCGTTTCACATGACCAAACCACCTCAATCTATACTCTCTTATCTTATCCTCAATAGGTGCTACCCCCACTTTTTCTTTAATTCACTCATTGCGGATTCTATCCATCCTAGTATGACCACACATCCATCTTATCATTCTCATTTCCGCAACATGCATTTTACTCATGTGTTGTCCTTTTACTGCCCAACACTCACTACCATACATCATAGTAGGCCGTATTACAGTGCGGTAAAATTTTCCTTTTAATTTAATTGGCATCTTTCGATCACATAAAACTCCTGTAGCACCCCTCCACTTCATCCAACCAGCTTTAATCCTATGATTTACATCTTCTTCACAACCCCTATCTTCTTGAAGAATTGAGTCAAGGTATCTAAAATAAGTACTATGAGGCACTGCTATTCCGTCTAAAATAATTGTCTCTTTCTCTATTCTCGCTATTAAATCTACAATGCATATACTCAGTATTAGTCCTACTTAGCTTAAAACCCTTAGATTCCAAAGTGCTTCTCCATAACTCCAACTTTTGATTTACCCCTGCTTGAGTCTCATCCATTAATACAATATCATCTGCAAACATCATACGCCAAGGGATGTCATCTTGTATATGTCTTGTTAGCTCATCCATGACCAAGGCGAAAAGATAAGGGCTCAAAGCTAAACCTTGGTGTAATCCAATAGAAACGAAAAAATCCTTAGTATCCTCTCCCACGGTGCGGACACTGGTGGTAGCTCTCTCATACATATCCTTCAAGACTTGGATATATTGTATAGATATTCCCCTACGCTTTAGGACCCACCATAAAACTTCTCTAGGGACTCTATCATACGCCTTTTCCAAGTCAATAAAAACCATATGTAAGTCCTTCTTCATCTCTCTATACTTTTCCATCAAATCTCTTATGAGAAAAATAGCTTCCATAGTTGATCGACCAGGCATAAAACTAAACTGATTTGAGGAGATACAAGAAGAGGTGGAAAAAAAAACAGAAGGTACAAGAAGAGGCTTGGAAATCCTGAAAAGTTCATTGATAATACTTTGACATAAGCTTGCACACCTCATCAGTCCAGCAAGATTCGTAACATGGCAATATCTCTAAGGCTGTCAAGATTCTAGTGGAATCACTATGAGATTCCACCAAAATTTTGTGAGACAAAGAAAGATTATTTGCAAGCACAATGATTAGTTTTGAACTGTGGCTCCAAAAAAATATATGTTTAAATAAATTGAGTACTATTTCTGACAATTATATCTATTCAAATGATTTCTTAGGCATCCAATTGATATTGAATTAATTATAATGTCATCAAGGAATTAAAAAATGAAATCAAGTACTCATAAAGGTATAGCACTGGAGTCTGGCCTCTCTACAGGCAAGATTATTCAGGGAAGCTATGAATCGTTTCAGAGGTATTAAAAGATTATCAAATGATAAATTCAATAGTTCAATTCTTTAGTTTGATTATTCACTATGACAGAATCAATTTACAAATTCAAACTTAATGTTGACCCAATCAAAAGACATCCAAACTCAAGTAGGCATAATCAATATACAATAATAATAATAATAATAATAATAATAATAATAATAATAATAATAAAAGCTACGAAAGCACAAATCTGTAAAGCAGAAACTTGAAACCCTCAAAATGTCAAGAAGCAATACATTTAAAACGGCCATGCAAGTTCCATCATTTGCAAGAAATGAACAAACCAGCACTCTGAAGTGGGAAAATTGAAAAATATCCAGACTTTTCTGTGAAAAGAGACAATCAAGTTACTTTATCCTGCATTTTTCCATATTGCCTACTAATCTCAACAGTAAAGGAAAAGCTAATTTATTATATGAAATGAACTGATAACCCAAATAATTTGGAACAACCACAAAAAGATCCTTGCAGTATATCTTATTACCAATCATTTAACATGTAGGACTACATCCACCACAGTACAAATTTGTGAAAAACCTATAATTGTTCTCCAGCCTGTTATGGAACATATCATTAGAGTTAACTCATTTTTGCAACTCTGTAGACTTTCAGCAATGGTCGAGATAATATTGGAACATAATTTAGATCATCTTTTGACCTCTCCAACAAATAGAAAAGAGCTGGGTTAACATGATTCAGAAAATTATACGATATACCATCTCAAAGACGAAGGTCTCTCAGAGCCAGGAAGTTTTCAGAATATAATTGCCTCTGTTGAGATAATTATAAGCATGCATGAGTTATTAAATAAAAGACGTGGGATCAAAAAGAAAACAGAATTTACTTACCAAAATAATATATTACATTGGAACTCAGAGTTAAAATGAATTTTTTTAAAAAAGAAAAATTGTTTACCTGAATTTCTCCATTCAGATGCCTCTCAATAGCATTGAAGGAATCAACAACCTCCAATTCGGACATTGAAGATAAGAAAAGTTGTATGTCTGTCTTCATTCTTGCTTGCCTCCATAATCTATATTGTTCTTGTTCAGCAACAGCACGTCTTCTTTGAAACCATGGCAAAAAGTTGGGTCCTTTTAAAAACCTCCTGAACAGTGATAAGAAAAAACTTACAGGCATTCAAAACTTAAATTGACCTAATCTGAAGGGACCAGAATAATTTGAATCAAATTTGACAAAAGAAAAAAAAAAGGAGCAGGAAGAAGAAAGAAAATGGATGAATAAGCAAATATTAGTAGTCAAAATCCTTTACCGGTATAAATCAAGCCAATTAGATCTCATTCGCTTTGATAAGAACTTCCCTACGCCTCTTGCTGATAAACTTGCCAAGAATTCATCACTGTCAAATGGAGGGAGAGGAGGAGGATCAACAAATGGTGAAGATCCTTCAGAAGGTGTGTTTGCTCTAAAATATGGGCCAAATGGAGCTAAAAAGTTGGTGGTAAGCTCCAAGAAATGCCGTCGCAATATCTCATTGTTGACAACAGACATCGACTCCTCAACCCTTGGTGACATGCCAGCATCAATAAGTCTATTCAAAATAGAAGTGTCTGGCTTAGTTGTTGCAGCATAAGTGCTCCAGATGGCTTCCTTATGTTCTGTCATAAGGCAAAGCGGACCATCTCTCCTTAATTTAACAGCATTGAGCAAGCTTGAAGGAGAAAACTTCTTCAAGGAAAGCTGCTTAAGGCCTGATCCTTCTGCTCTTCCAGAAATTCTGCCAGTAGACCTACTTGAAAAGGGAAGCCTGTTTGAATTTGGAGCCAGGCTTCCAACTGAAACAATATGGGGAATACTGCGAAGTGCTTTGAGGAAAAACAAGTTTGTCACTCCCAAAATCATTGGAGGGAAAGTATCTCCTTCCTGAAGTGAATTCAGATAAGCAAATTCTGGATCATGGATGGTAAAATATGGCCTAAAATCAACACTACATAATAGTGGTGCCACCAAGCTGACAAGACTTGTAACAGCCTCACTACACTGGGGAGGTGTAGGCCCTATGATAAGAATGGGTTCACCAATAAGTAACAATTCCCATAACACCCAAAGTTGCAATAAAATCCCTCGAAATGTACCAAAAATATCTGAATCATGAAAAAGTCCTTGGGGGACTGATTGATTTGTTGGAAGAAAAGGAGCTATAGAGGAAGCAGACTCTTCAAACATCCAATTTTCCAAGGGCAAGCTATGCGCAGGTGGCAAGTTAACTTTAAGTATGGCATTCCCAATAGGAAGCTCCATAAGCTTACCAGAAATAGGAGCAGGCCACATTGAGACATAAACAGCAATATGCTCAAGAGCTTTCTTACCTATGTCAAAGTATAAAGGACCCATAATTTGCAACAAAGGTCTAAATACACCAGAGAATGGACTATGAGATAATATCACCACTGATTTTTGTTCCCCACCCCGTTTTAGCCGCTCATCATGTCTCTGTCTGTTAAATACATAACCATACAAGTATTTCAAACCCTTATCATTTTTCCTAGTCCTTGTTCCTTGAGTTACCTTCTCCCCTGTGGACGTTGTAGAAACTTCTCTATCATCAATTTCTATTATCTCAGATGCAGTCACATTGCTTGGTTCAGAAACTTTTCGTCTTCGGATACGGAAAAAGAATATGCAATCATGAATGCTTGAACGATTCTGGCTCTGGGAAACAGAATCTGGAAATGAGCTAAAAGCAACATCAAGTTCCTCTTCATTTGTAAGAAGACCAGGCGGGTAACACTCTTCAATAAGCTGACCTTGTTCAAGGTCAAATCTTATAATACAAAAACAAACCACCCATTGCTGTAAAGATTCTGGATCAGCTTTTAAATTAAGCTCTTGTTTAACAGAAAAAGAAGGTGATCGGCTCATTTCTGAGTTATTCAATACCCTTCTTCATCCATCAAGAAAGTCAATTCGTCTTACCTTTAACAATAATTTCCTGTATAATGTTCACTGTTTTAACTTGCCTAAGTGGATTACCCCTCGCATATCCAGCAACTTTCCATGTCAATTTCTTATGGGATTACTCCTAAACAAATGTAATGACGAAATCAAAGTCCACAAAACAAAACCCACAAATATGCATCACAAAGAACCCCAACTTAAGAGTGTTTTCTACAGCTCCTGAATTGACATGTTTTGCTCACTAATAAATGCATGGGAATGCAAGGAATCAAAACTAAAAAAAGCTTAAAATTTATCCAAACTCATTTCTAAGCTGATGCTTTTAGCTCAGTCAAATTTATTTGATAAAACAACATAACACATAATAGCGGAATCCAATCACGCATTTCCCCTTTTTCTGGGTGACCAAACAAAATAGTGCGCACAAGATGCAACAAAAACGGTATTCAAAACAGTGAGAATTGGAGAGAAGATCTAAAAATGGATATATCAGAAACTTACCTGAACTGCAGAACCCAGATTCAGTTGTTACATGAATCAATCTGGATCAGCCAAAAACAAAAGGGTTCCACTAGAATAAAATACTTTAGTAGGAAATGGAGATCTTTGTGAACTTGCTCAGTGATTGCAGGAATTGCAGACAGTTTGTGTGATTATGGAGCAACTAAAGCTGATGTAGATGGATTAATGATTTTGCTTAGTTATCTATTTATAGGTTTTTGTTTTGAACAAAAATGTAATTTATGGGTTTTACAGAGAAAATATAAATCTGTATAAGTATGAGCTAATTAAGGCCTCTTTCAATCTCACATAATATATTTCCTGAATTGGAGCTCTTCCCTTATCTAGTAATGGTTAGGAAAAATGCTATTTCGCCTTTTTTTTTTTAAAAAAAAGATTAATTTAACAAGAACAGCGGCATAAAAAATTAATATTACAAATACATCTAATTAGCCTAATTATCAAAAAGAATCCAGAATCTTGTCCATTTTTTAATTTTATACAAAATTTTTAAATTTTTTAATTTAAATACAATTATATTCAAGGAAAAAAATCAAAATTAGAATTAAAAATAATATTATTATTGATAATTGAAATAAAATAATATATATTTTTTATCTCTAAATTCTCTGGTGAAAAAAAAAACTCTGTCAATATCTTTCTATTTCTATTCCTCCATGGTTACTTATATTTTTCATCTCTAAATTCTCTGTTGAAAAAAAAAAACTCTGTTAATATCTTTCTATTTATATTCCCCCATGGTTACTCTTTACATTTAATTTTATAGAGATATAATTTAGTAATAAATATATAATTTTTTAAATTAATTCATATTTAATTTTCTCCCCTCATATTATAATGTTAAAAAATTTGTTTGCCACAAAATTATATTAAATTATTATTATATTTTGTCAAATTTTATTTATTTATTTATATTTATTATATTACATACGAGGATAGTGAAATTTTATATTATAATAAAAGTTATATATTTACACACATTACATAAAGAAATTAAGTAAAATATATTTTTTATAAAATAATTGATAACAAAATTATATGATAAAATATGCGTAAACTTTTCAAAAATTTTATTATTAAAAAAAAGTGCTAAAATGATGTAGATTCATAAAAAAAATTATTGTTATTTTTTTATATATGCACACATATATAGATGAATAAATTATATATACATATATATTAATTATTGATCGCGTGATATATAAATATAATTTTTTTTTATTTGATCATAAGTATAATTAATTTTTTTTATGCTAATAATTTTTTATCATAAAGTATCAATAAATTAAACTAAATTTTTTAAAAAAAATATATAAGTGAGCAAATAATTAAAAAGTTGAAAATTTCACTCGATTTTTAAGCCATAATCATTATGTAGAAGAGATGGTTCAGTGGTTTAAGGTGTAGTATTAGAATTGCTATATGAACTTTATTTACCGAAAGTTTGAATCCTTTTTCCTATCGTTATTTAATTTTTCAATCCAATGTATCAAACCTCATAATAATAGAAGTCTTTATTCTAATATTTAAACTTTTCCTTACTATAGATTTTTTATTTTTAATTCTTACGGTACAAAAAATACTAAAAAAATAAAAAAAAATAAAAATATTCATGTCATTCTATGATATAGGAACAGGAGAAACATCCCTCAATCAAACCCCTACTCTTGGTTTTTTTTATTATATATTTCATAATAAATTCATCATAAATTAAATATAATATATTAGACTATAACATATATAATTATTTATTTTTACATAATAGATAAAAAAATTCTAATGATATTGATAAATTATTTTAAATTAAACTGTGTTGCTTATTAATTATATACAAATTTCTCATTTGTCATGCCAAAAAGAAGAATATTTGTACTACTTTAATAAAAGCGGAATAAATTATTATTGTCATAAAAAAAATATAAATATTTTTTTTAAAATCTAAACTAATTAATGTCGTATGCATTTCCTAAAAAAAAACTAATGTTGTATATATAATTTTATAAATTGAAAATTTTATATTTAGATGTTTATATTTATAAATAAAAATTTTTGAACTTTCAAAAGTTTCACTGGCTAATTATTAAAATTTTAATTATAACATTTTCTGAATCATAATTATTTATTTATTTGTCATTTGATATTTGACCTTCTCAAGTCTTTCGTTATTAAATAGGTTACTAAAATTCATATTAGCCCTTCATTTTTTTTAATCACATTTTTCATTATGTTTCCATTTGAGAATATCTTATAAAATGATATTCAACTATTTTTATAATGACAACATGTGACGTCCTATATATTTTTTTTCCTTTTTCTTAACTTTTATATAAAAATAGATATATTCTGAAAATAATTATTATATTTTTTATCAACTTACAATTTAATTTAAAATTATGATATATAATTATTATTTTTTATTCATTACATGTAAGAGAGGAAGGAATAATTAGATTCGAATCTAAAATTTAAGCGGAAGTAACACATATTCTGACCATTAAATTAAATATTGATGATTGTTTATAATTATATTTACCAAATATTATAAATTAATTAATATTATATCACAGTATTTAATAATAATTTTTTATTTTTTTTATTTTTATTAATTAATTTATAAATTAATATTAATTAATTTGAACTCAATTGAAATCAAATTATAAAAGATATAGTGAAAACTTTACGTTAGTCTTATATATATAACATTTCATTTGAATAATTGATAATATAATTTAATAATTTATAGTATAATATAGTATTATATAGTATAATATATTTAATATTATATAATATAATATTATAAATATTATTTATTATTTCTGCAAAAATGGTATTGATTAAATGAAAGTTTTATTTGATTTGATGATATTTTATAAAGTTTTAATAAACAATGAAAATAAAAATATTTTTTATAAGTTATATATAGAATTTAAAAAACTTATCGAGAATGTATTTAAAAGATAAAAATTGTTGATTTGAAAATCCATCATTTTTAAATTATAAGATTGCCATAAAAAATCATAATATAAAATAAAAGGCAAAACAAATAAAAATTTAAATTATATTTAATATATTATAAAATCATGACAAATCATAGAGCAAATAAGGGTTTCTTTTTTTTTAAAAGGTATAAAACAAACAAGAGTTAAAGGGTAAATAAACACTTTTTTGTGATTTTTTAAAATGGAAAACTAAAAATATTATTATTTAATAATATTGTTGAATTTTAATTTAATTAATTTTTTTATTTGGATATTACTATAATTAAAATTATATATTCGAATGATATTGATTAAATTAAAAATTGAAGAAGTAAAAAATCAAAAAGTGTAATTTTTTTTAAGATGTTAGATCTCAATCTTATTATTTTTTTTTATGTTTGTTGTAAACACAAGTATATTTTTTTTCACTACGTGGGAAGAATAAATGAGGATTCTGTCCTTGAAAAATATTAAAAAAAAAATTTTAAAAAAAAAGAGCAAGTGGTTTTGGTTTGAAATTTGTAAAACAGTAAACTTTAAATTAATGATTAGATTAATGATCAAGTTTAAAACTTGGAATTCTAACTTATGAAAATTAAAATTTAATGAAAATAATTAGCATGAACACGGAAAGAACATTTTTTTTAAAACGTTAAGGTTTGTGTATTTCACTCCATTATTAATGTTTTCTTCTGATTCATGTGGATTATTTGAGATATGAAAAAAATATACTCATCAAAAATTTTAAAAGTCTATATTTTCATCTCACCATATAGATTTATTGTTTATGTTAGGATGTCAATAGATTTGTATAATTGAATTCAAAAATAGTCACAAAATTATAAAAAGTAATATTTTATTTCAACTGAAAAAGAAATCTTTTAGGCCAAATAACAACGGTTGTTAATGTAATATTTAAAAATAAGGTCAATTCACTAGAAATACTCTTAAATTTTTTAATAAATTACCTTTCAAAAAAATTAATAAATTAATTCACAATTATATCTTAATTATTTTCAAATTAAGAGTATTAATAACTAATTTTAAAAAAATAAAGACAAAAAATTATACTTAATTGTTCTTGAATCCTATAAACTAGCTCAGAATCATAGGCTCATGTTCTGCAGAGATGAAAATCCCAGAAAGCATAGTTGCGGCAATTTCTCATGATATTATCAAATAAATTTCTCATTGACAAGCCAACAGATGTTGAAGTGCGCATGTTATACAAATCCAGTCGGTAATAATACCAAAACATTCACAATAATAGATCTTCAATGGTTACCCAAGTCACCTATACTGAATGTCAATTTGTGTTCACCATGAAATAAAGCCTCTGAAATTAGTTCCAAAAAAAAAAATAGAGAACCTCTGAAATTAACAATAATTTCTATACATTAGTTTTAACATACAATCTTTTTATACTTCTATTATATCCCTGCTTTGCGACAAAAAACATAGGACTTATTTACATTTTTCTTTTGTCAACATGAAGTGAGATGGTGATATATAAGTACAGCAACTGCATTCCTCGTTATCTTTTGTAATGTTTTTTTGTGTTAATTTGAACACTACTTGCTGTCACAGAAGTTCTGGTCAACCATATAAAGAAAGAAAAGCACTTCCTTGTTAAACTTATTTTGCCTTCTCTGTGCACTCCATTTTGTTATATTTATAGTACAAAACAGCCGGGCCAGTGTAAGAAACTAAACATCATACACAGGCAAGCGCTCCTCAATAGTTATCCGGCAAATAGGACATTTTTTACACTTTTCGCTGCAGACGCTGCAACACATTGAACAATATCAATAAGCATGACAAAGAAGAAAAGGGAGAAAAATGACATCGTGTTTTAAGTAAAGCATCAATACCAGCAAAGGATACGATGCCTGCAGGGAAGTAGAACCATGCTGATCTCTCGCTCAAAACAAACCCTACATAAGACTTTTTCCTGAACAGCATATAGAAACGTTGTTTAGAGATCAATGTTGGCATTATAGAGGAAATCAGTATCACAGTCGACGTCTTCACTGGTCATATCTTAAAGTCTACAACAACAGAAACATCCATTCCAGAGTTAATAATGCATGAATTTTATCGTAACTTACTCGAAAAAAAAAAAAAGGTTCCTCAAACAATGTCCACTTTACTCATACATTTTGACACTATCACCACCTCCAACATAATCAATCATATTTCCAGTAATTATACAAATACTACAGCAAGATTATTGTCAAGTCCATAAATTGCTCTTTTCAGACAAGAAAAATATATATCATGTCTGTGCATGCGTGCTCATATATACATGTACAAAGTAGTTCTCATTTGTCCAAGAACGAAAGAAATATGCAATCCCTGAAGTCAGCTAAGGAAAACATATTATTTTAAATAGGATAAACACCTAAAAAAGATCCCAAACTCCCAAACTTTTTTGAATTTTTTCCTTTTATTTTTTGTTTTTAATGAAGAAGTATTAAAACTCTGCAAGAATGCTAGCCTTCTATCAAATTCTTATCAACTGAAATCAGAACTCGTTGAGCTAACACCTTAGTTCTACAAAGTTGATATTTCAATCGACTAAAACAAATAAAAACATTCAATTTGGCTTAAGAAAATGCCTGACTTGGTTCAGAGCCAATTCTATCAGAATGAGATAATCAAGAATGGTCACAATTGATTTGGGGCAAAATTATAATATAAAAATGGCAACTTCCAGTGTTAAATCACCCAAATATGATCAGAGACTAACATTGCAAGCAGTTGCAAAGTTACCTTCACATTAATATCGTGTAGAATTGTTTTGAGAGTTTACTCCTAAATAGTAACATCTAGGTTGATGATTCCACCTCAACAAAACAAGCCCAAATAAAGCCTAAGAAAAGTAAAAAACTATTGAGAAGAAATGGTAAAACTGATCTATTTTATCAAGAATATGCCAAAATTCAGAATTGAGATTGGCATAAACTTAACATTAAGCAAATTAATAAATTCATGAAAACCCCAAAAAATAAGATGCAAATAGTTGGCAATTTAAACTTGAATTCCCAAGTTAAATGGGAATCAAAACTGATTCACAGGTAAGGATCATGTCATAGAAAATTAAGTGCATTCAAAGCCAATGAAGAAGGTGCTAGTCAAACACAGATAACAGCAATTTAACAGTGTGACACTTCTTACAACCATAAAAGACATGCGTATAAATAATGGAAGCTGTTCATTCAGACCACATAGCCTTAATATGAAACATTAACACATTGAATGGGGAAAACTGAAACTGCTGATCATAAAGGAAATATTACATTTTGAAGTCTTTCAAACTCCTGCTGGCTATATTTGGTGATTTCCGTTTGTTCACCAAGAGCTGCTTGAAGTCTCCAGACCTAAGAAGAAATCATAAAATATAAATACAGCAAAAAAAGTACCATCAACACCGTTGTAACTGGCTAATAAACACACATTAACGGGTTAAAGAAAGAAGTAGCACCTAAAACCAGAGAAAGAGAGAAAAATGACGAAACCTTACAACAAATAAGATGAAAAGGGGACACTGTATAAAATAAATCACCTCCTCAGCGAGATCCTTCTTAGGCATTTTCTTCACTATCTCGGGTGGATAACCACAGAAAGTGTTATATCTGTGCATATTGAGGAATGAATGTACAAAGATCAGCAGATGTAAACTCATGAAATCTTCAGAGAATAAACACGCAAGTCAACAGTGGGACAACTAACTGCTGCTCCATAGGAAGTAGAGAGAATGAAAGACACAGAGAAACAGCAAAATATTTACAAAATTGCATATCTTTTATGAAATGAGCATAGATGTCAACAAACAACAAAAAATGTTGCTTTCTACTAGACAAAAATATAATACATTTTGTGTACCAATCAAATGACGCTTTATTAAGTTCCCAATTCAATTTGTTTTCCCCAATATATAATTTTGTGATTATTTATAATTCCTTGGTTAAAAAACAAAAGAAAACAGATTTCAAATCCTAGTCTTAACCTTTGAAGCTTTTAAGTGAATTTCCAGTTTTCAAGGTCTTGCTTCTATGGTTATGTCCTCATCTTTCTTTACCCTCACTGAAGAATATGTTATCATAAAATAACATGCACAATAATGAAATAATGGGTTATGCAATTGTTAAATCCATTATGTACTCACCCAAAACCTCCTCCGCAGTAAAGACGGGCCTGCTCCTCTTGGCTTCCCTCATCAATTGACCACCAGCCCAGTAGCCTGTTTTAACATATTGGAAAATCAACTAAGATCACATTTTGGACTGTTTGAATTACACTAAAGCATCATGTTATCTCAGTGGGAATATGATACTGCCATAAAGATTCAGCTTTTGAGGAAGACAAAAAGTCATTACCTGGAACCATGATGCAAGAACCCCAAGCAGTCATGAGCTCTTGAAGAAAATCTAAAATAGATTCCTGTGCCAGCTTCGCTCCTTAATAAAAGCACAAGCTTCTCTACCAACTTTGATGCAGCAAATAGCATGCCAGCACCTTGAAATAGGAAAAGGGGAGAGAAAAGAATTGGAAGTGGGATATTCCTAGCTCCTGCTGGTATTCCCTGATTTTCAAAAGTTACTATATATCTGTTAATAAGACAATACCAATCAGTATTCACAACCAGAAATCCATTATACATACCTCTAAATGCATGCAAAGGAGGACTTGAAAACCAATTAATGGAATTTTCATAATATGACCACCAATGTCTTGCAGACCACACATTCTATCTCCAAATCGATTTTCCTCTGGAGATACTACTAAACCACTGTTCCAGTCAAGGTACCCAATGGCTGTAGAAGATGAACTGACTACCCTTGTCTGCAAATTTCGATGAATCACTGGATTTGACCACTTTGTACAAACGAGAAAGGCAAAGCACTCTGCAATACTGCAGAAAGAATGTCCACATTTATCACAATTTTGATGCATTAATACCTTGATAAAACTGTCAGGTTGCTCTACCCTATTCGAAGCAATAAGATGATGCAATTCAAAAGGAAGGATAAATGACACTACCCAAAATTTATGAACAATTCCCACCAGCCTAAAGCACCTACATCACCTGCAATATATTCAGAATCAGATTAAAAAAAAGGGTCATTATTTGGATAGAAGTCATCATGTTTATAACAAATTTGATCAGCCTAATTATATTACAGGAGTAAGCTATTTCATCATGGTGCTGACAAAAACAAAAAGAGATAATCACAGAACCAGTTACCAATTCCAGGACTATACAGGACTTTACCTTTCTGTTATATTTGAAAGTATTTATACAAGATAGGAAAAGGCATCACAATGCTACTCCGAGTATACCTAACTAGTATCTATAGTATATAATTGGTTGAAAATCAAAGAAATGATCCTAAACATTACATAATTTTATTCCACTTCTTTTTAAAGGGGAAACAAAAAGCATATCAGAGGAAGAGCAGCATCTTATGAAGACTGCCAAGGCTTATACAAATCTGTGCACAATGTATTCAAAAGCTCTGCAAATGATGAGTTCATAAGCAAATTACCAAAGATACATGACCTGACTAAACATCTAAAGTAACTTGCATATAATTGAACTGAACGACAAAAGCTTGTCTGCTGACTTTATTTGGGATTAATTTCAGTTGTTGTCTCTCAACTTTCTAGTAAAATACATAATCAGTATTTTAATTTCAACTTGTAACATCAAAATCCTCATATTTTTGTAGAACTGATGTCTAATTTCAACCAGTTTCAAGTTGTTAAATTAACTTGGACCTCGGCCAAGACAGTTTGCATATATTTTCTAAACGAAAACTGTGCCACCTAAGCATAGTTTCTCGGCCAGGTGCAAGGTCAATATTTCATCTAAAATTTGGCTCAAGCTAGTCATTAGCAGCATTAGTGTTATTACAATTAAAAAATATAAGCATTTTTCCATTATGCTTAAAATATAAGGAGATCTATACTGTAAATTGAAATTGGGAGACCATAATATGCATTAGCGATAAATAAGAAGTGAAATTAACCCCTCGATTTAAGATTCAGTTTATCAAGATAGATGATTCAATAGCAAAAGATATAATATTTCCATGATAGAAAATCTGCACTACACTTCAATCCACATATGACTACTGACATTCATGCAGAGGAGGTTTCCAGTTACAGGGTGTATATATAGATATATGTATACACAGAGTTCAAAAGAGAAAATCCATTAACAGTCATCACTCACAATTTCAAATAAAACATTGCAAACTAAAATCTCTTTGAGTTGCAGTCCAGCTATAGTTTCCTAACATCTTCAAATGGGTGCATTACTTGAGGATTACAAAAACTGACACATAATTGGTTCCATTTTGGATGATTGGTTCTGGAATCACACATGATCACTCACAATTTGAAATAAATCGTCGTAAACTAAAATATCTTTGAGTTGCAGTGAAGCTATAGTTTCCTAACATCTTCAAGTGGGTGCACTATTTGAGGATTACAAAAATTGACACATAATTGGTTCCATGTTGGATGGTTGGATCTGGAATCACACATGAAATGAGGCAACCTTTCACCACTTTAGAAACCACTGAAGAATAGGGAAACCATCCCAAATTTAATTAATCACTATTACCAAAAATAGGAATGATGTGAATGGACTCCAAGAAACACAAATAAATCAACAATTAAAAGCTGGCTTTGCGTGGAAATTGAATCACTCAATCTTAGCCAGCCCAAAGTTCTGCAAACAGGAAGTATCATGGCAACAGACACACATCCAGATATTCACTTACTGGGATACACAGATACACTAGAACAGCTATGTATCTACATAAAACTTATTAGCGAAGATGGAGAAAAAACAATTGTTTTAAAAAAGGTCTGTAACCAACAAATGAAAAAAAAAGAAGATCGAATATAGAAATTTCAAAATTAGTTATGTATGAAAGAATGACTGCATGAAAGCTGACATGTAGTCATTGCACTACATCTCCAACAAATATTTACTGCAACTGCAGCAACACTAGCTTAATTTTCTCTCGGAATAAGTATCAACAGATGAAAAACAATGGAAATTGAATTTCTTGAGATAGAGACCCAAAGTACAGGTTTACTGCAGATTGCAATTTTTGCAAGAAAGATTACACTTCAGTAACTTCTGTTTACCAAGTGAAAAACCTGGTTCAAGAAAAATTCAGTACATTGCATGATACATCTAAGAGAATTTCAACCAAACCTATTTATTAGATGCTTTTCTAAATAGCGTTGGGCCCTGACGATTTGATGCCAACCAATGGCATCACTCCCTGAAAATTCTGTGATCTTCTATTGCCCCAACGGAAGAAGAAAATTCCCAATCCACCCCAAATGAGAAAGCCACATTTTGATTCCATTTCACAAATACATCTACATCAGCCTTAACTTTTCAAGGAATCCACAGTGGGTGTTCTTAAGCTACGAGTTTAACTCAAACAAAAGAAAAAAAAAGAAGGTTTCGAGAAAAAATATTTGAACGAAGCAAAAAAGATGAGAGAAAGACAGCCAATTTGACATGAAGCACACTAGGATAAATGACACACCAAAAGTTTCAGCCTATTAGATGTAATTGCACTTGAGAATTAAGAGAAGTTAGGGGAATTACCACATAGCTTTAGAAGCGTGAAGACTGTGGCAGCCACAAAGAAGACCATAGATATGGCAACCCAGAAATGCTGCAAAAAGAATAGATGGGAATGTCACTTAAATTCAACGCCCCATATTCTTAACAAATTCACATCCTAGCTTGCATTTTCAAATTGAAAACTAACATATTTCAAAATACCAAGTCTGCAATTATGGTACCAGAATCTCATAGATTGTACCATAAATATGCTAAAAGTTTGCTCAAACTTTTGAGGCATTGTATCATCAACAGAGGATTTAACATGAAATAGCCCTTCCAAAATTATTCCAAAAATTGGATGGGCACATGATAACCCTCCCAGAATTATTTCAAAAATTGGATGCACACAACAAATGTGTCATCTGCCCATAAAATGGGAGAGAACAAAGCAATATCCAATCACTATGATGTCCACACCACAAGCCAAATCCTATATATATGGTACAGGAAATTATTTCCATACAGTGCTAATCGAAATTGTTAACTGAGAGCAAATTACAAGGCTTTAATAAAAAGAAATCACTAAAATACACCTGAACCTTCCGATCGATGTACTGTATTTAAAATGACTCAAGTTTTACACAAATTTTTTCCAGTAGTTCAACTATTGAAAACCCCAGATCCATTTGCACCCTTATGAGTACAAGTACAGATATGGACTAGAATTTGGAGCCAAATCCATTAATTTCCCTGAGTGCAAACAAAAATCCCAATGTGATAAGCATTCGTATATCAAAGCATTGTTGGAACTCCATTCACTCTTTTTCATAGGATTGACAGAGATTGGGCACAAATGACAATCACCTACTTGGAACAACAACAAATTTTATTGACCAACCTATACTTGAGTATTAGGTTCAGTGACCAATAGGTGATATACCATGAGTGCATATCAACTCTTACCAACCAAGTTTGATTTGGAATGTAAGCAACTTATAATTAGATGGGGCTGCAGAGAGAGTGAAGGTTGTAACACAGTAGGCCAAAAAGCCAAAAGAAGTGTGCATCACGTCATACACCCAGGATCTCTCCATTATATACCAATGTGCAAAGTAGGATATGAAAAATTTGCCCCATCAGGATTTTTAAATAATGGTATCAGTATCAAACCCAGTAAGGTATAGGCTGAAGTAGTCAAAGTGTGATGGTATCAGGCAACGCCCCATGAATAAGTTAGCAAAATGACTGAAATTCATAGTTTAATAAATATTTAACTAAATGTACAGATACTACTCTCAATGCATATATAATAGTCTTTTTTTTAAAGCATATAATAGCTGTTTATAAGAAGACATCATGATTTCCCAGCTATATTTGGCATTCCTACACATAAATCTTGAAATAAAAATACCTTCTTAGCATTGCAATAACAATATCTACAATTGATTATCAAGCTCTAATTATAAATTAAGATATTAATGAAAAATTTTAAGGAACTTTTTACAGAATTCGTGCCTTTATATGAATGGCTAGCAGCTGGGATGTCAGCGACAAACCAAATAGAAACTTAAAAGAAAGACCAATAGATCATGCATGAATTGCTAGTAGCTGGGCTAGCAGTAATAAACCAAATAAAGGCTTAAAGATAAGCCCATTATAAAAGGAGGAGAAAAAACAATTAGACAGTACTAGGGGTGAAAAAAGAAAGGTCTCCAGCTAGCCCTATCCCCCAGCCCAAGGTATGTCTGTCTTGGTCTAGGTCTCTTTCCTTCCTAAACTTCTTTTTTCTTTCATTTTTTTCCATGACAAAATGATCAGTATTTGTAACCAAAAAATTGATCCTTTACTTAACAAGCTATTCTACCCATTAGGCCCTGGCCTTCTAGCTAGGAGAGCATACAAGATAAACAAAACTTCGATGCCATTTATAACACAACAAAGATATCATGCCAAAATGCTAGTTGTCTCTGTTTTGAACTAGTTGTCTATGTTTTGAAGTCATTAAGCCTAACAAATATAGTGAGGTTCTCCCTACTGTACTTCATATTGTACATTGGGCAAGAAAGAAGGTAGGATCTAGAAGATAGAGACAACACATTCACACGCAAATACGCATAGAACACAAATTTGTAAACTATGAAACATACATACAACATATAATGCATGATATTTGATCAAAGATATAACAAGATGCAGATCACTCATTCGGCCCCAAAATTTTGAGCCTATAAACACCAAAAGCAAGTGAAACTCACTCTGGACCAAAAGCAAAATATTTATATGAATTTTTACCATCCATTTTTTATTATTTGATTTCAATTTATATTCCTATTCAAATTATATTTCTCAAGCTAATTTATCTCGTGGTAATTTTCGTATGTTACCGTAGACAAATAAATCACAGAAGTTGTAATACCAATAAAAATCAATTGGTTAAAAATTAGAAATATTTTTTTGTTATTTATTATTTATTAGCCTAACTCAGCCCAGCCAGTTGATAGGCCTACTTGAGAACAGCTCAAGCTACATCTTGCTGTAACTAAGCCAAACCTAAGAAGATAGATGCAAATCATTCCTCCTATCTAATTTTTTTTGTTATTTGTTATTTATTAGCCTAACTCAGCCCAGCAGTTGATAGGCCTACTTGAGAACAGCTCAAGCTACATCCTCCTGTAACCAAGCCAAACCTAAGAAGATAGCTGCAAATCATTCCTACTATCTAATTACTACATAATATCATACAGTAAACTATTCCATAAAATTGAATAAATATAATAATATCATTAAGAAAAATTTGACACTTTATTTTCTTTAAACATGTCAACTAAGCCAAGAAGTTTGAACTGTTCCAAACTTTTGGACTCCTATTAAGAAAACAAATACGCAACTTTTTCTGGTTTTTTACTTTCCCATTTTTTTTGAGGGGATATTAGGAGGGAAAGAAATAAGCCTAAAAACAATTACCAGAGAATTAAAAGCCATGAAAAAACACTAATTGTTTGAACAGCTCTTCAAGTTAATAGAACTCACAGGTAATGTCTCCCATATTGCTTCGCCACTCATGCTTTCTTCTTCTCCTGGCATTAAAGCCCTCCACATTCTGCAAAGTAAATGCAAATTAGTTATAGCAGCAGATGACAGTTAATCACTATTTCAGAAAAAGATAAAGGCATGGTCAGAGTAAAGGTAAAGAAAAGAAGGTCAATTGATGTTTCAAGGGCTCAATGGAGAAGCACTGATTCTACCAAAAGGCCCCAAATGAAAGACTAGCATCAGCGTACCATGCTTCATATACAGAATTTCCAACTTCAAACAAAATGTATGCATGATATCCATCCTGAGCATTAGTTTTATATTAGTGAAGTGCAGATTTTGAAACACTGAAAATTTGAATACAGCATGTTGCCATATTTTGGTGAAGAATGTGAGAGAGCAAGAGGCAGAGTTTTTTTTTTATTACTAGCTGAAAAATGCTAAGCATCTTTCATGCATACAGGTGGTATTAATATTCCTAGATGGTCTAAAGAGTTTGAATCATTTGAAGCAGAAGACCCAAATATAAAAGACAAGCTAGGGCATGATATGAGCAGAGTGAGCTAAATTAACCCATAAATCAACATATTGGGATTCTAACTGGTTCAGCAAAAATTGAAGGAAACATCACAAGTCAGAATAGTATCTTGCTTAACGTTGTCTATGAATTGGGAGTTAAATATGTTAAATGAGAACGTAATACCCTGTTGATCAAAACACTTTGTTACAATAAGCACTAGCAGGTAATATCTAGCAGTATATTATATTCAATAGGGAAAAATATTATGCTGAACTAATGAATGCTAAAGAAACTACCTGAAATTGTCAATTAGAATAATTATTTCAAACGCCAACAATGGAATAAAGACGATCTTCAAATTTACAGCTGCAATACCATGAACTACAAAAGAAGACAAGGTATTGAGTAATCTTGAAGAGCTGATCACTAGCACATAATAACTGGGAGAATCTAGGTGACCAATCCTCAACAACATAAAATAGGATCAGAGTCTTTGCTATATACCGTAAACACTCTCAAGATAAATACAAAGAAGCAGTTCAAATGCAATAAGCAATGGTGTTGCCACGACTGCATGGCATGGTGCCCACTGTCCAAGAAAGAGAACCTCAATAGTGCATATTCTGAAAATAACCTCAATATTGCACATTATGAAAATAGTATCATGGATTTGAAAATTTCATGTGCGCATCAATTAAAAATGGCAAGCTTGTAGAGAGATATGTGTTTTACCAAAACGCATTGAAAAGCAAAAAAATAAAAGATAGAAAGTTTATATAAATTTATCCATATCACTAAGAAGCTTATTGACATACATGACGATTCTGTGGAACTGATGGAGCAGGTAATGAAAATCTTCCTCGAGCAGCAACTCCATGGAACAACCAGAGAGGAAAGAATATTAACCTAAAAATTGAAGTCAAAACATTAACTAAATGAGTTCATAATTGTGTGCTTCCAACTAACAAAATCTTATAAAATTTAACATCTAAATCACAAATTCACAACACTAGGAAGAATGATCTCATCCAACTTATATCTTATAAAAATATTTATAATTACTAAAGAATAAATGACAGTTATTTGAAATATTTGGCAATTGAGGAAGATTCACTGTCTTTCATAACCTATCTAAATTCACCTAATTCCATTTAATTATCTTAGCTTATTTCTTCTCTGCTAAAACCTCTTTCAGTATACAAAAATAGATGTAATTCCAAAGTTATCATAACTAGTTAATCAAATGATAAGTAATCCAACCATCTATCCTTGCCTTTGACTCCTATAAATTGACTCCTGCAAATCATCATGGCATTATTTCAAAGCAAATGACATCTTCAACTCCATCCTTTCCAACTCAACTCAATTATGCCCACCATATGAAAAAACTTGTCAAAACAACACCAGAAGAACTTGCTGAATTTATCAAAAGCGCACCAGGCGCTTGCCTAGGCGCAAAAGCCAGACGCAAATGACCTTTAGTGCTTTTAGAAGTCCAAAGCCAGGCGCCTTTAGTCAGGTGATGGCTTTTTGCACCTAAGCGGCGCTTTTTAGAAAAAGCAAGAAGCGCAAAAGCGCCAAGTGTATTTTTTTTTTTAAATAAACGTAGTAAAATTTTTTTTCTTATTAATAGCTTATGTTTTAGTAATTAGTTATTTTAGAAAATTAAAAGTTTAAATTCTTCTAAGAAATTTGAAGTCTTTTAGGAAATCTAAAAGTCTTTCGGGTTTTTTAATTTCATTCACAATAAAAAAGCTTATCAAAATAGAAAACTAATACAACAAACAAAATTCAAAAATCAAAATCAAATTGATAGAAAACTAGTATGTTACTTGTTTAATTTTTGCTATCTTTCACTTTTTAGTAATTTTTTTTAATGTTAAATTAATATAACTTTCAATATATTTTACTTTAAAGATGTATTATATGTTACTAATAGTAATTAGTATTTACAAAAACTTTGCGCTTTACTTTACTCAGGTCATCACTTGTTTTGTGCCTTGCACCTAAGGCCATAAAAGGATGTATCGCCTTAGTTGCGCCTAGTGCTTTTAACTACCTTGATACAATCAACAAAATAAAAGGACCGCACCACAGAGATGACGAAGCATCATTTGAAGTGTTGCTCTTAAGTTGCATTGGAAAACACTCACACTACTCTCGCACTATTATGCAATAAATACAAGCAAATACACTGCCCTTAGAAGAACAATAACAACCATCGGAGCAGTTAATTTCAAAACATTTTCAGCCCCCAATTTCATCGGAAAAAGCAAGCTCAACCCTTTCAATACTGATACTAAACGTCTCAAGTCATGTGTTATCTTTTTCAATAAATAGGTATTTTAGGTGTCATGGGAGCATTATTATATGCACAGTTAGTTAAATTCTTGACAAACTATGAATTTGGTTCATTTCCCTTTCAATTAAAAAAATCATGAAATCAACAGCAGTTACTATTATGTTTTGGCTGAGTGATAAGTTGATCTTAACCCAAAGTAAAGCAACCCAAAACTATAAGTGTCATCTTGATGTAACCTACTCAATACAGGTAATGACTGTAGACAATTTCAACATTTGCGAGACAACCTTCTAGCTTTAAAATCAATTAGAAATTGGAAATTGAAAGACACTGTAATAAGGGCTAATTATGTCAATCTCTAGATGAGTTCCTAACCCCTTTTGTATGCTCCATTGTTTGATATATTCTTGTTGGGAAAATCGCTATTTTCCCGCCCCTCGGACCGTCTTTAAGCAGGAATAAATGAGAAAATAAAATAACAATTGAGAAATTAAAGAGAATAAAACACAATGATTTAACGTGGAAAACTCCCGAATGGAGAAAAACCACGGTCGTTGTCTAACGACAACCAAGAAAAATATTCACTATGCGGCAAATTGTTACAACCACAAATTACAAAATATTTTTCTAACCGACACCCACAAAACAACCCCCAAATATTTATACTCCAAGGAACTCCAAGAGATTGATTCTCTAATTCCTAATATAAACTATTTGGTATTTAACCTATAGCTCTCCTTAAGCTATATTTTGTGTTTGCTTGGTGTATTTACAAATGGAGAGAATGAGCCTATTTATAGGCTTCAAATGCAAATAAATTGTCAAACTAAATTAGGTGAAAATTAGGCTAAATTAGGCACCTCCCATTTTCACCTCACATTTTTGACAATTTCTTCATTGTTAGGCACCTTGCATTTTTTACTTTCTTTATTTTTATTTTTCAATTTTGGTGTGCTACCACCAACAATCTCCACCTTGAAAAATAAAAACACAACATTGTCTGTTACCGACAATTATAATTCTTAACGTCAAGAATTAACATACTCCACCATAAAAGAGTATCGCCACTTGGAATTATTTCGTCAACTCCAAGAATTTTCAATCGGCCATGTCGGATCCCGCTAATAGTTTATGGTGCAACCCTCCTGTTGACTTTTCCAAGAGTTCATTAGCCATCGACATCATTTTTCCACCACATGCTTTGCATCAACTATCAACCAATGTCGCACGCATTTCTGTGGACCAGCTACCAATAATCCGTCCTCTTCCATGGCATCTCAATGGGTAGCAATCATGCCATGAGGACACACTTCTCTCAACTACAGAGAAAACTCATCATCTCCTTCGCCACAGGAGATCACATTGGCAGCAACAACGTTAGAGCTTCTAGCCGAATCAGCTCCACCGCTCTGGCAATCCTTCCTCACGTGTCCAGTTTGACCACACCCCCAGCAGACAACTTTCCTCTTTCCGGAGCCTTTATTCTTTTTCCTGATACCGACAGATAAAGCTGAATTCTCATAAGATTTATATTCCATTTCATTCAGTCTTCTCTCCTCAGTAATGAGCTTACTAACCACATCCGCATACACCACTTCCTTACTACCATATTTCAGAACAGGCTTCATGTGCTCATATGTTGAAGGAAGTGACAGGATGAGCCGGAGAGCTTTATCTTCATCTTCGGTTTTCACTCCAAGAGTTTCCAATTCAGAGATGATACCGTTGAGGACACTCAGGTGATCGGACAGCTTTGTACCTTCCGCCATTTTCAACGTATGAAATTGCTCCTTCAAATATAACATGTTGGATATATTTTTTCCCTGATACAATTCTTCCAGTTTCTCCCACAACTCCTTTGTCGTGGACAATCCAAGCACATTAGCAAGAACATTTTTTGCTAAACACATGCGAATTTGACTTGCCGCCTTGATATCCAGCTCCTCCCATTCTTCGTCACTAATCTTGGATTTTTCCGAGTCTCCACTACCACCGCCTTTTCCTGAATTTCTTCCGCTGACTAGTTTACCCTGCAAAACCTTATGTAGTCCAGACTGTATCAACACGTCTTTGACTTGCACTTGCCACAGTGCAAAATTCATTCTCCCATCAAATTTCTCAATCTCGCATCTCATTGTCGACATGCTTACTTTGTGCTTAATAAAGGACCAGAAATAAATATTACACCAGGTAAATTCCCAGGTAAGAGGAGGAGTCACAATGGTCTCACTTAAAATCCACTTGCCTTAGACTAAATTCGTGTCGTTTGACAGAATTTACCTCGACATGTAATTCTTTATCTCACCACCAATACTCAAGCACACCAAAGCAAAACGGCTCCACCTTTTCCAAAGCTCCACCAGCTCCAAAGGCTCCACCAGCTTAAAAACAAAAATAATTTTTTTTTAACAAAAATCTTTTCTGATGTGGAAGATCAGACCAAGCTGCAACCACAGAGCATACTAAGATTTTTGACAAAAATTATAACACCTAAGCTCTGATACCACTTGTTGGGAAAATCGCTATTTTCCCGCCCCTCGGACCGTCTTTAAGCAGGAAAAAATGAGAAAATAAAATAACAATTGAGAAATTAAAGAGAATAAAACACAATGATTTAACGTGGAAAACTCCCGAATGGAGAAAAACCACGGTCGTTGTCTAACGACAACCAAGAAAAATATTCACTATGCGGCAAATTGTTACAACCACAAATTACAAAATATTTTTCTAACCGACACCCACAAAACAACCCCCAAATATTTATACTCCAAGGAACTCCAAGAGATTGATTCTCTAATTCCTAATATAAACTATTTGGTATTTAACCTATAGCTCTCCTTAAGCTATATTTTGTGTTTGCTTGGTGTATTTACAAATGGAGAGAATGAGCCTATTTATAGGCTTCAAATGCAAATAAATTGTCAAACTAAATTAGGTGAAAATTAGGCTAAATTAGGCACCTCCCATTTTCACCTCACATTTTTGACAATTTCTTCATTGTTAGGCACCTTGCATTTTTTACTTTCTTTATTTTTATTTTTCAATTTTGGTGTGCTACCACCAACAATCTCCACCTTGAAAAATAAAAACACAACATTGTCTGTTACCGACAATTATAATTCTTAACGTCAAGAATTAACATACTCCACCATAAAAGAGTATCGCCACTTGGAATTATTTCGTCAACTCCAAGAATTTTCAATCGGCCATGTCGGATCCCGCTAATAGTTTATGGTGCAACCCTCCTGTTGACTTTTCCAAGAGTTCATTAGCCATCGACATCATTTTTCCACCACATGCTTTGCATCAACTATCAACCAATGTCGCACGCATTTCTGTGGACCAGCTACCAATAATCCGTCCTCTTCCATGGCATCTCAATGGGTAGCAATCATGCCATGAGGACACACTTCTCTCAACTACAGAGAAAACTCATCATCTCCTTCGCCACAGGAGATCACATTGGCAGCAACAACGTTAGAGCTTCTAGCCGAATCAGCTCCACCGCTCTGGCAATCCTTCCTCACGTGTCCAGTTTGACCACACCCCCAGCAGACAACTTTCCTCTTTCCGGAGCCTTTATTCTTTTTCCTGATACCGACAGATAAAGCTGAATTCTCATAAGATTTATATTCCATTTCATTCAGTCTTCTCTCCTCAGTAATGAGCTTACTAACCACATCCGCATACACCACTTCCTTACTACCATATTTCAGAACAGGCTTCATGTGCTCATATGTTGAAGGAAGTGACAGGATGAGCCGGAGAGCTTTATCTTCATCTTCGGTTTTCACTCCAAGAGTTTCCAATTCAGAGATGATACCGTTGAGGACACTCAGGTGATCGGACAGCTTTGTACCTTCCGCCATTTTCAACGTATGAAATTGCTCCTTCAAATATAACATGTTGGATATATTTTTTCCCTGATACAATTCTTCCAGTTTCTCCCACAACTCCTTTGTCGTGGACAATCCAAGCACATTAGCAAGAACATTTTTTGCTAAACACATGCGAATTTGACTTGCCGCCTTGATATCCAGCTCCTCCCATTCTTCGTCACTAATCTTGGATTTTTCCGAGTCTCCACTACCACCGCCTTTTCCTGAATTTCTTCCGCTGACTAGTTTACCCTGCAAAACCTTATGTAGTCCAGACTGTATCAACACGTCTTTGACTTGCACTTGCCACAGTGCAAAATTCATTCTCCCATCAAATTTCTCAATCTCGCATCTCATTGTCGACATGCTTACTTTGTGCTTAATAAAGGACCAGAAATAAATATTACACCAGGTAAATTCCCAGGTAAGAGGAGGAGTCACAATGGTCTCACTTAAAATCCACTTGCCTTAGACTAAATTCGTGTCGTTTGACAGAATTTACCTCGACATGTAATTCTTTATCTCACCACCAATACTCAAGCACACCAAAGCAAAACGGCTCCACCTTTTCCAAAGCTCCACCAGCTCCAAAGGCTCCACCAGCTTAAAAACAAAAATAATTTTTTTTTAACAAAAATCTTTTCTGATGTGGAAGATCAGACCAAGCTGCAACCACAGAGCATACTAAGATTTTTGACAAAAATTATAACACCTAAGCTCTGATACCACTTGTTGGGAAAATCGCTATTTTCCCGCCCCTCGGACCGTCTTTAAGCAGGAAAAAATGAGAAAATAAAATAACAATTGAGAAATTAAAGAGAATAAAACACAATGATTTAACGTGGAAAACTCCCGAATGGAGAAAAACCACGGTCGTTGTCTAACGACAACCAAGAAAAATATTCACTATGCGGCAAATTGTTACAACCACAAATTACAAAATATTTTTCTAACCGACACCCACAAAACAACCCCCAAATATTTATACTCCAAGGAACTCCAAGAGATTGATTCTCTAATTCCTAATATAAACTATTTGGTATTTAACCTATAGCTCTCCTTAAGCTATATTTTGTGTTTGCTTGGTGTATTTACAAATGGAGAGAATGAGCCTATTTATAGGCTTCAAATGCAAATAAATTGTCAAACTAAATTAGGTGAAAATTAGGCTAAATTAGGCACCTCCCATTTTCACCTCACATTTTTGACAATTTCTTCATTGTTAGGCACCTTGCATTTTTTACTTTCTTTATTTTTATTTTTCAATTTTGGTGTGCTACCACCAACAATTCTGCAGTGTATCGTTTAATTTTCTATCATTTCTTCTTTCCAATATCTACGCCAAACTTCTCTACCTTGCTTTAAAAATATAATTTTTTTCAAAGAAATATGAAATCATCAGCCCGTCTACCTTCTGTCCAAACAAAACCAATAAATAAGAGCTCATTGTTTCACTCATCATCCCCACCACCTCAACATCCTTCCTTTGTCTTCTTGATAGTCATAAAAGCATCACAAATGCATAAGTGAGAACTACCTTTCTTGGAAGCTTACTCCTAATAACATAGTGTTGTAAACATGACCTCATCTCCCACCCAATAATGCTGGTAAATAAATGCTTCATATTTCCACTAGTTTTATTGGCTATAAATCTCATTCACTAGCTCTTGCACCTCATAAGAGTATATCTAAGAGCAGCAGTTCCTTCAAATACTTGCGAATAAGATCATGCTGAAAAATGACCTCATAAAGAAACCTCATTTGGGCAAAAATTGACTAAGCACTTCCTCTCAAACAAGTAGCCAAAATACTATTACTTTGCCTACTTTATATCTTTCTGAATTCTTCCCCTGAGAATGACAACAATGACATTCAAGTGACATCCTGTTGCCAAATTAACCAACCATTCCATCCATTCAACTCACAAAATCCCTTTTCAAAAGAGTTGTCCATGTAGCCATCAAGCAAAAGAACCTATAACTGAATATAATTAGCAAACTGCGCCTATGATTTCCGATTAAACATTATATTCAACAAGAATTTCGTCGTGCTTCTAGTAGGTTCAGCATGCAAATTCAAACAAGTTTGCACAACCTTAGAGCCCTTCAAAGAAACAGCCCTTCCTAGTTTAGGTATAAAGCACCAGACGTTGCAAACCAAGCAAACAATTCTGCACAAGCTTAGTTTGAAAAGTAATTCCAATGTTTCCCGTCTTCAATGCAAAAAATAAATGCATCCAACTAGGAGAGTCTCTGCTATCCATTATTTCATCTTCATCCTCGTTTTCGCCATCTGCAACAACTTATCAAGCCAGTAACAATTAAATAATTACAAAATGGACCCACAACCCATTTCCAAGCGCTCTACCCTTTTGTTTCAGTTTAGAAAAGAAATATTTTCTTCTTAATCCTGGAAATAGCAATAGGTTAAAGACCCAATTGATGACTTAAAATTCAGTTGTTTTAAACTCATTCCCACAGAGAGGTCCTTTCCAACGCAAAGTCATTTCCCAGAAAACAACAGAAACTCTCCAATAGTCCCAAACATTTCAATACTTGCACATTAAAATTGGTTAAATCTAAGAAAAAATTTCAGTTAATTAAATTAAAATTCTCACGAGTTCAAACGTAAAATAAAAAAACTGACCACCAAGAGTAGGAAACGAGGTGGTCGAGCTTGAAGACAAGCAAAAGGGTGAAGAAGAAGAGAAGACTATGAGCAGCCAAGGCCTGCACGGACTTCAAAACTCTTCTCCAACTCATCATCTCCTCTTTTCGCTTCCTTTTTTACTGTTAATTAAAATCATCACAAAATTTCAAAATTAGAAAAGAAACGCAATAATTAACAAACAATTGAGTATTGAAATTGAAATCGAAAATCATCATAGCAAAAAAAAATAAAGAAGAAACAACAAACAACCTCAATTGTAATTATAATTATCAATTATAATTATGATTAAGCCCTAACAGTAACAACACCACACCAACGACACAGCTCTCTCTCTCTCTCCCTCCCTAGTCTCTAACTTCTTTATATGTAATATAAATACAAAATTAAAATAAATAAATAAAATATTCTCCCTCCCTAGTCTCCATCTTCTTTATATGTAATATAAATACAAAATTAAATTAAATTAATAAAATATTTTTTAAAATTTAAAAAAATAAAAGGATTCAGCTACAGTGGGCACCATCAGAGAAACCGTTCTCTTTCTTTTTCTCTTTCTCTTTCTCAGAGTCTGGTTTAAATTTTTAATTAATATATGGCCGTTTCGCTTTTATTGGATTTTATTCCATTTTTGTTAATAGGCCACTTATTTTATAATTAATCCTTACATTTTTATAAAAATTCGTATTGACCCCAACACTAAAAACAAAAATTATTGTCTTAGGTGTACATTCTCTAAATTAGAACAGTATACAGTTTTTAAAATTTTTATAATTAATGGAATTATTTAAGCATTTTTTTAGTTATTGTGCTTAATTTGACTTTTACCAAGTTATCTCTTGTTTAATAAAATAGAATTTCTAAAAAACCTTTCTTCTTTCCTTCTTATCTAATTTCTTGCATGACTTTTCTAAAAAATCTAATGATCTTGATATGAAATTTAAATTTTAAGTTTAATTTTAATTTCTAGCCAGATAAATTAAAGGGCGCTATTTTATTGAGACTAAGAAAATATTATATTTTAAATTATACATGACATATTCTGTTCTTGCAGTTTCCTAAGAGCTGATTCTGTACACCATAACGTATATGTCTTGATGTCCCAAGTGTTTAATAAGTATGTATAATATTAAATAATATATAAATATATATGGTGTTTTATACAATTATAAAAAAGAAAAAAAATTTGTCAATGTGTAAACAATTTAATTCATTAATTTAAATTAATGTGTTTGTATAAATAAAATGAAATGAATATTTATAAAATATGTATAGAATTACTTTTGATTTTTATTATAATTATAAAAAATTCTTAGCATGATTATAAGTTTCTAACTTATAAATAAATCATTTAGCAATTACCTACATATATATGCTAAACTTTTACATCTCGTTTATATTTAAAAGAAAGAAAAAAAATACAATACCATTTCTGGCAATTTAATTGGTTAAAATAAATTTGATTTTTTTACTTTTGAATGGAAATACAAAATTAATATAGGGGTAATTACATTGATAATCCTCAAACTCTCATCTTATTTTACTAAAATTTCTAAATTTTATTTTACAAAGATAAAAAATTTTAAACTTTTAATTTTATTCCAATTAAATTTTTGTGCCTATTTTCTAACCACCAAAGAAGATATGGTAGTCACGCATTGCCATGTAACAAAAAAAAATCTATTTAGATGTTAATAAGTTTATTTCTTTTGAATATTTTACTTTCACATTTAATTTTATAACGCATTATAAAATTATAAATAATATTATCAATCTCAAATTTTAATATTGTTAGTATAAATTATACAGTTAGCTGTTTTTTTTTCTTTTTGTCACGTGATGAAATATTATTGTCATGTTATTTTACAATAGTCAAAAAATAGTTTCAGAATTTTATTGAGATAAAATTAAAAGTTTAGAAATTTTATTTTTACAAAATTAAATTTAAGAATTTTAATTGAATAAGCAAAATTTTAAGGATCATTTATGTAATTAAGCCAATTAATATGTATCAATGTGAATAATTTATTTTAAATAAATTTTTTATCTAAATAAATCATAAATTATTATTTTTTCTTTGTTATTTTCATATCCTTGCTATTATTAGTATTTTGAGCTAGTGATATAACTGAGATATGTTAAGATTATTTGATTAATACTCCTTCCATCTCAAATTGATATACATATTTTATATTTCACAAGGATTAAAAAATTAATTATTTTTTTTATTGAAATTGTAAATTTACACATATAGTTTTTTTATTAAATCATTACTTTAATATGAGATATATTTAATCAGTAATATTAAATAAAAATATTATACAGATTTAACATGCTGATTAATTTATTAAAATAATAAATATATTATAATTTGTGATAAATAAAAAAACTAAATTTATCAATTTAAGATGGAGATAGTGCCGTTATATGAGATCTCATTGTTAAGTCATCCTAGCAAGAGAAAAGAAGAGTTTTGGCCTTCATCTTACTAAAAATGACTTAATTATATTCCATAATTTTATTTCTTCGTTATGCTACCGAAAATAGTATATATTTTTTATTTACTATACATAAATATATTTGTTTACTAAAAATTTACAAATAGTTATTATTATAGAATTATATTAATTTATATTTTATAGGTCAATTTATTTTTTACTAGTTGTGAGCTCTATTTTACATAAATTTCGATTTTTTTTCCAAATGTATCTTAATATATATAAACTTTATTATTATTATTTTAATGAATTTAAATATTATCTTTTAATAGTTTTAAATATATAATATTTAATATCTGTTTATATATTATCTGAAATTATTTCTGGTTTCATCCAAATGTATTTTACAGTGTCAAAATTCAGGCCTAAATTCTTTTTATACTAACAAAATGAATTTTTCTAAAATAAAAATTAAAAATTTCTACATATGAGAAATTAAAATTTAAAAATAAAACTCGAAAATTGCATTAAATAGTATAAAATTAAATATATATTATATATATAAGCCAGTAATAGAAGAAATGCTATATGATTGACACATCTTCAATATTTAAAAATAATGTTATTTAAAATTTCTTAATCAAAATTTTAATTAATTTTAATAATTTATATAAAATTTAAAATATAATAATTAATAAATTATATTTATGACTTTTAATATTATATTAAATAATTTTATATTAATATAATTTTAAAATATTAATTAAATAAATTATATTTGTGACTTTTAATATTCTATAAATTAATTACACGTTAATGTAATTTAATAATATTGATTAATTTATATATTTTTTTAAAAAAATTTAAAAATTAAATAATATATCTCTTAACCTTTATAATAAATTAATTATAAATTAAATAATTTATTTATAATAACTGCTAATTTATATATTTTTAGAAATTTAAAAATTAAACAATAAAATATATTATTTTTGATATTTCTAATAAATTAATTATACAATAATAATTTATTTTATTTAATTAATAATTTATTTATAATAATAAATTTATATATTTTTTTGAAATTTAAAATTTTAAATAATAAAAAATTTAACTTTTAATCTTTATAATAAATTAATTATACATTAATAATCTATATAATAATATTAATATTAATAATAATTCTAATATAAATTTATGATTATAAATACTCTCACTCATATTTTTTTTATTTAAAAAATTTATTTAAATTTAATTTTTTCTATTTTTTCTTTTTCTATAAATTTTTATAGTAAAAATATATGTAAATTTTATATTTGATCAGTGAAAGTGCTAAGTTATAAAATAAAAATATATTATTTGAATAAAACTATCATAAAAATTAAAAAAAATATTTTATTTTATATTTTTCCAATATAATTAATTATTATTTTATGTATAAATTATTTTATATTTATTTATTATTAATTATATTTTGATATTTCAATCATCAATTTTAGGAATAATTATATGCTACAACCGTTGTAGCAATAAATGCCTATAACGGACCAATGAGATTCTTACACGTAGATTAAATGATTCATTTTATTGGTCTATTATAAATATTTAATCTATATGTAAGAATCTCATTGGTCCGTTGTGGACATTTATTGCTACAACGGTTGTAGCATATAATTATTCCAATTTTAGACTCCAAACATGAAAGATGTCCTCTGTTAATTATTATGTTGTGTTATATTTCAGTTGTTTGTTGGAATTCCTTTTTTGTCTCCACAAATAATAGGACAAGCCAAGAAATTTCCTTCACAGCAGCTCCGCACTAAAGTAAAAAATATATTCCACAACGACCGATACTACTGTAACTAATTCTAAGATGTGAAGACATGGCCTTTTCTTATTGGCCATTGGCTGAGTTTTTTATCTGGAACTTAATATCAGGTGATAATTACCTTTGCTCTGCAGCTGAAAATCTAAAGCACTTTTGCATTTCAAACCACAAATAATAAAAGAATAATAAAATTATTTGAAATTCCTTGAAAAAAATAAAATTATTTGACATTATATTTGAAGCCAAAATTCCTTCATAGAAAAACATTCCTTTCATTGAACAAACAAATTAATTAATTATTTAAAAAAAATAAAATTTTATTTATTTTAAATAGAATTGGTTTTAGGTTTGCCCATTATCAACAACACAACACCGTCAATGTCAAAATCAAATTATTATTTTTATTTATTTTTTATATATTAATAATCATCACCAATCACCACAATCATCAACAAAAGTAATTGACTTTGACCTTATATTTGTCACGATATTTTGCTTTGTATCTTTCATCATTTTGGGCATTCTTTATCATTTAATTTAGTTCCAATGATTCTTCTCTCAAAATTAAGTTCTCTTGCTCCAACGTAAAAGGTGTGGCCTAGCCTATATTATAATAGCAGTTACGTTATGCAGAGAGATTACCATTTGTTTTTTTTTAATATTTATTTGTTTCTGAAATATTTAGAAATATAAAATATATATAATTAATCTAAATAGACCATTTATATACCTTTTAAAATTTATTTATTTATTCAATTTATTCTTTAAATTTTTAATTTAGCCATAAAACTCACTAAACTCAAATCTTTCTTTATTTATAAATACAAATTCACCTAATTACATTAAATTTTTTTTAATTATAAACACATTCTTTCTCTCAATCAATTTTTATCTAAAATATAATCTTTGGACTTCTTTTCATATTTTTTTTTTCCAATACTTTTATATCATTTTAAAACTTCTGTTGTTTGTTTTATTTTTTTGAATTTATATTCTTAAAATGTAATTAATTTATTTTTTTATACTATATATTATTCGAATAAATTATATTTTAAGGATTAAATTCTAAATAAAAAATAATTTAGAAAAAGAAAAAATATATTTATAAATTAAAAAAATATAATGACTCAATAAATTTGTATTTATAAATTTTAAAAAATATAATTCAAAAGCTATATAATTAAATTAAAAGTTCAAATGCCAAATTGATCAAACGAGTAAAGTTTAAGAGTTATATATATATATATATATATTTGATCATTTAAATATTATTATCTTTAAAATGTATGTAAAATTCATTTCTCATATTAGATGAATTCGTTATGCAAGACTAACATTATGACAAGGAATTCAAATCTTAACCAATCGCATATATTTAAAAAAAACAACAAATTTAATTCGACACTCATGAGCTATATCTGATATAATTATTGTCATTAAAACTAAGTATAATTTTTTATCAAAATGAAGAACCAAAAGTTCCAAAAAAAAAACCACCTTTAGGAGTAGTAATTATAAAAACCTATTTTTATTAGTTTTCTTGTACTAGTTGACTTAAATTTTTATTTTTTAATAAGAAATTAGTAATAAAATTAAAAAAAAAACCCATAATTCAAACTAGTTTCATCAGGTTGTGGGAGGCCTAATGAACAAGAAACACAACACTAAAAACCTAGAAATAACAATCAACTTCCCTAAGGATAGAGAGCCTTAAAGCTATGGAAGAGCAAACCTAGTGCACACGGCCATAGAGAAATAATAACAAGGCCAAAAAACTAAATGAAGAGTAGATAAAGAATTTATAGCAACAACAACCTATAACAAAAAATACACAAATGAAGATGAATAGTGGTTTGTTACCCCCAGACATCATCAGGTTTTGAATCATATGAGGGAAAAGAAGGAGCAAACATCATCAACAGAGGGCCGGAGAAGAGACTAGATGATATTAACACAAGTGCAGGCTACATCCTCTTCCAAGAACAGTAGATCTGAGCAGAAATGATTACTCTGCAACCAAACTCCAAGGAAAGGGAGGGAAGAATGAATATCTTTCTGCTATTTTAGTGTAGAGCCTTAGAACGACACACCCAATAATTTTTTTTCCAAGATCTATAAACAAACAGATCTAGAAACTAAAATCCAAACTCCCCAATGAAAGAAGATACAAAATATAAAGGACCACATCAACCTTGAGTCGATTTATATTAAAATATAACAGAAAAACACAAAAACAAGAGAGAAAGACAATTAAAAATAGTAAAACTAGGGCTGTTGTCGACCCTATTTCTACATACACAACCGCAAATGCCTAGTAGAGAGAAAAGGCTGAGAGAAACAAGGCTAACTTTTTTTATTCTTTTATTTTTTATGTTAATTGTATCATTGAAAATGAAACATGATATAATATAAAATTCTTTTATTTTTTGATTACCCACTTACTATTAAATATTTAAAAAATTATATAAAATCAAAGTTTTAGTATACCTTTTAACTTAAATTATATAAAAACTTATATGAATATACGTACTCTAGTTATCTGTATATAATTTTTTATTATCTATATATATAAATATTCATAAATAAAATTAATAAATTTTTTTTTAATTTTAGTTGCTACATGGATATATTGCCTTAGATAATGTGCTCCTAGGCTTATCTAAGCCAGTCACAATTTCCAGACGTTTTAACCTATCAAAAAAGGCAAATAAAAGTGCAAAGGTCTCCATTTGAAGCCACATGTGCCACTAATAGAATTGTTCTGTTATTTTTTCTTTTGGCAAAATATTTTATTTCTCTCTTGAAATCAAAAAGCAACTGATCTGCTTCCGTGACCACCAAAATCAAAAAGCTATTATTATTAACCAGAATCTTGAGGCAAAGACACAGGGTGAATTCAGTTCTCTGCAACATCAAACATGTAATTGTTATAATTTTATAAGAAATATATTTTTTAAAAATGGGCTAAAGATGGGGGTGGAAATCGGTGGGGCGAGGTAGGACGGGGAAACAATCTCTATCTGAGTCCGTGCTTTCAAAGGAAATCCCTATTTCATTTCTCGCTACGCAAATAGGATAGATTTATCCCGTCTTTGCTCCCGTGGTGATCCTTCCAGGGACGGAAATTTCCAAAAAATATATATATATTTAAAAATTAAAATTTAATAATATAAAAAATTAATAATCTATAATAATTATATTCTTAATGAGATAATAATCTAATAATTAATTCGAAATATACAACAAAATAAAATATATCAAGTTATATTTATTTTATACGTGCAAATAATCTTAAGGGAGCAGAGGGAGGATTCTTGCAGCGTAGGAAGTATATTTTCCGTCCTCATTCCGTCACGGCCAATATGGAGAGTTTTCTCTCCATCCTCATCTTTGTGCAGGAAAGACAGAGAGAAATTTTCTACCCTATTTAGGATAAATTTTCACGAGAAACGAGAATTTTCTGTCTCAATATCAACTTTAACTAAAAATTTCAGATAAGATAAAGATGCAGTGATAATGGCTTTGCAACTTCGACACTTTTCATCAGTTTCTTATTCTTCTTTATTTTATCTTCTTTCAAAATAAGATTGGATAATTTTTGTTAGCTCTGATACTATTTGTTAAGATCATTTTGAAATTTAATTTGAAATTATATAAAAGATATAATGATAAAATAAAAGAAAAAATAGAGAAATAATAAATTTTGCATGCTTTGGCATCCACCAGCTAAAGGAAGCTACTCAAGTTCACTCAATGTCCTTATCAATTTTAAAATTTGGAATTATAAGACTCAACTAACCCACTTTAATATACAACAATTGAGGGCAAAAGTCAACCACTTCTATAATATACCTATTGATAATATTACCCACTATCCTCACTCAAATAGGGATAAAATTAAGATAAAAATTATTTTTTATATTGAAAATAATACTCCATCGATTTAGGAATATTTTTCATATACCAAGTAAAAAAGGATTTATTTCAATTCTATTTGAATTTTGAGGCACAATTCTAACAATCTCTACATTAATTTAAAATCTTGTAATCATGTAATTATTAACAATTAAACAATTTCCACCTTAACTTAAATTGCAAGATCAGACAATCTTCAAAAATTCAAAATCTTCAATTTTCAAACATTCAACAAACTAGTAATTTTTTCTCCATTTTCTCTATTAAATTTTCAATTGGCTTGATCTTTTCAATATTAAATTTTGTTGTGCCATAAATAATCTCAAATATTTAATCAAGTTCCGATATTACTTATCGGGTGCTGATACTACTAGTTAAAATCAATTTAAAATTTAATTTGAAATTATATAAAAATATAATGATAAAATAAAAGAAAAAATAAAAAAATAAAATTTATATGATTTGGTGTAAGCGTAGATAAGTAAAATGAAGCAAAATTCACTAATCAAAACAGTGAGAAATATAAAAATTTAGAGAAAAAAAAAAACAATTCAATCAAATTCACCCAATACGTTTATTTCTCTCAACTATTAGCTGATTCTCTCTAATATATAACAATTAAGGACAAAAGCTTCTCACCTTGAATATTGGGTAAAAACTAATTATATGATTGAACAAATGCCTTAAAAACCTCTTATATAATGCCCCTATTTACAATGTTAACTTCTTATAATCTTAACTCAATAAGAATCCTCATTTAATTATAAATAATATTAAATTAAAAATTTTATTATAAGTAGAAAATAATATTTCATCAATTTGAAAATATTTTTCGAATATCAAATAGGAAAAAAATCTTTTTCCAAATCCCATAATGATAAGAAATAGTAGCGGTAGGAAAAGGAAGAACAGTGGTTTTGTTGGTGGGCAAAAGGAAGATCTTGAATTACACATTTCTATTTGCCAATGCAAGATAAATTCACAGGTAGCTATTGCTTTTCTCCTGTAAATGGTAAATTCAGAATGAAATCAGATCCAGTTGATTGTTTCTATAATGTAAATGTGTGAACATTTGCAGATTCTGATTTGGGTCATTGTAGTGATTAAGGTTCTTTTCAAATTTTGAAATTTATATTTTTCTGTTCTATAATTTTTTTTATTACTTTTTTTTTAAATTTTTTGCCAGAATTAAAGCTAGATTGTATGAGCTTGTTGGTCCTAAAAATTAAAATGAGCTTTAATTCTGTTGATTTGGTTCTGTTATTTACTCTAAATCATTTCATGTAAATGTAACAAAAAATCAAAAATAGACATTAACATAACTAAAAATTGAAAAACTAATTATTTAATTTAAAAAAATAACCGGAAAATTAATTAATTAGTTAATTAGATCAAATCTTAGATGAAGTAGTAATTTACTTTTTCTTTTTAATTCTTAAAATATCTTCGAGTCAACTTATGATTTTTAACTCCCACTCCAATACATCTTCATTAGACACACCTCATGTAAAATTATAATGATCACCAATCTTTTATCCAAGTCCATAAAATTTAACTAAATATTTAGATATCATATGAAAAACAATTAATTTTGGAAGGGATTGAGCATAAACTAACAAATGAATGGACATATTCTTGTCATAATGCCACCACCTCAAGTGTGGGTTGCAATCAGCAGTTCACGTGCTTGAATATTGCACCCTCTCAGTTGTAGTTTGAGAAGGCTCGAAACTGAGACCACCTCATTTTCCTTTGCTTTTTCTTTTTTTGGATTGAAAGTACAAGCAAAGGCTGACAAAATAAGCTCACACTAGGCCACTAGGCAGGGCAAGGCCTCTATCAGATGTATGAATTTTGTAGCCTGTGATCTCATTGGCAGAGATCTTCTAGTTTTCGGATTCTGTTGAACCTGTTTGCATTCTAAGTTTTGATATATTGGTTAATTAACACATTAACCATATCATAATACTAGGCAAAATACGAAATATCTCTAAATGCATTCTAAGTTTGTCGACTACAGTCGATGACTCGCAAAAAGGAAAAAAAATTAAAATTGAAAATTGAAAAAATCAGGAAAGAAAGTGGAGTTAAAACACATCTAAATGCATTTTAAGGATATAGTATAATTACAAGAGATGGCCCATCTAGCCAAATTATGGGCAACAAAAATGAGAACCCAGAAAGGATTTCGCCAGAAAAGGCTAACAAATCCCATTCTCCTAAAGATGAGCCAGTTGAATCTATGGCCAGCTGATTGCTGTTGCATAGCATTTTACTGTCTGATACTTTCTAAGGCATTACCAAACGACCAAAATTGCAACATATTTTTACAAGAGCAACTAAAAAAATTGCTGGAGCCACTTGCAATTTGCTGCATCCCTCTCTAAGTCATCCTTCAGCTTGGTTACTTGCTGCAGAGCTTCCTTCAAATCCATATTTTCCAATGGCAAATCAGAGAACTCTTTCAGAAACTGGTGCGCCCGAGCTGCACCGTCAGACATATCATCAGGATCATATGATCTCTTTCGTTTGGACCCCACCTGAATTCATAATTAATAATCAATAATTTAGCACAAGAAAAATGCAATAGTAATTTGGGCAACTCTCAAGCTGTTCATTTTCTTGTCAATACGATTGAGCTAACAATTAATGCTATAACAGGACTTAGAAAAAGAAAAAGACTAAGTGGAATTTGACAAATTAAGTATGAAAGAAGAATGATTTATTATATTTCAGCATATTTTTTTTCCTGGACATCTAGCTTATTATTTGTTTTTCCATCATCTAATTGTGTTTAGGGCTAACCATCAACAACTCAAACCTTTCTTGGAATTTAATAGCTAATGCATAAACAAAGTCAATAATTAAAATTGAAACATAACATCCTTAAAAGTGACCAAAAACCAAAAGTAAACTGTTCCATTATGGAAAAAATTTATGAATGACAAAAATTTCATAATCTTTACATTTGTATTTCATATGATTTACATTGCGTGGCTTGCAGCATGGAAATTTCACTTCTAAAAGCTTATTGAAGCATATAAGAAAGTCTTTGAACATAATTGAGCCAATGGTATGAATTTCACCACATAGCTCACAAATATATCCTAACCAAGACACGCAACTCTAAGAATAGATGGTGTTTTTTTAAAAGAAAAGTTCATATAAGCAGGAAGAAAATCCATCACATTTCTAGTGTCAATCTCTACATGCACTTCTTCAACTAAGTTAATCAAACATGACTTTCTGCTATGCTGCTTAAGTGGTGTATCTAGCCTAATTGTCTGGACACAATCTAGAATCTGAAGTGCACCTTTTGGCCTTACGCCCAGCAGTAAAGAGGTGAAGTAAGATTCTGGATAAATTCTGGGTTCAATACTTGCCATGCAGGAGTGACTGCAATCTGGGGTATAATGACATTATTTTTTGAAAGAAAAATATGTTACTTTAATATAAACATGTAAAATTTTTCTGAAGGCATTAACAACTGTAACATCGGTTGGTACTGCAATAAACTATAACATGCATAATGGTTCTCATACAAACGACAACATGCATAATGGTTCTCATATCTAGAGCCCTGCATCATGGATATAAACTCTAACAAACAAAACTCGAAGATCACTAAACGTACCACTTCTGTAGGATCATTTGAAACAATAGCATTAGGTGAGAAATCTTCCAACTCAGCTGCCTTTTCTCGAGCAAGGGCAACGACACTTTCAGGAAAATTTGCAAATTCTGCAACATGAATACCAAAACTTTGATCACAAGCCCCTGGTTCAACCTGGAAAATATAATCACGTGAAGGGGTGTAAGTTGATACAGCTTTTCAAGTGGTCCGGAGAACTCATTAAAGCACATTACAATTTTATTTGCCAACCACCTATCCATGCAAAAAGGAAAGGAACGTATCAAACCTGTTGATGCCATCTATCAAATAATCATGCCAGCTAGGACAATGATTGATGCTTTTATTTACAACAGTTACTGAAGTTTTGTACTCATTTATTAGCCAAAATTATATATATATAAGAAAGAGAGAGAGAGAAAGAGAGAGAGAGAGATGAATAGATAGTTGAATCTGAAATTTTTCCCATTAAATCACGCCAAAAATCTAGTATTTCCAGTGTTGCTTGACTGACATTTGAGCTTTTCTCTCTCCTAAAGAGAGTAGACCTCTGAAATAAGTAAATGCAATTGACCACCTTGGTGAAATATACCAGAATATGGATGACAACTGAAAACCAAAGTTTGACTTTTAAATTATGATACATATCAGAACTCGAGAAAATAATTAAATATATTGAGAAAGAAGAAAATAACCCAGATACACATGACTTAGAGATGACAACAATACAAAAATAAGTAAATCATTCCCAGCTAATTAAGATCATCTTTATGGTCCAAGGGAAGGGCGGATATATTTCCCCATTTGAGTCAATTTTTACACCTACCTTGTATAACATAGTCAGCTTGCGATTTGATGAGTCAATATGTGCACTAACATGATAGTTTGCCACGCCAACTATTCCCTTCACATGGTTCTCAGCTTTTTCATTAGCCAATGCAGTTAGTTCATGAAAGTGGGTTGCAAATAAGGCAGGCGCTTTAATCTCTTGAACAAGGTGTTCACATATGGCCCACGCTAAACCTGAACATCAAAGTGAATTGCAAATAAGGTTTAGTGTTCATAAGGACCAAAGTGTAACATGACATAGATAATAATGTCTCTATATGATCTAACTATATCCAAGTATTCTCTGAAAATTTGGATCATATACTGGTAGATAACTATTTTCAAATGAAGATGGAATTTCCATTCTATGGGATAAAAAAAAGACCTCCAAATATAAACCATTGGGTTAACTAAGTTTTATTCTAAAAATACAGAGAAAAGATGAAGAGAGATTTTAGACTTCGAGACATTCAGCACAGTTGTGAATTAGTCTAGACAGAAGTCATGTGATACTAAGTAGTACATGAATGAGATAGGCATCAATGACAAGTGTTAAAACCACAAAGAGTTTTCTCCAAGGTTGGGGAAAGTGCTTAAACTTACCAAAACCATCATATGTTGATGTCCCACGGCCCAACTCATCAATGATTATCAATGACTTATCTGTAGCTCCTTTCAGTATTGAAGCAGTTTCAAGCATTTCTTGCATAAAGGTAGAAACTCCACGCAGCTATAAATAAGATGAAGACATTCATAAACTTCCACAGCAAGGTAAAATATCATATATTCATTGAAAGTAATTAATTCTGTTGCATGATAATGAAGCCAAGCAGTTGAGTAGTGAACGTGGTAACAAGGCAAATCCAATACATTGTTAAGCTGAGGCATAAGCTATATCACTCTTGAGTAGAAAAAAAATAAAAAAAAATAAAAAAAACACAATCTAACAACTTCATGAACTCGTTGTGAGAGCAGTTTCTAAGATTAGTTCATGCACTTGGTTTTCTTTATCCATGAAGTAATGTACTGTAATTTATTCTGCAAGTAGCTAAATAAACATTGCAACAACTTAAGCATTGCACAGCCGCAGGTTAACTTTCTATCATCTGTCTACCTAAACACACGACCACATTCACTAAACAATTGAAAAATCAGCAAAAAAGTTTTAAAATATACCACCTAAGCATCATTTGAACATCTCTTAGGTTCTCAGCTACAGCTTGCCAAATATCATTTTTTTATAATGCCAGAATGGCCATGGAATACAGTAAGTTTTGCGCAGCTCATTAAGTGAAATTTGCATGTGCATGCATTCATCTGGATTGTGACTTTTGATTTCTGGAATTTCAAACAATGCACTGTTGTCGTTGCCTCCATCATTTCAAAATAACTGTAGAGTTAGCAAAAAAAGAACCTAGGAATATAGTATGCAAGAGAGAATGAAAAGGGACAATAAATAAATAGCAACTGAAACTCTCTCAAACTCAAAAAGGTTGTGCACTAAGAATAACATCAAAATAGCATAATATGTAGTCTTTGTCAATTCAACATAAAATACAACATTCAACTTCAAGATGTTCAACTCCAAGAGATGATGCTGAGAAACTTACTTGGCAGTCACCAGCGCCCACACGAGCAAAAATACAATCCCGAACTGAAATGCTACCCTTGTCACAAGGAATGAAGGAACCAACTTGTGCCATAAGAATATTCACACCAACCTGCAGGTGAAGCAAAAAGAAATCATTATATTGTTCTTTTAAAGAAATAATTATCATGGATTTAACGAGAAGCTGAATAGGCATTGGTATCTCCCATTCATTATGAAGTGTTCCATTGAAGTGATATAAAAAAATTATTCAATAAAAATCCAAAAGATAGCTATGCCTAGATTGGCGTGATTTCCAGTGCATTGATAAGACTAAATTACCATCATGATATCAAAAATCTAGGTATACAATAGAAGTAATATCAGGAATCATTTCAACAAATTGACAAGAACGTATGCAAGTGATAGATAAAAGACATGCAGCTGAATCATAGAAACCATACTTGCCGAATAAACGTTGATTTTCCACCCATATTGGGCCCAGTGATTATTTGGAACCAACTCTTTCCCCTAACCTGATTTGTGGAAAGAAAAAAAACAACATAAGCAATGGGACACCTAGAATTAACAATACTAGAAGGAATATATGTTCTTTATCAATTGATACTCACAAGTTTACAGTCATTTGGTATAAAATTCACCCAGTCTTGAGCTTCCACACAAGGATGTCTACTCCCTTCCAATATAATATCTCCAACATCCTATCACGCATAGAATCATATAGTGAAAGTCCATTTTTCAAAAGAAGGAAATTGAAGCATTAAATAGCATGTAAGAAATTACTGATGGAGTGATGTCTGGTCTTGTGTAAGGAGTTGGACAGCTACAAGCCAAATCAGCAAAACTGAGTAAGACATCCAGTTCAGACAATAAACCAGCTAAAGACTCAAACACCTGCAATGCAAAGCTGCCATTAATCGAGAATAAGAGTTTGATTGAAGCAACATTATAAAAGGAAGGATGAATACCTCAGAGAAAGAAGCTCCAGTTTGAACAACTCGATTGACCAGCTCTTTTTGATAATTCTTATACTCCTCCACTACCTTTTGGTACTGGTCCCCTAACTTCTTAAGTTTTGTGTTTGTGAATTTCACTCCATCTTTTCGGGTTTCAAGGACAATAAACTGGGTAGTCAGCTTTTTCCTTATTTTTGGTTCTTCTTTCTTTGTAATTCTGAAGACATGCCCAAATTGTGTTCCTTTGTCTAACTTTAAACTTTTATCTTGAGGAAGATCAAGATCACGTGCTGTTTGTTTATGCAAGCTGTGTATTTGTTGTTCCAATGACTCCTGCTCATCTTTCAATGCAGATAGGGCAGGGTCATAACTTGGTGAAATCATATACTCTCCATTCTCAAGTTGATCAAGATCAACAGAAGTTTCTACAAGAGCAATGAACTTATTCAAGTGATCATCATCAGTCAATGACTCAAGGGGATCCAAATACCTTTCCTTGATCAAAGACGAAAATTGTCCATTGTACCGTTCAAGAGCACTTCTAATGTATGGAAATCTTATACTTGACTGCATCCAAAAGTTGCATCCATTTAAAAACAGAGACTTTTTAATATTAATAAACAAATCAAAAGATATAGAAACAATTCGTGATACATAAACACAATGCAATAATTATTTCAAAACAGTACATATGAAATAATAACTTAAAGTAAGCAAGTAGGTAACCTTAATTACAACAAATTACTAGCATCAAGGAAAAATGTGCTAAGAAGGAAGAAATACACACAGCAGAACCAAGAATTTTTTTTTCCTTCTGAAGACATAAAAACATTTAATTTCTGCTTCAAAGGAAATTCCATCCCAATAAGACCATTTTATCATCCTTAAACAAGACAGAAAATGAGATAATCAATAATAAATAAGCACTATAGTTGACTTATAATGAGATAGAAAAGAACAAGACTTTCAACGAGTTGACAATATCATCACTAACTTGGCCATTAACAAAGACTTCACTAAACCTAGTTGCAACGAGTAATAATGGGGGAAAAGAAAATTGAAATCCACCTGATAGAGTTTCACAATATGATGTAAACCAGCCCTTTTCTTCTCAAGATTGTGCATCAGCCTCTCAATATCTGAGATTCTCTTTAGATGCTGCCTCAGCTCCTGGCGAAGTGCAGTGTCCTCTACAAAAGCCTGTACCAAATCCAGTCTAGTATTGATTTCATTTACATCTAGTAAGGGCTGTTTTAGCCACAAATGAAGCAATCTTTTCCCCATTCCAGCTGTACAGGTTCTATTCATAAGACCAAACAAACTAAAATTTTTGTTTGCATCAGTTTTACTCTCAAGGACATTAAGAGCCCTCATGGCAGCAGAATCCAGTCTCATGTAGCTGTCAAGATTGTACATTTTGATAGTATAATTCCCGTAATTGCTCTCATCTGCAAGTAATTCTGCATAAGACAGTAACGCGCCTAAAGCACCAGGTGCAAATTCAAAACCAGAAACTAAATCTCGAACAGGTTCGATGGAGCCTCTGACAAGCCTACTGAGATCCTGCACCAAATCCCTTGTTCTGAATTCATTTTTCTTTCTCTCAGTTAACATCACAACGCATCTAGTCAAAGCATCATGCAAATTTCTACTTTCACTAGATTTTCCACTCTCAGCAGGCAAAAGGCATTCCTTGCAACCAAGAGCTACCAAAGCTGATTCTACATTTGTGAAGTGACTATCATCGGGAAATTCGGCCAATCCAAGAACTCTTTTTGTTAAATCAACATAACTTAGCCCAATAGTGCATCTGTTTTCACGGAAGTTAGGAATGATGGCAACAACCACAGGGGAATCTTGCATTTCATTGTTGGCAAACAGAACATCTTCAAAACTGCCTAGATTTCCAGGAGTCCCAGTCTTCACCAGTCTCCAATTGGATCCGCTACCCTCATAGAGCTCAAGGATATGGTCTGTTCTCTCCAACAGAAGATCTCGGGCAATTGTTTCAAACATGTTCTTACTAATGCTCACACTGGAAAGGCCATCAGGTCCACTGCCCAATTGTCGCAGAGCAGTAGTGGTATGGTAATAAGTCTTTGCAATGAAGGTTGCATTTTCACCATGAGAAGTATAGTAGTCCTATACATTCATAAAGAATACTTGAGAAATTACCGAATGATGATGAAAACAGAAAGTGAAATATTTTAAAACCTATTAGAGTGAAAAAGAAAATCTACATGTCGGAAACAAAATAAATTTGACTAATGGAAAAAAAGCACTATTTGTAGTATCTCTACCCCTGGCAAATCATAAATAATTAACAACATTTAGATATACAAATTCATAGATCCTTTGTATTGCAAGAACAAGCAACCATTTAACAAGAATCAAACACATCTGATAATAATAATTTAACAACTATAAGAGATAAATTTAAGTTTAAAGAATACATGCATTTTGCAGAACATATCCATCTGACATATACTTATGAGCATGTGTTTTGGTTTGTGCTGGTAGGAGAGCAGAAAATGATGAAAGGAATACATGAAAAATGAAGACAAGAATGCGAAAGCTCATGGAACTAAAAGCTATTGCTTTACACAAGTCAAAGCTCAAAAACAAATTGCCTGAAGATACTTTCAGATATGGATATCAATTAATTACCAGCACATGACATTGAGCTCCACAGATGGAATTTGGATAATAGAACAACATTGTTGTCAAAAACAAAAAGCTAGAAATGATCCCTCTCTCTCTTCCCTTTCCCCAACCCCCAAACCCAAAAACACACGGGCGCGCACACCCTTGGCTTTTGCTAGATATACTTCAAAATAAGGTCAAGAAACAACGCAAGGAGAAGCAGAATTGCATTGTCATTTATCTAAAAATAAATATATAAATTCCAAAACAGAAAATTTCACAAGCCAAGATGAAAACCCAACAATGAAGCTAATATCCAAATAAGAGAAACCGAAATAACTTAAATTTGATAGGTTAAAATGCACTTCCACATCTTCAACATCAACTTCAAAAAGGCGAGAAGCAAATTATAATCGTTTAAAATAACATCATAATAAGGTAACAATCAATAGAATATGAACTGACCCGCCTATCAAATAGCCGAACAGCCCTGGGGTCCTGCAACAGGAAGCAGCAAAAATAAAATAACAAAAGTTAGCAAATTAACTTAAAATTTCTTCATTAAAAACAAATTAAAAAAAGAAGAAAGAAAAGAATCCAGAACTTAAAATTCCATTTTCGGAAATTTACTTTTCCCAGCAACCAAACAATCGATTAGAAGTATATCAAAACAAAATTCCAGACAATTAGACATTTGACGAGAGTTAGGAGGATAGGGCTTACATGAGGTAGGGTTTTGAAGAATGAGAGAAATCCTTGAGCCTGCTTAGCATCTTATTACAAACCATAGAATTAAACCATTTCATTTCTCATACATCAAAATTAAACCCCACAAAATTTACAAAAATAAAATAAAATAAAATAAAATCTAGGGTTTTACCTAGCTTGAGCTCAGGAAGTTTGTTCTCTTCATCCATTGGCTTTAACAACTGATTATTAACAGTTAATCGCTGTTTAGTTTGGTGCAACTATATATCTGACCCCGCGAACTGGCTATGGAGGGAAAGAAGGCGAAAGTGTGGCGGGGTTTCACAGACGCGTGTACTTCACTCGCTCGTATCTTCTTTTCTCTTAACATTTGTATTAGGACTCTAATTAAACATGTTTATTATTAGTATATCCAATTAAGTATTTTGTTGATATGATCATTTTCTTTTTATAAAAGGCATCATTCAATTATAAATAATAAGATTTTATAATTTTATTTATCATTTGTCAGGTGTTTTATTTTTTATTTTAAATGAACATTTTCTCTTCTGTTTACAAATAAATTGAAAGCACAAAATTCGTAAGAAACGAAATAAAGTATTCGTGTAATATTACAACAATTTAATATGAACTTATATTACAAATGCAACTAAATATAACAAGAAAAAAATATGAATTCGAACATAATTTTAAAAATGATTTCACAACATTAATTAATTATCAGTGATTTTTTCATTTTCAAAACAATATGGAAAGGTAGTCTACTTCCAAAAGAGGACTCGCTAAAAAAAAAAAAGCAATAGTTTTGGATTTCTTGAAAACTCCATATCTTAATTCCAACATAAAAAAAATATGAATAGGATCAATGACAGCAAATTGACGAGCACATCCATACAGTTAGAGAAAGACATAATGAAGTCAGCAAATGAGCTACATGAGGTTAAGACTACCTAGCCTGATAAATTAAGACTTGAAGTTGAGAAAACATCCCTAATTTTTTAACATTAAATTAAATTAAATTAAATTAAATTAAATAAAAAATATAAAAATTTTAAATGAAAAGTGAAAGGTATATGTAAAATATATACGAAATATACTTAAAATATATAAGTCTAACTTTTAAAAGTTAAAAGTCAAAAGTCTAATGATATTTTTATAAATATATTTTGAAAATTAAAAAGTATTTAAATAATTTAAAATTAATTTATATTTCTATGAAAGAGAAAATTTATTGATTTTACTAAATATATAAATAGTTAATTAATTAATTAAAATATAATTAAATATTATATATATGTGGTTTAAAAGAAAGTGGAAAAGGAGAGAAATAAAATTTTTGGTCTTTTTCTTTTTCTTCTTCTTTCCATTGCTGATTTTCTATGGCTTCAAGAGAGGAAATTTTGCTTCTTCCATGCTTCATGAATTGAAAGTAATTCAAGATTTTGGAGTTTTCTACTTAAAATAATAAGTTTTTCATCTTTTTTCTTGAATTTGCATAAAGATTTGATTATGCTGATTTTGAAATTTTGAAGTAGTATATTTTAATTGTCTATTTGGATATGAATAAAGTTATTTTGAGTAGTTAACAATGATTTTAAAATTAGATCGAAAAAATGGTTAAGTTTAAGTAAAGATTGGTGAAGAGGGATGATTTAGGGCTATAAAATTTTTGAGTTTGTGAAATCATGGATTTTAATTGTGCAATTCTAAATATGTTATTTTGATGCATAAATAAGTATTTTAAAATCAAATGATAAATTAAGTTGTGTTTGGTTAGAGTTTGAGAATGAAAGTATTGATTTAGGGTTTTGAAAAAATGAATTTTCTAAGATGGTGAATCATTTGATTTTAATGTTTAAAGAATGTTATTTAATGATATTAAGGATGAAAATACACTTAGATTGGTAATTGGAGTGGGCTGAAATAGAAAACCTTCAATGATGAAGGTTATGCCATTTTAGAATTTTATACTAAAGCAAGAGTTTGATTAATGTGAATAGTTTAAATATATTAAAATATATTTGTAGTGATATACATAAACTTAAAACACCAATTCATATGATTTAATGTAGTTTTTTAAAGTTAAAGTGAGGTAAGACTTCATTTTGATATTTTATCTATAATGGTGTTTAATTAAGGTTTGATGTTGAGAATGTCTTAAAATGTGATATTAAATGATTATTTATTATCACATTTGGTATAGTTATTGTGATAAAATAGTTTATTCAACCCAAGTATTGAATGGCAACTTGAAAGAAAATGTTGAATATTGTTTTTAAGCTTGGTTTTAGTGGCTTTCTAAAGTAAGTACAAACTTTTGATAATTAGATGTGTTGATAATAATTTTGACTTAACATATTTTAATTGAAAAATATGTTGAGTTACTTTGATGCATTAAACATGCATGAACAATGTACTATAACTTGTGTAATGTTATGTATGCATTATATGAATTATGAAAATCTATTGATAATGGCTAAATTGAATAAAAAGTGAAATATGTACAATATGTGAAAATGACTCAAAGTGTTTGAGTAATATAATTTATTATGCATGCATTAAAGGCATTGCGAAAAGCCATTGTTAATGGTTAAAGTGCATAAAATGTGATTTATATGTGAATTATGTAAAATTATTTAAAATATTTAGGTAACGTGTTTTAATGTAAAATGTGATACATTATGATGATATGTTAAAATATGATGAAATGAAATGAATTGACATTGATAAAAATGAGAAAAAAATTAAAAAAAATGAGAAAATAAGGTAATGTGCCTAATTGATAATGAGAAAAGAGGCAATGTGCCTAGTTGATTATGAAAAAATGAGAAAAAAATTAGTGATGGAAAATATGAAATAATTGTGTACCTAGTATGTTATTCAAATTTTAAAGTTCTGTATTTGGCGGCATGTCTATGAGGTTATCATCATTATTTGTCTTCGGGACTAGCTTTTGAGCAATTACTTGATTTGCCTTCGAGGCTAAATGGTTGGCGTCATTGTGATATGATTTGCCTTCGAGGCTAGCTTTTGAGCATTACTTGATTTGCCTTTAAGGCTAGACACAGAGCGTCAATTAGACCAAAACAGTAACACTGTGATTTGAATTTCATATTAGATCTTTTGGGTCATGCTTGTGTTTGTGTTTAAGTGAATTGTAAAAATGATTAATGAATGTGTTAAAAATAAAATGATACAATACATTGTGACATGATATGTAAAACCATTATGCATTGGCATTGTTTATAGTTTTATTGTTATCAGAGTTTGTGCCGCTGGGCTTTAAGCTTAGCATGATTGTAATTCATTATGCAGGTGTCAGGTGTGATCCAGTAGAGCCGGATAATTCTTCTAAATTGGGTCGGGTCTAGATTAGAGTTGATTTTGGTGCATCAAGATTAGAGACACTGCCATTATGTATATATTTTATATTATAACATATTTTGATTTTATGTATATTATGTAATATTTTGAAGTATATATATTGTAAATTATAGAGAATATCTTGGGATAAATTGTGTAATGTATGATTTTAAATGTGTTTTAATATAAGTATGTATATTTATAAATGTTTTGAGAAAAATGTGGAGAAATTGTGAAGTATTGGTGAAATGGTGATGTGATATTATTGGGAGTATTGGTTTATGCAGGTTGTGTTTATTAAATTTTGGGATTGTCTAAATTACAGTCAAAACTCTGACTAATTTTTTTTTCAGAAATTGTTATGTAAAACGATTATTTTGGGAAGCTATAATTAATAAAGAATATTTTATTACCATTTAAATGTGCATTTTTAAAATATTTAAAATTTTAATTTGGTAAAATAAATTTTTTATGAAACTGGTTTGTGATATTTTTATACCTTATACGCGTATTTTATATATATTGGGTGTATGTATTATACGTATATAGGATATAAGGGTGTTACAGAAGACTTGAGAGATTGGATCAATTTTGGGTTTATTTAGGGGCTCTGACAAAGACAAAGTTTATAAGCGGTTGAGGGATATTATTAGTGCAAAAGATACTGATGGTTTTTTCAAAACATGAGGGGCCTCGGCAATCAACAAGAGTATATAAGGTGGCAATTATTCTTTTAGGGACCTATGTTTGATGTTGCTCCTAGACTTAATGGGCTGCAACTGTTGTGGTTTGATGGAGTATATATGCTCCTTGCTGCACTCTTTGGATTCATGGTTTTTCAAATTATATGGGTAGTGGTTACGGTTGAATGCTATCTTCATCTGTGGTTCTTATCAAAACCCATTATTATCGGATCTTTAAGTGTTGATGACATTATTGCACCTTTGGTGGTATTTCACAAGTCATGGTTGAGCTCTCGTTCGTTGCATAAGTTACATCTATGGGTCTTGCTTTTATTTTGTGTTTCTTATGAATGCACTTTGTGTTTTCGGGGTTTTTTCACATTTTTATGGGTTCTGTAGGTTTGGGGCATTATTCAGGTTTGATTTTGTCCTGGGTTGTTCTTATCCTACAATTATATTTTTCTCCAATTTAATTTAATTAATAACATGATCATTCTATTAAAAAAAATCAATTGAAGTTGCTTATTTAAGAGTAGTGAAATATACTTTAAAATTAAAAGGAATTTAACCAAATAAATATTTCTAAGCATTACAAATTGTAGACATCATTAATTATATTGAGACTTTTTTTTCTAGATAAAAAATGCTCTTTTAATCCTAAAATTGCATGCTCGTCCTTCTAGAAAAAAAAAGATTTTGGTTTTCATTTTCAAATTTCATTTGAAATCCGCTATAACTCTCTCAAATCACACTCTCTTGATCAAACCTCTCTCTCGGAGTAATTCTCTCTCTCTCAAAACGACTTATAAATACACAAATTTTTAAGTAGCTCTCTTCTCTCGAAGCATATGAAATCAATTTTCGTCATTCTCAAAATATTTGTGTTCATGAACAGTGAGTTTTCTAAAGTTTTCACTGTTTTTTTCTTTTAAAATAAATTATGAAAAGAATGATGTTGATTCTCTGTAAAATATTGATTATTGACCCAGCACCCCCCACAACTCCCGATTCGCTGGCACCGACCTACTTTTCAGGTCTTAATATCATAAAATTATTAAATATAATGACATTATCCATAATACATGCAATAATAAGAATAAACAAATACTTTATTAAAATTACAATAATGTTAAAACAAAACAAGCAAATAGGCACCCATCCATAGATGAAAATATGCCTTTACAATTGTTCAATGTCCAAAAAAAAAAAGATACCCATCAATTCGTGGAAACGTATTTTTTACAATTATCCAAAACTTGAAATAAATTAAATTACATGATGCTCAATACATGAGATATCCAAAATATGAAGATATGCCTTTTACAATATTTTAAAACCAAAGCAAATCAATAAAAATAACCAACCAACTATTCATCATAAATAAATCATTCATCCAAGATAAAAATCGAAGATATAAATAAATCACTAATCAAAATATATAATAAATATTCATTTAATAATGAAGCAAATAAATATGCAAGTTTAAGTTTATGTATCAATTTAGGATTTCTTAAATAACATTTAGAGTTTTGGAGTTTATAATTAAAAACTAGAGTTTTCAAATTTTAAGAAACTAATATTATTGTTATTTTTTAAAAGAATTATGCTGCAGTGTGATTAAGTAAAGAAAAAGAATTGATTAGGATTTTAACAAAATAGATTAGGGTTTGAATTAAACTAGGGTTTAGATTTCTAAAACTAACACTATTATACTTATTTTTGAAGGGATAATAGCTACTGTGATCTATTTTGGAAAATAGATTAGAGTTTATGATTTTAAGTAAATAATGACTTGGATTTTTATGAAAATAGAATTTAAAGTTTTGGAATAAAAAAATACCTACTATATTATATTAAAAAGAAAATAAATAAGGTTACTATGACATATTAAAAAGAAAATAAATAAAGCTACTATGTCTCTAAAAATTAGAAAATATGTCCGTTGATTTTTTTTATTGGATTATTACATAAGTTTTGAGAGTTGTAATTTATTAATTTTAATGGATCAATAAATAATGGATGAAGATGATTTTTGATGAATAAAGTTAGATAAACATGCCTATGTTTGAAGGCTCCACCAAAAATGTTAAATGCAAATTTTGGAGTAGCTAATCACCAAGACAATTACTACTTGTTTGCTGCCTTGACTATTGTCTTTTGCTAAAAATCTTTTTGTTGAAAATTGTCCAAGTTTTAAAATCTTTCTCTGCCAAGAAAGAAAAAACTCTCTGCCACTTTTTTTTTAAAAAAATTTCTCCGGTCCAAAAAAATTCTCCAAAGTCCAAATAAAAATTTTTCTCCGTGTCCTCCTCCTTTTGCTTTTGTCTTTTAATGTGATATGTATGAGAGAAATAAAAATCTAATACAAATTGGATAAGGAAATAAAATTGTTTCGAAAATAAAATTAAAAACTGTGAATAAAAAGGTTTTGTCGAAAAATTGCGCGAGCCCGGGCGAGACTGGCGCCGGGCACTGCTACATGAGGATCGGGTTGTTGGGCTTACGAGACTGGGCCTACTAAGCTAGAATGCCTGCGATGCCTGGGAGCTCCTCGATTCGCCGCAGGCTTTGGCCTGTGGCAGGCCAATTGCTGCCGCTAGTAGCTCGCTGATCCGTCCAATTTTTAATTTTTTTTACTTTTTATTAAAAATAAATATTATTATATTATTAAAAATAAATAATAAATAAATATTATAAACAATAAAAATAAATAAAATAAATAATATGTAAAAAAATATTTTATTATTAAAATAAATATTAAAATAAATAAATAACAAATATTAAAATAAATAATAAATATCATAAAAATTATTTTGGACTATTTTAAAATCTTTAAATTGGATTTGGTAAAAAATTAAGGGTCTACAATTTACCCCCTACTTGAACGATCTGAGACTTTCAGTTGAAGAAAATGAAAAACAACATGACTTTGAGCAAATTTTAGATGAGGATGAGTTCTCAACCCAAGATTGAAAATGGTTTGGGTTATTGATCCGAAATTGGGTGTTGAACTTAAAAATGATTTGGATTCTCGATCCGAGACTGAATTTTGGATACTGACCTAAAATTAGATTTTAGATACTTGACCCGAAACTGAATTTTGGGTGCTAGACCCGAAACTGGATTCTCGATCCTAAATTGGATTTGGGTGCTCGATCTAAAATTGGATTTGATTTGGATGCTTGGACCCGGGACTGAATTTTTGGGCGCTCTACTCAAAATTGAATTTTTGGATTCTCGATTCGGGACTGAATTTTGGGTACTCGATCCGAAACTAAATTTTGGATACTCGATCTGAAACTGAATTTGGGTGCTCAACCCAAAATTAGATTGGGTACTTGGACTCGAGACAAGACTTGAGTGCTCAATTCGAAATCAAATTCGGGTGCTCGACCGAAAACTGAATTGTGTACTTAGTCTCGAGACAGGAGTGGGGTGCTCGACCCAAAACTGAATTTGGATGCTCGACCCAAAATTGGATTGGGTACTTGGACCCGATATAGGAGTTGGGTGCTCGATCCGAAATTAAATTTGGGTGCTCGACCCGAAACTGAATTTTGAGTGCTCTATCCGAAGCTGGATTGGGTGCTTGGACCCGAGACACGAGTTAGGTGCTCGACTTAAAACTGAATTTGAGTGCTCGATCTGAAATTAAATTTTGGATGCTCGACCCAAAATTAGAGTTGAATACTTGGACCCGAGATAGGAGTTGGATGCTCGATCTGAAATAGAATTTGGGTGCTCGACCTGAAACTAGATTTTGGGTGTTCGACCTGAAACTGAATTTTGGGTGTTCAACCCAAAACTGAAGTTGAGTACTTGGACCTGAGATAGGAGTTGGGTGCTCGATCCAAAATTGAATTTTGGGTGCTTGGCCTAAAATTGGAGTTGGGTACTTGGACCTGAGACAGGAGTTGGATGCTTGATCCGAAACTAAATTTTGGGTGCTTGACTCGAAATTGTTTTGGGTGCTTGACCCAAAACTGGATTTGGATACTCGATCCTAAACTGCATGTGAATGCTCGATCCTAAATTGGATTCTCATCCTTTTGAGAGTTCTAATATTCCATTCTTTTTTTCTTCCTTTGCAAAAAATTCAGCTATTTTTTCGCTGACCCTTATATCTTCTCCTTACTCCCTGCGTGGCAAAATATTGAAAGTGGGTCTGAAAATATTTTATACACGCATAAACTTAAAAATTGAAAAGAAGAAACTTTGCCCCCTGTGTAGGCTTAAAACAATGATTTTTCTCATGCAGGTTCATATTAATGTTTGTGTTGTCTAGTTCTTCGCACAAGCATGCATTTCTTCTTTTGCAAAATTACTGGAGCTTCCTCCATCAATGGGCTTTCTATGCCCCCTGATTCAATATCTTCTTTTGATATTTTATTTCAGAGTATTTGCTGTTCACTTTGACAAATAATAGGTAGCACAAGATAACAAAATGCAATGTAATATGCTCATGTATGCTTGATATGTATGAATAATAGTAACAGTAGTTCCGCCGACTCACAGACTGAGGTGATCAGCTGAAGTGTTCTCATTGACTCATTTCAAATGCCTGTTCAGGTCTTGCATTGGAATGACAGAAAACTTTGCATTTATGGCTTTTATCTTCAAAATGTTGAAAATACGAGTGGTGAGGCCTAAGCAGTAGAGATACATCCATTTCAAATTAGAAATTAGCTCGCTAGTTGGCAACTTTTTCACAACTATGCCAATAATTATTTACTTTGCCCAATGTATCCTTCGAGGTTCGATGGTTCAACAAACTTCCACTAACTTAAAGGCTTTGTATGACAAAAATATTTATTTTATTTTAAATCAAATGTTGACTTTGTCACATCAGTGTCATTGTACCTCAGGACTCGATTTTACAAATTAACATATCTATATCATGACAACCCTAGTTACCGTACTAAACTCGAAAATCACTTCTATTTGAGCAAGAACTGTTGCACTTCAGATAGGCACATACACATTACTTAGCCAAAGATCTCATTGAGTTTAAATATTGTCTACCTCATATGCATGCTTATTCAAACTATCTCCACTAATAGACTCTACCTACCAAGAGAGATCAACAAGTCTTTAATAGGCTTAAAATGTGGTCTATAAGGGACATGGATTAAGAGGAGGCCAATTGTAAATTGGAGTTGATGTGACAAAAATGGACAAATTCTCACACTATAATTTTTCGGTTTAGATAGTTGGAAACATAAAAGATAGAGTTTTAAACATTCTTCTTTCTTTTTGATGTTAATCTGGATCTCGATTGGGACAGTATTTGCCTTTGCAAAAAGTTTGGTACCCATATTCATTTCTTTTCTTCTTTTCCCTTTTCTTTCTCTTTCTTTTTTCTTACTCTTCCCTTTTTTTGAACATTTTATCATTTTGTCCTTCTTCTCTGTAGGATTGTTAAGTATAGGACTTTCAAAAACTAGATGGTCTTTCTCCTTTTTTCTAATTTTGATAGAATTTTTGGTTGGATTGGATCAATTTTAGTCAAACTGTCCTTATAAACCAAATAGAAGTCTTTTGCTGCTTTAGATAAAAAGAGAACTCTGTTGGATTTTTGAACCATTTTGGATTTTATTTTATTTTTCTTCTTTTTATTTTTCTCTTTTTTTTTATTTTTCCTTTCTTTCCTTTTTTCTCTTTTTTTTTTCTTTTTTTTATCCTTTATGGCTTTGACTAGGCATTCCTTTCTTTTTGATCTTGTTGTCTCTTCCCCTTAGTGATCATCAGATTTATCATAAGTATCACAATAACTCAGGGTAGGTTATCGGAGTTTACAGGCCAATGAAAAGCCAGCTAATATCTTATGAAGGCTCAAAGGGACAACTAAGGATTTATGTCAATAGGGTTGATACTAATTGTTAGCTTACCAAACAATGCCTAGATTATTTCTCCCTTAAATAAGCAGAGTTCAATTTCACCTCGAAATTCCTTCAAAGCATATTCTAAGATTGATTAGGACCTAGACAAAGGTCATTATGCAGAAGCTCTCTCTAAGTAAGCATATACAATTCAATGTTATAGAACAATTTCCTTATCTAGTAAAGTCATTCAAATTATGATGCATAGATACATTAATTTATGATTATCAAGCTAGATTCCTCATCGGTTGAGCACCAAAATGAACAAAAATCAACAAAAATTTTAATGAAAGTAATTTATTCAAATAATCTTAATTTAAAAAATATAATTTTTTCAATTAAATATTTAAAGAAAGCAAAATAGAAGAGCAATATTCAAGTTAAAGGAAGTTTATTGAGTTAAATTTTTTTCTTAATCCACACCTTCGACACTCTCATCTTGAAAGGAGGATACAGTAAAATCTTCCTCCAATCCTCTTTCTACCATAAAAGTTGCCGGTAGAGGTACTCTTCCAAATTTAGACGAAGGATTGCTTTTAATATTGGGTTGGGCTTATCCGGCTCGGGTAGCTTACCACTGTCAATCAAATATTGAATTTCATGCCTTAGACTAGCACACTTATCCGTTTCATGCCCTTGCATTTGATGAAATTGACAGAAGGCCTCGGCATCAAAGTTTGGTAGCAAAAGATTATGTAGCGGTCGAGGAGCCAATGGTTGTAATAACCCTTTCTTTTGTAGCTTGTTGAAAATCCAAGATAGAGGTTTTTCCAACTTTGAGAACTGCCTTCTATTTCTTTGACCAGTCGTATTAACATCAACTTCTTTTTTAGTGCTTTGATTACCTGACTGGTAGTTTTTTTTCTCATTCCTTCTTGCTGAAAAGCGGTTCTTCTCCCTTTTCCATTCTTCAATTTGCAGACCAGCTTGGAGAAGATCTTTGAAATCTCAGATGAGTGTATGAGACATCCTTTCACGAAGACTAGGTAATATTCCTCTCACAATCATTCTTATTTGATCAGATTCATCGGGCCTCTTCTTGAGAAAAGCAGCCTTATTCCTCTATCTCTTCACATAGTCCACAAAGTTCTCGTTCAGCCTTTATCTAATGGACACCACCTCCATTAGAGTAACTTCCAATTCAATATTATATCCATATTATTGGATGAAGGCCTTGTATAACAGATCCCAAATTTTTTTAGTGCCATCATCTAAGGTATTAAACCAATTTTGTATAATAGAATCCAATGAGAGCATGAAGTACCTTAGAATTTGAGCCTTAGTAGCTCGGGCAGACTGTATAGCAGTGATATACTGCTTCACATGGAGGTGAGGATTTCCAGTTTTATCAAACTTTGAAAAGAATGGCATCTTGAACTTATACGAAACCTCTTCATCTAGCTTAAATAACTTATCGACTTTTGACATCTCCTCGATTTTCTGCTTCTTTTCAAACTTCTTTTTCAGGTCAGCAATCAACTTCTCAACATCTGAAGTTTCAGTTTTCTCCACAGCTGATCTTTCAACAACCTTCGGCTCCTTCTTCTTGACTTGAGGTTCTTAAAAGTATTGAACCCAGTCATCATCGTCGTCAAGGACTACCTTGTCATCATCAAAAGCCTCTTCACTAACCTTAGCCTTCCTTTTATCTTTGGGCTTCTTAATGCTAGTAGATGTCTCGGTATTGTTCCCAAAAATTGTAGCCAATTAGTTCTTTATGGTCTCAGCCAGGGCCTTCTTTATTTCTTCCATATTGACATTGAGGGAGTCGTCACCCTTTTTTGAATTTATTTGGGCTCCATTGCTTTTGGTGAGAAAGTAATTGAGTCACTGTTGGATTCTATGTCACTGGTGTAAATGGGATTGTCGTATGCCCTTGAGCTACTGTACTCCAGGTCTGTGAGCCAGAAAGGATTAATAATATGTTATGTAACGCATGTATGCATGTATGCGCAAATAATAAACAATCAAAGATAAATAGGACGTTCCTTCCAACCTTATAACATCCACACACGAATGACGAATCTCTTTTCCTATATTTATGATCAACAAAATACCAACATGGTATATTTTATTTTTGAAAAGTTCCCTCGAACGACTTAACCAATAGTTACAATTTCTAATATAGAAGTCGGTCTATGATAATTCCTTTTTATTAAGCTTCAATCCATTGAATCTCAACTAAAATAACTTTTATGATATATTGGATTAAAACTAAATTAAGAGGTTTATCATAAATAGATTTCTTATTTAGAAAAAGTAACTAATAATTTATCTCAAAAATAATCTCATGATTAATAATTATTGGTATAAACTATGCTCACAATTAATTTTTGGTATTTCGTAGTTGACCTAAATAATTGTAAGCATTTTAGATGAAGTGAAAAATAATTTTATTTGTTTGGACCATAAGGTGTAAAAACATTTTTGACCCATCTTGAAAGGATTCATTGTCCAAAAACCTTTTTAAAAATTTTAAAAATGGTTTTGGTCTTTTGGATCTTAAAGGAAAAGAATTATTTTTGAGCTTATAATATAGGTAGGTCATATTAGAAAAAGAACAAACCAAATAAGCCATGATTTTAAGCCAAGATAAACTAATCATAGTCAAATAATAAGCATTTAGGGTAAAAATCTAAGAAAAATAACCAGGTCAATTACATGAGCTTAAGTCTTTGGTTGAAAGTTTTAGGTTCTCATAGCAAGTATATACCAAATGGTACAAGGCTATAAGTGGTTATGTCATGCTCGATCTCCATACCTTGAGTGAAAGTATGGTATCCCTTACATGATACAACATGGATATCACGGGCGTCCTAACTTACGCACACAATGCAGACTAAATAATGCAATGAACAATATCATAATAAGAAAGAATAAAATAATATAAAAACCAACAGAATCAACTTCTCTTATTCCCAGTGGAGTCGCCATTATGAGCAGAAATTTTTGCTCCTACTCTCGTGTGGAATGGTTCTTACGACTTTGATACTGTTAGGCTTAGGGTCATAGAGAACACGGGCCTAAACTAGGAGAAAATGGAGTCGCCACCCAGACGGGCAGAAAAAAAGGTGGAAGACTCGATTCCTAAAGAATCCTCAACCCCCTAATGGGTTCGGATAGTTGGCTACGTGTGGGGAATGTGAGAATGACTCAGCACCTCCACAACTCCAGGTTCATTGAAACCGGTCTCCTTTTCAGATCTTAATATTATAAAATTCTTGAATATAATGACATTATCCATAATACATGCAATAATAAGAATAAACAAATATTTTATGAAAATCACAATAATGTTCAAACAAAATAAGTAAATAGACTTCCATCCATGGATGAAAATATGTCTTTACAATTGTTCAATGTCCATAAGAAAATAAATAAAATAGGATACCCACCAATTAGTGGAAACGTATCCTTTACATTGATCCAAAATTTGAAATAAATTAAATTACATGATGCTCAATACATGAGGTACCCAAAACATGGAGACATGCCTCTTATAATATTTTAAAATCAAAGCAAATCAATAAAAATAATCAACCAACCATTCATCATAAATAAATAATCCATCGAAAATAAAAATCAAATATATAAATAAATCACTAATCAAAATATATAATAAATATTCATTTAATAATTAAGCAAATAAAGATACAAGTTTAGGTTTATGTATCAATTAGGGTTTCTTAAATAACATTTGGGGTTTTGGAGTTTATATTTAAAAGCTAGGGTTTTAAAATTTTAAGGAACTAATATTATTTTTATTTTTTAAAAGAATTATGCTACTGCATGATTAAGTAAAGAAAAAGAATTGATTGGGATTTTAATAAAATAGATTAGGGTTTGAATTAAACTAGGGTTTAGATTTCTAAAACTAACACTATTATACTTATTTTTGAAGGGATAATAGCCACTGTGATATATTTTTGAAAAATAGATTAGGGTTTATGATTTTAAGTGAATTATGGCTTGAATTTTTATAAAAATAGAATTTAAAGTTTTGGAATAAAAAAATACTTACTGTGTTATATTAAAAAGAAAATAAATAAGGTTACTGTGATATTTTAAAAAGAAAATAAATAAAGCTACTGCGTCTTCAAAAATTAGAAAACATGTCCTTTGATTCTTTTTATTAGATTATTACATAAATTTTGAGAGTAGTAATTTATTAATTTTAATGGATCAATAACTAATGGATGAATAACTAATAGATGAAGATATTTTTTATGAATAAAGTTAGATAAACATACACATGTTTGAAGCCTCCACCAAAATTATTAGATGAAAATTTTGAAGTGGCTAATCACCAAGACAATTACCACTTGTTTACTGCTTTAAATATTATTTTTTGCCAAAAATCTTTTTTGTTGAAAATTGTCTGAGTTTTAGAGCCTTCCTTTGCCAAGAAAGAAAAGATTCTCTGCCTCTTTTTTTTTTTTTTTTTAAATTCTCACGTCTAAGAAATTCTCCAAAGTCCAAATAAAAATTTTTCTCCCCGTCCTCCTCCTTTTGCTTCTGTGTTTTAATGTGAAATTTATAAGAGAAATAAAAATCTAATATAAATTGGTTAAGAAAATAAAATTTTTTCAAAAATAAAATTCAAAACCGTGATTAAAAAGGTTTTGTCAAAAAATTGTACTGGCTCGGGCGAGTCTGGCGCTGGACACTGCTACGTGAGGATCGGGCTGTTGGGCGTGCGAGACCGGGCTTACTACTCGAGAATGCCTGCAACGCATGGGAGCTCCTCGATTCGCCGCTGGCAAAGCCTGCGGTGAATTGGCCTGCAGCACGCCAATTCTCCGCAGGCTACGCTTGCAGCGAATTGGCCTGCGGCAGGCCAATTGCTGCCTCGCGTCGTTCGTCGATCCGTCCGATTTTTAATTTTTTACTTTTTATTTTATTTTTTATTAAAAATAAATATTATTATATTATTAAAAATAAATAAAAATAAAATAAAATAAAATAAATATTTTAAATAATAAAAATAAATAAAATAAATATTATAAATAATAAATAAAATAAATATTATATTATTAAAATAAATATTATAAATAATAAATAATAAATAAATATTATATTATATTATTAAAATAAATATTAAATATTAAAATAAATAAATAACAAACATTAAAATAAATAATAAATACCATAAAAATTATTTTAGATAGTTTTAAAATCTTTGGATTGAACTTGATAAAAAATTAAGGGTCTACAATATCTCACCTGAAGATGTAAAAATCCAATAATAATAATCCAGAACTAAACTTTATATAAGATGCCATGCAAAAACATTTATCATTCTCTTTTACATTTATGACTTAAAAACTACATCATCACTATTTTCGAGGCAAATGTGGCTCATTTCCACACTTTAGTCCATAATTTGCGCTTTTCACGTTCTGCACACACATCACGTTTAACTATTTTCTAATAGCTTATCATGCTATAATTAATCCAAATCAAGTATTGTTACTTTAAACAATGTCATACACAGACATTCACATTAATCAAGTAACATATCATATTCAAATAATGAAATGTATTATGCTCAAAATCAATGAAATCAACCACACTCAATGCAAAAATATGTATTAACATTTTTCAAATGTACTCCAAGCTAAAAGCACCACTTGTTTAAAATACTCTTCACTACAAAGTTGAAGAAATAACTTTCTACTCAACACCTATTCAAAATGTAAATGTATACCATACATTAGAACTACGTTTTAAGGTTTTCAAATTTGTAAACACAAATTAAAACACATTCCTTTAATTTTTTTTTGCCTTTTCTTATCCCTAATGCCCTCCAACCTTAGAAATTCAATTCAACCAATTTCAAATTGAGTTTTAAGCTTAAATATATTAAAAATATTATACTTTAACACATTTCAAGCAATAAAACTCAATTTAGAGTCACTCCCTTCAAAACCTTAAAATATGCCCTACCTCGCTTCAATTTTGGTTCTCCACCTCAACTAATTCCAAATAGTAATTTAAGCTTATTTCCATCATTAAAATCATTAAACAACATACTTTAAATCATGAAACTAAATAAATATGCATATTTTAACCAACTTCTTCTAAAACCCTAAATTCCTTACTACTTCTTTTAAACTCTAACCAAACACATTCTTTTCTTTAATCTAATTTTAAAATCATTATTTAATCATCAAAATAACTTCATCCATAAACAATTATAACATACCATTTCATAAACTCAATTCAAACATATTCATAAATTTTCACTTCCATCCTTTAAAATCCTTTAAAATTAGGTAAGAAACTTACTAACTAATGAAGAAACCATCAAATCTCACTTCAATTCTTTAAAATTAGTGTTGAGAGCAAAAATCATCATTGTTCATGGTGAAATTCGTGCTTGAGAGAAAAGAGAAGAAGAAAATGATGATAAATAGTTATTTTAATTTTATTTCTTCTTTAAATACCAACCATATATATATTATTTTAATATTTTAAATAATTAATTATTTAATTAATTTTAATTCAAAATTTTTCATCTTCCATCAAAAATTATTTTTTAAAATTATTTAATTAATTTTATTTTTTATGAAATTTATTTACCATTTTGTTCCTCTTCATTATTCATTTTTTATTTTTTTAACCTATGTTTGACTTTATATGTAATGTATATTTTTATTATATGTCACATATATATATAATATTTTTCACTTTCAACACATTATTTAGAGCTCCAACTTATTAATTTAATTTAATTTAATTCAGTAAATTAGTGTATGTTACAACTCTCTTCCCTTAAATAATTTTGCCCTCAAAATTACCTGGCATCAGCTCTGAAATAGTATCGGATGCTAGCTCCACATCATATGCTCACTCTCTCATGTCGCCTTCTCAATGAAATGATTCCACCAAAGAACTTTAACTAACGGTACATTTTTGCTTCTTAATTTTTTTACTTTCCGTGCCAAGATTACCACTGGTTCCTCATCGTAGATTAGATCTGGATTCACCTCGATAGACTTCACTGATAAAATATGAGATGAATCCGATATATACTTTCGAAGCATAGAGACATGGAAGATATTATGAATCTTTTCCAGTTCAGGTGGCAAAGCTAGTCTGTAGGCCACTGGTCCTACTTTTTTCAATACCTCATATGGCCCAATGAATCGAGGACTCAATTTTTCTTTCCACCAAATCTCAAAATTCTCTTCCACGGAGATACCTTCATGAATACATTATCTCCCACACTGAACTCTATATATTTTCTCTTTAAATCTGAGTAGGATTTCTATCCGTCTGAAGCTGCTTTCAATCTATCTAGAATTACTTTAGCTTTTTCTTTATTCCCTTTATCAGAGTGGGGCCTACTAGCTTTCTTTATCCAACCTCATCCCAACATAATGGTGTCCTATATCTTTTGCCATACAAGGCCTCAAATGGTGTCATCCCAATGCTAGACTGAAAACTATTGTTGCTAGTAAACTCAACCAAGGGTAGGTATCAGTCCCAGTTCCCAGTAAACTCCATGAGATAGCTTTTCAACATATCTTCCAATACATGTATCACTCTCTCCGACTATCCATCTATCTATGGATGAAATGTTATAAAATGTAACTGAGTACCCAAAGCATATTACAGATTCTTCCAAAATTGGGATGTAAATCTAGGATCTCGATCTGATACTTATAAAATTGGGACTCCATGCAACCTCATTATATCATTGATATGCAGCTTAGCCAGCCTATCAAAGGAGTAGTTTACTCTAATTGGAAGAAAATGAGCTGACTTTGTCAATCTATCAACTATCACCCAGATTGCATCATACTTTCTCTAGGTCAAAGGTAATTCACCCACAAAGTCCATAGTTGCACGTTTCCATTTTCACTCAGGTACTGATAAAGATTGCAACAACCCTAATGAAACTTGGTGTTCAGCCTTCACTCTCTGACATGTGAGAATTTGGATACAAATTTTGCTATATCCCTTTTCATACCAGACCACCAATAATGCTGTTTCAAATCCTAATACATCTTGGTACTTCCAGGGTGCATAACATATGAAGACTGATGTGCTTCTTCTAAAATATTCTTCTTAAATTTCACATCAATAGAAATACACAATCTATCTCTATACCATACACTGTCATCCTTTCTCACATAAAAATCTTTGCTCTCCCTCTTTTGGAAATCCTCCACAATCTTCTGTAGTTTCACATCTGATTTCTGTGCTTCTTTGATCTGATCAATTAGTAAATGCCTCACCTGCAATTAAGTCATAAGAGCACCATCATCACAAATCTCAAATATGGCATCTAAAGCTCTCAGCTCAACAAGCAACACGAAGAGCATAGATAGTCAACTCTACCATAGACTTCCGACTCAAGGCATCTATAACTATATTAGCCTTGTCGGGGTGATAATCTATCAGACAGTCATAATCCTTAATCAACACTAACCACCTCCTCTACTAAAAATTCAACTCCTTATGGACACTCAGATACTTCAAACTCTTATGATCAGTATAGATAAAACACTTCTCTCCATACAAGTGGTGTCGTCAAATCTTCAATTCGAATACAATGGCTGCCAACTCTAAATTATGACTCAGATAATTTAACTCACGAGGCTTCAACTATCTGAAAGCATATGTCATAACTCTACTCTCCTGCATCAACACACAACCGAAATCACTATATGACACATCACTGCATATCACATAGGGTTTACCCTCCACAAGCAGAGTGAGGATAAGGGCTTGAGTCAGCATGTCTCTCAACTACTCAAAACTCACCTGGCATCGATTTGTCCATACAAACTTGGCATCTTTTTGAAGTAATCTGGTAAGTGACGAAGCAATCATGGAAAATCCATTCACAAACCAACGGTAACAACCAGCCAATCTCAAAAAATTTTTAATCTCAGTCATATTATTTGGTGGACTCCAGTTTAAAATTGTTTCAACTTTACTCGGATCAACTTTTATACCCTCGACTGAAATAACATGCCCAAGAAAAATCACTTGATTTAACCAAAATTCACACTTAGACAACTTGGCATACAACTATTTCTCTCTCAAGGTCTGCAACACAATCTGTAAATGTCTGTCATGCTCTTCCTTATTTCGAGAATATACCAAGATATTGTCAATGAACACCGCTATAACCTGATCCAAGTACGGCCTAAACACTTAATTCATCAAATCTATGAATGCAGCTGGTGCATTCGTCAGCCCAAAAAGCATCACCAAGAACTCATAATGGCCATATCTCGTGTAGAATGCAGTTTTAGGCACATCTGCATCCCTAACCCTCAACTGATGATATTCTGATATCAGATCAATCTTCGAAAACACTGCGACCCATTTCAACTGATCAAAGAGATCATCAATACGAGGCAATGGGTATTTATTCTTGATGGTCACTTTATTCAACTGCCAATAATCAATGCACCCAATCTCAAAGTGTCATCCTTCTTCTTACAAATAACACTAGTGCTCCCCATGGTAATACACTAGGGCAGATGAACCCTTTATCAAGCAACTCTTGCAACTGCACCTTCAACTCCTTTAATTCAACATGTGCCATCCGATAAAGAGTAATAGAGATAGGAGTGGTACTTGACATTAAATCGATACTAAACTCCACCTCTCTCTCAGGAGGTAACCCTGGTAACTCGTCTGAAAATAAATTAGGAAACTCTGTCACAGTAGGAATACTATTGAGCTTAGTCTGCTCAGCTTTAGTATCCACTACATGTGCTAAATATGTAGAACACCCCTTCCGAATCATCCTCATAGCTGAAACCATAGAAATAAACATAGAAAAAAGGTGCCTTTGCTTATTAGATACCATTACCTCCTTCCCACCACGTGTCCTTAAAGTAACACATTTTCGCTAACAGTCTACCACTGCCCTATGTCTGGATAATAAATCCATATCCAGAATCAAGTCATAATCTCTAAAGGGCATCTCAATCATATCACCAAGAAGCTCCTCATCATGCACAACAACTCGGTTATCTCGGTATACCCTACTAACTACCACATTGTGTCCCAAAGGATTAGTTACCAGCACATCAAATCCTAATGATTCAGAATGCATATTATTCATAGGCAGGATGGATGCACTGATGTAAGAATGCATCAATCCAAGATTTATCAATGTATGCATAGAAATACCAAGTAAAGAGAATTTACCAACTACAACATCAAAAGCACTAGGCTATTGCTGCATCACATATACTCTCTATGATGACCCTGCATGGTCTGGTCTACTAGTCCCTACTATGCATCCTCCTCTCTAACTGGATCTAAATCTGCCACCTTGACCCCCTCTGTCACTGGGTCTGAAAACTATTGTCTCAGTCTATCTATCTACTGGTGGCTCTGGACAATTACTGATAAAATGGTCACGAGACCCACATCTGAAATAACTAGCAGATGATGGAATGATACCCCAACAACCACCCCTGTGAATTCAACTACACTGAGCACAAATGGGTGGAGGAGATCTCTTTGTAATTGGGGGTAGGAGCACTAGCTACTGAAACTGTAAGTCCCTGTCTCTGTTGCTGAGACCCCCTGCCAGGCTACCCCTGACCTCTACCAGACCTTTATGAAAAACTTTCTCGGCTTCTCTTAGACGATGAAGACCCTGCCTCAACTGTAGTCTCCTATCTCTATTCTCTGCTCTGACTGCAGTCACAATCCCACGAGCCTTCTCAACATTTTTAGCAGCAGATACTAGTCGAGATAAATTCTCATACTGACTTTCAGCTAACTAGCATTTGATGGATGGCCTCAACCCCTCCTCAAATCTCTGGCATCTATCAATCTCATATGTCATAATTCCTCCTACATACTTGCTCAACTAGATAAAATCCTTCTCATAATTGTCACAGTCCTCTATGCTTACTTTAAATTAAGAAACTCCTTCTTCTTAGTATCTTTGTACTCTCGAGGGATTTATTTCTTCTCAAACTCTCTCAGAAAATCAGTATAGGTCAGCACCGTAGGACCAGTCATTCCATAAGGAACTATTTTCCACCAGTCGTAGGTATCCCCCTGTATAAGAGACTTAGCATAATTAAATTTCTCTTCTATAGTGGCCTGTAACTAGATAAATACCCTCTAAACTCTATCCAGTCACTGCTCTACTACAGCTGGATCAGTAGTGCCAAAGAAATTTGTAGCTGCTTACTTTCTCAACTTATTAAACTTTCTAGTCGGCGGCTGCTGCGGTGACTGCTTCTACTGTATCGGAGCTTATCGTAATAGCTCCGCCATCTGTCGCACCTAGGCTAATGGAACCTTCTCAACTATTGGTCTAATTGGCACTAATGTCTCCCCAACCATCTCTGCACCGGCTCTAACAACACCATCTCCAGGAGCAACACTCTTTGCACTCCCCTCTCTAGGTTGGTGCATCCAAAACACCATGTCTACCTATGTCTGTAAATATAGAAAGAATCACCACATCAAAGAACAAATAAAATGTTAGTGCAATGCATGTATGACATGTTAAAATCATATTTAAAATTTTATTTTTTCTCTCCAAAAATTCACCTAAGTATAGAATCTTTAACCTAGGCTTTGATATTAAAAATAAATGTAACACCCTTATACCCCTTATACAAATAATATATACACTCGGTATATGTAATATATATATATAGTATAAGAATGTCACGGTTCTCAGTCTTCCAAAATTCTATATTTCCAATAAAATATTCATAACTTAAAATATAATTTGATCAACAAATAAAAATATTTATTATTAATTTTAAGTACCAAAAATATAAATATTTAAATAAAAATCTCTGAAAAAAATTCGTATGAGTTTTGCTTGTATTTTGGATAAATTTCAAATTTTAATTTACACAACCTGTAATAAAACATACTCTCAAATATTTAATCAACACACACATTTTTTCAAAATAGCTCAATCGCACAATTCACCAATATTTCACAAAAAACACATCCATCAATATATTTATATAAATATAAGTCCCATTTTTTTCAATTCTAACATTTAACACAAAAGAAAATCTTAATAATTTACATCATATACATGTGTTTTTAAAAATAATGTACATACTCAAATACATTTCAAAAAGTTTAAAATATATACATGATTTACAGGTGACACTGGTCTATGTTAGCTTTAAAATCTTCACAATAACCAACTATAGCCTAGACTTAGTGTGGTATAGCAACACTCTCCGAATCCTCCAGATTTGTCTTATCACCTGCACGATGAAATTCATTCGCGCTAAGCATTTTGCCTAGTGATGTATACTTTGATATAAATAAATCACACTTTGTAAACAATGCCATGAATACACTATACTTTAAATATCATACAACACATGTACACATTTATTAAATGAATATATCAATCATTAACACATACGTTGGGTCCAAAAATTCTTATATAATAATCTGGTTCTAGAATTATTATTTTGGGCTATCTCATTTATCTGTGACACCAGTGTGTCTCACCCAAAGGCGTAATAAGTCTATGACACTAATGTATCTCATCTGAAGGAGTAATAAATATATGACACTAGCGTGTCTCACTCAAAGGCATAAAAATTCAACAACAATAATCCAAAACTGAAATTTATATAAGGTGTCATGCAAACACATTTTCTTATTCTCTTTCACATTTATGACTTAAAAGCCACATCATCACTATTTCCAAGGCAAATGTGGTTCACTTCCACACTTTAGTGTACAACTTGCGTTTTTCACATTTTGAGCACACATCATATTTAACCACTCTTCAATAGTTGATCATGCCATAATCAATGCAAACCAAGCATTGTTACTTTAAACAATGCCATACACACACATTCAAATTAATCAAATAATATATCACATTCAAATAATGAAATGTATTATGCTCGAAATCAATGAAATCAACCATGCTCAATGCAAAAGTATGTACTAACCTTTTTCAAATGCACTCCAAGCTAAAAGCACTTGTTCAAAATGCTCTTCAGTACTAACTTGAAGAAATTTTCTACTCAATACCTATTCAAAATATAAATGTATACCATGCATTAAAACCACATTTTAAGGTGTTTAAAGCTTTAAACACAAATTAAAACGCATTCCTTTAATTTTTTTCCTTTTCTTATCCCTAATACCCTCCAACCTCAGAAATCCAATTCAACTAATTCTAAATTGAGTTTTAAGCTTAAATATATCTAAAAAAATTATATTTTAACACATTTTAAGCAATTAAACTTAATTTAGAGTTACTCCCTTCAAAACCCTAAAATATGCCCTAACTCACTTCAATTTTGGTTCTTCACTTCAACCAATTCCAAATGGTAATTTAAGCTTATTTCCATCATTAAAATCATTAAATAACACAATTTAAATTATAGAATCAAATAAATATGCATACTTTAATCAACTTCTTCCAAAACCCTAAATTCCTTACTACTTTTAAACTCTAACTAAACCCATCATTTTCTTTAATCTAACTTTAAAATCATGATTTACTCATCAAAATAACTTTATACATAACCATTCCAACAATTATAAAATACCATTTCATAAATCCAATTCAAACATATTTATAAATTTTCATAAATTAGAAAATTATGTAAGAAAGCTTACCAACTAATGAATAAACCACCAAATCTTACTTCAATTTTTTAAAATCCTTCAAAATTTGATGTTTGGAGCAAAAATCATCATTGGCCATGGTGAAATTTGTGCTTGAGAGAGAAGAGAAGAAGACGGAGATGATAAATAGTTATTTTAATTTTTTTTCTTCTTTAAATACCAACTATATATATATTATTTTAATATTTTAATTAATTAGTTAATTAATTTTAATTTTAAAATTTTTATCTTTCATCAAAAATTATTTTCCTTTTAAATTATTTAATTAATTTAAATTTCTATAAAATTTATTTACCATTTTGTCTCTCTTCACTATTCATTTTTTGTCTTTTTTAACTTATGTTTGACTTTATATGTAACGTATATTTTTATTATATTTTACATATATATGATATTTTTTTACTTTCAATACCTCATTTAGCCCTCCAACTTTTTAATTTAATTTAATTTAGTAAATTAGCGGATGTTATAGTAGATAGCTGGGGATTTGTTTTTTGTATGTTTTTATGAATTTTTATAGTTTGTTATGGATTATTATAAAATATTAATATTTGAGTTATTTTCTATTTTCAATACGAATTAAGTGGTATAAATAGATAGAGGGAGTTTTTTTTTATAAGTTATGAATTGTTATAGATTCTTATGAATTGTCATAAAGTATAGATGTTCGAGTTATTTTCTATTTTTAATGTAGATTAACTTGTACAAATAGTTAGATACTTTTTTTTTAGTTATTATGGATTGTTATAGAATTATTATGGATTGTTATGATTTATTATAGATTATTATGAAATATCGATATTTGAGTTATTTTTTATTTTCAATGTTGATTAAATAGTATAAATAGTTAGGGAGCTTTTTTTTGTAAATTATTATAGATTGATATCGGCTGTTATGGAATGTTAATGTTTGAGTTATTTTTATATTTTTAATTTGGAATAAGTGTTATAAATAGTTAGCTGGTATTTTTTATAGATTGTTACGAATTGTTATGAACTGTTATGAATTACTATGTAATGTTGATGTTTGAAGTATTTTCTGTTTTCAAAGTGAATTAAATTGTATAAATAAATAAGGAGAGTGCTTTTTGTAGTTTCTTATGGACTTTTATGTGTTGTTATGATGATATGGATTGTTATAAAATATTGTTATTTGAGTTATTTTCTATTTTCAATGTAGATTAAGTATTATAAACAATTAGGGATTTTTTTTTTGTAATTTATTATTCATTGTTATTGACTGTCATGAATTATTATGTGTTGTTATGAGCTATTATAAAATATTGATGTTTGAGCTATTTTTTATTTTCAATATGAATGAATGAAGTATTATAAATGCTTTGGATGCATGTTTAACTTTATATCATGATTTTCAAATGGATAATTTCCATTGTCAATTAGAAGTAATTTGATATGAGTTAGAGCAAATTAGAAAGAGTTAGAGTATATCTGTAAATTTTTTTTCTCTTTAAAAATTAAAATAAATGAGACATATTTTTTTTTCAGGTAAAAGTATGCAGATTATTTTAGAGATATAATGAATATTTTTTGATATTAGTTAGAAGTAATTTGATGTGAGTTAGGGTAAATTATGGCGAGTTAGGACAGTTCTTTTAGCCTTTTTTTTTCTTTAAAAATCAAAATAAATTTGACATATTCTTTTTTAAATATAAAAGCATACATATTATTTAGGTTGTATAATAGATAATTTTTAATACCAATTAAAAGTAATTTGAGGTGAGTTAGAGCAAGTTAGAAGTAGTTAGGACTAAAACTCTTTAACTTATATTAATCGCCTCTAACTATCTCTAATAATCCATAACTGCATATTATAATATACTAATAAGCTCTAACAACCTCCATAATTATACAACACTACTTCAAACACAATCCAATAACCTCTATATCATTCTATTTAATTTTAAAAAGTCCAAAAATTAAAATGAAAGAATAAAAGAAAAAAAAGAAAGAGATAGAGATTATGGTCAAACACAATAAAATACACAAGTTTCTTATAAAATATCATAATTATAACAATTCAAATATATGTGCATAGTTAAAAATATAATATTTATTTTTTATAGCTTAATTAAAAAAAAAAACTTAAACTTACCAATTTAATGTATCAGTAGATGTCGTATTACAAATAATAAAGAAGAAATATAAAATTTTGATGAAAAATAGAGATTGAAGATTGTAGAATATTAGTGAAAGAGAAATAAAAATTGACAAGATAAAGAGAAAGTGGTTGGCAACGTTTTAAAATAAAAAAAAGAAAGAAAGGATTGTTTGTTAGGTTTAAGAGTATTTTTATCTTTTTGAGGTCATCTAAGGTTAAGAGAGTCTAAAAAATATTAAGGATTTTAATGAAGGTATATTTTTGGTGATTTTCCAAAAAGTTATTGATATTAGATTAGTTAAATTATAAAAGTTATTTAATCTTAAATATTTGATTTGGAAAATGATTTCTAAAACTCATAAAGAATTAAATTAAATTAAATTAATAATTAAATTAATAAAATAATTAAAAACAATTTAGTAACTAATTGAAATTAATAAATTTTTAATAAGAATAATTAAAAATATGAATAACTTATATTTTTAAATAAAATTATAATATATTATACAATAATAAATATATATAAGACTTATTTTTATTATTTTAGAGAACACAATAATAATAATAAAATAACATAATTTTAAATTATATTAAAATTACATATTTTTAGTTAAACAGATTGTAGAGAATTCACGTGCGAACTCGCAATCTTCTATATAATCTGTTTAAAGTCATGTCATAAATCGGTTGGCTTATTTCTGATATTAACCTGTTAAAGATCAATCCTAATCTGTTAATTTTATGTATTTCGAGTATTATGATCCATTTTGACACCTTATTTCAAACATTTCTTCAAGTACATAAATGACAATAGGTTTTGATTTCATTTCTTTCAGCTCCGGTAGTGAATAATCTCTTGACTCATGCATGTCAGGAGAAGATAGTGATGAAATCTATAAGTCCTGAAGCAATATCAACCATTGCACGAAACATTATAGGATTAAAAAAAGGATGAATGATTTGCCGGGTGGTATAGCAAAGGGAAGAGACTAAGATTTATTATATTTTTTGTTGAAGAAAAGACTGCTGAAGAGAAAGAAGATAATGGTGATAAAATTATGCATGATGCAGGTAAAAAAGAGACAAATGTTGAAAATATTAAGAAAGTGAAGGATATAGAAGTAAGTAAATATCAAATCTATTCTAATTCATTACATCAAAATTATTTAATTGCAAAATCTGAATATTTTATTAATAAAACATATTACAGGAGATTGAATATATTCTCTAAAAATTAGTGGAAGCGCTACCAAATCAACACAAATGCCGGGTCAAGTAGTTTTAAAATATGTTATTAACTTATAAATTTATTTAAGGTTATTTTATTCTTATACATAATGTATTATACATTTACATGTATTTTGATTTTATATGCATAGGACTTGACCGCAGTGCCCATGGAAATGTCCTCTAATGAAGTTGCCCATCTAGATTTGGATGGTTTATACATGAACAAAGCTAGGGATGGGATACATCCGGCTTCATTTGCCCATCTATTAGCTGACATCAGTTCAAAAACCTTGGCGAACCCACTCAATCTAAAAAAAATGCCTGACATTGAGGTATTCATTTAAGTAATTAGTTATAATTTGTATAAATCGTATACATTACATTAAGCTTTTGTTCACAGACATCTTGTATACACATCTTTATATTGAATTATCTAATTCTTCAAGATTCAAGAACGAATAATATGATTGATCTTATTAAGGAACTCGAGATACGATGTATGAAATTAGAGACAATATGTAACTCTCTCGAAAGTGAAAGTAAAAGACTCCAAGCACTAATGGAAGAAAAGAATAAAGAAAAACAATCCTCTATTGAAGTGATTAACAAAAAGCAACAATCAACAATCACATTTCTGACTAATAGAATACATCTACTCTAAAGGGCAAACTCAAAGATAGAGACAATGTTGCTACTCCTCTTGATACACCTTACTATACGTACATATCATTATCTCAATTTCCAATTATTTATTTGATTTCTTATAAGTTTTGCTTCTTTTTTTTAATTATATCTAATTATTCTAAAAAATGTCAACAATTGCAGAAAAATATATATATTAGTGCCAACAGATAATGTTATACATGTTGGTGGTAGCACACCAAAAATGAAAAAAAAAGTCAAAATTGCAAGGTGCCTAACAAGGAAGAAATTGTCAAAAATGTAAGGTGAAAATGGGAGGTGCCTAATTTTCACCTAATTTTCACCTAATTTAGTTTGACAATTTATTTGCATTTGAAGCCTATAAATAGGCTCATTCTCTCCATTTGTAGACACACCAAGCAAACACAAAATATAGCTTAAGGAGAGCTATAGGTTAAATACCAAATAGTTTATATTAGGAATTAGAGAATCAATCTCTTGGAGTTCCTTGGAGTATAAATATTTGGGGGTTGTTTTGTGGGTGTCGGTTAGAAAAATATTTTGTAATTTGTGGTTGTAACAATTTGCCGCATAGTGAATATTTTTCTTGGTTGTCGTTACACAACGACCGTGGTTTTTCTCCATTCGGGAGTTTTCCACGTTAAATCATTGTGTTTTATTCTCTTTAATTTCTCAGTCATTATTTATTATTTTCTCATTTTTTCCTGCTTAAAGACGGTCCGAGGGGCGGGAAAATAGCGATTTTCCCAACAAGTGGTATCAGAGCTTAGGTGTTATAATTTTTGTCAAAAATCTTAGTATGCTCTGTGGTTGCAGCTTGGTCTGATCTTCCACATCAGAAAAGATTTTTGTTAAAAAAAAAATTATTTTTGTTTTTAAGCTGGTGGAGCCTTTGGAGCTGGTGGAGCTTTGGAAAAGGTGGAGCCGTTTTGCTTTGGTGTGCTTGAGTATTGGTGGTGAGATAAAGAATTACATGTCGAGGTAAATTCTGTCAAACGACACGAATTTAGTCTAAGGCAAGTGGATTTTAAGTGAGACCATTGTGACTCCTCCTCTTACCTGGGAATTTACCTGGTGTAATATTTATTTCTGGTCCTTTATTAAGCACAAAGTAAGCATGTCGGCAATGAGATGCGAGATTGAGAAATTTGATGGGAGAATGAATTTTGCACTGTGGCAAGTGCAAGTCAAAGACGTGTTGATACAGTCTGGACTACATAAGGTTTTGCAGGGTAAACCAGTCAGCGGAAGAAATTCAGGAAAAGGCGGTGGTAGTGGAGACTCAGAAAAATCCAAGATTAGTGACGAAGAATGGGAGGAGCTGGATATCAAGGCGGCAAGTCAAATTCGCATGTGTTTAGCAAAAAATGTTCTTGCTAATGTGCTTGGATTGTCCACGACAAAGGAGTTGTGGGAGAAACTGGAAGAATTGTATAAGGGAAAAAATATATCCAACAGGTTATATTTGAAGGAGCAATTTCATACGTTGAAAATGGCGGAAGGTACAAAGTTGTCCGATCACCTGAGTGTCCTCAACGGTATCATCTCTGAATTGGAAACTCTTGGAGTGAAAATCGAAGATGAAGATAAAGCTCTCCGGCTCATCCTGTCACTTCCTTCAACATATGAGCACATGAAGCCTGTTCTGAAATATGGTAGTAAGGAAGTGGTGTATGCGGATGTGGTTAGTAAGCTCATTACTGAGGAGAGAAGACTGAATGAAATGGAATATAAATCTTATGAGAATTCAGCTTTATCTGTCGGTATCAGGAAAAAGAATAAAGGCTCCGGAAAGAGGAAAGTTGTCTGCTGGGGTGTGGTCAAACTGGACACGTGAGGAAGGATTGCCAGAACGGTGGAGCTGATTCGGCTAGAAGCTCTAACGTTGTTGCTGCCAATGTGATCTCCTGTGGCGAAGGAGATGATGAGTTTTCTCTGTAGTTGAGAGAAGTGTGTCCTCATGGCATGATTGCTACCCATTGAGATGCCATGGAAGAGGACGGATTATTGGTAGCTGGTCCACAGAAATGCGTGTGACATTGGTTGACAGTTGATGCAAAGTATGTGGTGGAAAAATGATGTCGATGGCTAATGAACTCTCAGAAAAGTCAACAGGAGGGTTGCACCATAAACTATTAGCTGGATCCGACATGGCCGATGGAAAATTCTTGGAGTTGACGAAATAATTCCAAGTGGCGATACTCTTTTATGGTGGAGTATGTTAATTCTTGACGTTAAGAATTATGATTGTCGGTAACAGACAATGTTATGTTTTTATTTTTCAAGGTGGAGATTGTTGGTGGTAGCACACCAAAATTGAAAAATAAAAATGAAAAAAAAAGGTCAAAAATGCAAGGTGCCTAACAAGGAAGAAATTGTCAAAAATGTAAGGTGAAAATGGGAGGTGCCTAATTTTCACCTAATTTAGTTTGACAATTTATTTGCATTTGAAGCCTATAAATAGGCTCATTCTCTCCATTTGTAGACACACCAAGCAAACACAAAATATAGCTTAAGTAGAGCTATAGGTTAAATACCAAATAGTTTATATTAGGAATTAGAAAATCAATCTCTTGGAGTTCCTTGGAGTATAAATATTTGGGGGTTGTTTTGTGGGTGTCGGTTAGAAAAATATTTTGTAATTTGTGGTTGTAACAATTTGCCGCATAGTGAATATTTTTCTTGGTTGTCGTTAGACAACGACCGTGGTTTTTCCCCATTCGGGAGTTTTCCACGTTAAATCATTGTGTTTTATTCTCTTTAATTTCTCAGTCATTATTTATTATTTTCTCATTTTTTCCTGCTTAAAGACGGTCCGAGGGGCGGGAAAATAGCAATTTTCCCAACAATACAGTACAACCAGCTAGTCATTAATGGAGGTCTCTCGAACTACTTTTAAAAAAGAAGAGGCGAAAAGGGTGGCAGTGCCAAATACAAATTATTTGTTGTGGATTGCAAAACTTGGCCTTTAACTTCTAAACAAATTACAGGCCTAGTCTCAATTAAAAATGGTGCAAATATATACAAATTTACATAAAAAAAAATCTTAATCCTATTTGTAAAACACAAAATGATATTAATTCTGTTATCAGCTGTCAGCTTTCACGGGTAAACCAATCCTGAATGATGTGAGTGTGTGTTTGTTTGACCATCCCATATTTAGCCTATTATTATTATTATTATTATAAAAAGTACAGTCCATTGTATCGATACTCTCGTAATCAACAGTATTTAAAAAAAAATTCGAATTCATTGAATCTTTGTATACAGTCTTCTCTTATAATTAATTGCAAAAAGTCATTTTCACAATTCGAATTCGTAATCTCAGATCACACGGGGACAACACTTACTATTGCGTCAAAACTTTCCTTCTATTATTATTATTATTATTATTATATTTATTATTATTATTATTTTGATGAAAATATTTAATAGCAATTCTATTAGTATTAAATATTTGACATTGTCTTACTAAAAAGATTGTATAGATTAACTTTCATTCACGTACGTATTAAAATTTCTTGACACTGCAACTTCATGATTATTCACAATGCAGAGTTTTTTTTTTTTTTAAAAAAAACAGGTGTCTATTTTTTTTTTTATAGTAAAATTGTCTCTGATAATAATATGAGATTCATTATTAAAAACTTTATTTGAATTCTACTCAAATAAAGATAAAGCTGGAAATAACACGTGTATATGGTACTTTTTTTTCTGTGGCAGTTAATGGCAGCTTTGCGTTTTGAATAGAGAGAGAGAGAGAATAAGCCGTGCAAGAAAGTAAAGTAGAAAAACTTTCTTATTGTTTTAATGGAATCTGCTCCTCTGATAAAAAAAAAAAAAAAGAGGAAATCTGCTCTAAAATGGTTCACTGTTTTTGGACATCATTTTTCTACTGTACAGTGTACTCAACTCAACCGTGAAACATCCGATAACGACTCATTAATAATAAAACTAAATAATTATAAAATTTTATATTTTTAATTTTTATAATTTTAATATTTAGATCGATTTTTAAAAATTAAAATATTTAATAATTCTATTAATATTTTTATTCTAAAAATATTAATTAATTATTTTAATATTATAAAATAATTTATTTATTTTTATATATATATATTTTATTATTTATTAAGTCATACTTATTTTTAATTTTATTTATATTTCTTACACATAATTTATTTTAATTTTATAAATATTTTAATAAGTCATTTTAATTTATATATATTTTTATAAAGATAATTATATTATTAATTTATATATATTCTTATAAAGATAAATATATTATAAAATAGCTTATTTACTCTTTATTTATATATATTTATCTTTGTTATTTATTAAGTTTATTTTATTTTTAATTTTATTTTATATATAGTTCATCTGTAAAATAATAAAAAATATTATTTATATTATTTTAAATTATTTTTTTAGTAATACCTATAAAATTAAAATAAATGATATATATAAATTGTCTGTAAAATAATAAAAGATATTATTCGTATTATTTAAATTTTTTTTAATAATATTTATAAAATTAAAATAAATTATGTGCAAAAAATATAAATAAAATTAAAAATAAGTATGACTTAACAAATAATAAAGAAAAATATATATAAAGAAAAAATAAATAAATTATTTTATAATATCAAAGTAATTGATTAATATTTTTAGGACGAAATATTAACAGAATGACTAAACAGTTTAATTTTTAAAAATTAAAGGATACATAAATTAAATGTTAAAAATATAGAAACTGACTAGTGTAATATGTAAAATTTTAAAATTTTTATAATTATTTAGCCTAATAATAATAATAGAAAGTCAAATAAATCAATGATTTTTTATGGTCGAATAAGTCATTGATTTATGGTGAAAACTCTCATTGTTACAACGAGTGAGAAGGTTTAAATTCAAAAATAATTTTCTTGTATTCTAATAAATTTCTCGATTAACTTGCTTAAACTATTAAACTTAAAATTGGTGTAAATAAATATAGAATACCTATATTAATGAGACTAAAAGATTACTAAATAAAGACTAAAAGTTTACTAGAATAAGGCAGACAATATACTTTTTCTTTTTAATATTTGAGAAAAAAAATACTCAAATTAGTATAAATCTTTTTTACCAAAATTATTTTTTGCTTAAGTGAATGTAAATATATAGGGTTAAGCACAAAAATACTTCACTTATGATTATTGATGTTAAAATTCAACACAAATATTTTTTTTCTCAAATTGATATATATATACTTTTTATTTTACATTATTAAAAATTCTATTATTTTATTAAAAATATAAATTTACACATATTTTTATGATATCTTTATTTTTTAATATGAGATATATTTATTAAATATTTTTTTAAAAAATAAAATCAAATAAAAATTTAATAAAAATTTAATATATATATATATATGTTGACTAACTATTTAAAATGATAAATAAGTTATAATTTAATATAAATAAAAAAAGGTATTTTATTAATTTGAAACAGATGTAGTATTGTATTAAAATATTTGATGGTAAAGTAAATTAAGGTATTATTTGTTATTATTTTTATTTGGTTTATAAGCACGATAAATACTTCAACCTACACATTTTATTATAATTCTTATATTAAATTAAGGGAAAGTATCATTATATCTATCCTTAATTTATGTCACCTTTTCAATTTCATCATACTTTTAAAATTTTATCAATTTTATATTTGAATTTTGCGTTTTGTTATAAATATATATCCAATTTCATTTGATCAAGTAAGTTTACTAATATATGCCATTATAATTCATATATCAAATTAAGGAAAAATATCATCATATCTATCCTTAACATAGGTTACTTTTTTAATTTTATAATAATTTTAAAATTTTATTAATTTAATATTTGAATTTTCCTTTCTGTTATAAATGTACAATCTCACTTAGTCACATAAGTTTACTAACATATATATGCTATTGATGTGATTTTAAATAATATAAATGAATTTCTGACATAGAACAAATAAAAAAATCATCATATTTATTTTTAACTTTTATTTTTTCAATTCTATCATATATAATTTGAAATTTATACCAATTTGAATTATTCTCTATTTTTAATTATTTATTTAGTTTATAAAATTTAATATAACTAATAAATTTGTACTTCTACATTTATTTTTATTAAAAAATCATTTTTTGTCTAATATAATTTTTTAAATGAATGAAAAAGGTTAAAATGATATTTTAATATATAATTGAGTAGTCATAAAATCTTGTATAATGCAATTTTTTTAAAAATAAAAAACTCAAATTGAGTATTAATTTTTTAATCTTTTGCTTGATTTTTATAAAATAAATAAAAATTAATATTATAGATTTTAAATATTAAAAAAATTCACTATATATAAAATTTTAGTTTTAGTTATTCTTTGAGATGGAAATAATATGTTTTTACTTAAAATATAATTTTTATTTTTCAGTAATAGAAAATGAGAATTAAAAAATTTCTTATTATTAAACATATAAAATATTTTTAGAAATGTTTTAAAACAAAAATTAGGCATGCCAATTTATTGTTTATTATACTAAAAAAATTAGGCATGACAAAATTAATTGAATCTAATTATATTAAAAAAATCATTAATCATTTTAATTTATATATAATTAGGCCTATTTAAGTACTTTTGTTATTAAATTTATTTTTTATTGAAAATTTTAAAGAGAAAATTAAACTGTATAATATTTTTTAATATTCAGTAAATATTTTTTAAAATCAAAAATTGAAATCGAGATGAAATTTGAAAAAGTAACTTTAAGTTGAGTATAGATATAATAATTTTTTCTTTATTTTTTTCATATCACAAATTTATTTATATTATTTAAAATCACGTCATCACTATACATGTAAGCAAATTAATATGAGTAATAAAAGCTTGGATAGATTTATAATAGAAAACAAAATAAATTTCATATACCAAATTGATATAACTTTGAAATTAGAATAAAATTAAAAAAATGACTTAAGTTAGGTTAAATATATATGATGGTTTTCCCTTAAATTAATGACAACTATCTCTACAAAGAAAAGTAAAATATCCTGCATTAATACATATAAAAACTAACGATGAGTTTCCTTAAAAGAAAATAATTATAAAAGAAAGTGATATATAAAAGATTACCTTAATTAAATTAATTTGATTAATCTTAATCTGTTATAGACTAACATGGTTGATAAATATTAACCATGAAACGATGGACATGGCTCCAATGAAAATCCTTGGTGAAGAGCTTCTTAACTGAAGTAGTTCTCATCATATATAGAACTTATCCCATATATATATATTATGTCCTCTTGGGCATCAGAGCCACATCGCAAAAGAACAAAAGAAAAGACAAAGACAAAGACAAATTAAAGCAAAGGAAATAACACTTTGCTTTCTTGATCAGGTAATAACTATATACATACAAGACACCAAATGGTTAGGCAAAGATAATATGCACGTTCTTTTCTATTTTTCTTTTAATTCAAATAGAATTTAGTGGAAAGTCCCATTATATTTTGCATTATCTTCTTCATCATCTATATATATATATATGCTATATACTGTACACATCACATATTCAACTTTTTGCTAAAAGTTTTTTTTACTGTTTTTGCTGAGCTTGTGATCATGATGAAGAGACTCCAAGAAAAGTGAACGTACTATGTTACAGTTCATAATTTGACCCCTAATCACACTCAATAAGCCACGTCATGAATCATTTACATATATATATATATATATGCATATATGTATAGCACATGCATATATGTGGTGGCCCTGGCATATATGATTCAATATATGATCATGTGCAGCAGGATGGAAATTTAGTAGATATTTTAAGGGTTTTTTTTTTAATATTTAGTATATATTTTGAGGTTTTTCAATTATTCAGACATGTCACTAATATAAATTGTCATTTTTAATTTTTTTTTAACATTGTCATATCTAACATTATATATAAGAATTTCTTAATCTGTTTTCCATCTATTAAAAATATAAATGAAAAATAACCACTCACTGTATAAATTAGTTGATAAAAAATTATTTTAACTTAATCAGAGATTTTTAATTTAATTTTTTAGGTATAAAATGTATTAAAATTTAGTATGGAGAACTTTATTATTTTTGTAATTTTATATGATTCGAATAAAAAAAATTTACAAAAAAAATATGGATGAAAAATAAATTAGAAGATTTTTAGGTGTGCTAAGTGTAACATTAGAAATGACAATGTCACAAAAAAAATATATAATTATATGTGTTAGCGTATTCTTGAAGGATGACGAGGTATGATTTACTCGGTAATAATTATATATTATTATAGAAAACCTTTTTATTTAATAATTGTTATTAAATGAGTGAAAATTCACATAAATTTATTTTATCAGGAGACAAATTTTCAAATGCAGTACTACCTAATTACATAAGCTGCAATTTTATTTTTAGAAACTCTTTCCTTGGAAGCTATAAGATATATATGCAAATAATAGCACTGAAGCATCAAATCAAAGGGTCTTCCCAATATATCCATCAACTTAAGGTTAAAATGGTTATAGAAGACTTTATGGTCAATCTAATCGAATCGTAACAGAAAAAATTGAATAATGCATTGGAGAAACTTATCTGATTTTTCTTATCATTAATTAGATGAAATAAAAATATTTTTTTTTTCCAAAAATTTTGTCTGAAAACTACTTCAATAATAGAAACAACACGAGGAAAAATATATTAAAAAAAATAAAAAAGTAAACTTAGTCTACTCTTTGGCTATATAAATATATATATATATAGTATATAAAATTGCAATTTAGTGTGTGCACAGTCTCACAAAAGGGACATATCACACCAAGCGTGAATTGAGACTGAGATTTTCACTTTCAATATAGCCTCTTGATGTGTCAGCTTGATTAGTGCCAACCACCTTCATTTTTCATTATCTTTTACAGTCTCTTTCTTGAAGAGAGATATATATTGTATATAGATAACCAATTTAATTTTTCTTTCTTTTTTATTTTTCCTTTAATTAAAGATTTAAAAAAAAAGATTAAATTTAAATTAGGATTTATTTTATTTAATTATTTTTGGAAAAACCTATTTTTCTTAAATATATTTTACAACATTTAAGATTGTCAGAAATTTCATGAGTTAATAACCTTAAAGTAGACTAGTTAAAAATAATTTCAAATATTTTAATATTGAAATTTGTAACTAGAAAAATAATATATTTTTCTTAGACTTGGAAAATATTTTTTTTTAAAAAAATGGAGTAGACAGATCCATAGATAAGGAAAATACATTCCTTCTATTTTCTTTATATTTTGGCTTTTTAAAAAAATGGAATTTATTCAATGCAGGCTCCAAGATCCAAAATCACACATGGGTTTAAAATTTTAACTCTCTAGTACTAAAAAATCCCTTTGGACTTATCTAATTAGCGTTTACATTCACCACTTCAGGTGATATTTTAGTTTATTGCAATAAATTTTTAGTATGTTATTAATCTATTAAAATAAATTTTAACCAAATTAATTAAAAAAATGAAATTGTTATATATATATATATAGAATAAACCTTAATATGCATCAATTTAATTATAACATATAATGATATATACTAATTAATTAAATTAGCAATAATTATTATTATAAATAATTATTATCAATAAAAGAAAAGGAATAAACAATTAAATTGAGGTAGTACAATAAGAATATGGTACCTGATTTTATCCCTTTAAGGCTGTTCCACAAATTTCCATTCATGGATTCTCAGTTCTTTCTTCTTCACAACTTATGCATTTCCCATAATTTGTAATAAAAGTAAAATATTTATATATATGTTAAGAAACTAAAACAAGTTATATATATTAATTGTAGTTACCTTTTTTTTATAATATTAATTTTAGTTACTTACTTTATTAAATTGTAACTTTAAATTTAACTCACTTTACTAGAAAAAAATATTTTAAAAGCATTTTAGATTATTCTCCTCATAATAAATAAATATTGCTAAAATTTAACCTTATTTGAAGTACAAAAAAATTGTAAATTTGGAGAAAATTAATTAGTGCTACTTATCAACTCAAAACCTCTCTTTACATAGCAATAACATAAATTTCTTTCTTTTTCTTTTTACTGAAGGCCTATAGTTGGATCTCACCATATAATAAGGGATAGTCTTTTTTTTTTTTTTTATAATGGACAACATTTCCTTATTTTATAGGTAGACTTATCTTAAAATTAAATAGAATTGAGTTAAGTTTAGATTCAATTCAGTAATTTAAATTTTTTATAATAATAATCAAAAGCTAAATTTAAATATTTCAGACCATTCCAATCTACTTCAAAATTTAAAATTTAATTTGAATCGATTTTCATTAAATTACAATAAGTTTTTATAAATTTCTTGATCAAATCAATCAAATTTTGTTTCCTTTGCTGCATGGAAATTTGAGTTGAGGGTTTCTTTGCTCATTAGGGTTAGATTTGAAACATTGAATTGGTTTAAATCCAACCATCAGTAGCAATATAATTTTGTAATGGTGCTTTAATGAAGTCTAGTTTATATGGTGGCCTGGAAATCATATATATGCCGCAAAATTAAGATATTCTCAAAAGTACAAATATTACTTTCCTTGGTATATCATTATTTTTCAGAAAAATAATTACATTTAATTAATTTATATTTGCTCGGTGCACATACACCGATTCAAGATATAATTTTTCCTATCTTTAATACTTTAGTGATCAAGCATTTATCTCATCAAGCATAAAATTAGAAATTAAACTAAATAATTTTAAATTTCTCAAAAACCTGAGACCTAATGAAATAATTAATCTCCAAATAAAAATTTGAAAATACTTAAAAATTCTTTGTTTCATTTTGGGCTACATTCTCGTAACAATATATGTATACTTTTCTTTTGCAAGTTCCTTTTAAGCTTATTCCTTCCTTTTTTTTTCTTCTTTCCTTTCATTCAATCAGTCATTTTAATCTCTCTCCTATAAATGTGTCTTCAATGTTACTCTCACATTTTTTTTTTTCTAATAATTCATTACTTATTCAATTCATTTTAGTATAATTGCATTTTCATTTTATATGTCATTTTGATCATATCGACAATATTCATCTTAAACACATTTTATTTTATTTTATCTTCATCGAACACCCACTATTATATAACATAAATATTCAATACTTTTGAACTAAATAACACCTATACATGATTGTGTGGTGCAACTGATTCTGTTACCAAATGATAAACTTTTTCTTTCAATTATTAAGTTTATAAATAGTAATTTTTAATTTTTTTAAAATAATTCTAAAATTAAAAAGAGAGAGAGAGAAAGAAACTTGACAATAATGCAGAAAGTACCAAATATAAAATAAAAATTATTAACCTCCAGGTGGCATAGATTGAAATTCTAGCTTCATATGGAAAATGGTCCATCCCCTGGCTACCAAACATGATTAATTCACATATATATGTGGAATCTAAGAAGGGAGTAGTGAGACAAAAAAGAAGAAGAAGAAAGAAAGAGCGAAATGTATTGGTGTTTTTAGTACAATCAGGGCAAAGCCAAAGGGAAAGAAACTCAGGAAAATAAATGAAAGCACTTAGAAAACATAAGCGACTTTTAGGGTTCTTTGCTTTCATTATCATCCACTTCCTTCAAAAATTAAATAAAATAAATAAATAAAAGGTACAAATTTCATAGTTATCATCTATGGTTGAAAGCAACCCAAGAACTAACCCAGCAGCAAGTAGATATATAGATAGAAAAGTTCTCTTGTGCTCCTTCTAATTATGCCACTCACCCTAAGCTAAAAAAGGTCACCCTCATTATCACCTAGAGAGGGAGAGAATGAATGCCTCACCTAAATTTAAACCCATATTTATATCTAAGATTTTTTACTTTTATTATATATATATATATATATATAGTAATATCTAATAGTGGATATATAAATAAAACGGCATGTATAAATAGTAAAATTTCTTTTTCTTTTTCTTTTTTTAAAATAAATAAATATATATATATAAATATACATATATAGTCTCTTTCAGTGGTGGATAAGACTATTTGCATATTAATTATATATATATATATATAAATTTAAATAAAGAGGGCTATGGTTTTTGAAGATTGTACAATAAGCACCCACAATGGGATATCCAATTGCTTCATTTCACTGTGCAATATTTATATTGTTATTGAGAGAGAGAGAGAGAGAGAGAGAGAGAGAGGCAAAAATGATAAGCAAGCACGCATGGGATAGGAGAGGAAAACCCCAAAACCCAACCCAATAACACAACACAACATTCTCACAAGTTAATAAAAACATAATTAGTTTCAGAGACAGAAATTGGTGTCTCACTTTTAGCTGAAAGCGACATTTACAGACCCATAAGGGTAAAAAAAAGAAAACGTATATTGCTCTCTCTCTCTCTGTAGTTGTTTACTGTATTATGCCCTCTGAGTGAAATAATTGTCCTTCTTTTCTAGGGCTATTCGACATTGCCACGTACACGTTATTTTATTTTTCCTCCTATTTTTTTCTATATAATTAAATTGACGTTCTATATATATAATTAATAGTAATTTCTATCAAAATTTTACACCAATTTTATAATATTCGACTTGTGCATTCAAGAATCGAATTTGAAAAAAAAAATTCTCTTGTTAACCAAATAAAATTTTTGAAGTTTGAAATTGAAATTCAATTATATGTATAGAAATATTGAGAATTTAAATAATATCAGGAGAATCAACCTTCAAAGCTAAATATTGAGATTGGGCTCCATGTGGAATTTATATTATGTTTAACAGATCCTCAAGTAGCAATTGGAGAATTTTAGAATAAATTTTGAAAATTCATTATTGTATGAATAAAATCTATCCTAAATAAGAATTAAAATAATACTAAATCCAGAATATATAGACAATTGAAAGATTAATTACATAATTACTCACCATAAAATAAAAATATTGAGAGTCTAAATATTTTTCAAAGTCTGGCTATCAAAATTGGAGAATCTTATTATAAATAAATTCATTTCATATTCTATATCCAATAAATGTGGGAATTTTATAATGTTTAACAAAAAGATATATTTATCTATTGGTTAATATTATCATTCTAAATATTACATTGCTTTTGCTTATATATATAGTTTGTACTTTAATTTCTAATAAATTTATTGAGTTAATAAAATAATTTTTTGTTTTAATTATATTTATTCACCATTTCAGAGATTCATTTAGCTCATCTAGTGGATTTTAAAAAATTAATTCTTTTAGACTACTTAATTAGTATTTCAAATTTTATAGTGTTTTTGGTTGCATAAAAATTTCAAAAAAATTGAATACATAATATTGTATAATCAACAATACTATATTTATTTACAAATAATATATATAAAATAAAATATTGGATCACTAAACTTTACTAATCAATTAGTAAAATATTTTATTTAGACGAGAGTAAGAAAAATATTTCACGAAGAAAGTAGATTGAAAAATTCACATATTAACAAATAATCATATCCTTAATTTAAAATATAATAAAACAAAAAATAGATATTATCAAAATATTTTAGGTATTATTTAAATATTTTCTATAATTGCAATCAAATAAATTAATATTTTTTTAATATATTTTTACAGTATTTTATTATATTTTTCAAGCATATTAATCTAATATTTCTTTGTAAAATATAATTTTTATAATATAATTATATAAAATATATTTTTTATTGTAATTTATCAGACGCGCCATTATTGTAATCAATTTCAAATTTTCATTAAAAAAAGTTCAATAAATTTATACAGCTGAAAACATTTATATTGAATTCTATGTATATTTTTTTACTGTGGGCTCTATATTTACGGAGTTCATGCAAGTCAGCTTGAATATATCAGCTGCTAGCACGTTAAGTGGCACCAATTGAGAAGTTCTGCTGGTCTTTCCTATCCACTAAAATTCGCACAATATGTATCGCTGTTCAACTCTCTCTATCACTTCCTTTCTATCTTTGTTTTCACCTCAATTAATTTCATGCTTTTAGTTTAGATTTGAACTCGGGAACTAGTCATGAGAACACACGCTCCTCATCACTATTAAACTATATCTTAAAATTAATTAAATTAAACTGAAAAAAGGAAAATAAACAAAGCTATATGCAGCTCTCTCTTTTTCTCTTCAATAAATTCACCTGCCATGAGTGCCATAACTCCCCACCATCATTATTCAAAAAATCCCTTTCTCTTTTCTCTCTCTCCCTCATCACTCGGCCTCCATGGACATATATGGTACTTGTGCTCTGTGATGTCTTTCTCACCATCCTCCGGTCCTTGTTTGGGGGAAGGTAAAAAAATCGACTAGACTTTTTTCCTTTTTTGATCTTTTCAAACATACACTTGTACTAAAAAATCAACTCAGAAAACACAAACACTGCTAGCTATGACTACCTCTAAAATCTTTTGATGAGATTGTCTTTCTTACTAACTGGTTTTTTTTTTTCAAATGACTTGCAGAGATGCTAATGGGTGGTATTAGCTGGTCAGGGCCCTCAGTCTAATTAATTAAGCTACTAAGTTACTGCTAATATACGGAGCATAATGTTAATTTAATTTGTGTCCTTCTCAAGACCACTGCTCTTTCTGGCTGCCAGCCGCATAATACAATACTTGCTAAAACTGCTACGTTTTTCTTTATCCTCATTTGAAGCTACTCTATCTCTTTCTTTCTTTCTCTCAAATGTTGCAGTCAAGCAACAATGGCAATGACCTCATCTATTATGATGACCAACAAGATTGCAGTAGGCCTTTCTTCAATGACATCAGACATGATCATCAGGAACAACCTCCTCCTCCTCCTCCTCTTACTCCTTTGTCTTTCTTCCCATCTCCTTGTATTCCTTATGATCATTTAGAGTTACAAGATTATGATAATTTTTTACATCAAAATCAAGACCTTTTGCTTCATCAACACCACCCCCACCACCACCACCACCAGCAACTGCAGCAGCCGCAATCTTTGACGAGATCTTTTGCTTCTGATCATACCGTGGTAGATGTCAAAGTAAAAGAAGATGCTACTAATTACAAGAAATCCCAAAACAACAGCAACACTAGCGTTGAACATTATCAGGGTCTGCAACGGAAACAGATCCCAAAAAAGAGATCTTCAAAGAGAGATCGCCATAGCAAAATTAACACAGCTCAAGGACCAAGAGATCGAAGAATGAGATTATCCCTCAAAGTTGCTCGCGAATTCTTTGGTCTACAAGACAAGCTATGCTTTGATAAAGCTAGTAATACTGTTGAGTGGCTGCTAATTCAATCAAGACAAGCAATCAAGAAACTATGTGCTGATGGTGATGGTGATGGTGATGGAGGAGGTCACCTCCCTCCTAATAATTGCAGCTGCACTAGCACTTTACCCTCCAAGAGTGCTTCTTCTACTTCAGAATGCGAAGTAGTTTCTGAAATCGATGAGGCAGCTGCCACTAAAGCTTCCATTTCTAAGACGACTAAACCCTCATCATCATCAGGAGTTAACGGGCTCAAAAGGGCTAAACCTTCACGGAGAACTGCATTATTCCATCCTCTTGCAAGAGAATCAAGGGAGAAGGCGAGAGAAAGAGCACGAGAGAGAACTAAAGAGAAAAAGAAACTATGTATCGGTCAAAAAATAATGCCCGAATCAAAGCTATGTGACGAATTAAGAAACCAAGAATTGAACCAATTATGTTCTTGGAGTAGCCCTTTTGAAAATTCTACTACTGGTGATCGAGAATCTGGTAATAATAACAATACCGTGAATCCTTGTTCAGATATGCAGCTACCAATGTACTCATCCCCGGAGAGAGACCGATTAGCACTTGCTTCTCCCTCAGAAAACATGGGAAAGTGGAGCCCATCTCCCATTTTCAATCATCTGTACAACAGTGGAATTCTACAAGAGGTAAGTTGTTGATTTTTATATATAGAGATATTTATAGGATTATATATATATATATAAATAACATATTAAAATAGTTTGCTATTTTTATACAATTTTTGGGTGCAGAATCCAATCACAGACTTGCAATATTTATATATGCAAGTCATGGGAGGACTATAACTAACAGTTAGGATGTATGTGTGCTCTCTTCGATGATATGTCAAGTTGGACAAAGATTTGAAGGATGTACTATATATGTATGGATTTTCTTCTCTGTTTGGAATTAATGTAAAAAATAGACAAGTTTATCCTTTTCTTTCCGCAATTTTTCATCTGAACAACTGTTTTGTCAAATGATTAATTTTTCATCACTAGTCCTAAATCTTACTCAGACATATACACAGTCTCTGCGTGTTTTTTTCTTTTTTTTATCTTCATCTATTTATTTATATCTACTAGATAAAAACAGCTAGAGGTCTTAAAGTAACACAAATTTCTAACTTTTTCTTCTGAATTATGTATGCCCTTCTGTTTAAATTGTTGGGAATTAGTTGTTAATAACTATTAACTAATAAGGTGTTATTTTGCTAAATAAAAAAAATATTAGCAAATCTTTGTTATATTTTTTCTGCTGATTTTATATACTAGCAAAAATTATTGGAATTTTGTCAGTTAAGTGCAAAGTTAGAAGACAGTTGAGTCAAGCTCTTAAGGATTAATTCAATTATTATCACTTGTTTGACTTGTTATGTCTTAGAAGAAACTTCCTAAATAAGTGTCATGTTTTTGTTGCTGGTTGAGTGCTGATAATGCCTAAAATTTCAAAATATATGCTTCTATATTTAAAATCATTTTATATAATAGAAAAATCACAAAGAAAGTTATTCCAGTAGAAAGATCTTGATTTCTTGAGTGTTCATGTGGGAGATAAAAGCCACACACACATATAGAGAGAGAGATTTAACAACTCAAATGCTTAATAATTTTTTGGTTTTGGAAGATCAATCTTTATATATGTAATTTTACTTGGTGTTAATTAACGAGTTTAATCTATTAACAGAAGTGTTAAAGATTCAATAGGATTATATATATATATATATATTACTATAGTTTGAAGGGTTTGCCTCTGAATTTTATAATTTGCATGTTGGAAGAGCAATTCTGTGATTCCACTTTTATGTAGTGCATGCATATATATATTTTTAGAGAGTTCCTTTTGTTTCAATGCTGTTGTTGGCATTAAAAGCAACAAATTGTTGAATATAGAACTAATAATATACAGACAAATTTCGTCTTATGTATGTGTCTGTGTTTGTAGAGACTTGAGAAAATCTAATTGAAATCTAATTATATATTGCAGTAGAGATTTGAGAAAATCCTATTATGTTGAAGAACATGATTTGATCAGTTGTTTTGCTACAATATTTTGTTATCAATCAGGTTTGAACTAGAAGATAGCCAGTCTTTTGTTTCATCAAATGAAATTAAGCAATGAGACTATAATCAGTCTTTTCTCACGTAGAGAGATGCACCACTATATTAGGATAAGATTGTGAAATCCTATATGTGCATTTCAATATGTGAGCTAGCACATTCGTTCATGCACTAAAATACAAGGTAGTGTTTAATTAAAATTTAACATTATTATATTAACTACTGATTTTAGTAGCTCTTTGAACCCATTATATATATATATATATATATTTTCCTTAATTAGCAATATCTGTTTAGCATATCAACTTTGAAAATCAGAAAAGAAAAGAAAAAAAAAAGAAGCTTTTTTCTCTGCAGTGTGCAAGTCTTATCATGTGCTTATATGAGTGCTCATCGTTTTCTAACCTCTCTATGCCAAGATCTTCAACTTGTTTAATAGCTAGCCTGAGGGGAAAAAGAAAAAACACACTGTTTACTTGCTAGGGTGTACCTTTTTTTTCCTTGTTCTTTAATTATTTTATTTTATATTTTGATAAGCCCACAATAAGTCTATTAATAAAATTAACCAATAAGATACAAGGATGTAGCTGATCAATTCCTTTAGTTCACTTTTTTTTTTTTCAATACTTGGGGGAGGGAGAAGTATGAGTATATGCACTTAGGCTAGAATTAATATGTCTAAATATGCAAACTCACAATCCTTTTGTAGGGAAGCCATTCAATATTTAATTATAGATTGTGCTATGTTTAAAATTTCATTAATTTTTATGAGCATACTTCTTTTTTTATGGAAATAATTCTTTTCGAATCGAGTCGGATAAGACTATAAGAATGGTAAAATTCTCCCTATCGTGTTTAACTGCAGTTATATGCCTAGAAAATTGAACTCTAGACTTCTGATTAAGTTAAAATAATATTTTATCAATTGATCTATACACTCAATAGTATGAGCCTATTAATTTTTTAATTTAGTATTTTATTTTTTTAATATATTTGTACTTTGTTGTTATGTATTTTTCTTAGAATTTATATTCTTTTGGATAATTTAATTACATATTATTGTTAAATCTTAAATTTTACATATTTTGCTTTTGAAAATTTTTAATTCTATAAATTAGAGAATATATGATATTTTTTTTTATTAATTTTGACAACAAATTATAAGTTTTAAACTTTATTTACTTTAACAAAGTTTATATTTTGTATCTTTAAATCATATTGAAAAATGAATTAATATTATCAAACTTAAAAATAATAAGAAAAATTCATAGACTGCTCAAACTAGATAATTGACAATTCATTATGTGGAAGAATTTCCTTGACAGCTTACAAAAATGATATTTAAAAATTATAAAATAATTATACTATTTACTTATTTTGGCTCAATTGATAATATTTCATAAGAATTATACCAATATTTTACTTATTTGCACTTAATAAATAATATGTTATTCTTAATTTCTAATTTATTTTTTTCTCCATTAAAAAAAATAATTGTCTTTTTATATTATTTATAAAAAAACTAAAATATATATATATCCTGAAGTAATGAAAGGGCATTATTCCAGTGCATAATTAAATTAAAAGCTTATTCAGTATACATCAACATAAAATATATGGATTTTATTTACAGATAACAGAATTTTTATTATATTGAACTGCATCAAATTTGAATTTTTGTAAATGGATTGAACATTTTCTTTCAAATAAAATATAAAACTATAAGTTACAAAATTTTGAGACTTCAAAAAAGATATATGCATATATATATGCTATAATTATCTTCCCTAATATAATATATATATATATATATGCTATAATTATCTTCTCTAATATAAAATGTAATGTTACTTAATTTATTATGTACAGAAAAAAGAGATTAATTAATAATTCATTGTTAGTGAGTTTTAAATCACCAAATATTGAAATTTGTTCTGCTTGGTGCTAGTTTCTTGCTCCTTTCATGGTGTTTTTATCTTTAGGTGCTTTTCTCTAGTGATGGTTAAACTTGTTCAAATTAAAAATTAATAACAGGCACAAATATATCCGATAACAGTAAGTTGATAGTTGTATTAAAATTTTCAAAATTTATTAACAATAATTCAATAATGTTATCAAATGTTTATGATAGTGATACGAAAAAAATTTGTGGTCACAGACGTTCTCATACATTACTAGATGGTAATGCAGCAAATTTTATCAACTTTTTTTTTGAATTTTTAACAATATTTATAATCAGTTAAAAAAAGGGTAATTATTTTAGTACTAGTGAACTCTAAGGCACCAAGTTTTATTTAGCCTACTTGAAATAGCACTAAGCATCCAATATTGCATATATAAATTGACTGCTAGAAAATGATATATATAAAATGAAACTATTTATAAAAAAAAATATCACAAATATTCTAAATTGACCTCAATATAAGGCATGAATTTATATATAAAAATTCTAATGATGATGAGTGATAGAAATCATGGGGAAAAACAGAGGCCCACCATCTTCAAGTTATATGGTAGGCATGTGAGATAGAACTTAGAAGGTGATTGTCATGATCACAAACAATTGATAAGTTTAAATATCTGGCCTCCATTTCTGTCCCTCTTTTTTTTGTTAAGAAATGTACAGATATTTTTTGCCAATTTAATTAAACTTCTCATTCACCTTTCATACAAATTAAAGAAAAAAGAAAAAAGAAAGAAAAGCTAACCATATATATATATTTTTAATTATTTTACACTAGACATGTATTTAGGTATATTTGCTTTATATGGGCAATTTTTTGGACAAGAAAATGACCAACTATGTTAATACAGACTGCAAAATGAATGTTTTTTTCTTGGAAAAAACAGGAATAAAGAAAATAATCTCTTTTTTTTTTCTCTTTTTAGTTATTGGATTATACGGATTTGAAATTTTGATTATATATGTAAAACAGATATTCCACTGTTAAATTATTTAAAGGTTTTTTTAAAAAATTTTAGACAATTAATAGATGGACCAGTTATAAAATTTGAATGAAAAAAGGGCATAAAAACGCCCAATTATCTGGGAATTAAGGACAGTTCAAAGTTCAAATGTCCTAGCAATAAAACAAATGGATGGACTTCAATAAGTTTAGAGTTATAAAGAAATAATAATATCAAAGATGCTGCCGGCAATGGGCATGCATGGCCATGGGGTATACCAATTCAGAAGATGTCATATTAATTAATTAATTAATTAATTTCTATAATCAATCTATTCTAGTATTTGTGTTATCGGTAACTGTTAGTGTCACAATCAAGTCTTTTATTGAGTTCATGTTCATAACACATGCGCAGAAGATAATAAAAAAATAATTATGTTTCAGATATGGATAAGGTAAGATTATATACATATATATATATATATATAAAGTTGTCATTAGAAATTAAATGTAGATTACAGAAATATATGACCTGTAATTTGTCATTTCTTGAATAGTTCTTCATTGTTCTCTGCTATAGGCCTATACCCTCAATCGAGAGGACAGTTAATTATCAATTACCACTGTTAAGAACACAATTGTAGAATGTTTGTCCTTTTTTTGTATAATTGTAAATTTAATTGATAGTAGTTTTTTTTTAGAATATAGTATAATTTTAACAGATTCTCTAATTAATTTAATAGATTATATATATATATTATTCAACAATGATTTTCTTATGTTGATTTGCTTTGCTATATATTATTTAATTAGCATATGTCTAAAAATTTATGCAACTTTACTAAAAAAAAATTAAATGCTATAATTTTTATGTATAAATTTCATTATTATGATGTATTTTTAGATCATAATGTTGGTTTTATAATGTTATTTTCTCCCAAGAGTAAGTTTTTACTATTTACTATTTTGCTTTTTCTTTTTTTTTTAATATAAAGGACTTGAATTTAAATTAATTTTTCATAATACTATTTTATTAAGTTTTGAATGATTTTTTACCCTATTTCATTCTGCTACCAAACAAAAAAGTATTTTCTTTTTTCTTTTTCTTTTTTTTTTTTTTTACTTTTTCTATTAGCAAGAAATTGGTAAGATGGAATACATTGTATGAAGCAAATGAAGTCATTCTACTGAAGTCTGAAGCAGCAGATGATATCAATCTGACACTTAAATTAATTGCAGACGACAAAATTAGCCGCATACGAAAGGGTCTTATGCTCATACCTGAAAGTAGCAGCCATACATAACCTGCATTATATAAATGTAAAAAAAGGAGCCAGTAATTAATTTATTTTTTAAAAAAAGTACATGAACAATAGTCAATTACTCTGCAAAAAGCAAATGAAATTAATATTAATATTATTATTATATTTAATTTTCACATCTTATTGTGTTAATTACCAGAATAAACTTATTTTATAATTTATTTTAATATTATTTTATTATAAAAATATCATTTTTAATTTATTTATTAATATTATTTAAATACACATTAATATTATCTAGTAAATACTAAATTTATTTTTAAATATAACTTATTTAATTATCCAACACGAAAATATATGTAAAATCCTTATTTTTTAAATTATTTTAAGTATAGGGGTAAAATAGTCATTTTTTGTGCCCTCATATGTTGTTTGAACATAATTTGATGGTTTGAATGTCTTTTTGATACTCAGGACGACGAGACGGTCGTTTTGAGTATAATATTGTATTTTTGGGTTTGTCGTTTTCGGTATTTTCGGGTATTATTATGCGTAAAACATATTTATAAATTATTTTGGGTTAAAATTTGAAGTTAAAAATAAATTTGAGTTGATTTTGTGAATTTTATAGTTTTGGGTAATTTTTATGAAAATAAATAGTTTTGGGGTATTTTTAAATTAAAATAAATTAGATTGGGGTAAAAGTATAAATTTGAATAGTTGTTTTCCTATAAATAGGCCTAAATGTCAGAGGGGGTAATGTTTTTGATCTTTTATTTTCGTGTATTTTGAAAAAAGGGGGAGAAATTTGGTTTTGAGAGCAAAAATCAGAGGGCTGTCGTTTTGGGTCTCGGCGTGCCAGCATGCAGTGTCGTTCGGCGGGTTGCTAGCGTCGTTCGGCGGAGAAGCGCGAGCCAGGGGCTTGTCGTTCGGCGTCTCGCGTTACGTCGTTTTGCGTGGCTCGCCTGGTCGTTTTAGCCAGTGTTCCAGCAGCTCGATTTTTCGAGTTTTTGGGTGTTTTTGAGGTTTTTCTTGATTCCTTTTGCATTATTTTGACTTCCATTTGATTAGTTCATATTAGTATCATATTGGGTTGGTATTTTTCTTAATTAAATTGGCTAAATTCGAATTATTATTTAATTAAATTGATTTTTACAAAATATGTTAGGTTTTGGGGTTTTTATTTTTTTGATGGATTTTGGTGTTGAATTAATTGATTGGGCTAGTGTGTTGGGTTCTGAAATTTGATGAATGTATTGAATTAGGGTTTGATTGAATTAATTTGGATATTAGGGTTTTCGAATTAATTGTTTTCTTTGAGTTTTTGGATGATTTAATTTTCTGCTGAAGTTTGATGTTAGTGCTGTATGTTGCTCGATTTTTAATTAAATATTGGAACATGATAAAAATCTAAAATTTGGATACGTGGCTCAAAATTGAGTCTAGTTTATGAGAAAAATAATTGTTGGGATTTTGGAGCATCGTATATTTCTGGAAAATTCAAGTTTTCCACTGTTGTCTGAAGAACTGTACTGTAGATGCGATTGCATCATCTGTAACTTTCGAAATTCATATTAAAATGTGTAAAAATGTTTTAGATTTGATTTTCATATATGTTGAAGTTTTGGAAATCTAATTTACAAGAAAAATATGTTGGGTTATGTTTCTGTTGTTATATTTTTGAAATAATTAGATCTTTCTACTGCTGTCAGTATACCTTGTGAGCTGTATACTGTTCTGAATAAAAATTGATTGATGGACTTTTAAGTCTCGAAAAATTATGAAATTTTGGTAGGATGCTTTTGAGATATCAAATTAACTTCTGGTTGAAAATTATAAATTTTCAATATACTGGTTAATTGTTTTCAATTTTACAAGTTGACACTCGTTATTCAGGTTTATCGGTAAAATTGTATCTTGTGTATATTGATTATTTAAGTAAGGTATTTGATGAATTTAAATTGTAAGGACTTTTTAATGATGTTTTATATTCTGGAAAGCAAGTTTAAATATGTGGTATTATGATGGTTAAGTTATGATTGGTTGACAAAAAGGTTTAACCTTGTTATGGAAACTATTGAATTGTGTGCATTCACGTCATGCATTCCCATTTGCACTTGCATACATTTGTAAGGGTGGTTGTTAATTGATGGTTAATGGTTAGGAGGTGGTCCAGCAGCACCTCAGACTTAGGGTGGCAAATTGCTTAGCTGACTGTTAGACCAGGTAAGTTCTATGGGTGTATTTGAATTGTTTGTGTTGTGCTACTTGCTAACAACTTATATATATATATATATAAACCCTTCTTATAATATATTATCCTTTCTATATATTCACTAGACTATCCTTTCGAACTCAGCCTCGCATACTTTAGGAGACAGAGAAACTTGCATGTGATTGTATTTATGTGAGAATATTGAATTTGATATTACTTGTATTGTGTGATTGTGTGTCATTAAGGGGAAAGAAGTTACTGAGGCTTAATGCCTATACTGCTACTGAGGCTACATGCCTAATTACTGATTAATGTACTGTACTGAGGAGTTATAAGGGCGGATGTGACTGATATCATACTGTACTGTTTACTGATTGATAACCCCGACACACCATCTTGATTGCTTAATTTGTGAATGTATTATATGTACTGCTTATGTAACTGTTAGATGTTTCTCTGCCTCTCATAGGCTTACTGGGCGTCTATATAAAGCGCCCACACCCTTACAGATTGTCTTGCAGGTTTACAGTGATTGCCTTCGTCTATCTTCTTTCTCTTCTTTGGCGAAGTCGATCAGGTTTTCCGTTTGTGTTTATCAGTCTTTCTGCTTAGAGATTTCCGGATATTGAACTTTTGGGCGGATTGAATCCGAATCCCTTTTTGTGTAATAAATAGAACTTGTCTACTTTAAATTTCCCGAATGATTTTATTGTGATTTGATTATATTGATGGTTTGCATTTAAACTAGGATTGAAGATTATATAAGTATTGAACTGTTTTGCACTTAGACTGTTATGAATGTTTCTAAGGCTTATGTGGTCGAATTTCGGTTTGGCTGCATGCCGGTCGTGGCCCTCGGGTTGGGTCGTGACAATATAATTAATTCATAAACAACTCCAAATAATAATTATGCAAGCCTAACTTTATCTATGTGCTCAACGGCCAAAAAAAGAGGTGTTCTATTGACTTATTCTCTAATAATATCTGAAATATTTATATATTAAGGAATGAGTCCAACTATTCAGTGGGAATATAATTATATAACAAATGGGAAACAAATAAAATTTTTCTCATATAATTACTGATATAAAATTTTATAATTACTGCATAATAAATTCTTTCTTAAAAAAATATAAAATTTGCAATATCATAATATAAATTTAAATCATATAATTTCATACACTAAACATATATAGTCCATAGAAAACATAATAACTTAGACGTAAGTAAATATATATTTACTGACAATCTAAGGGTAAAATATGACATTTTGGACACAGTGATGATGCATAACAGCACCAAGAGCAAATATTCATGGTCATACACATATGTAGAGTTGCCCTCAAAGGACGACTATCTGATATACGCCCCAAAAACTATATGTATACCAAGCCCTGTCCCAAATATAATATCATATCATAATCCGTCAATCATTTAATACCCCGTCATCACATATGTCTCTATTAAAAAATATATAATGAATATATTCAAAATATTTATTTAACTGTATCAATAGTTAATCATCATATTATAATTCAAACATCAATATACCATTATTTATTCTCATTTTTAATATATATATATATATTATTTCTTTAAGATTCATTATAAATATAATTTAATCATGAAATAATTTTAGCAAAAAATATATATATATAATTTAATATAATATCAATGTTATATAATTATCCACTCACTTTAATCGATAGCTCATATTATTTAATCGATCGGTTCCTCTCTATGTTCTATAATTGTAGTAGAATCTATAATTATCTATGATATTATCTATGATTATCTAAAATATTACCCGGTAAATGACATGAAAAAAAAAACGTAAAAATAAGTCCTCAAATTCTAAAAAAAATTTGGCAAAGTTTCACCATAACTCGATTGTTTTCAAAATTTTAAATTAATACTCCAATGCGTATTACATAATTTATCAAGTGAATTACTTATCAAATATTCTAATAATATTTTTAAGAAATTAATATAATTTAAGTGTCTAAATTTATAATATTTTTTTATACAAATAAATCATACTATTTTGGTTTCTTTAATTTAATGGTTTAATAATATTTATTTTATTAATTAATTTGATTATATATAAAATAATATTAAATTTATTTTTTTTGATACTACCGTAGTTTAATATTTTAAGTCTTAAAATAATTTATATTAATAATATTAAATATAGCAACAATAATATTTATATCATGCCAAATAATTTATTTACTTTCCTCAGTACTTTATTTATATTTTACTTTTTAATAATTTCATATAATTAACTTATAATAAAAAAATTATAGTAAATTTATAATTTAAGTTAGTATTTTAAATGTATAATATGTAATTTAATTTTAATTATTATTATTTTAATTTAATTAGCTTTAATATTTTACTTTTTAATAATTTCATATAATTAACTCAAATTAGCAAATGAGATGTCATATTAAAGCTTATGAAGAGAAAAATCTAAAATATTTGTGTCGCCGAAAAAAGAGGTAAAAAAACTGTAGGAATAGTTATCGAAAAATTACACCGGTAGAATTTTTAACCAACGCTTTGGGTGGCACATACGACGTACTCAAGCCTCCGTTTACAGTGATTTTGATGCCGTTGGAAAGCCTGACGAGTCTTCATTCCAGTGATCGATGCGTGTTGTCGTTTGGTGACCGAAAAGTGAAAAACGAAAAGAAAAACACAAAATTCTCTTCCTCTCTTTCACTATTCTCGTTAGTGTGTCTCTCTCTCCGATTTGCCTCTGTTTTCTCTCTTTCCCATTTTTTTTCTTTTCTTTTCTTTTTTTTTCTCTTCCTTTCTTTATGTTTTTTTTAATTTAAAATAATTTTTTTTAATTGTCCACCTACTTATTAGGTGGGCACTTTTTTTTAATTATTATTACTACTACTAGTATTATTATTATTATTAATTTTTTTTAAGAAAGGGATATTACATTAATTGTCACGTGAAAAAAAATTCTTCTTTCTTAAAGTATAAAAAAAATGTAAAAAAAAAAAAGCTTGCTAGCCTTAATTCTATGTGAAATAGATATGGTAAGACACATTCGTAAAAATATTTTTACTTTTGGAATGAAATGGCTTTAGAAAGTTTATATATAATGGAGACATTTGCAGCAATTAATTAACCTCCCAAATATGAAAATTGGAAAAAAAAAAAATTCTTTAGATATGATTCCTATTTGTAGTTTTTGTTTCTCTTTTTAATATTAAAAGTTGTATATTGAAAAATGAGTTAAATACACTAAAGTATAATTTAATAATATATACAATCTAAATTTAAGTTTTTATATTCAAACCCCCGTGTTTTAATACTCAAAATACACACACTAAAAATTTAAAAATAAAAAATAAATAATTTTTTACCAAAAAATAAGATAATTAGGAAAACAAAACTAGCCAAAAAATAACAATGTGAAACAAGTCTATATTATATTTTAATAATTAATTGATAACATGTTCTATTTGATTTTTTTATATATATTTTTAAAGACAAAAAAAAAAGAAGCGAGATTCACCTATGAATATTTTTATAAGAAAAATTAAATACGAAATAGACAATAATTCAATTATATGCTTCACAACTTTTTAACATGTCTATTTAAAACAAAAGAAAAAAGTATCCTTTTATATCATATCAATAGTAACATCACGTGTATTTCAAAAAAAAAAAATAGTAACATCACGTGGAAAGGCATACGGAGATAATCTAATAATAAATATATATTCTCTAAAATAATAAAATTATAATTAATTTTTCTCTATTAACCCTTCTCCCCAAACCTCCCGGCCCCACCCCACCTATTTATTTATATATTAGATTAATTATACTATTAAATTACCAGTTCAAAAAAATATTAAGTTATATATATTCTTTTAAAATTAGTTTTTAAAAAATAATAATTTTATAAATTTAAAATTAATTTTAATAATATTATTAAGTATTATAAAAATTTATTATTATTATTTAATTTAAATTTAAATTTTTAGATTCTAATTTATTATTTGATGCTTAGATTAATTATATTTTAAAATTTAATTATGAAGTGAGATTTAAAGTTTTGATCATTAAATAATAATTTTAAAATTTGATTGTGAATTGAAATTTAAAGTTTTGATGATTAGAATAATTATTTTGAAATTTAATTATAAATTAAGATTTTAAGTTTTGATTTTGCAAAAAATATTCTATTATATTAATTTATTAAAAAATAATTAATTTTTTAGATAAATAAAAAATAATTAATTTTAATAATTTTTTTAAAATATTTTAAAAATATATAAATATTATTTAAAACATAGCATATGTTGTGTAATTTTTAAAGCAATATTAAAATATTAAAATAAATGATGATAAAAATTTTAATATTTAATAAAAAAAATAATTGAATATAAATATTAATACTACCTATTTATATTAATTTTTAAAATAAAAATAAAAATAAATATAAATTCATTTGTGATTCTTTACATTTTGTCCTACATTCATTTAAATTGTGTTCAGCTACTAAAATTTGGATATGTGTATTTATAGACATAAAAAGAGTAATTACAAATTATAATTGATATACTTTTTTTTTTAATTAGATTTAGATTTTGATTGAGCAAGAAAAAGAAAAATCAAATATGATTATATGGGAGATGTACTTACTATTAAATTACATTATATTGTTATTGATAGGGTTCTTGATGTCATGTTAAAACTCCATATGGTATCATTAATTAAATAATTAGTCATTGGAAAACTACTTTTTATGTAGAAAATCATTATTGATGAATAATTACCATATCCTTGTACTTACTAAACCATTTTTTTTATCTAACTTTCTGTAGATTAGCTAAGGGTCAGCTCAATTTGTTCCCAAAATCCTAATTATAAATTTGAACAGGTACAGGCAAAGATCATAATAATTATAATAATAATAACACGATGATAAATTATTATAGTACTACTATATTTGAATTTATTGCAGTCCATAGACAAAGATAAATCTTATTCAGATTCCTTTAGTACGATCAAATTTTTTGGTTCTTGATTTCGATTCCTTTAGTTTCAATGAACAGAACCACAAATAAGCTCTGCTTTGGATTTTTGGAATCTCTCTTTCTTAAGGGATCTAATAACTAACAGAAAAGCAAAGGATAAGATTTGAGATCTTTCTTCTCCAGAAATGCTTCTCCACAGATTCTCCCACTGAATGGAGAGAGAGAGAGAGAGAGAAAGAAGGGCCGTAGCCAAATTTTGCAACTTGAAAGCGACTAATCCAATTAAAAGACAAAGAAAAACCCTAGCTCTCAGAAAGGTATGTAGAATTTTTTTTTTGGAAAAATGGAAAATTTTTTATGTTTAATTTGTTTCCTGCATATATATACTTAAATTAAATTTAAGATGATTGAAATCTATAACCCTGGAAGAGCAGATCAGTAGTTAGCAAGATAGACTTGAGTAATAAGCTAGAAAAAGCGAGAGGATCAGAGGATGATCATTAAGAATCCTAAATCAGTGATTTGTGAACAGAGACAAGAAGGACCCATATTTCAAAACTTAGTCTTTATCTTGAAAATATTACCCAAATGAAAAAATTAAACAGATCCAAGAAAACCCAAATAGAAAAAAGATTTAGTTTTTTAATTTACCCCCAAAATATAAGAGGACAGAAAAAAAATTAGAAAAAACCCTAGAGAGACAATGAAGCATATTATTAAATGCGGAGTGTGAAACCCTAGGAGAGAGAAAAAGGGAGGGTGGTTAGTGAAAAAAAGTGGGACAGAAAAAGAGAGCTTGAAGTTGAACCATTAATGTAGGGAATTAATCATGGTTGAAAAAATTCAGAGCAGTGCTTGCCATAAGAAGAATGACACTTTAATTTATTTGTTTTTGGTTGTATTTTGTGTGGTTGGACAAATTTTTTGTAGGAGTGGGAAGCACCAAATAAGGGTAATGACTTCTCAAGCAACTAAAGAACAAAACAGATGGATAAATAAAAGGGGTCAGGCACTGAGGAGGAATAGACTGTATGGTACAACATTGTAGATTATTGAGAGAGAGAGAGTGAGTCTTCTAATTATGCAGAAGAAGATAAAACAAAAAAAAAATTGAATTGAAATTGATGAATCAATGAAATGACTGACCCTTTCCCTTATATGGTTATATGCAATGTAACTCATTATTTGTGACCTGGAAAATAATTATTGCTCCACCATCACTTTGCCCTTCTTTATTCTTACTGATATATTGCTATTCTGCATAACATATAATCTTCTCTTGCAATTTCTTCCACTTGTTACTGTTTTTTGCTTTTTAGTCTTTTTTGGATGCTTAACGAACGAGAAGGACCACAATAGTTGTGTTGTGATAACGACATTTAACAAAATGCTAATTATTATAATGTCTTACGCCTTACATATAAGTCAATAATTCAATAATGAAGTGCATGCATCTTTTTTTTATATATAAATTAATCTTTTAGATTCAAACTAAATAAAATTACGATGACAGTAAAATTTTTTCTACCGAATTTTAACAAAGTTGTATATCTAGAAACTTAAAGTTAGATCTTTAGTTAAGTTAAAACAGTCTCTTACTAATTGATCTATACACTCGATAAATAAGTCAATAATTCAATAATGAAGTGCATGCATCTTTTATATATATATAATATAAATTTTTCTATTTATGATATACTTTTTTTAGCATAAATTGAATGAGGACAAATTATTCCATAGTATTGCGCCATATATATGTATCTATATATAGTTAATCTAACGTTTCTATATGTCTCTTGCTTGAAAATTTCCTGTAATACTTAGCAAGCAAAACAAATAGCTTGGCTTTTGTGGGGGAACCACATAATACTCTATATGTACATTTATATATAGAGAGAGAGCAGCAGCAGTAAGGTTTCCATGGACAGAGCCCTAATTGGATTGGATTTAATCATTATGTGCTCTAAAACTAATATATTTCGATAAAATGTAATTATTGAAGGTCTTAAAGGAATAAATATGATATGCTAAAATTAATAATCAATTAAATCAAGAACCATATATATGTATTCCAAGAAAGGAAAAAATTAATCTAAAGAGACTTCTCAGTTAATTAAAATGCATCAGAAAGTGCAAGAATCTTGGCTTCTGCAATATGAATTGTAGGTTGAAAATCTGGAATAGCCAATGTATATATACATACATACATACATACATATATATATATATAAATATATATATTGCTCAAGCCAAAGCATTTTCTTAATTAAAATGGAGCCATAGAACACAATCAGCTAAAAAAGTAGATATAATTTGAAGCCCAAATTTAACATATGTCAGCACTTTACTGAGAGCAAACTTTATACAGGATTGATTAAGCATTAGCTTGAACTTAACCTGACTTTCTCATTTAATTAGCCTAATTTGAGTGGGTGATATTTTCAGGTTTTCTCTTTGAACTATTTATAAGCAATCTGATAAAGTAAAAATCCGAAATTAAAAGATCATATTGCAAGTTACCTCATCAATTGCATCCCCATCCTTAAAGCCCTCGATTAGAGATTAACCAAACTTTTGTCAAAACTGCAAAACAGCAAGTCAGAATTTCAAATCAGAAGTTTAACTAAATCATTTTCAAAACAGAAACTTTTCTAACACATTTTTTTTTAAAATTTTTCCTAAATAAAAAATTTTCTTTTCAACATTACACTCTGAGAAATAATTTTATATTTTAACTGTTTAATCAAAATAATTAATTTTATTATGAACATTGATGATATTATATTTTTAGCCAACACACAAATTCCCTCTTAGCTTGTAAAAGAGACAGAGAGAGAGAGAGAAACATGTGATACTGTTTTTAAATTTTTATAAAAATATTTATTAATGAAATTTTAAAATATACTTATTTGCGTTTCTTACTCTTACATTTATATTTTGCTTAATAGTGTAAAGTTTATTCTTTTTTATTCAAGTTCATATCTTTAAAATTATTTATAATCTTTCTATAAAGTTTTATCTTCAATTAAGAAAGTGTTTTTTTTTATTATTATTGTTATATAATATTCAAAAAATAATCAAATTCATTCAACATAACATATTTTTTGTTTGAAAAAAACTAAAATATGTTAGAAAAAGTAAAAATTAATATGCGACTGATACCAACTTGTCAAATTAGAAGAATGAAGAATCGTATTTAATTGATTTCAAACCAATTAATACTAGATAATAGTTCACACAATTTGAGATTTGACAAATTGATTTTAAATTAAAACGCAATTAGTGATGTTTTATATATGTTTTAATAAAAGTAATTAATAAATTCTTTTATAAATATAAACATAAAATTTAAATGTACCAAAATAATTTCATATAAAAATAAAATAAATGATAACCACAATTTCGTTAAATAAAAAAATAAAATAAAATTTAAATTAAAAGTAAAAATAAAAAAATTAAATACAAGTAAATAAAATCTTAAAAAATAAATAATTAATACATATATATATATATATAAAACAAATTGGGTCGTCAAAAGGGGGAGTGTCACTGTCTAATTTATTGAAAATAAGGAGTTGCAAAATGGCATATATACTAAGTATAAATAAAACTCAAATTTGTACGTTAAATACCCAACAAGGTAATTGAAATGGGATCCATAAATTATAGTGATTTTCATTAAGCAGTTTATGGTCACCGACAGCAAATTATTAACGGCAATGCATGCCCTACTTGTTACACACAATGGGATTGCATGTTTAAGCAAAAAAAAAACCGAAAGAAAGAATTTCTTTCTTGGTATTAATAATCAGTTAAGTAGCTGTTTGCCACTTTTAAATGAAAATGACATATAGACTGTTATATATATATATATATATATATACATATTAGTATTATTTAACAATTAATAATATAAAATTTAAATAGTTAAAGTAGAAGTTGAAAACTTGCAACTCTTGATAAATAATTATATAATTAATATATTTGAAAAAAAAAACCCTACCTAATTAATAACTACCATGTTAAAATTCAAACAAATAACTAGTAACTACCATGATTAAAAGATATAAATTGTTAACTTCTCCAAGTTAGATTGTTCTTCTTTTTCCTGTTGTTTAATCTTCTCCTCCTAAAATACTTAAAGCAAATCCTATATTTCAAATCTCTCATATTGAGTTGAGTTCTGGTGTTTGAAGTAACCAAAAAGTGCAATTTTGATTTCTCATTTAGATATTGTATATTAAGAATAAAAATTTTATGAACTATTTGCGCCTAGCAGCGAAATCATTACTCTAAAAATAATTTTCTGAAAACGCCTTATCTAAAATCAATTTTTTTATGTCTATCAATCAATTCTTTTCTACTTCTATATTTTTCTTAGATTATTTTCCATATACTGCAACGATACACAACAATAAAAATCCAAATATTCCAATTTTAAAAGACGATGGCATGTTTTGAGGTTATTTATTATTATTATTATTCATTTTCTTTTTTCTGGTAAATTCAGTTTCAATTAGATACCAATCTAACATGCGAAGATGACTTCAATACTCCTCTGAATTATAGGCTTACTAATTATTATATAGTAAAAAATTTAATGTATTAATTAGGTGAACTGATTATTTATTTGTTTAATTTATGGAATTATAAAATAAATTAGAAATAAAATAATTATTATTCAAAAAAAATTAAGATTATAAAATAACTATTTCATATGTCGCTACAACAATCTGGAAAAAAAATCTCGTTTTCCTGCTGCTGGAGTAATTGCATTATTTTTTAGAATTTTTTACATAGCTAGCTTACAAAAAAAAAATCAATTTCAAAAATAATATACCTTTAAGAAAAGTTTTCAAAGTACTTTTTCATTTACAAAATATCTCCTCCCTCACTTTAAATAATTTTTTTATTTATACAAATATCTCTTCCCCCACTTAAAAATAATGTTTACTTCAATTTTCAATTTTTAGCTTCAAACTTTACTATTAAATAAATATATTCCAATAAAAAATTATTAAATTACATCTTCAACATATAAACAATATTAATTTTTTTATGAAGAAACAACTTTAATTATTTCTCTTTTTTTTTCAAATAAAAAGTATTAGCTTCAAAGTTCTTCTTTAGCTGTTAATTAAAAATATTGGTTGTATGAAGCTTGACACTAATTGCATTTCTTTAAAAAAAATGTTAACTAAAAAAAGTTCAAGCAAAGAAAGCAAATATTAATTGATAAGAGATTAATAATATAAATTTATTTTTTTAGAAATATAAAATATTTTAATAAAAATTATTAAATTTATTTAAAATAAATTTTATATATTATAAATATAAAACAAAGTTAAAGAAAAAAAAACATATTATAAACATTAAAAAAAAGATAACTTCAATATATATGAAAAAAAAAAAACAGATGTCACAAAACTAAAACTAAAATCCCCTATGTGATGTAATTTCCCCTATTTTTAACTTAGGACTACATTGGAGTCTTTCATTGTTGAAAGTTGAAACAATTTCAAGCCTAATTCTTTCCATTAAAATACTTGGGCTAAGCCTTTCAACTAAAATTTTCACAAGAAAATTTTGGCCTGGCCTTTCTAATTCATTCCGTAAGTTGTTTACTGATTATTTGATTTTTTTTTTAACTTTTGAAAAAATAGAAGAAAATTTAAAAATAATTCTAAATTTATTTTTCTTATAAAATATTTATTAAAATATCAAAATTTATAAAATATTTATTAAAATATCAAATTTTTATAGTTTATAATGAGTTTATTATAAATTTATAATGAGATTATAAATTTTATACAGTTTATAATAAGATTATTATTAGTTTATAATAAAATAACTAAAATATTTTTGGTAAAAAAAATAAAATTTTTAAAAATGCCCCGGAGAGTGTTATTTTTTCTTTTTTTCTTTTTTTTTTTTTTCAAGAAATGAGATTTGAGTTTCAACTTTTTGCTCTCAAAATAATGACCGTCTTAATAAAATCTGAATGAGAAGGATGAAATACCAAAATGAATAGAATGGGAAAAAAATTGACAGTATTAGCTTCTATATTGTTACATATCAGTGAAGTACCTTTATAGAAAGAGTTCGAACAAACTAACTAATTAGCCCACTTGTCAACCCGTCAACCCACTTGTCAGTATACTAACTACTTCTACAAGCTTCTACTGATATATTAAAACAGTGTCGCATTAAGCTTTATAGTTTGATTTGTTAAATATAAGAATGAAACATAAAATAAGCGAAGATTTTAACCTTTAATAAAAGCATGATGGTTTTTTATTATTTAAACAGAGATAATCATTCTAAAACGCATTATAAAATTGAAAATTCTAATCCAATTTTTAATAGTTATTTTCAAAATGTACATACATTTTCAATATTTTCAATATAGTTATGTTCTTTCATGAATAATTATATTATTTCTAAAAGACAAGGATGATAAACAGTCAAATATTTTTTAGTATTTGACCCTTTTAATCCATTTATATATGATATTGATAGTTTAAAAATGAATTTTGATAAATATGGATAATAATTTTGCTATCTATAAAGGGTTTGTGTCAGATTTATAATTAAATTTTTGAATATCCGTTATCTGATTATATATTAATTATATTTTATTAAAATTTTAATTATATATTAATTATATTTTATTTTAATTATAAAATTATATGGTATGAAATTATTTTAAATAAAATTATGATAATATTAAATTTTTATTTGTAATTATTTAATTAAAAAAATTATATTTTATATTTTATAATATTTTTAAATTTTTATTTTTAAATGGGTTCGGATAATAAATATGTAATATTAAATAAGTTTGTGATGGATATAAATATAATTATAATTATATTTAAATGAGTTTAAATAGTTTAAAAATTAAATGAATTTCAAGTAATTTTAATAGGTACTCTATTTATAGTCAACCCTACTAAAAGGTATAATTTTTATTCAAATAAATAATGAAATTATATTACGAAGAGTAGTGATATTTTTTTAAAAATTTAGTTCTTATTTAATAAAGTTTTGACTTCTTTTACCACGAGTTATATCATTTATATAACATAATTAGCTTTTAATGTAATATAAATGAATATTAAATGCTAATTATATAAATATTAAATTAATAACTATAATAAATAATATTTATAAAATTTAAATTTATTATCCATCTTTTCTGTCATTATAAGCCCTTCATTTTTCACAAACTTAATATGGGTGGAAATCAAAGTATCAAATTTTCATTTTTTTTTCCAACGACGTTAACCCCTATCTTCTAATTAAAAGCTGTAAAATTCAGGAATTTATTTACAATTAAGACCAATTAATTTTATATACTAAACAACTGGTACCTTGAGCAACCCTGCAAGGTATTAATTCTAAATCTTTTCCTTTTCTTATTATATTTAATTTTGATATTATATTTCTCATAGGTTTATATAAATATAATATAATTAGTAGTTCTAATTATAAATTTAAATACATTAAATAGAAAGTCTAACTATATATGGTTATTATGGAGTTTGATTATGTATATACGAAAATAATTAATCATAATGATGGCTAATGACGACTACTAGTTAGTGAATATCGGTAATTATGTATGAATTTATTAACCATCGATAATTAATTAATTAATTAATATTTTTTACTATAATAAATTTGTCAAGTTAAGAAAATAAATATAAAATTAACTTAAAAATTAAAATGCAAAATTTTATCCATTCGAATTCAATATATCTAGATCATAAAGGTGGACATCGGTCAATTTGATTAATTAACCGACTAAATCGATCGGTTAATTAAATTAATTTTTTAAAATTTTTTAATCGAATCTACCAAATTTTTATTTCGATCAATTCGATTAATTAATCGAATTAAATTGGTCGGTTTTATTAATTAACCGAACTGACTGATTTTTTTTAAAATTTTATAATAAAAATTTTATTTAGAATAAAAAATTAATATAATTAAATAACTAAATAAAACTTATTAAAAAAATTAAAAACTAACTTTATTTTGCAATAAAAGTTTATATTTATAGTAAAAAATTAATATAATTAAAGAATTAAATAAAAATAATAATAACTAAATAAATTTTTTTAAAAAAAGTATTCGGTTAATGAATAACCAACCAAACTGAACCGAACCAATTAACTATTAACCGAACTAAAAACAAAATTTATATAAATTCTTCTATCGAACCGACTAAATTATTCTAAATTTAATTAACCAAATCAAATTTTCGGTCGGTTAACTAAATTTTATCCACCCCTATTAGTACGCAACATACATATAATATATATACAATATACATATAATAAACACATAAATACAATATAATCAAATAATATACCAAAAAAATATATTTTTTATCAATTAAAATTTAACATAGTCAAAATATATGCATAACATGCATATAACATATATAAACATATATAAAATATATACATAATATATATACAATAAATATAAATATATAAATAATATACACACAATATATACATAAAAAATTACAATTTTCACTTTATTATAGGAGTATAATACGTAAAATTTATTTAAAAATAAATTTAATAATTTTATCAAAATATTTTTATATTTATAGATATATTTATTTTGTGAGTTTATTTCCTATTTGAAATCATAAATAAAATCTTATCTTTATGAAGCATTAACATATTTTTTATATGTTGAAAATAAAAATTTTACTTTTATATGTTGAAAAAATAGTTTAAAATACTAATCTTTATTATTATTTTATTTAATAATAAAGTTAAAAAAAAAGATGAAAATTGAAATAAATATTGTTAGAAAAGAGGATTGAAGTATTTTGTAAATGAAAAAAGTTTTGAATTATTTTTGACGTATAGTACTTTTGAAATTAAACTTTTTTTAAGGTTAAATATATATATATATATATATAATATCTTAGCTGGGCTTGTCTGTGGATTTGGATTTCTGGATAATTTTTATTTTTTATTTAATTTCTTATTCTATAGGCCCAAAAGCTATTAATGCCATGATATGCTGCGTTTTTTTATAATAAATGTTTTCAAGTCCAAGTAAGTACTTGTGCTTTATGTTTTGGGAAAGTCACAAAAATAATTTAAAAAGGAAAACAATACAAAAGATATTGTGTAAATAAAGAATTTATAAAAAAATGTGTAGAAAAAAATTATAATGCAGTTTGTGTAATGCAGGGGTGCAGAGACAATTGAGCGCTTTGATTGTGCATTCAGCAAAGGGATTATCTGGTATGGAGATAAGGAAATTAGTTAGTATTTTATATAATTTCCTCAAATGATTTCCTATATCATAATTTGTACTAATTTATGAAAATTCTACTAATTTTCTTTACTAATTTATATAAAAAGTTATTATAATTTTGTATATCTGGTATGGAGAATGCAGTTTGTATAATTTCCGATACTAATTTATGAAAATTCTACTAATTTTGAGGAAAATAGATATAAATTAATTTTTAAAACAATTAGAAGGTTTATCCAATAACATTTTCCCAAATATCAAAATTCACATTTAAAATAAAGATTGAAAAAGAAAAAAAAAAGAGAAAAGAACTTTTAGTTACTCTGTAATAACTGATGCAATTAAACAAAGTTTCATAATTTAATTATTAACCTGCCCAAAAATATAGTTGTAAATAAGGAAAAGTAATTTTGTGTGGGATAAAAGTTAAATTTAATTATCTCAATTACATTTATCAATCAACGAATTTCTAAAAAAAATAATACACAATTTATTTATTTTCCCAAGTTAATAAATGAGATTAAGAAAAGGAAAACAAATTCATAGTATGAATATTAATTTATCTTATCTTAATCACATTGTTGTCTAAGAAGGCAATGCTATTTTACATTCAAAATTATCAAAAAATAGTTTTACATATATTGTTATTAAATATGTAATTATAAAAAAATGTTTTAATTCCTCTATGAGTATCTAACATTCTCTCTCTCTCTCTCTAACCACCTACGTATTACTCTTACTTAAAATTCAAATTTTAAGTGTCCTCTTTTTTTATTGTAATTAATAAAAATAAAAATAAAATCCCTCGTTTAAACAGGCCTTTTAGCGATGATACAGGACTCAATAAAACGAGGGGAAGTAGATGAAATCTCAGACCAGTAGGCTCAAAAGAGGAAAATACCTATATATATATATATAAATATATATAAAGTTTTGACCAAAAGCTTGAAGCTAAGACTCATACAAAATCTAATATTCTTTGTCTCTTCTAACAAATATCTTTTAATATTATTCGCAATTAATTAAGATACCAAGGAAAGGCCATTTATTCTATATATATATATATATATATATACAGGATCTCTTTTGTCTTTTCTTTGCCATGAACTAGAAAAGAAAATTTACTATTAAAAAGAATCATGTACATTATACAAGATTTCTTTTGCCTACATATATATATGTATAGGGGAGTCTATGAGATTTAAATTGTCCTAATCCATCCAATTTTAAGTGTATACTTATTATTAAATATAAATAAATAATACAAATTCATAAATTTTTTTTACACAAATGAATATTATATTATGGGTTTTTTTTTTATTTGATATATATATTATACTAACAAAATTTTTTCTAAATTTTTCTTATTGTTTTGAGAAAAATTATAATATACAGTGAGGAAAGAAGAGATGAGTATTAGAAAGTATTAGAAGAGGGCAGCTGCCCCTCCTCTTTTAATATATATATATATATATATATATATTATTAAAATTTTTAAAATACTTAATTGCACTTCTTTAAATTTAAAAAAATATATATGATATTTTTATTTTATCTCTTTCACTAAAAAAAAATCTTACTTCACCACCTCTATATATAATAAATCGTAAAGAGGTTGCCTTTAGATACTCTATTGGATTTATTCCAATAATATATATATATATATATATATATTAACACGTTATTTGTGTTTTTTCTATGATTGACTCTATGTATAATTTTTTTCTTGATTGTCTATATATAAGTTCTTTTTACATAGTACTAATAAAAAAATTTCTTTTTCTGATTGTCCTGAGATGAGATGAGTTGCCTTAAATGCTATGCTAGACTTATTCCAAGAATATGAATATTCAGGCATGTGCATCTATCCAATAGCAAACTGTTGAAGGGGGAGGGAATAGAAAAAATAATTGCATTTGCTTAATTTTTATTAATTGGGTGTACATGCAATGGGATCAGTATAGAATTTCTCATACATATATAAATTAAAACAAATAATAACTAGTCATCATAAACTCCATATACAAACAGACACAAAACACAAAACATTTGATTCAGCAAAAGTAAGAGAAAATGAAGGTTGAAGTATAATTTCTTACCTTCGACCATATGTATATTTTTGATTGAGCATCCTCATTGATATTTTTACATCTGGTTGGGAAAAAAATTAATGATTCTTAACATTGATCTCATGCAAAAGTATTGAAATTAGAAAAAAGAAAATAATTAATTACCTAATATATATATATATATAAAGGCAAAAGGCAATACATATTTTTATTTAAAGAAGAAAAGAAAGTATGCAAGAGGTCAAATGTTTATAGTTGATATTTCCTTTTAAAAACTTTGACATTATGAAAATAAGAAGAAGAAGAAGAAGAAGAAGAAGAAAGAGAGGAAGAAGTGTATTTTGATGAAACATAAAGAGTCATAAATGAAGTTTTTACGAGGCTTAAATGCCTGATGTTATATGCATATAAAGAGGGTAAGTCTTTCACTCTGTCTATGTATGTATACAAGACATGCACACACTACTAGAAAGGAAGCAACTAAATAGATAGTTTGCAGCAGAAACAAACCTCAAAGTTTACAAATATCTACTCCAAAGTTAATTTGATATGTGTTTAGATGATGATAAGAAGAAGAAGATGAAGAAGAAGAAGACAAACCCAGAAAAACACAAAGAAACGGATAATATACCAAAAAGCATGGAAATAAATCCAAGGGGAAATCTTCATTTATGGCAAACATCATTCGATCGATAAATAAAAGCAGCCCCCCACTATGCCAAAAAGAAAGTATCCGCTAGAGGACAAAATTAATTGCCCCAGTTCGAGACAAATAAATAAGTGTAATTATAAGAAAAATATAAGTTATTTTGATTGGTAGCTATAACTACAATATTGAGTCATTTGTCTCCTAATGAAAAATATCATGTACTGAAATTCTCACTATTTATTTTCATTTTTTTAAGAATATACTCTCCCATACTCATATAAATAAGCATTTTTTAAATTGTCTCAAAGTCTATTTATCACTTTAATAAATTAATTATTATATAAATTTTTTATAATACGTTTATTTAATATTATTTATTAAATTATTTTAAATTAAAATGGAAATATAATAAAAAAATATTTAAATTTATATTTTTAATAAAAATAATGAGAAGTAAATATATTTTTATACGGCGAAAAGAGTATATAATTAGTTTTTAGACTAAATTCAATTAAATTTTAATTTAATTCACAAGTTTGATTTAAATTTTTCAACATGAAATTTAATTCATTCCAATTTTCATAAAAAAATTTGAAATGGTGACTTGAATTCATTGAAAAGCTAACTCATAAAATGAAATAACTTGAATTCATCGAAACACAAAAGATGTAGAGCTGCAATTATTAATCTCATTTACATACTCTTACATATAGATATATATGCACAGAGAGACGAACCTAAGAGGGATCATGGAGGGACAAACGATCCCTCTTGCCGATATCCATAATAAATACAATATATACTGATTAATCACATGAAAAGTATATAGTAAATTAAATACAATATTAATAGACATGGGGGAATAAATATAAGAAATTAAATAGGGATGTTTTATGTAGTAGTAGTAGTAGTTGAATAGGACGGCAGGGGTTTAGGGTCAAGTATGATAGTGTGATGGATGCAAAGTGAGTGAGAGAGATAGAGAGAGAAAGAGAGAGAGGAGCAGTCGGCAGTAAAAGAAAGGAACAGTGATGCACAGCAAGTGGCTCACATTAGGCATATGAGCCTATTTGAAATTTGTCAACAAATGGCTGAAAACGAAAGGAAAAGTTTTATTATTAGTGTTTCTTAGGACTCTCTCTCTCTCGCTGGTCTGTGTGCGTTTTGTACGGTGGTGGAGTGGTGACCGACACCTTGCCTGTGGGGGCTGTGCATTTTGGGCTTCTATGCTTGCCTTTGTGTGCAAAAGGACACATTTCCATTTCAAACTTCCTGTTAACTTTTTTATTATTATGGATTGAGCATGCTGTCAATTTTAATATGAGTATTAAGAATATAAACAAACATATTAATATATTAAGTATTATTATAATTAAAATATTTAATATTATATATTTAAATAATAGTTTTTCGCCATATTTTAACTCATATATGTATATTTTTTATTCATAATTTACGTGAGATTAACTTAATATTTCTTAATTTCTGCTTTTTATTTTTTTTTTAAAAAAATTATGGCTTTGTAAATATATAATACGTGCATCATGAAAATTCTAATATACAACCAATCAACTTTTAATTAAATCATATTGTACTGCCTAACTGTTCATTAGCATCCTATGTACAAAGTGATTGGATCCAACACACACACACACATATATATATATATAAGATTTCACTATTGAATTAAGGCCGAGAGTATTTAATTATGATAATGATAATATATATATGCTTAATTAATATCTTAGATATTACATTTTTTTTTTGTGGGAGTAAGTTTTCTTTTATTAGTTTTCTCTTCAAGTCAGAATTTAGAAAAAGAAAAAAAAAAGTCATAATATATTAATCAGGCCTAACAAATCTTGCAGTTCATATAGCAGTGTGAGTAAATAATTCTTTTTTGTTGTTTTATTATATTCAATATATAGATGATCTTTATTATAGATGTCATATGCTTTTTTTTTTCAAATGAGAATTATATAATAAAAAAATTCAAAATGGAAAGAATACTCAACCATATATATATATATATATATATATACTTCTATCTTTTCCAATTTATTCATTGAAAATTCTTAAAATCTCAATTTTTTTTCCATTCAATTTTTTTTTTATAATTTTAGGAAGTAAAATAAATTTAACGTACAAAATCTCTAATTCAACTGTCTTGTATATTATCATTATTCGTAAAAATTAAATTTGAAATTAATATTTATAGGAAGAATTATTGTACATAACCACTAAAGTACTGGAAATCTTTATAAGTTGGTGGAATTTTAATTTGTTTCACAATTTTTTTTAAATCAACCGGTTGAACCCAATGGCGGACTTATCAAGAGACCAGTGGGTTTTAAATCAACAGATTTCTTTTTTTTTTAGTATCTATATTTTATTAAATTATAAATAAATATGCGCAGACCCATCTCAATTCTCAATTTGCTCCTGATTTATTATGTTGGAGATAAAAATTTTTAAAAAATTATAATTTTTTATACTTATTGTTATTAATTTATATTATTAATGTGTAAAATTAAAATATTAATGAGTATTGAATTTATTGTTTGAGAATGTAAAATATTTGTAAGAGTTATGATTAAATTTAACAGAGAAGAAGATTTCACTTATAAGTCCTCACTTACTCGAGCTTTTGCATCCTCCCCTAGTTGAATCCTAATTTTTTTTAATTAATTACATGTAAAAATAGAGAATACCTATACTCGAACTCTAGACTTAAATAAGAATAATATATTCTCCTAACTATTAAATTATATCTTGACGGTTAAGAATGTTAAATTTAAAAAAAAAGGCTAAAATTGAGTTTTTCTCAATTCAACTTAGTCCAAATCTGATTTTATTTCTCACAATTTTGCGTGTGCTGTAGCATTTAAATAAGAGTTTCAAATTAAGTCTATCATGGAATTCGAAAACATATTAACGTTCAAATATAAATAATTGTACCCGTTCTAAAGATAATAAATCAATTATATATAAAGAGAGATACATATTAAATGTAAAAAAGATTATTATTATTATTATTATTATTATTATTATTATTATCAGAATATCATACCATTTGAATTTAAGAGAAATATACATTCATAGAATCATAGAAAAAAAAAAACTCTGCGATGCAAGAATCATGAAAAAGCCTTTCACTATTTTTGTGTACATATATATATGTCGTATTAAATATGAAAAGGTTATAAGTGGGAGTCATGAGTATATTAATTAGTACTTATACATTGACAAAAATAATAAATGTATTTATAATAAAATTTTAAGGAAAAAAATACGTAATTATAAAGAAAAAAAAGTGATAGTTACACACAGAGAGTGGGTTCAGAAATTTTTGTATGCGCATGGTTAAATTTATTTTGGGCTGTTACCATTCCCGTTTGTGACCAAAGGCTTAAGAACCAATTTCCTTTGTGTTAATCCAAAAACCACTGGTTCTAAACTCTTCACTAAATTTTCTGTACAAAACTTAAAATAGAAACATATCTGAAAGATTTCAATGCCACCGTAAGAAAGTCATGTTGATATTATTAATTATATCATCACAATCATAAACCCTAATAATAATAATAATAATAATAATAATAATAATAAAGCGAAGAGTAGAAGGCTATGAGTCTATGAATTGTCTTGTTGAGAGATCTTTGTGAAAGTAGTCTAAAAGATTGATTTAGCTTTGTAGCAGTTGAAGGAATTTAATTTCAGAAAAGAAATGTTTTATAATTTTCTTTTGGGGAGATGGGTCAGTTGTTAAATATATTTCTTGACCAGTACTCTCTGATAAGTTGCAGGTTTCTCTTTTTTGACTGTCTCATTTCTTTGAGGTTGAACTATAAAAAAAACCTACCAATAAATTTTGATAAAAAAAACAAAAAACCTAAAAAGAACAGCAACATTTAGTCATTTAGATCCGCCAAATCCTCATGACAGAATCTTCTTCTTCTTCTTCTTCTTCTTCTCTTCTCTTACTGTTACTGCTCCAATCTTTTTATTATATATATACAAGTAAAGTAGGGACTGAGGTACACAATATACTTATAAAATGATCATCATCAATTTATTATTTACCTTCCAACGCACGAATTTACTTTCTGCAAAGGGCCTTCAGCTAAAGCTTATAGGGTATCTGGCTATGAAGATTTAGGATACGGGAAAATTACACTGTTCCTTGTTTATCCTTTTTTTTTTTTAATTTTCCAACCAAAGGGTACGTAGGCAAACTTCATTTATTTATTGATTGAATAAGTCAGTCTTTATATTAATGTTTAATAATAATGATATTGAATTGTCTCCGTCCCGTTAAATCGAATTTTATTCAAAATCAAATTCATTAAAAAAAAAGTTTTAGAGATGTATTGGATTAGAATTCCATTGAATTTTAGTTGACTTTAAAGTTTAATGGTATTTAATTTAAATTTATTTAAAATTTTATAAAATTTAATGGTATTTAATAATGATTTTTTTAAATTTATTTATACTCAAAGTTTTTAATTTTCATTAATTTAATAAAATTTTGAATTTTATTAGATTTTAGAATATTAAATTTAAATTATTTTTTTTCATAAATTCAGCCACCATTTTAAAATTTTGGCTTCTGTGAAAAAAGATGCTTAATTTTCTTCAATACCTTTTTTCAGGTTTTTTAAAGTTTTATCAAATACAAAATAAAACACTGCCATTTCTATGATTTGAGCCGTTCCTTTTCTTTATTGATAATTTCTTAATTTTTCTTCTTTTTTTTATTTAGCCCCAAATTCCATATTTCTTAATTTCTAGAGTTTACAAGTGGTAATTCAAGTAACAGTTAATACCAAATGAAAAAGGAAAAAAGAATGAAACACAAGAGAATAGAAACCACATTTTAAAGCAATATTATAAGTAGTAACTACTTTGAAAATATGAGTATGGATTTGCAGATTTCGTTGAATAGAAAAAGGCTTGTAATGCTAATGGTTTTAAAAAACATATTTAAATCTGTATGAGATTAAGATTATTTTAAACGAAAACATCATATTATTAAAGAGAAAAGATCGCTTCAGAAATTTTCTTTTTTAAAAAAAGGGATAATTGCTCTATTTTCTCATGAATTTGCATGTTATGATTAATACAACATGCGGTCAAAATAAACAAAAATTATAAAAAAAAATTGAAAATTAAAACCGATTGATGATGGATGATGACCAAGAAGAACCCATCATTAACACCGTAAGCATTTTTTTTAAAAAAAATTTTGAATATATGGGAAAGAAGAGAGGAATATAAAGCACTATTAATTGATTATCCTTCAATAGCCAAAAGCTAATTTTCCATTTTTCTTTCACCATCTTCATTGGTACTGATGTTTTAATGTAAGACGACCACCATCGGCACTGTCTCCTTCCCTACAGTTTTAGAACCTCTCGTAGATACATTCCATTCTGTACTTCCTCTTCTGTGCCTCGTCAGAAGTAAATAAATCTAGAATTACTTACAGTGGTTGTGGGTCTGAAAGAAAGAATTTGTAGTGGCAACAGAGGAACTTAAGATTAGGGTTATGATTATCGGGGAAGAAGGGCTCTCTTTTCTCAAGTTCCTTTCCTACTCAAATGAAGCTCCCTTCTTCCCTTCATCATCCCCACGATACATGAGGCTTTATTTGGATGATTGAGAGCATTATATAATAATATATAGTATGATATATTATAATATTAAAAATAATATTTATTATGTTATGAAAATAAAAAATTATTTATCAGTGTATATTTAATATTTGAAAATTTTAATTTGAATATTTTTAAAACATAAAATTTTAAAATTATAAATACCATTAATTTAATAATTTAAAATTTTATAATTTTTAAATTATAAAATTACTATAAAAAATTATACTGTAAAAAATAAAAATAAAAATAAATAAAAATAAAAATCAAATCATATCATACTATATAAAATTATAATAAAATATAAAATAAATAAGTGGGGATTACCGCTAAAAGTAAGGTGATCATTGGATTTTAGTATAAAATGAAATCTTATACCAAAACATTTTTAGCCCATGATTTCCCCTTATTCTGAATCGCTAAAGATTATAAACAAATTAAAAGAAAAAGTGAAAAAACTTTAATTATCAAAATCTTAAATCGCAATTTTTTAGGGGTATTTATAAAACTAATCTAAAACATAAAACAATTTTTAAATATATGGTGCTTACGAAAAAATTTTAATTATACGCTAACACAATTTTTCACTAACAAACTTACGAAAGTTGGGCCATTAGCACAGACTCGTATTTCAGTACGCTGACGCAGACTCGTGTGCTAAACAAAGAAACTCAAATTCTATATTATAATAATATCTATTAATTAAATATAATAGTAGAATAAATATTGAAAATATATATATTATTATTTTTATTTTATTAGTCATGATAGCTAAAATAGTTAAGACTTAAAATATTTAAATAAAAAAATTATATCTAAATTATATAAAAAATAAATTTTATTTATATTTATTTTTCATAAAGTAAAATTTTAAAATAAATATAATTATATGTTACATATAATTATATATATCTAATATCCACATATATTATTTTTTTTTTAAATTAATATATATTATTATTATATATAACATATACTCATATATATCATTATTCTTTTCAATATATCTAATTATATTTAATATATACTCACATATAATAAAATATATAAAATAATTATATATTATTATTCTTTTTAAAATTAATACATATATCTAGTTATATATAAAATATACCAATATATACTGTTATTTTTTTTAATATATCTAATTATATGTAATGTATAATATTATTATTTTTAAAATTAATTTATATATCTAATTATATGTAATATATATTTATATATAATTAAACATATGACAATTATATTATATTATTCTTTTCAAATTCAACTCATATATCTAGTTATATATAATATATATTGATATATATTGTTATTCCTTGATTAAAGTATATGTAACTTATATTGATATTTATCCACATATATAGGACATATATTGTTATTGTTTTATAACATACATCCATATATAACCAGTTATATGTAATATATATCAACATATATTATTATTTTTTGTCTGTATATCTAGTTATGTAATATACACCCATATATAAATAAATATATAAAATAATTATATGTCGTCATATATCTATATATATCTATATATATTAACATATACTCACATATATTGTTATTGTTTATTTGAAGTATATGTAATATATCGAGATATACTGACATATATATCTAATTATATATAACATATATCAATATATAATATTATTTTTTAGTTAAAGTATATGCAACATATATCAACATATATCGATATATATATAAAATATAGTGTTATTCTTTTGCAATGCATACCTACATATATCTAATTATATAACATATACCAATATATATCTAATTATATGTAACATATACTAATATATATTATTATTCTTTTCGATATATCTAGTTATATATAACATATATCAATATCTATTATTATATTTTAGTTAAAATATATGTAATATATACCAACATATAGATAATATAGATATATAGTTATATGTAACATATACCGATATATATTCACATATACCGATATAAATTGTTATTTTTTAGTTAAATTATATATAACATATACCAACATATACTAACATATAACCACACATATGTAATATATATTGTTATTTTTTAGCAATATATATCAACATATACCCATAAATATCTAATTATATGTATATATTATTATTCTTTTCGGTATATTTAGTTATATGTAATATATATCTACATATAAATAAATATATAAAATAATTATATACTGATTTATATCTATATATATCTATATATACTCACATATACTATTATCATTTTGTTAAAATATATATAAGATACCAACATATACTAACATATAACGACATATATGTAATATATACTATTTTTTTTTGTAATATATACTTACATATATCTAGCTATATATAATATATCAATATATATTATATAATATTATTAAAAATTAATAAAATGTTACATGTGCCTCCTCACCATGGTGTGAATTTCTTTGATAATTTTTAATATTAAATTTCTTTGATATTATATCTAATAATATTAAATTTTTAATATTAAAAACACATAAATCATTTATATATGCTTTAATAGAAGTACAAGAGCACCAAATCTATATATTTATGCATAATATAAAAAATAAGGTCTCATGGTATATTTTTTCTAATGTATTTGTAGGATTTAAAAATTTTATCACTTGTCTTATTCGTTATTCTTATTTTAAATTTTACCAAACACACCTGACTTTCAAGATTGATAAACAACTAATTTCTCCTAAACAATAGGAGACGTTTTTTTATAAAAAAAAATAGTGGACGTTGATGGTAATCTTTTAATACAAGGAAGGCCAAGTTAATTATTAATAAACTATCTTCAAAAAAAAATTATTAATAAACTAAAAACGTTTCAGTCCTCTTCATTCTCTCTCTCTTCTCTCTTTCCCTCTCTATCTATGGAGCCAAAGGGCAATTAATAGTAAAGGCTACCACATCAACTTATTCACTACACAAGAGAAACTTGTTTTTCTTCATCACCTACCATTTGGATCTTCTCTTTCTTCACTAAAATCTCTATATCTACACTACATTTTCTTTTTATCTTCCTCCTTTTTGGCTGAAATTCTTTAAGAACATTACAAGAAAGGTAAATACTTCGATATTCATCTGCATTTGAAACAGCTTCTCCCCTTTTTTTTTCAAATTGTAGCAATATTTTTGCAGAGATAATTGAAAAATGCCGCAAGAATCCAACTGCAGTTCAGTGCTTAGCTCTCCTTGCAAGAACTTGAGGGGATTAAAGACTTCAATTTCTAATAACTGTTAAGACATTCCATCCAAAAGTTAAGGAGCAAAGTTTATTTGACATTCCAGCCACCATATGGAATAATTCTAGACCAACATCAATCTTCACTTGTCAATAATATCACATTCACTAAGTAATCCGCCATATTGGAAATTCATAATTATTATCTTACCATAACTGAGCATTCAAAATTACCAAACAATATAACTAATGAGAGAGTCAAATTATAGATTATAGAGAGCGATAATAACAAAAAGAGAGAATACGTAGAAGCCAATCAGAAAATTGGACATTGAAGCTATCAAGACGCGAGAAAAAGCAGGTACCCAACCCAATCAACACTACTCCCATCCTTTGGTTTTGAAAAAATAAAACAAAGATGAAAATGCTCTGAAAAAGGTGAGCGCAGGAAGAAGGGAGAAAAGAAAGTAAAAAAACCCGCATAAAAAGAAAAAATAAAAATAAATAAAAAGTACCGTTAATTTGAAAGAAAAAATTACAAGATATGTAAAAATAAAAAAGTTAAAAGTGGCAAAAATAATGAATAATAAAATTGAAAATGAAAGTTACAATGTTTATATGAAGTAATTTCCTCTTTTTTTTAAACATCAAAAGCCACAGTTGAACATAATCTTAACTCCAGATGTTGAAAAGTAACTCTGATTTAATGCAAAAGAACATCTCAGTTGAGCAGCTATCTATCTGGCACATGCATCCACACAATCATTCAACGAATTTTTAATTTTGCAAGGAATTTCTCACATTACGTTCCGGAAATGTACAAGCCAAAAATTCGATGGGAATTTGGTTTCCCATTAGTTCTGCAATGAAAAGGCTAATTGTGCATACTAAGACTTGTTCAGCGTCCTATTCTTAATTTTAATTCGAAATCTAGGAGCAGAGTTACTTTCTGATTGCTCAGGCTTGGCTTCAACATTTGCAATCGCCATTTTGGAACTACTGGATTCACCTGGTTTCACTTGCACGGTTGCCAATTTAACGGTGCTGTGTTCTTGTTTTTTAACAAGTCCACCCGCTGAAGATGCTTTTGCTTCATCAATAAGTAACTTTGCCATTTCCTTTTCCTTCCGTTTTCTCTCCTTTTTCAACCGCTTTCTTTCCAGGTATCCAGGATCATCCCTGCGACTTTTATTATCTTCCCGTTTCCGTTTCTTTTCCTCATCTTTTTGCTTGTCCTTTTCTTTACTGTGAAAAGGAGATAATGCAGTACCTGATGAACCACCGTCAAGATCGAATCTTCCAACTGAGAGGGTTTGCAGACTAGCGTACTTTTGTGCGCCAGTATCAACATTATTTTCAAGCATCACACTAGGTGATGATGGATCCTCTGGCCGAGGGTGCATAAAAACTTTGCACGACTCAGCAGTGCACTGAAGTTCTTTCCCAAAATTGTCACCATCACTTGCAATTTTAGCACTGCCAATGCTAGCAGTCATCCGAGACCCATGGTCAAGACATGAATTGACTTCCTCAATATTTTGATTACTTGCACTCACAGCCTCAATAGAATTTCTTTGGGGTGCATCAACAGAAACAGAGCTGCTGGCCCCACGATCAATATCACGATGCTGTGATCTTTCAATAGTTTGGTTATCGACATCATCTGTTCTACTGGAAGCAGCAGATTTTTTTACTCTAATCTTCACAACTGGCATCTTACGCTCTTGATTGTTAGAGATGGTATCGGCTTCTTTTAAAGCTTCAGGGGTGGTCAAATCCATCTTCTGATCACGGTTGTTTGAGACTGTATCTGGTTCCTTGAAATCTTCAATGACAACTGAATCCATCTTAAATGGATGATTGCCAGAAACTGCATCTGCTTCTTTGGGAGCCTCTGGAATATCTATATTCTCCTGATTTAGTTCTGAAATTTCTACTGGAGGCTCTGGAGGCTTTGTCTCTGGAACAAGTGTTGCAAACACGTCCTTCGGTTCACTGCATGTTTCAGCATTACTGAGACATAATGTTTTATCTCTGGGAACTCCATAAAGCGTTGGCACCCTGAAAAAGCAAGTTTAAAATTCAGCCTCAGCATCAAGTCAGCATTTTCTTGCATGCCTGCTTATAGGCAAAAACACACAAATCCAGAGAGCCCTGGTCCATCCTAATGATTTGGTTTTGGCAGTCGCAACCAATAAAAAGTTGAACCAGTCGAGCAACACCAGAAAGCCCGGCCAATAATCACACTACAATCAAAATTGTTGGTCAAGGAAGCAAAAAATCACTAACCTTCCTGCAAGGATTTGTAGGATACAGAACACGTAGTGCCGAAGATAAATATTTTTGAATGCCTCATGGCCCTCGAGCACATTAAGCAAAGCCACAAGAGTTGCACTCTTGATGTCATCCTTAGAATCAGATCCATCTCGTATCCGGCACAACCGCATAGTATGCGTAGCAAGTTTTGCCTGCCCTGCAACCAGGGTATGTAAAAGTGATAAATAATGTAAAGCACATGTCGAGATATTGAAAATCTACAAGCGCAGAAAGCATGGGTATAAAAGAAGCAACTGCACAAGAATTGCTCTGGTGCAAAACCTCTTAAGGTAGGTTCCTCCTTCAAATATCTGATGAATAATGATAACGCCGCATCAATGCCTCTGCAGTGGAATTCCAGATCAAGGAGTGCTCTGCTTGATTCAACTCGAATTTGCCACATTGTCTTACTATCTCGAAAAGGTTTAATAAGTTCAAAAACATGATCCTGCATCAAGTAAAGGACACCATTAAGAATGACTATGTTTGAAAACCGCCTATTGGCAGATGGGGAAAAGTTAAGGCACTTACAATATGCACAGACCCAGAAAGCTTTAATGCAATTTGTACCAAAGTTCGGATGCAGCTGATTGTCAAGATGCCATTGTAGCTAGGCATCAACCTAGTAAATGCCAAGTGAGTCAGTAATATTTCTTATAAATTTAATTATATCCAACAGATTATAAGTCCATGCACCTGTCAAATTGCAAAAGCCGATCGATGCGCTTGAGGAGGGACGATAAAAAGATAACACTCTGCCAAGAGGTTTAAGAACATGGGGTCAGTCAGAATCATATATGCATGGACAACAAAGAGATTTTAAGTTATATTAGCATGAAAAAGAAAATGTTAAAACATCTGTCTCATATTAAAGCAGAGTATGATGCTTGATTTTGTTGTATTTTAAACTTTGCCTTCTAGGATTATCAATAAATACAGGAAAAGACCAAGTACAATAACCAGAAACAGAGAAGTCAATTCGATTGTTTGACATCTAACAAAATGCATCACAGGGGAGAAATGAATAGCACCGGATCTACCGCCAGGAATCTCCAACCCAAGAATTATCATCTAAAACTTTTATAACTGTGCTACAAGTACTAACTCGCTTGTGCGACTAAAACAGAGAATGGAAGCAAAAGAGGAGGAGGAGAGAAAGAGAAGGGAAGGATGAAGAAAGTAACAATGGGTGAGATAGGAGGGAACCCCAGGCAGTTGACTCTAGAAACCTAACATCAGCAATATTGGATTTACACAGAATTATAGAGTGATCACCCATCAAAGACTATTGTTCTTCATACAAGAATGGACAGGCAAATGTGCCAATACATAATCAAATATGACTCTCTTTGGAAGAAACGCACACTATCCAGTATTGTTCATATTTCAATTATTTTATTTTATTTTAACTTTTGTGTGAGTTTAATTAGCATCCTCAACAGAGATAAAAGATCTTTCAGCAAATCATTTTAATCTGACAAGTTCGAGATGCTCAATTCCACATCAACCAAGCATCAACTTTACGACCAAAAATAATTAAGTGAAATAACAAGAGATTTTAATTTTTGAAATAATAAAACAAGGGATTGTAAACTAAACATTAGATATATTTTTCATTCAGTCATAACAACAAAGTAAAGGAAAAGATCAACATTTTAGACAAATGTTGAGTTTATATAAAAGACCATGCATTTGGAAGTACAAACTGCATTGGAAAATCCAGCTTAATGAACTTCAAATTCCTACTCTCTGCTTCTTAAGTTGACAAATTAAAAAACATGGGTGCATGTGCATCAGTGCATGCACTCGAGCATGAAAAAGAGAAGCACATGTACAGATACAAAAACCAACCTCAAACCCAGGAATTTAAAAATATTAAACCATCGTCCTACAAATGATCAAACAAACTATCAAATAAATACAACACCTATATGCCAGAAGGATTCAAATCAGAGACCAAAACAGTGCCAATCTTTAGCCAGTTGACCTAAGGCATCATAGGTGCAATGCATTTACTAATTCTAATATTAACTAATCCAAAATCATGAAACCCACCAAAGAACAAAAGCCATAATCTTTCCGAAAATGGATTCCTAATCGATGAGTGCATAACTACATGGGTAAGCTCATGCTAACCAGTCAATTTGGCATTCAATTCAGGACTTTCCTTGGAAGATGTCGGTAAGGAATAAATTGTGAAGTTTATAAGGGTGCCCGTAGAAACTATTAACACTGATGCATACAACCCAATGATATTGTTGCTTGATATCCTTAATGCTTTTTGGTTTTCTTCCAAATTAAATGGAAGACTGAAATTTATATTATCCCAAAATATTTTTCTGCAGATCCTTCAATCCTGATCCTATTTATTTTCCTAATGCATCCTTTCTCCCTATTCAATCACATCAGAAGGCAAATTTATATGTCAAAAGTTTGGTTTTCTTTTATTTTTTCAAGTCCCTGGTTCACCATTGTAAATACAATTGCATTATAAGAGGAAGCTTAAAAAAGCACAATTCCCTAGTTCACCTGAGTAAATTCCATTGAATTGCTAGAGGCAATATGGGGAAAAAAAAGGCCCTATCTTCTGAAGTTGCTTTATATGCCTATGCCAGGAGTCTCTTATTCATATGTTTTCACATTGCCCTATTACTTCTCCAAACAAGTGTTAATTGTAAGCAATGAAGTTGCACAAGCAGGATGGCACAACTGTTACAGAATGCACAGGTAACTGCTATACCAATATCGTGAAAACATTTTTTTTCTTGTATGTGCGTGTGAGAGAGAGAAGGGGAAGATGGGAGAAGAGGATAAAAATGACACCAGTAAGTAGGCAAGGACCACAAAAAAAAAAGAGAAAAGGAACAACCACAGAAATAGAAAGTTAAAAATGAAGAGAAGTGCCTAGAGGATAGAGGCGGAAGTTAGAAACGATGAAAAAGAATAGTTTAAGATTGCAACCGCATTAAACAAAGAAGAAACAATTAAGATGCATTAGATCAACAAATTAAAGGATAGTGAGATGTTATTCACAAACCTGCTGCCCAAATTCAAGTTGACCCACCGACTGGACCAATGCAGCAAGCCAGAACACATCAGAATAAGGATTTCCAGTATTATCATTATACTGCCAAACACAGAATCAAGCCAAAAAATGAAAGCATATTGGACACAGAAGAAGACGCAGCAAGTATATGCCTATCCATAAAAGAATGTTCCATAAACACAAGCATAAAGTATATATGCAGACGATTCACTCTCTCACACATTGAACACAGAAGCATGCACGCGCCTCTCTCACACGAGAGAAGTGTGTGTGTGTGTGTGTGTGCATGTGTGTACCTATTCATCTATCTATAAAAGCATGTTCTATAAACACACAAACTATATGTGGAAAAAAAAAAATTACAGAAAATGTTAAAAGGAGAGTTTCCTTCTCTCACACGTTGAAAATTGAATGCAGAAGAAGAGCCCATGATGCGGTTAAGGAAAATTAAAGAAATCTAAAACTAACTGAATAAGGAAAACCGAATAAAATCCCTAATTTAAAAATTAAACAAAAATATTTTCAAATGCATGACATTACATGATATGGTATTTTAGGTACCATTTATCATGTTTGGAAATAATATGGTTAAATAACCATTTTTCTTTTGTTTGGTTTAATGGTGTGGTATAGTTACAGAAATAATAAAATGATTATAATGTCTTTAAATATATAAACAACGTAAAATCATATTAAATTTAATCTTTTAAAATTCAAAAATTAAACTCAATTAAAGGTATAAGAAAATTTTATTAAACCATAAAAGAAGAAACTTGCTTTATCCAAAACGAATAGGCTAAATATGTATTTAGTATTTAGAAATTTTTGAGGATATTTTTGCAAGATAAAATTCTTAAACCATGAAAAACCACAAATTTGGTGGTTTAGAATACTCATTAAAATCCATGGTTTTCAAACCATAAAATCACCATGAAGATGAAAGTTAAAACACACAAGAAATTAAAAACTATACTATATTATATGAAACCATGACAAACCAAGAAACAAAAAAGGTGTAAATCTTATCTTCTTTTTCCTTATATGCATCTCCGTGTGTATGTTCCATAAACACAGTAACACACAAAAACTATATTAAGAAAATCAAGATACAGAAAATGTCAAAAGGAGATTCCCTCGTTCCCTCCCTCTCTTGTGTATATATAAGAGGATATTCCATCTGATTGCATATAAATTAATTGATAAAGGATTTTATGCAAACTTTGATAAGTTACACAGCATAATCAAATAATAAATCCACTGAAAAAATGTACCATCCATAAACATGCTCATGGTGTTAAGCCTTGAAGCAAACAATTTGGCAACAACTAGGGTAGGTATCACCACTTGCTCTCAACACAATAAGAGGAAATATTAGACTCTAGTCAGGGAGTTTCTCGATATACTAAGCAGACTAAAATCCTGTTTTGGTGTCACTATGGTACCCCCTCACCCTATGACCCTGGTTTTGGACAGACTCAAACATAAGTAACCCCTCATATACTGAACAGTCACAAACCATTCCCCTACTTGTCTCATTCTTTGATTTTCATTTTTCAACAAATTCATCTCCAATTTGTCACTTTACCACTCCACCCATTATCCTTTCATGGCAAATATAACTTTGCAAGGTATTAATGAAAGGGATCCTCCACAGAAGGTACCCTCCACACTGGAATTTGTAGACACAACACTCATCCTCTGACATGTTTATGAAGGCTAAGAAAAGGCCACATCTAAGAGGGATTAGATCAGGATTAGAAACTTATACTTGGGGACAGTATCAACATGTGGTTAACTAGTAATATAAACATTACAAGAAACTATCAATGGATTATAAAAATCAAAGAAATATCAGTAATCAATTGATGCCTGGTCATAATTTGACTTTCAATCAATGGGGTAAAAAAAACTAACCTTCAAAAGCTGTAAAATAAATTCAATAGCTTCCCTTGGGCTTTTTTTGTCTGCAGCTCTAACCATTGCTACAGCTTGAGGAATGGCCTAAATCAATGCAAGAAATGAAAAAGAATCTAATGAAACCTTTACAGAAGAAGATATAACAACAATGGTAATGACATCCTAGTTCAACATCTAGCATTAAGAGCTATACAATGACCATCACTATCATAGAAGTAACAACAGAATTGAACAACATATGCAAGAAATCACTAATTAATTATAAACTACTCTTTTTCCCTCCTGCAAATTTATCTTTTATAGGAAATCTAAAAGAAACCATAGCTATTACAGAATTAATAAAAGAAGCACACCCCAAAATTCTAGGTTGTTGAACTTACTCTCATTAAGAAATAACTTGCATAAAAATTTCAGCTTTAAAAATAGATAATATGATAAGAATTGTAATTGGTCCAATTTCTATTGCCAATTCTAATTGCAAGAATTTAAGGCATCTAAATAGACTTTCTTATAGTGAGCTATAACAAGAAAACAGAAAAAACAACCCTATTGCCCATTACAAATGGACAGATTCAACCGTAATTGACAAGTCAACATAAAAGATACAGAAGTAGCAATTGGCAGGCTAATATGCCCCTTCTATTGACATTTCTATCCTCACACAATCTTTCACGACAATACATACTATGATCCTACTAGTACCATATTCATTCGAAATTCACCCTTGAAGGAAACCTAGCCACTATACTCACAAATATTCTCTGATTTACAGGATAATCAAAGCAAATGTCTGAATTTTTGAACTTGAGGTCAAATCCTATGAGAAAGGAATGCATAAAAAACTGAATGGAACTCAGGTACAAGAACGCTGACTATAATAAGTGATCGTTTAAAGGATTTTGGATTTGAAAACAAGATAAAGAGAACTGAACCAGCCACTTCTCTTCTAACAAGTGTTGGGAAAGGATTGGGAGGGCTCGGAAGCAAGTTCTGAAATTATGAGATTTTTGTATTTTTCTTGTCAGTAAACAACAAGATTTTGCTTTAGGTAGAATTTTATAATGATCACAGATGAGAAGTTGGAACAAGGAAAAAAGTTTCCCCAGTGAGAAATGGTGTCATCAATCAAGGGAAGAAAAGCTGAAGGTAATTTCAAGAGAGATTCAACAAAGGGAAGAGTTAGGACGTGAATGGATGGCTGTGGAAAGAAGGTGATAGCATCCCCAAGTTCCAAGGCTTACACAAGTTACCCCATAAAAAGGTAGACCACTCACATGTTTTCATTCCAGCAGCAATTTTTTCATTCTAACTTTAGTCTTTTCAATGTTACAATAGTCATGGGGAATTATAAAAATTTAGCTTTAAGTTAAATTCTTTACTTATTCATAATCATTCCTGTAGCTAAGGACATCCAATTCGGTCCAGTCCTTTTAAGGATATAAGTCTCAACAAAGCAAAGACAAGGAAATTTCCATGAGCATCTTTAAGCTATGAAAGCCTAACAGAAAGACATGTAAATGAGCACGGTCTCATAAACTGACAATCTGTTCATTAATACATCAAGGAATTGACAAGAAAAGATTGCCTTTAGAAAAATGATGATTAAATAATTTGGTAGGGTTGAAATCAAGCAACACTCGAAAAAATAATTGTATGAACCAAAGACAACACACTGCACACAGAATAATTACATACCCTACCTCATCGCATTACCTCAAGAACAAAGTATTCGGGAAAATCATGAAAGTCATTTGGCCTGGCAATATCAACAGAGAACAAATTCAAGTTAAAAGTCTGTTATATGGCTAGCATGCCATAAGTCAGACCACAGGAGTATAGAAACTCACTTGGGAAGTCCAATTCTTCCATCAAACCTTCCACTTTTATAAAATTTCACTAAATGAAGTAAACCAGACCAATCATTTTCCTGTCAGACCAAAAAAGAAAAAAGAACAATCCAGTTAAATGTGAATCATTATGTTCAAAAAGTTCAAAAGCAATTCAACATGGATAGCCCCAAGCATGTATTGTAAAAGATTGGCTAATTAGGGATTCCATATTTTAAGATCATTGCATGAAAAATCATACTATGTGGAAAAGAAAAATTCATATAGTCGACCTCAATTGACTTGGAATTAAGGCTTTGTTGAGTTGAGTTGCATGAAAAAACCAGGAAAAGAAATAAGGAAAAATATAAAACCAAGGATTTTAGTTGTCATTGCAACCGAGATGAAACAGCCAAAGATGTTCCACTTGTGAAGTAATTTAAAAGAATAGCAAAATCATATGAATCCATAGTTTGACCTCTTTTTCTTTTATGCGTGCGCGTGTGTGTATTAGGCTTTCATTCTTTTGCTTCAATTCACAAGTAATTTAACATAAATGACAATTTGAACTTTTTGCTGAATTTTGGAAAATATTCCATATATACCCTAATTTACTTTCTCATGAAATGACCAATATAAAACTGCAAACTCCATTAACTTCTGCTCATGGATAATGGCCATAATAAACATAATAAACCATCCAAAACCTTGATTTGCCTCTGTTGATCTCTAACCAAATCCCCTCTTAAATCTTAGTTCCCACACAATTAGCCTTCAATTGTACTTCAGTACTATCCTAACAAGAAGTTGTGTGAGATAGAGGAGTCCCTTGCAAATGGCCATGAAAGATACTGATGCAAAATAAGAACAAAAGGAAATTCAAACGTAAAATGTCAATCTTATAATTATGATTTAGATTTCGTATGAGGTTTATCAGGGAAATTATAGATTATTTCCTAATCATTTTTCGAGTTTCAATTATGCGTCATAAATAATCTGCTGATCTATTATTTTAAAATCAGGAATATTTATAGCTTTGCTGATCTATTCCGATTTAGGTTTCATTATGACTTTTCTTTAGTTAAGCTCATCAAGCTTTAACCTTAAACTCATCAAAGGAAGCTTTAACCTTAAACCCATTAAAGGGAACTTTAAACCATGGACTTTATTAATAGAGCTTCGGACCTCTATAATTCTTTTTGATAAATTCTGCTTATATTTTTATTATTCGTGAAGTTCTTTAAATAGGACAAGTCATATTACAAAAATAGGAAGGACTATATTCCACATTTTAGGTTTCCTAAATAAATAAATCTATTATAGGAAACAACTTAACATGAAATAGGAAATAACCTAATAGTAAACAGGAACCCTAATTAATTAAAATAGGAAATATAAGAAACTAAAATAATAAAAATCAGTCATTACATCTAGAATAAATATGACCTACATAGGCATCCTAACAAGGTCCTTATCAAGACCTAAGATTGCAAAACTTTTTATTCAGCTTTGTTATTGAAAAAAATTACTAGCAGTTACGCATCTTCAAATTGTATGATGCAATTCAGCACTAGTGCTGCCATGGATCTTGGATGTGATACCCAAGGAAACTTGACGTGAAGCCTAAGCAATTATCTTTTTATTTTACTGTTCATAGTGCCTTTCGGCACTACAAATAGCCCCTATTTTCTCTTTTTTCCTTAATTTCATTTCTCAAACCCATCCTTTGGCAGTAATAGCCAACTAAGTTTCTATCCACCCATTCTCCCCTTCATATAAACCCAAAATTAGCCTTAACAGCCAACCCTCCAATCTATCCTATATCATTTGGTGAAGAGAGGAAAGAAAGAAGAGTTGTTGTTCATGATTACAATACCTCAGATGAGGTATTAGCCAATGCAAATGCTGCCTCAATTCGAACTCTCCAGAAGGCCTGGCCAACACATAATGATACAAAAGATCACACCTCAATCAACACAAGAATCACAGCTAACCATTCAACTGAAAACAAGGACAACCTTGGAGTCGCTGAGGAAATTATTCAATGCATTTACAACAGAAAATGACAGTTGTGGCAGGGCTTCTAATGCGGCAATAGCTTGTGCCTGAGCAACAACATCCTCATCTTTCTCCAACTGATTGATCTGATGAACATTACCACAATTTCCAAAAGTTGTTAACCAACTGACAAATGAAGCATATGATAGAAGCGAATAATATAATGAAATCAACAAAAAAAAAAAGAATGAGAATCTTATATGGTGATACAAAATATGTTGAGGAATGAAAAAAACAAACCAGCAGGCAAATTCATTACCCCACTTGCCTATCCAATAGCAGAAAGCCCTTATAGGTGTTCTTCAGTGCAGCATGGAAAAATGATTTCATACTTGAGACTATTTAATCGTTTACCAAAAAACTAAATTTCAAAAATAAGAAATCATTAAAATCATTAAAATAACTAATATTTAAGGTTGGGTAAGGACCACTCATACATTAATGAGCCAATTTTCCAGATACCAGAGATAGTGAATTCAAGTGTTAAACACAACTAAACTCAAAGCCTCAAACTCAATATTGTTAGGTTTACCCATGGATCTTTTTCCTTCATCTTGCTCATTTTAGAATCCATTAATTCAAAAAATGGAGATGCTAATTCTTTCCCAACCACTTGCTTTATTTCATTATTGTTCTATACCTCTTTCCTTTTTCATTCTATCTTGGATGTGCTCAATTTTACAGACCAGTACACCTATAAATCTATACGAGGATACGTCCATCTCAACTGTCGTCTCCATAGCTTATTCATCTCGGTTAGATACATTTCAAAAGTCCTAACTGCACTCATTTCATACCCAATATTATCACACCAAAAAGAAAAGGGGAATCAGGTAGGTCTCAATTCAAATCCAAATTAAGTAGCAGCAGCATGAAGACAGAGCAAATCCTCAATCGCCAATTAACTCAATAGGAATTTTAATATCACATATGCTTAAAATTGCCTAGTAAAAAACAACTACGATCAATTAAACTATAAGGTCAATCATGGATATAACACAGTACATCTGTACTAAAAGGCAGAATGTCTTACCCACATCTGTACAGGTTGATTAAAATGAATTTCAGCAAGATACTCCATTTCTGGATCTGCCCTAATCCATAATAGGGGGGCTTCCAAACTGCAAAATGAAAAAACTCACACATTGTAGAGAATATGATAAATTACTAAAACCACAAAGACATTTAGCTAAAATTACCATTAAATCCTTGCTTTTCTAAAAAAGAATTAAATGGTCGGCTGGTTGCCAACTTCTTATTTTCACAAAAGTTTGATCTTCCAATTATGATGTTGAATGGTCCTAAGGTTGTACTTTCAAAAACATTGTAATCCATTAGTTTACAAACGAAATTACTTCTTAGACAACTCAAGGAACTATCAATAAATGTGGTGTTTCATCTATAAAGTGAGGGGCAAAAATTGTCACATCAAATGAGGGGACCTTAAATATAATGTAAAGAAACAGAGTATATATTTTTCTAAAAATTCAAAGACTAGTTAATTGAATTTTAAGAAAAAGCAAGGACACGAGAGCTGATTCCCATAAAACAGCAGAGGCTTTTGTAATTTAACATAAACATATAAAACTTAAACAACATATAAAAATCATACCTGGAGCGCATGTCTGTTACAGGTACAACATCACCATTTTCATCAGAGCCATCAGGTTTAGAACACTTTTTGGGCTTCTGGAAGCGTCGAGTGGCATGCTTTGAATGGCACTGTATTTCCAGAAGCTGCCACATTTCTCCAGCCAGAGGAAGAACAGGGTGGTCATACATACCGTCAAGTTCATAAACCCTAATACTCATCATCCCAGGCCATCCAATATCACCATCTCGATTATCAGAATCAGGGTTAACAACTGATGCGCTTGCACCAGGGATAGCTGTACACTCCCTTAGCACCGCCAACTCAACCATATTCTTCCTTTTGTTATATGAGAACCCCATCCTTAAAATAAAAACATGCACATAACTAACTAAAATAAACAAAGACAAGAGACATGTAGAAACAAATAATATGTAACTAACTAAAATAAACAAAGACAAGAGACATGTAGAAACAAATAATATGTCATTCAAAACCAATACCTTAACATTGGACACCCGCATGACCCAACCCACCGAGGAAAAAATTCTTTCACAAATGGGCGTTCAAGATTCCCAACTTTAGTAGTAAAATGCCGAAACTGCATCCCACATTTATGAAACGAAGTACAAAGATAAGAAACTAAACTTCCTTCCACGTTCAAAAATTGACTATGAATAGAAAGATATAAAATGGCCAAACAGAAAATTGACAAGTATAGGATAATCATTTTAGGAACAGAGGTGAAAGAAAGATGTGTGGAACGTGCCATAAATATGTAAGTCCTCTCTAAACGTTTTTTCTTCAGGCCATGAATGCATTTGCTACAAAATTATTTTAATCTTAAGATAAAAATGCAGAATTAAACAACAATAGCAACTCTTTGACATTAAAGGACAAAATCATTCGCTCTTTCTAAATAATCAAAGATAATCACGCTTAGGAAAAGAATTTTCAGACTTTTTAAGCTCCTAGTTTCAATTTTAAGTCAAAGCACCAGAATTGTAGAATGAAAAAAGCCACTACACATTTAAAACCTCTAACCAAATAAATCTTAGAAGTTAAAAAGCACAACGATTCCATTTCGTTCAATACAGAGAAAGAACCAAGCACATGCTGCTGCCAGTAGCTTCAGTGATCACTCCCAAAAAACTTAGTTCCAAAATTCTAATATGCGAGCCTGGTATGGTGAAGGTTTTTTCCCCTCTCATATTTTGTTGTTTTGGTAAGAGATCAACTATTATATCAATCGTTGGATCTCCAAGTTTTTGGAATGCTCCAAATTGCTTATTAAGAGGTAATGTTAGACAGATGTAGTACAGAATGTAATCACCTCCTTTGTACTAAGAGATCTCAAAGGGATCGTATCTCTAGCCCGCAAAAGAACTTTCTGCAAAATCTGTAAATTGACAAGAGGTTTAAAAAAAAACATATATATATATATGAACAAAGAAAGCTATCTTAATTCCAACAATCCATAAATCACCAATGTTACACAGCTTCAAAATTAAAAATTAAAAATTAAAACGTAGATCCTGGTGAAACATAACTAGCTAAAGCCATATACAATATACAAGTTCTTCACCATCCTTTGTGAGCAAAATTCCAACCCATTAGAGTCTAGAACCTTACTTTGCGAAAAAATTCTGGCCCCATTTGCTTTTCCAACATTTGCAGGATTGCCACCTTTTCAAAAACCAGTATGTCAATTCAAAGTAAAATGTAAAAGAAAATTAAATTTCAAAAACAGAATCTGAAAAAGAACTCACAGACTTCCAAGATCGTATTTTCCCATATACACCAATGCAATGGGTTCCATATAAATCCTTACAAGAAGCAGAAGATGTTAAAGCAGTTGCACCACTATCATCAGCTTTGCAAACAGCACAATTAGCCTACAGTTCCACAAATATAACAATGAGTTGCACTCTGAAATGCCAACATCAACCATGTAAAACTAATCCAAACATTTTTTTCATGGGTTGTATCAACAAGAGAAAGAAAGATAGGTTTTTATTATTTTCTCAGCATTGAAATAGAGGTTTCTGTTTGATTACTTCCATGTAGCTAACTGTCATTCATTTTTGTGAACAAGGAATAATGCTCTTGATAGTCTGAATATGAATCTCTAAGAATCCATCATATGGTATAACCTCTCCTGAGTCCTTTTTGCAAAAATGGTAAGCATAAGTCTAGCATTAGACAGGAAGAGGTATATTACAACCTAAAATTTTCCAGCCATTTTAAGGAACGGCATAGTTGAGCAGGAGATGCAATTTAATATGTTGAAATAATACAACCTAACCAGAGAATCAAAACAGAAACTTTGGACAGAGTCTAAAGCCTGAACATACAAATGTAAACATAAGCAGGATTAGGGTAAAATTCTAGCTATATTTTTGTTGCAGCTTTAAATTGCCAGAGCCATCATTATAAGAGAGAAGGGATGCTGCGGAATCTAGAAAATCTCGCAATCAACCGATTAACAAAAATAAGCACTTTTTAGTGTTATCAACAAAGAAGTTCAGTAAAAAGAAAAAGAACTTTAAAGTACTAATTACTAGCAGCAAGATTTTCTTTAACGATGCAGAGTAGGTGTTCACCCTATCCCAAACTACTCTGCTATAGCACTTTTTTTTATCTGGAACAATTCCAGCAAACGAGAACAAGTGCATCCTCAATCAATCTTCTTCTCAAAGAACAAAATTGAAAAGGCATAAGATTCAGTCTGTCTAAGTAAATCATTCCGATTGTAACCCAAGGAACCAGATAGACCCAACCTAACTCAATCTAACAAAAGGATGATCCGAACTCATACATAGGATACTGTTCTGTCAAAGCTGCAAGAGTCATCAACCAGCCAATCCGTGCTAACCCCACAAAACAGAGCGAGATAACAACAAGAAGAACTCATAGATAGAGGCACCGAAGAGACATCTCAAAAAAGGGGGTTGAGAGAAGGAATTCCTTACTGGCACCAATTGAAAATCACAAAAATCATAGCAAACGGTAAAATTACAGACATAACTATGTCCTCAAATATAAAGACCTCTTATGATTGCAATCAGGTAATCTACTAAAATTAAATGGCATGTTCTAACCTTGAATCTCCTATAACGTGCCTCGTTATTTCCTAAAAATTTCTTGATAAACAAATCAGTCAGAAAACCAGCAAGCCCATCCAGAAGCCATTCTGACAAATAAGTATTAAGCAACCAAATGAGCATAATGATTTACATTCCTCAAAATTCATCCTAATAATAGATCCAATCAAGCAGCACAGAGTACCATGTTCTGCCAGCTTACCATCATTGGGTTCCTCAGGAACTATATACACCCCAAACCACTGTTTAGCAAGTGCAAAAGCTAGTTTAATGCTTGTGTCTATAGTCTGTTACAATAAATATCAATCAATCAGCATACAGCAATAAAAGCAAAGCTAAATAATGCAAGCTTCAATGAAAGAGCAAACCTGATCAATAACCATCTCATCATATAAAACTTGTGAACTAAAGATGCTAATGGAAGCTCCCAAACTTGACGAGGATACCACCATCTCAGGAGCTAAGAACACGTGTGTGTATGATCCAAATGGAAATTTTGCATCAAGGTAATCTTCATAATGGCTGTTAAAAGTACAATGCAGAATCCAGAAACAGCATAAGTTCCTGTTTTAACTCCCATCAGTTCTCAAAAGAAAGATTTAAGAAAAAGTAGAATAAACAAGATGACAAACTTGAATGCTTTATGAAAAAACTCCACAGTGTTCCGAAGCTTTGATAAATTAGCTGGGAAGCACATGTGTGATATAAAACCAACATGGGGATCAGGAAAGATTTCAAATGGTGCAACCACTAATGATATACACTGAGCAGCTACAGGAACATCTAATCTGTAGACATATGTTTTATGAGGAGGATCATCCTTGCTTAAAACCTGCAATATAAAAATAATTATGTAGATATAGTTAAAATCAACAATTCTAAGCCAAAAAATAGAGAACAATCTATAAAACAGACAACAGCACTAGCTTATATGTGCTCAAAATTGTTCATGATCATAGTCATCACAAAACATTACCAAGTTAAAATTAAAAATTCCCTTCAATATTTATCAGGATATATAGACAAGTACAGGTCAAGGATGAAGAACCTAACAGCTGAAATAATACTAAAAATGCTGTAAAAGCCAACAAAAATTTTCACTGCAAGTTATGCAGCAAGTAATGGTCAGAATCACAACTCAAATTGAGGAATGCTTCAACTACTAACCAGATTCCTGTTAAACCAAGGGAAAAAGATCTGGGGATTTAGAACTTAATCCTCTGTTATCCTTTGCCAAAACATGATCTTCAGTTTTTGCTGCAGATTATGCCATTGCTTCTATAAATTTGAAACAGCTAATTCCAACACCTATTATTCAAACCAAAAACAAAGCAAGACTTCCTCAAATCTCCAGTATTCTGATTTAATAATTTAACTAATATCAACTTCTAATTTTCCTCTTTGTTGTCAATATGATGTAACACTTGACTTTTGACCCTCATTTGCATCACTTATAGTTCGTGCATTATGACCCCAAGTATGATGCAATACTCAACTCAACTCAACTCAACGAAGCTTTAATCCCAAATTAATTAAAATTGATCATATGGATTGAATTTTTTCACTCGGCGCGATTTAGGACTATATTTCCAGATAAATGTAAATCCATAAGATTATTCTAAACCACTTTTGTCCAAGTCAGTTTAAGTCTATCACTGTCTCACCTAGCTAAATTCACTTTAACTTGTTCAGTTTTACCTGCCAATGTACCACTAAGTCTTCTTTTCATATGGCCAAATCAACTCAATCTATGCTCTTTTATCTTATCATCGATAGGAGCTACCTCCACTTTTTATCTAATGCACTCATTGCGAATTCTATCAATCTTAGTGCGTCCACTTATCAATTTAGCATTTTCATTTCCGTAGCATACATTTTACTAATATATTGTCCTTTCACTGCCCAATACTCGCTACCATACATCATAGAAGACCATATTGCAATGCAATAGAACTTTCCTTTTAATTTAACTGACATCTTCCGATCACAAAAAACCCATTTGGCACTCAACTTCATCCAGCCAGCTTTAATTTTATGACTAACATCTTCTTCGTAACCCCCCAACCTCTTAAAGAATTGAGCCAAAGTACTTCCAATAAGTATTATAAGGCACTTCCACTTCGCCCAAACCAACTTCGACTCCTCCATTCGCGTTGCTAAATATACAATACATATACTCAATCTAAATTCTAATTAACTTAAAATACTTGGATTCCAAGTTCTTCTCCACAACTCCAACTTTTAACTTACTCTTGCTTAGATCTCGTCTATTAACACAATATCATCAGCAAACATCATGCACCAAAAGATATCATCATGTACATGTCTTGTTAGCCCATTCATGACCAAGATAAAAAGATAATGGCTCAAAGTTGAACCTTAGTGTAACCCAATAAAGACAGAAAAATCATTAGTATCCCCTCCAACAGTGCGAACACTAGAGATAGCTCCATCATACAAATTATACAAAACTTGAATATATCTTATGAATACCCTCCGCGCTTTAAACTTCTCTAGGAACTCAATCATAAGCCTCCTTATAAATGCTTCTTCACCTCTTTGTACTTATCCGCCAAATCTCTAATAAAGAAAATATGTTTCATAGTCGATAACCAAACACCCAGATTAGTTTGGCAAAATACAAGTGTCCAAACGTAAACAATGTTCCACAACTCTATCCTATAGTTTTATGGCGCGACTCATAAACTTTATACCTCTATAGTTTGAGTAATTCTGAATATTTTCTTTATTCTAAAAATAGGTATTAGCAATGATGCAATATATCAGAAATTGGATCTTGTTCTTCATATGTGATGCCCAATTAATAACAAGCGAAAGGATTGAGCTAGTACATAATTTGACCACTAATAGCACTTATAAAAGGAAAATAATCTACAAAAACATTTTTCAATCAGCATAAATGGGAAATACACCTCCACCACCACTTGCATATGGGCAACGAGGTTTGTGCATTCTTAAAAGCCTTCAAATTGCAATCCCTTTAAATGATCCTCAAAATAGCCAAAGGGATGGTGTAAGCATGTTAAATCTAACATACAAATGCAAAAAAAGCTATTTCAAGCAATTAATTTCACTGTCAACTTATTTCAAAAGTTGAGTTCACCGAACTCCCAAGAGTTCTAATCTAACCACAATAAAAAAAAACGACATTCAATTGACTCATCCCAACTCGAAAAGATAATATCTACACTTTCCAAATAAGAAAAAGGAAATATACAACTAAAAATTAAAATATAAAAGACTAGCTCAAAAGTAATGTGCTCCAAATCTTGTACACTTTGTTTTAAACAAATAAAGGGAATATTTTAATTTTTGATCCATTTCTCTTCCCAAAAAATAAAATGAAAGATGAAGAGGGCAAAATCCAAAGAGTTTTGTTGTCTTTCCTACCACCAAATCTTCTCTGTATTAAACAAACAAAAATTTCCAAAGATTCGGACAAATTGAATGTTCATTTAACTGCTAAAAGAGCAATTCCAAAATTCACAATCATCAGAACAGTGTAAAAATAAATCTCACCATATTTAAGTGTAACATTTAACACACCAATTACAAGATAAAACAAAAGGATCATCAATATTCACCGGTTGAAGAACTGCATACCAATATCTTGATCATTTTTTAATATATCCTATTAAGAACAGCCAACCATGTATCCATTAAGTTGTTTTAAAAAATTAAATTTTGATAAAATGAAATTATTTAAAAATATAAATTAATTAAGAAATACTACCTCGAAAATAGCTCCATACCATATGGCAGTTGCCATTCAAATTAAATAATCATAACTAAATTTGAATTCCACTGCCTTTTATAAGTAAACAAATCAATATAGACATGACAAGATTTCGACAGGAAGAATATGAATTTCATTGCCTTCTATACTTACACGGCATAAAATCGAAAGGTTACAGATATATGTGCATCAAAAAAGGTGTCCACCCTATTTAATTGAGATGCAGATAGAGTTATCCTATTATTGAAAAGCTTTTTACATATGATCAGTTAAAATTCTTGATTTGTTTTTAGTGTAGACCTAATGAACTTATTCCCAGTGTAATAAAAATGTTAGCGGCACATAGCACACATCCCCTAGAAAATGGTAGATGGTAGTGGATTCACAAGAAAAATTCAGCTGCAATTTGATTGTATTCTTTGTTCTAACTCTAATTTGATGCATTAAGTTTATAACAACTGCAAAATTCAGGTCAAACATAATCCTTGGTCTACAATTTCATTTTTCAGCATTTTTATTGCTTCAAATCATGTTAATTTATGACAACTCAGCACCATCATATTGCCTTCACCTGTCATCAAGTCAATGACATACAAATGACATCAATTGTTTGTGTCTATTTTGTGTCTATTTTAAACCAAGAAAATCTAAGAAACTTCATCCATAGCCTTAAATTCCTCAATTTCTTCCCTAAATGTTATACCCCTTGCTTGTAAAGGACAAATTTGACAATTAAGCACTCCAACTGCATCGGAGTAATTAAATTTTGCCACCCTACATGAAAGAACCCCGACATGTTCATACAAATGTCCAAAAATAAAATTTCCTTTTCTCCTTATTGTTTTAGACGTCATTTGAAGGGGAAAAAACCTTGTGTTACAATAGTCTAAACACACAAGTGTCAAATAAGTTTGACTGCTACATTGGTAAATATAATATAGTAAGCTGTACAAGCAAAACCACCCTTCCAATCCAACAAATGTAAAGAAATCACATAAAGATTCTTTGGAAGCTATAGGGAACAAGAAATAAGAAACTCTTTCTCCTCCAAGTGAATGGATAAAGCAATGTCAAATTCCTTATGAAGGTGAAAGAAATCAAAGACGATGAACAGATTTCTCCCTTTCTTTGACTCACTGCATGATCAATATAATGGTAGGCAACTCTTACTTCAGTCTGAGAGAAATGTCTTCCATTTTTTTTGATATAAAAGTATATTCTTAATCTTTTTCAATAAAAGGAAAATTAAGACACCAAGGAGTCTAATGCCAAGAAATTTTAATTAGCTCCACAAAAGCAAGGAAAGGGGGAGGAGTATAAAAAACCGGTGCACAATGTTTGAAAACAAAATGATCACCATCCAAATATTAAGTTTATTTTTGCTAGCCCACTAGTATTTCTTATCATCACATCTAGCTCAAGAATAAGAGCCTTCCAAGCATTACATTCCACCTCTAATTATCTATATAAGCCCAATCACATGACAGGGTACATGTAAGCCCAATAATCTCAACATACATGCAAGCCCAATAATCTCAACAAGTTCATGTTACATTTACCAAACCACAGGGTTCTCACCTAGTTGAACAATCACATGACTTCATAGTTCCCCTATTCCTTAGAAAGAAACACAATCTACCATTCATTTTTTCCTCATTAGATTGTCACTTGTTAAATGCAAAGCTTCCAAATCAAAAAAGCTCTAGCCATTAAGTTCCCTAATCTATAAGGGATTCTCTCTAATGTTGTGAGGAACATACTTTGAGCATGTTACACATTTTAGAAAATCCTAGGACGAACGAAAGGGTAATCATCAACTTGCAAAAGCTTCTTTTTTTTTCTAAGATATAAATCTTTAAGTATAAAATCTAGCTAAAATTTTGAACAATTAAATTGCTCACCTATTTTGTATTACATGGAAATTGGTTCTAGAACATTCCAACAAAATACATAGGCATTTTGTGTTGTATGGGAATTTGATACAACCCCACCCCCGCCCCCCCCCCCCCCCCTTTGTTGACCCCACTATGTAGGGCTTATTGATAACATTAAATAGATTATACATTACAATTGCAAGCATAATTAGATTAAGATTAAGTACAAATATTTTGAACTACAAAAGTAATAGCCAGGTTTGCAATCTCAATTTTCTTGCACCAAACTCACTCAATATCTAGCATAAACGACATTACTTCAAAAAATGGGAATAATATGAACCAATCTCCCAATTTACTCAACTCCACAAAACCTCGATCCCGAAGATGCGTGTAGTGAGCGTGAATTAAGCACGCGATCTTCAAATCTTCAGCTTGATGTTCTCCCAACTGAGCTATCCCCGCAAATTGTGCACCAACAAGGAATCGAACCCAGATTTGTAAAGTAAGTTGCCTAATGCAAGTACGATTCCCAAGTCACATGGTAATTTAGTTACACCACAATTTCTTGGGATCTAAATATCAGAGCATAAATCATCTACAAGATCCTTCCTTTCAAGCATTCACTCAATCACTCATATCTTATTGTTCTATTCAATGAATTCATCTTGTGTAGTGGTAAGGAGAGTGTCTTCTAGAGATCAACCTAGAAGTGAACTAGATAACGTAAATCACTCATGAATCCTATATACAAATGCTTCAGCAATAAGCTTTCAAAGATTTATAATCACCCTGTATAATTATATAAAACTTGTGTAGAATTCCGTTCTCTCTTTTCAATGAAGAGAAATGCTCTTTTGACACAATATCATAACATTTTCTAGCATCCACTTCATTTATAGTTCATCACATAAACCAGGCAATTCATATATATTAGGTCCACCAAATCACCTAAAAGAATTTTAATTTTTATTATCTTCTGCAAGTGGAACAATAACACATATTAGACCAAAATTGAGAAGAAATGAATTTTCCAACAGAAACAATGTCTTCCTAATCTAAATATTAAGTTGAACATGTGAAATGAAGATCATCTAATCAACTAATCATAATTAAATTGAAATACCACTATAAGTCTCAACAGTCCATATACCCGAGGTATATAATCTCCTTGTTTATCTCACCTGGTATAATAGGCTGCCAGTACTGACAGCAACAAGGTTGTGGGCAACAGTGAACTCGAGATCATAACTGAAAAGATAACATTGTAAGTAGACAAACAAATTTCACATAGAGCACAAACGTCGCAAAATGCTATCTAAATAACAAAACCAAGCAATTTATACCAGCAGCGCTGAGAACCTTCATCCATACAAGGGAACCAACACCTTGCACGTCTTATCTGGTTATCAGTATGTAGCACATCATCATTAAATCGAATCCCTGTCTCCGCCTTCTCTACCCAATAATTGATTCGAACCAATTTCACATTCTGCATCCAACATCAACCTACATGAGAAACCACAAAGGTGTAAACCTCATCATGACGACTCATGCTCAAGCATTAAAAGCATATCAACATTCAAAACAGGAAAAGACTGAGGTGGTCTGAACATGAGTTTATGTCAAAGACTAGCAAAAACAAAAGATTAAGCTCGCTCAAGTAGTTGCCTAGTAAAGATAAGTAGGGAAGGCACAGACTTGAAGTCATGAGGATCAGTGAGAAAGGACTTGGTGATCTTAGCTCTTTTAGACGAACATGTAAACTAGTGAGATGAAGAAAACAGACACACAGACAATTCAGGTTGGGTAGATAGGTTGAACATGAAGGCTTATGTTGAGCGGCCATGTCTGTTCCGTAAGAATGAACTCCACAAATAAAGGCACTGTCCAAATCCTGACAACATCCATGCTTTACAGGGTATACCAGAATAACCAAATTAACTCCGATCCCACATGACTGTGGACCCATAACAGAATTTCCCACTCGAAATCCCACATAGGAAAAGCCACAGCAGAACCAAAAAAATTCAAACAGCAAGACTTATTAAGATTAGCCACAGTAACCTGCTTAGCTTCGCCATTATCTAAGTTCACTTGATCTTGTTGTTCATTGGAAGCCCTAAAAGCTTTGCAACAGTTAATAAGTAGATTCGGAACCAGTTCCTTATCAAGTGCAGAAATATAAGAAGAGCCAGCAGCATCAGCAGCTGAGCTAGCAGTAGAAACCCAGCTCCATCTCTTCTCGCTTTCCACCACATTTTGTTGATGTGGGTAGTATTCGAACTCGGTACGCTCACCATCCACATACACACTATCTATGCCCAAATTCTCCGCATGTAACCCCACAATTCCAATATCCGGCACAACAATTTCCAACTCTGTGTAGCTGAAAAACACTCAAAAACCAAAAGTCAAATCAATTTGAAGCTAAAATCCAACAAATCCAACTCAAAAACCAAAATTCAAAACTAATAGGCAGAAATTAGTACAAATCAGTACAAAATAAAAAGAAAATACCTAAACCTACAAGAAATGTACGAATAAGAAAGAGAAAAAGAAGAATGGACCCATATATTTGGCGCTTAGCCATGTCAATTGAGAGACAGAGCTTCTGGTGACGGACTACAGCTCCAGAATGATCGGGCGTAGAGTCCTCGTTCTTCGGCTTACGCGGCTTCGTCATGGCTGATCTCTCGTTTTCGCCTTAGCGCGCGCTCGAATTTGGGAAGATTTGAGGCCTTGGTTTTATTTATGCTGTCCTTTGCGAGCTAATCAGTCTGGTGTTTTCGGTGACAACTGTGCCCTAACTGGCTAACTCTGTGCGACTTGATCTGGGCCGTACACGCTGTACGCTAAGGTTTATTAGACGGTCGATTTTAAATGTGCTCGCCAATTGAGCACCTTGGCATTACGGAGTGTTTGAATATGATGCATCTGATCTCGTTTTTTCTTGTGAATTTTAATTGATTTTTATGTCCTTCATAAATATCCAATTCGTAAAGATTATCCAATAAAAACCTTTTTTTTGTGTTTTCATTTAATAGTTATTAATAATTTAGTATTTAAATATGAAAAATACTAACAAATGCCATATTGACACCCTTTAAATAATAATAAATATTATATTTTATTAAAATTTATTTTATTTTTATTGAAATTTACACAATAATTTTAAATTTTATATAATTTTCTCATTAATTATCTTAAAAAATTTATTATAATAAATTTAAATGAAAATATTACATATTTCAATAAAAATTAAAATATTTATTATTATCTAAAGAGTGTTAATATAGTACTCATTCACAGAACTCTATAAATATTTTAGACCTAGATTAATTTATTTTAAAAAATATAAATTACATTTATCATATTATTTATTTATTCATCATTAATATTTTATTTAATTGAAAACATTAAAATATGAGATTAAACTTTATATCCACATTATATATATATTATTCTCTCTTTATAATTTTGGATTAATTTTTTTTATTTTCTTTATTGTAGATATATTTTTCTTATTATGATCCATTGTCCGGTTTATAGTTGGATAAGAATCGCTAAATTTATTTTTTTATATTAAGTTTATATTTACTAGTGTCCATATTGAATTCGAAAAAAAATATTATAAAACAAAAATAATTATTATTTAATTATAATCTAATATTTTAAATAGAGTTTGTTGCTATTTTTGTTTTCATTTATTAAATAATTTTGAAAATTATAATGTTAATTGTAAGGTTTTATAATTATATATTTGCCGAATATTAATCTTTTGGAAGCTTTGGGAAGCAAGAAACTGGGATACTCGGGAAGGCAAGCAAATGATATCATCTGCAGCAGATGTTAGTTCAGCTAAAAATTTTATGCATTCTTGAAAAATTGCAGTGCAGTTAGCCACTGGCGAAGGCATGTATAAGAGAAGGAGGCAGTTGCCCCCTTCACTTTTTAAAAATATATATATATAATATTTTTAAAAAAATTTTAAATTATTTATTAATTTTTTTAAAAAATTTTAAATTGACCCCTCTTTTTTTTTAATTTTTACAAGAAGTAAAAAAAAATACAATAAATTATTTATTCTATATACAATAGTTCTTTTTTAAAAAATTGATAAAATATTGATAATGTATAAATACAAAAAAAAATAATAAAGAAAAAGATAAATTTTTCAACTAAATTAATTTGAACACATTTAATGAATTAAAAAACTCATTTATTTTAATTATTTTTTAAGAAATTATATTCATTATTTAATTTTTTTTTTCTTTTTATTTTATTTTTGTTATAAAAAATTTTATAAATATAAAATTCTGTACACATTTATATTAATATTTTTTATTAATTAATTTTTTAATAATAAAAATATATTATTAATAAACTTATAAAATACTATTAAAATAAAATAAAAAATAAATAATTACGAAAAATTTAAAATTTATAAAAAAAATTTCGTCCCTCTTTATTTTAAAGCCTCGCTTCGCCCCTGCAGTTAGCTAAGGATACTCAGGAGGTCCATTTGGTAGTTCATGGCAAAAGCATCCCTTGAGTATATGGAAATATAACACGAATACGGAGCTTTTTAGTTGTAAAAATACCATATTCCTTTCATGTCTTTTTGTTTTTTTTTTTTTTTTTGAGTGATTTTGGAGTTGGACTTTGTACAAAATTAAAATACTGTAAAAAAAATCTCATTTTTCTTTTTTCTTTTAAAAATACTAGCTTTAGTTTTCAATTTCAAAAATACTTATTTCTAATTTATAAAATTGGTATATCAAAAGTATACTTTTAATATACCAAAATTATGCATATAGTATATTTTCATTCAAAATAAAAAAAAAACTATTTAAAACGTCTTAAAAAAATAAAATATTTAAAAAAAATAGAAAACGGAAAACATATAATTTCTTCTGTACAAAAAAAAATGCTTTCTTCAAAAATACTTTAAGTAAAATTATTTTTAAAAATATTTACTTTTCCCTTATTCTTTCAAAAAAATCTAATTTTTAACTTTTTAATTTCAAAAATATCTCATTTTTTAGAATCACATCTAATATATTAACAATATATTTTATTTTCAAAACTATATATTTAATATATTAAAAATATATTAAAATAATAAAATATTTAAAAAAATGTGATATAATATAATTTTCTTTCAAATAAATTGAAATTTGTAGGCAACCAGTTTGAGCTCAACCACCCGGGCTGAAACTCTAAGGGATAATTAAATTGTTTGCCGTATTTTATATTTTTTTATTATTTTTATTAGTGATGATTTATAAACTCATAATAAATATATAATAAATTTATAATAAATTATTTAAATTTATTATTTTTATAAAAAATTATAAATTGTGATAAATTTGTAAATATTTTAAAAAATATAATAAATTTTAATTTTTTTTTATTTTTTATGATATTTTTATAAAGACTCTCAAGTCTAAAGCCCAATATCAGGTTGCCCACAACAGTAATAACAACAATACACTTTTACACAAACACGCAGAAAAACGAGTTGATAGACAAAATGTCAAGATTCATATTCTTAAAATTAAATAAATATTATTATTATTACATAAAATTTTATTATCGTATGATTTAAAATTTTTCTTGTAAAAGGAACTCCTTTATCAAATTTTTATTAGATCTTATTAAAGTAGCGTTTATTTATTTATTTATTATTATTATTATTGTGGAATTCCTTTATCAAATATTTGTTATATTTGTAATTATATTATTATTGTTGTTGTTGTTTTTATTGTTGTATACAAAATCTTAACATAAATAGGATTTAAATTTGTTTTACAATTTTCCATTAAAAAAATTCATTCATCATATTTTTATATCAATCAAGTTTTAAAAACTTATTGAAGTTTTCACACATTCTTTTAAATTTAATTTTTAATATTTTTCATATTTAAATTAATTAAATGTTATGCTAGTTAAATATACAATTCCATTTTTTTATTTTAATTATTTTAAATTATTATTTTTAGATACTCATCATCATTCTTTTATATTATTAAAAAAAAATCCCCCAACAACCATAATTATGATTCAGATTTTGTATTTCAATTGCTGGTGTCTTATATGTTTTTTATTTTTTTGATAATCATTTAAAAGCAGTGCTATGATCTACGTATATTTATTTTTAGTATACTATTTTGTATTGTTTATTTAATTTAAATTTATTTTTTAATTCAATAAAATGAATTCTAAATAGCAAATATTTTTATAAAAACTATATGTTAATTTATTATTTAATATCTTATAAAATTAAATCTAGATCCTACATAACTTTTTAAATAATAAGTGTTTTTAAAATACTGAAGATTTTAAAAAATGAAAATTCTTTGCAATTAACGTTAAAATTATTTAGATTTTTATATTTTTTATGTTCAAATAATCTGATAATTCTCTATTTTTTTATCAGAGACAGAGAGCAAATAGGTAATATTTGAGCAGCTTAAATATTTGGATGAATCTTACATCAGTATACTATTTTTTTTTGTTTGTCAGACATCAGTGTACTATTGGTTGCCTGGGGAAACTATTAGCGCTGTGCAGAAATGGAGGAACCAACCGAATTCGTTCGATCCGCATGCTTTTATGCAAGTTCGATCCGTTCAAAAGTTTACTTCGGGCAACAACGGATGAGATATTAATAAAATTTTCGATTTCGGATATTAGATCAGATTGGAAATACTTATCTTCGAATAAACCCGCATCCGATCGAGTTTTCACATATGTAACATAATATTTTTTTAATATATATACTGCAGAGTCGCTTTGTAATATTTATATAAGCGTCCTAAAGGAAACCAGAATGTTCTATTTTGACTTTATATCAGATATTTCTTTCTTTCTCTGGAAAATATTTCTAAGCTATCTCACTAATCTTCTTCGATCTGTCTTTTTTTTTTCTTCTTCTCTGATATCTCTCACTTATCTTCTCCGATTTATCTCAGAAATTAACTCTCACTCTCTTAGTCTATATCTCAATTCACTCTCATTCTCTCCGTCAAACTAAGAGTATATGAGTTTTCTACCTCTTTTAAATTTAACTAAAATACTTTTTTACTTTTTGTGTTTTGTTTTTGTGTATTTGTGTTTGTTTGAGGGGAGATTGGACTGCTATTATTGTGTTGTCGTGATTGTTGTAGAAATTACATGGGCTCTGCGAGTGTTGGGCCAAATAAACAGTGACCATATAAATGGGTTTGGAACCTTATCTCAACACAAAACCAATTGGCTTGTGTTAAGACCCAATCTACATCACCTTATATGTCATTGTATTTTATTATACTTTTCAGATGTGAGATTTATTTATATTCTTCAACAATTGTCATTCGTGAATTTTATACTGCAGATGGTGGTGTTTGGTGTATTTGTGGCACTAGAGATTGGTGGAGATGGTGAATAGAAAACGAGAGAAGAAAAGAAAATAAAGGAAAGGAAAGGAAAGGCTTAATGTTGTAGTACCATAATAGGATTTAGAGTTTTGTAATTTTTTTTTTAACTTCTGGGATTTTTATTCAACCCATTCAAACACTTGGTTTTTTAAAATAACTTTTAGTTTCTGTTTTCATTTTTACTTAGTTTTTTAATTTTTAATTTGTTGTTTTTTATTTTCAATTTAGAGTTTTAAATTTTTTTTATTTATGTTTGTTATAAATTTGTTTAATTTTTGGGTTTCAATTTTCATTTTCAATAATTCTTCTTTTTTTTCTCTATGGTTCTATTTTATTTGGGGTTGTTTTATTTTTGATTTAGCATTGTTCTCTCGAATCCAATCCAAACTCATCCGGCTTTATTCGACCGTAACCGAACATCCACGGATCGATAGAAATAATATAATTATTCTATCGACCTAGGATTTATATTTTGTTTCACTAATTGCATTCGATCGATTTGCAAAATTACATAAATTCGATCAAATTCTATTGGTGCACAGTCCTATAAACTACATTTAATACTAAATTGCTTTTTGTTTTTATTTTTTATATAAATATTTGATAGGGCTGGTAATAAGGTGAAAAATTTTTGTTCCGCATGTAAATTAGAGTTGAATGGAATAGTAATTTTTTCTTTTGGAATAAGGATGGAAAGAATTTTCTTCCTGTTGGTCAAAATAAAACAAGAATTGTGTAATAACTTACCCAATAATAATAATAATAAATAATATATTTAGTAGGTGCAATAAACTTTTAAAAAAATATCGGTGCAATAAATTTTTAAAAAAAGTGTTTAACCATGTGAATTTTAAACTAATAAAGTAGGTGAGTGGTCGAGTTATTTTAATTAAAATAAATTTATTTTCAAATAGAGAAAGAGAATAAAATAAAATAAAATAACTTAAAATTATATATTTTATATAATTGATGAATTAATAATTAGTTGTTAATTAATAAATTTAAAATTATCATTAAAATAAATATTTTAATTATTAATTCAGTTAAGTAATTAGTAGATAATTAAATTAAATAGTAAATATATTATATTCAAAAGATTTATAAAATTAAGTATTTGAATTCTAATTATTTCATAAAATTAAATAATTAATAATAATATTTAAGAATTTTTGAAATAGTATATAGCCATTATATTAGGAAATAATTGTATATATATATATATATATTAAATCAATAAGAGTAATTAATATTGTTTAAATTTATATAATTACTTAATTAGTTATTAATTAAAATTTATATTGTTATAATTATATTAATTTAAGTTGTGATTATTTAAAAATACATAATAATAATTATTAAAGACATAATTAATACCAAGTAATAGTTAAATATTAATATTATTATTGTTATGAAATATTACTATTAATTAGTAAATTTATTATAATTATTACTAGTAATTTTTAATTTTAGTGTTGCTGTTATTATATTTATTAATTATCATTAGCATAAATACTACTAATATATAATATGTATTATTTTAAGCATATTATAGATTTATTTCAATAATTAATAATGTTATTATTATTAGATTTAATATAAATCATTAAAATTTAAAATAATAATTAAATAATTATTTTCAACTATACTATTAAAATTTATAATTTTATTATAGGTGATTTCTAAAAAATAAAATAAAAATAAAATATTAAAAAATAAATAAATTATATATTATTATTATTTATATTATTAAACTTAATATAAATTAACACGATTAAATAAAAGATAATTATTTGAGTAAAAAAATTAAAATAATATTATCATTTAAATAAATGGTATTAATATCACTATTGTCGTTATCGGTGTTATTATTATTAATATTTTAAAGTATAATAAAATAAAAAAAATTTAAGTAAATGATATTATTATAATTTTTATTCTAGTGTATATATATTGTTATTATTATTATTATTAACACTAACTTATTTTGAAAACTAAGAATATATATGTATTAAATTATTGTAATATCAAAGATTAAATTAATATTATTTAATAAATAATTGAATAAATTAGTTTATAAATAAATATTATTAATATTAATAAATTGTTAAAATAAATAAACTAAAGTAACATAATTTAATTGTACATCGAAATATTACAAAAATTTAGTAGATTTTGACATTCAAAATTATATTGAGTTGTTGAAAATATTTATTGAATAATTAGATAACAATTGACTTATGAATTAGATAATACTCATTATAGTATTATTTTAGAGATTTTGAAAGATACCAATTTATCGAGATGTCATTATAATTTAAGGACCGTAATCACACGCTATTTTCGTAATATATTACTTTATTAGCTAGTGTATACTTTAAATTGAATAGTATTCTTATATTATTTTATGAACCGTCACACCCCTTTTTTCTACTACTATTTAAGGATGGATTAATCTTAAAATCTACTATGTTAATGAATTACGATAAAATACCAATCATAATTAAGGTACTTAATATTTTCAAATATATAATCTAATAAATACTAATAATTCTGAAATATTAATTAATATTGTTCAGTACATTAATATATTAATTCTTAAATAAATTTCAACGACAGATATATTGGTCCAACCTTATCTATACACTGAAGAATGATTACGATAGAGATATTATATTGGTTTATTTTTCAAAAGCAAAAATTTTAATGTAAGAAATGATGATAGCTTGTGGAATAGAGACAAATTATGTGTTCCTAATGATGTAAACTTGAAAAAGAGAATTTTTGAGGAAGCACATCAATTTTCATATGTTGTGTACCCTAAAAGTATCAAGATGTATCAGGTGATAGAGTTGATCCGGAAAATTTGAAAAGGGCTTCTAGACCACACCAGGTCTATATTATATGTGGTTACTTTTGGAGTTTGTTGAGCTGTCCGTAGCTGTCACAGACCAGAGTCATCTGCATTTCATATATATGTTTTAAACTTTGACAAACGTATACTTAAATATGTACATTATATATATGAACATGTATTTGATGTAAATTAAAAGGATTTTAGAGTTTTAAATGTTGAATATTCGAGTTGAGAAATATGAATTGATATATATATATATATATATGTTTGTGAGATATGTGAAATGTTGAAGATTTTGGTGAATTGAATGGATGAAAAATTTTGGAGTGTTTATTTTAATGCATGTTGTGTAAATTAGAATTTAGGATTATCCGAAATACAAATAAAACTCCGACAAAGGTTTCTCAAAAATTTTACTAATTAATTATGTATTTTGATATTTAAATTATTAAAAAATAATATTATTTATTCATTAAAGCACACTATAAAATTTAAAATATTTTATTGAATCTAAATTTTTTTTGAAAAGACAGCAACAATGACATTCTTGTACTGTATATGCATATTTTATATATGTTGAGTGTTTGTATTATATGTATATAAAATATTAGAGTGTTATATATAAATGATGTTTGAAATGAATTATTCATATTATTCTGAAAATTAATAAATATTTAAAAGTAATATTTGAGATTTCAAGTTTTATTTATCTAGCTGATTAATGATGATATGTGCAAATACTTATATATATTATTTAAACATTATTTGTTCTCCCTTATAACGTATTTGTCTATTCACTCAGTAATTAAACTCACACATTCAATATATAAATATTTCAGATATTGAAGGATAAGCCGATAGAATCTCTATATTACATTTTCTCACTAACGCATAAAAAATGTTGGGCCAGCATATTAGTACTTATCGTTTGGTTTTATTTAAAAAGTATTTATATTAGTGCGTCAGACAATAATAAAATTGTATTTAAAAAATATTAGTATCTACTGAATGATATAGATTTATATATTTAAAAAATATTAAGTGATTAAATTATGAGTGATGATCTTATAGTAACTCAATGTTATGCAATAATTACATAAGAGTTTCTAAAAGATTCATCTAAATTGCGAGATAAATCCACCCTTAAATTACAAAGAATGAAGTATGACAAATAGAGAGCATACTCTCCGCTCTCATAGGAACCTGGTATGTTATATATATATATATATATATATATATATTAAAATATTATATATGTATATTATTTATATTATATTTTAACATAATTATTTTAAATTTTATTAGATATAAATTATTGAATTATTATATTATTGAGTACATAGTTATTATGAATTATAAATTTTTTGTATTATTAAATTTTAATAATTTATAAAATTAAAAGAAAATAAATTCACTATAGGGATTTTCATCTCTATGGGGAATCACCGCAAGCATGGGGATGGAACAAATTCACCTTGTTTGTGTGGTAAGATTTTTATTTATGTGGGAATTACTGCAAAGATAGGGATAAAACAAATTTATTTTATTTGTGGGGTGTGAGGACAGATAAAATTGGATAGATAAATTTGAGATAGATATCAATTATAAAATAACAATTATAATTAAGTTTGAGATATATATAAATAATTTAAATTTAAATAAATTTAGATTCGGTTATGATCATTTTCGCCGTCGTCCAATTTATTGTCATTTCATGGGTGGGTGGCTTAATTTTTCTTATTTTTATTTATTTTTAAAATTTTAATTTATGTATAAAGTTGGTATTTGTCTACTGCATGAATCGTTTTCTTTTATTGTAAAAAGGTAATACCCAACTGCTTCTTTGACCCCTCGTACTATATTAATTACTTTTTTAATTCATTGGAGGAATTTAATCCATGGACTACATAATAGGGGATAGTCCTCCCCTATCAACACTCATCACAAGGATGATCAACACTCACCACAAAGGTGACGGAATGAGAAATCGAACTCGTGACCAACTGGACACATCACAGCGCACTAACCAACTAGGCTAGGCCCTCAATTCTAATATTAATTACTTTGTATCAAGATGGATTAACCAAATATATATATTTGCCTCTACATCAATTATTAAAACAATTAAGCATATTTGTTTTTTTTTTGTTTTATTAATTAGGATAACAATTAAATTATTTTTGTCAAATTGTATTTACTTTTATACAATTATGATTTGAGAATAGTAAATTTTTAATTTATAAAACGCGATTAGAAATAATTTATAGACTAAAAAAAATATTTAAAAGCAATTTAAAGGAGGTTCAAAGTCCAAACGCTATCCTAAACCAAACGCATTTTGAAAAGTCCATTTCCACTCCCGAAAGCTATGGAAAACTACGGTGCAATGTGTAAGCACACACCACCATTATGGATCTTTGTCCTATGACTCACTCTCAGCTGGCAATTTATTCTTTTTTTTTTATTTTTTATATTATGATATATATATATATATATTCAATTATTCAGCTTCTCTAAATAATTATTACCATATATATTTGATCAATTTATTATTATATATATAGTGCATCTTATGATGTACTTACATGCTTTAATTCATATCCCAATTTAAGCCCAAGTTTGACAAAAATAAAATAAAAAATAAAAAATAAGCCCAAGTGATTTTTTCTTTTATTTTCCTTTTTAGGAAAAAATAAAAAATAAGAAATTTTTTATGTGGATTAGGTCTACGCACTCACCTATATATTCAATCAATAATAATATGTAAAATGAATTTTAAATTATATATTGTTATTCTTTTGAATGTATGAATATTAATAACATGGATAGAGTCATAGATACAATTTAAACAAAAGGTCAAAGGTCAACTCTTTTAATTTTTTGATACATGAAATACTAAGCAAAAGGTCAACTCTGTTCACATGCTATAATATTCACACATATAAATATATTTTTTAATTTTACATATTTTTTGATATATTGAGGAATGAGCTGTTAATATTATTTATTTATTATATATATTATAAATATATATATTATAAACATATAAAATATATATATATTTCTCTATCAAAAATTTATAAATTATTAACTTTTTATACTGTATATATATATATTTTTTAATTTTTAATCAGTGAGTATTTAAGATTTTATAATTAATTATTTAGATTAATATTAAAATTTTACAATTTAATTATGAATTTGGCAAAATTAATATTCTCATTTATAATAATATTTTTATAAAATTTAATTTAATAAAATCTTATAAATAAATTAATTTAAAATAAAAAGATATGTAAAAAATTTAATAAAATTTTAAAATTTTTTAAATAATATAAAATTTTGAATGAGAAATTTTTTATAAAAATTTATAATAAAAATTTAAATTTTACTATAATATTAAATATTTAATTTTATCTTTAAAATAGTTTGCAATTTAAAAAAAAATTGTCCTCTTAATCTAATTCTTGGTTTTGATAATGTTCATTCCTCAGTATTTCCAAAAAGTTGTAAAATTAATATATATACATATATATATACAGATTAATTAATTTAGTAATGCACCCTAATAGAATTCGTTTTTTATCCTTTACTTCTTTTTCAACTTTTACTATCTTACTTTCTTTAATAGTATATTCTATTCTGTTTAATTATTGTCCTATACTTAATAAATGTGCATTACTAAAATTATTCTGTTCTAATATTTTCCTATTAGGGTCATCTTCAGAAACTATTTTAAATGGTGTTATATTTATTTATTTATCTCCATGAAGGAAAACACTTGAAGCTTTAGGTGGATGTTCACTTTGTATTATTTTATCTTTTATTTTCCATTCTGTGTCTTTATTCCTAATGATTACTGGATTTATTAATTTTTCTACCTTAAGTTTTCCTCTATAAATTCTTTTAAACCAATCAAAGAATTTCATATTAACTTCATAATGTTTTATAAAGTCAATATATTTCTGAATAATCTAAGTATAATTCATAAATTTTGTTTAATACAGATTCTTCTAAATTTAATTCTTGTAATTTTTTATCAAATTTATAAAATCTTGATGTGTGGCCTTTTCTTCCACATTTATAACATGTTAAATCTTTATATGATGTGAATTTTTTATCTTTTTGTTTATATGGTTTTCTACTAGGTTTTCTATATTTGTAAGGCTTATAAGGTTTCTGTTTTTTATAATAATCATCTTTATCAAGCTTTTTCTTGTAGCTCTTTTTGTGATATTTTTTATAAGGTTTTTTATATTTTCTTGTAGTAGGACATTGTCCATTACAATCTTTTATGTTTTTGTGTTATGCTATAATCAAATTGTTTACAGAAAGAACCTAGTTCTTATTTAGTTTTTCTCATTTCATATTTTAACGATTTCTGAAACTTTATGTCTTGACAAAGTTTTAATCCTTCATTTTGAACTATACTAAACAGTTGTCCATAGGTCAATAAGTCATAAGGAATAGGGTTTCTAAATTCCTGTTTTATATGGTTCCTAACTTTTTCTCCTAAGAAGAAGTGTAATCCTGCTAAGAATTTTTTTTTCCAGAAAGCCTGGTTGGAATATTCTCTAAGCATTATCCTAGTTAGGAAAGTTGTTTTATAAAACTGAAAATCACTAAGTTTCTTGCATCTAAGATTACTTAGTAATTCTGCATTTTTATCCTCAAACCCACTTAAATCCTACACCATTTGAGAAGAATTTTCCTCCTCTACTTCTTTTTTGCTTAAATTTCAATATACCTTGGGTATATCAATGATATTTTGACTATTCATTTCAGTCAGGTACCAGTATCCCTGTTATATTGAGAAAATCTAAAGTCAAGTGGTGGTCTGCCTTTCGCAATTCTACCACTATTGAAACTGTTAAAGAATAGCTCCTTAAGAGAAACCATGGTGGTCTTGACCCAAGGCTACAAGCCTCTTTTGGAGCTCAAAGAGCCCAGAATATTGCCCTTCTTGCAGCTGCCAAGACTGCAGAAGATTATAAAGCCTTAATGGAACAGATGGTTGGGTTTATTTTTTAAATTACAAAGTTGTTCAAACTTTGCTTTTATAAGTGCATTTATTTGTAATTCATTTATTGAATGAGCCTTTAAAAGATTTAAATTCCTCTTTTTAAGTTTCTCTAAAAATGAAAAAATTATTTTTTGTTTTCTAACTTTAAAACTTATACTATCATCATTTACTGAATAAGGTGTTATCAAATTCATAAATGGTGTTCCTAAGATTACCATATGATGAATGTTGGTTAAGATAAATATATTCTTTATTTCTAAATTTTTATCTATAATTGATGCTTCTGCTTTACCAAGTATATTTAGTTTAGATTTATTTGCTGATGATAAACTTTCATTAGTTTGTTGCCAAAATCTTTTTGGTACTAAACTGGGTTTAATGCAGTTTAAATCAGCTCCTGTATCAAACAATGCTATAGTTTCTATATTATAATTATCTGAAAATTTTAATTTTATTTTTATTAAATATTTCCTAGATGTTATTTCAGGCAACATAAAAATTAAATTATCGGGGATTTTATCTTCCCCGATTTAACCTAGATTTTATTGTTTTTATTCAAATCTAGGTTATTGATCTTTCTGTCATATATATATATGACAGAGAGGGAGAGAGCACGGGGTCGAAGAGTGCGTCTTTAAAGTTAAAAAAAAAAAATTGAATTTGGGACAGCCGCGTAGCGTATGATTGAAATTAAACAAAAAATAAATAAATAAATAAACATTTTTAAATTTTTATAGTAAAAAAAAAGAATTTTGGATTTTTTAAACCTTTGACTAATTTTTTTTTTATTTCATCAATTACTTAATGCATAAATATAGTTTAATTAGCCTTAATCAAATTATAATTAACATTGAAATGTAAAATGTAAAGTTTGTAATGATTAATCATCACCAACTCAATGAAATTTTTATAAACTAAATAAAAATTTCCAATAAAATGAAAAACGGTACTACTCGCCAAGTCACTGTCAACTCCGTATAACCATTAAACTACACAAATAGACTTTTAACATAATGATAAATAGTAATGGGTTGCCAACGCTTTTAATTTTGGTCCAACTGAAAATCAAGGTTTGTTTAGATCATATTCAATGGTTAGAGGTTTTTTTTTAATGCAAAATAAATTTGCATTAATTGATCAAATAATATATTTATAAAATATAAATAAAATTATATAATTTAAAATTATATAATATATATAATTAATAAAGTTATTAAATTTTTCTAAACTTATTTGATGTAAATACTCCCCTTCAAGAAAAAAAATATTAATAAAAAAAATAAATCTTCATTAAATAATGACAATCATTTATTTAAAGAAGATATATAATTTTAAAATAAAAATAATAAATCTCTATAATAAAACTTAAATTTTATTTAATTTTATTACGAAAGATAAAGAAATATAAAAATAAGAATAAATGTTAAATTTTAAAATGTATATTTTTATTTAAAAATTATTTTAAAAATAAATCACAAATAAAAAAGCACAGAACTAAAAAAACACAAAAAAATAAATATAAAAAATAAAAAATAAAAATATACGCTAAATTATATATATATATATATATTAATTTAAAAATTATTTTAAGAATATAAAAATATATAAAACTAAAATAAAATAACACAAAAATAAGTAGTATATCAGAAAGAGAAATCGAAAAAAATAAACAGAATGTTATCTATCAATAAATTGAAGATAATTTCATTATCAAATTAAAGAAGATGAAAAATCTATAAAAATTTAAAGAAAAAAAAAGATGATTAGAATTTTTTTATTATTGAAATGTTGATTACATGTATGGTTGGAGTTGTTCATAGTAAATATATATAGCGTTAGTATATCTAAATTAATAAGTAATCAAATAATTTAAATAATATAATTATTTCTATTCATTTTTTATTTTAAATTTTACTAATTAATTATTTAAAATTATAATTAAAATGTTAAAATTTTAAATTATTGATTTTCGGCATCATGAAACAAAATATTCAATTACTTGATTACTAGTCCAGTAATAAATATTTATTTTGGCTCTTAGCTAACATTAAACTCTTAAGTTATATATAGTCATGAATAAACAACTTACTGTAATTGCTAAAAATAATCTAAATTCATTAATTTATATATAAATAGATTAAAAACAGAATTAAATAATAGAAAATAGTGAAAAAAATAAAAAATAAAAGATCCTTTTGGCAATTAAGCCTAATTTTTTTAGTAGCTTGTATATATTACCTAAAAATGCAATAAAACATACAATTAATATGGCCTAAAGGCTAAATGTTACTATTATTTACAGAACACTAGAGATTATTATATATGATAAAATGGAAATTGAAAATGTTATTGATAATTAGTACTTTAGCTTCAATTTCTGGCCATCTTATATATATATATATATATATATATATATTGAAGATATTTTCTTCAGCTTAAATTAAGAGACACATTTTTTTTTATCTTAAAATATAAGTCACTTATTATTATTTTAATAAGTTAATTAACATATTAAATTTTTATTATATTTATATTTAATATTATTTATTAAATATATTTAATAAATATACATAATATCAATATAAGAATATAATTAAAAATATATATGTAAAATTATATTTTTTTTATGTAATAAGTAATTTTTTTTAATTTGTATGAACTAAAAAATATACCTATTAATTCAAATGGAAATAATTTAATACCTTTTTCTTCTATTTGTTTAGATTGTCCCCTGCTTTTCTATAAACATTTGGGTATAAGACATTGACACCTTTGATAAAAAAAAAAAAAGACGTTGACACCAATCCTTGATTTCTAGCTATCAATGTGCAGACAAGGATAACGAATTGAATGTTTAACCGATGCCAAAAAAAAATTAAATAATTATGTCATATATTTATTATTTATATATATATATATATTAAAAATTGAATATAATATATATTTAAAATCAAATAATATTATAAATAAAAGAATATAATTATATCTCAGAATAATAATGTCCAACATAAGTTTTTTTTAAAAAAAGAAATTCAACCTAAATTAGCTAGGATGTATACTTATTAATGGATTCATATGTGAATATACATTCTAATTAGTCTCATTATGCTCTAATTAATGGATATATGTCATAATATTAATTTGACATGCATTATATAATAAATTTATTATTAATAATATTACCATTTTATTATTTTACTTACAGTGTAAATTATTTTACTTACAGTGTAAATTAAAATAAGAAATAAATAAAATTTTATATTTTTCACATTTGATTAAATATATATTGAATGTTATTATATCTAATTAATTGATAAATTATAATACTACAAAAATTAATTGGCATGGAAAAATAATCCATCAAATTTATGGCTAATTAAATGGACGGATTTTATATGTGATTTCGTCTAACTTATAAATTAATTTATATTTTTTTAAATAAATTAGCCAAATAATTGGATCGGATTTGACAATTGTATACATCATTATTTACCTGCTAATAAATTGCACTAGTTTATCCTTAGTCATAACAATCAACCCACTCTCTTTCGTCTTACCTATATGAATTAAAACGAATTGATAAATTTACTAAAAATAAAAAATAAAAATAAAAACGAATATGGATATTGAGTATGTTTAATAGTAATATTTATGCTTCTCACATTGTTAACTATATATGATTTAAATCTTTGAATAAAAAAATACAATTAATTTACCTACTAATCAAAACCCATTTTTCTAGCGTTTGAAACTCTAAAAACTAAATTCTTGAAACATCTAAAAAGGATAAGTTTTCCTCGAAAATGGAAATCAAGAGAAGCATTATAATTAATTACTTTCAAAATATATCAATTCCATAATATATATCATTTTATTAAGTGTTGATTTAGAAAAGTGATTGCAAAATTAATAAACCAATTAATACTGATCAAAATAACATTTGATGATTAATTATTGAAATTTTAGACAAACGTTTTAATTACTAGCCACTAATTACTAAGTTTGGATTAGATTTAGGTCAAATCCATAATTAATTCTTGATACTACCATGCATGAGTTGGAACCTGACCTAAGCTTATTCTAATACATTCAACAACATTCTAATATATTAATTTATCCCATCTAACTCTTGACTCTTGAGTTAAGGTGATTGCAAATTTTATTTTTTTATCTAGCCACCATGTATCCTACAACCCATAGATTATAAATTACTCAGGATTCACGCCGGGTAAGCCAATTAAGAGTATAAATCGTTCCCTCTAAAATTTTAAAGGAGCTCTATTTTTAGGACTCGAACTCGAAATCTTTAGTTAGAGGAGAAGCGACTCTTACCATTTCATTTGACTCATTGAGAGTATTACAAATTATATTTAACAATGAAAAATGTTAATTTTTTAAAAAAATTTAACTCGTCGGTTTTTAATTTTTTTCACTACTAATTAAGACTCGGAAGTTCAATTCATAATTAAGTATGTTGTTAACTATCATATGGAGTATTTAACTACGTAATAAACAGTACGGTGAAATAGCATTCATTGTTTAAGTAATATTGGAAATATATATATATATATGTATATATATATATATATATATAATTAGAAGTTTGACAAAGTGTGTAGGTTGCTTGAACGCAAAGGAAGTTTCATTGGAAGAAGAATGGTCGACAATTCTGCTCCCTCTCCGCATCTTACTACTCCACCTTATGCCTTCTACTATACATCTCTCTCTCTCCCTTAAATAAACAAATTAATTACTTATTTTTTTTATTAATTACACGTGAAAGAGAAAAACACCTAAAATTTGAACTCGATACTTAAACAGGAGTAACGTACCTTCTGGCCACCAAGCTTGGTTAATTACTTATTAGCATAGACCCATCAAATTACTCATCGCACACACACACACTCATATGTCAACTTTCTTCTCCATTTCTTGTGCTACTCATTAATCTTTACAAACTCTCTAAAATTCATTTCTTTCTTTCTACTATTATTTTTCTCCATGCAATCTCCTTTCTTGATTATCCTCTTTTTCTTCTTCTATGGCCATCAAGTTCTTTTTTACTGCAATTATTTGGCTTTCTCTTTCCTTTTTATTCTTCATTAATGGTTGGTGTTACTTCTTTTTTCTTAATATTAATCATCATTTGTCTATCATCTCCTCCTCTTCTAATCATCATCAATCTTTGATCAGCAATAATAGAAAAATGTTAGCTTCTAAAGTTGACTTCACCCCTTTTCTTGATAAAACACACCGCCTCCATCGGCATCACCACCACCACCACCTTCACCGTAGCCACTTGCTGGTGCCACCTGGAACTGATATTGATCGACGTTTTGGTGATGAAAAGCGACTTATTCCTACCGGTCCAAACCCTTTGCACCATTGACTGAGGTTCTTTTTTCTTTTATTTTTATTTTTGTTATATACAAAACTTTTGTATTATTCATGTGTTAATCTGTAATCATCTTTCTTATTTATTTTTCCAAAAGAAAAAAAAAAAGAAAAAATGTTTTGATGGGATTATATTTCTGGGATTAATTAGCTGTATAATTCTATACTTGTCAATTTAATTAGTCGACAAGTGAAAAATCTTAATTTTTTATGCATTATTTTTCATTAATTTTAAATTTGTATCAATATGTACACTGGCGAGATTACTTTGATTTGAAGGGGTAGTTGCCCTCCTTCTTTTTTTTTAAATTTTTTTTATATACATATATTTATATATGGTATTTATATTATTTTTAATATATATATAGTATTTTTATTATATTGCCTCTCTTTAAATTTATATTATTTTTAATATATATATGGTATTTTTATTTTGTCCCCCATTCACTAAAAAATCTGGTTTCGCCCCCTGAATATGTATATATATTAAATAATTTATTTATATCCCTTTACATATTTTGCAATTCATAGAATTCTTTTTGTTCACTTGAAAAAGAAAAAGAGTTATGAGAGTTATAAACTGCGAATTATATGCTATTAATTAAATCGATTAACAATATTCACATGCAAATTATTTATTAATATTTGGTTTACACAGTACAAATGATTCAGTATATGGTCACAGAATTACACATGCTTCATCATGCAAATAAGTAATTATTTAATTAAACTTAGTTTATAGTTTAAATCGGCAATTAATATTGTTTATTATTATTATTTTTTGTTGAATTAAGTGTGAGAGTGAAACATGCAACATAGCTGTGATGACACGGCACGTTATGGGAACCGAAATTTTAGCACAATTAATTAATAAACTATAGGCATTTTTTAATAGTTTGAGATTAGTTATTATTGGACCTTTAGAGAGATTTAATAATAATTCATTTTACTATATTATATAGTTAGCCATTACATTAAATGGTTGACTATATGTAATTTTTAGCTAGAAAGATCTGATATGCTTAGATCATAAAAATGGACTTATATGAAGTGTCATTATTTAATTTTTCTAATGCAAAATCTGCATATAGATTTTTTTTTTTAATTAGGCATGAGAGGAACCACCTAATATTTGATTATCTGATTTATTTTTTAATACTTTTGAAGGAACCTATATATAAAATTCATTATCCCTAGCTATGATGTAATATATGCATCATTCTTAGCTCTAATAATAATGGTACTAGTAGTAGTAGTATAATAGGGGTTTTTCTTAAATAAATACTCAAAAAATAAAAATATTTTTTAAAAAAATATTTATTTTTATTTTTTTTACCCACTTCTTCAAATTTCAATTTCAAAAACACCTCTTATATTTAATACATATATATATCCTCTTATATTTAATATATATATTATAAATATACCTGTTTCCATCTGAGATATATATTCAATATATCAAATATATATATATATAATATAAAACATTTAAAAATTTTTTAAAAAAATGCAACGTAATATTCTTCAATAATAATAAAGGGTCCTAGGATCCTCCACATGGAAGGAGGAAAAAATATTGGGGCATATTTGTGATGGTCAAAGAGCAAGAGGGTAGTGTTTGTTGCAATTATTTTCTTGATAATGTGACTAAAATGTGCTAAATTGTCAAAGCAGGGCAGGTATTAGTTCAAATGAGGTTAAAAGTGTTAAACCAACTTCTTTTCTGTGTTTAGACTTTTGCTTATTTATTCTTATCTTGGTTTCAGCTAATTCTGAATAATCATGTGATGTATGTTCACTGGGTGGTTTGTGGGTTTCTTTATGAATAATATTTCTATTTTTTTAATATATATATTGAGGAATTTACTTTCAAATTCAATCATTCATTTCATTGGCATTAATTTGCTGAAGCTGTTTGAAACTATTTTCTTAGATAATTGGTTTGACTTTCAATTATATTTAGTGGCAACGCCACTTTGATGGTGGATTTCTTTTTTATGGTCAGAGAAAAGAGAGAGAGAGAACTCTCTTTCTTTTCATAAATGTCAAAGATTATACGTTTTCCTTTGCATTGTGGGACATTATTAGAAAGAGGCTCTCTTTCAATGAATATCACATTTCAATTAAATGATTAATTCTATTTTAATTTTTTTAATCAAAACCCAGTAAAAACTCGATCTGAATTTTTTATATAACAAAAAGATATTAAAAATAAACCGCATTTTCATAAAAAAAATTTATTTATATAGTATTTTTATAAATTTTTTATTTGCACAATATATTTATAATTTCTTCCCTTTTTAAGTTATTTTTTAAACTTTCTTTATTTAAATGATGTGTTATTTATAATGATCCTGGCTAAGGATGCGTATCAATCAGTTTGGCCGGATTTTAAGAACTTGCCAAACATATTACTATTAGTCATGTTAGAAAATTTATCCTCATAAACTAATCATTCAGAAAAAAAAAATAAGTTTGTAAAATCGACTACCATATATCAGATTCATCAAATTAGATCGATTTTCAATTGAAAAATATATAAATTAAAATCAAATTGACAATATCAGTTTATTAAATTTTTAAATAAAAAATCATCAACCTAGTCAATTTAAACTGATATAATCAATTGAGTTAATCAAAATAATTATTGAATCAAATTAATTCAATACATTTACTCATCCCTAATCCTGCCTGATACATGTTAACATTAAAATTGTGGCTGATTAGGTAGTCGGTACCAAAGTGGGAAAGCTTGGAATGCACAATGGTGCAATTTAACATGACTTCTGCAATTAACATGTCAAACCCACCGACCACCGTTGATTGTGAGAGCCAATAAATGTTAGCAGAGGAGGATTCTGCAACTTTTAATTAAAAAATCTATTAATTCATATTTTTAAAACGTAAAAAGAAGAAAAAAAATATTTTTTTAAAAAAGAATTGTATACAATAGTTCTGGTCCAGTTCCCTAGTTGCTTACAATACCAACTGAAGCATGCTATGCCCCTAAATAGCAAGAAAAAAAAAAAAGAAACTGAAATTTAATAGTTTTAATCCATAAATTTTCATCGATAATTCAATATTAAAATGTGTAAAAATTTTGATAAGTTCAAATATTTTATTGAATATCAAACTTAATAATTAAAATATAATTAAATTATTAAAATTCAGATATTACAATAAATTTAACAGTATGGATTAATATAAATGAAAATTTTCTAATTTATACAATATAGAATGAAAATGCAAAATGAATAAAGAAAATATTCAGAAATGAGAGCAAAAATGCACATCGTATCCGGACCAAGCAGCATATAATAATTATCCAAACAGGCTAGCAAATATTTCTCATCTGCTAACTCATATTTCTTATAAAGAAAAATATATTAAAAAAAAATTTGAAACAGGTAATATCCTCCTTGTCTTAATATTGAATGGATCATAAATCTGAAATTAATAGAAAAAATAACACCCTCCATTGTATTTTTTAAATTTTACTTTATCAAAAATATTTTAATCATTTTATTATAAACTCATTATAAACTGTGTAAAATTATAAACTCATGATAAATTCATTATAAACTCTTTATAATCTAATAAAAATCTAATATTTTAATAAATATTTTATAAATATAATAAATTTAAAATTATTTTTAATTTTTTTATATTTTTATCAAAAGCCCAAATTGATATTCTCGAAAACGCCCAACCTGCGCCCACTCCATAACTATCCTTTTTATCACATACAAGCACTGTACTCAACAAATAGAATGGTAGTTTTATTTGCTCGCTGAGAGAGAGAGAGAGAGAGAGAGAGAGAGAGGTAACAAAGTTTTAATTAACTGGCTTTACAACAAAAAGGATTCGAAATTTTCAAATGCCTAGTTAGCTACAGCTGCAATGATCCAGTTCCCTTACTAAAGATTGAATGAACACTGCCAATAAGGACCTCTGCACTTTACCTGGTAAATCATGAAATGACGATCCAAAGTCAAAATTAATTGTCTTTAAGGCTGATAAGAAGGGGAAAATGGTATTTAGAGCAAAGAAGCTGTGTTGCATGCGAAAAGACGAAAAATAACTATCGAGCACAATGGCAAATCAAGGCTTCCATAATTTCATTGTGCAGTCTTCACCGTATGTAGATACAAGATTCCGATGGAGGTGACGAGTCACACCTATAACATCCTTCTCGTGAACCTGCCAGTAATTAAAAGATCAAAACATGTAACCAGTGCCACAGGATCTGTGCACAAATGAACAATATTGACAATCTAGCAGAAAAGACACCAATTTGCAACTTTTTTACAACCCATTCCAAGGGCAGAATCTAAATATGAGCGCATAAATGCACAGCTTTAAATGCATGCACATAGAATAATCTTAGGCTAATGTTGATATTATTTTCTGCCATAATTTACTGAACACCACAAATTATGTACATATGGACTCGAAGTCTCGAGAACAATGCTCAGAGACTATAAAAATAATAGCTTATAGCCGGAGTATGCATATAAAAGATCGCACAGCTAATGACTGTTCACTGAAGATCAGCATAGTAAAGCAGTAGAGAATTAATATGAAACACGGCTCAAATGTATTTCAGTATTTCATAAATATATATAGACAGAATACACAACTATAGTTAGTAGGATAACTATATACAGCTGTTTAGATTTATCACAACTTATACAGCTAATCATACAACAGTAAGCCTTATCACTATATCATAACCGTATCAGGCCCCCTCAATTCGAGCATCATTAGTTGATGATTGAATTGACAAACTTGTCATTAAGGCTTTGTGCCGTATTTTTGACAATGGTTTTGTCAAAATATCTGCTAGCTGGTCCTTGGAGCAAACAAATTGAACTTTGACTTCATTCTTTTGTACCTTGTCACGAACAAAGTGATAATCTACCTCCAAGTGCTTGGACCTTGCATGGAAAACGGGATTCGCCTTGAGATAAGTGGCTCCAATATTGTCACACCACAAGTTTGGTGTTTGTTTAGAAACATAACCTATGTCACGCAGTAATGATTGAATCCACACAAGCTCGGTAACTGCAAGTCCTATAGCACGATACTCAACCTCCGTGGAGGATCTTGCTACGGTTTGTTGCTTCTTTGAATTCCACGACATTAAATTCTTGCCCATAAAAATTATATAACCGGAAGTTGACTTCCTATCATCAAGACTACCAGCCCAATCAGCATCAGAGTAGACATTGATACTAGTGTCATAGGATTTGGACAAGAATAAGCCATAATTGAAGGTTGCTTTCAAATATCGAAGAATTCTTTTCACTAACGACCAATTTTCTTCTGTTGGAGAATGCATGAATTGTGATGCTTTATGAACAGAAAAGCACACTTCAGGCCGAGTAAAACTAAGATATTGTAAACCCCCAACAATTGCATGATATAACGTAGGATCATCAAATGGTTTCCCTTGTACAGATACCTTGTCTTTCGTACTAAAAGATGTTGCAATTCCTTTGCACTCATGCATCTTAGCCTTGGTAAGCAAATCCATAATGTATTTCTGTTGTGTAAGGAGTAATCCACCAGGCTGCCATTTTGCCTCCATGCCCAAAAAATAGTCAAGTTGCCCTAAGTCTTTGAGAACAAATTCAGTTTGCAATGACTTGATTAGTTGCCCAATAAATGCTGAATTTGACCCGGTTATAATCATATCATCAACAAAGACAAGAATGAAGACAATGATACCACTTGTATGTAGAACAAACAAGGACAAATCAGCAGAAGACATGCGGAAACCACGAGATATCAAGGCTGAAAACAGTCGCTTATACCATTGCCTTGGTGCTTGGCGAAGTCCATAAAGAGACCGACGCAATCGACACACATGATTTGGCTTCGAAGGATCTTGAAAGCCGAGAGGCTGCTCCATAAAGACTGCTATATCCAGATCACCGTGTAAAAAAGCATTGGAAACATCCAATTGCTTCACAATCCAGCTTTTGGAAACTGAAATAGATAGAATTAACCTTACTGTGGTAGGTTTAACCACAGGAGAAAACGTCTCCACAAAGTCTATCCCTGGACGTTGATGAAACTCTTTAGCTACAAGTCAAGCCTTGTGACGTTCTATACTCCCATCTGCTTTTTCTTTAATTCGAAAGACCCATTTGCACCCAACAACATTCTGTGCTTGATGTCGAGGGACAAGCTCCCATGTTCTAGTTTGAATAAGAGCATTCAACTCATTAATCATTGCTTCTCGCCAGTGAGAACTCTTAATTGCTTGAGAGTAACATGTTGGAAGAGAAACAATTGAGCTCACTTGATTTGCTCGTGGAGACCATGGAAGTCTGGTTTTGGAGGTACCAGTTTGTTGTCATGTGAGCATAGAATGTGTCTTCATCGGATTAACATGTCTTGGAGAAAAAGTTTGGCCTTCGGCAGTAACAGCAGGAATGATAGCTGCTTCGGTTGATTGTGTTTGATCCAGATTGCCTGCTATATTTTCAGAATTCAAGCTTGTTGCAGCTGGGAATGTTGAATCAATAGCCATAACCGTGTCAATCAGCAAGGGAGATTCACTGGATTGAGAATCTGAGGGCATTCGCTGCGAATTTTCTTGAATTAAAGCAACCTGGTTACTCAGTTCATTGTTCTGATCTGCTGGTTGTTGCTGTTCAGCTTCAGGTGCACGACAAGAATGTGCCGAAGTGGGAGTTTGACTTAGGTCAGCAGCTGAAACAGAGGTGCTGCGTGTAGAAGCAGCTGGAGCAGCTGTACTACGCGATGAGACAGCCTGAACGGAAGTATTTTGAGCAGGAACAGATCCAAGAATACCATTGATATTCAAATTAATCGGTACTGGTGGTAATGGGATAGAAGTTGGCTGTGCATTTGACTGGACAGTTATATCACTTGTTGTCTGAAACGGGAACACCTGTTCATAGAATAAAACATGACGTGAGATAAACTTTCGACGAGAAAGAAGATCAAGACAAATGTACCCTTTGTGAAGTTTACTATATCCAAGGAATACACAACGAGAAGACTTAGGTGCCAATTTGTGTGGAGCATAAGGCTTTAACCAGGGATAGCAAAGTGACCCAAAAACTCTTAATTCATCATAATTTGGTGATGTTTTAAACAGAATTTCGAAGGGAGTTTTGGTAACATGCTGTGTAGTTGGCAGCCTATTTATTGTGTATACAGCGGTGTCAAAGGCATATGTCCAGTAAGGATAAGGAATAGAGGCATTATGTAATAGAGCTCTACCCAATTCAACAATATGACGATGTTTACGTTCTGCACACCCATTTTGTTCTGGTGTGCGTGGACACGACACTCGTTGTGTGATTCCATGTTCTCTTAGGTATTTACTTAATGATTGAAACTCTCCCCCCCAAGTCTGATTGAAAAGATTTAATAGGCAACCCAAAGAATTTCTCGACTTGAGTCCAAAAGCTAATGAAAACAGACAAAACATCGGACTTTTGCTTAAGAAAGTATATCCAGCAGTATCGACTAAAATGATCATAGAATAAAACGTAATATCTATAACCATCCACAGAAATAATTGGCGAAGGCCCCCAAACATCACTACAAATCAATTCTAATGGTTTCGAAACAACAGAATCAGACTTAAAAAATGGTAATTTGTGAGACTTGCTCACACTACAAGCAATGACAATACTCATTGAAATGTTTGGAATCAAAGGAAAGATTATTATTCTTCAAAACTTTATTGACAATTCTAAAGTTTGCATGGCCAAGACGCTCATGCCAAAGAGAAACAGTAGCTGGAAAAGCCTTGGGTGAAAATGAGCAAATTTGTTGCAGTGGAAAATAGTAGAGTCCATCCTTACTCCGGCCTTGGTATAACACCTGTCTCGTGGGGATATCTTTCACAAAATAGACATTAGGGAAAAACTCAATTGAGGCATTATTATGAGTAGTAAAAGCAGACACAGAAAGCAGATTATTAGCAACAGATGGTGAATAAAGCACATTATTGAAACGGAATTCATGACCATTAACAAAAGATTTCGAAGATCCATGAGACAGGATAGGAAGGTTTTTACCATCTGCAATAGTTAGGGTCGTGTTATTATGAACTGGAGTTGAGTGATGAAGATGCTCCGGATCAGCCACCAAGTGATAATTAGCTCCAGAGTCAACTGTCCAGTGTTGAGATGCTGCATCAGCTTCAGCCTTGACCACATACATTGTCGTGCAACATGCCCAGAACCATTACAATTATAACAGGTTATGCTACCAGCACCAGAATGGTTACGCCCTGTCTTATTGGTGGAAGAATACTGATTTCCACGTCCAGGACCAGAATAGGCACTACGGCCACCACGTCCACCTCGGCCTCTAGAACGGCCACCTCCACTACGTCCTGCATTACCATAGTGTGCAGTCGGAGGAACAGCAGCAACAATAGACAAAGAATCAAGCTTCTGCTATGTTTCTTCACTTAGTAACAGGGCAAACAGTTCATCAAAGGAAATGGATGTGTTTCGTGCCTCAAAAGCTCGAGTAAAAGGTCTGTAATCAGATCCTAGACCCTCAATAATATCACAAACAAGTGTTTCATCTGAAACTGGACTACCAAAAGCTTCAAGTTGATCCGAGATGGACCTGGCCTTCTTCATGAATTCATCAATAGTATCCGTTCCTCTGTTAAGGTGTTTCAACTCCTTACGTAGCTGCTGGACCTTTGTCTTTGCACCCTTGGAATAAATATTCAGAAGTTTATCCCAAGCAGACTTTGCAGTAGGGCACCTTCTAATCTGATACATAATAGACTCAGATACAGAGCAATTAATCCAGCTTTTCACAATCTCATCTTAAGCAAACCAATCAGAGTAAGCTGGATTAAGTGTACCATCCGGCAGAGTTTTGGATGGCTCAGGAGAAGATCCATCGACATGAGCAGTGAGTCTATAACCATGTAATAACGGCATAATCTGTGCCTCCCACAGCAAATAGTTGATGAAGTTAACTTCACAGTTAAAAACTGCGTTACATTAGGGATCTGGACCATGGATCCCGCAGGTAGGGAAGAAGAGGGAGTTGTCGACAGAGCAGGTGAGGTTGAAGATTGAAGACTGGATTCAGTAGTCATCACGTCGACTAACCAAATAAAGAAGATTGATAGAAAAAGGAAGTCGGAAAGAAAGAAAGAGAAGACCGACAGAAGAAAAGAGACGGAAAGATCAGAAATAGGAGAGCAGTAGCCTAGCAGGTAGCGTGCTCTGATACCATAAAGCAGTAGAGAATTAATATGAAACACGACTCAAATGTATTTCAGTGTTTCATAAATATATATAGGCAGAATACACAACTATAGTTAGTAGGATAACTATATACAGCTGCTTAGGTTTATCACAACAACTTATACAGCTAATCATACAACAGTAAGCCTTATCACTATATCATAACCGTATCACATAGGTGTTACAAGTGACAACTAAATGCAACTTCCATAAAAACAAAATTGATTCCTTAACTTTCAGGAGCTCATTTGAAACTGTGGCTATATGTTTGAATGAGGAATTTGAAATAATGAGATCTGATTTTGCTAAAATGAAATAGGTTTTCTTTGATTGACTAGATCTGTGAAGTGGTTAGGTTACTGAACGTGAATGAGAATATTATTTGAACATGGATGTGAAGTTCATAGAAAAAGCATCTGGCCAAATTAACTAGGAAGTGAGTTCCTCATCATGAATTTGATCTTCATTCATGAATGTAATTTATAAAATCCCTCATTTGATATCATCCCATCCAAAATACAGAATGAGATATTTTCACAAAAATTGTTGTATTATTGTTAGTTATTTTGATGGCAATGAATGTGACAAAGCAACCTGAAGGCCTATCGAGCCACCTTAGTCTCTACTAGTTTTCATTTTACCTTCATGAGATGCTCTAGTTTGCCAAACTGATGGCTGAAGCAGTACATATTCCTGCAGATGATTTTCAAAATAATATCAGTTAATATAATCAAGAGCAAGGCCATGGCTGCAAAATTAAAAAAAAAAAATATATATATATATATACACCCTAATAGAGCTTAGATTACTGTGGTGAAATGTTCAGACAAATCTGTTGCAGATTTCAACAATGATGATGAATGGTAATTCAATTATCACAATAGGCGAAGCAAGTATAAGATCTTCGCATGTGGCAATAAAGTTGAGAGTCAAAAAGTCAACCAACGATGTAGATAACACTGAATAATACTGGAACACAGTTGACGGGTCTGGTTTAAAGTGCATCACAGTTTCCATGCAAAAGAATATATTCGTAACCAAGAGACGGTTCATAGGCCCATAAACTTGCATAGACTGTAAAAAATATTGGCGTCTATGGCAAGGGGTTTCTTTTCCAGCTTCAACTAAGTCCAGCCTTCAGAGTGGGTTTCCCTTGGTGCATTTACTCGAGGGCCACCCAGCTAGACAAATTAAAACACGCTTTTTGTTTACCATGCCTGGGTTGCTCAAAGATAGGCTTGACCATTGGTAAGGAGTAGGTTTAAAAATCCCAACTAAGCTAGGCCTGGCTTGTCTGTCCTTTTGAACTATGTCTAATAATTATACTACTTGAAAGCTGCAGCCCTAATTGGTGTCTACGCCTCAATGTAATATATGCCACTCAAAATTTCTTCAAGATTTAAAGGTAAACAGCAATGTAAAGTTAGCATTCTTAATCCCATTCGCCACCCAGATTCTACAGTTGCAGGAAACCAAAATCCAGAAAGAATCAAGCACCATCAAGTCTCAGAAACACAAACTACTGCAATCAATCATATCTTGTTACTTCGAAGACAATTTTTCCAGTTAAAAGATCAGGATCTTCTTAATCCATGTATTTAACGAATTTCAACAGATTGGGATAAAGCATATTAGCCTATGCCTCCAATTATGACTAAAAATTGAATAATAATCTTCAGTTAAGGGTCTAGACTTGATTGTCGCAACACGCAACAATTTAACTGCAATCTTTAGGACCTGCTGATGATAGATGCTGATCAAAATATTAAAGGCAGGCCTATTTTGAATCCATGATTACATTTCCAAGAACCCATACAAAATCCAGCAATTTCAATCCATTCACTCTATGAGGCAGGAGATAAAACGGTAGCTAACACAAATATCTCGATTGGCAAAGAAATCAATTTGCAGCTGCATTATAGATTTTCTTTTTATTGGATATCCATGCAAATAATCACTCTGTAGCCAGGCTGGGACCTGCTTAGAGCGTCAATACCTGCGGTATCCCAGCTGCTTCTACATTACAGATGTGACAGATTCAAGAACAATTGAACTTTGATTTCTTTCTAGCAATCGCTCAAATGCAACATGAAAAGATGACAACAACTTTAGTCAGCAGGAAGCAGAAAAGGAAAAACAAAACAATAACATGTTTAGCAGTATAGCATGTCTAGGAACCTCTACACACTGATGTTATTACAACACAAGATAAAACTTCATTTTGAATAAAATAAAATAAGAGCAATTATATATCAAAGTGATTCACGTTAAACAATCATATCTAATACCCAAAGGTAGACTTAACATTAAAAATACAGAACTAAAGCAGTACCTGTCTTCACCAACACAGTATATCCATTCCCCTTTTGGTGATAAGCATGCTGCAACAAAATCTCCACCTTCTCTTTTACCAGATGAGAAGCTTTTCACAACCTGCATTATAATGATCCAAAAAGAAAATATCAATTAACAATTGTTCCCTCTAGCCTCAGAAGTATTTCTTAAATTTATGGAAGCTCAAATTCACCATGGTAATTCTCTCAACTATATACAATTATACCAATGGTGTTCCAGTACTCAAATGAAAAGACAGGCCAGAAATTGTGACATCATGCATCATTTTTTACGTTTCTTTTGCTGAGATAATTTTCTTTTGCAACATAATAAAGTTTATTTGTACATGTACAACTGACTAAATTTTTTAATCGTTATATTTAGGCCAGCTAAATGTATATCATATAATACTTTCTTAACCATTATATTTAGCCCAGCTAATTGTATACCGTATTGTTTTCTGAAATCCACCTTGTTCATTATGCTAAAGTAATACAGCGTGATTCCCTAAAAAGAGAGCTGACTTATGTTTTCAAGTAACCTTTTGTCCAGAATCTAATTCGAATGCAATTGCCACTTGTTTGTACTTTGTTGTTTCCCATGTCCATTGGAATAGACTATTTTTTTAAGTGCAATAAACAGAAAAGCAAACTCAAAAAATATCACATTTACAGTAGAGATGCATATCATACCAATATGTGTTTTTTTTTGGTACATCATAAACTGATAAACATTTAAAGGCAAGGGGGTGTTAAGACTTACTCTTGACCTCCAGCATCACAAGGCAAGCCACTGGCCACTACACTACCAGTTCATGGCCAACATTTTATACATTAACACCAACAACTTTTAACAAACCATGCTTCCAGAGGCGAGAAAATAGCAGTAGAATAGAAATTATGTACCTTAATAGTTGAACAAGGAAAAAATTCATTAATGCATTTGAACATTATCAAGCTATATAACCAGTTGAAGGGTAAGTTTTAAACATAGAAACTAGCATTCACAACCAAAAAAAAAAAAAGGACACGGAGCCATAAGGTCCGCATGCAAGCAGCTACTACAGTGTTAGATTATAGTCAAAATCGAGCTCCAATACATATGATTAATTCCAAGAGCCAAAACATATTGAAGCTATAATATGCATTAATTTTTATTTTAATTTGTGAGTAAACAAATCATTCAAAAAGCAGTGAGAGGATACTTGGTGAAACATCTAGTTACTACATCAGTTTGGGTAAAGAATCTACCTGTCCTTGAAGTGTCATGATGCAAATTGATGACATCTTATTACAGACAACAATGTGATCTGTGTTTTTAGGGAAAAGATGGACAGAGTTCACAGAAGCATCACCTCCCTCCAGTTCAAATAAAGCAACAATTAGACATGAACAAACTTGAGAAAAAGGAGATAGAAAGAAAGACAATATCTATACTGTTTCAATTCATAAGAAAATACAAATCATGAAATGGGGCTAAATTACTCTCATGTGAGAATACATATAGAAATGGGGAATAGTACCCTTAATGGAGGTGGTGGCCTAAATGTATGTATACACTCTGTACTCTTCACATCCCAAACCTATTAAAAGGAAAACCCTGATCCGTCACGCGAGCAGGAGAAAATATGCCACCACCAAAAAATATCTAAACATGTAACTTACCTTGACTGTGCAATCACTGGAGGCAGTGATAACACGAGTTCCATCACTTGTAAAGATGGCATCATTCACATAAGATGCATGGCCACAGAATTCTTTTAACAACTTCCCAGATTTTAGGCCGTGTATTCTACATCAAATGCAATGAATGGTTATCTAAAAATGTAGCCAAAAATGGAAGAAAAAGAATTGTTGTATTAACAAGGAAAATAAAGAAAACTAGAAACATCAACAAAATAAATGTAATTACATAAATGAAAAATTAAGGTAAAGGGTTTCACAGGGTTAATACTGATACTATACATCAATTTATGGTATTCAACAGTGCCAAATATGAATAATAAGCTAAAGTGCGACAGCAAAGAAAATATGGAACAATAAACACTCATTAACCAACCTGGCTGTGTTGTCAAAGGATGTACTTAGCAGCTGACTTCCATCACGAGAGAAGGCAAGACTAGTTACTCCCTGAGCATGTGCATGTTCAAGACAGCGCAAGCATTGACCAGTTCTTATCCGCCAAACCTATATAGAATTATATATCAGACAAACTTTATATGCATTTCAACATTACAATTTCAAATATACATTTTTGCCAGATCTTACCACTGATATGCATAACCTAAAGCAAAGCACATAAGGCCATACTTACTTTAATCTTTCCATCTTGGGAACCAGAGGCAATCATCTCAGAATCTCGGCTAAAATCAACACATAGGACAGGATCATCGTGCATCATAAAAGTTTCCTGAAAAGGAGAACTATTCATAAGTAAATGTACAAGATAGCCCGCTCTGCTGCAAAGCCAGTATATTAGGGACACATTTACTGCACTCATAAGTAAAATAAAATATACGCTTGTGGCAGAAGAGCTTCATTCTTGAAAGGAAGTTTTCAATAGCAATTGAAAGAATGAAAGAAAATCATCACAATGATATTTTGGCTGGGGAATAGAGAAGATTTCCAAGTATCATCAAATTAGAAAAGGTTTCTTATCCTGTTCAGTAGGATTTAGGTCCAGTAAATATTTAATTTTGCATTTGGTTATGTAATAAAGTAAGTGATTGCTACAGTAGAAGACTAATAAGACTTGATTAAGTGGCTGATGGTGAGGTGAAATAATTCATACGAAGAGAAACTCTCACGGTGCTAGGCTTCACACAACTGTCACAAGGGGTTGCAATGATTTTGTTGGGAAGATTAGTCCCGAATGAGGGATAGAAAGAGATTCTATTTTGGCAATGATCTAAGGGGTGCTGATGAACCTAGATTCGTTCCGATGCAAATGATTCTATGGCATTGGATTTGATAATATGCAACCTATATTGATAGAAAATAACTACGTCATTCCTGTTAATTCTAGTAATGAATAAGATAAAATGTAAAATCAAGTCTAAATGAAAATAAATCATAAGTGGCACTTACATCGGCCTGATACTGAAGATCTTTCTTCAGCTTTCCACTTACGTAATCCTAGACCTGGTGGCGACCAAGAAGTTAAAAAATCATTCATCCATCAACAATTTTTAGCTGAAGAAAGAAACTTCCCAAATATACCTCAATAAATCCATCAACGGAGCATGAGACAAGAAATTGCCCATCTGGTGAGAACCGAGCACATTGTGCATGACTTTTGGTTCCAAACTGCAGCAGAATCAAGTTCAGTCATAATATGCAGAACTTATTATTTACAGCCCAACCAAGTATAATAAAGTTCACATAGGCAATGCATGCAAAGAAAATAAAGCTAACAAGAGATAAGAAGATAATTCATATTGTATCAACATTATATAAGCTCAGGCCAAAGACTGCTGTCATTAGGGTTCAAGATTGCAAAAGTTAACTGATAATTGCTTCGGTAAACCATTAATTACATTCCTTTTCCATTTGATGTTTTGGAGATTCCTTCAGGCTGAAAATCGCTACTGGGGGCAAAGTTACTGCTGTGGTGACTGAGAGAAGATCAATTTATCAAAGAGCTAATGGAGAATTTGGTTTAATTAAAGATGGCAAAGGTTAGTTTAAATCAAAATGCAGTTCCATGGCCGAGTTTAAATCAAAAGGCAGTTCCATGGCTGCCAGTTGTGACTCTCAATTTTCGATAAATCTAATAAACGGCACTTAGAGACTAATTGAATAGTTGGATGATGCTGCTTAGAGGTTTACATTGCTGCCTTGGACTATCCAATTTCATATACAGTAGCAGAGCTTCAGTAATCAGTAGATGAGTGGGTAATTTTGCTTTCATTTTTCTTAGATAGCCACGGTAAACTATACCAGGGAGCAATATACAACTATAACAACCATGGAGTAAGCAGTCTACAGTGTCTTTGTAAACAGTCAGTCAATACAGGTGAAAAACTTAAAATCAGATGGAAAGTAGGTAACAGATGCGTACAGATATAAATCCCAACCTTAATGGTGTGTGCAAGAGTTGTTGGATACATGTCCTCTACATCCTGTTTCATAGCAGCTGTTCCTCGGAATAAGTCAAATTGTGTTCCTGGTGGAAGCAACCCTGAAAAAACCAAATGCACATGATTCATTAAAATGTAGGTCTGAAGTTATATACATGGTTCATTACAATACAGTTCTGAAGTAGGTAATGGCAGGAAAACAATTCTTCGTTCCCTAAACACATCTGCCTCCCCTAGATGTGTAGCAGGGGCAGCAGCCACATTTTTGAAGATCATGAAAACATGAATGTAATAAAAATAAATGTGGATACGAACAAAAGCAAAATAAATAAACACTTGGAAACAACTTTACCATGAAATGAAATAACCTATCCAGGCAAATGAAAAAATTTATAGCATATTTTTTTATGAGCAAAACAAATGTTAAACATGATGTTTCTTCAATTGGTTGAATATAAACTCTCACACCAAATTCAATAATATTGTTAAGTCCAGAAGCTCACCTCGGTGTTGCTGCCACTTTAAAGCCTGACCAATTAGAGCCATTAATCGAGAAGGTGGAACAACACTAACTTCTGCAGCAAGAGCTGAATGCATAGAAGGTAAAAAATATCTTAGGTAAAAAAATGAAAATACAAGCATCAACAGAATGCACACAAACTATTTTATTTACATTCATTAAAATATCTTATAAGGCCTTGGTAATGTTCTGTATATTTGACTGCTGCCTCTATCTCATAATGTTGGTTATGATAAATTTGTTACATTTCAGTCTAGCAAAAAGCTTAAATGCACTTGAATGACACAAGAAATAATGCAAAACAAGAATCTCCATCATTGGCCCAGCCCACCAATCAGGACCGCCTCCATGGTCAAGATGAGTGTTTGTTTCAAAACAACTATTAAGAGTTGAGATGGAGTGAATTTGAAAAGCTGCCCTACGTCACTTTTATGAACCATAGTTTGTAAATTCACATCCTGATTTTCAATTCTTTTGGGTTATGTCTTTTCCTTCTTTAGCACCAAAGGACCTTTTGGAAATCCAATAACTAACTTGTGAATCTAGAAACTTCACAAGTTGCACCCAGTAATGCTTCCCCTTTTCTGGAAGTTAAAGAAGGGAAACATGGAAAAGAGACAAAGAAACCCCTTAACAATATTTAAACATCCAAAATATCGAGAAAAGGAAAGAAAAAAGATATAAAAAGTCGCAAGCTATAACTCAATAATTTTTCCAATCATTATTTCCAATCATTAAATGCACTTGAATGACACAAGAAATAATGCAAAACAAGAATCTCCACCATTGGCCCAGCCCACCAATCAGGACCGCCTCCATGGTCAAGATGAGTGTTTGTTTCAAAACAACTATTAAGAGTTGAGATGGAGTGAATTTGAAAAGCTGCCCTACGTCACTTTTATGAACCATAGTTTGTAAATTCACATCCTGATTTTCAATTCTTTTGGGTTATGTCTTTTCCTTCTTTAGCACCAAAGGACCTTTTGGAAATCCAATAACTAACTTGTGAATCTAGAAACTTCACAAGTTGCACCCAGTAATGCTTCCCCTTTTCTGGAAGTTAAAGAAGGGAAACATGGAAAAGAGACAAAGAAACCCCTTAACAATATTTAAACATCCAAAATATCGAGAAAAGGAAAGAAAAAAGATATAAAAAGTCGCAAGCTATAACTCAATAATTTTTCCAATCATTATTTCAGAATCTTAATACTATTGGAGCTCTAAGGGCCATAAAAGGCCAAAAGCTTATCCATTCAACCTATATTTTTCATTTATCGACAAATTTTCTATTATCTCTTTTGTTCAGATACCATATCCAGCAGCTAAAAGAGTCACCCCATTGCAATGCCAAGTGTAACTATCATAAAGAACAACAACAAATATAAAAACACCCACTTATTAAAATACTGCTACACAGTGGTGCCACCAAAATGGCAATAATCATGCGGTGCTATCACATCTAGCAATCCGAATGCTCAACTCTAGGCATTCCAAATCTTGAAGAAAGATAAGGCAGAAATGGGAGAAAATATCCAATCATTTAGGAAGAAATGTAATAAGGACATTCTATTTCTAACAATGAAGACAAATGCCACGGTGAACCTTTAAATGGCAAAGAATTCCTTGTCAATTGAGAAACATCCATTACAAAATAAGTGCAGGAAATCTTCACAATTAGATTCAGTAACCAGAATGAAGGCAAATGGAGAGTAACCTTGGGCAATTTGTGCACGGCGTTTCTCCTTGGTTGAATTTTGATAAGCCTGTAAAATTGGAAATGGGTCTTAATCACTGGCAAGAATGTACTCATTGACTGATGAAACAAAAACACAATGCATTACAAAGCGAAAATTAAGCAATAGATAAACAGAATCAAGAATTCTTTGTAGCAAATGATCCATTTCTTTAAAGTGGTGTAAGCCTAGCACAGAAAATATTAACTGATAAAGTTCATTTAAGGTATCAACCTTGGCATGGTAACCTGTCAACTAACACAACCTCAAGTTTTAGCTTATAAACTTGAGTAAAGTTCATTTTGAACCTAGAAAAGAGTCTTATAGCATCCCATCACTGTATAAGATTCATGTCAAAGCAGTTGTTCTTCATTTAAGAATGAACACATGCACAAGTCTCCGAATTCCTCAGTCTTGCTCAGTCTACCAGCTAGTTGGCAAGGTCGCCTATTTCCTTCCCTTTATGCTTACAATACTTTAAGGAAAGCAAAACAAATATCCATAAATGAAATTCCAGTTGTTCAAATAGCTTCTCATGCTTGTCGAATGGCATTAAATTTCATCCTCATGATGTTACCTTCTTGACGCTACCATGATGAGACTGATATATGCAAGAGTTCTGAAAACCATACAGCACTATCCTGCAATATGATACCAATATTCTAGACTTCACTTTTATGAGTAGTAAGTTAATTCCATTTCACCTCTCACTTAGATGTAATAAACTTAATTCCATTTCACCTCTCACTTAGATGTAATAAACCAAAATGCAATGCAATGTAAAGAAATTAAGTAATAGCCACCCACAAGCAAGCCACAGATCATTATAGATATATGGATGTCCATATATAGCTAAAAATTCTCACATAAAGCACTGACTTGGTTCAAATAGAATATAAAAGATAAAAGAAAAAAAGAAGGTGCAGCACATAAATAGCAATAGGTAAATTAACTTAAAAAATCAAAAGAAAAGTGATCTTTAACCTCATTTGGATCAAAATAAGTTCTAACTAGAAGATGCTCAAGTCGCAATTATCTCTCAGGTTACTCCTGCTCCATGACACCCATTGCCTGGGTTTGCCTTAAAATGCCACGTGCAGTGTCTAACTCTCGAAGTTCTATCGTTTCTAATACAATCTGCAACATTCAAGAGGAAAAAAAGGGAAAAATAAAATGAACTTGAAAGAAACAATACGCAAAAAAGTGTTTCAAGGTTAACAAAATGAATGCAGTATTGGGGCCTTGCTCAGGTGAGCTTGGACTCTCGCTCACACTGAAACCAATGAAAGATGGGAAATTAAGAGGAATGGCTTAGACTGTGGCATGCAGCTAATTGGGTAAAGCTCAAACACAAATGGGAACTTTGGCTTAGTGCCAAGAACATGAAGAAGATGAAGATGAATAACTTCCAACCAATCTCACAGAAAAGCTCAAGTAAAAGATACCTGCAACTTAAGGAGAATATAAGGGCATAACACTGCAACTTAAGGAGAATATAAGGGCATAACAAAAACCATCGATTATAGAAGGTCCATTTTAACTTTTCCCTTTTTTTTAATCAAAGTACATAGCAAGTTCATGCCAAAAAAAAAGAATTCAATTTCAGACATACAGACAGTTTCAGTTAAAGATTATAATAATTAGTAATCCATCACCATAAATACAAAAGTTAAAATACTAGAATTTGGCAATTGAACAATTCTATTGAGAAGCGCAAAACTAATACTGTGGCATGATTTTATTGATATAGTTGCTATTACTAATACAAGAAGTTAGTGTTTTGTCTTATAACTACAATGATACAGTGAAAGTTTCAGTTTCAAAAGTAATTGATATTGATATATTGGCAACAACTGCTTAAATTCAAATACACCCCCACTTTACCCAGCAAGACTATAAATAGTGAATGACTGAAAAAGAAATAACCAAAACTACAGAATACACACCTGTTCATATAGGTCCTCCAATTTATTCCTGGGAAGCTTGAGTTGAGCAACTTGAGGCAATATAGCATCCCATCTTCCACTATTGATATCAGCAACAAATGTCTCGATACTATCTACAGTGTTGAGCGAGACTTGACACTCGTTCTGCAATGTCTGAAATGTTTGGTGCAATGAATTCTCTTTACAGAATTGGAGCACAATCTTGATCACACTGTCAGTCAGTGCAATTCTATCAGAAAAATCACCAAAATAAAAATTCACAATTACAAAATAAAACCTAAAATTAATTCGAATGAGAATCGAAATAGAAGCATTCATAGAAAGGAACTTACTCCCGAGCTTCGATTTCTAGAGTCATCCTTTGCTCTTACAGTGTTCGAGAGACACAGGCACTGGAAGTTAGGTTTTCAACTTCACAACGTCTATTTGGACGGACAAGGTAAGACTTGCGAATTTTCAACTATGAGCCCGAATGACTGTATGGTTTTCGGGTCGGGTTTCAAAAGGATCCAATTTCATTTTTCGGGTGGTTCGTGAATCTGGCTAATCCCGTTAGATTCAATCCGGTTTTTATTGTCCGCGTGCGTTTTTTATTTGTAATTTTGGACAAGATGGCACGGTTTTAGGGCTGGTCATGGTTGCTCATTTGTATAAAAATGTTTTAGATATTAAAATTTAAAAAAATTAAAAATTAAAAAAAAATGCATAATGGATCCAATCTGACCCGAGTCTCAGATCATCGGTCTAAAAATTCTGCCTAATCCGACATTTCCCACTGTTTTCGTGTTTAAATCTAACTTACTGTTTTTAATTTTAGATCCCACTCAATAAACAAAAATTATCGGATATGTTACTTTTTAAAATTTTTTTGAAATATTTTATAGTTTTTACAGTTTATAAAATTATTATTTTTTTAAATAAACTAAAAATATATTACATATGCATCTTTAATATATTAAATATGTATCTATGATATCAATCAATTATAATCATTTAAAAAATAAGTATTTTTGAAAATCAAGGACTTAATCCAACAATAACTAAACTTATCTAATTTAGTATTTAATGTTTGTAAAAATTATTTTATAAAATATTCATATGGACCTCTAGTATATAGAAAATTTCATTACAGGAAATACATGAATTACTGACTATATTTAATGCGAAAAAAAAATTATTTCTAATTATTGAATAAATATTAACTAAAAATATGAAAAATAAAAAAAATAAATTATTGATAATTTAGAATTAAATATACAAATAATTATTGTATTATATGATCCTATGTTATACCATACACTAAGAAATTTCATCACATGCGGCAGAGATTAAGTTGATATTTTTATAGATAAGAATTATTCTAATGACTAAAATACTTAATTTTTTTGTTCCATTTGCAATTAAGTTTTTATTCTTATTAACTGATTTATATATTCGGCGGTATAAATATATTTATAATATACTCAAACTTCATACGCTGACCATAAGATACGAATTTTAAGGATAGGTCGTGTAAAATTCTGAGGTTGGTGATAATTGCATTAATATCTACACATAAGAACTTAATCCAAACTAGCTGCTGACCATAATAATGATTAGTAGTAAATTCTTATCACACCGTCAGTCTCAATTGATGTGTAGTAAATTTTAATTCACATGATATCTGACTTTGGTATAATGGGATTAGTTTTACTTATTAATTTTTAAACTTTAAACTATAATTTAGTATATTAATTTATAAAATTACAAATAAATTGAATTTAAATAAAAAGCTAAAAAAAATCATCGCAGGCCAAGATGCCACTGCTACTGATTCTTGACTAACCAAATGACCCAGCATCATCGTTGTTTATCCTCGCCTCTAATCGTCATTGTCAAGCACTAGCAGATTATTATGCCAGGTGCTAATAGATCTCCCCACAGCAGGCCCAATGCCCGCGCCACTCACGATTAGTACTTGTCAGTAGTGAAATCAGGATTTTATTAAGGGGGTCGACGGCGTGCATTGACAGTAGCCTGATGTTGTCGGCGGTGAAGGCTGATAGTGGCTGACTGGATTTGAGGAAGGAAAGACCTGATTTTTGAGCTCTGTGAGAGAGAGGGAAGAGGGGGCTGCAAAAACGCAGCCCCCTTTTTTTTAAAATCTTCCTCCGAAAATCGATTTTTGTGGGGGCTGAGTTTCTAAATCCATGCGACCGGCGGCCAAAGAGGGATACTCTCTCCCTTCTGACTGCTGGTGAAGGGGGTCGTGTGATCATATACGACCCCATAGTAAATTCGCCACTGGCACTTGCAAATCGACTAACCAAGAGAAGTAGCCAGCGCTTTACCTCCATGAATCAAGGCGTACAATTGCTAAACCTTAATTCTACTTGCTTCTCTTTTAACTCACGATCCAAGTCTATCATTTTCGATTTTTGTTGTCTCTTTTAATTTTTATTTATTTATTTGATTTAGCATTTTATTTTATAATTTTTTTAGTTTTAATTTTAATGTTTAATAAGCAAGACTATTTTATATTAAAAATATTTTTTTATAGTAAACATATTTTTTATCAATATATATAAATGAGAAATTTTCCCTTCTAGTATTTGGACTTTCAATTATATGGAATTGACAAAGTCTTTTTGAAAAAAAAAATATATTTGATGGAGAAGAGTTGACAAAGTCTTTGAAGAAGGAAGAGTGTCAATTTGACTCCGTTGACAATCACTGCTGCAGCCTTTATAGAAAAAATTGAAAATGAGGGACATCATCTTAATACTTATTATTAGGTTTACTTCCACAAAACTTTCTAAAGCTTGACTTTTGGTAAATGTATATATATGTGACGACTTACATGCATGCAGGGTTTTCCCTTGCTTATTTAATGTTGTTTTATAATAATTTTTATCTTGTTATTCATTAAATAAATAGCAACAATTTGATGCAGATTTCTATTTAATTCACCGTTTCGTTAAATAGTTAATTAATCTCCTAATCACCATGCATAATCCATCCTTTGAATAACATTATTATTATTATTAATATGACAGGCCTTTATCAACTGCCAAGAGCCGCTTTGCCCCAGCCCCATGTATACATTACTATATACCTTGTTTGCTGTAAATCAAAGTCGATCTTTTTTACCTGAAAGAATGTCTTCTTACACGATGAAAAAACCAATTTGAAATATTTTAAAGCTTATACAATTGTATATATATATATATATATAAATTAAATTCAAGTATTTGATTCAATAATATTGAAATTACTTTTAAAATTATGAAATTTCGAATTTAATAAAAAAATTAAAGTGAATATATGAGGGTGTTTCTCAAAACTTAAAAGCTAGTCAAAACTGATTATAAGTAATTTTTAGATTATAAATTGTTTATTTAAGTGTTTCTGAAAACTTAAATAGTAGATTATAATCTGATTTTAATCAGTTTTTTAAAAGTTGAGTTTTGCTACTTTTTTTTAAGCGCTTATTTTTTAAGCAGTTTTGACTAAGTAAAAGACCATATTATCCCTACCTAATCTTCAATATTTCAAATTTACCCACCCTATACACTTTAGTTCTCATCAAAATTCTTTTACGTTTCTTCTTAAATAAATTTTATTATTATTATTATTATTATTATTATTGCAAAATAAATTTTGAATTGACATTTTAAATTTTTTTTTATGTAATAAATAAACTCAGGGACAGTTTGGTTATTTTGACAGTTTCTGCAATTAAAATCTGATTATAAGCTGATTTTACAGAAACACTTAACTGATTATAAACTGATTATCAGCTGATTATTAACTAGTTTACAGAAATGCTTAACTGCTTATTTTTAATCTGATTATAATTTAAAAATTACTTATTCACAATAAGCTGAAAAGCTCCCGTTTTGAGAAACACCTTTTATATATATATATATATATATAACATGCATTCTCAAATTTTGCAGCAATTGCACGAAAATTTGGTCAACTATATACGGTGTATTATTAAGGAAAATGGAAGGTCACCTACCCTTTATTGCGTTTTATATACGCTTCTTATTCTGGTTATATATTTAATTTACCATTGATAATTCGGTAATCTGCAATTAATAAACAAGCGTATTCATTCATGGATTCGCTATTAGTGGCCATAAAAAAAAGGTAAAAAGTGATTAAATATAGAATAGGAAAACTTTCTATTTCAGGATATTTTTAAAACAACTTGTCAATCAACTGAAAATTCAACAAAATTATGGTTCGATTATAACTTGATAATGAAATGTTTATGGTTTCATTAAACTTGTAAAGTCAAATAAATTTATAAGAACCTTTTTGCCAACCATTTTTAATGCAATTAATTAAATTGGGTCGCCGTAATTAAGAGGTCTTTTGTATATGTTTGTATTTATTTTATCCCCTCGTTAAGATAACTATTTATTAATTTATTATTCGATATTTGAATTGATATATGCATTGTATATAATATTTTTTAATAAAAAAATAAATGTATTTAATTTTATTCATGATGTAGGAAGTTTAGAAGTTTAGAGTTAGAAATATTTCAATGCCTGTTTGGTTGGATTTTTGGAAGTCAACGGTCAACAGTTGAACATATAACAAGGTGTTCAGTAAAAAAAATAAAATTATTTTCAATCGCTAGCTAATTTTGAAATTATAATTAAAAGTTAATTTTTGTATCAAAACCAAAATTTGTAATTTTTGAAGTCAAAAGCTATTTTTTATTAAAAAATGTCGTTAAAATTAAAAATATTTTCTAAAAGATTTACTATAACTAACTTTTTTTAAAAATATATTTTAAGATGTATATCCGTTCATTTGTTAAATACAAGTTAATTAGTTAACTAATAATTATTTTTATTGTTATATTTTTATGTACTTTTAATTTATCAATTATATGTAATTAAAATTTATTATAATATATAAAATAATGTTTTTATTTATTATTTTACAACATAATTTTGAATTCAATAATTGAATTACCAATTACTGTATAATATTTATAACCACTAATTAAACAAACTGTTAATCGTATTTCAGCAAAAAATATTTACAAAATAAATAAAAGTTTAAAACTCACAATTTGTTTCCTTATATATATATATATATTTCATGTCTGATGTTTCTTTTTCTATTCGAAGAATTTTTATATAGAAAAGCGAATCAATAAATCTATATCATATAATTATTATTTTTATTTTTATTTAAAAGTAATAAAGGTTGCATTTTTGGCCTTTTTAAGTGGGAATCATCACTCAAGTATTTAATTACTCTCTCCGTTGCATTTTAAATGTGGTGTAAAAAAAATTATTTTATTTTAAATATCATTTTTAAAAAATTTAAGTGATTATTAATTAAAAAATTTTAATATTATCCATATTAATTAATAAAAAAGAATAAGTAGGACAAGAGAGATAAAAAATAATATTTAGATAAATTATAATAAATTTTTTATAAAATCTATAATAACTAATTATTTTTTTGGTTTGTACGCACTGTTATTACACAACACTTAAAATAAAATGGAGGGAGTATTTATTTAGATTAATTGGCTATGATTATTAATTCATTGCTTTCTATATTATTATATGTGAATCTCAGTGAATAGAAAATGAATTAATTAAAAAAAAACTTATTATTTTTTTCTAATTCAGATATTATAATTAAAGTTATGTTAGTTTTTTTTGTTTTTTAAAATAAAAAATTATTTTCAGTTTTATTTTATATTGTTAAAAATCCGTTTGATATTTTTAAAAGCAAAAAATAAATGTAGAAAATAAAAAAGAAAAAACATATAAAATATAATAAAAAGGAAAAAAATTATGATAAAAAAGGAAAAAATTGACTTTTGCTTTAAGAGAAAAAAAAAGAGGTTTATTGAGTATTTTAAAAATAAAAACATTTAAAATTTTAAATTTGCGTGAAAATAATTTTTATTTAATCATAAAATTTTAAAAATATTATAAATAAAAGAAGAGAGAAGATAAATAAAGAATGAGAAATTAAAAAAAATTATTATTAATTATCTTAAATGAACCATCTACAATGGAATATTTATAATGGCATGAATAGAAATTAGATGAGAAGAAAGATTATAATTAAATTCTAATTTGAATAGAATAATACTAATCATAATCTTAATATGATAAGATTAGTCTAATAAGTAGTCAACCATATATTATTTAATACTTTTCTTTGGATGACCATATTTATGAATATGACTCGTTAAAACATTGCTAAGAAAAATTCAATGGGATAAAAACTTAGAGAATAAAAAAAAGTACAATATTCATAGGTAAGTTCCTCTAAAAAATACAACTGACAAAGACATATTTTTAACTGAACGCATACTAATATTGTATACATATTGTTTGAAAATTGATGTCGGTAATGTCTTTGTAAACAAATCTGCTGGATTATCACTTGAACGAACTTTACAAATATCTACTTTTTTTTCTTTAAGAGCTCATGAGTATAAAAGAACTTTGGTGATATATGTTTAGTTCTATCACCTTTTATGTAGTCTTCCTTGATTTGAGCAATACATGCTGCATTATCTTCATGTAATATTATTGGTTGGTTGCTTTATATAGGTAATCCACATGTTCTTCTAATATGTTCAATTAAGCTTCTCAACCATATACATTTACGACTAGATTCATGAATAGCTAATAACTCTGAATGATTTGATGAAGTAGCAGTGATTGTTTGCTTTACAGATCGCCATAAAATAGCAGTATTATTATATGTGAAGATATAACTTGTTTGGGACCGAACTTTATGAGGATCAAAAAGATATCCAGCATCAGCATATCTTGCCAATTCAGACTTTATTCCTTTCGAAAAAAATAAATCCATATTGGATGTGCCACGTAGGTAGTGTAGAACATGTTTCACTCAATTTTAACATCTTATAGTAGGAGCTGAACTAAACATTGCAAGCAAGTTAACTGCAAAAACAATATCTAGTATTGTATTGTTAGCAATATATAAAAGCACCCCTATTGCACTGAGATAGGGTACTTTAGGACCAAGAATCTCTTTATTATATTCTCGATGGCGAAAAGGATCTATTTTTACATCAAAAGAACGAACAACTATTGGAGTGTTTAATGAATAAGATTTATCCATATAAAATTATTTCAAGATTTTTTCAATATAGGATGATTGATGGAGAAGAATTTCATTTGACAGATACTCAACTTGAAATCCAAGATAAAATTTATTTTTTCAAGATTCTTTATTTCAAATTCTCTTGTTAATAATCTGCAGTAATTGAATTCTCTTCTGGAGTTTTCACTATATTTAAATTGTTAACATAAACTGCAACAATGATAAATTCTATATTTATATTCCAGATAAAAATACATGGGCAAATGAATTTTTTTTCATATCCATTTTCTCTAAGTATTCAAATAAGCCACCATGCCACATCCACCTAGCTTATATCAGAATCTTTAAATTCAATATAGTATATTTATCAAGATATTATATGCTTCAGGCATTTTGATGCTTCAAGTATCTTGAATGCTTTAGGGATTTACATATATATGTCAATATCTAAGAAACTATATGAGTAAACTGTCACAATATCCATCAAATATATGTCAAGCCCTTCAGAGACTGCCAAACTGATTAAAAATCTAAAAGTAATAACATCCATAATAGAAAAATATGTCTCATCATAATCTATACAAGGTTTTTGTGATAATTATTATACAACAAGTTGTGTCTTGTATTTCACAATAACCATGGATATGACATCTTCCGGTGTCTGGACTACTAGTCCAAATATTATATGTTTAGTAAATAAATCTAGCTCGGCCTTAATTACTTTCCATTTTAGCCAATCACTCTAACGTCGATAATTTTAAATATTTTTAGGCTCGCGCATATTTTGATAATTTCAATAGCAACATATGCAAATATATTATCAACAATAATTTTATCTATTTTCACATATTTTTAGATTTTAATGAGATCTCATGATTTTTTGATACCGAAACTACTTCTGGAGTTACTTTTCTAGAAATATATATTTATTAACTTATGTTGCTTTTGACCTGTTCAAAAGTTTCATTTTGAAATTATTCATTTTTCCTTATATCAAAAATTAATATTTTAAATCAAGTAGGCTACTAGGCTTCAGACGTATATTGTATCTATTAACTGCCACACTAATAAGATGTCTTATAGGGACAATTAATCGAGTAAGAGTATTAACAGATGAAATATGTGATTTAAACACCTACTGAATATTTATAAATATATCTAATAACTGATTTGCAATATTATGTAAACGAATTAGTTTTTGAATTTTTAGCTCACATTGATTTATGCATGTATTAAGATTGGATAAAATTGGTGTATTCCAACTAAACTATTGTGCTTTTGGCCTTTTACTTTTTATCTTCCCTTAATGGAGTGAAAACCAACTCACTAAAAATTTTGATTTAGAAAAATTATCATTAAAGGTCTATAATATCTAACATAAATAATCAAAACCTACATAGATATTAAGATAATATTGATAATCAATTTTAGTTCTTCAAGGATATGCAATAAAAACATATATCCTTCGACAAGAAATTTTAATATCACAAATTTTAAATAAGATATATTATGTTAGATAAACACAAGTTATAAAGTGAAAAACTTATAATGTATAGATAATCAATTACAAATTAAAAGTGCATATATAAACAATAATATGTATCTAAACATATATCCAAACAGATATAAAAAATTTTGATTTCATCAGTATAAGAATAATTTATCGTAAAATCTTAATAATAATTATGCTAAACCATATTGAGTATGAACATATACAATAAAATGTTCAATGGTAATATAATCATAAAATATTTTTCAAGTAAACTCATATGCATTATCTAGATAAATTATCTTTATTGATAATCAAGAAATATTGACCTTAATTTTTATAATTTGAGTAAAAAATTTAGTAAAAAGTAATATTATAAGTTTACAATAGACAAACATATGATCATCCAGTTGAAGCATTAATTAAAATCATTAAGTATCTAAATGGTCTACAAAATTGATAGATAAGGTCACAAATATCCTCATGTAATTTTGTAAAAATTTATGGGACTCTAAATGTAATATAGTTGATGAAGGTCTCATAATTAATTTATCTTACGCACAAAAAACACAAAAGTAATCATCAGACAATTTTTTTTTAATTTTTTAATGGATATTTATTCATATTCTCAACAATGCTTCACATCATGTTTGAATATAGATGGCCAAAATAATCATGCCAAAATATAAAATTTTTTAGATCTATGTACTTCTGGTGCATATAATATAACTCAACTGTATTTATTTTTATATAGTTCAATCTAGTTAAGAAATTTAGAAATTTCTTAAATATAAACTTTTGGTTCAAACTTGTAGGGTTAACACATAAAAATTTAATATATTTCTCACTTTGTTTCAATAGGATATCGATTGTGACATATTATTTAAAACTTAGTAGATTTATTCAGGATCTACTTGAACACAATGTATCATCGAAATATCATTTTACTCAAATTCAGAATATAAGGTGGACTCTTCTGGAGTCTTCAACCATATTTGCAGAACTAGATATCATGTTAACATCAATTTCTGCTAATATATATCTTTTTAGCACTTTAATTTTCAAAATTTATAAAAAAAATATTCCATCACAATCTTTTTTTATCAATATTTCGTCCATGGTCTTGAGAAAAATATTATATTCGCTTTAGAGAATGATATAAAGATAGTTTGACGAGTTTGATTATTTTTCATAAAAAACTAAAAAATTTATTTAGCTAATGGCAAATAAAAAAATTAGTTCTAAATATTTTATAATTCTATACTCTCAATATAGTTACTGCAATAGCATATTTGAGGCATAAAAAATTTAATATTTACTAAAAATATTATAATAAATTATTAATAATAAAATAATTAATTTTATGATTTCTCATTTAAATAATAAAAAATATCATTATTTCTAAGCGATCTTGTAGGGATACTTAATTTTTTTTTTCCATAATATCTTTAAGATTCACAATATCAATGTGAATATCATTATTAAGTACCCGTAATGAATAATATTTTCAGAAAATGTCAAGGGTACAAATTTAAATATTATGAGATTTATTATTATAAATATACCAAATTGAAATACAAATTATAAATTAAATATATTGAAAAGCTACCAAATAAACTAAAAATTATAATTGAAGTTTAAATATCAAAATTTTAAAATTGTAGATCATCATATCAAGTTATAGTAAATACAAATATTATTTTTTTTTCAAAATTTAATTATTTCAATATAGATACATATTCATATTGCATATAACATGAAAATATATGAACACGCATATAGAAATATAAAAGAAAATTAGAATAATTATCTTAAATTTAAATATTTAGAATAAACAAATTGGCTAGAGCTTCGTACTGATAACATATTGTAAATAAAAAGAGAGAGAAGATAGATAGAAAATGAAATATTAGAGAAATCGCTTTATTATCAATTGTCTCAAATGAAACATCTATAATGGGTTATTTATAGTGGTATAAGTATAATTAGATGAGAAGTAAGATTATAATTAAATTCTAATTTAAATAGGATAACATTAATCATAATCTTAATAGAATAAGATTAGTCTAATAAGTAGTCATCTACATATTATTTAACAAAAAAATTATAACATTAGGATACATTTGACATGATTTTTTTTTATTTTTAGCTTTAAAAAAAATAATAAAAAGTGTTTATTAATATCATTAAGTTATAATTTTTTTATCAGATAAATATAATTTTGGATAAATATAAAATTTATAAAATATGATTTTTTAATTTTTTAGTTATGTAAAGAGATATATATTCATAAAATCTTTTTTTTCTCTCTTTATTTTTTTTCTCATTTTTATTTTTTATAAACTAATTATAAAATGAGATATTTATTTTTTAACCTTTTATTTTCTTATTTTTAATAATTTTATGTTATTTTAGTAATTATCTATAATATATAATTAATATTATAATATATCATTATAATAAATAATATTTTTAATAGGTAAATAAAATGTGTATTGCATATGTATAGTATAAAAATTAAAATATAAAACGGGCTTTAAAAATATAAAATAAATTTTTAAAAAGTATAAAATAAAAATTAAAAATATTTTTTATTTTAAAAAATTAAAAAATAAACAAGAATGACCTAAATAAACAAATTTTTTTCTTTTTTTTAAAATTAAAATAAAAGAAATCATTTTAAACGTAGTCTAGTAATTTTGCAATTGATAAAATATACTTTTATTATCTATATGCAAGGATTTTACAGTGAGGTTGATTGCACTATAATTCCAAAAAAAGTCAATTATATAATTTTTTTACTAATAATATTATATTTATTTATAAATAATTTATATAAAATAAAATATTAAATCTATTAAATTTTATAAATTAGTTTATAAAAATATTTTATATAAAAAGAGTAGAAAAAGATATTGCACTGAAAAAAATTTAAGAGTTTTATATTAAAAGATAATTGTATCGTTATTTTAGAATATAGTAAAATAAAAAAAAGATATTATAAGAATTATTTAGATATTATTCACACTTTTTTAATAAAGTTGGATTGAAACTATACTGGTTAATATATATTTTTTATTTTTTAAATATAGTAATATAATTTTTTTAATAAAATATAATTTCAGTAATATATATCTGTAAAATATTTTTTAGTAATTTACTAAATGCACTATTAAATTTCTACATTTGAAGATGATTAATAATTAACGAACAATTAAGATTTTAGAATTTGCCACCTAGACAAGCTTTGTTTATAAATCCAAAAATTCAATTACTGTAATCGGTAAATGAAATTGACCCATCTCGAATTATTTTCGATTTTCGTAGGGTTAATGAGGATAATTTTTCTAGTACTATTCATAGATATATTTTATTTTTATTAAATGAATTATAATATTTTTATATTTTTATTCGACATTTAAGGAATTAAAACTGCTCGTTTTTCTTTTCTTTTCTTTTCTTTTTTTTTGTTGCCCAGACTTTGGATTATATATTCCATTTTTCTATTTGATAAAATTTTAGGGATAAATATTGATGAAATTATATTTCATTTAAAAAAAATTAATTAGTGATAATTTTCTTTTAAGGGGGAAAAATAATACAGCAAGAATCACACAATTTGGTGGGGCCTAAGGAAATGAGAAACACACGAAGTTCCAATTGCAAGTCCACCAAGGCCACGGTCACTACCCAACGCACAAATTAATTATTTAATTATTTTTAGGTATCTTGAAAACTATACGGCAGAGTTTTGACTTGGCATTTTGGTTGATTCGGCCAAACTCTAATTTTCAATTTAATTGGGTATTTGCCATTTAATTTAATGGCAGAGTGTTTGCCACGTAGAAATCATAAATCAGTGGAGTGCTTTCTCTTCCTAAAAATAGTTAAAATTCAACCAATTAAATTCTTAAAAGTGGAATTTCATCTTCTACTAAATGCACCGAAGGGTAAGATTAAGAATCTTCTTCCACTAAAAGTTTTTTTATATAGTGGCGAGAAGAAGAGAGAGTTTTTAGTTGTGGACATTGGGATATGATGGTAATCTTTCTTAGCAATTGCAATTTTAGTGATTATTTTTTGTTAATTTGTCAACTTTCATTTAATCTATATATTTTCTATCACTTTCATAATCTTCGTTTATCTTTGTTTAATTATCATGCATTATAAATTAAAATAATTTATATTAATTATCAGAATTTTATATGTTTAATATATAAAATTATCATTCAAATATGACTCTTATCCATAAAATTCATTAGAATTATAGATTAAAAAATATATAAATAGTTTAAATAATAAATATTTTCCAACAAAAATTATAAAATATATATTAATAAGAAATATAATAATAAATCATTTTTGAATATTTATAAATGAGGAAAAAAATTAATCATAAATTTATTAACTAATTGTAAAATATATATTTATCGATAACTATGTGTACATAATAATAATAATAAACGGCAGTTCGGTGTATAAATACTTTCACAATGAGCGGGATTCAGAGAATAGATGAACCTATTAAATATTTATACGCGGTATTCTCTTGTAATTAATTGCAAGAGACATTTACCTTGCAATTAAGTTGTAACGTGCTATTTTTCTCTCCCTCATTCGATGTTATTCATCCTCAAAATCTAAACTTTATATTCATTCTCAAAACGTTGATTTCATTTTATTCTTATTTCCTTTTTTAAAATTGTATATATAGTTAACAAATAAAAAGCAAGTCAGCTACCAAAACCAAATATCCACCGGCTATCACCAGTCACCTCTTCCCTCTCCCCAACTGTCTATAAATTCATAGCAGTATTGCACAATCTGCTTGTGATTTTCCTGATCAGTAGCTGCCGAAATTAATAAACTCAAGCCAAACATGGTCTTAACATCACCATTAAGACAATCAACGGAGCACAACTCCAGCTCACCGAAGCGTCTAAACCCTGGCTTCCTTCTGTCCATATCATCCTTCATGACTCTTTGCGCCAAGCGCGCAGGCCGTGTCTCAATCAAGCTCAAGTCGACGGCGACCAAGCCCACCCGCCAGAATCACAGTTCCCACCACTACCATGATGGAGATAAATCTCCAAAACTACTATCGCCGAAATCGCCGCTGGTCCGACCTAAACAGCTACTAACGCAAATAAGCAACAAAGCAATCACGCTTATTCACAATAAAAAAAGAGACGGCGGCGATGTTGATGTAGTGGCGCCGGATGAGTTCGGAGACGGTGGAGTATGGCAGAAGGCGATCTTGATGGGAGATAAGTGTCAGCCGTTGGATTTTTCGGGTGTTATTTATTATGATAATTGTGGGAAGCAACTTAATGAAATCCCTCTCCGGTCGCCGCGTGCAAGTCCTTTACCTGGATATTTAACTCGCGGGAAATAATAAATTAATAATTAGAGTTTAATAAAACTTTAAATTCTTATATTCTTAAAAAAAATTATTTCCTTTTTCTTTTTCGTCTTTGATTGTATTTGTGCGGTGAGTTTTGGGTGATGAGAAAAGACCAAAGGCTTTTTAATGAGAGGTAAGTGCCTGTGAAATCAAATTAATGCTTACACACAGAAAATTACTGTTAGTATTTGTAGTGCGTTTCAACCTGATTTTGTGTTAATGTAGATTTTGTTGTTAATAGTTTCTAGCATCAAACCAATTAGCAGAAAATTCCATAAGTATTAAATATTTAAAATTTGATAATTCTTCTCAATAGTATTTTTCATATTTTGTTTTGTATATGGATATTAAACTTAAAATTCTATTAAATAAAATATTAAGTTAGTTTATATAAATTGTCTATTTTTTTGGTTCTATATCGATAAATAATACAGTTTCTGTTTCATTTAAATTAAAAAAAATTATTCAAATTATAAATGTAAATTCATGTATATATTTGCTATTATATTTTTGTTCTGGATGAGACAACAATATTGAAAAATGAAGACTAATTGATAAAAATAAAAAAAATATATTTTTAAAAATAATGTTATATATCATTTAATTTTTTAAAAATAAGTGGGATAGAAACCAAAAAATAGATATCGGAGTGGAGTAGTTGGGATGATTCAATAATATTATTATTTCAATCGTATGACTTAAGATAAATAAAAGATATTTATCTATTAATTTATGAAAAAAATAGAATATTTTTATCATGAAAAAAATTTGTGATAAAAAAAGATAAAAGGGTTGTCGTTGTAGCTAGTGTTGGAATGAGGTTGCACCTTGTCATGGTCTTCTCTCCTAGTGTTTATTAGGAGCTGAAAAAAGTTGAATAGGTTCATATATATATATATATTCTGTAGAAGCTAGAAATGGAACTTCCCCAAAACCAAAACGTTTGAATTGAATTGGTCTTTCTCCAGAATACATAGCTCTTCTTACGGTTCCATTCTCATCCTTTATTTCCAATTTGGCAGCCTAATTTAACTGATTTTGTTTCCCCGTGTGATAAACCTTATCATAATTGGTTAATATGTGGGGGCCTATATGATATATTTTTTTTATTAAAAGATAATTATTATTTATATTGAATGTAGGACGAACTAATATATTCAGAAGTTAAAATGCCTTTAAAAAAATTAGATAAAGAATCAAATACGTTAAAAGTTCGAGATACATAATTTAATCTACTCATGAATATTAAATATGAATTTATTAATAAAATTCAAAGTTTTGAGAAAAATTTATTTATAATTCAGACTCATTTATTAAAAAAGTAAATTACTTTAACATATTTCGAATTTGATATAATTTGTATTTTAATTTTTTATTGTTTCAAAATTCTAAGAATTTATTAAATATTAATATTTTAATATGTATTGCATCGTGATTTTTTTTTACAATATTTTGATCGTTAATATTTTAAAGTGTATACTTTCAATCTCAAAATTTAAAACTATAATGTAGTTTTAATCGCTGTACAGTACTTTCAATCTCGGATTTTAAAATTACAATGTAGTTTTTTACTCTTCTAATTAGGAGCGAGCACATGCAGTCAAATTCGAAAATTTACAAATCTTCCTAACTTTAAAATCGTTATATATTATCTCGTTGCAAAAAAAATTCAGATATTCCAGTTTGAAAATTTGATACTCTGAATGCAATTCGTTTCAAGTAAGTATATTCTTATAATTAAAATTTAATTCATAAAAATTGAAATATTTAAATGTTTTCAAACACAAATAAATTAGTTTTGTATATATATATATATAAATTTATGCTTTGTCAAATACTAATTGAAAAAGCACATATACATAATGACGCAACTCTTTTATTATAAAATGAGATGTTGATTATCATCTTTCTCTAGAGAAAAATCTTCATAAACTTCTTAAATGTGCATTTAAATTTTCTATATGAATATTACATAGCAACTATATAAAAAATAAAATACAAATGTTTAATAAAATTATCTCAGAAGGTTACAATGTTAATTTGAATTGATTTTTTGTTATGCATTATGGGAGAGGAAAATTAATTTTATATTTGTTATCCAGTAAAATACGCAATTTAACATTAGGTTATAATTCAATGTGTTAATTTGAATTGGTTTCATGATTAAAACTTTATAAATATGTTATTTGATCAAAATAAAAATTTAGATAAATTTATGCTTTTATTATTAACTAGCCTATTCTTCACAAAAGAACTATGCTTCCCCATCTTCAAAGTTCTGAGAATTTTAGTGTTAAAAGGAATTTTCGGTTCATGGTCCAAGATTTTATAATCCCTACTTACAGGTTAGATAAAAAGGACGGCTTTGATAGGTGTTGCTTAACAGCAGAATAATGGATTTGTTTCGGTAAGTAGCGCACCAGACATCTTTCCATATTTGACTACAGTGATAAATCCCACATCGAATTATAGAGAGGGGATCTGGAATGAAAGGCCTATAAAAGCCAGTTTAAGACAGAACTCGAAGCATACCTGTCCTGGCCTTTTAATTAAGATTAAGTGTAGCATCTGTTGTTATTAATTTAATATCTGATTCGTGGGCCATTGGTCCACATGATATCAAATTAATTTTTCTATCGAAAAGGCCCAATAAAGTAGCTTGCTCACGGGCCTTTTGAGTGTCGCTCATGCGTTGCACTACTTTACGGGCCGGGCGCACCTAGTTAACAATAAAAATCCTTTGATCAACTGCCTACAAAAAACCTTATTCAAGGGAAGTGTCATGGGAGATAAATAAAAATAACTATAAAAAACCTTAAATTGTTCCATTTTCAGTAGTTTTTCAAATATTTTTATATTAGATCCTAAATAGTTTATCCAATTGCTTAATGCAAATAAACAAATTTGTTCCTATTACGCTGTGATTATAATATTTTATATTATTTTAAATAAAAAATAATATGTATAAATATAATTAATACATAAAAATATTATTATATAAAAAATATACAAATGATTAAAAAACATAAAAGTAATATTATATAAAAAATGTATATAAAATTAAAAATTTTATCATTATAATTATAAAAAAATTTTATTTTCGTATATTATAAAAATATTTATCATATATTAATATTATGTCCAGCATAGATATTTTTTGTGTTGATTTGATAATTAGTTGATTGAAAGTGTTATAATATTAATTTTTAATTTTATTAATTTAATTAAAAAATAAATAAGTGAATTTATTACTTGTTAGATTTAAAAATTCAAGGAAGGAATCCTGTGGCGTGAGTGATGAAAAAAAAAAAAAAGAATTTTGCAGACACCTTGGTTGCCAAGACCAAGGAATTTTTATATTACAAGTTTAAAAAATGAAACAAGAGATGCATATAGAGTTGTTCATCTAATTAATCAGAGTAGTGTTAAAACGGGACGAGAAAAAACTTCTTGTTCTTTCTAATGAACAAGGAGACATAATTTAAAATTTTCTCTTAGTATCTGCAACAGAAAAGGCACTCAAATTTGACATTTTGATCGGAGAGGTTCTTATTTGTTATGGTCGGGGTACCAAAAGACGAGATAATTAGTACAAAAATTTCAAGTATATATGGTACATAATTAGAAGAAGAAAATAAAACACACAAATACTCTCTAATTGGAAGAAAATATATGATAATTAGTACAAAAATTTCAAGAAGAACGTCCAAATAAGGCATCAAAACTTCCAAACAAACAAACATTACTTATAAAATATATTCCATCATTCAAAATGGACAAATCAGATCAAAAATCTAAATTTAAGAAAACCCACTTGGTTAAAACCCGATCCGATCCATGATCTGATAATCATGCACCAGGAGCAGCATCCTTCACCTTGCTCTGCAAATACCCACCATATTCCCTAGCATAGTCCTTCACATGGCTAGCCGTGTCATAAATTCGACTCCGAGCGTAATCGAGTCGGTCTGAACCGGGCGGATTCATCCCTCTAAAATACCTATAAGCCCAAGATAATCCACCCACAACTGCCGCAATGAAACCACAGATGGATAAAAATCCAGCCGCGGAGATAAAGAACACAACGGCGATTGGGAGCCATATGGGGCTAGAAATTATTATCAGAGGAGTAAAAAAGATAAGAGAAAGAACTACGACAGTCACAGTGATGCCTGCGAGAAGGAGAAGAATAGAGCCAGTAATTAAAAGAGCCAAGAAACCGAAGAGTTGGGTTGAGTTAGGCGCGTGAGCTTGAAGTTTACGTAGAAATGAAGAACCATTGGCGTTGGTCGCAGCGGTGACTGCGTAGAGTCTTGAAGGTCTCTGAGAAGGAGTACTATCAGCCATGAGAGAAAAAAATGGAATTCAAGAATTAAGGAAGGGAAAGGGAAAGTGTTAAAAGATAGAAAGAAAGGGTGGAGCGAGATGAAAGGACAGGTGTAAAGATTTGCTGTATAATGGAGACATGCAAGGATTACGTGGCAGCTTCGAGTTTTAAAATGTCCTAGATATAAGTGTCACAGTTGAACCTTTTCTCTTTCTTTCTGATTCATTTAATTTTATTTATTATCTTTTTTTTTAATTTAAGTTAATTTTACTATTTTTTTTATATTTTTTATAAAAAAAATAATAATTTTCATCGTATTTTAAAATTTTTTATTTTTTTTATTAAAAATATTTTAATTATTTTATTATAAATTTATAATAAATTTATTATAAATTATATAAAATTTATAAACTCATTATAAATTTATGATAAATTCGTTATAAATTTTTTATAAACTAATAAAAATTTAATATTTTAATAAATATTTTATAAATTTTAATATTTTGATAAAAATTTTATAAATATAATAACTTAAAATTATTTTTAATTTTTTTATATTTTTATTAAAAATACTTTTTTATATTATTCTTCTAAATATTTAGTCCATTGCCCATCCATAAGAAAGTATAACATCAAAAAATAAATTTATTGAAAAATATTTAAAAAGTTTTAAATATTTATTTTTAATTTTTTAAAGTACCTATTTTTAATTTCAAAAACATAACTTTAAAAAAAATATACATATAATACATTGAAAGTATACTTTTACACTTTATATATTAAAATATATTAAAATAATAAAATATTAAAAAAATAAAAAGTGATAAATAATGCAATATTTGCTAATAAAATATAAAGGCTTTTTTTTGAACCGAAAATAATATAAAGGCTTTTTAGTGTATAAAAAATGTATCACCTTAATTCATCAAATAAAAAATAAATTTAGAAAAAAATTGTGTTATTTTTTTAATTTTTAAAAACATTCTTTATTTTTTAAGAAATTTTAAAAATTTTTCTTGTTTTTTTTTTCAATTTAACTGAAAATATAAATAGGTATTTATGAATTTATAAATTAAAAAATGGATATTTTAAAGACGAAAAAGTGAATTTTTCGAAATTGTTTAGTGATATTTTTCAACAAATCCTATAAATTTATTTATTTCTTAATTGATAATTGAATTGGATTATAATTTATAAAGGATAAAAACATATTGTTGTTATTATAGGCTTTGAATATCATAAATGAATTAAATTGAGTAATGATATTTGACTAATTTGTTGGCATAGCTCTTTCCCATATTAGATTACTGCAATGTTTATCATTTGTAATTGATCCATCGAACTGAAATTAAATAAACATAACCGAATGGAAGTATTTAAATTTTATTATTTCTATTAAATAATCCAAGTGATACCAAATAAAGTAGAAGATAAATTTAGTAAATCCCAGAAGCAAAAACTATAAGAAAAAGAAATAATATGAAGCAAAGGATGAAGAAAACAATTCTGATATCAACCTTATGTTCATCATTAACATTATTAAGATACTTTGAAACCAGCTCTTCCTCTCCCTCTAACTCTGCACTTTACTTCCTCTAATGTCATCTTTGTTTCTTCCCCACTTCTTTATAATATGAATTAAACTGTATTTCTTATCAACATTGCTTCTTCGGCTGCTTTAACAGCTGCTTCCAGTTCCAATAGTGCTGCTATCAGTTTTTTCGCTCTCAGTCAAAGAAGTCTGCGAAGAAATACTGTAATCCAACAATATTTGTTTGGGTTTTTCACGAGTTTTTTGGTTTGGTTTTGTGCCAATTATGTCCCACTGTGAATTCTTTCTTGATAAAATTGGATACTTTTGGATTTCAAATCTCAAGCAAGTGTTTAGCCAGCGTTGATAAACTAACTCTTCGACCAAGTCAAACTGTTCTTCTGCAATCTGTCAACTTGATTTGAAAGGTCTTCATTCACTCTTTTCAAGTTACTTAATTCCTCCTCAAACTTGGCAAATACTTTTTCCCTGCAAAACATCAAAAAATAGTTTACACATAGAAAGTCTCTAACTCAACATCTTTAAGACCTTTCATTTTCTCCTTAATCAAAGCATTTCTCTGATCAAATTCATTGCTCTGAAATTCTAAAACTTTTCCTTGAAGCATTATCAACTTGTTCTTCCAATGGTTTTTTTTCATAAGCATCCATTTTCCTCTGCATTCTTTCTACCATCTTTTTTGCCATCTCTAGTTCCTTTTCTGCCAAGAAACATTCTTTAATTGCTCTTTGAATATCATTTCTCTCTGCCTGCAACAATTTGATGGTGGCATTAAGCATGTTTATCCCCTTCATCTTCTCCTCTAAGTTTTTTTTTCATCTGGAAAATGTATGATTCTTGATGTTTTAATCTATGCAATTCAAGCAATTTCCTTTCAAGAATCAATTTCCTCTGTTCAAATTCTTTTACTAGTTTCCATGAAGCGAAATTACTTGGTTTTGATATCTTTTTCCACTTCACTGTCAACAACTGAATCCTCCTTTTCCAGCTTTTTCTTAGCCTGCAATTATTTGATTTTAATTATCTGTTAATTTTTCAGGAGTTCTCACAAGCACAACCACAAACAACGAAAAACAGAGACAGAGACAGAGAGAGTTACTAGTAAGTTCTCTGTACACTCTTCCTCTTCAATCCGTTTAAGTACCGATTCATCTTTTTCTGAAAAACGTAAACAAAATGAATAAAAATTAGCAAAACTAAGCCAAAGAAAAGAAAGCCAATTGGGCTACCCTGCAATGGAAGTCTACCAGAGTGTTTGGATGCAGAGTGTCCCTTATTCAGAGCAGCAACAGCAATAACTGAAACTGTAGACAGCTTGCATTAAATATCATGGGGTTGAGTTACTAGTTCTCTGTTTTGACCATCACCGTACATTTTTATTAGTCATGGAGTTGCAGATGCACAAGATAAATCCCAATCACCAAATAGTGGTGGGTTTTTCTCTTGCAGACATTGATATTTAATGCTTTTGGAATAACTTGTTTACAAAGTGGAAATGGACGTTGAGATTTTCTTTCTTTCTTTTTCCCATATTATTTTACATGATTAATTCGAAGATATTGAATTTGTTTTGTTGTGCTTTAAAGTGATTTTGTTTTGGGCCTATCAGGTCGAGTCTTGGAAAAAATGAATGAAACGTCTACGAGGCTTTTTAGTTATTACTTGCTTGGGCTAGCCCCAGGAAATGATTTCACATATTCCTCTTTTTTTTTTGTTCGAAAATATAGCTTTCATGGAACAGAAATAAACATGCAGCCCATGAATGGAGGAGCACATACAATACCAGCAAAAGCTGATCAGTCTATACCATAAGCATCCCTCAAAATAACTAACAAAGTTTGTCCTAGGTAAACAGCAGAAAAGAAAGAAGCTAATCAACTGCATATAAGAATAAACAACATAATAGTTCATACAATAGGGCTTATTGGAAATAAGAGAATAAATGCTAGCGATTGAAGCCAGGGCCGTCACACGAGTTTGGCAACCACTGATGGTGTACGATATAAGAGAAGAGTCTATTTGAGCATAAAATGTAGAGATAAGAGAAAAGCTTTGATCAACGCCCAGAATAAATGCTGGGGATGAGTAAAAAATCCGAAATCTGATCGATTCGACCACCATCGGATATATTATGTCAGTTTAAACTGACTGAATTAGTTGATTTTGACTTATACATTTACTAATAAAATCGATCGAATCCAACAAAAAATTGACCGAGCTAATAAAAAAAGGTCCATTTTTAAAAATAAAAGTTTTCAATCACTATTAAATAGTCGAATTGGTCCAGTCTTAAAATTCAACCAATCCTATCGATACCCATTACTTATAATGCGAAATAGTATACCGACCTGTCTTCAACAAAGTTGTTTTTCAACTGCCTTAAAAGGCTAAGGAGCAATGTCTTGTGAAAGCACCAAAGATAGCAATGCAATAATGTGGAGAAACTAGCAAGGACTATAAAGAGAATAAAAAAACCATCTAAAGATTGGGCTACTACTTGCTCTGGGAGGTGAACAAAAAAATCACCTGAAAACTATAGCAGGCATGGTAAAGAGGGTCATGAAGACGAATCTACCACTAAAGAAGTGAGGAACAAAAGACCAATTATGGACCAGATATGAAAGAGAAACAAATAGAATCATAAAGAAATTAATGAACTACCGAAAAAACCAATGAAAAGAGATTGATTTAATCTTGGCAGATGTAGTCCTAGACCAAAGAAAGAAAGAAGAAGAGCCTAAAAAATGGGAGGGAACTTAAAATATTATATATATTCATCTTTTATTTATAAAAAGATTACATAAAATATTTTTTTAAATATCATTTATATTATTTTTTTAATAATTTTATTATTTTGAATTTACATTATTTTTTTTTTCCATTTTTACTACATATACTCAACACATACTTTATTTTTGTAAAATTTTTTTTCTTGACATAGCATTTTTGTAATTTGACCTTTTTAAAATTTTTTGAATAAATTTTCCTTCATTTTTTGCCAATAGATATATAATTAATTGGACTTGAATTCAATACCTTCTAATTTTAAATAAGATTCCCAAGCAGTAGATCTATGTCTCGGCTCTCTGCTTAAGGTGCTTTCTTGAGCATCTTGAATTTCATTTTGTTTTACTGAAACAAGCAATAGAATTAAGGCAACCGAAGAAGGCACACAAGAAATTTTAAGCAACTAGCATTGATAAAAGAATTACAAGAGATATTTCTAGACGAACTATTCTAAACTAAGAATGCACATTCAAGCATTTCTGATAAAAAAAAAAATTTAATCGGCTCCAGGAAGCAACTTTGGGCTGCTGACTGTTCCAAAACGTTTAGCTGCTGCAGGAATTATTCTGGATGGTGACATAACCTCAACAAAAGATACACTGTATGAATCTGTTCCTAATTGACTCTGTAGCCATCCTCTGCGTCCAGAAAACCCATCTGCTACAATCCAGCAGTTCTTGAAGCCAAGACTTGTTAGTGCTCTTGCAACTATTTTTGCAGAATCTGAATACCTGAAGAATAATTCAATGAAATTTTAAGTTAAAACTGGAAAGAAATGAGTCATTTGATTACTAATGCAGAGCTATATATATACATTGATAAGAAGAAAGAACTCACGAGTCCATTATAACAATGTTGGTGCCTTTGTTGATTTTCTTGAGATATGAAATCTTTAAAGCTGCTATTTCAGCTTCTACTTTCTTAACATTTCTAACAAGGCTTCTCAAATTGTCTGGTAGTTCTTCCAAACTGAAACAATTGGTGGTAATGACATATTAATAAAAGGACTAATTACTGAGAATTGTAATAAGAAACAATAAAAAGATTTGCTGTTTTAAGATTTTAAGGTATTTCTGTCCTCTAAATTAGCAGTTAAATACAAGTCCTGTCTTAATAGTTAATACACTTTTAACTGTTTGTGTTGTGTCACAAAAAAGAAATGAAGTGCATTAGAGCAAATGGATTTACTTACGGAATTGCAAACAGCTTGTTCTTAGCACTGGAGGGAAGGCGGGGAATACCATTCTTATCCTTGTCCTTCTCTGCACGAATGTCGATCATAACATGGCCTTTTGTATATACAAGATCAAGGGTTTGAGCAGGAGTTAGTTCACCTATAAGGTTACAGAAAGATATGCATTAGCCCAATTCATAATATCAGTTTCCCACAGCTTCCACAAGTTAAGCTTCAAAAAGCCAAACTATAAGAGAAATGTCAAGTATAGATCCATATCCAATGTTGAAAAGCACAAATAAGATCTTCCTAGATGCAGAGAAACACCATATTTACCTTGGTAACCACGGAGGCTATAGGAGAGCGCGGACCATATGGGAGGAAAGAGGAGGTATGCAAGAAAAGTTGCTCCAGCGCTTCCTACAATCACAACAGGGTCTGCTGACAAAATGGCTTCAACTGTTGAAGAAGCTGCAGGTTTCACACCTTCGATTATCTTTGTCATCTGTTGTGTAGCATCAGTTGCTGTCTGTGTTTGAAGGAGGTTATGCATTTTATGAATGTAAGCAGATATATTTTGCTAACTTGTCATCATTATTTACTTATGATGATGAAATCTCAATAATCACAGAATTGAAATTGATATGAAATAATCCAAATTCTTAAATGGCCCTCTTTTTGAGAATCAGATGTTAATGATAGAACAACCAAAACTATATAAATGATAAGTAAAACGCAACTGGCTTACTACTTCTGAAAAAGTTCATTAAATTTAGTTGAATTTGAGGTATTCACAAAGCAGAGAAAAGAAAAAGGGACATATAATACTGAGCGGTTCCAAGACAAAATGGCTTCAGACCTTTTTGTTAAAGAGTCCAGATGTCAAATCCAACACTTTCAACGTGTGAAGGAAACCCAAGCTATTGAAGGTCCATGGAAGCTCGCAAACTTCAACATTATTGAAGTTACATTTCTATTTTTCAGAGTAAACCATTGCATTTAGAGTCTTAGACCACATTCTTGACACAATTCACAAACCAACCATTTCAAAATCAAAGAGATCACTATTGGCTCAATAACAATTTCAAGCAGGGCAGTGAAATGGGATTCGATTTCTATTCATGCTGCTATACTCCATTTCTCCAAAACAATAGAAGAAAATTTGAAGTGCATAATCAATGGGAAAAAAAAAAAGGAATGAAGAGGTCAGACCTTAACAGCACTAACAACGGGCTGTGTATCAATGCCAGTGCTTTCAATAGCTTCTTGGGCTTTCTTTGAGGCTTCTGAAATAGCAGGAGAAGCAATCTTCAGTGCTTCATCTCCAGCTTGCTTTACAATTGGCAATGCCTTATCTATGTCAGGTTTCAAAGTATCACTAACATTTCCAAAAACACGTTGAACAGTGTCTAAGAAACCTGACCCAGCTTCTTGAACTTGACCAATTGTCTTCTCCACCTGTCAATTTTCAAAAGAAACAACCAATTTCAAGAAAAAGGGTATCAAGAAAAAGGTGTTTTTTTTTTAAAGTCTCAATTAGAAAAGAACCAATTTCGAGAAAAGAGTACCAAGAAAATGTTAAAAAAAAAAAAGATAATGTAACTTCTTACATCAGTGAGAGAGGAGACAATCTGGTCTTTGGAAAGAGCTTTCGCTTCTTGGGGAGGAGTAAAGACAGCCAAGAGAGAGATGGTAGTTGATGTTGGAAATGAAACGGAGATGGGACTCAACTGTGGTTTAAAGAAAGAAACTTTGGATGGTGAAGAAGAAGAAGAAGTTGAGGAAGGAGAAAGAGAGAGTCTTGCAGTGGCAGAAGAAGATGATCTTATTCTTAAAGTCATCTCAGCTGCCATCTTTTGCCGAGAGAGAGAGAGAGAGAGAGAGTGGTCTGTGTACTTTTGGCAGTTGGTGCCTTGAATGGGTATTATGATATGAGGATTGTCAATTGTGTGATGAGAAATGATGGCTTAAAAGTGATGAATTTTTGGCCAATAAATGGAGAACTGGTTGGCCCCATCATCAAGAATCCACTGGAGTCACCCATGCCACTAATGTCTACTACATGGCATCCTTGTGGTGGTTGTCTTCTAAATCTTTTAATTTTAATAAGCATTCTGTGCTGTATACATTTTGTAATTTGTTCTACTTTTTACGCACCTCCTCCACTGCAATCTACAATCTGTATTGAATCCAGAAATTCAAACTTGTAGTGAAAAGATTGAAAGTGTGCCAAGCAAACTTGTCGTACAAATAAAAAAAAAAAAACTTGTTGGATGACAATTAGTGAAAAACTTGTAGGTCATCAGAATTTTTTAAAATTTTCATATTTTTTTAAATTTAGACTTTAAATTTGATGTCAAGTAACGTTAGAATACTAGACTCACTAGACTTCTCGATAATTTATCATGTAACGTGGAAAATATAAATCTAAATTTGACAATTGTCTTACTATTTTTAAATATTTTTTATTATCTATATAATAATTTCTATAAATTTATTATCATATTATTATAAATTTATTTTACAGTTTTATAAAATTGTAAAAAATTCCTAATAAAACAAGTAAAAAATTTAAAAAAATATGATAAGAAGTGTAATTTTTTTTTATATTTATCAAAGAGATAACTCTAAATCGTATCGAGTGAAAAAGAATAATTTATATAACCGACTCCAATTGACTTGTGATTAATATTTTATTAAGTCGAGTTGAGTATATTTTTAAAAATAATATAACAGGCCCTTAAAAGATTTAAAATTTTTATTTTGAGCTATATTTTTACAGAATATATACATTTAGTTCCAAATTTTTCAAATTTTATGTATTATATATATATATATATCATAATCTCTTCCTTAAAATATACATAGATTCTACTAATTTTTCTAAGATTTTATTTGTTATCGGTATATTGTTACATTCATATGCAAATATATATACATATATTTTACATTGTAATGACAGTACTAAAAATTTTAATTTTTTTTTATGTTAACCTTAAAAGCATGAATTCTTTTTTTTTTTTCATGACTATTAATTCTCAACGCCTCAAAACTTCAAAGTCTAATTGTGTGCTTCTAAGTGTCCAAAAAAATTTTTTTTTGTGCTCCTATACATATCTATCTATATGTATCAATAATGTATAATGTATAATATATATATGTATGTATGTATATATGGATGAAAAAAGACATGATTAAATTTGTTATTTAGAAATAATATATTAATTATTGTCAATAATATATATACAAATCAGGATGATTGGAGAAATCATTTGAATCATTTGTTATTTATAATTAAAATATAAATATTTTAGTTAATTATTATTTTTTTTAATTTTGACCATACGAATCTCTTTTAATTTCATCATAAAATATAGTTTATATTATGTGCTAATATTTCCATCTATATGAAATTTCATTTTCTAAAATTTCATGATAGAAAAAAAAATCTTTTATAAAATGAGACCCTTATGTCAATTCAACAAAGAATAAAAAGTGATAATTAAAGGTTAGAAATATGAATTCTGATGGGCTATTGATTTAATTCCCATTGTTTTAAAATTTTACTTTTAACAACTAAGGTTTTGCCTAGTGCCCATATTACTTCCGCCTATATTTTAGTTCCATTTTTCTAGTTATTTCCTCTTTTTATATATAATTAATCAAAAAAAATTTACGTTTAAAAATAGTATTAATAAAATTTTTAAATATCAAATATATCATTATAATATATTTTTTATTTTTATAATTTATTAAAATTTTACAAAATATTATTAAACTATATAAAAAAATATTTAATCATATCATACTCACTTTTCAAATATAATAAATAATATTTATATGAAATCATTCTACCGGTCATTTAAATAAAGCCTTAGGATCCAACCATTTCCATTGTAATGCCATACTCTCTTAATAACCTCATAATAAAAAGAATTGTAATCTTCTTCTTCTTCTTTTTTTAATATAATATCATAACCAGTATGTAGTGGCGAATGCAATCTTTTGGTTTAAAACATACAAATCCAATGAAATATTTCATTATTTCATTTAGTTGTAAATATTCTTTATATTATAATATTTAAAAATAATTTAGTAATAAATAAATTTATATAACTTTTTAATGCTAGTGAGTTAAGTTATAAATAACCAGAGCTGAAACAAGAATGGCGTGTTAGCTCAGTTGGTTAGCGTGCCGTGCTAATAAAACGAAGATCGCAGTTTCGAAATCTACGTCTGCCGTATTAGTTTTCTTTATTTCAATTTTGTTAAAAAAAAAATTCTTTCTTCTTTTGATTTAGAATTTTTATCAATTTGATGGTACCAAAACTGAGTAAAATTTACACTCAAAATAAAACTTGCCAAAACAAATTATACATAAAAAAAACAGATTTACAAATGAATTTTGAAGTTTGATAAAAGTACAAAAAACAAAATAAAAATTTATACTCAAAATAAATTATGAAAAAAAACATTTTTATAAATGCATTTTAAATTTGGCAAGAATGCAAATTAACAAAACTATAATTTTAAATTAAGGAATATTATTATTAACATACTAAATTAATTGAATTTCAGAATTTAACATTTTAAATATAAAATTTTATTTACAACAATAAATATTTGCATAAGCAAAAACCTTTTCCATGATTTGTCTTGGGGTTTGAATTTGGACTGAATTTGAACCTTTGATCGAACAATACATATGCCCAAACTTCTCACCCCTCTTTCCATGACATTATTGACATTACAATATTTCTCTTAAATTATCTTCTTTTTTTTTTTGGTGGATATTATTTAAATGTTCTAATTGAAAATTTATATTAAAATTTGACATTCTCAATTTGTACATGACCATATCATTATTTTTATGGTTACCTTCAAGTAGGAATATTTATTATGTATTATTATTTTTCTTAAAAAAATTACAATTTATACTATTTTTAAAATACTTTATCAATTTATTTTGGATATATTCAAGTTATTTAAAATATGTAATTTTAGTAGTTGATTTGAGTGAGTTCACTCCCTATCTTATTATAAGACAGAATTTAGTTTATAATTTTCAATGTAAGTAACATGTTTTTACAGAATTAAGAAGGTAAATTTAATATGGCAACACATAAAGAATCAAACAAGTTTTATACATGACAAATATAATTTAAATACTTTTTAATTTAAAGGAAAATACTTAATTAATTCTGACAATAAAAAGAAAAATACATAATAAAATTAAGATTAAACATTATTATGCGAACAATACATAAACAATCCAACAAGAACGCCAAAAGTTACTTCTGAGGATTTGCAGTATAAATAAGTTAAGGAAGTGAGGAAGTGGAAGAGGGCATTTTCTAAAAGACAACCATTAGGTTACAAATAAAAATTATTACTATTATTTTTTTTATTAATTACTAAATTATATAAATAAAAAATTGATAATTATTATTATGAGGACGAAAGAAATTAATGTGGAGATTTTATTATTTGTAATGTATTTGGCACTTTTGAGGTGTAAGTTTTGTTTGTAGGCATTTGAAGGTATGCAAGTAAGGAAATTAATTAGGATTAAATACTAACTTTAATTATTTCACAATAAATAAATTGCTAATGTAAACTAATTTTTTTTTGGAATTTTATGCAATTACTTGAGCTAATGATCCACGTCAACTCATCACCAATTAATTATAATTAAACATGTTCCAAATGACTAATCTACCCACTCCATTCATTAGTTTTATTTATTTCTTTGGTATGTTTTGGAGACTTTTTAGTTGTCACTAAATAGTGAATCTTTTTGTATGGATTTGCTTACATTAAAGAATAGAGACTCGCATACCATATATATATATAAATATATATATATATTTTTATTTTTTAAAAGAAGCTCGATCCTCAGAAATCGTTTTTGGAGGATCGAACCCTTGACTTTTCCGTGGAGAGTAACATCAGGTGGTCACTGGACTAACCCCAATAGTTTCGCATACCATATATATATATATATAATGATTTTATCCTTTCCGAACTGATAGATATTTTTTTTGTTTTTTTTAAATTATAATTTATTTATTATATTAATAAAGTAATTTATTTGTTAAAATTTTATGAGTATAATTCATATTAAAATAAGTGTGCAATACAATATATATATAAATTTATATTTTTAATTGAAATAATTAATTGTTTTTTATTTTTATATAATAAAAAAATATACTTATAAATTCGAGGTGGGAAAGTACTAAAGTTTTTAAAAAATTGAATTCTAATTATTTTAATTAGATTCGAATTAATTAAAAAAAATTCAAATATTAATAATTATTTTTCTTTTAAAACCTATTTTTAAATTTTAATTATAAGCAGGGAATTTTTCTCAGATTAAATTTGTTTCTTTTATAGTTTTGCATCATGTCTTAGATCATACAAGGGCTAATTTTCTGGTCAAACAAACAAACCAAGTACAATAGGGAACTTCCAAAAAGTTATGACGCTCAATATTCGTTTCTTTCTTTTATACAATGCTGTATCAAAAATATTAATTGCAGTAATTTTAAAAAATAATTATTCAATAATTTTTTTATTTATTAAAAAATATTTATTTTAAATTTATTTTTTTAAAAAAATATTATAATAAATATTTTTAATCAATTTTTTAATAATCACTTTTTAAAATAACTGCGGTTAGCGTTAATTGTGTATATATATACATATTAAATATCTGTGTAAGCTCTTTTTTTATTTCTATTTTAAATCAGACATATACTTCCAGCAAATTAATTATATCATTTCTATAAAAAATAAATTTCATCATTCTGAATTGAATATAAATTATACTCATCATTTATGTGTTAAAAAAAAATTCTTATAGATTTTCTTCATAAAATTTAATTTCGAATTAATAGTTTGAGAGTAAATCCAATTAGTAGGCCATGAATAATTTTTTATTCGAAAATGTGCATATACATTTCACTTTAAGCTATTTTTAGTTATTTTTCTGTTAAACTTACGTCACACCCATACATATTCTGATGATAAATTACACTTTCTCTGAATAATATATAGATCAATTCTCCCTCTCCCCAAGATAATATTAAAAAAATGTTAATTTTATGGTTTTATATTACAGTATTAATTAACCCAAAACCCAAATCAGACAATAAAAGTACCATTCTCTCCTGGTCATCATTCTTGTAGTCATTGTTAATAATAAAAATATATTTATATAGACTTGAGGCAAAATCCAAAAACTTACCAACTTTCTTTTGGGCTACCATGGACAAGAAAGAGAGCTCAAAAGTTCCATTTCAAGAAAACTCTTTGATTCCTAATGTTACTCCAAAGATCTCATCAACCCCTCTTCAAGAAAATATTTCAGAAGAAGATGAATTAATCAAAGAAAGAAGAAAGTTAAGAAAGTTTCTTGGAGTGAGGCAGAGACCTTCAGGGAGATGGGTTGCTGAAATCAAAGACTCTTCACAGAAGCTAAGGCTATGGTTAGGGACTTTTGATTCAGCAGAAGAAGCTGCCATGGCTTACGACAGTGCAGCTAGACTTCTAAGAGGAAGAAATGCAAAAACCAACTTTGCTTATGATCATGGAAATGGAATTCTTGGTACCCACCAAGAAAATTTAAGGTTTCTTGAAAAAAACCCAAGATTGTATCAAATTCTTCAACTTGCAGTTATGAAGAACCAAGCAAGATCATCATCAGCTTTTAATAATAATAATCATAATAACAAAATTACTCCATGGACGGATCAAAATTTTGAAACCATGGTTGAAGATACTATAGTCTGTTCTTCAGATCAAGATTGTGTGAGTAATACTCACAGCAGCAGCAAAATTTGTGAATTATCATTTGGTAATGCTAAGGTTTATTCTTCTGTTATTGTAGCTCCTTCTTTCAGTGCTTCTTCTTCTTCTTTATGCCATCAAGGAGAACAAAACAAATCTAAAGAGGTTTAGTGTATATGCAAATTTAAATCATCACTTCTTCTGATTTTCCCCTCTTGTTATGTATCTCATACAATGCTTTGGAAAACTCTCAAACTTTAATGAATATAAACCACATATAATAAGAGATCCATAGCTTCCACGCTTGCAATAATATGGAATATGCCATTATACAGATAGTAATTAATTTTAATTTGTTAGTTGTTGGAAAATATTTTTAAATCGATTGAGTTTGGAGAATATTCAGTTACTGTGTGTACAGCCAAATCAAACCAGTTATTCTTTTGAGGAAATTATTGTTTATTTTTTTAAATATTTTATAATTTTTAAGAAATTTTAATATACATATGTATAGCTTTGATATATTACTAGATGCATATTTTAGATGTATATATATATATATATTTTGTATATGAACTGTTGCAAATTAAATCGAAAATGAATATTTTTAAAATTAAAAGAAGAAAAATATATATTTAAAAATATTTTTATATAAAGCTCTCTCTCTCTCTCTATATATATATTCAATTAAAAGATCAGTTTTTTTTCCTACATTCAAATATTATTCTCTAACGGCCTATGAATACTCTTGGATAATTAATAAGTTTGAATTTAACACATAATTATAAAGTTGCAGCTTAGTAACTAGGAGTATATTGTTCACTTGCTCATGCTTAAATTTTGAGTTAAAATCTTAGGAGTTCTCTCTCTCTCTCTATATATATAATTTTTTTTTTTAAAAAAAGTTTTGAGTTTAGCATCTCAGTTACAAGCTAAACCTAACACTTCATTAAGTTAAAACAAATCTAATTTTCAAATCAAGTGGAATTAATAGTTATCATTACGAATTCACTATCATTATAATTTTTTTATAATAAAAAAAAAAACTAAATATTTAGTTGCTAAAATTTTCTCTAATTTTAAGTATTCGATTATGCATGAGGAAAAATTATTAGGTAGGCTGGCTATTTACAAGGTTATGAAGAGGCTGCAACTGTCAAAGTTTGAAAATTTTAATAAATATTACATAATTTTTTTTAAATTAGTTATATTTTTAATATTTGAACCTGAAAATTAAAAAAAATTATAATATAATGAGATATTTTTTATTCGCCCTTGCTGAAATAAAGTTCAAACTTTACCACTTTATAAAATACATGGAATGCATTTGAACTTGCGGGAAATGAATCCCATTTCATCAAAGTGAAGATATGCCTAAATAATTTTCCATGTACAAGATTGTAACCCATATATATTCATGACTCGAATATCAATTTCTGACCTGCTTAACAATTATTTCTTTAATGATTCCTTAATGCTATGCGATGCGTTAATGCAATGCTTAATAAATAATAGTTCTCACATCAATAATGAATATGGATAAAAAAAAAAGTTAGTTCAAAATATGAGTGGTACGAATCCATATGATGATAGGAACTTTTATAAGAAAAGACAAGAAAAAATAAGTAAAAAATAAGATTAAAATAGTTACTAGGAAAGTTGAATCAAAATAATTAGTTGAAATGTTGGATTTCTTACAAGCAAGTTGAAGAAGCTTGTTGACATTATAGAGAGAAAGAATGTCAATATTGCATATATTTAAGAGACTAAAGAGGTAAAATGAAAATGTAAAGAATTTGAGAATATAAGATATAAATTGTGACATATAAGAACAGACAAATAAATTAGAGTAGATATAATTTTGAATCCATATTCAAAAAAGATTGTTATAACCGTAAAAAAACAGTAAGAGATAGAATCATTTCAGTAAAATTTATTCTGCGAGAATAAAATTATTAATATAGTTATATATATACTCCTCAAATTGAATTGTATGAAGAGAGCAAATTTCAAAAAAATATGGATAAATTTATGCAAGACATAATAGATGATGCAAATATTTTTATATTGTAAGACTTAAATTGACTTATAGAAATATAAAAAATAGGTTTGAGAAAATATGTGGAGGATATAGTTTCAAAATTAGAAATAAAGATGGAATGACTATCTTTGAGATTGCCATGGCCTAAGATTTAACACTGATAAATATATACTTTATAAAAAAGAAATATCATCTAATAACCTTTAAAAATCGATAGAATATAATTTAGACTGATTTCATACTCACAATAATTATTAAAAGTCCATAGAATATAATTTAGATTGATTTCATACTCACGATGAAAAGCTAATTGAGCTCTACGCAATGATTGCAAAGTTATTTAGATGAGGCTATGACCCTCAACATGAATTAGTGGTATTGGGCGTAAGAGGTTGGCAAGCACGTTTAGAAGGAATCAATTCCCAAAAACTATGTGGTGAGCTTTAAAAGAGGTAAAACAAATGATATTTAAGAATGAATTTGTTAAAACTAAAGATTAGAATGTAAATATGAATATGTTAGTGATGATATATGAATAGACATGTCCACAACAATTAAGATAGTAGCTAGAAAAATACTTAGCGAATATAAAGAATATAATCATCTTCCAAAGGAATCTTAGCGGGAGAACGGAGAAGTACAAAAAACAGTAAAAATATTCACAATATAATAAATATAATTTAAAAATAATTAAAAATTATTCTTTATATTTAGTAATTGATTATTCAATTTAAACGGAAGTTTGGTTTTCGGAGAATTGCAACTTCAATCAAGGAATACAAAATTCCTTCTAGATTAATATTTGCTGTAGAACATCCTAATCTTTCCAAAAAGAAAAACAAGCAACAAATACAAAGATTATAGCCTAAATTCTTTGCTTTCGATTCTCAGCCACTTCTTATCGAAAGATGATCATATAAGCAATAACTCCAATTTGGAACATGTACTCAAAAGACCTTGTACAGATTTAACAAAAAAAAAAATCACAGCTCAAAATAAGACCGATAATGAAAAAAACAAAGATAAAACCGAATGTTAGCGAACAGTTGAAAAAAGGAATAAGAATATCAAAACAAGTACTCGAACCAGTCTTTCAATTGATTCACTCATCCAAGTCGAATCATAGGTACAAAAGAATGGTACTGAAACGCAAATCATAAGAAAGGGAATCCTTGATTAGTCAAATTTTAATAAACTAAAATGGAATTAAGAAGTGAAGGAATCGAATGAAATTTAAGAATGCCACTTCAATCTTTTCACATGAAAGAATATATGGAATAATTAATGCAATATAGTAAATAGAGAATCACAAGTCAGCAGAAATATGTGGACCAGTAAAAAAAAGCAACAAAATTGTAGAATATCCTCAGCTTGATTAAGTTTCCCAGGAATCTCTCTTTTCTATTTAGTGTTGAAAGTCAAGTCCCCAAACAAAATTATTTAAATTTGGTTGGTCCACAAAATAGACAACAGAATAGAATTAATTTTACAATATAAGCTTGGCTGGCACAAGGAACATGATACCCACCAGACTCAAATTCCATGAAAACACATAAATTTAGCAGAATCTCTAACAAGTTGGTACTCGATAACTGTAATTTTTTTTAACCTCACTTTCAAGCAGAAATGACGATAGTTTGTCTCCCACTTGGAAACTTCTTCCAAGGATGGATCCTTTATTTTTTTACTTTAACAAGGAAAGAAACAAGCAAACTACTTTTGACCACCTGCTTAAGAAAATGACACATAATTGGCAGCCAATTAACTCTTCCACTACTTCCATGTCTACAAAAACATGAAGACACCATTTCTTTCTATTTCCGGCACAACAATGCGTTGAGGCAGTCATCAACTCTTGAGAAATAAGTGAATAGCGAACGCTGGGGCCATGATAATTTCACATTTATACACTCTCATAAAGAAAAAAAAGATCTATTTCAAAAAAAAGAAAAAGAAAAAGAAAAAAAAGATCTAGTTTAAAATGAGAGTTGGTTCGTGTCAAACATGTCAAGAGCTCAAGGCTTGAACTGCTGATCATTCATCAGAAAGGAGCTTGTCAAGCACACAGTGACAAGTTTTTCCCCAAAATCAAGTTATAATTGGGATAAAAAGCCATGTCCCATGACAGATGTATATCACAAAAACAAAAGAAAATTGAATATTTTGAGGGACACAAACTAACCTATAATTCAAAGAAACTCAAAACTAAGCAAAAAATCAATGCATTTCAGCAAACTACAGAAAAAGAAGTATAATCTCCACCACAATAAATTTTCAAAGAACTAGTTCCATACTAACGCTACCAAGAAATCCTTCTCACAACTGTTTCAAATGAGGGAATACAAAATTGAGATTAAAAATAAAAATTGGCTACTGGGAACACTAAACACACTGCAATTAAAAAGAAACCCCATGTTAAAAGTCCAATCAAATTGTCCGTTCTCAAAATCTAAGGAGAAAATATAACAAATTTCAATCATAAATGATGGAAATGGCAGCTTTAATCAAGCATGATTATAAGAAAATATTGAATTTGATTGAAACAATTGCTAATAAAGCATCAAAGAGAAATGAAGTGGTTAGAACTGAACGTCCAGCATTTTGCATAACACTTATTGCTAGCATGACAATTACAAACTAACACAAGTTCTCACAATCGCTATGAGACTTTAATAATTTTTTGGCAAACATCTAAATGCATGGAATGATTATGAAGATAATTTTCTTTCACCCAAAATTTGTGACAAAAAGTTTTATGACCTAAACTAGAACAAATTTTGATCAACGCAGAACCTTCAAAACAAAATTATTGCTAGCTAATTAAAATAAAAAACCATGGCATACTAATTGCATATAGCAAACATGAAATAGTCGAGTTTCAACAATTCATCCAGTTCAACTTTAAGCAGTCAATTAAAATCAAGACCGATGCCTTCCGTTCCATACAACAGAGTTTACTTAACATAAATGAAATTAAAACAACAAAGAAAAAAAATAGCATGTAGAAGGCCAGAGGCATTAAAAAATTAATTTTCTGCCAGCAACCTCAAATCCAACACAAACACGCACAAAAAAGAAAAGGAAATTACTGCATAACAAAATCAGACCACCATAATTAATTAGTTAACACTAGATGGATAGACAAAGGATGCTGCCAGTATGGGTCCACAGCATGACGACGGTGCATTTGCTTTCCTGCAACCAACTTTAATTAATGCTTCAAATTTGAAACTCATAAAAAATAAAAACGAAAAATTACAAGTTTCTGTTTATTTTCTAAGAATTTCTCAGGAATCAAACAGAAAGCAGAGCAAGTAATTAATTTGTTAGTTAAAGAGAGAACAAAATAAAATAATAATGAAAAAGGGGTGGGTAAGCGCTGGATGCAGAGGTTTATCGATCGATTCATGTGTTTTGTGTTCATTTCACAACAAAATACACCAGGAAGAGATCGATAAACCGCTGCCTCCAGTGACTTCACCCCCCTAACCAACCACCAAAATTAGTTAATAAGTCAATTTCTCAAACAGATCAAAACAACAACATCAAACGAAATTTTTTTAACTCAAATTGGATCAGAAGTGCCAAACAAACACAGATCTGAAAATTAGCTGTACATATATATATAAACTTATATCCATAGAGAAACAAACAACAGCTTCTTCTTCTGCTGCCATATTTAGGTTCAATGTTTAGACATAAAAGATGCATGCATTTTTATATATATAATATATTTATATAGTTATGTACAGTGAGAGTCTGAGAGAGAAAGAAAACCATAGGAATCTAGCAAGTGCAGAGTCACCATTTCCGTACTTTTTTTTTCTCTGTCTTTTGCCTCTCTTTCTCTCTGTTTTTTGGTGAGAGAAAGGAGAAGAGAGAAAGAGAACTCACGGGTCATAAAACAAGGAGTGATTTTCATGGCAGGGGCAGTTTGGTATTGTCACACGAACCACATAAGATCATGCGTTTAAACTTTCTTTAAATTTACATTTTTACACCCTCGGAGCTTATAAAATCATGATATTATTATTTTATACCCGTTAGGGGCAGCCACCGGCCGATTAATCGGGTCCATAGCTCGTTGGTTTTGCTTCGAGACAATTTTGAACTTGAATAATTCCAGCCAATACCCGTCTCAGATTGGTTCGATCCGGCTCAGTCTTTATCTGTCTCAAAATTATATTCTCATTTTTATTTCATACAACTTAAAAAAAAATAATTAAGTTAATTTAATTTTTTTATATATTCTTCCATGTGTATCCCTAATTAATTCACAAACTTTTATCTTATTAAATAAAATTATGATAAGAATATTATTATAGAAATAACAGCCAATGTAATATAAATACATTTACTGAGGAGGAAATTTTTTTAATATGTGTTATATTTAAATTTTATTTATTATTTTTAATTAATGATAATAAAATTAAAATTAATAATTTTATAGAAAATATTTTTCAATATTAAAAATATATACTAATTAATTGAGGGATACAATTAAAAATACATATAATATTTAAAAATAATAACAAAAAGTGAAATACTATTTTAGAACGCTAAAAAAAGTTGAATTATAATTCTAAGACTGATGAATTATTTTTTTTGTTTTTTAAATTTCAACCATGTTAAATAAATTAAATCTAAAACAAAAAAAAATTAAACATCGATCAAAAATTTAATAAACTTTATAAATCTAAGTATGAATTAGAAAATTAATGAATATTGTAAATTTAATTAAATATGCATTAAAAAAATTATAGAACTATGTGAATCCAATTGAATGTGTATTGGAAAATAAAAACTTTTATAAATCTTAGAAAATTTAAAAGTTTATAAATTCAACTAAATGTGAATTGAAAAGTTTTGCAAGTCTAATTATATGTGTATTGAAAGGTTAGTGAAAAATTAGTTTAATCTAAATTATATTATTCCCTTCATTTCACTTTAAGTATCGGATAATAAATTTTTATTTTATTTTATTTTAATTATTATTTTTATAAATTTAAAATAATATTAATTATGAAATTTTAAATTTATCTTTGAGTAATAAATACTTCTAAGATTAATAATTAATAGTAAGAGAACAATTACAGAAGGAGAGACGGAGGGAAAAGAGATGAGAAATATTGTGAGTTTTGTAAACTTACTGGTCACACTGGGGACTATTGTTACAAACTGAATGGTTATCCATATAGGAAGGGAGAACGTTATTGTGACTTTTGCAAAGCTACTGGTCATACTAGAGATTCATGCTTCAAGATCACAGGTTATCCCGACTGGTATAAAGATTTGAAAGCTAGAAGAGGGAATGATTTGAAGAAGACTCAAGTGCACATGACAATGGCGACTGATGATAGGAACAAGAATGTAGAGAATCAGCAACAGTGGATGTCTGATTTTATTAGGCAGGAAACGGCAAAGTTTATCAAAGGAAAAGAACCTATCACTGAGAATTTTGTCAATTTTGCTCGGTTGACAGAGTTTGCAGGTATGGCAGTAAATAACTTTCATTCATTTGATAGTTCACAGTGATGGATAGTAGATACAGGAGCTTCCAATCATGTCTGTGCAAATTCCTCTTATTTTTCAAGGATTTATTCCTTGTCTGTAGAAGGTTCAGTTCATTTACCAGATGGTACAACCAAGAAAGTTACTCAAATGGGCCAAATACAGCTATCAAACACACTGTCACTTGAAGAAGTTCTATTCATGCCATCATTTCATTATAATCTACTTTCAGTCCATAAACTTTGCAAGTCTAATTCAGTTATCTTCACATTTTATGTTGATAAATGTGTTTTACAGGACCTGAGAAGTAAAAAGGTCCTAACTATAGGACAAGTGTTTAGCAACCTCTACTTCTTGGATTCTCATTCCTTTTCTGTTGATGTTTTGAGCATGTTTGATGCAGATACAAGAGTTTTTAGTACTCAAATGGCCTTCAATAACACAATGCTTAGTGACATTGATCCTAATACTACTACTATTAGCAGTGATATTCTTTGTACATCCATTAATATCATTAATAAATCTGCAGATTCTGTTTTATTGTGGCATTCCAGATTAGGACATCTAAGTGATGGAGTCTTACAACACCTTCCTTTTTTGTCTAATGATTGCACTTATAATGGCATATACATTGTCTGTTCTTTGGCTAAACAGGCAAGAGTTGCTTTCCCAGTCAGCAGTATTCATAGTTCAAGAAGTTTTGAGTTACTACATATTAATGTATGGGGTTCATATAAGCTGCCTTCTCTTTCTAGTGTACAGTACTTCCTCACTATAGTGGATGGCTTCAGTCAATCTACTTGGGTATTTTTGATGCAACACAAGAGTCAGACAACTGTTTTGCTCTCTAATTTCATAAAGATGGCACAAAATCAGTTCAATACTACTGTCAAAATGGTGCAGACTGATAACGGTGGAGAGTTTATTAATTCTCAATTACAGAACTTCTTGACTGATTTGGGCATTCTTCATCAACGTACTTGCGCCTACACACCACAACAAAATGGTGTTGTAGCTAGAAAGCACTGGCACTTATTACAGATAACAAGGTCTCTGTTATTCCAATCAAGTCTTCCAACTAAATTTTAGGGAGAGGTCTTATTACATGCTGCTTTTAATCAAAAGATTGCCTATAAGATTGTTGAAATGGAAGACTCCTTTTAATGTTTTGCATATTAAACCTCCAAATTATTCTCTATTGAGGTCCTCTGGTTGTCTATCTTATGCTACTGATGTTCATCCTCACAAGGATAAACTCAGTCATAGAGCTATTCCATCTGTGTTTTTAGGCTATCATTTTGGATTTAAAGGTTATAAGCTTTATTCTCTCTTCTCAAGGCAAGTTTTTATGAGTAGGGATGTTGCATTTAAAGAAACAGTATATCCCTTCGCTTGGAATGCTAGTGGTTCACTTATTTCTTTGTCTATTATTATAATAATTAGAGGTATTTATTTTTTAAAAAATAATTATTTAATAATATATTTTTTATTAGTAAATATTTATTATAAAATTATTTATTAAAAGAGATATTATAATTAATATTTTTTTAATTAATAAAAAGAATTGATAGGGCAAAATTTAAAAAGTTGAGAAGAATACTCATTATCAATTATTTGAATAAAATATAAGAATCTTTTAAGTGTCAAATTTCTTTTTAAATGAAGTGATTGGCAAACAAATAGTGGATTAAAACGTGGCAGGCGCCGAATCAATTTACGATTACAAAGCGTCATGACATTGCTGAGTACTGGGTTTGTCAATTTCTTTTCTTTTCTTTTCACTTTCAAAATATTTTCTCTTCATTCTTTTTTTTCTTCTCTCTCTCTCTTTTATTTTTTATTTTTTATTTTTTTATATAGCCGTCTCTTTTGTTTCCTTTTTTTTTTTTTAAATTTCCCTTTTTTTTTACAATTGCTTGAAGATTGCCCCCAAGTTAACATAACATGGCTCATGTGGGAATTCTTTTTTAGTTGGTAGTTAGGTTAGATACTCCAATATTTGATATAAAAAATGTTTCTTTTAAATTAAAAGGCGATTATATATATATATATATATATACTATACATCCATTCCATCTTTATAATTATTATATAAATATGGATAGTGGATATCTTATCTTTATATATATATACATAATATTCAATTCTTTTAAGGAAATTCGTAACTAAAAATTTACATGATTGGTATTCTAAACATGAGATCTATCAAAATTTCTTTTAAAATTCCTACTCCAAATCAAAATAACTCATTATATAATATTGATAAAAGTCTCTTCACCAAATTAAAATGGAAAAAAGAGAATAATTATATCTATAGCCGAGTGTTGAGATATGCAAGTCTTAATATGGTAAGTTTCCAAGGGTTTTTCACTTGATTAGTTATTTTATTCCTATTGAATGATAAAATTATTATAATACTTCTTTTATTTTATTTTAAATATTGTGTAAGAAAATTTATTTTATTTTATTTTAAATGTCGCTTTTAAAAATTTAAAAGAATATTAATTAAAAAGTTTTAATATTGTTAATATTAATTAATAAAAGAGGATAATTAGAATGAAAAATAAAAAAAATATTTAGATAAATTATAATAAAATTTTTATAAAATTTATAATGATTAATTATTTTTTTAATGTGTATATATTATTTTGATATAATATTTAAAATAAAATAAAAAGAGTAATAAAATTAAAAAAAAATACCAATAAATGGTTTTAATATTGAAGTGGCCAAGACTTCAGGGAAGGTAAGATCAACGATTATTTTGGCACTTTGCCAACTAATAATAAGCCTAGATTTTTATAATGTAATATTATATCCTAGGAAAGCTACATAATTCTTTTTGTCCACCCAATCATCTCTTCTTCTTATAAGTCTCTCATTAACTCATTTATCTTTTCAGGTTAAAAAAAAAAAAAAAAACTCATTTTTCTTTTGAATCTTTACATAAATTTCCTCTCTTTTCTCATTTCCCCAGTCTTATCCTACTTTTTCTGTACTACTGACGTTGTTTATTTTAAATTATCGTCTTTTCTTATATATATTAATTAAAAAATAATTAATTTTTTTAATATTATATAAAATTATTTTAAATAAATTAAAATATTTTTATTAACTATTTAATATTAAAAATATTATATTCTCACTTAATTAATAATAATAATATAATTAAAAAATATTAATTAATTTTTATTAATTTTATAAAATAATAATATATATACAATAAATTTTTTATAAAAATGATAATTTAAATATCACAAAAATAGTACTATATATTATAATTATTACTTTAATTTTTATTTTCTTAATTTCAATTGCATTTGCTCATTAGTTAAATGTTACTCCATTAAATAAAAAATTAAGGTGTGTTTATTTATAGAAAAAAAATTTATTTATTATTTTTAGTTTTTTTAAAAATTAGAATATTTAATTTTTATACAAAACATAGAAAATACATTTATTTAGCAAAAATAAAAAATTATTTTTATTTTAGAAAACTGAAAAGTACATTCATCAATCAAACAGAGTGTAAGATTTAAATTGAAAGTTTCAAAAAAAACAAAAGTCATTTTACAATTCACATCATCGTTCATTAAACGGAAAAAGGAGAACGTCGATAATCAGATACAAAATCAAATGCTCGAGAAATAAGAAACCCAGCCTATAAACAAATCATTGGTCCACTTACCCCAAATAATTTGATTTGGGTTGCACAAAATTAAAATTATTGACAATTTATTCAATCCAGTCACCGGAGAATCAATGAAAGTGGCGGCGGCGGCGGCAGTGATAATTGTGGAATCTGCAAGAAAGGAAGCGGCATAAATAATGAATCAACAAAGGGTAGCGAGGAAATAATTATACAATAAAATCGTTGTATTATAATAAGCCAATTGAATATTAATATGTGGCAATATTTTACATTCGATTAGCTTGTTATATTACAACATTGCCACACGTTGATATTCAATTGGCTTATTATAATACAACGGTTCATTGTATAATTATTCGTAGCAAGGGCAATAACTAGGGCTGTAAATGAGCCAAGCTACTCGAGCTCGGCTTGGGTCTCGGCTCGGTAAAAGCTCGTTCAGGCTCGAGCTCGAACTGCTCATTTGTTAAATGAGCCAAGCTTAAGCTATGAAATACTCGGCTCGTTAGCTCGCGAGCTAGCTCATTTAAAAAGCTCGTGAGTTAAGCTCGTGAGCTAGCTCATTCAGTGTATTTGATTAAAAATATATATAATTTAATTTATATATATTAAACTATGTATGTGAATATATTAAATTTTTAACTAACATAATTTATATAATTTATTAATATATGGTATATGTGATAAATAAATTAAATAATAGACAATATAAAATGGTTTAGTAATTTATAGTAAAATATAAAATTATAGTAATATAATATTTTATTTTTGTTAATATATAATTATATTATTCATCTTTCATAAAAATATAAATTTTAGTATATCTTTTATGAAAATTTAAAAAAAATGAATGAAAAATAAAAATTAAAATAAGTTTATTGAGCTCGTTAAATTTATTTAAATCAAGCTCGAGTTTAAGCTCGGGATACATAATATATGAGCTGGCTCGATACAAGCTCGGGCTCGGCTCGGGCTCGATTCGAGTTCGAGTTCGAACTCGACTATTTTCTAATGAACAGAGCTTGAGCTTTGCAAAGCTCGGCTCGGCTCGGCTCGATTACAGCCCTAGCAATAACAACGCGTCATTAAATTTAAGAATCATCATGTGGGCTGTGGTGGTGGCGACCATGATGGCGATGGCCGTGACCCATTTTCTTTCTTCCATAACAGTATAATTGATGTCTAATTAAACAAAATTATCAACAAATTAAGCTTAATTTTATAATCAGAGGAATCCAAATCTGTATAAAGTTATATTTTGAAAAATCCATAGTAAAGAAAAGAAGAAAATTTTATGAACATAATAATACTCGATTAAAAATAAAGATCTAACCTTGTAATTCTCTATGAATCAATCTGATCTTCGTTGAAATAAAGAGTTGTTTGTCTTTTTAGCACCCGAAACAAAATAAGAAAAGTTAAAAAAAAATTGAAGAAAATGTTGAGACTGATGAGTTTCGAACAGAGACTTTTTTTTTGACGTCATTTTGGAAAATTCCATCTTTTCCATAATAAATATAGGAAATTAAACTCTATCCATGAAAATTTTAGGAAACATCTTAAATATATTTTTCAAAATTTTCTTAAATTAAAAAAATTAAAAAAACAGTTTTCTATTTTTTTAATTTAAAAAAAATTGTGTCATTTAAACATTAATTTTTATTTTCTAAAAAAAAATATTTCTGAAAAACTGCTCTTATTTTCTATAAATCAACACACTCATTCCTTATATTTTGTAAAAACTATTTCCTATATTAATTTTTTTAATAGAATTGGTCAATATTAATTATTAGTTTTATAAATAGATAAGATTTCAACTTCTTATATTTTTATAAGATTTATAAATAGATAATATTTTAACTTTTTATATTTTTATAAGAGAAAATTCTATCATAAAGCTTACCTATGATCCAATTTATAGACTATATCAATTATAAATTTTAATTTAAACTATAACTATAATAATGTCATTGCTTCGCTTTGAGAACATACATATTTTATTTTATTTTGTAAGATAATCTTAGTCATTTAGTTGCACAAAAGAATAGTTAAATATATTATAATAATTATGAGTAAAATTAATAAATAAATAAAATATGTAAGAAGTGAGTGTCAAAATCATATATAATTATAGTATTATATAAAATATAATTATATAATATAGTAAATTAATCAATAGATTATATGATCATAGCAATAAATGTTTTAATTTTATAATTGACAATACACTTAAAATACATACAAACTTCATGTGATAAATATTATATTGTATGTTAAACTAATTAAATTAATTATAAGTGTCATTTATAATTAATAATTATCATCATATATAAATATAAATATTAATTATAATTTCGATATAAAACATAAATTTATATCTTTATATATAAATGTGTATATATATTTATATTTATATGCCTGTGACACCATTTAAAATTTATTTTTGGTGTCTATAATATTTATTTTTATCTCTTAATTACTTTTTACTTTATCTTATTAAATTATGAAAAAATTTTCTTTATAAAATTATTTCAATAACTTATAAAATAAAATTAACATTTAATTGTTAGAGGAGATAAACATTTTACTATTTTATGAATTTAATTTTTTTCTTCAATAAATGAAAAATATTTTTTTATTTTTTTTATTTTTTAAGAAACACTAAAATTTTAGAGAGGCTTTAAGCAACCATGTAATTACAAAAGGGGTCCAATTAAAAATCAGACCTAGTAAAAGAAGTAGGGTTCGTCCTAGATGCATAGAGAAAGGGTGTAATTAGTTACTTTTTGGTAGCATTGAATGCAATAGTGGTGATTTCATAGTAAAAACTCTATAACCCTGTGCACAAATATTATATTAAAAATAAAAACAAGCTTTGTACTTCAAAGGTCATTGTAAAGGCATTCAAAGACAGGATTATATCCCAACTAAAGATTAAGCTGTGGGAGTTACAGGACTTGTGTAGGAAGGAATTAAAGGTGAATGTTGGGAAGACAGTGTGTAGGAGAGCAAAAGTGAATATAATAAGTGAGCACATGGGTGATTACAAAGAAGAGTATGGAAGCTACATTGATATGTGGATGAGATCCTAGATTCAAATCCAGGAAGCACTTGCATAATTAGGACTGAAAATGAAATAGAAACAGGAAGAGTGATGTTTGATAAGTTCTATATGTGCTTCCATGCAATGAAGCAAGGATTTTTGCAAGGTTGTAGGAAGATCATAGGGCTAGATGGATGCTTTCTTAAGGATACTTGCAAAGGTCAAATTCTTTGTGTAATATCAAAAGATGGAAATGGGCAGATGTATCCAATTGCTTGGGTTGTTGTCAAAGTTGAGTGCAAGGAGACTTGGAGCTGGTTCTTAAGAATTTTGAAAGAAGATCTTTAGCTTGAAGAAGGAGATGGTACAATCATTATGATTGACATGCATAAGGTAGTGTTTTATTTTCTTACAATATGTAATTTGTGTTTATATATTGTGATTTCATATTTATTATATAACTTTATTTTTGCTAGGGATTCATACCTGCAACAGGAACTTTACTGCCAAATGTTAAGCACAGGTTATGTGCTAGACATATAATGGCTAATTGGGCAAAGAAGTGTAGAGGAAAGGAGAGAATAAAAAAGTTTTGGACCTGTGCAAAATCAACATTTGAGGTAGAATTGAAAGAGAATTTGACAACTCTAAGTAAATTAGGTAAATGAATAGTTGAAAACTTGTGTTATAATAAGGAGTGTTGGGTTAGAGTATATTTTGGGATAAAAACTAAAACTGATGCAGTTGAGAATAAGATGTGTGAGACCTTTAATTCTTGGATTTTGAGTTCTAGCCATAAATCCATTATAACTATGCTCGAAGATATTAGGACCAAGGTGATGACTAGGGTTAAAACAATGAGAGATTTTTGCAACACATGGATATGTGACATTGCCCCTATGGCTATGGTTAGACTAGAAGCTGCAAAAGAGAGAGCAATGAATTGTAGTATTTTATGGAATGAGGATGCTGGTTTTGAGGTACAAGAAGGGGAATATGGGCATACAGTTGACTTGAGAAAGGAGGTCTGCACTTACATATCTTGGCAGCTAAGAGAAATTCTCTGTGCACATGTTGTATGTGTGATGAATTTTGGGGGTTTGAATCCTAAAGACTACATCTCCCATTGGTATAGAAGGGATCCTTATCTGAAAGCTTACACACATTATATTCAATGTGTACCTGGTATAAAATTATGGAAAGATAAGAAATATCCTCAAATCTTGCCACCTGAAATGAAGAGTCTTCCTGGTAAGCCAAAGAGAAATCGAAGAAAGCCTAGGGATAAGGTAAAAAATATTGGAAAATTATTAAGATCAGGTAATAAAATGACATGCTCTCTCTATGGTCAGCCAAATCATAACAAGAAAGGTTGTCCTCATAAGGTATGCTAAATTGCTTTACATGTGATGAGTGGATTGTATGAATTATAAACTGTATGATTTAAGGATTAAATTGCATATGTTGTTTTGAGCAGGGGTCAACCTCTAATCCTTCCTAAGTTCCAACTCTTGCATCATATGTTGTTCCAGGAATGGGGTCTCAAGTAAGTGACTCTGGCTCACAAGCAAGATCAACTATGACAAGTCCATCAGTTGTACAACTAAGGAGCAGAAGAGGAAAAGGCCAAAAGAGACCAATAACTGATGGAACTGAACAACAACCAAATGAAAAACCAAAGAAAACAAGACTCAAAGGATATGGGGTCTTCATTAATAAAAAAAATAAGAGTTTTTTATAGAGAATGTATGTTGTAAATTGTTTGTTACTTGTTTGAATATGAGTTGCAGATCATGTTTAATTATTTGTTGAATTTTTAGATTGGAATAACTATCAGAAGGATAATCCCTAATTCAAATTTCAAGAAATATGCTGAAATTACTGGTGATATAGGCTTCAAAGCTCATGGTTTGAAATTTAAAGAAAAAATTGCAATAATCTCTAGACAACTTCAGGAACAAAGATCTACAACTAGATTACAGAAGAGACAAGCAACAAAAGCAGTAATCAATTCGTTCAAGGGAAAATGAGTGATGGATTAGTTCTTATTTATGTTTCTAATTTTGTAATTTTGCTAGTTCATTATGCACTAAGGATACTCATAATGGGGTTACAATCTTATTTTGTCTGTAATTATGGTTGTATATTCAGATTGCTTATGACAATTTTATTCTGATTTAATATGTATTTATTGACAAGAACATATTTATTTTAATGCATTATCCCTTTAGTACATTTTGTCTTTTGTAAATTAGCAGATTGTGATTGATTATAAGTGTTTCTTACTTGTTGTGTAGAGTGTGTGTAATGTTTACATATCAGGTGGGGATTATGGGTGATGCTTGAAAATTGTAAATGAATGATAATTGAAGATTGTGAATAATTCAAAGTGCATTTTGCATATCCTGCTATGCTGATGAGTTTAAATTGCACAGCATATTAGATTATGCAAAAAGTGTAAAATGCATATTGTGAATGAGTATGGATTGAAGGATGTGAATAATCAAGTGCAAATTGTGATTGATTAGATACAGATTGTGTTAAGATAATTTTCAATAAAAATGTTTAAATTCCTTGAGCCAATTTTGTTAATATTCAACAAATAGGTGACAATTTAATTAAATAAATTGATAGAAATAGGAAGAATTAAACCAACTGATTTCTAACTTAATTGAAATATAAGGGGTACATAAATACACTGAATTGTCCCTACTGCATTGAGCTGCTCCAAAGTGCTCAGGCAGTTCCTACTGCAACTAACTAAAAATAAAATCACAAGCATAACTTTGTCCATATTGCATTACATACTTCAGCTCAGAAATTAGCCAATTTCATACCACAACCTACACTAAATCCTAAATAACCTATACTAAATTCTAAATTCCACAAAATACCATTACCTACATTGGGCACTACTAGCCATATTTCAAAGCAACAGAGTAACAATCACAAAAACCAAAAATACAACAACCATCTTCAATCGATTTTGCAGTGATCTTCACATTATCTCTTTCCTTTTCAGCCTCCTTTAGCTTCCTCATCAACCTCAGAACTGGTTTTCTCAGGATATCAGGATATGGTACCTCGTACCAGATAAGATACTCACAGAGTTGCATGCCTTGAATCTGTCATCATCCAGTACACAGAATCAAAAAACTTCTCACTAAAAACATAAATGCTAAATTCAATAATTAACTCGGTAAACTTATTCCAAATTTATTGTAGCCGAAGAATCTCCTTCAATGATAGCTTCAGTCATTGAAATCTTCAACCCAACTGATTCTCCGCAATAATATTCAGGAATTACAACATCACTTTGAGCAGAGTTGTTCTGGGATAAAGAAAATGCGTTATTTGATCGTGATGCCATTGGAAGAGAAGAAATTTTTTTTTTATCTATGTAAAATGAGAATAGGGTATTAAGGATTTTCTGATTTCAAAACGATCGATAGAGAGGGGAGAGATTAATTCCTTTAAATTCGTTCATCCATTGATTTTATCTTCTGTCCTCACTTGGTCTAAAAGAGGTGATTTCACGCGCTTTATCATCTCAGCAGAAGGGACAGTTTACTATTGAATACAACAAGTTGAAAGAACAAAATGGTTCCTCAAAAAATTTAGGGTGCTAAGTGGCCAACAATGCTAAGTTGGAGGGACCAGATATATATTAAGCTTAAATATAATCATTCACATGATTATATAAACATGGCAAATTTTAATCACTTATAAAATAAAAAGATTTTAAAAAGAAAATCAACACTATATAACCTTAAGTTAAATATTAATTTAAATTAAGCTCCTACATAATTTTTAATTTCAGTGTATTGCTAATCCCTGCATTTTTTTTGTTTACCCTCAAAATAAAATAAACAAATGATATCAACTGTTGAACATATCACATCTAACACATAAAAATAAAAAATAAAATTAATATAGAAATAAAATTTTCAATCTTAATAAATAGTTTTAAGGATTGATTTTGACATTATTTTAAAGTGATCCAAGCACTCAGTAATTTGAATTTAAAAGATAAAGTTACCGTTGTTTTTTTATTAATTGGATTTGATTGAAAATATTTATTTAAATTTATAATTTTGTAATTTTAGAAATAATTTCAATAACATTTGATAATTAGATAGAAAGGGAAAGTTAATAGTTCAATTAAAGATATTCACAAAAAAGTAGTTCAATTAAAGATAAAAGAAACATGAAAATGGAATAAGTTGAAGTAGGTTCATTAGTATAAAGATCAATTTTGTGTTTTGCCATATATATATATATATATATATATATATATATATATAACGACCCTTCTTTACCAACAATCAGAACGGAGAGGACTTATATTAGCCATCGGTAGAGTTAAACTTAACCCCACATTGAAGGGGGCTGAGTTTGATGGCTGTGTAACGAGAAGTAGACGAACCTCTCACTGTAATTTTTTTTATTTATTTTTATAATTTAGCTTCTGGAGTCGTTTTGTCAGGGACTAATTTTTTTATAAAATGATCTCTGACAAAATGATATCTTTTTGCTATGAGTAATTTAAAAAAAATATACAACCCCAACAAAACGACGTCATTTCGATATGGCTGATTAAAAAAAAAGGTTGCAAAAAACGCAATTCCTCTCCTCCCCTCCCCGTCTTCTTCTCTCTCCCCCTTTTCTCCCCAAGCCACCGGCAGACAATAGCAGCCCCCACGGCAATACCACCGCCAGCTTTCGCCGGCCACTGTACCACTACCGGCGATGCCCTCTCAATCAATTTTTTGTTCCACCGCTGCTTACTTGGTCGGTTAACTTAAAGCACAGCTCTCTATGTTCAATTTATTCATTTGGAGATATCATAAAGTTTAGCTTAAATTTTAATTAACCGTGTCTGATTTTCATGGCATCTGTTATTCAATCTTTGCCTGGTCAGCAACCTCCTCCGGCCGTCAGAGAAATAGAGCAACCAGCAGCTGTGTCATCATCATCTACTAGTAGTGCCAGTGTTTGGCATTCTTCAGGGTCCATTGGGCCGTTCTTTGGAGTTATCTCTGTTCTTGCTATTCTTTCTTGTATTTTGGGCCGTGTATGCAGCCGTAGGAGGGCAGTGGTGGCACCGCCACAGCCGCCCTCATTAGACACTTTCAAGCATAAAGGCTGCTATCTTGGGTGGTGGGAGAAATGGAAGAGCCGGTGGTGTAGTGGTGGAGATATTGAGTTGGGTGCTAATAAAGTGATGGCTATCGGCGATCAATATTGTAAAGCTAATAAAAATGGCGAAGATGATCAACAACCGACTGCTCAAGCTTACTGTCAACTTTTTTATTTGCTAATCTTCCAATTCGTATAATACAGCTCTCAAAATGATTTTATTTTAGCTTTGATAATTAGTTTGAAGTTTGAAGTCTTTCTTAATAGATTAATCAATCTCTTCAAATTATGAATGTAAGATATATATATATATATATGTATGTATGTATATGTATATATGTATGTATGTATATGTATTTATTGCATATGAATGTAAGAAAAATTAAAATTACCCACTGAACAAAAATTAATGTTCTGTTAGCTAACATGGATTCTAAAGGTAAATGGCCAGTAGAATTTGATGAACTGGTCAAACAATGTTAGCGATATATGAATGACCAAATTTTTGTAAACTAAGAACAACTTTTACATGTTTTTCTAATCTTTGATCGATGTGGTAATGTCTACATCAGCTCCGCCGAGCTTTTGTGCAGCTGAAAAATATACTAGAGGTTGAGAAATAATTTTTCTTCATTGTTCTGAAATAAAAAATGTCTATCAATTGGAAACTAAGAGAGAATATATTTTTATTTATAAATATTTATAAAAAAATCTAAAAATTATAAAAATTTCAAATTAGAAATTAAAAAAATAATAAAAATATTAATTATCAAATAAAAAAATACCACACACTAAATTTAAGAAATATAACAAATAATCCGGTTTAAACTGATTCTTCTTGATGATTTAGGACATTTTTTGTACATCTTATTTCTTAGATATTATTGACTAAATCAACCTATGATCTTGGTTAATTCGGTCCGACTAGCTCGTCATATCCGATTTTAAAAATACTAATGCAAAGATTACTAATTTTGTTGGGTGTAACACTGTAAAAAAGTTTTCAATTTGCTTATTGTTTCTATCATTAATTTCTTTCTGTGTTGGTAAAGAAAATTTTCGCGTTGGGTATCACAAAATGTTTGATCACTAATTGTAATGAAAAAATTTCATTTTTAGGTGTAAGAAAACCATGACCAGAAGATATTTGACTATTTATTAGTTAACGTGCATTCATTGCAAAGAAATTTTTAATTTGCTTGTTATCTATTAATAAATTCTTCTTTATTGGTAAAGAAAAATTATTATTGTACTTAAGTTGACTCCACTCATGTATTAATGATCCATTTCAAAAGGTAAAAGCACTATCTCGCCCAAAATCGATAGGGTTACAGTTGAAATTCATTAGTTATTGCAGATTACTCTGTGAGTGGGTTGTTGTAATGAAAATGTTTGAAGGTATCAAAAAATCTTAATAAAACAGATATTTGACCACTTATGGACAATTAAATAAAGAGAACAATTGTGAGTTTGATGTTAGGGCAGAAAGGGAAAGAAGAATTAAGACTCCCATAAATTAATACTGAAAATTCACTTTTCAAAATCCTCACATAACAGAGTATACATATTAAGAAAGCTGAAATAACATTCATGAAATAAACATGGAAAAAAGAAGAAAATGTGTAACATTTGATTTAATCTACTCAAAAACTAACTGGGATCTCATTACTGATAAGCTACAATGGAGATAGGGGCAATACCACTGATATTCCTACAAAAACACAAGAATTTCTAATTAAGGAAGACGTATTTTTGTACATTTGATAAACAAAATTACTATCTACCTCTATAAAATTTGATTTGGCTCAAAGCAGCCTATGCCTCCAAACTATAGTTTTGGCTCCTTTTAGAACAAATAATAATAATAATGGTAAACTAATAAAAAAAAAGATTCTTCTAAACTAGCTGCATCAAGTCACCCAATAATGTCATCTTGCAGATCTTTCTTGTCAAGCAGCATGACTAAAAACCTATTCTCTGTGTCGCATTATGTACAGTGAGAGGAAGTTTTCCTTTGCAGCAAAAAATCTACAAGCATAATTTGACAGGAACTTGTGCAATGTATTTTTATCGTTGGCTCTGAGGCCTCTCACGTTGCGATTTGGCTTCAATACGGGCCGTATAACCTACTGTTGTTGTCCGAATTGACCTTTGCCGTACCACATGACAGTACTCAGGGTCTTCGGTTTGCCCGTCTTTTCTTAGCCACTGTATCATCTGATGATACAGAGGGAAAAATCGCATTTGAATGGCTGAATATGTGAAATATGGGAGGAGACAGGAGATCACTACAAAGAGTGTGATGAGCCAATAAGACGGGGCAGGTGCACAGGCTTCAATGAAAACCTGGTAGGCAGTAGTTGATATGTTAGGTTCTATTGCACCATATGCCAAGAGGAAGATATACCATAATATAATGCCACCCCAGATGAAGAGATGCTGTATGTATGTGAAATAACTGACAGATAGTGCCATTTGGCAGTTAACCACCCGCACAACACATGTGTACATGGTGGCACCGAGGATCTCTAAACCAGCAACTTTCCCATTTTTGAGAAAGGCTTGATCTTCCATTGCAGAGATGCAGAAGAAGAAGATTAAGGTAGCACTCAAAACCCCATTAAATGCCCAGCCAAATATTCGAAGCCAGCTAAACAGGAGATTTTGCACACCTTCTTGGTATAGAAGTGGGAACTGTAAATTAAAAGAACAAATTATCACAACATTAGCATCTAATTTTGGGTTTCAGAAACGTGTAACATTTTCTATGTTTAACCACACTATATAAAGCCATTCTGCATCAAAATTATTAAACGAATGGAAAAGCATTAGAATGTGAGAATACCTTCAAGCAAAATCGTGCGGATACATCTTGGTCGAATACTCCTAGAGCAATCACGGGAAGTGATGTGAAGAAGACGTTATACAGAGACAAAAACCAATCATTGTATGCAGGCTGGCCTGAGAATGATGCATATGCCTCATAGAAGAAGAGAGTGACACCAAATGCAATGTTTTTGTAAAAGAAATAGCATATCTGTCAAACAACAAAGGATAGATGGGTCAAACACTTCGGGAAGCAGCATACACAGGCTTTGAATTATATTCTTTCTGATCAACCACAATAGAAGAGAAAAAAGGGGTGCATATCATTTTAAGTAATTTCCAAGATTTTGACCAGCTGTGAATATGACCATTTCATAAAAGTCTTATGAGCATTATGATGCATGAAGAAAACATCCTCCACAGTAAATTAAAGGAAGATGCCCCTGAAAAAATTTATCAAGGGACGGATGATAAAATAGTACCATTGATGATATCCTTCTGTAACACCAATGTCCATGAACAAGTAGCAACCGCTCCAAATATCGGAATTGAGCAATTGCAAAATCACTTGACATGACTGCCTGAAATTTTGGAAAGTCCCCAAAGAGAAGGTTTGAGAATTTATGAAGTGATACTGTCAACAAATTGGATTTACATATACAACGACAGCAAAAAATAAACATTAGAGCAATCTCTTTACCACTTACCTGCATTCCTTCAACCCCACTGATACCAACACCAATATCTGCTTCCTGAAGCATTCCAACATCATTTGCCCCATCACCAATTGCTAATGTTGTGTTACCTTTTTTTGTTTTAACTAATCTTGCAACCTGCATTTTATTAGCATGCCTTTTAGTTCAATCTATATTGAAAGTTTGCAAGAACCAAGCAAATTATGATTGGCCCTTCCCATTTCTAGACATGCAACAACAACAACAACAACAACTAAGCCTTAGTCCCAAACAAGTTGGAGTCGGCTGTATGGATCCTTAACAAAATAAGCTCAAAAGACACCAAAAAAGATACTCCAGCCTTAGACCCCTTCCAAGACACGGATTTTACGTCTCCATTCAAGTCTGTCATTAATCAAATCCGCATCAAGATCTAAAGCACGTAAGTCTCTTGCTATCACCTCATTTATAGACATGCAACGAAATAAATTCCTTCCACATGGATTAGTCACAACACTTATTATAAAACAGATTTTTATGTGCCATTTGTAAACCAATTCTTTTTAGTCAATGGAAGAAAAAAAAATAATGCATGTCAGAGAAGTTAACATGACTTACCAAAGCTTTTTGTTTGGGAGATGAACGACAGCAAATGACTGATGCACATCCAATGGCAAGCTCTAGAAACTTGTCCTTGACATCATCATGAAGAGCATAAGCAAGTGAATAGCCATCAATAATTAAAGCCAATGCCTCATGACTTTCACCTGAAGAAGCGAGCAGTGCCTTCCCCTCACTTATCTGACGAAGGACACTTGCCTTGATAGCCTTTAGAGTCAATGAGATCTTGTCAATTTCTTAAGTTGCACTAACAAGAATTCTCTGTACGATAAGTCAGAAATGCAAAAACAATACTAGAGTGTAACGTTAATCCACACTAACAGCACAGCCTGCACAATCAGAAATATGTAAAAAACAACTAATAGAGAATTAAGGAAGAGAAGAGGAGGGAAATTAGAGGATTAGAGAAGAAGGAAGAAGGGAAAGAGGAGAATAAGAGAAAAATCAGTACTGTATATTCATCTACTCAATGATTCTCTGTAATTTGTATATACTACCTATCCACTCATACGAATCAACTAACAGACAAAAGCTGATATCATTCAAAAGGAATCACTCTCATATTCTGTGCTACCAACATTCCAAGCCGTTATTCTCAAATTTCTTAAGCATACTACCATAACCAATCCTCACTACTTCCTTGCCATTCACCCCTCCATGACTCAAACCCTTAATTTCTTCCATTTCTCTTCTTCCTTCGGTTGTATGTGACGTAGTGGCATATAAACCTAGACCACACTGCATTTTGTTTGACAATAGGTATTTTGCAGACACTTGATACGAACAACAACTTGATGATCAAATAACATATCCCATTATATAAACTCATCATTCTTAATCTTTATTAAAAATTTGCTTCTTGTTGCCGAATCATTAACTTTCTACTTGTCTAAATATCAGAAAAACAGTACGGCAATGAAAATATTGAGATTACCACAGCTGCAGCATCCTTGTCCTCCATTTTCTGCAGGGCCTTATTTTCTGAGGTCTCTGAGCTGATTATAATTTGCTGCATTCCTTGTCTAAGTAAACTACAGGCAAACCTGCAAGATTGAGCATCATGTCAGAAAAGCAAGTGTTGAAGTTCATATATTAACATAGAACTGACAAAATACCATACCCAATATTGATTGCTGTCTCCATCTTATCTCCTGTCAAAACCCATATTTTAATTCCTGCTTGAGCAAGCTTGTCGATACATTCAGGAACCTGCCAGAAAAATTTGATTTCAAAAACTATAGTTAGTCTCTAAATAAGTTATTAAGTATGCAGGCATATTTGCATTGATGGAAAGTGAACCAGTCCCTTTGTTCCTTTAGCTTGAAGCAATTTCAACATGCGAAAAGAATTAACATGGTATATAATGAAATGGTGATTTCCAGGGTTTGTAAAGAAACGGATGTTAGGAAACTTCTTGTTATCAGCTTTGCTGATTACAGAAGCTTATTGGATGATAAAAGCCAAGTGATTTATTTACTCCATTTACTGACAATGAATGTTCAATGTTAAGATTTTTTTTTTGAAGCTCACCCCATTTTGAAGTTTGTCTTCAACTGCTGTAGCACCGAGAAGAATCAAATCGGCCTCAATCTTGGCTGCCACTTCTTCAATCATTTCCTCACGCTCTGCACTTACTGATGTCTTGGCCTCAGTAAATTCCCGATTGAACACACTGTATTCCTCCTCGCCAAGTTCACGATATGCAAGTACCAAAGTCCTCAAACCAGCATCAGCATACATGCTAATGTGCTCTTTGGTTTGCTCTTCAAACTCTCTTCCATTCTTTGCAAGTCTTTCAAACATGACACTGCTCATCAAACAAGTTAATTTATAAACTAAGTTAAAAGAATAACAAAAAAAATATGAAATCATCAATCAACATGAAATAAGCAATATCTTTCATCTGCATTGACTGTGTGTATGATGACTATGGGGGTCCATTGCAGCCTTTCCTTATTAGTAATGAGCTAACAGGAGAGGTAACCCTCTCTGAGGGAAGATATAGAATAAGATCTCTGGTCATCACTCTGAGGGCAAGGTGGTTCATCATTTTAAGCAATTCTCCACAAGAGAATTCTAAAATTCAGAAAGCTACTGGTCAGTGGTCTAGGGCCCATATGGCATTTTTTTTTTTGTCGGTATTGGAGCTTTGTTGATAGAATCATCGCTTCAGTATGTTAATTAAATTATGTTTTTAATGTAAATTTGGCATATTTTATTGATAAGAACTACATAACAAACAGTAAAATGCTATTGCAACATCTAAAAGCGTGTTCTGTCACACTGCTAACCTGTCAGCACCTTTACAAAGCAGCAGCAACTTTCCTTCCTCATCTCTTACAATTACAGACATCCGCTTTCTGGAGCTGCTAAACTCAATGATGTTCAAAAGCTGATAACATCTGCAGAAATGAGGAAAACTAATAAGCTGGCATACTTGAGCAAAATGATATAATAAACACTAACAGCAGAAAAAATGAGAAAAAGATTCAAATGTTGAGTTGTTAACAGCCAAAAATAGAAAAAAAAATGGCTTGTCAATGAGTAATGCTCACGCCAGTCCTTAATATTGTACCTCATATTCAAATCATCTGTTTTTAGATGGACATGTTGCAAATATGTTGAACAGAACTATATAAGCAGACTTAGCCCTTTCTAACTGAAAAATATGCAAGTCCTGAAAAAAATATGCAAGGATAAGAATAAGAAACAACCTTTCAACTTTCCTGCCAGATAATGGATCTAACTCATTAAGTGAGATACTTGTTTGTGTCCTTTCATAAAATTCAAATCCAAGTTCTCTTGCTGCAATCACAAATGCTGCCTCATCAGGTGATTCAGCTTCATAAGTTATTCTCCCAGTTTCTACATCAATTTCAGGTATTGCAGTGTGGCAGATAGCCAGTAATCTTAGAAACCTCTGGATTACATCAGCACGAGGTTCGCTTACCCAGCGACCAGCAGTAATTCTTTCATCTGCAAAATTGAAACCTTTTATGGATGATTTTTGTTCAGTTTTCTCCTGAACAATGACCTCTTCTTCTATCTCCTCTTGAGGTAAAGGTGACCCCTTTCTCTTAGCCATAGCTCTCTCAACTTCAGTCACACCGCGGCCATAGGATGTCCCAGCCACAGAACACTTAATAAACTCCATTGAGTTGCAAGTCAATGTTCCTGTTTTATCAGAAAGTACAGTGTCAACTTGGCCAAGTTCTTCATTCAAATTTGATGTCCTTGCTCGTGCTGGCTTATCAGTTTCTTCATAGTACATTTGCCGATCTTGGTTGATGAAAATGCTTTGAAGAACTTTGACAATTTCAATTGACACATACAAGGAAATGGGAATCAAATAGCTATACAACATGAGTGCAGTCAAAAAATGCAAAACAGCAGCTGCTGGTGCTCTTTTTGGGTCATAATAAAGTGTAGTATCATCTGGTCTGAGATACCATCTTTTCATCCTCCCATCTTCAAGATCTTCCTTTGTTGCAATCCCAAAGAAGATTGACCCAATAAAAGACATTATGACCAACATAAAAAACAAGAAGTAGACAATCTTATCTGTCCTTCTCTCAATTTTGCTTCTCTTGGAAGGCGGTTCTGTTGAATTCTGCATAACCTTTGTGTCATGACCTGTAAAAATAACTACTCCATAAATATAATCAGTGTTTCGTAACTTTGAGTCTCTAAGCAGAAGCTGCTGAGGTGAAAGAGGGTGCCGCTGCTCTCCAAGCTCCAAACTGCCTATGAAGGAGTACAAATTTGCATTTGGATCTTCACATCTTATTAAAGCCTTGAAATCTTGAAAACTAGAGTCATCATGAAGATGTGAAGTTGCATCTAGTGCTTGTTTTATTTTCAAATTGGTTTCCCCATCAAGATTCATGGTCTCAACATAGCAAATTGCTTCCTCATAACTTGATGAAAGTAAGATAAGATCAGCAGGGAAAAACTCATCCTTTTCCACCTTTACAATGTCTCCAACTTTCAAATCCATCCATTTACTATGATGAAAAACACCATCCCTTCGATGCACTTTTATGCTGCAATTATTCACTTCAATATCCTGATAAAATTTTAAGAGACTAGATTACCATCCAGACTTCCAGTGTAAGATTAATCAAATAACAGTGAGCATATGAATATTGCAATTTAAAAAGAAAACAGATAAAGAGGTCTAAAACCAACCATGAACCCTCAGGTGAATAAAGAAAATAGCTAATAGTAAGACACTGAAAATAAAACATCATGCAAAGCCTTAAAAAGATTCGATTTCAGTCTAAATGAAATGTCACCCGTATCGACCATGGAAAATGTTGAACAAACTAATTGTGAAACGGATTGGCAATGTTACAACAGATTGCATTCAAATACAATCTATCTTTCCAGCATTAAAATGCACAAGTAAAAAAAAAAAAGGAAACAACCAAACTCTTCATTGTAGATTAAGCACCACCAAGAATCACCGAAAATTTGTGAAACCTCCTCACCTTTGTTCAGATTTCTGTTAAATAATTATACCTCAAATTTGAACCAGACAACTATCTTAAAAACATTTTTATGCATAAAATATATATATATAACAACATGACCAAAAATTTGAATTTAATTTAAAATTAGTAGCATGAAGAAACCTGCCTGTCTTTTTCTTCTCCAATCTTCAAGCGCCTCTTTCCCCATGGTGGCTCCAATAACAACAACAAGAGGAACAACATTACTGACTGCTGAATAAGGCGATAACGGAGTGAAAGACAATATGGCACACACAAGGAAATAAAAATTGGCTACTCTCCTGAATTGCTCAAACAATGACTTAGGGAAAAATGTCGCAAGAGTATACTTGGTAGTTCTAACATAGTTACTGCCATAATTGAGCACACCAGCCTCAAAGCATTCAGGGTCATTGCAATAGATTACCCTTGAGAAGCCAGGCCCTCCTATCAGTGAATGGTCCCCTTTGAAAGATGCCTTCCCACATGAGAAGGCATGAATTCTGCTAAACCGTTGCTTCTTTCTTCTATCTCCAGCCATTATATGCAATTAACTGCTATTTTTCCAAATTAATCAACAAGATAAAACTACAAACTGGAATCAATTTACTTGTCAAAGGGTAGCTTTGAATTTGAAGAAAATTTCGACATCCAATTAGTTACAGAGCTAGATTCCAAGATAGTAGCTAGACAGAAACAAATCCCTGACAATCAACAGCAAAACAATATTCTTTTAGAATTGATGATGATAATAACAATAATAATATATAGATAAAAGGAAAGGTAGCAAATTCCAACAAGCACAAACTAGATACTAACCAAACATAGTATAAATTCTGAAAAGAAATACTAGACATGAAGTATTGGATTGAAGTATACAGCATAAATTCTTTTATCTGGAAAAATAAAACAAAAAAAAAAAAAGAAAAACACAAAACCAAAAGAAAGACCCTTTTAAATCAAAAGGCACTAAATAAAAAAGAGGAGCAAAAATATTCCTGGTCACATATTCAGATCCCCTGGAACAAGACAAAAAAGAAAAAAAAAACAAAAATCTACGGAAAAATGTTTTTTTTTTCTACGGAACTTCGTGTTTGTAAGCTAAGAACCAAGCGTTCCATGTCCTACTTTGACTAATAGCTGCAAAACACGAACAAAAAAATAAACTTGAAAACGTGCATTGGAGTTTCTCACCTAAAAATTACATAATAACAAAACTCAACCCACTTCATCAACTAAGAAGAAGAACTTGAAATTTTTAGCTTAATCAAATAAATTAGAAAGTTCAACAGCTATTAATCAACTGCTGAAAAAAGGGTATCAAGAAGATTAAGGAAATGGAACAGCTAAGCAAAAAAAAAAAACAGAGAGAGAGATAAAATTGAAGTGGAAAACAAGGGTTCTAGAAGGTCAAAAGAAAAAAAAAAACCCAAAAAATAGCCGTAAAAAGAGAAATAAAACTTAGAGTCATGGAAACAGCAGAATTCTTGAATTACAGGCAAAGTGCATGTTGTGGGTGAACTAAGATTTTGTTTCTTTATTCTATTATTATTGTTAAATCTTGGTATATGCTCTGTAAAGCTTCACATGATCTAAAGAAGGTGAAGTAACAAGATTGTAGGCGATCTTGGTGGTTAATGGGAGTACGTAAGCCAATACGCCAATGCAGTTTCTAATTATTCAATGAACACATATATATTATATATTATATGAACAAAATTAACAGAGAAAGATGAAGGGAGAGAGAGAGAGAGAGAGATCAGAGATTGAAGACAAGGCCAAAACAAATAACAAGATTTTGAAAGACAGTTGAGGCTGAGACTGAGAGAGAGGGTTTAATAATTAATTAATTAATTAATGAAAAAAATATAAAAAATGTTTTGTAAATAAAAGAATATTTAGGCAGAGCAGACACCAGATTTGGTAAGGATGAGGCAGCGCAGCTTGTTTGAAGGGTTAAACAAAGACCAATCATATTTTTCTAGAGTAAAAATTCAATTCAAGTGGCCAACCTTCTCATTTTCATTTTCATTTTTATTTGATTAAGATTGATACTCTCTCATGTCGATAAATAATAAATCTATTAAAAATTTGTTGTTATGAATTTTTAATATTTAACATTTGAAATATGTTTTAAAAAATAATTAATAATTTGAAATTATAATAAAAATGCTGTATTTAATCTTTGATTGCGGGGGGTATTGCCAACTAGAATGAGTGAGTCGACCCTATAAATTATGATTTAGTTATATTATAAATATGTTCAAAGCAGTTGAAAATTCCATTGAAATTTAATTAAAATAAATTAATATATTATGCAAAATGTATGGATATTATTCTAATAAATTATAAAATTGAAGATAGATATTTAAAAAGGAAATCTTACTCATCAAATAATATAACATCTCTCTTTTTATTTATCAAGACTATCAATAATATTTTCGAGTAAAAGTTACACACTACTTGATGAAATTGAAAATTGAATAATATAAAATATTATATTTCTTGAATTATAAAAAATAATTTTAATTAATAAAAATATTATTAAATGGTACCTAAATCATCTTTTCCCATTAATTTTAATTTTAATTTTAATTTTTATTATTAATTAATAAAAAATAATTTTAATAAATATTATTAAACACCGTATAGCTTTCCTTTTCACATGTATAAGAGTGTTTTTCCTGTACATTACCCTGCATTGTTTTTTTTTTTTTTTAAATTTACAGTTTACAGTGTCAATGTCAAAAATTAAATTTTATTGAATAAAAAAATAACGAATATTTTTATTTAATTAAACTTACACTGAGACTAAGTGAAAAAAAAATCCTTAAACAAACATTCAATATAATAGTAACTGGAAAATTATCATAATTTTAGGATTATTTCATATATTTTTCCGTTCATTAATTAAATATAATGATTTTTTTTTATTCAATGATATAAGATTCAATTTTTATCTTAATTATGTCAACTACATTAAGCATTTTCGTTCGAGAAAAAAAAAAAGATCACTGTGAATTAAAAAGTGAATCAAAACCACAACACTTGTAATAATACTTGTAATTGATATTGTTTAATAAATAAAAAAATAAAAAATATACAAATAAATGAAAGTTAGAAGAAAAAAAAATACTAAAGTATAATTTGGTGGTTAAAAATATATATTACTTCCGTTTAAATTTTAAATCTAGACATTCAAGAATGAAGCCAGAACTAAATATTAGGAGTGGTCAACCGGTTAAGATAAATAGCCATGACAATTTTTTAAATAAAAATTATAAATTTAATATTTTTAATAATTATTGCTAAAATAAATTTAAATAAATAAATTAACAAAAAGATTAAATTTTATTATTTTTTTATCGTGACTTAGAGTTAATTTTTTCTTTAAATAATTACTAATAATAATTGATAAATAATTAATAATGAGTGATCATAATTCATAAAATAATAATAAATATATTTTTTTATTTTAATAATTTTAAGCAAATACAAATTAAAATTTGACATATCTCTTATCAATAATTAAATTAAAAAAATAAAATAAAAATATAATTAATTTTAAATCTAAATTTTAAAAATTATAGATAATATTTTTTTTAAAAAAATTATAAATAATAATATCTCACTTTAAATAATTGAGAGCTAAAAAGAATAATTTTACACAATTAAAAAAATAGAAAAAAAAATCTTAAGTAAAGAAAAGTAAATTGACAAAAAAATCAAAGAAAAAAAAAAAACAAAACAAAAAAAAAACTTACATATACTGTATTATTATGGTCTCAAGTCTTAAATTTAATAGAGTCATCGATAAACATACAGAATAATAATAGAGTTCAAAAAATAAAAATGATAAATTTATCTTACGAATTTTTTTTTATAAAGTAAAAATTTAATTGTAGGCTAATATATATTTAATTTTAGATCAAACAAATATAATTGAGTTAAGATTTTAAACTTCAACCAAATTATATAGAAGGAGTTATTTTATTGGAGGGGTTTATTTTATATATATATATATAAGAAACTGGGAGGGGCCACCATCAGCCTAGCTACGTCTCTGTATGCGTTCCTCTTTACACATGTAATTTATATATTAAAAAAAAAAAGAGAAGAAGAAGGGTTGGTGAGTTGCAAGTTACAAATAGGAAAGAGGCGACTTTGCTAAGGAATAGTTTTGTAGCATATCACATGAATTCTTTTATACTCAGCCAAAAGTCATACCAAATAGCAATTTACACATACTTCATTTATATTATTTTCCATTTTAATTTAATGAATTTACCATTTTATATTCAAATTATCTAAATCAATCATAGCATGTAAGTTGCATAATAAAAATAATTATTTATTTCTTTTTCTTGATAAATCTCATCAGATTATAAATTTTTATGAATGAAATTGAAAAAAGTATATATGATTAAATAAAATAATATATTTTACAAAAATAATTTAGTTCCAATATTTTTTTTTGTGTGTGTATATATATATTATATATAATTCTCCATCAAACTTAAAATTAGTCATAATTTATCAGTTGCCAAAGGCTTAAGAATCATTATATTTTTGCAACAATGCATTTTTGTCCAATTTTGACTTTGGCGGCCTAACACATTATTATTTAACATATAATTAGCATCTCAAATTCAAATTTTAAAAAATATGCATTAGTCAATTTATCTTAAATTGGTGATATAACAAAAAATTAATTTTTTCCCCAATGTATAAGTTAAATAAATTCGCTTCGAATTATAAGCAATACCCTTTTGTTCAAAAATAAAAGTACTTATATATATATATCAATCAATGAATTAAATTTACTTATCATTTAATTATTTTTGAGCCAAAAATTATTTCTCAAAATAAAAATTTTAAATTTTAAATTTTTTCACTTAATATAACATCATTTTGTTTGCAATTATTTATAATTACCATTAGTTAAAAAATTATAATTAATTTATAAATTTTTAGCACCAAGTATTAACATAAATATCATACTATAATATGTTATGTTAAGTAGGACAGAGCAAAATTTCTGAACTAGATTAAATCGATCAGGTTAAATCGAATTCAGTAAATTTATAACATAATTTAGGTCGGTTCGGTTTTAAAAATAAAAGAAATTTTAGGTTTTTTTTATCGGTTGGATTAGAATGATTTTTTTATTTAAACTCGAATCCCACCGAATCTGTTATATTTTTATATAAATATTTATTTTTTATTCATTTTATCACCTAGCCTGATCCAACAATATCAAAATTAATTCAAATATAAAACTTTAATATTAAAAGCTAATCCGTTCAAATTCGATCAAACTTGAAATCAACTCAGATTAATCTAAAATTTAATAAATTTGGACGGTTTCTAATTTAATATTTTTATATTTTGATCGAATTCGATTGAGTCAAAATATATCCTTATTCCCACTGAGCCCAACCCGTGATCACCCCACTTTGCTAAGTGATAGTAATAGATATACATAAGCGGGTCACTAATTTAATGAGTCTAACACTATTATAATTTGAATATATATGTATATATATATATATATATAACGTTAAAAATCAATATATATTAATAATAAGAAGAAGAAGAACAAAATTAAACATCATATAATGAATTTTATATTGCAATCAAAATTTAAAAATATATGATTAAGTATGAATAAGATAATAAGTTTACTCTTGCAAAATAATTATTTTTTTTTAATTTTAGTCAATTAATTAGTTGGTATTTCAATCAAATTAAAACTAGTATTCAACTTTAATGTCCAAGATTAGGCATGGTAGGAAGACTTGGGTGAGTTTTGGTCCATTCACCAAGCACATGTCATTATTTATGTCAATATAAGAATAATTAAGCCACACAAATAATAATATATAGTAATTATTTTTTTTATGGTCAACAGATATCGTGTAAAACACAATCATTAAACATTTTGTGAGCAACATTAATTTTTTGGGTATTGTTATAATATTAAGACTTAATTATATGTCTTAAATATATTAATAAAAATATATCAAAACAAAAAATTAAATTTACCTTTTGTTCTCAATATAAAATAGTAGGAGCTAAAAGGGAAGACGGTTAGCATTTCAAAACACATCAATTAAGCATAATAAAATATAATATAATAATAAATAAATACACAATATAAATACATATACAGTATACATAATAAATTTAAATTTAATTTTCTTCTTGTGTTTAAGAATAATTTAGTGTAGTATTTAAATTTGTGTTTTTTTAAGTTCATTTAAAAGAGGAAAATAAAAAATCGTATTTTTCATAACTTGTATTCGTATTTGCAAATTTAATAAGCATAGAGCGTTGTTACTTTGATGAGGCAAAGATAGAGAATGATTACCTTTTCTATTTTATATTTTCACAAGAACAAGTAATTTTCCAAAAACTTACATCATTCTCCTGTTATTTTTCCTTTCAAAATTGCTTGAATTTGAGAAATAGTTTTAATAGTTTATTTTTTAATTAATTATTTTGCTATAGTTTATCACCCACCTCCAAAAGAGGCAATCTATCTATCTTAAAAAAATTTAGAATTAAGTCGTAGTCAAAAGTCAACCTTAAAAAAAATTGCATAAAGTAGAAACATGTTTCATGTACCATTCCCTCAATTATACTAAAAAATTTATCTTCATCTTATATTATATATTATATATATTGTTTATATCATAGTTAAAATATATATAGAATGTTACGGAGATAAAATAATAAAAGATAAAAAAAATTATTAACCTCAAATTACGATAAATAAAATTTAGATTCTCCTCCTTAAAATATTTTTAAAAAATTAAATCGCTAACCTTAATAAGCATATAATAATACAATACTTTATATCATAAAAAAAAATGATATTCAATATCACAAGAGCAGTACTAATTTGTTTAATTTATAATTTAACTATACATGAAAGAAAATTGTTATAGAGTGTTTTTTTTTTAAGAAATGTTTTTGGATTTTTATGGTAAAATATTGAAAGCTAAAAATTAATATGGAATCATAGAGATTTTAATTTATTGGAATCTGTTTTGTTGGTAAAGTTCATGTCAATTTTTTTATAAACATCAAAGTTGATTATTTTATTTTTTCTCAAAAAAAAGTTGATTATCTTATAATGTGTTTAGTAAATTACTGAAAAAAATTAATTACTGAGAATGTATTTTATAGATGTATATTACATGAATTGTATTTTACTTAAAAATATTATATTACTGCTTTTAGAAAATACAATAAAATATTAAAAAATAAAATAAAAAATATTAACTTATTTAGTTACAATCCAGTTTTACAGAGAAAGTTTAGGTAATACCTAAATTATCCTTATAACATATCTTTCTTATTTTATTATATTTTAAATTAAGGATATGATCATCTTATAATATATAGATCTTTAAATTTACTTTTTCAGTAAAATATTTTTTTTATTTCTTTGAGTAAAATATTTTATTAACTGATTGGTAAATTTTAGTAGCCTAATATTTTATTTTATTTATATTATTTATAAATAAATAAAATATTATTAGTTAATATAGATTATTTAGTCAACTTTTTCATAAAAATAATACAATCAAATGTACTATTAATTAAGATATTTAATCACTATAATTGCCTAATTATTTTGCTAAAATCCTAAATGATCTTCTCTATCTTGTCCTTGTTTGGTACTTCACCTAATATCGGCAATTTCTATGCTAAAATACCGAATCACAAATATGGTAGAACTATCCATGGGTTATTTTTCACTAATCAATATTTTAGAATCACTATTGAGATTGATTAAGGATAAAATAAAAGATTTATATGAGAATGAAAGAGATATTCTATCTTCATTTTTCCAAAATTAAAAAATATATATATATACAAGTTATATTATTTATTTTTAAAACATTTTTATATTAATTTATTATATATCCCGTGATGTGATGTTAAATTAGAGAATTATTAAATACACTTTAAATAAAATTTATATTAAATTGAAATATTTGTTTGAACAAGTAATGCATGTAACATGAGCAAGGAGTCCACCGACACATTGGAGGGCAGATGCATAAATCAAAGGTGAAGATGGATGGTCACAACTACCCAATTGCGGGACACTATCTTTAAGCCACCAATTGATTTTGCCCCAATATTAAGGTGGCCAAAAGCTTCTTTATTGAGAGAGAGAGAGAGAGAGAGAGAGAGAGAGAGAGAGAGAGAGAGAGAGAGAGAGAGAGAGAAGAAGAAGAAGAAGAAGAAGAAGACCTTATTATACCTAATATTATGGAATTTCACAATTATAGAATAATGTATTTTCTGATAAACATGCATTTTTATTAATTATATACGAAGAAGTGAATATTTAAAATTTGAACTCGAAATCTAAATGAAATTAATATATATTTTTGGCCATCAAACTATATATATTTTAGTTATTTATTTTTTGATATTTTAAATATAAATTTAAAAATAGATATTTTTAAAATTAAAAATCAAAAAATAAAAAATAAAAATTAAATAATTAATAAAAATTAAATAATTTTTTAAAATAATATTATTTTTAAAAATATTTCACTTATTAAAATATTTTTATTTTTATAGAAAGGGATATAGAAACAAATAAGTATTAAATTCGACTCATGTCATGTTTCATTATATATAAACAATAATTGATTATTATTTAATAGTGAAAAAATATATTATTAAATTTCTATCAAATTAATCGATATTACATATGATGTCTAGGGGCACCAATTATAAAACTTGGTGTGATAAAAATATACTCATCAACTCTACACTTAATTATATTAATTTTCCATTAATAATATTATGCTACTTTCCTTTTTTTATTTCATAAACTCTTAAGATCTATATGTATGTTTCTGCTTAATTATAATTTTTCCATTAATTATATTATCACGTTATATTCTTTCCCACAAAACGGTGTGCACATATATATATATATATATATTGTTATCTTTATAGTTATTTATTAATTACAAATTTATCAATTAACAATATTATCATCAGATATTTTTTTTACTTAATTTTTTTTATCACATATATATTTATTAACTATTTATTAAAAGTATCAGACAATAATAATAAAATATTTTAAATGGAATATATAATCACATAAACTACTAATTGTTATTATTATTATAAATAATCTTATAATGTAATTATAGTTTTCTAATACAATCTTTTTAAATAGGTTCAAAAATATTACTTTAAAAATATCATCAATTAATTGCTATGTTTTTTTAATATATCATTGGAGAGGATGAAATCGATCTTGAGTTTATTTAAAAAAATATATATTTATCGCTAAATTATATTTTAGCAAGTAATTATTATACTATTTAAAATGTTCTTTTAATAATGTTAGAAGTATAAAATAAATGATGTTTGTGAATAACAAACATTATTGTCTATTAAAATAACCAAAGTATTATTATGAACATAGATGATACAAAATTAAAGATAAATTTTTATTTTACTTTGTTATTATGGGTTTTATCTTAGTAGCAAAATTACTCTATTTATTTAATGTGCAATCATATTTTAAAATTATCAACTTATTTTTCACAAATATGATACTATATTTTATTAATTACAAAAATTATTCCTAAAAAAAAAATCACACAGGATATATAAATAATATGATCTATTCAGTAAAAAGTAATAAAATAATATTATATAATTTACAGTTAATCTTTTCCTATTTAAATATAAAGAAAGGGAATCATTACATAATTCATAATGACGTCTGTTACTAACAAAAAGTTCTATTAATGAAAACCATTAATGAAAAAATTACATGATAAATAAATCGGAAAATAAAGATGAATATGCAATTAGCTACCTCAAACTAAAAAATATTTTAATAATTTTTCTCATAAATTTTACTTTTCATAAGAAAAAAATAAATTATATCACTTGACATAATCTATTCTGCAATTTAAAAGTGAAACAAGAAATATTTACCATAATAAAATATTAAATATATTATTTATTTTTACTATAGTAAAAAATTAAATATACCATTCATATTTTATTTATATTATAATTAAATATTAAATATATTCTTCATTTTTTATTTTTATTATAATAAAATATTAAATATATATTTTATATTTTATTTATGTTATAATAAAATATTAAAAATATCCTTTATAACAAAATAAAATAATAATAAAAATGTTCAAGTAATGTTAATATAGAACTGTTATGAATAATTAAAAATAATGGGTGTATGTCTCTGAAGAGCAAATAGTAGCAGCTGGGAGTTGACTGAGTTAACTATGTAACTTATTCTAGAAGCTAATTAGTTAGAACAGCTGTAACACTTTTTTGATGAGAGCTGGACAAGTTAGTTAGATCGTTTTTTCGCAGGTAGTAGTTCCTGTATATAGAAAACATTTTTTGATTAATTCAGCAGTAGTGTATCCAGAACTGTGTTTCGTCTTCTTCTTCTTCTTCTTCATCAATACTATTGAAGTTTTCACATACTACTTGTTCTTTCCATTACTTTGCTATTTTTTCATGGCATCATAGCAAATAAGATCCATGATTTTTTGTTCTTAATGATTTTTTTTTCGATTAACCAAAACAAGATTGTTATCTGAAGATTGGAATGGCGAATGTTCAAGAAACTGAAGCTACACAGGCTAATGAACAACGGAGCTTGAAGAACAATCATTTATATTTGCATCCATCAGATTCTCCTGGTATGCAATTAGTTTCTAGTCATTTTAATGGTCAGAATTACATGTTTGGAGTAGATCTATTAAGATTGCCTTGAAAGCGAAAAACAAATTGGGATTTATTGACGGTACAGTTGCTAAGCCTGATGAGAAAACATATTTGTTTGAAGAGTGGAGTAACACGGACTCAATGGTAATATCATGGATTCTGAATGCAATTGCGAAAGAAATAGTTGAGTCTTTTATGTAAACTAAGTCATCCAAGGATTTATGGGATGAAATACAACAGAGGTATTGCTTCAATTAGTCAAGATAATGATTCACTGGTTGTTTACTTTAATAAACTCAAAAAACTGTGGGATGAACTTGATTGTTTAGAACCAGTACCAGTGTGTTCGTGCAATTGTACTTGTGGAGCTGTAAATTGTCAAGAGAAGTTAGCAATGTCAAATAGGATTATGCAGTTCTTGACGGGACTAAACGATTCCTATGATCATATTAAAATCAAGTGCTCATAATGAATCCTCTTCCTAATTTGAATAAAGTGTATGGAATTGTTGGAAGAGTAGAGAGACAGAGGCAAGTACAAGTCACTTTTGGGGATAATCTAGAAGGAAGTACAATGTTAGTCAGGAATGTAAATCAGCCTAGAATTTATGGCAATTATAGCAATTCTAGGTATCAGGGAAGGAAAAATGATAGAGTCTGCACCTACTGTAATTTTTGAGGACAGACTATTGAGAATTGTTTCAAGAAGAATGGATATCCAGAGTGGTATGAGCAGAATTATAAAGTAGGAGCTAATGTGCCAGGCAATAATCAGAATCGTCCTTATGTACATCTAGCAGAAACACCTGTTGATGAAATTCCCGTTGAGATTCAAAGTACACGGAAATTTGATATGAACTTTGTCAGAAATTATACAGAAAGAGTTTCATAAATTGATTAATAACAAGGTTGTGATTCAAGAAGATGTGCAACTTGCTAATTTAGCTCATTTTGGAGATTTTGCTCAGCATGTTCATACAGTTCACTTTGCAGACTTTGCTGGTAATGTTTCTCATTTTGCCTTGAGATTTCTTGATTGTGTGTTGCCTGGTTTTTGGATTATAGATACAGATGCTTCGAGTCATATGTGTGCTGATATACATGCTTTTGTTGATAAACACTCACTTGACAAACCAAACAAAGTTTGCTTACCTGATGATACTATTAAACTTGCTACCCTTATTGGCCAAATAAATCTTCATCCTAAACTCATATTAAATGATGTTCTGTATACTCCAACCTTCAAGTATAAGTCAGTAAAGCTTCAGACACAGGAAATATAATTTTCATATTTCATCCCACACACTGTGTTTTGTAGGACTAGAGGAGTAAAGAGGTAATTGCAGTTGGCAAAGCTATCAAAGGCCTTTATTTACTTGATCAAACCTCTTTTCAGAATAAAACCATTGAATTCTTTTGTAAACTAAAACCTTTGAATCCTGTTCTTACCTTACTAAATAGGAAATCTTCTTCTGCTTGTAATAATGTCTCTACTGAGATGAATGTTGACTCTACATATAATTCTCTTTGGCATATGAGGTTAGGTCATCCTTCCTCAAAAGCCATTGCTCATGTACCTGTTGATGTTACTAATAAAGATAAAGTTTGTTCAGTTTGTCCTTGGCTAAATAAACTAGGTTGTCTTTTCCAAGTAGTTCTATTAAGACTAATGGAGCTTTTGAGCTATTGTATGTTGATGTATGAGGACCTTATAAAGTTTGTTCTAATTCTGGAGCAAGATATTTTTTAATAATTGTGGATGATTGGGCAAGATTAAACATTTGATGAATTCAGAGAACATTGTTATTAATCACGTCCATCGTGAGGGCAACCAGGCAGCCAATTTCTTAGCGAGATATAGCCGTTTATTTTCCATTTGCTGTAATTTTCAGAATTTTGTCAATATGCCTTCCATTCTCAAAGACATTGTAATTTCTGACTCTTCCGGGATTCCTTATTTACGTTATAAATAAAAATATCTGGCGGCCTTAGTCGTTTTCCAAAAAAAAAAGTCACAAGTTGTTCATATACTAAAGTTTTTTTTTAAAATGATACAAAATAGTTTTAATGCAACTGTCAAAAATGTGAGAACTGATAATGGCAGTGAATTTCTTAGTTTGAAGTGTAGAAAAGTGTTTGAAGAGTTAGGAATTATACACCAAAGATCTTGCACTTATACACCTCAACAAAATAGGGTGTTAGAGCGCAAACATAGGCATTTGATTCAAATGGCAAGAGCATTATTATTTTAGTCTAAATTACTACTCAAATTTTGGGAAGATGCTGTACTCATAGCCACTTATCTCATCAACAAATTACCTTCTGAAATTTTATCTTGGAAATCTCCTCATGAACTTTTATTCTTGACACCACCCGATTACTCAAACTTAAAGGTCTTTGGTTCTCTTTGTTTTGCTACAACTGTATAACCTCACAGGCCAAAATTTAGTGCAAGAGCTTGCAGATGTGTTTTCATAAGCTATGCACAAGGTTTCAAAGCCTATAAGTTGTATGATTTGGATACTAATTCAATGTTAATTTCTAGGGATGTTGTGTTCCATGAAAACATATTTCCTTTCTCAACTACTCAATCAGATTTTTCCATTCCTTTACCAAATCCAAATACCTTTTTTGACTTTCCCACACCATTGCATACTATACATCCAACAACATTACCATTATCATCCATAGTATCATCATCACCTTTACCCTCATCATCAGTTAGTCAACTTCCAACCCTAAATACTCATTCTCCCAACCACTTACATATTTATACTATTAACTCTCAACAGTTACCAACCAATAGTCAATTACAACCTAATTCCACATCTGTTACTAACATCAACTAAGAATTCAACAACTCTCAACAACCCATAGACCCTAGACGTAGTACTAGACACAAAGCAAGACCAAATTGGCTTTAGAGTTATGTTTCTAATATTTCTCATTCTTCACCTCACACACCACTGCATTTCCTTTCACAAAACCTGTATGTTTCACTAATGCATACTTAGATTTCTCAGTTAATGTGTCTAAAATCCCAGAACCAACTTCTTACAATCAGGCAAAGCAATTTGTTCAGTGGGTGCAGGCTATGAATCAAGAATTGCAGGCCTTGGAGAATCAGACCTGGGATCTTATTGAGCTGCCAAAAGACAAGAAACCTATAGGATTTCATTTGGTATATTATGTGAAACTTAATCCCAGTGGAAATATTGAACAGTTTAAAGCAAGACTTGTAGCAAAAGGCTACAATCAAGTAGAAGAAGTTGATTATTTTGATAGTTTCAGTCCAGTTGCAAAGACTGTAACAGTTCGAATACTTCTTGCTCTTGCTGCTTCAAATTGTTGGCCAATTCATCAACTAGATGTTAATAATGCCTTCCTTCATGGCAATCTAGTTGAAGATGTTTACATGCTTCCACCTGAAGGATTTGATAAGGCTAGAGCTGGACAGGTTTGCTAAGAAGTCTCTATGTGGGCTCAAACAAGCTTCAAGACAATTGAATATAGGGCTTACACAGAAACTTCAGTTTTTTTGGTTTTACACAAAGCTCTCATGATAATTGTTTGTTTATTAAAAAGACCACTGCTTCTATGTTTATTTTACTAGTCTATGTAGGTGACATCCTAGTGATTAGCAATTCTGAGAAGGAGATTGCACTGGTGAAACAATTTTTGCATACTAAGTTTACTATTAAAGACATGGGCCAGCTAAATATTTTTTGGGTTTAGAGATATCAAGGTCTAAAGATGGGACTTTTGTAAACCAGAGAAAGTATACGTTGGATCTCATTAAAGAAGCTGGATTACTGGGTGCTAAACCAGCCAACACACCTATGGTTAAGGGTCTGAAACTTGTTGACAATGATGGGCCACCACTTGAGCATCTAGAGGAGTTTAGAAGACTAATTGGTCGGCTGTACCTCAACTTTACAAGACTAGATATCAATTATGCCACACAACAACTTAGCAAATTTGTTCAATGTCCAACTGTTTCTCATTGGCAAGCTGCACTGTATATTTTAAAGTATCTCAAAGGCTCACCTTCTAAAGGCTTGTTTTTTCCTACCAAAACTTCACCAAGTCTAGAGGCATACTGTGATGCAGATTGGGTAGCATGCAAGGATACAAGAAGATAATTGATTGGGTATTGTATATATCTTGGAAAAGCCTTGATTTCCTGGAAAGCAGAAAAAATGAACTACTATATCTAGGTCCTCAGCAGAGGCTGAGTATTGAAGCCTTGCCTCTACTACATGTGAGTTACAGTTGATAGCATGCAGTGGCGGAGTCAGCCCCTAGAGGGGGGCTAAAGGAGAAGAAGGGGGCTGAGGGTTGAAGCTGAGGGGGGTTGAAGCTGAGGGGGCTGAGGGTGAAAGCTTCAAGTCTTCAAAATACATGTCCGGCGGCCGGCAGGGGTCGTCAGCCTCCACCCGACTTCACTGGCTCCGCCATTGATAGCATGTGTTGCAGGATCTTCAAGTGCAGGTTCCTCTTACTGTTATAATTTGGTGTGACAATCAAACTGCCATACATATTACAAATAACCGTGTTTTCCATGAGCGTATAAAATATCTTGAAATTGATTGTCATCTAGCTCGAGACAAATATAAACAAGGATTTATTAATTCTCTGCATATTGCTTCATCTAATCAACCTGTTGATTTGTTTGCTAAGTCACTGTTAGCACCACAATTTCATCTCTTGTTGTCCGAGTTGGGTCTTTTTGATCCTCACAAGCCTCCAACTTGAGGGGGGATGAAGTGTCCTCCAACTTGAGGGGGGATGAAGAGTAAGTAGTAGCAGCTGGGAGTTGACTGAGCTAACTATTTGTCAAAGAAGTAGGCACCAACCATTTTTTGTCAAAAATGGAGGTGCCTAATTAAGGGGATTGTCAAAAATGGAGGTGCCTAATTTAGGACATTGTCAAAAGTGGAGGTGCCTAAATTTGGGGAATTGTTAAAGTAAAAAATGGAGGTGCCTAATTTATTGACTAATTTCACCAACCCATGTTTTTGAAGCCTATATAAACCCATCCACTTCATTTGGAAGATACAACTTAAAATTGAAGAAGTAAAGAGAAGAGAGTGTCTTTGAGAGAATTTTGTGAGGAAAAATTCTTGTTCATAATTGAGTGAGGGTTGTGAGTGTTTGTAAACACATTATATTTTCTCCTTAATAGAAGTCTGCAGCAGCTCCGGAGACGTAGGCATAATTGGCCGAACTCCGTTATCAAATTCTGTGTTAATATTCCGCATTTATTTTCGCTCTCCTACTAATCTGGTTTAAGGGAATAGAGTGGTAATCACCTCAATTTCCCAACAACTGGTATCAGAGCTTTGGGTGATAAATTCTGTCAATTTTTTTGCAAGATTACTATTCACGTGAATAGTGAATTTTGTGAATAGTGAAATTTTGTCGGCCATTCTGATTTGTCGACAAAGGTGTCCTAGTACACAGTGGTTTGCAGAAACAGTCAGAAACGATCCAAAGGAGTCCAGATTCGAGTAGGAGCGATGGCTGCAGATGAAGGAAAAGTGAGAATTGAAAAGTTCGACGGTACGGACTTTGGCTTCTGGAAGATGCAGATTGAAGATTATCTGTACCAGAAAAAGTTATATCAACCTCTCTCAGGAATAAAGCCAGAAGGCATGAAAGATTAAGAATGGAATCTTCTCGACAGACAAGCCCTTGGAGTTATTCGATTGACATTATCACGAAATGTTGCTTTCAACATCGCCAAAGAAAAGACCACAGCAGGTCTAATGGCAGCTCTCTCCAACATGTATGAAAAGCCATCAGCTTCAAACAAAGTTCATTTGATGAAGCAGTTATTCAATTTGCAAATGGCAGAAGGGGCATCAGTAGCCCAACATCTGAATGAATTCAACACAATCACAACCCAGTTGAGTTCAGTAGAAATTGAATTTGATGCTGAAATTCGGGCTTTAATTCTCTTATCATCTCTACCAGATAGTTGGAATGCTACCGTTACAGCGGTCAGCAGCTCATCGGGAAAAACCAAATTAAAATTCGATGATGTTCGGGATCTGGTGTTGAGTGAAGAAATTCGACGAAGAGAATTGGGTGAAGCATCTACCTCTTCAGCTTTACACACAGAATCTAGAGGGAGAACTTTAGAAAAAAGTTCAAATCGTGGCAGATCAAAATCTAGAAGAGACAAATCTAGATTGGGGAAAAAAAGATTTCAAGTGTTATAACTGCGGCAAGAAGGGTCATTTTAAGAAAGATTGCCGAGCGCCAAAGAAAGATAGCGGTTCACAGGGATCTGCAAATGTGACCGAGGAAGCAGGTGATGCCATGATTCTAAGTGTCAACAGTCTAATTGAATCATGGATTTTAGATTCTGGGGCATCTTTTCACGCCACTCCATGCCAAGAAATCATGGACAACTATGTCAGTGGTGATTTCGGGAAGGTTCATCTAGCTGATGATGAAACCTTAAAGATCGTAGGAAAAGGGGATGTCCGATTAAAGTTGTCAAACGGGAATACCTGGAAGCTGCAAGGAGTAAGACATATTCCTGGTCTTAAAAAGAATTTGCTCTCTGTAGGACAACTTGATGAAGATGGTTATGGTACAACCTTTAAAAGCGGTGAATGGAAGATTACCAAAGGAGCACTTGTCATTGCTCGTGGTAAGAAAACTGGCACTCTCTATGAAACCTCAAACTTAGAGAATGTTATTTCAGTAGCAGATGCAGATGAAAAATCAAACCTATGGCACCAAAGGCTTGGTCATATGAGCGAGAAAGGGATGAAGATGCTTTTGTCAAAAGGAAAGTTGTCGGAACTGAAAAGTATCAATGTCGGCCTATGTGAAGATTGTATCTTTGGAAAACAAAAGAAGGTCAGTTTTTCAAAGATTGGCAAGACACCCAAAGCAGAAAAATTAGAGTTGGTCCATAACGATGTATGGGGACCGTCTCCAATTCCATCTCTTGTAGGCTCATTGTATTACGTCACATTCATTGACGATTCAACAAGAAAGGTATGGGTGTATTTTCTGAAGAAGAAATCAGAAGTCTTTGATACATTCAGAAAATGGAAGGCCATGGTAGAAAATGAAACTGGTTTGAAATTCAAACGATTGAGGTCTGACAATGGAGGAGAGTACAGAGATAGAAGATTCAGAGAATTTTGCGCAAACAGCGGAATCAAGATGGAGAAAACAGTTCCCATGACACCGCAACAGAATGGCATAGCTGAGCGCATGAACAGAACTCTGAATGAATGTGCCAGAAGCATGAGGATACATGCTGACTTGCCCAAGAATTTATGGGCTGAAGCTGTCAACACCGCTGCCTACCTAATCAACCGTGGGCCTTCAGTACCTCTGGATGGTGGAATACCAGAGGAAGCATGGAGCAAAAAAGAGGTAAACCTTTCACACTTAAGAGTGTTTGGTTGTATCTCTTACATACATATAGATTCTGCTGGAAGAAGTAAATTGGATGCCAAGTCAAACAAATGTGTCTTTGTTGGATATGGTGGTGATGAGTTTGGTTATCGGTTTTGGGATTATGAAAATCACAAGATCATTAGAAGCCGGGATGTCATATTCAATGAGAATGTGATGTACAAAGACAGATTAAATGCAGAATCAAATAGCTCCAAGATAGATGTTGAAAATAAGGAATTTGCTGAGTTCGAGGATATTTCTGGAAATGATGTTCAGAATAGTCCTGAAGTAGAGGAGCCAAGCACGCCGGAATTGAGGCGCTCCTCCAGAATTACAAGACCAATCCAACGTTACTCGCCTTCTTTGCATTACTTGTTGCTGACAGACAATGGTGAACCAAAGTGCTACGATGAAGCAATACAAGTAGAGGATTCAATCAAGTGGGAGTCTGCCATGAAAGATGAGATGGACTCACTCATGTCAAATCATACATGGGAATTAGCTGAACTACCACAAGGCAAGAAAGCACTCCACAACAAGTGGATTTATAGGATCAGAGAAGAGCATGATGGAAGTAAACGCTACAAAGCAAGATTGGTTGTAAAAGGTTTTCAACAAAAGGAAGGTATTGACTATACTGAAATTTTCTCTCCAGTCGTGAAGCTTACGACAATCAGACTGGTATTGAAAATTGTAGCCGCAGAAAATTACATCTTGAACAATTAGATGTAAAGACAACATTCCTTCATGGAGATTTGGAGGAAGAGATCTACATGAAGCAACCAGAAGGCTTCATTAAGGCAGACAAGAAAAATCTAGTGTGCAAGTTGAAGAAGAGTTTATATGGTCTGAAACAAGCTCCTAGACAGTGGTACAGAAAGTTTGATAGTTTTATGAGCAGCGGCGGTTTCACAAGATGCCAAGCAGATCATTGTTGCTACATCAAAAAGTTTGACAATAGCTTTATTATTTTATTGTTATACGTCGATGATATGCTCGTTGCAGGTTCAGACATGCAAGAGATTAAAAATTTAAAGCAGAAATTGTCAAAACAGTTTGCAATGAAAGATCTGGGTGCTGCAAAGCAGATTCTTGGAATGAGGATCAAGAGAGACATGAAGTCGGGGACTTTGATGTTATCACAGGCTGAGTACATAAACAAAGTACTAGCCAGATTCAACATGCAAGATGCTAAATCAGTGAGCACACCTTTAGGTGTTCATTTCAGACTCTCCAAAGAACAGTCACCGAAGACGGAGGAGGAACGTGCACACATGACGAAGGTGCCATATGCCTCAGCAATTGGGAGTTTGATGTATGCCATGGTTTGTACCAGACCAGATATTGCTCAAGCAGTGGGAGCTGTTAGCAGGTACATGAATAATCCAGGCAAGGCACACTGGGAAGCAGTCAAATGGATTCTCAGATATCTTCGAGGTACCACAGATAAGGCGCTTTGTTTTAAAAGTGGAGATACGACACTAGCAGGTTATGTGGATGCTGACTTAGCTGGAAATGTTGACGTTAGAAAGAGCACTACAGGGTATGTCTATACTCTAGGAGGTACCGCAGTGAGCTGGGTCTCTCAATTACAGAAGATAGTTGCTCTCTCCACAACTGAAGCAGAATATGTCGCTGTCACGGAAGCCAGCAAAGAAATGGTTTGGCTCCAAGGTTTCTTGGAGGAGTTGGGCAAGAAGCAAGAAAATAATGTTTTGTATTGTGACAGTCAGAGTGCCATACATCTAGCGAAGAATCCGTCTTTTCATGCCAGAACAAAGCACATACAGTTGCGGTATCACTTTATCAGGTCACTTCTGGAAGATGGGATTTTGAAACTTGAGAAGATTAGTGGAACTCAAAATCCGGCAGACATGTTGACGAAGACGGTGACTATTGATAAACTGAAGTTGTGCTCAGCTTCAGTTGGCCTACACTAGTATCAAGGTCGTAGAAGAGCTGTTGCATTGATCAAGGTGTGAAGACAGATTGAAATCAGTCTTCAAGTGGGAGATTGTCAAAGAAGTAGGCACCAACCATTTTTTGTCAAAAATGGAGGTGCCTAATTAAGGGGATTGTCAAAAATGGAGGTGCCTAATTTAGGACATTGTCAAAAGTGGAGGTGCCTAAATTTGGGGAATTGTTAAAGTAAAAAATGGAGGTGCCTAATTTATTGACTAATTTCACCAACCCATGTTTTTGAAGCCTATATAAACCCATCCACTTCATTTGGAAGATACAACTTAAAATTGAAGAAGTAAAGAGAAGAGAGTGTCTTTGAGAGAATTTTGTGAGGAAAAATTCTTGTTCATAATTGAGTGAGGGTTGTGAGTGTTTGTAAACACATTATATTTTCTCCTTAATAGAAGTCTGCAGCAGCTCCGGAGACGTAGGCATAATTGGCCGAACTCCGTTATCAAATTCTGTGTTAATATTCCGCATTTATTTTCGCTCTCCTACTAATCTGGTTTAAGGGAATAGAATGGTAATCACCTCAATTTCCCAACACTATTTAACTTATTCTAGAAGCTAATTAGTTAGAACAACTGTAACAGTTCTTTGATGAGTTGGACAAGTTAGTTAGGTCTTTTTTTTGTAGGAAGTAGTTCCTGTATATAGAAAACATTTTTTGATTGATTCAGCAGTAGTGTATCCAAAATTGTGTTTCCTCTTCTTTCTTTGTCATCAATACTATTGAATTTTTCACAGACTACTTGATCTCTCAATTACTTTAGTATTTTTTTTTAATTTTTACTTATCTCTTTGATTATTTTATCTTATTTTTTAATTATATCATCTTATCTCATAAATTATTTTATCATTTTATTTATTTTATTAACTTAATAATTAATATATAATATTTTATTTAATTCTTAACTCTATAAATAGAGGTGATTTATAAAATTTATGACATATAAAGAAAAAAAGTAATAAATTTATGAATTTTTTATCTCTAAATTACTTTTTAAAATAATTATATTTTATTTTTTATTTTTTTAATTATCTATAATTTTATCATTAATTATATAACAATAATATATTTATTTATAGTATAAAATTACTTATATGTATATTTTGATGTAATAATAAATTATTTGAATTTAATTTTTTTTGTTAGTTTAAATGCTTTATTAAAACATTTGATATCATATTTTTTTAATAATTAAAGAAAATATATATCATAAGAAAATAAGATAACAATTAATACATAAATAACTTTTAAATAATTTTTTTATTATATATAAATATTTCGAAGTATCTTTCTAATATACTTATATAAGTGAAGATAATAAACTATTTATTTAATAAATTTATTTTCCGTCTATTTTTTTTTATAGAGATATTTATAATAATATTTTAATTATTAAAAATATTTTAAAATATAAAAAAGGCCATTAAATAGTATATATTAAATAAAATATATATAAAAATAGGCATGAGGCGGCTGAAATTTGTCGACACTTAAAATTAGAGTTGAATTGTAATTTAGGCATGTCAATTTCCAAGGTACCACCTACCCTTTTGTCACTCTCAATTAATTTTTTTAATATAAATTTGGGATTGATGTGATCTCAGCTAATACAAATGGATATGATTTTAGTTGGAATAATAATAATAATAATAATAATAATAATAATAATAATAATAATAATAATAATAATAAGATAAAAAAAATAATAAATATTAATGAGTTTTGGCCATTCTTATAATATACAGCAAATCAGAAAATCCAATCTATATTTCGTTGCCAAATCATCCCTTTTATTTTCGAAGGCTATAATATAAAGACTGCAGACAAAAATGTCTGCCAAATATCTGAAACCAGTGCCACCTCTGTATAGGCTATCAGAGTTTCAGAATAAACAAATTAATACTTGAGAAGAATTCTTGCTGTTAGTAATATTTAATTAAATAAACTATTTCACCGATAAAAGAAAAATTTTAAAAAATCTGACCTATTATCACTTCTATAAAATAATAAAAGGAGTAACGGACTTGGTAATAACTATTTATGCATAATAATAATAATAATAATAATAATAATTTCACAAATATAAAAATATGATATAATTAATATAAAAATAGAATCTTTAATTTAAATAATTAGTTTTTAGAATTAATCATTTCAAATTCATATAAAAAAATTAATATGAAAAATTTAATAAATAATAATAAATAAATAAAGTCTTTGAGAATCTGAAAATATCAAGAGTTTTTATAGGGTTTTTTATAAAAATATAAAAAAATTAAAAATAATTTTAAATTTATTATATTTATAAATTATTTATCAAAATATCATAATTTATAAAATATTTATTAAAATATAAAATATTTATTAGTTTATAATAAATTTAAAATAAATTTATTATAAAATTTTAAATTTTACATAATTTAAATAAATTTATAATAAAATAATTAAAATATTTACCACTCCACTATACTCTTTCCTGGCCCAGTTTTAAATTTGACTTTCCTCCAATATGATTTCGTTAGGCTTCAGAAGCGTCAATTGGGCTTGATTGAAAAACCCTATTTGGTCCAATTGCCATTTAAAGTCACCACTGGCTGGCAATAGCACAATCTTCCTTAGAAGCAGAAGCCATTTCACGTTTTTCTCGTAAAAAAAGTTGCATATATATATATATATATTATATGATCTCCCAATTACCTTCTCAACAGATAATCAGAATTAGATACAACTTCCAGACCAATATTTGCTTCTGTTCTGTGTTGGATCTTGAAGGTTCTTTGACTTCTTTTACGTAAGTTTCTTCAAAGTCATAAGCTGATCAACTACTAAAGACAAGATCCTTCTGCATTATACTATTAAATTTGAATCGTATATATTCTTCCATAATGATTTGCAAAATACCCAATGAACACATTCACTGCATTATAATATTATACCCAAAAACTATATCTAATAGTATCAGCAGACGAAATACCAAATGATTTGAACAATTTTGGTTTTACTGATCAGCATGTAATACAACATTATCCATATCTAGTCATGGAGTTTATCGCAGCTAAACTTAATTTTCCTACATTCCTAGTTTCCACGGGACCAATTTTCCTTCAATGAAAACGACACTTTGCTGTGGGATTATTATTTACCCAATAAATAGTGACATTGGCTAATTACAACAAATTGTATAAATTGCTTTCTGACAAAAAAAAATACACGACCCAAGCAGACATATCCTCAAAAATGTTCCTTCTATCACCAGCATCCACCTCTCCATTGTCGTTACGACAAGGTTATTTCAATGTCAACACCAAAATAAGTAAAAGGATATAATGCACCAGCAGCCATTAAAGGTCATAAACATGGCAAAAGAGACCAGTGAAGGTGGCACCAGAGTGGTAGAAATAGCTGCAATAGCTGGTGGGTTAGTTTCAACTCCAGTAATAGGGTGGTCTCTTTACACCCTGAAAACAACTGGGTGTGGCCTTCCGCCAGGACCTGGTGGCTCAATAGGCGCATTAGAAGGGGTCAGTTACTTAATAGCAGTTGGAATCATAGGCTGGTCATTGTACACAAAAAGTTAAAACCCGGTCTGTTTTGCCCAATGGTCCTTTTGGTTTGTTAGGAACTGTTGAAGGGTTGTCTTACTTGTCATTGTTTGCCATTTTTGTTGTCTTTGGATTACAGTTCTTTGAGAAAGGTTACATTCCTGGACCTCTTCCTGGTGATCAGTGTTTTGGCTGAGCTACAAGAAGATAAGGTGGTGTTTGTGTTATGAGTCACTAGAGTTCTATCTTAAATTTGTGGCCATTGTTCATTCTATTTAGTTCTGTATTATTTAATTTTCATGGATATTATCTTCTGATTTAATTTTAAATTTCAATCCATAGATTTCTTTTTTACATCCAAAATTCTGTAGAGAAAAATGAATAGTTAAACAATTTAAATTCTATAACTTCCTACATCATAAAACCGTATATATATATATGTAATGTGGATACAAATAAGTTTTTATAATATATATATATATATACACACACACATACACATATAGTGCCATTGCAACTGAAGAGATTAAAATTAATTAATTAATGTACCAAGGCATTTGTTTTACAGGAAAAAAAATTGATTTGTTTCATTTAACCAAACTTTAGAATATACTTCTGACCAGGGAATGCCATTGAACAAAATCAAGTTTGCCAAGTTTGAACTCCATTCAATTATAATCAAATTTTCAATTAAAATTTTAATCCTATTCAATTAAATTCTATAAAAATTGTTATTTGTTTTAATTATTATTAAAAAATTAAATCAATATACATTTTTAATATAATTAACTTATTAAAGACATTATGACATATTACTGTTTGTAAGGTATATATATTTTTGACATTTCTTTAAAAATATCTCAAAAAATAAAAAAAAAATATTTTTAAAAATATCTACTTTTCTTTCTTTTTTAAAAAAATCCACTTTTCAATTTTAAATTTCCAAAATACTCCACTTTCAAAGTTATAGATCTCATATATTAAATATGTATTTTTTTTAGAAATATACATCTAATATATTAAAAATTTATAAATTTATATATATTTTAAATTAAAAATTACGCATATAGTATAATTTTCTCTATATTCTTTTATTAACGAGTCTTAGCCCAATTACATATACCCAAACAGACAAGAAGGAATAATTGGGTTTGTTATTAGGCCAGGCCCACTTAATTCTCTTTGTTGATTGGCCTGAAAAAAGACACGAAATAACTTAAAAGTCATATATGATGACAACAAACGAATCATCAATATCCTCCTGACTAGAAGATAAAAAAAGAAGAAAGAGAAAAATTAAAGAATTACTAATAATTTTATCTAACGCGTAATAATTTCTGTGTACAACACGCACCAATAAGCTTAATGGGTCCTACAGAATACTTAATTTAAACAATTAAACGGAGCACTCGACGCCCTCAACTATGCGCGTGATTATTTGGTGCTTTGGCCTTCACCTGGTAGCCCTAATCGCCTGCGAGCGAGACCTGGATCTCTTATTGTGAACAAGAGAAGAGAACGACACAAATCATGCCCTTCTCTGATAAATCCATATATCAACGATGCCCCTCTTCTTCCCCCTCTTGTGTTTGATCGATCTCTGCCACCGCAACATCTCGGATCGTCAATCGGTAGGCTCGTTTTTCACCGGCCGTTGATTCCCGCAAATAGCTCCCCCCTGCGTCTCTACTCGGTGAGTCAATTTTCTCGGTTTTGGTTGTTAGGGTTTCAGATCTATTGTTTTTTGTTCAATTCCTTTCTATTCACATAGAAAAATATAGTTTTCGTTTTATAAATACTCTGTTGATTTTATGTAATTTAATTAGGTTTTGAATATTAAAGATGGAACCTATGGATATTGTTGGCAAATCGAAAGAAGATGCATCTTTACCTAAAGGTAAAAATGTTTTGATTTTGATTTTATTAATTTTTCCACTATGAATTATTTGGTCAACTTTTTTTATTTTCAACCTCTTTGCCCTAGTTGTATCAATTTATTGATTTCATGGATCAACCCTTTTTTCAAAAGAAAATAGAAAACTTGAGCTGCTTATTAAAGTTACAATGATGTCAAAATTAGAAGAAACTTGAATTTAGTATTGTAAATAGTAATATTATTGTGCTAATTAAACTAAAATTATATAATTTTTAAATTGTTTTGTAAACTATATGAAAAGTTATTATAAACATGCTTTTGTATTCATTATATGTGAGCAAAAATATATTCATTTTAGATTATCTATGTGAATGATGGTACTGTTAATTTTAATTTAGCAGCTAAAGGAATAAATTTTGCATGAGATTCTATTACTTTAGGAGCTCTCGATTCAGTTGGTTCGGATTATGTAATTTGAGCTAAAAGCGATGCTATTTTAATATTCAAATTAACTGTTACTCGACTTATTTAAGTAAATTATCAGGTCTGGCTGGTCCTTTTCTGGACGATGTTTACTGTAATTTTAGTGGAGTCTACTGTTTGATGCTTATACTTTACTGATTATATTGTAACGTGACTCTAATCGTTGCTAAGTTAAGTACCATTAGTTCATGCAATAAGGTTAGTTGCCCTTATTTGGTTGAAATTCATCATAAACATGTATAAATTTACATGCATCAGCTTCTGTGTTGCTTTTAACTATTCTAGGCTCATGTTCTTGTTTCCTTGCATTATTGAATTTGTTCACTTCTTTATCAGCTAAACATTTAGCCCCCTTTCCAGTCTATCTTTTTCAAGGTCAGATTGTGATAATTCTGAATAGGCATAAGTATTCTATTAGGGTAAATGAGGTTTAGATCAGTTTTAATGCAATTCTGTGTTGATGCATACTTGGCATGACATAGAATCATCTCTGTTTCGCTAATTTGTATACTTAGAAACTCAGTTAATCTAGTATTCAGTAGATAGTTGGTTTACCTCTTATGTTGAAGTTAGACTTGTGTGTAAAGAAACGCGAACTGTTTCAAATTTAGTGTCATGTTATGGAATGATGTAACTAGGATAAATCTTTAAGCACATTTTTGCATATTTTCATAGGTTGCAGCAGGAAAGAAATGTTTAGGTTAGGCTGGGAAATAATTGCATAACTGAGTGTCCTAAAAGGTTTCGTTGCTTAAAATGTACTTCTTAATAGATTGCCATTTTCTGTGTTTCTGACTTGTTATAATATTCTTTTTTTCAGCAACTATGACCAAAATTATTAAAGAGATGTTACCCCCAGATGTTCGTGTCGCAAGAGATGCACAAGATCTTTTGATAGAGTGTTGTGTAGGTGAGCATTTTTTTTCTTGAACTAAATTGTGGCAGTAACGAGCTTGAGTTTTTTCAATTTTTATTGCATATTTCCATCAACAGCACATGAATTTGGGGCTTCAGCCTGTTCTTTTTGTATATTTGGTGTTCTGTTTTGGGCCATACATCCTTCTTTTTCTTATTCTGTGCATATGATATTGTGAAGGTTTCACCAATCATGTACCTTATCAGTGATATGCTAACTTGTCATTACAAAGATTTGCTTTCACATTATTTTTGTGTAATGGTTTGTATGCCTCTAGGTTTTTGATTTTTATTGTTATCCAACAAGATTTTATTTCCAATGTACTGACGTACTAAGAAAAACAGGTCCATAAGTTATTTTCTATCTCTTGTTTAAGTGATTTCAAATCAGTTCAATAGCTAATCTGTTCATCACCAGATCCTAACTAGAAATATCAGTGATATGGTAACTTGTCCTTACAAAGAGTTGCTTTCACATTATTTTTGTGTAATGGCATAAATGTCTCTAGGTTTTTTATCATTATTTTTGTGTAATGGTTTAAATGTCTCTAGGTTTTTTATTTTTCGTGTTATCCAACAAGATTTTATTTCCAATGTAGTGATGATATTTTCTCTCTTGTTTTAGTGATTTCAAATCAGGTCAACAGCTAATCTGTTCATGACCAGATGCTTTAACACACACGCATGTGCACATTCCAAGAGAAAGAGGCAGGAGAATAAACCTCCTGAGGCCAATTAGAAATATCTTTTGTGGCTTTTTTCCTAGAGGATTAGGACTACTAGAGATTCTGTAAACATATCTCCTTTATGACTATTATGAAAGTCAGTTATTCTTTAAATTATCAGCTTAAATCAGTCACTTGCATAATCATTCTTGATTTGCTATTTGTGATTTGTTTTGGAGTCCAACTCATACAATCTCTTATAATCAAGGACAAACTTTTGCAAAAACTTAAAAGTGGGATAACTGTTTGGGCTGTTATTTCTATGCTGGAAAATTATAGAGATCTCATAAGGACTTGGTTTTTTACTCGTTGATTTCCTGTTCTCTTATATTTGAATTTGGTTTTTTACTTTATGACATTTGAATTTTGTAAGAATAATGCTTCATTCATTCACTGGCAAAGATCGGATAAAAAAAGTATTTTTTTTTCTAGTAATGAATTGTTCATTGATTTGGTCAATATAAATTGGATTAAATTGTTGAATCTTACAAAATTAATGGAGCAAATTGTTGAATTTCTTAAAGGATGATCAAAATGCATTTGAATTTAAATTTTTGTGTGATGATATTGAAGAAAGTGCATACTGTGGATGATAATTTGCGACCACTCATGTTAAATTGGTTTTCTCCGACGGTGGCAGCATTCAGTGATTAGCTTATTATATTGGTCATATGATGCTACTAAATTTGGAATATATAAGTGGGAGCAATTTAATGGTTCATGCAAGTGCTTTACATCTATTTACCTGAAATTTTTGTTTTGATTGATATTGTTCTGATTTGTTGCTGAGATATTTATAGTTTTTTTTATTGTTACAATCTCCAATATATTTAATTTTCTCTTCATACTTCTCTTAAATACTGGCTTCCTTAATATGTAGGACTTCTTAACAGATTTGAGTTTGATGTGCAATTATTCTTTTACTATTAACTCAATAATTATATTTTCAGAATTTATAAACCTTGTATCATCAGAGTCCAACGAAGTCTGCAGTAGAGAGGAGAGACGGACAATTGCGCCTGAGCATGTACTCAAGGCTTTAGAGGTACTCCATTCTATTCTTACAATGTTACTGCCAAAAACAAGGCAAATTTAATGCATGTTCTTCTAATTTTCTTATAATTAATGCGCCATGACCTTTTCATTGGCAAGAATCTGACCTATTCTGGATGTATATATCCCAGCATCCTTTTACACTTGTTAACAAAGGAGCACTCTGAGAGAACTTTAATTATAGTTAACCTGAGACACGAGATTAATGTGATCTATTAGTTTAATACACATTTAAATGACAAAAATTTTCCTCTGCTGGATGATTTTTCTTATGATTTGACAATTTGTCTTCCTGCCGCCATCATGGGTGGTTGCTTTAACTAATGGTGTCTCCAATGATTATCAAGTTTTTCCCTCATTTTCCTTTTTTTGTTTGTTTGGGTTTGTTGGGGTTTACCAGTTGTTGGTTTGCTATCTTGATATTATAAATTTACAAATTGTTTGAATGCAATGATTTACATGTGTTATATGCAAGTTTAATGTGATTTCTTTCTGATCTATCAGGTTCTCGGGTTTGGAGAGTATATAGAAGAGGTTTATGCTGCATATGAGCAACACAAGCTTGAGACCATGGTAATTCATCATTTCTTTTGGTTTTGTTGAGGTTAGACTCTGACACTAGGAATGGCTGGTTCAATCTTCCTTCTTTGATATTAGCAGAGCATGTTCTAAACATTTTAATTTGGCTTTCTTCTTTTAATGTTCAATTTTCTTTTTTTAAAAAACCATTAACTGATCCATCCATTTGAAAATTAAGCTTTGCAAATGCGGCTTGAGGTTTATTTCCTGACAATATTTTTGGATGCCTTCCAGCAGGACTCTTTAAAGGGTGGTAAATGGAGTAATGGAGCGGAGATGACGGAGGAAGAAGCACTAGCAGAGCAGCAAAGGATGTTTGCTGAGGCGCGTGCAAGAATGAATGGAGGGGCCATTGCCCCTAAGCAAGCAGAAACTGACCGAAGTTTAGAGAGCTAACCTTTGGGGGGCTTTAATTTTTATTATTATTAAACCATAGGCAAGCATCCATGACTCTTCATTTTGTGCTTCTAATCTTTTTCTTAATATAGCGTACAAAAAGTCATTGGGTGAAGTGCACTGGCCTACGTGGATATGCACTTCCCATTTGTACTTGTACTTACACCAACTAATGGATCATGTCTATAACTCAATGTAGAGGGTGTTTTTCAAAACTTAAAAGTTGGTCAAAACTGATTATAAGCAGTTTTTAAATTATAAGTTGTTTATTTAAGTGTTTCTAAAAACTTAAATAGTAGATTATAATTTGATTTTAATCAGTTTTTTAAAAGTTGGATTTTGCTACTTTTTTTTAAGCACTTATTTTTTAAGCAGTTTTGACCAAGTAAAAGACCATACTATTCCTACATAATCTTCAATATTTCAAATTTGTCCATCCTATACACTTTAGTTCTCATCAAATAAATTTTATTATTATTATTATTATTATTATTATTAAATAAATTTTATTATTATTATTATTATTGCAAAATAAATTTTGAATTGACATTTAAAAAATTATTTTTATACGATAAATAAACTCATGGACAGTTTGGTCATTTTGACAGTTTCTGCAATTAAAAACTGATTATAAGCTGATTTTACAGAAACACTTAACTGATTATCAGTTGATTATTAACTAGTTTACAGAAACGTTTAACTGCTTATTTTTAATCTGATTATAATCTAAAAATTATTTATTCACAATAAGCTGAAAAGCTCTAGTTTTGAGAAACACCCTCATAATTAGTGTAATTTGGTCCAAATCCTCCTCTATTTCAGAACTATGTTAACAATTATATATAGTAGTATTTACCATATTTAAATAAACCTACTACTTGATTATCACTAAGCATGGATAAATTCTTTTTTAAGGCATAAAATGGCCAAATCATGTTGGCTAACTTTTACAGCAAGATTTTGAAAGAAAATTTAAATCTTACCAAGCAGTTTGTGCTAATGCGACTTTGAATCGAGGAAAACCCTCAGCTAAATGGATTTTAATCCGACATTGTGTCGTCATTAATGTGATTGATGTATGATAATGAAGAAGGGTGTTGGGATTGGGATGGAATTGACCTGATCTGGACCAACAGGTTAATGATCTGTCAATTTCTGCTGAGACCCTAATCCCATTCAGACAAATGGTAGAGCAGGAACAGAGCAGTTTCCGTTTTTAATATATATATATATATATATATATATTTGAGGGATGGTGGCTCCCAAAGGGTAATGAGGTGTCCGTTCCTAGGTTGGTGAAATGTAGACTGATCAACTAAATAATACTGTGTTGAAGCCAACATTGGGGTGAAGCACGTTTACCCTGGAATTGGAAGACAAGGTGTTGTGAGCATGTCATGAATTTTGTTGGATTTGGTTATTTTAGCAGCTTGCCATTGCCTCTCTTTTTTTTACTGCTTTTTCATTTTTAAGTCAAAAGAGTCAATTAAGCATACCAAAGCTAATACAAAACAAATCCCTCTCTCTCTGCCCCACAAGAAAGTGAAATTACACGCTAATTGTCCCCCCTTTGATTCCTTTTCTTTTTTTCTTCAAAACTCTCTTATATTTATTCCCTAAATAAATCAGTTTAGTGGGGCAACCTATGTTTCTTTTGTCAGGATTCTCTTGCTCCACAACAAGTGCTAGAAACAAAGAATTACACACTTATGTCCCACATATCAATAAAACATTAAAACAAAACCAAAAACGAAACACAGAATCTGCCTTCTCTGTTCTCTCCCTAATCCTCCCTTCCCTGTTCACCCCTGCCCACCTACTCACCCCCCTTCTATAAGGAGAAGCCCTCCTTGGTTTTCTTGCTTTTCTCAAATTAAATCCATTAGTCATGGCTAGAACCTCCTCTCATGACTCTTCTTCCTCCAAGCGACACTTCCATTGGACTAAAAAGATTGCAACTTCTGAAAATTATGACTCTGTTCCAACCTTTAAATCCTCCTTTTCTTCTTCTTCTTCTTCTTCAATCTCAACTAATGAAGAAGACAAAAATGAAAATAATAATAGAAACCATAGCCATAGCCATTCCGCTTTGCTTACTCCAAAGAAAAAGCTACCAGCAGTTGCAGTTGCTAGGCTTCGCTCTGTTCTTAATACCTTTGGCAAGAACAGAACAAACCTACCTTCGGGGCTTGGCCGCAGAGTAGTAGGTACTCTATTTGGTTACCGCCGTGGCCATGTCCATTTTGCATTTCAAAGAGATCCCAATTCACCTCCAGCTTTTCTTGTAGAACTTGCAACTCCAATTAGTGGATTGGTTAGAGAAATGGCATCTGGGTTAGTCAGAATTGCTTTGGAATGTGATAAAGAAGATCATCCCCATCAAGAAAAGAAATCTTCCACTTCGAAATTGATCGAAGAGCCAATGTGGAGGACTTACTGTAACGGGAAAAAATGTGGTTTTGCTACAAGAAGAGAATGTGGCGCTAAAGAATGGAAGATTTTGAAAGCTGTAGAGCCAATTTCAATGGGTGCTGGTGTTTTACCAGGCATTGAAACAGAGCCTGAAGCAGCTGAAAATGGTGAACTTATGTATATGAGAGCTAAATTTGAAAGAATTGTTGGCTCTAGAGATTCTGAAGCTTTCTATATGATGAATCCTGATAGCAATGGAGCACCTGAGCTCAGTATCTATCTACTTAGAGTCTAATTTCCAAACTAATTCCTTTCTCTCTCTCTCTCTTTTTTTTATAATCATTTTGGAATAGTAATCAATTAATTAACCTAGTCATATATAATATAAATATATATAAATACTTGTTTGGTTAGTTCTTGAAGAACCAAGACAATGGAGGTTTAGTAATTTCCAAGCATTTTCCATGTTTTTTTTCCTCTTTTCTGAGAAAATTATGGGAGAAGGTAAGTGGGATTTTATAATTACTTGTATTTTGTTAGTTCTGTAGTTGGAGGGGGCAAATACAGTAGAACATGATGGATAGGTGGGCTCATGATAATGAAGGTTTATATGTATGTATTTCTTTTTTGTTTTCTTTATATCTTTTTAATGTAAGCGATGAGACAAGGAGGCCAAATGCAATCATGAGTGCTTTCTTATTTTGTTTATTTTCTTTCTTTATATACGTATTTTCTATGTTATACTCATTTCATTTTGGAATTTTGTTTTTTCTCTTTCATTTAAGAAAAAAGAAAGAAAACTAATAATTAGTACTATCAACAAAGACATCAAAGTGGGTCTATCTGCTTATTTGGTGGGATTCTATCATCTTATAATCATTTGAATATTTTCTCAATCCCACTTATAATCCTTTGTTTTTGTCAATACAAATTCTAAATGTTTACTTCTCAATTAAAATTTTCTTAAATTTATTAAATAAATATAAGTAAATTAATTTCGTAGACAGTCTCATCATTATTTATATAGAGTCAAAATATTCAAGAACTTAAAATGTATTATTCACTATATTAACAATTTTTTTGGGTGTGTAGTTAATTGATGATGGATAAGGAAAATGGTAATTGAGTTGATCAATGATAAGTATAGTTTCATTTTTGCTTCTTTAAATCCTAATTTTGGTTTAGGATACTTTGGGCAAATATGTTTGTAATAATAAAATTTTCAGCATTTGGTCCAAAAGTGTAAGATTTTCCAATGATTGCTTTTTGTGCAAAAATTCTGTGTGGATTGATGCCAAGAAATTATATTAAAACCTAATCATAGAAGTCAGCAAAAAGCAAAGTGTAAAAGAGAAAATACAAATATAAAAAAATACAATTCCTGCAACTGAATTAAACTTTGTCATTTGTTGACTGCTTTTTACATTGTCATTTGATTCTTCTCTAAATCTTTAAAGCTTCATTGTTAATTAGTGCTTCATAATTTTAAGTTTTCGTTAACTATAAAGGTTTTAAAGAAAAAAAAATTCTCATGGGTGTTTTTAGTTTCCTTTTAAAAAGAATAGTCTATGCATTTAAAAAAAAAAGAGGAGGAAGAAGAGGAAATAAAAAGATTGCCGGACAATGTTCATTTGTATCTCCAACCCTTCTCTTTGGCCAATAACCCTTCTCTTTAGTTTGAATCCTTTATATTAATCACCCTTTAATTGTCTTCTACCCTCCCCTTCTCCAAAAAATAAAAAAATAAAAAAAATCAAACGAAGAAAGCTATAAATATAATAGTAAATTTATAATATAACAACTATGACTTTAAAAACCTTTTGTGAATGATAAAGTTTTGAATTGTAGTTTTCATTATTATTGAACCTTGTGATTGTGTCAATCAATACTTGAAGTTTGTATCTGTAAAATTTGATTTCATGATAATAAATCTATTAGGTGAATTACACTAATCGTCTCTTAAAAATTTTATCAATTTGTGATGTTGTAATTCTTTAAAAATTTATATTATGCACATAAACTCCTAAAATAATGTAATGAATGATAAAAATCAATGTGATATTATATCAGCTTTTTGTTAATTATTAATTGAAATGTAGGTGTAGAAATTTAGACTATATTATGTGTCACATCATTTTAAGAAGTAACATGGCATTATATCATGCACAATATCAGCTTTCTGTTAAAGGAATAGATGACAAATGGGAGAAATTATATAGTGAAACCATTATTTCAATTAGAGTCCAGTACATGTTTTGAAGTTTTTACAAACTGATCCAAATAACCAACAAAAAAAATTTAGAATCGGAAAATCTTATTGACTTTTAATTTTTTCTAAATTGAATTACATCAATTTTATAATATGAAACAGTTTTAGATATTAGATTATATTCAGACTTAGAACCGAATCAAATAAGACTTTATATCCAATTTATTAATAATAATATAAAATTATATTTTATTATATTGATTTATTGCATAACATCCAATATTATATGTATAATTAAATTAAATAAATTTCCTCATTTAACTAAAAATTAAAGTATATAAAAATAAAAAATAAAAAATATAATTAATGGCTATATATAGTTTTTAATTTGTCACATAATCAATATTAATTTATATATTTTATAATATTATTTAATCAATAAAATATAAATTAAGAATTTAAAAAACTTTAGTTATCAATAAATTATAAATAAAATATTTTAAATTAAATTGATATTCAACATGTTTATATATCAAGTAAGTTTTTTATAATAATATTAGTTTTTAATAAAGATGATGAGTTTGTGAATTAACAATAATTAATAGTATTAGTAATAATAGAGATAAATAAAATATTAGATTTGAGAATAATATGAATAATATAAATATTAATTTAAATATAAATAGTAAGTATGATCAACTATTAAAATTTTATAAAATGTATTAAAATTATTTTTCATACTATATTATGTAATATATTCACTTTAGTATTTCTATCATATTAGATATATGTGTATGTATATACACCTTAATTTTATTTATTTTATATTTTATTAATTAAATATATAAATCTACTAAAATATTTCTACAATTCTTATAAAACTACTTTATTACCATTCATAAATATTAACTTAAACATAAAATAATAAAAAATACAATTAAGACATTGTTTTCCTAATCTACTTACAAATTGAAATATAAATATGAATAAAAAAATGCAGGGAATGAAGACAAAAAAAAAGCATATAGGGTTTGACAAATTTTAATTTGTGCATTTTATTTCTTTTTATGCATTTAAGTTATTTTATTTGTAATAATTTAGTGTTGGATATTGAATTTTTTTTTATTATGGATATTGAATTTTGAATATTTGCAATGATTTTATCATATATGTTTTGAATTATAAAAATTTAAGTTGAATATTTTTATTACTAAAATAGTTTAATAATATTTTATTATTTAAAATTAAAAAAATAGAGTTAAATCTTTAAATCTCTGTATCCAAATAAAATCGGATCGGAATTATAAGAATCGAATATCCAAACTAAATTGTTCTGAAAAATCGAAGATATACAATTTGAAGATTTTTTTTATACGGTTGGATTTCAGAGATATTATTTTCAAAATCTCTTAAATCCAGTTCAGAGCTAGAGATTTTTCAATATTTGAATTATTCCGAACCATATTCAGCCTTAATTCCAACTAAAATTCTTAATTGAAATAACAAATCAATTAAAAATAAATATGTATCTTGTTGAAATATAGAAAGTGTAAGGGAAATCTCATATTGAAAAGAGATGCGATTAATAAGGTATATAGGTAAAAATTAACTATAAATTTAATGCCTTAAAGTTTTGAATTGAGATGTGATGTCAAGTTTACAAATACATTTTCTTATTGAGATCTATCAGGTAAATTTTATAACACATTTATATCTTGTATATGTATAATACATGCATCCTGTATATATAATATATATATATAATACAAAAATATTATAACCCCACTTAATTATAAGAAAATATTTTAATGTACTTCAATATGTTAATGAAAAATATACACATGTAAATTAGTTATTAAAAATACATATTTTAGAGAAAATCTCTGAAAAAAATTCACCAGAGTTTTATCTATTTTTCGGACATTTTTCAAAAATCAAATTACACAACCTGCAATAAACTTTTCACACTCTCAAATATACACATTCAACCATATCTTTACCACACTCCAACATTTCTTGAAATGCTCAAACATAAATATATATCAATATGTATAAAATATTCATAACCCTAACATTGAGCCATATACTTTAAAATTTACATCATTTTAATGTACATGTAATGTACATATGTATATCAAATATCACAAAATAAAAATATTTATATGTATGCAGCTGGCTTTGTCCCTGACAGGCTATCTAAACTCCATAAACAATCTAGACTTGGTGTGGTCTAGCAGAACTCTCTAAAACCTGATCAACCATGTCATCTGCGCGATGAATTTTAATCGCACTAAACTAAAAACTTAGCTGTACATACTTTGGTATAAAAATATATAATATTTTATATGCAATATCATAAATGCATTATACTACAAATGTCTAGAACATATACATACATTCATCAACAAATCAATCAATCACATACATTGGGCTCAAAAGTCCTTATATATTAGTTTAGTTTTAAAAATATTATTTTAGACTAACTCAATTATCCGTGATACTGGTGTGTCTCATCCGAAGATGTACTAAATATGTGACACCAACGTGTCTCACCCGAATATGTAATAATATATATAACACTAGCGTGTCTCACCCTAGGGAGTATTACTATTTATGACACTAGCGTGCCTCACTCATGAGCGTAATAATATCCAATAACAATATCTTAGAACTAGACTTTATATAAAGTATATATATAAATACATTTCTCAAAATTCATTTTTCTCTTATTTTTTCACATTTCATATTCTTTTTCCAATTTGCAACTCATTATCTGTATCATAATCACATACAATGAAAATATGACTTATTTCTATATTTTAACGCAATATTTACACATAATATTTAAATTAGTCATTTTCTAATGGCTTAACATGCCATAAACAATGCAAATCAAGCATTGCTATTTCAAAAAATGCTTCACATATACATAAATATATATTCAAGTAACATAACACATATAACATATACAATGTGTTATGCTTAAAATTAATGTAATCAATTACATTACAATTTAAAGTATGTACTAACCTCTTTTACCCAAGAATGTGAGCCACAGCTCCACTCCACTCCACTTTCAAACTCCTTATTGCCCTTCACTACTAGGTCATTAAAATTATCATCTACTCAATACTTATTTAAAATGTGAAGGTATATAATTAATTAGAGACACATTTTTAGGTGTTTTATCTAATAAAATTCAATTTAACAAAACTCCTTTAAAATTTAATTTTCTTTTCCTAATGTACTTTAACTTTGAAAAATCATTTCAACTAATTCTAAATTTAGTTTAAAGCTCAAATATATATCTAACATCACATTCCAACACATTTTAAGCAATAAAACTCAATTTAGAAATATTCTCTTCAAATTGCTAAAATGTGCCCTAACTTACTTTAATCTTGAAACTTCTTTCTAACCAATTCTAATTGTTAATTTAAGTTCATTTTCATCAATAAAATCATTTTAGAACATGATTTAAATAATAAAATTACATGAACATCCATTCTTTATCAAAACCCTAAATCTCATATTTCTTCTTCCAAAATCTAACCAAACCTAATTTTTTCTTCAATCTAACCTTAAAACCATTATTCTTACATCAAAAGAACATCATACATACTCATTCCAACAATTATTTCATCTCTAATTAAAAACACATATCTCACATATTCAAAGATTTCCATAAAACTTCAAAATAATAAAAAGAAAGCTTATTTACTTATTGGAAATTCACCCAAAACCACTTTAATCCCTTGAAATCATTCAAAAATTTGGTGTTGGTGAAGATGGGAATCCTTCCTCTTTCTCATCCATGGAGGCCGAACCACTTGAAGAAGAACAGTGAATAGTTTTGATTTTTGACTTTTAATTTTTCTTCATTTCCTATATATATATATAATATTTTATTACTTAATTAAATAATTATTTAATTATTTTTAATTCTAAATTTTTATCTTCCATCATGAATATTTTATTTTTTAAATTTTTTAACTCTTAATTTTATATTTTTACCATTTTACCCTTTAACTTTACCATTCACTTTTGACTTTCTATATATTATATATTATATATATATATATATTTCATATTTCCCACTTCCAATACTTTATTTAATATTCAAACTTATTAATTTTAGTTAGTTTAATTTAATTTAATTTAATCCTAGTAAATTTGATGGTGTTACAAATCTCTCCGGTAATTGGGATCTCTGGTGTCAACATATGGTATCAAAATCGATGGTTTGATAAGGACAAATATGGAATTGGTGGTCGTATCCTGTGGTTGTCCATATCCTTCCACATGGAAGTGCAAATGTTATTTTCAGTGGGTTCCAGATAAGTAAAAGTATAAAAAGCTTTAGACGATATTATATACTCAAATCTAAGTCTAGAAAGAATTATGCTTAAGAAAAAGCCCATACCTAAATGTGGAAGCTCACACTCATGGGAGAAATTGTTGAAATATAATAAGTGTGAGAGCAATCTCATATTAGAAAGAGATGAGATTAATGAGAGATATATAGGTGGAAAGGTCCCACAAACCAAATGACTTAAGATTTTAGGTTGGAATGTGATGTCAGATCTATAAGTTTATTCCCTTATTGAGGCTCATCAAGTAAAACTTCCAGGTAATTAGGATCACTAGTGCCAACATATCTTTCTTTCTTTCAATTGTTTGTATATTTTCTACGACTTCTCATCGCTAAACCTTTTCATCTCTTTTAATATTTCGAATATGGAAAACTAAATGGCGAAAACTTTTTAGAAGAGCACAACCTCAAGTTTAGAATCCAATAAATGAAAAGAGAAGATAATTGGAATTTCTTTCAATTGCCTTTTTTTATAGGAAAAAGTGGGAAACTTCTTAGCTTGATGAACTAGAGATTCTATGAATTGTATTTTCAAGAAAGAAAAATCTACAAAAATGAGTTGGGTTGAATTAACAATGTTCTGGAATAATCTTTCAAGTGGAACATCTATTGAAATTTTACTAAATAGAACATCCCTTACTCAAATCTTTTCCAATTGCAAGTTTGATTATGCCAAAAATGCAGTCTCAAAACAAAATTTGGAAAATGTTTCTAAAAACTAAAGAAATGATAATTCAAATGAATCCCTGTTGAGGACGAATGAGAGAAATTTTAGATACTAAAAATCTATTTCCTTATACAGCTGGAAATCTAATAAAAAAAATTAGAAGTATATTAAATATGGGAAAGAGGAGAAGAAGATGACGTCAATCGGGGAGAGATGAAGAAAAAAGAAAAAAAAAGATGACGTCAATTGGGAAGAAAGGAGAAGAGTCAGAGAATTAATTTTTTATTATATGGTAATTTTTGAAAATTTTATTTAAAATTAGTTAAATTGAAAATAGAGAGGCAAAGTAATAAATCTTGCTAAGTACAGAGGCAACAAATGTATTAAGTCTTTGAAGCTTTGATGTTTTCACTTGATGATATGAAGATAATGGTCACATCATTGGCTGGTTTGGAAGGAAAACCCATTAAAATAGAAGGGTTAATAAAGAATACTATTTTGTTAGGTGTTAAGGAGCATCGAGCTGAATGGAAGGCATTGTTCATTGTAATTGATATGCCTTTAGCTTATAATGCAATCATTGGAAGACTCATCTTTCATGAAGTTTGTGCAAGAACTTGTATAATACACCTTCTTATAAAGAAAGATACTCACACCTAAGGGAAAGGTTATAGTTTAAAGGAATTAACAAGCTAGTGAGTGTTATATTGATACAATAAATATGACCGACACCAATATCAAACTTAGATTCAAAGCTCGAATGATGAGAATAAGCAGCATGGCATCAAGCTAGAGGGAGATTTTATAAACTTGATATCATGAACAAGGTATGCCCTAAAGATAGCTACCTCTTAAATACAAAAGCTCATAATTGAAAATTAACTTTGTTTATCCGTACAACTCAATATAAATCTTTAAGAACATGAAATTGACATGGAAATTATGTTTAATCGTCATGTCACCTCATCCTCTCTCCATAGCAACACCAAGAAGACCAAGTGATAGCCTACTCGAGGAGCTGAATAAATACACCATTATTCATGCCTAAGTTATACCGTGTGAATGCCATAATTGAAGAGCTGAATGAATATTATATCATGCCTAAGTCCCACCAAATAAATACCACATTCAATGCCAAATGAATACCACATTCACTCGAGGAGTTGAATGAATCATGCCTAAATAAGACTAATGGATACCATACTTGATACCGAATGAATATCACATTTATAGCCTAAACTAAAATAAGATTGAGTAAATACCACACTTGAGAATAAATGAATACCGCATTAATGGACAAAGTTGAAATAAGATTGAGTGAAAGATCGGATAAATATCACAATTATAGTCTAATTCAAAATAAAATCGAGTGAATACTATACTAGATGTCAAATAAATACCACATTTATAGACTAAGTCAAAATGAGATCGAGTAAATACCATACTTGAGGATGAAAGGATATCATATTAATACCCTAAATTAAATTAAACTGATAGAAAAAAAGGATATATTAATGTTGAAGGCTCATGCCTCATCTATTTGAGGCATGCTTTGATCTCCAAATTAATATTTGAATATGGCTTATGTTTAATATTTGAACTTCGTTGTAGCTTAGTCAACATTATACTAGGGTTTGATTATGTTTTATCAAATCACTCAAGATTAGTGAGATTAGGTCGTTGGTGCTCATATTATATGGTGAGCCTAAAGTCTACCCAACAAAAGATTTTGAGATTGTATTATCTGATTTTAATTCATAAAAATACTAATGCCACTTATAAATTTGAAAAAAAAGAGGAAAATCTATACATAAATAGCCAAAAATATATACATTCTAATAATATTTTTTGCATTATTATTCTGACAAAACAAAATTTTGATTTAATAATCGGGTGAAAATTTTACTAATATTAGTTTTTCTCCTTATTTTACAGGTATTAGAAGAATAAACTTTATAAGATGATTTAAGAACCTAATGAGTAGACATTTATCAAATGCTATTTTTAATTCTTATTCTTATTATTATTTTGAGTAAAATTGATATTTCTGTTTTAGAAAAAAAAAAACACTATAATAACAAATAAAGAAAAAAAGAAAAGGTGTAATTTCCAGAGGATGTGGGTTACAGCTGGGACAAAAATAATCCGTTAAGATGATGAAGAACACAAAAATCGAGGAATATATAATACTAACATCATCTACTCATAATTCTTGAAAAGATTCAAAAATTGTTTGCTATACAAAAAAGCAAAGAGGCCACGCTGCTTTTATAATTTATTATCCACTTATTGCTATATTTCCCATTCCTAAAGCCTAAAGTTGCCTCATAAATATAAATACAATCTTTATTTCTGTATTCTTTTTATTATCATATACCCATTTGATTGAATGAATGAATGAAAAGGAAAAACAAAAAATAATTCTAAGTGAGATATCTTAAAATAGTAAACTATAAATAAATAATAGAAAAGGATTTGATCTTTTAAGTGCAAAACAAAATGTAATCATGTGTATTATTATTATTTTCTAAAAACAACTACTTGCTTGCCTTAGTGAGAAAAAACCAAGAAAAAAAAAAGCTAATAGATTACTTTAAATTCTCACCAGAGAATATTTTATAGTTTGGTAGATTTATAAGGGTCTTGTTGGAGTTGTATAATTTTAAATTCAAATTATTTTTTGTTCAAATCATTTTGAGTCCTAATCAATACACATGGATCTAATTACGAATTTCAATTAATGAGAAAAATTATGAACTGTAGAATCAAATAATTAAAAAATTTAGCATTTTATAAATCCAGATTCGGCAAATGGGCAGGTCAGCTGTTTATGTTACTAGTTTTGACTTGGGAGTTTTGTTTTTCAGGGTGGTGGTGAGTGTAACTGTGATTAAGTTGCAGTAATGCCAAGGAGAAAAAGATGGTGCAACTGTAAATTTGGCAGAGGCAAACTTAATTCAATGACATGTGGTTAAATTATATACAGTGATTATTATTACAAGTATAAATTTTATATTTTCCTTCAATAGTTTTGAATTTTATAAAATAAAATTCAATAAAGTAGTGCATGATTATTCAGAATTTAGATAGTGCTATTACAAATCTGCAATGGGATTTGACAAGAGTAATAATCCCCATATTTTTTTCATTGAATGTTGCATTTTCCAGGTCAAGCTATTTGAGACAAACCGCCGAAAGATTGATTAGCTGAAACTTACAATGCCAAACTGCATTTTAACTCTTAATATAGTATTTTGCAATATCACAACTTACAAGAAAATAAAAAAGAAAGTGCAGTGTTAGGTGTGATTCAAAAGTTAATTCACTGTATCATTTTCAATGGTTTCATTTCTAATATTGACTGTCTCTTTCAATAATATATCAGATATAATGTGAATTGGAATTATAAGAATTCATTTTCAGATGGATTTTTTTTTTCAAGATCAAATGAAATAAATAAAATTGTAGGAGCTTGTAATAAAGAGGGGCTATCATTAAATTCCAAGAATAAATACTCACTTTTGGAATTATGTACTTGTAAAAATTGAAGAAATCAATTTTAAGGGGGTGGAAGGGTGACAGAATAGGCAAAAACAATATCTTCTGTAACACTTTGTTGATGACAACAGTTGTACAGGAAAACATAAACTCACCACCTACCAGGCATGTGATGGTTTTCTTCAATTTAAAGCAGGAGAATCATGTCTCAGGAACCAAAGAAAAAGAAAACCTGATGGACTTTGGCATTGTCAACTTCATGCTTCTTACTCTTTTTGTATGATTGCAGCCTCTTTTCTTTATTAATCAATCTCCTACTTCAAAGGGTCTGGTTTTTGTCTAGCAAAACCTGGCTGAATGGTGGTAATTGAAGATGTGTGGTCCAAATAAGAACACAAACCAGAAACATGGATATGCAAGCTGCATCAGTTGCAGAACAAGAAACTCATATACATACAAATAAAATTGAGACGTGCCCACAGTGTAAAAGACACGAGCTGTGTCAATACATTGTTTGAACTTTAGCTTCACTTTATTAGAAACATTAGGACTCAAAACTTTGATTCCAACTTTAATTTTTATTTTTCAAATTTGAGTTTCATTCCAACAAATACTCGTTCAGCTCAGTTACCATTAAATTGAACAAAATTATTTGTTAATGTTAGAAAAAACCTCAAATGAGCTCAAACTCAAGTTTGAATTAGTAAATTTTTATTTGATAAAATATATTTAAGTCGCTTGAAATTTGGGAATTCAAATAGCTTGCAAGACCTAAAGCTTGACTCAATTCATGAATCAACCTACTTTCAAGCTCGACTCAATCAAAACCAAGTCAAATTTTAATATTTTGTGAACTGAGTTTGAATAACTCGCTCATTAGTTTTACTCATTTACACTCCCTACTTGTGCCTATCAGTTTTCTTTGAGGGAAAATATAATTTATAGTTGATATAGCTATCGTTTCTAGTCTTTTCCTGTAAGCATTTTTCAATAGCAGAAATAAAGAATGAAAAAAGATCACTCTACCTGAAGAAGCATGGAAGGCGCAGCAGCAGCAGCAGGAGGATGAGGTTCTGCAATTACATGACTTTTAGTTTTTCTTCCATTTATTGTAGCCACAGATGGGCTGGTAGCTGTTGTTATGTCCCAGAAGCTTCTTTTCTTTGCAGTTGGAATTGGTGACTTAAACCGGTGACTTGGACTCTTTAAGTCACCAGTGTCTGATTGCTTTGGTCTCAAGCTAGCTCTAGTGACTACCCTCTTAGCCACTTCAACTGAAGCTACTCCTGATGGTTTCTCATTTTTTCTTGAAAGCTCACGAATTCTTTCATCCTTCTGCTTTAACTGTAAAGCATAATCTTTCTTAATTTTCTCAATCTCTGCCTCTAGTGCCTTCACAGTTCTATGAAGCTGTCTGACTGTTTCACCTGCAGCTTCCCTTTTCCTGGATTCTGGTGTGAAACAGTTCCTAGCTAAAAAGGAAGGCCTACTTTTTCTTTTTTCATTTGGTTGGACTATAGATGGAGGAGTCAAGAGGGAAGAAACTGAAGAAGGATTCGGAGAGGCATTTGCAGCTAGTGATTGTGTTTGGAGGGTTAGTAGCTTCTGTTGCTGGCGAGCTAATTGTACTCTTAATTCACGATTCTCCTTTTGCAGTTCAAGTAATAGTTTGGCCCGATCAGTTTCAGATTCTGGTTGGCATTGTATTTCTACATTTGCCTCACATACCTGCAATTCAAGGAAAAAATGAAGTTACACAAATGTCCTTTAGCTCTCTTTACCTTGAATCATTTCAAGAATCACATTGCAATCAAGGTTACTTTTTCTTGACATATAGAACTTATTTGGAATTGAAATTGGAACCACTTTTTCAGAAAAGCAGCATTTGGGCTGTTAGGAAAAACTATTTCGGGTTTTGTTTAGCTATTTTGAAAATTAAAGATTACTAGAACTGAATGAAGATGAACAAGTTGGGAAGCTAAAAAGGGATGACCTTAGTCCGGATCTGCTTGGCTCGATCTGCCCAATGAAGAGTGTTTTGAGTTTCACCAAATGAGAGATTGCTTGGACTGATATTTGCAATCATTACAGTGTTGCAAGCTCCTCCTAATGAGTCCTTGAGAAGTTGAGTAAGCTTTGAGTTCCGGTATGGAATGTGTTTCTTACCTTCAACAAGGGCATTTATGCAGCTGCTTAGTGCAAGGAGAGACCTATTTATGTTAGCACCTTCAAGGGATCTAAGTGTTCTCTGATCAGTTGCTAAGGCTCTCTCTGACCCAGCAAGATCAATGAGCGAGAGTTTTCCAACTCTATTCACAACATTCATTGAAGTATCCTTAACTCTGTATTCAACAACCACCTGAAAGGAGCATGACAGGACTAAACAATTTTCCCTCAAAATCGTAAGAGGACTGAAAAGGACAGTGATTACCTGCAGAATAGCATGTGATCTTGAAGAGGTTTCGTTGGCATGTGTTGGTTCAGTTGTTCGGTTTTGATTTCCTCTTTGAAGCAATGCCATTACCTGCCACAACACAGATGAATCTGCCAATTTCTTTTCCCTATCAAATCACTACTACCTTAAAATTTATCATTTATGGAAGTAGGTACTTACTTCATCTGTGGAATAAGCTCTATATTGAGTAAGACCAGCTGCTACAATTCCCTGTTGCATTGAATGAAATATCACTAATGATAATATCAAATCTATAATAAGCAAACTTCAAAAACTTTTGGGTTTTAAAGAAAATTGACATTTCATGGGAAAAGAAAAAATAGAGTGAATGTTGGGCTTATGGAAGCATATAGCAAGCAAGAGAAATGGTACAGAAAAGAATAGACTTTCAAGCAAACAACTCACGTTCTGTGATATACAGTAATGACACAGTAAATCCAGAAAATGTAGCAGAATTTTTATTTCTCATTCTATAGTATAAAGTAAAGGGTAGACCTGTTTATCTTCTCTAAGCACTAGAGGCCTTCCAGGAGAGAGCAAATCTCTAACAGTTTCATTATAAACTTCGAGATATGAAAGATGAACTACATGGTTTCCATCAAAACTCCTCTGTCTAATCTTGGAAAAAAGATCCTTAATTGCCAAAACCATTACCCCAGGATTCTCCATTGTCCCAAGCATTGTATAGGTTTTACCAGCTCCTGTGGCACCATAACAGAATACGGATCCATTCCTTCCTTGCAATACGGCTTCTACAAGCTCTGCTGTCCTGAAATTTCAGCTTAAACGGTCACCCTTACCAATCTAAGTTGTGTGTTTATTGAATTTTCATTTATAGAACGCTTAAAACTGTCACAATCAAGTAAATTATGTTGAATTCAGCTGCACTTTTTTTTTTTCATTTTGTTGCGCAAATTACGGAAGTAGAAGGAAATCATAAATCATATCTCCTCATTTGAATTAGTCCATTTAACAGGTGCTAGAACCATCTGAAAGCTCTTCCATTGTCTCTTATTTTCACTGGAAACTATAACTGCTGAGCTATTAGACATAAACATCATTTTCACTTAACTAATTCCATTTTCTCTGCAACAATACATTGGCTAGTAAATAAAATCAAATAAATAAAACCTATTTTGTTGTTATGAAGTTTCAATTTATAGCATAAGGGATTATAGGGTCTCAAAACAGGCATTGCAATTCAAGCAGCAACCATAAATTCCAGCTAACAACCAATCACCAAAATAATGGAGGTTTAAAGAAATAATTGCAAACAGAAGAAGCAAAACCAAGTTCCATGAACTAGAAAAATCAACCTCAGAATTAAGAATTCATAATCCATACAGAAAAAATCAAAACTCACGTAGTGGAATAAACTTCCTGTTGAGAAGTTGTATCTGGGAAGCAAGCATCGAAGGTGAAATGGCGACCACGAAGCCTCTTCAGCCTAAGATAATCGTTTTCATTAGCAAACTCAGTCAAATACACATCTTTCCTATTCACAATCTTCACACAACAACGCATACCAGCCTCTCTTTCCTTCTTAAACATTGGCCTAAGCCTTACAAATACTAAAATCCGGCTGCCACTAGCCTCATTTTTCTCTGAAACAGTTTCTAACTTTTCCATTTCTCTCAGATTTTCTTTCACAAGAAACCCTCTCGGCTCTGTTTGTGGCATTGCACTTCCCATTGAAAGCTTCCTTGCCACAGCGGTTGAAACATTGGCCTTTCTTGCACATGTAGAGAACCCAATAACACGATCTGGACACATAATAAGATTCTCCTTAGCATCCTCAATAGGTGGTTGTGGCAACACAAAGGTTCTTGTAATTGTAGAATTAGGCTTTGAATTGTGCAATGTAGGTACTCTGGGCATTGAATTATCTCTCATTACATTTTCTTGCCCAGAATCTTTAGTTTCTTTAAAATCATTATCTTTTTTCTTGCAAGAACTGAGGAGATCCACGCTTGGATGTGTAGAATATCGTTTCTCTTCAGGTTTTGGAGATTGGTTCCTAATAAATGAAGAAGCTTTCTTTTGCTGTTCATATAACAGAGTCAAAGCTTTCATTTTTTCTTTCAAACCATGGTGAGGATTTCTCAATGGAACACTCCAATGGGTATCTTCTCGATCTGATCTACTTCTTGTTCTTTGGTCTGGTTTTGACCCATTTTCCTCTTGGTTGCTAATTTGAGACCTGGTTGATACTGGCATTCTTAATTTTCTCGCTATCCAAACATACCCAGATGGTTTTTTCTGTTACCCACTTCAACTAACAGCTCAAAATTCAAGAATGTTGTGAAATTTTCTTGGAAAGTTTGATGATATGTAAAAGCAAAAAGGAGAAATGGAAAAAGAGGGAAGTTCAAGATTTCGACACTGAGGGTTAATTTTGGTGGCAGATCAGAGCTATTGATTTCGGGGGCAGATCGAACGGTTGGCATTGAAGCGGGGACGAGTAGATTTTGAAGTTTGTTGCTAGTGCCACTACAAGTTTTGCTTCTTGCATTCCACTAGAATCCAAATTGTGAAATAGAATCCCCACTGGGAAGGATTGGAAGAAATAATAATTAGAGTGTATTAGGGTTAGATTTTGAAATGAGAATTTTAAAAATAATTGCTTGTAACGGTCTAAAAAGTGTCAGACCAAAACGGTCAGCTATTACTATTTAAAAATTTGGTCGTTCATTTGAAAATTTTTCTTTGAGCACGAGAAACCCTTTGCTTTCAATAATGTGAATAATTAAAGTTAAAATCTTTTTCAAAGCAAGCAATAGCCAAAAGGAAAGGAGGGTGTTATGTAGTGGGCCTAACGCACATCATTGCTCCTTGCACCCTAATCTTATACCGTCTGATGGGTTTGCAATCATAGTATCATGGTAATTTCCACATCAAAGGGTTATTAATAACTCATCAAAAAAATGGGTCTTCTTTTGCTTAAACCAAAATGGGATGATTTTCAAATCAAGAATTAATTACTAAATTATGTGTTGTAATATCCTTGATTTACTTTCAGTTAGTTGGATTTGGAGAATGATGACAAACATTAGTTTTTTACTATCAAATATAAATTTATTTTTCACTTTTCTCCTCAAAAGAAGAATCAAAGTTAATTAAATAAATAGCTAATCCTCATATCATTTTTTTTAAGAAAAAAATATTTCAATTATTTTTTAATATTTTTCCTAATCAATTTTTCAGTCCAACACAAGAAATGATAGTGTCATGAGGTACATATATTAAAGTTGCCATCATCTTAATTACTTAATCCTCCATGATATAATTGAAAATGAGAATCATTAATTAATTACTTGATAGCTATTTATTTGAGATGATATTGCTTGACAGCATACTTAAATTTTATTTTTTAATATCAATATATATATTAAAAGATGTATAATGGGATTAAAATTTTGAAAAAAAAAATATTATTAATACTTCAGAAACTTTTCTAAAAAGATGAGTGCTGTCAAAATTTAAAATTTTTAATTTTCTACATCATGAGACTGATATTCTTATTGAATTACTTTTAAATTATAGTTTATGAGAAACCCAATTGAAAATAAACTAACTCTTGCTATTGGAATTGGTTGCTTAAATTATATCAAAAGAAATTAATTTGGTGCTGCTTATTGCCATTGATATCAAATATATTATTTTAGGTAGATTATTTGGAGCTTAAAGAAAAAAGAATCCTTTTAAGATAACACATAAATAGGGTTAAATAACCAATAATATAGTGAGTGGGAAATAATTATCCATGTTGGTCATCATTAAAGTTTTGTGTTATAAGTACACAAAATGCCTTCTAAGGAAGGTCAAATTACATTCTATAAAATAGAAGAAAAGCAAATGAAGCACTAAAATTATGACAATTCATGCATGCTTTGGATGAAGGGTAGGTTTTATCATCATATTCCTGATACTTTGTTGGCAAAATACATACTTATCAAAACTTATAAAAACTTATAGTATTTAGTCATTTTATCGTTTAAATTTTTATTTTAATCATTTTATTCTATGTACTTATGTATTTTGTACTAATAGATACATATATTGATGAATACTAGTCATTTTATTATTTATATTTGTATATTTTATATTAAATAGACGCGTTAATACTTTAGCATCACTTTACGAATTTTGTATTTATAAGTTAAGAAAAATATAAATTTTAGAGATTATATAATTAAATTAAAAATTTATTGAACAAAATAACTAAATACTATAAGTCTAAAGGTGAGATTGAGACCACATCTCCAATCTCACCTAAATACATATATATTTAACTTTCTTTGTTCAATGCTTTGCCAATTCTTATTTTTTTTCTAATTAATTTTTCTTCTCAATTAATTAATTATGAATATATTAATATTGTTTAATATATATATATATATATATTAATATTGTTTACAATGCTGCCTCCCACCACATCTCTAATGAACTTCTAGGAATTAATAGCAATGGAGATGATACTTTGTTTGTAATTATATTAGTTTGGAACCCAATTATATGCAATTTAAGCAATCAACATTGCTAATTGCTACAACAATGGGCTATATATAATAAGATTATTTATGTCATTTTTGCTCTCCTCTTTATCTTTTTCCCTTTCTATTCGGAGCAGTCGTCATGAGCATAAGTAATGAGAGAGATAAATATATTATAATTTAGAATTTCTATCAATACCCCCATCCATTAAAGAAAGAAAAGATACTACATTATTTGTGTACATCATAAGAATTATTAGTATAAAAACGATTTATAGTAACCATGTTCCCTACATCCGTGAATCTCAAACATCAAATCAAGTAAAATAATTGTTGGCATTTAATTGGCTGATAATATCATTCAGCACTTAAAATTAAAATTATTAATTAACACTTAATTATTTTAAATTATTTAATAATATACGTCTTAAAAATTTCAATTATATTAAAAATTACTCAAAAATTATAACTCAAAATATGAATTGAATAAAATAAGTGTTTTAAATATTTTTATAATTTAAAAAATTATATTATTTATCTTATTTCATGCTTAAATTTTCAGCATTTAATTTTCAATTTTATTAAACACTATCTAAGTAAATTTTCATGTAAATATATATATGCTAACGTGAGAGTTATATGTGTAAGAGTAAAGAAAATATTCATATCTTTATACTTGTCAAAACAGTAAATAAAATAATAATAAATTTTAAAAATATCACTCTGTCATTAATTTAGCGTTAAAAAAAATTTATTACCCCACAAATAGCTAAAAAATATTACAAGATGTTAATTTAATGACTGAAAATATGAGGATATGTTTCTATTAATGGCAATGGGGCAAGTCCACCGGAATTTTGGGTTACTTGGGGAGTAAATAATTTTGAATGATGTTTTTATGATTCAAATTCAGATTATTCACCAAGTCAATAAATATAATAGATCTCGCATGAATTTGCTGTTTGGATTGGATTACTCATAACGTTTATTCTCTTTTGAGAAATTAATGTGAGTCTCTCTACTGATTTAAAATTTAATCAAATATAAAGTATTTTCAAGTCAAAATTCATATGAGAGACTCAAATCAATTTAAATGAATCATTTGATTTTATTGGATTGACTTTTTAATTTAGAGGATTTCTCATGTTTTACGTTTTTTGGGTGTGCAGATTTCAGTTTTAACGAGGGTAACAAATTGGGATATGGTTGTATAATGAGGGACTCTTGAGGGTTCATTGGTAGCTAATGGTGGACTCAGAAATTTACTTGTAGAGAGGCTAAAATTTTACAAAAAAATTATAAAAGAATTTATTGAATATATTATAGTAGTTCAACAATTAATTTGTGCTATTAGATTAACTACGCTTAAGATATTATAATTAGCTCGAGAGGGGTGAACCGTCGCCAACGACCACCAAATAGCGGCGCACTCGCTGTCCGATTGCACTTTAATTAATTAATTTATCAACTTTAAATAAATAAAATTTATAATATTGATGAATAAATTTCAAAAATTAAATTTAAATTGTTAAATAAATTAGTAAAATCTCTGAAAAAATTCGCTAGAATTTTATCTGTATTTCGAATAATCTCAAATTCCAATTTACATAACCTACACTAAAACAAACATTCCCAAAATTTTTCATACATTCAATTTACCAAAATCTCCAATATTTCACATATCTCACAAACATTTAATATATATCAATGCATATCTCACAACTTAAATGTTCAACATTTAAAACCCAAAAATCTTTTTAAGTTACATCAAATACATATTCATATGCATAATGTACATGTTAAAGTAAAAGTTTATCAAAGTTTAAAATATATACATGAAATGTAGATGACTCTGGTTTGTAGCAGCTCAACAAACTTCAAAAGTAATCACCTACAATCTAGACCTAGGTGGTCTAGCAGTTCTCTCCAGATCCTCCAAATCAACTCTATCACCTGCCCGATCAAATTCAATCGCATTAAGCAAATTACCTAGTAATACATACTTTGATATAAATAAAAACTTAAGAATGCAACAAGAATGTGTTTCTTTTTTTAAAGTTATGAAATGTTAAGCATTTACATGTAACAACCCAAACACTTAACACTTTCTATCTATCACATTACACATTCATATGCATTGTGCCCAAATGACCATATATAATATCTAAATTTCAGAAATATTGCTTTGGATCAATATTTGACATTCAGTGTTTGACTCGAAGGCAAATACTATTGACACCTGGCATCTAGCCCTAAGGCAAAGAAAAGTGATGCCCAAAATCTAGCCTGAAGGCAATAATAATGATATCCAGGGTCTGGCCAAAATGTAAATAACCGGTATACCGTATAACACCAAGCATAATACTCTAAAAATTGATATTACATAAGATTTCAAACATGACACATATAATTTCACACTTTTCTCATATTTTCTCAGTTATGCCAATTCTTATTCTTTTTGCACTTTTCCATCTTTTCTTATTATTTTCACAAATTTTCATCAATTTCATCAATTTACTTGCTATATTCTCAATGTAGCCAAATTATGTCAACATTTGGCCTAATTACACACTTTGCATAAACACAATATTAAATGCTTTTAACCATCTTAAAATAGCTTACTCAATCGCATATTATATATATTATAACATAAACATATATTCATGCTTTTTTCATGCGAATTCACATATCAAAGTAACATACTTATCAAATCATACATCAATATTGCATGCCAACAAATACAAACTAATGCATTTCATATAAAGTATGTACATACCTTTTTATACGAACACTTCCAAGCCAAAAAGCACAACTTCCCATAACTTTTCTAAAAATTCCTTCATTACTAAGTTGTTAAAACAACTTACTCAACACCTAACCAAAATGTGAATGTATATCATATATTAGAATCACATTTTTAGGTGTTTTAACCATTAAATATCAATTTAACATCAATTCTTTCAACTTTCATATTTTTTCCCTAACTTTCTTTAATTCTAAAACTTTATTCTTAATCAATTCTAATTGGTATTCTAAATTTATTTCTATCATTAAAGGCATATTATAATATGATATAAACCATCTAATTAATTAACATAAAGTCTTTAATAATGTCCTTCCAAAAACCCTAATCTTCTTTAATTTTGGAAACATAATCCAACCACTTCCAAAATATAATCTAAGTTCAAATATATATTTAAAACCACATTCTAACACATTTTAAACAATTAAATTTAATTTAAACCTTTTTTTTTTTTTGCAAAAGTCCCATGGAAACCCAAAATTTGTTACTACTTCTCTTAAAATCCAACCCAACTCCATCATTTCTTCAATCTAACCTTAAAATCATTTTTTTACATCAAATTAACATCTTACAAACACATTTGAACAATTAAAATAACTTCCATCAAAAGTCATAATTTTACATATTCATAAATTTCAAAGAACCTTAAAAATTCATGTAAGAAACTTACTTACTTGTTGGAAATCACTTCAATTCTTTAAAATTCTTCAAAATCTAATGTTTGGATGAAGAGGAATTCTCCTTTGTCTAACAATGGTGGCTGGAGAAGAAGACATTTTTCACGTTTCACTATTTATTTGTTAAATTTTACTATTTACCTTTGACTTTTATATATCATTGATATTCCACATATATTTAACATATATAATCTATTCTTCTCACTTCTAAATCTTTATTTCTCCCTCAAATTATTTATTTTAGTTTAATTAAATTAAATTTTATTTTATTTTAGTAAAATTTACGGATGTTACAACACTCTTCCCCTTAAAAGAATTTTATCCTGAAAATTACATGATATCAACTCTGAAAAAGTTGAGGATACTGGCTCTATATGACCTCCTCGCTCTCTCATGTTGCCTCCTCTGATGAATGATTTCTCCGTAATACTTTGATCAATGTGTCTCAAATCTTTTACATCTTGTGCCAAGATCGCCACTAGTTCCTCTTTATAAGTCAAATCTGGATTCATCACGATATACTCTACTGATAAAACATGAGTTGGATCTAATATGTACCTCCAAAGTATCAAAACATGAAAGATATTGTGTACCCGATCTAACTCGGGTGGCAGAGCCATTATGTAGGCCATTGGTCCCACTCTCTCTAGAATGTCATATAGGCCAATGAAATGAAGATTCAATTTTTTTTAGTCCAAATCTCAAAATCCTCTTCTAAGGAGACACCTTCAGGAACACCTTGTCCCCCATTCTAAACTCTATATCCTGTCTCTTCAGGTCTGAATAGGACTTCTACAGGTCTGAAGCTACTTTCAAATGATCACAAATCACTTTAACCTTTTCCTTTGTTTCTTTGATCAATTCAGGACCTACTAACTTTCTTTCTTCAACCTCGTCCCAACACAAAGATGTTCTACATCTTCTGCCATACAATGCCTCAAATGGTGCCATCCCAATGTTGAACTGGCAACTGTTGTTATAGGTAAACTCTATCAGTGGCAAATATTCATCTCAGCTCTCTGTAAATTCAATGATATAGCTCCTCAATATATCATCCAATACCTGTATCACTCTCTCAGACTGTCCATCTGTCCGTGAGCAGGACTAAAGTATAACTGAGTACCTAATGTATCCTGCAAACTCCTTTAAAATCTAGATGTAAATATGGAGTCTCGGTCTGATACCAATAAAACTGGGACTTCATACAACCTCACAATCTCACTTATATACAACTTAGCCAGCCTATCAAGAGAGTAGTCCATCCTTCATGGAAGAAAATGAGTTGACTTAATCATCCTATCCATAATCACCTAGATTGCATCATATTTCTTCTGAGTCAAAGGAAGCCCTGACACAAAATTCATAGTCACCATCTCCCACTTCCACTTAGGCACTGCTAAAGGTTGCAACAACCCTGAAGGAACTTAGTGCTCAGCTATTACCTTCTAACATGTAAGACATCTAAATACAAATTCTGTTATGTCCTTCTTCAATCTGATCACCAATAGTGCTACTTCAAGTTTGATACATCTGCATACTTTCAGGGTGCATAGCATAAGGTGATTGGTGTGCTTCCTTTAAAATCCTCTTCTTCAATTCCAAATCCTCAAGAACACACAAGCTGTCTCTATACCACAAGCTATCATCATCTCTCACATGAAAATCTTTACTCTCCCCTTTACTCTCCCCCTTTTTGTAGTCCTCCATAATATTCTAGAGTTTTAAATTTGTCTTTGGTACTCTTTTAATCTGATCAAGTAGTAATGGACTTACCTGCAACAAGGCCATAAGAGCACTATCATTACAAACCTCAAATCTGGCATGCAGAGCTCTCCACTCAACAAGCAATACGAGTGCATAAGCAGTTAACCCTGCCATAGACTTTTGATTTAAGACATCTACAACAACATTAGCCTTGCTAGGATGATAATCAATCAGACAATAATAATTCTTTATCAACTCTAACCACCGCCTCTGCCAAAGATTTAACTCTTTCTGGACACCCAAATACTTCAAATTCTTATGATCCATATAGATGAAATAGTTCTCTCTATGCAAGTGATGTTGTCAAATCTTCAATGTAAAAACAAAGGCTACCAACTCAAAATCATGAGTCAGATAATTTAACTCATGAGGCTTCAACTTTCTGAAGGCATAAGTAATAACTCTACCCTTATAAATCAGAACACAACCCAAATAATGATGTGATACATTACTATATATCACCCGTGGTTTACCTTCCATAGGTAGAGTAAGAACTGAAACTTAAGTCAACATTTCTCTCAACTGCTCAAAGCTCGTCTGATACTGGTTCGTCCATACAAACTTCACATCCTTCCAAAGCAATATGGTATGTGGCGAAGCTATCATGGAAAATCTATTCACAAACTGATAGTAATAACCAGCCAATCCCAGAAAACTTCTGATCTCTATCATATTCTTTGGTAGACTCAAATTTAAGATTACCTTAACTTTACTCGGATAAACTCTAATTCCCTCTGCTGAAATCACATGTCTAAGAAAAATCACCTAATCTAACCAGAACTCACACTTGGATAATTTGGCATACAATTATTTCTCTCTCGAAGTCTACAATACAATCCACATACGTCTATTATGCTCTTTTTTACTATGGGAATATCCAAAATGTCATCAATAAACATCACTATAAACTGATCCTAGTATGGCTTGAACATCCGATTCATTAAATCCATGAATGCAGCTGATGCATTTATCAATTCAAAAGGCATCACTAAGAACTCATAATGTCCATACCTCATCCGAAAGATAATCTTGCATACATCCATATCTCTAACTTTTAACTGATGGTAGCCTGATCTTAGATCAATCTTAGAGAATACAGCTGCTCCCTTCAACTGATTAAAGAGATCATCTATATGAGGCAATGGATACTTGTTCTTGATGGTCACCTTATTCAATTGCCAATAGTTAATGCACAATCTCAAGATATCATCCTTCTTATTCACAAACAGTACCGGTGCTCCCCAAAATGAGACACTATGGTGAATAAACCTAACAACTCTTGCAATTACACCTTTAACTCTTTTAATTATATAGGTGCCATCCGATAAGGGGTAATAGAGATGAGTGTGGTACTAGGCATCACATCGATACCAAACTTCATCTCTCTCTCAGGAGGTAGCCTTGGTAGTTCATCGAAAAACACTTTGGGAAACTCTGCCGTAGTGAAAATACTGTCCAGCTTAGATCCCTCAGCTCTAGTATCCACCACAAGTTCTAAGTAAGCTGTACTCCCCTTTCAGATTATCCATTTAGCTAAAATGGCTAAAATAAACATTGATGAGAGGTGCCTCTGCTCATTGGATACCACAACCTCCTTCCCATCACATGTTCTCAAAATAATACGTTTCTACAAATAGTCTGCTACAGTCTCATATTTGGATAATCAATCCATACCCAAAATCAAATCCTACTCCCTAAAGGACATCTCTATTAAATTACCAAGAAACTCCTCATCATGAACTATGACTAGACTATGGACTATCTCGGTGCATCCTGCTAACTATTACACTGTGCTCTAAAGGATTAGTAACCAACACATCAAATCCTAGGGACTCAGAATGCATATTAGTCACAAGCTGAATGGATGCAATAATATACGAATGAGTCTACCTAGGGTCTATCACTACATTAACTGAAGTACCAAATAAAGTAAAAATCATGGCTGAAGTATCTAGCTGTCTCTGCATCACATATACCCTCTGTGATGACCCTGCCTATTTCTGTCTACTAGTTGCTGTTGTGGATCCCTCAATCTGATTAACTCTAGGTCTACCACTTCTACTACAACCTCAGCCACCTCGATCCCCTCTATCACTGGGCCTAGATGCAGCGGTCTTTGTTTATCTATCCATTGGTTGCTCTGGATAATCTCTAATATAGTGATCTTAGGGCCTATATCTAAAACATCCCGCTGAAGCACCAGCCTTCCAACAAAATACCTCCATGTGCCCTACCATATTGAGCATAAATTGTATAACATCCTAACAACCCTAGGCTTACGGCCCGACCCGCTTCAAGGGACTGCTACAATACTGCTTTCCCTCACGGTTCCACATCGGGATTTATTTCTGAGACTTACGACCCAATCATTTCACCTCAAATATTTGGCCCAATTAAGGGTCGCCTCTCTTGTTTCGATCCTAAGACCTCCTTTAATAGAGTCTTTTTCACTCAACGAGTACCATTTCCTTATAAACAAATTATGCTGTGGAACCGTGAGGGGGAAGCAGTACTGTAGTAGTCCCTTTAAGCGGGTTGGGTGAAATGGCTGGGCCGTAAGCCCAAGGCCGTTGTGATGTTATAGACTGGTCGGGTAAATCCTGTGGAATCGGGGTCGAAACACTACTCACTGAGGCTGCAAGTCTCTACCTCTACTGATGAAATGATCTGCCAAGCTGCCTATGGCTCCCAGTAGACATCTGAGGAAATCCCCCTTCACCTGTTTTTAGATGAAGACTCTACCTCAGCCTGAGGTTTTCTGCCTCTAGTCTCCTCTGCTCTATCAGCTGCTGCAACTCCATGCGCCTTCTCTATACTTCTGGCAGCTGCAACCATCTTAGAAAAATTCTCATAATGAGATGCTGCCATAAGACATATGATGGATGACCTCAGACTCTCCTCAAATCTACAATACTTATCTATCTTATCAGATAATAAATCCTTTGCGGACTTGCTCAATCGGATAAAATCCTTCTCATACTCTGTAACTGCCTTCATCCCTTGCTTCAAACTCAAAATCTCCTTTTTGTTAACATCTTTATACTCTTGATGTGTATATTTCTTCTCAAATTCCCGTAAGAAATCAACATAGGTCAACATTGGTGGACCATCTAACCCATGAGGAATAGTCTTCCACCAGTCATAGGTGTCACCATGCAGAAGTGATAAAGCATAGTCAAACTTCTCTTTTGCAGTATCCTATGACTGGATGAATACTTTCTGAACTCTGTAAACTTTTTTTTATTTTTATTTTTTAATTTAGAAAATAGTTAGAGAATGAAAATTTAGAAAATTAAAAAATAAAAAGAAAATTAAAAATAAAAAGGAAAAATATTTTTCACGATTAAACAGTCTCATAATTTTCTCAAGTAAAATATCACAAATAATAATTTAATACAAACATATTTTTATTAAAATAATTTTATATTACACAATTTTATAATTAAAATAAAATATAATAAATATATTATTGAAATTTAATCAAATATAACTAATATATATATAATTAGATTTATGTTATAACATCCTTATATCCTATATATGTATCGTACATATATCCCAAATATATACAATATGCATATAAAATATAAAGATGCCACGTGACAGTTCGATTTTAACCCACAAAATTCCACATACTTAACTACAAAATCCTAGTTCATCATTTAGGTTCATTCCCATAAATTATTCATTAAACCAACACATATACATCCCAATCATATCATAACTATCATATTTCTCAATTAATAATAATTTTCTCTCTCTAACAAATTCAAACATAATCTTAAAATCAACTAAAAATAAGCTTAAAGATGAGTACTTGGATTCTTAGTAAACCTCCAATATCTCCTTAAAACATCTTAAATTTCCTTGTAAAATTTGATATATAAAATAAACTAAAACTCTCTTCATCCTCTCTCAAGGTGCACGTCAAAAGGAAGAAGAAGAAGAGAAGAAATCTTTTCCCATTTTCCTTCTTCCTAGCCACATTTATATTTAATTAATAATTTATTAATTAATTATAATATAATTAAATATTATAATATTTATCCATTCCTGACTTTTCCTTCTCTTTTATTATTATTATTATTATTATTATTATTATTATTCCCAACAATAATTATATAATTTGCATACATATTTTATATATTTTTTGCATATATATTTTATCTATATTTATATATTTTATGTATATTTCAATTATATAATAGATATATATCTCATATCTATTACATGTGCATCTTATATTTCTCTCTTTCAAGCATATTTATTTAATCATTCATTTTACTTACTTCAATGTACAATAAAATTATGGATGCTATACATGTAAAAGATATTAAAAATATATACTCAAATTTGATTCAAATTTATTATGAACAGTAAAAATACTAAAAAAATTTACACTAAATATGATTTTTGGCATTTGACTTTTCAAATATACAGTGGCCAACTTTTCTTTTCATTTATACTGTTATGCTTTCTTTCTTTTCTTTTTTTTTTCCATTTTTATGTAAATAACATTATTTATTCTGTTTTTGTTAATTTTTTATTTTTTAATATTTTATTTATATTTATTTTTTTATTTATAAATATTTTTATTATTTTTTATTATTAATATATATACAAAAATATACTATATATATTATATATAAAATACATATAAAACAAACAGTAATATATATACATATATATAATAAATATTCATACATCATTCATATAATATTTATATAATTTATTTAAATTTTATATACATATAATATTTATATAATATACACTCAATATATATATTATACACAATAAATATATAATATAAATATAACACCTATCTAATATTTATAATTTTATTAAAAAAAATTAAAGGATGATATAAAAAATTAATTTCCGTAAATTTTCCTGTTTGCTAATTTCTAATAAAAAAGGGCCAACGCCTTTTGACCCATTTGAAAACCCAAGTCCTGAGTCATTAGTCTCATCGGTCTCAAGTCGTTGAAGTTCAAGAATATACCAGACAGTTCATTCGAGAAACCCCAATTCAAGATTTCTCGAGAAACACCGGAATTTCTCTTCTTCTTCCTATAAATGTCTATCTCGTTTCTGTATTATTTCAACATCGAAAACAATAAGTAATTCGTAAAATACATTCTTTGCAATCAATCACAAGAAAATCTTAAATTTCCATTCATAAAACACTTTCTGAATCGTTTCGCAGCAATCAAGAAAAATTAGAAATGGCGATGATTCCAAGCTTCTTTGGTAACCAACGACGCGGCATCTTCGATCCCTTCTCTTCATATGACATCTGGGATCCATTCAAAGATTTTCCATTTCCTTCTTCATCTGAAAATTCAGCTTTTGTTAACACTCGCATTGACTGGAAAGAGACTCCAGAAGCTCATGTCTTCAAAGCTGATGTTCCTGGGCTTAAGAAAGAGGAAGTGAAAGTGGAGATTGAAGATGACAGAGTTCTTCAAATCCGTGGAGAAAGGACTGTGGAGAAGGAAGACAAGAATGATACTTGGCATCGTGTTGAGCGTAGCAGTGGCAAGTTCTTGAGAAGGTTCAGGCTGCCAGAAAATGCAAAGATGGAACAGATAAAGGCTTCAATGGAGAATGGAGTTCTTACTGTAACTGTTCCTAAAGAAGAAGTCAAGACCCCTGATGTTAAGGCTATTGAAATCTCTGGCTAAGTTTTTCTTTTCTTGTAAATAGAATTGGGTGTTTGTTCTTAAGTTTACATATTTCTTCTGTTAGATTTTCATATAAGAGCTATGAATATGTGATGTAAAAATATTTGTGGTTATGTGGTGATATTATAGAAAGACTTTATATTTTTCATGATTCTTTTGCTATGCTTGTCACTGAATATTATTTTCTTTGATTTCACCATTTTTCAATGCTTAATTGAAGTGATGAAATCTTGTTGATGGGTTTTCTGCTTCAACACAACTTCTGTGTTTTAAAATTAATACATTAATATGATTATTTTTATGACTAATGTTGCAAAAATTTCTCCTTCAAATCCATAGCCATTTTCAACATTTCCCCCTTCATCTGCCATTAGTCTTCTTATTGCATTCTGTATCTCTTTTCTCTGCAATTTGTTCTCCAATTGCAAACCTACTTCCAGCATGAGTCGTATACTTTGCATTTACCCTTTTGTTTCCCAAAACATGGCCTGCAGGATGTACTCTTCAATGTTGAATTCCAACAACAATGGCTCCAAAATCCTCACACTTGCTTGTATGGTGCCCATTCTAAAATGCAGGCTCTCTCTTTAGCGGTTTGATAGAAACCATTAGACAATAATTTAATCTATTTAGAACCAAGTAGCCTAGTCAACCCCAAGATAGCCTTCTTACTATTGGCTACACCTTTACATGCCATTTCAGCCAATTGTCTCATCTTTGGATGCTACTCTTCCCAAGCTTATGTAAAGGACCGAGTTGAGATTTTGCTTGTCAAGCCTTGAAATGCAGCTATTGTCCTCTTTTAGCAGACTGCTTGAAGATGCTAGTGCAAATTTGTAATTTTAACCAAGCTGGAAGATATATCAGGAGAGAGATCAGTGAAGGCAATTGTTTAACTCTCTGTTTCTCATGCAACAGTTGTCTTAAGTGGCATTTGGACTACTGTGAACCTTTGTAATTATTAGTCTTTGCAAAGGCTTGCGTTGAACTGTTTCGTTTCATTAGTAATTAGCTTGCAATTCTTTGGTTCATCAGCAGGATCTGCACTTGAGTAACCTTTTATTGCAATGTACTTTTATTGTAACACACTGGTAATTCTTAACCATCAATCTGTAAAATAATAGAGCTCTTATAACAGGTAGTCTTATCATTAGTTTCAGCTTCTTCTGTGAAGTACTTCAGCTTAAACAGTGGAATTAATAATGTAATTGACCGTAAATAATATAGAAGAGTATTGGCTACATGTTCTGTACACTGTTATGCAGAACTGGCAATAGCTCCTTTTTTCTTTTTGGTCAATAAAGCACCAATTTTATTGCCAATTGCGATTACACTCACTGCTAAAACAAAACCATTCCCAGGCTGAATACAGGCTATATCGATGGCAATCTCCAGCCTCGATCACCCTTGCATAACAAACGGTTCAGATCCAACCAAAATCTATATCAGCATGACAGCAGCACAGTCAACTAGATCAGTAGCCTATCGGCTGCCACACATCTTCTTCGAGCAGTAGGCCTGCAGCATACCAGTATGTTCCCAACTTTGCTGCCCTCATTTAACGATAGTCAGCACTCTGCTTCACTCTCTAGTACAGGTAGATGTAATCAACCGGACCAAGCGCAGCAGCACCCAATATATTTGTACACCTAGCCCATAACCAACATTCCTATCATAAAGAAATGTACTTGCACTTTCCCATTCCATACATACTCTAGAGAGTCAGACTCACTCAGCAATTTCCAGCAGGACCAGGCCAGGCCATCATTTTTCCGCAGCACAAATTCACCCCAGCCCACATATCAGCAACAGTTCCAGTGACACCAGATCAGGATTCTGACAGATCATATCCAGTGATCCCTATATCAAGCAGATAGGAGGATACCAGGCATGTGGATCTCTTGAGCTGCTACCCTAGCACTTCCTCAACTTAATCTTAATTGCTTCACTTGCCATGTTCACTACTCCCACTGCCCCAACTACTCATCATCACTCCTACAAAGTAGGCAATACAATTACACGCCCTCTTCCTATCAGGTTTCATATTTGCTGTACAGTAAACTAGTAAGCCCTGCTATTTCTTGTTTTGACCTTCATACTCTCACCTGTGGCTTTCCTATTTCCAACTATACTTTTTCCAGCTTGACGCACACTTCAATAGTACCTAGGGCCATATATGTTTGCTGAATATACAATAAGAAACAGGTGGCCCACAGATTCAACGTGGTTTCATCTGGAACTACTCCCCAATTGTTTCAACCTCTGCTTTGTGGGTAGCATATTTCTCAATGCCAACCACGTTATAAAGGCCAACAATCAGATGGATATTAAAGACCCAATTGTTGTATGGTTTTCAATACTCATCTTGGACTATGTTTACTCAAATAACTCTTATTAGAATGTTTCTGTTCTAAAGAGTCATCTTCTGTTCTGAACCCAAATTACAGCATCCGATGATCATTGGCAGGAAAGAATACATGTAATAGCATAAAAGCTTTTTAAAACAAAAACATGTAAATAAATTCATTGTATGTCACATCAAGAAGCGACAACATTTAATTCAGTATTTGTTTAAAATTCACTCCATAATCATTATTTAACTGTGCTATCGAACACCCATTATATAAGAGAATTTTCATGTTCAGTATATATATGTACTAAAAAAAGATGAATAAGAGGAAGAGACCAATCGCATCCATATTAACTATCAAGATCAAGAATAAGATAAACTATAATAAAAAAAATTTATTTCACTGGAAAAAACTCAAGACAAAAGTTATGCTAATTCTAGCTAAAATTTTGGTTACATCAGCCTAACTATGTTTGACTTGAACTGGAAATGAAACAATGTTATCTCCAACAATAATAGTGTGCCCTCCTGATGGCAAAGTACTATAAGCACTATCATCTATGAGATTTAAGCTTTTGCAAACATTGAATTCAAATTTAACGTTCTCGCTACTATTAGCTTTAATGAACACTCTCTTGAAGCCAATCACCTGCTTAATATTTGCTCCTTCAATTCCTTCTGGAGGCTTGGAGTAGACAAGTATAACATCACTTCCATCTCTTGAGCCCACATTTTTCACTTCAATTTCGAACTTGAATTTTTCTTCACAGGACAAATCATTTGTTCGAACTAAGGGACATGAAGGTATAAAGGCAGCTTCTTTATATCTTAGTTGATGACAATGCTGAAAATTGTTCAATTTTATTTGGACCGAGTTTACTGAGAATATTAGCTTGTATGTAAATTGGGTGTAGCTAAGTCCATACCCAAATGGGAAAACAGTAGAGCCATTAAAGAATTTATAAGTTCTACCAGGGTAGCCTAAACTGTCATTTGGTCTTAGTGGCAAAGATGTCATTGGCAGCTGCTTTACATAATCATTTTCATACCATGTGATTGGCAATCTTCCCCCTGAAGAAAAAGAAAAAGTATATGATTAGTTAAAAACTTGCAACTTCACAATTTCATGATATATCAGTAACTTGTACAAGAATCAATTACCAGGATTGTATTTGCCAAAAACAACATCTGCAAAGGCACGGCCACCCTCCTCTCCAGGGTATCCAGCCCATAAAATGGCTTTGATATTATCATTCTCCTTTGCGAAAGTAATATCTATTCCTCCTGCTGACATGATTACAAGAATAACTGGACCTTTGGCAGCACCTGCAACTTGGTTGATGAGCTGAGTTTGGTAACCAGGAAGGAGGAGATCATTCCGATCTAAGCTTTCAGCTTCAACAGATAAATCTATACCAGCCACTATTACAGTAGCATCAGCTTGACTTGCAGCTTGCATCCCTTTGAATATCAGTGTATCATTCTTGCAAGCAATGTCACATCCAATTGCATAACTCACATCAGCATATGTTGAAAAACCATCAAGAGGAGTGGTATATTGGCATGGAATACCTGCAATATCATGAGATAATTGGTTATTTAATTATGCAATATTAATGCAATTGAATTATATATGTGTCTATGTATACCTGCATTATTTCCAATCATTGCTGTTGAAGCATTAGCATGAGGTCCAACTAAAGCTAGAGTTTTGATTTTATGAGAGTTCAAAGGTAAAGTTTCATTGTCATTTTTTAGGAGGACAATTCCTTCTCTTGCTGCTTGTGTGGCTAATTTAATGTGCTCTTTAGTACAAATATCCTTCTTCCCAAGAGATTGAAATTGAGGACTTCCATCAAAGAAGCCGAGCCTCATCAGTACTACATAAAGATGTCCAAGTGACTTGTCTATTTCTTCCTCTCTGACCTTGCCTTGCGTTACTGAGGATTCAGTATTGTCTGTGTAGTATTCTCCACAATCCAAAATCTAAGCCTGCTTTAAGTGTTCTTGCAACTGCATCCTCTTTTGTGTCACCAAGAAATTTATGGCGATTAACCATTACGTCAATGGAATCACAATCTGAAACTATATATCTGGTGCAAAAACAACAACAATAATAAATGTTCAAGTGTTCTTTTATTGACAATGTTTGTAAAATACTTAATGATCAAAATTAAATTGTACCCAAGAAGATTCCAATCTCCTCTGATTGTTTGATTCAGGATTTTAGGATCAGCACAAGTGGGTATGCCATTAACACGATTGTAAGAACACATAATACTGCTAACATCACCTTCTTTAACACACATCTCAAAAGGTCTATTGAAAGTCTCCACCATATCTTGCTCTCTAACCTGCATTCAACCCAAAAAAACAAAAAATGTCTTGACCCTTCTGGAAAAATTAAATGATAATCTATAAATTTGGAATCAAGCTTTCTCAAGATAACTTACTCTAGCATCAAAGCTTTCACGCTCAACTCCCTTCCATTTGTCAACATCATAAGCAGTAAAATGCTTGCAACAAGAGGAAACTTTAAGAGGTCTCGTGTTCAAGTCCGTGTAATTCTCAATCCCTTCAACATCTTGCAAGCCTCATACATAACTAGAAGCATAAGAGCCTACAATAAAAGGATCTTCGCCGGGTGTCTCAATAGTTCTTCCCCATCGAGGATCTTTCGCTACATTAATAGTTGGACTCCATTACGTTAATTACTGAAACTTCGGGGACCGAATTTTAAATAAATTTTATTATTGTTCAGTCAATTTTAAATTATAAAAATGTTTAATTCTAGAGTCTTAAATTGTATCATCATAACGATTTCTGATATTTTATTCTGTAGGCGTTCGGTTTTAGATTTCGAATTGTGAGGGATACTTTCTAATTAGGTATTTTCTTCTGAATTGTGAGGGATACTTTCTAATATATTTTTTTGAATTTTATGTATTAACATTTAATGTATATGAATATATATTATCAATATTATGCATCAATTAGGGTTTAAATTTTCGACATATGTTTGTGATTGTGTTTTACATGTTGATATTGAAATATGTTTGCTGGATAGAATTAGAATGATATGAAAATCATGTAGGGCAGGATCGGATCATGATAATGAATGAGTTATGATCTTTGGATGAGTTTAGGACTGGTAAGATGGTGGGGACATTTTATGTTCAGCTGCTTATCATTCGAGTAGTACTGTTTGGCTTAGGCCGTGACGGTAAACCCCATATAAGTTGGAATTGAGAGATCATGTTGGAATTAAGAGAGCCAGATAGGAGATCGACTCCTCAAATTTGAGCTTTAGAGTGGTTTTCGTGGACTACATTCTATTCTTGAGTTATTATATGATTTGTTATATGATTGGCATGATGTTTTGGCATATTATTTATAATGTTAGTATAGAACCAAAGCAGGACATCATATAGGTATATTGAACAGTATCATTCATTGAGTTGAGACGCTCACCCCTATCTCACTATTTTTTTCAGGTTCCCAGGGTGAGTGCTTGTGATCTTTATTCAGTGACACTGCCTTTTTTCCCCGGCAGTGGACTTTATGTATTAACTAATCATACTTTTAGTTTATCGTGTAATGATTTGTATGTTTATTTTATTTTAAAAACTCCGTAAATTTTAAATATTGAGATATTGCATTGGGGATATAATTTAATGAATGATGTGATAATTTAGATATTTCTACTGTTATATTGCATCAGGCTAACTATGGAGTATGGTATCTCGGGTTTTTTGCATCTCGGTACTGGTCACGTGCTCTTGGGATCGGGTCGTGATAGATTCTTTGAATTTAGTTCAAATGGTTCAAAGAAGCTAAGTTGCTAGCTCATATTATGAATTTTTAGTAGATGATTGTATTGTTATTTTAGATGACTTGTGTAAACATCAATTGGAATTTAGGAATAGGTCTGCAAATTATTTGAGTGTTCATATGCGTGCTAAGCTCTCTAATTCTTTGACATATCATAGGGAATGGGGGATTGATGCCTCTATTTTTGTATTAAAGGTTGTTTAGAAATGTTAAGACGTTGTGGTACAGAGCATATAATTACAACTGAAGTAGAAATAAAAAATAAAATAAAAATAATAAACACTAAAATTTTATGTGAAAAAATCGCTAAACTAATTAGAGCAAAAAAATATAAGCAAATTATAAAAAGATTTTACTATAGGAAAAGGGTTACAATAATTTCTTTCTAAAATAAGAATAACATAATTGAAAATATTTTCTCTTATGATTGGAGAAAAATTAAAACTCTCTCTAATAAAAGGAATATTTAGAAAAAAAATTTTCTTTTTTCTCTCTAAAACTCTCTCTCTCTTTGTCTTTGGTTTTTGGCCTACAATTGGGATGGTGAATAAAAGTAGATAGACATGTACATATAGAGAAAAAATGTGGTGATATGAGGTGATTTTGTGGTTGACAATTAAAGTTGAAAAACAACTTGATATAGTTGTCTTTCTTCAAAAAAATTACCCACCATTTTTTATCAATTCTAATACTTAATGGAGAAGTAAAATTACTTCTTATTTGTTTATCAACTTGAAAAACAACTTAATACAGTTATCTTCTTCAAGAAAATAGCCCATCATTTTTTACCCAAAAAAGAAATTTTACCACCATAAGAAAGACATAAGTTGATTAATATATTACCATTTAAAAAAAGATCGTTTTTATAGAAAAGATGACACATGGAATAAGAGGGTGTTTCTCAAAACTTAAAAGCTGGTCAAAACTGCTTATAAGCTGTTTTTAGATTATAAGTTGTTTATTTAAGTGTTTCTGAAAACTTAAATAGTAGATTATAATCTGATTTTAATCAGTTTTTTAAAAGTTGGGTTTTGTTACTTTTTTTTTAAGCACTTATTTTTTAAGCAGTTTTGACCAAGTAAAAGACCATACTATCCCTACCTAATCTTCAATATTCCAAATTTGCCTACCTTATACACTTTAGTTCCCATCAAAAAAAATTTATTATTATTATTATTATTATTAAATTTTATTATTATTATTATTATTATTATTATTGCAAAATAAATTTTAAATTGACATTTAAAAAATTATTTTTATACAATAAATAAATTCATGGACAGTTTGGTCATTTTGACAGTTTCTACAATTAAAAACTGATTATAAGCTGATTTTACAGAAACACTTAACTGATTATAAACTGATTATCAGCTGATTATTAGCTAGTTTACAGAAACGCTTAACTGCTTATTTTTAATCTGATTATAATCTAAAAATCACTTATTCACAATAAGCTGAAAAGCTCCAGTTTTGAGAAACACCCTCTAAGAGAACGTGTCAAAACCAAACATTGCAAATGACACAATAGTTTATCAATCACGCCTAACCTAAGGAATAAACGAAAAATCAAATATCTAATGCATTGGGCTCCGATTCTCAAATTGAGTCATATTTCTATATACTTCATCCCTCTCTTAAAAATAGATTTATTTTTTTAATTATCCCAAATTATAGTCTATTTACCATTTAGTAAATTAATTATCATAAAAATTCTAGATAATATTCATATTTAATATTACTTATTAAATATATTTCATACTAAAATAGAGATATAATAAAAATATATATATATAAATTTACATTTTCAATAAAAATAATTAACATTTCTTAATCATTATGAAAAGAGAAGTCTATCTTTGTGGAACAGAGAGACTATAAAACTAAATTGATAAGAATCAAATAATACACTTCTAATTAACCATTATAGAACCAATGGATAAGATTAGTATGAGTTAGTTATTCTTGATATGCATAGAGTTGTATTTAGCTGTAAACTTTATCACTTGTAAACAAATCTGTTGTGAGGATATATGCTGTATAAATATAATTGTTTGTGAATAATAGAAATTAAGTTCACAGCTTATTTTTTGTGTATCTTTCTATTATGGTATCAGAGCCGAAAACCCTCTGGTTTTTGTCTCGATCTAATTTTTTTTAAGGAAGTACTTATTTGTTTTGTTACTGAAACTATCTTGATTCGATGGCCTCTTCATCTAATCTTCCAAATATTGTTCACTCTACTGGCAGAACTCTGGTTTCTTTTAATGCTACTCAATTTCCCTTGAAGCTTACACAACAAAATTATCCTGCATGGAGAGCTCAAATTGTGCCTGTGCTTAAAGGACACAACTTGATGGGGTATGTGGATCGGTCTCTGCCTTGCCCTTCACAGACTATTCATAAGGATGAGAAGGATGAAGTCAATAGAGATTATGAGTTTTGTATATGTCAAGATCAATTAGTTCTAGCTGCTATTATTGCAGTAACGAGTTTTTCAACAATGCATATTGTCTCATATGCCTCTTCTTTTGTTGAAGCTTAGGACAAAATTCAATCTTCCTGTGCAAACCGGTCTGCTACAAGGATTCTTTCTCTTCGTGAGAAACTTGCTAATTTAAAACGTGAGAACAGATCTGTCTCTGAATATTTACAATCTGTTAAAGCTATTTCAGCAGATCTGTCTCTCTCAGGAAATCCAGTATCTGATGTCGATCTGGTTATACATGTGCTCGATGGTGTTGGCCCTGAATTCAGGGATATTATAGCAGCGGTAAGGGCACGTGATTCTGTTATTTCTTTCAAGGAACTTCAAGATAAGCTCTAAGCACATGAGCTGTATATGAAGAAAATTGATTCTTATGATCCAACGCCTATCACAGCTGATAGTGTTCGGAAAGGCAATCATTCTCGTCATAGTTCAAGAGGTGATAATCAGGGGTTTTCTGCAGAAAATTTCAATTCAGCAGGTTCATGGTTTTATGTGGATCAGAATTATCGAAATAATTCGACAAAGAAAGGAGCTGGTGGGTCAAAGGTTGTATGTCAGATATGCGAAAGACCTGGTCACAGTGCAAAGCAATGTTTTCGTACAAAGAATTTTTTCAAAGATAATTTCCCTCAACCGAGAGCTAATCATGCTACTGCTCAAGAGCCTCCTAATTGGATCTTAGATACAGGTGCCTCTCATCATGTCACCAATGACTTGCAAAATCTGTCTTTACATGCGCCCTATGATGGTCTTGACGAACTGCACCTCACTGATGGTAAAGGTTTACGAATAACGCGTGTTGGTTCCCAATTAATTTCTTTTCCACTAAAAACATGTTCCTTGAATAATGTCTTATGTGTTCCTCGTGTTAAAGAGAACTTAATCTCTGTTTCAGCTTTTTGTTTGGCTAATAATGTTTCTATTGAATTCTTATTTGATTATTTTCTTGTCAAGGATCTAGTCACGAGGAAGATAATTACAAAGGGGCAAATTAAGCACTCACTTTGTCGTCTTTCTTCACTTTCTAAAGATCGGTCTCCTTTTGCTTCTCATTCCACTGTTCGTGGTTCGTCGTATGTTTGGCATCAAAGTCTTGGCCACCCTGCTACTAGAGTCAACCGTTATGTTCTGTTTAAATTTAATTTTCCTGAGTTGTCTGCTGGTTTTGATTGTAATTCCTGTCACTGTAATAAGAGTCATAGACTCGCCTTTGGTCTTTTTTCTCTTACTAGTACTCGTCCATTAGAATTGATGTACTTTGATTTATGGGGCCCAGCTATAATTCAGTCAATTGATGATTTTAGATATTATTTAATATTTGTTGATCACTATACAAAGTATATTTGGTTTTATCCTTTGAAAGCCAAATCTGATGTTGCCACAATTTTTCTAGTTTTCCAGAAACTAGTTGAGAATATGTTTCGAACTAAGATTGTTAGTGTCTATACCGATGAGGGAGGTGAATATGTTGCTTTAAAAACAATTTTCCAAAATCATGGAATTACTCATCTTAAAACACCACCTCATACATCTCATCATAATGGCGCCGCAGAGCGTCGTCATAGGCATTTAGTGGAAACTGGACTTACATTATTGCAGTCTGCCTCTTTACCATCAAAATTTTGGACTTATGCTTTTCAGGTAGCTACTTACCTTATTAATCGGCTTCCCACACCTATTCTTCAAATGCAGTCTCCATTTCTTAAGTTATTTCATAGGCATCCTAATTATAGTAAACTAAAAATCTTTGGTTGTTTGTGTTATCCCTATCTTAAGCCGTATACTCATGACAAGTTTGAAGCTAAGTCCAAACCTTGTATATTTCTGGAATACTCCTTAAGTCAAAGTGTGTATTTCTGCTATGAATTACAGAGTCAGAAGGTTTATGTATCTCACCATGTTATCTTTGTAGAAAATAGCTTTCCTGGTGCAAAACTTTGGTTGCAGAACACAAGTACAACTGAATGGTATGATTGTCCTAATTCTAAAACGGCATCGTCCAGGTCGTCTCAATTACATTCAGATTCCAATACGACCAGTACGACGTCGTTTGCATCAAATGGTTTTAATCTTATACCATTCAATTCTAGGGATTCCTCGAGTCCATTTATAATTCATTCCGCGGATGATTCATTCCAGTCTTCGTCTTCTTCTGAATTGCGTTCTCCATCAACGTTCTCTGGGTCTTCATTTTCAAGTTTTTCTTCCCAGTCTCCATCTCCCTCCAATCGTCAGTCTTCTTCATCTACATCCACTGAATCATTGTCGTCCTCAAGTCCTGCTTCTGTTCCGTCTCAGTCTAATGATTCTCAGTTACAACCTGTATGATTTGATTACTCAGCCGGTTCGCATCCATCCAATGGTCACGAGGTCTCAAAATAATATTTTCAAACCCAAGGTCATTCACTCAGTTACAAAACATCCTTTGCCACCAAGTCTGGAACCAACATGTGTGTCACAAGCTCTGAAAATTCCAAAATGGAGAAAGGCAATGTCTTCTAAATTTGTTGCTTTAATGACTAATGGAACTTGGGAGCTTGTTCCTCCTTGCAGTGATCAAAATTTAATCGGCTATAAGTGGATTTTTCGGGTGAAAAGAAATGCAGATGGTTCACTTGATAAATACAAGACGCGACTGGTAGCAAAGGGATACAATCAGCGGCCTGGAGTGGATTTTGGAGATACTTTCAGTCCAGTCTTAAAGCCAGCAACGATTCACATAGTTTTGACAGTGGCAGTTTCGAACAAGTGGAGTATTTTTCAGTTGAATGTCAACAATCCTTTCCTTCATGGTCCATTGCAAGAACAGGTATTTATGAAACAACTACCTGGTTATGTGAATTCTGAAAAACCACATTATGTTTGTAAACTTGTTAAGGCGTTGTATGGTCTTCGACAAGCCCCAAGGGCTTGGTATCAAACATTGCGAACTTGTGCTCTTCAATATGGTTTTGTTCAGTCAAAGAGTGACCATTCACTATTCATTTACAGTAAGGGTGCTACTGTGTGTTTTTTCCTTGTCTATGTTGATGATTTGCTACTCACTGGAAGCAGTAATGAGTTTATTAAATTGTTTATTGCAGAGCTAGCATCCAGGTTTTCCTTGAAAGATCCATAGAAGTTGAATTTATTTTTGGGTATAGATGTTCAACATACAGCAGGTGGGCTGTTCTTATCACAGCGTTACTATATTCGGAAAGTTGTAGTTGCTTCGGGAATGGATGGAGCAAAACCTATTTCCACTCCGTTTGCGACTACAACGAGTTTGTCTAAGAATACTTCCAGTTCTTTGGAAGTGGAGTCCACTGCATACAGGAAACTAGTGGGTGCACTGCAGTTCTTAACCTGGACCAGGCCAAACATTTGTTTTTCAGTTAACAAATTGTCTCAATACATGCAAAGTCCGACTGCAAAACATTGGAATGCTCTAAAGAGGTTACTACGGTATCTAAAGTCCACAATAGATTATGGTATCATGATACATTCACAATCTACTCTTGTTTTTCATGCCTTTTCTGATGCAGATTAGGCTGGAGATCCGAATGATCGACTGTCTACTTCAGGTTACATTTTGTATCTTGGCAAAGTTCCTATCTCTTGGACGTCTAGAAAACAGAAATCAGTAGCGCGATCTTCTACTGAGGCTGAGTATCGAGCAGTTGCCTCTGCAGCCTCTGAAGTAGTTTGGGTAAGCTCTTTGTTGACTGAACTTGGAATCAAGACACCTATTCCTGTGTTATACTGTTATAATGTCTCCACCACATATGCTTGTCAAAACCCAGTTTATCATTGAAGGATGAAACACATAGAGATTGATATTCACTTCGTACGAGATCTTGTTCAACAAAAGAAGCTTCGAATATCTCATGTGTCAACAAAAGATCAACTAGCTGATCTCCTTACAAAGTTGTTGTCCAAAACAGTGTTTATTAACAATCGTTTCAAGATTGGAGTACGCAGTGGTACCTCCATCTTGCGGGGGAGTATAGAACCAACGGATAAGATTAGTATGAGTTAGTTATTCTTGATATGCATAGAGTTGTATTTAGCTGTAAACTTTATCACTTGTAAACAAATCTGTTGTGAGGATATATGCTGTATAAATACAATTGTTTGTGAATAATAGAAATTAAGTTCACAGCTTATTTTCTTTCTATTAACCATTACTCAAAATAATATTCATTTAATGCATATTTCTGCCTATTCATTTTTATCTACTTAAAAAATGACGCATAGGATACAATTCAAGAGTGGAAGTTTCCAACGACATAGTCCCACTGGAAGTTCGATTCAAAAGCAAATCACAAGAAGGAAGGCATCTCAATGTTGTCTTTTTGAAAGCTCTTTAGCTAATCTGAGAGCAACATTGTCTCAATCTTCCTGCAGCTCTTTTATTTGATTAACATAATATGAAACTTCTATCTGATGTAATACTCTCTAATCTACAACAATCACTTATGCTTCATCTCGCTCATTCTTCATTCTTCTAAGGTCTTGTTTTTTTCTTTGCTAGTGCTTCTTCTGATTCCTTCACATGCTTTAGTTCTTTACTATACATGGTTTCTAATGCTCTACTCTGTAACGATTGTGAAAATGTTCCAGGTATGAATAGTCTATTGCTTTTATAACAAACACATGACTCTATAATCAATGAACTTTTGCTGGATGGTAGCAAAAGATATTACCTAGCAAAGAGCCTTTATGGCAATCTTTTTAGCTTCTCCACGCATGAGTGACTCTTTAACAACTTGCCGTTTAAGCTTTTTAGCCTATACCATAGCTTGATATAGTTGAGAATTGAGCATCTCAATGCCATTTTCTTCCTGCCAAACAAATTAAATACCAACTGAGATCTTAACAAATTGTTTGATTCACTAAATTAACAGAACAATAAATTTCAAAGCATCATTGCATTATCTTGAGCTTCTTCCTCTGGTTGAGCCACCTTACACAATTTCAACCCAAGTCCACTGCTATCCTCAGCTCTTTCATTTGTAACAGAAGTTAAATCACCAACTAGTTCGGTACAATAAGAACTTGAAGTCCCAGCCTCCCTGAAATATTGCATATTTATTAATGATCACAACGATTATCAGAATTAATTAATATATTTAACATAGTATTTAGCTATTCATAATAAAGAATACCTGGTGAGGATGAGGTGCTTCTCACATGTATACCACACCTGACAGGAATTGGGCACTCTTTGATGAACATATTTGGTCTTTTGGAATTTTAGATCTATCATTCTCCTGTAATTTTACAGTATAGTAGTTAGTAAAATGTAGTGCCCAATGGGCTAATACCTATCTCGCAGCTTCAACAAATGAAGAAGAAGAAGAAAGAGTAAAGTGTTTTACACTCATAATAGTGCTTATCTACTGCTGCTTCCATGACAAGCTTCTTGATAGAATGAAGGTAAATGAGTTCCACAATCCCCTTTTCAGTGTCATCCATTTCAATGTATATTTTTCTTGCATAACTCTTCAAAACAGAGTGGCAAAAAGGCAAAATTGTATTAGGCTTATGAGAGCTCTTTTTGTATTTAAAAAGACTAAAGAGATATTTTGTGATAATCACCTCAGCTTGACGACATAGGAGAAGGTAATCATCCAGGATCTTATGCATAATCTTTCTTTCAATTTCTTAAAATTCCCTGAGTTCATGTTGTTCTAGTATGTCAACCAAGAAATTCACACCAACTGCAAACATAAAAATAAAAAAAAAAATTCATATAGCTAAAAGCATGAATGAAATACATAAGATTTTGATCTGGTTTGGAATCTATTCAAATAGAAGAAGAAGAAGAAGAAGAAGAAGAAGAAGCATGGTTTTGCACAAGCTATACTCAAAGGGATGATTTTAGAAGTTTGATGAACATGAAGAAGATAAAATTTGTTGCAGGGAAATTTCTCTAATGCCCATAACAAGGTCAATTTGTTTCCCTCAACATTTTTTCCTACAGTCACATATATTGTATCATCATCATTATCGATGGTTGCCATTTACCAATATCACGTAAAACCAATGACATTTTTAAGCATTTTATCACTAGTTAGGATCAAACTTCGAAGCAATTTCTTAATCAATTTTTTTTAAGCATAAACTCAATTCAATAAAACAAGAGGAAAAGAAATACAAATATAGAAGAAACAAAGGATCTCTAAAACCCAAGGTCAATAGACCTACCCCTTACACCCAAAAATATGATCCTTGCTCCTCCCTTTGAATCAAATCAGCATCCAAAACATAAGAAATAACACTAGAAAATGATGACCATCTAAAAAACCTGCACAAAACTTAGCTACCCTTGCAGACAAATGAGCAGCTAAATTTGCAAATCGACTAACCCAATGGAAAGCTAAATCATTAATAGAAGAACTAACTTGCTTACAATAAAGCACAATGCCATCAAATTCTAAAAGTCCAATAGATTTAGTGTTAAGAGCAGTGAACAAATCCAGACAATCCATCTCAAGATCTACATTTGCCAGAGATTCATCCTTTATCCAAGAAAGCACCTCCCATAATACAATGGCTTCAGCAATTCTAGGATCAAAAGAACTATTAAAGTGGCCTGAAACCCTCGCTATAAATTTGCCTTCATGATCTCTAATGACAGCTCCAAACCCAATCTTCCCTCCGGCTTCAAAGACAACAACCTTTATATTACATTTAAGACGCCCAATTTTAGGTTTTATCCAACTAGAACGACTGTTGATAGAGGTTGCTTGAACCAACAATTTCAAGTCAACACGTTTGGCAAACTCCCAATTAGATCGAACATTATAGGCTGTGGACAGAATTTGCGATGGAGTTGCAGTCACCTCCTTTCAAATCGATTGATTTCGATAATGCCATAAACTCTAAGCTATCATCGAGGTCGAGGCAATCACTGCTCTTGCTGGGTTGTTGTCATTTAATAATTATGAGAAAAAATAGCCAAAACAACTAGAGTTAGTGTTGAAAGATAATGCATGCCAACATTCTTCAGCTTTCGGACATTTTAACAGAATATGATCAACATGTTCAGGTTGATTACACCATACACAAGCAGAAACAACATCAACTCATCTATTAATAAACTCTAAACAAGTAGGAAGAATATTGCATAATGCCCTCCACAGAAAAAATTTAATTTTTTGGGGAATATCCAATTCCAAAGCTTGTTCCAGTTCCCTATAATCGCATGAGCATTTATGGAAAATAGATGATTCATAGCAAGTAGATAACAAGATTTTACTGAATACCGGCCATCCTTCGTATAATGCCAAATACGAGAATCCTCCCTTCTACTGTTACTCAATGGAATAGACAGAATATTTGAAGCAACTTGAGCTCCAAATAACTCAATAATTTTACCTTGATTCCATATTAACAAAGTTGATTGAAATGATTGTTGGTTTTTTTTACTTTTAGTTTTTCAAAAATACTAATATGACCGGATCAAATGCATTTTATGTATTAATTAATTAGCAATGTTAAATAGATCTAATTGATCTAAATCAAATTTATTATTTAGTTAATAAATAAAATTTTTTTTATAAGCTACCTATTTTATCATCTATTTATATAAAATAACTATTGATTATTGCAAATATCAAAAATTAAAATAATTATTAATTAGGTCAAAATAATTATAATTTAAAAAATATAAATAATTAAATACAATGTCATTAATTATAAAATATTTAAATAAATGTATAATAGTGAATTTATAATGTAATTATAATCTAAATAAAATAATAGAACTATATTTTGAGATAAAAAAAAAGTATTTATATCATTTTGGGATGAAGGGAGTATTTAATTTGAATTTATATTTTTCTCTTCATTCAATATTGCAATAAGATTATTAAATTTGCTTTCATTTTCAACATATAAAGTTTTATTTGATATTGATGATATAAATTTTTAATACATCAGACTTTATTTATTATTAATAAACAAATCATAAATTTTTGAGAAATATAAAAGTTATCTTATGATTTATTTCCTCAATTTATCTCCTTAAAGCAAGTTCTCTATTTTATATGTCGCAAAAAAAGAATAAAATTATAGGTTAATATTTTTTTAAGAAATAACACATAAAAATACACACACATAGGGGAATAGTAACTAAATACACCTTACAATAAAATAATGGCAATTTGGTTAATATTTTTGTTTGCCATTTACTTTTAAATTAGATTTTATTTTTTAAAAATGATTATAGTGAGTTTGCACAATGAGACAAATAAAATTAGAAAAATCATAAATTCAATTTTTTTTTAAAAGGAGAAAATTAGGAGTTATAAAAAAAGAAGAAAAGCTGGAATTTGATTTAATTTATAGTAGTAGCTTATTAATCATTACAGGCCTCATTGGCAGTAGAGAATTTTTTGGCTTGTTTGGCAGCAACCTCCTCCAAAACCAAAGCTTGTATTTAGAAAAGATGGTGAAAAGTGGCAGCTAGATAGGGATAGGTTTTGGTGGGGTTTGGTAGGATTTAGGATAAATTATAATTTGATTAAATCCGTTTTATTACTACAAGATCAAACTGATTTTATTCAAAATTATACATATTTTTTTATCAATTCATATATTTTCAAGTTCTGTTGGATTAAATTGAATTATATAATATATATTATAAATATATTCAATATATAATATTGTATAAATTTTCGAGTTTATTCGAATTCGGTAGGGTTACATAATGTACACTATAAATATATATCTATAATATATATATTTATTGGTCAGGTTCGGTTGAAGTGGAAAAATAAATATTGACCCGACTATCCGATCGAATCCAAAAAAATTTTAAAAAGTAAATCCAATTTTCACCCGTTTATATAAAATAATTTGATCGAATCCGAGCAAAATGTATTCGGTTCAGTCAAATTCGGTTGAGTTTGGAAAATTTGCACACCCTAATGCTAGGTTAGGTTAAAAACTTAAAATTACAAAACACATAAAAGACTTATAAAAGAAACTGCAAGCCCCGTTTCCTTTAAGAATTGAAATTTTATTTAAGGCTTACATAACTCTAATAAAAATAAAATTAAGTATTGTATTGATTTAATGATTTTACTAAAAAAAAAATTTGTCTAATTTTATGAAAAAGGGTGACATATTAAATTTGAACTCTTATTTTAAATATAACTATATGAATAATTAGACTAATTGTATTAGTTTATTTAGTGTTTACAATATAAATTGACATTGTAACTCTATATATACACAAAGATGCATGAGAGAATAAAAAAGATAAGTAAGCTTGATTAGGTACAATATAATCTTAATAACAAAAATTGGCAGTTTAGCATACTATTAATTTGAGAATAATTTATAAACAAGAAGTTTCAAAAATTGAATATCGTAATAGGGCCGTGTTTAAGTAGTTTGAGAATAATTTACAATGTCACAACGATTACTCCACATTAATTTCAATTAGACATGGTGACTATTGAACTGATGATGTTGATTTAGTGGGGCTATTGTTATGTTTCTTTGTTATGTTGACATGGTTAAGTTGATTAATAGGCTATTATGCCTTATGTCTTGGGTTTAGCAGAGGTATGATTCCATGGGATGCAGTTTGATTGCTGGTTTTATTGGTTGTGTTGAATGCTGGGTGTTGGTATGGGTTTGCAGCAGTAATTGGGTGTTGCTGGTGTCCTATGTTGATGTTTAGATTTTAGCTTGCTGCTGCTGGGATTATGCAACTGAATGCGTTAGCTATTATGCTTTATTTCCTTGATTTAGAGGGTATTTGACTTATAAGTTAGTTTGACCAAATGATTTATTATATTGTCCTTATTTATTTCAATAAATGATTTTAATAATATAACTATATATTATTTTTTGTCATTTCAGCAATAAAAGTACTTATAAATTATTTTTTTGCAAAACATATTAAATACAAATTAGTCACTTATAAACACTCAAAGCAAATACTAACCGCTTAAAATTTTAAATATTTATAAACTCACATTTAGTGCTTATAAGCTAATTTTTTTAAGCTAACCCAAAAACTCTCTGTAACACTCTATATACGCATCGTATATATATACCGTATATGTATGATACACATATAAAATATAAGAATGTCTCGTTATAGTTCAGTTTAACTCCCTTCTGTTCAGCATTTAAGCAATTACATATTCTAATAAAATGGAAATCCCAAATTATCTAAACACCCTCTATATAAACATAATGCTCTTCAAACTCATTTTATTAATTCATTCTTATAATTCAATTGTTTACATATATATATATATATATATATATACATGTTACTTCTAATATTCACCCAATATATATATATATACACATAACCCAAGTACAAAATGTTAACATTGTACATTAACATTATATATGAATGCATCACCTTTTAAGTTGGTATCTTAGCACCCTCAAACTCCATGTGGCAACAAAAATTCGATTCGTTAATAATCAATCTACTCATTTAAGTGATTCACACAACCGCGCTAAGCTCAAAAACTTAATGGCACATACTTAAAAAGAAATAAATACTAATATAATGGAATATTTTAAAAATGCATCATGCTTTAAAGTCATACAAAGTATCTTTCCTTATTAACAAAACATAAACATCAATATATGAATTGGGCCCAAATGTCCTTATACAATAATCTAGTTTCAAAAATATTATTTTAATCTATCTCAACAGTAATAACACAATTGTATCTCGCTAGTGGATGTAACTATATTTGTGACACTCAGTGTCTCATCCACAGCATAATCATATCTCTAATACCAAATATGTCTCACTTAAGTTAGTAGCTATATTTGTAATACTCAGTGTCTCACCCTACAGCGTATAGCATGCAAAACCACCAAACTCAATCTTCTGAAACTAGTTAGAATGTAAGGTAACACACAATAAATAATCAACATGTTATCTCTTTTCCTCATTCCACATTCTTATCATACTTTTCACATATCATCATCATTTATATCATATTTTCGTGGTTATCAACATTTACAAACACTTTTCTATCAAAACTAAGTGCCACAACCCTGCCTACCCGAAGGCCACGCTTGTGCACTTAAAAACACTTATGCCCAACACTTGAAATAGGCTCACAGCCATGGCACTCTCCAGACCACTCTCGTAGCTTAAAAAATGCTACTGCCGCATGACTAAATTAAGCTCACGGTGGTGGTTTTTTGATGTCACGCCCGTAGCTTCCAATTCGATAGTGTCACTCTACAATTTTATACAAACAAACTCAATTTAAGGCCTACGGTCGTGCCCCTCCATAAGGTCAAGCTCGTGGGTCCCTAAACTTGCACCAAATCGCAATTATTTAATCCAAGACAATGCAAAAACCATAAAAATATTATTAAAGTATATACTAACATTGGCCAACTCTCCAAGCTCGGTTCAACACTTCTTCACTTAATCTATCTTAGCCTAAACATATAATTCAAATAACATGCATATTATTCATTTATACCCATTCAATCAATTCTCAAGAAAACTCTCATTTCTTTCCTTTCTACCTTTTCCCAACTGCAGCCATCCATAATTATTTCAATCAGTCAATCATAAATTCATATTATATATATATATATATCTATATAACATTAAAACCACTCATTTTCACATTTATATCCACCTCCATCCAAAACCCTAATTATATATATTCAACTACAAAACCTAACCTTATCCAAACTTACTCATATCCATATTGTCATCATAAAATCACAACATACATATTAAAATAACATCAAATCAATCCATTATAATAATTATAATCATTTATCTCAAAACTCCTATTCATACATTACCATCTCATAACCCTAAATTTATCATCTTTGCTCATCTTAACAAATTAATCAATAATTCGCCACACATATATCATATTAACTCAATTATAATCAAGTTTAACCATTTATATCAACTTTCTCTCTTACTATCTTAATCATACATAATCAGCAAAATAAAGAAAACAAGCTTTAAGAAGAGAAGCATTTACTTGATTCTTGGATAAACCTTCAAAACCACCTTAAATTCTCTTCAATTTTGTATGAATTTGATGTATAGCACAAGCCAAAATCAAACTCTCATCCTCTCTCAAGGCTAACGTTGAAGAAGAGGAAGAAGAAAAAGAAAGAGAAGTCTTTCTTCAATTTTCCATCCTTATCCTTTACACACACACACACACACACATATATATATATATTAATTTTCCACCAATTATCTTTCTTCCTTCTTTGACTTTCTCTTTTATTATTATTATTATTATTATTATTATTATTATTATTATTATTATCAACTTTCCCAATACCATTTTATACTTCCTATATATAGAGTGTATATTTTATGTATATGTTTTATATATGTAATATATATTTCATATATACTATATGTATATATCCGATATCTACTACATATGGAACTTATATTTTTCTCTTCCAATCATATTAACTTAATCCTCCATATCAATTACTCAAATGTGCACTAAAAATGGGATGTTACACCCTCTTAGTAGTTTGAAGGTTTATTGGGATTTTAATGGTTGGTGAGGTTTGTTCTACAGCTAGGTACGATTTAATGTGTAGTTTTTGTTTGGAGGATATGGGGCTTCAGTTTGATGAGTTTGGGTTGCTAGGGTAGTTTATGGTATATTAATAGGCGATTTTATGCTTGCAGCACATGCTGCACTAGTGTTTGGGGGTGGTTTTTGGGCCAAGCATGATTATACGTGCATTCGGAAATTAGAGGCAAAGATTGTTGCCTTAAATGCAACCATAAGCCCTGCCAAACCAGGAAAAAAAAAGATGGGTGGAGATTGAACTGATTTTGACATCCTTAAATCCACCACTAGGGGAGATTGATATGCTTCTTGCTTCACAAAAAGAGGTAGGAAAAAAAAAAAAGCCATGAATTAACCAACTGAAATTCAGAAGGAAGTGAAAGATCTGAGGTTGTAGACGGACACAGAGTTAGGGACAACCCTAGATCTAAAAAAATAAAGGAAAAGGAAACATATTGGAAAAAAGAGAGAAAACTTCTCTCCAAAGTTGAAAGAGAGCATTCTATGATCAATTAAGATTTTAAAGATTTGGTGTCTTGCTTCAAACATATGAAGGCCCCCTATGATTTTTAAAATTCGTCCAAGTAGGATTAATTAAGGTAGAATTAGAAACGTAGAGAATTGAACTAGGATTAATCGAGGTAGAATTAGAACCATAGAGAATTGAACATCTACAAGTTAATAAGAAATGAATTAAAAAAAAAAAACACTAAATTCATATTAAACCAGATAAAAAGAATAAAAAAGACTAGAAAAACAAAAACATACAAAATAGAAATTAAAAAATTCTAAACATAAACAAAATAGATAATAAAAAACAAAACTTAAAATTAAAAATAGAAATAATAGAAATAAAAAATAACTATAAATAAATATCTAAACAATAAATAATAATCGAATTAAAAAAACTGAAAAACAAGAAAGAAATAAAAATATTTTATTATTTTTATGGTTTATTAATATATGATATGATATTAGTATGGTGGTATGTTAAATTTGTTTTTTGAACTTGTGTGTTAATGTATTTATTGTTTATAGTTTTAGAAAAAAAAGTATGATATAATATAATTAAATAATATAACTTTATTTGATTTGGTTGTATAATATATTGTTGTAAAAATAATAAAATTATCTGAATATCTTAATTTTTTTTAGATTTAAAACAAAAAAGGGTGATTTGATGATATTTATATAATTTTACTAAAAATTAAGCAAATTAAATATAAATTATATATCCCAATATCAAACATATTATTGATTTAATTAAATTCTTATATTAATTTTAGTTTTCAAATGAGGTTATATGATTTTAAAAGATGAATTTCATATTTTTCTGGGAAAAATTGAAGATATTATCATATTTTTTCTTTTAAAAAAAAGAACACTACATCAAAATCTCTAAGATCCGACGGCTAGAAAAAAATCCATCAAGGACATATACGAGCGCACGGAACGGTGATAAGTGGCGAACCAGCGGGTTTCAAATAGAACTCCCCGAACGCCCATCTTCTAATCTCAGGTTCCCACAGTAAACGCAACAGCAGAGAATTGTCATACTTAAAGCTTTACAGAAGCTTCGATTACGCATTTTTTTCCGCTTGTACTCGTATACAAGCTATAGCGGAGAGCAAATGGCAGAGGATCCGGAGAAGCGATTTCACTCCATCATGGACAAGCTCTTTCACTCTCCTAAATCTGTTTCCAATCAGTCCAGGTATCTATTCCCTTCCTTTCTCTACATTTCCTTTGTTTGGTTGCTGAGAAAATTAGGTAATCTGAAAATTTGAAAAAAAAAACGAAAGAAATAATTTTGTTTTTCAATATACAGTTATTGCTTTTTTTAACTGTTTGGCTCCAAGAAAATAAAGTTTTTTTTAAAAAAAATTTTGTGTTATTCTTGTTTGGTTTATGTATTTATCTAAACGAGCTGTGCTGCATGTTCTAGTTGAAGCTGGTGCTGGTTGTGTGTATTGAATTTGGTTAATATCTTAATTTGGTTGATAGTTCATCTGGAGTAGAGTCATCGAGAGGCAAAAAGTGACCTAATCCAGAGTCTGCATTGGCATTAGTTGAACCAAAAACAAGAGGGGATTTAGTTGGATCATCTCACCGATCTTTAGCTCCTGTTGAAGCTCCATTATGTAGGCCCTGGGATAGAGGAGATCTCATGAGGAGGCTTGCAACATTTAAGTCCATGACATGGTTTGCTAAGCCTAAGGTTATCATTTTCTTTTTCTACTTTCAGTTTTATTCTTTGGATATATAACCTGGTTCTGAACTTATATAGCTTTTCTATGGTTATTATTATTTATTAAGCAGATGCAATTATCGATGCCATGATCTTTTATGAGCTAGGTATTTCAAGATGCAAGCATAGATGAAAGAATTAAGTAACTAATCAATGGAGTAACTAATGATTATAATGAGAATGTGTATAAGATTTAGAATCAATAGGTTTCATTACTTATGTTATATCCCTCTCCCCGCTCTCTGAAAAAAGCAATTCATGAAGTCATTTTGAAGCATGAAAGCTTGATAATTCTGATTATTTCTTTGTTATGGTTTCACTTGCCTTGAGAGCATTTATGCTTATATAATATGCTGTGTCTTTTGAAGGTCATGTTTGTTGTTCTGTCTGCTTCATTGATCTTGTTGTGCTATAGCTACTGTTGCATGACTTCATAAATGAATTATTGTAATATCTTGGGCACTTACTTTATCATTTGGGAAATGTTGAAGCATAGAGTTAACAAGAAGTCAGCTAGGTGACTAGCCACTTTGATGCCTTGTTTGCTTATAATCCCATGCTAATAGGCTTTGTTTCAAGTGTGTTTTAGTCAAGATGTATTTTCCTGTTTGCTTCCCAATTGCCCCAATGCATTTTTAGGGGGTTTGACCTTTTGGGGGTTATCTTTACAGAGTAGTAGATTCTAACTATTTATATCATTATCAGGTGGTAAGCGCTGTCAATTGTGCAAGGAGGGGTTGGATCAATTTGGATATGGATACCATAGGCTGTGAAACATGTGGAGCTCGTCTCCTTTTTTCCACACCAGCATCTTGGATGCAGCAGCAAGGCATGCCATACTACTCTTTTGCTACTGCAGTAGTTGATAAGATAATGTTATAAAAGAAAGCCACTTATGTGATGGTGGCATCTGAATTTGAACTGTTTTCCCATGTTTTCAGTTGAGAAGGCAGCCTTGGTATTTAGCTTAAAGCTGGATAATGGACACAAATTACTTTGTCCTTGGATTGATAATGCCTGTGATGAAAGATTGGCTGAATTTCCTCCTGCTCACCTCCAATTTTAGTTGATAAATTCAAAGAATGTTCTTCTGCTCTCTTGCAACTTTTAGCCCTTCCAGTGATTTCATCTTCGGCCATGGAGTACATGAGAAGCACACAGCTGGAGGAATTTCTTAGACAGTCATTAACACTGGAATGTGGCAATGAATCTATCAACATATCTCTTGTAGAACCCTTCGAAAATGAGCGTGAAGTTGGTTCTGCAAACTTGTACTATCAGGTTCAATTGTTGATAAACTGTTTGTCTTATCTAGCTATTTTGCATCATTTTTTTTTTGCCTTAAACTTTCAATGTTTAGATTTTACAAGTTACACCATAGCTATATTCATGTGAATCACTTATTTAAACAATATGACTAATACTAGTGATAGTTTACTGTTTTGTATGTCCTTTGTGAACACGTTGATTGTAGTTTTCCTTGTAGAGTTCTTCATGAAGATTAATGATAAGCATTGTTACAGGCACAGAAGCTTATAAGTTTATGTGGTTGGGAACCGCGATCACTGCCTTATGTTGTTGACTGCAAGGACAGACCAGCACAACTCATTATGGATTCCGATATTTTGAATTCATCACACATAGGTACTAATGGACAAAACAAAAGCATCAGTGTTTATTCCGCCACCACCAATGATAATATGGAGGCAAATGAAGATTTCAATGGTCTTAGTGGGCTGCAAGCTGATCCTCAATCTATTGTTTTGGATTGCAAGCTTTGTGGAGCCAGTGTGGGATTATGGACCTTTTCTACAGTTCCTCGCCCTGTAGAGTTATTTAGATGGCTGGGTACACTGAAGTGAATAGTAAAAAGAATGATGGCGGAGATTCAGGCACTGCAAATCAAGTTGATGACAGAGGAGCCATTGTGAATTCTGCCACTAACACCACATTATCTTCCATAGATAGGCCATCAATTTTAAATTTAACAATTGCTGGGGGTCCACCGCCTACAAAACAGAACTTCAAAGCAAAGATTTCATTTCCTGTTATTGGCCAGAATTTAAAGGCCAGGTTTTCTTATGATTCTGATTTCAGAGATCGTATTTCTAGTGACCAAGAACCTCAATCTGGATCCAGAAATGAGGATCTATTGGGTGAAGTTTCTCATACAGAAGCTGTGGGGATGTTGAAGAGCAAAGCATCTGATCAGGGGCAATGTAGTCACGCAAGCGGTGATCAATCCTCCTCTTGTTTGAACCTTGAAAGTAATGAACAAGGTTCTCTTAGACAGGAGTCTGACACTTACATGTCATTAGAAGGAACAGATATGGATAGAAAACTTTTGGAAATTGGTGTGCATGATTCGATTATAGAATGCCCAACAGAAAGCACACTAGATATAACATAAGGTTTTTATCAGAGTGACAGGTTTCATGAAAATGCACAAAATGCTGTATGCTTTGAGTCACCAGCAGGAAGTTTTGACAGTTTTCAAGCTAGAATACCTTCCGTTTCAGACACAGGTGCTAATGTTACCATTGGAAATGGGAATAAAGAAAATTGCTCATTAGCCTCTGAAAGTTCTGATCAACAACAGGTTCCAGGAACAGCTACATGTGATAAAGATATTACTTCCAAGATAGACTTTAGAAAATGTGAAACTCATTCTGATATCCAAAACATGTCAGGCCAGGAAGGCATCATGCAGAATCCGGTGAACAGTGAAATTATGGCCACTGGTACAGGTAAGCAACCATATGCATTGTCTCTGCTTCTCAACCATGAATTTTCGTAACAGTATTTTTTTCTTTCTTGTTTTCTTGTCATCGGGCGGAAGAAAATCTAGTATTAATTAAATGTTAATTTGAAAATTCAACCCAAAAGTATTCAGTTTGGAGAACATTGTGTCATGATTCTAAATCTAGAAATGAATGAAGGTGCCAATTTCTTTTCAAGCATTAGTTATATTTATATTTAGTATTATACCTAAAAGTATTCAGTTTGGAGAACATTACCTCATGATTCTTAATCTAGAAATGAATGAAGGTGCCAATTTCTTTTCAAGCATTAGTTATATTTATATTTAGTATTATACCTATATTTTCAGATGTTAAAGCATTTCAATCACGTTTACCTTTAATAGTAAATTTTTCTCTATTTCTATTTTTTTTCTTGACATTTAAGTTTCCTGCTTCATCTATCCATATACTACCAGTTTGACTTTTTGCTTATAATTCTCTTCCAACGGCCTGCTTCACATCACAAAATATTCACATGAAAGTTTTACAAAAGTTTTACTAAGGTTTTTTGAAATCCTTGTTTGAATTAATTGAGGTCAGTAGTCCAAGAACAACATGAGAAACTTAAATATCTGTTATGGATAAAATGTGCGACATTGGCTGCTGCTTAGAATACATATTGATAGTGGTTATAGAAACCACAAGCTCAGCAAGTGTCAGTCATATTGTTGGTGTAACCATGGTTAAAATTTCGCAATTTCGTTCAATGTATCCATCAATATTTCGAGTTTCCATGGGGTATGATATTTACAATCCCTGTTATATTTTTCTGACATGATTTTGATATATTGAGAATTATTGAAGATATTTGGTAAATATATTTATATTGGCCAAATTTCATAAAAGGAATTCTCAATCATGTCCCTTGTGTTCCAGGTAAGGAGCTAAAGCAAATATCAGACAAAGGAATGGAATTTGATCCAATCAGACAGCATAGACATTTTTGTCCCTGGATTGTATCAACAGATAGTGGCAGAGCTGGTTGGCAGCAAACACTCTCTGCTTCATTTCGTCAGAAAGAGTATTCTAGTCCCACAAAATCTCCTTCATCCACCTCTATGATTAAGGTATGCAAACCTTATTCTGTTTTGCTTGAGGCCACTTATATAAGTTGATAAAGTATGATGTAGATGGGTGGTATATGCCCGAGCCAATTTTGTTGAAACATTTTGCACCATGATTGCTTCCAACTCCAGGATGGGGTATGTTTAAGATTCTGCTTGGGATCAAGTTTGGTTGTGCTTTTCAAAACTATGTTTGGACTAGTTTTTTGAAAAAAAAAATTCTGCTTTTGGTAAACCATGGTTTGGGAAAAGCTGAAAAAAAATTCTACTTTTCCTAAACCATGGTTCACTATGCTCTAAGCACTGCAAACACTGTTGAATCACAACAACAAACACACAGTAACATGGAAATACCAGCCTGAATTGTATGTTTGAGTTTGAGAAATTTATAGACAGAGCATAGTTTTGTCATACTAATCTCTGGTTATCATGGTAAAACTGGTGATGAAGATGGAGCTTATGGATATGCTTCAAGATTACATGAAATCCATCTTACTTAAACTATGCCATCCATTTATGTCATCCCTGTTGTTGATTTTGAGGTTTGTTTTGATGAAATTGCTGCATTCTACTATAGTCATTTATAGGGGATTTTGACTTCTTGTTTGCTATTTGATAGGTGAATGATCCCATTACTTCAATGAGAAAGCTCTTCTTGTCTCCATCCACAAAAAGAATGAAACCGACTCGTGGGTCTAGTTGAAGCACTTTACTGGGTATGAATGTGTACCAAACATATGTATTGGATGGACTGTCCTCCTTTTGTATGTGGTAGCTGTGATCTTAGAAATGTTGTATTCAGACCACGCAAGTCTTCAAGTGCTGTATCATTTTGGTCTTGTCACGGTTGTTGCCGTGCAAATTTCACAGCCCAAGTAATTAGTGAATTATGTTGTAATATTTGCTTCCAGGACGCTTCTCAAAAACTGTTGTGAGATTTTGGCAGGAATAGCAATGGGATTTATTTTGTCACATGAAATTGTACTCTGTTCATTAGGGAGAAAAATGAGAGAAAGAGAAAAAGAAAAAGGAATCCAGGGAAAGAGTTTCAACCAGCATTTTGTGTTATTCCAACAAACCACAGTTTGTGATGGTTACCTTCGAATAAAGTCTGTTGAAGCCTCTCTCTGCAACAACCGCTCTCGTCTCCTACAAGCTTGGCAATTCTGCTCACCAAAAACGTGAAATGAGATTATTGTTTCGAGTTAAAAGCATTTTTGCACAGGGTATTGAATGTAATGGTCCCATCAAATAAATTCTCGTGTTTAAAGATTACTAGCTCTCAAGTTCAAATTGAATGAAAGAGCTATGCGGAATGCACTGGCTTTGAGACTGGGTCATTCAAAGAACAATGCTAACCTGAAGTAAGGCGAACGGGTATTCTCCTGCAGTCTTCACTTGTCCAATTTGCTCTGCAACTGCCATCCCTTCCAGTACTTCTCCCACAACCAGATTTGAGGCATCCAGTTCTGGCGAGTCCTTAGTGGCAATAACAAACTCTGTACCATTTGGATCAGTTCCGACCTTTTCTTGATCAATCTCAAGTTTCCCATCCCTTGCAATCAACTTCAACTTGGGAGGTGGTTTTGATGGATCTCCCATAATGATGCTAACTGTTCCGGCGGAATTCTTGGTGCCTGAACACTCCTTATTCTGTCTCTCCCATTCATCGGCCAGACTTTCAGCTGCCAAGTTACCTCCACTTCTCTTTGCAACCTCGGCATCTACGCCATACGATCTCACTCAGCCATGTTGCACATAATTTGGCATGATTTTGATGAACTCTTTTCTTCTGTAGCTAATACCAGCTGCTCCACTTACAAGACTGCTAAACCTAGCAGCTCCAGCTGCCGCACCCTCTCCATATAGTCCAATTAAAATGCGGCCAGCAGGTTCTCCATCGATGGATACATCAAGAAATGCTCGCTTTGTCGGAGTTCTATTGCTGCAGTTTGTACCACTACTTTTTGTCCCTTCTTGTTGATCATTTTTATCAGTATATGAAACACTTTCTTCAGCTCGTGCTTTCGACAAATAGAACTGTTGTAGAGTTTGAGAGCTTAACAGAAGAATCAATGAAGAGTTACTGAAGATTGAAAGCTCTCTGCACGATAATCTGCAGCATTGTTTGATGACTGGAAAAGGAGGAGAAGTGGGCATGTTTTGGAATTGTGGAGGTGGTGGTGTTGTAATTGGAGTTGGAGAATGGAGCTTAAGGGATGGTTGGAAGACATTGGACTGGTTCTGTAACATTTCTCTGTGAAGAGGCTTTTTTGTGTTCCTTTTTCTATTTTCCTCACTGCTTCGAGAGCCTGTTTTTCTAAAATTCAGGGAATTTTGGATAAGAAAGATGCAAACAAAATCATCCATACGAATTAAGATAGTTGGAATTTATCTGAATAGCCTTGTGTGGGACATCCCTTAGATGTTGTGAATGGACAGGAAATACCATAAGTGAATAGCCTGTTTTCATCATAAGTTAAAAAATTTTTCGTTTTATCCAATGGCAAAACTATATAAAGGCATAAAGCGGTATTATTAAAATTTGCCTTATCAAGGGCAAAAAGAAAACACTAGGGATTTGGAACTAATCTCTATTATATAGTAATTATATTAATACAATCTTTAAGTATTAGTTTGTCTATATATTGAACTAGATATTGTTTAAAACATTATAACTATTCTTTTGAATAATTTAATAATTTCAACTATTTTTTAAAGTTCAAATTAAAAAACTGATACAAAAATATTAAATAATATAATGAAACAAATTCTTTTTATTTTAGTTACCTGGATTTATATTATAACAATTGAAAAGTGAACTAATAATTAAACTAATTTAACCATATATAAATATAAAAAGTCTTTTCTTTAATATTTTCAAGATTTTTAATTAATTTTTCAATCTGTTGTAGTAAATTAATATGCGAACTATCCTCCAACTAAGCTATTAGAATTCAGATTAAAAAAAAAAAAAACCTTTCATGTTAGAATGAAAAATGGAAATTTTGATTTATCATAAACTATTTTTTTTGTTTACAAACTAGTAGTGTATAAACTTAATTTTTTTTCTCTCAGTTTTACCTTTTTACCTGTTGAGACTCGTATAATGAGTGCTAAATTAACGTGTCAGTGCCTTATTATTTTTTTAATTTGATTTTAATTAGTAACGGGCGTTATTTTTTTAATAAAAAAATTAACGGCCGTCAGTGTAAAGCATAGGGTAAGCGTTTCCCACGGATACCAAAACAGAAAAAGGCAACTTTGGAGCTTGAGTAGCAGGTATCTTAAATCGGGTGCTTTTACGCAGCTTCAATATGGTAAAGTTTCGGCTGCTGCAAAGTCATGTACTGATCATGGAAAGAAAATGGTTGTTGTTTTTACACCCAAGAAGGCAGAAGAAGATGACCTTATAATGGAAAATAATAATGTTTTTTGTGTTTTTTTTTATCAGAAGATGGAAAATAATAATGTTATTGATAAAACCCTTTTGCTTTTATCTCACGTGAATTTACTTAAATAGAGTCATTTGGTAATAACACCAAAAATACCTCGAACTAAAAAATGTAAATTGGAGGATTAATTACATAAATAGTTCCTGAACTTTTATAATTTTTCTAAAAAAAATTCCTAAATCTTAATTTATTAATTAAAAATCCCTCAACTTTTAAAATTATAATTATTAAATCCTTAAATCTGATTTCTGGTCGCGTAGGATGGACAGACATATGTCATACACTTGACGACACGTGAATAAAAAAATAAAAATAAATAAATGCCATGTAATTCTCAACACGTGTGTGGAGAATTAATTGTTGAAACCTCTTAAGCTCTTTCTCATTTGAACTTCACAACTGTCTCTCTTAAGGAAAGCTCTCTTTAAAAAATCCTGTTGGTTCATCGACTGAAACTCCAGAAATCGATTATTTCATTTTGTAAATCGATTTTCAAAAAGGAGGCACTTATCAACTGCACGTTCTTTGTAAATCCAACTTCCCCTATCAATTATCATACCGGAACCCGCAATGATGAAGACATCTTGGATGAACAAATATCTGGGCATGGTTTCTTTGGTTGTAGTCACTATGGGGTATATCTTGTTTCATTTATGTATTATTTTGTGTTGTTAAAAATTAGATGATATTTGAAAAAATTGTTAATTCTAATTCTGTTTTTTTTTTTTTTGCAATTGTTGTAGGAGGATGGGTGTTGTGATTTCTTCAAATGGATTGATGATCCTATGACACCTAATGCAAAACAAGTGATTTTAGGGCTCTTGGAAAAAATTGATAAGTTGGAGAATGAGAAACGAAGGAAGCATAAGTGTTCAAGCATGATTTGGGCAATATTAATTGTTGGGATTTTGGTACTTCTCACTGCAATTAAGTAAGAACATATGCAAAATTGAATTTGATTTGTAGAAATCTATTTAAATTGCATGTGGGTTGACAATTAACGTAGTAGTTATATTGTTAATTTGCTTGTGAGTTGTAGTTGGTACTTTAAAATGGTCTTTTGTTAATCTGTAGGGGTTGTAAACAAAGGACCACTTTCTGTGTATTTTTATGTTTAACTATCAATTTGTTAATTAATAATCCTTTTGGCAATTGTGTATATAATTTTACAACAGCGCAAATTTCAATCACACACTTGAGAGAGGATGATATGGCTACCTTGTGAGGCAAATAATCTTTTAATCTTTCATTTTTCATCATCTGCACAATTTATTGGGTAAGAAACTTGCATTGCCACCTTAAAAATAATAAAGTGGGCAATTATCAACAACATGTTAGCATTATGTCTTACCAATTATTTTCTCAAAGCTTCCATTGACTCCTTTATTTAGTAAAAGAAATTTAAAATTAGAAATAAAACAATAACCTAAAAAGGCTCATTATTTATTCAGAAGCTAATGATCTAATCAACACCACAACCTAGATAAATTAACAATTAAATTAATTAAAACCAATAAAAATGAAGTATTTGGCATATTCAAATCTCATGGGTAGGGGGGTTTATAAAAGGAGTGATTATTTCTCAGAACTTAGCCTAACATGTAGGGAATTAGGATTTTCCTTTAATAAACCCTAACTAACAACATGGTGCTTACAAAGAACAATCTATTAAAGGGTTTCCATGAGAAAGAACAAATGGTTAGGGATACAACAAAAATGATTTCTAAAAATCAATTTACAAAATGAAACAATCAATTTCTGGAGTTTCAGTTGATGAACAAACAAGATTTTTTAGAGAGAACTTTTCAAGAAAGAGAGAGAGAGAGAGACAAGTGGGAAGTTCAAATGAAAGAGAGCTTAAGAGGTTTTTTTTTTCTTTTCTTCTTTTCAACGATTAATCCTCCACACACTTGTGGGGAATTACATGGCTTTTTTTATTAACATGTCGCCAAGAGTAAGACAGGTGTGTGCCAAGTCATCCTTTGGTGGTCAAAAATTAGATTCAAGGATTTAATCATTACAATTTTAAAAGTTGAGTAATTTTTAATTGACAAATTGAAGTTTAAGAATTTTTTTAAGAAAGTTATAAAGATTAGAGATTGTTTGTGTAATTAACTCGAATTGGGGTCTAGGCTCAAGTATCTTCCCATGGATTTATTGGTAATAATAATTTCTGTTGACATCATTTACTTTTATGTATGTTATTGGTTTTGGAATTCTGATATAGTAAAAGAAAATTGCTAGGTTTTACCTCCCACGTGTAGAAGAATTGGTAAAGCTTAGGGATTACGCTAGTAAAATTGCCAGTTTGAATCACGGTTTGTAACAATACCTCTAACGCTACAAAGCATTGGTTGTACCATGTACCCTAAAGGGATGGCCGGGCTCCGCCAAGGATTCCTTGTCACAAAAAAAAAAAAGCTAGATTTTGGCTTTCTTACTATTTTGTCAACATGGAACATGTTTGTGCCTTGGTGATTAATTTATGCTGCTATTGCTTGTGATAATCTTCAATAATTTTGCAAGTTGTGTCATGATAATGCACTTGCATTGTTTGTTTAAGGTAGAATGCATAATATCTCGAATTATGGATTTGCAGATTATATCTCAGATCGAAGGCAGAGATGACCAATATGTTGCTGCAAATGTCTTGTATTGTAGTCAATCTCTTAGTTTAGATTTGTTGATTCCAACTGCTAGTGTATCCCTTTCAATTTTTTCTATGACATCTCTCTGTTCTTCGTAAGATGGGTGTAGAATATTTTAATTTTCATTTTTGGAGACTTATAAATGCAACCCACCCCTTCTCCTTTCTAGTCTAAATCTTGGATATTGATTCCTTTTTTGTTTTATTATTTTGCGGTTAAAATACTTTGCCACCTGCATCATGATCAATTGAGGGCAGTTTTTCATGTATCTCAAAAGATTAGAAGAGCAATAAATCTTTTAGTCTCTCTGTGTTAGAAGATAAAAATTAAGGGGCGTTTATTTTTGAGGAATTTACGCGCAACACGTTTTTTACTAGTCCAATTTTAAAAATACGGCCCACATCTATTTTTTTTACAAATATACGGAGCCGCCTTTTTTATTCCTTTTTTTTCACGTTAATTTTTATTTTTTTCCTGTTTTTTTTCTTTTTTTTAGTTTTTTTAGTTTTAATATTTTTTATCTTTAAATAATTTTTTATTATTATATTGCCGTTATACATAATATATATATATATAACATATACATAATACACATAATAAAAACAGCAATATATCTGTAACATATACATAATAATATATTTGTAACATATCTATAATATATACACTACGATTAATTAATATATAAAAATTTAAAAATACATATCTATAACATATATACTATAATTAAATAATATATAAAGATTATATAATATATAAAGGCTAAAATATAAAATATACATAATATATATATGACATATCTGTAACATATACTCAATATATTTGAAACATATAAAATTATATTACAAATGATATTTTTAAATTTTTTTAAAAAAAAATTATAAAATTATATTATTTTCTATTAAAGTTATTATTTTTTATAAAATAATATTAAAAATAAATTTAATTTTTATATTTTTTAAAAAAAATTATAACATATATATAATATATCTATAACATATCTATAATATATACAAATTATAAAAATATGATAATATATGGTATTTTTGTAATTTTATAAAATTTTTAGATATTTTTTAAAATTTTTTATATTAATAATATTTATAAAAAAATTAATTTTATAGGTAATTTTATAAAATGTCCTTAATTTTTTATTAAAAAAAGTAAATCCGTGATTAATTAAAATAAAATAATGACTTATCAGCGTAATATCCGATTATACGAGTCTTAATTGAAAGAAAAAATTAAATTTATGCATTAATTATTAAAAAAAATTATGATAAATATAAAAATAGTGGTAAAGTTTAAATATTTTTTTAAGGTATTTTGCCTTTATTTAATAATAAAATAACTTTAAAATAAAATTCCATACCCTTCTTTCTAGTTAATGTGACAGTATCATTTATTGGTGTAGTGCGGCCAGGATTTACAGTTTCGGTAGGGTTTAAAGATTTAGAGGGTGTTTTTTAAAATTAGAGATTTTCAGCTTATTGTGAATAAGTGATTTTTAGATTATAATCAGATTAAAAATAAGCAGTTAAGCGTTTCTGTAAACTAGTTAATAATCAGTTTATAATCAGTTAAGTATTTCTGTAAAATCAGCTTATAATCAGTTTTTAATTGCAGAAACTGTCAAAATGACCAAACTGTCTCTGAGTTTATTTATTGTATAAAAATAATTTTTTAAATGTCAATTTAAAATTTATTTTGCAATAATAATAATAATAATAAAATTTATTTATTTAATAATAATAATATTGATATTATCAATAAATTATACAAATAAAAAATTACAATATAAATATTATCAAATTAATTAGAATCTTAAAAATATTTTTAATTAGACAATGAGAGTATATAGGGTGAGTAAATTTAGAATATTAAAGATTAGGTAGAGATAGTATGGTCTTTTACTTGGTCATATTATAATCTACTATTTAAATTTTTAGAAATACTCAAATAAATAAATTATAATTTAAAAATTACTTATAATCAATTTTGACGGGCTTTTAAATTTTGGAGAAACACTCTCAAGCCCCAAAATTCAAAATCATTAATTTTTTAGCTGTTCGAAAAGAAATGGCAAATTCAGTGGCTACTCTTTCACGCAGGCTTTCTCGTTCCTTTCTCTGTAACCTCAAAATCTCTCAGCTTTCCATGCCCTTTTGCACAGACAATCTCTCCTCTCGCGAGGACTCCGACTTGGACGATTCCGCTGCCAACTCGGACGCTAACTTGTTCCCAAGCTCAACCCCGCAATCATCCTCGTCCCCATCAGCAGCAGCAGAAGTAGCTTCTCAGGGATCGAGCGAGAAGCTAGTGTATCAGCGGCAACTTGAACAGGGACTCGATGTGGGCGTTTACAAGGTGCTAATAAATGAGTAAACCCTTGTGTTCTTTATTTGCTGCTTTTAGCGTTTTGGGGTCTTTGATTTATGGGTTCTTTTTCCCTTTTCTTTCTTGATTTGGTGTTGTGCAAATCAATTACCTTTTGTTTTGTTTTTTTTTTAATTTCTGTGTATGTGAAGTTTTTGGGGAAAAATATATTTGGTTGCCTGCTTGTTTGTAATCAATGTAAATCAGTAAACAAATGTTCGTCGTGTTTTTCAGAAAATGTGCTAAGATTAATTCCTATAAACGTTATTTTTTTGGTTTTTGATTGGTGGGTTATGTGTTTGAGTTTCTAGGCAATATTGGTGGGGCAGGTGGGACAGAGTCCATTGCAGAAGAGGTTGAAGAGTGGAAGGGTCGTGACATTATTCTCATTGGGGACAGGTGGAATTCGCAATAATAGGAAGCCATTTCAGAATGAGTTGCCAAGGGAGTATGCAAATCGGTGTTCTGTTCAGTGGCACCGAGTTTCGGTTTACACAGAAACATTGCGGAATATTGTTATGAAGAATGTTGTGCCAGGGTAAGATTCTAAGTGTGTTATACTTTATTTTCCTCTGATAGGATATTGGGTTGGATGCATCAACAGAGTTTTCATCCTGTATGTGAGCATTTGCAAATTACACATTCTGGTATAACATGTTCATTTGAATTGTTAGACATTTCAGCATAAGTCATATCTTGTGATGGATTATCAGTTTTCTCTGGAGATATATTTTTGTGCTGGTGTTTTGCATTAATGCAGCCGTTCTTGTGATTCAAATTGGAGTTCTTATCCTATCAGTTCTTTGCTTGTGATGAATATCTACAGTGAAACGGGTTATCTATTTTTGGTTGGGTGGCCTGCGTGATGGAGTTCATGGGATTGTGGTAATTTGGCACATTGCATTTTCTGCAGTTTATGTTTCCTCGGGTATGGATTTGCATTATAGTGTAAATTTTGGGTCTTGCATTCATCTTGCTTTATAGCCAAAAAATGATTGGAAGATGCTAATTGCCATTCACACACAAATATGTCTATAGCAAGGTCTTTTAGTTGTAAGGACTATTGAGTGGGTGAGATTGAATTTTTCTTGAAATAGATTTTTACCTTTGGTTTTCATATGCTGTTATTTGTGGAATGATGTTGTTTTCATGCCTAATGGAGCCTGATTTTGTCAGATATGAACAGGTGAATTATGCTTGCCAGGTACACGATAAGAACTTGCAGTATAATCAAGAAGTGTGACCATTACTAGATATACTGGCATTATAACATTCAAGTGTCATTTAGATAGAGATAATGATATGGACAGGTGGAAAAAAAAGTGAGAATTGTTATTTTGAGAACTGGGGATCTTTTATATTTTCATATGCATAGGAATTATATGTAGTTTTCTATCAGTTTTTGCTTGCTTAGGAGAAAAAGTAGATTTCTTGTTAGATAGGATTCATTTTTAATGGTATTATTAGAATTTTCATTTTATTTATGCTTAGAGGTACCATAAAGGTTAGGGGGTCTAAACACTTTAAAGGTTTAATTTCTAGGATATCCAGTTGCTCGGCGTCTTTTGGATTATGTAATAGAATCTAATCTTTGGTGCATTGCCAGTAGGACTTTGAGTTGGATGTAAGGAATCTTAATTGGAAATTTAGAATCTCCAAATTTTTCATTGATTTTCTGTAAGCAAGTTTCTGAGGATTTGAATCTGAGATTATTGTTTCTTTTAGGTTTTCTAGTTGTTTCGTGTCAAGTAGCTTATATTTGATTTGCTTGTTTGTTGTATTGAATGAAAGGAAAAGATACTAAACAATTTTCATGATCCTGAGCATGTTGACATGCTGAAAGCAGCTGAACCCACTGTGATGTATTAGTTTAAATTTAGCTTATCTTAAAATTGATGATATGGGGGATAGGCAGATGGATCTGGAATGATTTGAATGATTATCTTCAATTTTGCATCATAGATGCTGTTTCTACCATAGTGTTTATATGGCTGAATATGTTGTGTCTGTAAACCCATCTTGAACAGTTGGTTGCGACTCTGTGGACCTTTTCTTTTTTCCGTTGCGGCCAGAATATTGCAATTAAGCTATTCCTTTCTTGCACTCTTTATTGTGCTTAGTCTCATTGGATCATTTGGAACGTTTCAACATTGTCTTTGAAGGCCCCTCTTTTTCCTCTCTGATTTTCTGGTTTTAGACAATTATATGCTTTATAGTAAAGTTTCAGCTCTCAAGTTTAGATTATTTCTCTGAAGATTGAAGAATTTGCAGGGATGATGTTATGGAGAATGGTGGCTTTTAAGGAACATAAAGTTAGGCCTTTATTGCAAATCTCTCAGGATTCATGACGGCTTTTGTTCTAGTCTTTGTTGTTATTGAAGCTTCATGTTTCAGCTACTTGATAGAGAATTTGATTTGATGGGATTGTTGTGAATCTGCTTCTAGTTGTCAACCCTGATGGTTTCTCATGAACTTGAGCATTTTCCATCAAAAGTATTCTTTTGTTTTTTACATGTTCCTGAGAATATATTGTTCCCTTCGGAATTATAGCCATGGCAATTTTAATCTTATTGGTGTTAAATGATGATTTTTGCTTCTGATTTTCTTGACTTTTTTAGTTGTTGACTTATGTTATTGATCGCATCAGTTCTGATTTCATGTTTAAAATTTTTAATTCTTTTGGTTATAGTTCAATCATGTATCTGGAAGGGAATCTGGAAACTAAGATCTTCCCTGATCCGGTAACTGGTCTTGTTCGACGAATAAGAGAGGTTGCCATTCATGGAGATGGTATGTTCTTTTTCTCCATTTAAACTGCTTGATGATGATAAGAAAATTATTTGACGTTTGAATCAAAAATAGGAAATGATTGGTGTCAGCTTCGTTACGAAATTTTGGTTTTCAAGAGATTTTTTCAGTTAAATGCTAGTTGGTATTAACTTGTCATTAACGACCGTGTTAACTTGATATTGTGAACTTTCCAGGTCGAGTTGTGTTCTTGGGAAAAGGCAGTGATGACCAGCAAGCAAGCGCACTGGAACTGAAAGGTGCTGGCTATTACTAGAAAATTATTTATTGGAAATTTAAAACAATTTTCCAATTTGTAAGTATTTTTTCGAATTTGCTTAAGGCTAAAAGGGAGAAAGAATGGATAAAGCCATGCCTTATTGCATGGTCTTGTGATTCAACTAGATTTTAACATGGAATCATGAAAATGTTGGAAAAATTAACTTTGGTTTGCAATTAATGTTTATGTTTAATCCCCTGGCTATTTGGACAGGACACAGGACACAAGAATTTTTATGGAAATGGTTGATGGGTGATGATCACCATGATAATCTTTATAGTACTAAAAAATATATATCAAATCATCTATCATCTTTTTTTTTTTTTTTATCAGAAAAAGAAGTGAATATTACTAGTGAGAAACCCCTTGATACAAGTCAAACTATGAGCAAAAAACTCACCCCTATGCAAACAGAAGTAGACCAGTCCGATACATTACCATAGAGTTCCTTATCCAGAATTAAAAGATTAACAATCTCAAGCCTAATAAGACAGTAAATTAGCCTAAAGAGATTAAAGGAGCAGACATTGTTTTCAAACCTTGCTATAACGGTGACATCTGGGTAGCTTATAGCTTATCTCACACCTTGAACAGAGCCATAGATAGTTGACATAGGGAGGCTCAGAGAAAAGAAAGTTACTAACAAAAGCAACTTTGAGATAGGGAAGCCCTCGCTTACCTTGAAAAGCGATCACCCCATATGAGTATGGGTTGGGGGAAAGCAGCATGAGTTTTGGACATCAAAATCAAATTACTACGCAGTAGAGTTTGAACGGTTTCAATCCTTGATCTGTGAGCTTTCAAAAATATATCGGTCAGACGAAAAATTACGGCCATCAGAACTCAAAAGCTTGATAAATTGAGGGAGTATATTGGGATTTGCACCAGCTCACCTTAATTGGTCTATGAGCTTTTAACAATCGCTTCTCCCCTCTGCCCTATGAAGAACTTGAGAAGTCCTTAAAACGCTAAAATAGCTTGAGTTCAGCCCATCTTCCTTCATCGGAAATGGTTGAGTTGAGAGACCTATCAAGCCGGAGAAGCACCTTAGATCCAAAGGCAAGAGGAACTTGCCGAGTTAAAGAGAGGGTGGAAAGCCAACAATCCTAATAGAGCAAGACAAGATCTATCATATTTAAGTCTAAAATTAACAGCAAACATATTATAAACACGAACAGAAAAACCGAGGAGGGTTTAGGGCTGCTAGCGGCCTTCTCTCAGATCTTTGCTAAAAGAAAACCTCAGTAGTGCAAGTGGAGGAAATCCACAAAGAAAACCCTCAAAACCCTTTTGTAATTATTTAACATCTTAAAGATTATAGCAAGGCAGTTTTCTATTTATTTTAAAGAGTTTAATCATTTAATTGGTAAAAATTAAATTTGTGGATAGGATTAAAAGAATTGATGAAGTTTAAGTTTTATTTTTGTTTAGCCAAAAAAAAATTCTCTATTTTAGGCTAAAAGATAGGTATAATGCGGAAGTATGTGAAAGAAAAAATAGATAAATTTTTTTTTGAAACTAAAATTTAGAGATTTTATTATTCACTGAAAAACGAGGCAATACAAGAGAGAACAGAATCTTAAAAATAAAGACTAGTAAAAGAAAATGATGCCCTAATCAAGTGTTGAGCGATCATGTTCGCTTATTTTCGAATCCAAACCAAATAATATCACTTTTTATTTTAATAGAACCTTACTATCACTCAATATTGAGCTAAAAGGGGACCTATCCTCTACAGAAGAAGGAAAGCGAAGATAGACTTTTTGGGAATCGATTAGAATATAATCCGGGCTATTGAAACTGTGCAAAATTCATTCTAATGCATGTCGTAGAGCCAAAGCCTCTATTATTCTTAGTTTTGTAATACTTGAAAGAAAGTCTGACCCAGCTGAAATAAATGCCCCTGTCGAAGAACTCAAACAAGTGCCAACATCAGTAAATATGTTGGCCATATTAATTGAGCCATTTACTGAGCATCACCAGCTATAGAATATTGGAAGCAAACCACTAGACATGGTCCCTTCACAGCGTATAATTGAAACTGTGATAGTCATCTTCTCTTTAGCACATCTCCATGATAATAGGAATTTCAACGTTTAAAAAATTAGACGATCAGCACTTTCTTTCTTACCCTTTTATAAGAGAGTATTTTTAGCAGCCTATAACTTTTTAACAGATGGCACAAAACTCAACAAGCTTATCCACATTCAACGATTGAAAAACCACTGAAAAATTTTAAAAATTGATAAAATTTTTAAAAATCGAATAAAATTAGCATATATGATTATTAGGGTTTTTCTTTTTAACATATAAAATGAAATTTATATTCCAAGCCCATGTTCAATACAAATTTCTTGAACGATTATGAGAAATGAAAGATTTATTCTGATTTAAAAAATGAAAGATTTAAATGCATGATTTCATTTTGCCGAAATGAAACTTCTTAACCTTAGGTTTGGATTAAATATCAAGAAAACGACAAACATAAGAATCCAACGACACGAAGCCAGAACTGACGACAGAAGCACATTCTGTCGTCACCAGAGGAACTAAAAATAATAATAATAATAAATATAATAATGACAAAGCAACCAGTGATTAATATACATTATTTTAACCTGCAAATCAGTAGTCGAACACGTGGGTCATTTGCTTTGTCAGCTGATATACCGGTCTCAACATATGCACTATGTAATCGGACGGTCAAAAGCCAATTTATTTAAAACACGTGGCGCTTTCAAGTGCATTTTTACCATAGTTGACTTCTCTTTACGTCCAGTTGCGTAATATGCTAACAATTACCTCGAAAAAAATAAATTTTTTTTAATATTTTATTGTTTCTACCAATATAATAATATTTAATTGAGAAAAAAATAGTTTAATTGAAAGTGATTTCTATTGTCATCCGGCGAAAATAGCAGCTAAAGAGAATAAAACTCTTCTTCAACGTGTGTAAGAAGGAGATAGGGGCTGAGGGACTAGGACTCCACTTCTGCTGCTCTAACTGATAAAAACTTTCCTTAAAAATATATTTTCGGTGGCCGGCCAGAGAGAGTCGTCAATCCCACCCAATCTTACCTGATTCTGCCCCTATAAATCATGTAAGGGTTGGCATAATTATTTTTTTTGAAAGATTAGTGTCATAATTAATTAAGATAATGATATTGAAAATTCCACTATATTTTCTTGCTTTTATAATAAAAAAAATTAATATTAGGCCTCGAGCATGCATAAAATATTATAAACACTTCTATTGCTATAAAATTGAACCCCATGTGATTTTTCACACATTACATGCTCAAAAAGATATATATAAAATATTTAAAAAGCTGAAATTATATATGATGATTTACAATTATATTATGAAATGCTATTTTAAAAAAAAGATGTTAAGAGGTTTTTTTTTAAAAAAAAAAACTTAAGTGATGCTTCACCATATTGATATGTGGGATATGTTTCTCCTTACATGAATAATATATTTAAGAGCCAACTTTTTATATTTAATATATAGTTTAAATTTTTTTAATTTTTTAACATGCGTAATATATCTATATATATATTGATATATTAAGTGAGTTTTATGCATTTATAAAAATAAGATACATTATTTATATATGTTATACCATGTATATATTATAAGTTACTCCAAATTGTAAATTATATTAAAAATCTTTTGAGATCCAATCTCACAAGATTATGACATGCAATTTGAAATCAATTAAATGAACATCTTACCTCTAACATATTTATGTGAAAGAATAATAATAATAATAATATTATTATTATTATTATTATTATTATTATTATTATTATTATTATTTTGGAAGGGAAACAATAAATTAGGTATAGAATATATAGTTCAACTTAACAAAGTCTTAATTTCAAATCAATTGGAGTCGATTATATGGATTCTTCTTTTTTACTCAGTACGATTTAGGGTTATCTCTTCTGACAAATGCAACACCATAAAATTATTTTATACCACTTTTGACCAAGTCAGTTTAGACTTACCTCTGCCTTTTTTAGCTATATCCACTCTAACTTGTTCAATTTTTTTGACCGACACATCGCTAGGTCTTCTTTTTATATGTCAAATCATCTCAATCTATGTTCTCTTATCTTATCTTCAATAGGTGCTACCCCCACTTTTTCTCTAATGCACTTATTATGGATTCTATTAATCCTAGTGTGACCACACATTTATCTTATTATTCTCATTTTCGCAACATGCATTTTACTCTTGTGTTGTCTTTTTACTATCTAACACTTACTACTATACGTTATCGCAGGCCATATTGCAGTGCGGTATAACTTTTTTTCAATTTAATTGTCATTTTTCGATCACATAGAACCCCTGTAACACCCCTCCACTTCATCCAACAAGCTTTAATTTTATGATTTACATCTTTTTCATAACCCATATCTTCTTGAAGAATAGAGTCAAGATACTTAAAATGAGTGCTATGAGGCACTGTTTTTCCTTCTAAAATAATTTTTTCTTTTTCTCTATTCTCGTTATTAAATCTACAATGCATATACTCAGTCTTAGTCTTACTTAGCTTAAAACCTTATATTCCAAAGTGCTTCTCTATAACTCTAACTTTTGACTTATCACTGCTTAAGTCTCATCTATTAAAACAATATCATCTGTAAACATTATATACTAAGGAATGTCATCATGTATATGGCTTGTTAGCTCATCCATGACCAAGACGAAAAGATAAGGGCTCAAAACTAAATCTTAGTGTAACTCAATAGAAATGAGAAAATTTTTAGTATCCCTTTCCACATTACGGACACTGGTGATTGCTCCCTCATACATATCTTTCAAGACTTGTATATATTGTATTGATATTTCTCTACACTCTATGACCCACCATAAAACTTATCTAGAGACTCTATCATAAGCATTTTCTAAGTCAATAAAAAGCATATGTAAGTCATTCTTTATCTCTTTATATTTTTCTACCAAATCTCTTATAAGAAAGATAACTTCCACAATTGATCGATTAGGCATAAAGTCAAACTAATTTGGGAAGATAAAAGTATCTAAACACAAACGGCGTTCCATAACTCTCTCCCACAATTTCATAGTGTAGCTCATAAGCTTTATACCTCTATAATTTGAGCAATTTTGAATATCTCATTTATTTTTAAAAATATGTATCAAATGACTTTGTCTCTATTTATCAAATATTTTCTTTTTCCTTGAAATCTTATTGAATAAAGATATCAACCATATAACTCTTATATTTTCCAAATATTTTTAAACCTCAATAAACATCTTATCTGATCCATAAGTTTTACCAACTTTCATCATCTTTAAAGTTTTCTTAACTTTCGAAAATCTAATTCGTCTAGTGTATTTCACATTTTTTTCGAGTCTAACGTCTAAACCTTCAATGTTACCAATATGGTCAATATTAAGAAGTTCCTCAAAATAACTTATGCATCGTTCCTTAATATTTTCTTCTTGAACCAAAACTTTATTATATTTATCTTTAATGCACTTAACTTGATTTAAACCATGACATTTTTTTTTAATTTTAACTAATTTATAGATATTTTTTTTATTCATTTGTTCCAAGTTTCTCATAAAAACTTTTTAAAAATTGTATTTTTTGCTTGTCTAACTGCTTTTTTAGTATATTTTTGGCTTTGCTTGATTAACTGCCTATATATATATATATATATATATATATGTGTGTGTGTGTGTGTGTGTGTGTGTTTTTTTTTATTTCATCAAAATTATTGCAATATTAAGACGTGATTAATCAATCCCCCGTTACGTCCAATTCACATTAAAAAAAGGGTACTAAATAATCACTTTTGGTAGCATATTTTTGGCTTTGCTTTATTACTTTATAAATAATTAGGAAAATTTAGAGAGAGATTCAGATAATTATGAATCGTTTGTTTTTTTTTGTTGGTAGTATTATTTTTATTTTTTCTGTTTTTATTAATATTTATGTTTAAAATATACTTAATATCATATAAGTATACTTATTGTATTATTAATAATTTCATTTACCGTGCGTTTAGTTGTTATTAAATAAAATGAAAATATTTTTAGACGAAAGTAATATTATAAAATAAATAATAAATAATTAGGATGGTTAATCCGTAGCTTTCTGAATTATTAAACCTTAATGAAAACATTTCTATTTCCAAAATAATAAGAGAATTGACTTGGACTCCCACTTAATTAATTTGCTGCCATTTTCAGTCATTTTCACTTTTTTTCATTTTTCAAAAGATAAGATTGAGGTTTTTGATTTGATGATAAAAATTGGATTATTTAAAAATGAAAGTTAATGAATTTAATCAAAGGATGACTTGATAATACTAATCTTTGTAATGTACTACCTTTTATATATGTTTTTATAATTTTGGAAAGATTATTATCAATAAATTATGGATAAATTATCCATAATTTATTTTATGTTGTGCCTCTTTAATAGGTTAGTTTTTAAGCATATAAAGTAGGGTTCAACATGGATTTTGAAAATTTCTCAATCAATCAAAATAGTCCGACTGAAATATATGAAATTAAAAAAAAATGTTGTCTTTTTTATTTTATTTTTTTGAACTGAATCATGTTATTTTTTTTTTACTTTTTTTTAACTGAATCATATTATTTTTTATAACATAGAATAATTTTGAATATTAAATAATATTTGAATCAATAACCATATCAAATAATACTACATCATACCAAATAGGAGAAAACCGACTCACCGAATTTAACATTAATGAAATATTTCAAACACTAAATTTATTTACCAAATATATCAATTTTTAATTCGGTCTGTTTAGATAATTAGCCGAATAAAATCAGTTGGTTCGGTTAATTAATTGAATAAACTAATTTTTATTTTATAATAAAAAATTATATTTATAATAAATATATAATTAAATAACTAAATAAAATTTATTAAAAAAATAAACAAAACATAAAAAATTATTAAAAAATAAACAAAATATAACTTTATTTTCTAATAAAAAATATATTTATAATCAAAATTTATATAATTAAAGAATTAAATTAATAAATTAATAAATAATTTTTGTAAAATTTTCGATAACGGTTAACCAACCTAAACGAACTGATTAACCGTTAATAGAATAAAAAATCAAATTAATCTAAATTTTTTAACCGAACCGATTGAATTAATCTACAGTTAGTTAACGAACTGAATTTTCAGTCAGTTAACCAAAAATTCGATTGATTAACCGAATTATGTTCACCTCTAATACTAAAATTAAATAACTAAAATACTAATTAATTTATTACTAATAATGTAAAATTATATTCCAGTATAATAATTTAGTATTTAATATTGTATAAATAATTAAAATAATTTCATATTTTAATTATAAAATAAAGTAAATATAAATATAAAAAATATAATTAATGAATATATATATAAGTTTTAGTTCGTTACCTACTTAATATTAATTTACATGTTTTATGGTATTATTAAATTAATAAAATATTAATTAAACTTAAATATACATGTGCTAATAAATTCTATTATTGATTTAACTATTATATACTCATTTTGAAATTTAAAATATACTTTGTTTATATGTATTATTATACCTTATATGCATTATTATACCTTGATTCTATCATACTATAAATTTCTATCATACGATTAATTTATATATATTATATTTTGACTCTATCATATTTTGTAATTTTTATCATAATATAAATTTCATAAGTATTACGTTAAAAATAAGTGAATAAAAATACAATTAAACAATTATTTTCTTAATTCAATTTCAAAATAAAGTATAAATATAAATAAAACTTTAATTGATCGTTAGATAATGTACAATTAAAATATATAATTATCAAGTTACCACTAGTCGACATAATTTTATAATTAATTTAAAAATAATTAAATACAATTAAATATAATTTATTAATTATTTTTATATAATTTATTAACCAAATAGTATTTTTATTGTTCAAATTTGAAAATAAAAATAAATATAAATCTTCAAATATCTGAATCTCCATCAAAATAGAATCAATACGTTAGAACCAATATTCGAAAGTATTTTTTTTTTTTTAGAACAATATACTATGAATATTTTTAATGTTTGGTTTGATTTTGGTTTCGGCTAAATTAATCTTTGAATTTCGATTTAATTTCGAAAATTCTCATTTCTTTGAATTATTTCAGATTATGCTTAACCATAAATTAAAACTTTAATTATGGAAAGTATTTTTAAATTATAATTTTTAATCATATCGTGATTTATTTTCTCTCATTTTTAATAGCTCAATATATTTATTCAAAAAATTTTATATTTAATTTTAAAATAAGTAATTAATTAATTATACAATTTACTAACTAATGAATTTTTAATTTAGTAATACTAAATTATCATTAGAATAGATCCTAAATTGTAAACTTAGTCCAATCATTGCAGCCTACAAATAATATGATCTTATAAAATAGTTTTTATTTTTCTAATGAGGATAAAAGAATGTAGAAGCTTTACAAAATTTATTTTGTATTTCTAATTTCCAAATAATTTATGAATTTTGTAATATTACTTAATACGGCAAGTTAAGTTGCAACCACATATATGTTAAATTGTAAATTATTTTATAAATAATATTTTTATAAATTTAGCTTTAATTACATTTAAAATAAATTTTCTTCTTAAAAAACCATATATATATGGAAATTTTTTGCAACATATTAAATGGGAGTATTTTTTTTTTCAAGAATAATATATGGAAGTTTTTTGAGAATACAAGCACACATATATACTTTCTCCATCTGACGAAGATAGACTCATTTTTTTTTAATTATTCTAAATTATAATTTACTTATCATTTTAATAAATTAATTATCATATAAATTTTCTATAATACTCCTATTTAATATTACTTATTAAATATATTTTATAATCAATATTAAATATATTTTATATTAAAATAGGGATATAATAGAAAAAATATATATAAATTTATATTCCTAATAAAAATAATTAATATTTCTTAATTTTTATGAAATAAAAAATAATCTTAACTTAGTGCGACGGAGGAAATATATGCCAAAGTTGAGTTTCCAAATTAGTCATTCTATATATGGAATTTGATGTAAAAGGAAAGGGTATTGATTATAGAGTATTTAGAAACATAAAATTGTTTTAGAGTACCATGATTAGAAGGCAATCTTACTAAATTAAATGATAATAAAATATTATTTCTGATTTTAACATTTTATGGATTAACAATAATGAGCAAATTTTATTGGTGGTTACCAAACTTCATATTATTTAATTTTAATTAAGTCATATATTTTTAATTTGTTATATTTTAGTTACTAAACTTTAATTTTTGTTTTAATGGTAATTTATTTACTAAAATTCGATGACTGGAATGTAAATAATATGATACTAAAAAGATATATTGTATTAATCTGCTGTAGGACAAACTCCATAATTTAATTAGTAAATTTATTACACACAACTTGAATAAAATAGTAAAAATAAAATAAAATAATAAGAGTATATATATTTTTTATAACAACATGTATCCATGAATTCATCAGAACTAATTATGTTCGTACTAGATTAGTCTATTAAAAAAGAACTAATCATGTCTGTACTGAATCAGTCTATTAAAAAATAAAATACTCTCAGTAAGTAATAACTCAATTCACAATAATTAAACTTACGACATCTTACTTAAGAGATGAGAGTGTTGAACTGCACATACTAACTATTTATTGATAATAAGAGCGTATTTTTTTAGTCGGTGGACTTCATATTAACGGTTATGTGAGAATATTATTATTTTTTAATAAATAAAATATATTTCTAGTATCGTTTTATCATTCTAGCCATCCAAATTTGAATTTGGGGCGTTATATTAAAACAAAAATTTTAATTTTAATTATTAATAAATAATAAATTAAAATTAATTATGTGATCTTATTAAAATTAAACAATAAAGTTTAATAATACTTTTATAATTCACCCTTACAATAACACCATCCCAATAAAATTGTAATTATGAATGATAATTTTCAAAATAATATTTGAAAAAACAACATTCATCGGAAGTGGCATTTTACCTTTGCACAAGAAAATTCATTGGATTGGATTTCAAAAACTTGCTTGCATTAAGTAATAATAGTGGACTAATGTTCTCTTGCCATTAAAAATAAAATTAATTATGAATACCCTATTTTCTTTTAAATTTAAAAACTTTAAATAATTATATATGCCTGTTTTCAAATAATTTACATTTATAACTATTTAAAATTTTTTAATATATTAAAAAATCATAAATAAAATACATTTTACCAACATCTATTATTTTTTTTTTCAATTTTTGATATCACAAGCAAACACATATTACAGCAATATTATTCCATACATCAAATGATAATTTATTTTCTAAATTTTTATGTGATTAACAATATTAATTCTATTGTGGGTCGTTAAAATATTGAATTTAAGTTGAATATTTATTTTATAAAATATATCATAATTTCACAACTATATATAGATTGAGAGTATATATGGATTTTTTCAAAAGAATATCCTAGAAAATTATATTTATTTTTCTTTTAAAAATACTCAGTTTTCAACTTTAAAATTTAAAAATATATAACTTTTAAATATATACGTAAAATATAACAAAAGTGTTTAATTACATGTTGATCGTCCCCTGGGAAACCCAAACCCAAATCCAAACCAAAAGGTCATGATAGGTAAAGAGACAGCTGATAGGCAAGTGGCTTAACCTTGCATGACTCGACAAAACAACTTTCCAAACATTTTTTAATTAACATAATAATAATAATAATAATAATAATAATAATAATAATAATAATAATAATAATATATTGTAATAATATGTTTATATATATATAAATATAAATTAAGGATATAGATATAAATAAAGAGACAAGTCACACAGGTAACATGAGTTTTCAAGAATAGCGAGAGAGAGAGAGAGAGAAAGATCAAGAAAATCAAAGAATGGATGTGAGAAAAATAATATTTGTAGTAGAAGAAGTAGAGGCAGCAAGAACAGCACTTGAATGGGCTCTTCGCAATTTCCTTCGTTTTGGTGATCTGATAACTCTTCTTCATGTCTTTTCTCCCTCTTCTTCAAATTCAAGAAACAAGAAAAAGTTGAGACTTCTTCGCCTCAGAGGCTTCCAATTAGCTCTTTCTTTCAAAGATTTATGTAACAACTTCTCTAATGTAAACTTTATCTTTTCTATATATTATATACTATATATATACATATAATTAATCAGAGATTTATATATATATATAGTTGTTTGTGTATATGACAGACAAATATTGAGATAATTGTAACAGAAGGGGATGAAGAAGGAGGAAGAATTGCAGCTATGGTGAGAGAGATTGGTGCTTTTGCTCTTGTAGTTGGTCTCCATGATCAGAGCTTTCTATACAAGTAAGTTCTTTATATTTTTCCTTTTTCTTTTTATATTTCCTAGCAATATATTTATGTTCATGTTTCTTCTATATTTTAATTTTCTAGTTTAATTGTGAAAATTCAAATTTTGCTACTTCTATCCATGTAATTAGTTTTTTCTTTATTTTTTGAAAACCCATGACAAGACTATGAATTTTTTTTTTTAAAGAAAATGAAGGATAAATTATTTCTATTTTCAAATTTCATCTTATTTAGTAAAGATATTACAAATAGAAATGCCGAAAATATGATATTTTCTCATTTTTTTGGTAGAAAAAAAATATGATATATCAAATTACTTTATAAGGAGACGAATTAAATTAGGTATAATTAGGAATAGAAAAAAAAAAACAAAGTTTTGATAGAATTGGGATTGAGAAGAGTACGGTCAAGGAATTGGAGTGAATTGCGTTGAGCCATCGTGTTAACGTGGAAATGAAATAGTAGTAGGGTACAGGGCGAAATCAAAATTTCAAGAGAAGTGTGAATGAAATTTATTTGATAATATATTTAAAAAATAATATGTTTGAGAATTAGTTTAATTTCATTTTTGGCTTCGACAAATTTATCTTTAGTGAAATTTACTTGATGATACATTCAAAAATTAATATTTTTTAGAATTATGACTTGTAAATTTTCTCATGATACATTAAAAAATAAAATAAAGAAAAAAAAACATTAAATTAAATCATGAATATGTTAAGAAAAAATTAAAGAAGTAAAAATAAAAAATAAAGAAGAGAAATTTTAAAAAATAAAAAATTCAAATCTTATATTCTTTCTCATTTTTTTTATATTTTATTGTGTTTTCATATTTGTTGAAAACTCTGCTCTTTCTCTAATTTCTATTTTTAACTCTTTAAAAGTGATTTAAAGAATATGGGGCAATTTAAAATTTTTAAGAAGGGCAAAAAAAAAATTCTAAAAATTTTATTTATTTGTCGAACTATAATTTATAAAAAAAAACAATTAAAAAAATAACAGAAAAAATTTTCTTAGTTAATGCAAAAATGAACCGAGCCTCTCGCACTCTAATGGAGTCTGAAACGGCGAGACAATAGCCATAAAGCACATAGCGACAGCACATGACATGTCCATAGTTGTAAAAAGGCCAAAAAGCTTTTGGGATCCACCTTCAAAATTGCCCCTACGATACATTGGTTGTCAGTTTGGTTGCTCAATAGTGAACAGACTTTATACAAGAAGCTTCTTCCTTTTTTTTTTTTGTCGAGATCTTAAATCAAAACCCTAAATTTTGTTAGAAAATATTCTTTAGAATCCTTCATATTAATTAGTCTTAAGATCCTTTGAGCTAAATGCTAAAACTTTCAAGTCCAGATCAAAATTTAATTTAATTGACCCTTTTGGATTAGTTGGGATGGTCAACCTCTCACCTTTTAAAAAAAAAAACATGAAACTTATACTATAAATCAGGAATTTTAGAGTATCCTCCAAATGCATGCCTCTTCTCAGTTGAGTGTAGTTTGACTAATTTTTTTTAGGAGAAACACGCACTATTAAGTAACAGACTACACTTTGATGACTAGTTTGATTAAAATTAAAATCACTGAATTGACTAATTAATTTTAAAATATCGGATTTTATTAAAATATGTCAATTTTTTTTTCATATTTTACAGTTTATTTTTTTTTGTTAAAAATGTAAAAAAAAATCATTATTTAAAGTCAACAGTTTAAGCATATAATATTTTTCTTAACAACTTCAATGCGATATAAACTTATTTTTGGAATGCTGAAATTATTTTTAAGCAGCTTGTCCTCACACTTGAGACATCAATAATTTTGTGGAAAACAATAGCTGTAAAGAGCAAAGAAACTCTGAGGATGACGATAAGATAACATTTTTAACTCCACAAACCATACCTTTGAAAAATAAACTTTCACATGCATTAGCCACAGAATAATTATTTGTTAAATTCATTGATCTTTGTAAATTATAATTTCTGTATTTTGTTTCATATAAGCTAAGGAAAGAACTTTCTTTCTCAATTATTTTTTCTTTTGTTGACTGTTGTATAGGTTGGCAATGGCCCACAATAATATAGCAAACAACATGAATTGCAAAGTACTAGCCATCAAACAACCAGCAGCTGCAATGCCACCATTGAAGACCAGAGCAAAACCAACTTTAGTATTTGACAGTTCAACCAACCTCGACTTCTCACAGATCGAGATTGCTACATTAGAGTAAGCCCTTTCTTTCTTTCTTCTTTTTTTATTTTTTCAAATTTCTCTTACCAGTTTTAGTGAATTATTTACCTGCTTCTTATTAATTAAAAATGTATATATATATATATATTCTTTTTTTTTTAATTTCCACTATTGATGAACCAAAGAAATAATATTGCATGATTTACCTGCCCCACAAAGACCTGTTCATTGAATGCATGATTAAGGACGTCTTTTAATGGTTTTTCTGGTCATTCATTCAGCAAACAAGGACAAAGATTAGATAAACTCTAAATGTTGTCTTATATAATGCATCATTATATTTTAATTGTTTCTTTTTTTCTTTTTCTAATGATAAAGCAAATTTGTGTTGTAACCAAAACTTGAAGTTTTGAGATTTTTTGCAGGGTACCTTATATTCCTCCACCAAAAATTCCATATAAAATCTGTCCGGATCCATCTGCAGTAATATGGAGATGGAGAAAGTCGAGGAGGAAGGGTAGCTCATAAAAGGTGGTCCCGTTTAATATTTAAACCAAGATCGAGTCAGTTTACATAGATGACAGACTCATGCGCATGAAGGAACCTTTCAATCGAAGAGCGGTCCAGCATACACCAAATCTAAACAAGAATTAACTACTGTCTCAATTCTAAAATGCACAGTTTTAGCTGATCTTAACGCAGCAGCAACATATTTGGACATGGTTTAGACGTTGGTCTCTAGCACTTTTAGACGACGTCTCGCATACAAAAATTTGTATCTCATACAAAACAATTCAGTATACACAATGAATGGTGGAATTGACAAAATATATGCTTACAAAATCCTCATCTGTGAAAGATTTTCATTTTATCATGGCTTTTGCACAACATTCAACTTTCATTTTCTTCTCTTAGTGGGTTGGTAACATTAGAATGGTCAATATTATTAAAAAAAAAGAAAAAAAAAAGAAATACAAACTATAATCAGCATATATCAAATAAAATAGCAACTGAATAGAACAGAGCTATAACATAATCATATATACAGTCAAGTTAGCAGTGAAGATCAAACTAGGATGAGGCTTAAAAACAAAAGCAACGCACAGACAATTGAGATTGTTCACCCAGATGACCCAAACTGGCCGCCTAAGCCCGTCAAGATTTACAGTGACAGTGGTAAGATAAATGTACACATCACGATATCTTTTAACTACATTTCGAGTTGGTAATGCACCAAATATAAATTGGTTTATCACTAGTTTATCAAAAAAAAAAAAAGAATACAGCACAATATAAGGATCAAAGAGTTGAAAAAAAAAATAAAAAAATAAAATTCCAGTATATTTCTTTTTATCTTCTCCTACTGTCCCGATAGTCCTCCTCACTCTCTTTATCTTTTAAGAAGCCTAGAAATGCAAGAAAACCAAAAAGGAAGAATCCACCTGACCAGTTTCCACCCCCACCGCCTCCACCGCCTCCACCGCCATCATCACCGCCAGGAGGGAGCCCAGGTCCACTATCGTCAAGTTTTGGTGTCTTTGTTGGTTCTGAAATGCAATTGACCACTGTGAGCCATCTCAAACAAGACATGAATTTACAGCAAACAAATTGGTTTACGGAAGACAAATCTGTTTGCACATACACAATACTTGGACCTGGATTCTCTTCAAAATATTGTATTTATATCCATGACCACAAAATTCTAAAGGACAACAATGGTGCTCTCTCTCTCTCGTTTGTTTGTTTGTTTTGTGGCAGGCAGTATATTTGGAACCCCCTCCTGAACAAATTCCCAAAAGCAACACAATCCTTGCCGGTAAGGGAGTTGGATAACTTTAGGATTTGATCTCAAGTCTTGATGCTTATTAAATTTTATCATGCAAAGAAGAATGAGAAGAAATGTTGGACATATTAGAAAAACTTTCCAGTGGATATTGATTCTCTAGCACATATATGCTCAACTTGAATAAAGCTCACAAAAGAAGCGGACACAGTATGTAAGTGGCCAACTAAAAGCCAAACAGGCTTTGCAGCCCTGCATTAAATACATCCAAAGGAATCCTGTGCTTAGCAAAACCCAAGCTTGCAGACTGTCCCGCTTAGCATAAGGTTCTCCATGCAATTTAACATATGTGAAGTCCACCTCATACAGGAGTGATTTTTATTGTTAGTTTAACCCACAATATGACCCACAGAAGATGGTTAGTTCCAGGAATTCTAGCTTGGAATAGAGTTAGCAATGCCGTATCAATTTGATAGAATTATCATATATGACATAAAGCAGACACGAGCCAGAGGCTTCAGCTCCAGCCAGGCATAAGGTTGCCATGCTACATCATGAAATTTGTCACCTTAATAATTTAAGCTAATTACCTCGCACTGGAGCCTTGGTAATTGTTGGTGCCTCTCGGGTTACAGTTTGAGTTTGCCCTGAAGCAGAGCATCTTGCATCCTGCAGAAGAAATTAAAACATCAGAATCCATTGTTCCTCAGTACCTAGAATCCAAACATCTGTAGAGCAGTGAAGAGAAGGAATATTATAAGGCCAGGTATCTGGTACCCCTTTATGACATTCATCGCTTGTATTCTCGAGGCTTTTCTAAAAAGGATAATTGTGCTTTTCTTGGCTTTTTATTACAGTATCCCTGCATTACCAGATTCTTGCTCATCCAAAACAACAATGTAAAAGAACTATATGTTTACCAGAAAAGCTTGACATATTGCAGAGGCAATGAATTCTTGACCAACTCTTCAGCATTGTGGAAATTACAAATTTCCATTTTTGTCATTCAAACTTACACATTTGAACAACCTAAAGCAATTTACATAGCCATGCTAACCTAAGGAGAGTAAAAAAAAAAAGGCGAAAAAATGAACAATAAAAACTACTACTTTTTTTTTACTTTTAGGAAGGTCTCGAAGCATGGCTTTATTTCACCAGGTTTTTGTTGAAAAGCTACATAGACAGCAAAACAGCCTACATTATAGGTCACATGTTGTACTGATTCCATAGCTTATAAATAAATATACCCATGCAAAACTTGCAATAATATAAATTTAAGGGAATAGAATTAGAACTACCAATCTCAAATTATAACATACATGGATAGAAATAAATCTACCACAAATTGACATGAACAAATACAGAGAAGCATGAATATAATCTCACCATAGCAGCAGAACATGTAATAGAAGCAGATTGCTTTCTACTCAAATGTTTGCTTCCATTAATAGGATGTAATTGCTTTCCCAGCCCCACTGGACCTGATAAAGCAATCTTACTAAATCCACTTGGAGGATCAGAACATCGAAAGTGTGCAGAAACAATGACTGGCCTGCAGCCTGTTATTTGCCCATTGCATCCATTCCTTGTTTTACCTGCATACAATAGTTCTAAAATCAACATATAGAAACTATTCTAGAATCCTAACATCATTAACACCCAATAATTCACATAAGTGATTTTCCATCATCATCATAAAAATGTCAAGGTTAAGTATCATGCTGTTTGGTGGGAAACACAACTTGCCCTTCTTAACCCATAGCACCCAGAATAAGGGTCAAGTCATAATTTAGCGTAAGATGAAATCATCACCCTGAAAACAACAATCACATATCATAAAAGTTATTTGCTAAGCTGCACCCAAATGGTAGCCGCCAGCAAAAGATGAATTACTTAAAGAAGATAAAACTTCTTCAGGCCATTAAAAGAGAAACAATATGAAACCTGCTAGAGTCTAGATGCAGTGCACTGGACAGTTGCAATTTTATCAATGCATGCCTCTCTCAGCTTTATCTAATCAACAATAGATCCAACATCTAGTTACTAAATCTTTTCATTCATCTTCTAAATGCAACAATACTCAAAAAACAATCAACTATACAAATCAACTCAAGAACCTTCCATTTATCGATTGATGCTCTAAATTCAAGCGTCATAACTCATCAAATTGTCCTAAACAAACACCATATTTCCAAACTTGAAATGCTTTAAAATCGTAACTCCATAGCTATTCAAAACTCCACCAACGACATCACAAACACATTTCTAGCATCAAACCGGCTTACCATCCATGTAAATGTATTATTTTTTTTTTCTTTTTCAAATGCTAAATTATACTGAAACAAACCTGATGCAGCTAGAGGTAAGGTTCCAACAGTGCTTGCAGTAAATGCCAACATCTCAAAGGCCAAGAAATAATTGACCTGAAAAATTAGCTATTCCATTATGCAACTCAGAGTGAAACACTAACATATAAGTATAAATCAATCGCTGAACAATCATTAACCTAATTCCCCAATTTCCCTTTTTGTCCCATAAAAACAAAATTATCAATTAAAATTTCAAATTAAAGAATATCAATTTTATAGCTATAAATAGAATCAACGAAATCAAATTTAAAAGAAAAAAAAATTAAGAGCTGAGCTTATGATGAAATTTGTATATACATATATAAGCAGTTAAGATTATAAATTCGAAACTCTAACCCTAAACGTGCAAACCAAAAACTAAACAGATAACTATCAAAATTCGCACCTTTAAATAGATGGAATTGAAGTTGCAGAGTTCGCAAAATTTACAGCAAATGCAATCTCGACGAAGGCGGTCTTAAATAGTTGGGTCCAGCTGTCCAAGTTCCCAAATGGATCGGGCTTTTGTTTTTGTCGTAGAATCTAAATGTCACGGCCGCTTCTCAAAAACATGACACCATTTAATATATTTTTAAAATTTTTATTTTTTTATTAAAATTATTTTAATTATTTTAATATAAATTTATTATAAATTTTATAAATTTTATAAAATTATTATAAATATATAATAAATTCTTTATAAATTTTTTATAAACTAATAAAAATTTAATATTTTGATAAATATTTTATAAATTTTAATATTTTAATAAATATTTTATAAATACGATAAATTTAAAATTATTTTAAATTTTTATTGTATTTTTTGTTAAAAGTCCTTCTGATTAGACCTGATCACCTTGACCAAGCCATCTCTTCAAGAGTATTTTTTTAGGCCCAACTCTAATTTAGTAATTTTCATACACACAATATAATTTTCATTTTACATTAGAATTATTTAAATGTAAAAAAGAAAAAAGAAAAAATTTAGGTTATTTATAAATATAATATATTTTTTAAAATATATTATTTATAAATAAAAAGTATGAAAATAATTTTGAAATTTAATTTTTTTAATTTATTCACAGATTAATTAGTTTAATTAATAAATTTTATTTTAATAAATTACAATCTATTTAATAGTTTAAATATAATTAAGTCACTTTATTTATATAATATAAAGTGTAATTTAGATGGTTAGGCACTTTGATTTTACACGCACAGGAGAGTGCTAGTACTATAATATTAAACATTCCCTTTTAAGTAAATTTTAAACATTCCTTATGTAATTCACTATAATATCTATCATCTTATTTTAAAGTAAAATTTTCCAATGATAACAGGTGAAATTTACTTATTAAAATGAGATTGAAAACTTTATTATTATAAAGAACAATATTTCGTATTGACATTTTTAGCATTAGTATAAAATTTCATTAAATAATTTTTTCCTAAAACAAAATTTTATCAATTTAAACTTTTCAAAGATAAAAGCATCTGTATAAAAAAAATGAAATTTATAAAAGATATTTAATATTTAAATTATCTTTCAACACATGTTGAATTTATTAATTTTTATTAAAAAAAATACAAAAATGCATATTGTCAACCAATAATATAAAAACATGTGAAAGAATACAAATTTTGATAAAAAAATTTTAAAATTTATTTTTCTCTTGTATAAAATTATAAATATTAATAAACTAATTAAAAACATTTATATAAGGTAATTAAAGTTGGTTGGTTAAAATCTTACAAAATTAATGCATGGTTACTAATGTGATATAAACTCTTATTTTTATTTATTTCACTTGAGTATGTATGATAATTCTACGTATATTTATAAAATTATTTTTTGCCTTCATCCATCATGTGTTTTTTTTTTTTTTACAAAAAAAGGAACTTTACTAGAAAAACAAATCAAAATAACAAAACACAGGCAGTTAATAACAATTGTTAATTGATAAGAGATTGATATTATTACGTAAATTAATAACTAATATTATTTACTACTTAACACCTATAAGTCATTATTTACAATTCTAATGATTCTGTCTAATTATTATATTATAAAATAATCTAATATCTCAAAATATTAAATTTTATTAAAAATAACATAAAGACTAAAAATGTAATTAAAATAATAAAATTAAAAAATTCTAATTATAACAAATTTTAGGAGTGCATAATAATTTACTCACATAGAAAAAGAAAAGAAAATATTACTAAAATAATCAATATGAAATAAAAAAAAATACAAAAATAATGTTAAGACATAGCCGGCTCGAAAAAATTCACCTGAGTCAAGCTTTTGCTATTTTAAATTTATATAATGTCAGATTATGATTTATAATTATCTGAGTCACTCGCTCCGAGCCACTCAGCTCGAGTTGCTTGTCTTGCTTCTTTTTCTTGAATTTCAGCATCTCACCCACTCCCACCAGCCGAGCCTATCTCTCTCTCTCTTCCTGGGTCTCTCTGTCACGCTCACACACACATGGCGTCAAAATAAGCCGTCAAGAAAAGAGAGAGATCCATCTAAACGAGCGTCGCGGCTCTGCAAACTAGTAAAAGCTGATGTTTTTCATTGTGTTTTTTTTTTTTGAAAAAAATTATTGTTTTGTCCTTTGCTTTTGCTTTGCTCGGCTCAGATCCGGCTTAGTTTGATCTAAGCAGCCAAATCTTCCTTTCTTTTCTTAGCTTCAATCTCCCTCCATTTTTCTTCTCTTTCCTGTCTCTCCTCTTTTCTTAGCTTCTTTTTGATTTCTGTGTTGATGGGTTTTTTTTTCTTCTGTTTTATTCTGTTCTTTCACTTGATGAATGCTCCAGGAAGAAGAGAGAAAAACTCATCAAATGGTTAGTTACTTTGACTAACTACCCAATTCAAAACTTTTCCCAATTTCACTTCCTGATTTAGTATTTACCTTTTTATGTTCTCGATTTTGCTTCTTGATTGAATTGGGAAGGATTTCTATTAGTTTGATCAAGATTTCGTTTTCTTTTGAATTTTTGGTTGGTAAGAGCTTAGATAATGCTTTGATTATATGTTGATGTATATGAATATTTTTTATGAATTTCTGTAAGTAGCTCTTTTCCTAATGAGAAATGTTTCTTAGACGGGAACTGTCAGTGGGAGGCCTGCAAATTAAATGGACTGGAGTGTGAATAACGCATTTAAAACTTATAAAGGTACAATCTCTCAATTTCTCACCCTTTATGGTTAACGTGGGTTTCACTTCGTTTTTGTCTCTTTGAGAGATTGACTATTCTTTTCCAATGCTTACTAAGATGCAAGCTTTTCTATATCATCGATTTTGATATTAGTAATTTTTGCCATGGAAGAAGGAAGCAGTGCTAATTGAATGTACATGGTTTTTTATTTGACTTTTGGGTTGTTGATTGAGGTTGAGCTACCAATATTTGAATTTATTTCTCGCTGGCTTAGAAAAAAAAATTTAGTTTTGTATATGAATCTTTGACAGCATTCCATTGCTTTGTATCATTAGATATGGAACCCAAATCTGTGATGGAAATGTCAATGATTCCAAATATTGATCCCATAGATATTGGACTGGGATCTTCGGATAAGGGAAATGCTGTTGTCCCAACCAAAAGAAAGAAGACAATGACATCAGTTTATCTCAAGTATTTTGAGACTGCTCCTGATGGAAAGAGTCGGAAGTGCAAGTTTTGTGGTGAGTTATTCTATTGCAACTGCAACAGGTTAATTCCTTGCACCTGCTCTTTTTCGCCTTGTACCTTAGGAAAAAAAAAATCTGGCTCGTAAATTCTAGTACTTTGATGATGCGCTGTGAGCTATTCTGAACAGGATTTTCCAGATTATTCTTTTCTTTACTTTTTCCACATATTATTCTCAGATGAATTTCATTGTGCTATATGATGATAAGTGCAACTTTCTTGTGACTATAATATCTTCCTTTAATGGTGAAGGCAATTTGGGAAGGCACCTCAGTAATCGACATCCAGGATATGATAAGTCTGGAGATACTGTCACTAGTTCAGCTTCGCAGCCAATCCCTGTGGTAAAGAAAACTCAACCTCAGGGGAAAGCACAGGTGGATTATGATCATGTGAATTGGTTGCTCATTAAGTGGCTCATCTTGGCTTCTCTTCCTCCTTTAACCTTGGAGGAAAAGTGGTTAGCAAACACTTTTAAATTTCTGAACCCATCAATACAAATCTGGTCATGTGACAAGTACAAAGCAGTATTTCGTGAAGTTTTCAGGAGCATGCAGGAAGAAGTGAGGGCATCTTTAGAACAGGTTTCTTCTAAGGTTTCAGTCGTTTTGGATTTCTGGACTTCTTATGAGCAAATATTCTACATGAGTGTCACTTGTCAATGGATAGACGAAAACTGGTCCTTTCAAAAAGTGCTTCTTGACATTTGTCGCATACCTTACCCTTGTGGGGGTTCTGAGATCTATCATTCCCTAACGAAGGTTCTTAAGATGTACAACTTAGAGAACAGAGTCCTTTCTTGCACTCATGATAACAGTCAGAATGCCATTCATGCTTGCCACACCCTGAAAGAAGATTTAGATTGTCGGAAAGTGGGGCCATTCTGCTATATTCCTTGTGCTGCTCGTGCTTTGAATTTGATTATTGATGATGGATTAAGAACTACAAAACCAGTTATATCTAAGATAAGGGAGTTTGTGCTAGAGTTAAATTCTTCAGCAGAGATGGCAGATGATTTTATTCAATTGACTACAGCTTATCAGGAAGGCAGTTGGAAATTTCCTCTTGAGACTTCAGCAAGATGGAGCGGTAATTACCAAATGCTGGATCTTGCGCGCAAGGTACTTGCTCTTTCCTCTGAGATCTCTAGCATGACTTGTAAGAAAATTACTTACACTCTTAAACACACAATGACATGCACTTTGGAATTGATGTAGTTGTTAATATGACTAAACTGGGAATTTATTCACAAAGCAGGCCAGTAAGGCTATGGATGGTGTTTTGAGGAAATATGAGGAAATATTAGGCAGCCGGATGGTGCTGAGCTCAACAGAAAAGAATGCAGTCGGCATTGTGCATGGGTATTTGGAGCCTTTCTACAAAACCACAAATAACATATACACAAACAAGTTACTTACCATTGGATTGGTTCTCTTCTTCATGGATAATATTTCTGAGATGATTACAATATGCAGAGAGTCTCGTCACAGTCCAGATTGGCTGAAAAGTGCTGCGGAAGAAATGGCCAAGAAGGCCAGGAGTTATAATAATCAGGTTTGCAACATATTCACCTACATGACTGCAATTCTGGATCCCCGGATAAAAAGTGAACTCATCCCTGAAGGTCTTAGCTCAGGGAATTATCTAGATGAAGCCAGAAACCATTTTATAAGAAATTACTCATCAAGTCATTTTCCATCTATCACAGCTGGATATGTTAGTCACGAGTTTGAAGATGGAGGCAGTGTTTCCTTTGCAGAGGAAATTGCTAGAAAAAAACGGAGAGCAAGCTTGAGCAATGCCACTGATGAGCTCACTCAATATCTATCAGAGCCTCCTGCTCCAATGCCAACAGATGTTCTGGAGTGGTGGAAGGTGAACAGCACACTTTACCCTCGGTTATCTGTGATGGCTCGGGATTTTTTGGCCGTGCAGCCAACTTCAGTAGCACCTGAAGAACTCTTCTGCAGGAAAGGTGATGAGATCGATAAGCAACGATTTTGTATGCCTCATGATAGCACACAAGCTATTCTTTGTGTTAGGTCATGGACTCAAGGAGGTAACAAGTTGAAATATAAGTCAACTGAGATAGACTATGAGAGGTTGATGGAACTGGCAGCTGCTGTAGCAGCAGATAACAATAATGCTGGGTCTGACAAAAAACAAAAATAAGGACAGATGCATCGAAGAATGAGGAACACTAATTTTGATAGTGAAACGAAGCAGACAGCAATGTCTGCTAGTGCTACTAATCTAAGGTCATATCCTGCTTAGTCTGTGACTTAGCTTCTGCTCGCTAAGAGGAAACTAATTTTCAGTATTTTTTTTCTTATTGTTGTATTTATCATTATTATGTATTTGTGTACAGTTCAAGCTAACTAGAGAGGCTAACAGAATAGATCTCTTATTATAATGTAAACACACAATTAGACAGCTTATCAAATCATAGAGCTGGTGTTTCCCTTTTTTTTTTTCAATGCAAATGCCTGTTTTACTTAAATGCATTGATTGGGATGACTCTTGCCTTACTATAGTATTTGAGCTTGGGATTTCTGTATTGTGATTTGATGCAAAGAAATGAACCTCAAAGTGGAACCAAATGAGATGTCCTTTCTTTACCATTATCTCTTTCTATAAGTTCATTGCTTCCTTAATCCTTAATAAATAATAATGTAATAACATATCAAACGATACCGGAAGTAGTAAAGTGTTAAAGAAGTAACATCATTTCACAATAATGGTTAGTAGGCCTGTTCAAACTCAGAATGAGTAGAGCATTATCATGAAGGGGGGGCATTCAAGAAGGAAGATGAGACAATGAATAATTCACATATACAAGGAGAAATATAAATACAAGATAACCACCTCCAAAACTGTCAGGAGAAGTAACCACCCCCACTCCCCTCCTGTATAAATTCACCAAAAAATGAATACACGTAAATTTGGCAAGGAATACAGAGAATTATTGGGAGAAGACCGCAGACTGTGCTCTAAATTCTCTAATATCATGAATATAATTCCCGGATAGTAAGCGGGATTGCATAGCTGAAACTGAGGATGAAGACCTGTATTTGCTCAACAATAGCATCTGTTTTGAACTATATCCACAAGTGCTCTCTCGGATACTCACGCACAATAACAGGCACACTTGTAGGTGGGATCTATAATATGAGCAATTAAAATAAATCAATAATAAAACATAAGTTAGGAGGAAATTGCAAGAATAGCACTGTAATCCAACTTCTCAAACTAGACATGCATATAAAAGGAGAACAACTTAAAAAGGGAATATCCAAAAATAAAAACAGAGGAGAGGGATAAGTGGGGAGATTTTAAAGAACATTTTTAAGCTCACAAAACCTTCCACAGCCATGCGAAATACAAGGCAACAATTAAACAATGACATGAAAGAAGGCCTAAATATAAAAAATCTGTTACTTCCTTCCCAATGTTTAATTTCACCCACAGCAGCCAGACTTGCAATTAGATTGAAGTCATTAAACTTTAATTTGTCTCTAGACAATCACAAACTCGATTTTTTTTCTTTTTTTTCGAAATAACAAACCTTCGATTTTTACAACAAAATCAGTAAAACCAAAATTCTGATAAAATTCAATGAAAATTGTTAATGCTTCAACCATTTTAAAAAAGTGTGAAGTAAGAAGAAAAAGAATATCAAACATACTTTACCTAAAATATTTCAAATATTTGAAAGAGAATATTTCAAACATTTTAGAAGTTCAGCACATACTTTTGGTTTGAATCTGGCAGAATTTTGATTTCAGTCAATCTATTGTTGCAGAAATCAAATTTGAGATTTTTAAGTGAAAAATTGAAATTCACTGGCTTCAATGATATATTGCAAGTTCAGCAACTACGGATGAAATTTACCTCCATGTTAGCAAGTTAGTGAAATGCTTATTCATGGTTAAGATCCAGCCAACTTAATTCCAAGTACTTACCATGCCATAATCGGTGACAATCATAGAGATATATTCTGAAGGAGTGGTATCATAACTGTTAAACTATAAGATCAACATATGTAAATTCAGCATCTGTTATGAAAAGAGTCTTTTTTTCCTATTCTTATAGTCATAGAACATACTGAACCTTACATCAAATTTAAAAGCTGAAAATTTTCCTTATCAGCCAGATTATCCAGGTAATTTAGATCCATTCTTCCAGAAACCTTTGCAATAGCATTAGGATCACCTGCAAGAAAATTGAGGATACCTTTTCATAATCATTTCTCAAACAAAGGATATGTAATCAATGAAGAAAGAACCATAGATAGCTACCATAGAAGCACTTACCTAGTTCATTTGGGCAAATTGAATCAAGTTGGACCCTATCATGAAATTTATATGCTTCACAACATATTAACACTGGAACACGGAATGCATGAGCAACCATAGCAACACATGCAGTCCCAACCCTCGAATACACAGTCCCATTGGACAATACAGAGGAAGCCCCCAGAAAAACTCTAGTGACTTCCTGCATGATATAAGAAACAGCATTTATGTGAGTATATGTACAACTGATGCCCTTTGCTACCAGCCTACGAAGTAAAGCTTGGCCTTCAAGTTTAGGACGTGAGTCCACTATCACAACCCGGAACTGTTTCCCAAGGTCATGTGCATATAACAGAATCATCTCAACAACACATGATGATCCGTATGTGAGAAGAACATCCCCATCCCTTACCTTTGAAGCAGCATGTCTGACTATCACCTTGTCAGCAAGTACTATCTTCTCATTTATGAAACGATCAATATCTGAAAAAAGGGACGCTTTCACTTCTGATTCAGAAAGAGTTAAAGGAGATTTTGCAATACGACTTTTCAGAAACCTAATGGCGTTTTCCATGCTCATTGAAAGTGGACGGCATTCGATCAAAAAGGAAACGTAACTGCCAAGTTTTGCAGTTAAATCCCTGGTAACAGATTTTTCTGATGGTGTGGAGTAGTCTTTAATGACTTCCTGAAATGCCCGTAGCATTGCGATACAATGAGCATTATCCCCAGAGATATCTCCTGCCAAATACTGTAATCCAACCTGACGATAGTTCACAACTGCACCATTAAACAAGGCTTACAAAACATTCCCAATGCCAAGAACATAACATGGTGTGGACTGGATCCAATAGCTTGTAAATAGGCAAGATATTTTTCCACCACCACATCTTTTATCTAGTCCTCAAAATATGGTTATTGCTCATTTAATGTTTATTTTAGTCCCTACTTAATAAACTATCATCAATCAAAATAAGAAAGAAAAAGCCAACCAGATTCATGTTATTTAAATTGAGCAGAGGCTGCCAGACAGACATGAGGTGCTTCATCTAGTCCTCAAAATATGGTTATTGCTCATTTGATGTTTATTTTAGTCCCTACTCAATAAACTGTCATCAATCAAAATAAAGAAACAAAAAGCAAACCATATTTAAGTTATTCGAATTGAGTGAAGGCTGCTAGACAGATTTGAGGTGCTCAACATGGTGATCTCAAGATACTCTACCTGCAAAACATCTAATGCTCCAGAGATTTACAGTTTCTCAAAACTCAATTCATATTGAGAAAATGTCATGGCCCATACAAGTGGTCAACAGACAAAGTATGGTGCTGTAAGAAAAAGAAGAATATAAAAAGTGCTTTGTCTGCATAAATTGCAGGAAACCACTGATCAAAGAGCAATGTCACACTGGCACCTGCCAAACATACTTCTCCAACATGTTCCCAGTGCAATAATACTTTCAGGAAAATGTTTACAAATATAAAATTAGATGAAACTAAGACAACACTAACAATGCACATATAACTAGGATAATAAAAATAAGATTAACATTATAAGTGCAGCCATGCCTTTCATATCACTGCCATGTTCATTGATTTGTGATGTATCAGTCCATTTTATTCTGTGTTTGTTCTAGAGATTGTCCAAGCAACAGTAATCATAAGTTCAGGACTCATGTTTGGAATTCATAGTTTGAAGATGATCAATCCTATAAAATACTTGACAGATGAACAGGCCTCAACCGGTTACCTAGTTTAAGCACTACCTTATAAACAGCAGGATGCATTGGATCAAGTTGGAAAATTTTTTACTCAAGATCGGGAAGCTGAGTTCCATGTTCATACTGAGGTAAGTGCTTAAACAACTCAACCCTATTCCTAGCTTCAGTTTGATTGACCACTGCACGCTTTTTAGCCTTTTCTACTCGATTCTTATCATCAAATTGCATGCATGGCGCAGGGCCTTCTTTCTTCCTCTCTTTCTCAGGGGGGCGATCAGCTCCTTTTCTTTCAGAAGCTGCAATTGATGGTGTAGTTGGAGGAACATCATCTTTCTTTTGGGATGGCTGCTGCTTCACAGGTTTACGGGTAGCTGCTCCCTCAGATGAAGTAGCAGGTTTACGAACAGCTTCTCCTGTGGCTACAAAACTTATGATGAGTTAGGAACATGGAATTTAAAGATGCGCACAGATTGACTGAGAGCCCTTACCTTTATATTCAATATTTGATCAGTTGACAAAGATTTGACAATAAAATATCCAGTGTATCATATTTGCAGATGAGTTGGGAGTTAATAGCAAATCACAGGTGGGAGTTAATAGGAAGTTAGTTACAGAAAAAAATCCCAGAGTCTAGGAATTTCAAACAGGGTAGAATCAGAAGAGACTGTAGATATTGCAAAAAATAGGCAGTGAAACGAGGTGGGATTAGCTTTGATGGCACAAAGGCCACAAAGAACACACATTTCAAAAATATAGGCTCTTATCATAAAAAGAGATTGGTGGAGAGGGGAATATCAACCATATGATTATAATGGTAATAGAACTAATGAAAAGGCAAAGTGTGACAGGACTCGTCTACGATAAAAATACTAGCTGAGCGGTAATTATATAGGACCACAAATTGACCTGCTATTGCATTGGCAGCATGCAGCCAATCATTGATCATCGAAAAAAAAAATATGTCCAAAATTTTGACAAGGCAAAAATAAGGATATCAAGATGAACACATGAAAAAATACAATAATGGGTTGGAGAATAAGCGAATACCTTTGTAGGAAGGAGGATGGGCACTTGTTTGAAAAAGAAAATAAGAGGAGACAAGTAAAAACCAACCAATATGCTGCCACAAATGGTTGAGCTCTTGAAAAGTAGGAGATAAGGAAAGGAATGGCAAAGCTAATATGACATGGATAAAAGTAGGGAATGAAGATTTAACATACACTACATCTTTCTAACGACTTTGATCTTAACTGCGTCAATAAGGAAAATGGATCCAAACAGCCAACTCCCAACTCAATTGAATTAAAGTTTAGTTGAGTTGAGATGAATTTTGTACTCATATAGCCCAACAGGATTGATAATAAATGCAAAACAACTGAATCAGTGAACTTATTCCACATTTGAGAAATAATACTGATACTGGAAAGATTGATCCAAAAAATTTAAAATAGAAGAAAAAGATAATTTTTCAAACCTTTTGCAGCAGCTTTTGCAGCTCGTTGTGACTCCTGCAAGGCACGTCTTTCAGCCTTTGTGGTTTTTACTTTCAGTGGCCTTGAACTTGATTGCGATTCATTTTGGAGCTCCACACCAGCTGTAACACCCCTATATCCCGTATACGTACACAGCATGCTTATACGATCGTAATATACGTATACTGAATATAGAAAATGCCACAGTTTATAAAATACACAAGTCATAACTCGAAAAGAAATAAAATAAATATCAAAGGTTTAGAATAAATTCATAAAACATAATAGATAAAAACGTTTATTAATACGCAGCGGAAATTATAACAAATACTTACAAGAACACATACATTAAAAATCAAAATTTACAAAACATGAAATATATACATGATTGGCAGCTTGACTCTCTGATCTTTAAGCTCTAGGCCAACTCTTCAAGCATAAACTCAACTAGGTCTAGAGGAATCTTCCGTCTCAACCCTATCACCTGCGCGATAAATCACAATCGCGCTAAGCCAACGGCTTAATGGTATAAACCATAATGATATTATGCAATGTCAATATCAATGTCATACATTCAATAATAATAACATAGACACACATGGGCCCAATAAGTATTTAATATGATATTCAAAGTTCAGAGTTACTGCTTTGGTCTATAATCACAATGATCAAGCCCGTAGGCAATATATCTCATATCTCTATCCATGGATAGTGTAACAGACCCAGTCTCTTGGACCATCAACCCAATAAACTTGAGGAGATCCTCAACCCGGCAAGACTGTTACTAGTAACAGACCCAGTCTCTTGGACCATCAACCCGATTGAAATCGAGGAGATCCTCAACCCGGCAAAACTGTTACTTTTCATATATTTCATATTCATAATTCATATAGTGTAACAGACCCAGTCTCTTGGACCTCAATTCAACTCAAAGTGAAGAGATCCTCAACCCGGCAAGACTGTTACCTTTCATAGGCATGCCACCAAACCCAGCACTCTGAAAATTGAATAACATATTAGGCATACAATCAATTCACTTACCTCTTTACCATTCTCTTTCTCAATTCATGTCTTATAAACAATTAGGCAATCATGCCTCCAACATCATTTACAATATCATAGTCAACCACAATGGCTTCACATTTCATTCTATTTCAATTCATATTCAAATACTCATAATCAATATACATATATCATATTGCATTTCACAAAGTTCACATTGTATAAAACATAACATTATTTATATATATCAACAATGCAATAAGATTCCTTAGTACATTCATACTCAAATGTATAAGTTCCAAAATCACATGAATGTATGCAATAATGCAAGGTTTGTACTTACCTCAAAACAACTCACACAACTCTATTGACTTCCTCTTCCAAAATCCTTCACTTCTTAAATTATGGCAAATCACCTTCTTCACAACCTATTCCAAAAGAATGATGAAACCCACATGAGATCATAAGGCTAAGAACCAACTAGGGCAAACTCTAAACATGACACGCTCAACCACACGGGCGTGTCCCTGACCGTGCCCTAACTCCACAACACAGAAGCTTTTACACGCTCAGAACCACGGGAGTGTCACTGGGCGTGTAATACATTCTGCCTCTCAGAAATATTGACACGTCCAACAACATGAGCGTGCTCATGGCCGTGTCAATTCCCCAAAAACACAGTGGCTATGACACGTTCAATAACACGGGCGTGTTACTGGTCGTGTCAAACCTACTGTCACACAGAACAATTGACACGCCTAAAAACCTGGAAGTGTTCGTGGGCGTGTCAGGCCAAAAACCCAGATTCCAGCCAGAACAACAAAACACCCAACAAATCACTTCTTCCACCAACATCCACTTCAAATAAACTCAACTACACACATCCAAAAACCATCTTAAACTTGCAAAAACATCAAAATAAGACAAAATATACATTAACCACAAATCATCAATCTCATCAAAAACCCTAAACACACCTTCAACACTATCTCTTACAACACACTTACTCTTTCCTTCAATCCACCCTCAAAATCCATAATCAATTAACCAAACACTCTTAAACATATCACAATCAAACAACGCACTCTTACAATCAACCATAATCTATCAACTCAAACACAACTTCAATAAAATCAAGAGAAATCAAGAGAAAACTTACCAAGGATGAAGAAACTCTTAAATCTCCAACTTGATCTCTTGAAAACTTCCTTCAATCATGAACTTGGAAGACCAAATCTCTCTCTTGCTCTCTTGTTTCTTAGATGGCCGGACAACAAAAGGAAAGGAAAAGAGAAGGAGAAGAAATGAAAGAAAGCCACGAAGAAAGAAGAAAAGAAAGAAAACCCAAAGAAAACAAAGTCAACTCTTTTCCTTAAAACCCTCTCAACCAAGCATTTAATATAAAATAATCAAAATATCATCTTCCACTTCCACTAACTCTAATCCCACTTAATTAATTAATTCCTTAAACACAATTAATAATAATTACTCTCTTCCTTTGACTTTCCATTTTTACCAACATATATGTTATATATCTTGCCATATACACAACATATACATTCTCTCTATACATTTCTTTCCTTTCCAATTACACATATGCATATGATACAAATAAAATAACCATCATCTCAAAACTTCTAGGCACACTTTTGGGATATTACACCAGCCCCTCCACTTTTTTTTTGCAAATGTCATTCCAGGTTTAAACATCCAGCAAATTATTGAAGAAAAAGGAGAATCCAGTGCAAATATAAATGTTCCAAAGGGTACTCTGCATTTTGTCAACCATACAAAAGGGAGCAACAAGTCTCCAACTTGAGCACAAAACCAGGACAGATATCAAATCCATTCAGAGAAATAAGCAAATAAAAACTTAAACAAGGTTTCACTTGTATGTAGCAATTAGTTATTTATTCACGCTTTATGCAAATGAAACTATAAATAAAAGGTTTACACTGCATTCGCTGAAATTTTTTGTGATTCTAATTATGTATTAACATAATCCTGACATTAGCTTTAACGTTTTTTAGATATTTTCTTTTCTTAGAAAAAATGTCATTTACATTTTTTATCAGGTACGATCATTCAAAATTTCTTAAATTAAAACTATGGAGATTAAATAAAAGTAGGAAATAGATGGTTAATATATGTACAAGTTTACAAATTCACTACCTCAGACCAATTAGTATTGCATATCAATCAACTATCAATGATTAAACATAGAATATCCCAGTTCAAACTAATTCCAACTGCCTTTCTAATTGCTATTCAAAACTTCGATTTACTCGAGAGGAAAAAAATTTATCAACAGACCCTCTAAGCTTCATAATATATACCTCACCCAATACAATGAATGCCCCTGCCTGCCATGCAGCAGCTCAAGTTCAGTTGCGTGTCAGTGAAGACCACACTATAGTCACCAGTTAATCAGTTTTCACCATTCAGAAAACAAAAACAAGTGCGCAAAAAGGTGCAGTACCCTACTGATCAAATCGTCGTTTGGCAATGGTCATTAATCAACGAACAATAGACCCTTCTTAGATTCGTTGAGCTAGCTATAAACTATAAAGACAACTCGTAGGATAGCTACAAAACAATGAAATGGCAAAAAAGGATTACCAGCACTCCAACAGGCTTTTTCACTTCGACTTCCAAATTCTCAGATGACTTGAGCGACGTCAAATCGAAACCACCGCTAGGGAAACTCGAAGCGAATTTAGCAGAATTGGACCTGCGAAACCAACCAGCCAACCAGGTGACGACTCCTCCGAAAATTCTCCATCCCCTATTCTAGTTGAAGGTGAGGTCATTGGCGGCGATTGGCCTAGCAGCGACTCCGTTGGATTATAGCTCCCTACCACCGTCACGTGCTCTGCGCCGCGGACATTTCTACGGAAAGCAGGTGGTTCAGGAACAGGGAGGGGCGACGTGGCACGGTGAGCAAGGTTATTAGAGAGGTGACGTGGTGGAGGAATCATAACGGGAGATAAGGAGTTACTAGCAGGAGACTTGGAGAGCGGTGGCGAGTTTGAGTCAGGCGGGCCAGACTGACTCCGAGTCGGCAGTGGTGGCTCGTTAGGAGTGCAAATCCGACCTGGCGGACCTTGGGAACGGCTCCCAACCTCGACGAGGATCCATGAAGCGTGCAGTTCAATCGCCAAAGTGCTGATGATACGAGTATAATCGATGAGAAGCCATTGAGATGAAGGTGGGAGAGAAGAAAAAAGTTATAAATCTAGAACTTCATATTGCTTATTGAATCGATGGGCGCCAAAACGCATCGTTTGATTCACAGTACAGTTATTCGTCAGAGTAGGGATGGCAACCGGCATAGTATCGGCTAAAATTGACCTGTAAACCCAAACCAATTTAATTTTTAACATTTTTATATTAGATTAAATTTTATTATAATTATATCTGTATTTATTTTAAATTTATTTAATATTAATTAATTAATTATTTACATATATTTAATTATTCATTTAAATATAAAAATTTTAAAATATTATAAAATTTAAAATATAAATTATAATTTTTTTAATTGAATAATTATAAATAAAAATTTAACATTAACATAATTTTATAAAAAATAATTTCATAGCACATAATTTTATAATTAAAATAAAATATAATACATATATAATTAAAATTTAAATATAATATAATTAATAAATAATTAAATTCGGATAATGAATATTCAAGCATCTAAATTAGAACTCGATCTGAATTCAATACGGATAGCAAAAATATTATTCATAATCATCTAAACACATTAATAAATTATTCATATTCTATATAAATAGATTATGAGAAATTGAATATTCGAAGATATATGACTAGTTGCCACTTCTATCACTAAGATATTACTACACTAATAATCAGAAGAAGATGGAGAATCTTGGTGATTGAGGATTCCTTGTCTGTGATGCACACAATTGAAGGTGAGTTTTGATTGTTCCATTTATGGAATCTTTTTTTTTAAATATATTTATGGAATCTTATTAAAGGGAATATTAGGTTAATTTTCATTATTCTGTGCATTTTTATTGGAATCTAATACTAATCAAAAACTACATGAAGCTAATGATGACAATTTTTTTTTTGTATTTATGGTAAAAAAAAATAAAAGGGTAAACTCATATGATAGCACTGAACTTTGAAAATTTTTATTTTTAAGACTTTATATTATATGAATTATTCAATATAAACAAATTTCTAATAGAAAATAGCATGGTGAACTGCTTCAGGATATTTAAAATACAATTTTTTTTGTTAATGAGTCATTACATTTGTATTAAAAAGCAAAATAAAAAAAATTAAAATTTGCAATAATATTTGTAAAGATTTAGGATTGAGCAATTAGGGTTTGTAAAATTTAAAAAAAAATGATTAGGAGAGATGTTTTGTTGAATTTCCCTCTCAAATACAGTTATGTCTTGCAATCTCTTTATTTGGATTCTTTCATCCTCTAATAACATTGGGTTCTTTCGCCCTCTAATAACATTGAGAATAATTTTTTTATTAACTACCTATGGAAAAGAGGAATACTTATAACTTAAATTTGAAATCTAAACAAGAGCAACATACACTTCTGGTCACTAAACTACAATCTGGTGATTAACATAAAAAATACTTAAAGTTAATAAATACATAAAGCTAAAAAGTTAGATTGTATTGTTCTTTTGTTTGCAGAAAGCTCTCATTCTTCCTTTAGCTCTTTACAAGCTATTGTGGAAAGATTTCAACCCCTCTTCCTTCAACTCAAGTATGTTGTTCTTTCTTACCTTGTCCATGAGTTAAACATATGGCCATGTTGGCTTCTTATTCCCTCATCCTCTCTTAAATCTAAGATTGCAAGAGACTCATGGATAATGTTTATTGGGTTTCAGGGTTGTTGCCCTCTCCATCTATATTGGCCTTTCCACGGATTTTGGCCATTTATTTTTAAGGGGTTTCATTTTTCTGGGTATTATGCTTGTATTAATTGGGATTGTTTGAAGTTTCTCTATATGATTTGCCTTGGTTCTATAAGGCATGCTATTCTAGTGGTTGTTTATCAATGAAATTTTTATTTTTCCGATAAAAAAAGTTAGATTGCATTTGTTTATATTGTAAATTTTTAGTTTTTTTAAACCAAAAATTATTTTCAATTTTATTTTATATTTTAAAAAACTATGCAATAATTTTTAATTACATGCTATTCAATATATTGTAAATAAAAAAAATATTAGTAACAAATATAAAAAATGAATAAAACTAATACAATAAGCGATTCTAATTTTCCCCTCAAATTTTATCTAATTTCAACTAAGGTTTGAGTTATTACTTTTTTGAAGTTTTTTTCTTATTTTTTATGGTAATTTTTCATTACTTACTTTTTACACACTTTTTATCAAATTGCCATTTTCTTTATTATTTTATTCATTTTTGCTAATTAAAGCACTTTTGATAGAAGAATGAGAATTAACTTTTATGATAATTAATGATAATTAACTTTTATGACCGTTATATCACTACATATTAATACTACCCCTACCATCCCGAATTGGACAACCGAACTTCGATGATCGAACCTTATGATGTTCAGACGATAGACGGCATGACATGACAGAAAGCATAATGGTGACACCAGAAAAATTCACCGATCCTGGCAGGTTTTGTCTTAGACCCGTCCACTATATATAGGGGTAGGCCCCCACAGGTAAATGATCTAAAAAATACTTTGCCTTTTTACTTTTAAGCTCATCCATTCTGCAGGCTACTGACTTAGGCATCAGACTCTCTCTACTGGAGTTCGGTCTTTCCTTTCTTGACTTTGCAGGTGATACGAGTTGAACCCAAACCTTTGAACTAGAGCAGGAGTCCTCGAAGTCCACCTGTCATCATTGGTGCCTTGAGCGTGGACTGGCTAATCCCTGAAAATGGCAACAAGACTCAAAACTCAACCCCAAACCCTTAGAATCACACTTGCACTCCAACACACCAGAGTACCTTTGCCATCATATACACCCTAACACCATTCAGCTTAGAATATGGTAGGCCGCCCCCGAACCAAGCACTTAGCAGTAGAGCCCTCTATACCTGAACCTTTGTCAGCCAACCCAATAGCAGACTCTACCGGACCTTCCACCCCATTTACCCCACTTATTCGCATAGCCTCATCTATACTACAATCTTTTACCCCGTTAGAATAGGCAATTAAGGATTTCACCTCAACTCTTCGAGATTTTATTGCAGCTTTCAGACCGCAGTCTACCACAAATCCTCCCCTCCCCACATACGATACCCACAAACCTCGACCCGCTTATTACCAAACCCCCTCCCCACACAATATAACCCTGACTTGAACTAGCAGTATAGACCTAGAGATTTTTCTCCCGAAGCCACAAGGCGAGCTAGGAGAAGGTTCCATTCTCCAGAACAATCAGCATCTCACACACCTACTGCCCCTGTGTCAACATCCACCCGAACCCAAGCTAAAGGAAAAGAGGCCATGATAATTGCTGAAGATGTTAATGCTTTGGTAAAGGACAAAATTAGACGCATACGAAGAGGTGCAACATTGCAATATGATGCCACCTTTCATTCCACTTTATTTAAACAGATCCTTGATAAAATTTATCCCAATTCCCATATACCGAAGTTGAAATACTATAATAGAACATCAGACCCTCGAACACATATGGACTACTTTTATAACACCGCCCTTATATTCACAACATCAGATGTTGCTCTGTGTAAACAGTTTTCCAAAACTTTCACGGGCAATGCACAGCTATTGTATAAGAATCTTGAGCCGCACTCTATTCATAAATTCAGCCAATTCATCGAGCTTTTCATTAATAAATTCGCGGCCTCCATCAAGCCTTCCAGAACATCGGTTAACTTATTCTTAGTCATCCAGAAACCTGACAAAACACAGCAGCAATATATTAATAGATTTCATGACATAGCAGGCCAAATACCAAGGGTCAACTTTGAGATAGCGTTGGAAGCTTTGATATGAAATAAAAAAAAATGTCCTCAATTCTCTTGCTTCTTAAGTAAAAAACCGTTGTAGGACTCTATGGAGATCATGACCAGGTCATACAAGTACATTCAGACTGACGAAGATAGCAAAGTATGTTAAGAACTCCATCCCAAGCATCAGGGTCACAACCAAGCTCGAACCTCTAGAGGATCTTAGAAACCTAAACTAAATAAACAACATGCACACAAGACGGATGCACCAAACCAATTTAAGCAAAATGCCTCTTAGACAAATTCTAACTTCAACCAAATGAAGTAACCTTCCCAACGTCACCCCAACCGTACCTATCACAACACCAAGACCTTATAACAATTTACTCCTTTAACTGTCTCCAAAGCTAATATTTTACAATGGCTCAAGCAGAACACCGAGGTTAATTAGCATGAACCGCTGAGAGATGATCCAAATCAGAATCAGGAGTTATACTGCAGCTTCCATCAAGGTCATGGTCATAAAATGAATGATTGTTATAAACTGAAGAGAGAGATAGAACAACTGATACGAGCGGGTCAACTGAAACAGTTTGTTGCATCAGTGACAGAACACGAGGGCCAAGCCGAACCTAGCTCCCAACCTCCTGCATCCTCTAAAAAGGGCTCGGTTGGTATGATACATGTCATAGCAGGAGGTGAACATTATGATATTACAGAGGCTTCATAAAAGCAGAGGGCTAAAGAAGTTTTTTCTATCACAAAGGTCCTGAAATCCTCTAGTTGGGTGATCACCTTTTACCCTGAAGAGTCACATCAGATCACTGGCCCTCACACATATGCTTTAGTAGTGGAAGTTGTAATACAGGATTATCTAGTCCAATGAATATTGGTGGATATGGGCAGTGCCGTAAACTTTTTACCTCTGAATGCTTACAAGAAGCTCGGATTATCTCATGTTCTTCTAAAGCCCATCATTGCACATTTGGTTGGTTTATCCGGACACTCAATGTTAATATTAGGATCTGTTATGCTCGATGTACAGCTTAGAGATGGCCCAACTGTACAAAATTATCAAACTTATTTTATGATAGTAGATATGAGCCTTGCTTACAATGCTATCTTTGAGCGTCCATTATCGGTTGGTATGGATGCATGTATTTCAATGCGAAGCTTGCTCATGAAAGTTTCAACCTCTCAGGGCCTCATAGTTGTAAGGGAAAATCAACAGGTAGCCAGGGATTCAAATGCAGTCCTACTTAAGGATGCCGACTTGGTACTCCCAATCGATTCTTTGGATTTGCCGAACAACCCCAAGTCACGAGTAAAGCCTATTGACATGCTGAAATAAGTGAGGATAGAGGAAGGCAAAATCTTTAAAATTGCAAGCAATTCCGACCATGAAAAAGAGAACACCCTGACTCGGGTGTTGACAGAGCATCAAGATGTCTTTGCTTGGAATTCAACTGAAGTTAAAGGCATCTCGCTCGAACTTATGATCTATGAACTCCATGTCAATCCCAATGCCACCCCAGTGAAGTATAAGAAAGGAAATTTGGGTCTAGAACGACAGCTAGCGGCGGAGTGAGAAGTAGAAAAACTCCTAGAGGCGGGGTTTATTAAGGATGTGTTGTTTCTAAATTGGCTATCGAATGTGGTATTAGGAGTTCTCTTTGAGATTATTGAATGTCAAATTTATAAAACCTCATTTGTCCTGGCAATTGAATTGATGGATGGGTAAGGCTTCCAATTTAAAAGTTTTTGGATTTTGGCAAACTTCCAGAAGACCCAGTGAAAGCCAAAAAAATTTCTAGGGAGTCCAGTTTGTATGTTGTCTACAATGGACTCTTATATTGAAGATCTTTCTTTAATCTATGGAGCAGATGCATATCCAAAGACGAAGGCAATTACTTGCTCGGGGAGATTCATGAAGGGATATGTGGAGAACATGAAGGAGCTCAGACTATAGCTCAAAAGGCCCTGCTCCAAAGTTACTTTTGGCTCTCAATGGGTATTGATGCGAAGAGAATAGTGAAAAAATATGACAAGTGTCAGAAGTTTGCCAACATACAACACCAACCTTATGCCGAACAAAGACCAATCAGAAGCCCGTGGCCTTTTGCTCAGTGGGAAATGGATATCTAGTCCTTTCCTCCAAGCCGCAGCCCAGAGAAAGTTTTTGGTAGTCACGGTTGATCTTTTCACTAAATGGGTAGAGGTCGAGCCTCTCGCTTCCATAACTCCTATCGCAGTCATCAAATTCTTTAAGAAGTCTTTTATCACAAGGTTTGGCATTCCACACACCCAGATCACTGACAATGGCAAACAATTTGATTATAGATAATTCAAGCAGTATTGTGCTGAGCTCAAGATAGACCTTCGTTTACCTCGGTTTACCATCCTCAAACCATTGGTCAGGCCGAGGTTACAAATCGAACTATCTTGGTGGGGCTGAAGAAGAGACTTGACGAAGGTAAGGGACTATGGGCAGAAGAACTCTACAATATCCTTTGGGCATATCGTACTTCCCCAAGGACGTCTATAGGGGAGACCCCCTTTACATTAGCTTATGGCACTGAAGTAGTCATTTCTGTTGAGATTGGACTCCCATCGGTGAGGACTCTCCATTTTTTGAAACAGCAAGAGTCAGATTTCATATACAACTTAGATATGTTGGAGTATAAGAGAGAGCAGACTGGTATCAGAACTAAAGCATATAAGGCTCGGATGGCTAGTCTCCACAACAGACGAGTTTGTCCTAAGCATCTAAGCAAAGGAGACCTAGTTTTGAGGAGAAATGTTGCCACCTAGGGACTAGTAGGATCTAGGAAGCTCGGAGAAAACTGGGAAGCACCATATAAAATTGTCGAAGTACTGAAAAGAGGCACGTACAAGCTATATACAACAACTGGTAAAGAGATTCCAAGGACTTAGAACACCAATAACTTAAAGAAGTACTTCCAGTGAGTTCATATGTGCATTTTAGTTGTAAATTTTTGAATATTTATTTTTCTTGTATTTCTCATGATCGCAAGCGATGCTTGTATTTTGTACTAATGAAAAATAAGAAAGTGACATTGGGCACAACAAAGAGAGACCGCATATGTATAGACACACAAACACTTAGCTATTCAGTTATGCATTCAAATCTTTAGATAATTGAATATCTCAAACAACTCACCGTACCTCGCACACCGAGCTCTACAGTGCCCCGCTGTGCATATCTCAAATAACTTATTGTGCCTCGCATGCCGAGCTCTGCAGCGCTCCATTGCTCATATTTCAAACAGCTCACAATGCCTCGACACCGAGCTCTACAGTGCCCCATTACGCATATCTCAAATAGCTCACCGTGCCTCATACACCGAGCTTTGCAATACAATTTTTCTCTCAATTTAAATGAATTATTCAACCCTCCATATCACTTTGGTCCAACGTCCTACTCGGACACCGAAGTACATTTTAGCAGTTATACCAGTTAAATGTTTATGTATGTTACCCACGATCCTATACTTGAATTAACGAAAAAGAGATTTTAAGTTAAATGCATGCTTAACACATGTATTATATATTAACCTAGAGAAAAAAATTACAAGCATTCATAGGTTGGCCTTTACATCAAATACAGGCTGCCCATAATAGCTCGATTACAAAAAAAACAAAAAATGTAAAGCTTCATACCGAGCTAATAAAACTCCTCACCAAGCTCACTTAAGCACTTTAACGAGCTAAACAAAAATTATATATTCTTGATAGCAAAGGAGTACATCAAACAATCTCACCCCCTCTGCCATTATTTTCCTCTTGACTTTGATCCCCTCTCTCCTCATCCAGGCCTATTAACTGAGCATCTGGAGCTTGATCGGGATTCACATCGAACACCCAGTTAAAATCTCCCTGAGGAGACCTCCCCTTCAGCTGGGTCACAATGTGCTCCTAGAACTTCACAATTTCATGAGCTATTTAATCGTCCATCTCTTCCCTAAGAGCGTCTTGTTCCTTCACGAGTGACCCATGTGCTATGGAAAGATCTCCCTTTGCTTGGTTCAGCCCCTTGGCCATCGACTCGACTCGGCTCTCCGCCTCGATATCCTGCCAATATGCTTTTATAGCTCTTTTTTTTACCTTAGCCAAGCATTGCTTAGTGTCCATCTATCTTTTCTTCAGCACTTTAAGCTCCTCTTGGGTCTCTCCATAGGTCGATGCCACCCCAGCATACCGATCACTCATACTTTGGCACATTAGATAAAACTAAAAAAAATAAAATAAAATATTGCATCAATTAACTAAGCAATAAATATAAACAAGCAGAGCATCGAACTCCATTTACCTCACTAGTTGTAGCTTGGAATGATTCTAAGAATACTCTCAGACTTATATCATCGAAGTATTTATTCTCTTGAGGTATGTTCCTCAAGTACTTCCTACACGGGTAACTGACCTGCGAATCCTTAAGCGAAAAATTGTCATCATGTCGAGAAGCAAACGACTTCACAGAAGCTTGTATCAATTCTTTTTGCTTGAGCTTGTGCTCGGCCTTATAGCCTTGAATTCCTTCCACCTGCACTCCCAACGATCTTCCTTCTTCTCGCCTCTCATTACGTACCAAGCTCCTCCCAATTTCAGCCTCTTTGCTACCCTGGTCCACGGCCACAAGTGGAGCAACCATGTCCGCACTGGTTCCAATATTCTTCCCTTTCTCCTTTTTTTCTCTTTTTGGAGGGCTCTCCAACTTTGTCACTTGGAGAGTCAGTACTCCTTTTTTCTTTAGAGGTTGTTTGGGCAGCCTTCCCTGAACATTATTATCGAATAAACTAGCCTTCTGAATGGCCTTCACCCAATCTTTCATTCCTTTCTCCATTTCTGCACATAAACAAAAAATCAGAACATTATTATCGAATAAACTTACCAGAAATATCAAACAGAAGCTTTACCGACCCGATCCTCAGGGCGTGGCTTAATTGAGTTTTCTCTCAAGGAAAAATATCCCACAATCATATGTAAGACATTCAACTTCTCTCTTTGAATGTCCTGAGCTATCTTATCAAAGATAGCTCGGTCTTGTACATTAAGATTTCCCTTCTTGATATTTGGCCATGCTCCACCTCGGCTCCATTTGGTAAGGCAATCAGATCCTCTGGGCTTTTCTAAAATAAAGAACCGATCTTTCCAACCTTTTATTAAATCTAATTTTCCAATGAAAAGAGGGAGTTTCGGTCTTGCCTGGAGGTACAAAAAATTCTCATCTGATTTTGGCCAAGCCTTAATGAAGTAAAATGCAGCAAGAACCCTATGAGAGGCTTCGACACCTAGCAACTTGCTAAGCAACTCGAACCCTACTATAGTCCTCCATGCGTTCTGGCTCAGTTTGTCCTGGCGAGATGCCTTTAATATTTAAAAATCACTTGATAAATGAATGTAGAGAGAACCGAACTCTTGCCCTAAGATCTCCTCGTATATTATCATTTGGTTCACTTCAGGAGTATTATGACCCCGAACTGCTTTCTCTGGTGATAATATCTTGTGATAAGCAGGTATCCTATATTTTTTGTGGATCCCCTCTAAGTCTTCCTCAATCAAAGTGCACGCGATATCTTTAACCCGAACCTGGTCAGTAATAGCCTGGGAACCCATATCTCTTCCTTTACTTTTCACCACTTCATCTATAAGGGCCGAAACCGTTGTCGTATTCCTGATTTCTGTAGCTTTGGCCACATCAATGTTTCCCACACCTTCTAAATCAGATGAGCTACCTACCCCACTACTGAAATCAGAGGGGTCACTATACCATACGAACTTCTCACTTACTCTTTGTTCATCTATAGATACATGCTCGCTATCCAAACTCATCTTATACGACATACAAAATTACAGAAGTAAAATTAAAAAAGCAAAACTCACCAATTATTACCAGAAACTCATCAAACTACAAACTCTAGCTCACCCTAAATCGAACCTTCATACACACACAAAAACTTACTAGAGTAATCGAACTTCAATTAGTCAAAATAGGTGACTAATGATCATCGTCTCAACCCTTATTTATAAGCCCCATCTCATTTATGGCACAGGGTGGGAAAATTGGCTGCTTTTTTTCGCCCTTCTAATATTCAACAACCCGATCGTCACCCCCTTTGATGGATGACATGTATTTTTCACAACATTCGACATAAATATCAATTTACTAAGGAGTGACTAGTGATACTACTCCTACCATACCGAACTGGATGATTGAACTTCGACGATCGAACCTTATGATGTCCAGACGATAGTCGGCATGACATGACAAAAAGTATGATGGTGACACCTGAAATATCCGTTGACCCTGGTAGGTTGTCTCAGACACATCCACTATGTATAGGGATAGGCCCCTATAGGTAAAGGATTTGAAAAGTACTTTCATTTTTTACTTTTAAGCTCGTCTATTATGCAGGCTACTAACTTAGGCATCGGAGTCTTCCCACTGAAGTTCGGTCATTCATTTCTTAACCTTACAGGCAATACGAGCTGAACCTAAATCTTTGAACTAGAGCAAAAGTCCTCAAAATCGACCTGCCATTGCATATGATACATAACTTCTCGTACTCTTTCCAATTGCAAATTGCGTGGACTTCTTAAGTGCTAATTTATTTGATTTCGTTTTTATAAGCTAATATGTAATACAAAATTGTTGCTCTATCTTTTATCATAGTGCAGTGGGCATCACCTTCTTTTTGTAAGATGAGTGATCTGTTGTCCAGTGAAGGTTTTGATGAACCTATCTCTTGATGTATTGTATTTCTTGTTCATTAATGATAGTCTACTTCCACTGGCAAAAATAATTATAATAATTAATGCAAAATTGGCTAATAAAATTTAATGATCGACATTAAAATTAAATATTACAATAATAAATAAGAATATTATTTTTATGTTATAATAAAATTTATTATATATCATTAATAATTTAATATTATATGCAAAATATTTTAATAAAAATAACTATGTATCTTAATTAATTTATATTTATTTATATGAAAATATATTAATATTTAAAATTTTAAAAATTTAAATTACGATGTCTAGATATATTTTTACTTTATAGTTATTTTAAATTTTAATAATAATTATTTTTCAAAATTAAAAAATACAATATTTTAGATTTCGATAAGAAAGTAAAAAAAAAATAGAAAAGGAACAAAAAAAAAGCATGGTTAAATGGGTATTTCACTACCACAAAAAACAATAATCTTTGTGGCAATTTTAGAGAGAGTTTGGCTAAATTTATAAGCTGGTCAAACAGTTTATAAGTTATAAATTTAAGTTGATATATTTGTTTAAATAATTTTATAAATTATAAGTTCAGCTGATAAGTTAAAAAAATAAGTTGTGAGAGACCAATTTATTATTTTGATACTTATAATCACTTGACTTATAAATTAGTATGATCAAGTAATTTATTATATTGATCATATTTATTAAATAAATGCTTATGTAATATAATTTGATACTATTTTTAATTATTTTAATAATAAAATGTGCTTATAAATTTTTTTACTAAATATATTATGTACTTATAAATTATTTATACGCACTCAAACAAACATATAGATTTTTAAATTTTAAATGCTTATAAGATCTGTTAACTTATAAGCATATTCTTATAAGCTAATTTTTATAAGTTAGGCTAAACAACTCTTAGTATATCTAGAATTATAATTTTAAATGTTGATTTTTTTTAAGTTCGCAATTGTAATTTAGAAGTTAGAAGTGTGTTCGAGATAATTTTTATTTTTTTGTTTATTTTTTTAAGAAAAAAAATAAAAACATATTAGATAATATCATTAAATTTTAGATTTTTTTATTAAATAAAAAATAATTTTTGATAAATATGAAATCTATAAAATATGGTTTTTATGATTTTGATTTTGAGAATATATTTATATCAATAAAATATTTATTTTTCTCTCTTTACTATTTTTTATTTTTTGTATATATTTTTCTTTCTTTTATTTTTAAATCTAATTATAAAATAACATGTCTATCTTTTTTTTAAATTATTTTTTTATTTTAATAATTTTATTTTTTTAAATTATCTAAAATATCTGATTAATATTATAATATATCATTAGAATAAACAATATATTTTTCCTAATAGATGAAAAAATTTATATTTATGTATGTATCGTAAAAAATTATAATTTTTTTTAAATATAAAGCAGATCTTTAAAAAAAATAGAAAATAAAAAATAGATAATTATTTTTTTATTTTAAAAAATAAAAAACTTAAAACGCATGGCCTAAGTTTTAAAGCCGGTTATTAGAAAAATATTAATTGGGATAAAAAAACAATGATTTTTTTTTACAAAAAAGAAAATGATTTTATTGATTATGAGACCATAGTAAATTAGGAAATCAAATTTTAATACTAAAAACAGGCATAAGAATTCACGACCTTAGCTGATTCATGAACGCTCAAACAAATAAAATTATAAAAATAATTTAGAACAATACAAAAAATAAAACAATCATCTAAACTTGATTTCAACTTATAAAAAATTATCATGAATCCACTTCAAACACTTATGAACCATGATAGGTAGTGAAAATTGCTCCCATCTAAGGATTAATATGCCCACAAAGAGAATAACACTTTAAAACTACATGAAGAAATTGTTGGGTTAATTTTAAATTATTCTTATTTTGGATGTTAAATTTCTTTATTTAAGAATTTTTTTTTTATTATAAATTAATCTTTTTAATTTGTTATTATTTAGAAAACTTGTTAAATGAGACTTCCAATTCTTCGTAAATAAGATTTTTATTTTTTCCTATTCAAGTTAAGCACACCTATATAAATATATATATATATATATATACACGCTGAATATATAAATATTTGCAATGTAATAGTTCTATATGTTTTTCTTTATGCTTACAGCGTATAATTAGGTTAAGAGTTTTGAGTATTTCTTTTTGTTCCTCTTATTTTTTAAGTTTTCAGTTAATTTTATTATTATTTTATTTGTGGACGTAAGTTTACACTGAACTATATTAAAATTTTGTTTGCTCGTATATTTTAAGTTTACTTTTTTATTTTTTAATTTATATTTTATATTTATTTTATTATTTATATTATATCAACCTATATAAATATTTTTGCGATTTTATTCCCAATAGAAATGAACTTGAAAAAGGCAGAAATGTTTAGTTGTAGAAAATAATTTAAGTTTTTTCAGGAAATTTTATAAAAAAATGAAAAATAAAATATATTATTTAGTTATAAATATTTTTCATTTAAAAAATTAGAAAATAATTGAGTTTTAGAAAACTACTTATTCAATTTTTGTTTACTCTTTTATTATTTTTATTTGAAAAATAGTTAGATAATAGAAATTAGGAAAATTAAGAAATAGAAAACAAAATCAGAAAATAAAAAATAGAAAATCTATATATACTATACTAAATTTATAATCACTAACAGCATATTATGACACATGTCTTTTTATAATCTTACCATGTGTCACATTTAATGACAATAAATTCTTTATATATTAAATTTAAAATAATAATTCTTAAATTTTAATTTTTAAATTAAATCTTTGAAATAAATAATAAAATAAATTAAAATCATAAATTTCAAATTAAAAAATTGAAATGTTAATCTTAAACAATATTCTTATATAACCAATTTTTAATTCTAAGATTTATATTTTTGAATTTTAATATATATATATATATATTATTTTTCATTAATTCAAATCTTGAACCGTCAGTTCTAATTTTAATTTAAAAAATTAAAAATCTAAACCGAATTCTTATTTGGACCAATGAATTATATTGATAGTTTATGATTTGGGTCATGGATCACAGAAAACTGAGGTTATGATTACTTTTGTTAGTAAAATAAATATTTATTTAGTTAAAATTATTATAAAATTTAAAAAATAAAAATATCCATAACATAACACTAGATTTTTTTAGCAATTTCCAAAATTAATTAGCACATTGAAGAACGAAAATTGAAAAATTAAAAAATATAAAATAAAACTAAAAACAATAAAATAGAAGATATTTTCCATAATTATTTAACACCTTGAAGAATGAAAATTTTAAAAAATAGGAGCCATAAAATAAAAATCAAAAATATTTTTTTATAACTAAATATATCCAAATTTACGTTATATTTCCAATGCTCAAAAGAGGATTTTTCCATGAACTACCAATGGACCTACCTATCCTTTTCAGAATGGTTTAGGTATCCCTAACTGCACGTGTAGTTTTCCATTTTATAGCCAAACTAACAACTGCTCCAAGCATGTCCAAAGCTTCTTTAGGCTTTGTTTATTTTATGGTTTGTTATGATATAGTATGATTTAAATTTTATTTATTTTGATTTCCATCTTGAATAATATGGTTTTTTATAATAATTTCATAATTTAAAAATCATGAATTTTCAAACTTTTTTATAGTTTTATAATTTTATATTTCAAAAATATCAAAAATAAAATTTTTAATTACTAAATATAAATAAATAATTTTTCATCTCCATAGCATATTAAATTCTTAAAAATATAATTAAATTAAACAAAAATATTTATAGTTAACCATACTATATCATGTCATCTTTTTAAATATAATAAATATTATTTCCAATATCATACAATATAATATCATACATTACTATATTATTATACTGCTAGTTTTCTAAACAAAACTTTTTGCAAAAGATTTTCATATGTCCTGTGGCATACAATCCACCACAAAACTAGCAAACCAACCTTCCAAACTCATCACTTTGAGGTAAAATTATATCAAAACCCCATATTTGCTAAACATCACGTGCAAATGGAGTTTTCCTCCCTTCCATAAAATTTGGATGGAGAATTTTTATTTGAAATCTAACTTTTGTAGAAATAATCTCCAATCATAAATTCTTTCAAAACCCTACATTTGCCAAACATGGAGTTTTCCTCCCTTTCATAAAAGGAAAATTATTACATAGGATGAGATTACCATATTATTATGCTAATGCGATAGTTCCATTCAATAAAAAAAATAAATTTATCTATTATAAGTTAATTTTTATTAGGTGAATATATATTCATTTATAATTTATGAAAAAATATCTTTAATTTATCCACCCATAATTTATAAAAAAAACTAATTGTCTAAAAATTATTGGACTGAACTACCAAATTGATACGAGGTACTCGTATCCTATCTAATAATTTTTGAATAAATTACATTCGTCGTCGTCCATGAAGAATTTATTAACGCACAACATCATATCCAATAATTATTGGACCAAACTACCACATCAGGAGTACCACATCAGCCTCATGATGTGGTGATTATCAGTCATTTCTAAAGAATTTACTAATGCACGTTAGGCTAATCCATGTTATTTTTTGCCTGATTCACTAATGGCTATCATATATAGCGCTATAAAATATATAAAGGGAAAAGAGGTGCAAGGATTCGACTATGCACCACTCACATAAAAGATTAATATTTTAACCATCCAAGTTACATATTAATTTGTGTGAATAAAGTTAATTTATTTATATTAATACTATAATTTGCTGGAAAAATTATAAATTATAAAGTAATTCCATATATTTATTAATTATTTTTATCTAAAGTTTAAATATTTATAATTAATTATAATATTTATAATAAATTATAATATTTATGATAAATTATAATATTTTAAATTATTATAATAATTATAAATATTTAATATTTTAATAATATAATAATATAATAATAATTAAACTTTAGAATTTTATAAATATTAATATTATAATTATTAAATATTTATAATTATTAATATTTATAATTATTAAATATTTATAATTATTAATATTTATAATTATTATAATATTAATTATAATATTAATATTTACAAAGTAAATATTAAATTACTTTAGATTATTATTATAATTATAAATATTATAATTAATTATAAATATTTAAACTTTAGAAAATAATAATTAATATTTATATGGAATTACTTTGTATTTTTGTAATAATATTATAATTATTATTATAATATTAAGATTTATAAAATTCTAAAGTTTAATTATTATATTATTAAATATTTATAATTATTATAAGAATTTAAAATATTATAATTAATTATAAATATTTAAACTTTAGATAATAATAAATAATAATTATATGAAATTACTTTATCCTTTGTAATTTTTCAGCAAATTATAGTATCAATATAAATAACTAATCTTATTTGCACAAATCGACATTTAGCTTGAATGATTAAAATACTTATCTTTTATGTAAGTAGGATTCAAACCCTCCACCACTCTTTTATTTTTATTTAATTTTTAAAGAAATTGTTAGGATACGACGCCATGTCACCTCCTAATATAATATGGCAATCCTTTATGGCGTCGCATAAAATTACCATTAATGAATCGGATAAAAAAATAATATTATATCCTCTTCCATTTATATTTAATTTTTAAGAAAAATATTAGAAGATGACGTGGTACATAATGTGGCACCATATCATTTTTTTTATATGATATAGTAATTTTTTATAGCGCCAGGTATGCACCACATAGAATTATTATTAGCGAATTAAATGAAATAATAATATTAGAATTATAGTGTTATAGAAGTGTAAGCTTCAGAAATTATTATTTTTTATTAGAATTATAATATTTTTAAAAAATAAAATTTAATTAATTTTTACTTTTAAATTAAAATTTATGGTTGGTATGATATATAAGTGGGATATGAACTAAATTCGTATTAAAATTTTATGAAATTATAAATATCAACGTGCCATAATTAAGGATAAGGACTCATCATCCAGGTCGCGCAAAAGAGCACAGTAGACGGATGGGTGACTCACTCATCCTTCCAAACTCAATTTCATCATGTCTTCTCCAGAGCTTATGCTCATCTTCTCGCTTAACTGTTCAGCGTTTGCGCAGTAAACAACGAAAACAAACAAAGGCTCTTTTTCTCTCTTATTAGCAATGGCTTACAAAGCTCTAGACGCTATCTCCGTTTCCGACATTGAAGCTCTTGGAATATCTTCTGAAACAGCAAAGAACCTTCACACAGAAATCGCTCAAATCATCACTAGTTACGGTTATGCCACTCCCGATACATGGAACCATATTTCCAAACGCCTTCTTAATCCTCACCTTCCTTTCTCTTTTCATCAGATGATGTTTTATGGCTGCTATAAGGATTTTGGCCCTGACCCACCTGCTTGGTTACCCGATCCGTATGATATTATTTCTTTTCTACTTTCCTTTTTTCCCCGAGATAAATGAAGAGTTCATTGAGTTTTGTAACTGTTTCTTTGATAGGAAGAGTGCAGCTTTGACAAATGTAGGCCAGCTCTTAGAGAGGCGTGGAAAAGAGTTTTTGGGTGAACTTTATTTGGATCCCATTTCAAGCTTCTCTGCTTTTCAGGAATTTTCTGTTTCGAATCCTGAGGTGGGACTTTACATGTTTAAAATGTTTATCACAAGTTTCTTGTGCCAATTTCACCCATTATTTCCTGTGCTTTGGTCAATCAGGTCTATTGGAAAATTGGCTGGATGAAATGCTTATAGCATTTTCAGTACCTCCGCAATGTATTTTGCGTGAGAATTCATCTGGGAAAAGTGCCTTGCTAAACCCAGGTGGGCAATGGCTTCCTGGAGCATACGTGAATCCTGCTAGGAATTGCTTGAGTTTGAATTGTAAAAGAACTTTGAATGATTCGGTGATCAGATGGCGTGATGAAGGAAGTGATAATTTCACTGTAAACAGCATGGCACTAGCGGAATTGCGCACAGAGGTTTGGTATGCTAATTTTCATCTCTTACCAGCTGTTTAATGATGGATTTTTTTTTAAGTTATGATTTAAAATTCTCCCTCTGTTTATTGGCCATCTATGTAATTGGCAGTGGCTCTCACTCTTCAATTTATAGTATTACAATTGTACCGCTATCGTACATGTTTCTGTTTTTATTGTTGGTCTAGGTAGAGTAAATGGCATAAAAGAATTCATGTAGTCACTCTAGTTTATCTGACATTACGAGTTAATTGAAGCGAATTAACATTATTCTTTTTGTTATGATGAATTGTTTTGTTATTTAACTGAATAATATGAGAAGTTTGAGACTGCACAATGAAATTCACTCATTTTCATAATAATTAACTTTTTTTTACTGTAATAAGGCTGATTTGACTATTCTTGAATTTTTATTTTACAAGGCGCTCTTTATTCTATAAGTTTTGACAAAGTCTAAAACAAGATTCTTTTTGCGCTACAACTTGTAGGCTAGTTGCACATGCAGTCAATGCACTGGGTTTGGACAGAGGATCTGCAATTGCAATTGATATGCCAATGAATGTAAAGTCTGTGATTATCTACTTGGCCATTGTTCTGGCAGGATATGTAGTCGTCTCTATTGCAGATAGTTTTGCTCCTCTGGAGATATCAACAAGGCTGAAAATTTCAGAAGCAAAAGCGATATTTACTCAGGTTCATCATATCCCTCTTTTCATTCAAATATGAAACTTATTTTGGATTTTCATGGTTATTTTTGTTTAATTGAAGCACTTCTGGAATTACTCGGTGGCCTTTTATTTTGTATTTTGCTTTCCATATTCTTGCTTGGCCTTTATATGTGAGTTTTTGCTGGAGAAGCTGATAGAGTTTACGCTGATTATGTGTACTTAAGCTCCAATACTATTTATATGTTTTGTCATATAACATAAAGAATGTAAAATCAACATGATTTTATTAAGTCGCATCTGTCATTAGCAAATTAAAATATATGATTGCATAAGCATCGCCAAAGATTGTGATTCTGTGAACATTCTGTTTGGGCTCACTTGATAGGCCCTCTTACTGACATCATACATTTATATCATCAGATTGGAAATTGTTATACTTTTAATTTGTTTAGTAAACCTATGATGGTTTATTAGTATAGTCAACTAGACTTGATTGCCTTCTTTTTTCCCTATCTATCACTAAGTTGTCTCTGTTGGTATATATTTGAGCCAAGGTTGAGAATTTGGCTTTGGGTCCACAAATATGTTTAAGAAAGAACCGATTGAGTAGTTCTATGAGGTAAGGGTGGATGCAGGAATTGAAATCAGTGGGGGCTTTGTTGAACCTATGTTTCAATAACTTTTATTATTTTATAAAATAATTTTCCATTTTAAAATAATAAATTTAACACTTACGAATATGTCTTAATTCACCAGTCAATGATGTAAATTAATTAGAAATAAGTGTAAAAAAGAACGATTTGAAAATTTGAAAATTTTATCCCCAACACAGTCAATGCAATATAATTCTGCATATGTGGGTGTAGTAGCTGTATATTTGCTGTCCATATATATATATATATATATATATATAGAGAGAGAGAGAGAGAGAGAGAGAGAGAGAAATAAATAAATAGAACAAAAAAAATAATAAATGCAAGCTTTTACTCAAACCCCAGGGAACAAGTTTGAGTAAAAGTTATATATATATATATATATATATATTTATGCACCTGCTATGAGGTTATGATTTTGAACTTTGTTAATGTTTTATTATCATCCTTTAGTTTGCCATGATCGTATGTTCCAAATAATCTCTTTTTAATTTTACTGACAAGCCACCCTATTAGTATTGATTTAAGTTGAGGTTGTAGTTTGAAGACGATAGAAGCTGATAATAGAAGTATTTTTTTTTTCTAATTCTGTTTATATTTCTGTAATTATTTATTGCTTAATGTAATGTGAACCGACATTTGAGGTGATCTGCTCTCATCATGCTTTTATGACTGCCACCTTTTTTTTTTTGTTATTATTTCCTTGTATAAACTTATGTTTGTTTACAACCATTTGATATATATTCCTTTTTGCTTAGGATCTCATAATTTGAGGTGACAAAAGTATTCCATTGTACAGGTGAAGTACTTATAGTGCATTTGGTCAGATGATTAAATATTCTCTTTCTCTCTCTGAGCAACTGTTCATCTCACAGTAGAAACTTCAATTCTGCAGTAGAGTTGTGGACGCTCAATCACCTATGGTAATTGTTATTCCTACAAAAGGTTCTAGTTTCAGCATGAAATTGAGTGAAGGAGACATTTCTTGGCATGAATTCCTAGAAAGAGTCCACAGTCTAAGGTATACTTTCTTTTCTCAAATGTTTGATTGATATTATAGGGCCAACCCAAATCTATGGTTATCCATTCTTGTTCCCTTTTCCTTTTCCATTCATTAATAGTAATATGCATAACTTTCTTTTGAGTTCCATAACCAAACATCTTGGTGGGCGCTTGGTATTTGTGTTAATCAACTAAGACATTATTTTGTAATACTTGAAGCAGAGAGGATTCCAATGTGTAGATGCTTTGGATTCTTGCCTAGCAATTTAAAACTCTTGAAATTCTTAGGAACAAAAATGCTCATATAATAATCTGATGATGGGAGGTCGCTTGTTTCATCTAATATTCTTTGCTATTATTATAGAGAAGTAATTTACGCCATGTTGTTCCTTACTACGTGCTGCAGAAGTGACCGTCATCTTGAGCATTGAAATCACATAGAGCAAGATTTAGGAGTTCTCCTTGTAGGTAGCTTCACCGAAACCACATGAGAAAATTGTTTATCAACTAATGACTATTGATAATTTATAAATTTTAGGCATGCATCACGAGATATTATATAAATTAGCAGATAGGATAAACAACATGAAAAAAACAATATTTATCCTTTCTTGCTGGATTAGCATACTTTAAAATTAACATATCTCTTCTTTCATTTAATTTTCTAATGCTTCAGTAAGATAATCATCTATGAAATTTGAACAGTTGCATTAATGTTTATCTTTTTATTTTGAAAGCATTATTAGTGCAGTTTTGATGTTGACACTGTATCTGCTCGTCTTTAACATCAAACCTGCAGAGGAAATGAATTTACTGCTGTAGAAGAGCCAGTTGAGGCATATTCAAACATTCTTTTCTCATCTGGAACTACAGGTAACTTACGGGTAGAAAATTAGGCTTTTGTCTTGGTTCTTTTGTTTAATTTTTACATAAAACATAATCATTCCTAAGTTAAGCAAGAATAGGTCTGTTTATTTAATGTCAATCTTTTAGCACAAAAGATAAAGTAAATTCTTTGTATTTAGATAATCTAAGGAGTAAGGCCTTAATATGTTTTTTAACAGCAAAAGGTGAAAGGATTCTTTGTTTTGAAGTAATTCAGTAAGGTCATTATTACAAAATTGGAAGTTGTGATAGGCCAAGAGAGGGTAATTCTTTGAACATGTCTATTGGAAAATTGTTCTCTGTGAGAGGTTTTGGTGTTTGTTTTTTAATTCTTAATTTAGTTTCCTAGTTGAGAGAGGTGTATTTCCTTTGGTTGCCTCCAGTTTGAAATTCATAATGTTGAAAATATTAATTTTACACGATTTTTAAATTTGCTTTGATACAAATCTATATGTATAGTAAAGCTAAATTCACTGAATTCAAGAATTGTTCAGAAAATTTTTCACCGTGAATTAAGTAACTCTCCCAAAAGCTAAATTTACATGGAGTCACTTCATCATTTTTTTTCCTTGTCATTGTATTTCTATTATTCTACAGGCAATAATTAAAATTACAAAAACCAATACGTATAATATCTTTTTAATATTTTTTCAGCTGACTCATATGTAATAAACTTGTCCTATATATTTTCTTTATATTAATATTCAAAATTATCTAAAGGTAAATTTAAATTTTAATAATAATAATAATAGTAATAATTCGTGTATATTAAAATATTTCAAGAAAACACTGGTTAAGTAAACAATATAACCAAAACCTGCAAAAAATGTTTCAAGTATTACCATTCATTATGTTGACTTGGAGCTTGGTGAGACGCAACGAAACCTTATCAAACATGATTTAAATGAACTATTCATCCAATTCCAGAAGTTAACAGAATAACAGTCTTTGAAGATGGTCAAAGATTGCGTAATGAATAATTATGGGGATTATTTTCGGGTGTAGGGGAGCCAAAGGCAATTCCATGGACCAATGCATCTACTCTTAAAGCTGCAGTGGATGCATGGTGCCACGTGGATATCTGCAAAGGTGATATTGTTGCTTGGCCTACTAATCTTGGGTGGATGATGGGTCCTTGGTTGGTGTATGCTTCACTATTAAATGGGGCTTGTGTTGCTTTATATGATGGATCCCCCCTAGGTTCTGGTTTTGCCAAGTTTGTACAGGTAAGAATTTCGTTCCTGTTTGCCAATTTAATAATTCTGTCTCTTTTTCCCTGTTTTTTTTTCTTGTATAACCTCATGGTACCAAATACAGTTCTTATTGCATGTTTTGGTTAGTCCAGAGCAACAACACTCGTATGTACTGCAGTGCTCTTCTTAGAGAATGTCCAGCCAGATATTTTGGAAATTGATCATCATCTATCCTTGTGAGTTTGCTGTTCAAAAAAGCCTGAGTGTCTTTCGGCTTTGTGATTTGGAAATGAGTATCTTTCTGTCAAATATTTGAGCTAAATCTTTCCTGTCACAGGGTAGCCTGTACAGGTACAATCTATAGCTATTCCTTTTCTATTGTCTTCATTTTCGGTTATTCCATAACTGATGAATACGCCCTGAGCTTTACTTTTTGCTTGTCAATTTCATATGCACTTTCTCTTCAATGATTTCGAGTACTTCCATTTCTATTACATTTCAGGTAGGGGCAGAGAGAGAGAGTCGATCTTGAGTTACACTCTAAATAGTTGAAACTTCTGTCGCACCCTTTTTTATCCTCTTCTGGAACCATTACTTTGAGAGCCATTTATTAAACTACATGTTAAAATATATCATTACTGGGTTTTGTTGTCAATTCTCATTATAAGATGGAAGTATACTGAGAAAACAAACAGTGTGCTAGACTTATTCTAGTAAGCATAGCGGCCATTGAAGGTTGCCACTTTCCTGTGTCAAATTCATTTTTTTTTTTTCAAATCCTTTTGGTATCGAATACAATAGGAGTTTAGGAGTGTGTTTTCAACTTCAATTTAGATGCTGAAGTAACATTTAATACTGTTTAGATGTATCTTTCAGGTCTGAGAAATTTTTGGAGTTCAAATTAATTTCTGGTTAAATTTGGTCAGGATGCTAAAGTAACAATACTTGGTGTGATCCCAAGTATCGTTCGTACCTGGAAAAGTGCAAATAGCACAGCTGGCTATGATTGGTCTGCTATTCGGTGAGTTTCTAGATGTATCCTTAGCTGTATTTGTTCTCCATATTGGGAAATGCTGTGTTCATATTGTGTATTGGTCTTTATATGCGTATTGCTGTTTCACTGAAGGTTATATATGTAATGTGGATCTTGCTCCTGGTACTGATTCAAGATATATTTACTATTGTAAAATCTGGAAGTTGCTTTGGCTCCACCGGTGAAGCATCTAATGTAGATGAATACTTATGGTTGATGGGAAGAGCTTACTACAAGCCTATTATCGAATACTGTGGTGGTACAGAAATTGGTGGAGGATTTGTCACAGGGTCTTTCTTGCAACCTCAGTCATTGGCTGCTTTTAGCACTCCAGCAATGGGTTGCAGCTTGTTTATACTTGGTGATGATGGCCTTCCAATTGTAAGCATCATCTGACCCCTGCATTTGAATGTGAGAAAAGATTAATCCATGTCAAATCATAGGGAAAGTGCAATGATTGGACAAAATTCACCTGTTTTTCCTATGTTTGGCTTTCAATTATGTTGTATAGTAGAGGGAACTCGATTATTTTTACTCGGATTTTAAAATCCATGCACACATGCAATACCATCTGTTGATCTCTGGTTTCTGGTCATGCTTGTCCATAGGGTACAGTTTATAATCAGTACCCTAGTGAAGAAAAGTATGTGCTTTCCTGCTAAATTGAAGCTGTTACCCATGAAATCACCTCTGTAAACTCTGAGCTGATATTGCAATGTATTAGGTTAGTACTTGGCCTTAAACTTGTGTTATGGGTTTTCCATGCAATGTTAAAGCAACACTATGTTATTCTTTCTTTATCACAGATCAAAATGATCAGGTTGTATGCTTATGATTTGAATTATTTTTAAAAAATAATACTCTTTTTTCTTCTTGCATTTGTAAGTTTTTACTAAATTATGCCTGCATAGATAATTCCAGCATGAAAAAGTTATTGCGACTCCACAAGTTCACTACACTTTTCTCACTGCAATCACTAATCTTTTCAAGTAAAATATTTGCTTATTCATTGTTTAATCTCCTTGAGTACAGCCACACGGTGCACCAGGGATGGGTGAGTTGGCTCTTGGTCCCCTCATTTTTGGCGCTTCAAGTTCACTGCTGAATGCTGACCACTATAATGTGTATTACAAGGGTATGCCGATTTGGAATGGAAAAGTAAGTGCTTTTTCCTACGCATCTTCATACTAGTTTGGGTGTCCCCAATCATTTGAGTTTTCAGACTAATGAGTACTCATGCAGATTCTTCGAAGGCATGGGGATGTTTTTGAACGTACTTCTAGAGGATACTATCATGCACATGGTCGTGCAGATGATACAATGAATCTTGGGGGTATCAAGGTTTGCATTTGTCCTTGACAGCTATAATCTTTTTGAAGGATGTATGGGAATGAAGTCTCATCCGATTAAGATAATCTAAATTCCTATTACGTGTGAAAATGGAGTGTCCCCTTCTGCCCTCTGCCAGAAGTAATTTAAGCTCGGTTTAGGGGTTTCTGAGTAAAATTTTTTATGAACCATTTGTGAAATGCTTAAACTATGTCTTGGAAGTTCATTACTGGATAATTGTGTAACAGTTGAGCCATGCATGATATGGTTCAATAAGAAACAAAAAAGGGAATTCCAAAATTGTTTTTAGGATGGGCTTGATTGTGTGGAAATTAGTGCTTGATGTATCGAAGAACCGTCGTATTTTGTCTGCATAAATATTTTAAAAAAGATGAAATATTTTTATAAAGTTTTAACTGTACTACAAAAAGTAGTTGCTTGCATGAAAATTTATCTGTGGTTCTGAAATTGTTCTTGTTGTCGGCAATTCTATCTGGGCAGGTTAGTTCTGTTGAAATCGACCGCATTTGTAATACAGTTGATAGCAGCATCCTTGAGACATTGAGACAGCTGCCGTTGGCATACCACCTCCTCAAGGGGGGACCTGAGCAGTTGGTAATTGTAGTCGTGTTCAAGATTCCAGATAATTCAACCTCAGATTTGGAACAGCTGAAGAAGTCTTTCAGCTCAACCGTGCAGAAGAGACTAAATCCTTTGTTCAAGGTATTTATTGATTTCTTCTCTGCAAAGCGGATATGATTGCCTTTCAATTCAAAATCTTGGTTAGTTTTAGTATACATCACTAAAATATATGCTAAATGTGCAGGTTTCCCGTGTAGTACCTTATCCTTCTCTTCCAAGGACGGCATCAAACAAGGTCATGAGAAGGGTTTTGCGGCAGCAATTTATTCAACAAGATAAAAATTCAAAACTACAAAAAAGATACTTGCAGTTATCAAGTGACCACAAAAAGCCCATGTTCGATTTTCTTCTTGTGTTATAAGGATCCTGGGATGGTTTCTGTCATCCGGAGGGACGTTATGTAGTTGTCTTTACGCCAATAAAAAATGTTCATTTGGATGCCTCTTAGTAGAGGAACCCGTGTGTAGAATTAGGTGTAATTTGATATATAATATAATCAAATATATTTTTATTTTTAGTTTAAATGACATATAACTAATTGTATAAATAAGAATTTTGTAATATATGTTATATTTATGTTTTTTTTAAGGTATAACACATGATAACATAACATAAGCACCCACAAGGACTATTGATTAGACACATCATATAATAATAATTTTATTATTTGTATACTAATTAATATATTCATTCAATTTTTCTTTTTTTTTACGTGAGAAATCGATATCTCTTGTCTAAATTTTTCTATATGCTCTTTTTACTATTCACTCTAAGTTTTTAAATTAATTAATACATTAAATATCTATTATAGTATTTAAGAGAAAAATATATAAATTTATATTTTTAAATAATTAAACTTTTGCATTTTTGCAAAATAAAAGTTGTTTTTTTTTGTCAGAAGGAAAGAACTACATATATTAAGAAGAAACATCATATTGTAACAATACAGAAAGCTGATCCGGGTGAGAAGTTACCCAATTCGATCTAAGAGTAACCTTAGATACTGGAGATGCAACCCAATCTGCTACTCTGTTAAACTTCCTACTAATGTAAACAAAATTATAATCCACAACAAAAGCTTTGGCTAAATAAATTATTTTCCGAACAACAGGATCAATATCTAGAGAGCTATCTGAAGGATTAGAAATAGCTTGGATTAATTGGAAGCTATCAGATTCAAAGACACACCTCCTATAACCAAGATTCAAAGCCTTTTGAACTGCAACTAAAATGGCTTGTGCTTCATTTCGAAGAGGAGAAATAGACTGAATCAAACAAGCAATGCCATCAAAATTATTTACCTGACTTGAAATTAGCATCAAAATTGCATTTGTACCAGCCCTGCATAGGAGGAGACCAACCGGAGCCAGTTACAAATCTAGACACGGGATTCATATCATTAGCTCCCCTAGACTGAACAGTAATAGAACGAAAATCTTCTATTGATTGAGCCGCCTCAAAATCTGATAACATAGTAGTTGCATTAGATGAAGTTTTCATAGGATCCGGCTTAATACTCTTAAAAGCAAAAATTATTTCTGGCCTTCCATTTATACCAACATAAACAAGCAACCTTTGATAATAAGAATTCCTTATCAGGAATGGAAAGCGCATAAATTAGATTATGCCACCAATCAAAAAAAGAAGAAAGATTTAAGTGCCTCCGGAATAATGCCCATATTAGTGCATAACCAAGCGGCTCTAGCATGGCCGCAAAAGAAGATCATATGCATCACATATTCCTCTTCTTTTCTACATAAAGGACACAAATCAGAGGGGCATAAATTCCTCTTAGAAAGATTAGCATTAACAGAAATAGCATTAGTGCATAAACGCCAAATAAAATTTTGAATTTTTGGAGGTATTTTAAGGCCCCAAATAGATTTCCAATTAAAATACCTTAATCCTTGATGAGAGCATTATATAAAAAATGATAGACTGTAACCTTACCTTTTCTTTCAAAGTGTCATATTAATTGGTTTTCTTCCTCACTTGGACCTAGAGGAATTCTTCTGATAGCACTAGCTTCTTCCTCTGAAAAAAGAGAACATATTAAATCCATATTCCACACTCCGTTAGGTTTAATAAGATTTGAAACAGTAATAAGATCAGAATTATAAGGCCTTTCAGAGATAATTCTAAAGCTAGGCAGAGAAGGGATCCATTTATCACCCCAAATGTTGACCGATTTCCCATTTCTCACATGCCATCTAACTCCTGGTGATAAAATATCTCTAATTTCTAGCAACCCTCTCCAACTCCAAGAGGGTTTATGCCCAAGATTTGCTTGCTGGAAAGAAGTAAAAGGACAATAAATAGCCTTCATTATTCTGCTCGATAACCCTTCTGAATGACTAAAAGGCACTTGTTAAACAACTCAAATTCTTTAAAACCCAAAGTTGTTTATTAATTTATGAAAGAAGTATTTATTATTATTATTATTATTATTATTATTATTATTATTATTTTGGGAATGATACATGTAATAAACATAAAATGACTAACAATTAAATAAAAATATGAAGATAAAAAAAAATAGTAAAGGGTCCCGCCGTTTCTCTCTCAACAAAATTGCAAGATCCTCCCAAAACCGTCCCTTCCCTTCCCTCGGGTTCCTGCAGCTACCCGAGCCGGAACATTTTACAGAAAGACAGGTTCAGTTGTTACCAAATCTGAAATTGAAATAACGCTTTTCTTGCTGCAAATTGGTTAATAGATATGACTTCCTTTCTCCTTTCTAACCCTACACTTTCTTCTTCTCCTTTCCTCTCCCAGAAACTGTAAGCTCTCTCTCTCCCTCTTTCTCAAATTTCTTCTATTCTTGAGCTTCCTTGTGTGATAATTGAGCTGCGATTACGAATTGATTCTGTGTTTTGTTTTTTAAATTTTGGTTTGAGTTGGTTTTGTTTTAATTAATTTGAAGATTTTACTATTTAACTTGGTTTTCTCCCCTTTTTTTTTGGTGTAGAACTAAAGATGAACAAAATACAAAACATCTAACAAAGCTTTGTAGCCCAATTTTGAGAAGCTGTAAAACAAGAACCCTTACCAGCGTTAAGTGTGCAGTGGATGCACCCTATGAAGGTAAGTAAGCATGTATATACACACACTATATCTGTATTTTTGAGTTTCTATGATTGAACTTTGAGATTAATAGATAAAGATGGATACTTTAACTATATGATTTCTATTGTGTGCATTTATTCATGGAGGAAATGGATTTTAGATTTTTGAAGTTGGTTGGTTGGTAACCATGCTGGAATTCAACGGCGGAACTAAAAACAGAACGAGGGAGTAAATTTTCTAAGAAAAAAAAAATTTTAAATGAACTAAAAATAAAATTAAATATTTAATATTATAATAAAATTTATATTTTTATTATAAATTTCTATCACAAATTTTTATTATTTATTAAATTTTAAAAATTTTACATATATTTTTATTTTAATTTTTTAATATATTAATTTATTTATAGTATTTTATTAAATACTATTTCAAATAAAAATATTAGTTTTATTCAATTCATAATTAAATAATAAAATTTTAGTATTAACCTAAATACCTAATCATAAAATTCTAAATACTCACTAATTAAAATAAAAAAGAAACATATATAATAAAAAAAACTAATATATATATAATACTATATCTATATAAATATCTAATCACAAAACTTTAAATATTCACTAATTAAAAAATATATGTGATAAAAATATCAATATGTATACGAAAATACTATAAAATTTTATAAAAATAATATATATACAACTAATCTCAAAAATTTTAAATATCCACTAATTAAAAAAATATATGATGAAAAAAGCAAAAATATATATATAATATAATACTTATATATATATATATCTAATTTCAAACCTCTAAATATCCACTAATACCACTAATTAAAAAAATATATATGGTAAAAAAAATTAATATGTATATAAAATACAATCCATACAAAATTTTTATATTTTTATAAAATACTATATATAAAATAATATTAAAATTTTATAAAAATACTATATATATAAATACCTAATTATAAAATTTTAAATATCCAAATAATTAAAAAAATATATATGATAAAAAAATTTAATATGTATATAAAATACTATATGTATATAATTTTTGTAAAATATTATAAAATTATATATATTTATATATATATGTATATAAGGAAAAGGGGGGGGTGTGGGTCCATTGCCCCCCCAGGACCCCCTCCCTCCGCCCCTGCTGGAATTGTAATTCTCTTAGTTGGCTGTGAAAGCATTCCCCTACTGGAGTTTAAGCAATTACAGAGAAACAGATTTAAGGTGGGAAATACTAATTCTTCTGGAGTGTAAGACACTCCATCAAGGTTGTTAAAAATTCGTATTCTGTACAGAATTTCCTAGAGGTCTTGCAAAATAATTGTATAATTGGATTTGCATAGTTGCATGATCCTATTATCTATATAACTAATTTTTGTAAAGGTATATATTAAAATGTGTTTATTAAAGCTGGAAAAGCATAAGAAACTTCTTTGTGTACCCAAGAATAACTGAAGCTGCATTAGAGTTGTGAAACAGAATAATAGATTAGCCTCATTTTCCAGTTGCTTAACATTCCATCTCTTTGTGCTTTCCTATCATCTCTCTCGTCTAGGTTCAACAAATTTGGATGGGGGTCTTCAAAAGTTTAGTGCAATATTGTTATTCCAAAGAAAATATATGATATCAACTAAAAGGATTAATGATCCAAATGCAGAATAGAGCAAGCTGACATTTGTTAGACACATATCCTCCTCTAATTTCACGCATCAAGATTAGAAGAATTGAATAATATGTTATCAGTATAAATACTGTAGATAAACCCTAATGGGTAGTTTTGGCAGCTTATTATGCCTAATTTTCACCTTCTTAGGGAGTTGTTGAGGCATATCTTGCATTTATGTGAGTGTAAGTGCACATGCACAATTTTCTTCTTAAAAGAATAAAGTAATGGTTTTAGGTCCAATAGTTATTGCAATCTCCATCTGTACCAGTGAAACTTTATCATTATCATGTAGAACTATGTAAACTACTCCCTAATCTCAAAGTTACAATGATGCTTGTACCAGTGCCTGGGTTGAACATGAGTCTATGAATCTAAGTATACAACTTCATTATTTTGGAGTCCATCATCCATACCTTTATTCATTTTTTTAGGTGTTGTGCGTGGATACTTCAGGATGAACTGAAAGCTCTGAGTAACATAACTTTCTGTGTGGATTTTATTTTAAACTTTCTGTGTGGATTTTATTTTAGTATTGAAAGTAGGTTTTTTTAACAATTAAGTCATATACTTAGCTTGAAGTTCATCGTGGTTGTAAATTTGTGATATTGATGTTTACAGTATACGTTTCAATCGCAATTAAGCCAGCTTTGAAAAACACTATCATTTTGGAAAGCACCTGCTGGTAGAAAAATTATGCCAATTATTGAAGTATGGTATTCCGCAAATGAGCATTTTTGCCACATAATGATTTTTAATCTTAGGAACAAGAAAATTCAAAATTGTCCATCACCCAATAAAAGATGAATTGCCATTTTGATTCAATTGAGTAAGCCTATTTTTATTGTATTTTATGGATTGTTGCTTGTAGTACATGCTTATAAATGATCAATCCTTGCAGCTCATTCTACATTTCCTCTGGTGCTTTGTTGTATGACATCTTTTGTTTTGAGAATTATTTTTGTTGTCTGACTTTGACTGGATTATAACTTTACTTATGGGGTATGCGTTTCTCTTTTTCTATAGGTAATATTCCAAAATTCCCTCGAATGAATGTTTGGGATCCTTATAAGTGTCTTGGCATCAGTCCTTATGCTTCTGAGGAGGAAATTTGGTCATCACGCAATTTTCTCTTAGAGCAATATGCTGGGCATGAGAGAAGTGTAGAATCAATAGAGGCTGCTTTTGAGAAGTTGTTGATGACCAGCTTTAGAGAAAGGAAGAAAACAAAAATTAATTTGAAAACCAAACTGAAGAAGAAAGTGGACGAGTCTCCATCTTGGGTTAAGAATCTACTCAACTTTGTGGAACTTCCTCCAGTTGAAATTATTTTTCGAAGACTGTTCCTCTTTGCTTTCATGGGTGGCTGGAGTATCATGAATTCTGCTGAAGGTGGACCTGCTTTTCAGGTTTGTTCTACATTTATTGTCTTTACTTTCATTTTTTCATGGTCATGAGTAACCTTTAACATCAATATCTATTGCGTATAAATGCAAGAACCTTCCTAGTTAAGGTACAAAATTCTTGTGTAAGTTTAATTTATGTTGTAGAAGCTCAATTTTTTCACTTTTGAAGCACTAGTGCAAAGTTTTTGTTACTAAAATTAAAGGAAAGGTCAAAGGTGCATTGGGCAAACGTTAGGAGCAATTTTCTGCCTGAATATTAACTTCTCCCACTAAGAGTCAGGAGATTCTTCCTGTTTTCAATTGTTCCCTCGTATTTTATTTTCCATTTTTCCCTGCTGAGGTCCACATATATCTTGATCTTGAGTTGATCTCTGCTACAAATGTGAAAATGAGTACATTGCTTGTGAGTTTGATATCTTTGTTTTCTTTCCATACAGTAGTGTTGAAATTTTTTTAAGAGTTATAGACCTCCCCACTCTTTTTCCGGGAATAAAAATGATTACTCACAAGTTTATGCATGCATTGTTGTGGCTTCACCTATACTTGATATATGTATTTGAATTTAACAGTGATATCCTGGAATATACAATACATGGAATTACCTTCTTATTATACTCTGTATCAAAACTACATTATTTCTTATGCAGGTGGCAGTCTCTTTGGCAGCTTGCATATATTTCCTCAATGAGAAGACAAAGAACTTGGGCAGAGCTTTCGTTATTGGGTGAGTTGACGAATGAAAAGGATGGAAACTGCGATTTCTTCTCCACAATACTCCTTTCCATCTCCCTCCTTTCCTTTATTTGTTACTTATGTGCGTCTTACCTGCATTGCAGTCTTGGATCACTTGCAGCCGGGTGGATATGCGGTTCTGTATTTGTTCCCATGATTCCAACAGTTATGATACACCCAACTTGGACTCTGGAACTCCTTACTTCATTGGTAGCATATCTTTTCTTGTTTGTGTCATGTACTTTTCTCAAGTGAAATCAAAATTGCACGTCAATAAATGTTGGGAATTGTATTGAAGTTAACAACATTTCTATTTTCATTGAAATTTCACATTTTTTTTTTCTTTAGATAGATTTTGGATGTCATGAATCTGGTGAAATCTATGATGCAACTTTATAACCTTCTAACATTCTTTTCATTTTAATGATTGCTAATTCACAAAATAACAATTTAAGTTTTTCTGGTTGAAAATTTGTGGTGCATGGATGATTTTCGAAACTCTAGCTTCACTGTTTTTCACATTGCATACATTGCATCGAGTGCACAATATAATTTGCCGAAAAATTAGTCCTAATCATTAATTTACAGCTAAATTAAAACAAATCAAATAGAAAGATGCAAAACGCACTATATGACAACTACTTAAACAATAAATTTAGTCTTTGCGAAGAAACAAAATCCAAATTTAGTTTATTAGAAAAAAAAATTAATGAAACTAATTATAAAGAAGTAAAAGTGATCAGAAATACAAAAATGTCAAGGGTAAGTTCTATATCCTTTAAATTTGCCGCAAGGTTTGGTGTAAGAATTGCTTCTCCTTGCACAGCAGCCGATAGAATACAAAACTATGAGCACCACAACAATACAAAAATCGACAATTGCCAATTGCTTCCATTTATGCCTTATATTCTCAACAAATCCATCATTGCACGACTCACAATTGTAGCATAGAATATTGGGCTGGTTGCTCCATGTTCTGCAATCACTGTTCTTCACTGCTGGCCCTGTTTTTGGCATTATCCAATATGTTGCATTCACATACTCAAATCCACACTCACTTGGTGGCTTGCAACATCCTGACTGCAATGTCCATATACATACATACATATATATATATATATAAGTTATATAAAAATTTCAAAAAATTATATAAATTAATTGATGAGTATGGAGAGAATTCCAGAAATTTTTTCTATTTTTGCCAAAAAAAAAACTGTTTTTAACCTAAAAACTGAAACATAATTAATTCATGCTTATCTATTCTTGTCAAACATTTCCATTTAAAATTTAAATTTCCAATTACACATTAATAAACTATGTAAACAGTTTAAAATTTTCAGTCAAATAATAATCAATAAAGATTAAATATTTAGCAATCTATTATTGGCATAATAAGAGAAAAAGTTCCTGTAATTAATTATGTTTATATATAACAAATTCAAATAAAATCATTAATTCAACTTTGAAAACCAAATAATTATATATACCAAGCAAATCAATGTATACTATACCCAACACAACCCTAATAATTATAGTACTATATTCATAATATTGAATTATGAAAAAAATAATTAGAGAACGAATATTAAAACAAAAAGGGGGGGGGGGGAGGGGAAACGAACCTGAATTGGAGATAGATTCTTCTTGTAAAATTTTTTGACATCTGGATTAATATCAGTATTGTTATTGTCATCAAGACTTTGGCAGATCTTAGCATCCATTAAACAACTAGTAATATCCTTCCAATTCTTATCATTGACAAAATGGTCTCTAATCCAAGTCTTGAAATTCAAGACCTTGAAATGTTTAAGTGTGTTACTTGAAGCAGCATTAGAGACCATGATTGTAAAAATGGTAAAAACAATTAGGCCTACAATCAACAAGAACATTACAACTAAGTAAAAGATTAAAAGAAAGTTGATTCTATAACAAGAACCAATTAACCCTAACATTGATACCACAACCAAAGCTCCACCCATTACCATTAATGGGGTCTGAACCCCTTTTTCACATTGAGAATTGCCTACCAACATAAAATACAACCCTGTGCTAATCACTGCAAGTCCTATCACTAAGATAATTCCATTAAAAATTCCTAAAAGAATGTTGCTTACACGAACCATATTCTTTTAATGATAAATTATATATGGGTTTTGTTTGGATTAGAGGAAAATATTTGAGAAAATTTGATCTGGGATTTGGGTATTAGTTGAAAGAATATAATTAAGAAAGAAAGAAGGCTAGAGTTTAGTTTTAGTTTTGGTTTTAGATTATTGTTTGGGAATTAGGAGTGGGAGAGAGAGCAACGGAACAAAACAGCCGGCTAATGGAAGACTCTTTCTTATAAGATTTGTTAAACTGTTTTTTTAAATGTATACTTATTGTTTGAAATTATTAAAAATTACGCTTTCAGTTTTATTATATTTCAATTAATGACATATATATATATATATATTAAAGTTTGAATATGAGATTTCTCAATCCTTTCAACAACTCTATACCACCAATAATAGAAATTTTATGTGATTAGTAATAGGAAATTAGAGATAAGTTCCATAAAAAAATTTTCAAAATTGTATTATATAGTAAAAAATAATGTTAGTTTAGTAATATAGTTGTCATCCTTATCTCATAGTGGGAGAAGTATAGATTCAATACTAAAATTCCATGCTTTTTCTAAATAAATATTCTATCTGTCAAAAGAAAATATCATATAAAAAGCTATATAGTAATGTATATATATAGTGAAAGAATTCTAGAATTTTTAGTATAGATTTAACATATGATAATATATGTAACCACTAAGTCATGAATTTATAAGTATATGATAGTGGATTTTACATTTAGATATATTGAATGATAAATTTATGTTCGATTATTTATCTTTGAATGCTAAAAAGTATATGATACTGTGGTTAAGAATTTTCTATTTAGATCCTGTCTTAATTAAGGGCATAAATCTATGGATTAGCACACAGAAAAATATATTTTTGCTTCCAATTAAGTTTACCCTTGAAAATTCAAATAGAAACCCCAATTCAAAACAATTTCCACAATTTCACTTGTGGTAAATTCTCTAATAGCGATAAGGTATTAAAAAAAATTGATCTTTTATGCAAGTTTTTCCCACTCAAGACGGAGTGATAGCCAACTATACTAAACTTGGTTAAGGTGAATGGTTGATTTGTTAATCAATGATAGTTATAATGAAAGAATCCTCTTAATTATTTTTATGGCTATGATTAATTGTCTCCAATACGAAATCTTAGATTAAATTCCTATGAATTAGAAATAGATTTTGTGTTCTTTTGGACAAAAAGTATGGGAAAAAAATAATGAAAATAGGAGAATATTTTTTTCAGTATTTATATTCGGAGAGTAGAATCGATATTAAATATATCCTGTAATAAAAATTCTTCTTCTTCTTCTTCTTCTTTTTTCTTTTGCACATTTATACTCATAATGGAAAGACTTCACATCTCATCATAGTTTAGGGGAATTATGTCAAATAGTTAAAACTTATTAACATCTCTTTGGCATTAGAAGGCTACTAAAATGAATGTTTTCTGGCCCCAGCCATTAATATTTAGAGGAAATTACAAATATTATCACATTTTTAGCTCTTTTTTCAAAATTACACTATATTTTAAAAATCTTTCTAAAATACATTTTTTAAATTTTAACATTTCAAAAATACATTTTTTTTAAAATACCTTATTTTATTTTTATGATTTCAAACATACTCTAATTTTTTTCTTAAAGTAAATAATATTTCAAATATGCTCTTTTCATTTCAAAATAAAATATGATCGATTTCTAACATACATTTGCTATAAAAATTCTACGAACTGAAAATTGCAATTTTGATTTCTTTTTCTTTAAAGGTACGAATTTTGATAATATGTCTAGTTTTTTATTTGCAAGTTTAGGATTATAATTTCGATTGTGTAATCTTATCAATGGCTTATAAATATGTATTCTCTTAATTAATTTTTCCTTTTTTCCTTTCCTTAATAAATTAAAAAAATTAATTTATTAGGTTCAAGTTAAACCAGTACCCAGCAGGTCATTAAACGAGTGAATACCAAGAAAGAAATGGGTTGATATATTGGTAACCTCGTGGCAGGCCCGGCTCTCAAGGGAGCACCCTGAGCGGTTGCTCAGGCCCCTCAAATCCAAAAAAAAAAATGATGTGCTTAGTATTCAATACCATTTTACCATACCATTTTACCATCTGGACATTTTTAGGTGAGCTGGTATGCATTTGGGATGCATGATCGAGCCTGAACTTCACTGATGGATATTGCACTTGTCTTTTCTCTGAAATCATTTGAGTTTTTTTTTCTATGCAGAAGCGCCCAGGGTTGTTGTCCCAGTCATTGTCTAGAGTGCAAATAAGCACCATGGCTGTTAAAGAAAACTTGATAGTCTCTGGGGGGTTTCAGGGAGAGGTTATTTGCAAGGTATGGAAATGGCTAAACATGTGTCTACGTGGTCAGTATTTGATGGAGTATTGAATATTTATTTTCTTGTTTTCTAATCTGCTGTCTTGTTTAGTATTTGAATCAACCTGGAGTTACATTCTGCACGAAAGTAACAACTGATGAAAATGCAATTACCAATTCAGTAGATATATACCATAACAATGAGTAAGAAGCCTATCTCTATTATAAATTGTGATATCATTCACCTCGTCTCTGAGGTAGATGACTGAACCTTTTATTTTTCAGTGGCTCAATGAGGATAATGACTACAAACAATGATGCCCTCATCAGAGTTTTTGATGTTGAAAGCTTTGCTTGCCTAAATCGCTTCTCCTTTGACTGGTCTGTAAATGTGAGTGTCCTCCATCAGATGCAATTCTTGCAAGTTGATTTTGGACTTGCTTTTTTCATGTGACTGCATGCTTATTTTGTTCATTAAATTGTTCTCAGAACACCTCTGTCAGCCCATATGGTAAAATGGTTGCTGTCCTAGGGGCCCATATCTTATGGTTGCTGAGCGGTTACTCCGACACTGTTTTTTAGGAATCCATATTTTAATTTCTGCTTGGGGCCTCTAAAATGTCCAAGACGACCCTGCCTCGTGGCATATATCTGCAAGTTCAAGGTAAAGAAGAATGGATCACAGCTGCATTTGTACTTTGAATGTGCAATATTGATTTGGTCAATTTTTAAAAATATGTCAAACCAATTATCCTCGATAAGACAAAAATATACATAATTCAAAATTAATTATTTAAAAAAAATTATAAAATCGATCAGTATCAATCAATTTCATCAAATTTAATCGATTTTAATTTATAAAATATATAAGTCAAAATTAAACTAAAAATATCAATTTATCAAAGTTTTATTATTGTTTTTAAATATCACCTATATCTTTGTTACGATAACAGAGCTTATAATTTACATTGAAAGTAAAGCCACTTGTCAAGCCACAAATTATAAATATTATAGGAGATGTCATTTTTAGTATTAGTTTATTAATTTGATTTGGTAGTACCATTGCAAAACTAAAATTATATTCATTTTTACATAAAACATAAATTTGTGAAAATAAGAGTCTTTTTTTAAGTTATGCAAATGATAAATAATAATATTTTATCTTCTGGAAAGATAAAATTTAGTTGTGGAGGTATACTGATATTTTTATAGTTTTGATACAACAAAGGTGAATATAATGATATACTATTAGTATATAATTAGTTTATCTAAAGACTAAAGTATATTAATGGTATACTTTAGATATACTAATAATATAGTACAATGTAAGAATTATTATATTAAAGGTAATTATTAGCACGCTATTAGTATATTATCGTATATTTTGAGTACATTAATAATATACCTTAGATATGCCAATAATATACTGCAATGCAAAATTAGAATTTTTATACCAAAAGTACATATTAATATACTGTTAGTATATTTTTTGTATATATAAAAGGTATTCCAATGCTATTCTTTAGATATACCCACAATATACAACAATACAAGTTAGAATCTTTATTCTAAAGGTATATTATTAATATATTATAGATATATTATACTGTCTTTTAGTTTCAATTCATTTTTAAGTGTAATGGCTTTGTAGTTAATTTATATAAATATCATTTTCTAACTTGTATATTAAAAGTATACACTCTTAATATACAATAAAATGAAAAAATTATCCTTTTGAAAAAATAGAAAACTTTTAAAGTCAAGTAGTATACCTTAGAAATATCAATAATATACTTTAGATATATCAATGGTATACCTCAGTATATCTGTAATGGTCAAGATTTTAAACAGAAAACTTTTTAACTAATATTGAAAAATTGACAGTGTATAGTGACAAAAGTATTGTGGATAAATGTTATAAGTAGAGAATAGTAAATTGTATATCTCAAAAATTTATCGAAGAAATTATTTATTTTTACGGTTTTACGAGATTTAAAATCGAATTAGAATCAAAGAATAAGAAAGATGGTGCACCATAACTAAGATGAGATTGGTAACATCAGATTAATATATATATATATATATGTGTGTGTGTATGTGTGTGGACGGGTGTTATGCTTAAAGCCTTTTCTTTCTTTCTTTCCTCTTCTTCTTCCCACGTTCACCACCATTTTCACCATCAAAACTCCTTGCTTCATTCCTTCCATGATTTTGATCAAAACCAAAGAGAAAATAATGTTTAGTTATAAGTTTTGAGAAAATTAAGATAGAAAATTGAGATTATTAACAAGTAATTAGAGAAAAAGAAGAGTTTGAAGATGTATGTACTTTTGATTTATAATTTGCAAATATATGAATTTTTATGAGTTTTAATGATTTATTATTTATAATGATATATTTTTTGAAAATATTGATTAAATGGATTGATAAGTAAAAAAATAACTTTCATATGATGGGTTTGATTCTTAACTCAATCTTTATGAGAATTGAGTGGTTTGATTTTTTTTTTATCCATATGAAATGGTTGAAAGTTTGATTAAGTGAAGTTGTAGTAAAATATTTGATATGAATTCTTTTTATGTCAAAACTTTGAGTTTGATACATTATTATCTTAGATTTTCAATATGTTTGTGTTTAATGAAGTTAAAAGTGCAAAATATATGATTTTGGGATGCCATGGGCGTAGCATCAAAGTTGGAACTGCTGGAGGAAGAATTACTCCGAAATAATCTCAAAGTCATTGCCACAGCCGTGGCAATTGAGTGCTACGACCGTGGGATTGAAAGTGATGTTTCTTCCAAAATTTCGATAAAATAGAGCAGTTCTAAATGCCACGGCCGTGGCCCTGGAAGGCCACGACCGTGGGGGTCTCCAAAGTCATTTGACAGCTTCATTTGGTATCCCACAGGCGTAGGGTTGTGATGCCACCGCCGTCGGATACCTAAATAATATTTTTGGCTTGTATTTTGTGATATATAGGCCTAGTGTGAGGCTAATATGTTTATGTTTCTTACTTTTGTGTTGAAAATTCATGTGTATATGTTAAAAGTATGAAAAAGAGTGATAAACTTTAAATGTATGATAAATATATATCATATTAAATGTTGATAAAAGTATTGTATCAGTGAAATGATATAAATAATTCAGTGTTAATCAAAATTAATGAATTGCCCAAACCATATTAATTTTATATTTAGCTTTGGATTGAATGGCTAACCAAAGGAAGGATAGCCATAGTGATAGTGGGCACCTCGTGCCATTAATGGACACATTATGTTATCAGTAATAGTGGACATAATTGTCATTATACATTCTTGAGATTTGACATTAAAATTACTACACTAACATGTTATTCAAACTTATGATCTGAGTTTAGTATGTATGGGCATATTCAATGAAGATATCTAAATTGAAAATATATGTGAACATGATAGCTGTGAATAATTGATGAAATGCAAAATAATAATATAAGTCAATTACTTGAAATTGACTTACTGTGTTACAATGTAAAAGTGATTGTTAATATATATATTAATGTTTACAAGTGAAAGTTCTAATGCACGGAATGAAAATGTTATGCTCAAGGTATTGAATTAATTAATAACTTTATAAGTATTGTAATGATTGAAAGTGTATATAATGATATAAGATACAAAGTGCTCCAAAGTATAGTATTAAACTTAAGTGCTGAAAATTATAGATTGAATGAATTATCCTATATGTGAAATTGAAAGATAAGACTTATTGAAAACAAAATAAGCGTATTATGAACAATGTTATCAAATGAGAAAGCAAGTCTTAAGTAAAATGATTTATAAAGAGAAAAGTTGCAGTCCGAAAGTATAGTGTAGCATGATGACTTTTATAAAGTTAAAGCTATTATTTCATGTAATCAGAATATTATATTGGTTTGTTACTGAAATTAGTTAATATATTGAAATATTTCTTAAAATTAAGTGTTATTACTATATGTTCATAAGTATTTTTCTTTAATATTAAGTGACAAAATATATTTATACATGCACTACTAAGCTTTGCTTAGCGTGTTAGAATTATTTTTTGATATATAGGTATTAGGACATCTGAGCAAATTAAGAAGTGAAATTAAGAATCTTAGGAAATTACCTATAGTACATATAAAGATCTTTTATATATTATACTCATAAGTTATAAAATGTATATATATAATTTAGTTTAGTTATTTGAGAGATTGTACAAATTTATAAATATAAAAGGAATATATGTATTTAAATGATGAAGTTTGAGAATTCTAGTGAATGATTATTAAAGAAATGAATGTATTATATAATCATTTAATTTGATAAATTTATGATAGTTATCTGGTTTGTAACTAGTATTTGGATTATTGGAGATTGGTCTAAATATTGAACCTATAAGTGCTGTATTATATAGATTGTATTATTATTTGAAAATTTTTATTAGTTAGAAGAGAATTTTCTATGAATTGATTGGAACACGGACAGTATATCGAATAATATTTTCTAATAGTTTTTATATAAGAATTAACAATATCAATAATAAAATAATAATATATTTTTAGTATATTAAAAGTATATCTCTACAAGTAAATTTGAAAATATAAAAAATATTGTTATTTATCATTTAAGAGGACGTGCATTGCTTGGTCTGATTTTGAGTTTGTGCTCTTGAAGGTATTTGAAAATATTCATTTTTCCTTTTGATGATACTTATACAAAGCTTTTGAAATATTTATGTGTAAAATATGTCCATGAGTTTTAACTAAATAAATTGTCATCTCTATTTCTTCATAAAGAAATTAATTAAATGATCCACCAAGTTTCATTCCATCGACAAATTAAACTTTTAAATGTGCATATAAATTGAAATTTATATTTATGAAATTTTAAGTTTGAACTCTTTATTTATGTTTAAAATTTAGAAAAAATAAAAAGAGAGTAAATATAAGCAGAAAACTTACATTGAGCTGTTCTTCAAATAATTTAATAGAAATAATAATATTTTCATATAATTTACGGAAATGATCTGTTTTCTTTGCTCTTCAGAGAAACAGAGACAATTAAAGTTCTCAATTTCCTGATTTCTAAAAATGCACAAACACCAAAACAAAAATCATATACAATAAAATATTAGCCTTATTTTTAAGAATTGAAAAATTGTAATTAATTTTGACTTTCATAAAATATCGATCTTACTCTTAAATTATTATTTTTAATTATACAAATTAGTTATTTTCTTTAAATATTTTTTTATTTTCTTTATTTTATTTTAAATATCATATAAAAAGATACATACAATAAAAAAATAATGATTAGTTATTATAAATTTTTTAAAAATTTTATTATAATTTATTTAGATATCCTTTATTATATTTCTCTTTTAACTTATTCTATTTTATTAATTAATAGGATTAATATTAAATTTTTTTAAATTAATATTCTTTTAAATTAAAAAAATACTTAAAATAAAATAAAAAAAATTTATAGGATATATAGAATGAAATGGAAAAAATAATATTTGTCTGGCTGGGTGAAAAGTTGTAATTGTCTTGTTGGGTGGAGCCACTAACAATAAATGCAGCTAAAATTACCGGTATAAGTTTTTATTTTCTCGAAGCCCATAGTAAAATTTGTATACAAACTAAAACAACAACAATTTCAACCCGTATTTAAATAGAAGCATAAATCAAAGAACAAAAAGCTCCTAACTAAGCCCATATTCCTCACAAATCTAGACAAACAAACGAAAGATAAAGAAATGGCAAGCTCACCTTTCTCTATATGAAATTCTGCATTGTCAGCTTTGGATTAGAATTATTAGGAATCAGCAAGTTATTTTAGGTCCAAGTACTGCAATTTCCTTGAAATAAAATTTTAAAACAAATCAAATTGTACAATTAATTAAAAAAAAATGTTTTAGCATCATTTGTAGTCTCGAGTTCTGTGGTGTTGAATTAATGATTTAATCTTTATTATTTTAAAATGAATACTTTTACTCTCTATCAACTAGTTTTATTGTAAAATTTTGAGAAATTAAAATATTGTACAATATAATGATTTAAAAATTGTATTATTTAAATATCAAAATATACTGTATAAATTAAAATGTTAAAAATTAAAGTATAATACAAAATTTGTAATTTTTATAAATAAGAAGTAAATTATTAATAATAATTTTAAAAATATTAATGATTTTGCAATTATTATTACTTATTTATAAATTATTAATAATAATTAAAAAATTATTAATAATTTTGTAATTATTATTAATAATTAATAGCAACTGTAAAATAATAATAATTAAAATTAATAATAATTATTTATTTTGATAATTTATTATAATAAAATAATAATTTATAAAAATTAATTTTAAGATTAATAAATTATATAATTATTTATTTATTTTAATAACAATTGATAGAAATATGTTTAAATACTAAGTTAGATAAATTTTAGTAATTATTTTAATATAAATTAAGGTGTAATTTAAATGGTAAAATTCTTATTTTATAAACAAGAGATGCAGGATTTGATCCACAATACCTATAATTTTAATAACACAATAAATATGAAGATGCTAATATATTTTAGAATCACACGTAGTATGCTGATATCAATTCCACATGGTATGCTGATGTGCATAAATATACGAAATACCTTATTAAATTTAAATAAATCAATATGATATACTAGTTTTTAATGAGTCTAATACTGTTAAGTAAATATTTTTTAATATTAAATAACAATTAAGAATTATAAATTACAATATACATATATCTTAAATGTTATAACTATACTTTATAATATATACTAAAGTTTAATATTTAATCACATAAATTTTATTTATTATACAGTTAAATGTTTAGTAGATATAGTTTTTATATTATATGAGTTAATATGTTGTAAATAATGTTATTAATTAGCATAATTATATATTATATAATTAATATAATTATTTATTAATATCTAATAACTCATAACTTTTCTAAGTCAGAAGTATTATTTTTTATCTATTATAATTTTTAATATGGTAAATTATTGAAATTAAATATAGCTCTTTTAAAATCTTCAATTATAATAATTCATGTCTTTTTTATGAAATTCTTAAAAAGTAAAAAATAAAAATTTAATCTTTTATTGATAACATAAAAAAATAAAGACGAGTCTAAGTTTCTATAACCATTTTAGTTATTTAGATTATTATTAATTTTACACTTTAGTTTTCACCACAAGTAAATTTTTTTTTTATCTATTTATGTTTTAAACATAGTCTTATTTTTAAAATTTTAAAATTGTATATATCTAATTTTTAATTTTGTATTGTAATGTAATTTATTTTTTGAAACACATATATGCATATAATCAAATCTTATAAAACTGCAGCTACTATCTTTAAAATAGTCAATACTAATGCACATTTTTTTGACAAAAAAATAATTTTTCCTTTCTTTAACTGTTTGAGGATTATTGTTATTAATTAATCATATTTAATAAGATAAATTGCGAAGGATTTATTTAATAAACACCTTTTGGTTGCATTTTAATAAAAATTAAAATATTTATTATTAGTTACATGTGATATTGAAATGCAATTGATATTGTGATTGATGATAAAAAAAAAATATTGTGATTGCAATAAATTTTAGTGAAAATAAAAAATGTTTTAATAAAAATTAAGTATTTTTTTCTGCATATACAAATCCAATTACTATAATAAATAAATGAAATTAAAGTTGGATCCACGCACAGGATGAATATAACAATATAACAATTAAATTTGGTTACAAAGAAAAGAAAGTTGAAATCAAACAAGGTATTGTTTGTTGTATAGTTCATCATGGTGTGATATGATTTAATTCTTATTTATTTTGCTTTATATATTTTATGATAATTTTATTATTTGAAAAAACCGTGAATTTTCAAACTACTATTGTTTATAATTTTATTTTCTAAGATTATCAAAAATAATTTTTTAAAATACTATATATATACTAATAAATAAATTTTCATATTCAGAATATAAACTTAATTTCATCCGTAATCTTTTAATTTATGCTATTATAATATTAATATCTTTAAACTTCAATTTATCATTTTAAAATTTTAAAATTTATAAAATTATAATATTACAATCATTCTATTAATTTTCATCTATTTTCATTAATAAAAAGCTAATATGACACTATATCAACTTTCACCTCACAAGTGAATATGTGATATTTCATACGACACACTAATATTCTATCTATTATTATTTAAGTTTAAAAAATTATTGAAGGTGATATAATTTAAATTTATACTTTTTATATTTTTAAATTATTTTTTATTATTAAGCCATCATAACAAAAATATTATTAATTTTTTTATATTTTATTTAATTATAGATGTTAATATAATTTATAATTCATAATATTAATTAATAAAATAATTTATAATATTAATTAATAAAATAATTTATAATATATATTATTAGTATAATTTAATAATTTATAAATTATTTTAATAAATATATATTGTTAATATACTACATATTTATATATATATTTAGACAAAAATTATTAATAAATATAATAATAATTTGTATCATTTTTAATATATTAATAATATATATCATAAATTATTTTATTAATTAATATTATAAATTATAAATTATATTAACAACTTAAATAAAATATAAAATAATCCAATAGCATATTTATTAATGTAGCTTAATAATAAAAAATAAATTAAAAATATAAAAAGTATATGGCTCAAATCCTAACATTTTTAATTTTTTTTTATTTACATTAGATAGGATATTGATATAACACCACATTACTTTCAAAATTAATTTTTATTCACAACACCGCATTATATTTTTATGAGTGGGATGCGAATTGATGTGATATCATATGCTGCTAAATTAGCTTTTTATTAGTGGAGATGGATGAAAAGTTGATAAAAAAAATTATAATATTATAATATTATAAGTTTAAAAATTTTAAAGTGATAAATTAAAGTTCAAGGATATTAATGTTACAGTAGGATGAGTTAATGGACTACGAGTGAAATTAAGTCTATAATATATTAAAATTATAAATATATTATTAAAATAAATAAATATATTTTTATTCAATAATATTATATTATCTTTTATAAATATAATAAATATTATCATAAATATAATAAATATTATCTTCAATATAATATCGAATATTACGAACTAAGCCACAAATTATTTAAATGAAGCCTGTAATGGCAATTGGCAAATGCACTGAAAAATGTTTGCTCAAAATTTTCGTAATTTGATCTGTACTCTGCCAGTCAACCAGCGACATTTTTTGGCGGGAAATTGTCTGTCATCTTGTTTAATTTGAACTCTGCTATTTCAAACTTTCATTCTCCCTCTTACCGAGAGTTCGTTCACTAGAGAGGAAAGTCGAAGAATTAGGGCTACAAATACTAATAAATGGAAGGCAGTGAAAGCGAGGCACTATTCGAATCGCTGAATCTAAATCCCCGAAGTCTCGTCAACGAAATCCTTAATACCGTCGAGAATTTGTTCGATGACGCTTTCGATTTCTATCATCAGTTAGGATACTGAGTTTTTTTTTAAAATTTATTTTTTATTTAGTTTTCTTATATTCTTTGTAACTTTTGTGCATGTTTGTTGCTTCAGAGAAGCTTCCACTGTTTTGGACGCCAGTGGCACTGACAGATCTCAACATCTAAGCCAGGTAAACGTATCTGTTGCCTTTTTTTTTTTTTTTTAAATATAAGGTAAGAATTCGAAATTTTATATTAAATGGGTTTTTCTCTTGATTCATATTTTTTTTTCTAAAAAAGAAGCCTTCTAATTGTACATTTATTTGATAGGAGTGTGGTTAGTTTGTTATCCAGACTTTCATGTCTCCATCTGTGTTTAAATTCTGAGTAAAATAATGAAATGGGTATAGATTAAGAACTATGCTAATTGTTGATCAAGTTTAACTTAAGATCTAGCTTTCATCTAGGTGCTAGTTTTGTGTTTGTTTTTTATACATTTCTAATCTGTTAATTAGATCGAACTTCATTACAATTAAATTGCAAGACATCATTATTACTTTTTCCTGCTGGGTGATAACTGATCAGTACTTGGTGCTTGTGATTGTTTCCCTGTTTTTAGGGTATTGATCAGATTCGCAGTGTAATACAATCAAATGTTGGAAGAAGATTGGGTATGTGGCAGGAATACTGTCTTCGCCACTGTTTTGCAGTTCCTCAAGGTTTCTCTTTACCAAAAAATGTATGTTCTCTCTGTTATTCGGTTAACTTATTATTCCTCATGGTTAGCGTTCATTTGTTTCTTTTTTTTTTAAATTTTTTTATAATATTCACATCCTCTTCACTGACAGATTGGTTAGATTTCCTTACAATTTTTTTTTCAGTTGACTTGAAATAATGGATTGCCTCTCAAAATATGGGCATTTTGGTGACTATATCTATTTAGCAGCAAGTTAATTAAGAATATATGGGTATTTTGTTGATGCGCTTTCAAAACTGCATGGATGCTTATTTTTTATAGTATGTAATAGGGTTACACCTTGCTTGCTAATTTAGGCAAGAGCTTCTCTGGCAGAAAGGGTCTCAACTTCAAATAAGTTCCTTCTCTTTCCCACAAGTAATATGGATAAAGTGAGGGTTAAATGGGTTGTGAACTATGTATATCGGTTTTGTTAAGGGTTAACCAAAAAGTAATGGCTATAGGTTGTGCACATTGAGCTGTGTATGAATATGCAAGGCAATAGAACTGCAGAGCTGGGAAGTAGAAGAACATGGATGAAATTTTGAGAAGTTTCAGGGGGAAGTCAGAAGCTGCTCAAGAAAGAATGGAGAAATATGAGAGGATTTTCATAGTTTATCATGAACTTGTTCTGACATTTAATTTGATGGCTTATTTAAGTAACACTGCTGAATGCTGATTTTATCATGAAGCTACATTTTTTGTGCTTCAGTTGTATTGACTTTAGTAGTGTGTGCTAGGTACATCGTAAATTTCAAACAACTAGTTGAGAAAAAAAATGATGGAAATAGGGCATAGCTGAATGCAAGATGGAAGGTATATAATAACACAATGTGATGTATCTGAGAACTAAGAGGAGGTGCTATTCATCAATTTTCCAGTGAATGTTTTTTATGTGAAATCTTGTACATATTTAAACTTTTTCCTTTTAGGTTTTTTTTGGTTGTGATACACTTTGTGTTAGACCACACATAATCAGATATTGGTGATCCTTAGGAAATAATCAATATCATCTTCCAAAATATTGGTTTTTTTTTGGCACTTTCAATTGACATCTGTTTTTCTAATTACAATGTATTTTCTGAAAGGAATCACTGGATGAAAGTTTGCCATGCCAAGATGTACTCTGTGATCCTGATCTGGATACTCAATTGGATTCCTTGAGAGAGAGGCTTACTCTAGTAAGAAGAAATTTATATATCATATATTGCAATAACTTCTATCTGCATGGGTTGATTTGGAGTGTACAGCAAAAAATTTCCTGCATGACATTGTGCATTTTATAATCCAAATTGATTTTTTCCCTTTATTTTCTAATTGATTTTCCTCATAATGCAAATAAATTATATAGATTGGGAAGGAGTCTGCAGAGTTGAATCGTGAGCTTCAAGTACTGGAAAGACAATCTGCTTCAAGTAGTAGTTGTGCTGCTCTTGTAAATGAAGTATTACAGTTATATGAACAAAACTCTGGCCATGACATGCTTGAAGGTACTTGTTTAAGCAATGATTATATTTAATTTCAGAGTGCTTAGATATTTACCTTGCTACTTGGGTTGTGCAGAAAGCAAAATTGTCATAGAAAGATAATTTTAGAATACTGCTGATATTGTTTATATGAATTGTAAAGAGATGAGATATTGAAGAATTTGGTTTGTAGCTCAGTAGAAATACCATAAGTCATGGTAACGGTGTCTAGTCTTTGCTATTGCTGTTTTAATGTTCTACATGCACATAAACTTCTCAATGAAATATTTACGTTGACCATCATGTGTCTAAACTCAGAGATATCCCCTTTCTCTTGTGCCTGGAATCTTTCTCTGACTGAATTTCTTTCTTGAACATTTTCTTTTGTTATTTTCCTTGCGAACTTTATGTTTTAACCCGTTTGAAATATTCTAAACAAGTTCCCTTTGACGACTGCAATTTGGCTATTGATTCATTTGAATAGGAAGTTGTGCATGTAAATCTTTAGCTATTAACAATCTTGGGTGCTGCCAATCGAGATACTGCCCTTAAGAATAATGAATACCTTACTGTATATACATAAATACATACATACATATATATATATATATACATACATACATATATATATATATATATATACAATTTGAGTCAAAACCGGTGCTTTACCTGTTAAATGTATGCTGTCGAGTCCTCTAATTAAAAAGTTCCTTACTTGGTGATACAGGAGTCTATTGGCTCTTACTTCATCTTTCTTGGAATCCATTAAAGGACAAAATTTCAAATAACTATTTCTGTGCTTCTATTCATTCTCAACAATTGCTTGATATAGAGATGGTGAGAACTGCATCTGAACTTCATGCAAAAGTAGAGAAACTGAGAACCAGAAGGATTGAAAAGACAGAAAACATTACAATAAAGGGGATATGCGATCAAGGCAGAGATTTTTTGACATTGAATCGTGGTAAGAGTGTAAACACTACAGCAAGAGTTTTTGTTCACACCTCTTACTAGTTCAAAGCAATTATCATGGAACTTTTATGCTCCTTCCATATGATAGTTTTTTTTTTTTATTTATATTTTTTTATAGTTTTTATATTTTTATATTTTTGGTTTTTAAGGGCTTTGCAATGCGAAGTTGGAAGATCTCCAAGTGTTTCTTGCGGATTTAAAGAAAATGTGACCTTCATTGCTGTTCACATGGCTTTATGCGGAGTTATGTAATGTTGCATTTCATAAACTGTTAGTATGCCTATCTACTTCAGTTGGGCTGCAATTTGTTGGCATTTATTTATCTTGGATAGAGTACATCTTTTGCAATAGGAGATGGGCCTTAAGTATCATTGAATTAAAAAAAAAACAGTGATGTTTTAACTAGAAAATATGGTCCAGAATCCTCAAGCCTATTTATGTATTTATATGCCTATATAAATTTCTCGATATTGATTAAAGTGTAATTACCTTTGGATGGAGAGTAATGCTTACATATATTTGTAAGCCTATCTACTTCAGTTGGGCTGCAATTTGTTGGCATTTATTTATCTTGGATAGAGTACATCTTTTGCAATAGGAGATGGGCCTTAAGTATCATTGAATTAAAAAAAAAAAACAGTGATGTTTTAACTAGAAAATATGGTCCAGAATCCTCAAGCCTATTTATGTATTTATATGCCTATATAAATTTCTCGATATTGATTAAAGTGTAATTACCTTTGGATGGAGAGTAATGCTTACAATAACCATGCCCCATCTTGTCTTTGAATGGGAATCAGTAGTCAAAATGTTTTTGCTAGAACATAGCTCATGAATGCTTATGTGCAAGAATGCACCCAATATTTCTGGGTCAATTAAAATATAACTACCTCAATCATGAAAAATTCAGACAACATTCAGGTAATATATATTTTGTCATTTATGGAAGGAGGAGAACCCCTGTACAAGGCAGTTAATGAACCTTTATGGGTAATTGAGGGGTCTTCATGAAGACATGATACTAAAACTTGAGAAATATTTTGAATCACAAAAGAACACAGTAGGGTGTCTGCAAGTTTATCAGCATACTTTATTTTCCTCGACTCCTGTCTTGTCCTTCTTGATTAGCTCCATCCTATCTAATCCTTCCCCTTTATTGCTGCATAATTAGTATTGATAGTCCTACATGCCTGGACTGTCGTTGTAGCTACTACAATGAATTCAATGTTAGATCTAAAGTAGTTTCTATAGTGTCGAGAATGAATAACTGGTTTTTATGAAGATGGTTAAGCAAACATTGTAATTGGAATTTCTTAGCCTAGCTACTTTTTGTAAATGAGATGGCATAAGCTTTTTGAAGCGTGTTAACAAGTTACTTTTTATATAGTCTTGGTGTCTACTGCAAGTCTGCAACCATTAAGATGTTGCTGAATCATAATTTTGTAAGGTTACACTTAGAGAGGATTTGAAATGAATTTATTTGGATTTTGTTATCATATAAATTTCTTGATATCTTGAATGAGATGCACATGCAAGTAAAACGTAGTGGTAGTGCATTTCTTGACTGCACGATAAACTTAGGTTTGAGTCCTTATCTCCCAATACTAAAAAAAAAAAACCTTCATCAATATAAAAAGCTATTAGTTTTGCATGCACACCCCTGGCGTTTGATTGAATAGTATATTTTTATTCTCCTTTGCTAGTCAAACTCTTCATTTACCTTTAATGTGAATACTTAAATTTGTTTCAGACTAGGAATTCAAATATTGATGCTTATATACTAGAATAAAGCCGTATATTTAAAATATATAACGATTGGGTTGGAATTGAAATGGGATAAATCGGGTTTAAACGCTACATGAAATTTACTTTTAAAGTTTTTGGAGGTTCATTTAAGTTGTAAATTTAAGATAAATATGAATTTAGATTTATGTTTTTAAGTAAAAATAATAAATTATTAACAAAATATGAAATACAAATTCTCCATTTTAAGTTTTCATATATGTAAAAGAATTCTATTGTTCCTTTGAATTTAAACTCAATAATCTTGCGAAAGTTTTACTTCATTCTGTGTGATACAAACCGTTGTAATTAGTGATTTAAGAAGAGTTTTTATCTATTAAGTGATAGGTTCCCTGAAAAAAGCTATTGGGATAATTTGTAGTTTTCACTTCTCTCACTCGACTTATCCTTGAATTTTTCTGTACTTAATTGTAAACATATCATTTGAATTAACAGCTCAATATTCAGAATTCCTAATAAAAGAAAATCTTGGTTCGATCTCGGAAAAAAATGTGTATGAAAATGGAAACCAGGTATATTTTAATTACTTGCATTCATGCTTGGTCTAGCACCCAAAATGAACTGTAAAAATTTACTTTCTCAAAGAAGGTCAGGCAACCGCCGCCCATCAAGTTCGATACAAATCGAACCAGTGAACAAAGCCTATAAATACGAGTTCAAATTGCCGTTGTTCATTAATTTAACACAAGAATATAATTTGATCAATAATTATTCTCTCCATTTTTCATTATTGTTTTATATATTTCATGTATAGTTCATTGGAATCCAAGCTTTGTTGAGCTGCAATAGCCATCAACAGCAGTGAGGTCCTAAGTTCTTTAAGTCTATCGATGGTGGAGGGATCCGTACATCTGTTTCTGTTGGCAGAATTCTCAAATATATGGACCTAATGTTGATTTTTTGTGGAATTCGCCTTCGTTTCTTAAGTACAAAGAAAAATACCAGAATTATATTAGAATTGTTAATTGATGGTAGAGTTCTATTAAATGTACCTAGAAAATTTATAATATTATATAATAAATCATTATAATGATAATAAAATAATAAACTAATGAGTATTAGTGAGAATTTTTTAATATATATATATATATAAGAATAACTAAAAGAATTGTTATTATTTCTTTTATATATTATTTATATTATTTGATTACAATGATCAATAAGAGACTTAATTTAAAATACAAAAAATGGGTTGAATAATAGAATATGAATATTCACCTAAACTAAAATCATTAAAATTACAGTAAATGGATTGATTTAATGTAATTGCATAAATTTTCATTCGAGCAAACCGAATTAATGCTAATAAAAAATTAATAAATTATACCTATGTGTGTACATAAAATGATCGGATTTCTTTCTTTCCTTTTTTTTTTTTAAAATTATTGTACAAGCTCTTAAATAAGTTGATATAACATATAAATTGTATAACATGCAATATTCATTCATCGGTGAGAATTAAATTTGAACAAATCAAGATAATTCAAGATAAGCTTCATCACCGTAACCCAAACTTCCTTTTCATCACCGTAACCCACCATTTGTCCCCCTTTGACACTTCTAGTCATATGCTCCACCTTATCACATATAGTTCTAGGAATTTTTGTTGTTTGTAATGAGTAAACAAGCATGGCTTGGATTACTGATTGAGCAAGAGTGAATCTTCCTGCCAAAGATAGGGACGAAACCTGCCATCCTGATAGTTTCTTGCTAATTTTTTCTACAATCTCCGTATATGTACTCTTCCTCACTCTACCATAAAGCAATGGCACGCCTAAATATTTACCTAAGTTTTTTATTTCAATGAAACCTAATTGCATGCTAATTTCTCTTGCTTTTGTACTCTCCACATTATTCGAGAAGAAAATTCTTATCTTGTCATTACTAACCCGCTGCCTGAACCTTCCGCACAAATGGGATCACCATGCCTAATCCCCCTTATCGGCTGAAACTCCTCTATTAACTCACCATTCCAAGGAATCCTCATGGTAGAGGAGATAATGCAGGACATTATTAGGTTGCTCAAGTTGACAGGAATACCCACCTCTTTTAGAGTTGCATAGATAAAGATCCAGTTAAGTCTGTCATAGGCTTTTTACAAATCAACTTTTATTGCCATAAACCCTTTCCCTCCCCCCCCCCCCCCCCCCCCCCCCCCCCCTTTATTCCTCATAGTATGGGTAACTTTCTGTGCTATCAAAATATTACTCCCTCCGTATCATTTATATAGGGAAAATTTCCTTTTTTGGTGTATCTTTTATATAGAAAATATGTCATTTTAGGTAAATTTTGAGGAGTGGAATGAGACAAAATACCATTTATACCCTTGCCTTAAAAGTAGATTTTGAGGGATATTTTTTTTAAGGGTATTTAAGCAAATAGAGATGGAAAAGGTGAAATTTCCTTAATTTTCGTGTCCATTTTACTTTTTCTATGTAAATGATACGGAGGGAGTATTTTTTATGTGTCTGTTGGGCACAAAGCTTGCTTGCTCCTGCCCAATAAGTTTTGGCAATAAAGCCTTTAGCCTCCTTGCTACTATTTTAGTTACTATCTTATATAGAGTTAAACATAAAATAATTGGTCTGAACATCCTGAGTTCACTTGGATTCCCAATTTTTGGAATGAGAACCAGTAAAGTTCAATTAACTTCTTTTGGTACTTTGCTCGTTCTAAACACCTTCTTAACAAACTTCACAACCGAATCTCCAACTATTTCCCAATTGTGCTGGTAAAAAATAGGGTGCTATTCATCCAATCCAGGTGCCTTTAGAGGACCCATACCAAACATCGCTTCCCTGACTTCCTCATCCTTCACCATTTCTCCCAGTTGTTGGACCTCATCACCATTTAACCTCTCAAAGCCCTTAGACCCAAATGATATAGCTTCTTATAGAACTCCAATACGTGATTCGTTAACTCCCTTTCGTCTATTATTAAGTCCCCTTCTGTATTCTTTAGAGCTATAACTTTTTTCTAGCGCTTTCTTTGTAGTGTTTTCTTATGGAAATAGGTTGTATTCCTACCCCCAAATTGGATGCCATCACACCTGGCCCTTTGTTTCCATAGTACTTCTTCTTGGTTAAGGAATGTCTCCAATTAAGAGCTTAATTCCACTTCGAGTTCTCTCAACCTTTTGGAATCATGTGGCTCCAATGCTTTCTGGATTCCTTTTATTCTTGCTAATAATCTCTTTTTCCTATTAAAAATGTTCTTAAAAACATCGAAGTTCCATTGCCTTAGTTTCCCTGTTAGAGCCATGAGAGAATCTATCACATTTAGACGAGAATCTCAGTTTCGCTTAATAAACTCCTTGAAATCCTTATGGTACAACCAAGCAGCCAGAAATCTAAGTGGGACTCTCTTTGCCTTCCTTTGCTTCCTTCCAAAACATACCAAAATCGGGCTATGATCTGAAGCAAATTTGGTAAGGTTTATGACATAACTACGAGGTAAGCTATTGATGGTTACAAATGGCTCTATCCAATCTCTGTTTCATTAACCCCCTTCTCCAAATATATTTTAACCCTTTACTACCTAAATCTTCCATTTGATTCCTCTCCATCCAAGCCTTAACCTTAGAACAAACTCCATCAATTAGTCTAGACCCTCCTATCCATTCTTCAGCCTTAAGAATCACATTAAAATCTCCTCCCAAAAGCCATGGTCCTTCTATTCATACAGCCACTCTATACAAGTTGCTCCACAACATTGCCCTTCTCTGTCTATTTAGATTTCCATATATAGCTGTTATATAATGGATAGGACCCCTTTCTGGTATAATTTTCAAATGAACATAATGTTCATGATTCATTAATATCTCCACCTTCAGAATTTTCTTCCAAAGCACCCATATGCCTTTAGCAAAACCCCTCGCCTCAACTCGATGGGAACAATCAAAACCACTCAATTTAATAAATTTATCTACCTTCTCGGCGCAACATCTCGTCTCAAATAAAGCCACCAGGCTTGGATTATTCATCTGCACAGTTAAATTGAAAGCCCTACGAAAAGCTGATGGAGCAGCCCTTTGGGTATTCAAGAACATATATCGATCCATAATATTAGTAAGAAAATGCAAAAACAATTTGAAGGCTTTACAACCTTACCTCGGTTGCGGAATTGTTGTCCACCAACATCTCCACAATACTTTGTTCCACTTCCGTGTATCTCTCCATTTCATCCATTAAATGGTCCTCCTGCTCTTCCCGTTGGGAATTGTAGACCCCTTCTTTTGGAGGACGTCCTGCAATGTCCTAACTCTTTCCCTCTATAGGGGTCCTTCCTGATTGTTGCATTTTTGGGATAGTCAATGTTTGCTTCTGAATCAGCTGAACCACCGAGTGTCTGGTTAGGTCTAGAGAGGTACTTCCTGGCACCACTACTTGTTCTTGAGTATTGGTCCTCTCATTTCTTTTTTCTTTATTAATGGCCCTATTTTATTTTTATTGACACACCTTACCTCCTAAACTTCCCATACAACCCACTATATTAGGCTCATTCTCCATCTGTTCAATTTGGCCCAAAGGGTTCTCGTCTTTTATCTAAAAGCCTTTTTTTTGTCCAATCTCGAATTTATTTGAAATATTCTTTTTCCTGCTATTTCTAACTAATAGTTGGCTTCGACTAGTTCCCTCAACCAGCCATCCCTGTTTTTTCTCCAAATCTTTAGCATTCCAAGAAAGATTTGGTTCCATGTTTTCCTCACATGGTTCCTGATCATCGTCATTTGACAGAATCTCAAATATTGATCCTAACATACCGGAGCCACCTCCCCCTTCTACCTTCTCCATCGCAATCTCCCTTGTTAATTGCTGGCTTTTGGGTAATGGTAATCTTCTTCTTGTAACCACCATCCAATCTCCATAGAGGGGGCAAATTGTCTTGCTTTCCTCTTCCCATACCTTATGCTACTGCATCCATTTCCTCACCAGTCGATGAATCTTCTTGCTCTTTTTTTTTTCCATATAAATGGTGCTGGAGCAGTGGCGGAGGGAGGGGAGAGGGGTCCTGGAGGGGCAATGGACACCCTCCCTTCCCATATTTGCATATATATATATATGTATTTATATATATGTATGTATGTGCATATTTATATGTATATATATGTGTATATATAATTGTATAGTTTTTTATTAAAATTATATATAGTATTTTATAAAAATTTATACATATAGTATTTTATATACACATTGATTTTTTTTACTATGCATATTATATATATAGTATTTTATTAAAATTATATATATAGTGTTTTATTTAGATATTAACTTTTTTCACTATACATTTTATTTTTATACATAATATTTTATTAAAATTATATATATATAGTATTATATATATATTGACTTTTTTTAATTTATGGATATTTAGAGTTTTGTGATTAGGTATATATATATATATATTATTTTATAAAATTATATATATATATTGTATTATATATATAATATTATATATATATATATATTAGTTTTTCACCATATATACATATTTTTTTAATTAGGTATATATACATATTTATAGTTTTGTGCTTAGGTATATATATATTATTTTTTATAAAATTTATAGTATTTTATAAAAATTATATATATAATATTTTATATATATTGTGATTTTTTTTACCATATATGTTTTTTTTAAATTTATTTATGAGTATTTATGATTTTGTAATTAAATATTTTGATTAATACTAAAATTTTATAATTTAGTTATAAATTAGATAAAACTTCTCATTTAAAAAATTCCCATTTAAAATAATATTTAATAAAATTCTATAAATAAATTAATAGATCTAAGAATTAAAATAAAAAAATATAATAAATTTTTAGAATATAATAAATAATATAAAATTTTAATAATTTTTTTAAAAAAATTTATAATAAAAATTTAAATTTTATTATAATATTAAATATTTAATTTTATTTTTAATTCATCGATAAATTTTTTACTTAAAAAATTTACCCCTTCATTCGGTCTCTAGTTCCTTCGCTCGGCTGGAGTATCCATGTCTTCCACATGAAAAACAAATTGACGGAATGCCTTCGTATTCAACTTTTTGAATGGATCCATCTAGCCAGAACTGAGACACTAGAGGCTTCTTAAGATCCACTTCTACAGCTATCATTGCAAATCTTTCCTTTGAAGCCGTTGCCGTATTATAATCGACTTTAATTACTTTTTCCACCATCTCTCCAATCAGGGGCGAATGTACAGGGGGTCCATGGGAGGCTCTGGAACCCCCCTCACCGGCGGCTAGAAGTTCATATAGGGGGTGTGGCCGCCGGTGATTAATTTGAAGGGAGGAGGGCTGGGCGGCTAGGGCTCGATGTTGATGCCTGGGCCTGGTTCGCAGAGAAAAGAGGGCGAGCGAGGTTGAAGACAAAATAATTTTTTTTTTTTACAAAATTACTCCTGATTGAAACGACAAAGTTTCAGCCAAGGCCTATTATAATTTTTTTTAAACCTTATGCCTGAAACGACGTTATTTCAGCCAGGGTTGTATAAAAAAAATAAAATTCACTGCGTTTTGCAGCAAGCAAACGAGTGCCTTGCTGAGAGAGACAGAGACCAAGCGAGAGACTGAGAGACGACTGGCGTGCGACGGCGAGCCGCGTGCAGTGGCAAGGAATGGCGACGATAGAAACAGGCAATGGCTCCCCCGCTCCGACTGACCACCGTTGAAGCTGCCAGCACCGAAAGAGGTATGTATACTATTTTTTTTTGTGTTGTTTGGTATTTTAATTAGAAATTTTGGGGATTTAATTTAAAACATAGAATTAAGTTTGTTTTGTTTACTAATTAAGTTAATAATTTACTTGTTTTGTGGTTTTGTGATTTGTTTGAAATTTAGAATTAATTTTTGTTATTTTTGTTGATTTAGTGATTTGAAATTTAGGTTAAATTAATTATAAATTGTTAATTTATTTGTTTTGTGGTTTTGTGATTTTTTTGAAATTTAGAATTAATTTGTGTTATTTGTATTGATTTAGTGATTTAAAATTTAGGTTAAATTGATTATAAATTGTTAATTTTATTTTAAATTATTAAATTAATTATAATTTATAAATTAAAATGTTGAATATAAATTAGGTTAATATTATTTAAAATATAAATTTAATTTAATATGTAAATTATAATTAAAGTTTTAAGATTAAATTGAGTTATAAAATAAAAATTAATATTAATTATGATTAAGTAAAATTGAATATAATTATAAATTAGGTTATAAATTATTAAAATTAAAATGTAAGATATAAATTATTGAAATTGATTATAAATTATTAATTTGATTATAAATTATAAATTAAAATGTATGATATAAATTATTGAAATTGATTATAAATTATTGAAATTGATTATAATTTATTAAATTGATTATAAATTATAAATTAAAATGTATGATATAAATTATGTTAATAAAATTTGATATATAAATTAAAATTTGGTAGTAAATTATTAAATTGAATATAACTATAGATTGAGAAATATAAACTACTTTACAAATTATAATTGAATAATAATTGGAAAAATATAAACTAAAAATTATGAATTGAATATAAAGTATAAACTATTTATGAATTGAAATATGTATGGATAAATTTGTAATCAAGACTAAAAGGATACGGACTAAATGTGGTGAATCATCGAATATTCCAACAGTAAGTAGTCATGGAAGTAGGGAGGAAACTATTGCTAGACAAGAACATCAAGAGGTTAGTTTTAATGATATTGTTAGCGATCCAGCATTTGTGTAAGCCCATTGATGAGTTTGATGTTGGGATTAGAGATAATGTTAGGAGACAATATATAGTTAAAGGGTCTTGCCAACCATTTGGTTATAATTTTTCACACAGACAATTTGGAAAAATTAGGAGGAGTTTTCAAGAGAATTGGTTCTATAAATTTGAGTGGTTGAAATATAATATTTCCAAAGATACATCATTTTGTTTATGGTGTTATCTTTTTTAGCTCGAATAGAGGAGCGAAGGGGGAGGATAATATTTTTACACACATTGGATTTTGCAATTGGAAAAAGGCTATAGAAAAGTTTAATGATCATGTTGGCGGTCCAAATAGTCCACACAATAATGCTAGATTGCAATATATTAGTTTTAAAAATCAAAGACAAAGTGTGTTTTATGTCTTATCTTCTCATAGCCAAGAGTAAGAGGTTTTTTACAGTACGTGTTTAATAGTTGTTGTTGACTGTATTCATTTTCTTTTAGCTAATGAGTTAGTTTTTCGAGGTCATGATGAGTCAAAAAAGTCACTTAGCCGGGGTAATTTTCTAGAATTTCTCGATTGGTACAGTAAATGAAATATTGAGGTTGGGAATGTGCTTAATTCAAATGCTCCTAAAAATAATCAACTCACTTCTCCACGCATCCAAAAGCAAATTGTGAGTGCTTGTGTTTTGGAGACGACATTAGCTATTGTTGATGATATTGGAGATGAATTTTACTCTCTACTAATTGATGAGGCTCGAGACAATTCAGTAAAGGAGTAAATGACTGTGGTATTGAGATATGTTAACAAGTTGGGACACATGGTTGAGCACTTTGTTGGAGTGGTACATGTTAGCGACACATTTGCTTTGTCTTTAAAAAGTGCACTTGATGATTTTTTAGTGAAACATGGATTATCACTAAGTAAAGTTAGAGGTCAAGGTTATGATGGGGCTTATAATATGCAAGGTGAATTCAACGGGTTGAAAACTCTCATTATAAATGAAAATCCCTCAGCAAGGTACATTCATTGTTTCGCTCATCAGCTCCAATTAGTACTTGTTGCTGCAGCAAGGAGCAATAGATTGTAAGTAATTTTTTTTATTATGTTGTAATGATTGTGAATATTGTTGGAGTTTCACGTAAAAGGAGGGATGCTCTCCGTCAAAAACAGCATGATGAAGTAGTTCGGCGCCTAGAAAGTGGTGATAGTCAAACTGGAAGAGACTTGCATCAAGAAACAAATCTAGCTCGACCTGGTAACACACGTTGGGATTCTCATTATAAAATAATTGTGCGTCTTCTCTTTATGTGGTCACCAGTGAAAGAGGTTCTTGAGAATATTTATGAGGATGGTTCAAATCAAAGAAATCGAGGGGTAGCTGTGGGCTTATTTGATAAAATGAAAAGTTATGAATTTATTTTCATTGCTTTCTTAATGAGAAAACTTTTAGATATGACAAATGATCTATCTCAAGCCTTATAAAAAAGGATCAAAATATTGATAATGCAGTTCATTTGATTACAACGGTAAAACAAGAAGTGCAAAGCTTCTGGGAGAATGAATAGGATAAATTATTAAAAACTGTTAATGACTTTTGTATAGGTCATGATATCGCAATGCCTAATTTGAAAGATAATGCAGGTTATTTGTGTTCTAAACGTTCTAGTACTCCTATTACTTATTACCACCACTTTCGAGTAGAAATATTTTGTCAGATACTCTTTTTTCTTCGTATTTTCATACTTAACTATTTATTATGCTACAGTCTAATTTTCTTTCATTAAATTCTAGGTTATTGATTTCATTGCTTAAGATATAAAAAATCACTTTACAGAATCAAGTACGGAATTACTTTCATACATTGCTTGTCTTTTTTCTAAAAACTCATTCTCCAACTTCCAGCTATCTAAATTACTTCGGCTTGCTGGACTATATCCTTATGATTTTTTCATCACCGATCATATGATACTTGAAGATCAACTTAATATTTACATTGCCGATGTTAAAAGAAATTCAACTTTCTCTAACCTCGATAATATTGGAGTTTTTGCTCAGAAAATGATTGAAACATGTTATGACACTATATTTTTTTTTATATATCCATTTATCAAGTTAGTTTTAGTCTTACCTGTTGCCACTGCTACTGTCGAGAGAGCTTTTTTAAAAATGAACATTATCAAAATAAATTTACATAATAAAATGAGAGATGATTTTCTGACTGACTGTTTAGTATATTATATAAAGAAAAATATTTTTTTAAAATATTAAAAATGAGGCTATTATGCAATATTTTTAGAACATGCAAAATCATATAATGCAATTATTATTTATTAGGCATAATTAATTTAATAAAATAAATTAATTATTAAATTACTATAATATTAATTTTATAACAAATTTATCTATAATTTTTTTTTAAAAGTTAAGCCCCCTCTTTAGTATTTTTTATGTCCGCCAGTGTAACTAGTAATTCTGATTACTCGTTTATGGTAATAATGTAATGGCAGAGAAGGCAAACGAATCCAAACTATAATTCTAGTTGTTTCCTCTGCCGTCGCATTGAACTCTGGGGACCAACTCTGTATAGTGAGATAGAGCCCCATCACATCCACGGCCCTGAAGTCAACACATGGACAGCATCTGAGGCTCGCCTGAATCTAACCAGATAAAACCCATTCTCTGAAGCAACGGGGGAAAAACCACCCAACATTCCCCACAGAGTCTCAAGTCTGTTTTGTAGAGCTTTATATCCTATAAATATTCCTAAAAGTCTAATAACAAGCGTGTCCTTCCACGGTTTCACCAGATTATATCTTACCTGTTGTGAGAAGACCAGGCTAACCAACTGACCTTGAGTTGTAATCTGCACAACTCCATCACCTAACTCAAAATCATGATCTTCAAAAGGCATCTCCATGCTATTACTACCACTATTCTGAAGTAGCTTATCCTTAAACGTTGCTAGCGCACTAGTTGGATCGCCCTTATCTGTTTCATGGATTTTCTGTTTCTTGGTGTTGCGATCATCATGGGGAGGCGGTGGATATTCTTTCTCTAGAGAGCTCATTTTTCTTGAAAGTTCTATCTTTGTTAACAATATTTTATTTTTAATAAAAATTTATGATTTTTGAAAACGTTTAAACGTTTCTTCAAATATTAGTATTACTGAAGGAAGGTTTTCACCAAAAAAAAAATTACTAAAAAACAAATTTTAACCTTAAGTTAAATTTCTTAAACCCTATTAAATATAAGCAAGGTAGAAAAAAAAAAACAGAAGAGTGCAAAAACCCTGGTCTCCGCCACACCCATAGTCGCAAAGTCCTTCTCTGTTTCCCTTGAGAGAGAGAGAGAGAGAGAGAGAGGAGATATGGGAAGTGATAGCGAAGCAGAGAAGTCGCAGAAGCAGGAGAAGAAGAGAGTTTTAGCTCTGTCTCCTATCGCCAAGCCTCTTGCTGGCAAAAAGCTCTCCAAAAAAGCCCTCAGGCTTGTTCGGAGAGGTTTGTTGATTTTCATTTGCGCATACAAAGTTAATTATTTTCATTTTCTTTCATGTCATCCTTCTTTATATGAAAGAAATTAAGGGTTGCTTTGAGTTTTTTTCTTGTTCCCACAGTTTGGTTGAATTTATTAGAGAACTTCAAATTCCATTTGTTAGTTAATTTTGGTTCTTTGGGCCGCTTAATTCACTATTGAGTTACTTTGATTCTAGACTTTGAATACTTTTAATTTTCAATGTGTAACATGCTCTCCAGATTAGGAGTTATATATATATATATATATAAATGTTGACTTCTTATGTTAATGTACTTAAATTTTTATTATCTAATTGGTCTTCCAGCTTCAGAGCATAAATGCTTGAAGCGAGGAGTGAAGGAGGTGGTAAAAAGCATTCGGCGTGGTCATAAAGGGTCAGTTTTTTTTATACATCATTGGAATTTTGAAGCATTTCTGTTATCTTTAGTTGGTTTTTTGAGTAGTACTAGTGTCAGTTTTTGTTTTTTTTTTTTTTTAAGAATGATGAACAAAAATAGCTTAGTGGATTTTTTCCCTGTTCTCTTTTCATTTTTTTTAAACCAAAAATTCCTGATATTTGTTTTGGATGTTTGGTAACCTTGTTTCCATGTTCTTGTTTGCTTTGCTATTTTCCCATATAGTGCTCACTTTGTAGAGGTCAAGATATCATTAATGAGCTACATTTTATTTATACAGTTTTGCGTGCCAATTCGCACGTAATATTTGTGTTATTTATTTGGGCTGTGTGGATTAGCTTGATGTTAAAGCTAGCATGTTAAATGTTTGTTTTTGTTTGGTGCAGGTTATGTGTCATAGCTGGAAATATATCTCCTATAGATGTAATCACTCATGTCCCAATCTTGTGTGAGGAGGCTGACATTCCCTATATATATGTTTCCTCAAAAGAAGTAAGCCTGGAGCCCCCACCCTTTTCCCCCTCCCTTCTTTTTAGTTTCTTTTGGGCTGTTCTACTACTTGGATCAAGGATGTCATGGTTTTATTTGTATGATATTTCATCTTCTACTTCTCTCTAGCTGTTTTGGAAGTGACTTTTGTTATAGGAGAGCATGTTAATTGAAAACAGAATGTGCACTGTAAATAAGCAGAAATAAATTGCTTATTAGCTACCCATTCTGACGCCAACAATTTTGTTCCAAAGTTGTGGGTTGACGTGAATAATCTTGTGCTTGTGGCTGCCTGGATGTCATTCATCCATTGATATAACAGGAGTGCTTTTGTATAGGCATATCAGTTCGTGATAACTTCTAAGTCTTGATAATGTAGAAACTTTTCCTGATATTTGGTGCATGCAATAATCAAAATCCTTGTAGCTTTAAGCATGAGATAGCTAAAATGAATTGCTGAATTTTTGTGTGGTGCTTCATGATCCTACATTTTTTTTTTGTTTTTCCATCATTGCCTGTGTTCTTTGTTATTCCATCATTGCCTGTGTTCTTTGTTCTTCCATCATTTCAGGTTTACACTTCAGCAATGTTTATTTTGTAATATTATTTTGCCTTTTCAGGATCTTGCAAATGCAGGAGCCACCAAGAGACCTACATGCTGTGTTCTAGTATTACCCAAACCTACTAAGGGGGAACTAAGCCAGGAGGAACAGGAGAAATTAAAGGCAGATTTTTCTCAGGTTGCAGCTGAAGTGTCTGCACTTACCTCCTCTCTTTTTTAATGAATAAGATGACATTTATTTTAGTTTTATTGGATGTAATATGTAGTTAATGAGATGTTGAAGTTGGATAACTTGCCAAAGTCTTTTGATTAAGAAAATTGATCTTTTCGTAGGTATGATTAAGAATGTGGTATGTAGATGTGGCTACTTGTGTGTGTACATGAACTGCAAAGCAAATTGAGTTGAAACTTGCTTTCTTGCTGTTAAAGCAGTTTCATAATTGAAATGTCGATTTTTGGTGAAACATCCTATCCCGTATTTACATCAGTGATGATCAAGTTGCTGGTTTAAGAACAAGACATGAATACTAACAATTATTTGTCTAACTATTGATTATCGTTTTCAACAAATTCTGGTAATGTTAGAAAGTTTGCATGATAGAAATAATACCGTCAAAGAATTTTATGGCCATTCATATATAGAAAGAAACTACCCCACTTAAGCTTTCAGGAATTGGATTAAATGATTATGATTTTCTTTTTCTTTGAAATGGGTTCATATTAATGTCGCAGTTCACAGAACAATTTCAGAATCAACAAATCTCATGGATTTATTAATTGTTTGATGATTTATATTTCAAATACTGATAAAACCTGTTGGAAGATCATACCAAATGAGCAACTCCATTTATAGAGGGATTGAGAACCACCTTTCTCCATACAAAGTATCCATAAGTTTGGCTTGAGAATACTTTTGTCACGGATGTAAATATTGCCAAATAGTTTTTGCCATATGATGTAACAATCTAAATAAATAATCGTGAAATAGCAAAGAACATCGAAGATTTAATACGGCATTAGCCCATTAGCAATCAACGACAGAGCCTCTTATTTTGAATTTCAGGATTCCATACGTGCAATATTGACCTGAAAAGAGTACTGGCTCTCTATTTGGGTGACAAGGTTATAGCCAACAACAATTTACAGTTGGAAGTACATGTAAAAAGCATAATTGCAGTCTGAAGTAAAATCATTTCTGGGAAGTGAGACTCCTGAACAAAAAGACACTTAAACCACCAAATGCTAAAGTTAGAATAAGGGGAAGAGTTATGGAGTCAACACCAATGGCTTTGCTTACCCTATATGTTCTCTCTTGGCAAGCTCTTTCTCCGCTGTATTCATGCAGTGCATTGCTCAGATTATCTAAATGGTGCATGATTTGGCGTTGTCCCCGTGCAACTAGTAGAATCTGTTTGGGACGTGAAAATGCTTTTATTAGTCAAACACTAGTGTTGAAAACGAAATAAAATGTGCCACGGTTTCTATTTCAGGTAGTGTCACTTGGAAAATTGCAAGAATTGTGCAATGTAAAGATCCAGTTGTGTTGAGTTAAATATGATACCTCCTCCATCACTGGTGACTCCCTAGCCAATTGTGATGACGATGAAGAGGTTGGTAATAAAGACCCAGTCACTGAACCATTGCCCAAGCCAGAGACAAACACAGAAGTGGGTCCAGAGCCATTGCAGGCCTCTGCCTGCATTGCCAAGTTTTGTTGGCTAGCTGAAATTTTCCGGATAGTGAACTTGGAATTCAACTCCTCAATCCGAGATGTAAACTCATCCATCCTCTCATTCAGTGTCGCAATCTGTTCAGAGAGTTGAGTAATGACTCCCTGAAACATTTACAGAGACAAATTACTGGTGAAAATTAATGTTACATTAGCAACTTAAGAAGGGAAAAAGACAAAAATATAAAAGATTTGAGGAAATATCAAATACAGAAAAATCAATACAAGCTTATCCAAATTCTCTCTGCACATCATTAATAAACAAAAAGGGAAAATCAATTCTCAATGATTCGTTTCCATTATTTCAAACAAACAGATGAGAAAGGGAAATTCTGTTTGTTTTAAATATATAGACATCACAAGAACACTTTTTTTTTATAGTACTTCTCATGGTAGGATTTGCACTCACTTGGTTTGCCAGTGTGGCAGGTGAATCTGGAGCACTTCTATCAAACCTTCTACTATTAACAGCAAGTCTTGTCAACTTGGACAGATTCTTGTCCCCTTCCCGTTGATTTGCATATGAGCGTGATACGCTACTGTTGATAGGCACATATTATTGTAAGAGGAAATAGACTAGTTCCTTGAATTTGTAAAACACTAACAAGCAAACATGCAACAGCAGGTTATCAAATTTCAAAATTTTGAAGCACTGCAAGCATTTTTTGTCCCAAAGAAGAAATGCATGAATTTGGAAGAAACAGTAGAATTTCCGGAAGCATCATAAATTGATTTAAAAGTCAGATGGTGGCAACAGCCAAAATATTTTGTGTCGTCCAACAAATCATAAAGGGGCAATGATCTCCACATGGAAGGCTGCATTGCAAGGCCTTCCTATCAATTTTCGTTTTCAACATCCTCTAGTTTATAATGGTAATTTATGAAGATGTTGACAGAAGGAGAGAGTACCGGCTCAGATACTTATTTCTCCTATCTGCGGAAGCTCGAGAAAGGGCTTCTTTAGGGCTAGAAACTAAATCATCATCTATGCTTAGCTTTGTCTTCAAATCATCTGGTAAGGCCTGCAGGTTCATCAGATAAGAATTATTCCCAAATTGGGCACACTATAATCAAATATGGGAAGGGAATCATACCATAACATCATTGACAAGCTTCTCAAGTTGAATCTGTTCTATGTAAGTACGAGGCACATATGAACCATCCAAGCCCAGCTGCTCTGCTACATATTTAACATACAATCGATCTCTACCTTGCACCTTTATTCCAGGAATAGCACGAGTCATAAATAGCGCTAAGCTTAGCAAAATTCATCAGAATATATTAATAATGATGGATTATATGTATTATTCTGTAGAAGGTAGAACTGCTAGTCACCACTCCTGAGAACACTAACAATTTCCTGCAACGGTCCAACTGATGCATCAAAACTACATCAGTTCACTAATAAGGAAAATAATATATATGAAGTGACATGGGGAGGAAGGCACAAGGAAGTTCAATAACTTATTGGCAATGGCTTGAAAATCAGGAAGGTGTTACAATATTAATAAGCATAGTTATGCCAAGTCCTGGGCTAACTTTGAAAACCTCCAACAAATCAGTTAACCAAATGTTAGGGTAAGGCATTGGTGAATTGAGAAAAACAGGAATAAACAGACAAGATCAAAATGGCAAAACTCATGTGTAAAAGCTACCAGCTAAAATCCATGAGTAGTGAGTACATATACATGTCAGTTGATAAGTTTGCAAAAATAGTACATGGCCAATAATTAGAAGTAAAAGGAGTAAATATACACAGAAGGAAATTTATCACCATTTACCAAAAAGGAAAACAGTTAGTTGGGAAACATGAACGATCATCACTTATCTATGAGATATAAAGAATTATACTTCCTTGCAACCAATCAATGATATAAATACCAAAGTAGTATGAATTTTTTTTATTAGAATCAGCAAACAATTCATTTAAGCATCTTGCGTGATACTCGTAATAACTACATTTTCCACCTCCATTCAGAAAGTAGTAGAACAATAAGTTTCAAAAAATATGAAGTTATGAACACCACACATCTTATATTCCATATAATACCTGAACATACTGGCGATTGAGTTGTTCTAACCAATCAGTTTTTACAGACACCCTGTTGTCACTGAAGACATGGCTGCTTCTTTTCAGGATGGCTGCTATTGTGTATCCCAAAGCCATCAATCCTCCCAGAAGGCGCACACTGACTTCAAAAGTTATTCTAGGTGAGATTATGAATGGACTGTCTGTAACCCATTCCTGAGCCAAGAAACAAAATGTTGAGAATAGAAACCCCAAAATTCACAGCACCTATCCATCAATATATTCAGCCAAATTCTCATAAATTTGCATTATTTCCATAAATTTATACTACAAGGGTAATGTTGAAGCTTATACTATAAAGATAATAATGGACACTATAAACCTGAACGATATGCATAATAGATGAAACAGGTAATATTTGACACTAGTAGTTCTCATCAAGTCAGCTAGGCAATTTCATAACACATGCATAACTTGAGAAGAGGCCTAAATTCAGAGTCATCGAACCTCGAACATGAGATTGTACTTTCCATCCCTGTTCCTCATCCTGAGATATGATTGACATGCTTCAGGATCTTCACCAGGTGGTAAAAGATATATGTCATAAGTTTCTTCCTTTCTTTCCGTGTGTTCTTCAGAAATAACAGCTTTGATTTGCTCAACTGTAACTGATCTATTCGACTATCAGAAAAGAAAACAGTCAGTGAAAGAGTCAGAAGAGAGTACCACAGTCAGATGACAAAACCACAAAATTTCTACATGAACAACTATGGGATTCACCTTCAAAATATAAGTAGGGCTTTGAAATCCAGTGAAAGGATTGAATTTGTTAATTATTTTAATGTGCGCTGTTTGGAGATCTGGCTCAATAAAAGCCTTGTACATGGGATGAACCTGTGTGAGAAAAAAAATGTGAAACAAGACACATCAATGAAATGCCTAATAATGAAAATGAGGCAACAAAACTAGAAGTCGATTGAAAAACTTCTGTAGAATGAAAGGTAAAGCACCGTTTCAGAAATTTGATGAATTATTTCTTCAGGCTCTTGTCCAGCACGTTGAATGTCCCGTAAAACACGTTTGACAAGGTCAAAGTGAACTCCACCTGTGATGGATACACGAAGATCTAGCAATGGTCTCAATCTCTCACTTAAGGCATAGATGCCTTCAATAATCACAATGCGAGAACTAGGGACTTCCACTGTCCTGTTAGGAGAATGAGAACAACCAAGGCTTGCATAAGTTAACAAAATAATGAGAACAACCAAGACTTGCATAAGTTAACAAAAAAATTTCAGCCAATAATATTGCTGTTTTGACAGTATAAACATCAGAGAAGGTCCAGAAGGAGATGGTGGGGGGAGGCTGGAAAGAGATGAACGTAAGGAGGAATAAATAATGAATAAAATTTCAAATATAAAAATGAACTTGGAGATCAACTAAAGCAGCAGTATTTCTGGCTTTCTCATGATGTGCCAAGGAATTGGGGCTAATAGATGCATCATAAACTTATTTTCCTTATTTGTTTCATCCCCTTCTTCATCGTCCTTGCATAGACGGGATAACAGGATTTGGCATGAAACCTAGCATAAAAGTTCTCATGTGGAAAGTCAGGGACAGAGATAACCACAACCTGTAACCTACGCGAGAGCTAGTCTTGAAGTCATAGATTGGAACCTGAACAGCCTTCCCTTCTTTTAAACCATGTATATTATTGCGAAGAGTGTCATAATCTGTCAACCGTGGGTCTGCTGATAATAATTCACAGGATTAGACTTCTGCCATGCTTCCCTCTTTCATGCTCAATAACCAAATGTAAAGATCCATAATTAATTGAAAACCATTATCAAGAAGAAGGAAAGAGCTAAAGAAATAGGAAGATGAAAATTTCACAAGAGTACACTATTAAAAACACCATGACTTCTTGGTAATCTTATAATCACTATCTAAGTAACAAAATACTCGGTATATCCTTTGATAGTGTCGTTGGCAAATGATAAGGTATTTAATCAAAATAATAAGACTGCTCAGTCACATTCTAACTTGACCAATGCTTATGATCTTTTGTCTGATCATGTAGCCAGAAAATTTATGACCCTTCCACAAAGTTTTACATTCAAGAATATTATCACCCTTATGCACAGTGACATTTCCCAATCCTGTTAGGAAGCAATTTACAGATACTTTAATTTCAAGTCTTCCATGAGCTCTCTCTCTTCCTTGTCCCGCCTGATGTTCTACTTAGAACACGACCTATGGTCCTATATTTCAGCAATCTCATGTTCGATTTAGATACATCCTTCCAGAGGCTTTTCATTTTTTTACAGTAATTCTTTTCTTGTATTTTCCATCTTGCTTTCTTTTATTATACTCGATGTTAATTCTTATCCTTCACTTTCTAGTAGAAGCAGAACCATAATATTTTGCAATCCTATCTAAACACGAATAACCCTCAAACCATACACCACTAAACATTTCTACAATACTTCAGTGCTTTTGCTAATTACAATCCAATTTCCGGTTTACTACCAAACCAGCCATACATGAAACAAACAATGATAAGCAATAACCTTACCAACTGAGGCCCAGATTTAGAAACCATATACACCAACCATTACAAAGATGATCAACTATTATCTCTTTACATCTCTTCTTTTGTTGCCATAATGTGAGGTTAGTAACAAGAAACAGTCATCAATTTGAAGAACCATAGAAAACTGTACATTATAACATTTATCATTATTATCAATCAATATGTTACAAATTGTTAGAAACTAAGGGCTAGAGAAAACATTTCATTATCTTTCTCAAATGAGATCCCCAAAATTTCAACCATTTTAGAAAAGCAGAAACAGTTCTTGCCTATAAGTATTTCTGAAAGCACAATTAAAGTAAATGCAATGAGCCTATCAGTATTTCACTGCAATGGAATATCACAAAAAGAATTTACAGGATTAAGATAACTTAAGAATAATCAAATTGTGCACTATACAAAATACATACCAAAAAGAGGAATCAAAGCAAAGATAACGAACACAATAAAAAAACACAAAAACTTCATTGGCCAAGTAAATAACTGATGCTAACAACAATCAAGCAAATCTAATTGAAATTAAAACTTTTACCATCAAAATTGCCATCGATAATCCGACTAACATCATTGTAATTGTCCATTGTAATGACAGCAATACTAGGCATAAAATTGATAACCTTCTCAGTGAAAACTGTTTTGCCAGCTCCAGATGGGCCTGCTACTCCTACCAATATAATTCCTTCATTCTTTTGAGCCAAGAATTGACAAGCGCGAATTACAATGAAAAAACCTTTCTCAAATGATAATGTGTCTTCAATTGATGCAATTTCATAGCGGTTACTATCCTTCTTTTTAACAAGCTGGATTTGATCTCTCAACAGACCAGAACGTCGCCTTGGCGAATCAACACCAGTAGAACTATCTTGAGCCATTTAAAACCTAACAAGATAATTACAAATTATTAACCAAAAAATTGACAAAACTCCCTTAAATATCAAATTTCACTGGAAAAAAAAATTACAACTACAAATTATTAATCACTTTAAATTTTTTTAGTCCAATGAAGTCGACAAGCCAGTAAAATAACTGATTTTTTTTAATATTTATATTTAGTTCACCAACCATATATCTTGATCGTGCTGCAAACTTGGGAAAAATAAAACTTCAAATCAATCAAATTTCTCAAGAAAAAAAAATCAGTCAATTTTCCTGGAACAATTAACGAAATTAAAATAATTTTCCCACTAAATTTCTATTGGATTCTTAAAATTTCCAATAACCATATAAAGACAATAACAGTAACTCTTAACTATAAATGAAACAGTAAACTCTACCAAAAATCGAATACGAGTAAAGCGTACCTTTAACTATTTTTTGCTTTTTCTTTTTTTAATTTTCGCTATTGTTTCTTGTTGAATTGAATAATAGAATAGAGTACTGTAACTGTGAAAGTTCCGGGAATTCGGAGAACCGAAAGGTTGAGGCCAGAGAGAGAAAGCGAGAGAGAGAGAGGGAGAAGCGTGGATGTATTTTATTGTTAAAACAATAATGGAACGGGGACCATCTTGACGACAACAACTGATTTTTTTTCTCGTGAAAGACCGACTTTGACTTGCCGGTGTCAAAGAAATAAAAAAAATAGGCTTGATAACGGAAAAAAATTAATATTTTTATTTTTAAAATTTTCACTAATTTCTATCATATGCTAATGAAATGGTTTAAGCTAAATAGATATAATTATCAAAAAAATAAATAAATAAATAGATATATATAAATATAATAAGTAAATACAAATATATGCTGGAATTTTATTAGATTTTATTTGAATTATTTTCAATGTTTTTCAATTTTTTTTTGATGGAATTTTAGAATTGACAATTCAATAACTTGTTTCAGTTAAACAGATTTTATTATATTAATATAATATTTTAATGAATAAAAAAAAACAAAAAGTATAAATAAAATTAAAAATAAACATTACTTAATAAATAACAAAGAAAGAAATATATAAAAAAAGAGTAAATAAATTATTTTATAATATCAAAATAATTGATTAATATTTTTATAATAAAAATATTAATAAAAGGACTAAACAGTTTAATATTTAAAAATAGAGGAATGCAAAATTAGATGTTGAAAATAAAGGGACTGATTAGTATAATATATAAAATTTCAGGAACTTTATAATTATTTAGCTATATATATACATTATTATGAAATATATGTTAAAAATATCATTAATAATAAATTGTTTAAGTGATATATAAATAATAAATATAAATCTATATCACATTTGATTTGAATTTTTTCTATTTTATTGATAGAATTTTAAACTTGTTTGAGTTAGTGTATTAAACCCATGTAATATTTATAATGTTATTTAACAAACTATATATTTTTTAAATTGTTTTAATAAATTATAATTTAGGAAAAGCCAGAAAATCAACTTTTTGCTGAAAACTATGGTTTTCTCAAGTTATATAGAGTTAAGAACAGTATAATGGAAACATTTTAAATTAAAAATCAAACATGTTACAATTCAATATCTAGAATTAAAGATATTTTAAATTAAATGTCAAATACATAGGAAGGTATAATAACATAATCTTTTAAAATTTAGAATTATTAACCCTTGATCTAAAAAAAGAATTATTAAACCTTAATTATTTGAAATTATTTGTTAATTTTTATTTTAAAATCACAATTCAACTAAAAATCATTTAAAATAAAAGGTAACTATTTTCAATTAAAAATTTTCTTTAAATATAATAAACTATTTGGTTTCAAATATTTTTGTAGTTTAAAATTATATTAATTATTGTATTACTTATCATTTAAAATTTATTATATATTCATAAACACCTTAATATATTTATAAAATAAAATTTAATACAATCCATAATTTTTGAAAATGTTAAATTTATATAAAATTATCTTATAAATTAAATTTATACATAAAAATATTTAATATTTAGATTAAAAAATAAATTTACATATTATTTCTTCTATCTTATTTTTATATATTTTTAAAAATTTTCTTAATTGTAATTAGATTTTCAGTAGTATTTTCTTTGCAAGAGACACACTAAGATAAAAAATTATATAATAGAACGGATATTTTAACTAGATATTTTTATTTAAAAAAATTAAATATTTTTATTAAAATAATAAATAAATTAAATTATTATATATTAAATATTTTAAAAAATATATTCTAAAAGTTATCTTATAAATTTTATAATTTTTATGATAAATATATATAATTATTTAATAAATTTATTATTATACTTAGGATCTGTAATTGGAAATGCATGGTGATACGTCAGCAGCCACTTTCCTTTCTCTCTCGGTGGAGTTTTGCGTAGGGAGACTTTTGCCTTACAAATTGAGAGAATCAGGGGCAACAGCAACAAAACGTCAAATTATTTGGTACCGTGAAGATTACTCTATCTTTTGATAAAGCTCTTTCATTTTCACCGAGCCTAACAGAACCCACTTACGCTCCCACTTGTTTTATTACTAGTGTCGTGTTCTGTTTTTGTTTCGCGATTTTGTCATTGGCTAACACTAAACTCTGTTTCTCTGTGTTTGAGAGAGGAATATTGGCGGCTGAAATGGGTGATATAGCGGTAACACCGGCTTTCTATGGTTACCGTATAACTGCTGAGTGGGAGCCTCATTCACAGACTTGGATCGGTTGGCCTGTAAGTCATATATGCTTCTTCTTTCTCTTGGTTCATGAATATGCAAATATGAAATCTAATTAAATTTGTTGATTTTCTTTCTATTGTGATTCTTTGTTTACAATTTGTCTTTTGGGGGAACAAATAGTGCGACTGCTCTTGCCTCATTAAGCTTAGATTGTTCTCTGATGGTTGGTTCTGCCAAATTCTAGTGCAACCCACAAGTTTGATTAATCAACTAATCACAAAATTGTTTCTACTTATGTGGGATTTTAATATTTTGATATGTGTTGCCTATTGAGAGAATAACTTTCTGAGAAATTTTTCTGATTGCTATACGGAGCAAACTTGCAAATCTTTGATTTCTTTTCCCCTGTTTTACTTCATTTAAGCTTGATTAATCATAAAAATTGTTTCTTTGACGTGGGATTTTAATATTTTGAGATTTGTGGTCTATTGGGAGAATATTTTTGATAGATTATGCTAATTGGCGTATGAAACAAAATTGCAAAATTGCAAACCGTTCCTTTCTTTTTCCCCTGTTCTACTTACTGTTTTCCCCACCAATTCCTTGTTTAAGTTGCAAAAATCTGATTGCACCAATCTATTTTGGGTTGTAGGAACGTCCAGATAACTGGCGAGAGAATGCAGTGCATGCACAGCGAGTTTCTGCTAAGGTGGCAACAGCAATTTCGAATTTTGAACCTGTGACTGTCTGTGCAAGTGCATCTCAGGTTGGTTGGCATTCTAAGACATGGAAACCTTTGGTCTTGCTTACAGGAATTTTATTTTATTTTTCTCAACTGAGTTAAGCTTTAAATTTATTGCATGTTTAGTGGGAAAAGGCGCAAAGTCTTTACCAAAACATATTAGAGTTGTTGAGATGAGCATGAATGATTCTTGGTTTCGTGATACTGGGCCAACTGTGAGTTTTCTCCTTTCTCTATCTGACCTTATTTTTTCATATTAATCCAATTATATTTTACTATGTCCTTTTTATTTTTTTATTTTTGAAATACTTATTTTGTCCCTACCTATAGTTTGTTGTGAATGCTTCTGAACAAAAGGTTGCAGGCATTGATTGGGCTTTTAATAGTTGGGGAGGTGAGATTTTTTACGTTCAAATCTTACCTGTTGCTTTTACAAATTACTCGATTGTTGGTTTTGTATACAACATATTACATTAGATCCATCTCAAATACGACCCATCATGATATTGTGGTTTTGATGCATTACGGTGTGATAGCCAAACACCCCTTTAATTTAACGTTTTGCTACGCACAAATGTTTTATAGTGGCACATAGTACAATATATGTGATACCTGCATTTTAAAAAAATACTTGTTATAACTTTAGTTCTTAAATTTTTTCTTCTCATATTGGTTTTACTAATGTTACTGGATCCTAATCTCATAGTAGTTTTGAGGAAATGAATCAAAAATCAAATATGTGGTTGTTAACCTATTCATGGGCAGTACTCAAAGTCCTTAACATATGTGAATACAGAAAAGTGGTGCATCAATTTTGTGTCTACCTAAGTTGCACAATGACCACCCTGGAGTTGAAAAAAGTGACATTGGTTGCAATTTTGTTTTTTAATTAGGTGATATTTCTAAGGAAATCTAATCTAGAAACTTGTAGGGGTTGATGATGGTTGTTACCAAGATTGGAGTCTCGACCTTCTTGTGGAAAGGAAGGTAGGTAGTCTGCAAAATAGATTATAATTTGCAAACTTTTATGTAACTTTACTTTTCAAGTACCTGGTATGTTGATGTTAAACAATTAATCTTAACTGCAAATGATTGTCAGATTCTCAGAATTGAAAAACTTCCACAGTTTCCTCATTCCATGATTCTTGAAGGCGGAAGCATCCATGTTGATGGAGAAGGTAGCTACCTGTGTGCTTTTTCTATCTTTAAGAAGTATCCATCACTTGACAATTAGTATTTTGAACGCACTTGTGTCTAAGTAAAATCTGCTTTCAGAAGAAATGAAATTACTTCTAATACTCAACTGAACAAATCCATGCACATATATCTAATGCATATTAATGCCTATGCAAATATATGATAGAGTTTCCATTGTTTTAATTAACCCAAAAACAAACATCAGCGAATTTGTTAATTACTTTAGTTTTCTGTTAATGCATTTGATTTTGCTTAGATTCATTCAGCATTTCTGCTTTACCTTTAGGGACTTGCCTTACCACCGAGGAGTGCCTTCTGAACAAAAACCGGAATCCACATCTAAGCAGAGAACAAATAGAAAATCAACTTAAGCAATATCTTGGAGTACAGAAGGTTATTTGGCTGCCCCGCGGATTATATGGTATGTATATGTTCGGTACTTGCCAGTTTAGGTCTTCTTTCGCATTAAGGCACTATTTCTTCTCAGCATTTCTGCAGTTTAGTTGTTAATTTGATATTAGTCTTTGTTCATAATTTTCATTTTATAATGGATTTCTTATCCTATAATACATTGGCATAGCTAAGTGCCTTGTTTTCCATTTCATAAGAAACCTCTCAAAAAACCCATCAATTTTTTCAACAGGAATGTTATAAATATAATATCAAGAAATGAACAACTTAAGTTACACTTTTTTATGTTCTCCTGCTCTACAGTTTATTCTGATTCTGTTATAAGCACTGTTGTCTTTAATATGATAATATAAGCATGTACTGGCTAACTGCACATTGTCTATATTTCTAAAATCACAAAACATGGTGTTATTACCATGACGTTTAACAGGTGATGATGACACTAATGGTCATATTGACAACATAGAACTTTTTTCCAATGTTCAAAAGCCTGCTTCTAAGTGCCTGTGGAGTGTAGATTTGTTTTTCACAGAAATTTAGCTAAAATAATACTATTGAAACGCTGATACTGATGCATGGCTGACGCAGGTGGTGATAATTGAAAATGCAAGGGAGATCGTTTTAGGAGGAATAATTATATGCTACAACCGTTGTAGCAATAAATGCCTACAACGGACTAATGGGATTCTTACACGTAGATTAAATGCCTACAATGGACCAATGAAATGAATCATTTAATCTACGTGTAAGAATTCCATTGGTCCGTTGTAGGCATTTATTGCTACAACGGTTGTAGCATATAATTATTCTTTTAGGAGGCGGAAATATTCACTGTATCACTCAACAACAACCGGCAGTTCCAAAGCTATGAAATGTCTAACGTGTTTGATTTATATTTTTGTAACAGGAAAAACACTAAAAACCAAATCTATATTTGGAAAATAATGCTAATTTGACCACCTCATAAATCACATCATTTTTTCAAGGTACAAAAATTTGAATATTAAATACTAAAAATTAAATATATGCTTACAAAAATATGAATAATATTATGCTTATAACAGCAATTTTAAAATAATCCTTATTGTTTATTAAAATGTTTTTAAAAAATTTAAGTTTTTAAAAAAAGGGCACAAGGTGTGACTTAAAATTAATTAATACAAGCTTAATTTACATTATGTTTTAATTAATCTTAAAATATAAAAAAAATGCTCTCTATCGTTCCACTTCTTTTAGGTCTAGCGTTAAATTCTCGCAATAACAAGAATGCTTGGTTGAAGAATTACCCACTTCTTAATTTTTGACCCTTAATTTCTATGAATATCTTCTTCTTTTTTTTTGAAAGAAGATAGTACTATATTATAAATCCTTAATTAAAACAAAAGCAATAAAGGAGGAGGGAACAAACTCTCACTCTCTCGAATTTAGCGGCCAAATCAAAATTTAGATTAAAAAAAAAAAGATAAAATTTTCATACAAAAAAAATTATAGAATAATTTATATTTTATTTTATTTTTATATTAAAAAATTAATATAATAATTAATATTAACAGTAATATTTAATTTTATTTTTATATTAAATATTTAAATTTTTATCATTTTTATTTTAATATTTAAATATTACTTTAAAAAATTACACAATATATATTATTTTTTAAATAATATATATATATATTTTTTGAGATATTATAAAAAAAGTGTTTCAATTAATTTTTTTAATAAATTTATATGATAGACTATTTTTTACAAAATAATTAATCTAATGACAAAACTCTGAATCCAATTTATAATCAAATTATAAAATAATTAATCTAATCATAAAATCTAAAATTCTCAGCTTATATCATAATTAGATTCTAAGATAATTAACATAATCATCAAAATTTTTATAATATCCCCTGACAATTCTCTTTAAAACTATCAAAGAATGTTACTCAATATATTTTTATTGGCAAAATTTTCTTTCAAAGTATTACTAACAAAAATCTTCAAATAATAATATAATTTATATAATATAACACTTATAAATCTAACATTTAAATCAATCTCCGATATCTCCAATAAATTAAATACTAATTATAAATCAGATAACCATTATAAGTTTGTCAATCCAAAATAAATATATCAATATTATTTGATTTGATAATCATTCACACTAATCTTAAACTTCATTCTCTAAATACACATATATTCCTTTCATGTTTATAAATTTATACAATCTCTCAAATAGCCAAATTAAATTGTATAAATACATTTCATAACTTATGAATGCAATATACAAAAGATCTCTATATATACTGTAAATAATTTCTGAAATTCTTAATTTCACTTCTTAATTTTCTCAGATGACATGATATCTGCGTGTCAGAAAATAATTTTAATACTCTAAGCTACGTGTAGTGGTGCTTATATAAACATATTTTGTCACTTAATATTAAAGAAAAACACTTATGAAAACATAGTAATAATACTTAGTTTTAATAAACATTTCAATATATTAAATATTTTTAATAACAAACCAACATAATATTTTATTTACACAAAATAATAACTTTAACTTTATAAAAGACATCATGTTATATTGTACTTTCGGTATTACAACTTTTTTCTTTTTGAATCATTTTATTTAAGACTTACTTTCTCATTTATTAACATTTCTCATATTACACTTATTTATTTTTCAGTAAAGTTTCACATATAGGATAATTTCATTCAATCTATAATTTTGGCACTTAGATTTAGTACTATACTCTGGAGCACTTTGTATCTTATATTATTATATATACTTTCAATCATTATAATACTTAGAAAGTTATTGATCAATTCAATAACTTGAGCATAATATTTTTATTCCGTACATTAGAACTTTCACTTGTAAACATTAATATATATTACCAATCACTTACACATTGTAACACAGTAAATCAATTTTAAGTAATTGACTTATATAATTATTTTGCATTTCTGTTATTATTCATAACATCATATTCACATATATTTTTAATTTAGATAACTTCATTAAATATACCTATAACACTGAACTCAGATTATAGATTCGGATAACGAGTTAGTGTAACAATTTTAATGTCAAATCTCAATAATATATAATGGTAATTATACCCATTGTCACTGATGATACAATATGTCCACTAGTGGCACGAGGTGCCTACTATTACTATGGTTATTCTTCCTATGGTTAGCCATTCAATCCAAAGCTAGATCTAAAATCAGTATGATTTAGACAATTTATTAGTTTTGATTAACACTGAATTATGTATATCACTTCAATAGAATATTTTTTTAATTAATACTTGGTATTACATATATTTATCATATATTCAAAATTTATTGCACTACTTGTTAGATTTTATTTTAAAAATCTTTTACACTTTGAGGCCTTATAATCATTTAGGTCGAAATCATGGAGAAAAAACAAGAAAAAGAGCTATTTTGAGCAAATTTCTTCAAGTGACACGCCTAATAACATGAACATGTCATTTATCCATTTTACAGAAGCTTTGACACACCCAAAGATATGGGTGTGTCACTGGGCATGTCATTTAACTTGCATTACAGTAGCTATAACACGCCCAACGACACAGGCGTGTCACTGGCCGTATTATTTATCTTTCATCATAGTAGCTATGACACACCCAATGATACAGGCGTGTTACTTGTCGTGTCTCCAATATTAAAATATAGCATCGTTGACACGCTCAGTGACATGGCCGTGTCACTGGCTGTGTCAGGCAAAATTATATATTTCGTACACTCAACCACTTAAACACAACACACTCATGATCTATGATAAAAATGAATCAAAAACTAGTTTATTTGACATAGAAAGAGTCTATATCAAATACTTTACTCAAACATCAATTAATTAATCTTTAACCATCACTCATAGCTAAAAATAACATCAAACCACTCAACTCATATAATGATTAAATTAAGAATCATACTCATCACTACAAGTTTCTTTAACCCATTTTTCACTCATCAATCTATTTAACTAATACTTTTCAGAAATAATTCATTATAGATGACTCAATCAACTAATTTAAATATTAAAATTCATAAAAATTCAAATATTTGTAAATTAAAATATAAAAGTACATACATCTTTCAAAATCTCTCTTATTCTTTCTTTTTTCTCTTTTTATTTGATCACTTGTTGATAATCCCACATACTCTAACTAATTCTCTTAAAAAAAATTGTTGAAAAAGATAGATTTCCCTTGATTTTTTTATGAAAGGAAGAAGAAAATAGAGAAGATGGTGATGGTAGTGGTAAATGGCATGGATGATGGGAGAAGAAGGAAGGAAATTCTACACACACACACATATATATAATAAGTTTAATCTAATGTGGTCAATCTCATCTTAGTTATGGTGCAGTCTCACTCTTAACGTTTGATTACAATTTAATTTTTAATCTAGTAAAACCGTAAAAATAATTTTTTCAGTAAATTTTTGAGATATACTATTCATTATTTTCTCCTTATAGCATTTATCTACGTTACTTTTATCATTATACATTATTAATTATCAATATTAGTTAAAAAGTTCTCTGTTTAAAATCTTGACCATTATAATTTTAAATCTCAATTTATAATTAAATTTTAAAATAATTAACATAATTATTAAAACAATAAAAATAATAATAAAATTTTGTGATTTATGAACAAATTGGATTAAAATTAGTGCTATATTATTTTGGCAATTTGATTAAGATTTTATTTAGCTGAATTTATAGATACTATATGGCATAATATTATAAATGTTATTTATTATATTTGGTGATGATATGATATTTTTTTATTTGATTTAATGATATTTTGTAACATTTTAATTGATCATGAAAATGAAAAATAAATTATTATGATATATTTAGTATTTAAAAAATATGATAAAATTTTTAGATTATAAAAACTACTAAATTCACAGTTTGAAAAAATCAATAAGATTCATAATTTTCATATGATAATCTCAATATTATATATATATATATATACACACAGACAGACAGACATATTGGTGGAACCGACTGAATTGGTCAGTTTCAACTTATATATTTTTTAGTAAAATCGACCGAACTTGACACAAAATCGACCAAACTAACTGAACCGACCTATAATAATCAATTTTTAAAAATTATTTTTTCAATCACTATTAAGTGGTAGGGTTGATCTAGTCTTAAAATCTAGTCAACCCGACGATGCTTATACTTAGATACAAGTCTCATTACCTTGAAGCACAATAATCACAGTTAAAAGATTAAACGCTAATGTAATAAAAAATTTTAGGCTGTATTTAACCGAAAATCAAATTTTATTTATTCAAGAAAATTACCAAACACATTTTAGTTTTTTTAAAAAAGGTTAAAACCAAAAAATAAAAACCACATGCCTAACACAACCTTAGTTTTTCATATTTTAGTTATTATTTTAAATAATTTTAAACTGTTAATTACTAATTAGATGTTAAAATATTATGTTGACATTTATCAAACGCTTAACCTAGAAGTTGGATGTTATTACTTCACTGCCACTACTTTTTTTACCTTATTAACTAATATAAGATTATTAAGGATTAGGCAATATTCGAAAATTGAATCCCGAAGTTGGCATCCTCAAATATTTAGGGTGGTCCAATGTATAAGTACATAGATTTAAATATCCCTAAATTTTTTGCTCAAAAAAAATATATATATATCCGTAAATTTTAGAATATATATCTTTGAATGTGAGATCTTTCAATTCATTGCATGAAATGATAATCATTAAAATCAGTAATATTTTTACGAAATTATTAATTATAATAATTATTTCTTTTACTTTTATCAAGACAGTTTTTTACCTTAAAATAATTGAAAAAAATTATATTTTTAAAAAATATTTTAAAAAAAATCAATTTTTTAAAATCCGTTTTTTAACTTTTAATTTAAAAAATACATATATCTAATATATTAGAAAAATCACCAAAAATGACCATCATAAAAAAAAATTAATATATTTTTGACCATCTTAATCTTATATGACCATAAAATAATAAAAATACTCTCTGCTAATAAAAAATAAAAACTCACAGCTTTCTCTTTTTTCACCTTCAGCATACACTTTTTTTCTCCTTCAGCTCATCTCTTTCTTTTTTTCTCATTTTTTATATTCTTCTCTATGAATTTATGATTTGAAACTCGACAAAATTTAGTTTTTTCATCAAAATTTTATTTTATCTATCAGATCCTTCATTAGCACAAGTTAGTTTTTAAATTTAATATATTTTCTCAACATTTAGTAGTAAAAATCGCCTATATCGATTTTATTGAACTATATGCTTTATGTATAAAGAGAAAGTTACTCATATTTTTTTTTATTTTATTTTTCCCATTCGATAGTTATACAGGTAGGTCAAAAAATTTTAAAATAAGATACTATTGAATGATTGAATGAAAATAATTTGATATTTTTATATTTTTATTTCTATTTTATTTTTCTCATTCGATTTAATGTTAAGTTTAGGATTTAGAAATGTTCACTGCATTGATGTGCAGTCAGTGACAGTTAGTGCTTAATGCATTTCTAAAAATACGGATAGAAAATACAAAAATATATGCAGTAAATAATTTTTGCTAACTTTGACTAACTGTCACTAACTGTAATTCAACTATCACGAAATGTATTTAAATACACTCCTCAATTCACTCTTTTGTAATACATACAGTAGGAATTAAATTTGAACTGTGCTTGTATAATATATGCTGCAGGATTTGAACCTAAGATGTGGTTTACTGAGTTTGTATGAAGGAGAAATTTTTTTAATTAAACAGTCACTAACTGTCACTAACTAACACTAACTATACTCTAACTGCCACGAACTACACTTGAATATACTCCCCAATCCATCCTTATATAATATATACTGTAGGATTTAAATCTGAGAAATGGTTGACTAAGTTTGTGTGAAGAAGAAAAATCTTTAATTAAGCAGTCACTAACTATAACTAACTATCACTAACTATACTCTAACTGTCATGAACTGCACTTGAATATACTCCCCAATTTACCATTATATAATATATGGTGCAGGATTTAAATTTGAGAAGTAGTTGACTAAGTTTTTCTGAAGAAGAAATTTTTTTAATTAAGCAGTTACTAATTGTTACTAATTGTGACTAACTGTCACTAACTACCACGAACTACATTTGAACACACTCTTCAATTCACCCTTGTATAATATATGCTATAGAATTTAAATTTGAGAAGTGGTTAACTGAGTTTATCTAAAAGGAAAAAATCTTTAATTAAGCAGTCATTAACTATCACTAACTGTCATCTAACTGCCACTAAATACTTTGTAAACATTCCCTAATTCTCTCTTAGATGTTGTATGTTTGTGGATGTTAATTTGAGAATCAGTTAACTGAGTTGGTGTGCATATAGAAAATTCTTAAATAAGTAGTGACTAACTATCATTAACTATCACTAAGTGTGCCCTAACTGACACAAACTGTTGTGTTCGACACTCCATATTTATTCCTTCGCTATTATATGTATCCCATTATAAACTTGAGAAGCATTTGACTGACTTTGTATGCCGGATGAAAATGCTTAATTAAATAGTCACTAACTGTCACTATTGATCACTAACAGTCACTAACTCTTATCCAACTGCCACTAACTACTTTTGTAAACTCACCCTAGTCCTCTCTTAGATGGTGTATATTTGTAAATGCGAATTTGAGAATCTGTTGACTGAGTTGGTGTACTAGTGGTATTATACTGATATGTTACTTTTAGTTTATTTAAATATCCACAAAGAGCTTAATTTAATTTTTAACATAAAGGATTGTGGTATATTTGTGGCCAAATTTATTAAATTATGTATGTCCTCAGCCTTTGATATATAGGATTGTAAGCAAGAGCACATAGTGCAACTTAGATATACCACAACTTGCTATTTATGGGTTCATAAAGAAAACAAGAAAGATGGTGTTTATCATTTAGATGATGAAAAGTGATTTGTACAATGTATACATATATATATATATATATTTTAATCTTGCTATTTTACTATTATTGAAGTTGACAATTTGTATTCTTATGTATTTAATTTATGTTCTGTTTTCATCTGATTACATGTTATTAAGTAATTTGTAAATCAATAAACATTAATTGTCACTAGCTATCACTAATAGCTACTAACTATCACTAACTTCACCAAAATGCAACTAACATTCATCAAATCATTCTAAACTCAATATCTATCAGCAGATTATAAGCAAATTCAAAATGAAATATGAAATTTTAGAATAACACAATAAACACTAATTGTCATTAATTGAATCCAAATGCAATTAACAGGGCATAAATCAATATTAACTCAATATTTATTGTCAAATCATTACAAAGCTTACTTAAAAAATTGCATTTTTGAAGGATGCATTAAACACTAATTGTCATTAACATTATTAAAAAAAGAGGAACACATTTATTTATGAGCACTTGCATAATGGAATGCAGCGTTGATAGATGTTGAATTATGACATGTTAGTCTGTTATGGCCTTGCTCACGACAATGGTTGCATCTAGGATGGGGATAACTACATTGAACTTGGGCATCTCAAAGCGATAATTAAGCAAATATCCTGCAATTACATGTAAGAAACAAAATAATTAATCATAACATAATACTTCATGGATTTTGTATCTGCACACAAATAATTAAAATTTTTTTATTTGCAAAATAAAGTCATGTAAACATAATTTAGGAGTGTTTACAAAGGTAGTTAAAGGTAGTTATGATATAAGAAGTGATAGTTATTGACTGTTAGTAACAGTTAATAATTATTTAATTTAGCATTTTTCTATTGTATACAAACTCAATATAACCTTCTTAACTTCAAATTTTACCAGCTATTATCTAAGGGTAAATTGGAGAGCATTTTCAAATGTAGTTCGTTGTAGTTAGACTATAATTAGTGACAGTTATTGATAGTTAGTGACTGTTTAATTAAAAATTTTCTTATTCAAATGAACTAAATCAACAACTTCTCAAATTCAAATTCTGCAGTATATATTATACAAAAGTATATTGGGGAGGGTATTCAAGTGTAATTCGTAGTAGTTAGGGTACAGTTGATGGCAGTTAGTCAAAGTTAGTGACTATTTAATTAAAGATTTTTCTCATTCAGACAAACTCAGTAAACCACTTCTTAAATTCAAATCCTGCAGCATATATTATACAATGGTGAAATGGGGAGTGTATTCAAGTATAGTTTGTGATAATTAGTGACTGCTTAATTAAAAAAAATTTCCTCCATATATATTCGGTCAAGCACACCTCAAATTTAAATTATACTGCATATATTATAAAAGGGTGAATTGGGTAGTGTATTCAAATGCAGTTCGAGTACAGTTAAGTGATAGTTAGTCAAAGTTCGCAAGCATACGAGGTAGTTGTAGCAAGAGTGATCGCCCCAAGGTCGTCTCACAAGGAAGGTGTAGTTCGTAATAGCTTAATTGACAAGTAATTTAAAAGCAAGTTCGTTGTTTGGAATGGTGTAGGAGTAATTTAAACCTAAGAGTAACGTGCATAGGGTTGATGTGTGTGATGGTTGTACAAGATCAAATCAATTCTTGGGAAAGTGCCTAGGGTTATAGGTCTATTCAATCAAAGCTCAATTCTCAATTATCCATTAACTTAACCTTGTAATTAATTTGTTTCTTAAGTTTAATTAGTCAATTACCAATTCATTAGTTTTCACATTCATGAATCAACAATAACCAATTGTTTTACATTCGTAAATTAATAAACCCTAGAACTTATATTTCTAATTCATTCTTAGGGTAGTCGATTGCATAATTTCGATATCAAATTTCACCTCTCAGTCCTTCATTTAATATCTAGAGATTATTAGGTAGCTAATCTATCAACCTAACATTCAATCCAATACAATCAACCAATCAACAAGGTACATCAATGGAAATATTAAATCAAGACATTCAATCAAATATACTACAAATCCTAGGCATGAGTATATAGCTCAACATCATCAATTTAAAATATTCATTCAACTCAATATAAATCAAATACAAATTGTTCATTGCAATATCAATTCTCTCAATACAACAAAAACAATATTGAAATGAATTAAAAGAGAGAATTGAAAAACCCCTTGTAGATGCCAAGAGTAGGATTACTAGTTTTCCTCCTAGCTCCACTTTGATGTATGATGAAGAACTCAAGTCCTCTTCAATGGTGATTCTCCTTTGCAATATGGAATGGAGCTTTCTCAAGTCACCAATCCTTTAATTGATTATGCCTTTGAGAGATGGAATGGAGCTTTCTCAAGTCACCAATCTTTCAATGAAGCTTCTTCAACCTTTAAGAGCTTGTTAACCCACTTTATCCCAAAGAATCTCAAAGATCTTATCAATGGAAGATGGAGAAGATGGAGAGGATGGAAATGAAGGATGAAGATAAAGGGACAATGAGAGTGTCACTCTCTCCTTTTTCCAGTCGTGTATCCCCCCTCCTTCTCTTTGTTTTTTCTTTTTCGCAAACCTTAGCCGTCTCCCATTCTCTCCTCCTCTTTTTTCTTTTCGTGCGAAAGAACTTAAATAAATTAAGGGTGACACGGCCAAGTTGGATTTGGCTTGGTCGTGTCTCTCATTTTTCTTTGGGACACGGCCAAGCTTGGTGGTCGTACCCATCACTGCTTCTCTCTTTCTTTCTTTTCTTTCTTTTCTTTGGTCTGTTGAGTGACACGGCCAAGCTTGTGGCCATGTCATGTGACACGGCCAGTGGCTTGGCCGTGTCATGTGGGTGTGTTCTCTTCTATTTCTTCAAGTTGCTTCATTCCCTTTGGTGTGACACGGCCGAGCTAGTGGCCGTGTCACTTTGCTTTGTGCTTAGGGTGAGACACGGCCAGTGGCTTGGCCGTGTCAAGCTCTGCCTTCATTTCCTTTGAGGTGACACGCCCAAGCTTGATTTGGCTTGACTATGTCTTGCTTGATCCATGCTCTTTCTTCATTATTTTGATCGTCCAAGGGAGTTTTTGCACTTAAACCTAAAACAAACACTTCAAACAAACTTTAAACAGAAATCAATCAAAATATTAACTAAAAAATACATAAAATCACACTAAAAATAAATATAAAAATGATCTAAACATTAGTGAAATTTATTTACTGCATATATTTTTGTATTTGTAGTCCACATTTTGAAAAATGCATTTAACACTAACTATAACTTACTCTTATTAACTGCACATCAATGCAGTGAATATTTCTAAATCCTAAATTCAACGTTAAATTGAATGAGAAAAATAAAATAAAAATATCAACTTGTTTTCTTTTAATCATTCAACAATATTTTATCTTAAAAATTTTCAAGCTAATAGATATAACTATTGAATGAGAAAAATAAAATAAAAAAGAATTTGAGTAAACTTTTTCTTCATATATGAGGCATATAGTTTAATAAAATTACTATCGGTGATTCTTACTGTTAAATATTGAGTAAATAAATTAAATCTAAAAACTAATTTGTACCGATGAAGAATCTGATGAATAAAATAAAATTTTGATGAAGAAACTAAATTTTATCGAGCTTCAAATTGCAAAATCATAAAGAATAATATAGAAAATTAGAAGAAAATAGAGAGAGCACGAGTCGAGAGAGGAGAAGAGCTCAAAACTGAGAGTGGAAAAAGAGAGAGCTGTGAGTTTTTATTTTTTATCGGCTGAGGGCATTTTATTCATTTTAGAGTCATATAAGATTAACAGGGTCCAAAATATGTTAATGCTTTTTAATGAGAGTTATTTTAGGTGATTTTCCAATATATTAAAACTATGCTCCACTTTCATATTTAAAATACATTTGATATATTAAAAATATATCAAAATGGAGTTGTCGCTAGAGCTAGGGTCCTGATTTTTTTATGACAACTTATCTCTCTAGTCTTAGGTTGCTGCTAATATGAAGTCATTGGTGAAGCTTTTTTTTTTGCCAATAAATCATTGGTGGAGCTTGCTAGGGATGTTAAATGGAATATTTTGTTTGGGTTTGGCATCTGGTTGCTTTGGAGAAATAGAAATAATGTTGTGTTTAAAGATAATCATTAGGGTGTTATCCATATTGTTCATGAGGCTCTTACGCTTTCAAAATCAGCCCAGGAATTGATGCTCAGGCAATCTTTAAATAGAGTTAGGGTCGCATCTTTCTTGGTAGCCTAGAATCAACCACCATCGGGGTATATTAAATTGAATACTAATGTGTCACTGCAGGGAGGACTGGGAGGAGCTTTCACTGGTGGTCTTCTTAAAGATGAAAGTGGAAATTGGATGAAGGGCTTTGTTTCTAATAACGGCAAATGTGTAACCCTACAAATAGAAATCTGGGAAATCCTAAATGGTGTGCAAATAGCTTTGGACTTGGATATCTCTAATCTCTATATTGAGTATGATAATCAAGTTGCAGTTGGGATGATTGATGGGAATCTAAATATAGATCTGAGTTGCTTAGTCTTGAAAAACCTCCTATGGTCATTCTCACACACAGAAGTTACTCATGTATTTAGAGAAACCAATTTTTAGAGATGAGCCAAAAATTTAAAACCCGACCGATCCGATCGTCATTCTATTAATTCGACCGATCATGTCGGTTTTAATCGACCGAGTTGATAAATTTTGACTTATATATTTACTAGTAAAATTAATCGAATTTGATTAAGTGGTCGAATTTTAAAAATAATTTTTTAATCACTATTAAATAGTTGGGCTAGTCTAGTCCTAAAAACTAACTAACCAGACAGATGCTCATATTTACTAATTTCTCCGCTGACACACTCTCTCTCACATTTTTCTTATCAATTCAGGCCAGGAGTACATTATCTTTTGTCCTCACCTACAGAGCTTGATCTTTGGTTGTTGCATGATTTAGCAGGTGTTTCACAATTGCGTTAGTTTTGCTTTTGTTTTCTTTTTTTTTTTATTATTATTATTGTATAAAAGAAAAAAATACATCAGAATAGTATTATATTTTAAAAAATAAAATGACATGTAATGTAATTTAAAAAAAAATCCAAATCAAAATTTTAGGAAAAAATAGTCATATTTTTCAAAATTTCAAGGTCTTTTTGTCATTTATAAAAATATAAAATAAATTTAGAGAACTTATTTTATTTGAATTTGGTATATAATAAATTTATAATAATTTAATAATAAAATTTTAATATATTATATAGAACAGATAAATTTAAAATTAATGAAAAATTTTAATAATTTTTTAAAATTTATATATTTGCTATATTGTAAGTTGTTTTCTAACAAGTCTGTAAAAACTTTGAAATTTTAACAATGGCCCACTGCTTAAAACTACAGATTCGGCTTTAATGTTCTAAAATTCTATGCCAACTTTGACCGTCAAATGATCAATTACAGAAAGAATTATATGCTAACCTGTTATAGTATTCAATGTCTATAACAGATTAATAAAATTTTTATATGTAGATTAAATAAAATATTTTATTTAATTTACGTGTCATATTTAATTTATTTGTAAGAATTTTATTAATATATTATAGACATTTAATATTACAGCAGTTGTAGTATATAATTTTTCTAAATACATATTGGTTGGGTTGGGACACAATACGCAATCAATAATAATAATGTTACGGTCTGATTGAGTATTAAAAGCGTAATCAATTATTCTTCTAATTATTTTTTAAAAAATTTATAATTAAAAGTTAAACATTTAAATAAAATAAAAATTTATAATTCTTAAATTTTAAGATTAAATTTTATAAAAAATTATAAAAATACTCTCTATCTAATCTTTTAGGGATTTATTTATTGAAAAAAAATTAATTCTAAACTTATTCAAAATAAATAAAGAGATAAATTAATCGTTAAATTATATTTTGATGTGCTATTTAACATCACTTAATTAGAGAATATATTTTATTTAAAATCTATAAAATATTAGACTTTAAATAAAATAAAATATCTATAATATTTAATATTTTTTCAACACGGATACACTCATGATATTATATGTTTAATATGTGTTAAATATGGCTTTGTATATATTTTATTTTTATGCTATTTTTTTATTTTTTGAATATAAAAATGACGCTTATAAGGTAAGTACGGAATACGATATAAATATATTTTAAAATATTTTAAGATATTTTAAAACATATTTTATCATAAATTTTATTTACATGATATATTGATAAATTACTAATTAAATAATTATAGTTAATTCTTATTGTAAAACTTCTCTTTTATTATAAAAAATTTATTTATTTTTTGCTTGTATAATTATATTGGTATATAAATAAACTAACATATATTTATCTCTAGTTATATTTTTTTTATCTGTAAAAAACTTGCATTAAAACAAAAGAAAATACAACTTAAAAAAAGGATTTTTAACACAGAAAAATTAGATGCAAGAATCTTTCTATAAAAAAAATTTAACACATCTGGATTTGAAAACTGTAAAACAGATCAATAAAAAAATTAAAGGAGCATAAAAGATGCCATAGATTCCATACTGGGCGGTAAATTAGAAAAAGCATACTCAAAATCACAGTTGGAGAAGGTGCCGAAAGTTGAAAAGGAATGATTTGAGCGCCAACAATTTAAAGCCAAATGATCTTCACAATTCTCAAATTGTTGAGAGTAGCAAATTCATCTTGGGTATAACTATAAATTGCCAAAAGCCGTGAAGAACAACCCAATCCAAGGAGATTCTCTGGGAGCTATTTGCTAATTTTCTTTTCAAATTATGGACAAAATTAAAACCTATACCATATAAGTAGAGGTCAAAAAAGACCTTATAAAGACTATATCTAAGGATAAAACAAATCAAACCATAAACAAATTAAAATAAATAAAAAAAAGAAAGAAAAAGTGAAAGATATAGGACTATTGACAGTCAGAATGCTGACTACAACTCCAGATTTTAAACTGAAAAAAAAAACAAAGAGAAAAGAGCTCTATTAGACAGAGAAGGGAGAAAACTTTAAAGAATTGTTATTTCATGTTCTTTTTAAAAAATTATCTCATCGATTTATCTATATAGTATTATATCTATATTTTATATTGGTATCGGTTCATAGATTAAAATTCATTCCATATCCAGTGGTGTCCAGAAATCCGGAATTAATGAGAATAAATATTGACAAACTCATTTACATTTTATACATTGGCAGATTTAAAGGAGCATAGAGGGTCAATTGCGCTCCCTCCACCAAGCTTGTATGTGTATACATACATATATATATATATATATATAATAAATATATTATATAATATATTAAATTGATAAATATACTATATATATATTTATTATCTTTAATTATTTTTAATTTATATATTACAATTGGTATTAATAATTATTTTATAATTATAAATTGAATTTAAAAATTCTAGTTACTTTGAAAAAATATTTTATCATATAAATTTATTTAAAAAAATTAGTTTAAACACTTTTATAAAAGAAAAAAAAGTTTAAATACATTCTTTAAAATATTTTAAAATATATATAAATAATATTTAAAAAATAATATTTATTGTTTAATTTTTTAAAATAATATTTAAATATTAAAATAAAATAATAAAATTTTTAATATTTAAATATTTAGTATGAAAATTAAATTAAATATAAATATAAACATTAATTATTTATATTAATATTTTAATATAAAAATAAAATTAAATATAAATTCACTTGTAATTTTTTTAAAATTTTATTCCCTTTTATATTAATATTATTTCTGCCATTGATTTTATTTTAATACATATTATATTTTTAAAATTATTATATATATTTATATTATAATTACATAATTTAAATAAAATATGTATAACCACACTTTTAATTATGTAAATATATTATATAATTTTTCACACAAATATAAATTTTATATAAGTTTACATTCAAAAAAAGATCAATAAACATTTGCGACTGCAAAATAAATAAAACGGATGAGCATATCAAAACTCGATCCATCACTCGATGCATGGCCATTTGTTTGAGAGAGAGAAAAATAAAAAATTATAAGAAAAATAAATAAATAAATAAATAAAGAATTTGCAGTGGAAGGCCATAACTGAAATTTGACATTACTTCTTAATTTCTTTTCCATTCACAGAGACTGAGAGAGAGAGAGAGGGAGAGCTCTGAGATCCAAACACAGAAATGCGAACTTGAAGATCTAGAGAGAGACAGAAAGCTGAATTTTTATTCTTTTAGAAAGAGAAAGAGAGAAAGATGGGGTGCACCTTTTCGGGGCTGAATGCTCTGTACGACGCCGTTAATGGAGGGGGAGATGTTTGGATCAACGAGAACAGGTTCAGGATTGTTAGACAGCTCGGCGAAGGTGGTTTCGCTTACGTTTACTTGGTTAAAGAATTGGTCACTGACTCTGCTGCTTCCACCGGCAGTGGCGGTGGTGGCCTTGCCAAGAAAGTCAAGGACATTTCTCATCTCTCTGGTAATTACCTTAACTTATTAGTTTACTTATTGTTGTAATAGGTTAATTGATCTTTCTGATCTGCGAACTTTGCTTCAAATTGTGTGAATTTCATATGGATTTTATGTGTTATGAGTATTTGATAGTTTGAATCTTGATCTAATTGAACTCTTATTGTCTCTGACTGAATTATTATGCAGATGATGGAACTTATGCAATGAAGAAAGTTCTTATACAGAACAATGAGCAGTTGGAATTGGTTCGGGAAGAAATTCGCGTCTCATCTCTGTTTAGCCACCCTAACCTGCTTCCTCTTCTTGATCATGCTATCATTGCAGTTAAGGTAACTAATCACTTCCACCTGTTCATCTTAACTTGAAAGTTGAAACCTTTGGTGTGTTTGATATTTTTGATATTTTCTAATTTGATAAATTTGGTAATCAACATGTTCACGGTGGCGTAGAATTGGTTAAAAATGTTCATTATAAAACTTCTTCTAGTAGACTATTTCTGTTTTTGAATATTGGAAATTTTTTAAAGAGAATGGATTTTGGTATGGTTTGAATCCCCTAAACTCCTGTACTGCGAGGCAGGAATGAGCTACTAAATTAATGGCCCAGTTTAACCATAACATGGATTTATCTGATCAATTCTTGTGATTGTCATATTTCCTAGAATACGAAAATCTACTAATGTCTGAATTGAAAGCATTTTTTGAATCAAACATTAAAGTCTTTTTTGGCAGCAAGTTGAAAGTATAAAGGGCACCCTGAAGTTAGAAAAAAAAAAGCATCTGCTTGTTGCTCTAAATCATCAAAAAGGCCTAGGTAAATAAATCCATAAATCAAGAAGGACAAAAGGTGAAAGTGTTTCTTTAGACGAAGAGGGAAAATCATGTGAAAGAGAACTTCTTATTATAATGTGGCTTATATTGCATAATTTTTTAAACTAAATTGCACATTGTTCTTTCAATCAGAGGTTCTCAAATTGTTATGAAGGGTTACTCTGGTAGCTAATTGATTTGATCACTTCTAGGTTTGGTTAGAAGTAACTGAAAATATCATTTGCTACTGGGATCAAATTGACTAATTACTCAACCAAAAATTCTTATATCTTTAAATTACTGATTTTGAGTGGCGCTGGTGGTGTTGCCCAGTTTGCACTACTTCTGTGCGCTGTAGGATTCTTATGTGTGTCACATATTGGAAAGTTTGCCTGGATGGCATTGTGCAGAATGTTTCCACCATCATTGTTTCCACGATCATCTTTCCATGTTATATTTGGTAAGTAATGATTATTAGAAAGAAACAACAAGAGAAAAAGGATGGCACTGCCACCTAACCACTTGAAAATCATAGCACTTGATAAAAAACTAGAGAGCAATGGGCTAAGAAAACAGCTCATCAAATCCCTACCTTAGTACCTTTATTTCATTGATCATGTGTTGTCCTCCTTAGTTTGACAATGTTTGTTGCTAGGGTTACAGATGCCAGAGTTATTGTCAGGTAGAACATAAATCCAGTGATATGTGTAATAATGAACCTGTTCCTATGATTCTTTTCTTCCATATTGGGTTTCTTTGGACTTTGTTGTTTTTTGCATGCATTTCTCCTGTGGGATTGCTTAATCCAGTAATGGGTGCTCAAAAATGGCCGTGCAGTTGTCAATGTAGAATCTCCAATGTCCCTCATATATAATAAAACCATGGTGTAAACTGAACCAAAGAATTCTGTGCTCATTCCTAGCCATAATTTCCTGTGAGACGACCATACACATTGTAAAATGCACTACTCAACAAATGGAACTTGCAACTAATACATTTTCCTGGAATTCAGGTTTCTTTAATCTGACTGATGAATCTCCTCACAAATAGTGTGGTTTTCTGTTATCAACATTAGAGACATGCGATTCTTTGTTTTTTTTGTGCACTATATTTTAGTATTTTCATTTTGTACTTTTTGGTCTAAATGGATTCCACTGAATTCAATTTTATGCTAGAAATATTTTTATTTTGCTAGGCTCATCAAGAGGGCTCTTGGAACCATGAAGCATATTTATTATTTCCAGTTCACTTGGATGGGACCTTACTTGACAATTCCACAGCTATGAAGGCGAAGAAGGAGTTCTTTTCTACATCAGATGTTCTCCAAATATTTCGGCAGGTGAAACAGGATCAACTACTCTTTTTTGATATTTGTCATTTTCTCGTGCAATGCTTTATGGGCTTGAGATGAGTGATGACCTTCTCTTGGAATGGCTATAGCCTTATCTGAAGAAAGACCTGGCATTGACTAGATCTAATATGTAAAAATTACAATCATAAATATCATGCTTTAATATGAGATATTTATCTGATAGCAGCAGTCATTAGAATTTATTGGTTACTTTGATATCATAATCAACAGTTGGATATGATGTTTCACAATCTCTTTATTTTATTGAATCAATAGAACATAAGTGATTATCCATTGCTCTGCTTTTCCTATTGGCATTAAATGTTATTATTTTATGATACTGTGAACATCATGACTAAGAAAAATATGTGCTGCAGCTTTGCGACGGACTAAAACATATGCACAGCTTTGATCCTCCATATGCACACAATGATGTCAAACCTGGTAATGTACTTCTAACACGTAGGAAAGGACAACCTCCTCTTGCCATATTGATGGATTTTGGTAGTGCTCGACCTGCAAGGAAGCAGATACAGTCTCGGTCAGATGCACTACAGTTGCAGGTGCACTCTTTTGACTAAAATCAATGTTACCATGCTTCTCAGTGCATGCAATCTCATGTATATGCTTAAATGTTTTCATTTATTTCCTTGTATGAGCTTTGAAGTTTTATGGTCTTAATTTTTTTTTTTAATTTTTTAATTTCTATTATATTTAAATTTTCGTTTTAATCCAAGTAACCGATGTGGTGACTTTCGCTACACTTTTTCACTGAAGTTTGCTTAATTTATCAATACAAATGAACTGTTATCATGACTAGATTTTGGCTGCCTATTGTGTAGGAATGGGCATCTGAACATTGTTCGGCACCCTTTAGAGCTCCTGAGTTATGGGATTGCCCAAGCCACACGGACATTGATGAGAGAACTGACATTTGGTCGTTAGGGTGCACGCTCTATGCAATAATGTGAGGATCAATCTTCTTTTTCCATTGTTTATGTTCATTTTTTACTTTTGTTGATCTTTTCTTTGTGACTTTTTGCTATTTCTTATTTTGTTGGCCAACTTTTTTACTGTATTACATTTAGAATTGCAGTCTTGTGCATACCCATTATTGATCTTTTAGTACGTACAATATTTAACCACCCTATTTTCATTTTCACTTTTTCAAAAACTACTTTATCTCCACTTTCCTATTGTAATTTTGCTGCCCTTGCTTATGCATTAAGTCTTTGCCAGCATTCCCTTCTGATTTTGGAAATTGGAAAGGTATGTAATGTGATGCTAAACCCCTTTCATTTCCAAGTTTGCCTACTACTTACAGCTGGCCCTACAGGTATGGGGTATCTCCATTTGAATATGCACTTGGAGAATCTGGCGGAAGCCTACAATTGGCCATTGTAAATGCACAAGTAAAGTGGCCAGCTGGACCTAATCCTCCATATCCAGAAGCTTTACATCAATTTGTGACCTGGATGCTTCAGCCGCAGGCAGCAGTTCGCCCACGTATTGATGATATTATAATTCACGTTGACAAGTTGATTTCAAAGTTTTCTCACTGAAGTGAAATGAAACAAAAGCAGTACTGCACTGATATTGCAGCAATTGGCCATGCAATTAAGCAAGTAGGTTCACCGAAGAATATGGATGTTCAAAATACTTGAAAATGGCAGTGGAAAGCACATAGTTAAACAGAGTTTTACAGTTACACAGACGACTGGTTTCTTTGGATAGTTTTGGCAGTTGTGCGTTGGCTTAATGTTAGTGTATCGTTGTCACGGCTATTTAATTTTTATGTTCTGTAATTTATTAAAAGGTGAGACTGTGGCACTCCAATATTCAATTGCTTAGTTCAACCACAATAATTGGTGATATTTGTCTATATGTTTTTAGTTGATATTTTCCCCTGCAAGGGCTTTCTTAAGTTGCTCTTCTCCCTGGGGGCCCCAAGATTATTTAAGTGTGCCTTTTTGACCTATAAAATGCTAGAATTTGATTTGATTTTGAAATGGGGTTGAGCTCAAATTTGAATACCACTTGAAATTGTCTAGTTTAAACTTGAATAGATCAAACAACGAGGCCAGTTTGTGGAGTTCTATGTAATTTTACGTTGATATAATAATTTACTATCTCTGTGTAGTGAATTTATCAATTAGTCACTTTTTGTTGATGCATATTTATTTAAAATATTATATAAAATATTTAAAAATGGTCTAAGATATTTTTTATTAATTCGTTAATATTAAAATATTTTTTTAACTAGTTAATATTAAAATTATTATATTTTTATTTTATTAATTAACTAATAATGATATAAAATATTAAAATTTTTAAATATTATATAAAATATTTAAGAATGCTCTAAAATATTTTTTATTAATTTGTTAATATTAAAATTATTATATTTTTATTTTATTAATTAATTAATAATGATATAATTAAAAAATAATTAATTAATTTTTTATAAAATAATTTTTTTTACAAAAAATATTTAACTAGGATGAAGACAATAGTAGATTACTGAAAAAATTAATTACTGAAAATATATTTTACGGAGATATAATATTAAAATTATATTTTATTAAAAAATATTATATTAGTGTATTTAAAAAATATAATAAAATATTAAAAAAGTTGATTGTAAAAATATTGACTCATTTGATTACAATCAACTTTATTAGAAATATCTAAACTATTCTTATAATATTTTTTTATTTTACTATTTCTTAAAATATAGATATAATTGTCATATGTGACCTCTCAATCTCCTTTCTCAGTGAAATTATTTTTTATTTTTTTATATAAATTATTTTATTAATTGATTGATAAAATTTAAAAAGTCCAGTATTTTATTTTATATAAATTGTTTATAAATAAACATAGGATTGATAGTTAAAAAAAATTATATAATTAAATTTTCTAAGATTATAGTGAAAGCAAATGCTCTATAAATTAATAAATAAATAAATTTAATAATTTAATAATAATTTAGCTTAATTGAGCTAAATTTCACATATTCCAATGATTATAACCTTTTATCGGGAATAATGATAACTTTAAAAATTATATATTTTGGTAAAATAATTTTGATTTTAATATCAAATACCCTCTGTAAATGTAGGAATGTATATATATATATTTGATCAAAGTAGTTAATTTATATTTAATATGAGCTTGGCCAATGCCTCTAGTTTAGGAATAATTATATGCTACAACCGTTGTAGCAATAAATGCCTACAACGGACTAATGGGATTCTTACACGTAGATTAAATGCCTACAACGGACCAATGAAATGAATCATTTAATCTACATGTAAGAATCTTATTGGTCCGTTGTAGGCATTTATTGCTACAACGGTTGTAGCATATAATTATTCCTAGTATAGAGATGGCAGCCGTAGGCATAAGAGGCAACGGAAAAATCTCTGAGAAGTCACTGTTATTTATATTTTCGAAATGCAAGAAGCATGTGCAGCTCAAGATTGCATATTAAAAGAGCTAAAATACAAAAAATTTTAAAAAAATCATAATTAAAATTCTTTCTAATTTCATTAAAAATTTCAATCAATAAAATACAATATATTATATTTTTGATAAAATAAATTTTAAATTATTATTTTTTATTATTCATTCAGCTTCAAAAATTTATATTTATATTATAATCAATTTTATTCTATTCTCATTCAAAATTTTCAGCCAGCCTTATAAATAACTGAAAGTCATATTTAAATAATTAAATATAATCTCTAAATATATATAAACAAAAAAAAAATTCAATGGGAGTAAAAAATTATTTAAGAACTTAATATTAAAAATTTTGGATTTCAAATGAAAATTTTGATAATCAAATAAATTTTTAGTAAACATTTTACTGTAACATACTGATTTATTTTTATTAAAAGTTAATTCTATAATAAAAAAATAAATTTGAATCAAATAAAAATTCAAAATTTTTAAAAGAAAAATATAAAAAATGAAAACAATTCACTTATAAAGATCACCAGAAAATGCACATAGGAGGAAAAAAAAAACTTTTCTTGTAAGCTCATTCTAGGATTTAGGTTCGACTCATCATATGCCCCATGTAAGCTTCATGCTTGGGTTCGAGTTCGACCTGAGTCATATCCCATCCAAACTTCAAACTTTGAAAGTAACTTGAGCAAAATCCCACTCACAAACAAGTTTATTTCTTTATAATTTAACCTCAAATTTTGTACCTTTGATCAATGCGGCGAACAACAAATCCACTTTACACTAATCTTGAGGTTGATTTTAATAGACTAGTAGCCAGACTTTTATCATGTTTAATAATAACTTGGATCAAGATAACCTTTAGAATTTTGTCCCTAGAAGACTGGATGTACTTTGTCTTCACTTAGAACTGAACATCAGTTGTACATTGTACATTACACCGAAAAACTTCAAATAGTGGGAAATTCACTTTATGCTTAGTGCATGAACAAATCATGGGTTTTAACCATTCATGCCCACTACAGTGAAAGTCAATTTCAGAACCAGTATGAAAGAGAATCTGGTGGGTATGGCTCTGAGCTTTTCAACCACAAGAATAATTACCTTTGCTTGCCTTTCTGTAAGATGCTATGCAGATTGTTTTCATTCCTCATTCTCCAAATTTTTCTGTAGATAACATATTAACCTGTGATAGCAAAGACAATTAACAGCTGCAGTCACAGCATTTTCTGAGTCACTGAGCACTTTTTCTCATCGTATCAATAGATTCTAAACAAGGGACAAAGTAACCACAAGATCAGTAACCAGTTTCTAAAAGCCACTTACAAATTCCAAAAAATAAATGAACTTTTTGGATTCTTTATTTCTGTTCCTTGCTTACTTGCACTAGCCACTCCACCCTCTACTACTTCACTCCATACCCTACTAGAGAAATTATATTCTTATAGAATTGGATTTAGATACGGCAATAATATTGTAAAACTAAGTATGTTGCATGTGAGTTTAGACGACGATAGATATCCTAGCAACTAGGTTCATAGTTGTGATGCTTGTCATGCAGTACCCTGCAAACTCTACTGTTATAATGACTCGGCGTACCTCTGTCACAGTTGTGATGAGTATATCCATGCAGCAAATCCCTTGACTTTGCAGCATCAGCGTGTCTGTATTTGCACTGCATGTGAAAATGCTCCATCGGAGCTTTTTCCTGTCAAGCTGATGCAGCAAATCTGTGCATCAACTGTGACCAGGGGCGAAGTTACATATTGCCCCCCCTTCTCTTTTTTTTAAAAAATTATATATACATATATTTATATATATATATAATTATTAAAAATTATAAAATATTTTATTTACCCCTGCAAAATTTTTAATTGCCCCTATTTTTTAACTTATGCAAAAAGAAAAAAAAATAAATTCTAATAAATTATTTTGTCCTCATGTATTATTTTTCTTTTAAAAAAAATAATATTCTTCAAATACAAAAAGAAAAAAAAAAGAAATTAAAAAAGAGACGATCTGTTCGACTAAATTAATTTAAACACATTCAATTAGTCAAAAGATTATAAAAAAATTAAAAGTTTAATAAAAAAATAATGAAAATTGAAAAAGAATACAAATTTAAATTTTTTACTTCTAATCTTATGTGATGATTTTTTACTTCAACTATTAATTAAAAGATTATATTTATAATTTAATATTTTTTATTTTATTTTTATATATAATTAGCTAAATTTAGAAATATGCACGTATATGATTAGTTTATTTATTTTTATATAAAAAAGATATCTTATTGATAGATTATTAAATTTATAAGATGGTAATTATATATGAATAATATAATGAGAATAAGACTTTGAAAAAGCAATATAGTTGAGACTAAGACAATTTAGTAAAAAAAGCAATATAGCTAAATTTAGAAATATGCGGTGAAACTAAGACTTTGAAAAAGCAATATAGTTGAAAAAGATGACAGTTCATTTTAAAAAAAATAAAATAAACATATATATATATTTTAAAATTTTTTATTTATCCTTCTTAAAAATTTAAGTTATCTTCCTATCTAAGAGAAGAAAAACATATAAATTCTAAAATTTTTAGCAAAAATATAAAATTTTATCTTTATTTTTTATTTTTTTGTATTTAATTCTTTTTTCTTTTAATTTTATTTTATTTTTTTGAACCAATTAAATTTTATTTTATTATTTATATTTCTGATATTCTTTGATAATTTTTGAATCAATTATATTTATTAAAAAATTATTTTTTATACTTTTTTTTATTATTTTTGTTGTTAACTAATAAAGATTTCTTATTAATAGATTAATAAATTTATTAAATAATTATTATATAGAAAATTTTTTAAAAAAAATTGCCGCTTGTAATACAATCCTGACTTCCTATCTGTGACACTGAAATACACTTGGCCAATCCGTTGGCACATGGCCATATCAGAGTCTCAATACCTTCTATCTCTGGTGTGGTGAACACATCCTCAACTGTTCACCTGGAAGAGCTGCCAAGGCCCATGCTTGATACAGAAAAAGCAGTTTTGGCCAACGAGAGTATTGAGAAATTAGAAGAAGATGAAACAGATTCTTAGCTCCTGCTTGATCTTGATACTATCAACAATGGTGGATTCACTTATGGTGAGGATGTTGATGAGTGTTTCGATCACGTGGAATATAGTTCATGTACCGAGTATCACTGCCATGATCAGATGGATCAGCACCAAATTTCTGGTCTAAATCAAGGAGATAGTGTTTCAATCTTTTGAAGCAAAGGATCAACAAGATCACCACCATCACCAGCCGCATAGTTTTGCTGACAGCGGATATGAAGCCTCTAAAGTTGCTTCCAACAGTACCTCAAGCAGTCAACAAGTAAGATGCCATATCAAATTTACATCAATTTATAATAGCATATATATTAAAATCACTTTCAAACTTAGCTGGAAAGATGAGAATTAACAGTTACAAATTTAATTTAATAGCTTCATGTTAAGGATTATAGCTGAAATTCCGCTTTGAGTTGCTTGACCTTGACTGGTGAACCATATTTTGGCTTATAATGCAAGTCTTTTAGCTTGGTTGTCACTCATTTATTCAAAGCCTAAATTCTTCAATTAAGGCTGTAAGCAAGCTTTGATATCTGCTATCCTAATATATCAGCCAAGAGTACAATTATTCTCATGTTTCTGCTGTAATTCAAAACCAGGTCCATATGTCTTTTACAAATTCTGGCTATTTATTGACAACAAGCAGCATACCAAATGCACATTCTAGATTTTTGAGTGGAAAAACTCTCCTTCCAAACCCTTCATTGTTAATTCCCCTCCAATTTACTCCAATGAATAGAGAAGCGAAGGTCCTAAGATACATAGAGAAAAGGAAGACACGTAAATTTGAGAAGAAAAATAAGATATGCCACTAGGAAGGCTAATGCAGAGAGCAGACCCCGTGTTAAGGGCCGATTTGCTAGGAAAGCAGACATGGAGTTTTTGAACTGGACCAGATGTTTGCTACAGAAGAGTACGGCAGCATGGCTTTGGAATTGTTCCATCATATCAAGTAAAATAAGAGAAGGGAAATGGACTTTTTAAGTGACAGAAAATGAGTTAGTTATTATAGAGTTAAGCTAGCTAATGTTGTTTTTCAAGTTATGAGTTGAATAAATCAAAATAAAACTTGATATTTTCTGTACATTCCAGACTTTATATAAATGCAGACATGAATTTTATTTTTATTCATCTTGCAGTTTCTATTGAATTGGTTTTGCACATTTGGCCATCAAGTTCTGTTTCAAGTTTTCTATGCAATGAAAATCTTTCATGCACCCAGACAAGCGGGACATATTCTGAAGGTTCAGTCCGAACTCTAAAATGACAAATACAGTATCATTAATGATATGTAAGAAAGCTGGCTGCACTTTTATATGTTTCTGATGAGAAAGGTCCACAAAACAGAACAATTTCACCCATGTTTAAAGAAACACAATTCACATCTCTAACAGGAAGCTATGAAAGGAGGGCTCAGGGTTTAATGGCAGTTTCACAAAGTTTTGTTTGCTTCACAACAAAAATCTAGCCCACCATGATGTTATCTTCTTCTTCTCTATAGGTGATTCACTAATCTCCTAGAAATGATAGACGAACCATGAGAAGCAGCCCACACTTCATGTGTTGACCAATTATTAACTTGATATCTTGAGTATTTTTCAAGTTGTGTTCTTTTCTTTTAGTTTCAAGTTGCAGATGCTTCTAGAAGAAATGAGGCATTTATTTTTTATTTTTTTGAAAAAAAGGGAAAAGAAGTTGAAAGATGAGTGGCTTCTTCACACAACTAAAACTGCAAATTTGCATATTAGAACTTAAGAACATTGACTAGGAATAAACTAATGTTTGGCCATCTCTAAGATGACGAAGAAATGATGTTTTGGCAACAAAAATTATTTTCTTATTGAACAAATTACCGTACTTTTGAACTTGAGTGCGTGTTTGAAAGAGAAGAGAACGCGAGAAAAATCAATAATGTTGTCGGCAAAGATCCTACCGCAGCAGTGAGCTTTTGCTTTTTAAAAGATGATTACACTTTTCCCCTAATGGAAAAGATATTCACAAAGTTGAACAGTGGTTAACCACACGAAAAGAAGTGAAAAGAAAGGCTCCCGAGCGAAAAATTATATGCTACAATGATTGTAGTATTAAATGTCTACAGCAGACTAATAAAATTTTTACATATAAATTAAATAAAATATTACATTTCATTTAATTTACGTGTCATCTTTAATCTACATATAAGAATTCTATTAATCTGTTGTAGATCCCCCCCTCCCCCCGAGCGAGGTAAATGGTTATACGTGCAAGTCCTAAATTTCTAAATACCTTTCTTATCTAAAGTGAAAATAATTAATTTGTAGATAGCTTTTGTTGGTTTCACAGCTGATCCTTGGCCCATAAGTACCAATTTCAGTGCTGCCATTGGTCGGTCTCAGTTCCTTTTTTTTTTCTTTTTCTGCCCACTCACAAAAGCAGTACTCTTCACCTATATAATATTCCTATTTTCTAGTGATTGCTCTTTCAACTGAAGCCACCAATATTAACGTACGTTTTCAGGAGAGTGGGAATGAATATTAATATTCCCCCTGAGAATTTTTAACCGCACGTCTCCTTTGGCTCATTTAACTTTTCTTTAGCAAGGCAATAACTTCTAATCATAAGAGGGGAAAAACAAGGACATAGAATAAGTAATAATAGAGGAGAAAAAAAGAAGAAATCATACAAAATAACAAGGATTGTTGTTTCCATCCAATGCCCTAAGGACTGTGTATAGACTCTACTCTTAAAGATTTCAGAACAGAAATATTAGTTTACACTCAAGAGAGGCAGTTCAGTTAGTTGAAATAGAGCCGAGTAAGTGAAAGGAGACAAAAGTTTGAATTTTACTAAATACACTTTTAAGGAGGAACAAGAGGAGACGATAATTCGAATCCCACTAAATACACTCTTGGAGAAGGGCAAATAGATTTTAACCTACAAGCTACATCCCAAATATAATTAATCATACATCTAGACCGTTAAACGAATATGAGTGGTCTACATGCATAGCCATCATACCCATTTTACCATGTCACAAGTGGATAAGACATTAAGGTTATTTTTGGGGACTTTAGTTTTCAAGCATATCTATCTAGAGACCATCTCTATCTCATAGGGTTAACATCAATTTTAGCTTCTTTTTTTTTTGAGAAATTATTTTTAAGCATTTAATTAGAATATTATAAATTAATTGATTAATATTAACAAAAAAAATTAATTTCTAAAAATTTAAAACTTTATAAAATATTAAATTAAAAATATTTATATTTAGCAAATATTTAGTAATATACATAAGTAACATACTTGTTAAAATTTTAATATATACTATATACCAGCATATAATTCAATATGTAATAGTTTTATATTCTTATTTATTTAAAAATAAGAGTATAACAAAAAAAATTTTATAATATATGTTAAAATTATTTTAAAAAATATAAATTAAATAAAATATATTAATATAGATACAAATTTATATTTTATTTTTAAGATGAGAGTATATATAAATATATATGAGTATTTGTTACATATATTATATAAGTTATTTAAAAATATTAATATACATTTATATATATTACATATAACAACATATATATATATATATTAATTTGCATAAAAAATTAATATATATAACTGATATATGCGAATATATGTTCATATATATTAATTATATATAATATTATATATTAATTGATTTATAAAAAAATATATCAATATATAACTGATATATGTTATTATATGTTCACATATATTACATAGAATAATATATATTATTTGATTTGTAATAAAATATTAATATACAAACTAATATATATTGTTATTTGTTCACATATATTACATATAACAATATATATTAGTTGATTTTTAAAAAAAATATCAATATATAACTAATAATATGCTATTATATATTCATATATGTTATATATAATAACATATATCAGTTAATTTACAATAAAAATATCAATGCAGAAACTAATATATACTATAATATTTTTATATATGTCATAGATAGCAACATATATAAGTTAATTTGCAAAAGAAATGGTAATATACAGCTAATATATGTTGTTATATGTTCGTATATATTACTTATAGTGATATATATAAGTTGATTTGCAAAAAAATAATCAATATACAACTAACATATGATATTATATGTTCATATATGTTATATATAATAATGTAAATCAATTGATTTATAAAAGAAATATCAATATACAATTGATATATATTGTTATATGTTCATATATGTTACATATAATAATATATATCCGTTGATTTGTAATAAAATATCAAAATATAAATTAATATATGCTTTTATATGTTTATATATATTGCATATAATAATATATATCAGTTGATTAGCAAAAGAAATATCAATATATAATTGATATATGTTGTTATATAATCATATATATTACATATAACAACATATATCAATTGATATATAAAAAAAGTATCAATATACAAACCAATATATTATTATATGTTTATATATATTACGTAAAACAATATATATAGTTGATATAAAAAAATAATATGCAAATTAATATATATTATTATATATTTATATATGTTATACATAACAATATATATATCAGTTGAGATAGAAAAAAAAATGATAATATAAAATTATTATATGCTACTATATATTGGTATATGTTATATATAATAACATATATCAATAGAGTTGAAAAAAGAAATATTAGTATATAATTATTATATTTTGTTATATATTCATACATATCACACATATAACAATATATATCAGTTCAGTTTTAAAAAAAATATTAGTATATATTTTTTTTATTCTGTTATATATTTGTATCTGTTATATATAATAATATATATCAGTTGATTTATGAAAAAAAAATACTAGTATATAACTAATATATATTATTATATATTCATGTAGGTTACATATAACGATATATAGGAATTTCTACTAAAATGAGAAAAGAAGTCATATTTTTTACCAAACTATGAGACTTCTCTCCGTATTTACTTGAATATAGTATTGTAGTTTTTTTTTAATATATTTAGCCAATTTAAAATTTAAAATTTTAATTTGACCAAAATTTATTTTCTTCCCATATAGTTTTGGTTTGACCACCATAATAATAATAATAATGATAATAATAATAGTCCAAATAATTAAAATTAATAATAACACTAATTAAAATTAATAACAACAATATAATTATAATTAATAACAATATGATTATAATTAATAATTAATAATTATATATAATTGATAATAATAATAACATAATTATAATTAATAATTATATAACATGACGGGCCTAGATAAATTATAATTATATTTTGGGCCCAAATATAGTTATAATTATAATCAATTAATAATAACACTAATTGAAATAATAACAATAACATAATTATAATTATAATTAATAATGATATGATTATAATTAATAATAAATATAATTGATAATTATATATAATTGATAATAATATAATTATAGTTAATAATAAATATAATTACTAATAATTAATAATTATGTTGGGCCCAAATATAATTATATAATTAATAATAAATATAATTAATAATTATATAATTGATAATAATAAAAATAATAGTGGCAATATAATTATAATTAATAATTATATTATTATGATAATTATATAATTAATAATAACAATAAATAATAATTATGTTGAGCCCAAATATAATTGTTAGGGCCCAAAATTAATTAATAATAACATAATTACAATTAATAAATATGTAATAAATAAATATAAATAATTATTGTTATTTATTAATAATAAATTAAATATTTTTTTAATTATTAATAAAGTAATTATTATTGATTGTTAATAATAAATAAATAAATTTGTTATTAATTGTATATTTTTTAATTGTAATTATTTGGGCCCAAATATAATTGTTATGGGCCTAAAATTAATTAATAACAATATAATTACAATAAATAAATATAATTAATTATTGTTATGTATTAATAATAAATTAATTATTGTTATTTATTAATAATAAAATAATTATTATTGTTTATTAATAATAAATAAATAAATATATTATTAATTGTATATTTATTAATTGTAATTATTTTGGCCCAAAATTAATTAATAACAATATAATTACAATTAATAAATATACAATAAATAAATAAATAAAAATAATTATTGTTATTTATTAATAATAAATTAATTGTTGTTATTTATTAATAATAAAGTAATTATTATTGTTTATTAATAATAAATAAATAAATTTATTATTAATTGTATATTTATTAATTGTAATTATTTGGGCCCAAATATAATTGTTAATTATTATTTATTGTTATTATTAATTATATAATTATCATAATAATATAGTTATTAACTATAATTATATTATAATTATTAATTTTATTATTATCAATTATAAAACTATTAATTATATTTATTATTCGTTATATAATTATCAATTATAAATATATTGTTATTAATTATAATTATGTTATTTTTATTAATTTTAATTAGTGTTATTATCAATTTTAATTATTTGGGTTCAATAATATTCTTATTATATTATTGTTTATAATAAAATTATTTTATTTATTTATTTATTATTATTATTATTATCATACTTGGGCTCAATAATATCATTATTAATATTCTTATTATTATTGGAGGCCAAACCGAAACTCCACCGATTTATAAGAAAAATAGACTTCGATTTTTGGTTTGGCAAAAAATATTTTAAAAAAATAAAAAAATTTAAATTTAAATTTAAAATTTCGGTTTATAGTTTTGATTATCATATTTGAATAAATGTGGAAGAAAGTCTCATATTTTAATAAAAAAAAATGACTTATCTCATATTTTAGTAAAAACCTCTAACATATTTCTTTTGAGATGCAAAAAAGAATTAATAATATATAACTATTATATGTTGCTACATGTAATATATAATGACATATAACTAAAAATACATCACTTTTATGCTGTTATTTTTTAAAAATTTAATTTAATAAATATATATTGTTATATGTAACATATACCAACATATAACTAAATATATAATAATTTTATACTCTTATTCTTTTAAAATTTTAAAATTCAACATATATATATATATATATATTATTATATTTAATATATACTAACATATAAAATAGATTTCAATTTTCAAGTTCTTGCCCTTTTTGGGAATTTTTTCTCTTTTAATAACATTTCATTAATTACAAATTTATTTGATTATTTAGAAATAGATTTATTTATTTTTATTAATATGAGATGAAAAATTGATCTTAAATCGATCAGATTGAAAAATATATATTTATTTTTAGTGTGGTTCAATATTAATTTTTTTTTGTTTTAATTTGCTTGTCATTATATTGTTTTTAAGGAATCATGCCATGTTGAAATGTTAAAATTGTTTTGACATTTTCAAATCCTATATGAACTTCAAAATTCACTCTAACTATAGTATGTATATACTAAAACCATTCTATTTTCAAACAAAAAAAAAATAAGAGAAACGAATAGCAATTTTCAACTCAGAATGACAAAAATAAAAAATGTATTTAATTTGGGTTGTAATTTTTTATTCAAAAAATGAAAGAAAGTAGGGGAGGTGAGGCTGCTACACAATTTTATATTAAATTGGTAAAAGAAATTAATGGAGGTTGCAGGTCAAATGCATAGTGTAAAAATCTACCATAGCTGCATACATGTTGGATAAAAAAACACATAATATCCAGCTCTCTGGCATCAACCTAATTAATTCTTTTACCTTAAATCATAGAGAACAAAACTCAGGTTGCTTTCACATGCCAATGACAAATTTGTTTCGAGAATTAAATTTTGGGGTTTGCAATACTTCAAATTGATAGAATTTTTGCTTCTTCTTGAATTGGACTTGCTTGAGTCGGTCATGGTTTCTGTATTAGTTTTCTTGAAACTATCTGATCTCAAGGGGAACAGCGCACTGCCATGTTTAGAACTAAAACTGAAGTGATAGGCTAGTCGAAAGAAGCTGTGTCTTGCGATTTCTTCCCAAGCTGAATAAAGAAAAGAAAGCGATAAATCCATAGATTTTACAAGCACTAATGGAGTTAAAATCTTATGAAGACACCTGATAATGAAAAAGATAAAGAAAATTGAGTACCATCTTTCTTGAACTCAGAAAATCTCAAAAAAATGTTATCTTTTCAAATGCAAGTCAATTGGGTGGAAATTCAAAGTTCGAACAAAACTATTGAATTCAAATGACAAAACTACAGTAGCATTCATACCCCTTATCCCCAAACAAAAAGTCCCACCTTCTTTTCTGGTGAATTAAAGACCGAAACAAGGACTAAACAATACTGAATGGAAGAGATCAAGAGAGAAATAGATCAAACAGAACAAGCTGAATCTTAAAACTAAAAGCAATGTTCTAGAGCAGAGCAGAGGATCCATATCCATGGAGGCAAAGGCGGCAATAGCAAAAGAAGAAGCCTTAGGGTCAGCGTCAAAGGAGTTTGATTTGGCAGCGTCAGGATATGAAGAAGAAGGATACGAAGAAGAAGGAAAGAATAGAGAAAACGAGAATGAGAGTAGTGTATATTTAAAAAAAAAAAAAGTAAAAAAAATTGTAAAAATGAAAAACAAAAAAGTAAAAAGTAAAAAAAAAATTACAGTATTTTTTAAAATGAAAGTTGAAATATAGTATATGGTGTAATTTCCCTTTAAAATGTCCTAGAAACTTGGTGGGTGGGCTGGTTAACCTGACTCTTCGCTTAACCTTGTAGTCTCAAATATTGACAAGAGACAATTTCATCAGGTAGTTCTTCATAAACTCTTTTGGCTCATTTACGTCAATAAACCCACTCTTACAATGTCTAACACCCTGCTTTCCCAACCCTCTCTCTCTGTATATATAAAAGATACCAGTAACTATATTGTCTCTTTACCCATCTCAAGTGTATCCTAGGCACATTGTATACCCTCTCACCCCGGATATAAAATTGAGCCTCTTATGACTATCCACTCCTCTCACAGCCTTTCTATTTTTTTTTTCTTACTTCCCAACAATATTCATCACCTGCGCCCTATAGGAATGGTGGTATCTGATGCAGATATTATTAACGAAATTATATCTGATCAAAAACATATTTGATAACAAGGCCATGTATAAAAGTTAAAGGTGGGAAAAAGCATGAAATCAAATAATAAATGTTCAAAATCTCCAAAATGGGACATTTTTCAAAATATGAAGAGTTACACTGTGAAAATCGCCCCAATCTATAAAGCCAGAACATAAGCCAAGGCAACAATTTACTTTAGCCATATCTTGAACCACAAATCAAGTTTCTCTGCAATTTACTGTTTCTACCCAGCCTCCTAATCTGTCCCACAATTATCATACAGAAACACTTTTTAATCATCATACTTGGTTATCATCAAAAGTAACTTAAATTATCTTACACACACAAACGAGAGCATCAACACAGTTGAGCATGTGCTTCTAACAGTCCATCTGCATAAGAATAAGACAACAAGCATCTAACATGAGAAAGGAAAAAACATGGAAGATTTAAGCAAAATACTTGTACTAAAATCGTGAGGCTATAACCCTCTTTTGGTTTTACCTTCACAAGAGTTTATGTTAAGCTATTGTTTGAAGCTCAATCATCATGCTCATCTTCAGCTTCAGAATCCGCACAATTAAAGATCATATCTTAGGCAACAAAAGTCTTTCATAAAATTTCCTATTTCATCAAGATCATACAAATCAGACTTAGTCATGTGTTGCTTATGCGATCAAAATATTTAAAAAAAAAAGCATTCCAATAAAATTAATTTGGATATTTCTTTTTCTTCCAAACAAAGAATGTTAAGGAGCAAGAAAATATATGATGCATAGGTTTAATGCAACAAACAATGTCTAATGTTCGCCCAATTGAGAGATTGGCTAGGTAGTTGATCAACAAAGATCAATACCCTCTATGAAAGTATGACTTACAGTTCTCTCATGTTCAATAAATAAATAAAAACGCTGGAAATGCAAATGTTGAACTGATATATTTTTCCTGAACTTATGGAATATAAATAGCATTCATGGTAAGTCACCGAGGAAAGCCTCCTCTATGAGGATTATCATTATAATCAATAGTTGCCAGTAGTGTTCCTGTAGCATTTCTAACAGTTTATACTTAATAAAATAACAAACAAACATAGGTTAACAGTTATAAAGATAATAATTGAGAATGAGATAATTTCATCATTATCAACAGTTACAAAGATAACAATTGGAATGAGATAATTCCGTCATTGTTGAGTGATATAATACATTGTTTCTACATGTCAACTTCCTGATGCAGATATTTCAATTGGTGGACATGAAGCATAGTGTAGACACTGTATTTTGATCATAAAACCCAATGACAATAGTCAACATATTACAGGCTACAAACAGTGGACACTCAAGCAAAGGACTAAAATATCCTTGGAGAATGAGAACAAAAAAGAACATATTTGAAGAAACAAAGCAAAACGGAAACATAATAAAGGAAGAAGTTCTGGGCATCCTACTCCCTCCTACGGTGGAGAGGAGTTCGGGGCATCCTACTCCCTTCTACGAGTAGGCTCCAATTATCTGATTCTCAAAGCATCAAATGACAGCTGTTTTGCTTTTCAAATGAAAGTTTTGAGGGCAAATGTCCCTCCATTTTTTGGCTTCTTTACAGGCCTCTTCAACTTCCATTTTCCACACACTGAATTTCAGAGAAAAAGGCTTGACAAGTGAACCAGTGTTCATGAAAGCCTGTAATCTGATTTCCACTATATTTTTTAGTTGTTTTTTTTTTGGACGTTTGTGCTTATGGTTGACAATGAACCAGGAAATTTTTGAGGCATTTCTCTCCCTTTTCTTTTTAGTTTATTATTCTTAATTGTTTTATTTAGGTTAGATTATGCATTGGTGCAACGGTAAGCGTTGCCGCCGTGTGATCTGGAGGTCACGGATTCGAGTCATGAAAATGGCCTCTTGTAATTGGAAAGGAAGGTCGCGTATCTGTGCATAGCGAGAACGTTAGTACACCGGGCTGCCTTTTTTTTTAAATGGTTAGATTATACATTATTAGGTTAGTTTCCTTATTCGATTTATGCATGCTCATGTTTTAGTTTGTGAATGCTTTAGATTAAGGCCTAGGAATGTTTATTGCTTTGATGATGGCATGCCTAGGAATAGTTTTAAAATGTTGTTTTGATTGTAAAAATGATGAATGATTTCTGATAAACAAGTTGAGAGTGAGAAATGTCGAAATATTGACTAATTTTGGCATTAATATTGGCATTTACTGTCTAAAAAATAATAACTGATGAAGTGGAGGAAGAATCATAGAAAATATGCCCTACATAGGGGCATCCAACTCTAGGATACCCCTTCCTCAGCTCTCTCATTTGTTTTGTGTGCTTGTTGCAGGTCCAATGCAGTCCCTAAGCATAGAATTCACTTGAGATTGATGATAACTGTGTTTGAATGTAATGTTTATTAATTGTTGTGGGTGGTTTGAAACTCCCTATTTACATTACGGCAAATGCATCAAAATCTGTTTTGAAAAATCCAACTCAATCCAAATATCTAAGGATTAAGGTTCACAATAAGGGTTAGCCACCACAAGAGACTTCCTAGCTAACTTGATCTCTGACCAATTTCTTGATTTTACCAACAATCATTTCCTAGCTATCCTGTGGTAAGCGAGCTAAAAGTGCCGCACAATAAAAATTGATTGTGGTATCCAATAAACTGCTCATACATAGAGCAGAATATTTTTGTTTGTGTCGTACATAATGCGCTTATTTTGTTGAGAATCCATACAGCCGACCCCAACTTGTTTGGGATTAAGGCTTAGTTGTTGTTGTTGTTGTTGTCGTACATAATGCAAAATGCTGCAGCTAACCACCAATCTGAGTTTAATATCTAGTAAATGATAAGATGATATGTTTCAATGCCCTATGCTCAAATTTTTAGCACTACCCACTTGAAAGAAAAAATCTAGTGAGCAATATCTGCACAATCACAACTTCAATGTGATTTTGCAGAAGACCCTCAGAATCTAAATGATGAACCGTATGGGTAGTTCACCCTTTCCTGTAAGCCTATGCCACCCAACCCAGGACTCAAGCTCAAAACTTCTTGATGGAGATTTTTAGTCTTTGCAGCTGGGATCTTCCTAAAGGTTGTTAACATCAACATAAGTTAAAGTGAAATTTTAAAGCTAGCCTCCCATTTGTACTCTATCATAGTGCAATTTGGCATTCCCTTTCTGATGATGATAATAATTGCTTTTGGGTCATCACTAGCGATGTTAATAGCTCAACGGCAAAGTGCCAAACATGATTATTAACAAAAGTAAAAGGCTCTCATTTTTTTACAACAACTTTTAAAGCTTTTACACCATAATTATTATATATAAGGATTTGATGACTACCATTGTTTCATAGACAAAACCAAAAAGACAACTCATCTCACATTTCATCCCTGCATTACTCAACTCATGCCAAATATAAACCTAAAAGTTTGATAGCAACTTTTAGTCAATCTAAAAGGAAAATAAGGTCACACAACAAGTGAGCTGGGTACCCATTAACAAAGCTTTAAGTGTAGGGAATCCATGAACAATAAGTAGGAGATTTCTATACATGCAGGGAGATTTATATACATGTAGGTCTTCCTGAAAGTTAAATTTGATTGAAAGGAATAAGGAAATAATAGTAAGATTGATGTACTACTTTTGACATTATTTGAGACCCTTTTTATTTTCCTAAAGTTGCTGAATACTAATGCTAAAAATTAAATCCTCCATTTTAGTTTCTTTTTCATCTTTCTTCCACTGGTTTGTGCTCATGCCCAAGTACAAGGTACTAAGTTTCATATTTGGAAATCATGTCCCGTACCTGATCGAACATCATCACTGACTCAGCCTCCTTCCTGGATTTGTTCCACAACCATGCGAATCATCAATATCCACCAATATATGTTAAAAACAACTATGATGAATAGAAGTGTGTTGAAGAGATAATAATACAAAGATCCCTCCACCATGAATTTCTCCATGTCCAAAGTCAAAAGCACTTCATAGCTGTCAATAAAGAAAAGAAAAAAGAAAACCAGAACAGGCAGGAATTAGATTTAAAAAAAAGAAGAAGAAGAAGACAGTGAATGGAAAAAGGACAGAGTTGCCACTCTAGTCAACCATTTCTTAAGGTAAAAACACACTAAGAGGCAGATGGGCAGCTACTAGATACTCTATTTGATTATACTTATTCTTCTTCCATTGCTTATGCATCAGTTCATCATCGTCATCATTATTTATGGAATGGGGAGGAAAGGACAGAGGTCACAGGGCACATCTATTTTTCAAGACAATCAATATTAATAACTACCTAATCGGGATTTTGAAGAAAGAACAAGTGAGAGCCAATGTGTAAAATCTTTTATGGCTGTTATTGGACAAGCAGTAGGTGCAGATACGTTTTGCTCTGTTATAGAAATAGGATCAGTTAAGAGAAAAAGGGGTTACACATTTAGGTGACAATTATAAATGGCATTCATGATGTGCGAGCTGTGAATGTCTCAAAAAGCAACAAAATAAAAGTTTTGCAATTCACACCAGGGGTTCATTATCACAGGGACAGCTTTGAACTGTATGCTTTTTGGTTAACTAAGTAATTGTCTGTGAATAATTCTCCACCAGAAATTGCACAATATGTTTCCACCAGCAGTGTTCAAGGCATCACAACAAACAAAAGAAAATTTCAAACTACAACTTTAAATAGTGAAAATTTCAATTTTCAAGTCCCTAAGACAGGAAAAATTATCTCTGCAATGCTCATCCATAAATATATTGTTTTCTGAACAGTTTGAATACCAATTGTACGTTTGAAAAAAGAAGGCAACATTCTGTTCAGTACTCTGCCTCCACAATAAAACCAATGAGGGATATCTTCTTTAGTTAGCTGCTGGTTCAATGCTTCTGGATAGGTTAGAAACATCCAAAAGGGGAGATTTAACATTCCCGTCATCCTTTAGATAATAGTTGAAATCCCAGTGAGTTCCATATTTGGAATTTGGAACGTCAAAAAGTTTGAGGAGCTAACCATGAAATTTGAAGTTAATGGAAACTGAGCTGATACTTAACTGCCACCAAAAGTGGCTCAAAAATTCATACTTTCCCGTCAACACTCCACTAGTTAAAGAGGATGAATGAAGAATGTATTTGGTTTAATGATGAGAAAAAGTTCTGAAAACACAACAAAGAGGATTGCTGAAAACAAGGAATAATATCTTAATTTTTTATTGAAATGAAGACAGGACAAGAATGAACATGATAATATAAAATGTGCCACTATAGTCAATGATATCAAGAAACCAAAGAATTTGGGGTAGTTATGTTAAGTATAAGAGCAAGCATGCCAACAAGAAAAGTAGAACCGCCATGATCGTCATAACTCATCAGACATCACAGCAAGAAATAAAACCTTAAAACTTAAAAGAACACAAACTGGCTCTCTAGAATTGATCATGTGCCAATCATCAACATGCAGGAAGTAGAACAAAATCAGGCTCACCTAAACAGGAAAAACAGCAAACCCTGCAAAGACACTAACTTGAGAAAACAAATGTTGAACCAGCATCTAACAGACTATGAGCAACAAATGTAGATTCTCAAAATAAAACTCAATATTATTGGGAAAAATGTGTCAGTACACAATGTGAGCACTTAATTGTTCCTAGGCTCGTGAGCCATTGCAAGGAAAATGCATCACATATGTTGAAAATACGACAACCACTGACAAATTCTTATCATGTAGGATGCCAACTCACCTTGTACTTCGAAGTACCCAGAAAGGATAGTAGATGATACGAAGTACCGTCCAATTGAGAACAAACAAAATGAAAAAAATGCTAGCAATCCACTCATAGCCGCTATATCGTGACATTTTTGCAACTTCTAAAAAACCATCAGTTGCATCATGCAGGGCCAAAACAATTGAACCAACCCGAGCAAATCTGTGACAGGCAGCATATTATCAAAGATAAGCAAGCGTCTTCACTCTTCATAATGAGATCAAAATAATACGACACCTCATGCTCTTTCTTAGCATGAAAGAATGCCTTAACACTTTTATTTGAATCATTTCTAGCAAATGCCTTAAACTTTTCTTTTCAAAAATATTTATTAATAATACACGCATATATACATGTGCATGCAATGAAGCATCCCCTTATGCTCTTTTTTCTTTTTTCCCTTTTCTGTTTTCTGGGTTTCATCTATATATTTATTTATTTAGCATATAATCAGTACAGAAACCAGTTGTTTGTAACATTGGGCAGAATGAGAACAAACTTGAAGTTGCATCCTTTTCAAACCAACCTTAACATATAAGATAAGACAAGGAGAATGATAGTTGACGCGTGATGAGCCATGGAAATCACAAAGTCCTTGCGTCTTGTTTCCCAGAAAATCAAAGCAAATATGGAGTAAGTGTAGAATCCAGCAACATACATGTAAAGTGCCTTCAATTTCAACCTGAACACCATGAAAATAGCAAGTTGGCTAACGCACATAGCTACAACTCTAACAGCAAGAATGAATGCAAAAATCGAACACAAATATAATACAGCTATTTGTATGTACCAATAGCAAGTTAAGTGTTTGATGAGTTAATGATCTCACTTAAGTTTCTGATTAGGCCAAGTTTGATCTCCAGGTCCCACCCAAAAATACTTGGTATTAGTGAACCAGGGCTCATTATATGAGACAGAAAGAGCCAAAAGCTCTGCAGAAAGAAAATAAACATATTTCCAAGCTGACTCCTTGAATTTATTAATTTCTTTCTATGTGCATGTTTAACTACATCCTTTCATTTCTTTCCAAAAATCAATCTTCTGGCTAAAGGCTGCAACAAAAATGAAAAGCTACGTCAAATCAAATCAACTCTCCTTTGATTTTAAAATTTACCCAATAAGAACATCAAATTACAAGCAATGAAGAACAGCACGGCACAGTAAAGGATACCTCAAAAACGCATGTATCAAGAAAAAGCCTGACTGAAGGGAAGAAGAGAGGGAAGAACGGAACGGCCGTGAAGTCACTGGCAACTGGGTAAGATTCGGACTCCCAATTGACAAAACCGAAAAACCCCATTTGGTTTTTTTTAAGGAATTCTTCAAAAATTACAGGAACAAAGAGAAACAAAGTAATAATGGAGAAATGTTGAGAGGAAATTTGCAGGAATCATCGTGTTTATGTGGAAAGGTAACACGAACAAAAAGGAGTTGACTTGGCTTCGCTTTGAAAGGAACAGAAATTTTGATTTCGACACTACTAATTGACCGCCACGGTGGCCTGTGGCTGTCATATGCTTGAGTTGATCAGCCCATGGCATTTCAGTTTTGCTCCGCCAGAAGCCCAATAATGGGCTTCCTCAGTTTCGCTCCGCCAGAAGCCCAATGACGTGCTTCCACCGTGAGCGTGGAGCTCGAGATCGAATTTGATTTGAGGCCTCGGACTGGGATAGGATCTCACCCCTATAAAATTGAAATTTTTTGACAAAAATATAAAAATAATTTTAAATTTATCATATTTATAATTATTTATCAAAATATTAAATTTTTATTAATTTATAATAAATTTATTATAGATTTATTATAAGTTTATAAATTTTATAAAATTTATAATGAATTTATTATTAATTTATAATAAAATGACTAAAATATCTTTAATAAAAAGTAAAAAATTTAAAAAATATGGTGAAAGTTATATTTTTTCTAAAAAATTAAAAAAATCACACCCTCCATTATTTTTTATAATTTTTTTTATTTTTACTAAAAATATTTAGCCATTTTATAATAAATTGATAATAAACTTATAATAAACTCATAATAAACTTTGAAAACTCTTCGACTCATAATAAATATATAATAAACTCATAATAAATCTATAATAAATTATATAAATATAATAAATTAATCATAAATTTTTATAAATTTAAATATATTTTAAAAATATGATAAATTTAATAGAAAATTTAGAGCCCTAAATCAAGAATGTATGGCTTCATATTGTTTGTAAATAAGAAAGGGAAAGTTACAGTTTGTTTTTTTAATTTTTTTCAAGTATCCTTTATTTTTTATTGAAATATAATTTATTTTTATTAAAATTTATTATAATTACCTTTTCAAGTGACTGATAAAAAAAATCTATACACATTATAAAATTATTATAATAAATTTCAATAAAAGTAAAATACTTTATAGTAGCGGGTTACTAAAAAGTTCATCTTGAGTTAATTTCGTATTGTTATAATTGATTTTGTAATTTTTTTTGTTTAATTATATTCATATTTATACTTAGTACTTGTAATTGAAAAATTAGAATTTTTATTTTTTTAATTTTGAAATTTAAAAATTATTTTTGAAAAAAATACAACACAACACACTAAATATATTTTCAACTCGAATAATTTACAAAAATTGACACATTAATATTTTATCAAACAAAAGAATCTCTCCTGATATTAAAATAAAAAATTTTAAATAAAATACATAGTTTATATACCCTTTTAATATTTTTAAAAAATTCGTGATAAAAAGTAAAAAAAACATATTACAAATCATATATTTTTTATAATTAATCTATTTTTTTATTCACATTGGTAGTCCATATAGCTATACAAAATGGCCTATCAATAATTTTATAGGTTAAATTAATTTTTTTTTGTAAGTAAAATAAAATTTATAATTCATATACTCTTTTAACATTTTGAAAAGTTTATGATAAGATTAAAGAAAAATGGTTAAATTTAATTTTTTTTTTTTTTTGTATCTAACCCTATTTCAAAACCTAACATAAAATAAATATCATAATTTGTTATAAATAAAATTATATAAAACGATATTACAAAAATTGGTGTAATATATACAATAATAAGTAAATCGTTGAAAAAAAAAATACAAAAATGTTGAAATTTTTTATTATAAGATTTAACTCTAATTCAATTTATTGTTAAAAAAGGAAAATATTATCGCAAACTATTAACATTTATCTATATAAATATATAAAAACTTAGAAAATGATACCTTTTTTAGGGTGTAATATCATTCATTTTTAAAAATATTATAATATTAAAATTTCTCAATTACTTATTAATTTTTTAATTTCACTTTCTTTCCAAGGTAAAAAATTTAAACCATTTAATATGATATCGATTTAATATTTAATATTTTTAATTAATTTTAATAATTTACATAATATTTAAAATTTAATAATTAATTATATTTATAACTTTTAATTTTCTATTAAATAATTATATACTAATATAATTTTATAACATTAATTAAATAAATTATATTTTTAATTTTTTATAAATTAATTACACATTAATATTCTTAAATAATATTAATTGATTTATATTTTTTAAAAAATTTAAAAAGTCTCAAAAATTATATAACTCTTGACTTTCATAATAAAATAATTATAATTAAATAATTTATTTATAATAATAGTTAATTTATATATTTTTAGAAATTTAAAAAATTAAATAATAAAATATATGACTTTTGATATTACTAACAAATTAATTATGCATTGATAATTTATGTAATAATAATATTTATATTAATAATCTTTTAATAAAAATTTATATTATAAATCTTTTTACTCTTTTTTTTATTCTTATTTAAAAAGTTTGATTGAATTTTTATTTTTTTTATTTTTTCTCTTTTTTATATAGAATTTATAATTTTTTATAATAAAAATATGTATAAATTTTATGCTTAATTGGTAAAAGTATCAAGTTATGAAATAAAAAAATTATATTTACTCACTAATATTATTATTTGATGAAGTTGTCATAAAAAGAAATAAATATTTTATTTTTATATTTTTTATAATATAATTTATTATTAATTTATATATAAATTATTTTATATCTATTTATTGATTATATTTATTTATATTTTATTATTTTTATTATCGAGCAACGAGCAAGTAAGGAACTAAAAAATAGAGAATTTATAGTTGTTATTTAAGCGGATAAAAACCTGGTTATATCATAGATCAATCGTCAATTTAAATTGGTAAAGAATATTAGATAATGATAATTTCTTTATATATATATTTTTTAATTGGAGTCTTTTTAAATTGGCAAAGAATATTAGATAATGATAATTTCTTTATATATTTCTTTAAAAATTATCAATCGTCAATTTTTTGTAATTATAATAATGATAATTTTTTATATATTTTTTTTAATTATAATATACATTTTAATAATAAGTTTTTTTTTATAAAAGATATATATTATTAATTATCATAAATACTACAGAGGGGAAACTCATGAGTTGTTACGACACAACATTACAACAATAAAAAAAACCCCATGTACTCGAATAATTATATGCTACAACCGTTGTAGCAATAAATGCCTACAACGGACCAATGGGATTCTTACACGTAGAATAAATGCCTACAACGGACCAATAAAATGAATCATTTAATCTACGTGTAAGAATCTCATTGGTCTGTTGTAGGCATTTATTGCTACAACGGTTGTAGCATATAATTATTCCATGTACTCATAGTTAAACACAGCAGCACATCCTATTACAACACCAATACCAGAAGCCTTATCTACAGAACGGGCTTGACCATAGAAAACCTTATGATTGAGAGTTGAGGATAAGCTCAATTGATCGAGGTACCAAAATCCAATAGCAAGAGTATGAGAAATATCTCATAGTTTTGCAGCTCAAAACCTCTCAACCTCCACTGTCAAAGGGCCAGAAAATTTCAGCTCAAAATATGCAGCACCAGAGTTGTGATCTGAGCATAGTTTTGCAGAAAATATGTGAAAAAAAGCTATACTAATGCAGTTGTAGACATATAAAAATGCAGACTTGCAGCGTTGCAGTGAGAAGCTTGCCGGAGTTACAGATGCAGGGACCAAAAATGCAATGTTGCAGTTAACAGTGACAGTAATTCCAATTTTTTTAATAGAACCAAAACCTAACCGTACTTGAGCCTACAAATATCCCACAAATATGTAAAAAAAAGTCCATTACCTCATGATACAAAATCTAAAATACCAAAACCAGGGAAGAAGCAGAATAATAAGTTGTTCTGTCTAAAATTTAAACTTTAGATGCGTTCTTATTAATCAAATATTACCATTATCTATTATAAGATTATTTAAAATTTTATGCAATCTAAATGTTCTATTAGTATTTTTTAAAAATAATGAAAAAAAAAATCCAACTTGAAAATTTATCTATGATAAGCCAAAAAAATGGACATGAAATCGTCTCTGAAGCCATAAGTCAAGGAGGAGCCACAACCAGCGTTTGATCACTGAGGAGTTGATGAATCAATGTTACTTAACCATTCTCTCATTCGTTCTTCTTCATTGATCCGTTATTTGCCCTAGACTCGAAATGAGCAAGGAATATTATTGGCAGTAGATGGTTATGCAGGAACATGGCTGCGCATGCATTGGTGCGTGCATGATCCTACAAATTTCATTACTGGTCTAGCCAATGCAATGTTCGAGTTCAATGGCATACGTACCTCTCATGGCCGTCACTGCCTGTAGGTACGAATATTAATAATGGCTATAGTACTCCCCTTAGCTCGTGTACCGAGCCTCTCAATGGCTCTATGTGAGATCGCACGGCTTCTTGATATCATGCATCAACATTTGTTACCCGAGCTCCTCCAAGCTCCCTTGCGTAGCACCTTTAAGTCTAACATAAATGTCAAATAACTTGAGAGGGTCTAGTGATACTATCTCTCCTTTAAACGAGCTCCCGGATTGAGTTCAGTGACCAGTTACCTTTGGACGGGCTCTCCAGAAGACTCAACCCCAGCTCTGAACACCCTCGTCCTACCAAGCTCCATGGACATCCTCTGACACAGCAGACGTACGATCCCGACGTGACAGGTGCACCAGCATAATTTTTTCTCAAATATTCTCTGATATATACAGGTTTGTCCCCCGCACGCTAACTATATATGGAGGTAAACCCCCCCCCCCACAGATAAGGAGGCTCTCTCTCGACTCTTCTCTTCTCTCCACATTACTCTCTTTATACTCAGATAGACCTAGCTCTGACTTAGATATCGGAGCCTCCCCCCACGGAGCCCGATCCACATATCTCTCTTGTCTTGCAGGCCGGAGCCCGAACACAGGCAGCACCCGAGCCCTAGTTTAGAGAGCTAGGATGACCACCTAAGGTAGCTCCGTCATCAGTGGTGCGGTGAGCGTTGACAGGCTATTCTCCAGCAGAGGCGATTAAACCTCAGGTACGTCCCACATCACTTGCAAGAAGAGCACTAACCTTGCCTTACCCTACCATTTTGTATAATAGCGCTCTCGCACATACCATTTTCATGCCATACTCTGATGTCAAACTTAAATAATGCCATCACATACACTATAAAATTCAACACAAAATATTCAGCTCACCGTGCCTTGCACACCGAGCCCTTCAATTATATTCAGCTCACTGTGTCTCGCACACTGAGCTTTTCAATTATATTCAGCTCGCTGTGCCTCGCACATTAACCCTTGTAGCACCCTAGACGCGCACTCAACTGTTATTCTTCACATTACAACGGGAAACAATATTATATACTCATAACACATTAAATAAAATAAACCGAGCTCCTTACGAGCAAACAAGCCTATAAAAGCAATCAATTGGGTTAAACCGAGCAATAAAACCATTTATTCTACAACACCGAACTCTTTAGTGCTTCCTCACGCACCAATTTCATGACATTTATAATGCCGAACTTGGTTAATGACTTGTATGTTATAGTGCCCTCGTGCATGCTGAACTTTTGTTACTGACATGTATGCTATAGTGCCCTCGCACACACCGAGCTTTTCTTGTGGATGTATATGTTACATTGTGCTTATGCACATAGAACTTGTTGCTTGTAGTGCCTTCGTGCGCACTATTATTGCAGTCCCATATCGACAGCCGAGCCCTTATGCTATGAATGAGCATCAACGCTCTAATTGTAAAAATTTATATTCATTTTCTACACTTGTAAATTCGGGGGCCTATGTAATGGCATTTTCATAGTTATGTCCGAACTTCATTCTTCTGTAAAGCAAGCCTCTATCTTTGCACAAAACAAACATGAATGTATATAGCTAGGTGGTTTGCCAATCCTTTAAAAGCACGCCCAAGAGACTACTTGGCATAAATGTTAAGGCAATGAAGAGAGGCACTGACACTTCTGACTTTCGAACAATAGCATCAACATTCAAGCACTTGCACCTCTAAAATGCCCAGCATCTGCACTCAGGCTTATCCAAGAGCTGGGCTCATTCACTTCAGCTCAATCGAGCCATGGTCAAGCCCTCTGGCTTCCGAGCAATGGCATCAACATTCAAGCACTTACACCCCTAAAACGCACAGCATCGGCAATCAGGCTCATCTAAGAGCCGAGCTCATTCACTCCAACTCAATCAAGCCATGGTCGAGCCAATAGCATAGCCAAAAAATTTACACCGAAAAGAGAAACCAAAAATCTGCTCAAAGCAAAAGAGCTCGAGTAGCTCCACCAAAGCCAAGAACCCGCTAAAAGCAGAAGACCTCGCATAGTTTCACCAGAGTCAAGAATCTGATTGTAATGAGAAATCAGCTCCCACTCAAGCTATAAAGGCCAAGAAGGTTCTCCTAGCAGCTGAACTTCAAAGCATGCCGTATATCCGACCACTGTGGATAATACCTTAGGCAGGTAATTACTTTACAAAGTTCAATTCATTTTTATTGTACAAAGTTCTTAAAGTGCATGTGCAAATTCATACTATAGCATAACACAAGTTTAGGTTCGGGTTAATCACCCTGCCATACTTAACTGACCACTCGATACATAAGCTCTAGAATGCACAGTGTACCCGAACAAGCTATATAACTATGACCACAGCACTAATAATAGAACTCTCTCGTGTACCTCGTACCCGAGCAGACTAGATAACCCTTACAAACATATCAACATAATGTAGAAGGAAGAACATTTATCTTAAGAACGGCTTTGACCGAGCCCGTAGACTTATACCAGCAACATATCACAAAAAATATATAACAAAATGCAAGTTTTGGATTGAGTTCCAGACAAAGGCATTTCATTAATGGAAGTAAATTTTATTGCATGAAAAGCCCAGTCCTTACACCCTATATCTACTTTACAAAATTTTACAAGTCTTAGACCTCGTCCTCTTCATCTCCTTCGCTCTCTTCATCCTCCTTATCTTTCTTTTCTTCTGCCTCGGCCTCAACGGCTAGCTGGTAGATGTCTATGTCCATCATTTAAGACAGATCCATGTTTAGATTCTCTTTCTTCAACAGGTCGGACACGGCCTTTTGATAAGCATAAACACCCCGAGGGTAGCATCTGTTACTCCTTGCGGACTCAGCTACTAACCCTTGACGGATGGCTTCCAGAGTTTTCTCTGCCAGACGTAGTTCCTCATCCTTGGATTTTAGAGCTTATTTTGCATAGTGTAACTCTTCATTTTTAACTCCGAGCGTCTCTTTAACCGAGCTCAGCTGTACCTGAGCAACTTTCAGCTCTTTGTCTTTGGCCTTCAAAGATTTTCCTAGTTCCAGCTTGGGACGGGCTCTCAATGGCTCTACATGAGATCGTACGGCCTCTTGATATCATGCATCATCATTTGTTACCCGAGCCTCCTTGCGTGGTACCTTTGAGTATAACATAAATGTCAGATAACTTGAGGGGGTCTAGTGATACTACTCCTCCTTTAACTAAGCTCCCGGACTGAGCCTTGTGACCAGTTGCCTTTGGACGGGCTCTCCAGAAGACTCAACCCCAGCTCTAAACACCCTCATCCTACCAAGCTCCATAGACATCCTCTGACACAGCAAGCGCATGATCCCGATGTGACAGGCGCACCAGCATAACTCTCCAAATATTTTCTGACCCATACAGCTTTTTCTCCCATACGCTAACTATATATAGAGGTAAACCCCCCACAAGTAAGGGGGCTCTCTTCCGGCTCTTCTCTTCTCTCTACTTTACTCTCTTCATACTGAGATAGACCTAACTCTGACTTAGGTATCAGTGCCTCCCCCGCAGAGTTCGATCCACCTATCTCTCTTGTCTTGCATACCGGAGCCCGAGCACAGACAGCACCTGAGCCCCAGTTCAGAGAGCTAGGACAACCACTTAAGGTAGCCCCGTCATCAGTTTCAATTCAAATTCGAATATTCAAGAGTTAAAATTGGTGCTACCTGCATAGTTAAACTACAAGCTATTGCATGATTAGCGTCGATGGGGATAGTATCTTTCTTATGAATCGTCAAGAGCTAGATATAGTTCAACAAGAGAATCTCTCAATCAAGATTATTATCTTCAAGAGCTTGTTAACAACAACTTGTAAAATACCAGCCTCGTCAGTGACAAAGAAGGCAATTCAAGAAATGTTAGAAACTCCTGCAGGTTCCTACTTGTTATTATATCTCTGCGAGAACATGTCTTATCTATGATTCCTCCTAATGGGACTTTAAATGATATCATGATAGAGGAAATAAATTTGTAAAAACTAACGTATTAAAAAATATCTAAATTAAGTTAATAAAATTTAAACCATGTAATGTAAACACTACTTTTTTAAAAAAAAGGCAAATATCGAATAGCAACAGCATTTGATTAATTAATGCTCCTTTTCGATACCCATTTCCATTTGGCCATTTCGTGTATGATAAAAAATTATTGAGTCGTATAGTGGCTTATAACACATATGATATAATTTCTCTCTAAAATTCTATCGAACATCTTGGGCTCATTGTAATTTTCTGCTCGTCTGCATGTCTTATTAAATGATGATAAATTATATATATATATATATTGTTGGAAGGTGGTGGGCTTAATATAAATACAAAGGATGAAAGGAAGTGGAAATATTTAAAATGAATTTGTATTCTATTCAATTGTAATTCTCTGTGTGTTCTTTACAATTTTATCGTTAACGTGTATTTATAATCAAATACAAATATAAAAATAGGAAACTTAAAAAATGGAAAATGCTATTTAACAAACGAATTTACGTGAAATACTAAACTTAACTCATGCATTACCATGCATTTTTAACTTATCAAAAATAGCAAGTTTATTTTCAACATCCCCTCGTAAACTTGATATTTTTCCAACGCGTAAACTTGATATTTTTCCAACGCCAATCATAATTCGCATCTTCTGAAAAGTGTCATATTTAAGTGGTTTCGTAAATATGTCAGCAACTTGATCAAGTGACTTCACGTACTCCACTTCTACTTGCATGTTCTCAATGCACTGACGAATGAAATGATACTTTGTCTCAATATGCTTACTTCGATCATGAAATATTGGATTCTTTGCTAGAGCAATAGCTGATTTATTATCCATTCTAATCTTCACTGGTTCATTGTTCTCAAAATAAAGTTCCTTTAATAATATTTTTAACAAGATTGCATGACATGCACAAGTAATGCCAGCAATATACTCAGCTTCACAGGTTGAAAGAGTAACTATGGGTTGTTTCTTAGAGCACCAGGAAATGACATTATTTCCCAAAAAGAAAATAAATCCAGTTGTACTCTTTCTATCATCAATATATCCACCATAGTCACTATCACAATATCCAGTTAGCTTGAAATCCTTTGAAGGCAAATAAAAAATTCCATAATCAAAAGTGCCTTTTAGATAACGGAGAATTTTCTTTGCAACTTTCATGTGTGTTTCTGTTGGATTTTCCATAAAGCGACTAACAAGTCCAACTGAGAATAAAATATCAGGTCTGGTACAAGTAAGATACATTAAGCTTCCAACAAGACTTCTAAACAATGTTGGATTAACTTTTGTACTCCTTTTTCCTCCTTCGAAAGTTTTACTCCGCACTCCATTGGTGTGTTAACAGGATTACAATATAGCATATTAAACTTTTTCAACAAATTCTTCACATAAGTTTCTTGTGAAATGAAAATTACATCATCCGTCTGTTTAACTTCTATTCCAAGATAATATGAGATAAGTCCCATATCACTCATTTCAAATTCTCGAGCCATAGCCTTCTTGAAATCACCAAACATCATTTGATTGTTTCCTGTGAAAATAAGATCATCCACATAGATACAAATAAACAATAGGTCTTTTTTTCTCCTTTTTCACATAGAGTGCATATTCATGATCGCACCTTGTGAAACCATTTTTCTGTAAGTACTGATCAAGACGGCTATTCTAAGCTCGTGGTGCTTGCTTTAATCCATATAAAGCTTTCTTCAATCTTAACACCTTATCTTCAGAGTTTTCAATGACAAAACCTATGGGTTGTTCAACATAAACCTCTTCTTCAAGATAACCATTTAGAAATGCAGATTTCACATCCATTTGATGGATTTTCCACTGGTTCTGGGCTGCAAGTGATAATAACAGGCGAATTGTCTCCAGTCGAGCAACAGGAGCAAAAACTTCATCATAATCAATGCCTTGTTGTTGCTTATAACTCTTAGCAACAAGTCTTGCTTTATATCTTTCGACTTCACCTTTGGAATTCTTCTTGACTTTATACACCCATTTAACTCCAATTGCTTGATGTCCACTTGGAAGAGATGTTAGCTCCCAAGTATTATTCCTCTTAATAGCTTGAATTTCTTCCTCCATGGCTTGAATCCATCTTTTATCTTTCACAGCTTCTTTAAAGCTTGGAGGCTTATCATTAGAGAATAGACACAATAAATTTTCATCACCTATTATGTCAGTTTCTTCATAAAGGTCAGTAAGGCTACGATATCTTCGAGGACCTTCACTTGAGCTTGATGAAGGGGAAGCTCCTATTGATGTTGCAGGAGATGGAGCAAGTGTTGTTGGTTCTGCTATTTCACCTTGATTTTCTTGTTGTAAATTTTCTTCTTCATTAAAATATAGAAGAAAATCATAAACAACTCCTTCTTTTGTAGTCCAGTCCCAAGTTGCATCTTCTTGAAATTCAACATCCCTGCTAACTAAGATTTTGTTATTGTTTGGATCAAAAAGCTTATAGCCTTTTGAGTTCTCATCATAGCCAATGAAAATAAGCTTCCTACTTCTATCATCAAGTTTTGTTCTCTCTTGTTCCGGAACTTGAGCATAGGCTATAGAGCCAAATACTAGTAAATGTGACACATTCGGCTTCTTTCTACTCCATGCTCCTTGAGGTGTCACTTTATTCAAACTTTTAGTAGGTGAACGGTTAGAGAGATAGACTGCGCATGCAACTGCTTCTGCCCAAAACTCTCTCGGCATTGATTTACTTTTTAACATTGTCCGCGCCATATTAAGAATCGTCCGATTCTTTCTTTCAACAACTCCATTTTGTTGTGGCGATCTAGGAACAATCATAGGACGACGAATTCCATGTGTATCACAAAATGTTTTAAACTCATTAGAAGTGAATTCACCACCTCTATCAGTTCTTAAAGATTTGATCTCATAATTGCTCTCCTTTTCTACACGGGCTTTAAACTTTTTGAAAGTTTCAAATGCTTCACTTTTATGCTTCAAGAAATAAACCCAAGTTTTTCGTGAATAATCATCAATAAAAAGAAAAAAGTAAGAGCTTTTACCAAGTGATTCTGGTTTAATTGGTCCACAAATATCAGCATGAACCAATTATAATGGCTTGGTAGTTCTTGAATCAGACTTCTTCGGAAAAACTCTTTCTTGAATGCTTTCCAAGTAAACATGCTTCACATAGTTGACTTGGATGATCAATTGTTGGAATTCCTGTCACCATGTGATTCATTCCCAAGTCTTTAAGTCCTTCAAAGTTTAAGTGCTCATATCTCATATGCCAAAACCAAGATAGATCTTTCACACAAGCTTTCAAACATATGGCTTCATTTGTCTTTATATTTAACAAGAACATTCTATTTCTTGTCATAGGAACTTTAGCAATGAGTCTTCTTTCTTTATCTCTGAGCAAAAAATAACTATCTTCCATGACTATTTTACAGCCATTCTCCATTAGCTGTCCAATACTCAAAATATTATTTTTTACTTTTGGTATGTAATAAACATTAGGAAGCAGTTTATGACTTCCATTCTTTAACTCAAATAAAATTGTTCCTTTGCCTTTGATCTCCACCTTTGATTCATCACCAAATCGTACATTTCCAGTCACATTAGTGTTGAGTTCTACAAATTTATTTTTATCGCCGGTCATATGGTTACTTGCTCCATTGTCCAAGTATCACGTACTGCTTTCACATTTTCGATCTTCATTAAATGTGAAAAATAGAGTTGGCTCCTCCAAATCTTCTTCTTGTATAACAAGTTTAGTTTCTTCTTCTTTCTTAGTTTGACATTCCCAAGAGTAATGTCCATACTTTCCACATGAATAACATTCAATGTGGGTCTTATCAACCTTTGTTTCATTATTTCTTTCAAAATTTCCTCTTGCTCTTCCTCTTCCACGACCTCTGAAATAATTTTGATTTCTTCTTTCATAGGAATTTTGCTCATCTCTCCCTCTTCCTCGGCTATATCCTCTTCCTTAGCCTCAACCTCTTCCACGTCCTCGGCCTCTTCTACTACTTTCACCAGCTTCTCTATTATTTAGTGAAAGTTTTGCTTGCAAGGCATGCTCCGTGTGCTCTTGCTTTCCTCTATTCATTTTTTCTTCATGAGCCTGTAAAGACCCATTTAATTCATCAATAGACATAGCCTCCAAATCTTTTGATTCTTCAATTGCCACCACGATATGATCATATTTAATATTGAGAGAGTGAAGGATCTTTTCTATAACACGAACGTCTTCTATCTTTTCTCCAAGTCTCTTCATTTGGTTTACTACTGTCAAGACTCTTGTGAAGTAATCCGATATGGATTCATTCTCTTTCATTATAAGAGATTCAAACTCAACCCTTAGAGTTTGAAGTCGTACCTTCTTCACTTTTTCTACTCCCATGACAGAATTTTGAAGAGTTTTTCATGCTTGCTTAGAGTTTATCTCGTTAGCAATCTTTTCAAACATCTCATCATTCAAGCCTTGATGAATGATAGTTAATGCATATCGATCCTTCTTTCTTTCTTTTTCCAAAACATTCTTAGCAGCTTGTTCTAAAATTGCCTCATCTTCAGGTTCTACATAACCTTTATCGACTATATCTCAAACTCCTTGCGCACCAAGGATGGCCTTCATTCGAAGTGCCCAATTTTCATAATTGCGTTTGGTGAGTTGAGGGTATTGGAAAGAAAGATTATTTGTATTAAAAGACATTTTTAAACTAGGCTCTGATACCACTTTGTTGGAAGGTGGTGGGCTTAATATAAATGCAAAGGATGAAAGGAAGTGGAAATATTTAAAATGAATTTGTATTCTATTCAATTGTAATTCTCTGTGTGTTCTTTATAATTTTATCGTTAACGTGTATTTATAATCAAATACAAATATAAAAATAGGAAACTTAAAAAATGGAAAATGCTATTTAACAAAACGAATTTACGTGAAATACTAAACTTAACTCATTCATTACCATGGATTTTTAACTTATAAAAAATAGCAAGTTTATTTTCAACATATATAACATATATAACAAAGCTTAGTACGCTTTTAATTAATATTATTTTCTTTTACATTGAAATTTCTTAAAGAATACTCGACAACAATTGAAGGGATACTAGCTAAATTTATTAACCTTATGATATTTTGATGAATTTGGGATATATAAAAAGAATATTGATATTTTGAATTCATGTGATGAGCCTATTAAGTTAAAAACCGAATCTATCTAAGATTTTTTTTTGTTGAGTTATTAATAACAAAGAATTCTAACGTCCATACACCTTGCATGTGAGTTGGTATAAGAAAAATCTTTTCATTAATTAATTAATTTATAACAAGCTTCGCAATGCTGAGCATGGCCGATTAAAGAAGAAGGGTTAGCCACATGGGTTGGGTGGTGATGACCAGCCATGATTACAACAATTTTAGGGTCCATAGAAACTGCTATAACTGTACTATGTGTGGACTTGCCTTCTTTATTGTGTCTTGACAGCTCTCTTGAAGACTGGTAATGAGAGCAAGCAAGAACAGTCAATGCAACAGAAATAAGTCCCAACATCATTATTATACCTCCAAACACTGGTGACTTCCATTGCAGAATAACACGACTACTTCTTGATGAGCTAATTGCAGTTGAATTGCCTGTAGTTCCTGTGGGTCTCATCTCTGCAAATCTCTCAAACTTTATGTTAATTATTTAGTGGCAAGTTTGGTACATATAGAGTGTTAAGAAGATAAAACTTACTCTTTGCATATATTAAAGTTTATTCTACTTTTAAAGTTCTGTCTCAATATATATTGAAACAATTATAGATTCTTTGCTGAAGGATTTCCAAGAGCAGTGGACGGCTGATGTGGGGGAAATTAAATACTAAAATCTATAAAAATTGAGAAGTTAATTCCTTTTTTTTTTCTTCCTTATAAAATTATAATCTTTTAAATAACTAGAATTCTCTCTGGCTTTTCTAGGAAACTTCAAGCCTAACATTCATATTCATATTCAGATACCTGGAAAAAGATAAAATGCATGATGTAATTTAATTTCTTAATTGGGCTGTTGCCAAACCAACCCTTTCTGCCCAACTATACTATCTTTTTCCACTGTGCTTCAAATCCAAAACATTAATAAAGCATCCTTCCATTTCTAATTAAGCCATTTTAGATGAAGAAGATTCTCCCACCATTTCCAGGTAGGTACATATATATATATATATATATATATGCTTTCACATGTTGATATAAATCTATTAGTTTTTTTTTATATTAAATTTTGGGATTGGATTTCATTCTTTTCTTTTAACAAAAAAACAGTGGTTGTTTATTATCATATACTGTTTAGATTATCTTAGGATTATGCTATACAATTATTTTTGGGTCAGATATAGTAGCTTTAGAAAATATCAAAATTTTCCAAGTTTTAATCGGCGATTTCTTTTACATATTAAGATTTGTTGTGTAACTTAGGAAGATATATTGTTTAGAATGAAATTAAGTATTTTTCAAAAACTTCAAAAATAAAATATTTTTAAAAATGCTTATTTTTAAAAAAATAAACTGTTTATTTTTCTCTCTTTTAAATATTTATTTTTAACTTTTAATTTAAAAATATCTCACTTACACCTGATACACATCTAATATAACAAAGATATAAATATTATAAAATATTAAAAATAAAAAAATAACATATATAGTGTAATTTTCTCATAAAATTATTAGATATATGTGCCCTTTTTTATGGTTATTAAGCTCATCTATTAAGAATCTAGATCAGATTATTATCCTTCATCAAGCCCTTTGCCTTGTTATATATATATTTCTCATTTTCACTTGTTTTACGCAAACAGGTAACAATTAGTTTATAATATACCATTTATATTCACACGCACATAAATTACACATGAATTCAGAATAAATTAGAGAATTCATTCAACACAAATATATTAATTAAACTAATTAGTTAGTATAAAAGTAATTTTCTGTAAAATGATAGTTAATTAAGAGGATTGATTAAGCTAACCTCATTAATATATTTTAAAACTTAACCTATCTTTATTCTCCCTAAAATACATTACTTATCTTTTATTATTTTTCAATTATGAAAAATTTCTCTCAAAAAGAAAAGACATTCACTATTACTATTTTAGTTTTGACAAAATAAAAAATTTTAATATTTTAAATATGCTTTCGTTGTATATTGATACAATACATACATCTAATAAGTCATAACACGAATAAAAAATATGTACAAAACATAATAAAATTAAAGTTATGTAATATGTATAGATAGAAAAGTTGGTAATCAAGCCTCAAGGGACGATAACAATAAGCATGTATATCAAGTCTCAACCCTCAAAAGCAAGCATCCAAACAACAGTAGCAACACCAGCCAGCACAGCTACAACGAAAACATGCAATTTTTCATATAATTTCATTAGTAAATTAATTATTTCTCCATGAGCAACTATATATATATAGAGAGAGAGAGAGAAAGAGATTATTACCATCCTCTCCAAAACCCATCACTCTTGGACTTGGTTTGATTTGGATGATGATGAAGATGAGGATCATCAGAAGGAGAGTTGCCATTTTTTATTGGAAAATTTGGTGCTGGTAATGGAGCTGCTCCATATGGATTTGGAGAGGTGGAAGGATATGATGCACTACTACTGTACCAGTTTTAATAAGAATGAATTAATTCCAATATAAATTATGTTTATTATATGACATATTATACATACTTAAAAATTTGCTAAGATAGAAATATGTATGCGTGAGTGTGTGATAAAGTACCTGCTTGAGTTTGGGTTGATTATAAGTACTCATCTCTTTGGTAGGGTTGGTAAAATTCAGTTAACCGATCGAATTTTTGGTTAATTGATAGAAAATTCAGTGCAATTAACCGAATTTAGAATAATTTAATTGGTTCAATCGAAAAATTTATATATATTTAGTTTTTAGTTCAGTTAATAATTAACTGGTTCGGTTCAGTCAATTAACTATTAACCGAACCCTTTTTTTAATTTATTTAGTTATTATTTTTTATTTAATTCTTTAATTATATTAATTTTTTTACTATAAATATAAACTTTTATTGCAAAATAAAGTTTTTAATTTTTTTAATAAGTTTTATTTAGTTATTTAATTATATTAATTTTTTTCTAAATAAATTTTTTATTATAATATTTAAAAAATTAATCAGTTCGATTAATTAATCGAATTATTTAATTTAATTTAATTAATTAATTAAATTATCAAAATAAAAATTTAATCAATTTAATTATAAATTTTAAAAAAATTAATTTAATTAACCGATTAATTAATTAATTGAACAGATCGGTCGATCTTCCCCAATCTTTTAAAAGCCTTGAAACAAAGAATGGAAGAGAGGAGGAACACTAATTAAGGTGATGATCGATGTAGATGGCATATATATTGTTTAATTAAATTAATAAATAAAACAAGATCCGTTGAGATAATGATTAGTGGAGTGATTGTAGCTGCTACTTTGTCGTTTTTCCCTTATTTGTTCAGTTACTGCTAGTTATTGCTTTAGGGTTTTGAAAATTTGAAATAGCTCCAATATTATAATTAATTAAACAAACTCATTTATTGTAGCTTAATGAGAAAACTAATAATATATAAAATTTGCGTTTTTATTAATTTTAATTTTTATCAATTAAAATGATTAAATTATTTAAAATAGTTCAATATTATCATATAACATGTGTTCTCTTTTGTAACATGATATGATCTTATAATTTAATCTTAATTAGATTTGGCAAATAATCGGATTATAGCTATGTTTCAATTAGTAAAAAGAAAATTATGGCTGAGGAGTGAAATCCTTAAAAGAATTTAGCGTTTAAATTTTTTAAATCTAAATTCGACCCACATCTAAATTTAATTTTAATATACTTATTAAAAAGAAATAATATATATTCTATTTGTGCTTGTGCATTATTATTCTTTTAAAAAATATCAAATAACACAAGCCCATCTCAATAACATTTTGAATTATAAATTTTTTTTTAGTATCACAATTGAGGAGGAAAATTCGAACCCGAGTCTACAGAGGAGGTGCACTCACTGCTAAAGCAATGTCTCAGCATATAAATTATAATTTATTTGTATATATTAGTTTCTTCATTAATATATATGTGATAATATTGAACTGTTTTAAATAATTTAATTAATCATTTTACCAAAACCTTCGTGTTTCTCATATTTAAAAGTATACCGTTTTCTACACCAACAATGCTAGTTATAGAAACCTGACAAATCTCTTTCTTATTTGTTCTTCCTCGAATCTTTATTCTATCTAAAACCCAATTCTCTACTATTTGAAGGTGTTGATTTGTTTAGTGTAACGAGGGCTTGAAAATTTGGTCTTTGAAACTAAAACTTTGTTTATTTTATGGTTTATCATGATATAGTATGATATAGTATAGTTTAAATCTTGTTTCATGATATGGGTTTTTATAGTAATCTCATAGTTTAAAAATTATATATTTTTTAAATGACTAATTTTATAGTTTTATGGTTTTATAATTTTATTTTTAAAGAATATTCAAAATAAATTTTTTAAATACTAAATATATACTAATAAATGATATTTTATTTTTATAACATATTAAATTCTTAAAAATATTTTTTTTAACTATACTATATCATGTAATCTTTTCAAATATAATAAATATTATTTTTAATATCATACTATATAATACTATATCATATTATATATTATTATATTATATTATCAGTCATCTAAATAAAGCCTAAAGTATCAATGGGCTCTTGAATGCTCTTTTTAATGGAGGGATTGAGCTTTTAATGAGTGGAGTAAAAAAAAAAAGGAAGCTTAAGTATATGATTTCTGTTTGAAAAATTGAAAAAAAAAAAAGGAGGGGGTAATTTTGTTGGTAGGCAGTGGGACAGGTGGCAAGCAAAGGCTCAATCATCTCTAACCAGAATCTCTGAATCTGAAAACTGGCATAATTCTTTTCCTAAGGCTAAAATGCCCCTCGAAGTGGAAGTTGGGCTGTGTAACCACTAGATCAATGTCATCTTGGGCTTCTTTGTTTGGTCTTCTTTTGTAATTGCAGTTTTAATATTTTTTTCTCAAAGATCATATTATGTCATTTTTTTAAGGAAAAAACAACCCTCCCTATTATTTTGTATAAAATTTTTTTTATTAAAAATATTTTAATTATTTTATTCTAAGTTCATATTAAATTATATAAAATTTATACTCATAATAAATTTATAATAAACAAATTAAAATCTATTATTTTGATAATTTAATCTTAAATTCTCATAAATTTTAATACATTTTAAAAATATTATAAATTTAAAATTTTTATTTTTTTTATTTTTATCAAAAGCCTTTTTTATTTTTTAAACACTGTATAATTTTTAGATATTTTTAATATATAAAAAATATTGAATATATATTCCAAAAAATATAATATACTTTTAATATTTTAAATGCATATTTAATATATATATTTCTAAAAAAGTGAAATATTTTTGAAATTAAAAAGTTGAAAAATAAGTATTTTAAAGAAAATGATATATTTTAAAATATTTTTATTTTTGATATTTTTGAAAATCCCAATTTTTTCTTATTTTTTAGTCCAATAATGAAGTTTTTATGTTCATTTTACAATTAAAAAATGCCAGTTTATTTATATATATCTTTTATATACTCTTTTATTGTTTTCGTTATTTTTTTTTTTTACTAAAAAGTCACATATTAAATCTAAATTTACCTCGGATAAAATGGGTATTAACAAACTCCATGAAAGAACTGAAGATATTTTTAAGAGAAAAACGACGGAGAAAAAGCCAAGAATAATAATTAATCTGTAGCATTTGGAGGTGATCAGATTCACATGGTGCATGGAGGGAAAGAAAATTTGACTTTTTTAAATTGAGGTAATAAGGAATAAAAAAAATTAAAAATATATATATTATAAGAAAATATATTTAACTACATTATAATAAAATAAATGAAATAAAAATAATTAAATAAAAGACTGCCTCCTTTCTCATAGCCAATAATGATTTTAACCCGTGCGTGTGCTATTCAAGTCAAAGAAGCGTGCATGATGAAAACACAGATCGATACATTAACCAAATGATTTAATTTTGTTGTTCAAAAAAAAAAGATTTAATTTTTTATCTGGTCTCTTTTTTTTTTAATTTTATTTTTTTGACCCAAGGAAAAAATATTCTTTTTTTATTTATATACAATTAATTAATATTAAATAAATAAATAAATATAAAGGGTAAAGCAATGAGAATGAGATCTCCAGCTTAGAAAAGATTGTCCTATTAGCACAAAACGACATATAGAGACCTGACATGTGGGCCAAGAGAGAAATGAGAAGGGCAGGTCACATATACAGTGAGGATCATACAAAACGACAAGCAACAAGAATAAGCGATGGGGCCAAAGGTGTCTGGGTGATGGCTTATATTTATAAGTTGGGAACAGCACAATTCTTTTTTTTTTTTAATTACAGCACAATTCTTTCTTGCTTTCAACAAGGGGGATATTGAGTGCCCCAAAGTCCCCTCTAACTCCCCTTCTGTCGTTCTACTCTTTTATGTTCCCTTTGTTCCTTTCTTTATTAACCATGGACTCCCTTCACCCATTTCTCATTTGTCAATTTTCCCTTCTTATTATTAATTAGTATTGCTATTATTATTATTATATCACCTGCATTTCTCTTTTAATTAATTTCATTTTTTTAATTATTTGTCTTTTGCTATCCTCCTAATGTAAATCCTAACTATATATAGTAATTGCTAAACATGTGTATTAACTTATATCCTTATCTTGTATAATTATTAGGATAGGGGTGTGTATTAGCTCAATTCAATTAAATCTTGATAATTTTTTAATTCGACCAAACCTAAATAAAGAGTGAAAATCATCATCTAAAATTGACAAGAATATATGCTATTTCAATGGACTCACATAATTTTAGATTTGTCGTGTTCACAGTGTAATAATATTTTCTTAATTTTATAAAAAATATTTTGAATAAACTAAATTACCTTCCACCAAATCATTAGTGTTAAGATTGCTATATTATTACTTTATTAGTTAACTTATCAATAATAAAAGTATAGTTCAAAAAAAATTAATTAATGTTTTTATATTTCATAAAATGATAATTTTAGTGTAATATTTTTTTTAAAAAAATGACAATTTCAATAAAATAGAGGAAATAATCATTTAAATATGTTTTTCAAATCATTTATAATCATACAGTCTGTTTGATTTACTGCTATAATCAATTCTATTCAATTTATAATTATTATTATCAATCACAAATGATTAATATTTTCTCTATTTTAAATTGATAGACACTTTTTTCATTTATCTCAAAATAATAATCTAAATACTTGTCATTTTAAAAGTTAGTTAATATATTATACTTCTATTATATTTATATTTAATGTCACTCATTAAAAATATTTAATAAATATATTTTATACTAAAGTAAGGGTATAATAGAAGAATATATATAAATTTATATTTTTAATAAAAAAATTAATTTGTCTTAAGTAATCTTAAGACTCTCCTATTGATAAGTTTGTGATGATTGCTCAGGTCACCTAAGAATAATTTTCACATGAGCTATTGAGGCTTAGACGTGAGTGCATGGGGGATGCCTATTGGCTTGTGTAGATTGCCTCAATAATTCATGTTTTTCCTCACTCATTATCATTAATAATAAAAATACTTTTAATCAAAAAAATAAAATCAGAAACCCATCTCCATATTAATGTGATTGTTTTTTTTTTAATCGTTGTTAAATTTGCAATTTCTCATGTTTGGTTCATTCATTTGAATGTTTGTAAAGTGACCGCCAAGTTTGGTTCATTCATGCAATTTCTTAACAATTATTCGTGACCGCCAAGTTTCGTAATTTGGTAATAGATTAAGGAGAAGGAGAAGGCAGTGGCGCAACAGGCTATCTGGGAGCGGCAAAACCCTGGCCCTAACATGTCACCTTTCCTTCTGTCTCAGCCACCACTTCCATGCCTAAACATTGGGTAATTAATTGTTTTTGTTGAATTGTATGATCAGTATTTCACATGCCATTAATTAATTAACTAACCATATGCTTAATCATTTAATAAATGATGAAATATTTCATGTATATACAATCATTTAATAAATGATGAAATATTTGATGTATATACAATATATACATATGTATGTTTGCAGTGGGAATTACCAGGAAGAAGCAGTGCCAGAAGTGAGGCGAAATGAATTGGATCTTGCACTTGAACCAATATATTCATGTCATCTTGGATGCTTCACCACATGATCATATCTGGTTGAAGAGATTAATTAATCAAAGGACACCCAATATATATATATATATACATCATATAAATATTTATATGGGAATATAATCTATATAGATATATATGATGCTTAATTAATTATATTATATATTAAGAAGCTTTTGCTTTATTAATATATAGTATATTGTTTATTGCAACAAAATATGAGGGGGGAAAATCTGCTGTCACTAAGACTTCCACTATGTTATAGTTCTTTGACATCTTAATTTCTTCTTCTTTTTATGATATTGATATTACAAATTAATTATCTTGTTCTGATGCATGCATCATAAACTGTGTATTAAACTAGCAATGAAGTGTTCGATCCTTATTTCTTTACAATTCACGATGTACATTGTATTACTCTTTTTGTTAAATTTTACTTCTAGCTATCAATTATTATTTTCCTTATTTTTTGTTGATTAAAATTAGCAAGTTATTTACATTTTTTTTATATGTTATGATGGAACCTGTTTTTTTTTTTTTACTAGATCATTTATACACTTGCATTGGGTTAGATTATATGCACAGGAAAAAAAAAATTTGTACAATTTTCATATATAGTTTAGAGGTGAAAAGCTCTGAAGCATAGTAAGCATTAATGCCACATTTATCTCGATCAAAAAAAAAATTAGTTGATATCATTTTTTCCAAATTTTAATTTGTAAAAAAAAATTAATATATTTACATTTCATCTAGGAATAGTACATAAATTGAATAATTATATCTCAAAAAATATCATCAAATAACTTTTTTTCTTCTTTTCGATAAATTGTTACTTTTTATATCAAGATTGCATATTAAGTTGTATTCATCATATTAATTTCATATTTTATATGATGAAATATTTATTATAAGTCCGTTATCCTTCTTATAATCTTTAATATGGGATGAATTTAATATTATACATATATTTTTTTTCAAACTAAGAATTGACATATTAATTAACTTCTTCCTCCCTTCTAACTTACTAAAAAAAACTTGCCTATGAGGCTAGGTAATTAAGAAAGATCATTTCAAACGTTACAAAAATCACTTCAGAAAATGAATGCAGAAGTAAATTCTGGAGGTTGTCTGTCTGATCAAATATTAATTTACCCTAGCAGTACCTACTTCTGCTTAAATTAAAAAGATATTTAAAAAAAAAAAGATATGTGATGGAGCCTGAAGGACCATTCACATCAGCCAAAAGAAAAAAAAAATCAGAACCTGGCCATTAATTAGAAGTTGTATATGCTACTTCAACATTAAGAGTTAGGGTAATTAATTAGCAGTTATTTATTGCCAAATTTTTCTTAATATATATTTGTATCTAAGATGATTGAGATTTGTATAAGGTGTGAAAATTGTGTAAAACAAATGTAATCTTATTTTTTTTAATAAACAAATGTAATCTCATTGAATTAATATTTGATACTTTTCAATTCTAAATTGATATGCATATTTTATTTTTTCATTTATTTCAAATTATAATGTAGTTATCATTTTAATAAGTTAGTCTACTATAACCATGTACGAGATTATTTATTAAAAATATTTAATAAATATATCTCATATTATAAAATATGAATAAAATTGAAAAATATATATAAAAAAAGTTTCTATTAATTTGGAAAGGAAAAGTAAATTAATTTCATAATTTTAATAATAAAAAAAAGATTGTTTATGGATAAATTTCAGAAATAATAATAATATGGAAAAGTTATAAATATGATCTATTAAATTAGTAAATAATTGGAATGAGACAAAAGTCCCCATCTATAACAACAAAGAAATAGTTGTGCTTTCCTTCTTAGGAGAAGGAAACAACAGGGTTGCCTATATTTGACTAGTTCCTCTCATGTAGGCTCAAATTCCAGTTGGCTTTCTTTGCAACATTTACGCATACAAGTTAAACACTTTCCTGTCCCGAAAGTGTCACTTTTATTATAAAAATCCTCTTAAATTATCATTTTTATACAATAAAAAATATTAATTAATTTTTTAACAATATTTTTATAATTAATAATTTAATTGATAAAATTAAAATATAATATTAATAAATTAATAAAAAATATTTTAATTTATTTAAAATAAATTTATATGATATTTAAAAATTTTAATGGCTCTTTTAATAGACATGAATGAGTCAAACGGTGATAGTTTCGATAGTAAGGAGGGAATAATAAAAAAAGAAAAAAAACAAAAAGCCTGCTCTCTGTTAATTACAGGACAAAAATATGAAGCTAGTCAAGAAGAGCTCTTGGTAGTGCATTTAAAACATGGGCCTTATATTCTCTCTACAGTCGTTGTTTTTGTGGGACTGAACCATTCTGCCTCCCTTTTGCATTTAAAGCTTCTACTTTTTTATTAATGACATTGCCAGAGAAAATTAAAGATGGGTTTGTTTCTTATTCACTACTTGAGAAACCCAATTTAAAGCCAAATGAACAACTCTTGTCCTTTCAAATTCAATTAACTATTTGGTATTTATGCCTTTTGTTAATATAATAATATTAATAATAAAAAAATCACTTTCTTTGACACCTTCTAGCTGTATCCATCCTCCTGTTCTGTTTTGTTCTGTTCTTTACTGTAATTTAAGTCAGAATGCTAGACAGTAATTAATTATAGGGTTTTGTTTAGATTTCCAGTTATAGTGACTTTGTGAGAGAAACTTAGTTAATTACTTACCCTCCTGTCCACTAAAGATAATGTGGGTCTTTTATTTGTTGTTTTCAAAAGTGAGAGAGATTGGCGGTATATCTGGGGCTTTTTTTTTTCAGGTGTCTCAAAATTAATAAGCTTTATTATATTTATTTAATATATATCCTATTTAAGAATCCAAAAGCTTGTTTTTCTGGTCATTCTTCACAAAAGTTGCTCTGCTCTCTCTTTTTTGTTTCTTGTTATTTTTTGTTTCTTATTCTTGTTCCTTTTCTCTTGTTATTTCTTGTTCCTCGTTCCTTGTTATTTCTAAGTTCTTGGTTCTTGTTTGTTCCAGTAATGGAGTCTTCCCAGCTCTTTGGAGGAGCAGAAGAGTGTCACAGCAGTGAATCTGGGTGGACAATGTATCTTGGTTCCCCAGTTGGTAATAATGATGAAGATTATAAGGAAGTAGAAGAAGATGATGATGATGGTATTAATGGTGGAAATGGTGATAAAAGAAATTACTATCACGGGGGTGAAAGTGATGATTCTATGGCTTCTGATGCTTCTTCTGGTCCAAGTAATCAAGGTATAGCTTATTTCAAGCGCAAAGAAGACAAATATGATGATGATGGCACTAGCAACTATTGTTCTCAAAGGAATACACATAACAAAGAGACGCAAAAATCTGGAAGAATCAGAAGAAAGGATGAGAAAGAAGAAGTGGGGTTCATGGCAAGAAAATCTTATAATAACAACAACATCAATAATAACAGTAATGCTTCTTCCCAAGTTGGTTCGAAGCAGAAGGAAAGAAAAGGTATCAGCTGGATAGGAAAAAGAAAATAGTATAATGTATATTTAGCTTCTTTTGTTGTCGTTTTTTGCTTTTGGAGGGATATGCATATTAATGTATGCAGCTTGGGTTTACAATGCAGATCATCAGACATATTAAGCTACGACAGTTGAATATGCTAATTATGTAATGTTTTTATTCTCTGCAGCTTCCAATATATATATATATATATTTATACATATTAATCTTTGATATTGTAGTAGAATTTGAATCAAGAAAACATAATTATGGTCATGATATTCATTCTCATCACATATGTAAATGCTTATATATGTATATATATATATATATGCATGTAATTATTACTATATATATCTTTTGCATGAGCCTCGGCAGAAAGTTGATTGCTTAATAGTACCTACAAATTGATGATGTATGGATATGTAAGTGCCTTGGGTTATTAATTAAGAGTTTTGTTACTTTACGCAATCGTCTGTATATATTTGGGGTTCAACTAGCTAGCTACAGCTTTCTAGCATTACCATATGCCAATATTAACTGAATGTCTAAGCAAATTGGGCAGGCGGATTACTGAAAGTGTAGACGGATGTCTTCACAAAAATGGCACAAAGTAGATAAATTGTAGTAGTAATATATTGCATTTAACCATTGTAATGCCAGGTGACAAAGGTTTCAAGTCGGTCTAAAGCAAAAGATTCTGTATAACTATATTATAATTGCTCAAGGTCAAATTTGATAAGGTAGTATAATTTCTATTTACATCAGATAAAATGATAATTTGAACGATTAAATATTAAAAGAGGAGAGAAGAATGTATAGGCATTTTATAGACAAGTAGGAGATAATTAAATTCATAAGAACTAATGTGTTCCTCGATCGTAATATTATCATTTATTTGTTTTGACTAATAATAATAATAATAATAATAATAACAATAATATCACATCTTAGTTGCCGAGCCCGTGAGCCGAGCAACGTACTCAGACAGCCAATATCACAGTTAATCAGAATGGTCAAGATCGAGCTTCTGCAAAGTGATGAGGCTTAATATAGAGCTCTCAAAGATCGGCCATCACAAGAGTACTTGTCCGTAATTTACGCTGCTACATCGGTAATTAGCTCTAACATTGTGTTAGAGATTGTTTTTCTCTACTAAATATAAATAGAGACCAACTCGCACACATTAATAATCTTTTTTCTCACTTTTAAAATCTATTATCTGCAACAAATCGAACTAACTTAAATATTAGAGTCTTATTGTTATAATTCGGTCCTCTCTCTTTATATATCTGACATATAAGTGAGCCGAACCTCAATCCTAGAGATAGAACCAAGGTCGACATAATCATCTAATAATAATAATACGAAGTTTTTACACAAGGGTAGCATCTAATAAAAAAGAACATTTTTTTTAATGTAATTTTCCTCAAGTTTTTATTACTATCTTGCACATTTAATTTCAGTCGAAATATGAATAAAGAAATATGCTTTTAATTTTTCAATGTATATGTCTCAACTCTCAACTTAATAATAAAAACGAGCAGAAGGGAGTACATGCAATGAGAGATATAAAAAAAAAAGGGAGCAAAATTACAGTAAAAAAAGTTGAGATACTGATAATTATTAGCCAGAAAAAAACAAAGATCTATCTATCTTAGAAGAACATGGAAGCACAAATTCCCACCCAGATGGCAAAGAGACGGGAAGTACAGACCAAACGACACAGCAGTGGGACCTTTGGGGACGCATTGCCATGCACGTGGGGTGACGATAATTTTAGTAATTACTTACATTGATATTAAATTATATATGCTTTTCTTAATATTACATTCAACTCTTTCTGGGTTTCTCTTCTACATGCCACGCACCCTTCATATTTGTTGGTTTTTATCATGCCACTGTTCGGTTATTGTCGAACAAAAAACAAAAGAATTATAAGTTTAGTATTTCCAATTAGGTTCCATATGGTAGTTATTGATTAGACTATATATGCGATATGTTTTACTTGTAATATTTTTGTTCGTGTGCATTAATTATTTAAAATAATAAACTATTTAAATATTTTTTTGTGGATTTATATAGATTGTTATTTAACATTTTTATTACATAAATTTATCATTTAAATAAAAATGATTAAGTGAAAAAAAAGTATTCCATATTGTAATTTTATTTAAAATCTTAATTTGACTAAATTCCGATTTGATTGTTTAGATCAATGAACGCTTTAATTTTTCTAATTATAAAATATAAAAATATGTTATTATATATTTAATTTATCAAAAAATAAAATGTTTAGTTACAGTTATATTATATTTTTTTTCTTTGAACTATTTCTACTTAAATTTGTGTTTCAATTGCTGGATTTAAAATTTTTGTATGAGAATGAAGAGAAGGCATTAAAATATCTTATTTCTAAAGAAAAGAAAACTAGAATATTTTTTTATGTAAAGAAGTAAAAGTAATTAGGGTAGATGGTATACTATATAAACAAATTGAGGGTCAAATTAAAAAAATAATAAGTAACTTATTGAATTCTTAAATTGATGAGAATTTCAGAATAAAAAATTTATCTAAAATGTAAGTTAATATGAAATAAAAAGATTAATTTTTAACTATACAATAAGACATAATCTAATAATAAAAGCACATTTCTATGAGTAATAGACTTAGGATTGATTTTTTCTCACACATATCAATAACAATAAAAAATAATAATTTTTTAACCACTCTTCCAAATATATCATTTATATTAAAAATGTTTTAAAATTGTCATAATTATAACCTGTGATGAATTGAATTTAAAAATGAATTTTGATAAAATTTAGTTAACAAATTGAATATAGTAATTTTTTCAAAAATAATTCATTAATATCAAATAGGTTTTATATTTTTATCATGTTCATTACTTATAATATGAATTTTTTTTTCCTAAATGCTTATAATATCAAGATATAATGACATTAATTAATTGATTTTCACAGTTATTAATTATATAGATATAAATCCTTGCAAAATAAATAATTTTTTACATTAAAAATTATTGCAGAGGATAATATTATACTAAAAATATTAAATAAAATTTATTTTTAATTAAAATATTAAATTAATTTTGAAAATAATATATAATTTAGAAAAAATACAAAAATTTTCAATAATAAATATGATATTAGTTGTAAGCGACTATGACATGACAGGTTCTTCCATTATTAATGAAAATGACACATAACATCAGAGAGAGCTGCTGAGCAATGCAACACAAAACATCTACTGATGGTTTCACCTATGTATATACAAATTAAGGGTTGGAGGAGGCACCAACAAAGACTATAATACACACATTAATTTATATACGTAAATGTGTTGTTGAAAAATTAACCCAAAGATGATCGGCAGAACAAATACTATATAAAGAGACATGTGACCACTTGTTCAATAAATAACAATATAAATATGTGTATATGGAAATATCACTTTCGTGGGCTGAAATTAAATGGGGAATTTTTACAGCGGGGAGACATATCACACATGTAGAGCTCATCCCCCCAAATAAGTATGTCAATTATAAAGTCTTTTCCCTTTAAAAAATGACTCTGTTGAGTCATACAAACAACTGTATAGACTGCATTTTGTACTCGACTAGCTGGCTTTCTGGCTTTTCCTACTCTAACCTTTTATATCATGTCCCGACCATTTCTTTTTTTTTTTTTAGCAATGAAATGTTGCTAATTATAGTAAAAATTGAATTAATTTTTTATCAATAATATATATAATATGTGAATAATTATACCAATAATTATATTAGAAAAATTTTAAAAAAAAAAGAAGTGAATCACAATCAATACCCATAAATATTAAGTCTTTTCTTAACAGAATTTTTCTAGACATGTAATCACCAACACAAAATACTTCCACAACTATACCAAAATAGCTATTAAATAAAATAAAGAGAACATCAAAATTTAACGAGGTTCGGCCAATTTTATCTGCGTCCTCGGACATCACTAAAATAATATTACTAATTTCAAAGAAGAAATACGAAAGAGAGAAAAAGAAAATAAGCCTTATAAACAAATAGGCTTATTTTAGGATATTTTGCTAAGGAGAGAGGGGTCCCTTTGTATAGCCTTAGGAGCTCCTCCCCATATCTCATATTTTTCAATGTGGGATAGAAATATAGCCACAATACAATAAATTTCCACATTGACAATTTTTCTATTTACAATCTGCAAGTCTTCTCTCAAAAGAAACTATTTTCAGTGGTATCTTCAAATGCGTTGTGAAACATTCATCTTTAATTTTTTAAAATATTGATCAAGTTCAAACAATGGTTGAACTTGGTTGTCACCACCTTTATTAACATATCTGCAGGATTATTAGTTATTTTAATTTTCTGAAGTAATGTTTCACTTTTCTCCAGAATCTCACATGCAAAATGATATCGAATATTGATGTGCTTCGTCCTTACATGATAAACTTGGTTCTTTACTAAATGAATAGGACTTTGCCTATTACAATGCACTTTAATGTGCTTTTATCTAACTCTTAGTTCATCAAGCAACCCTTGAAGCCAAATTGATTTTTTAACAATCTCTGATACTGCTATGTACTCTGCTTCCATAGTAGACAAGACAACTGTTGACTATAACGTAGACTTTCAACTAACTGGCCCCTTAGCAAGTGTAAACATATAACCAGTAGTTGATCGACGTTTATCCAAAACACCAGCATAGTCGAAATCATAGTATCCTACTACACATTGATCATCTTTCTTATCCCGCTCAAATATCAATCCAACGTCTACGATGTTCAGAATATACTGTAAAATTCATTTCACAACTTACCAATGCTCCTTATTATGATCATGCATATACTTACTCACAACTCCAACTGCTTATGAAATGTCCGGCCTTATACACACCATAGCATATATCAAGCTACCAACAACATTTGCATATGAAACCTTTGACATGTAATCCTGTTTCGCTTCATTTTTAGGAGATGAAGATGCGCTGAGTTTCATATGAGGTGCAAGTGGTATACTCACAGGTTTTGATTTTTCATTCAAGCCAAAACATTGTAGTACCTTCTTCAAATATTGTTTTTGATTTAAATAAAGCTTCCCTCTCTTCCTATCTCTGCATATCTCCATGTCTAAAATTTTCTTAGCGTCATCCAAGTCTTTCATTTCAAACTTCTGATTTAGCAGAGCCATCAACTTCTTAATTTCTCCTTAATTCTTTGAAGCTATCAGCATATCATCAACATACAGGAGAAGATGTATGAAAGATTCATCTTGTAGCTTGCATAAATACACACAATGGTCATATTTGCTTCTTATGTATTTTTGTCTCATTATAAAATTGTCAAATTATTTGTACCACTACCTCATAGATTATTTCAATCTGTACAACGATTTTTCCAATTTGCACACCCGTTTTTTTTCTCCAGCAATCTTGAACCCTTCTGGCTGAGTCATATAGATTTTCTCTTCTAAGTCTTCATGTAGAAAAATAATTTTTACATCAAGCTAAATGAGTTTCAAATCCAATTGTGCTACCAAGACCAATAAAATTCTAATGGAGGAATATTTTACAGCTGGAGAAAATACTTCATTATAATTAATTTTCTTCATTTGAGCATAGCCTTTAGCTACTAGCCTTGCCTTATAGTGAACATCGTTCTTGCCAGGAAATCCTTCTTTCTTTGTATATATCCATTTGCATCCAATTGCCTTCTTTCCCTTTGGAATATTAGTTAGCTTTCATGTCTGATTCTTTCTAAGGGATTGTATTTCATCATTCGTGGGTTTTCTCCACTTCTTCTTTTCTGAACTTTAGACAGCTTCAGTCATTATTTGCAACTAGGGATGTATAAGCCACCATATCATCAAATCGAGCAGGTTTGGGAATCTCTCATCGTGGCTTATTTATTGCAATAGATTATTGTTGTTGTGGAGATTCTTGGGTTGGAATCTCTTCTTCATCTGACTCCCTCTCTACCGTAGTAGTGTCTTAATCTGTTTTATTTGTTGCTTAGTCAATAATTTTTCTTTCAAACTCCACATGCTGTGGAGTACCATATGTTTGCTGAAAAAATTCATTTGTTATCTTTTTCAACATAGTAAACTTATCAAAGGTAAAATCTCTGCTAAAGACTATCTTCTTTATTTTTGGACATCAAAGGCGAAGTCTTTCACATCAGTGGTGATTCCCATGAAGAGTATTTTCTTTGCTTTCGGATCTAACTTTGATTTCTTAACATGATAGTATGTAGTGAAACCAAACACACGTAAGGAATCATAATCAGTAATAAGTTTTTCAGACACACATCATCAAAGGTGTTTTACCACCAATAATAGCTGATGGTAAGCAATTAACGAGATGGCAAATATAAGTCACAGCCTCAACCTAAAATTATCTGCCCAACCTAATATTGGACAACATACACCGAACTTTATCCACTAATGTCCGGTTCATGCGTTCTGTCATCTCATTCTGTTGTGATATATCTCTAACTGTGAAGTATCTAACAATGCCTTCATCTTAGCAAAATTTTAAAAATGGATCACTTTATACTCTCCATCATTATCTGTGTGAAGATATTTGACTTTTTTGCCCGTTTGAGTTTTCACCATCTTTTTTCATATGAGAAAAACTCTCAATACTTCATCATTTGTCTTCATAGTATACACTCATATTCTCCGAGAGAAGTCATCAATAAATATTACAAAATAGTATTTTTCTCCCTTTGAAGCTATCTTGGAAGGACACCGTACATCTAAGTGAACATAGTCTAAAAATACTCTTGGTATCATGGATTATAATACCAAACTTCACTCTAGTATGCTTGCCTTTGAAACATTGCTTACAAAAATCTAACTTTTAGGGTTGCACTCCTTTTAATAATCCTTAATATGATAACAGTTTCAAGAATTTATCATCAGCATGTCCCAAGCGCATATGTCATAATCTAATTGCTTTCAACTCCTGATCATTACTAGAAGCTACTAATGATGTCCCAATAATTACATTACTCTGATAGTAATACAAGTTATTAGTCTTCCTTAATCCTTTTATTATCACCAGTGCACCAGAGATGACTTTCATTACTCCATCTGTTATATTTACAATGAAGCCTTTTGATTCTAGGACTCCTACAGAGATGAGATTTTTCTTTAAACTCGGTACATATCAAACATTTATCAAAATCCTGATTTATCCATCATGATTCCTTAATTGGATTGAACCAATCCATTTAATCATACATGAATCGTCATTTGCTTTGTAAATAGTTGCTCCTTCTAGTTCTCTAAAGTCAAAAAACTAATTCCGATTGGGACACATATGATGACTACAACCAGTATCAAGTAGCCATACACTAGAAGAGCTTGTTGATGACACAACAGCTAATAAAATGTCTGAGTCTTCGTCATCACACTCAGTTACATTTAAATTCACGACAGCTTTTCCTTTATCAGATTTACTTTTATTACTCAGCTTGGGACAATTTATCTTCCAATGCCCTTTCTTCTGGCAAAAGGCACGTTCATCTTTAGCTGGTCTGGATTTTGATCTTCCCTTCTTTTCTCTCTTCTCATTTTGAAAGCGATATCTCACAATTAATGCTTTTGCTGCTCCACTTGAACTCTCTTTATTGTCTTTCTTTGGTAGTTTATAACTGTATAATGCAACAGTTACTTTAGAGAGAGTTACTTCAACCTTTTCATGGAGTACAATTGTTTTAAGAAACTCAAACTCCTCTGGAAGGGACTCCAACATCATCAAAGCCAAATCTTCATCTTTGAAAGTCACATACAAATTTATCAAATCAGTTATTAGCTGATTAAAATTGGTGATGTATTCATTTAGTGTGGTACCAAAAATATAAGTGAAGCGAAATAATTTGTTCTTCATATGAAACTTGTTCTAACCGCTTTTTCTTAAAAAAAAATTTCTCTAATGTCTTCCACAATTTACTTGCGAAAACTTTCTTAGAGAAAGCATACTTCTGCTCTCTAGAAAGGCATGATCGAATTATACCACATGCCACATAATTGATAGCTTTTTAATTTTTTCATCAATATCTTCTAATTTCTCTTTTTCAACGGCAATGTCTAGACCTTGCTGAAAGAGAGCGTCTAGAACCTCACTTTGCCACATACTAAAATGGCCCGCACCATAAAAAATCTTTACTGTAAATCTAGCATTTGACATAGCAGTCTTTGACCAAATTGACGAAGTGGATGCTGTCTCATTTGGAGTAGATGAATTGCCTGAGTCGTCTCCCATCTCTACTTCAAATAAAATATTTAATAGCTAACAAATGCGTAATACAAATAATCCAAGAAATTTTTTTTAATGTGGAAGATCAGACTAGACTGCAGCCATAGAGCATACTCAGAAACATTGGCTCTGATACCAATTATTATGAAAATTAAATTAAATTTTCACCAATAATATGTATAGTGTGTGAACAATTACACCAATAATTATACTAGAAAGATTCTCAGAAAAGAGAGATGGGTCACAATAGACACGCTTAAATACTAAGTCTTTCCTTAGACATAATTTTCTTATACATATAATCACTTGCATAAAATACCACCACGACTATACTAAAATAGCTATTAAATAAAATAAAAAGAATACCAAAATTTAACGAGGTTCGGCTAATTTTACCTACATCTTCGGACACCACCAAAATAATATTACTAATTTCAAAGAAAAAATACAAAAGAGAGAGAATAAAAAATAAGCCTTATAGATAAATAGACTTATTTTGAAATATTTTGCTAAGGGGAGATGGGTCATTTTTTATAACCTTAGAAGCCCATTTTCATATCTCACATTTTTCAATGTGTGATAGAAACATACCACAATACAATATTAATTTCATGAAAAAGTGGAAATAAATCAAGCATTATGGTTTGAGACACCAATAAAATATAGAAAAATATAAAATAAAAGTACAATCTCGGCTATGAAAGGCTCGCATATTGCTTTAAGGAGCCACACTCAAATGTCAATAGAGAACAGAAATAACAGAGCCTGAAATATAAGCAGAATATACCTTCGTAAGATATTTTTGTAAAAACTAAAGAAAAAAATAGACTTGAACAAAAATTAATCATACAGTGTGGTCATACTTTTACTTTTAAACGTCATCGATTGTGAAAAAGCAAGTTGAAGAAAGAAAAATCTAAGCATCCATACAAAAGATCAATAATTAGAAAACTTTAATGACCTATCTATAACGAGAGATGCTAACAAAATGTCTTCTTTGGAAACAAGCCAAAAACGCTTCAGGTAGGAGGTGTTTTTTTTTTTTTTTTTACTCCATAATGTGGAGAAGATTGACTTTCTTTTGGTTTCCAAAAATCCACATTTAAAAAATAAAAGTCTTCTACCATAAAGAAAGAGGATAAAAAAAAAGCCTTATAAAGGTATGATCCGAGAAAAAATCACACCAAATCATATAAAAAATGAGGAGAATAAGAAATATAGAACATATAAAGAAAGCTAAAAAGGATAGAAAATGCTAGAAAAAGGAGCTATCGCCGGCTAACTATTGCTGTAAGAGAAAATAGAGATGAGAGAAACTTGAGAACAACAATTAGGATTGTTTGTTTGATCACATTCTTATTTTATTTCAATCCTTTATTTGTATGTTTTCATTAATATATACTTAATTTATTTCAATCCTTTATTTGTATGATTTCAATAATATGTACACAATATCCTATCAAACTTCAACTTCATTCCCATAATTTAGGCCTAACTAGGGAACTAATCATTCCCACTAACTTCATGTATTATTGTTGAATAAAGTTTCTTGATGTATCTCTTTTGTTTTTGGAAAAAAAAAAACTTCAACTTCATTCCTATGTGTATTTTCTTTTGAGTAATCATTACCATCCCTCCTAATATTAATAAAATAAAACTAAACCGAATTATATCTTAACTGAAACTGAATCCTTGAAGTTTATGTTGATTAATTATGTATATATTATAATCTCTTAACTATATAATATCAAATTATCGAAATAATTTGATACAAATATTTTATCTAAATAAATTAAGACTGATTCTTTAATAAACAGATTTAATTTTATTAATTTTGATTGGTAATTCAAAACTTTTTAAATATTCATTTTCTCGAATTGTGTCACAATTTATTAAAAATGTACGATCTTTGCATTGGATATACAAATATAGAGATACCTATGCAAAATGTACATTCACTCATCCGAAAGCGAAAAAATGAAAGGAAATAGTACTAATTAACCCTGTCTCATAATTTCACAATTCCCATTCTTAAAGGGCTGTTTAGTTATAGATAATATTTTTTTTATTTTTTTATTTTTTTAATTTTTTCTATTTTCTAATTTTTAAAATTTTTATTTTCTAACTATTTTTTAAATAAAAAAATCTATAAAAATCAAAATGAAAAATAAACTCCTACTTTTTTTAAAAATGTATTTTCTATTTAGAAAATAATTAAAAATAATTTTCTAAAATTTAACTACTAACTAATAAATACCAAAAACCATTTTCTAATTTCCTAAATAAAAAATATTTATAACTAAACAATAAATTCTACTTTTTAATTTTCTTTAGAAAATTTTCTAAAAAACTAGAATTATTTTCTACAACTAAACAATCACTAGGATATCTCATTCATAATTTTTATATTAGTTTATCATTTTAAGATCTCTTCGTGGTAAAATTAAAATTTTCATCCCTGGCCTGAATAATTAATTTAGTTAATTTTCTATTTATGAAAAAGTGACAATAAAATAAAATAAATTTATATTTATTTATTATTTGACATATTTAATAAAATTAAAACAAATAAATATTAAAATTTTAAAATCTCAATTTTAAATATTGAATAATATAAGATGTTTATACAATTTTTAAATTATATAAAATTATTTAAAAACTTCAAAACTTATTTTATTTAGTACTAATTTTGAGTATAAGAAAATATAAATTTATTATTTAAATTTATCATTCAATTATATTTTATAGAGTATCTAAATAAATTATAATTTAATTGAAATATTATAAAAATAAATATTAAATAATTTTATCAAATACTTACTCAAACAAAAATAAATTTTACTTATTTTAACACAATATATTTCCATATATTATTTTTATTTTTCAAAAGAAGATAAATTTTAATTAACAAATACACTCCATCTCATATTATTAATTAAAATAACACAGCATCTAAGTTATAATTAATAATTGATATCTTTATGAGAAGACAGAATTATAAGTTATAATTAGTCTTGCCCAGTCACATCCCCTTGATTTCTCTCTCTCTCTCTCTCTCGGCACACATACGCACACACGAAGCCACCCATTGGTTAATGGTTGTAATATATGAATTCACACCTAATAGATCCATCAAAAAAATAAAATATTATCTTCTAAATTTTAAAAATATTTTATTCTTCACAAAATTAACATTTGATTAAAGAAAAATAAACCGTGAATAGACCCATTAAAAAGATAAAATATTATTCTGGAAAGAACAAAATAAATACTCAATTTGTACATCAAGACAATTAATTCATGGATATGCGAAATAATTTAATCAACCTATAGCATTTTTTTCTTCATTCAAAAAATTGAAATTGAAGCTGATGAATCCCCAATAACCATTAACAAAACTAATTTCCCATTTTCTGTTCAACAGAATGTCCAAAACAAGAAAGAAAATAAAAATATAATAAAAGAAATTTATTGAGGTAAATTATCAAACACTTCAATAATATTATAGAATGAGAAAAATAAATGACATTATAATTTTAATGACAACCTTAAAAAAACACCAGGGCAGAAAATTATAAAAGAAAATTAAAATTGAAGATAAAAATTCATTACACCCATTTAAAAACTTAAATCATCACAGAAATTATATTTTTGATTAAAATCCAAATAAAATTTTTAAAAGACCCCCAAAAAATTTCAAAAATTAATTATAAATAATATGTAGGTATGACAATCTAATATTTAGAAAGAAAAATAAAAGAAAAAATCCAAAAAGATAAATAGTTACAGATTAAAATTAATATAACAAAAAAAAGATATTCAAATACATATATCAATCTTTTATCCAACTAAAGAACATCCTGATAGCTAGCTTTCTTATTTAAAATGGGCGATATAGATCTAAAATTATTGTTTCTTAAATTTTAAGTTAGCAATGATCAGCTGATTTAGAGAGAAAATTGGATGAAATTTTAAAATGAAAAAAGAAAAGGCTTATATTTTTAAGAAAAAGATTGAAAACGGAGAAAAAATTAATTATGAAAATGGAAAAGTTACCTCACATGCGTAGGAATTTTTTTTAGATTTCACATTTTAAATCTAGCTCTCTACAACAATAGGAACCTTTGGCAGCGAATTCACTGGGCCGGTTTTATAAACCGCCTCTAGAAAAGTACCAAAAATAAAATAGAATATTACAAAAAAGGCGGCTCGAACTTTCGCTGCTACACTGGGGCAAAATTTGGAAGCCCTCCTAGACGCAAGCAAAACAAATTTTTTTTTTTAACTTGTTTTTGCTTTGACGATTTTCTATTCCAAATTTTATAATATTTTTTAACAATCCCTAAACTCCCAAAGTTGCGCTGTCTCTCTCTATTTGCTATTAAGCGTGAATTGTTAGGGTTTTCAATCTTCGATCGACCAAAAGACAACAAATCCTTTTCGTTCTTCTAGTTTTTTATTTGATTATCTTGTTTCGGCAATTGTGAGGTTTGTTTTTGATTGTTATCAGATTATCTAGAAGTGCTTAAATCTTAAAGCTTAATTGCTTGTTTTTATTGATTGTTTTATTGTCTTGTAATTAATTGTTTTACTTCTGGGTTTCTTAATTTCAGCCATTATCTTGCTATCTGCAACTCCTATGGCCCTTATCTAGTTGTTTTTAATTGATTCTTTTATTTTTTGGTTTCTTTTGGCCATTATCTAGAATTGCTTAAAATTAAGCAGCCAAAAAAAAAAAAAACTCAGTGGGCATAGCAATTTGCTGTTTGGCAAAGTTAATCTCTTTGCCATGTTAGGTGTCCCAATTGATTCCTAATATATTTAGTGAGGATTTTGTTGAAGCTGATGTGAATTTATCTTGTCTACAGATGAAATAATATAACATTATTTTAAGTCAGGCTATTATGTTTAGTTATACTATGTTTTTGCTCATAAAATGAGAATAATTTGAATATGCCAGTTGTTTGTTTTGATTTTATTTTCTTTTGATTCTAAGTTGAAAAGAAATCCAATTTAGAAATTGGTTTCGTTCTTTGCTATACTTGCTAATCTTTCAAGATGTGGTATTGTAAAAAAAAAAACTCTACTGTTAGTTTGTTCAAGTTTGATAATCGAAAACAGAGTACTATGCCTTTTTTGTTCTCTCTCTCTTTTTTTTTTTCTATTTCAGTCAGTTTTAATCTCTAAAATTAACTAAATTAAATTGACCTTAATCAATGTTCATAATTATATTTATATATAAGTAGCATGTTTTAGTTTCTTTCTTGATTGCTTTCACTTCCATTATTTTGAGATTTCAAATATATATATTTAACTAATTCAAGGACATAAATGTAGCTACAGATAAGCTGTTTTCTCAAATGCAATTTGTAAATCTATTGGATGTTTCAATTTTTGGTGGTAAACTGTAAACCTAAAGTCTCTTCTTTCTCAACAAATAATCTAAAATCTGGCACATATGCCTTTTTTCCTACAATTTGAGTAGTTGTTGTCAGATGTAAAGTATATTTACAACCTACTCATGTATTACATTGACATGCATATTATGAAAATGAATGAGAATCTTAACTTAAAATTAGTAAATATTTATGTGTTTTTTGACAGTTTCTATGCCTAAATTTTAGTAAAGGACTACTCTTTGGATAATGTTGTAGTTGACTAGTTAATTCTACTCACGGATTTCTCTGGTTTATATTTTTTATAATGTTGCTTGCTATTAATCTTTTCAAGCATATAGAAGCAGAAGTTATTTTAATTACTTTATAGTTTTGTTATGTCTGTAAGATACTAAATTCAGAAATTTGGAGCATCTAAGGGACCAAACTCACATTTGTTAATCTATATATAATATTATCTTAAAGTATTAAAATAAATATTGGTTGTTTTCCCACGAGAAGTGTGAATGAATTAGTCAAAACATAATATGGGCAAGTGGGAAACAGATCTCCTAAGCCAAATTTAAAGAATTATCACTAAAATTTATTTGGTTTTTTAATTGTATAATTTATGTTGAGTGATAATGAATTAGCAAAATTAAATCCATAGTAAATCCATAGAATCTTCCATTAGATTTTTAATTCTATAGCTGGTCAAGACCCCTTTTTCCATTATATTATAATAATATATATATTATTCATGCATATATATACATAAATTTTAATTAATGGGTATTAACTATTTTGTTTTGTTTTTATTTTTTTTGCAATGCAATTATGAAGCCTAAAGCTAGTTTAAGAAATTTGGAGGCAATTAGAGTTTCAACTTCTATGCCAGTATGAGTTGACATGAACTTCTTCTAGCTTGCGTCTATATTTGGATAACTTCTTCTAGCTTGCTATCTATATTCCAATCAGGTATTTGTTATTGAATTGTGACGATCTTTTAATTGTTTTATGTTTTTATTCTAAAGGACTCAAGTCTATTAATTATTATGATAAATGTATTACTATTTCTTTCTTGGATAACTAAATTTATATTTTATTCTTTGAGCTCATCCAAGAAATAGACTCATAATTTACCAGTCTTTTTTCATATTACTTGGAATTCATTGAATTTTCCTAAAAATTTCATATGGATAAGGGTTGGATGAATGAGCTTAGAGTTAGTGTTAAGTATAAATAAGGGGTTAAGAATTTTATTGAATTTGCATTTCTTAATTCATCGTATAATGGGAAGATATTATATTATTGTGTTAATTGTGTCAATCACTATCTACACACTCATGAGGAAGTGAGAGAGCATTTAATATGTGATGAGTTTTTAAGGGGGTATACTCGGTGGATTTGTCATGGGGAGATTTCTGTTAATCATTCTACACCTTTAACATCTTTAGAGGCATTAGATTCTCATATAGTGGAATATGGTCATCATCAGCAAAATCGTATTCAATCAAATTTACAGAGATCAGATGATATAGTTAGGTTATTACAGGATGCTTTAGGTGTACTTGCACAAATAAACAACATTGAGTTTTTAGATAATGAAGAGGTGAATATGTATAATGAATGGACAAATACAGAACAACCTAGAGTAGCAAACCTAGAAGAGAGTAGCGAGTTTTTCAAGTTGCTAGAAGATGTAAATCAGGATTTATATCTAAGATGTAGAAATTTTTTCAAGTTGTCTTTTCTCCTAAATTTATACCATTTGAAATGTTTAAATGGGTGGATGGAAAAATCATTTACTATGCTTCTTGAGTTATTGCTTGTTGTTCTTCTTGAAGGGGCATCATTACCCAAATCTTATTATGAGGCTAAAAAAATTATCCTAGCTTTGGGTCTAAATTATGAAAAAATCTATGCTTGTCAAAATGATTGTATGTTATTTAGAAGGGATCGATCAAATGATGATAATTGTCATACTTGTGGTTCTTTAAGGTGGAAAAGAGATCAAGCAAACTTTAACAATAATTTGAGTGGTAATTCTACCGTAGGTGATAGAAAGCCAGTTAAAATCCTACGATATTTTCCTTTAATTCCTAGGCTGCAGAGGTTGTTCATCTCAAAGAAAACATCTCATGACATGAGATGGCATGATGAAGGTCGTACAAAAGATGGTATGCTTAGACATCCAGCTGATGGAGAAGCATGATAAGCATTTGATGCTCAATTTCCTAATTTTTCCTCTGATTCGCGCAATGTTAGGCTCAGACTTGCGAGTGATGGTTTTAATCCATTTAGAAACATGAACACTAATTATAGCACCTGGCCTGTTGTGCCTTAACATACAATATGTCTCTATGGACTTGCATGAAACAATCATCATTTATTTTATTAATGATAATTCCAGGTTCAAAGGGTTCTGGAAATAATATTGACGTTTATTTGCAACATGTAATAGATGAATTAAAACAGTTATGGGATGGTGTAGAGACTTATGATGCTTCAACCAAACAGAACTTTCTCATGCGAGCTGCATTAATATGGACTATAAATGATTTTTCCACTTATGCCTATTTGTTTGGTTGGAGCACTAAGGGGAAAATATTTGTGAAAAGATATTCGTGGAAATAGATGAACATGGAGTCCCATGCTCAAAAGAACGTGCTACACTTGGATCATTTCTTGGGATGATTGCAGTAAATGAAAAATATGCTTCTTTGAACATTCCTAGATGGTATAATAAAAATTTCAAGTCATTTCATAATGACATTTTAAACATCGTTCAGGTATGTATATATTTTGTATTTTTAAAAGGTTACATTTTATTTGTGTAGACTTCAATCTTGTTTCTAACTTATGCTACTTCCTTAATTGCATGTGATTAAAGGAGAAATTTTGTTTTCCCACCTGAGACTAGGGGTTGGATTCTCAATTCAGTGAACAAAAAATGGAGAGATTTCAAATGTGATTTGAAAGTTCAATATTTTGACCCTTTAAAGACAAAAGAGCAAATCCAAGTTAATGTTCCTGAATAAGTTGAGGCTACTCAATGATGTATCTTAGTTAACGAATGGTTTAATGAGCAAAACTAGGTTAGCAACTAAGTTTTTTTTATTGAACTTTTTTGTCTATTTAAATTTGTCAAAATAGATTTTTATTGAACTTTTTTATGTAGAAAATGAGTCAGATAAATACTGCAAATGCAAAGAATAAAAAGAATGCACATACTTCAGGAAAAAAGAGTTATGCGAGGCTTAGAAAGGAGATGGTAAGTATTTTTATATATTACAAAAACTTAACTTATAAACATTTAATCATATGATTGTTTGATATGTGATATAAATTTTCATAATTTTAGAAAAATGCCACTGGAAAAGCTCTTGATCGACTTACTTTTTTTGATGCAACTCATAAAGTAAGGATGACATATATGTGGATGATAATGTCAAAGAACTAATGGTAATATTTTCTTCAATAGTTACTAGCTTTTGATGTGGTTTACTATTGAAATATGATTGGCATTTGATTTTTGTGTGTATGTATGAGTTTCATCTTAACGATTATCAAATATGGTCAGAAAACTTTTTGATCACTAGCCTTTGTGTATATATAATTTGTTTTATTGATATCTTGTTTTTGTTCCATTATTGGTTATAGAAACTACAAATTTTGTTTTTTTTATAATTTATTGTTATTTTGTACTAATAGTTCATTATTTTATAGGGAAAAGCTTTTGTTATGCAATCTCATCGTGTTGCTAGTTCAGACACAAATTTGGAAAAGTAAATGAACAAAATTTTTAAGAATTGATGAGTCCAGAGCATAATGGTTGGGTTCGAGACTTAGGTTTAGGACCTATTCCTAGAACCTATTTTAGAGCTACCTATTACGATGTGAATGCAAGATGGGAAGGTTCTATAAATTCAAGCCAAGCAAAAGAGATTAAACAATCAAAAGATCAATTGGGAGTTATAACATCTAAATATGATGAAGTGTTGGATCATTGCAAGCTTTAAGTATATTTATTAGTAAAATGTACCTTGGACAACAGTGGATGCTAACAAATGTTAACAATTTTGTGGTATAATTAATAAGTTATTACTTGTTTAATTTAAATTTTCTTACATTATAAATTTTAATACTTTACTTTTGCAATTTTAACAGGTTGGCATACCCAATGATTGCCAGAAGCACATTCTCCAACATTAATTCTTTTTATTCGAGCTACAATCCTCAAGGAAACAATTAGTTATCAATTTGTATGCTTTTTTTAGGCTATTGTGGTTATTAGGGTTTTGCAATTTTAACCGGTTGGCATACCTAATGATTGCCAGAAGCATCTTCTCCAACATGAATGCTTTTAATTCGAGCTACAATCCTCAAGTAAACAATTAGTTATCAATTTGTATGCTTTTTTTAGGTTATTGTGGTTATTAGGATTTTGAGTCCATGACAATGGGAGTTAGTACAATATTATAATAACCGGTTCTAGTTATAATTTAAGATATTACAATTTTATTATTTTTGCTTTTGGTAATATAATATTCTATTTAATTATAATGTATTTGGAGTGAATATGATTGAATAAATATGATCAAAAGATATAATATAATGTATTTCATGCAAATAAATTTGAGCAGATATGATAAAAAATAATATAAATTAAAGAGAAATTCTCATAGGGACGGTTTAATAGTATAAAATTTTGGTGCAAAAAATTGGTGGGAAAAAAAACTAAAACGGAAAGGCGATTTAAACTGCTCTTATAGTATAAAATTTTGGTGCAAAATTTGGTGAGAAAAAAAAACAGTGTAGCGGCGATTTAAATAGCTTCTAGAGAATAAAATTTTTGGTCCAAAAAATTGGTGGGAAAAAACTAATAGCCTGCATTGAAAATTGCCCTTATTCGCCGCCACTATCTATTATACCCCGACGCAACTAAAAATTGCTCCTAAACTGTAGAAACGGTGTAAAAAATGGCATTTTTGGAGCGATTACACCTCTGTAGATCTTCATTGTTGTAGTGGCTCCATAAAGTGTCAAATTATATCATTTTAAATACGTAGAGATATATTACAGGGCGAATGTAAAATATAAATGGTTAATATGTTTCTTTTTTTGTATAACCACAAATATTTCTAAATCTATTAGGTCAAAACTAATTATGTTTGCAATGAGTTGATTCATTAAAAGATAAAATGTTTTCAGTAAGTGATGATTATATTCATAATAATCGAGCTTGTAACATTTTATTTAAGGAATAAAAGTGTCAAACTATTCATACTAAACATTTATTAATAGCTAATGTATATTAATATTTCAATAATTTAATATTTGCATGAATAATAGTATTTTTAAATATTTGATTCTCTAGTTATGTATTTAAGATAATTTTATTTTTGAAGTATACAAAATATACTAGAAATCTAAATTACTTGTGTATCAAATAAAAAAATTATTATTTTATAATATTATTTTTATAACAAATCAAAATAGATATCGACCAGATTTTTTTTTTTTAACATTACAATATGGGAGATAAAAAGAGAAAATCAAATTAAGATCTATTCAGAAAATGTGTAATTATCACTAAGCTAGGCTATAATTTATTGTGCATATCAAATAAAAGTTAGCTTTCAATAATAATTTATATTAATCGGAAAGATTCAGTGGTACAGAACATTTTCATGACAAAAATAGTTTGCATTAACGCTAAGAACGAATAATTTCATTATGTTGGTTCGGGTTGAACAGAAATTTTTTTGTTATAATAAGATGCTGTATATTTTTTTTTTACTGAAAATAGTTTATTTATAGAAAATAACAAGAAGTCGGGCGGTGCCAAATAATTATAGACTCCAGGCTATTGGGATTAATCGAAATCCTTAAGAGGAAATTATATGGTATGTGAACTTAATTTTATATTTAAAATATTTATATTTTTTAGAAAATTTAAAAATATATTTTTAAATTTTATTAAGAATATATTATATACGTCTAATATATTAAATATAAATTTTTAAAAATGAATATTTTTTGAAAATAAAGATGAAAAAGAAAATAATTTAAAAAAATGAAAAATAATGTTTTTAGAGATATTTTTATGAAGTTTTTTTTTTTCCTTTTTTGGAAATTATACTGGTTATGGGATTCCGAATCCCAATTTTCAAATATACCGCATTCAATTTTTTTTTTCAATTCTATGTATTTTGGCCCCTTTTTTTTAAGACAAATGGCAGGTTTTTTTTTTTAATTTTAATTTTTATTCATAAATAATTTTTTTATTATCATATTCTCAATGCACACAAAAATTATATATAGACACGATATATAAAAAATATACATAATATATATATACAATATCTATATACAATTAATTTAATATTTTTAACTTTATTTTTTTAATTTTATATACACACAATATCCATACATAATCTACACACAACGTATGCAATAAATACATAACATATATATAATATTTACATAATATAAAATATTTACCTAAAATCTGTATAATATATATATAATATTTATACAATATTTATATAACAAAATTAATATTTTTAAACTTTATATGTATAATATGAAAATTTTATTTAAAAATAAATTTAATTATTTTTATTAACATATTTTTTTATATATTTTACTATTTTATATTTTTTATGAGCATTATTTATTATTTGTAATCAAAATTAAAAATTATTCTTTATAAAAAATTAATATATTTTATATGTTAAAAATATAATTTAAAATATTAATTTTTATTATTTTTTAAAATATATTTATTTAATAGTAAAGTTTGAAAAATATATATATAAATTAAAATAAAATATTGATTATGGTGAAAAATGAGGTATTTTTAAAAAAATATACATTATTTTTGTGAGAAATGAAAATTTTTTTAAAATTTTCTTTAATTTTTTAAAAAGTATAAATATTTTTTTCTATAATATTTTTGAAAAGACAAAAAATTTATGTGCAGTCTTGTAAAACCCACCCTTTTTTTATGTAAACCCCAAATACTTACTCAGCCCATGTAGAAACATATGTTGTTTTTAGTTGGGCTCGGTTGTGTCCCCGTCCTAATCGAAATCCCAGCGCTTGAAGGAATAAATAAATAAAAAATAATATCCTCCAACAAATTTTTAAAAAATTTTACATTTTATAAGGAGTATTTTAATTAATAAAAATCTATCATTTTGATAAATATTTTATAAATTTTGATATTTTGATAAATTTTTTATAAATATAATATATTTAAAATTATTTTTAATTTTATTATATTTTTATCAAAAGCCCATAAATATTGAGAAAATTACATTAACTAATCCTAAATCAGTTTTGGTTTCTATTTATACTATCCAACTTTCTCTTTTTATAAAAGGAAAAATTATATCCACTCATATTAAATTTATAATAAACTCATAATAAATTCATAATAAATTAATAAAAATATAATATTTTAGAAAACTAATTATCAATTCTTATAAATTTAAATATATTTTAAAAATATGATAAATTTAATTTTTTTTAATTTTTTTTATATTTTTATCAAAAGCTCTCTTACAAACAAATCATTTTGTCTTTTTCTTTCATTTTTAATTTAAAAATTGTTACTCTTTCTTTTTTTTTCTTTTGCTTATTTTTATATTTAATATTTTTATATATTTTTCAATTCATAAATATTTTTTTTTATTATATTCTCATTATACAAACAAAAAAATAAAATATATATATATAACATATTCACAATATATATAATAAATGCATAACAAACAATAATATATATACAACATACACCAAAAACGCACATATTATTTACGTAATATTTATATAATTTATTTAATATTTTTTAATTTTATTTTTTTAATTTTTTATACAAATAACATCCATCTAATATACATACAATATACATAATAAATACATATCATAAACATAACATTTACATGATATCTATATAACGTACATATAATATACACAACATCTATACAACTAAATTAATATTTTTTAAATTTTTTTATATGTTTAATATGTAGAATTTGTTTAAAAAAATTAAAGATTTTAATTAATATATTTTACTTTTTTAAGTATTTTTATTAGTTATTTATAATCAAAATTAAAACTATTCTTTATAAAAAATTAATAATTTTTATTGGTTGAAAATATATTTTAAAATATTAATTTTTTATTATTTTATTGAAATATATTTATTTAATTGTAAAATTTGAAAAAAAATTATAGTAAAATATTGTGTGAAATGATAGAGAGAATATATTTTTTTTTAGTGAGAAGTGAAGTACTTTTTTTACTTAAGTTTTTGTAAGAGTATAAACACTTTTTTATGTGTAGCATTTTTTTTAAAAAAATATTTTTATAGGTAATTTTATAAATATTCCTAAATAAGAAGCCTAAAGGTTTTCTTAGGTAACATAGATAGTTATATTGTATTTAATAGTTAATATCATCCTTATATCATTAAAATCTTTAAATTTCAATTTGTTACTATAAAGTCACTTAATATTAAATTTATTTCTATTAAAATCCTTGACTCAGTTTTAGAAAGAGAGATAAGGTGTATGTGATATTGCAATTTTGATTTTAAAATAACGGTTTTTTATTTGGGAATAAATTCTTTTTAAATTTGAGTTTTTTTAGATATTTAGAATTCAAAATTTAGGTTTTTAAAGTTCAATATTTAAGATTTAGGGTGAAACTTTTTTTTTTTTCACTATCTAGTCAATGGAAAACAAAGTCAAATGTTTTAATAGAAAAATTTAAATGTTATGAATTTTATTGCAATAAATTAAAGTTTAGAGATTTTAGTGATATAAATGGTAAAGTTTGAAGATATTTCGTGATATTAACTTGTATTTAATATAAAGCAAATTAAATTATATTTATTATTGGGATAATTTTTATTTGTCCATCTTTAAAACTTGACTGACGATCATTGTCATTTTTATTGTTCGTTTTTATATTTATCATCTTAAACTTTATATCGATAGGCTCTTACAGTTATTTTTTATCCATAATGAAAAATAAATGTGCTATTTAACTAATTTTGTAAAAAAATAATATTCTTTATAAAATTTTTCATATATTTATAAAATAGATGTAACATTTTTTTGTAACTTGAAAATTTCTTACTTTATAAATTTTCATAGACTTAGAAAATAAAGATAATTTTACACATTATTTTGTAAATTGAATTTCTTTATAAAAATGATATTTTTTTAAAAATTTCTCCATAAATTTATAAAGGTAATTTTACATCATTTTATAATTAAAAAGTTTTTTTTAATATATATTTTTTAAAATTATCCATAATTGAAAAAAATAAAATTGATTTTACACATCGTTTGTTTATTTTGAAGTTTTTACAAAAATTGACATTTTAGTACAAAATCTTTTATAAATTATGGAGGATGCTGGAAATCCTATGAACAGTGATCGAAGATAGAATGAGAAAAGAAATAACTCAGCAAATGATATATTAATGCTACTTTAAGTTTGTAATAGGACACATACAAAATAGACAGTTCTAATATAATTTTTTTAATAAGTATATATGTTCTTTTATGTATTAAATATTATTTTTATAATTATATTCTTATTATTTAAAATTAATAAAAAATAAATTAGTAATTTCATAATTCATGCATTTCTTATTTTTTTATATTTTACTCATTTTTCTCTTTAAATTAATGGAAAAAAGTTCTAATGAATTTGAGAGAAGAAGGAAAATTTTATTTATAGTTTTTTTCCCTTTTTTTTTATTATTGTTCAAACAAACAAAATGAGAGAAATCACATTTTTATTCCATTAATTTTTCTTATAACAAACAAAGATTGAGTTTTTTAATTGAAAAGGAAAAAAAATGCAAGTATGACAATGATATTTAAATTCAATGGAATATATAGCAAGTTGAAAAAATAGACAAATATATTTTTGATATTTAGGTTAAGGGGCTAATATGCATCTCATATTTTTTTTATCTAAAAATTATATAACAAGTTTATAAAATAAAGTAAAAATGAATAAAAATTAAGAGAAAATTACATAAAATGCTACTTTTTTCTTCAAAATTTTATTTTTACCTTTTTTAAAATTTACGAAAATACTTTTTTAATGCTTTTTACATTTTTTAAGACACATACCAAAAATATATTCAACATATATAAAAAAATATATGATATTTTTGTAATTTTTTGGTATATACACAATATTTTTATAATTTTTTTATTGTTAAGTTATTATTATTTTTTTAATTTCAAAAAACTAACAAAAATCCATGTCTATAATACATTTGCAAACAAAAAGAAGAAATTACAAAAATATTATGCAACAAGAAAATTACAAAAGTATTATGCATATACTAAAAATTGACAAAACTAAAGTATATATTTAATATATGTTAAATATATTTTTAATATATCTTAAATATTTTTTTAGTGTACGTCGTAAAAATGTAAAAAATTAAAAAAATAGTATTTTTGTAAATTGAAAAAAAATGATAAAAAAGAAATTTTGAAAAAAAAGTATATAAAAAAGAAATTTTGAAAAAAAAAAGTATGTTACGTAATTTTCTTTTAATTTTTATACATGTTTATTTTGTTTTACAAACTTACTATATACTTTTAAGACAATAAAACATAAAGTGCATATATACCCTTAAGCCTAAACATTAGAATTATATCTGCATTTTTTAATTAGCTATATATTTTTAAAATAAAAAATAAGTTGTATATATATTCCTGATACAAAATGTTGAAGTTATATTTGTATCTTTTCTCAATTAAAAAGGTAAAATAATTAAAAGAAGTCTACTTAAATTGAATAAAATTTAAAATGAATTAAACATATTTACGAAAGTATTTTCAGGGTGAATTTTTTTAAAAAATTATTGTTAAAAACTAACACTGTGTTTGAAAAATTGACAATATAGTTTATTAATATATGATATGGTATGATACTGTATGATATAGTACTATAAATAATATTTATTGTATTTAAAAATATGATATGATATAATATGATTAATTATATTATTTTTATTTGTTTTAATAATATAATATAATTGTAAGGATAATAAAATAATCAAGCCCTAAAACTAAAATTGATATTAATTTCAATTAAAATTTATATTAAATAATATTAAATTTATATTTATAATTAATACTTAATTATTATTTTTATTTTGTATGGTCAATAATTAATTTAATTTTTTTAATAATTAATAATTAATTTTTATTTTTATAGTCAATAATTAATTTTAATTAAAAACATAAAAATAAATACTAAAATCAATAAAATATATATCAAATTATTACATTTTAATCTAAATTGAGAAAAAAAGAGGGATAAAACATCATGAAATAAAATATCAAATTTAAAATTTAATAAATTTAACAAGGATAATTTTGGAAGAAAAGTTTATAGAACCATAGAAAACCACTAATTTGGTGGTTTGAAAAAGTGATAGAAAATTATGGTTTTTAAATCATAAAAAATTTATAAAATCCCCGTTAGGGTTTTGTTCTCTCTTCATGCCCTTCCTGTTAAGGTTTTCTTCTCTTCGTGTAAGAGTGTCATCGCCCTCATGGCTCCCCTGTCCTGCATTTTCTCTAGCATTAGAATCATTTATTCCCTCTTATTTTCATTTGTGCTCCTCTCAATTGGATTATCCCTAGTTTTCATACAGAGTTTGGTTCCCTTCAAACACATCACTAGAAAATTTGCCTTTTTCTCACCCTCAGCTCTTCAGCCTCCATCGACAGCCCACCCCAAACAGATCTCTTCAGTCCCTCTTCTTTAGGCCCCTTGGTAATCCAATATGTGTATCCTTCTCTAGCTTGCTCAAGTTTTTGGCCGAGTTTTATTGAAACTTGGTCAGCAAGAGACCAGCTTAAGAGCTTATATTCTGGAGGTTTGAAGGTCGATTTGGAACTTCTGACTATTAGATTTTAGTCCGCGTGTTGGAATCTCGTTCATGAAGATGTCTACACCACCTTTTGTGAAGGCAGCTCCTTAAAGAGTGTTCAGATCATGCTCTCTGGCTTTTATCTTAGTATCTTTTAATATGTTTGTTGCGCGTAGACTCATTTGTTTTCATTTTTATTTTTCCAGTAAGTTTAGTTGTTGCATATTCCTTAGATTGTTACTCTCTGATATCACTATTTGTATTTAAGAATTGAAAAAGGGACCCTTATTCCCCCCCTATGGACTACTTTTTAGAAGAGGTACTAGAGTTTATACCTCTAAATCCATTGATGGTGCCTATTACTCTATGCCTTCATGGTATTATCTCCTAGAAATTAGTATAACTCTTTCGCACATATTCTTGATCTATATGTGCATGATTATCCAGTTTGCTAGTTCTCTCTTTAAATCCAAGGATTAGACCCAAATTTTTGTTTCTCGCGAAATGAGATTAGCCATGTTGTCCTCGATGGTTCATCTCAAGATTGAACAATCCGATAAATGCATATGCTTATAATGGCTTCTAGTTTAGTTGGTTCGTTTTTATTTAGGGAGCTTCCGTCTACTTCTTAATATGCAAGTTATTTAGTTGTTTTTCTTATTTTGCTGTAATTTGGCCATTTATTGATGTCATTATCTTTGAAGGATTTGCATTTACCCCTTCCTAAGTTTTTGTATTTTCTATTTGTTAATGGATCTCCTTTCTTCCTTGTTGATAAAAAAAACCATGGTATATCATGCCATAAATATAAAAATCAAAACAAATATAATATTGAACCATATCCTACTATATCTAAGCATAGACTCCAAATAAGGTGGAAATGGTCCGTAGGGGTAGGCATTGATTGGGTTGAAAGTATATTTTAACACGACCAAATCCGTTTATATACTAAAAAATTAACTTGAATTCGACCAAAATTATATATATTTTTGACCGATCCATATGTTTTCAGTTTCGGTCGGATTAAATCGGATTGCAATATATATATTATATATCATAAAAATATGTAATACATAATATTATATATGTAAAAATTTATATGTCGGTTTAGTTCGAGTCGGATTATGTAATATATATTATACTTTATTAATATATATGTATAATATATATATATGTGTCGATTGACTTCGGGTTTAATCGAAAAAAAAAAATTTTAACTCGACCACTCGAACGAACCCTAAATTTTTTAAGAATACAAATCTAATTTTATCCGAATATATAATATAAACCGATAAAATTCGATCAAAATATATTCGGTTCGATCGAATTGAAAAAAATTATCCACCCCTAATGGTCCATTTGATAGAATATAATATATCCATGGCACACAATATCATATACTCAGGGCTGAAATCAAGAAGGGCATGGAGTCCATTGCCCCCTTAGTTCCTATGTACATTTACATATTTATATAAATGTATATATGTATATTCATATATCTTTGACAAAAAATATATATTTACATATACATAAAATTACCAATATCTATATAATATAAAACTAATTTATAATATGATATATATTATACAATATATAGTATTTATATATATATTTTGTGTGTATATGCACATTTTTTTAAAATTAATTTTCAAACATTAATCATTTTAAAATTTAAAATTAGTTTTTAATTTATTATTTTGATAATATTATTGAGTATTATAATTTTTTATAATTATTATTTAATAAAAGTTTAATTTTTATAAGTTTTAGTTTATTATTTTAATTATTAGGTTAATTATTTTAGAATTTAACTATGAATTAGAATTTAAATTTTGATGATTTGGTAAATTATTTTGATATTTAATTATGATATGAATTAAGAATTTAAGATTTTGTGATTAGGTTAATTATTTTATAATTTTATTATGAATTGAGTTTAGAGTTTTGTGATTAAGTTAATATTTTATAAAAAAAATTTATCATATAAATTTATTAAAAAAAATTAATTTAAATACTTTTGTTAAAATTTTCAAAAAATATTAGATATTTAAAAATTATATATATTATGTAATTTTTTAAAATAAAATTTAAATATTAAAATAAAAATAATAAAAATTTTAATATTTAATTATTTAATAAAAAATAAAATAAAATAAAATAAAATATTAATATTAATTTTAATTTTTTAATATAAAAATAAAATAAAATATAAATTTATCTATAATTTGTTTTGTTTAAAAATTTTGATCCCCCGTTTCATTCCTTGCTCAGCCGCTGCGTACACTTGTACACTGCTCTACATCCAGGAGTGAATGTGTGACGTGGACTAAAGCTCACCTTCTTCTTCACTGTTATTCTCTCTCGTAGAAACGAAGAGAAAGCTAAGCTCAAAACGCAAAAATGTCGAAATTACTTCTCTTCCATTCTCCTCATTTTACACCAGTCTATTGCCGATCCATCATTTCAGTTCTCTCTAAACCTAATCTCTTCCTCTCTTCATCTCTTTTTCCTCCTCAATCCACTTCCACCACCACCACCGGCACCACTCAATTCCTCAATCTCCCAAACTCTCCTTCTCTCCTCCATTCCTTTCCTTCTTCAATTCTTCGCCCCAGAAATTTATCGGCTCGGGCTTTTGATTCCTCCGAGGAGGATAAGAAAGAAAATGAACAAGCAGAGAAGGAGGAAGAAGAATCTAAGATAGTTGAAGAAGAATATCCTACTGGAGAGTTTGAGTTTAAGGAATTTGGAGCTTGGAATCGTTTTCTTGTTAAGCTTAAAATGTTGATAGCTTTCCCTTGGGAACGTGTTCGTAAGGGTAGTGTTTTCACTATGAAATTGCGTGGCCAGGTTTTATGTTATTGTTTTTAATTTTTTTTTTCAATTTTCAAAACTGAGCTAAAATGTAGATATGTGTTTAATTTTTTAATGGTTCTTTTTTCAGATATCTGATCAGCTAAAGAGCCGTTTCTCTTCAGGACTATCTTTACCTCAGATATGTGAGAATTTTATAAAAGCTGCATATGATCCTCGTATTTCTGGTATTTATCTTCACATTGAGCCCTTGAATTGTGGTTGGGGTAAAGTTCAAGAGATTCATAGGCACATTTTGCATTTCAAGAAATCAGGTATGCTTGAATTGAATATCTTAGAAATTACTTTTTTTGGGGACCTTTTATATCCTTTATGGTGTAAAGTTGATTATTTTGCCAGTTTATTCTAATAATAGGCGATTTTTTACTTTGATTTTAGGATATTATTATGAAATAACAAATTATCATGGACATAATAATATTGTATTTAATGATGTATGGTATTTGCAGGCAAATTCATTGTCTGCTATATCCCTGCTTGTAGAGAGAAAGAATATTATCTTGCCTCTGTCTGTGATGAGATATATGTCCCTCCAAGTGCGTATTTTTCTTTGTATGGGTTGACAGTTCAAGCATCATTTCTTCGAGGTTAGTCTAGTTATTCCTGGAGCTATTAGATAATTTTTAAAAAAAATTTTAGGTTGTAATAATAATAATAATTAAATAAGCTGTATAGTTTTTATTTGAATCATTGTAGAATATCATAGCCTTAGAATGGGTGAGAAGCCTTTTTTTTTATTGTCATAAAACAGCCAATTTTGCACAGTGGTCATATCAAATTCCACTTTGAATTCAATTTGTAGTTTCACACTGAGTTAATATTTGGAATTCTTTTATATTACAATAATGTGTCTCGGAGACTTTCTGTCTCTATGCAGCTATTACATTTTGTCACAACTTGTATACTTGAAAGATTAGTTACTACCACACAACATTGAAAAAAGAAGAAGCTTCTGGTTGATCTGAGTTGTATTTGATAAAATTTCTGGCATAAGCTTGTTGAGTGCTTAAAGTACACGAAAGTTCCTTTAGCTCCAGATGGGGAAGAAGTATTGAATTCTTTGTTTCAATTTAAATGTTTCCTTTTAGACTTTGACTCAAAAAACACTCTGATGAGTATTTCTTACCTATTGGGTGTTGTTTCATGCTTATGGTTCTGGAATGGTGGGGTAATTTAATTGTCAACTTTGTCCATGACATAAGAAACAGTTATTGGATACCTTAAAAAGGATTTTGGGAGCTTTTCTCAAGGAATTTCAGTAATGCTTCCTCTATGAGATCTTCTTGGATGTGTCAGTTTGCGGAGAGAGAAATAGAGAGAACTTTTGGAGCATTCACTGTAATTCTGTTGCTGGGGAGAGAAGAGAGTGCTTAAATATATTAATGATTGAAGCATTAGCTCATTGCATTGGCTTTACTCAACATCTTTTAGCATTATAGATGGTCATCTTTTAATCTTGTATATGGTTATGTGAAAATTGCTGTTGGCTTTGCTGCTATTTTTGCACTATGGTTACAATAATCAAATGCAGAGAAATTCCTTTGAACTTTTGCTGTCTATTTGAAATTGTTGGTACATGCAGTGGATGTGACTTGCATATTATAATTATTTGACATTGGGCATCATCGTTTTTCTTTTCAGGAATTTTTGATAAAGTAGGAATTGAGCCAGAAGTTCAAAGGATTGGAAAATACAAGAGTGCTGGGGATCAACTTACAAGGAAAACTATGTCTGAAGAAAATTGTGAGATGCTAACAGCTTTGCTTGATAACATCTATGGGGAATGGCTGGATAACATTTCTTCTGCAAAAGGTTCTCTATATCTTAAGAGTTTTGCTCAATGCCATAGTGTTGAATATTAATTCATCGTCTCTGCTATGCGTAGGAAAAGAGAAAGAAGAAATTGAGAACTTCATCAATGAAGGAGTCTACGAAGTAGAAAGGCTGAAAGAAGAAGGCTTGATAACGGATATACACTATGATGATGAGGTAGATAAATGCTTTTGTAATTGTATCTAAAAGTTGCATTTGTATCTGGAAAGCTGATATCTGCTAAAGCAGTTGCCAATTATGAATTTTTAATGCTTGCAGTAAAATTATTTTTTTAAAAACTAAAGCAAAAGGTTCACATCCCTGTTAAACAGTGAGTCCCAAGAACTCTTTAGTGTTATACTTGTTCAAGTAACTAACAATGGAATTGCAGGTTTCTCTTTCAAATATGTTCATTGTTGACTATTTCCAATAAATAGAAAAAAAGGGTTTCTAAGACTGTGTCCTTAAAATGGCATTCTCAATTGGTATTTTAAGTTATGTGGGTGTGTAACAATATTTGGATATTGTCTTAGTGATATATGAATCTGCAGGTTATCTCCATGTTGAAAGCAAAACTCGGAGTCCAAAAAGATAAAATTCTTCCTATGGTTGACTACGGGTAGTCAATTTCTCATCGATGGCCTTGAAATTACCTTTCTGTTCAATTATCTTCTTGTAGTTATCATTTTATATGCAACGAAATTGGATATCCTTGAATTATTTAGGAATGTAAAATATTAGACTTCTGGATTGGTTGTTCATATATGGGTTAGTTCCTTTTGATTTGTATTCTTGGCATAATTTTCGCTTCCTTCAAACTTGAACTATTTATACTTGATATTAACTTCAAATGTGAGAAATTTCTTCAATATCAACTTGATATTAGATCCACAAATTCGAGAAATGTGCTGAACTTTTCTCATACATGAAGCTTGATTGATAAACAAATTTATACATGAAAAAAGTTCAGGAGGGGTTCCATGCTTTGTAGTTTCCACTTCTACATGTGAATCTTATTCTGATTACAACTAAATATCTGTGATAAGTTCCTATTTCTTGGTTTCTTGCGATATGTTCTTATTTCCTGGTTCTAAAGAATATGCATTTATATAACACTTAGCTGAGCATCAATCTGAACATGACTGATACAAATCCACATGTCAAAACCTATGCAAGGAAACGATTCAAACTTCCACGTGGCAGTCATGATGAAGTTCAAAGTCAATTGCTGAATTTTCTCCACGTTGCAGAAGTTTAGCAACACTATCCACTACTATCTCCATATTCTGCACCATTATCTCCACTACTTTCTGTTTTTAGCTATTTGCTAGTTATAGTAACTGTTTTGTTTAGTATTTAAATCCCTTGTATTTCCCTTTGAGATATATCAGAAAATTGCCCCAATCTTGTGTTTGGAGACTGGTCCACTCCCCACGGACTGTTAGCTTTATTTTATTTTTTTCCTGCTGCTATCATTGGTATCAGAGCCAATGGTGGTCTCTACCCGCTCCTCAACCAACAATGAACAACCACCACCCCTTACTCCACCACCACCTACTCCACCATCAAACCGCCCATCACCAACCCCCGTTGACCCTAACACCGATCCTGTCACACAGCAAATGGCTTATCTTGCTTCTAAATTGGAAGCAATTGACCAAATCATCAAAGCACAAATTCGTGGGAAGGCTGGAGCTTCTTCTCATGAATCACGTCAACCTCATCAATCTCATAGGCATCTTGAGGGAGATGAAGATGAGTATAACCCATCTTTTTGGCCCCGAAATTCTGTCTATCCTCGAACCAAAATGGAATTTCCACGTTTTCAAGGAGGGGATCCTCGTGGTTGGATCTTGAAGGCAGAAAAATATTTCAGGTATTACAACACTCCAGATGACTCTAAGGTCGATGTAGCCACCATGTATCTTGAGGGAGATGCCCTAGACTTATTTGCATGGCTCACAAATGAAAAACCCATCTTATTTTGGGATGAGTTGGTCAAGGCCCTTCAGGAAAACTATGGGCCAGCTGAGTTCCAAAACCCAGATGAGTTTTTATGCAACATAAAGCACACTGGGTCAGTCCAAGACTATAGGCAAGAATTTGCTAGGAGATCAGCCCGTGTGTCTAATTGGCCTGATCATTGTCTCCTGGGTGTATTTCTTAATGGGCTAAAGGAAGACTTGAAGGCTGATGTTCGAATCCATAAGCCCAAAAGTGTGTACCAGGCCATGAGTTTGGCTTTAGAATTTGAGCAGAAGATGGGTTTTGTACGTGGCATCAAATCCCAATCACTACCAAATGCAAACAAGACAAGCACAAGCCAGGCTACACCTTCTTCAAATTCAGTTGTGCGTCCCACAACGTTTGTTTCGAACCCAGCAAATCAAAGCAACCAGCAGCGCCCCTGGGATCTTGAACGACAAAATCGGTATGCCCGTGGCTTATGTTTCAGGTGTAACCAAAAATGGTCTCCTACCCACAGGTGTAAGGCGGCTACCCTTTCCATCATGGAGATGGAGGATGAAGAACTCCATGACCAAGAAGAAAGGATTTCAGCACTTGCAATTGAAGAGGCCCCATTAGATGACACGTGCAACATCACCACTGCTGAAATTTCTTTCCAGGCCATATTAGGAAGAAATTCCTGCACTACCATGAAGCTTGAAGGTTCATTGCAGGGTCGGCGTGTTCTGATCCTTGTTGATAGTGGTTCAACTCATAACTTTGTCTCTTGTCAACTAGTTGAGGCACTCAGTTTACCAACTAAAAATATTCCTGCTTTTGGAGTACAAATTGGAAATGGCCAAATTATTAAGTGCAATAAGTTGTGTGCTGATCTTACTTTGCAGTTACAGGAACTCAAGATTACTCAAGACTTTTACCCCTTTACCATGGGTGGTGCTGATCTTGTTCTTGGAATACAGTGGCTGACTTCCCTCAATACAATTCAGGCAAATTGGGCTGAACTCTTCCTCATCTTTAATCTCAATGGCAAGCAATATAAACTCCAGGGAGTGAAGTCTAGATCCCCTGACGCATCCTTTCAGTCCTTGGTTGGTATCTTCGAATCAACAGGTACACCTATCCCCATGCTGATTCAAAACGTGCTTCACCAATTTGAAGCTGTTTTTGACAACCCCACTTCTCTTCCACCATATCGTAATCACACCCATGCTATTCCACTTCTTTCCCACACGAATCCACCCAATATCCGCCCTTACCGACACCCTTACTCCCAAAAATCTGAGATTGAAAAGCAGGTTTCTGAGCTGCTCACCTCTGGGTTCATACGCCCAAGTACTAGCCCTTTTGCTAGCCCAGTTTTGTTGGTCCAGAAAAAAGACAAATCATGGCGTATGTGTGTTGACTATCGCCGACTTAACCAAATCACCATCCCAGACAAATACCCTATTCCTAATGTAGATGAACTTTTGGATGAACTTCACGGAGCTACAGTTTTTTCCAAAGTCGATCTACGATCTGGATACCACCAAATTCGGGTATTACCTGCTGATATCCATAAAACCGCCTTCCGCACCCACTCGGGCCATTACGAATTTCTTGTAATGCCTTTTGGTCTTACCAATGCACCCTCCACCTTCCAGTCAGCCATGAATGATCTTTTCCGTCCTTATCTTCGTCAATTTATTTTAGTATTTTTTGACGATATTCTTATTTACAGCCCGACGATGGAACAACACACCAAACACTTAACCCTTGCCCTTCAGCTTTTACTTGATAATAAGTATTATGCCAAACCTTCAAAATGTCTCTTTGCCCAACCCGAAGTAGCTTTTCTGGGGCACATTGTTTCTGCTCATGGGGTAGGTGTTGATCAAGACAAGATCTTAGCAGTTCTGAATTGGCCAATTCCTAGTACAGTTAAAGAGCTTCGGGGTTTCCTTGGTCTGACTGGGTACTACCGGAAATTTGTTAAAGGGTATGGGATGCTAGCAAGGCCACTCACAGATCTCACTAAGAAAAATTCTTTTGTTTGGAGTACAGCGGCAACAAAGGCTTTCCAAGCTCTTAAACAAGCTCTCACATCTGTACCTGTTCTTGGGCTGCCAGATTTTTCTAAACCATTTGTGGTGGAATGTGATGCATCTTCTGATGGTATTGGTGCCATTCTGCTCCAATCCGAACATCCCATCGCTTATTTTAGCAAGGGATTTTCCTTCACCAATAGGTACAAATCAGCTTATGAAAGAGAGCTCCTTGCCTTGGTTCTGGCACTGCAGAAATGGAAGCATTATTTGTTAGGCAGAAAATTTCTGGTACGTACCGACCACAAAAGCTTAAAATATCTCTTAGACCAAAGACTTTCTACAAATGAACAGCAGAGGCTTTTGATGAAACTTCTTCCTTTTGATTTTTCTATTGTGTACAAAGTTGGCAAAGAAAATGTTGGTGCAGATGCTCTTTCAAGATTGCCACAACATGCTGAATTTTTGGCACTTTCTCTTCCAATTTCATTGGATTTCTCCAATTGGACAGAGGCACTTCAAGCTGATCCTTATACCAGAGAATTGATAGCACAAGTAAGTGGAAATTCTTCCTTCAACTCTGACTTTCAGCTTGCTAATAATAAGCTCTTCTATAAGGATCGGCTAGTGGTACCAGATTTTGACACCCTCAGATCCAAACTCATAGCTGAATGTCATGATACACCTACGGCCGGACATGGGGGTTATCTTAAAACTCTTAAAAGGGTTGCTGCATCTTTTTTCTGGCCTCATATGAAAACTGAAGTGAAACAGTATGTGCAGAACTGTTTAACGTGCCAACAGGTCAAATATGAAGCTCTGGCGCCCGCGGGTCTGCTTCAGCCGCTTCCAATACCAGATCGTATTTGGGAAGACGTTTCCTTGGACTTTATAACAGGTCTGCCAAAATCCAATGGAGTTGATACAATCTTGGTAGTTGTGGACCGGTTGTCCAAGTACTCTCATTTTCTTGCAATGGCACACCCTTTTACTGCAAAATCTGTAGCAGAGGCCTTTTGTAAAGACATCGTCCGACTCCATGGCATGCCCCGCAGTATTGTTTCTGACCGTGATGTTGTTTTTCTCAGTAAGTTTTGGCAGGAATTGTTTTCTTTAAATCAAACTAAACTACAGTTCAGCACTGCTTACCATCCCCAAACAGATGGACAGACGGAGGTTGTTAATCGCTGCTTGGAAACTTATCTTAGATGTTTTGTCCACGAGAAGCCGCGCTCCTGGTCCACTTTTTTACATTGGGCAGAATTCTCTTTCAATACTGGTTTTCACACCTCAGCCCATACAACACCTTTCAAGCTGGTATATGGCCGAGATCCTCCTGCCATCACTCCTTTTACCTTGGGCGAGACACAAGTTGCTGACTTAGAAACTCAGTTGCTTGCTCGAGATGATGCTTTGAAAATTTTAAAGGAACATCTGCGGCGTTCTCAGGACCGAATGAAACAGCAAGATGATTCTCACAGAAGGGATCTTTCCTTTAACATTGGGGACTATGTCTTTCTTCGTCTACAACCATACCGACAGAAAAGTCTTGCCCATTTACGGTATGCTAAACTCTCTCCTCGGTTTTTTGGTCCTTATAAAGTTTTGCGCAAAGTGGGGGCTGTTGCATATGAACTAGAACTACCAGTGGATGCCAAGGTTCACTCCATATTCCATGTCTCCTTGTTGCGACCTGCCCATGGTGTTTCCATGCCACCAGTCCCAGCACCGCTTCCTATTACTGAAGATTGGGAGCTCATATTGGTTCCTGAGAAAATACTTCAACACCGTTGGGTTAACCGAGCTGGATCAACCATTCTAGAATTACTTGTTCAGTGGAAGGGACGGCCATCTGAAGAATCGAGCTGGGAATCCTATGATTTTATATTTGAACAATTTCCAGATTTTCGACTTGAGGACAAGTCATTTTTCCAAGGGGGGAGTATTGATACAAATCCACATGTCAAAACCTATGCAAGGAAACGATTCAAACTTCCACGTGGCAGTCATGATGAAGTTCAAAGTCAATTGCTGAATTTTCTCCATGTTGCAGAAGTTTAGCAACACTATCCACTACTATCTCCATATTCTGCACCATTATCTCCACTACTTTCTGTTTTTACCATTATCTCCACTACTTTCTGTTTTTAGCTATTTGCTAGTTATAGTAACTGTTTTGTTTAGTATTTAAATCCCTTGTATTTCCCTTTGAGATATATCAGAAAATTGCCCCAATCTTGTGTTTGGAGACTGGTCCACTCCCCACGGACTGTTAGCTTTATTTTATTTTTTTCCTGCTGCTATCAATGACCCTGCATGGTAAATAAGGAAGATTGATTTACGGTTCAGGATTGTTTCATTTCTTAATTTTGATCTTGATTAACTGCTGAATGTGCAATTGAATTTGGCTGCTGTGCATGAGTCCTCGGTCTGCTGTTGGCTCTACTGGTATGGTGCTTGCAGTGGTTTCATTGGGGGGATTGTTGAACTGTTCTTGGCAATCATGTGGACAATTTTGGACCATCCAAAATCTTGTTTTGAGCTGCACAATATACTGCCCTTATTGTTGAACACTGGTTTCTCCAGTTTGCTAATCATATAAAGTTTACCCCCTTTATGAATTATTTTATTTTATTTTATTTAGTTTTTAAGATATTACATCAGACATCGGGTTGATTTTCTGCGCAAGAAAAATTTGGAAAGCTGAGTTGGATGCAGTAAAACTACAAGGAATCAATAAAATACCTGCCAAGAATTCAGGAGGCCAAATTGCCTATTTTATAGTATTTATTGCAATTCTGATATTTCTTTTATGATGTGTCTTTATTATCTTGTTGATTAATTAAAACATGTGCTCGCCAACTTTGTATATGAATCTCTCTCTCTCATGTCCAGGAAATACTCGCGAGTTAGGAATTGGACACTTGGTTTAAATGGAGGTCAAGACCAAATAGCTGTGATCCGATCTTCTGGGAGTATTAGTCGCGTACAGAGTCCATTAAGTATACCAAATTCTGGTATCATTGCGGAACAATTCATTGAGAAGATTCGTAGTGTAAGAGGTGTTAGTTGATCTCCTATGATTCTCTTTTGTTAATCCAATATGCATGCAACTTGTTCTTTTCTTTTTTTATTGTCTTAAATTTTTTTAAGGTGTAGGCAGAATATCTTTAATTACAATTAGTTGATATTTTCAGTCAAGATGTATTTGTAACTAGACCATATGCATTTAGATGAAGACATACTTTGTTTGTGCTTCTGTTGTCAATTGTTCATGATTTCACATTTCACAATGGGCATGGTTATTTTTGAAAAAGAGACCGAAAGTTTAAACAAGAGATTTCATTCATTGGGATTTTGGTTCAGGGAGGGAAAATGGTATCCTGTTAACACCATTTAAGGCTATTATGAGGGTGTTTCTCAAAACTTAAAAGCTGGTCAAAACTGCTTATAAGCTGTTTTTAGATTATAAGTTGTTTATTTAAGTGTTTCTGAAAACTTAAATAGTAGATTATAATCTGATTTTAATCAGTTTTTTAAAAGTTGGGTTTTGCTACTTTTTTTTTAAGCACTTATTTTTTAAGCAGTTTTGACCAAGTAAAAGACCATACTATCCCTACCTAATATTCAATATTCCAAATTTGCCTACCTTATACAATTTAGTTCCCATCAAAGAAATTTTATTATTATTATTATTATTATTATTATTAAATTTTATTATTATTATTATTATTATTATTATTATTATTGCAAAATAAATTTTGAATTGACATTTAAAAAATTATTTTTATACAATAAATAAACTTATGGACAGTTTGGTCATTTTGACAGTTTCTACAATTAAAAACTGATTATAAGCTGATTTTACAGAAACACTTAACTGATTATAAACTGATTATCAGCTGATTATTAGCTAGTTTACAGAAACGCTTAACTGCTTATTTTTAATCTGATTATAATCTAAAAATCACTTATTCACAATAAGCTGAAAAGCTCCAGTTTTGAGAAACACCCTCTATGTTAGCAATTAGTTCATAATGAGGAATGAATAAAAAAAATGAAGGGGTACGAGGCCATTTATTACTTGAGAGATTACCCAAGTACAAAAAAACTATTTTTTCATAATAGAATAATAAGTAAATAAATTAAGGAAAATGCTATAGGAATCAAGTTGTGACAAATCAAATGGGGTAAAATAGAGATTTCAGTAAATTAGGGGGCAAAATGGGGATTTTAGTCTATAATACAACATTTGTAATGATTATACATATTAATAGTAAAGTCAAAAATTCCCTTCTTGATTTGTCACAACTTGATCCCTTTAACCGTGTCCATATATTAATTAAAGGAAAGAAACGACAAGAAAAGGAAAGGAATTTCAAAACCATTTGAGTGATTAGTTGTTCCTTAAGTACTAGTTCTTTGCACCATGACATCTTTGGTAGTGTATACTTTCTGTGCCAGGGACTGCCATTATTTTCTCATTATTCTCTATGCTTTCTTATTCTCTAAATGCTTTTCTATTCTTCCCTAGAGTCAAAAAAGTATAAAGCTGTTATTGTTCGGATTGACAGCCCAGGAGGTGATGCCCTAGCTTCTGATTTGTAAGTGTTTCTTCGGTGTTCCTTATTGTACTAAGTTTGTTTTGGGAATGCTTGTGCAATCATTAAATATTATTGTTATCAAACTACTTAAAAGTTCTCAATGGGAAGTGATTCAATATTTCTCTGCCATTAAATTCTATGTGAAAGTTATGGGTCATTTGCTGCTCACATTTTGTCCTCTGTCCCCACCTTCTTCTATGTCCCCTCTTTCCTTCTCATCCAAGATTCTCCAAGTAGGAACTTGGTTACTGGTTACTGAAACAATGTTAGTGGCATGCCAATACATGTGAACGATTCCCACCTTGATCATAATAGGATTTAGCACATCATATTTCATTAGAATACCTGTTCCTTGGCGAAGAAAATATGTAAGAAGCAATCATCACAAATGCAGTTCTATCAATTTTACATTATATTGGATAGAGTCGCAATTATCAGAAGATTATGTGATTTGTGATTTCAATGATATGATTTGGTTAGACTCAGGAACTAAACAATCAAAATTGGATGCAAATTGACATTGAACCAAATTATAGGTGAATCTACAAATCTATCGACCATATGGATTTTCCATTTAGTTCATGGTTTGAACTAAATATAGAAATTGCTGCCATGATCCTAGATCATGAAGATTAAATGCTACAACAAAAGAAGAGGAAGAAGAAGTACAGAGAGAGGGATAGAGAAAGCAGAACAAAGGGAGAAGAAGGAGGAGAAAGAACAAGAGAGAAGAAATTAGTTTTAAGAGGCAAATCGAATTGTATTTCTGATTGATAATCCCTTTTGTTGTTACATTCTTCTTTTGATACAGAAAACTATTCTGTTACAGCTCTAATATCAAAAATAACAAATTACAACTCATAATTTCCCGCTCATACAATTCTCACATCATATTACTACTAAACTGAATTTCCTCCAACCCATCTTATAAAATAATGTCAGTTGGATGCAGCTTCTCCACAACAATAGCTTCATCTGCTAATGTCAACTTGGGCTGACTTGAATTAATCAATCTTTCATCACCATCATTCACTTGGGTCATGACATTACCCATACCATGAAGATTTTTCTTGTCCTCAATGAAATAATCAGTCTTTAACTTTCCCAATAGTCTCTTCTCTTGACATATTAAGCCACACAATTAAAAGTTGCTGAACCTTTTTCTTTATGGCAACCTTCAAATTTGCCTTGAGAAAGCATTAAGTTTATGTTTCTTTCTAGTTGGCATTCTTTCAAACACCTTTGAGGCATCCATTTTTCTTAAGTATAATTTCAATTTTTACCTTTGTCTTTTCCACCTTTCAAATTCATCTTCCTTCAAACTCACAAGAACAACCAATTGATGAGAAAAAAAATAGTTCACACATCTCCAATTCCATCAATTGCAAAAGCTTTTTGTCATCACAATAATTGAAGTTTTTCTTGGTGGCCGTTCGTACATTGTCGAAATCAGAGGAGGAAAGATGATAATATTTGGTTGTGGATTTTAGAGGGAGAAAAGAGTTTTTAGAGACGAAAGAAGGGAGAGAACTGATTTGGTTTTGAATTGGAAAGGAATTAAAACATTGAGGAGAAGAAGCACATGAATGGAGTGTGAGAGAAGAAGAAGGAATTACAGATTGCAGTTTGGGTTTGGAAATGTTTTTAGCATCTTGTGTAACCTCTTCAGCTCCTTTTTCATTATCATCAACATCATCAAGAGTATCAATTCCATGATTTTTCCCTTACAAACATTCTCTAATGTGATAAATCTATATTAAATTCTTCTTCTAGCTTTCTTTGGACACAGCTAAGGGTTGTATTAAAATCGCAGCAACAGATTATCTCTTGAAATCGAATCACGAGATTGAAATGTGCTACCCTTGAAGTCTCCGTTTGATTACTGATATGTTTAGCCTTTGGATCTAATTTAGCTATAATAACAAGTTGTCATGATCCTAGATCATGAAGATTAAATGCTACAGCAAAGGAAGATACCAAGCTGTCATGATCCTAGATCATGAAAATTAAATGCTACAGCAAAAGAAGAGAGGGATAGAGAAAGCAGAACAGAAGGAGAAAAAGAAGGAGAAGAAGTTCAGAGAGAGAAGAAATTAGTTTTAAGGGGCAAATAGAATTGTATTTCTGATTTATAATCCCTTTTGTTGTTACATTCTTCTTTTTATACTGAAAATCTATTCTGTTGCAGTGCTAATATCAAAAATAACAAATTACAACTCATATATTCCCGCTCATACAATTCCCGCATCACATTACTACTAAACTGAATTTCCACCAACTCATCTTACAAAATAATGTCAGTTGGATGTAGCTTCTCCACAACAATAGCTTCATCTGCTAGAGTCAACTTGGGCTCACTTGAATTAATCAATCTTTCATCACCATCATTCACTTGGGTCATGATAATTGCCATCTTATAATTTCCACTTCTTTAATTGCTTTCTCCAGCTCTTCCTCCTTGCTTACTAATTGATTCTTTTTTCTCCCCCTCCTACTCTTTCTCTCTCTGACCCCTTCTTCTCCCTATCTTTTCTCTCTATTTTCTTCATTCTGCCTCTTTACAACATTTGGTATGGAACCTAACAGTAATCTTGTAATGGTTTCTTTCAGTTTCTTGTTACTTTGAAGAAGGTAATTGTTTTAGAGAGTAAAAAACTTGAGGTCGTGGAAACAAAGATTTTATAGTTGATAGGTGCAATTCTTAAAAAAGTCGAGTGAAAAAGGAATATTATATCTTTTCTATTCTTGGCTATACCACATGGAATTTAAATCTCCAATACTTTTTCTAATGAGAATCTGTTTTACTATATCTTTCATTTGTATGTGTGATGTATGTAAGAACCATTTACCATATAAAAATTGAGGCCTGTATATGTACTACAAAAGCAAGTACCTTAATTGGCTACATAGTTATTCAGTGTTTGTTAAAAATTAAAAAAAAAAATTGTTTTTCATTGTGTTTTGTTTGCACTATTGCTCTATATCAGTGTGTGCGTCTATATATGTATATATACGAACTCATTTCTTTTGTTGCTTTGGAAAAGGGAAAATAAAGTCAAAATTGTTGCCTATTAATGGCTTTCATAGTTAAACATATACAGAATGTGGAGAGAAATCCAAGTTTTGGCTGAAACAAAGCCCGTGATTTCGTCAATGTCTGATGTGGCTGCAAGTGGAGGATACTATATGGCAATGGCAGCAGGAACTATTGTTGCTGAAAATTTAACCTTAACTGGCTCTATTGGAGTTGTCACAGGTGAATTATAAATCATGAAATCTCTTTAAGCATGAAAAAATAGAATAGCTTTGAAAGTTAAGGGACAGTCCTTTCTTTTATTTTGTGGAAATGTGCAATGATATCTTTGGACAAAGAAAAGTATATTATTTGAGAGTAAATAACTGAATCGGCACCCACATAATGGGAGGAAAATAAAAAGAAATTAGGCTAGATTTGCGGATACTTAAATTCTGTGTTGAAGCCTGGGCTATTCATGAACAATAAAGAAATTGCTTTAGAGTAAACCAAGTTGGGGAAAGAAAGGAAATGAAGCCTTCTGCATTTGTTTATTATTCATTAGTTCCTTAAAATGGTTGTTTTCAGGGAAATTTAACTTGGGAAAGCTATATGAAAATATTGGCTTCAACAAGGAGATCATATCAAGGGGTAAATACGCTGAGCTCCTTGCAGCTGAACAACGACCTTTGAGGTGAGAAGCATTGATACATGTCTTATTATATTGGTACAAATTCTCTTACAACGTAACTGTGTCAAATTTAAACTGTTAAAACTTTAGTTAGATGGGATTTTGTACTTTTGGTTATGAATCTTATGCCAGACTTTGTTGTCCTGAAGGCTTCTTTAATTGATTGGAGATGCCTCCCAGAGTGTGTTTCTCTTTTGACTTCTGTTTCCTTTTGCTACGTTACGTGAAAGAAACTAACCCAAGTTGATTTCCAGACCAGATGAAGCAGAACTTTTTGCTAGGTCGGCTCAGAATGCATACAAGCAATTTCGAGACAAGGCAGCCTTTTCAAGATCAATGCCTGTAAATATTTTGTTTTGCCATTTATTTCTTTATATTATTTAATTTGAAGCAAAAACAAAATAAGAAGAATTGGATGAAGGAAAAGGAAAAGAAAACTCAAAATCATTTTACTGCCAGGTGGAAAAGATGGAAGAGGTCGCACAGGGAAGAGTCTGGACTGGTAGAGATGCAGCTTCACGAGGTCTAGTTGATGCTATCGGTGGGCTTTCTCGTGCTATTGCCATAGCGAAACAGAAGGCGAATATTCCACAAGACAGAGAGGTTGGTTTGACTTTATAATTTGTCTTCTATTATATGTTGATTACCAGATTGGTTTCCGTTTAAAAAGGATGCTTATTAATGTTGGTTAATAGCCAAAGCTTGAAATTGGCCAGTTCAAAAACATATATCAGTCATGTTATGTCAAGACCATTGATGCTATGATTCCCAGGATTAAGAATTTCTAATAACGTAATAATGTTAAGCTCTAGTAGTAGCAATGTTTCATGCAATATCATATTTGAGGGACCATGATGCTAGCTCTGTTACCCCTTTTTGATGACAAGTTTTAGTCCATGAGCTCCACTTCCCCAGTCCTAGTGGAATTTCAGTAAATAAAAGAACGCAGTGCTGTGCTTCTGTCCACAGGCAGATGTGAACTGGAGATACCTACCCATTTCTCCTGCTGTATGGCAAGTTGGCAACCGAACTTGTTATTTTCATTTCACCAAAATGTTTTCTCAACTGTTACTAGTTACTGGCATTGGTGATATGTTACCATGGCCACTCTTCTTACCATCATGACTAGAAGTTGGGTTATCTTCCATTAACTGACACTCATATAAACATTATTTTTTTCATTCATTATTTTGCTTTCTAAATCAAATGACCAATCTCAACACTTTTACTTGTTACCAGGTAACTGTGGTTGAGCTGTCAAGACCCTCTCCTACATTGCCAGAGATCTTAAGTGGCATAGGGAGTTCTATAGCAGGAGTAGACAGAACTTTAAAAGGACTGTTGCAAGAATTGACGTTTACAGATAGAGTTCAAGCTCGGATGGACGGAATCATGTTCCAGAGACTGGAGGAAGCTTCTTATGCCAATCCCATTTTAAGCTTGATAAAAGATTACCTTGGTTCCCTCTGACCTTAGATAATTGCCAATTGTCTAAATCTCTCTCTCTCTCTATTTAGTGGAATTAATTACAAGTTCATTAGTTTAACAGTGTGGTCATAGGAGCAATACATTTTGTCATAGGAGATGGAGCCTACCTCGATTAAGAAAAAGAAGAGGAGGTTTAGATTACAACTTTTAAGAGTAATGTGATGACATTCATGTTATAGAAAAAAAAAAGGATTTCAGGATTACAACATCCAGTTTTCTTTGGAATCATTAATGGCATTAGTTGTGGTGTTAGTTTTCTACCACGAGTAGGATTCATAGGCATTTTAGGGATGCAGTGAATGCCTTTTTTGCCTGTGAATTTATCGCAGGTATGAATCTTGATCTTGCAGCATACCAAGTATGTGACTGCAAAATGCAGTAGCTCGATCATGGGAAATTAACCATAACTATTGATGCATGATCCATTTGTTTCTTATTTATTTTACCTATTACGATTAAACACAAGTATGGTGCTATTTATTTGTCTCCTTGCATTTATATTTCTCAGGAAGACATTGTTTCTGTTCCCGGTAATATTTGCAGAAATAACATTTTCAGGAGGAAGGTGCAAGAATAGGACTGCAGAGCCATGTTAACAACTGAGGTTAAACATGTTCAATGTCACTGCTATCTATATCAAAGTTATGTTCAGCAGCTGGTAAGGCAAAACATCTCGCGGTAGAAACGCAACGAGGACCTGAGTAGAATTATTATTATTTGGATTTGGTATGGATTTTGAAGGTCTTAAAGGATTTTTTCTTAAATAAATTATCACTATTGTATCTATTTAATTAATGAATTATTTTTTTTTAAAGAACTAAAGTAATTAACATCTGGCTGATTCCATCAAATTATTTAATCATTCTTTCTATTTTTACCATTAAAATCTTATAAATTAAAATGTTATTCATGAGTAGTTGAGTAATTATTATTATTATTATTATTATTTTCAGCTAAACTCAAATTCTTCACCCCAAAGTTTTAATTATGCTAGTTCAAAAGTAAAAAAGAAAAGAAAACTAGACTACTTCAAATTAGTAATTTAATTCAACAAATCGAACGAAAATTAGAGGATCTAAAGAATTGTTAAAAAAAATAGAGCACATGGATTCTGGAATGATTAGAATGGAGAAATTGGAAAAACGGAATCTGGAAAAAAAATGGAAGAAAAAATAAGATATATAAATGATGGAAAAATGAAATCTAGTAAAATGGAAAGACAGAAAAAGAAATAGTAATAATTTGCCCAAAATTAAAAGGAATGAAAAAATAAAAAATAAAAAATGAAATGGCAAACACCAATAAAATTTCTTAGAAGAAAAAAGAAAAAACAAAAATAAGTCGAATTTAAGAGGGTGTTTCTCAAAACTTAAAAGCTGGTCAAAACTGATTATAAGCAGTTTTTAGATTATAAGTTGTTTATTTAAGTGTTTCTGAAAATTTAAATAGTAGATTATAATCTGATTTTAATCAGTTTTTTAAAAGTTGGATTTTGCTACTTTTTTTTAATCACTTATTTTTTAAGCAGTTTTGACCAAGTAAAAGACCATACTATGCCTACTTAATCTTCAATATTCGAAATTTGCCCACCCTATACACTTTAGTTCCCATCCAAATTCTTTTATTTTTAGGATTCTAATTAATATTTTTAGGATTCTAATTAATTTGATAGTTTTTATATGGTAGTTTTTTATTTGTATAATTTATTGATAACACCAATATTATTATTATTTTTATTATTAAATAAAATTTTTTATTATTATTATTGCAAAATAAATTTTGAATTAACATTTAAAAAATTATTTTTATACAATAAATAAATTCAGGGACAATTTCGTCATTTTGACAGTTTCTGCAATTAAAAACTGATTATAAGCTGATTTTACAGAAATACTTAACTGATTATAAACTGATTATCAGCTGATTATTAACTAGTTTACAGAAATGCTTAACTGCTTATTTTTAATCTGATTATAATCTAAAAATTACTTATTCACAATAAGCTGAAAAGCTCCAATTTTGAGAAACACCCTCTAAATAACTTGAACAACTCTGTCCAGCAACCCATTTTTATCTCGTTTTCTTTTCTGGTTTTCTGGTCATGTTTTTCCAAGCAGAATAAATGTCTTCCTTCAACATTTCCCGCTTGAAAAAACTATGAATGAAGAAGACGAAGTTGAAGTTATCATGATTTCTCTGCAACGACTCAATAATGCTGGTTTAGTGGCACGATCACTGGCTAGCAATCAACATCATCATTTTCATTCTCCCTTCTATGCAACCAAACCGAGAAGCGCGTAGGAGGCACTCGCTTGAATCTCTTCATCTCTCTTCAGAAACTCGCCAAACCCACTCTCTAACACTAAGCCATCAGCTCTCTTTTCTACCGGAGATTACTACTCTTTGTGAAATCCGCAGCTTAACTGAGGCCTTTACCCTTCTTCAGGAAAACTTACAAGATGCTAATTCCAGTTCATTACAAATAAAACAAGCAATTGGTATGCTTCTTCAAGCTGGCACCCACCAAAAACACATTGAAACTGGTAGAAAGCTCCACGAGATTGTCTCAAAATCTTTCCTATACAGTAATGACTACGTTCTCAATACCCGTCCCATTACAATGTGTGCGATTTGTGGGTCTGCTTTGGATTCTCGTCTCGTGTTTGATAATTTGCAGAGGAAGAATTTGTTTCAATGGAATGCGCTTGTTAGTGGGTACTCTAGAAATGGACTTTTTCGTGATGCTATTAACTTGTTTTTGGAATTGATAACAGATACAGAGTTTAAACCTGATAATTTTACTTTCCCTTGCGTGATCAAGGCTTGTGTTGGGATTTTAGATGCTGCGTTGGGTGAGGTAATTCATGGAATGGTGATAAAGATGGGTTTCGTTTTGGATGTTGTTGTGGGTAATGCTTTGATTACAATGTATGGGAACTTCCGATTGGTTGAAGCAGTCTAAGTGTTTGATCATATGCCTGTTAGGAACTTGATTTCTTGGAATTCAATGATTTTGTGGATTCTCTGAAAATGGGTTTTCTCAAGACAGCCTTAATATTCTAACCATGATGTTAGTAGGTGAGGAAGGGTTGTTACCTGATGTGGCTACAATAGTGACTATATTACCAGTTTGTGCGAGAGAATTAGAAGCTGATATGGGAAAGAAAATCCATGGTTTGGCAGTGAAACTAGGGCTGAGCAAAGAGATAATGGTGAATAATGCTTTAGTAGATATGTATTCAAAATGTGGGTACTTGCCTGAAGCCCAAATGTTGTTTGAGAAGACCAATAGCAAAAATGTGGTTTCTTGGAACACCATGATTGGGGCCTTTTCTACAGAAGGTTATATCGGCTTTGCCATTGGGGAAAGAAACCCATTGTTATGCATTAAAATCTCTCCTCATAGATGATGTTTTTGTTGGCTGTTCAATCATAGACGTATGCAAAAAGTGGATGCATAAAAAAATTTCAAAGAGTTTTTGATGGGTTGAGAGATAAAGGTGTGGCATCATGGAATGCTATAATTGCTGCATATGGAGTTCATGGACATGGAAAAGAGGCAATATAGCTGTTTGAGAAAATGAAGAAAACAGGCCAAATGCCTGATAGTTTCACATTTCTTGGTGTTTTGACAGCATGTAGTCACGCAGGGCTGGTTAAAGAAGGGCTGAACTATTTCGACGAGTTGCAGAATTCCCTTGAAATGGAACCAAAATTAGAGCATTATGCATGTGTTATAGATATGTTGGGTCGTGCCGGAAGATTGGATGAAGCTCTAGGGCTTGTTGATGAGATGCCTGAGCAACCAGATAGTGGAGTCTGGAGCTCATTGCTTAGTTCCTGCGTAAGTTTTGGTAGTCTGAATATGGGGAAGAAAATTGCAGAAAAGTTATTAGAATTAGAACCAGAAAAGGCAGAAAACTACGAATTACTTTCGAACTTGTATGCAAGATTCGGCCAGTGGGACGATGTGCGAAGTGTGAGGCAAATGATAAAAGATACTGGCCTTCGGAAGGATGCTGGCTGCAGTTGGATTGAGATTGGTGGCGAAGTACATAGTTTTATTGTAGGTGACAATTTATTGCCGGAGTCAAAACATATCCGGTTGACATGGAGAAGATTAGAGAAACAAATAAATAAAATTGGATATAAACCTAATACGAGTTCAGTGCTTCATGAGTTACAAGAAGAGGAAAAGATTGAGATATTGCGAGGCCACAGCGAGAAACTTCCAATTAGTTTTGGATTGTTGAAGACAACTAAGGACAAACTCTCAGGATTTTCAAGAATCTGCGTATTTGTATAGATTGTCATAATGCTGCTAAGTTAATATCAAAGGTAGCTAGAAGAGAGAATTGTGAGAGACAACATGCGATTTCCTCATTTTAGAGATGGATTATGTTCCTGTGGAGATTATTGGTGAAAAGAAGCCGGGCAAGTTCTCCCAGATTTGTGTTTTGATTAGTGAAATAGTCGATGGAGCTCAACAACAGATTTCTAGTTGCAGAAACGATTGCTTCAAACTTGCTACTTTATTACTGCATTTCTCAATGGCCTTGGGGCTTCTGGTAAGATGAACAAAAGTGCAATCCAAGAATGTGTATATTTTTTCTAGAAAAAAAGTGTATATTTGTTCTTTGCGTCAAAAGAATATATATAATATATACCTCACAGTAATCGAGTACTCTTTGAATTGCAGGAATTTGAATGAACTGCATCGCTAGGTGTTAGTCTAATATAGCGTTTAATTGTTCGCAAGGGATCCATTCAACTAGAAATGATAACAAATCTTAATACCAATAGCATATTATCATCAAATACACAATCTGCTTCACAACATAAAGAACACCAGGTAATGAATTGACACAAATCTAACTCATGCTCAATAAGTAATAATATCAATATAGCACACAGAATATTAACTTCAGAAGTAGAGAACTCTCCACTATTATGTATTATAATCAACTCATTGTCACCAGCAATAAAAGGTCTGATCACTTTATAAAACTTGGTTTACAAACATCTATGAAGATTGAAAGCACACAGGTCCATGAATCAGAATCGCACAGGTTTCATTTGTGTATGTATCTCAGTTTTAATTGGATTCACTTTCTAGATATAAATAACTTGACAAAAGAATTGCTAAGAGGAAATTCATTTTTCTAATCATAATCAATTAAAATCGTTGGGCTTCCCAATTTTGATTTTCTGTTCCCCTAGAAATCTTGTGATAGCATTTTTCTGCCAACTCTTGAAACTCCTGCAATCAGCACTTTGTATTGAATTCAATATGAAATAAAATTAATCCAGCAAGAATTAATCTACAAAATCATCTAAAGAAAGCTTATGCAAATATTTATAACAGCAGAAAAAAAAAATGAAAATATAAATATATTTCTATTGCATTTTTAGATCATAAGATAAAACACAATTTTAGAATTATCGATGCTTCTATATTCCTACTTCCCGTGTCTGTCATTTTACAACCTGAAGTTTGGATCAACTCTTGCTCTAGGCAAATCATACGCTTTTAACTATTTACGACTCTCCACTGGCTAACAATTTTAAAAATGTTTGCATAACTACAATTGTCCGAAATTCATGGTCATATTGAAAATGATCCTGCCTATCACCTTTTGCTTTCTTACCCAGCCTCCTCCACCTAGGGCTTGGAATATTAACACAACCTAGCTAAACAATTGTGCATCTACAATTACATATATTATCTTAATGTATTCTTTCCAACATTAATCTCCATTCTCATTCATCAGTGATAGAATTGCTTCTTATTTTTTTTGTACTATCATTATCCATTAGAAAGGAAACCTTGACGCAATGGTAAGGGATGTTGACATGTGACCTAGAGGCCACGGGTTCGAATCATAGAAACGGCCTCTTGTAATTGCAAGGAAAGATCGAGTACAAAGATCTAATGGGTCTGACCCTTTCTCAAACCTCACGCGTAACGGGAGCGTTAGTGTGTCGGGCTGCCCTTTTTTTATCATTATCCATTACCCAACTCCAGCATGATGACTAATAACAAAAATAACATGGTTTTGTAGGGGGATTTTAAGTCACTCAAAAATTCATTCTCAGGGCACTTACTTGTGATCAAGATGTGCTAGAATTTCCCCACCAGGGAATGCTGATTCGGTTGCCTCATATGCAGCTTTAATTGCTTCTCTCCAAGTTCCACCAATATCTTTTGTATTTGTATCTTTGTTTGCTTGACTTGAATATTCCATGGGTATAGAATACCCTGAGAGTAGGTGTGCAACCCAAACACCATCTTTTCTGTAATTAGGTGAGTAAATAATTTATTCTCTCAGAAAACGAAACATCTAAATGTAATAAAAAGGGTTTCCAGATATCATATACCCTAATTGTATAAGCCAATAACGGAAGGAAGTTATACATCATATTTGAAGCAACTATTTCATGTTAACATAGCCAATTACGAAAAAAGGAACACCAAAATAAAGCAGTGCTTAAAAAATGGATAATATAGAAATGATTACCACAAAATGAGTAAACTGAGTGATGGTGCATGTTATATGCTCATAAATAATACAAATTATATCGGAAATATAAAGGAGAAAGCACCTACGATGTTAATGTGATTTCATATGTAAAAACATGAATGCTTAATTTAAATGTGTCAGTGTATTCAGTTCAGTAGAATACATCAGTCTAGAAATAGAAATCATAACTCGAGCAAAAAAAGAAATCAAAAAGTACCACAGGATGATCAAATTCATACAGCAAAGCAAACAGGTCAACATTACTTACAGAGCTATATCCATATGCCGAGGTGCATAGTGTCCACCCCCTATTCCAAGGAGCACTTTTCTCTTGTCATTGGCACTAGGTATCAATGCCGAACTGAAGTTAGAGAAGCATCATCATGAAAAAGGGAATAGTTTTAATAATCAAACACTGATTATTTGAAAGTATAATAACATATCATACAACTTAAGCGAATTCCATTAAATTTCTTGATAAAAAATCCATGGGACAAATGCGCACATAAAGCAGTTAGTATTTTGAAAAATTAGGGAAACTGAAAAAATAAGCATAGCCTCACCATAACATTTACATATCACTTAACATGCAATTACATATCACACAAATGAACATCTCAAGAAGTACAGGTAGAGATGCCTGCTGGTCAGTCAATATTAAGCAACTAATTATTTATGCCAATGACTATCTCACTGAGTGTCAAAGCCATTTGAGAAAAGATTAATAATTAGAATATGAGATAAATCACTATTACCTGCTCCAATCTCCTACTGAGGCACCTCCTCCAAGTCCAAGTCCTTCCCAAACTAACTACCAATAACACCAACTTATTAGAAAGATACAATCACATCCAGTTACATGGCTTAGTCCTAGAATGCCACCAGCCAAATGTTTTCATCTCAAGGAAAATTGTCACAAGCATGTAAGACATAAGTCAAAAAGCATGAAAATCCTTATACATCCTCTTGTAAAATTTTGTCTCATATTGGCAAAGTTTGGCATATGAAACCAACATTTGATTGTAGATAAATGTGCTATATTACCTTCAGAACATGGGAATTGTCTGTCTTCCTTTAAATTGGGTGCTTGCTTTTATGACATCATCGCAAAATCCAAACACAAGCTAAATAAAAATTAAGGTTTTTTTTTTAAGAAAAGAGAAGGAAAAACAAAAGCTAGAATCACAGTAGCAGACATGCCAATGACAAATGCATAGGTCTTATTAAGGCCTTGGATATATACTCACTAGAGCAATGACTTGAGCAGCATCCTGCCTCTTCCAGTATTCTTCTGTGCTACCTATTCAGCAAAAGGAAACAGAACAAATACTCAAATACTGAAATACATGACCATAAAGCATTACCATTCATAGATATGCTAACCACAAAGAATAATTAGTCGGATTTTTATCTGATATTTGTGATCTACACTACTTCAGAATTCCAATATAAGCTATTCAGACACCAGGTCAATTTCTTTTTCCATGAGCACAAAGAAACAAACAGCCCATACCTAACTGGTAAAAGAAACTCAATACACTATCAACTAGTATAGATCCTAACTATCAATCCAAACATTGTTAAAAGAAAACTGAAAATAGCAGAAAACTTACCAATTTCAATAAACATAGTTGGCTTAGTAGTTACTGGTCCGTGATGAGTAGCCTCTAATGTAATCTGCAATCAGACCAAACAATTTAGATAAAACCACTTGAGCGTTTTGACAGCCACCAAGATTGAGCGAACCACCATAGAAGAAACGTGAAATACCTCAAACTCAGGAACTAAATTATGAGACTCAGCAATTTTTTTTAAGAGTCTGAGCCATGGTCCCATCCTCGGATCAGGCGGCGCAGCCCATCCTGGCTTACCACCTTGTGGTGGAACATCTCCTTCACTCAAATGAGGCACTCCTACGAATCGAAAAAACCACATAACACTCGCAAATCAATTCAAAATTCCGATTACGATTAACACATGGAGGCACTGAGAAAGAGATAGATTGTACCGGTTGGATGAATAGTAAGGGCGGGACGGTTCGAAACGGCAGTGTGTTTGCTGAAAAAGATTACCTCATCGACTACCTCACCGGTAACCTCCTCCCACCGGCGATCCAGGTCGTCTTCCTCAACTATTCCTTTGTCGTGTTGCAATAGCCTCACTTGTTGATTATTAAAACTCTTCATTTCCTTTATGATTTTTCAAATAAAAAAACTAAAGAAACGATAAATGGAGCGAATTATTGAAAATTTTAAAAATAATAATAAAAATAAAAATCTAACCTCAAAAGAATGGCCAGGCTTCCACCCGGGCATAGCTAAAAGAGCGATGGCAGGGTTGACGGAGGCCGGATCGGTGGTTGTAGCCACCAATAGAGTCACCATATTTTCTCTTTCCTGTAACTACTACTACTATTATTATTATTATAGTTGTCCCATTTTGTGGATTTTATATAAGATATATAGCCGCCATTACCGATTCAAAGAATATTGCCCCGCCCATAGACTCTGAAGAAATGACTAACGAGCAGGCTGTCGAACAGATAGAACGACACCGTTTTAAATATATTCACATTTATACTAAAATACTGTCGCTTTTATTTATGATCCACCTGTGTTAATTGAAACGTGCCGTAATGGAAAAAGGTAACTTGCCTTTCTTATTTAGTTTAGTTTATTTTTGTTTTGTAATCTCTGCCCACGGTTACCTAGAGAAAAACAGAACTTTGATACTTCTAAAGGAAACAACTTTTTCTGGATTGCCTTTTTGAATCTATAGTAAAATGCAGTCGAGCTACAAGGCCTTCCAAAGAGTTTTTGACATGAGGCTTTAACTGGTAATGTTAAAAATACTTATGAATTTCTATAGAGTTTGGAATAGTACTCGTAATTCTATATGTTATGAATTTGAATTTGAATTAGGGACGGGTGAGAGGTGATTTTGTTAATTGGGTGGTTGATTTTGTTAACTATAATACGGCATGCGATGATGCATGTTAGCGAGTGTTGGACAGTAAAAAAATAGCATATGAGTAAGATGCATATTACAGAAATGAGAATGATAAAATTGACATGTGATTATACTAGGATGAATACAATCCGCAATGAGTGCATTAGAGAAAAAGTGGAGGTAGTACTTATTGAGAATAAGATAAGAGAGTATAGACTGAGATGGTTTGACAAAGTAAAATGAAGACTTAGCGATGCAAATTAGATCATTCAAATAAGATATAACATTATAAGATCATTCAAATTAGAGTATATATAGCTAAAAAAAAGCAGATGTAGGTCTAGACTGATTTGGTCAAAGATAGTCCAAAATGATTTTATAATGTTATATCTATCAGAAAATATAATTTTAAATAGCACCGAGTAGAAAAGAAGAATTCATATTGCCGATTCTCTAATGACTTGAGATTAAAACTTTGTTAAATTGAGTTGAGTTGAGCTTATACACATACTGAAACTGAACTGGGATTGAGTTAAGGTATGTTTGGATGGAGGTAGTAGAAGGTTTTATGAAGTATTGAAAGATTAAGATTGTGTTTGGGATGAGATACTTGGACGTTTTATAAATTATGGAAAGGTAAATAAAGGTTTTTGAAGAGTTTAAGAGGGTTTTTTTTTCTTTGCATTGTAGCTCTAAACTAGTGATTTTTGAAGGTTTTCTTCGTTTCTTTCTAAACATGGTGAAAATTAATACTTTATTTTACTCTGCTATATTATATTTTACTCTATCTTATTAAATTTCATAATTATTAAATTTCATAATACTTCCCTCGAAACAAACCCTTATTGATCTAGACCTAGGGTTTCATTAAGGCACACCTCTTGTTAAACCAGTAATATTGGAACCATTGTTTTCTTTTTCTGGCTGAAGAATTGTAAAGAATTTATTGGGCAATAAAGAATCATTAGGCTGAGGCATCTAAGAATTAAGATCACTGTTCGTTTGATTTTTTCAGGTCTAGCTTTTTCTAAAGCAGCTTTTTATATTAGTATTATTATATTATATGATTTATTATACTAATTATTATCATGACTCAATTGGTCGATTACATTAATTATCAGCGACATGAATGGATTGCCATTCCCCAAGTGTAGTCTGATTGGCCAGAATAGAACCCTTGGAATAGTTTGATTTTTTTTTTTAAATTTTAATAGAGTTTAATTGAATTTTATATATGTAATATGCCAAAGAAATTTCTTTTTTATTATTTTATATTATCTGTTTATTTATTTCTCTTTTAAATTTTTGGGAGTTTATTTTAAGTAAAATAATAATGAGTAGATTAAAGTAAAACGATTACATTTTAAAACAAAAAAAAGGGTTATATGTTTAGTATGAATATGGAGGTCTGTTTTTAAAAGTATATATTTGAAATGTTGATTTCTCAGTGTGTGCACAAAATTTTATATATTCTGTTTAAATTTTGTTAACAACTCCAAATTGCATTAAAAATCAGACGAAATGGTGGTATTTTGATTTCATTTTATTTGAATTGGTTTGGTTTTTATGTTGAGACGAGAATAATATTTTATCGTATGAACATATATATATATATATATATATATATATGAGCATACTTGTAAGTTTTAATATAGAATGATATGAATATTTTTTCACAAAATTTTTATTTTACATTTGTATGAGCTGATATTACTGAAAATATAATTTTAAATCACGCCATAGTCGAAAGAGAGAATTTATATTGTCGACTTCAATTAGGTTCGATGAGTTGAGTTGTATGAATTGGCATTTATCAAAACCCAATTCCATGCGTATTTATTTTGATTAAACCTCTCCACCTATTCTTTGCCATTCCCATTTCCTTGCGACTTCATCTCTGCATGTTTGGTGGCAGCTACGAAATGATTGCACATAACTTGCAGTTGCTGATGCGGACCACCGACTAAACCTGCAATATTAGGAGAATATTTTTACAATGAAGTATCATATTATATAGAAAATGTAATTTGACAAGTTTTTTCTACTGTAGAGCCAAAAGAAAATGAGAAATAGAAAAGTAAGAAATTATGTGGGTGGGAGCCTATATATACATCTTCTTAAATATTGTTTTTCAATTCCATAACTATCAATTTATTCTCTATTAACTACAAAATAATTATAATAATAATAATTCAATTCATTTTCTCTTTTGATCTTTCAAATATATCTAATTACAAAATAATTAGTTGAGAAAACTTTAATTGTAAAGAAAAAGTTACCAAAATACCAATCTCTCTCTCTCTCTCTCTATATATATATATATATAAAGAAAAAGAGAAGCTTTTTCTTTTAGATAATAATTATGATGAAATTGTAAGAAAGACAATGGAATTTAAGAAAAAGAAAAATATCGGAACGAAAGCCGCACCGACGTGGTATGAATATTAAATACAGTGAACCACTTTCTGTATTGTTAGTTGTTACAATCTATACTTCTACTTAACATATATTCTCTCTTAGTAAATAATTATTATTTTAAGATTTTATATAAAAATTAAAAAAATTATTTAATAATTTATTTTAATAATTTATTTTATTAAATTATTATTCTCCTTAATTTATTACTCATTTTATTATATATTAATTATATAAAAATAAATTTAGAATAAAAATAAAAAATAATTTTAATTTTTATAAAGAGAATTATTTATAAATAAAATTTATTATTTAAAATAATAATTATATATGAATGGAGAGAATATAATCATTCCTCCACTGAAAAAACGTGAAATACGTGGCAATGACATAACATGTCAGAATCATATCAGGACTTTGATAATAAGCTCTTATAAGCATTAAGTATTGGATGTTCATAGTACTCTCTTGTAAGCATTAAATATGTTCCGAGTCCATTTCCAAACTAACCTCTCTTTTATAATGAAAAATTATAATTATAGTAATTTTAAAAATTGGCTATTTAATAATATTTTTTTAATAATTTAAAAATATTTATTATAATATCAGTCTTGATAAATAATTTAAAATAATTTAATTTATAAAAATTAATTTAAAATAATTACTTAATAAATTTTATTTAATATCTAATTAAAAATAATATTTAAAGATTCTATATATTTTATTTATTTTAAAAATAAGTAGAAATGCAAATATATGAACACATTTTATGAACACATTAAAAAAAATTATTTTGACAATATCAAATCTTTCAAATTAAAATAAAAATATTACTCCCTCCCTATGAACACATTTTTTATTTCATAATTTTTTCAAAAAAATTAATTATTTTTATTAAAATATGATAATAATGGTTGAGGTTCAAGGAACTATTTACTTAGAATATTTTTTTTATGAATCATGTGAGAAAATATATTTTATATAACCGACGTTATATTTTAATTCAAAATTTTAAAATAATAAATTTATAGATTCTTTTTATTTATATATTTTTTATTAAATTTTTTATTATTATTTTGCAATGTTCAGCATTAAAATTTCAGTAGCAATGACAATGGTAACAACAATTATAATAGTAATAAAATTAATTTGCAAATGAAATAAGAATAAACAGAGCAAAATAATAATAAAAATATAGTTCCACTTATGGTAAGGAATTCTTAAATTAATCAATAGGTAGATTTGATTTCTCTCCACTTTAGAGGAACACACCCAACTACCACCACCATAAAGATGGAACTGCAGCCGACCTACCGAATTAATTGAGATTTGAGATATGGCAGCTTCTGTTTTACTTCCTATGTTAAATTTGACTGAAATACTGAATTTTAAACACTCTGCTATTAGTGATCATGCTGTGCTGCTTCTTTTATGTCTCAATTATTAAAAAAAATTTATAATTAACTCTACTTTTTAAAAAAAAAAGAAAAAAAAGAAGAAGTATATGACTATTGACTGGCTGGATCGAATCTTAAGCTATTTCTTTAAAAGTATTTTAAAAATATTCAATTTTTTTTAAAATATTCATTATCTAATTTTTAATTTTACAAATAATTCACCTCCGAAGGTATACATCTAATATATATTCATTTTAATGATTAATAATTTATCCTAGTGATATTACAAAAATTAATGATTGAATCTTTAGCTCATAATGTTTTCTCTTTAAATATTTTTAATTTAATATACTAAAATGATTTTTAAAAATTCTAATTCTACCAAAAATTTATAATAACATTTATCTATATAAAATATATAATAACTTATATTTAGATATATTTCTTTTTCAAAAAAATCATATATTTCACCCAAAATGCAACTCTAATTAATTAGCTAAATAAATTCTCCAAAAGTTCTACTTCAAGAAAATAAAATCCTTTGATTTCTTTATAATTCATATAATGTTGGATTTGTATTCAAAGGTTAATTAAGTTTTAATACAAGTAGAATAAAAATAAATAATTATAAAAGAACATACTGTAGGATTGTCCACCCCATCATAATTAATGCATCACAAGCTCAACTTCATCATGTCCTTTTCAGCATTTATTCCTTTACATATACCTTATACTAAATGAAATTTTATCATTGTTTTGTATTAATCTAAAACTCTAGTTTGCCTTAAGTTTGTTTGTTTTATATTTTGGACATGTTCCTTGATACTCCCTCTGCGTTGTTTATAAACAGGAAAATATATATCAACGATGACTTAATTTTTTTATTTTTATTATTTTAGTGTTTGAAGATTTTTTATTTATTTATTATGATATGTGAATTTTTTTTTATTATTAAAAATAATTTAGTTGCTCTGACTGATTAGCAAATCAATCAGAAAAAATCGATCAGAGCAACTAAATCATTTATAATAATAAAAATTCAGACACCAAAATAAATAAAAAAAATTCATACACTAAAATAACAAAAAATAAAAAAGTGCATACAACTTTGGTATATTTTTTACTTATAAACATTGATGTTTAAGATAATTCACATTAATTAACAAGGAATAAATTAAAATTTAATTTTAGAATTAAAAAAATTAATTTATATTTTTAATTAATAATTGTATCATCAGCAATAGTGTTACTAGAAAAATAATATTCTATCGTTATTGAATATTTTAATTAAAGTGTTTAGTATAATTAAAGAATTTTTATAATGTGTTTTGAGATCACATTTTAAATAATAATAAATATTTTAATTTTTTATTAGAATGAATTTTATCTTTATTAAAATATATTATAACTACTATATTTAAGGTAATTGATAATAGTAAAAGAGTTACACACCTTACAAAGTAAGTACTATATTCAAGGTAATTTATAATAGTAAAAGATTACACACCTTACAAAGTAATTACTATATTCAAAGTGATTGATAATAGTAAAAGAGTTACACACCTTACAAAATAATTATAATAAATTTCAATAAAATTAAAATCTATTCCAATAATAATTAAAATATTTATTATTGTTTAATATATATTTTAAGACATATGTTAGAAAATTCATAAATAAAATAGAAATATAATTTTGATAATTTAAAAGTCAGTTAAATGTGTTCAACCATAGTTTAGTGTAATTGATAAAATTCAAATCCATGTTCATGTTTAGTGAGATTTTTTAGCTTTTTTTTTATCAAAAAATATATATTGAATGTATTAGGGAAAATTATTGAATGCATGTCAGTGTATTTTACACTCATAAATACATAAACTATGTCCACTTATATAAATTTATTGAAGAATTTGAATTTGATATTTATGTGAATGAAAATGAGTTATAACTGTTGAATTATATTTATATATATATATAAATAGACACACACGCACCAATATTGGAGTGTGAAAAAACCAATAAAGCTATAGCCAGCCCTCCTCCGTAATTCACAACCATGCCTACAGATGAAGCCTCACATTATCTTCCTGATTACTTTAAAAAAAAGAACTCTCCCAAGAACTAAATGACTTGATTCTCTCTTTACCTAGAGAAAAAGGGTGGGTTGCAAATCATCTCCATCAATACCAAGGTTTCTGGCATACAACCAGACAACTTAAAGGAGTTATTTCTTGCCAAAATCATTTTCAAGCTCAACCAAATGATATTTTCCTCATCACGACTCCTAAATCAGCCTGTTGTGACCAATAATGTGTGATTGGGTAGATCATAGATAAAATAACATAAATTGGTGATTCTCTAATGATTGAATAGTTTATTATTAACTTTCCAGTATAATGATTTCTCATGTTCTAGTGAATAATGAGTCGTTACGATTCACAGCTTTATTTTATAGTGTTACCAAAAAAAGCTTTATTTTATAACAGTTCATGCAAGAAAAAAAAGGTTGCAATTTATAATATTTTATATTATTTTAAATAAAAATAATTTATATATTAATATAATTAGTATATAAAAAAATATTATATATATTAATATATATGTAAAGTTAAAAATTTTTATATTCACATATCATAAAATATTTATAATAAAAAAATACATTGCTGGTATATGAATTTTTTAATTTTGATATTTTAACTTTTGTAGTTAATTTAGTATTTGAAATTTCACACATATTTATAAATGAATTATTTTACTTAGTACCAAATGTAATCGGAATAATAATAAATATTGATTGGAATAACTTACTTGTAAATATTCATTAAAATTAAGATATTAAATTGATAAAAAAAAGTTGAGATACTGAAAAAATAAAATTAATATTAAAAAATTTAGGTATCAAAAATATTTTTTTTATAATAATGTATGCATAATGTATTAAGATATTTTTTAAAATTGATTTAAGAATTTGTTGATCAAAATAAATCAAAATATTGATTCTTAGTTCCATTACTTTAGTTAAAAAGTTAGAAAAATAATTGAAATTAGTAATTTGAATAAAAAAATAATTGAAAATTTTTTGATTGCTATATTTTTTTTTTAGTGAAAGGAAACAATTACTAATTTACTTGAAAATAATATGAGAAAAAAATATAAAAATGGTAAAAGAACAAATAAATACATTAAAATTTAAATTAAATTAGTATTATAAATATATTATTTAAGTGAGTGAAAAAATTATTAAAAAAAGTCAAGAAATACAAAACTTAATTTCAATTATAATTAATAATATATTCATTTTAAATTATATTTAAGATAATTAATTTCATATTGTCAATTTAAATATTAAAATAAAATAGTAGTAGAAAGGACAAAAAATTGGAAATGTCGTTATTCTAATTATAGCTTACAAAATACACTAAAAGTTAAAATAAAAATAAAAAAAATAAAAAAGTTAAAAAGTTAAAAAGTTATCTTTATTACAAAAAGAATAACTTTTACAACAGTTTAATATATATACTAATAAAGAAAAAGGTATAAAAATAAGAGAAAAGATATAAATATACCCTTAAATTTATTATGTGGATATAAATTAGCCTAATTATACCTAATTTTTTTTCAAAAATAACTTTTTAGGCCCTTCGTTAACACTGACCGAATAACTCCGTTATTTCAGTAATTTTAATATTAAAAATAATAATTAAATAAATTACAAAAAATTAAAAATACCAAAAAATTAAGAACATTAAAAATATACTCAAAAAATATTCTCAGCAACCAAACACTAATCCATGCTACAGTCAGGGAAGAAAAATCAAATTCAACAAAGCTACTGCTGATAAAGAGAAACTGTTGTTTGCTGGTCTAGATATTGAAGAGCAGCTAAAACTTCATATCCTTCTACCTGCAACCCAAAACGTGAACAACTCTTACCAAAAATTTTTTTACCGAAAATTAAATTAAGGCTCTTCTGCCGATATCAAATTAAATTTCATTAAGAAAAATTCTTTCTCCTTCTATAAATCATCGTTCACTATGACAATCTTCCTTCCAATCTTCATTTTCAGCACCACCAGCAGGGGCAAAAATACTCACATAAGAAGGGGTAGCTGTCCCCTTCTATTTTAGAAATTTTTTATATATATATATATATATTATTAAAATTTTTAAAATATTTAATTGCCCTTTAAATTTTTAAAATACTCCTCTGTCCTTCAACTTCTATAAGAAGTTAAAACAACAAACCTAATATAAATCACTCTTCTTTAAATCAATAGATATCTTTTTTTAAAAATTAATCAAAAAGTAATCGACATTCTATAAAAACAAAGAAGAAGAAGAAGAAGAATAATAATAATAATAATAAGAAGAAAGAAGAAGATAATGTTATAATTTTTCTCTTTTTTTAATATGTTTTAATTAGGTTATTAATTCTGTCATTTATGCTTGATTGAGTGTATTGTGTATGTTTTAATTAGGCTAGAATTTCCAATCTTGATGAAAAAATGGTGAAGACAAATAAAGATATTTTGTATTTGTTGGTCTATACACTTATAACTTTGGTTTTAATTTTACCTGTTGCAACTGCTACAGTTGAAAAGGTATTTTCTGCTACAAAAGTTATCAAAAATCGATTACGTAATAGGATAAGAGATCAATGAATGACTGATTGTTTGATTATATATATTGAGAAAGATTTATTTGATACCATCGACAACGAGAGACTATCATATGTTATTATCAAAGAAATAAAAGCACGCGGAGAGCAATTGTAATTTTTTTATTCTTTATATATGAAAAAATGACTGATTGTTTGATTATATATATCGAGAAAGATTTATTTGATACCATCGACAACGAGAGACTATCATATGTTATTATCAAAGAAATAAAAGCACGCGGAGAGCAATTGTAATTTTTTTATTCTTTATATATGAAAGATATTTACATATTAGTTTATGAATATATAAAAATATTATTATTTATATTATCTTTAATATATATATATATAATAATTTTATTTTACTTACTTTTACTAAAAAGTTTGACTTCGCCCTTGACCACCGGTAGCAACTTGACCACCATCGCCACTACCCCTGATATTAGTTTCATTCCTTTTCGATTTATTCGCATCAACAACGAGTTCCGAAATCATGGGAGCAAAATCATCAAGAATTCTAATATTAAAGAAACCTTGATTTGAATCAAAGAAATCAAATGCTTAGCCATCAAATCAAAAGCTTTGAGTCAAAACATCGTAACCACTTCCTCTTTGTTTCTAGGTCGAAGATTCAATTGCTTTGCTAAAGCAAACTTTTGTTTTTGCTCATTTTCAAGTCAACAATTAATGATGAGCAAAAGAAAAAGGTTTTAATTTATTTTTTTTATTTTCTAGGTTGATTGAGAGTACTATTCTCTTTGAACAAGAACAAGAAAAAATTTAAAGGGTTCACTCAGGATTAATAGTTGCAATAACAAAAGCCCTTGCCGCAGTAGCGGCTACAGCCTTAGCTACAGTTTGATTTAACGAAGAAGACTTCTGTGGCGGAGCTGGTAGTTGTAGCGGTGGTGGAATCGGAGAAGAATAGTTTGAGGGGTTATTGGGATAGTCGAGAGGTGGAAAATCGATTGGAAAAGGGTAAACAATAATTTAATTTTCAACAATAACAAAGTTAAATCTCAGATGGAAATCTCAACTCTTATGATTCCAATTTGGTATCAGACGATAAGAAATGGGGCTGACTTATACCCCCCTACCATAAGTTTGATGGTGTATTTATACCTTCTCCCTTAAAATAAAGGATAGAGGGAGATTATGTATTTGTAGGGGTTGCATGTGGGCTGAGCTCGCTTACATTATGATTGAATTAGAGGTTTTGTTAAATTAGGGGTTTTGTTAAAGATGATAATGGTAAATTGTAGTAGCAGCAGTTTGAGAAATTAATGTTTTGTTGAATTAGGGGTTTTATTGAAGATGAGGATGTTGCTGGACAGAGTAAAGGTGAGAACGTTGTGTTTATCAAAAAAATTTCTCTTGTTTGGTTGCCTAGAAAATATAGGAAAATGAAAGAAAATTGATCTGAGCATTGAGAAAAAAAAAAAGAAAAAGAAAAAGTGGGTCTCATTTATTTTAAAATTATTTTTATAATTTTATATTAATTTTTTGGATCCCACTAATTTTTTTAAAAATAAAATAAATAAATGAGGCCTAATTATTTATCATAATTAACGGAGTTAATTTTACCGTTTAACGAAGGATTTGATTAATAGATTTTTTAACGATCCGTGCACAAATGATAACTTTTCTAACGTTTTGAGTAGCCAAAAAACAAATTAATGGCTTATATATATACCCACGATAAAATATTAGGCTTGTTTTTTATACTTTTTCTCTAATAATAATAATAATAATAATAATATAACAGTGCATGAGTTACAAAAATAAAAAAAAATTTAAATCAAAAGGGCAAAAATATAAATATAATAAATATAATATAAAAGGAAAAAAAGCCAACAACTAAAAAACCTATAAAATAGAAAAATAGAAAAAACGTAAAAATAAAGAAAAATAGAAAAAAAACCAAAAAAAAAATGGAGAAATGGTTAAAATCGAATATTGTCAATTTAACTTCTAAATTTATATTGAGATTAATTAAATTATTTAACTTTATAAATGTGATTATTTGAATTATTATTTTGAATATTTATAGTTTTAAAATTTATAAGGTTAAAAACTTAATTAATTTTCATTTAAATTTAAATATTAAATTTATAGTATAATATAATGTATTTTACCATTTTTTTTAATAATAAACCGCACTATTTTTAGTTAAAAGTTAACTCTAAAAACAATAAAATATTAAAAATATGAAATTAAAAAAATATTAATTTAACTTTAGAATATGTACTAAATTTAGAATAAATTAATCTATTATAACTATTAAAATAACATCTACTTAGTTTATATAGACAATTATGTGATTTTTATATTTATATTTTACTTATGATAAAAATAAAAGATTTTTTTATTTATTATGCAAATTTAATAATAAACTCAATTTTGACATAAGTTTACAAAATAATTTTTTAATAATTCATATAATTTTATTATTTATTTCCTAAGAATTTTATATCCAACTTTAACAATTTCTACAAATTAAAATTTTTTAAGTTATCGCATTAAATGATTATAATAAAAATTAAATATAGTTAAAAATAATTTTTAGAGTTTTATATTTCAATAAATATAATAAATTTGTTACTAAAACAATATTAAACGTTATTTTTCAAGAGAAATAGTGAATTACAAAACATGTTTTTATAATACTTTTTTAACCACTATATTAAGGTTTTTATTCAATTGGAGTTTATTTATGAATTAAAATATACGGTATTTATTAAAAAAGCAAAATTTGCTAATAATGAACTAATGACTGATGCTGATGGATTACGCTCCAAGTTTTTATTAAAAGTCCCTCATGTTAAGATGTTTGCAAAAGCCAAATAATAGGAATAAAGTGGAAATGAAAAAAAAAATGAGTGTTTTTATTTTGGAAATTCAGCCGCAAGAGGTAATATTTATTTTGACAATTTTAGTATATAATACTCCCTCCGTGTTATTTACATAGAAAAAATAAAATGGACATAAAAATTAAGAAAATTTCACTTTTTTCATCTCTATTTACTTAAATATCCTTAAAAAAAATATCCCTCAAAACTTACTTTTAAGGTAAGGGTATAAATGGTATTTTGTCTCATTGCACTCCTCAAAATTTACCTAAAATGGCATATTTTCTATATAAAAGATATACCAAAAAAGAAAATTTTTTCTATATAAATGATACAGAGGGAGTATAATTTTAATGTTGTTTTAACTGTGCAACCTAATATGGTGATGGCCGGTAAAACTAATTATTTATACGTACTTAGTTATTTTGCCTTTATTTTTTCAACTCGATTATTTATTTATTTATTTAATCTTTAATTTAAAATAAACAGGTAATTAGTGGCACGTGTTTCATAATATTTCGGTATCATTAATAGGTCATTGACATACCATTGACACATCATTTGATATTAGATAGAAAAATTATTAGATAAAATGAAATTACTACGTTATCTTGTTGATGTGGTAGTTTTATCTAATAATTATTAAATAATTTTTTTTTATGAATTTTGAGTGAATAAGTTTAAAATTTTTTTTTTTATGAATAATGGATAGATAAAAATATCTACTTGATAAAATTTATAGCTGATGTTTTTATTTTTTTATCTGACGAAACTGTTACATTAATTTAATGATGTAGTAATTTCATTCTATATAATAATTTCTCTAGAATTATATTTTCCAGTAATAAAAAAATATTAGAATTAAAAAATTAAGAAAAAAAGATGAAACCATTTGGATTTCTTACCGCCACCATCACTGCATCATTCCATCTTTGAACTAGAGAGAGAAGTCAACAAGATCCAGTTTCTGCATTCTTTCAAAGTTTGCTTTTAAGTATTTTTCCTCTTGACTGCTGATAAAGTACCATTTCTGAAATTTGATCGTTGATGATTTCCGGATAGGGTTTGTGCTATATTTTTATAGAACTCTAGATAAAAGATCGAGATGGGAATCAAGCAGTGCCACAGCCCATAAAAGAGAAGAAGCGGAAACATCTTGAGCAGCAAAAAGGAAATCGAACAAGTAACCACCGATCTTGGTGCCGCTAGTACAAGAAGGAATTGGTTCACTGGCGTATTTTGCTGCGGAAATTTCTTTAAGAGTTTCTTGCATCCAAACAAGTAGGTTCCTCATTTTACCCCATTTTTTGCTTTGCTTTGTTTTGAACAAGGCGATCAACAACGATCGAGTCTGGCGTTTCGAAAAGCGAAACCTAGAAGATAAATCAAAAGTTTCATGAGACCAAGTTTGAATAAATTATAATCAAATTTGAATCTCTAACAAGCTTCATTGCTCAAATAATTTCCAATCATTACAGTTTGATAAGTTTTAAGATTCATATATATCATGAACTAATAAATGCAAAGAAATGGTTCTATTATGATTATCATCCATGGCTGCCACCATTGATGTCCATTCTTAAAATGTTTGAGAATTATCAATTATTACAGTGGCGGAACCAGGTGAAATCGTGTGGGGTTGTACGACTTTCCCTGGCTGACTTGCCAGAAATAAATCGGAGGAAAAGCCAATCAGAAAAGCTTTGCATCGTCGTTGATCTCTTGTCCAGAGCCCCCTTCCGATAACGGCGGTGAAAATTTTGCTTCCCTTAATCGGCCGCTGGTTCCGCCACTGATTTATTATATAACTCAGAATATGTAGATAAATCTCTAGGAGTGAAATTGGGAGAGCGATTCAACGGTGGAGATCTTTAATGTTCTTGACCATACATATAGATCAAATTATGTTTTTCTAGGAAAAGAAATTTGGGAGTGGTGGCAGTTGCCATGGGTTTCATAGGAAGAAGAAAAGAATAAAGCTTCCATGGTACTGCATACGAGAAACTCAATTTTCATTTTAAATAAAAAAAAATGTTTATATTGCCATAAAGAAAAAAAAAAGAGGGAAACGGTGATATTATAAATAAAAAGTTTTACACGAGGCAAAGAAAGTGAATTCACGTGATCTGCTCTGCTCTGCTACATTAATATAAAATAGTCTGTTGGCTAAGTAAATATGCGAGATGTTATAGGATTAAGTGATTAATCGAAAAGTACAATAATCTAAATATAAGAGGCTGCAAAAGTATTAAGCCTTTATCTTTTTATACCATCATATATCTTTGGTTTCTTCATCATCTTTTATCATATAATTAAATTAGAGTTCCTTTAAAAATAAAAATGATTGTTAATAGATTTTAAATATTTACACTGATCAATTTTTAAATATTTTTATTCTTTTTATCTATGGAATTGTGGATTAGAGGGTGGAATGTATGAATTTTTTAGTGGATTTACATATTTTAACTTTTTATTTCACTTAAAAGACTTCAAATAGAATAACAGTAATTAATTGACTCTAATATATATACAATTAATTCTATCAACTTTCCTTTTAAAACTCTCATGCAATGCCAAAACTTACGATATAACAAAAGATTTTCGATCACGTAAGTAATAAATTTACTATTTACCAGCTTAATTGAGAAAATGAAATTTGATAATGTTAAAGAAAGCTTTAAATCAAAAGGAAATTTATTCAACCAAATTAGGAATTAAAAAAGAAAGAAAAATACAAAGAAGTTGCACTTTTTTTACCACTAAAAAAATGTACTTTTTGTTTTTTTCTTAAATATCTAATATTTTATTCGGCATAAAAGATTATTATGAATATTTCATATGAGATGAATGTCATTTTGAGATCGACCAGAAAGGTCCATGTACTACAGTGAAATGTACCATTAGATTCTTCATGGATTATTTGATTGAATTGGACAAAGTACTTCTTTTTTAAAAAACAAGTCATCTTTTAATAATAAAAAAAAATCTGTAAGTGTATAAATGTTAATGTAGCAGTGAAATAGAATATCCATTCACAAAATAAGGAAGTACCAAAGTTAAATTTTTTTTTTTATATTTTCTAAAGAATGGTTAATCAAGACATTATTAAAATTAAATAAAAAAATAAAAATATAAAAAATCAATTACATTGAATCTAAAATAATGATACAAAGAATTTGAGGTTTCAGATTTAATCAACTGACTACTTACGAATTATTTCTAATTTAACTAGTTAGATTTTAATTTTCAATTGACAACCAAATTTAACAAATTTTGCTAATTCCATATTTGACATTTTGATCATCTTGCAAGTTTAAGAAGGTGTAACAGAAAACATTTATATGATTTTTTTTGAAAAATCTTTCAATTATCATATAAATGTGTATAATAAAAAAAAATTTATAAAATGTCTAAATTAAATATTTTATATTCCCATACAGTTTAATCATTCACTCTATTTGATAATTGACTGACACATTAAGTTACAAACATCAAATATTATAACATAAGTAAATCTACTCCTTAGTTTTTATCTTATTAAAAAAAATTATTGATCAATTACATTAAAACCATATGTCTAATATAATAATATCTTATTTTAAATAGTATTTTCAATTTAATTTTTACACATCAATACTTCTTTTAAAATGAGTTTCATAGTACATTTTTCAATTTTAGCTTATATATTTAGGAATTACATCTTAAATTAATGATAATTATATTAAGAAAAAACAATGTGCACTACAAAAATACCCTAGCAATTAATATTTTATTTTCTTTTAACAAAACTAATAATTAACTTGAAAATGCAACAAAATCAAGTTAAAAATGAAATTCTACAGCGAAATCACTAAATCAGCCAACTATGATGGGACACAACACATTAAGTAGGGAGCCCTGAGGTTAACGTTCAGGGCCTTTTCTCTGGTCTCTTTTAAAAAAATCAGTGGTGGACCATTTTATAAATTTATGAATATATTTAAATCACCATTAATTAATAAATTATGAATATATTTGAAAATAATAAGAATAATATAAATGTTAGTTTAGATATAAGTACAATAAACTATTAACATTTTATAAAATTTATTAGAATTATTTGTTATATTATGTTACTTGTTATAAAATTAAAGATATAAGCTCTAAATGAATATAAGATAAGAATAATAATTAAATCATATGAAAGACAATTTAGTGGAGAAGACTCTTTTTTATTTCTCACTTTTGTTGTGCCACCAACAAGTATACATCATTTTCTATTTATAGAATTGGAATTAATTTTATAATAAATATATAAAACTTAAAAGCTATAAGTTTCACTATAAAATATTATCTTAAATAAATTATTGTATCTTCACCAATGAAGAGAAATATTCATTTTTTTTTCTTTAATTCATAATGTTACATAATATATTCAATTTGATATTTCTATCATATTATATATATGTACATGTACATACACCGTAATTTTTTTTATTTTATATTCTATTAATCACTAAAATATTTGTATGATATAGTCATTTCTAAACTATAAATTAAATTACTTTATTTTCATTCATAAATATTAATTTAAAATAAGTAAATAAAAAATACAATTAAGTATTTTTTTTCTTAATTTTATTATAAAATGAAAATCAACATGAATAAAAAATATAAATAATAATTAAATTATATATTTAAAATAATTAAATATATATTAATTTATTACTTATTGTAATAAATTTATAACTTAATTTAAAAATAAATAAATAACAATAAAATATAATTTATTTATTTTTTTCATATATTTGAAAGTTCAAATATAATTTCCAAAACTAGGGACGGTATTGTTCCAAAAAACCAAAACAATATGATACGAACATTTTAGTAGTTTTAGTTAAGTCATAGAGATGACATTTTAAAATTCTCGACATTAAGTTTATTTTTAGAAATTTCTCAATTTTTGCCTTTTTTCGGACTTTTCGGATAGTGCTCCACCCTAATTGATAGGAATTTCACCGAGTAGGATTGAGATTGAATTTAGTTGGCATAATTACATAACTATCATTAAAATTAAATTTTATTATAAAAACACAATAATAACTAAAAATATTTATATTTTTATAAAAAATAATATAAAATTTTAAAAATATTTTATTTCTTAATAAAAATAATTTTTTTTTAAAAAATACATCTTTCCTCAATAAAATCAATATTTTACTTAAAATTTTTTTTTTCAAACTTCACTATTAAATAAAAAATGGAATAAAATAATAAAAATTAATATTTTAAATTATTTTAATCATATAAAAATCATAAGTTTTTATAAAAAGAAACAAAATTAATTTTAATTATAAAAAATAAATAATACAAAAATATATTAATAAAAATTATTAAATTTATTTTAAAATAAATTTTACATATTATATAAATAAAAAAATAAAAAAACACATATAATTTCATTATATAGATATTATGTAGATGTGTTATAGATTTATTGTAGATTTTGTAGATGTGTTGTAGATATTGTGTGCATATTATATTTTTATTATTTAAGTTATATGTATTTTATGTAAAAATTATTGAATGTTGTGTGAATATTATATGAATGTTGTATGAACATTTTGAGAATAAAAAATTAAAAAATAAAATTAAATAAATATTAAAAATATTGTGTAAATATGTTGAAGATTCAGTGTAGTTGTATTGTTGATGTATTGCAGATGTGGTAGATGCAATTTGTATTATTGAGTGTGTATTTTATATATGTTGTATATATGTTTTATATAATTATGTATATGTTTATTTTCTTATATGTATATTAAAAATATGATATAAAATTTTTTAAATAAAAAATATAAATAAAATAAAATAGAAAAAATAAAATATAAAAATAAAATTAAAAAAAATAAAAATCACCGTTACAAAAGTGATTTTGAAAAAAAAAAAAAAAGGCGTTTAACGTAGTTTTGTAAATAAAATCTTCCGGGCCGTATAAATGCAAATCCAATGAGGAAATTACGTAATTTCCTTTGAATCTTATAATTAAATGAAGGTGGGCTGAGACAATTAAAGATGCACACTGGAAAGGGTCTTCCTTTCTACAATAATACGCATTTAAAACCCATTGGTTAAATAAAAAATGGGCCGAAAGGGACAGCCGCCGCTGTTATAAATTAATAACACATTTAAGGCGACTATGCAACGCAATCTCATTTATTTTTTCTTTTTATTAATTATTCTCTTTCATCTTAAAAAAGTAGACTTATTCATCATTTTATAAAAATTAAAATATATTAATTATTTTTATTAAAAATATAAATTTATATATAAATTTTTTATTTTATCCTTATTTTAATATGAGATTTACTAGATAAATAATATTAAATAAGGATACCATAAAAAATTTATATAATAACTAATTTATAAAAATAGTAATTAGACTATAATTCAGAATAATAAAAAAAAGTAAAATGAGTCTATTTTTATGGGATGAAGAGAATACATGTAAAGTGAGAGAATATTTAAACTCAAATTTAAAATCTAAGAGAAAGTAATACACGCTTCTAGCCATAATATTATGCTTCTAGTCACCGTATTATATTTGATGGTTGCAACCTCATAATATTTAAAATATATTTTTTTTAAAGTAAATTACAATATGTTTAACATGTTATTCAAAATTATTTTTACATTGAATTTAGATTCTTCCACCATTTAAAAAAATAGCTAAACTTTTTAAAATTTATTACTTTTTTATATTTTTAAGTGAAAGGTTAAAAAAAAAAAAGTAAAGAACATATCCGAAACATATGGTTGATGAGTTACTTTTTTTCCCTCCTAAATTTAGTTTGATTTTTTTTTTTATAGAAGTTTTGATTTGATTTTAATAATAAGTTGAAATCCAGAATTTTCAAATCTTTAAAGGCTTTTTTAACACTCAACCAAACATTTATACAAATTACCTTTTTAATAACATCTAAAATGGTATAATGCTTTTAGGAATAGGAGATTTCAACCACCAATTAAATAGACTCTAATTAAATATAGACCATAATTAACATGAGTATTAAAAGTGTTCTGGTGGTTTCACAACAAGCACACATAACTTGTTAGATTGATTAATTTGATCATAATATCAATTGATATTAATTATTTGATATTTAATTATTACACTAAATTATTTAAGATTATCTAAATTGATTAAATATGAATTAAAATAACTACAATTCTCTCCAATACATTAAACATGATTAAGTAGTAGATGAATAATATCTCTGGTTTTAAAATTAATTAAAATTTTTTTAATTAAAGAACTATGCCAATTGCAAAGTAATTAAATTTACATGCTAAACAAATGCTTTTTAAAATTAGATAGCAACTATTTTGATTTGAAATTACACCCACTTCTCAAAGCTCTCAACTAAAACAAATCTATCTTGCCAATTTGTATATGTAGAATTGCATGCAGCTTTAATAATATATTTTTTATATTAATAATTTGTGATGGCAATGTATGGCTTTCGTAGCAAGCAAATTGAAAGTTACTCTCTCCGTTTTATTTTAAGTATATATAAGAATGGTGCATACATATTAAAGAAATGATTACCCATTATAAATTTTATAAAAAATTTATTATAATTTATCTAAAAAATATTTTTCATCTTTCTCACTTTATTTATTTTCTTTCATTAATTTAGGGGAGCAATATTGAAACTTTTTAATTAATACTCTCTTAAATTCTTAAAAGCGACATTTGAAATGAAATAAAATTATTTTTCTCACAGGACACTTAAAATTAAATAGAGGAAATAGTTTAAACATTAATTATTTTCTAGTTTGTTATAGCCCTTTTCTACGTTGGGTGACACCGAATCTATTCTTCTATAAAGGGGAGAGTGGGAGATTTTTGTATTGTGGTTGGTGGCTAACTGGCTAAGAGGGTGTTTCTCAAAACTGCAGCTTTTCAGCTTATTGTGAATAAGTAATTTTTAGATTATAATCAGATTAAAAATAAGCAGTTAAGCGTTTTTGTAAACTAGTTAATAATCAGCTGATAATCAGTTTATAATCAGTTAAGTGTTTCTGTAAAATCAACTTATAATCAGTTTTTAATTGTAGAAACTGTCAAAATGACCAAATCGTCCCTGAGTTTATTTATTGTATAAAAATAATTTTTTAAATGTCAATTCAAAATTTATTTTGTAATAATAATAATAATAATAAAATTTATTTAAGAAGAAACGTAAAAGAATTTTAATGGGAACTAAAGTGTATAGGGTGGGCAAATTTAGAATATTGAAGATTAGGTAGAGATAGTATGGTTTACAATTCTCCTCGTTATAATTTGGTGAACTAAAGTGTATACTTCACAATTCTCTTATATGTATGTTATACGAATTTTGGACTTATGTTATATGGTTTATGCACTACACAAGTTAAATTGAAACTCTCCTCGTTATAATTTGGTTAAATGATATTTATCTTAAATGAACTTATACATATTTGACAAAAAATTATTTGTGTAATATATATATATATATATATATATATATATTGAGACTTATTATATGCTTTTAAGCTATATAAATTTAAAAGAAAATATCTGATAATTAATTTTATTAAAGTACTATTTGTGATTGAATTACACTTGAACTATTATTTATTATGTATGTTTTAGATATGCAATTATGCATAGTACTTATGGTTTGCTCACTTATCTCATTTTTCAGTTTTTCAACATTTTATAACTTTCTAAACAAGGTTTAAATTCTATTTTCTGATCCAAGCTAAGGTCAAGTGGAGTTATACTTAATTTTAAATGATATCCAAGTTTTTTTTTAATCTCTAGATTTAGTTGTGTAATTAATATTTGCGTTATAAATAGTAAGTATTTGTGTAGGTCTCAATGTTATCTTGTCAATTTATTATTTTAATAAAGTTTAAGATATACATATGATTAATTGAATTTATATAGACGTCGTAATACATTTTTAATGTTTTAATGAACCGGGATCATGCCCTTACTAATATATGCAATTTAAATGATAAGATTTTACAATTTTAAAAATCAAATTAAATATGAAAAAGTCTAACCCGTCAAGTTTATATAAATTATAAAAATCATATAATTAAATTTTGATTAGGCCACTTATTAAATTTGTTTAAAAAATTGTATCTATGTATATTTATTTTGTAAACTAACCAATATTAATACAAAAGAAAATTATTTTTAATTAATTATATGTTATATATATACAGCAGCGGACACAAAATTTGAACTTAATGAGGCTTAGGTAAGATCAAATAAATACACCAATGGATGATTTCAAATTTTTTTATTTGAATTAATTTGTTGGAGGACTCATTAATAATTATTATATATGTGAAATTCTTCTTGGCAAGTTTAAATTAATATATAAAACATTAGATAAAGAATATTCACATTTAAATTGGTGGTTTGACACAGAATAAAGAACTATAATTTTTATGGAGTAATTTGATAAAAAACTGCTATGGTGGCAGTTTGATAATTACTGCCAAAAGTTTAAGTTGCAAATTATGTGTTTTATAGGCCTAGCCCAATGAAAAATAAATCAACGAGTCAAAATTACTATTTTACAGTGGGGTTCATTACTTTTTGGCTAAATTTTATCGTTTAAGTCTTTAAAAACGTATTTTATTATTATAGCAGCTCATGATAAGTTTTTATTTTCTTATTTAGAATCCAAAGGTTGAGGTGTCGTTTAGATATTTTATCTGTCTTATTAAATAATATTTTTCTATAATTATAATCTCGCTTATTTTGACAGTTTGTTGGATTTTAAAAATTTTTCTTATTTGAAATTATAATTTTCTGTAACTCTAAATCTATATATTATAATATTTGAGAAAACAAAATCAATTTTTTGAGTATTCAATAATATTTTTATAGAGAAATTTTTCTCTTTTTATATCTATTTTTTTTTGAAAACTTTTAGATTAAATAAAAAAAAAAAACACGTTTATCCTTGAATTCACTTACTTTCGCTGAGTCATAGTTGAAATTAAATATATTCTTACACTCAAGTTTTTTTCTTTTTTTTCTTTTGTTTTTTTAATTTGAGCATCGACTTGCACACAAATATTGCTTAATGCTTAATGCCTACTGCCTAGTGCGTAACAATTCTTATATTGATTCTTGAAAATGACTTATATACTCTCGAAAAATATGTACTTACAATATTAATAATATATGTTATTGAGTTTAAAAATGTGACTTTAATCAATATGATTTTTATATTTATTTTTTTATTTAATATAAAATACTGTCATGTGTTTTTATTTAAAATATTATTATATTACCAAATTAATAAAAAAAAATTGAATTAATACGAGAAAAAGTAGGGAAATTATATCAAATCCCCAAACAAAACATAGGCGTCGAATAAAACGTCAATCGTTGGCGCCGAATGCAAAAGGTGGTTTTGATTCAAAGCCAGCTGTCAAAACTCCGACTTCCAAAGCCTCTGTACATTTCATCAAATCTTAGATGATAGGTAGCGAAAGGGACCCTCTGTGGGGACCCTCCAACCCTTTGTCTTTTTCTCTTTGGATTTTTCACTTTCTTTTCTTCATTTATTCTTTTTTTTTTAGAATAAATATCAAACTTCCTTCCCATATTAAAAAAAAAAATGAAAATTTTCTAATTCTAATTTTCGTTAAAATTAAATTTACGTGCTTTAAAGTGCATGTTCATATTTTAATGAAATCCAATATAAATATTTTCATGTTCATATTTCTTTTGTTATTGTAAACATGAATTTTGGATATTTCATAATTCGAATTTATTTTTTATGATAATTAAATGAAGCTACTTATATTTTTATTCCGGTTTATAATTAAATGATTAGATGTAAAAGTGTCATGAAGAATAAAATCATAGAAAGGAAGTTGGGATTTTATGACTTGGTTTATTTATTTATGGTTTAATGACAAAATAAACCTAAGTTTGTTATTTTTATAATTTTATTTCAATTTTTAATCAATTAAATTATTAAACTTTTAAAATAATCTATTATTATATTGTTCTTTTTTTTATGACCTTATATTTATATGTGTCATGACCATTTTCATCAAGTGCATCAACTCTATAGCTTTTTGGTATATGTGTGAAGGCTGCATATCATTTAGGTTTTTCTTTTAGAAAAGTAACAGTGAAATATGATGGTCTCTTTCTTGCGCCTCTATAGCCTTTACACTCACATCAATAAATCTTTCAATAAGATCACTAACCTGTTATTTTTCATTATTGTTCTTTTGCTTTCATATAATTTTGGCTAGATGGTTATAGAGAATAGTTCAAATTTTTATAGTTGTTTTTATTTAATTTGTTTAGGCAGTTCTTGATGATAGATAGTCTAAATTTGAAGTTTATAAATGGGGCAGATGAATGGTGGTGCTCAACCGAGAAAGTATATAAAAAAAGTTATGAGTTTTATATTATAAAAATTAATATTTTTATTGATTGTATTATTTGATATGATTTCTTTTTTGATATTGTCATAAAAATATGTGATAATGTTAAATTATTTTAAAAAATAATTTAACTAATGAAATTGAAATTGATGATAGAATTAAAAGAAAAATATAAAATTTATGTTTTATTTTGTTATTAGAGCTTCGTGTATTTATCTTGTGTTCTAGGAATATTTGACTTGCAAACAAGCACAAAGCCAAGTCTTGCAAGCGAAACTTCACGATAAAAAAGAAGGGTTCAAAGATAATGCCTACGTGCACTAATTAGTTCCTTAAGATGAGGGTCCAATTCCAAACTCTGCCCACATCTCAATACAACTTTAGGGGAAGGGAACTATTAAAAAATAATACAACTAAATATTAAATAGGAAATCACCTTTTTTCATATTTATTTATAAATCATCTTAATATAGTCAAACTAGATAAAACTATAAATATTGTAAAACTTTTCATATAGTGCATGACTAGAAAGCAAAGTCCAAGCTCTCTTGAGGGCAAAGCCTTCACAAAAACCAGATTTGACATCTGCAAAAACGAAAATCCAACACCCATGCTGAAATTGAAAAGCCAAAAGTTCCAGATCGATAACCAAACCTCCGCAAAGTGAACCTCTAGGCTTGCCTCTTGCAGATCGAGTCTTGATGGAGCTCGGCCGAAGACTTGGACAAACCAGGGAAGGATGTGCATCTGAGCTCACCAGGAGGGCTTGAAGAAGGGGCAGAAGAGGACAGCTGTAGATGCGCCGAAGCTAGATATTGGAGCAGTAAAGCTGGGATTGAGTTCATATATAAAGCTAAGATTGATGTTAAGATGTTTGAATGGAACCAAACCTATCAAGAAGATTAGATTGATCTGAATCACAGGAGATCAAGAGAAACGAAGGAAGGCTGAGCGGTAAAGAAGCTAGGAGGAGGAAAGGCTAGGGATCTATAGGGGGAGGCGCAATACTCTTACTAGAAAAGAGAAAAAAACCCTAACGAGAGGGAGAGCAGACCTCCACTTCATTTGATGAACTAGTTTAATTAAATTAATTTTATTATATCTCTCGAAATAATAAAATATTATATTTGTCTAAAATTTTATTTTTTTAAAATTATATTGGACATTTTAATTAATAATTAGAATCGCTAATTATTGTGATCATCCAAATAAGATGCATGCCTAAACATCTTTCATCTCCCATAATAATTATTTCTGCTCTTTATTTGCATAATTTTCGTGAGCAATTGAAAATTTATGCTAACAAAAGCAACACAATTGTAATCGATCACAAAGAAATTAAGATTTGCTTATTTTGCAAGTATAGTACTTGCTCTTTTTGTAATTTATTTTATTATTCCCCAAGAATTTCATTTTATGTGGAGAAAAATGAATGTAAGTTATGAATTTACAAGAATGAAATATTTAAGGTTTTTATATTAAAATATTTTAAAAAGGCAAAATATTTTTAAAAGATTAACTTTTTTTTAAATCCATTTTTCAATTTTTAGTCTTCAGACTACCAAGGTATGTATAATGGATTTAAAAAAGAAATTATATTTATATAGTGCATTTATAGTCAAATTTTAAAAGATAATGATTTTTAAAGTTGTTTAAAATTTATAGCATTTTTTAAAAAAGAAAAAAATAAAAAATGACATTTAAATTCCTCAAGATTTAAATCTAATTTTATTATCTAAATACTATATATACAACGACATTTCAATTTCAACTCAATTAGAGACAAATATATATACAAATATTAAATTATTTGACCAATTTAATATGAGTAAAGTTTTTTATTGTCGGTTTAAATTTAGATCTAATACAAGAATTAAATTTCTACTTTTTTTTTAACATATATATATATATATATATATATATATACATGTGTATATTTTTGTTGAAAATATGGTATAGAGATAAATTTCAAAAAATTAGTTAGTTTATATAGGGATGGGATGTGATGTTAATGGAGTGGGAGAGAAATAGAAATAAGGGAGCAATTTATCTTCCTTAGTGGGACTAAGACAAGTACCACAAGCAAGGGTCTTTGACTGATCTCTTATATAGGGGTGTAACTTGGTTTGGAATATTACCGATTTAAACCGAAATCCAAACCGAAATTGTTATTTGGATTGGAATTTTGGAATGTGGAATATGGAGTGGAATGTATTTTCTAAAATTTTGGAATATGGAATATGGAATGGAATGTTATAATGAAATTCCAAATTCCATTCCATATACCGAAATTTTATTATAAGATTTTTAATAATATAATTAATAATACATATTTAAATAAAATCATTAAATATTAATATTAAAATATGTAATTCAATTTTATACAATATTTTATTAACCCTACCCTATTAGGTTTAATATATATTCGTTTAATATATATTCATTGCCTGCTTTGGCAGCTTTGCTTTGTGAATACCGATAACAAACAAAAAACACAGGAAAGCTGCTAGTCTGCTACAAATCCTAAAGGTTAGAATACTGACTCTTTCTTCTTGGCTTTTCATCCTACCTATTGGCACAATCTATGATAATTATTGTTTTATTTGCTTTACAACTAATGGTGGCTTAGAGATTATATTTATATAGGTTAGGGTTCTTGACACAATCATCAACTTTTATTGCTAGCGTCAGTTTATATATGTATAGTATATTATTTAGAATCATTAGATCCATATATATATAGGATTATATTATGCTTTTCCTCCAAAGTTGTAACAACCATTATGATATTGTAATAAAAACTGTTTTTACGTTACTGGTAATAGTTTTTTTTCTTTTATGTTATTAAATGTTTTGTGAGTATTACTGAATATATATATATGTATATATATTTTTCAATATCAGATGACTGAAAATAGCGAACCAATTCTCATAGACGGAGAAGGTGCGAACCCTCAACCTACTAATGAAGCAAATGCTCCTTCTAAAGAGATTACTACAAAAAGAAAAAAGATGGCCCCTCGATCTGTAGCTTGGAACCACTTTGTTCGAAAAAATGATCCTAAAAAAGGTATGGTAGCTCAATGCAAACATTGTAATTTACAATATGGATATAACACCTCCTTATTAGGCACAAGCGGTTTGTTGGCACATTTAGACAGATGTCCTAAATATCCATATACTAGGCCTAAGGATCGTAAGCAAACCCAACTTAACTTTCCTTGTGTCACAAAAGAAAATGATGGTGTGAGTAATCTAAAGTTTCAAGCATGCTTGGACCCAATTGCTTTGAGAAATGCTATATCATACATGGTAATTGTGGATGAACTTCCTTTTAAATGTGTTGAGGGACAAGGTTTTAAATATCTTTTTAGTGTTGTGGATCCTTCTTTTCGTGTTCCTTCACGAATAACAGTTGCTAAAGATTACTACCAAGTTTATTGTGATTCAAGGATAGAACTTAAAAAAGTCTTACCCCAAAGGAGGATATGTCTCACAACTGATACATGGACTTCTATACAACAAATCAATTATATGTGTCTCACAGCACATTATATTGATGACAATTGAAAATTACAAAAGCGAATTATAAATTTTTGTCCAATTACTAGTCATAAGGGTGAGCAAATTGGAAAAACAATTGAGAGATGCTTATTAGATTGGGGCATTGAAAAAGTTTTTACTATCACAGTTGATCATGCAAGTTCGAATGATACAGCAATCAATTATATGAGAACTAGACTTAATACTTGGGGTGGTAGTGTCTTGAAAGGTGATTTTCTTCACATGAGATGTGTGGCTCATATAATTAATTTAGTGGTTGGGGATGGATTGAATGAGGCAAAAGAATCAATTCTCCGTGTTCGACAAGCTGTAAAATATATGAAACAATCTCCATCTAGATTGGAAAAGTTCAAAAAATGTGCATTAGAGGAGAAAATTCAAAGTAAAAAATTATTGTGTCTTGATGTTTCTACTAGATGGAATTCTACCTATATGATGTTGGATGCTGCTTACAAGTTTAAAAAGGCATTTGATAGGTATGACTTAGAGGATACTCGTTATGAAAGTGAGTTAAAAGATAGAGATGGGGGTGGAAAGTCTTCTGATGATGATTGGGTTAATGTTGGTAGGTTGGTGACTTTCTTAGAAAATTTTTATGAGTTGACTTTGCGTGTTTCTGGCTCTTTATATGTCACATCTAATAATTTTTTTCATGAGATGGTTGCTGTAGATGCTCTTTTGAATGAGTTGAATAATAGCTCTGATTTGAACATGAGTTTTATGGCTGAAAAAATGAAAGATAAGTACTACAAGTATTAGGGAAAGCCTGAAAAAATGAACATGATGATTTTTATTTCAGTTGTAATTGATCCTCGCTTCAAAATGAGCTTATTAGAATGAGGTCTTAATCAATTGTTTGATTGTTATACCTCATCTAGTATTCTTAAAAAAGTGAGAGAGACAATTAATTGCATGTTTGAAGAGTATAAGGGTGCTGGTGGTTCACCTACAAATGAGGTTGGGGCACAAGTTACTGAAATAAATCTGCATTCTAATGATATGGTAGATAGTTTTCAACCTTCTCAAAAAATAAGACAAATAATGAAAGAAAAATACAATAAGCATAAATGCGAGAAAAATACAGGGTATATCAAATCTGAGTTAGATAGATATCTTGAAGAAGATTGCATTGAGGATGTAAATGAATTTGATATTTTACTTTGGTGGAAGCACAATGGTTCTAGATTTTCAATAATTACAGAGATGACACGTGATGTGTTAGCAATTCCTGTTTCTACTGTTGCTTCTGAAGCTGCTTTTAGTGCTGGAGGTCATATACTTGATAATTTTAGAAGTTCTTTGAGTCCTAAAGTCGTGGAGGCTCTTATATGTGCACAAGATTGGCTTCGTGTTTCTCCATTTTCAATCAATTATGAAGAATCACAAGAAGATATTCAACAACTTGAGGAAGGTACATATAATAATTTTCATAATTTTAATTTAAATATTTTATTTAATACAAATTTAACAACCTTTTATTTATTCTTTTTTTTCAATATTCAGATTTGTCAAGACTACCATGATGCGATGAAGAAATTTTTTGAAAAGATATAGAGGTTCAAAGGATTACTTGAGATGAAAAGCTTTTCTTAAATTATTAAGTGCATTTGTTTTTAAAAAGAATATTATTAAGTACTTATTTAGTAATTTAACTTGAATGATATAATTCTATGAATTTATTTAGCTACTTTGAAATTTAAACTTATATAATGTTTTCATTTTCAGATTTATTTTAAATCTATTCTAATTTTAGTTTTGATGAAAAAATTTTGGAATTACCGAATACCATACCGAATTTTAATGGAATGGTATGGAACGAAATTTTTAAGTCCGAATAATATTTGAATTGGTATGGAATAAAATTCTAAATACCAAAATATTTTGGAATGGAATTGGAATAGAGGCGATTCCATTCCATACCGACCGAATTACACCCCTACTCTTATATAATAGAAATGGAAATTTTGATTTTAATTTATTAGTTCTGTATATTAATGGAAACTTGCATGACCATCCTAACTTTGAACTTATGGAAACTTGAAAAATACTTTTTATATAAAACATATTCAAAATAAATATATATATATATATCTAAACGAGAGGAATCTTATTATCATAGAGACACAGGCAAAAAATACTTTTATTTTAGATTATAATTAAATTAATTTCATCATGTTAAATCTTGATTTTTTGAGTTTTTTTTGGTTGTTAGTTATTATTATTACTAATAAGATGTAAATTATGAGTCGGTTTTTCAGCACAGTTATATTTTATATTAAGAATAATATTAAATGGATTAAATTGATCCGGATAAAAAATATTTTATATATTAATTGTATTAGAGAAATAATTATTCTAATCTTATATTTATTGTTATCTTTAATAATAAATGTAATGTTAGAATAATTATTTTTTAATGTAATTAATACATAAACACTTTTAATTCGGATCAATATGATCCATGTAGCATTTTTGTTATATTAATTGCTCGTGTTGATACAATAAACAGAGGTATTTATTTTGGAGTAAATATGATAGTCGTTGGTGAATGAAATGTTAATTATAATTAAAACTTTTAACTTTCAAAATATGTATAACGGGTAAATTTATTGATCAATTTGTTAATGACGTTCAAAATATTATACACACATATATATATAAATCTTAAAAAGATTGTTAAGAGTTTGAATATTATATTTTCACTTTCGAATTCCAGCAAATCATATTTTATTATTTATTTGTTGTTTCCCTGTCAAAAAAAAAAAACTTATTATTTTTAAGTGGGAAATGAGCTAAGCAGCTGAGCTATGTTTCAAAAAGAAAAATAAAAATTTGTAACATGATATTAATATATATTGGTTTAATTGATTGTTCCTGAAAATGGTAGAGACAAAGCAAATAATAACGAAATAATTTGTGTAAAAAAAAGAATTGAGAAAGACATATATCTATATATATGTTTAAATTAATTGGAAAAGAAACAAAATTGGATTTTGGAATTTTTTTTTTCATTAATTTCCAAAAGCAAATAAGATGCCAAACAAGGAAAATGGAGAGTGTTTGGGTTTGGTTTAGTTTGGCCAATTAAAATTAAAATTCATAAAATAAAAACAATTGACAGAAGCCCCTAACGAGGGAAGACAGAACACGTGCGAGGGAAATGAGTCCCGGCCCGCATTTACCATAAGATACGCGTGTGTGCTCCCGCACCATAACATTGACCCACTCTCCCCACTTCGGATAGTGATATCCATGGGGGGGGCATTTACCCATTTATCCTTCTTTTTTTTTTTCTATTTAATTTATTATTTCTAACGGATTTACCTTTTTTTCATTTTTTTTACCATATTTATTTTATTTAGTTTATATATATATATATTTATATTTAAATATTTTAAATCTTATAAATTATTAGTATAGTAATATTCTATTCAATTTAAAAAATGAATTCTGTAAATTTTAACCTTAATATAACAATACAAATCGAATGTATATTATATAAATCAACTAAAAACAATTATATATATTAATATGGGTAATAAATTTCTAATTAGAGTTTATAAAAATATGATAACGTGAAATAATTTATTAAATGTCTTATATAAAATTAATTTTTTATCCAATAGCTTTATATAATTTTTTTTAATAAAACTATCTTAGCAGGTTGAAAAATATTTTCTACTAACTTTTTATCTCGCAATCAAATTAGTTGATTAGAAGTATTTTACTGTAAATAAAGTATTTTATAATTTTTTATAAAAATATTTTATTCTTTTTAATAATTTAAAATTTGTAAATATTTTTATTTTTTATTTTAAATTTAATATTAATAACTAAACAAGGAAAATAAATTTATGATTTAATAATCCAATTATTAGTTTTGAATAATAGCAAAAATATATATTTTTCAGTGAATCATTAGTTTTGAATAATAATATGTCAATATGATTGAAGAAATATTAAAAAATTAAATTATTTCATTGATATTTTATGTGTGCTTCATTTTTTTTTCAAATATAAAAAATATATATATATATATATTATTTTTGTTATAAGTAAATAGATTTTGTCTCTCTGTTCCTTAAAATTATAAATCTAGTCCAATAACATACAAATTAAAATAAAACAAAAGTCACACAAAACATTTTATGATTGATAAGAATCATCCAACCACCATAATTATATCTGTCACACATTATTAATTAATCTGAGAGAAAAAAAAATCTTGCAATTTATGATTTCACTTTTTTCTCATTTCTTTTGTTGTTCTTTTTTTTTTTTTTAATTTCCTTGGATTCTTATTTATTTTTTTTTCTGTTAAGTTTGAAGGTAGTTCTTGAATATATATATATATATATATATAGACGTTAAAGAGAGTTGATAATCAAAATGTGTACAATTAGTAAGTGCATTATTTTAATTTATTTTTATTTTTCCTATAAAAATTATAATTTTTATTTGATTCAAATCTGAATTTTACTTAGTTTTTTTGTAAATTGAATTTTAGTAAAAGTAAATCAATATTTTAAAATAAAAAATTTTGCTAGAAATTTATTAGATTTATTAAAATTTCCATTAAAAACCTTAAATTTAAAATATTAAATAATATCTTTATTTTAATTGAATTTTTTTGGATTATATCTATTTAAAGGTTGTAATTAATTATTTAAATATGATTTTTTAATTAATTATGATGATTTTACAAGGCTAGATAAAAATATCAGATGAGAATGGAATGAGATTAATTATGATAAAAACTTTAACTTTATATTTTTTTACAACTAAATAAATAAAAAAATTAATAATTCAAAAATTATTTGTTAAAAATATAATATATTTTGTTTTGCTGCCCAATTTAATAAAATTTAATTTTTTTATTATGAAAATTTATTAAAATTTTTATATTATTGTTGTATGGTTTGACCACTCAATGTGCATTTCTGAAATAAGATAGGAAATTGATTAAATGGATATAATACTTCTCAATATATGGCCCAATTATTGAAAGGAAAAAAAATGTTATATTTATCTCATTGAAAAGTGTACAACTAATTAAATAAAAAATTGTAATTCTTTTTGAATAATGAAAGTAGATTCAAAATTATGGACTGTAGAAATTTCTGGGTTCACCCAGAGAGAGAGAGAAAATAAAATAGAAAATGAGAGAAATTTTTCTGGAGAATTTCACTCAGCAAAAGTTAAAAAATGTACACAGAAAATAAGCTATACATACAAGATACAAAATGACTAATTTGCGAAAGAAGCTACATAAGCACTAATACCCTCAGCCCTATACGAAAGACTAAAATACAAATACTATACGGATCATAGCAAATTAAATACAATACAAAAACATAATTTAACATGGACTATATCTCATTTCAACTTTGTTTTGCCTTTTTATTAGTATTGTATCATTTTATTTTATATTTTTTGTTTTTTGAATATCACTTTATTTATACATACATGAATAAAAATGTAGTGCAATATATAGAATTCCATCCTGTATCATTTTCAAGAAATTATTACAAGAAATTTCTTCTTCTTTTGTTTTTTTAAACAATACCTGGCAACGGCTTATTAAAAAAGGAAAATCAATTATATTATAATAATTAATTTTTACCTAGGTCGTTTAGCATATTACTCTAAAAAAGCCGGTTAGTAAGATATATATTTTATAGATATATATTATTGAGATTGTATTTTATTAAAAAATATTATATTATTTTATTTGAAATATGCAATAAAATACTGAAACAATAGATTGAAAAAAAATATTAATATATTTGGTTATAATTCAACTTTACTGAAAAAATTTGAGTAATAACTAAATTACACTTATAACATCTCTTTTTTATTTTTTCATATCTAAAAGTAAGGTAATAATTATTTTTTACATTAGACCCCATGATCTTCTTTTTTAGTAAAATAATTTTTTTCTATTTTTAGTAAATAAAATATTTTACTAACTAGTTTATAAAGTTTAGTGGATCTGACGTTTTATTTTATATGAATTTTTTGTGAGCAAACATAGCATTCTTGGTGAAAGAGAATTATTTTGTCAAATTTTTTAGGATTCTAATCCAACCAAACACCCTATTAGTTTAAAATTATTGGTGATATTTATTTTAAAAATTATGATTAAACTATATATAACTTGCTTAAAAAAATGTGTACTAGATGTAATAAGTCTTTTATTTTTTAAATTATAATTTAATTTTGTAGTATTTAGATCGTTCAGTTTAAAATTTAAATCTTAAAATTCTAATATAATTTTATTAAATATTATCTTAATCAAAATGGTTAAATTTTGAATTAATGAAACAAACAGTTTTAAATTTTGATTTTTTATTTGGAGTAGAACAGTTTTAATATTTTTACTAAAAAAACTTGTAATTATTATGATTTAACTTCTTAACACATTTAAAACAAAAACTTAATTATTGAATCATTAATCAAATAATAAATTAATTGCCTGATCTAAAAATAAAAAAATATTTTTTAAATGTATAAATTTTAATTTTAAAAATCCACTTCCAAAAATATACATCTATTAGAGGGTATACGCATATTATTTTAATTAAAATTTAAAAAATAAAAAGTGACGTACTTTATAATTTTCTCTTTAATAAATGAATTAGCATATGCCTCTCTCTATATATATATATTAAATGACTGATTTAAAAAGGTTGAAATTTAGTAAATACATTTGCATAATTTTTATTTTTGGGTGAACAAATACAAATACAAGTGACATGACAGCGGTCACCTTGCTACAATCCAACAATTTGTTACTCCGTTTTTATTTTTATTTTTATTTTTTCTTTCACTGTTGAAAAATTCATTTAATTTTTGTCAACATAAATGAAAAATATATTTTTATCATATGATATATGATCGGAGATGAAGAATTTGATTTTGTTTAACTAGTTTTCCTGAACTGCAACCCATTTACATATGTAATATATTTCTCACCTTTTTTTTCTATTTATGTTTGTTTTTGTTTATTTTTTTTAAATTTTCAATCTTTTTTAACTAATCAAACATTAATAAGATATTAAGATGATAAAAGAAAATAATGCATATTCTCTCTTTGAATTTTATTTAAAAAGAAGTCCAATTAGTCGATTATGAAAATTCTAATTCTTAAAAGGAAATTATTAGATAGTTTGTAAAGCGGTAATTTTATTTAAACAACATAAAAAATGAATTATTGAACTAAAAAAAATTTAATTTACTTCGTAGCATATGAACAACTTAATATGATCCATCTATCTTTAAACAGGTATTAATATATATATACACTTTTTTTTGAATATTACATTAGAAAAAAAAATTGATTTTAAATCTATTATTCAAGAGATGTATATTTTATCACTGAACTATGTCTGAGGTTATATATATATATATATATATTATAGAATAACATTAAAAAAGTATTGTACTTAAAAAAAAACTTCGATGTTGATGGATTTGGGATTAAAAATAAACAAATAGTAAAGGTGTAATCAAGTTAATAAATGCTTTTGCTATTTATGTTTTGAAGGGTCTAAATGTCCTTATTATTGGAGCAAGTATATATATATTTTTTTTGAAAATTGGAGCAAGTATTAGATATTACCAAAATTTCAATCCTAAAATAAATAAATTTCAATATTTATTTTTTAATTATATTAAAAAATTAATATAATTTTGATATATGTTTTTTGAGATATACTAAATTGATATGAAAATATTTCTTACTAAAAGTAATTAAAGTGAAAAATAAAATTATTAGCATTTTTTAAAGAATGAGTACACATGAAATAATAATTGGAAACATCCCACCATAAAATCATGATAATTTTGTTAACTTTTAAATTATAAGCATTTAAAAGTTAAAAATTAGTGTTTAAATTAATCTTATATTAATTATGAGTGTTTAATAAGCACAACAAAATCTAAACATTAACAATTTTACAATGATATCGAATCACTAAAAGTTAATAATTAATCTTAATATCTTTGAGCTTTCAATCCTCATATATATATATATTAACTCAAATAATAAACCAAATAAACTTTTAACAATAATTTAAGAAAATAAAATTATCAGATGAATTATGGTTTGATTCATGTGGTTTAGCTTTCGAGAATGATTCGACCACATTCAATTATTTCTCAATTCCTCAAAAAAAAAAAAAAAGTGAATATGTACTAATCTATGTTTCACTTTTATAGTCGAAAGTTGTAATTTACAATCTTTTTCAATCACAAACTTTATGCATATTGAAAAAAAAAATATATATATATATATTTTCATATGATTGTAAAGGTTATTTTCATTTTCCTTTTCTTGTTAATTGAAGAAATCCCCTAAGCCTAATATTTTGCTTGAAAATAATCGAAACCCAATTTATATCCCCAAGAAAGAAATAAAAAAGAAAAAAAAAATCATGAATAAAATATTTAATTTTAAAAATGTATAAACTGATTCGAAAATAATTATTAATGGTTATAAATAAATTATGCATGTAAATTCAATGTTGTATTTTAGTGTATTATGATTTTGAAGGATTTCATTTTTTTAATTTTTATATTAATCTAAAATATTCCATTTGAAATTTCCATCTAAATTTCTGTTTAACTCTATTAATTTAGCATTTTTTTTATCAAAGGTTATATAATTTTAACTAGAATATTGACAAAATCCACTGGGATTAGTCCGGCAGACTAGCGACTCAACCCACTAGGGGAAGATCACGGGTTCGAACCCAAAAAAAATATATTTCCGGGGGTTTGAACCTTTATAAAAAAAAAAAAACTAGAATATTGACATGTGATATTTAGAACATGCAAAGTGACATTATAATCAATTTGAGGGTTGAATACATGTGAAAATGATTTATTGTAAAAAAAATTATAATTACTGTTAGATTGTCTAAAAAATAAAATACAAAATAAAAACATAGGGTCTGTTTACTTCTGAAATATTAGAGTAATTTTCCATAAAAATTTTCTATATAAAATAGAAATTTATATTTACGTGTTGCAATTTTTCTAAATTACAAAATAGAAAATACTGTTTTAGTTTTCCAACTTTAAAAAAAAATTTGGAAAACATATTTAAGACGTTTTCTAACAATTTTCATTTACAAATAAAGTCCAATTTTTTCCCTCTTCAAATATTTCCTAAAAAAACAGTTTTCTATTTTAAAATAAAATTAAAACAGTTTTCCATTTTAGTAAAATTTTACTAAGAAAGTATTTTCTAAATTTTCTTTGGAAAATATATACTTCATTTTTTAGAAAGCTGAAAATAAAAAATAAAAAATAAAAAATTATTTTTTATAAGTAAACAAACTATTAAAAATTTATTCTCAAATTTCGAAAATGAATAAGCATACAAAATTAAGAGATTTATGAGCTATTACAATTTTAATATTTTTATAAAAAAAGTATATAAATGGTAGATATGAAAAATGCCTAACACCATGCATACTGTTGGAATTAAAAATCTTAATGAGAAGAAATATATAAATAGTAAATATAAATATAAAGATTCAGTTGTCCGTGCGTAGTTGAAATATATATTTATTGGTAGGGTGCGGAGATTTTGGGTTCGATTCATACCGATCACACATTCAGCACCATTATGGTGCACGTTAATACCTCTACGGAGGACTACTCCTGCTGTATATCCCACAATATTATCCGATTAAATATATATTTATTAGTTTTCTAATACTCTATCTAATTAATTAATGGTATCCCTATTGGCCTATACTCAAGGCTACGCATTATCACATCCTTAAATCCAGTTACCCAAATAAGGAATCACAATTAATTTAAATTTTATATTGTCTTTTCAACATAAAATATATTTAGAGAATATTAGTTATATTTATTTTAAAGAGTAATTATTAAATAATTTTTTTTATTATTTTTTAATTAATAAAAAAAATTATTCAATAATTACTGTCTAAACTAATTCTAATTAGTATTTTTTATTATATTTAATGGTACATGAAATTATTATATATTATAATAAAATTAAATCTAATTATTCATTAATAAATATATTTTATATTTTATAAAAATTAAAAATTTAATTATTTTTATTTGAAATATAACTTTATATATATATTTTTTGTCATACCATTATTTTAATATGAAATTTATTTATTGAATATTTTAATAATTAATATTGAATGTGAATAATTTATTTTAACATATTAATTAATTTATTAAAATAATTGATTATAATTTGAAATAAATAAAAAAGTATTTATTAATTAGAGACTGAAAGGAGTATATAATAAAATTTATATATAATTTTAATTTAAGAAAGAATTATTAATTTGGTTGTAGTAATTTTGAGTCAGAAATATCTTAAAATGCCAGACTATTCTATTACCTTAATTAGATGTTCTTCTCCAACCGTTTAAAAACATATTTTTCACATTATATTTCTATATTTATGAATTACAAATAATTAATCAATGAAAACAAATAAATTTTCCACAAATATAATTATGAGCAAAGTTACCCTAATAAATGTGAAAACGTGATGTGTAAAAACCCTAAACTAAACAACTATAAAACCTATGGATCAGAACCCAGACCCAGACCCAGATCCAGATCCAGATCCATATAATAGTGGTAAAATTGGTCAATCTCCAGAAAGCTCGAAGATTTTAATCTCCTTTTTACCATTTTCTCAAGCACGTGGTTACATTACTAATTTACCTATAAACCGTCTATAAGCGTACGTTAGCACTACAAGTCACGTGCATACTAAAAATACGCAGGCAGCCGGTAGCAAACGTATCCTGGCTCCCACCCCGCCCCCTCCGTCCTCGTTTTAGGAACTTTCTTCCTTTTAAGTACTGAAATATATTTCTGATTTTGTAGAGAAACTGAAGTGGGAAACAGAGCGTGCTAGTGAGAGAAATAATTATATACTTACATAGAAAAAATAAGATGGACACAAAAATTAAAGAAATTTTACTTTTTTCTTAAAAAAAATATCTCTCAAATTAAACTTTTAAGACAAGAGTATAAATAATATTTTATCTCATTTTACTTTCTAAAATTTATCTGAAATAGCATATTTTTTATATAAAAGATACACTTTTTTTTTTCGATGTAAATAATACGGAAAAAATATATATTTAGAGAGGGAGAGAGAGAGAGAGAGAGAGGAAGAGAGTTTTTATGGGTATTTGTTATTTTGAAGTTGCAGGTTTTTGCAGTATCGTGTCGGGAGTGTCTGAAGTGATTTCCTATTTAGAAATGGGCATTTTAGAATTTTTATTTTATTTTATGGTAAATGATACAGAGGGATTATAAAAAATATTCCTGTTTCCTTTTGTGAGAGTACTAAGATCTCTCTCTGGGATACTCCTTTCCATCTATACCCTGTATGATTATATATGTGTGTATATAGTTCTGTTCTTGTAGGTGCGAGTGTATGTATACGTATTTATATATATTATTATATAGCTAGTGTCTTCTTTGTATCGAGTTAACCAAGAGAACTTTGGGTTGGGAGATTGCAAATCATCAAGAATTGAAACGGTATGTGCTAAATTTTCATCTTTGATTCTCGTGCTATGTTTTTTGTTTCTGGATTTTGTGTTTCTGGTACTGAGCGTGGCAGTGATTTTTAGTTGGCAGTGTTGTCTTTTGGGGATGTGTTTATTCTTTAATTTGTTAACTTTGGTGATAGATTGTTTATGGGTTTTGGCCAATGTGTGATTTTTCATTATGTGGTCTCTGTGATCTTATTTGAAACTTTACCACCCCTCTCTCTCTCTCTCTCTCTCTCTCTACCTCTCTCTACTTGCTTTTGCTCTCGTTTCAATGGTTTAATTTGTGGGTTTCGTGTTTATTTTTGGAATTGAAGAAGTATATAGTTTTTTGCATCCCTTTTCCCCGTGGATTTAGAGATGGGTCTTCTATAGATTCTGTTATAATTGCTCCTACTTTTCTCTCTGGTCTTTTTGGGTTTTGCTATCTGTGTTTTCATTGGTCATGGTTATTCCCTATGGTCCTTTTTTTTTCTCAAGTTTTTCATTGGCTGTTATTATTCTCATAGCTTTTTATTTCTACAGAGGTCAACATGAGCTTTTCACATGATATGGATGATGAACATGAGAAGCTCTTTCGAAGATTGAATCCACCCAGGTTCGTAAATTCTTTCATTCTTCAATTTCAATTGAGAGCACACAATTGACTTTTGAGATCTATATCTATTTTTGTTTAATTTTCTCATTCCTTTTCTTTTCAGGGTTGTCATTGATAATGGATGCTGCAAAAATGCTACTGTTGTAAGGGTATGTCTTTACTTTCTCTCTCTCTCTTGGGTTGGTGGATGTACTCTTGCCCTTAATTTTGCCTCTCCCTCCTTTTCTTTTTATTCCCTCTTTTGTTACATAAATGATTTTGTGATGCAGGTCGACAGTGCAAACAAACATGGAATACTTCTTGAAGTTGTACAAGTACTTACTGATCTTAACCTCATCATTACTAAAGCTTACATATCTTCTGATGGTGGTTGGTTTATGGACGGTAAGATATTTCCTTTTCACATTCCTTTTAGCTTTCTGTATGTATTTATGGTGTAAAATTAATACTAATTTTTTTTTTCTTTCTTTTCTAGTTTTTAATGTAAGGGATCAAGATGGAAACAAGATTAGTGATGAAGCAATTCTAGATTATATTCGAAATGTGAGTTTTAAGTTTGTCGTTGATGCTATCTTCTTATCTTTTTCTTTTTCGTTTTCATATTTTACCCTCTACATTAGGTATCTAACAGATCTAATTATTATTATTATTATTTTTGTTTCAGTCTTTGGGACCAGAATCATGCTATATATCTTCTGTGAGATCTGTTGGGTCTAAGCCATCTATGGACCATACTGCAATTGAGCTGACAGGAAGTGATAGACCAGGGTTGCTATCTGAAGTAAGTGCTGTACTCACCCACCTAAAATGCAATGTGGTTAATGCAGAGGTGTGGACTCACAATACAAGGGCTGCAGCTGTTATGCAAGTAACTGATGAGGAAACTGGGTGTGCAATTACTGACCCAGAGAGACTATCCAGGATTAAGCAACTTCTCTGTAATGTACTTAAAGGTAGTAACAAATCCAGGGGAGCCAAGACTGCAGTGTCTCATGCGGTTACCCATACTGAGAGAAGGCTTCACCAAATGATGTTTGCTGATCGGGACTATGAACGAGCTGATGATGAGGTCTTGGATGGGAAGCTGAGACCCAATGTGACTGTTGATAATTGGTGTGACAGAGACTACTCAGTGGTGACCATAAGGAGTAAAGATAGGCCGAAACTTCTTTTTGATACGGTCTGCACTTTGACAGACATGGATTATGTTGTTTTTCATGCCAATATTGATGCTGAGGGGCCAGAAGCTTATCAGGTGTGCCATCTTATCCGTCTGTATTTGCTTAAATGCATAAACATCGGCCGATAGTTTAATTATTTTGCTTAATTGATTTTGTGGATGCTTTTGTAGGAATACTATATCAGACACATAGATGGATCCCCAGTGAAATCAGATGCAGAAAGACAGAGAGTGATACAATGTCTTGAAGCAGCTATCGAGAGAAGAGTATCTGAAGTAAGCAAATTATTGAATGTTTTAGACCTTTGATTATGTGCTCAGAGCATTGTTTAGAATATCTTACGGTTTGGTAAAATCCTGAATCTGAAAAATGTTTATTAAAAAATCATTTGGATAAACCCTTCTTATTCTCATATGATAATTGCATTTTACTTTTATCCAAATTTGTGATGATTTTAATGTAGATTATTTTAATGTTATGCTAAATTCTGATCTATTCATTTGTCCAATACATGACATTCCTGGATTTAGCTTGATTCAGTTGGGAATCTTGTGTAGAGATCGATTCCATTTACAGATTTCTTGATGTTCAAATGTACACTGCCTATGAATAGCAGAGGACAAAAAAGCTAATGGGATATTTTGTTTGTTGTGCAGCTGTTCCTCAAGTATGTCTGTCGATTATTTAGATGATTGATTGTATTTTTCCCTTTCTGAATCAGGGCTTAAAACTGGAATTATGCACTGCAGACAGAATTGGGCTGCTATCTGATGTTACTCGCATATTTCGAGAAAATAGCCTTACTGTCACCAGAGCAGAAGTTGCAACAAAAGATGGTAAAGCTCTTAATACATTCTATGTTCGGGATGCATCAGGATATCCTGTTGATGCTAAGACCATAGATTCCATTCGGCAAATTATTGGCCAGGCTATACTTAAAGTTAAGGGAAGTCCTGAAGAGGTAAAACCAGGGTCTCAGGAATCACCCACCAGGTTTCCCTTTGCTGGTCTGTTGAAGTCCAGATCTTTTGTTAACTTTGGTTTGGTTAGGTCTTATTCTTGAAATAGAATTTTAGCCTTCACTCCCCATGTATATTAAAAAAACCTGATTAGGCACAAAAATTCTATAACAAAGGTTTAGGAACAAAGCCAATTTATCAAAGGAGGTAGAGAAAAAGGCCATAAGGAGTAGTAGTAGAAGAAGTGCTTTGTAAATTCAACTCTTGCCTTTCTCATTAAGCTTAAATTTATTAAATATGGATCCAATCTTATGTTGGAGCCATTAAAGCAAAGAAATGACTATACGGAACTCTGAGTTTCAACTTTTTGTACATTATTATTACTTATTAATTAATCTCATGTTTTTCTTTTAATCCTTTTTGTATTGTTTATTGTTGATTGTATGACTGGAAACTCCAATTTTGGATTTTTATAGTTGATTAATTAGATCATAGTGGATCTTTAAAACAGACTTTAGGTCAAAGAAACCCATTTCTTTGATGACATTGAATCTTTCAATTATTATATTGGCGTGTGAGGGGTTCCAAACTTGACCATATCATAACATTCATTCATTCCTCCATTTTTGGGTCTTTTAAGAAGCTGTTTGGTGGCGGCTAATCTGTTTGTAATAATGATTTTAAGGTTGTTTCAAGACCTTAACAACCGCAACCACACTTAAGAGAGGGCCAATTCATGGATTACTCCATTCTAAAAGTTATTTTTAATCTCACAAAAATCAAATTGCTAAATATTATTAATCTATTCATTCAAAGATCAAAATAATATCTTTGAACTTTTGACTCAAAATTATAAACTATTATTAGTAATAATAAAATATTAAATTATTTACTATTATCTTGTTGCTAAAAATAGGAAAATTTAAATAAAAAAATTTGGAAATTATTTTTAGGGTCCCATTATAGTTGAAAGTGGGAATGGGACTATGATTGAATTTGAAAGGCAGTAGTCACTATTTTCTCCAGTGGAATGGTCCATTGAAATCATTCACATCCAATCGAAAGTGATTTGAATATTCTTTTTGACCAAATGTTTTCCTGAAAAAAAAAATAATAAAATGTGAAAAAACTTAAACAAAGCTTACAATCCAACAAAATTTAAAAAAGAGAACAAAATACATAAATAAATAAATAAAAAGGCTGGGAAAATATGTCTTCATTGTTGAATATTAGGTTGAGTCATACAGATGACCTGGCACTTTCATTATTAGTTGGTGGACAATAGTCTTGCAGGGTACTGCCACGTCGCTCCTTGATGTTTTGCCACCTTGGAATGTTACCAAACCATAAAAAATAATAGCTGGTAAATATATTTTCTAAATAGATTTAAATCCGATTTTTAATTCTAACTTTATAATGCCAAAAAAAATAGAAAAATAGTAAATATTTGAGAATAAAAAAAAGGTTTCATTTTTATATTATATAGTAAAAAAAAGGTTTCATTTTTATATTATATAGTAAAATTTTTTACTAATATCGTTTTATGATTTTATTTTTAAGACTTTGATTGTGGGCATGTGAATGTGTTCTGTTAGGCTGCAAAATTTGACCATTTGGTTTTATAGTTTTGTAACAAATAATACATAACAGCTGCTCCTTTGTCAAACATCTGTATCTTTCCCATTTGCTAACTCTCCCTCTTTCTTATAAATTCAACTCACCTATTTTATAAGGTTCAAAATTATATAAACTTTATACTATCACAGTGCAATTTACAATAGCTTGTAAATAATATATTACTCTCGTTGAAAAAATATTTATTAATATCAGATTCCAGATTCATGAATCTTGGAGAGATAAGATATATATATATATATATATATATATGCTAGAGCAAGCAGCTAGGTTGGCATAAAATCATGGCAAAATCATGACCATTTATCTTGAAATTGTTAAAAAATAAAAAATAAATAAAAAAATACTTAAAATAAAAAAATGGTTGCGTAGGGAAATTAATTAAGTGACATGTGCTTCAAGGTTCTCGTCACTGAAAACGTTAAGCTTTTAAATATGTGCATTGATTCTTTCCTCACATGACAGATGATGTGTGTGTGTATGATATACAAGTTTCTTGCATAGACAGCAACTGATGCAAACCTCATCTCTTCACATGAATGGCTAAGGTTGTGAAAATATTTTATTAGAAAGGAAAAAAAAAACTTAAAATAACTTATGATTCTTTGTGTATGGTCATAAAACAAGCATTATTACCTCCAAGATAAACCAGTAGAAAATACATAAATAAGGGCATCCAAAAGATCAGACTTACAGACTAACAGATGGAGGTCTCTGGTGTTGATGATTTTCCTGGTTTCCAAACTTGTATTCATAAAGATGAATTTGAATACAGAAAGCCTTTGAGTCGGTTGCAAAGGCGTGCTCCCTGTCGTCTGCAGATTAAGTCAAATGCCATTCTTGAAAGACAGTGTGCACCTCAAGCAATTGGATTCAGCATCACTTCTTCTTCTTCTTCTTCATCATCTTCGTCATCATCAATGGCACCATCTTCTTTTAATTCATTCTGCCATAGTAAAGATCCTATTCCGCTACTTTCTCCTCTGGTTTTGCCTTCTTTGCTTCAGTCTGCTTACATTCAAGAAGGAAATACTGCAAAATCTCATTGAATTCTTCAAAGTCATGTTCATGGTATATTTGATTAATTTTATTTGTCATACTGTATGGCCATCGGCTTTGTATATTAAATGGATTTGGTTCTATTGTTATTACTATTATTATTTAAAAAAAAAAAAAAACTTTCTTGCTCTTTTTCTAAAGACTACACATCTGCAATCAGCTTTTCAGCATGCCACTTTCAGAGAAATCTTACATAATATATTAGTAGCTAATTATGAGCCAATATGAATAATAATCAAGGAAATGAAACTCTAAACTAGTTTCTTTCTTTTCCCTGATTATAATTCAGAAATAATGAATAAATGGTTTTGCCTTGATTCTGAAGGAAATAATTCAAACAGAAGTTATATGGTTTTCACTGAACATTGACGATGATATAAAAATACTAATTACCGATTAGAAACCAAATCAGTTCAAAGCCTTGCAGCGTATGTCTAAACTCTAAAAGTTCTCCTTTCTTCTCCGTTCTTGCTGTGCTGGCTCTTCATCATGCGTTAATTATATTTTGTTGAACTAAGAACCATAAGAAATTTAACAGTTCTAAGGCTGTCGATACTTCATTTTCTTCAGCCATGTCCAATTGCTTTTGCTCCTTGCAGGATGACAAAAAGGAGCCCCAGATGACTACAGTAGCCTCAACTTTCATGCTTTTAATAAGCTCATAAGCTTCTTCTAAAAATCCGGCCTTACAAAACAAATTAACCATGCATCCATAATGCTGAATTCCATATTCCAAACCGTACTCTTCAATCATCCTGAAATACTTTCGGCCTTCTTCAACCAACCCCGAATAAGCACATGCATTAAGAACTCCGGTGAAAGTCTTCTCGTTATTAGGTTTAATGTCTGTCTCTTGCATCATCTTAAACATCGACAATGCTGGTTCACTCAAGCTATGTTGTGCTGTCCCACATATCAATGCAGTCCAAGTCATGACATTTCTTTCTTGCATCAACTCAAAAACCTTCAAAGCATTCTTCAAGTATCCACACTTTGCGTACACATCAACCAGAACCGTGCCACTTTCCGCATTCAGCTCCCACCCATTCCTCACATAAAAACTATGAACCGATTTCCCAGTTAGCAAACCAAGATAACTCATCTGTATGCAACCCGATAAAACAGTTCCCATAGTCACTTCATCCGGTTTTAGTTCCCCACTAGCGATCATTTCTCGAAATACCGATAACCCTTTATCCCAATACCCATGATTAACATAGGTCGTGATCATGGCAGACCAAGAAGCCAGGTTCTTGAATGGCATTTCCTAAAAAATTGCTCGTGCTTTATTAATATCGCCTGACCGTGAATACCCAGTAATCATCGTATTCCAAGTAACAGTATTTCTCTCAGGCATTTCGTCGAACAGGAGACACGCATCACCAAATGACGTTACAACATAAGAATGAAGCAGAGAATTGGCCGCATAGACATGAGTATTGAATCCCAATTTGATTATATGGGAATGCAAATGACGAATAATAGTAAGATTCTGCAAGCGGATACATGATTTAAGGGTAAAGAGTAAAGAAAAACTATCGAAAGGGACAGAGAGGCGGTGCATTTGGGAACATAATTCCAAGGCCTTGTGTGGGCATGTAGCATTCTTGATGGCTGAAGCCCATGTGTTAAATCTTTTGCTGATGAAGCAGAGACTTGGGTTTTTTTTGGATTTCAGAAATCGCGAGAAAGGAATCTGTATCATGGTTTATATAATTTAATGGAACACTTCCATTGAAACCTTAAAACAAGCTCCGTCGCTGCTAGAAACTATTGTTAATTTCTTATAGAAACTGTTTGATTTGTTCTCTTTATATTTATTAAGTAAATTTGCAGCTTCTTCTTCTTCTTAGGGGGAAACTTTGATTATGCTACTGTGAAATTTAAAAATTAAAATTATATTCACCTAATTTTTAGATTATCAAAGAAAAAATATTGATGAGGGATGTACTTAATCACTCATTTTTATATTAAAATATATAATATATTTACACTTTATACACAAAAATATAAATTAATGTATTAATAAATATTCTTAATTAAAACAAGTTGCAATTGTTAATTTTAATTAACATTAATAATAATATGAACTTATATAATACTTTTAATTAAAAAAAAGAACTTAATATTTCTAATTAAAAAAAAGGAAAACTTAAACTTATTGTAAAGGGAAGAATGCAATTACTAATTCATAGGAACATTTGTAACAATATATATATGTAAAATTTTAAAACATTAAAAATAATTTTATCAATTAAAACTTGATGAATTTACATAGTTTGGCCATAATAATTTTTTTTCTCAATAAATAATGTTACCATATTTTTATAATTTTTTTCTCAATGAATAATGTTACCATATTTTTATTTTATCTAAATATACTATTTAAAACTATGTTAAAAAATATAGTACATAAAACAGTAAAAAATGGGACTTTTACAGAACTAATCATAAAAATATTTTTTTTTTCAAAAATATTGTAAAAAAAATATTTATACTTTTGAAAACAAGTCGAGTTAAAATTTTAAAAATACTTCATTCCTTATTCAAATATTTTTATTCAAAAATATCTCATTTCTCACTTTAAATAATATTTTACTTTTATTTTCATCTTTTTTTTTAATTTTACTATTAAATAAATATATTTTAATAAAATAAAATAAAATATTTTAAATTATATTTTCAACATATAAAATGTGTCTTGCATATATATTATATGCATATTATATATATATTATGTATGCTGTGTATTTATAAAATTAAAAAAATATTAATTATATTGTGTAGATATTACATATATATATTATGTAGAGTGTTATGTATATCTGCATATGTTATGTATATGTTATATATATATTTATGTATTTTGTGTGTATATCATAAATATGAGAAAAATAAAACTATTTATAAATAAAAAATATAAATAAAGATAAATAGTAAAAAATAATAATAAAAAAAAACATAACACCATAAACCCTAAAAGAGAAAAAAAAATTCTAAAATTATAAAAATGAAAAAAGTAAAATATCGTATATTTAAAAAGGGAATTTAGAATCCCATAAACAGTATAAATTCCTCTAAAAAAATTTATATGAAAGTGCTATTTATATTAACTAGTTTTTCGAACACAATCTTGCGCTTTCTAGCTCTTTTTTAATTGGTAGATATTTCATAGTTATATAGAATATATATATATATATTATTTACTAATATATTGAGAGAAAGTAACATAAAAAATATTTAAATATTCAACAATGCCGTGAATTATGAACCGAAATCGATAATAAATTATTAAAAAATATATTTTTAAAATTCATCACTAAAATTTAAAAATAAAATTATATTGGTCACTTCTTTTTAAAAGTCAGTTAAAAACAAAAAAAAATCAGCATTAAAAATGTACTCTATAATATATTTTATAACACTATAAATTATGAATATTAATTATATTTATGTGTATATGTGTATGAAAAACTTATTATATTAAACAGAAATTTGATACCATAATTTTAGTTATTGGGTAATTATAATTTTTTTAATTATATAATTGTGTAGAATAACTATCAATATTTAAAAATTTTAATTTAAATTTATGAAAAAATATATTAAAAAATTAAAGTAAATAGATTTTAACACCCCAGTCATTTTGCATTTTTGTTCTTTCACTTTTTTTCTTCATTTGTTCACTTTTTTCTTGATTTTTTTTCTTTTTGGCTCAAGTTTGAAGATAATTCATGAAGATGATAAGATTTCTAGTTAAAGATGATCAGAGTGTTTATAATTAGTGAGCAAAGTACTTTAATTTATTTCCATTTTTCCTTTAAAAATCTTGAAATTTAATTTTTTTTTAGTTCTATTTGTAGAATTGAGTTATATCCATGGTAAATCAATATTTTAAAGTAAAAATTTTTGCTAAAAATCAATTAAATTATCATAATCTCCATTTGAAATCCTAAGATTGTGTTCAAGATACTTTTTTTTTTATTTTAGTTTTTTTAAAATTTTTTTTCATAATTTAACAAAAATTGAATCATAAATAAGAAATCCACAAAATATGATTTTGAATGTTTAAGTTTTGAAAAGATATTTTATATCAATACAACTATTTTTTAATATAAAAAACTTTATATCAATAAAACTCTTTTTTCTATTACAAAAGTCAGTTTTTTATATTCATCTTTTTTTAAAATTTTTTATTTCTTCATTTTTAATAATTATAATACAATTCTTATAAATATAAAATAGATTTTTAAAAAATGTAAAACAAAAACTAAAAATAGGTTTTCATTAAAAAAAGTAAAAATCTACAACATAAAAGAACACACTCTATATTTTCAATATTAAGTTTTTGATAATTTCTTCACTCCCATTTTCTTTAGATTATGCATATCTAAAAGTTTTAATTAATAATTCAAGTATGAGTTTTTATTAATTATGGTGATTTTGCAACATTGGTCGAAAATTTTGATTGGTAATTGGATGAGATTGATTGTAACATAAATATAAATTTGTGTTATTATTATTTTTTTTGTTACAAAAGAGAAAACAGAAAACCTTAAATGGTTACAGCCCTTGGATAAGCAACCCCCGCTAAGATATGATACATCCATCGATTTGCTTCTTCTGGAGGATTTGTCAATTCATGAGTGCCAATTGGAAATCTGCTAGCCATGGATGCTAAATAATCTACAAGATTGTTAGCCTCTCGGTAAATATGCTTAAGCACAATATCCCACTCCTGATGAACTTGTGTTTGTCTTTAAATTTATAATTGAAAAGAGTTCATCTTGTGTTGATTTTTATCGATTTCATGAATGTTTGTGATGAAAAATGTCTTTCTTGGTAGGTTAAGCAATTATATGGCATAAGTAGCAACAAGAAAGCATCTTAACAGAGAAAAGAGCTGCTTTCAGAGACAAAAGCCTCAATATAGGCGTGCCAAATATTGTGGACACACGAGCCGTATAGAAAAATTTGAAGACTTTCAGAGGCAGATTGCTGAGCAGGGCATGCCAGACCATTCAACACACCTATGCCTAAAATTTTGGGGCTATAATGTTAAAACGCTGTAAACAGGAAGCTTGACTTTAGCATGGGTGTATTATTTCATCCAGCATACCCGTACATAACTGAACCACACTAATGACACAAATTTTGAGGTGGAGGTGCTCTAAAAGCCCTAAGGACACCTGGAGGACATTTTAGAGAGAGTATAAATACATGCTTTTCAGAGAAAGTGGAATAGCTAACCCTAATTTTACCATTTCTTGGAAAAAAATTAGGAGTTAAGAGAAAAAGAGGGAAAGAGAATAAGGAAGAAGAAGAAAAAGAAGAGGATTGCAGATTTTGTAGCTTCTGTTGTTGTTTCTTAGATAAAGACTCATTTAGCAAGATAGAGATCAAATATTTGGTTTAGAACTTTCATTTTCTTTTATCTTTTGTTATTACATTTGTTAGATATTAGGATTAATGGATTTTTTGATTAATTTTCAAAGATCAATTATTTTTATACTTCATTTAGCGTTGCTCTTTTAGATTGGATAATTTTCCATGAGAATGGAGATTTAAACTTTAGCCATCATAATCTTTTTTCTTCAGAAAGAAGATGATGAAGTTTATTGTATTTTGGATATCTTTGATTTAAGAATTTCGAATTAATTAAAATGTATTAGTTAGAGTCATATGAGAAAATCCGAATAAACATAATCCTACACTTTCATTATCAATTGTTTAAATTTTAAATTTAAATTTTTAATTTAATTAGATGACTGGTTGTTCCATAACATCCACATTTTTAGATAATAGTTAATTTGAGTTTAAAAGATTATGATACTCTTATTCTCACTTTACTACTTGCTGGAATACCGTGCACTTACGGTATTTAGTTAAAACACACATATAGCCAACAACTCCCTCTACATCAATTCTTTTATTTTGCATATGAGACTTGCATTCCTTCCTCTTTCCACCTCTGAAGCCAAAAGCAGTTGCACCATGCATTCACTATCCACTGCAACATGCAGCCTTTTAATGCCTTTATGACATGCAAAGTATAGTGCCTAATAAACTCCCCACAATTCAGTTTGAGTGATGGAGCACTTGTCAATGCTCATAACAAATCCCACTATCCAAGTTCCTCTTTCATCTCTTACCGCTCCCCTGGCAATAGCATTCCCTGTAGACGTTTTCATAGCTCCATCTGGGTTGAGCTTGTACCAACCTATTGGGGGCAAACTCCATTCAACATAAATGAATAATAAATAATAACAACAATTTAAAATTTATTTAGTAAAAAATATAATATATTTCATATTGTTGATCGAATTTTTTTAATAAAATTGAAATAAAATTGAAATGTGAAAATTTATTAAAATTTTTGTGTTATTGGTATGCAATTTTGGCCCTCTTAGTATGCAATCATTCGTACATCCCTGGCTCATTAAAAAAATAATATTTTTTATTTACCTTATATTAATTTTTTGTACACCTAAAAAAGTTATAAAAATTACTACGGTTATCAATATATTATATTAAATTTGTAGCCACTAATATCATAATTTGCCATATTGCCACATGTCATATATTTTTTTAAAATAAAAAATTCTTTAAATATTAACTTTAAAAGAATTCATTATAATATTGAATTTAAAACATCAAAATTATTCTTAAATTAATCCATTCATATATTAAATTAAAATATTCAAATAAATTTTAAATTTCAAATTACAAATGAAAATCTTATAGATAAGTTTTAAATTAAATTTTAATTTCTTTAAATATTAGAAAGTCAAAAATCAATTAAATCTTAATCTTAATATTAATTAATCCTCATCAAATTTTTAATCTTAATATTCATCTTAATTTTAATATGTTAATTATCTTTTTTCATTTTCTTGATTGCAATGGCATTTTGAGCTTAACGATTTTTTTATTTGATTTTTGTTAAACATAAATAATCTATATATTTAAAGTAAGAATTTGTATATTATTATTGTTTTTTCTATTAGGATTTTATAATTTATGCTAACTTTAATTTGATTATTTTGATGAATTTAGGATGTTAAATATAATGATGAATCAATGAGTTAATATTAGATTACTTCTCCAATTGAATCAAAATCTTACATTAAATCTAACAAAAATACCGCGAGGGACCATCCCTATCTCTAACAAATATAAGATGTTAATGTAATAATGAATTAATGAGTTAATATACAAGACATTTTTCCACTAAATACCGCGAGGGACCATCCCTAAATCTTTATCAGATTTATTATCAGATATTATAATTACTATACCATCACAGATATATTATATATATTAGTTTATTTGCTTGCCCCTAGGCTAGGTGTAGTCATACACATATAAATATATATTTTTACATTACATAGTACCCAATAGAGCAGCGACGGTACTTGAATATAATACAAACTTTATCTATTTACAAACAAACTCCTTAGTACTAACAATGCAAAACTGAGTAGCTGAGATATAGAAATCAAGACCCTCCAACTTGCAGATTTGGTAATCTAAAAAATGGTGACGAGCAGTGGATCGTCAACTTGGTGATAATAATCTAATGCACGTCTAAATGAGATTCAATAAAATAATTATATCGAGGCACAAATACAGTGAATGAGTGAATAATCAAAAGGAATGAGTGAATAATCAAAAGGATGGATGTAACACATATAATCAAATCAAAATCATATGACCTGTGAGAATATAATCAGAGTTCTGGAACAAAGTACATAAGTTAATAAGTAATCAGAGGCAACATAACATAATCAATATAGCAAATATTAGATAATAAACAGAAATTATAAGCATTGTGACATTCAGAAATAACAGAGAATACAAGCATACAAGTTTCTATAGGTGGTTTTCATAATATCGCACTTGGCCTAATTGGTTCTAGAAGTGGCTCCCACTGTGTAGTACTAAGGGCTGTAAGAATACTAAATAGGACAATAACTTATCCCTGAGCACATATCAGACTCAGTGTACAATTTAATCTCCACCAAAATTCGGGCCATGTTACAATATCAGAATCCAATAATAGCTCAACAAACAATCTCAACAGAAGAATCAATAATGATTTATTAAGCAATAAACAGAGAATTAAAAGCAGATTAACATATCAACAATAATAATTAGACTAAAACAAAGGGCTCTTAATAAACAGAAATACAAATAGGTGTGCAAAACTTAGGTGTCAATAAAATATAGATATTGTTTAACGAGAGTTAAATAGTGCAGTGCAACAAAAATTAGGTTAGAAATCACATTAAGTTATCACTCACCTGCTGTCTCCAATGATACTTATTTTTCAGACCACAAGTTTCTCCCAATTATCTCCTTTCTATATTGCATGTTAATATATTTACTATTATCGTGTCATATTATATTATCATAACTCTACCCCAAAATGCATGTTATGTTTCTCATTTTAGGGTTATAATTTAAGTTATTCATTAATTTTTATTTTCTAATTTTTATTTTATTTTTCTATTTGTAATATTCGGTTTACTTAACCATTTACCAATTTATTACTAAATTCATATTATTTTTACCAATGCTTTAACGTGTTGCATGAAAATTTCCATGCATACATACACTACACCATATTTATATTTAAATTAACTTGTATACTTGTGATAATTATTAGTTGCTTTTTAATTCAAATTCAACTAGCAAATCATTTTATAAGCTCACATATATACACGTATCTTAGTTTCCAAGTTACAAGTTTATTATTTATCTTATGCTTATAATTACATCTAATTTGTATTTCTTATCTAATCTAACTGTATATTCAAGTACATGATTATATTTAATTTTATTTCCTTCAATTTTAATTCTTTTATCTTAAATTTATAAGTCTATAAAATTCATATTTTGTTCGACAATTCATGTTAACTAGTAGCTTTTTCTTCATATTTTTTATCTTCATTTTATACTAATAACATAAATCTTGGTTAATAACTCATCATTTTTCCTAATTAAAACATTAATTTAAACAAAGTTTCAGGAAGTAAAAATCTGATTTAATTAATTTCCAAACAATCAATTTGCATGTGATTTTTCGTCCTTTCTATTTCATTTTTTTTAAAAATAAATTACATATATGGAGAGGGGTAACAACCATGAGACTTGAACCCAAGATCTAAGTTGAAGCAACACTTTCTGTTTCATCTTAATTCGTTTATTTTTACTTTCCTCGTTATAAAATAATTTTTCAAAATTTTCAGCACACATTTTATTTTATTTGCAAAAAGTCACAAGAAAAGGGTGTAATATCATCTGCTTATATTTCAAATGAAATTAATTCAAGAAAAGAATGTTTTTTAAGATAAAAAAAAATTCAGATTGCTTACCTTATTCTTTCTTCGTTCTTTCCAGATTTTAAGTTGTCAATTTTTGTTGTTTCATTCAACCAACCAACTTTCAATTCATTTACTATGCCTTAATTGACTTCTAAGAGATTTGAGAGCCTAAAGTTTTTATTTTTTATAAACTAATTTCTTCTTCTGCATATTGAGAAAGGAAAGAAGCAATTGTCAAGTTTTGCTCTTCATATACACATGTTGCTTTTTCTTTTTTATTATCAAACATTTGTCACTTACTAACCTCATAATTTAACACTTGTAACTCCCTTCCTTCTTCTTCTTCCACGTTAATAATAGGTAAAACAAAGTTAAATTTTCCTTTCTTTCCAATTTATCACACTTGTAATATTATGAAGCTTAGGTATAGCCACCATTTAACACTTGCCCTTCGCCATGACATTTGTTAAACCCTGTCGCCACCTTCCAACACTTGTAAATTTTATACTTTTATATTATAAAGTTGGGTCAAAATTACCATTGGAAAGGGGTGAGGAGCTTTAATGTGACTAAATTTTAAATAAAATTAGTCTTATACAGTTAAAACTCTTGTATTTTTTTTAAAAAAAGGTTGAGTCAAAATTCTCCACCGATTTGGAAGTTAAATTTTTTATATAATTTGTATTGTAAACTATTATTAATTATTTATTTAATATTTACCCTCTCCGTATCATTTATATAGGAAAAATTTTCTTTTTTGGTGTATCTTTTATATAGAAAATATGTCATTTTAGGTAAATTTTGGGGAGTGGAATGAGACAAAATACCATTTATACCCTTGCCTTAAAAGTTTAATTTGAGGGATATTTTTTTAGGAGTATTTAAGTAAATAGAGATGGAAAAAGTAAAATTTTCTTAATTTTCGTGTCCATCTTATTTTTTCTATGTAAATGATACGGAGGGAGTATTATTCTTAAAATTTGGTCTAATTCACAATCATAGCTCTTTAGATGAATAATTTAATTTATCCTAACCTTAATTATTGTCAATTATTAATCTAATTGCCCAATATTATTTATAAAGTCAAAATATAAATTCGAATTTCCTAAATATATGCCTTGATTAAAATTTTAATATATATAAATATATATACTTCTATTACCACCACTCAAAATTAAATTTTAGGTTGGGGTATTATATCATCTTCTCTTTAGAATAAAATCCGTTATTGCATTTTAATAGACTTACCTAACTGCAGAACAGAGTTGGAACAAATGTCATATTTCCGTTTATGTTTTCCACGTATATTCCTCACTAGCATGATTATACCACACCATTTTTACCATTAGAATATCTTTAATCCGTAGCCATTGGATTTTATGGTCAACTATTGCTATAGGCATTTCCTTAGACGTAAGATCAGATTGCAATTCTACCATAGATTCATGTGATACATGTCCCAGATCATGTACATACTTCTGTAACATCGAGATATGAAATACATAATATACGTACTCCTAGTCAGGCAGTAACGCTAATCAATATGAAACTCCTCTTATCCTTTTTGGTATCTCAAAAGGATCAATATATCGAGGAGATAATTTATCTCGCTTTTTGAATCTCATTATTCTTTTTTCATTGGTGAAATTTTAAGATATACAGTCTTTCATAGAAAATTAGACACCTCATTATTGGCGAAGGCACGTAGAAGAGAAGGGGGCATTCACTTTTTGAAAAAAATATATATATATATATATAATATTTTTAAAAATTTTTTAATTATTTATTAATTTTAAAAAAAAATTTAAATTGCACCCCTCTTTTTTTTTTTTAATTTTTACAAGAAGTAAAAAAAATACAATAAATTATTTATTTTATATACAATAGTTATCTTTTAAAAAATTGATAAAATATTGATGATGTATAAATACAAAAAAACAATAAAGAAAGGGATAAATTTTTCAACTAAATTAATTTGAACACATTTAATTAATTAAAGAACTCATTTATTTTAATTATTTTTAAAAAAATTATATTTATTATTTAATTTTTTTTTCTCTTTATTTTATTTTTGTTATAAAAAATTTTATAAATTTAAAATTCTGTACACATTTATATTAATATTTTTTATTAATTAATTTTTTAATAATAAAAATATATTATTAATAAATTAATAAATTTATAAAATACTATTAAAATAAAATAAGAGATAAATAATTACGAAAAATTTAAAATTTATAAAAAAAAATTTCACCCCTATTTATTTCACAACCTGACTTCGCCCCTGCACCTCATTCTTGTTAAAAACACTCAAAAAAAACTTAGCACACGAGTTTGAATAAAAAATAATTTTTTATTGAAAGCAAACTGCAGGCATATATAGCCTTTTACAAAGAGATAAAATTAAAATAACAACTCACATTTATAACATCCTAAAACGTGGTAACAAACTAAGAGGAATTCGTCAAAATACTAACCACTAATTCCTATAGAATAGGACTTATTAATAGATTGAAATAACTAAAAGATTAGACCTAACATTCTCTCCCTTAAACTGATGCAGAATGCATTCAGTTTATATTAGGAACTTCACACATGCCCAGCAAACTACAAAGATTCAAAAACGCCTCCAACCTGAGTGACTTTGTCATCATGTCAGCTACCTGGTCTTGAGTATTACAATGTTTTAAATCAACCACACCATCTCTTATCAATTCACGGAGAAAATGAAACATGATGTCAATGTGCTTGCTTCTTCCGTGAAGAATAGGACTCTTTGATAGTTTTATAATTGAATTGTTATCACACAAAATTGTAGTACATTTCTCCTGCACGTAACCAAGCTTCATTAAAACTCTTCTTAACCAAACACACTGACAAACACATGAGGCAGCTGCAATGTATTCGGCCTTAGTGGTGGATAAGCTAACCACGTGCTTTTTTTTGGATGACCACGATACTTCTCCAGTACTAAACATGAATACATACCCCGTTGTACTCTTTCGATCATATAGATCTCCAGTAAAATCACTATCTGAGTAAGTTGTGAGTTGCTTACTGCTTCCTTTCTTGTAGAAAATCCACAGATTAGTCGTTCCTTTCAAATATCTTAGTAACCTTTTCGCTGCCAACCAATGTTGCTCTGTAAGACACGACATGAATCTGCTGATAAGACTCACACCATACATCAAATCAGGTTTGGTTGCAGTTAAGTACATGAGACTGCCAACCACCTGTTTGAATAAACTTGCATCAACTTTAGCTCCCTTCTCATCCTTTGACAATTTGCAACTTGGAACTATGGGCTTCTTCACCAAATTGCTTTTGTCCATGCCAAATCTTTCTAAAATTTCATGAGCTTTTTTTATTTGACACACATAAATCCCATCAAAATGTTGTAGTATTTCAATTCCCAGAAAATATCTCATTTTTCCCAAATCAGACATGTTAAACTCTAACATCATCAACTTCTTAAACTCTTCACACATGCTTTTGTCATTTCTGGTAAAAATTAAATCATCAACATAAAGATTGACAATTAAGAGCTTACCTCCCTCTTTTGACTTTGTGAATAGGGTGTGTTTATAGTGACATTTTTTGAAGCCCTCTTTAGTAAAATAGGTTTCATATTGCTGTACCAAGCTCGTGGAGCTTATTTAAGGCCATAAAGCGCTTTATTCAGTTTATAAACTTGTGTTCCTCACCCTTCTTTTCATATCCTTGAGGCTGTTGGACATACACTTCCTCACTAAGCTCTCCATGCAAAAATATGCTCTTTACATCAAGTTGAAAAATACTCCAACCTTCTTGAGCTGCTATAGCAATTACCAAACGTATGGTATCTAGTTTTCAACTGGAGCATAAACTTCTATATAATCAATCCCATATTGTTGTGCATATCCCTTTGCCACAATTCTAGCCTTGCACTTGTCTATCTCACCATTTTCATTGAGTTTTGTTTTAAAAATCCATTTAACTCCAATAGTCTTCACTCCTTTAAGTGGAACAGTTAGGTCCCATGTTTTATTACATTCAATGGCCTCAATTTCTGCATTCATGGCATCTCTCCATTTCTTATTCTTTACAGCTTCCTTGAAAGTAATGGGATCAGCTTTTGTGAGAACCGTCATGGTGCTCAAATCTTCTTCTTCTAATAAACCTTCTCCGGTTTCATATTCTTGCATCCAATGTGGAACTCGTCTTGCCCTCCCTTGAACTGGACCCGAGGAGTTCTCATCATGTGATTCACTGGAAGGTGAGCTAGTGCCACTTGAACTGACTTCTTTATTTTCGTTAACCTCTGCCTCAGATTCCCTTTCATTCTCAGCTTCATCTCCTTCTTCCTCACTATCACCCCATTCTAATACATCCGAAGCCATTTCTTCCCTGCTCATGTTCCCATTCCATCCCTCATTCTCCTAAAAAATAACATCCCTACTAACAATTATTCTCTTAGAAACCGGATCAAACAATCTTTAAGCTTTTGACTCATCACTTACTCCCAATAAAACCCATTGAAAGCTTTTGTCATCTAACTTGATTCTTTTCTGGTCTGGTACGTGCACATGAGCCAAACACTCAAAAACCTTGAAATATTCTACTGTAGGCTTTGTACCACTCCATGCTTCCTCTGGAGTTCTATCTTGCACGGCTAAAGTAGGGCACCTGTTGAGCATATGCACACACCATCTCACAGCTTTTGGCCAGAAAGTCTTTGGAACCTGCTTCTCAGTGAGCATACACTGCACCAAATTCATCACAGTCCTATTCTTCCTTTCAGCAACTATGTTTTGTTGAGGAGTATAGGCTGTGTTTAATTGCTTGGTTATGCCATTTGCCTTGCAAAAGTCCTCAAACTCATTTGAGGTAAACTCACCACCTCTATCAGTTCTCAAACATTTAAGGTAGTCACTGCATCCATTTCAACATAAGTTTTATAACTTCTAAACATGATAAAAGCCTCTGATTTTTCATGTAAGAAGTAAATTCAAGTTTTACGACTAAAATCATCATTAAAACTCAAGAAATACCTCTTGTTGCTGTTTCATGCGGGCTTATAGGACGACATATATCAGCATGCACCAACTCCAGCTTCTGTAACGCCCTCCAAAGACTTCTTTTTGGAATGGATTCCCTATGCTGCTTTCCAACTAAACATGGTGTGCATAACTTTGCAGGTGTTTTAAGTGAAGGCAAACCACTAACCATCTTTTTGAATTGAGGGGTTCTCAACCTTTTGAAGCTCAAGTGTCCGAATCTGCAGTGCCACAAATAACTCTCATCTTCTGTCACAGCTTGAAAATAGGTAGTAGCTTTAGGCATCATTGCTGTAAGCACAACAAACATCTTGTTCGTGCTCATCTTAGACTGAATAATTAGGCCCTTACTAGGATGGAAAACTTTACACTTCCCATGTTGAATCAAAATTTCCACACCTTTTTCTTAAAGCTGCCTCATACTTAATAAGTTAATTTTCAGCTTAGGAATGTAATAAACCTCAGATATTACCTGAGTGATTCCATTCACTTGCATTCGAACGTTTCCTTTCCCCATAACTATCATCCTTGAGTTGTTGCCTAGTTTCACAGTTTGCCTAAAGTGAACATCCAAATCCAAAAACCATTCTTTATTCCCACTCATATGATTACTACATCCCGAGTCAAGTAACCATACCTCTTCTCTCTGAGCATGGTTAAGCTCTACATAGAACATTAATAGCAGCTCTTCTCCTTCATTTAGTTCTGCATAGTTAGCTCCATTCTCCCAACTAGGACACTCATATAGGAAGTGTCCTAAATTGTGGCACTCAAAGCACTCGACAATAGTCTTGTTGAAAGATTGTCTGCCATGACCTTTTCCTCTTCCTCTGAACACCCTTCAACCTCTTCCTCTGCTAGTGTTGTCTTCATGAGTGACCTTGAGAACTTGCTCCTCCCCACGATGGCCATTCATTCTTTGTTCATGGACTAGCAAACTGCTCTGCAGCTCGTCAATGGTCATTGTGTCCAAATCATTGGATTATTTAATGGAGCAAACCACATAATCAAATTTTAAAGTCATGGACCTCAAAATTTTCTCATTGATAATAGTTTTGCTCGTTGTCTCACCATTTTGTCTCACCATTAATGGAGCAAGACACATAACCAAAATTTTCTCAATGAGCCTTCATTTTGTTGGCTATAGTTAGAGTACGAGCAAAGAAATTATCAACAGTCTCACTCTCCTTCATGTGGAGGATCTCAAAGTCCTTCTGAAGTGCCTGCAACTGTGCCCTATTCACCTTGGTAGAGCATTGGTATTTTTGTTTCATTGAGTCCCAAATGCCCTTTGATGTGTCTCTGTCCAGTATAATCTCTAAGAAATTCCGGTCTATAGCTTGGAAAAGGTAGTTCTTTGCCTTTAAGTCCTTTAACTTCTGCCCCTTGATCACTTTGCGCTATGCTTCTGTCTGGTCCTCGACCTCTTATGTCACCACCCCCGAAATCCCATTCTTTATGAGATCCCAATATTCCTTAGAATGAATAAAGTTCTCCATCAATATTACCCAATGATCATAATGTCCGTCAAATTTGGGAATGGCCAGCTGCACAAAACCACTACTACTGCTCTCTCCCATTATGCTTGACTCCCTTACTTTGAAAGAAAACTGTAGTTTCTTTCCACACACACTCACAATCAGGCCCCTATGATGGAGCTCTGATACCAAAATGTTAAGAACACTCAGAAAAACTTAGTACACGAGTTTAAATGAAAAAAAGTGATTTTTATTGAAAGCAAACTGCATGCATATATAGCCTTTTTCAAAGAGATAAAATTGAAATAACAACCCACGTTTACAACATCCTAAAACGTGGTAACATACTAAGAGGAATTCGTCAAAACACTAACATCTAATTTTTATAGAATATGACTTATTAATAGACTGAAATAACTAAAAGATCGAATCTAACAATTCTTATCCGAATTTAGTGTATGGCTCATCTGTACACCCAAATAATAACATGTGAAGTAAATTATAATGATTAAAAAAATTAATTTTAATTAGTTTTTATTTTAAAATTAATTTTAATAATTTTAATTATTAGTTTTAGGAAAATACTTATTTAGACCGGATACAAAAATTATTCTTTTTTCTATAATTACTCTTTTATTTATTTTTCATTGGCCGAATGTACATATATTCAGTTTAGGTAATTCTTTTTTTAGTTTTTATTGTAAGTAAACTATAATTGAGTGTACAAGTGGACAGTGACAAACACAAAAAATTATTGAGGGGGGAGGGGGTGAGGACTCAATTTTCACAGAAAAAAAATTACAGACGAGCTTACTATAAAATTAAATATTTAATATTACAGTAGTTCAATAATTAATTTGTGCTATTAAATTAACTATGTCTAACAAATAATAATTATATTCTACAACTTTGCATATTTTAAAAATATTGTATAATAGTCTCATTTTTAATTTTTAAAAATATATATCTTTCTCTGCATAACACACCAAACAGTAAATTATTTATATATATAAAATTTTTTTAAAAATTTTATAAATTAAAATAAAATTTATTTAAATATATATATATATATTATATAATTCATATATATATAATTTATTTAAATTATATATATAATTCATTTAAATTTAAATATATTAATGAATATATATAAAATTATATATATATAAATGAATGTGTATATATATTTATATACATACATATATATATATATTTAAATTTACATATATAAATGAATATATAAAAATTCACATATAAATATGAAATTTATACATATATAAATGAATGTGTATAAATAAATATATATATATATATATTCATATATATGTATTTTTTTTGCCCAAAAAGAATGTGTATATATATATGTATATACAAAAGGTATAAATACAAATTTAGTGTCTAAACTTTAGGATTTTTGACAAATAACTGTCTAAACTTTCAAAAGTTACAATAGAGTGGTTGAACCGGGAAATTTTTCACAACTTAGTTGTCCCATACGGTTGAGAAAAATGAGGTGCTCAGATGTACGGGACGCGTAACTGAGTTGTTATAAAATCTCGTCTTGCGTAGAAAACGTACAGGAAATTGTGTGAATAGCGTCCAATTTTACCTTTTCGAGTTTAGTACTAAGAGCTCTCTCTTTTTGGTTCCAAAATCTCTTATTTCAATTTTCAAAACCCTAAATGGACAAAAGAAAAAAAGAAAAAAGAAAAAAAAAGCTATAATCCAAGTTCCAATTTCTCTGTTTTTCTTATCTTGTTTGGTTCGATTGCAGAAGGCGAAAGCTTTCTTCAGATAAGTAAGTTCACAAGATCAAAAAATTGTGTTAATCTTAATTCTTATGTTAAAATTTTGGTGTTGATTGAGTTTTTTTTTGGTCAAGGTTAATATTTTATTTCTCATGTTCAGTTATTTTTTTTTTGGGAATTCTGGTGTGGGTTTGTTTAATTTAATTCAATTTAGGGTTTCATTGTTGTTAGTATTGTAATTGGAGTGCGTGACTATAAATTCTGATACTTTTTGGGTTAAATTTTGAGGCATTTTGGTGGGTAGTTTGAAATTTAGCTGTTATTCTTCAGTTTTTTTTTAATTATTATTGTAATATTATGTTTATGTGGGTATTTGTTGGTTTTTTTTTTTTGCTTCAGTATTAGTTACCTGATTTAGATTATTAAATATTTAATTAATTAGGCCTTGTCTCTTTGAATAGCATAATATTCATTTAATGTGTATAATCATTGTTTGCGAAGCAGAACTAAATGAGAGAAGAGGGGGCATCGAGGGATTATTCTATGCCTAGAAGTTGTTCTGGGAAGATGGTAACAAGAAGTTGCAAAATGCGCGGGAATTTCGATAATGTGGTTATCATTGATGTTGAGAATGAGTGTTTTGATAATGTTATTATCATTGATGTTGCTGAGTCTTTACAACAAAAGTTAAGAGGTTCACGTGTACTCAGAGAACGTAAAAGATTTCCCATTCAGGGCATTATAAGCATTGATGATGATGATGATGACGATGATGAAAGTGATTATGAAGAACATCCTGAGTTTAATGTGAAAAATGATGTTGTCTCCGGTAGCAGGGAAATCCCAAGCAAAAATAGCCCTGCTGCTGACTACATGCAGAAATTTGAAGATGTAGATGCTGATGATTGTCAGGTTGTACGGGAAAAAAGACCATTCAAGTTATCAAAGTGTAAGGAAATGAATACCAAGAAATCTCCGTCTAGAAATCGTTTTGGTTTGAATTCTGAGTCTGAGTGTGAATCGTCTGAAAGCAGTTCTTCTGATTGCGAAGTTATGGAAGGTTCTTCCGGTGACCTCCGCGAACAGTGGGAAAAAGCTTCGCTAAAGAGAAAATTGAATAAGAACCAATCTGACCCAGAGGTTTGGGCAAGTCCCTGCAGGTCCAATAACGATACTCATCCAAATGTTGGAGTGAATAACCAGAATAAACAAAGTTCAGAACCTCCTGTTTTCTCCAGTTCAGAAAATGTAAATATTCAGGAGGTAAGTTCTACTTTTACTACTACTAGAGATAGCTTTACAGGTGTTGCTTTCAATCCCTGGACGGAACATTCTTTTGCAAAATCTGATAGGAAAATTGAGCCGGAAAGTTCTTCATGGTGGTGGAAACCAAAATCAAGAGAGGATGCTGCTTCTCATAGGAAGACTGATGTTCACTCAAGAAGAAGGAAATTTATGGAAGATTCCAATTTATGCATTGACGAGTGTCAATGTGTGAATGGACGTGGTACTAGATTTCAGAATGAAAGAGAAGGTCCTCTTGGGCCTTCTCCATGGTCTGCTCAAAAAGTGGGAAGTAAACAGTGTCATGAGATAAATTGTTTTCGGCATGACGAACAAAGCAAAACTGGACCACATTCTTTTTCAAGTACCCAACTGAATCCTAATTTAGAGTCTGACTATGAAGGAGCTAGTGTTCAGGTTGAAGATGCTTTTTTGTGCAAGGGTCATGGTGAAATGAATGGTGTTAATAACAAAAGAGGTTTTTCCATGGAGAAAGATGGCGATCTTACCCCTTCAACATCTAGCTGTAAATGTTTTGAGGCACAATGTAAAATTATTGGCTCTAAGGAGAAAGATGAACTAGTTTCTGGGTCTTCAAGTTCTGCAGAAGGAATGAGTCAATCACATGCTCCTTTTTGTGATGTTATTCCTCCAGTTCAAAGAGATATAATCAATGAGCGAGAAAAGCTCAAGGAGACGGATCAATACAAGCGAGCGGTAGAAGAAGAATGGGCTGCTAGGCAACGCCAACTACAAATTCAGGTTTGTTGCAGATATTAGTTCCTTGATCAGTAACTACTCATTTTGCTGTGCTAGCAAAAATACAATTATGAATGATGATAATTTGAGCACTTCTTTATCACTACATTACTGCATATCTGCTTTATGTGCATGTGATACTCCAGTGACTCTGATTTTACTGTCAACCTACTTCTTCTTTATGTATATACACTTTTGGTTAGAAAACTATGTGATAACTGATTGTCTACATCAATGTTGTTGTAGGACATTGATAAGTTGAGTACTGATATGAGCAATGATAAAAATGTTTTGTTCTTAATTAATATTTCTCTTGCATTTTATTTTTCAGGCAGAAGAAGCTCAGAGATTGCGGAAGAGAAAAAAAGCTGAAACATTGCGTATTTTAGACATGGAGAGACGGTTAAAGCAGCGTGTGCAAGAAGTAAGAGAGACACAAAGGAAGGTATAGTTCAATACAATTCTGATACTCTTCTACTATTGAAATAGTACATTGTATTAAGATCAGTTATTAATTGTGCCTCTTTATTTGTTAACTAATGTGAAATTTAGGATGAGGAAAATTTGAACATGAAAGAGAATCTCCGAGCTGAAGTTAGGAAGGAGCTTGGCCAGTTGGAAAATACATGCATTGATATGGCTTCTTTACTTCGTGGCTTGGGTATCCATGTTGGAGGTGGATTCCAGCCCTTGTTACAGGAGGTGAGTTAACATTCTTATGTAGTCTAATGACTGTAACATGTTACCCTGTTTGCTTTTGTTAAAGTTTAAGAAACGCAAATGTCATTTTTCATAAGGATGGAAACAAATTGGCAACTGTTCATTATGAGCTTACTGTGGTGTTTAACAAGCTAATTGGCTCTCAATTCTCTGCTATTGCCTTAGAATTTTTCTGGACTAGAACTGCAGCTTAATTCTTATGTCACAAAACCATATAAAAAGTGGACACAACAATGTCAGTTCTGGCATTTGTTTTTGCTTCATTTATATTTTTTACTTTAATGATAATTGTCTGTCATTTTAGGTGCATGCAGCTTATAAACGGGCCTTGTTGAAATTTCATCCTGACCGAGCATCAAGAGCTGACATTCGTCAGCAGGTTGAGGCTGAGGAAAAATTTAAGCTTATTTCTCGCATGAAGGAGAAATTTTTATCCACTTCATGTCATTGAGTGCTAACAGAAGGTTAATATACCATTTTTTGATTTGTTTTTTGGTTGACATTATAGTTAATGCTTCTATTATCAGAAGTATTATATGGTACTCAGCATTTTTTTGGATTGTCTTGCCTGGTGGGCAGATCATATTTGTAAAGTAGTAGTAGTTTTATGTTATTAGAGATGGAAATCATGGTCCTTCATTGACCTAAAATGAATTAAATGATTAATTCTCTTACCCAACTAATAAATTAATACCTGTTAGCATCTCAGACGTGTTATACCTAAAATTTCACTATAACTTTCTCCTGTTAGAGATTTCAAGATTGTTTATGCATTTTTTCAAAATTTCAAGATTGTTTATGCATTTTTTCAAAAGCAAATAAGGTAATATAAAATTGAGTTATTTGCCAATGAATATCTAAATGTATGATAGTTGGATTATAGTGCCTGGAGCTTGACTTGGATTCTCCTGGTTTTGGGGTTATTGTGAGAAGATCAACCTGAGAGTGGACATGATCTCGGGACAGAGTAATCCTTTAGTACTGCAAAATCATTGGACTGCAGTCTGTTCTGTGATTGCAAAAGTCTGAGCCCACACAATTTCTAAGCGAGGCTTCAGTTGGGTACTTGAAACTTTTGTTCATTATACTGAAAACTTGTCTCGTGACACTGTTTACTAGCCGCTTTTTGGACAGACTATGCGGACCTTTTTTTCATTCTGAAATCTCACTCTTTTGACTATTGGCCATCGTCAATGCATAAATTGGAATCTTCCATAAATTTCTCACTTCACGAATGAACATCAGCACTCCCTCTTGACTTTGGTTTTCACTTCCATGAAGAACTTTCCTGCTCATTTTTCGTAAATCAGATTCTGCAAAAGAAGACGTTCAGTTCGGGATTGAAAGCCCCATCTGTACAGCTATCTCTAGAAGTAGTAAAACTAGAACTTTCCTCTTCAACATTTACAATTTTTTTAAACATACACTGGTAACTTAAAATTTTAATAAATTTTTACAATAAAAAATCTTTTAAATTTTATTAAGAATTTCAACAACGAACAAAGTAATTTTGACAAAATAAATTCTAAATTATTAATATTATTTATTCATTTGTTTTGCAAATATAACATAAAATTCAAGTTTATATTACAATTGATTTTAGTTTGTTTTTATTCAAAATTGTCTGTCAATTTTGTAAAATTACCATAATTAATTAAAAATTCATACTTAGATAATTAATTACAACTTTTAGATATGTATAACCGAAGAAAACCTAATGAAAATGAAGAAATTATTCAAAAACTTAATATTGAAAATTTAGAATTTTAAATAAGGATTTTAATAATCTAATGAACTTTTAGTAAAATTTTTATTTTAAACTACTAATTTACCTTTACTAAAACTCAATTTTATGGACAAAATTAAGAAAAAATTCATATTTCAATCAAATAGAAACTTAAGATTTTGAAAGGAAAAATGAATATAAATCAAAGTAATTAATGTACTAATTATAGACTCATTGAACATATCTCTTTGATATCTAAAAGTCTTATCTTTTAAAAGAATTATCTTCAAATTTGATAAAAAAAAAAAAAACTAATAAAAGGAAAAGGAATGGGATGAAATGAGAGAAAAAAAAAAGAAACAATAAAATGATAGGGGGGCAAAAATCCATTTACTTGAAATAATAATGTATATAACAAATATAACATACATAAACCAGATAACTTGAGGGGCTGAATTTTGTTCATAAATTAACGGCTATTTTCTTCATTCCAAAAATTTAACCATATATTTCCTTTTTTTTTTGGTGGAATATAGGATTCAAAGAATTTAACCATACATTTCTCTTCCTTTACAATAATTAAATAAAATTTATCAATTAAATCAATAATTATACTTTAAATACATATATATATATCATATGAAATTAGAGTTATTTAAATTAGAAAAAAATAAAAATTTAAATAAATTTGAGAATCAAAGCGAAAAATGAAATTATGTTTTAAGAAAATGATTCGTTTCCAATACAAAATCCAGATGAATAATGGTGTTAATGGGAAACAATAATGAACACAAGGAAAGGAAATGTTAGGGCGAAATTAGATTGAATTATTTTCAGCGTTTGCAAGTCCATTCTTCCTTTTATGAGTTGATAAAATTAAATTATAAATTTTTTATTTAAGTAACTTTATTGTCTATTTCATTGGGAAAATATTTTAGTTAACTATTTTATTTTTTTAATTCGTACCAAACTCCCAAAGCTTCAATAAATTCAACTTCTCTATGGTGCTTTCGACAGGAAATCAAGAAAGATTTCCGACCAAATCATGGTCGGAGACCGACTTCCAATCGCATAATGGAAAATGAGAAAACCTTAACCACCATGGATATGGAAAATCAAAATCAGAACCATAATTTTTCACTTAAATCATATCCTTTCCTAATCAGAAAAGGATTTTCTTTAATCTATATATAATATTAAATCAATCAAAACCAAAAACAATTACCATTCGTTCATTCATTCATTCAAGATCAGTTATGGCATTCATTCCAAATAGAATTGAAACTCTCGACTTAATGAGTTCTCCACCACGACAACCAAGACCAAGGCCAGTGGCTCTGTCCAGTATGTCTAATCAAATAATAATTTAACAATAACCAATTTTCTTACTTGAGCTACGCTTCTCTTACAATTTCGATAGATGGCTCAGAAATTTTAGTGGAGATTGGACTCGTCTTCAGTCAACCTCAATTGCTTCTTCGTCATCTCACCTGTGGGAAATTCATCCTCGTTACTTATTTCATCCGTCCTACATTCATATTCTTCATGGGTTTCTTTCTAATTTCGATCTTAGTGACTCTTCGCGCTTTATTATGGCTGATGAAATCGCTTCCTTTCTCGTTTCTCTGGCCAGCGACCAGAGATTCTTGGGCTCTTCTGCGGTGGCCGTCGATCTGACCAGATCTTTCATTCGGAGATTGAAGAAGGAAGGGAAATTTCATGGCCCGGAGAGCAGTGGCAGTGGTGATTGTGCGATTTGCTTAGAGGAATTATCCGGTGCGGTTAAGACTACGATAAAGTTGCCTTCTGATCATTTCTTTCATGAACAGTGCATCTTTAGGTTGTTGAAGGATCAGAACACTTGTCCGATTTGCAGACGTGAAGTTAAGGATAGAAGAAATCTTTTTTGAATTTTTGTTTAAGTTTTTTTTTTGAAATTTAGTTAATTGTTTATTAATTTTCATTGCAAATATTAAAATTTTTTATAATGTCATCATTAATTCTAATTCTTTTCTGAAAAATTACCTTTTTTTTTTCTCGTGTACAATTTTGTTTAGTTGATCTCTCGTGTATAATTTTTTTTAGTTGATCAAAGTAATGGTTAATTTTTCTCTTAATTTTATTTTATCTTCTTATCTTATGCAATGGTGGATTTATTGTCTTTGTTTTTTATTTTTATAATCAGCTTCCACTTTCAATTCGAATTTACAAATTTAAATGATAAATTATGGGCATTTCATTTTCATTTGTTCTTCTGGTTGATATTTAGTTCTTAACAATTTAATAAGTTTTCCATGGTTTCATGCCTTAAATTGAATAATAGGTTTGTGCCCAACCTCTATTCATTGATGTCGTTTGCTATATTTATATTTATAATGTTGGAAATAAGGTTTTGAAGAGACATTTGTAGATATTCCTGGCTTTTGTGAGGAAATAAAAGAAAAAAAAAATGACATCAAATTAAGAAGCAATTGCAGAAGAGTATGACAATGTCGCCTTTATACTTTGATATTTATTCATATCTCTCTTAATTTTTTTTACGGGTTATTGATTTTTTAATTTTTCCTAATTTCCTTACTACTATAAATATAATCAATTCCACACAATTGATTATTATTGACTAAATAATTTATAAAATTTACTGAACTCAAACAGTATTTTTAAATTTTTTTTATTTTTTAATAAAATGGATGGAATGATGCCCATTAAAATCCAACTAGCATGAGGCCATTAATGGTTACGCTTGTTGGGATTAAAAGTAGAATCAAAATATGTATTTGGGTAAAATGCAATAAATAAAATGAAAAAAATAAATAAAAATATTATAAATTTGCGTAATTCGGCGTTAATCTATATATACGGACAAAGAAGAGAAGTAAAACCACCAATAATAAAAAAAGTAGTACAAAATAAGAGAAAATAATTACTTTAAACCCTTAATTCAAATATACTCAAATAATCTCTTTTCTCAAAATTACAAAAGAGAAGAGAAATACTCATAAAAATGAAGAATTTAGTAAAAAAATATTCTAAAAGTACAACAAATGAGATAAACTAAAAAATAGTGATAAGTATTTTTCAAACACTTAAAACAAAATATCATTATTTATCACTAAAAAAATATTATCTCATAAATAATTTTTTTCTCAAAATTTTTCACAATCTCTCTCTATTTTTTTTTCTTTCTTAAATTTATTATGTGTTGAATTGAAGAGAGAAGACCTATTTATAGGCCTTTTCACCGCACTAATAACATATGACCAGCTTGCAACAATTATTTTCTTTTTAAAAAATGGTGCCTGATATTTGCTGAAATATTTTTCAATTTTAACTGCAATGGATCCCACCACAATTAACTTTTTATTTCTTTTTTTAAATTAAAAGGTTGCGGGTCTCACCATTTGAGTGAGTCTTCTCAATAAATCTTAATCTCACACTTAAATGGTTGAGACTTTTATACTAATAATCTTTCTATAAATAATGAATTGCAAATATAACATTCTCATCAATTTCCACTTTTTTATTTTCATCCATCGCAGTAGGCATATGATCATTACCCAACAACGCTTTATATAAACCGTTTTGCTTTAAAATTGCTTTCATCTTGACTTGCCACATAGCAAAACTCATATTGCGCTCATTTTTCTCAATATCAAATTTTGTTATCACCATAACTAACCTCAAATAAATATTAGCAAAGTTCTGATACTAGTTATTTGGATTAAAAGCGAAAGTGAAATATTTATTTGGGCAAAATATGACAAATAAAATAGAAAAAATAAACAGAAATATATAAATTTACGTGGTTCAGCATTGACCTACATCCACAGAAGAAGGAGAGAAGCAAATTCACTAATAGTTAAAAAGTTATATAAAATAAGAGAGAATGATTACTCTAAACTCTTAACCCAAATAGATTCAAATAATCTCTTCTCACAAAGTTACAAAAGATAATAAAAACACTCATATAAGAGAATACTTTTTAAAAAAAATATTCTAGAAATACAATACTCATAAATGAGATAAATTCAAAATAGTAATAAGTATTTTTCAATAAATTCAAAATAATGATAAATATTTTTCAAACACTTAAAATAAAATATTACTATTTATCACTCAAAAATATATTATCTCATACAAATAATTTTTTTTCTCAAATTTTCTCACAACCTCTCTATTTTTTTTCTTTCTTAAATTTGTTATGTGTTGAATTGAAGAGGAAATGTCTATTTATAAGCCTTCCTATCATGTTAATAATGCGTGAACAGCTTGCAACAAATTATTGCAAGCTGTTTTCCTTTAAAAAAAACGGCGCCTGACATTGTTGAAATATTTTTTAACTTTAACTATAGTGGATCCCGCCACAATTAACTTTTCTTTCTTTATTTTTTTAAAACAAATTAAAAGGTTACGAGTCCCACCACTTGAGTAGGACCCTCAATAATGCAGTACCTACTTCTATAAAGAAACAAACAATACTCGAAGAAGACTTCAATAACTGCAAACCATGAAGACCAAGAATTACGTTATTAGCCAATGCATTTGCAACAAAATTTGGGACTCAAAGAATTCAAAAATAAAGAAGGCAATTTTCCTTCAAGTTGAGCCTAGTCCCAACTAGAACTTACAACACCTAGATTCCCCTTCAACTACCCATTGATGTTAACTATTATCCCATAAGCAGGGACGGAACCGGGAGGGGGGGGGGGGGGGGGGGGGGGGGGGGGGGGGAGGGGGGGCATGGGGGGGTCATTGCCCTCCCCCTTGGCTCCTATGTACATATATGCCCTCCCCCTTGGCTCCTATGTACATATACATATATGTATACATATATATATTTATATATTTTTTATAAAAACATACGTGTATTTATATACATATATAATTAATATACTTATATTTATATAATATAAAACTATAATTAATTTTATATTTATATAATTTATAGTATTTATATATTGAAACAAAAATAATAAAAATTTTATCATTTAATTATTTAATATGAAAATAAAATTGAATATAAATTCGTCCGTAATTTCTTTTGCTTGAAAATTTTGCCCCCTTTCATCTCTATTCTGGTTCCGCCACTGCCCATAAGCAACCTTGGAGATGAACCAATAAGCTGAATACCAGTTTGTTAAGGCTGCAAAGACAAAACTATAACATAATCAAAAAGCTCCAAAGACAAAACTATATATTTATTTTTTATGGATATGTGTATGTATATAATTTTAGCCACTTTAGTAAGTTAGTCTCTCTCCCTTTGGGCCCTGTTGCAATGAACCTTTCAAATTTAGATTTTTTTTTGAATAATAACAACTGTCAATTATTACTTTTTCAAATATAACCTTTTATTCTAGTCTTAATTTTTTAAAAAATAATTATTACTACTTTAATTGTCATTTATCATACTTTTAATTGAGATATAATTTTAATTTCTTTTCTGTAAAGATTTTCATATAATAATTTCAAAAAGACCTAAAACTGAGAAAATTAGAATATTAATTTGCATGACAAATTGATAGAGAAATTAAAGAGTATAAGATAATAACAAAAAAAATATACTTGAAATTTTCTAGTTCTTTTTAAGTTCTAGTTCTTTTTAAGTTACAACTTCAACTTCAATAGAAAATTTTTACTCCTAATTATGATGCCACTTACATATATAAATTCATGCTTCCTTCAATTTAATATATATATATATATGTATGCATGTATATATACATATTAAATTGATAAATCTACTTCACCTATTTATTATATTTAATTATTTTCAATTTGTATCCTGAAATTCATATTAATAATCATAAATTTAGCAAAATTATACGTCTTCATAATAAACAATTCAAGAATATGTCTTTTTTTTTCCAGAATAAAAACATAATGCATTACAGCATGAAAAACATTACAAAGGCCTATGTAAGGTGGAATAGATCCCCAAGGGGACAAAATTAAGTAGAAGCCTAACAATCTATTAAAAACAAAAATCATGAGAGCATAAAGCATCTCTAAAGGGGTCATAAGGGAATAATCCCAAATCTTTTGATTCAGACTTGACACTGCCCAAACTTTGTTAGATAAGAGGGGACCCATTGATGACATTCACTTCTGATGCAATACATAAAAAGCTTGGTAGATCCCTTGAAATGACTATATGAATCCAAAAAAAAAATCCCTTAAGAGATTATTTCGCTCCTGCAAACTTTCACGTAGGAATAAGCATTAAATACCATAAAGATAAACCAGGAAAATAAACATAAAATCTAAAATAATTAATCCTAAAACTAGACAATAAAGAGCAATCCTTCACAACACTAAAAGATTTAGACTGTAAAGGCTCCTTGAGACCTGGGCTAAAATCAGAGAGCTAATATATCCATATAAAGATTCGTACAACACATAGGTGAACACAACATCTATTCACCATTCACCCTTTCTCTATTGGTTCTCGATCGAAAGCACCATGAGTTCGTAGAAGGAAACCCATAATCAATCCGAGCTAGATGGGTCTATGAACTACCGTTTAAGCTGTCTATCAAATGAAGAAGGTAGAGGCAACTTGGGTTAGGGTTCTGTTATAACATCCCCTAACAATTCTCATTAGAACTATCAGAGAATGTTACTCAATATATTGTCAGTACTCTAATCATTTCATCGATAAAGTTTCTTTTCAAAGTGTTACTAACAAAAATTTTCAAATAATAATACAAACTGTATAATATAACATTTATAAATCTAACATTTAAATCAATCTTCAATATCTCTAATAATCCAAATACTAATTATAAATCAGATAACCATCATAAGTTTGTCAAACCAAATAAATATATAATACATGCTTTATTTGATAGTCATTCACTAGAATCTCAACTTCTTCCTCTAAATATATATATTTCTTTCATATTTATAAATTTGTACAATTTCTCAAATAACCAAAATAAATTGCACACACACATATATATATATATATATATATACTTCATAACTTACAAGTACAATATACAAAAAATCTCTATATGTACTATAGATAATTTTCTGAGATTCTTAATTCCACTTCTTAACTTGCTTCGATGACCTGATACCTGCGTGTCAGAAACTAATTCTAACATGCTAAGCAAAGCTTAGTTGTGCTTGTATAAATATATTTTATTACCTAATATTAAAAAAAATACTTACGGAAATATAGTAATAATACTCAGTTTCAATAAATATTTTAATATATGAAATATTTTCAATAACAAACCAACATAATATCTTGATTACACAAAATAATAACTTTAGCTTTATAAAAGACATCTTGTTATACTACACGTTCAGTATTGCAACTTTTCTCTTTTTGAATCATTTTATTTAAAGCTTATTTTCCCATTTGTTAACATTGCTCATATTATAATTATTTATTTTTTAGTAAGTCTTACTTTTCAGTTTTACATATAGGATCATTTTATTCAATCTATAATTTTGTCACTTAAATTTAGTACTATGCTTTGGAGCACTTTGTATCTTATATCATTATATACACTTTCAATCATTATAACACTTAGAAGTTATTGATCAATTCAATAGCTTGAGCATAACATTTCTATTCCGTGCATTAGAACTTTCACTTGTAAACATTAATATATACATTACCAATCACTTTCACATTATAACACAGTAAGCCGATTTTAAGTAATTGACTTATATTATTATTTTACATTTCTTCCATTATTCATAACATCATATTCACATATATTTTCAATTTAGATAACTTCATTAAATATGCCCATACATACTGAACTCAAATCATAGGTTTGGATAACGAGTTAGTGTAGCAATTTTAATGCCAAATCTCAAGAATATATAATGACAATTATGCCCACTATCACTGATAATACTATGTGTCCATTAATGGCACGAGGTGCCCACTATCACTATGGATATCCCTCCTCTGGTTAGCCATTAAATCCAAAGCTATATCTGAAATCAGTATGATTTGGACAATTCATTAGTTTTGATTAATTTTGTTATCTTTGATCTTAATACTTTAATTATTTGGCCAATAATTAATTGAAATGAAATGTTATGTGAAGGAGCTAGAGTGTAAGCATAACACTAGTCCAAGGAGACAATAATCTTAAGCAAGTGTTTCACTTAAAGATAAGGTTAAACCCTTAAGAGGTTAATTCAAGATTCTCACAAAACCTAATGAATTGATTTAATTACTTATGATCATGAGAGTAGACGTAAGGATTAAATTAGCATTAGCTTTAATACTTAAGAGAGACTTAAGTCTGATTTAAGAGAATCCAACCGTTAATTAAATGGAAAACTGAACTAAATCAATATATAGAAAATTTATAATAAACCAATAAAAGTGACTTAACCCTAAGTTTTATATCATTAGATTTAATTCCAAAAGAAACTCATTTTATTTAAGTTTAAGTTTAATCATAAATCAAAATTTGTCATCCAAATAATAATCAGTTTAATTGGTTAGTACTTAGAATAACCCTCTTCATGAAAATAATACTCTACTTATCACTTTATTACTTGATACGACATGTGTACTTGCAGATAGCTAGGCTAGGTTCCTAACACCAACTCTTCGAGAAATCTTTTCCACTAAAATATTCTTTACTTGCTTTAGTTATAGCTATATACTCTGTTTCTATTGCAGATATAACAACATACTTTTGTAATTTAGACTGCATAATACAGCTTTCCTATAGTAAAAGTAAACACATACTCTGAATTTGACTTTTTGGCATCAAGGTCACCTACTATATCCGCATCTGTATATCCTTTTAGAATTGATTTTGAGCCTCCAAAACATAAGCATATCTTAGAAGTACCTTTTAAATACTTGAGAATCTATTTGCATCTATCAAACATCTATAATTTTTGCATAATATCTATCAATATGTATAGAATTTATTTAATATTTTTTTAACTTTATTTTTTTAACTTTTATATTCATACAATATCTACACAATATCTATATAACAGACATATAACATAATTAATAAATACATTATATACACAAGATATCTAACAAACATCTACATTACATACATTAAATATACACAGAACGTCTACCAAACATCTTCACAACATCTACATATCGAAATTAATATTTTTTGTTAACTTTTGTTATATCTATAATATGTAAAATTTGTTTAAAAATAAATTTAATATTTTTATCAATAATTTTTTAAATTTTTTTAGTGTTATTTATTATTTGTAATCAAAATTAAAATTTATCCTTTATAAAAATTAATATATTTTATATGTTAAAAATATAATTTAATATATTAATTTTTATTATTTTATTAGAAATATTTAATTTATAGTGAAGTTTCAAAAAAAAGATAAAATTTAAAGTTAAATATTGTTTATAGTACAAGATGAGGTATTTTTAAATATATATATATATATATATATATATTAGTAAAGGATGCTGTATTTTTAAAATTTTGATCCAATTTTTTTTAAAAGTGTAAATATTTTTTATTTTATAGTATTTTTATATAAAAAAAGTTTTTTTTATAGTTTTGAGTCAACCCAAAAATTATTTGAGTCAACCCAAAATTCAATTCTATCATTAAAACTTTTGAGAATATTACAATGTACGTAGCAAAAAAAAAAAAAAAACTTCACTTTGCAAATATACGGACACACGGGCTTTATTTTCAAATTTACTATTTTAATATTGATTTTTTTCTATTTTTATTATTTTATTCTATTTAAAAAAATGTAATGTTATATATTTTATATAAACACAAAAAAATAAATATATACAAAATATACACTCAGTAATATAAACTACAACACATCTATAATAAATCTATAACACATTTGTATAATATTTTAAATATTTATTTAATTTTAATTTTTTAATTTTTTTATTCTCATAATATCAACATAATATTAATACAATATTCACACAATATTCAATAATTTTTACATAAAATACACATAACTTAAATAATAAAAATATAATATACGCACAATATTTACCTTACATCTACGATATCAACAATACATCTACAATACATCTACTATATATCTATATAATGAAATTGTACGTATTTTTTTTTATTTTTTATGCTTATAATATGTAAAATTTATTTAAAAATAAATTTAATATTTTTATTAATATATTTTTGTATATTTTACTTTTTATTTTTGTGTGTGTGTTATTTATTTTTATGATCAAAATTAAAATTTTTCCTTTTATAAAAGATTATAATTTTTATATAATAAAAATAATTTAAAATATTAATTTTTTATTATTTATTAGAATATTTTTATTTAATAGTGAAGTTTGAAAAAAAGGATGAAAATTAAAGTAATATATTGATTGTAGTGAAAAAGTATTTTTTTAAAAAAATCTTTTATTCTAGTAAAGAATGAGGTATTTTTAAAATTTTGCTCCTACTTGTTATAAAAGTATAAATATTTTTATCTTTTATAGTATTTTTGAAATAAAAGTTATTTTTTTAAATAAATGTCTCAAAATTTTTCAAAAAAAAAAAAAACCAGAAACCTAGCCCAATTTCTATAAATATAACCCAATTTTATCATGTTGAATCAGATTAGCCAGGTTAACCAGGCTATAATAACCCTAAGTTTTTTAGTTCTTACATTTATGATTTCAATTTTTCATCTTTATGTAATAAAATTATAGTAATAGTGGAATATTTGTTATAAAATTAATGATAAAATTATAGATAAATAAAAAAATAAAAAACAAAGACTAATTAACTTAAGAAGTAATTTAGAGAGGAAGAACATTTATATTTTCTCACTCTTTATTCATATATCAAAAGCCTTACAACCCCTTCTATTTATAGAGTTAAAAATTAAATTAAATATTACATATTAATTATCAAGATAATAAAATAAATAAAGTAATAAAATAATTAAAGAGAAAAGATAATATGATTAAGGAGACAAAATAAGATGATTAAAGAGATAAGGTGAAACATCTACCATTATTTTTAATTATTCATAACACTCATCCTTGGATGTTTCTCTATTAAAAATATGCCTCATTAAAATATTACTAGAAAAAACTCCATGGGATAAAAACCTAATGAAAGAAAAAAAAATATAATATTCTTAATACATATATATATTGCCTTATTAAAAATCTTGGAAGGAAAAATCCAATGGAAAAAAATCTTAGCTAAAGAAAAAGTGTACAGTATGTATTTTACTCCCCCTCATAAAGATTTCACTTCATATCTTTAAGTCTGTGTCTTCCAATACTATATTTTATCTTCTCAAATGCTGCAGTGGATAGTATATTTGTAAATAAATCTGCTAGATTATCACTTGAACAAATTTGTTAAACATATATTTCTCCTTTCTTTTGAAGATCATCAGTGAAGAAAAATTTTGGTGAAATATATTTTGTTCTATCACCTTTGATCTTTAATTGAGTTATACATGTTATATTATCTTCATATAGTATTGTTAGAATATTTACTTGAAATGAAAAGTCACACATCTTATGGATATGATGACTCAATGATTTTAGCTAAATACATTTCCGACTTGCTTTATACATTGCTATTATTTTTGCATAGTTTGAAGAAGTAATAACTAAGGTCTGCTCTGTGGATCGACATGATATAGTCATACCTCTATAACTAAGGCCTGTTTTGGAATCAAGTTTTGTGTGAATTAAATAAATATCTTGTATCTGCATAGCTAACTAATTGTGATTTAATTTTATTAGAATAAAATAAATTCATATCAATTGTTCTCCAGGTATATCTAAAAATATACTTAATTCTATTCCAATATCCTCGTGTTGGATAAAAATTAAACCTTGCTAATAGGCTTAAAACAAAAACTATGTTTAATCTTATACTATTAGCAAGATACATTATACACAAATAGTACTTAAATATGGTACTTCATAATAAAAAAGTTCTTCTTTTTTCTCCCGAAGACAAAAAGGATCTTTATCCACTTCTAGTGATCTCACAACTATTGGGGGTACTCAATGGATGTACTTTATTTATATAAAATCATTCTAAGATCTTCTTGCATAAGTTGACTAATGAATAAATTTTTATTTTTTAGATGCTCGATTTGCAAGTAGAGGTAAATTTTTATTTTTTCCAAGATATTCATTTTAAATTATTTCTTTAATCAACTATCTTTTGAAGCTCATTAGTAATCCCAATGATGTTTATATACAATAATTATGATAATTCTTATTCGAGCCTTTTTATAAAAATATATGGACAAATAGAATCATTTTTATATTGTTATTTCAATAAATATTTACTTAGATTATTATACTATATTCGCCCTGATTGTTTTAATCCATATAATGATTTCTTATAATTTTATCGAACACACTTCCCAAAAATATTTACATACTTCATGCATTTTAAATCCTTCAAGGATTTTCATATAAATTTCACTATCAAGTAAGCCATATAAATAGGCTGTAATAATATCCATCAGACGCATGTCAAGTTTTTTACATATTATTATATTAATCAAATATCTAAAGGTAATTGCATTCACTATAGTAGAATATATCTTATCATAGTCAATGTCAAGCCTTTGAAAAAATCCTTATGCAATTAATCATGCTTTATATCTCATAATTTTTACCTTTTTTTTGTATTTTAGCACAAATACTCATTTGTACCCCACTAGTATTACACCTTTAGGTGTTTGGACTACAGGTCCAAAAACTTATACTTTAAAAGCGAATTCAGTTCTGCTTAAACTATATTTTTTTCATTTTGGCCAATTATTTTTATGTCTATATTCTTCAATAGATGTAGATTCAAGGTCCTCATTTTATTTTAAAATATCAACAGCAATATTATAGGCAAAAATATTATGGACAACTATATCTTTTCGGTTTCATATTTTCTTGCAGTAACATAACTTATTGAGATCTTATTATTTTTATAATTTTCAGGTACCAAAATCTCTTTTGAAGCTGTATGATTAATTATGTCTTAAGTCTCTTCAGGAGCACCTGCCTCCAAAACATAACCATCTTGATTATTTATTCAATTCCTTTTACGAGGGTTTTTTTTCTTTGGAATCGGCTGCTCTACCATGCTTCAGGTGTGGATTACTAGTATTTGCATTATCAGATTATTCTATAAGTAACATCAATTTAAACAAGGATATTTACAACAAATATGTGAGATTTGGTAAATTTTTTTAAATCAGTAAATGCATCTAATAGCTGATTTTTAATATTTTTTAAATGTATTATCTTTTGAACTTTCAGTTCACATTGCTTTATTCGAAGATCTAAATGAGATAATGATAATGCATTCCATATTTTTTTTCAATTGTTTATTTTCTCCCCCCTAAAGTTAAAAAAAATATTTCATCAAAATGACAATTAACAAATCTCGCCATAAATAAATCTTCAGTTAATGGTTCAAGATATTTAATTACATAAGGAGATTCATATCCAACATATATTCCCAATATCCTTTGAGGACCCAACTATATGCATTGTGGTGGAACAATTGAAACATATACCTCATAATAAAAAATTGTAAAATGAAAAATATTAGATTCTTAACTCAAAATAAATTATAATAGAGAGTTATTTATGATAATTTATTGGTCCAATACATATAATTACTGATACATGTGAAATAGTATGTCCCCATATAAAAATAGGCAGTTTTGTTCTCATAAGTAATGGTCAAGCTATTAATTAGAGGCATTTCAATAAATAATTCTGACATACTATATTTATGTATGTGCATATGCAATAGGGCTTCCAAATGTTATTCTAATTAACATACAATAATCATTAAAATCTTTAGACGTGAACTCACCATCATTATGGAGTCCAATTGAGTTGATTATATAAATAGAAAACTATACTCTTAATCTAATTATTTAAGCAAGTAATCTCCTAAATGTTAGGTTGCAAGATTGTAATAACTGGTCTTTTTTTAAAATAATAATAATAAATAAATGAGGTAAAAAATAAAATAATTAAATAAAAAAACGTGTTAGTAGTGTGATAGGTGAGTTGTTAGGCGAATAAATTTAAAATAAAGAAAAAGAAAGAAAAAACAAAATGGCAAAGAAAAAAAGAAAAAAAAAGAGAAACAAAGAAAGAAAAAAAGGGACAGTGAAAGAGAGATCAGAGAGACAGAAAAGAGAACAGAGAAAGAAAGGGAGAGAATTCAGTGAGTATCCTTTGTTTTTTCTTTCGTTCGTCACTTTCCGGTGAACGATCGATGACAAGTGCTGGCTACCATAGAAGTTCACTTGACGAGCTTTCTAATGGTATCCAAATCACCGTGATCAGCCGCTGGAGAAAGCCACACGTGCCGCCTAAACCAATGACCAAAGTATTTGCCTGCGTAACTTTTTGATGACTATTCCGACCGTTTTTCGACCTCTTTTTCTGGCAACTTAGGTATTTTTTAAACCCTCTCTTCATTAGATTCAATTTGATCTCATTTGCTAATTTAGGATGAATAATTAGAAATTTGATAAATAGTAAAATATTAAAATATATATATAAGAAAAATAATAAATAATTAATTTAGAATAATAATTGAAATTATAATTAATAATTATGAACTATAAATATTAAACTAAAATTTAATTAATAAGTTACTGAGTTAGAATTAAAATTTTTATTACTGTTTAGTTATTTATTAGAATTACTCATTTTTCTAATTAATTTAAATACATCATTTGCTAATTAAAAATAGCAATAATTATAGTTTCTATTTATTTATTAATTAAATAGTTACAATTAGAATGAAAAATTAAATTAATAAAAATAATTAGATAATAAGTATGCATATGTGTATATAAATTATAATTTAATATTTAATATTTGAGTGGTAAATATTTATTGGTAAATTTTAGAATAAATTAATTATATGAAATTGATGAATTGGCAATTAGTTGTTAATTAGTTACTGTTTAGTTATATTTAAAAAATTTTATTAATATATATATATATATTTTATTAGTTGATTAATTATTTATAATTAGAATAGAAATAAATATACATATGTATATTAACTTTAGAATAAAAAATGCTTGGGGATAAAAATAAATTAAATTCTTGAATTTTAAATTTTTATCAGTAAATTACATAATAAATAAATAATAATTTAAATATAAAAATATAAATAAATATTTGTATGAAATTTATAAAATTAATTATAAGCTAATAAATTAATAATTTGCTAATTAAGTTACATTAAAGACTACTATTAAATTATTATTTATATAAGAGTTTTACTTATAAATTGAACTAAGTTAATTAAATTATTTATAAAAATAAGTGTTAAATATAATAGGATTAAAATTTATAGTAATTCATAAACTTAATTATTTAATTAAAAATTTTATTGCTATAAATATAATAATTAAATTATTATTTATTTTTTAAACTAAAATCAATGACAAAGTAGTGGCTAATCAATATTACTATTATTATAGAAATAAAGTATTATAATTTGATTAATCATAAATTTATTATAATTATTATTAGTAGTAATTGTCAATTTTATAATTATTGTTAGTATTAATTTTTACTACTAATATTACCAAAATGTTATATTTATTGTTTTTAAGTCTATTATATGTTTATTTCAATAGCCAGTATTATTAATATTATTACTACTAAACTTAATATCAATTATTATAGTTCAATTAAAGATAGTTAAGTGATTATTTTTTAAATAATAAAAATTTATTATATAATATTAATATCTAAGTAACTATTATTATTACTAATAATATTAATAGTGTCATTATTAATAATATTTTAAAAGTATAACATAATTTAAATAAATGATATTATCATTATTTTAATAAATTTTTCATTATAATATATTGTTATAGATATTATTATAAACACAAACCTATTTTGGAAATTAAGTTAAACAAATTTTAAATATGTATATGAATTAATTTAATTTCATTGAAAATAAAATAAGGTTGTATTTTTCTTAAAATGTCAAAAAATTAAATAAATATTATTTAAACGCAATTGAATTAATTAACTAATAATATAAATATTATCATAATTATAATAACTAAACTATTAAAATAAATGAACTAAAATTTTGTATTGAAATATTATAAATACTTAATAAATTTAGAAACTCAAATTATATTAAGTTGTTAAAAATATTATTAGAATATTTAATAAATAATTGGCTTGATAAATTAAAAGAATACTCGTTGGAGTATTATTGTAGGATTTTGAAAATGAACGAATTATGCGGAAACTCTGTCGAAAATTAGCTAAAATTTTAGAAATCATCCTCACTTTTTTTTTTCATATAATTCACCTCATAGTAGTTAATAATCCTAGATTATACTTTAGTAAATTGTTATTTTTATATCATTTTAGGTGTGGATTTAACTTTAGTTGTAGAACACAGAAGTGATCCAGTTAATTAAATAATTTGAGCTATTGATTAAGTTGAGTAAATAATTATATAATATTGGTAATTTATTAAATTATATATATATGATTTGCTAAAAATCGTTTCATGATGAAATTCTGTGTATGATGGATTTGAAAGAAATAATTTTGTATATTTAAAATTAGAACAAATAATGGTATGTTGATGTTTGAATTATGATATAATAATTAATTATTAATACAGCTGAACAAATATTTTGAATACACTCATAGTATTTTTTTTAATAGAGACATCTGTGATGGTGTGTTAAATGAATTGATAAATTATGATATGATATTGTCTTTGGAACAGCGTTTGGTATACATATAGCCTTTGGGGTGTATATCAGGTGGCCGTCCTTTGGGGGTAGCTCTGTACAAGTGTATGACCATGATTATTTACTTTTGGTGTTGTCATACGTCATTATTGCACTCAAGATGCCATGTTATATCTTTTTGATTGTTAGTAAAAATATATTTACTTGCACCTAAAATTTTATCCTATCTATGGACTATATATTTTAAGTATATGGATATATGTATTAATGTTTATGAAATAATATTATGAAATTGTGCTGGTTAAGAAAAAATAAAAATATTACTCAGCTAGAAATAAAAAGAGAAGAAATAAATATAGTATAACTTATGGAAAATAGAGTTTAAAGAAAAAGATATATTTACACATGTTATATACATGAAATATACATATACTCGAATATATATTTTGTATACATGAAATGTACTTGAATATATAATTTGTATACTTAAAATATACCCAAACAAATTATCTGTATACCAGAGATATAAAAAAATTAATCTTTTCAAACTCTAAAATTAATTCATAAAATTCATATAAATAAATAGAATTAATTAAATTAATCCTAGATGCCAAGTTTTGAATTAATTTTGATATGAAAATTAAGATAAATATAGATGAATAATGGAAGAATTAGAATATTTAAGATAGACCAAGAGTTTGAAATCCATAATTAAGATTTTATGGGGAGTTTATCATATTCCTAATGCTAGCATATGACTAGAAGTATTCGGATTAATAAGTAATAATAATGGTGGCATGCAGGGATAATAATTTTGAATTTATAAATAAAAAATAACATTGCGACTTTTGATTAGATAATAGTCTAGGAATTGTAAAGACATGGTAAGGTTAAATTTTGTTAAGGGATATTGTATGATGACTTTTGATATGAAAATATTTGCGACATTGGAGTATTAATATATTAGCTGGAATAAAATTTTTGAAATAAATAATAAATATAAGACTATAATGTGGCTAGATCATATTTATGATTATGAAAATAACATGGAATGTACCGATAAATTGCAGTAATAGAAAATGGTAAAGTTGTGAACTGTTGAATTTAAAAAAAAAGTTAGATAAGCGTGTAGATTTAATCTAGATACTATGTTTTGAATCAATTTTGATATGACGATTTAGTTAAATATAGATAGAAAGAAACCAACACTTATATAATTTATTTTGATTATAAATATTTTATTTATATATAGATATAGTAAGAATGTGATGGATGATAAATATATGAGATTTGACTTTGTTATTTGTGTAGTGAGATAGAAATGATTATAGGTTATTAATTTATTATGAAAAATTAAAATATAATTTTTGAGAATATTCTTATAATACAGTTGATAAATATACATATTGGAAATTTTAAGTTAAACCAAGGCATATATGCACATATTTTGATGGCTAAAACTATTTTTAATAGGATTAATTAAAATTTTATAGACTTAATATTTTCTAGTCTAAAGAAATTTTTATGTGCAAATGAATTTGAGTTGACAAGGTTTTCTTGAAATCTAGAGGGTTATAAATTAAATAATTATTAAAAGAGTAATATGAGAAAATCAATAATTTATGAGGAATATAAAATAAGAATATTATTGGGTTTTTAGAAATATATATATATATATATATATATATGAGGAAAGGATTAAGAATTTGAAAATATATTTATATAAGAATGATTTATAGACTTAGAATAAAATTATATCTATTGATAAAATATTTAAAATTCAGTAATTTGACATATAAGATAGTGATAGTAAATAAGGTCAATATAATTAAGTAAAACTATACTAGTTATGGTGGATTAATTAAGATTAAGCAGAAAAAAAATGAATTAGTTAATAAAAAATAAAAAAAAAATATTTGTAATATTTTATTATTATGATATGTGGTCTTACATACAAAAAATGAGGCATGAGTAACATTTTAATAAAATGAAAAGTGAGGAATTGAGATTGTCTAAGTAGAAGATGAATTACAAATTTTCTTGGATACATGATGTATTAAGAAAAATTTTGACATGAGTTGATTATTAAGTTTGATATATAAAAAATGAAGAATTTAGAAAAGTAAGACGTGTAGCTATGTAATTGAATGATGAATTTATTAGTTAAATACTTAAATACAAATGATGAAGTAAGAGTGAAACTTTTTTTTTTTTTTAGAAAGCCTGGACAAACTTAGTAATTTAAAGAGTGGCTCAGCGATAGTGCGACTGAAACCAACTCAGAAAATGACTAAGACTGCCAGATATTTTTATTTATAACGTAAATAAGGAATCCCAGAGGAGTCAGAAATTACAATGCCTTTGAGAATGGAAGGCATATTGACAAAATTCTGAAAATTACAGTAAATGGTAAATAAGCGGCTATATCTCGCTAAGAAATTGGCTGTCTGGTTGTCTTCTCGATGGACGTGATTAATAACAATGTTCTCTGAATTCATCAAATGTTTAATCTTGCCCAAAGTCGTTGAATTTGTCGTGTCCGTACTAAGTGCATTGATAGCCTCAAGAGAGTTACATTCAAGAAGGAGAGGCCTGTACGGCATGTTGAGACCCCATTTTAATCCTACCAGAATGGATTGAACCTCAGCCTCCATTGGACCAGAAGCCTCAAAAGGATAGCAAAATGCAGCAAGTACATTACCACCTGCGTCTCTAAGAATCGAGCCACCCGCCGCCTTTGTACGAGAGAATGAGGCATTGATATTGATCTTGAATTCACCCAGCTTCGGCATCTTCCATAAAACTAGCGTGACCCTCTTCTTCTTGCCAATACCTGCTGGACAGAATTCAGGAAACAACCTGAATGCTTTGGAAACCTTAGAACCAGAATTAGCCACACACCATTTAAAAACTAAGTTTCTAATCTGTTCAATGACCGCAGGCACATGAAAATTTCCATCTCCCTAAGTTATATTGCAGTACGAGGACCAAATTGAGTAAAGGATCAGTTGGGATATACCGCGTAAAAGAATGCCCAGCGGAGATTTTGGAGAGTAATTTATCCACCACAAGATAAGTTCTTGCCGCAAAGAAGACGCAGCTGGGCCTGATAGAAAAACATCCCAAAAAAATCTCCAAATAAGTTGAATTTGCTCACACTGATAAAACAAATGAGGGATCGAACCATCAGCAGCCAAACAGAATGGGCAACAAGAAGCAAGCTGAACGCCTAACCATTGAAGGCGAGAGGGAGATGGAAGAGCTGAATTCAAGACTCGCCAGGAAATAATAGAAACTTTAAGAGGAATGTTATCACCCCAGATCATTCGAAAAGACAGTGTAGCAGAATGGTGGTTCCTCATCGCCTCATAAGCATATTTCAAACTAAACTCAGTGCTGTTAGATTCCAGCCATCGCAGTTCATCAATATTGATCAAATTTAGAGCCGTATCATGAATACCACAAATCCGTTTCCATGTGCAAGAGTCCAACACTTTGGCTTTCATCTGACCCCCACGTTGGTACTTAGATCTCATCAGCTTGGCCCATACAGATTTGCCTTCCATGTATTTCCACCATAACTTGAGTGAGTAAGCTTCTTGCAAGGAAACTAACGACCTAATACCTAGGCCACCCTCTTCAAATGGACGACATATCTTGTTGAAGTTTACCCAATGGTACTTTCGCTTGCCCCCTTCGGAAGACCAGAAAAACTCCGCAAATTTCCGCTCCAGGATGGAAATAATGTTTTTAGGAAGAGTCATAGCACCCATAGTATGGATTGGAATAGAGCTCAATACGTGCTTGATTAACAATAATCGACCACCCGGAGATAGAAACTTTTTTGTCCAACCATTCAATTTGGCATCAATTTTATCAATAAGATAAGAGCAATATTGTGAACGGTTAATACCTTTATAAATGGGAGCTCCCAAGTACAAAAAAGGCAAATCCCTGTGCGGAATTGATAGAATAGCATGCATCTTCTCCTTGAACGCTAACGAGCATTTCACCGAGCAATAGAATGAGCTTTTATCCAGATTGACCAGTTGCCCTGAAGTTTTTTGATAAGTCTGCAAGAAATGCATAAAATGCTTAGCACTTTTAACATCCCCATTGATAAAAATCAGGAGATCATCCGCAAAAGCTAAGTGAGTAATAATATCACTTCCTCGCGATGATTTGTAAGGAGCAATACGGCCTTCCAAAACCAATTTCTTGATCCCTCGAGAAAAACCTTCAGATGCTAGAATGAAGAGAAGAGGCGATAAAGGGTTCCCTTGCTTTACTCCCCGGGTTGGACAGAAGGAACCATAACCAATCCCATTAATTAGAACCGAGAATCTAGTTTCCTTCAAATGAGACAAAATTAATCCCACAAATCTCGGAGAAAATCCAAATCTTAGAAGAACAACCTCCATATACTTCCAAGACACTCGATCAAATGCCTTAGCCATATCCAATTTGATGGCCAAATTATGACCTCTAGTCTGCCTGTCAATATCATGAATGAGTTCATTAGCCACTAAAATCTGATCATGAATAGATCTGTCTTTTAAAAAACCCGCCTGCTCTGGGGATATCAAGTGAGGCAAAATAGTGAACAGTCTATTAGCAATGATGCGGGTGCATACTTTGCTCAAAAAGGTTGCGAGGCAAATAGGCCTAAATTGGCCAAAAGAGCTCGAATTTTCTACTTTCGGAATAAGAACAATCAAAGCTTTACCAAACTCCTTAGGAATAGGAACACCGAGAAAGAATTCTTTTACTGCATTGATGACATCTTCCTGGATGATCTCCCAACAAGAGCGAAAAAATTGACCATCAAATCCATCTGGGCCAGCCGCACTGCTGGGATCCAACTGCTAAACCGCTTGTTTTATTTCAATATTTGAAGGAAGAGTTTCTAGAAACTGGTTTTGGTGAGGATCAACCACTGATGAAATCAAATCCAAAATCCAGCTTTCATCATTATCAACTTCTGCAGTAAATAGAGTCTGATAAAAACGACTTGCTTCTTTACCAATTTGATCTGGATCATTAATCCATAAACCATTAGAGTCTTTGATGGAAGATATCCGCTGAAATTTCCGTCGGACACTCACTAAATTATGGAAAAAAGAGGTGTTAGCATCTCCATCATGGAGCCATTTGATGTTTGCTTTTTGTTTCCAAAACATCTCTGCTTGTTTGTACCGTTTGAGCAACAATGCCTCCTTCTTATGCCAATCGGTCCTATTTGATGGAGATGGACTCTGCAGAAATAAAGCCTCAACCTCTGAAGACTCTTTTTCCAAGCGCTGAATTTCCGTGAAAACATGCCCAAAGTGTTGCTTATTCCACACTTGAATCACCTTTCTCAATTTATTGAGCTTGTCAAAGAAGCCATACATACCTCCTTTACTGAAATCACAACACCACTGTTCTTTAACCATAGGCAAAAAATTTTCATTAGATAACCACATATGAAGAAAACGAAAAGGCTTTGGAACATTCTTATTACTCTTAGGGCATGTCAACAGCAAAGGCGAGTGATCGGAAGATGCTTTACTCAAATGCTTTACAGTCACATATGAAAAAAGATCAAAAAAAGAACCAGAAGCCAGCAAACGGTCTAAACGCTCCCATACTCTTCCAGTAACACGGACTCCAGACCAAGTATATGAGCAACCAGTAAATGGAAGATCCAAGACACCCACAATCATCCAAGCAAGAGGCAAAATCTTGAATACTATCAAAACAGGGAGCAGAGGTACCTTTGTACTCTGTGGGACTTTTAATAATGTTGAAATCACCTCCCAGCAACCATGGAAGAGTAGTTTGATCAGATAGAGAATGCAAGGCATCCCAGAGAATATACCGATCCCTTCTAGTATGAGGGCCATATACCGAAGAGAAAACAAAGCTGAGTCCCAAAGCAAAATGATTAATTTGACAAGTTACAAGTCCTCTGTTCTCCTTGAAATTAGATAAAGCCACACAGTTGGCTTTCCAAAAAATCCAGATTTTATTGTCAGAAGAACTGAAAACATCACTAAAACCCAATTGATTAGCATACCACCTATTTTTATTCACATTAACCATAGGTTCAATGATAGTAAGAAACTGGAGTTTATGATCTTTACATAAATTATGGAGCCGAGACATCGATGATAAAAGCCCCCTACAATTCCAAACAATAGCATGCATTGATAATTAGATGGAGAGAAAGGTAAGAGTGAAACTATATATATATATATATATATATATAATGGTTTAGATTTCTTAATTAATACTTAAAAAATAATAGTGGATTTTGAGTTGTTCCTTATTGATTTAGTAGCTTAAGAGATAAGACAATAGATTAAGGATAAACATTAAATTACAAGTTAAATGAAAATTCGAGAATGAATTTTTTTAAGGGGGTAAGAATATAATAACTAGTCTTTTTTTAAAATAATAATAATAATAATAATAATAATAATAAATTAGGTAAAAAATAAAATAATTAAATGAAAAACGGTTTAGTAGTGTGGTAGGTGAGCTGTTAGGTGAATAAATGTAAAATAAAGAAAAACAAAAACAAAATAAAATGGAAAAGTAGAAAAAGAAAAAAAAAGAGAAACAAAGAAAGAAAAAAGGGACAGTGAAAGAGAGATCGGATAGACGGAAACAACAACAGAGAAAAAGAGGGAGAAAATTCAATGAGCATCTTTTGTTTTTCCTTTCGTTCATCACTTTTCGGCCATCGATTGACGACACGCGCCAGCCACCATAGAAGTTCACTTGACGAGCTTTCCAACGGCATCCAAATCACTGTGATTGGCAGCCAAAAAAAGCCGCACGTGCCGCCCAAACCGGAGACAAGAGCACTTGCCTGCATAATTTTTTGATGACTATTCCGACCATTTTTCTACCTCTTTTTTGGTGACTTGGGTATTTTTAGAACTCTCTTTTCATGAGCTTCAATTTGATATCTCATTTACTAATTTAGGATGAATAATTAGAAATTTGATGAATAGTAAAATAGTAAAAAAAACATATATATAAATATATATAAATAACAAACAATTAATTTAGAATAATTATTATAATTATAATTAATAATTTTGAATTATAAATATTAAACTAAAATTTAATTAGTAAGTTACTGAGTTAAATTAAAAATTTTATTACTATTTGGTTATTTATTAGAATTACTCATTTTACTAATTGATTTAAATAAATTATTTGCTAATTAAAAATAATAATAATAATGGTTTCTATTTATTTATCAATTAAATAGTAACAATTAGTATGAAAAATTAAAATAATGAAGATAAATAGATAATAAGTATACCTATGTGTATATAAATTATAATTTAATATTTAATATTTGAGTGGTAAATATTTATTGGTAAATTTTAGAATAAATTAATTATATGGAATTGATGAATTGGTAATTAGTTGTATTTAGTTATATTTAAGAAATTTTATTAATATATATATCTTATTAGTTGATTAATTATTTATAATTAGAATAGAAATAAATACACATATGTATATTAACTTTAGAATAAAAAAATACTTATGGATAAAAATAAATTAAATTCTTGAATTTTAAATTTTTATTAGTAAATTATAGAATAAAATAAATAATAATTTAAATATAAGAATATGAATAAATGTCTGTATGAAATTTATAAAACTAATTATAAATTAAGTTATATTAAAGATTACTATTGAATAATTATTTATATAAGAGTTTTACTTATAAATTGAACTAAGTTAATTAAATTATTTATGAATTAATTTAAGTTAATTAATTATTAAATGATAAAAATAAGTGTTAAATATAATAGGATTAAAATTTATTGTAATTCATAAACTTAATTATTTAATTAAAAATTTTATTGCTATAAATATAATAATTAAATTATTATTTATTTTTTAAACTAAAATCAATGATAAAGTAGTGGTTGATCAATATTAATATTGTTATAGAAATAAAGTATTATAATTAGATTAATCATAAATTCATTATAATTATTATTAGTAGTAATGGTCAATTTTATAATTATTGTTAGTATTAATTTTTACTACTACTATTATTAAAATGTTATATTTATTGTTTTTAAGTCTATTATATGTTTATTTCAATAGCCAGTATTATTAATATTATTACTACTAAACTTAATATCAATTATTATAGTTCAATTAAAGATAGTTAAGTGATTATTTTTTAAATAATAAAAATTTATTATATAATATTAATATCTAAGTAACTATTATTATTACTAATAATATTAATAGTGTCATTATTAATAATATTTTAAAAGTATAACATAATTTAAATAAATGATATTATCATTATTTTAATAAATTTTTCATTATAATATATTGTTATAGATATTATTATAAACACAAACCTATTTTGGAAACTAAGTTAAACAAATTTTAAATATATATATGAATTAATTTAATTTCATTGAAAATAAATATAAGGTTATATTTTTCTTAAAATGTCAAAAATTTAATAAATATTATTTAAATGCAATTGAATTAATTAACTAATAATATAAGTATTATCATAATTATAATTACTAAATTATTAAAATAAATGAACTAAAATTTTATATTGAAATATTATAAATACTTAATAAATTTAGACACTCAAATTTATATTAAGTTGCTAAAAATGTTATTAGAATATTTAATAAATAAATAGCTTAATAAATTAAAAGAATACTCATTGGAGTATTATTGTAGAATTTTAAAAATGAACGAATTATGCCGAAACTCTACCAAAAATTAGCTAAAATTTTAAGAATCATCCTCACATTTTGTTTTCATGTAATTTGCCTCATAGTAGTTAATAATCCTAGATAATACTTTAGTAAATTGTTATTTTTATATCATTATAGGTATAGATTCAACTGCAGTTATAGCACATTGAGGTGATCCAGTCAATTAAATAATTTGAGTTATTGATTAAGTTGAGTAGATAATTATATAACATTAAATTTTATTAAATTATATATGTATAATTTGCTAAAAATCGTTTCATGATGAAATTCTGTTTATGATGGATTTGAAAGAAATAATTTTGTATATTTAAAATTGGAACAAATAATGGTATGTTGATGTTTGAATTATGATATAATAATTAATTATTGATACAGCCGAATAAATATTTTAAATACACTCATAATATATTTTCTAATAGAGACACCTATGATAATGGGGTGTTAAATGAATTGACGGAGTATGATATGATATTGTCTTTGGGACAACGTTTGGTATATATATAGCCTTTGGGGAGTATATCAGGTGGTCGTCCTTTGGAGATAACTCTACATAAGAGTATGACCATGATTATTTGCTCTTGGTGCTGTCATGCATCATTATTGCACCCAAAATGTCATATTATACTTTTTTGGCTGTTAGTAAAAATATATTTACTTGCACCTAAGGTTCTATGCTATCTATGGACTATATATTTTGAGTGTATGGATATATGTATTAAGGTTTATGAAATAATATTATAAAATTGTGATGGTTAAGAAAAATAAAAATATTACTCAGCTGTATAAAATTTTAATAGTAAGTATATAAGTAAAACTTATTTGTTCTCATTTTGTTATATAATTATCTACTCACTGAGTAGTTGGATTCACCCCTTAATGTATAAACATTTTTAGATATAGTTGGAGAATAACTCAGTAGAATTCTTTTTCATTTCAATCTATCGACATATAGAAAAAGCCGGACCAACAGACTAGTATTTTCTGTTTGATTTTTTTTTTGAGTTAGTATTTTATTATAATAGATAATATTTATAATGTTAATATAGTGGCATGTATTTTAGACAATAATATAAATGTTATTTATATATATTTATGGTTATATGGAGATATGAGTTTTTAAATTATAAATGGAGATTTATAGCAAGTTAAGTTCATCCTAACTTTAAGAAGTTGGGGTGTGACAAAGATAATAATAAATATACATGTGATCATCTTATTAATGTATCAATTAAAATCATAAAATATTTGAATGATCCACATGGTGGATGAATAGGCCTATAAATACCACCCTGAATATATTCTAAAAATACAGAGGATTCAATTTGAATTTTAACTAGTGATGGTCTAATAATCGATTTGCCTTGAGATTAAGCAGAACATGAGAATTCTTTAAACTGAAGAATCTTCTGGTTCTTTAACAAATGAACATCTAAATTTTTAATAATTTTACTCATTATTATCGAATCAGGATGGTCTAGCCGATCATGCAAAATTATAAAAAAAAAATTGAATTGTAAACTTGTAGTTTACTATAAAATTTGCTTCAATTGTACTAATTCATATGTAATATAAGTCAGAAAAAAAAATAGATAATTTTTCTAATATATATTTTTCTCCTAAAATAATATTTGTAATATAGAGATATTCTTAATTTTTCTCATTTAAGTCTCAATATGATATCCATTGTTGTAAATATTTTTAAAACTTAATAAATTTTTATGAGACTTTGGAGAAAATAATGTATTATTTATAATAAATTTTGTTCCTTTTAGTAATAATATATTTACACTTTTGGAACTTTTAATTATTTTTTCGTTATCAAGTATTTTAGTAACAATTGTTTTACCTACTTTTAAAAAAAAATATTTATATTTTTAAAGAGTGTATGTGTGACTTCATCATCCATAATACAAATATCTTTTTCATTTACATTATACATATAATAAAAATTATTATAAATAATATACTCTAAAGTCTCATAGTAAATTAACAAATTGTAATTTTACAAAAATTATAATTACTTTAATAAAATTCTCAAATGGACTTTCATAATCATAAATCAATATTTTTATTTATATTTTAATCATAAAACTTGATTAAAGATTAATCAAAACTCCAAATTTATTCTAAACTCATTTATAGTTCTACATATAACTTTTCATAATTTCTTTCATATATTTACTAATTAAATCTTAACTTATAACCTTTAAATATGTCATACTCTAATTTTTATCTGGCAGAATCTATTTTTTTTTATTTTTCTTACATTATTAAATTTTCGTTAAAATTTATGAGATTTAAACCATAAAAGTTAGAGATATATATAGACTTATCTATATAATTTTAAATTTGTTTCTAAGTTTCATTACCATATTTAAAAAATTAAGTTTTTCAAGTCTATAAATTCTGTTTTTTTAACACTTTATCTCACAGTACCTATTTACCCATTTTTTTAGATATCAAAACTTCATAATAATTTACGAAATTTTAATCACATAACACAGATATTTATAGAAACTTATATCTAAAATTTTAAAATTTTTTACATTTATTTACTATATTTTTAAATTATGTATATTCAGATTATATTCTTTTAGTCACTAATATGACAGTATCAGTTTTTTTATTTTATTTTTATAACTAAACCTCCATTAAAAATTATGAAATTTTAACTATATATCCTAGACATATATATTATCTTGTATGTAAAATTCATATTTTTCTGGATTCGTTTATTATGATTTTTAAATAGGTTTCTCAACTTTTATAGATTTTAAATTATTAGAATAGTTCTAACAGTCTATCTTCTCCTATTTTTCTTAAATAGTAAATCATCCTTATAAATTATGAAATTTTATACACCAACTATTAACACATAAATAAACTCTCAACTAAAATTTCATGCTCATTGAATTTCTCTAGATCAGTCTAAAAATTCAAATAAAATCACTTCATAAACATAAATTCCAGCAACCATCATGCTCATATTTCATGTTTTTATTTTCATTCTTCAAATTAATTCTTTAATTTAACTTATTGATCAATTAAATCAAATATAAATCTTAATTTACAAGTGAATTTTAATTTATATTATCTTTCTAAAGCTTTTATATATTATAATATATAAAAATCAAGACATGATGATGATTACCTTAGAATTCTTAGCAAATGAGATGAAAATAGAGAATTTACCTTAAAATTCTTAGCAAAAGCATATCACAAATTAAGTTTAAATTTGAATGCTTAGAATAAATAAATTAGTAGAGTTTTGTGCCGATAAAGTATTATAAAATTATAGATAAATAAAAGAAAATGAAGAACAAAAACTAATTAACTTAAGAAGTAATTTGGAGAGAAAGAATATTTATTTTTTCTCTCTTTATTCATACATCAAAAACCTTACAACTCCTTCTATTTATAGAGTTAAAAATGAAATTAACTATTACATATTAATTATTAAGATAATAAAATAAATAAAGTAATAAAATTATTAAGGATACAAGATAAGATGATTCAAGAGATAAAGAAAAATATCCACTACTATTTTTAATTATTCATAACAATATTAAGATTGTAGTTGACAATGGATCTAATATCCATTCCTTGTCTTTATCTGACTATAAGCAACTAAAGATATATATATATATATATATATATATATGATGGAAGGTCCTTTGTAAGACTCATTATCATCTACTAATGTTGACTGTGTTAACACGGTGCCTGTTTCTAATTATTAATACCATGGCCAATTGGTGTTAAAATATGTCAAATTATTTCTCATAAATTTAGTTATTAGCCAGTTAGCTTTCATTTTTCACGAAATTATAACAATAGTATCGCAGTTTATAAACTAAAAAAAAATACTCATGATGGGTCTGCTTGGGATGAAGAGATTGTTGGTGCTATTTTTAGTGTTCCAGAGCAGGTTTTAATTAAGAAAATACCCATTCCATTAAGATTAACAGATGATGGATGGCAGTGGCGGTGGAATAGTAATGGGGAGTATACAGTTAAAAGTGGGTATTCTTTATTAGAGAAGCGTAGACTTGATGTGGTTGGTCGAGATGTGAGGATTAATGACTTATGTGGATGGGTGTGGGGATTGCAATTGCCGCCAAAGATGGCGAATTTTATGTGGAGATTGATTTCAAATATTTTACCAGTTAAGTTTGAGTTGCAAAGGAGGCATATAATTGCGGATGGGGATTGTATTGTGTGTGGAAATGCAACAGAAACTTTGTTTCATTGTTTTATTCAATGTCCAGTAGCGGTTGAGGCATGGGGATGGGCGAAGATTGGTACAGTGGCTGCCGTTGGAAGTATGTTGCAATGGTTAGAAAATTTGAAGGCAAATGGTGGGGTGGTGGAACAGCGATTAGCGGTTGCTGTGTTGTGGAGTTTATGGCTTAATAGGAATAAAAAGCTGTGGCAGCAAATCTCTTTATCAGGTCGGTTAGTGTTTTGTCGGGCAGAGCAGAATTTGGTTGAGTGGCAGCTGGCGCAGGAGGGTAAGAAGAAAGGTAGTCAATATGGTCTGGTTTTTTCGGGTATTTGGAGCTGTCCAGCGGCTGGGTATGTCAAATGTAATGTTGATGCAGCATTCAAGGATGGTGATGACAGTGCTGGTATGGGTTGTATTATAAGGGATGAAAATGGCGTGTTTTTAAAGGCAATGGGGGCTGTGATGCAGGGTGTTTTTAATCCTTTAATAGCAGAAATTGTGGGTATAAGAGATGCTTTATCTTGGTTAAAGGATGGTGGGTATAAGGTAGTTGAGTTGGAATCTGATTGTTTACAAGCTGTCACTGCGCTAAGGAGATCAAGAATTGATAATTCTTATTTAGGTTTGGTTGTCTCTGATTGTAAACAGTTGTTTTCTTTTTTTGACTCGATTGTTTTGAGTTTTGTTAAACGATCAGCGAATCAGTATGCTCACTTAATTGCAGGAGTAGCTGGTTCTTTGTCTGAGTGTCGTGAGTGGGTAAACTCACCTCCAGATTTTATTGTTAATGTTCTATTTCAAGATATTAATAACACAAGGGGGATAGGTAATCCAATTGGTTGTGGTGTCAGACGCACGGGTTAATCCTGTTGCTATTGTTGAGACCAGCTTTGCGGAGAGCTTATTCACGTTTCATTATCGAAAAAAATAAACTAAAAAAAATTAATTTAGACAAGCTTGTTGAGAGTGTTTGGTTAGCTTAAAAAATTTAGCTTATAAATACTTATAAGAGCTTATAAGCTAATAAAAGCTTATAAATATCAAACACTTAACTTATAAATTAGTTTAACTAAATAATTTACTATATTGTCCATATTTATTTTACTTTTAATAATATAACTTACATATATTTTTTAGTTTTTTTAATAATAAATATACTTGTAAGTTAATTCTTACCAAATGTATTAGGTACTTATCAGCTTTTTATAAACGTTCAAAATAAAAATATAACTCCTAAAAATTTAAAATTCTTATAAGCTCAAGCACTTATTGATTATAAATTAAATTTTATAAGTTAAGTCAAACACTCTTTTAATAGTCTTTCTTAGCATTAAATTTTGAGAGAACTCTAAGGCCTACACTACTGCATTTATTAATATTCTAACAATAATATTGATTATTAAAACAATTTCTACTTCGTTTTCACAAATTAATGTAATCATGTAATGACTAAAATAAATAAGAGAACAAAAACCAAACCAATTGGAAAAAATGCGAGAAGCCAAGAACTAATTAAAATGAAGAAACACCTTTTAACAAGAAGATATGCACATAAAAGCTTCTTTAGAACCATACTCTCCCTTAGAGTGATATCCCTTGGATTTTGTCAAGGATATTGGGTATGGTTGTTAGCAACAAATTAGATATCCCTTAGTGTACATATTTTTGTCAACCCATGAAAAAATAAATAAAAAATAAAATCTAATGTATTATGAACTAGAGATAATCGATCTGATAAGAATTTTATGCATTATTTATTTTATACTTAGAGTGCTCCTTAAGAAAATAGTTTATAAAGGATAATATTGAGGAATTACAAATTCAAATGAAAAAAATAATAATAAAAATCAAAGAGGATTACAGTTGTAGGCAAATTTTTTAGGAATCTAATGTAATTTATCCCTAACAGTATTATTTAGTTACAAAGAACACTAACATCATAATCATAGTAATGAACATGCATGTTCTGGACTTTTAACTGATTATTGCATGCCAAATCAAACCACCCATTCACTAGCACCAAGATAAACATCAGCAATCTGATTTTACAGTGCCTGAAAAGTGATATGAAGGCCCATTTTTGGGCACACTCCAATAAGAACAATAGGTGAGTGGATAAAAGTTGATGATAAAGTAAACCTGCAATGCTGCAGGATCATTGAGAGTGCAATCTTAGTTTCTGCCATGGCAAAGGTCATGCCCACAGAATTTCTCGGTCCCAAACTAAATGGAATAAAGGCAGCAATATTATTTTTTGTAGCTTTAGCCACCCCTTCTGCAAATCTTTCTGGTTTGAAGAGGTGAACATCTTCTCCCCATATCTCACTGTCATGGTGTACTGCCAGAGTTGAAATCAGGAGATCCATCTTAGCTGGGGCAACAAGCTTCCCTAATTTGCTTTCCTTTTGGACTTCCCTTATAAGAGTAGTAATAGGACTATATAACCTAAGAGTTTCATTGATGATCATATTCATCTGGAGAAAAGAAAAAGAAGAAGAAATCAAATTGAAATGAGATGAGTACACATTTCTGAACAGCTCAATAATCCATCATTAATGGATATAGCATGTGCTTACGATCTTCAATTTGTTGATTTCATCTAAAGTTGGGTTTCTTTGCCCGAATAATTCAACAACTTCGTTCCTCACTTTTTCTGGCCAATCAGTGTGTATTGCTAGAAGAAAAATAGCCCAAGTAAGTGCAGAAGTAGTTGTCTCCTGTCCAGCAATATAAAATGTTTTGCACTCATCAACCAGGTCATCTATGGATATTTGCTTGGTCTTATCGGCGTCCTTATTTGCCTTTATGAGTACTCCAAGATAATCACTTCCATAGCTATCTACTTCACCTATCTTTGTTTCCTCCTCCCTCTTCTTTGCCATCTTTAAGAAAGAGTCTCGTATGCCTTGTTCGATTTTTCTGCTTCAATATCATCCTTCGTTTTCAAAAAAATTCTGCAACAGTGGATTGGTACATTTAACTAAACATGTGCATATGTATAACAAGCGTCAAATAATATTGAGCACTTGTTGAGCTCCTGTCAGTGTGCACTTGTGTGAGGGCAAGCGTTCACTTAAAAGGAAAAGAAAAAAAGAAACTTGCTATATTATAGGAATTCTGACTTCATTACCATGTTTTGAAAGAAGGAGAATCAGCCTCATTAACGTATCAAAAATATGCTGCCCTTCTAAGTAGCTGCTCCCAAAGGCTGTCCTGGAAATTACTTCAGAAGTTAATAGCTTGAATTCTTTGAATACATCAATCTCCTTGCCTTCATGCCCTCTCCATCTTTCAAGCATCACCTCTACACTTGTAATCATTGCCGAAATCATATCCTATATATTTTAAATTGCTGGAATATAACATATTATGGATATTTAGGAACAAGAACTCAAAAACAACATGAAGAATTACTTTCAAGTTTTCTCCATGAAACGCATGGTTGGCCAGTTTACGCTGCCTAACCCATTTTTGACCTTTGGTAGTTACAAGTCCATCACCAAAGAGTTTTGTCACATACGATTGGAACTCCGGTTTTGGAAAATTTTCATCTTTATTGTTCAGTATCTCTTTAACCAGCTGAGGTTCAGTGACTGCCAATTGAGGCCGAGGACCATGCTAATTGACATAGTTCTTCCCTAAAATCAAATTGCAGAATATACGTACACTCGATTAGATTAGTTGTTTTATTTAGAAATCTTTCGATGTAGGCTATGATCATATTTGATTTCAATGGAGGATCAGAAATTACCATATTGATTGGACCATAAATAATGGTGAGGCTGAATTCTAGAGAACATTTTATGTAATAATTCCAATGAACTGTTCATGGCTTCATCTCTCAATCCAACTGTATCTTTTGCGTTTCCATAAAGAAATCTGTAAGAAGGACCTTTGATTCCCTGTGATCTTAAAGAAGATTGCATTTGAATATGCTTCGACCATATTCATATAAGAACTTGATCCCAACTAATATGATGAAGCAAACTATCACACTACCTGAAAGAAAAATTATCATTGTTCTTGCTGTCACTCCAACAGTGATTTATTATCTATCTATTTACAAATTACATTAAGCAAATTGATTTCTGTAATATAAGTGACCAAAGAATTTTTGGGTTGTAGTGGATGACAAAAACTAGGTTCCAGACGTTGGTCCCAACGTAGACATAATGGCATCTTTTTTTCTTTTTGTTTTTGGTTAAGGTATCAGAAATTGACAATTTCTCTCCACACCTGATAGCTTCTTCTGACCTTGACAATCTCCTCCCAAAAAAAAGACAAACTTTGATGGTGTTGACAATGTATAAACCATGGTGTTCGCTTCTTCACAATTCACAAATGATATTATAATCAATGGTAAATCAATTGATTAGGCAGGTCATTAACTAAAATTTACATATATAATTAAATATTATGTTAGTTTCTTAATTAGCATTTGTCTGAGACTAGTACAAGACAAGAAGATGAATTTTTGCGCATTACCAGAAATGATTTCTTTCATTGTCCAACATGTACCTGCTGGATTATGTGGAGCTTGGTTTGGCATTACCGACCCTTTTTAATTTGGCCAAAGAGGAAAATGTGGTTAGGGACCAAGTCTTACGTGAAGTCCATTATCAACCAGTCATGAATCATGGCCAAAGAGGGCATAGAGGCGACTTGATTAAATACCTCACTACGTCATTGTCCTATCCCAGAATTTAGGTTTTATATAAAAATTTACAATATAATAAATGTAGACAAACGATCAATTTTTTTTTTCATTGAAAAAACAACATTCTATATAATTTCCTCTACAATATTCATTAGGTTTCCAATTAACGCAAATCATGAAGCTTTGGACTAGACTTTGTTGGCCATCTGTGTGTATGTGGCTGAGAGCGTGTAAAGTGCTGAGGTGTGCGAGTGAGGGCAAAGTGCGCTGTGAGTGAATTGTGTGGCTGTTAGTGTCCGTCAGTTTGGTGGGCGTTAGTGTGCTTATGTCTTTGGGCGTGAGTTGAATCAATTTAATATTATTTTCTTCAAGCGAGCACGTCACTTCACAATTTGTGAGAGATCAATCAACCTGCTAATTTGCAAATTGATTGTTGAAAATCATATAATTAAAATTTCAAAAAAAATATATAACTAAATCACGAATGGACTAAGCATATATATTATAAATGATAAAAAAATTTTATTTAAATTTTTTTTAACTAAACAATGAATGGAAATTAATTGCTAAAATTATTAATTATGTATGAACTATATATTCATTTTCATATTAAAATAAAATATTTTTGAAGTTGGACATGCTCACGTCCAGATCATTCATCTTAAAATTATTATAGTATAAATAGTATGATATAATTCATAATTTTTTATTTTTTTATTTAGTAGATGATTTATTATTTGTTTCACTTGCAGTAAAATAATACCTTGTTAATGGAGTCCCTTTTTTACTGTTTGGAGCTCATGAGAAATAATTCAATGTTCCTTTCCTTCCAATAAAACCTAGCTCTAAGTGCTTAGATTCTCTTACAGAATTTTGAAAATGGAAGGAAAGAAGCACTTGATTTTGTATAGGATTAAGCAACAAAGCTGGTTAATTCTTGAATCTTGAATTTTAATTCCCATTCAAAAGACATATACCTAATTAGTTTTTTTTTTTTAAATTTCCAAGCATCACTTTTCATAATATTTTACATTGCCTAGTAAATTATTGAAAAACAAGGAGAAAGTAAATTATTTAATATTTACAATATTGTTAATTAATACATCTGAGGCGTCCAAAAGTTGAACATGATTACAATTCTCTAGCCTTCAGTTTGCAATGGATTAAGAATCACTTGAAGTCCATGTTGTGGCCGAGTTGTAACAATCTGAATTGGCGAGTGAACATAGGCAGGGGAGAGGGTAATGCTGTAGCGCTGAAGTATCATTGAAATGGCTATCTTGGCTTCATTAATTGCAAAGTTGACTCCTACACAAGATCTAAGGCCCAACCCGAATGGTAAATATAGGCGTGTATTGTTATTTGTAGCTTTAGCAAATCCTTCTGAGAATCTCTCAGGGTTAAAAAGATGCACATCTTCTCCCCAAGTATTAGGATCATGGTGGAGTAATAAAGCTGATATTTGCAAGTTTATATCAGCAGGCAGGGTGAGCTTCCCCAATCGAACTTCTCGCTCTGTTTTTCTTGTAAATCCAACTACAGGTGGATATAGCCTTAAAGTTTCATTGATGATCATGCTCATCTGCATATAAAAAACAAAAGGCTAATCGTAAATAAAGTTGTAATTTTATTCAATTATATTGGAGCTGTTTCCGGGATTGAGACTTGAGAGGTTGCAAAATCATTCCCAGTCAAAATCCAAATAATAAAAAAATATATATTCCAATTTGATTCAGCTTACTATCTTTAATTTTGCAATTTCATCTGCTGTCGGAATTTGGTAACCCAAAAACTTGAAAACCTCAGTTCTTGCTTGTTCTTGCCAATCGGTATGGATTGCTAGAAGCAGGACAATCCATGAGAGCAATGAGTAAGTTGTCTCTTGTCCGGCAACATAGAATGTTTTGCACTCATCTATCACATCTTGTATCAAAATCCTCACGGATTGATCATCCTCATGGTAGGCCTTTAGTAAAAGTCCAATAAAATCATCTCCCAAGCTCTCTGCTTCTCCGCCAATCAATTTATCTTCTTTCTTTTTAATTATTTCCAGAATAGAACTATGAATTTCATTCTCAAGCTTCCGTGCTTCAGCCTCTTCTCTACTCCTGAAAATCTTACTGCAACATGAAATAGACACAAAAATGCATTATTTTGTATAATATTGATAAAAAAAGAAAGTAGCATTGCCCAAAACCCTTGATTGTTTACATTAGTTAGAATAATGGATTTACCTGATGCCAGGCAGAGTAACTTTGGAATCGTTTCTCGTTATTATGCTTATTAACTTGGCTAACATATCAAAAATGTTCTTTCCCTCTATGTAACTACTTCCAAAAGCAGTCCTAGAAATCACATCAGATGTCAATAATCTAAATTCTTCAACCACCTCAATCTCATTGCCTTGATGAATTTTCCACCTCTCTAGCATCGCCTCAACACTAGCAACCATATCAGGAATCATGTTCTGCAAAATCAACCCTATTTTTCAATGAGTAAAACTTGCATAAGTAGAAAATTATGGGTTCTTTTTCTCTTTTTAAATTAGCTCTCATTAGAATAATTCTGTTCATTTTAGTGTAAGTATAAACTTCGCTCACGCAAATGCAATAATTTAATAAAATATCTGCCATGATCATTAGAATCTCACTTTTAAGCTCTCAGAAAGAAAGGCATGATTAGCCAATTTCCTCATCTTCGACCATTTTTCACCATCAGATGAGAAAATTCCCTCTCCTAATAGCATTTTAAGGTAAATTGGGAACTCTGGTCTTGGGTAGGTTTTATCTTTGTTATTCAGAATCTCTCTAACAAGCTCTGGCTCTGAAACAAACAAGTGAGCTCGAGGACCGATCCAATACAGAAGATTCGCACCTATCAAGAAAAGCCCAGAAAATTTTACATAGGAAACTGAAATTCAAATCAAATAAAAATATTGATCAAAATCTCTTTTATTACCATATTTATTGATCCATGAGTGAAAATGAGGCTCGATTTTGGGAAAAATGTTATGAGATAAATCTTTCATGGGTGTGCTCGTAGATTTATTTCTCATTCTGATTATTTCTTTGGAGTTTCCATACATGAACCTGTAAGAAGGTCCTCTGATTCCATATGAACTCATGAGATTCTGAAAGCGAATAGGTTTCAACCATACTCTGTGAAGGAAGTTGAAGAGAGTTGAGACGAGGTAAAGGGAAAGACTGCTTGAGATCAGAATAATTACAACTATTTGTAAAATAACCATTGTTTTTTCTTTTATCAAACTCTGCGCTCAAAGTTGAGTGAAGTATAAAAGAAGGTGGTAAGGGACACACAGCGAGAGTAGTAGTGGTTCAATACAGAAAATGGAAGCTATATATATTCTGAACGGAGTGAAGTTTTAAATGGAATCGGAGGTGGGTTTTAATTATGTTGGGAGTGGGGTGGGGTGGGGGAAGAAAATTTTTATAATTTGATCGCCATACAAACAATATACAACCCAACACCTTAAAACTTCACTCCGTTAACTAATTTAAACCGTGACCTTAATTATATTTTTTCATCAATTAAAACTTTATTCTTATAACTAAAGAGAAATTTAACTAAAAAATTCCAAGCATAAAATATAAATCAATTGCAAAGAAATTTTAAAATAATGTAGAACGCAATAAACTTAATAATAACAATCTGTCTCAATTTTAAGTTTCTTGTTCAATATTACATATTTATTTTTATTTTCAACTTCAATTTGTATTGCTACATTCTCCTTTCCAATTTCATGAAGATTAAGTACCGATGATCTCTTTTGTTTGTATATCAATTGAATTCTCTTCATTTATCTTCGCAGTAAAAATGAAATACTTAACGCAAAATAAAATTTTCTTAGAATTCTCTTTTCGCCTTTAATCGCTATCAAAAAGAATTTGATAATTAGTATTTATAAATAGATTACAATAATTAAATTAATATTGCATGCTCTGTTATTATATTAACATACACTTGCTCTGAGAATAAATTTATGCATTGGATGCGTAATCAGCACTATTCCAAGCTCATATAAGGATCCATTACTAATTGATAATTTATTTTATTTAAGTATGTCTTGTTATTTTTGTCCGCAGTCCAAGCAAATATTCCCTCCATTTATATTAACTTTAGTATATAATATTATAGATTAGAGAAAGTGACAAAGAAAGAATTGGAGTAATACATTTTTGGTGGGCTGATAATGATTTAATTTAGTTATTAATATTTTTTTATTTTTCTAATAAAACTCAATAAATATATGTTTTTGTCAGACACTAAAGAATTATTTTAATTATATCAATTTGTTCTTGTCATATAGTATTTAAAAATTACAGACTAATTTAAATTTATATTAAAAGAAAAAAAAAAGATAAAATTTATAGTAAAATATTGCTTAAAGTGAGAGATAAAATATTTTTAGAAAAAAAAATCTTATTTTAAAAGAAGTGGGATATTTTTAAAAAATATTAATTTTAATATTTTTAAAAAAAATTAACGTGTAATATTTTTAAAAATAAAATAAGATAATTTTGTAAATATCAATTATAAGTTGTTAATTATATTTACATACAACAGCGCTGGGAATAAATTTATGCACCGGATACGTAATCATCACCATTACAGGCTCGTATTAGGACTACTACTAATTTACGGGTAACTTTATATCCATTTATTTTATTCAAGTATGTCTTGTTATTTCTGTCCGCAGTCCAAGCAAATATTCGCTCCATTTATATTAACTTTAGTATATAATATTATAGATTAGAGAAAGTGACAGAGAAATAATTGGAATAATATATTTTTGGCGGGCTGATAATGATTTAATTTAGTTATTAAAATTTTTTATTTTTTATTTTTCTAATAGAATTCATTAAATGTATATTTTTTAGGAGTGTTCAGGCAGCCCGTGGCCCGATCAATTCGGCCCAGTCCGAAAGGTTTCAGGTCGGGTTGGGCCGGCCCGAACCCATGCTAGGGTCGGGCTACGGGCTTCAAAATTCAACCCGAGCTCAGCTCGGGTCGGGCCTCGGGTTGGGATAAAAAATCTCGGGCCGGCCCGAGATATTAATTTTTTTAATATTTTTAAATTTTTTTTAAATTTATATTTTGATAATTTATTTTTTTAAAATATTATATATAAAAAATATATAATAATTTATATATTATTAGATATAATTTAGTATAATCAAATTTTAAAGTAATATTTATAGGTAAATTTTATTAAAAAAATTTTTAAAAATATTTTTTATTTTTTAAAAAATCGGGCCAGCCCGACCCCATCAGGCCCGAAGTGGCCCGGCCCGACCGGGTTTCGGGTCGGGCCACGGGCTGCAAACTGCAACCCGAAAAAAAAAACTTGGGCCAGGCTTCCGGTTGGGGTCAAACTCGGCCCGACCCGGCCCGTGTACACCCCTAATATTTTCATCGAACACTAAAAAATTACTTTAATTATTTCAATTTTTCTTATCATATAGTGCTATGTAATTTAAAAATTACAGGCTAACTTAAATTTATCTTTAAAAAAAAGACTCTTAAATTTGTGGAGAAAAAATACTAATCAATTTTTTATAGAATTCTCTATTTTTCTTTAATAGCTATAAAAAAATTGATTATTAGTATTTATAAATAGACTATACTAATTAAATTAATACTATATACTATATGTTTCTATTATCTATTATCTATTTAAAAGTGGTGCAAAATCACATTATATAAATAATAATTTGCACCTCTTTTTCCAAATTTATCCTTTCTATTTTTTCTCCTTTAGAATCTGATTTACCATGAAAAGTATCAATTGGTGTAGGGTCCATTGCAGGTTTGGATCATCTTTCGGCTTTTTTATTTATTTAATTATTTTTTTGAGATATATATTTAATTATTTATTTGTTACATAGAAAAAATGTGCATATGAGTATTTTCAGACAGAGTTGAGCTAGATTTATCCTAAGCCCGATCTAAAAATATATCAGGCTAAAAAATGTAGCCCCAACCCAACCTTAATCTGAACGGACTGGGCTGTAACAGGCCTAACGAGACGGCTGAGCCAACGGGTCAGGCCAGATAGGCTTCACTCCTTTTTTCCTTTTCCTGCAATTTTTTTTCTTTTTCTATAATTTTTTTGGTTTTTCTGCAATATATTACATGTATTTTTTTTTCTTTTTTAAAAAGCTCAACCCTCAGAAATTATTTTTGAAGGATTGAACTCCTGATCTCTTCGTGAAGAGTAACATCAGGTGACCATTGGACTAACCCCAATGATTATATACTACATGTATATGCAGTATATATATATATATATATACTGCAATGTAGTGTATATATATATACTGCATGCTGCAGTATAAAGCAGTATATATATATAATTTTTATATATAATAAAATTGTAGATAATATATATAAATAATATATATAATAATATTAGTTATATATAATAATATTATATAACAAATAATTTACTTTATATTATATAATATATATAATATTAATAACATTATATACAAAATATTATATATATAATTCGGGTAAGGCCAGGTTGGCCCGAGACAGATTATCTCGAGCCCGAGACCCTATCCGAGATATTTGAGACTCGGCCCATAACTTTTAAAATTTAGTCCAACCCAGTTGAATCGAGCAAGGTTGGACCGGATTAATCAGGTTTATAGGACGGTTTGAACTCCCCTAGATGTGTGTGTGTATATGTATAATATAATTAATGAAAAACAAAAGAATATGTTAAATGGACAAACACTAAAAATTCAGCTAATTAATATATATTATCTATTTAAATAATAATAATTTTACATATTTTTTTCTAATTTAGTGACACAAGTATTTAAATTTGGCACGCCTGTGTAAATAAAATTACTTCTGAACACCTCTTTGCCTTTGGTATTTTCTACATGGGCGTGTCTATAAAGAATGATATATCCATGCATAAAAATCTGCTACTGAATCTTTTAACTCTTTTGACTCGCAGCTTCAATCTCTTTAGTGTATGTATATCTATGATAATCAGTACGTATATACTAATTATAACACTTCTAAATTTTATCATTTTTTATTGAAAGCTCTCCTTTTTTGCATCTTAAGTCTCCAAATATTACATCTGCAAATAAAAATATTTTTTATTATAAAAACACCAAAAATTTAAAAAAAAAGATAAAATAAGTATCTTTTTAATACTAAATCAAGAGTAGGCAAGGGTTCATCATTTATCAATATAATAATAATAATAATAACAATAAAGTATTATATTTATTGAAATATCAAATTTTAAAAATTATGATAAAAGATTATAATTTAAAGAAATTGTTCAAGTTGAATATGAAACTTTTGGAAAATAATTAATAAAATTTATAAATTATTAAAATAATTATAATATTATTTTATTTTAAAATTGAGTAAATGTTAAAGTTTACATAATCAATAGATAAATAAATAGTAATATTATTAATTTAACTTTTAAATATATACTAAATTTAAAATAAATTTATCTATTATACTTCTTAAAATAATATCTAATTGAATTTTACATATAAGTATTATTTTTATATTTATATATATTTATATTTTATAAGTTTATCAAATTTCATAAAATTAAAATTTTGAATTATTTATTTAAAATAAAATAAAATTTTAGTTAATTAGTGAAATAAAAAATAATTCATATTTGTGAATTTTACAACATTATAATTCCTCAATTAATATCAAAAGAAATCAAGAGTATAAATAAAAAAATTATTATTTTATCTATTTTTTATTTTTTTATGTTTTTTTTTCTTATAAATTCCATAAAACTATATTTCTATTATTTACATAGTATACATTCTTTATGGCAATTTATTTTTTATTTTTTTTTACCACAATGAGAAAGTACATGTAATTTCTATTCACTTCATAATTTTATTTTTTTATCTTACTCTTTATTAATTGAAGCAAATAATCTAATAATTCAAATATAATAATAATTTAAAACACTAGATACACATTAATTAAGATAAAAAAAAATTTAGTTAGTTAATAACTTATAGGCAATGTATTTAAAAATTTGTCTTTAATTGATTTTATTTTTCCTTTTAATTTATAAGTCATTATATTTTGCCTTTTATTTTCTCTTTTAACTCATAAGTTATTGTTATTGTTGTTATTATTTACTAAAATATGTTGAAATTACTGTTTCAATAAGGGAAACTTCTCAAGTTTTTATTTTTTTTTTAATTTCCAATGAATTTTGTAAATCATAATTATTAGAACAATGGCTTTTCTAATTTTTAATTTTTATTATTTTATTTTAACTTTTGATGAATTGTCAATATAAATTTAAATATTTTAAAAATATTTTAAACTGTATGTGTTCTTAATTTTTATTGAATTTATAATTTTTTATTATTTAACTTTATTTTTTAGAAAAAAAAATTGTCAATTCAAAATATTTTATGTGAGAGTAATAAAAATAAGAAAAAATATTTCTAAAAATATTACCCTGCTAAATTGTGTAGACAATTTATTTTATCTAGTCTATAATAAAACACCCATCAAAATAAATAGTGAATTTCCTAAAAAAAACCAAACTTTTTTCTCAATTTTTTTTTTGTTTTGCCATTTTTTTTCTCTTTTGTTTCTTTTGTTTTTATTTCTTTTTTGCCCCTTTAATGCCTTTTTTATTTTTTTTCTTTTTCACTCTCTATTATTAATTAATTGTAATATAAAAGAATTTAAACCTTTTTAAAAAATCAGTTAATAAATTTATAGTATATAATAATAAATATCACGACATATCAATCAATCATCCAGCCATCTATTTATAATTTACTTCTTTTTTATTTTTTATTACTTACACTTAATTTAAAATTTTAGTCATCATATTTATATATCTAAATTTAAATTTTAAATATCTTTATCATCAATATTAATATTTAATTTTTATATAAAAAAATTTGAAATTATTTTTATATTAAACTTTAATTTTAAGATTTTTAAAAAATAAGTAATAAATATTTTCTAATAATTATCCAAAAAACTTACTAAAAACATTATTTTTTTAAAAAACTAAATATGTTTGATACTTTTTATTTTTATATTAGTATTGTCTTGAATATTTAAATATTAGATCATTGTTATGTGATAAAAATTTATATTATCTGATTATAATTTAAATTTATAATTTTTTAATTTAATTTAATTTTTGACATTTAATTAATTTTAAAAAAAATATGAAATAAATGAATATGTTGTTAAGAAACCAATTTTTTAAAATATCATTTCAATATAATTAGAACTAATCATGTTGTTTAAAATAATTTTATATGAAAAATAATATATTTCATTATTTTTTTATATAATTTCATATAAAATAATATTCAAAAAATAATAATTAAAATTATTATAAAAAAATTATCAAAAAATAATAATTACAATTAAATATTAAATTTTTTTTTATAATTTATTAAAAAACTTTTGAAAAATAATTTCATTTTCTACAATCAAATAAGATTTGATAATTAATTTATTTTCAATACATTAAACATATCTTACTATAAATATTTTTTTGTGAGCCCGTTCAGTATTTGAGGCTTCGCCCTGACTAATTCGAACTCGACCTGCTTTCAGTACCTAGTAATGGTGGGTGAGTCTTCCAACAAAAATAGCTGTACACACAAAATTACGAGCTCGAAACTTAAACTCGTAACTTGTTTAAGCGATATCGATATCGAGCTGCTCATCACTCAGACCAACTTCCATTGATTGACTATAAATATTTTTATAACATATAAATATAAAAATCTTAACACTACAATCTACTACTTTTTATGTACTAACTCTTTTTTATTATTTATTTTCTTTTTTATATATTTATTTATATTTTTCATCTTTTATTCATTTTTTTTACTTTTTAATCTTTTTTTATTAACTAAAATAAAATAATCAAATAATTTAAATATAGTCTTTTTATTTTTTATTTTTATTTTTATTCTTAAAAGACATTATGAGTAATAATTTTTAAAACAACGACTTTTTAAATTTTTTTTTTATTATTGTACTTTAATTTTTACATTGATAATATAAATTTAATTATCTTAAAATTAATTTAAAATGATTATGCTATTAATTATAATTGGATCTAGAGTTTTATATTATATGATTTTATTTTTGATATATTTTTTGTCCATTTAAAGATATTTTTATCATACTAACTTAGTTTAAATTTCAATATATTTATTTTTTATCACTTTATATTTTTTTTACTCGTATTATTTTTAAGAAAATTTATAATTTTTTACTAAAAAAATTAAGGAGTTTATTTCATTATACCCTTTTTATTTTAACATATTTTTTGTATAAAATTCTTGTAATTGTAAATTTAATATATTTATATAATATATTTTAAATTTTTAAATGGACTAATATAGTCATTAACTTTTAATATATATAATCAATAATATATAAAAGAAAAAAAATAAATATATAGAAATATAAATAAAATAGAAAAAAATCTACACCCAAGTTTTCTTTTGAAGAGATCTACAACCAAGTTAATAATTTTTAATTAAATAACTATATGATATTTTAATTTTTAGTTATTATTTATTAATAATATTTAATATTATATTAGATAATATTAATAATAATTATCAATATATTTCTATTTTCATATACTTTTTATCATTATATTTAATAAAAATTATGATATAAAAAGGTTACCTCCCACAATATAGTGCGGGCTTTTCCAGCTAATTTGTTTCTAAACAGATTGTAAGTTGAGGAATTTACATCAAATGACCCAAAAATATTTTTACTTTTCATTTATACGGCCTGCTTATTGCTTATTTTAAAACTACGGATTTAATTTTTTTTTTAATTTTCACATTAAAAATTCATTACTTTTTATTTTTTTTACTCTTCGTTAATTTTTTGTATTTTTATTTTTTAATATTTAGTTTGTATTTACGTTCTTTATTCATAAATATTTTTTATTCTTATATTTTCAACACACACATAAAAAATATAACATATACACAATATATATATAACATACACATAAAACAAAGTGACATATACATTTATATATCAAATATACATACATCAATTACACAATATTTACACAATTTATTTAATTATTTAATTTTATTTTTTTAAAAAAAAATTTATACACACATAACATCCATATAATATATACTCAATATACACAAAAAATACATAATATAAACATATCATCTAAATAATATTTACAATATACATGTAATATCTGCATAACAAAATTAATAATTTTTTAATTTTTTAATATTTTTAATATGTAAAATTTATTTAAAAATAAATTTAATGATTTTTATTAATATATTTTTATATATTTTACATATTTTAAATTTTTTGAGCGTTGTTTGTTATTTATAATTAAAATTAATTTTTTTAATAAAAAATTAATAAATTTTATTGGTTAAAAATATATTTTAAAATATTAATTTTTATTATTTTATTAAAATATATTTATTTAATAGTAAATTTAAGAAAAAGGTGAATTTATAGTAAAATATTGTTTAAAGTGAGAGGTGAGGTATTTAAAAAAAATTGCTTTAAAGAGGAGTGAATTATTTTTGAAAAAATATTAATTTTAATATTTAAAAAAAAATTAGAATGTAATATTTTTAAAAGGGAAACTTATTTTTAAGCTAGTTTTGCAAAGATGGCTCGTAATTTCTTCATTATATTTACATAATCATCACCATTCCAAGCACTTAATAGGGTATTACTAATTTACGGGTAACTTTACATCCATTTATTTTATTCAAGAATGTCTTGTTATTTTTCTCCGCAGTCCAAGCAAATATTCCCTCTGTTTATATTAACTTTAGTATATAATATTATGGATTAGAGAAAGTGACAAAGAAAGAATTGGAATAATATATATTTTCGGCGGGCCGATAATGATTTAATTTAATTGTTAAAATTTTTTATTTTTCTAATAGAATTCATTAAATATATGTTTTCGTCAGTCACTAAAGAATTACTTTAATTATATCAATTTTTTCTTATCACATAGTGTTCTATAATTTAAAAGTTACAGGCTAATTTAAATTTGCCTTAAAAGAGAAAAGACTCTTAAATTTGTGTAGAAAAAAAATACTAATCAAATTTTTCATAGAATTCGCTATTTTTCTTTAATCGCTGTCAAAAAGAATTTGATAATTAGTATTTATAAATAGATTATACTAATTAAATTAATACTGTATTCTGCATGTTTCTATTTGTTTTTAAATCCATCTATCCAAGACCTCAGCCCACTCCAATCTAACCCTCTCATCGTTCCCCCTTTAACCGAAGCACAATTGGGTTGTTTTCCCTTGGCCCAAACTAACCGTCTGAAACTCGAAATGGAAAACTTCAATCAGAAATAGGAACCTTCTTGTGAAAAATCCGTCCAATCAAGTTGTTGCACATGGCGCTGGTGGCTTGCCTACAGCCATCAAACACCCATGATCGGTCTTTGCTGGTTAAATCATGATTGCAGACGAGCAATGACTAGTGAAAGCTCAAATGTTGTATATCTCATTGTCTTGATTTATTTTGTTTTTGTGCTCAATAGAGCTTCTTCTTGGCTGTATTCTAGTGCTTCTAAATTTTATCTCAGGCTTATAAGGTTGCTCCTACCAAGAAGCTATTTATGGTTCTCTTGTTGTTTTTGTCTCTCTGTGACTCGCACCCTTCAAAAAGAAATAATCCAATCTTTAGCTTTCTATTTGACGAATTTCAAGTTTTGGGATGATATTGTTCCCCTAATTAAGTTATCAATTATTGGGATTTTCTTTTTTAAGGGGCCAGCAAGGCCCCCTTTGTTTAAGGTGATATCGACTCTCATCTTTGTATGTTCATAGCCTCCAGTCAACTTTTATTATCTACGGCTCTCTCTTAGCCCATGGCAACTCCTTAATACGAGAATATTATGTTCAATGTACTTATTTCTTTAGCGGGTGTTCTTTGTTGGATCTATATAGGCTATGTCACTTTACTATCTAGCCTTAGGTCCTAACTTCTAGCTACAAAGATCCCGTTTGTTTTAGTCAATTTTATGTTATTAATTGATTTACTTTTTTCCTTTGTTTTAGTGCGCTTGTCACTTAGCATGTTTCCCCTCACCATGTTTGAGTTTTTGTTGTTATTTGGAATTTGTTTATTTAATATGTTCTTATTTTCTCAAACAAAAAAAAAAGAAAGAGACAAAGAAAGAAATGAAATAATATGTTTTTTAGCTAGCTCATAATGGTTTAATTTAGCTATTAAAATTTTACTTTTTTTAATAGTGATATTGCCTCTACTGTACCGAACTGTACGACCAATCTCTGAGCTTATTGGGCATATGATTTTATGTTCCAAATGACTCTTTTAACCAAACTTTTTGATATCCAGACTACAGTTGGTATGATGTGACACAAAGTATGATGGTGACACCCGAAAAATTCGCTGACCCTGGCAGGTATTGTTCTACACCCGTCCACTATATATAGGGGTAGACTCCACAAGTAAAGAATTTGAAAATATTTTTTTTCTCGCTTTTAAAGCTCGTCCATTCTGTAGGTTACTGACTTAAGCATCAAAGTATCCACACTAGAGTTTGGTCCTTCTTTTTTTGACCTTGCAGATGATACGATTTGTAAAGCCGAACTCGAACTTCCAAACTAGGGAGGAATCCTCGAAGTCCACTTTATCATCATTGGTGCAGTGAGCGTGGATTGGCTAATTTTTGAAAATGGACAACATGACTCAAAACTTAACCCCAAACTCCTCAGGGCCCTGCAGTTATGAGGGGAAATCAATAGGTAGCCTGGAATTCTTATGCAGTTCTACTCAAAGATGCCAACTTAGTACTCCCAGTCGATTCCCTGGATTTGCCTTATAGCTCCAAGTCACGCGCAGAACCTGTTGACATGTTGAAAGAAGTAAGGATAGAGGAAGACAAAATCTTCAAAATTGAAAGTAATTCAGAGCATCAAAAGGAGAGTGCACTGACACGGGTGTTGACAGAGCATCAGGATGTCTTTGCTTAGAGCTCAACCGAGGTTGAAGGCATCTCACCCAAACTTATGATCCATGAATTCCATATGAATCCCAATGCCACTCCAGTAAAGCAGAAGAAAAGAAATTTAGGGCCAGAACAACAGTTAGCGATGGAGCGAGAAGTAGAAAAACTCCTAGAGGCAGGTTTCATTAAGGAAGTGTTATTTCTAGATTGGTTATCGAATGTGGTGTTGGTGAAAAAGGCTAACGGCAAGTGGAGGATATGTGTGGATTTCACTTATTTGAACAAGGCATGCCCTAAAGACTCTTATCCATTACCCAATATAGATCGCCTGGTTGATTCCACAACGGGCTACGCAGAGTACAGTTTTATTGATGATTCTTCTGGATATTTTTCTGAAGGTTGAAGATCAGAGCAAAACTTCGTTCATCACTGCCAAAGGAACTTATTATTATACAGTCATGCCGTTTGGTTTAAAGAACACGGGGCTACTTGCCAAAGGCTCATTAATAAGCTTTTTCGAGATCAGATAGGCTAAAATGTTGAAGTTTATGTTAATGACATGATTATAAAGTCCCAAAATTCAGCCAAACATAAAGATCAGCAGATATCTTTGCTATACTCTGTCAAGCCAATATGAAGCTTAACCCAGAGAAGTGTGCCTTTGGAGTTTAGTCCGATAAATTTTTGGGATTAATCATACCAGAGAGAGGTATCAAGGCTAACCATAAGAAGATAAGAGCAGTAGTAGAAATAAAGCTACCAAAGAACATTAAGGAGATGAAGAAAATGAATGGCAAAATCACCGCCCGAGGAAGATTCATCTCATGTTCGACAAAGAGATGCTTACCATTTTATAAACTTTTGAAGAATCTAAAAAACTTCCAATGGATGGAGGAATGCCAATAGACCTTTGATGAATTAAAATAATTCTTGAGGTTCCCCCCCTCCCCCCAGTGCTCAACCGGCCTGTCAAAGGTAAAATGCTTTGTCTTTACCTTTCAGCTTCGCCTGGAGTCGTGGGTTTGGTTCTAATTAAAGAAGAAAATGGTCAACAGTACTTAATTTATTATATCAGCCATGCCTTGAAAGGGTCTAAACTTTGGTACTCCCCATCAAAAAAGTTAGCCCTCGCACTTGGTCTGCTTCACAAAGACTACTTCTGTATTTTGATGCGCATACCATCACTATACGCACCAATTCCTGTATGAAGAAACTTCTTCAATGGCTGAAAATTTCAGGCCATTAAATAGAATGAGCCACATAACTGGGAAGATTTGATGTAAGATACGAACCTAGATGAGCCATGAAAGTATGAGTCCTAGCAGACTTTGTCATCGAATTATATGAACAACCCTCTGATTCCTCATCTGTAGAATCATAGACTCTTAGTGTACATGGAGCTTTTAAAGTAGAGGGGGCTAGTATTAGAGCGGTACTTATAAGCCCGGGTAGAATACAAATCAAATACTTGGTGAAACTTAACTTTACAGCTTTCAACAATATGGCAGAGTATGAGGCCATCTATTTGGGGCTAAGACTTACTTCAAAAGTTCAGTCAGAGTTACTATAAATATTCTCAGATTCTCAACCGATAGCTAGCTAGTTAACATGGAAATATGAAGCTCGAGAACTAACCATGGTCCAATACAAGGAGCACATAGCTGAACTCTTGGTGGCCTTAGAGGAAAAAGATTATTCTTGGGAGATCCACTAGATAGTACAGGCAGAGAACGAGCAAGCTGATAAGCTGACTAAAGTTGCTGCTACCAAGGATGGAAGCCATGAGCAAGGGGTTCTCTTTGAGATTATTAAATGTCCGAGCTATGAAACATCATTTGTCCTCACAGTTGAATTGATGGATGGGTGGAGGCTTCTAATTTATAAGTTTTTAGATTCTGGCAAACTGCCAGAGGACCTAGTAGAAGCCAAGAAAATTGCTAGGAAGTCTAGTTTGCATGCTATCCATTACAAACTCTTATATTAAAGATCTTTTTCTAATCTGTGGAGCATATGCGTATCCGAAGATGAAGGCAATTACTTGCTAAGAGAGATTCATGAAAGGATATGTGGAGCAAATGAAGAAGTAACAACTATGTATTTCCATATGATAAAAAATTTAATTTAATTTTATCATTTATTTATATTTTTTAATAGACCTAAAATTATTATTTCAATATATCTAAATTATTTATTTTGTCTTTAACTATCTACATATAAGTGTGAAATGTGATAAAAAAAAATTTAGTATATGACGACTTATGACTATTATATCATATTTTAATATTTTTATAAAATGAAATTTTGATATTTTAATATTATAAGTGTAAAAGATTAATAATTATCAATGTAATTGAGCGGGCTGCTAATGCAAGAGAGTTTTGTGGGTAGTATGCATATCAATTTAATACAATACAATATTCGTTTTCTTCAACCGAGCATGTCACCTCACAATTTCTGAGAATTCAACCAACCTGCTAATGTACAAATTGATTATTAAAAATTCTTATAACTAAAATGTTAAAAAAAACATTTAAATAAAGCACAAATTCGAATGGACTAACCGAGTAAGCATATAGATTAAAAAAATGTTACCGATAAATTTTTCTTAATTAAAGAATGAGTGGAAATTTGATTGCTAAAATTATTAAATTGTGTATGAATTTATATATTAATTTTTATATCAAAATAAAATATTTTTAAAGTTGGACATGCATGCTCTCGTCCAAATCATTCATCTTAAATTATTATAGTTTAAATAGTATGATATAATTCATAATTTTTTGTTTAGTAGATGATTTATTATTTGATTCATTTGCAGTAAATTAAAATAATAATTTGTTAATTTGTTAAAAAAAATAACAATTTGTTAATGGAGTCCCTTTTTTTCTTTTCAAATTTTTGGAGTTCATGAGAAATAATTCAATGTTTCTAACGGTGCCAATGTATACGACTGATGAAATGTCTTCTCAGAAATATAGAAAATATTCACAATAATTAAAAACTAACTCTAAGTGCTTAAATTCTGTGACAGAATTTTTAAAATGGAAGGAAAGCAGTTCTTAATTTTGTGAAGGATTAAGCAATAAAGCTGGTTAATTCTTGTATCTTGAATTTTAATTCCCATTCAAAAGACATATTATTAGGTTTTATTATTATTATTATTATTTCCAAGCATCACTTTTCATAAGTTTTTACATCGCCTAGTAAATTATTGAAAAGCAAGGAGAACAAAGGCATTTACAATATTGTTAATTAAGACATCTCAGACATTCGAAAGTTGAATATGATTACAATTCTCTAGCCTTCAGTCTGCAATGGATTAAGAATCACTTGAAGTCCATGTTGTGGCCGAGTTGTAGCAACCTGAATTGGCGAGTGAACATAGGCAGGGGAGAGGGTGATGCTGTAGCGCTGAAGTATCATTGAAATGGCTATCTTAGCTTCATTAATTGCGAAGTTGACGCCCACACAAGATCGATGTCCCAACCCGAATGGTAAATATACGGCTGTACTGTTGTTTGTAGCTTTAGCAAATCCTTCTGAGAATCTCTCAGGATTAAAAAGATGCACATCTTCACCCCAAGCATTAGGATCATGGTGGAGTAATAAAGTTGATATTTGCAAATTGACATCAGCTGGCAGGGTGAGCTTCCCCAGTCGAACTTCTCGCGCTGTTTTTCTTGTAAGTCCAACTAAAGGTGGATATAGCCTTAAAGTTTCATTGATGATCATGCTCATCTGCATATACAAAACAAAAGGCTAATCAGTATTAAAGTTGTAATTTTATTCCATAATATTGGAGCTGTCCCCAGGATTGAGACTTAAGAGGTTGCAAAATCATTCCCAGTTAAAATCAAAATAATAATAATAAAAAAAAATTCTGCAATTTGATTCAGCCTACTATCTTTAGTTTTGCAATTCCATCTGCCGTTGGAATTTGGTTTCCCAAAAACTTGAAAACCTCAGTTCTTGCTTGTTCTTGCCAATCAGTATCATGAATTGCTAGAAGCAGGACAATCCATGAGAGCAATGAGTAAGTTGTCTCTTGTCCGGCAACATAGAATGTTTTGCACTCATCTATCACATCTTGTATCAAAATCCTCACGGATTGATCATCCTCATGATAGGCCTTTAGTAAAATTCCAAGAAAATCATCTCCAAAGCTCTCTGCTTTTCCACCAACCAATTTATCTTCTCTCTTTTTAATTATTTCCAGAATAGAACTATGAATTTCATTCTTAAGCGTCTGTGCTTCAACCTCATCTCTATCTCCGAAAATCTTACTGCAACAAATAGACACAAAAATGCATTATTATGCATAATATTGATCAAAAACGAAAGTAGCATTGCCCAAAAATCTAGATTTTTACATTAGTTAGAATAATGGTTTTACCTGGTGCCAGGCACAGTAACTTTGGAATCGTTTCTGTTTATTATGTTCATTAACTTGGCTAACATATCAAAAATGTTCTTTCCTTCTATGTAACTACTTCCAAAAGCAGTCCTAGAAATAACATCAGATGTCAATATTCTAAATTCTTCAGCCACCTCGATCTCATTGCCTTGATGATTTTTCCACCTCTCTAGCATCATCTCAACACTAGCAACCATATCAGGAATCATATTCTGCAAAATCACCCTTTTTTCTAATGAGTACAAACTTCCATAACTAGAAATTTTTTTCCAATGAGTAAAAACTTCCAAGTATAAACATCACTCATGCCAATGAAGTAATTCAATCTAATATCTACTATGATGATATTAGAATCTCACCTTTAAGCTCTCAGAAAAAAAAGCATGATTGGCCAATTTCCTCATCTTGGACCATTTTTCACCATCAGATGAGAAAACTCCCTCTCCTACTAGCATTTTAAGGTAAACTGGGAACTCTGGTTTTGCATAGGTTTTGTCTTTATTATTCAGAATCTCTCTAACAAGCTCTGGATCTGAAACAAACAATTGAGCTTGAGGACCGATCCAATACAGGAGATTCCCACCTATCAAGAAAAGCCCCGAAATTTTACATAGTAAAATGAAATTCAAATCAAATGCTAAAAATATTGATCAAAATCTCTTTTATTACCATATTTATTGATCCATGAGTGAAAATGAGGCTGTATTTTAGGAAAAATGTTATGAGATAAATCTTTCATGGGTGTGCTCAAAGATTTATTTCTCATTCTGATTATTTCTTTGGAGTTTCCATACATGAACCTGTAAGAAGGGCCTCTGATTCCATATGAACTCATCAGATTCTGAAAGCGAATAGGTTTCCACCATACTCTGTGAAGGAAGCTGAAGAGAGTTGAGAGAAGGTAAAGGGAAAGACTGGTTGAGATCAGAATAATTACAACTATTTGTAAAATAACCATTGTTTTTTCTTTTATCAAACTCTGAGCTCAAAGTTGAGTGAAGTATAAAAGAAGGTGGTAAGGGAGACACAGAGAGAGTAGTGGTGGTTCAATACAGAAAATGGAAGCCATGTATATTCTGAACGGAGTGAAGTTTCAAATGGAATAAGAGGCGGGTTTTAATTATGTTGGGAGTGGGGTGGGGAGGGGGAAGAAAATTTTTATAATTTGATCACCATACAAACAATATACAACCCAACAAAAAAAATAAATAAATAGGTAATTCTTTTTCTAGTTTTTAATAATTAAATTTATTTAACTTTTAAAAGAAATATAAAACTAAATTAGAATATAAAATATTTATTTTTTTTAAAGTGCACTAGTTCTTTTTTATTAATTTGAGGATTATTAATGTAAAATGTTATGTTTATTTCAAAAAAAATGTAAAATATTACTTTTTATAATTTATTATGAATGGAAATTAGGATATGGATATTAATAAGAAATAAAATTTAAAATATTTTATGTTGTAAAATTAAGTAAGGAATGAAAATTATAAAAAAAAATTAATTATAAAAAGAATTAATACAATAAAAATATTTAAAAGTTAAATATTTTACTTCCGATCTAATGATTTTTAGAGGAATATTATCCGTACTTTTTAATGAAGAATTCATGACCTTAATTATATTTTTTCATCAATTAAAACTTTATTCTTATAACTAAAGAGAAATTTAACTAAAAAAATTCCAAGCATAAAATATAAATCAATTGCAAAGAAATTTTAAAATAATGTAGAACGCAATAAACTTAATAATAACAATCTGTCTGAATTTTAAGTTTCTTGTTCAATATTACATATTTATTTTTATTTTCAACTTCAATTTGTATTGCGACATTCTCCTTTCCAATTCCATGAAGATTAAGTACCGATGATCTCTTTTGTTTGTCTATCAATTGAATTCTCTCCATTTATCTTCGCAGTAAAAATGAAATACTTAACGCAAAATAAAATTTTCTTAGAATTCTCTTTTCGCCTTTAATCGCTATCAAAAAGAATTTGATAATTAGTATTTATAAATAGATTACAATAATTAAATTAATATTACATGCTCTGTTATTATATTAACATACACTTGCACTGAGAATAAATTTATGCACTGGATGCGTAATCAGCACTATTCCAAGCTCATATAAGGATCCATTACTAATTGATAATTTATTTTATTTAAGTATGTCTTGTTATTTTTGTCCGCAGTCCAAGCAAATATTCCCTTCATTTATGTTAACTTTAGTATATAATATTATAGATTAGAGAAAGTGACAGAGAAATAATTGGAATAATATATTTTTGGCGGGCTGATAATGATTTAATTTAGTTATTAAATTTTTTATTTTTTTATTTTTCTAATAGAATTCATTAAATATATGTTTCTGTCAGGCACTATTGAATTCATATAGTATCTTATAATTTAAAAATTATAGACTAATCTACGTCCGAGTTAAAAAAAAACTCTTACGTGTGTGGAGGAAGAATACTAATTAATTTTTCATATAATTCTCTTTTTTCGCTTAATCGCTATCAAAAAGAATTTGATAATTAGTATTTATAAATAGATTATACTAATTAAATTAATACTATATTCTATGTGTATGTTTCTAAATCCATTTGTCCAAGATCGCCAATATGATCCTCTCACAGTTTCCCCTTTAATTGAAGTACAATTGTGCTGTTTGCTCTTTGCCTAAACTGGTAACCATCTAAAATCCAACTCGAAATGGAAAACTTTGGCCAAAGATAGGAAACTTCTTTTGAAAAATTCCTCCAATCAGGTTGTTACACATGGCGCTGGTGGCTTGCCTACAGCCACCAAGCACCCATGATGGGTTTTTGCTGATTAAATCATGGATGCAGGCGAGCCATGACTAGTAAAAGCTTAAATGGTATATAACCTATCGCCTTGATTTATGTTATTTTTGTGCTCAATAGAGCTTCTTCTTGGCTGTTTTCTAATGCTTCTCAAGTTTTATGTCAGCCTTATAAGGTTGCTCCTACCAAGAAGCTATAATTAATAACAAATAATGTTATTATCAATTGAAAGTCTCAAAACTTCAAGCGCTTTTCTAATAGAGTAACAAAAATTTGATCTCTTCCAATGAAATCCTTTTTACTTTTGTTATTTCTATTTTTACCCCAATTCTTTTATTATTATTATTATTATTATTATTATTATTACAAAAAATAAATTTTTGAATTCACTACTCCTAGTCTCTGATGTCATTCTTTGTGAGCCTGCTCCTTCCGTTTCCAGTGGCAGAATACTCCCTAAAGATCTTCTTTAGAGTATGTTCTTTTATTTCTAATTTTGTTTTCATCTTCACACACTCATTATGATATTGAGAGCTAGCAACAAATCTCAAAAAGGTTTTCCTTTTGAGAAAGTATTCTCCAAATTCGCTTTACCTTAAACTCTGCTAAATTCTCAAAATAAAATTTCAAGAGAATTTATTTAAAGGGTTTACCATCAATAATATTATTTAATAATTCTATTATTTGATACTTGCCTATATTGTGATCTAGGTGATGGACAATCAAAGATAAACGCAGCTGAAAGTCTGAAATGATTGTTCTTAATTTCTAATTAGAACTCAATATCTAATTCATTAGTTCTTAATTCCCATTCTGATCATGTTTCATAAGATTTTATATGGCATACTAATTAATTATTGCAATAACATAAGAACAAAGGCATTTGTAATATTCTTAACGCATCTCATATGTCCACAATTAGCTGTATATCATCTAGAATTCTCTAGCCTTCATTTTGCAGTGCATTAATAATCACTTGAATTCCATGTTGTGGCCGAATTGTAAGAAGTTGAACTGGTGAGTGAACATAAGCAGGGGAGAGGGTGAAGCTATAGCGCTGAAGTATCATTGAAAGGGCTATCTTAGCTTCAGTAATCGCAAAGTTGACGCCTACACAAGACCGAGGTCCCAACCCAAATGGCAAATATACACCCGGATTGTTGTTTGTAGCTTTAGCAACACCTTCTGTGAATCTCTCAGGTTTAAAAAGATGCACATCTTCACCCCAAATATTAGAATCATGGTGGAGGAATAAACTTGATACAGACAAGTTTACATCAGCTGGCAGGGTGAGCTTCCCCAATCGAACTTCCCGCTCTATTTTTCTTGCAAATCCAACTATAGGAGGATACAACCTTAAAGTTTCATTGATGATCATGCTCGTCTGCATATAAAAAAGAAATGGCTAATTAGTAGTAAATTGTAACTTGGAAATATCACTGAGTGGTCTCAAAAGCTGAGAGGTTATAAATTCAAAGAATAAAAGCTTCCTATCTTTAATAATAATAATAATAATAATAATAATAATAATAATAATAATAATAATAACAATAAAGTCAAATAATAAAAAGGAAAAACTGAATAATAATGAAGATAATAACATATTGGTCATGTAACGGGTGGCTTACTATCTTTAGTTTTGCAATTCCATCTGCTGTTGGAGTTTGGTTTCCCAAAAATTTGAAAACCTCAGTTCTTGCTTGTTCTTGCCAATCAGTATGGATTGCTAGAAGCAGGACAGCCCATGAGAGCAATACGTTAGTTGTTTCTTGTCCAGCAACATAGAATGTTTTGCACTCATCAATCACATCTTGTATCAAAATCCTTATGGATTGATCATCCTCATGACAGACCTTTAGTAAAATTCCAAGAAAATCATCTCCAAAGCTCTCTGCCTGTCCACCCATCATTATATCTTCTCTCTTTTTAATTATTTGTAGAATAGAACTATGAATTTCATTCTCAAGCTTCTGTGCTTCAACATCATCTCTAGTTCTGAAAATCTTACTGTAACAAATGGAGACGAAAATGTATTATTTTTTATAATATTGATCAAAAGAACAGTAGCATTGCTAAGAAATCCAGATTTTTGTTGAAGAAAATGGAATGTATTCAACAACTAACACTACATCTTTTCCTTAAATCAAGTTTTTTAAAATAAGGATCACCATTACTTTTTAAGAGAAGAAAGTATTGCAGAAATATATATCTTCTGCAAAATCTCGTTCTCCAATATAATTTTACATTAATTAGGATAACGGATTTACCTGATGACAGGTAGCTTGACTTTGAAAGCATTTCTGGCTATTACGTTTGTTAACTGGGCTAACATATTAAATACGTTCTTTCCCTCTATGTAGCTACTTCCAAAAGCAGTCCTAGAAATCACTTCAGATGTCAATAATCTAAATTCTTCAACTACTTCAATTTCATTGCCTTGGTGATTTTTCCACCTCTCTAGCATCATCTCAACGCTAGCAACCATAGAAGGAATCATATTCTGCAAAATCACCACCTTTTCCAATGAGTAAAAACTTGCACAAATAGAATTTTATGATTTGTGTTTGAATACCATTGATTCAAAGCTCATTGAAAATTTTATGCATTTTGAATTGCCCTCCTTTACAAATATAAAATTTTATGATTTTTTCTTTTTTTTTACTCAAGAACTGCATGGTGTTCGAACTCTACAAACATCACCAACTACCCATAAGCAAAAGCTTATTATAGGTAATATGCACTTTATTGCAAATATAAACATTATTTATACCAATCCAATTATATAATCTAATATCCACGAAGATAACTTGACATTAGAATCTTACTTTTAAGCTCTCAGAATGAAAAGCAGAATTGGCCAATTTCCTCATCTTAGACCATTTTTCACCATCAGATGTCGCAAGCCCATCTCCTAATAATTTTCTAATGTATTCTGGGAGCTCCGCTTTTGGATAGATCTTCTCTCTATTATTCATAACCTCTCTAACCAGTTCTGGCTCTGAAACAAACAAGTGAGCTCGAGGACCGATCCAATAAAGAAGATTCACACCTATCAAGAAAAACTCAGAAAATTTACATAGGAATTTAAATTTGAATCAAATAAAAATCTAGATTAGTAGCACTTTAATTACCATATGTATTGACCCATGAGTGAATATGAGGCTGGATTTTGGGAAAGATGTTATGAGATAGATCTTTCATGGGTGTACCCATAGATTTATTTCTCAATCTGATTATGTCTTTGGCGTTTCCAAAGATGAACCTGTAAGAAGGGCCTCTGATTCCAGATGAAATCATCAAATTCTGAAAGCGAATGGGTTTCCACCATACTCTGTGAAGGAAGTTGAAGAGAGTTGAAAGAAAGTAAAGGAAAAGACTGCTTGCGAGTATAATTGCTACTATTTCTAAAATAGCCATTTCTTTTTATCAAACTTGGAGATCAGGACAGTAAGAGCGGGTTGAGTACAGAAAATGGAAGCATTGGCATAGAAGCTGTGTTATCCCCCATTAACCATATCCTAACGTGTATGATATGCGTTATTTGCAGCAGCAGTCGAAATTACGAAGTTGCTGTCCATACGGAGACGTAACTTACTCCTAATGTATTTATTTCTTAAAATTTAACTCCACTTGCTACTTGGATGTTATAAATCAAAAACTCATTTTTATAACTCTCTCAAAATAAATAAATACTCATTTGAAATTTAATTACTTACTATTTATATGAAAATTTCAACAACAAACAACAAACAAAGCCTAACATCCACAATATTCCACTAAAATACGATTTTTTTTCCATTTAATTCTATTTTATAATTTGTGTCAATTGATGTAACACTTTTTTATTTTTTCATGAAATTAATTCAGGCTAAAAAATCCTAAGCGGAAGTCGTACATTACAGGTTCAAGCACTGTCAGCACAGACATTTAAAACTCACCGTTTTTGGGGTTTTTTTTCCCGAGCTTTAATGAAACGCTGCGTTTTCAGAAAATGAAGTTTCATCCAGACAATGCACTCCATCCATCTGTCTTATCTGCTCTTTTATCTGCGGCACCGATGATCCCTTTTTCCTGACCGGAGGCGGAGAAGTTGAGCTTTTCCCTTCAATTCCGCTTTTATTCAGTGACCCTAACACACCTTTCTTCTATTGATACCCAGAAAAATTCACTCACTGTCCATAAAATTCCACTCAAAACAAAAGAAAATGTAAGCAAAGCAGTTTTTGACATGGCCCCTGGTTTTTTGCCAGTGTCCCCAGTCCACGGTATAAAATTGAAGGTATCCCATCAAGAAATTAGCAAGAGAAGACAAAGCACCAACAAAGAAACTCAAAAAAGCAAATACGAATGTGGTGGGGCAATGGATCATGATTAATAACCCAAGCAGGAGCGACGAGATTTCTGATCCTAACTAACAGCTCCAAATCGCCAGCTAAGTCAGAGCTCAGTTTGATTCTATTGCTCCAAAACGACGAGATTTTTTATGTTAATTTTCAGCTAACAACAAAATTTTTACTTCAAATTATTATTATTTTAGTTGTAATCAGAAAATCGTTCACATAGAAATTTCCAGATTCGATTACAAGTGTCAATTTTTTTTAATTTATCAGCCCCTGCGGGCGCCGCCATGTCTGACCAGGAGCATCAATTTGTTGTGACCTTTTCATTTTGATCTGTTCTTTTGTAGATTTGTTTTTGAATATTGGATCAAGATTTCTCAAGCTAGAAAAATTGCGAGTAGAATCGATTAAATTGATGGATTTTTAATGAAAAAAAAATTGAAATTAAAACATTTGTTATGAATAGAGGTGTTAACGGATCGAATTTTTAGTTAATTTACTGAAAAATTAGTTCAGTAAATTAATTATAGGGTCTCTTCGTTCGGTTCGATTTAGAAATATTTTTATTTTTTATTTTTGGTCGATTAGCTATTCGTGGAAAAATGGAACCCAGCATTTAATTGTAAAAGGTTGAAATTAAAACTGTGGTTCTGTTTGCATTTTTCTTTAATGGCATTGAAATGATTTCTAATTTATTCCCATCTAAAGAACTGTTGAAATTGAAGACTTCCTGAAATTATTAGTAATAAAGATAAACAGTTAAACATAGGAAACACAAGAAATAAAGTTTTGTAATCATTTTTAATATAGGATTAGCCTGTTATATCCTAAAAGTTGCAGAGCTGCAGAATATACAGACATGGCTATGACAAAACACAGTTTCTCAACATAGGAAGTCCATAAATGATTTGATTACTCTAAAACCCAAACGCAATTCATCCCCACCACTGATGTTTCTTGAAGGAGCTAGAAATGATTATAATGGCAGAATGCATGAAACTTTTGGGAGGTCATTATCATCGGGCCCAATCTCTCTCCATTTGATTATTTTTTCTCTTTGACTTCAAATTCATTTTTCTCGGTACATTTGGTAAATCTTTGAATAATGTTATATTATTAAATAAATAATTAAAACTATCTTAATGCCAAGTGTCCTTTTGCAAATACCAAATGTCCAAACCTGTATCCTTTTGAGTTTTGTCATATAAATTGTTTTAAGTTGACATGCAGGGCTGCAGCGATTGTAAAAAAAAAATGTCCAAACCTGTATGGTTGTACCTCCTTCGAGTTCGATTAAATCATGATTTAATGGAAAAGTCAAATAAAAATTTAATTAATTAATTGAATTAATTAAAAATAAATATTTATTTATTTAGTTAAAAAAATTATTAATCAAAAAATTTAATTATGAGTGAATTTAGTCGGTCAATTAACCAACCAACCGACAGATTGCTTCCTTCCAACTTATAAATTGAGATAAAAGTGTTTTAAATTTTTTTTTGAATTTATTTCTTTAACAACAAAGCTTTCAAAACGGTGGGTTTTGGATGAGTGCGTTAAATGATAGACCAAAGCTGTTACATAAGGTCGGGATTTTCCTAAGTCTATCTATGAATTGATTTGATGCAAAAATAATAGGACACCAATTGAATCACACTGAAAATCAGAAATAAACTGCAAATGCCAGAGGTAATTGGTGCGAAGTTCAATCATGTTTGGGATATGGAAGCTCTGCAAACTCCTGGTCTCCACCACCTTTAAACTAGTTCAAGATAAATATTGATGCTGATTTTGTTTCTAATGTCTCCTATGCTGGTGCAGCTTTTGTTTACAGGAATAATCAAGGGGTTATTCAGGATGGAGTTGCATATCTTATTCATTCTTGTTCTCCCTTGAGAAATGAAACTTTCGCTTTATTTAAAGCAATAGAGTGGGCTATTCTTGTTGGAGTTAAATTTTGTATATTTGAATCAGGTAATTTGCAACTTGTCCATGCTATTAATTCAGTAGATAACATTCCAACTGAAATTGATGACTTAGTTATTCAGATTAAAAATTGTAGTAGATATTTTGATGGAGTTTCTTTTGATTTTGTTAAAAGATTCTGTGGCAGACTGGTTGGCTACTGCTGTTGTAAAATCCAATCTTAGGTCCAGGGGCGGAGCTGGGGGGTCGTGTGGGGGCTGACGACCCCCCTCGCCGGCGGCAATGAACAAATATGTAGGGGGTCTGCGCTGTCGGCGGTGAGTGTTACAGAGAGAACGAGAGAGCTCTGCTTCCCCCTCCCTGCTTGCTGCCTTGCTCCGACTGCGAGAGAAGAAGAAACAGGGGCAAAAAATTAAAGCCCCTGCCTTTGCTGCGTGCGAGTCTGCGACTGCATGACAACCTCTCACGCGAAATTACTATTTTACCCTTCGAGGCTTTAAATTTTTTTTAAAAAAATTCTATTAAGTGAAACGACGCCGTTTCACTTAATACGTTTTAAAAAAAATATAAAGCCAGCAGCGTTTGCTGCTGGCTCGAGCAAGAGGCGAGGCGAGAGATTAAGAGAGGCAGAGAGCAAAGACAGAGTCACAGAGGGGCAGAGAACTGAGAGAAGAACAGCCGGAGAAGAGGCGACGCTGCAACACCGAGCCACCGGCCACCGGAGATTTTGCCCCCTCAACAAGTCTCTGGTTCCGCCACTGCTTAGGTCAGATTGGCTAGTAAATCCCCCTGATCAGCTTGTTAGCTGATGGAACTTGATGTAATTTCTTCTTCAAGTTAATATATTGACTTTTTTTATTTGTGTTCAAAAAAAATTGAATCAGACTGAAAAATTCATATTTTGGTGAATTTTTTTTATATGTTAGGCCTAACAAACAATATATTAATTAACAAAAGAAAAAAAAAACAAACAATATATAATATATTGATGGTTTAGATGTTGATTTTTTTTTCTTTTTTTGATCCAAGTTTAGATGTTGATTTAAGTATATCCACCAGGTAGCATCACAGTCATACATTGTGATTGCTATGAGCAAGGTAATGCGCACTGGTCAAAAGGAATCAATCTGATTGTGAAAAAGGAAAATCTCTCCGCAATTAGAATTAGAAACATTTTATTTTATAAGTAAGGATAAAATAGAAAATAAAAATAAATATGATTAAATGAGAATTTTATTGTCATAAGATAATATTTGTGGCAGTTTTAACGCATATAATTAAGTTTATAATTAATAATTAGTGAATTCTCATGATATGCAAATATGATTTTGTCATTTTGTTTATTCTTAATTATTATTACAATGATATTACTTTTAAATTGTTTTAAAAATAAATGAAACTTAAAAATATAAATTATGAAAGTGGACATGGTTTTGGGTCAGTCCTCAGTTATTGCAGTATGTAGATCTCTTGTAGCTCGTATCAAGACTCTACTCTCCTCATTTCAGTGGGCTAATATTGCTTACATTCTTAGAGAAGATAACTTTGTAGCTAAGACTCTCTCACATATAGTTGCTGCCCAGGGACGGATCCAGAAAGTCGGACAAGCCAGGGCCGGATCAGCTTGTCCGATTTTTTGGTTCCGTATTCGTCATATATTTTCTAAAAAAAAAGCATTATTTAACATATATTTTCTAAAAATAAAGGCATTAAATCTAATATTGAATTTACAATGTTTATACATCATTAGACACGCGAACTCAGAGATGATAATTATTTTCGACGCGTTGCCATCTTGATACGGAAGAATCGTAAGATCGACTGGTGAGAACCACGTAGATTGAAAGCTCCTCATATGGTTTCCAAAACTAGATTTTGGAAAAACATGCCCTTTTGGTTGGCAAGGTCCCATACAAATATATTCCCTCCGAATGCAATCTTTATCACGCACATCATAAGTATCAATTGGTTTCCGTAATTCAGGGTCACTAATTATTTGATGTGAACTACACTCAACACTAGTTTCTTGGTTAATAATGGGAGTTGGAATTGGAGGAGAATCACTACAATCATTTGGGGCACTAGTATCCTCAACAGCTACAGACTTTTGTTTTTTTGAAAAATACCGATACATCTAAAATAATAAATTTAAGTATTATAATAAGCCAATTATTCTTAGCATACAATCTTCACAATCACAACAACATGTCAACAACAATGTATAATATAAAACCAACGCACAATATCCAATTGAATAAAAAAATCCACAATCAATTCAACAAAAATCTATTCACACAAAGCATCTAAACAAAATACTCAATAAATAAAAAAAATTCATTTCACATTACTCAATTATTAAGCATTTCCATACAAAATATAAATTCATAACAACCAAACCTCAATCTCAAATCAATGATCCTCATCCATAAATTAATTTAAAACAAACACACAAAATCAAATTGAAATTAAAAATAATTAAATTAGGGTTTAGTTTAAACCACTAACCTTTCAATTTCAAATTGAAATTGTAGAGTTCAGCAGGGTTTAGGCGAGCTGCCGGCGGTCTATCTCGGTGTGGGGGATAGCGGAGCACGGTTCAGGTGAGGTGAGGGAGGGGAGGGACGAGGGAGGAGAGGAGCTTTGCTTAGTTGCTTTGTCCCTGTTCTGCTTTTTTACTTACCATTCCCATTTCTTCTCTCTGTTCTGTTTGTTTGTGGTTATTTGGTATAAAATATATTTTTTTTTTGTTTCCACATAGAACGGCATCGTTCAACTTAAGGCTTTTTTTTTTTAAGTTAAATGGGTCTTTTTATATTATATTGCATAGCTTTCTTTTCCATCTTCCCTACTTCTCGTCTCTTCTTCTTCTTTTTGCTGTAGGTACAGCCGCCGGAGATTCTTGCTTACTCAGCTGTCAGCTCCTCTGCCGCCGGCAAGCCAGGGCCTCGGCCATGACTGGCCCATGAATAGATCCATCCCTGTTGCTGCCTATCAGCCTAGGGTCTTCTTGTTGGATGATCCTCCGAATGGGTTAGGCTTTTGGTTGCTCCATAATAGTATAGGCGTTTCTTATTTGCGTTGGCTTATTTGGGGTTTCACATTCTTTGTGTACCAAATAAAAAAACTTTTTTTTAATTTGATTGCAAATTTTATAATATCTGATTTTGAGTATGGTTAATTCTTTGATACTGTTAGTTTTTTTCCATCTAAAAATAGTTAATAAATTAAATTAATAAATTAAACAACTACTATTGAATGCAAAATTAATAATATTAATGATGAAAACACATTGTGATTAATAATAATATCAGTTGTTGGGATTAAATACGGAAACGAAATATTTATTTGGATAAAATTTGATAAATAAAATAGATAAAATAAACAGGAATATAAATTTATGTGGTTCGGCGTTAGCCTACGTCTACGGATGAATGAGAGAAAAAAATTCACTAATAATCAAAAAGTGGTATAGAATGAAAAAAAATACTCACTTAAAATTCTTAAACAAAAATACACCCAATTAATCTCTTATCATAAAGTTACAAAGAGAAAAAAAAATATTCATAAAAGAAAAGAAATAAAATGGCTAAGGTATACTTACTGAATTGGGGAGCTCTAAAAAAATACTCAAAAAATAATTTTTTTTTACAAATAATTTTATCTCTCCCTATTTTTTTTCTTCTTTTTCTTCATTTTTATTTTCTTTCAAAAGTTATATAAAACTGAAAGGGGAAAAGCCTATATATAGGCCTTCCCTCTGTGTACAAATTGTGTGAACATCTTAGTTATAACCACAATTTGTTCTGCAATTTGCAAAATAAATTGTGTGGGTTTATTTACAAGTTGTCCCCTCCATTTTTTTTAATGTGGGTCCCATCACTTAGTGAGACACCAATAAATCTTCACCTCACAATCAAATAATTAAGATTTCTATACTAATAATCTTCCTACAAGCAACATGCTAAGGCAATATGTTTCTATAATTTTAATTGCCAGAAAATTGTTTACAACTCCACCTTAACTTGAATTCATTGCATCAAATTAGAAGATTTCTCTCCACCTTCAAATAGTCTCTTAGGAAAAAATGAACAATTACTAGCACCAATTAAGTTTAAGTAATGCCTAAACTTGCTTGACATTGCCAAACTCTTCTCACTCCTGTGCTCAAGACTCATATGTCACATCTTGGTCATATTTAAATTTGACGTAGAAAAAGATGCTGCAGCTAAACCCATGACAGTAGATCTTTGCAATACATGTAATCTATCAATATGGTTAGCTTTCATTACAATAAGAGTATTTTTAAGAACATTCAAAGTTCCACCTCCACTAGAAAATCTACAGCCAAGATTATCCAAAGCATATAGGGAGATGAGATTTTTCTTCAAATCAGAAACATATCGAACATTAGTCAATGTTCGAATCACGTCATCATGCATCATAATCTTGATACCAACAATCTTACAAGGATGATTATTGCCCATGAACACAACTCATCTATATACATGTTCATAAGAAAAAAATCAATTTCTATAGATGTGTATATGGAATGAGCAAGCAGAATCTAAAATTCATCCTTGTTTGAATTTGGAATCATTTTTAATCACGACGTATACTTCATTGTTCTTCTGAATAACAATGGTTTCAGCAAATTTCTCTTTCTGATTCTTTTCTAATTATGAAGCTTAAAACACTCCGCTTTAATGTATCTTTTCTTCTTACAGTAACTACAAGTCAGATGACTATTCTTTGACTGAGAAGATTTTTTTCTAACCATCAAAATTTTTGAATTGTCAGAATGACTATTGGAGAGTTCTTTATCTAAGAGCTCTTTAAAATACAAAGATATTTTTCCCTCCTCTAACTTTAAAGACTTATTACTGTGAATCATATATGATGGAGGTAACGAGCGAAACAACATAAGAGCCAAATATTCATCTTCATATTTAATCTTCATATTTGCTACATAGCAAAACTCATATTGCGCTCAAACTTCTCAGTATCAAAATTTATTGTCTCTATAATTAACCCCAAATAAATATTAGTAAAGCTATAATATCAGTTGTTGGGATTAAATATGGAAGTGAAATATTTATTTGGGCAAAATGTGACAAGCAAAATAGATAAAATAAATATGAATATAAATTTAAGTGGTTTGACGTTAGCCTATATCTACGGGCAAATAGAAAAATAAATTCACTAATAATTAAAAAGTGATACAAAATGAGAGAGAATAATTACTTTAAACTCTTAATCTAAATGCACCCAGCTAATCTCTTTTCACAAAGTTATAAAGAGAAGAGAAACATTCATAAAGGAAAAAAATAAAATAGTTAAGGTATACTTACTCACTAAATTGAGGAGCTTTAAAAAATTACTAAAAATTAAAATTATCTCATACAAATAATTTTTTAACAAATAATTTTATCTCTCTATTTTTTTTCTTCTTTTTCTTCATTGTTATTTTCTTTTAAAGGTTATATAAAACTGAAAGGGAAAAGGCCATATATATATAGATCTTCCTTCTGTGTACAAATTGTGTCGACAATTTAATTATAAGTTGTTCACAATTTATTTTGCAATTTGCAAAATAAATTATGAGTTTGTTATGGGCTCCATTCTTTTTTTTTTTTAATTTAAAGAGTGCGAGTCCCACCACTTGAGTAGGCGCCCCCAAAAAAAAATTTAACTTAAAACATAGTGGATCAAACGTTGGGGCTAGAAGTGGTTTGGTGAAGAAGTTTGCAAGTTGATCACCATAAGAGATGTGCTTGGGAATTACAAAGCCAGACTTGAATTTTTCTCTAACAAGATGACAGTCAATGTCAAAATGCTAGGAGCGCTCATAAAAAATAGGATTCTCAGTGATGTAAATTGCTGCTCTGTTATCACGCCAGACCAAAGAGGAATTAGAAATTTAGTGAAGATCTAAAAGTCCTTGTGAAGATAACTAACACGCTGGATTTCGCAAACCGTACTAATCAGGATAAAGTCAGGCTTTGAAATAAAGATGGTGAATTTTTTTTATAAATTTTAACTTTTTCATAATTATTTATCTCTTATTTTATTTTAATAGTATTTTATAAATTTATTAATTTATTAATAATATATTTTTATTATTAAAAAATAATTAATAAAAAAATATTAATATATATGTATAGAATTTTAAATTTATAAAATTTTTCATAATAAAAATAAAATAAATGGAAAAAAAATTAAATAATAAATATAATTTTTTAAAAATAATTAAAATAAATGAGTTCTTTAATTCATTAAATTTGTTCAAATTAATTTAGTTGGAAAATTTATCATTTTCTTTATTCTTTTATATTTGTATATTATTAATATTTTGTCAATTTTAAAAAAAAAACTATTGCATATAGAATAAATAATTTATTATATTTTTTTATTTCTTGTAAAAATTAAAAAAAAAAAGAGGAGCAATTTAAATTTTTTTAAAAAAATTAATAAATAATTTAAAAAATCTTAAAAAATATTATATATATATATATATATCAACATACCTTCGCCCCTGGTACTAGCCATACTCGGGTACTTCGTTTCAGTAGAAGAACACGTAACGATGGTTTGCTTCTTTGTTTTTCAAGAAATTAAAGTCGTTTCAGCAGAAGAACACATAACGGTGATGTGCTTCTTTGTTTTTCTAGAAATTAAAGCTTCAACGAGGAAAACACAAAACCCTATAAGAAATCATCTAGTATCTTTGCAAATGGCCCGGTCATCATCACAATAAGCACGCAACTGAGGATTTTTTGATCTGGGATAAAATAACCCTTGTTCAAGATTACCTTTGAGGTATTTCAAAACGTGAACAACACTATTCTAATGAGGCTCACGTGGAGACTAAACAAACTGGCCTAGTTGTTGCACAACATATGTAACATCTGGCCTGGTGAAGCTGACATAAAGGAGACATCCAATCAACATTCTATAAGGCTGAGGATCGAGAGCAGAGCACGTTCATGATCAGATAAAAAATAACTTTTAATGATTGGAGTCAATAAAACCTTGCAATTGGTGAGACAAGCATCTACAATTAGGTCAGTAATGTATTTCTTTTGATTGATGAATATACCAGTGGGAGCTCTAATAATTTCAATACCTAAAAAATACTTAGTTGGACCTATCTCTTTAATTATGAACTCTGTATGCAAATATTGTTTGATTGTGACTATTGCTTTTTATGAATCGCGAGTGATGAGTACATCATCAATATAAACTAGGACAACTGTGAAACTAGTTAATGAAGTCATTATGAAAATACAACGGTCATGAGAAGATTAAATGAAGCCAAACTTTTGTAGTTTTTGAGAAAATTCTAAGTTCCACTTCCTTGAGGCTTGTTTCAAGCCATAGAGAGATCGAGTTAGCTAACAAACTTGTCCCTTTTTCACTTTACTATGACCCTTTGGTGGCCACATATAAACCTCCTCATCTAGGAATCTATGAAGGAAGGCATTATTTATGTCTAGTTGATGAAGAGGCTACGAGTTGGAAGCTGCTAGTGCAAAAAGTAATCTCACTGTAACTTGTTTAGCTATGGGAGAAAAGCTGTTATGAAAGTCCACCCCTTCAATTTAATTGTAGCCTTTGGCTACTAACCTTTCCTTGTAACAATTAATAGTGCCATCGGCCTTCAATTTAATCTTAAAAACCCATTTGCAATCAATTAGTTTCTTACCCTTAGGTAAATTAGTAACATGCCATGTCTCATTAATTTCAAGAGTTGAGAGTTTATTTTCCATGGATTTAACCCATTCAGTGTGCTTAATAGCTTCCTTATAGTTTCTTAGATCCTAGACACAAGACAGATTAGCTAGAAAACATAAATTTGCATCCTTAAATTGAGCAGTAGCATCAGTTTCAAAATCAGCAAGACAAGTAGGTATTTTCTTAACCCTAGTGCTTTTTCTAAGCTATTGTGTTTGAGAAGTATTATGTGTTATTATAGGAATAGGTGGTGGTTGAACTGAATCTAGTTGAGGATTGATAGGAGTACGTTAATGTATTATGGCTGGAGGTGAATTATATGAGGTAGTTAAGTCTCAGTAATAGGTTGAAGAAGTGAAGTATCAGTAATGTTTGAATCTACTGTAGATGTATAAGGAGAAATATGTTCAAAAAAAGTTACATCTCTGGAGGTGAATACATGCTATGTATGTAAATCATATCACTTATATACCTTTTGAATAGCAGAATGCCCCAGATAAATGGATTTAATAGTTCTGGAATCAAGTTTGTATTTGGTAGGCAGATTATTTTTGGCAAAAACTAAGCAACTAAAACTCTTAAGAATATTTTAGTTTGGTGTCTTTTGAAATAGCATTTCATAGGTAGTTTTCCAATCAAGAAGGGTTGTAAGTAGTCTATTGATGAGAAAAGCCGCATGAAGAACTGCCTCACCCCAAAATTGGTTAGGTAAATTGGATTGAAATAAAAGTGTTGTAATTTGGAGGATATGTCTATATATATGTTTGCACTCCACAATTTCATTTTGTTGTGGAGTGTAAAAACAAGATTTCTGGTGTAGGGTCCCAAAGTTGGAAAGAAGCACCTGACACTAAGTTCCTAAGAATTCAGTTCTATTATCTGATCTAAGAGTTTTAATTATGGTGCCAAGTTGTGTATCAACCATCTTGAATATTTTGGCTAGAAATGGGATGGTTTGAGTTTTATGATGCATGAGATATGTCCAGTTAGCCCTTTTATGATCAACCATAATTGTTAGGAAATAATGAGCACCTAAAAGAGTAGGTTGCGCATTTAGGCCCCAACATCAAAATGTATTAATTCAAAAGGGGCTTCTGCTCTAGTGTTGCTGACAGGGAAAGGAGACCTTGACTGCTTTGCCAATGGATAGATTTGGCAAGAAACCAAATCTGGTTTTTTTTATTGATATGAGGTAAATGGCTTAGGATTACATTAGAAGGATGTCCCATCCTCTTATGCCAGATAGACATAGAGTTTGAATGACAATTATTTACATAACAAGCTGATACATTTGATACTAGTCTTTTGTTATTACATTTGTTTTTAAAAGAAGGTGTGCCTAACAAGTATAAATTGCAAGATACCCTTCCATTAGCCACGATATTGTCATTCTTCTGGTCCTATAATACACAATAATCAAGAAAGAATATCAATTTCAAGTGGTTTTGTTCTGCTAATTTTTTGACAGATAGGAGGTTATGAGTAAACTTTGGGTTTGTAGAGTACATTCATCTGAGGTGTCAAAGTTATTGTAGCAACTAGGTAAAGATGAATCTTGTTTCCATTAGGTAGGCTCACTTTTATAGGTTTGTTAAGAGGTCTAATGCTACTGGACAATTCAATAATGCATAAATATGGTTAGAAGATCCACTATCTATTATCTAGTGATCAAAAATACTATATTTGGATATTAAATTACTAGTGTTAATTGCAAATTCTTCCAGTTGAGCAAAATTCAGATAAGAATCTGAATCAGACTGTTTATTTTTCATCATTTTAGCCACTCCTGTTTGATCAATGCTGACACACCTTGTTGTGTAGTCCAATTCTTTTCACCTGTGTTATTGTGCCTTGCATCCAAATTCTTCATCTACAATAATTGATTTGTTGATGGAAGAGTCACCAGCCATGTTAACTTGTGTCTATTGTCTTTCTTGATTAGTTCAGTATAGTACTCCGATACTCTTGTTATCTTGAAGCATGTTTCTTTTACATGCCCTGATCTCTTGCAAAAAAAAAAACACAGTACTTATCTTCATTTTTCCCATATTCTCTTCTTCTAAAACTTCCTCTTCCATATTCCTGTCTCTCAACATTAGAGAATCTCACTAACATAACACTACTACCAATCAATTCATCCATTGTCATACTAGTCATCCGTTGTTTCTCAACTCTCAAAATCAAGGAGTGTGCCTTAATAACTGAGATCAATAGATTTAGTAGAAGGATCTGATTCTTAGCATTAACATAAGAATCATATAGTCCCATAAGAAATTGCATCAACCTATTCATAGACACGTTATCTTTCATTGATTTACTAGCTCCACAATCACACTTACCATAGCTACAGTGTGGTGTAGGGCTTAAGAAATTTAATTCATCCCATAATTTTATCAATTTTGTGTAGTAAGCATTGATCGAGAGATTATCTTGTTTGATTGAAGATAATTCTCTTTGCAATTGTACAACTATAGACCATTGTATTCTCCATAATTGTCTTGCAGTGCTTCCCAAAGTTCCTTTAAAGTAGTTGATGATATGAAAGCTTCGGCAATTTCTTTGTTCATGGCATTTAATAATCATGAAATCACCATCGGTTCTTGTCCATTGCTTGTACTCATTAGTGCCTTCCTTTTGTACTTGTCCATCTTCTTCGACAAAGCCAAGCTTATTCTTAGCATTCAGTGCTATCTTGATCGATCTACTCCACGGTAAGTAATTTTTTCCATCCAGCAAATTAGTCACTAGAACCATTCCTGGATTATCTGATGATTGAAGGTGAATCGGGTCTCCATTTCCAACTGATTTTGATGCATCAGTTTGTTGAGTACTTTGATTTGTTGATTCAGCCATTGCCTAACTTCTTGATCGCGGAACTTCACCAGAAAACAGAGTAAAGCTGAGTAACTTCCTCAGTGTACCAGAGAAGATTGCTCTGATACCATGAAGAGAGAAAAAAATTGAATGCTGAAAATCACATTTCACATGAAGTTTATTACACCATATTATCTGCTGAAGAAGAACGAAGAACAGAACATAACAAACTAACGAGCGTATTTGTTAGGGTTATATCAAAACGGTGCGTTCCATCAAGAGCTGAGTTTTTTCAAGCTGAAGTCCAGATGTTGTGTTTTGACATGAAAGAGTGTGATCCATAAGTTAATGGCTATATTCTTCAAATTTGAATAAATCCAAAGTCAGTAAATAATATTTAATGTGAACAAATAGTTTGTAGGACAATGAAGAACTTTCTAGAGTTATTTATCCTCAGTTAGCAAGTTAGGAAAAAGATATTTTGGCGGGAAAGTTTGTTAGATGCCAGATGAATATGTTACACCGTAGGAGTTTGTTAGGCCAGCTGTACACAGTTGTATACTTGTATATAAAATATATTTTTTTTCATCAGTTTTGATGATATGTGAGAATTATCTTTCTTCTTCATTCATACTCTGTTATCCTCTGTTTTAGTTGCTTGTTTTGTTCATGGTATCAGAGAAGAGTTCTGATCTGATTGTTCTGGTTGTTGGATGAAATCTGAAAATTTTGTTTAGTTTTTTTCTTTCGTGATCAAGCTATGAATCAGAATCAAAACTATAGAAATGCAAATCGTACACAAGAATCAGATGTAGACCCTTTTTTTTTTTTTGCAAAATTTCGATCATCCTGGGATGCTTCTCGTTACAACACCATTGACCGGAGGTAATTACTTAGCTTAGAGCACTTCGATCAAAACATCTCTTGAAGCCAAGGATAAACTTGGTTTTGTGGATGGTACTTTGAAACCTCCACCATCCAGTGATGCAGTGAAGTTCAGAAGGTGGAGAAAAGTTGATTATATGGTGAAATCCTGGATATTAAACTCAATATCCAAGTATATATCTGATTCATTCATCTATTGTCCTAGTTTGAAGGACCTATGGGACAAAATTGAAGAGATCTATGGTGAAAGCAATGGACCATTGCTATATCAACTTAAAAGAGAGATAAGTTCGATTGAGCAAGGTAATAATTATGTCACTGTCTATTACAATAAATTGAATAAATTATGGGATGAGTATAGAAGATTAAGGGCTACTTCTGTGTGTGAATGTAATGGATGTTCATGAGAATTGAGTCAGAAGCTACTAAAGATGAAAGATGACGATAGAGTACTACAATTTCTTATGGGATTGAATCAGTCTTATGATAATCTTAGGAGTCAGATTTTAACACTGGATCCTTTATCAACTGTGAATAAGACATATTCAATGGTACTTCGAGTTAAAAAACAAAGGCAAGTGAATATGTTGTTATCTGAATCTCTTCATCCTGCTGCTATGATTGTCAAGAGTTATAATACTGTTAAACAAAATTTTACTGATCATGTTTCAAGGAATAACTATGAAAAGAAAAATTATAAAAAGAAAGAAGATAGATACTGTGATTTTTGTAAAGTAGGAGGTCATGAGAGAGAGAAGTGCTTCAAGTTGCATGGCTATCCTGATTGGTTTAAGGAGTTGAAACAGAAGAGAGATGTTGGTTCTGGGCAATTTAAGGGACGATATGTTAATATGGTAGAAACGTCGTTGGATGAAGTGCAAGAAGAGAGTAACAAACAACAAAATTCTCAAGCTTTGACAGAATTAATACAACAAGAACTCACAAAAATGTTGAAGAGCAAACCAATGGACAATCAATTCATGAATTTTGCTGAGGTCGAATTTGCAGGTTTGATAACTAACTTTCCTTTAGCTTGTAGAAAATCTTATTGGGATTGTGTATAGTAGACACAGGAGCTTCTATACACATTTGTGTAGATGAAAAACTATTTCTTAACATACAAACCTTTTCTTGCCATACCAAACTGCATTTGCCTAATGGGACTGTCATTGTTGTTCATCAGAAAGGTGAAGTTAAATTAAGTGAGGAAATAATTTACATGACGTGCTTTATATACCTTTATTCAAGTACAATCTGCTGTCAGTCAATGCTCTCACAAAGCATAGCTCAATTCAATTTCAATTTTACAAGGATACTTGTATTCTACAGGACCTGAAGACTAAGGCTGTGGTGGCTCAAGGAAGAGTTGTGGGAAACTTGTACATATTGGATGATACATCATTTGTATCCATAAATAATTATACTCATCCATCTTTTGTCAATATTGTTCATTCGACTTCTAGCCTAGAACAGTGGCATAAAAGACTATGTCACCCATCATCTACTGTAATGCAGCATTTTCCTTTTAGCCAAAATAAAATCCTCAATTCTGATAATTGTGACATTTGCCCATTATCCAAACAAACCGGACTTGTTTTTCCTTCTAGCACAATTAAAACTACGGATTATTTTCAACTAATCCATATTGATATTTGGGGACCTTATAGTAAACCATCTATTAGTGGGGCTCATTATTTCATTACAATTGATGATGATTTTAGTCGTTGCACCTGGACCTTCTTAATGTTTCATAAATCTCAATGTTACCATATTATCCAAACTTTCTTGCAAATGATTGAAATCCAATACAAAAGTTAAATGTATAAGATCTGACAATGGTGCATAATTTCTCAGCAACACATTCCAAACCATTCTTCAAAACAAAGGTGTAATTCATCAAACTACCTCACCATACACTCCTCAACAGAATGGAATTGTAGAGCGTAAACACAGACATGTGATTCAAGTTGCTAGAGCCTTAATGATTCAAGCTTCTCTTCCTAAACAATTTTGGGGTCATTCTATCCTTCATGCCACATACCTCATTAATCGTATACCAACTTCTTTGCTTAATTGGAAAACTCCATATGAACTTCTTCACCATACACCTCCAGTATATACTCACATTAAAACTTGTGGATGTCTGTGTTTTGTTTCAAATATCTATCCTAAACGTGATAAGTTTGATCAGAGAGCTATAAAGTGCTTGTACTTAGGCCATCCAGCTGGTCAAAAAGCTTATGTGGTTTATGATTTGGAAAAGAAGAAAGCCTTTGTATCACAAGATGTTTTTCGTGAAAGTGTATTTCCTTTCTCATCTGTCGTTCTTAATGACAGTGCCTAGCCATTACCTTTGTTACCTTTAACTGATGAATCTTCTTATTCTACAGCAGATACATCTTCTCATTTATTGTTTTACTCCTCTTTTTCTCCTAGTTATAATGAAACACATGTTGAACCTGTCACACCTACAATGGATGATGAGTTTGTTATCATGCCCAATTCTAATACTGAACCTATATCTACTGATTTACCTGCAACTACCAGTACGACTCACCCTAATGATCAAAATATAATTGTATCACCAGTTAGAAAGAGCACTCGACCCAAACACACTCCTTCATGGCTAAATGATTTTTTTGTTAATACTAGTTTGACAAACAATACAAATGCCAATATCACAAATACCTTATCAGATTATCAGTATACCCCAAACACTTATCCTTTCACTAACCTAACCAATATTTCATCTGCCTATATGTGATTTTTAGCTAATTTGTCTGCTTCTACAAAACCTCAATCTTATTTTCAGGATAAAGCTCATCCAGAATGGGTTAGGGTTATGGATCTTGAACTAGAAGCATTGGAGAAGAACCATACATGGAATTTGACACTATTGCCACATGGTAAGAAGGCTATTGGGTCTCGGTGGGTGTATAAAGTAAAGCTTAAGCCAAATGGATCTATTGAACGTTATAAGGCAAGGTTAGTAGCCAAGGGTTACAATTAAATTGAAGGTGTGGATTATAAAGACTCTTTTTCTCTAGTTGCAAAGGTTGTCACAGCAAGGATTTTTTTTTTTGCTATTGCTTCTGCCAAAGGTTGGCCTTTATACCAACTTGATGTGAACAATGCTTTCATGCACGGTTATCTTGATGAAGAAATGTTCATGGTTCCACCTGATGGTTATTTCAAGGCTAAGCCAGGAGAGTTTTGCAGATTAAGACACTCTTTGTATGGTTTAAAACAAGCATCCAGACAATGGAATGCTGAATTAACACTAAAACTAGAAGCATTTGGTTTCATACAGTCAAAACACGATCACTGCTTATTTGTTCAAACCAAGGGTGAATTGTTTGTGGCTATTATAGTCTATGTTGATGACATTTTACTTACAGGTAACTCAGATTCTGCCATTCATGAAGTCAAGAAATTTTTGGATGATCAATTCACTATTAAGGATCTTGGTCATGCAAAATATTTCTTGGGTCTCGAGATAGCAAGATCATTAGAGGGAGTTTATATCAATCAGCGTAAGTATATTCTTGATCTCATTAAGAAAGCTGGAATGATAGGCTGTAAGCCTGTGGCTATTCCAATTCAAAAGGTCAAAGCTTAATGTCTAAGAATGGTGATTTGCTAGATGATCCTCAAAAGTATCGGCAACTTGTGGGACGCCTTCTGTATTTGTGATACGCTGGACCAGATATCACATTTGTTGTTCACTAACTTAGTCAGTTCGTGCAAAGTCCAACAACGCTGCATTGGCCAGCTGCTTTGCATGTTATCAAATATCTGAAAAGTAGTCCATCTTTGGGGTTGTTTTATCCTTCAAACACCACATTGAATCTTGAAGCCTACTGTGATGCCAATTGAGCATCATGTCATGATAGCTGACGTTCTATAACCGGATTTTGTGTTTATCTTGGTTCTTCTCTAATTTCATGGAAATCGAAGAAGCAAACCACGGTTGCAAAGTCATTTGTTGAAGCTGAGTATAGGAGTATGGCAGCAGTTGTGTGTGAATTACAATGGATAACATACATCTTGAGAGATTTAAAGATTTCTTTGGAACTTCCAATTTCTTTGTGGTGGGATAACAAAGCTACCTTACATATAGCAGCACATCTCATCTTTGTAGGACAATGAAGAACTTTCTGGAATTATTTATCTTCAATTAGCAAGTTAGGAAGAAGATATTTTGGCGGAAAAGTTTGTTAGATGCCAGATAAATATGTTACACCGTAGGAGTTTGTTAGGCCAGCTGTACACAGCTGTATACTTGTATATAAAATGTTTTTTCCTGTCAGTTTTGATGATATGTGAGAATTATCTTTCTTTTTCATTCATACCCTGTTCACATATTTTTTACTTTTCAAATTTTCAATTTTTATAAATAAGAGCACAAAAACATATTATAATGTCAACAAATAGTAATTTTTTTTTAATTACACCAGTTAATAGTTTTTTTTCATGTTGTATATGTATAATGTGACAATCTAAGTTTTATTGTTCTTAGCTGTTATATATATATAATCCTCAACTGATTCTGATTCCTGTTCTTGGGTGACTATACTAATGGTTTTAGAATCTCTAGACTGGGGTGTTTCTGGTACTACCTGTTTTGACCCAGAAGAAGATTCAATTTTACTTAATTGTTCTTTAATTGCTTTAACAAAATCTGAATCTTTTTCTATTTTTGGTATTACCCAATTATCAATTGCTTTATTAAAATCTTCCAAAATTACTTCATTTCTGTTAACTATCCTTTTAACTTCTGATGACTCAGAACTATCCGATTTAGTTGTACTAGCAGATTTACACAGAAAAGGCTCCATTTTTAAATATTTGAAAAATAGATTTTTAAAGTTTATTAATGTTGGTTTTGGTAGCGACCACTGACTTACTGCCCTTTTTCTATTTTTGGTATTACCCAATTATCAATTGCTTTATTAAAATCTTCCAAAATTACTTCATTTCTGTTAACTATCCTTTTAACTTCTGATGACTCAGAACTATCCGATTTAGTTGTACTAGCAGATTTACACAGAAAAGGCTCCATCTTTAAATATTTGAAAAATAGATTTTTAAAGTTTATTAATGTTGGTTTTGGTAGCGACCACTGACTTACTGCCCTAAACGCCTATCCATCGGCTGACACGGGTCTTACTGCATATCCAATACCTAAACAACACTAAGTCCACTTCTAGATCTATAAGACAAAGATTTAAATATGGAAACAGTTCTATTTCTTTGGTATCAGAGTCATCTTCTTTTAGGGGTGGTAGTAGATAGATATAGAACTGTTTCCATATTTAAATCTTTGTCTTATAGATCTAGAAGTGGACTTAGTGTTGTTTAGGTATTGGATATGCAGTAAGACCCGTGTCAGCCGATGGATAGGCGTTTAGGGCAGTAAGTCAGTGGTCGCTACCAAAACCAACATTAATAAACTTTAAAAATCTATTTTTCAAATATTTAAAGATGGAGCCTTTTCTGTGTAAATCTGCTAGTACAACTAAATCGGATAGTTCTGAGTCATCAGAAGTTAAAAGGATAGTTAACAGAAATGAAGTAATTTTGGAAGATTTTAATAAAGCAATTGATAATTGGGTAATACCAAAAATAGAAAAAGATTCAGATTTTGTTAAAGCAATTAAAGAACAATTAAGTAAAATTGAATCTTCTTCTGGGTCAAAACAGGTAGTACCAGAAACACCCCAGTCTAGAGATTCTAAAACCATTAGTATAGTCACCCAAGAACAGGAATCAGAATCAGTTGAGGATTCTCAACCTGAATCTGAAGATATAGAAACCTTTAGTAAAGCTCTAGAACCACAGATAAATCGTTTAACACATAATCAATCTATAGTACCTAGAATGTCTGCCCCAGACTTAGGTATAGCAGATAGACCAAATGTGTTAACACAATATAAATATAATGCCTCCTCAGTTTATGAATGGAACATAGATACCCTATCAGAATATAATATCCTGAGTCTTCTTCAACAAATGACTATGGCTGCCAATGCCTATAGAACCCAAACAGGAACTTCAGATAGAACTATAGCTGAACTCCTTATAGCTGGCTTCACAGGACAACTTAAAGGTTGGTGGGATAACCATCTCACTGATGAACAACATTTAGAAATTCTAAATGCTGTAAAAACTTATGAGGATGGAATACCTATTTTAGATGAGTCTGGTGATACTATTCAAGATGCAGTGGCATCACTAATCTTGACTATATCACTTCATTTTATAGGTGATCCTACTCATTTAAAGGATAAAAATGCAGAATTACTAAGTAACCTTAGATGCAAGAAACTTAGTGATTTTCAATTCTATAAAACAACTTTCTTAACTAGGATAATGCTTAGAGAAGATTCCAACCAGGCTTTCTGGAAGGAAAAATTCTTAGCAGGATTACCCTTCTTCCTTGGTGAGAAAGTTAGAAACCATATAAAACAGGAATTTGGAAACCCTATTCCTTATAATCTTTTGACCTATGGACAACTGTTTAGTATAGTTCAAAAAGAAGGATTAAAGCTTTGTCAAGATATAAAACTTCAAAAATCGTTAAAATATGAAATGAGAAAAACTAAACAAGAATTAGGTTCTTTCTGTAAACAGTTTGATTATAGTATAACACAGAAACATAAAGATTGTAATGGACAGTGTTCTACTACAAGAAAATATAAAAAACCTTATAAAAAATATCACAAAAAGAGTTATAAGAAAAAATTAGATAAAGATGATTATTATAAAAAACAGAAACCCTATAAACCTTACAAATATAGAAAACCTAGTAGAAAACCATATAAACAAAAAGATAAAAAATTCACATCATATAAAGATTTAACATGTTATAAATGAGGAAGAAAAGGTCACACATCAAGATTTTGTAAATTTGATAAAAAATTACAAGAATTAAATTTAGAAGAATCAGTAATGAATAAAATTCATGAATTATACTTAGATTATTCAGATTCTGAAGAATATTCAGATTCTGAAGAAATAAATCAAATAGATGATATAGGATCAGAATCAAGTTCTGAATATAGTAGTAAATCATTAAATGTACTAACTAAAGAACAAGAATCTATATTATAAGCAATAAAATTTATAAGTGACCCTAAAATTCAAGAAAAAATGTTAAATAAGATATTAGAAAATGATAAACCTAAAACTTCTATGTTACCTAGTACTAGTAAACAGACATATGATTTAACTACAATATTAAACAAGAATAAAACAGTAAAAAATAAACCAACCATAAATGATTTACAAAAAGAAATTAAAGAAATTAAATTAGAATTAAAAGAATTAAAAAATAAACAAGAACAAGACTCACAAATAATAAAATCTTTAATGAACTCAACCTCTTCTTCTGATGAAGAAGTTGAAGAAAATATTGAGCAAATAAATGATAAAGAAACTGACAATGAAATTAGTTTAATTAATAAATATAAGATCCCTGATAATTTAATTTTTATGTTGCATGAAATAACATCTAGAAAATATTTAATAAAAATAAAATTAAAATTTTCAGATAATTATAATATAGAAACTATAGCATTATTTGATACAGGAGCTGATTTAAACTGCATTAAACCTAGTTTAGTACCAAAAAGATTTTGGCATGAAACTAATGAAAGTTTATCTGCAGCAAATAAATCTAAATTAAATATACTTGGTAAAGCAGAAGCATCAATTATAGATAATAATTTAGAAATAAAAAATATATTCATTTTAACTAATATTCATCATATGGTAATCTTAGGAACGCCATTTATGAATTTGATTACACCTTATTCAGTAAATGATGATAGTATAAGTTTTAAAGTTAAAAAACAAAAGATTATTTTTCCATTTTTAGAAAAACCTAAAAAGAGGAATTTAAATCTTTTAAAAGCACATTCAATAAATGAATTACAAATTAATGCACTTATAAAAGCAAAGTCTGAACAACTTTGTAATTTAAAAAATAGTTATCATTTACAAAAAATAAATGAACAGTTAAATAATAAATTTACACAAGACAAAATTAATAAATTAAAGTCTCAAATAGAAAAAGATTTGTGTGCTGATATTCCAAATGCATTTTGGAACAGAAAGCAACACATGGTTGATTTACCCTATGAAATAGGCTTTGATGAAAAGTCTATTACAACTAAAGCTAGGCCCATCCAGATGGCGCCTGATTTAATTGAATTTTGTAAAAAGGAAATAAATGATTTAGAAAATAAAGGATTAATAACTAAATCTAGAAGCCCTTGGTCTTGTGCCGCATTCTATGTAAACAAGGCCTCTGAAATAGAAAGAGGTGCACCTAGATTAGTAATAAATTATAAACCTTTGAATAAAGCTTTAAAATGGATTAGGTACCCTATTCCAAATAAAAAAGATTTATTAGGAAGATTATATAAAGCAAATATTTTTAGTAAATTTGATATGAAATCTGGTTTTTGGCAAATTCAGATTAACCCTAAAGATAGGTATAAGACTGCATTCACTGTTCCATTTGGACAGTATGAATGAAATGTTATGCCTTTTGGTTTAAAGAATGCACCCTCTGAGTTTCAGAGAGTGATGAATGATATTTTTAACCCTTACACTAAATTTTGCATTGTTTATATTGATGATGTTTTAATATATTCAACAACTATAGAAGAACATTTTAAACATTTAAAAACATTTTTTATGGTAATAAAACATAATGGTTTAGTATTAAGTAAAACGAAGATGTCTCTGTTTCAGACTAAGATTAGGTTCTTAGGACATTATATAGAACAGGGAATTTTAGAACCTATAGAAAGGAACTTAGCTTTTGGAGATAAGTTTCCTGACCAAATAGTTAATAAAGCCCAGTTACAAAGATTTTTAGGTTGTTTGAATTACGTCATAGAATTCTTTCCCAACCTAAATAGAACTATTAAACCTTTGCATGATAAGTTAAAGAAAAACCCAGGCCCATGGACTGAAATCCACTCTGGCATAGTTAGACAGGTTAAAACCCTAGTTAAAACTATTCCTTGCCTGCATATAGCTGATCCCTTAGCCTCCAAAATAGTTGAGACTGATGCATCAGATATAGGTTTTGGTGGGATTTTAAAACAGGTTAAAGAGGGTAGAGAAGCCATAGTCCAATTCTATTCAGGACATTGGAGTCCAACCCAATTAAATTATTCAACTATAAAGAAAGAGATTTTGAGCATTGTTTTATGTATTTCAAAATTTCAATCTGATTTATTGAATCAAAAGTTTTTATTAAGAATTGATTGTAAAAGTGCTAAAGATGTTTTACAAAAAGATGTTAAAAACCTTGCCTCAAAACAAATTTTTGCTAGATGGCAAGCTATTTTAAGTATTTTTGATTTTGATATTGAGTTTATTAAAGGAGAAAACAACAGTTTACCTGACTTCCTTACTCGTGAATTCCTTCTCAGGAATCATGGGGAGAAAGAAAAAAAATGCCAATAAAGAAACCCTTAAAGATGACTCTCCTAAAGCTCTATCTGATCATTCAGATAGTATATTGAACCCTAAACCCATAAAATCCTGGGCTGATGCTGTCCAAAAAGAGGATAAAGCCAACATTGAGAAATGGGTCTCTCAGCTGGCCCAATCTCCTGAAGTTATAAAAGCACTGCTAAAGATGGGACACGAACCTCCTCCAGGGGTTCCAGGTAATGATTCCTTGATCCCTTATTTAAAAAACCAAATTGAGATAGGAGAATCTTCTTCTCAAAAAACCCTATCTCAGAATATTGCTAAAACTGAGTTGGATATTTCAAAACCTTCAACTCAAATTGTTTCTGCAAATTTCCCTTTAAAGTATAAATCATTTTGGTATAATAAAAATTTTTGGTTTACAGAATTAATTCCTGATTTTGGGACTGTTCAGCAGAACCCATGGTCTATTATTGAATCTGTTTACCCTAAATGATGGTTTTTTAAACCTAAAGAATCTTCAAAACCCCAAGAATATTATCTTCATATTCTGGTGGATTCAGGTTCTTTGTTTTTAAAGCACAACTATAATCAGCAAGATAAGGCAGTCATTGCCTATTCTTCCTTCAAAATAAAGAAAATTCTCCATCCTTCTGAATGGGGAAAACCTTTGCACATTCCTGTGCAGTTTAAAACCCTTCCTTCCTTATCCTGTTGTTCTTCTTATAACTATTGGGACTATATTGAAGCCTGGACCAAAGCTTTGTTTTTCCAAAACCCTGGTAAAACACATTCCTGGCTTATTTATTGTGAGAACAACATAAAGACCAATAACCTTCCATCCTGGTTTGTTGATTGGTGGCATTATTGTGGAAATGATGAAAGAACTCTTCCACCAGATGTACTATCAGCATTTCAGTATTTTAAAGCCAACCTAAACCCTTCACCATATGAGAGAAATTTTCCTCCTCTGCTTCTTTTTTGTCTAAAGTTCAATATACCTTGGGTATATCAGTGGTATTTTGACTATTCATTCCAGTCAGGTACCAGTATCCCTGTTATATTGAAGAAATCTAAAGTCAAGTGGTGGTCTGCCTTTCGCAACTCTACCACTATTGAAACAGTTAAAGCATGGCTCCTTAAGAGAAACCATGATGGTCTTGACCCAAGACTACAGGTCTCCTTTGGTGCCCAAAGAGCCCAGAATATTGCCCTTCTTGCAGCTGCAAAGACTGCAGAAGAATATAAAGTCTTAATGGAACAGATGGTTGGGTCTCTTCCCTCAACATCTGAGCTCGTTAAGCCCAGTAGAACTTGCTCTGCTGGATCTTCAACTAAAGCCCATTCTAAAGTCTCTAAAGCTCAATCCAGAAGGAAGAAATCTCTTTCCTCTTCCTCGGATTCTTCTACATCATCCATGACATCATCCTCCACCGAGACATCTGACTCGGATTACTGTCCCAGTAACGAAGATGATTGCTATGGTATATTGTCCCCCATCAGAGTGAAAAGTAAAGGTAAAAAAGAAAAAGAGAAAAAGAATAAAGAAAAAGAAAAAGAGAAAAATAAAGAAAAAGAAAAAGAAAAAGAGAAAAAGAATAAAGAAAAGAAAGAAAAGAAAAAAGATAAAGAAAAAAGAAAAGAAAAAGAAAAAAGAAAAGAAAAAGAAAAGAAAAATAAAGAAAAGAAAAGAGAAAAGAAAAATAAAAAGATAATTGAATCAGAAGTTGAATCTGATTCAAGTTCATCTGGTTCGTCCGATTAAAGGTAGGAGAAACCTCATTTCTCCACTCAGGTTGTTTAAAGTCAATAAAGGCGGTGCCCACTGACAAGATATTGTTCATCCACAGTATTCACCAGAGGGAATCCAACAGTAAAGTCAGAAGAACTGTTCATCCACAGTTCCTCACAGTAAAGCCAACAGTACCAGACAAGGTACTATTCATCCACAGTTCCGGACGCGTGAAGGTACAGTAAAAGCAAATAGTAACGACAGGTTACTATTCCTCTACAGTGCCAAAGCATGTGACAAGAACAGTGAGATTTTAAAGCCTCTGTCTATTTATTGAAGCTGATTCTGAAGGTAAAAGCATCCGAAAACACTTCTCTCCCAACACAGAAGACTTCAGAGAACCCTAAGCCTTAGTTTTAGCTTACCTCTTCTTCTTCTACCTTCACTATTCTTCCATTTCTGTACTCCGCACCTATTGATCTCCTTGTATAAGGTAGTTTATAGTTTATAATTTATAATTAATAATTTGTATTTTGTTTTAAAGATCATTTATATTCTGTATTGTATTTTGTTTTCATTTATCTAAATAAATTTAAATTTTATTATATCTCTCTCATTCTCATATTAAGTATGCTCTGTTCTAGTTCTTGCAAGCAAAAAACGAGCAAGTTGAGCTTGATCTGGAACTAAAACATCAGAAATTATTATTGCACTACTTACAGACTGAAAAGGACCTCTAATTCTATCCTTTTCTGTCTTTCTTCTCTCTCTATTCAGCGCTGTATATTTATACGGGATCCGTATATCTATACCAGACATAGTATAATTAGGAATACTAAAAGATATAGACATAAGAGTGTGTATTGATTAAAATATTTTAGACTTAAGATACAAAATTAACTTAATCTTTAAAATGGTATATAAGGCTGGAAACCCAAATATAAATTGGAGCAACGTCAGACTTGCACTTGTCTGAAGTCCTCCTCTGTACCGGGTATGAAACAACGCCGCCGTACCTTTTAAAAGATTATACTTTATTTATATGTTATTTATATGTTTTATATGTCTTTTATATTCTGTTTATATTTTGTTGCATTATTGCATAATTAAGGAGTCTTTAACACTTGAGGCCGGAAACGGTTCTGTGATACTGAATGTAATCGATATCCTTAATTCATCATTCTTAATATAGTTATGTATGTTTTTAACATAGTCTTTTACATTCTGTTTCTTATTTCTGTTTCTTATTTATTGTTATCTGTTTATATCTTTGTTATTTATGCTTAATTATTTTATTGTTTTTATTATTTCTTTTAAAGTTATTTTATCCCCTGTAAACGGACTATTATTTCTTTTAAAGTTATTTTATCCCCTGTAAACGGTCCCTTTATTTCTTTAAAATAATTAAGCATAAATAACAAAGATATAAACAGATAACAATAAATAAGAAACAGAAATAAGAAACAGAATGTAAAAGACTATGTTAAAAACATACATAACTATATTAAGAATGATGAATTAAGGATATCGATTACATTCAGTATCACAGAACCGTTTCCGGCCTCAAGTGTTAAAGACTCCTTAATTATGCAATAATGCAACAGAATATAAACAGAATATAAAAGACATATAAAACATATAAATAACATATAAATAAAGTATAATCTTTTAAAAGGTACGGCGGCGTTGTTTCATACCCGGTACAGAGGAGGACTTCAGACAAGTGCAAGTCTGACGTTGCTCCAATTTATATTCGGGTTTCCAGCCTTATATACCATTTTAAAGATTAAGTTAATTTTGTATCTTAAGTCTAAAATATTTTAATCAATACACACTCTTATGTCTATATCTTTTAGTATTCCTAATTATACTATGTCTGGTATAGATATACGGATCCCGTATAAATATACAGCGCTGAATAGAGAGAGAAGAAAGATAGAAAAGGATAGAATTAGAGGTCCTTTTCAGTCTGAAAGTAGTGCAATAATAATTTCTGATGTTTTAGTTTCAGATCAAGCTCAACTTGCTCGTTTTTTGCTTGCAAGAACTAGAACAGAGCATACTTAATATGAGAATGAGAGAGATATAATAAAATTTAAATTTATTTAAATAAATGAAAACAAAATACAATACAGAATATAAATGATCTTTAAAACAAAATACAAATTATTAATTATAAATTATAAACTATAAACTACCTTATACAAGGAGATCAATAGGTGCGGAGTACAGAAATGGAAGAATAGTGAAGGTAGAAGAAGAAGAGGTAAGCTAAAACTAAGGCTTAGGGTTCTCTGAAGTCTTCTGTGTTGGGAGAGAAGTGTTTTCGGATGCTTTTACCTTCAGAATCAGCTTCAATAAATAGACAGAGGCTTTAAAATCTCACTGTTCTTGTCACATGCTTTGGCACTGTAGAGGAATAGTAACCTGTCGTTACTATTTGCTTTTACTGTACCTTCACGCATCCGGAACTGTGGATGAATAGTACCTTGTCTGGTACTGTTGGCTTTACTGTGAGGAACTGTGGATGAACAGTTCTTCTGACTTTACTGTTGGATTCCCTCTGGTGAATACTGTGGATGAACAATATCTTGTCAGTGGGCACCGCCTTTATTGACTTTAAACAACCTGAGTGGAGAAATGAGGTTTCTCCTACCTTTAATCGGACGAACCAGATGAACTTGAATCAGATTCAACTTCTGATTCAATTATCTTTTTATTTTTCTTTTCTCTTTTCTTTTCTTTATTTTTCTTTTCTTTTTCTTTTCTTTTTTCTTTTTCTTTTCTTTTTTCTTTATCTTTTTTCTTTTCTTTCTTTTCTTTATTCTTTTTCTCTTTTTCTTTTTCTTTATTTTTCTCTTTTTCTTTTTCTTATTCTTTTTCTCTTTTTCTTTTTTACCTTTACTTTTCACTCTGATGGGGGACAATATACCATAGCAATCATCTTCGTTACTGGGACAGTAATCCGAGTCAGATGTCTCGGTGGAGGATGATGTCATGGATGATGTAGAAGAATCCGAGGAAGAGGAAAGAGATTTCTTCCTTCTGGATTGAGCTTTAGAGACTTTAGAATGGGCTTTAGTTGAAGATCCAGCAGAGCAGGTTCTACTGGGCTTAACGGGCTCAGATGTTGAGGGAAGAGACCCAACCATCTGTTCCATTAAGACTTTATATTCTTCTGCAGTCTTTGCAGCTGCAAGAAGGGCAATATTCTGGGCTCTTTGGGCACCAAAGGAGACATGTAGTCTTGGGTCAAGACCATCATGGTTTCTCTTAAGGAGCCATGCTTTAACTGTTTCAATAGTGGTAGAGTTGCGAAAGGCAGACCACCACTTGACTTTAGATTTCCTCAATATAACAGGGATACTGGTACCTGACTGAAATGAATAGTCAAAATACCACTGATATACCCAAGGTATATTGAACTTTAGACAAAAAAGAAGCAGAGGAGGAAAATTCCTCTCATATGGTTAAGGGTTTAGGTTGTCTTTAAAATACTGAAATGCTGATAATACATCTGGTGGAAGAGTTCTTTCATCATTTCCACAATAATGCCACCAATCAACAAACCAGGATGGAAGGTTATTGGTCTTTATGTTGTTCTCACAATAAATAAGCCAGGAATGTGTTTTACCAGGGTTTTGGAAAAACAAAGCTTTGGTCCATGCTTCAATATAGTCCCAATAGTTATAAGAAGAACAACAGGATAAGGAAGGAAGGGTTTTAAACTGCACAGGAATGTGCAAAGGTTTTCCCCATTCAGAAGGATGGAGAATTTTCTTTATTTTGAAGGAAGAATAGGCAATGACTGCCTTATCTTGCTGATTATAGTTGTGCTTTAAAAACAAAGAACCTGAATCCACCAGAATATGAAGATAATATTCTTGGGGTTTTGAAGATTCTTTAGGTTTAAAAAACCATCCTTTAGGGTAAACAGATTCAATAATAGACCATGGGTTCTGCTGAACGGTCCCAAAATCAGGAATTAATTCTGTAAACCAAAAATTTTTATTATACCAAAATGATTTATACTTTAAAGGGAAATTTGCAGAAACAATTTGAGTTGAAGGTTTTGAAATATCCAACTCAGTTTTAGCAATATTCTGAGATAGGGTTTTTTGAGAAGAAGATTCTCCTATCTCAATTTGGTTTTTTAAATAAGGGATCAAGGAATCATTACCTGGAACCCCTGGAGGAGGTTCGTGTCCCATCTTTAGCAGTGCTTTTATAACTTCAGGAGATTGGGCCAGCTGAGAGACCCATTTCTCAATGTTGGCTTTATCCTCTTTTTGGACAGCATCAGCCCAGGATTTTATGGGTTTAGGGTTCAATATACTATCTGAATGATCAGATAGAGCTTTAGGAGAGTCATCTTTAAGGGTTTCTTTATTGGCATTTTTCTTCTTTCTCCCCATGATTCCTGAGAAGGAATTCACGAGTAAGGAAGTCAGGTAAACTGTTGTTTTCTCCTTTAATAAACTCAATATCAAAATCAAAAATACTTAAAATAGCTTGCCATCTAGCAAAAATTTATTTTGAGGCAAGGTTTTTAACATCTTTTTGTAAAACATCTTTAGCACTTTTACAATCAATTCTTAATAAAAACTTTTGATTCAATAAATCAGATTAAAATTTTGAAATACATAAAACAATGCTCAAAATCTCTTTCTTTATAGTTGAATAATTTAATTGGGTTGGACTCCAATGTCCTGAATAGAATTGGACTATGGCTTCTCTACCCTCTTTAACCTGTTTTAAAATCCCACCAAAACCTATATCTGATGCATCAGTCTTAACTATTTTGGAGGCTAAGGGATCAGCTATATGCAGGCAAGGAATAGTTTTAACTAGGGTTTTAACCTGTCTAACTATGCCAGAGTGGATTTCAGTCCATGGGCCTGGGTTTTTCTTTAACCTATCATGCAAAGGTTTAATAGTTCTATTTAGGTTGGGAAAGAATTCTATGACGTAATTCAAACAACCTAAAAATCTTTGTAACTGGGCTTTATTAACTATTTGGTCAGGAAACTTATCTCCAAAAGCTAAGTTCCTTTCTATAGGTTCTAAAATTCCCTGTTCTATATAATGTCCTAAGAACCTAATCTTAGTCTGAAACAGAGACATCTTCGTTTTACTTAATACTAAACCATTATGTTTTATTACCATAAAAAATGTTTTTAAATGTTTAAAATGTTCTTCTATAGTTGTTGAATATATTAAAACATCATCAATATAAACAATGCAAAATTTAGTGTAAGGGTTAAAAATATCATTCATCACTCTCTGAAACTCAGAGGGTGCATTCTTTAAACCAAAAGGCATAACATTTCATTCATACTGTCCAAATGGAACAGTGAATGCAGTCTTATACCTATCTTTAGGGTTAATCTGAATTTGCCAAAAACCAGATTTCATATCAAATTTACTAAAAATATTTGCTTTATATAATCTTCCTAATAAATCTTTTTTATTTGGAATAGGGTACCTAATCCATTTTAAAGCTTTATTCAAAGGTTTATAATTTATTACTAATCTAGGTGCACCTCTTTCTATTTCAGAGGCCTTGTTTACATAGAATGCGGCACAAGACCAAGGGCTTCTAGATTTAGTTATTAATCCTTTATTTTCTAAATCATTTATTTCCTTTTTACAAAATTCAATTAAATCAGGCGCCATCTGGATGGGCCTAGCTTTAGTTGTAATAGACTTTTCATCAAAGCCTATTTCATAGGGTAAATCAACCATGTGTTGCTTTCTGTTCCAAAATGCATTTGGAATATCAGCACACAAATCTTTTTCTATTTGAGACTTTAATTTATTAATTTTGTCTTGTGTAAATTTATTATTTAACTGTTCATTTATTTTTTGTAAATGATAACTATTTTTTAAATTACAAAGTTGTTCAGACTTTGCTTTTATAAGTGCATTAATTTGTAATTCATTTATTGAATGTGCTTTTAAAAGATTTAAATTCCTCTTTTTAGGTTTTTCTAAAAATGGAAAAATAATCTTTTGTTTTTTAACTTTAAAACTTATACTATCATCATTTACTGAATAAGGTGTAATCAAATTCATAAATGGCGTTCCTAAGATTACCATATGATGAATATTAGTTAAAATGAATATATTTTTTATTTCTAAATTATTATCTATAATTGATGCTTCTGCTTTACCAAGTATATTTAATTTAGATTTATTTGCTGCAGATAAACTTTCATTAGTTTCATGCCAAAAATTTTTTGGTACTAAACTAGGTTTAATGCAGTTTAAATCAGCTCCTGTATCAAATAATGCTATAGTTTCTATATTATAATTATCTGAAAATTTTAATTTTATTTTTATTAAATATTTTCTAGATGTTATTTCATGCAACATAAAAATTAAATTATCAGGGATCTTATCTTTATTAATTAAACTAATTTCATTGACAGTTTCTTTATCATTTATTTGCTCAATATTTTCTTCAACTTCTTCATCAGAAGAAGAGGTTGAGTTCATTAAAGATTTTATTATTTGTGAGTCTTGTTCTTGTTTATTTTTTAATTCTTTTAATTCTAATTTAATTTCTTTAATTTCTTTTTGTAAATCATTTATGGTTGGTTTATTTTTTACTGTTTTATTCTTGTTTAATATTGTAGTTAAATCATATGTCTGTTTACTAGTACTAGGTAACATAGAAGTTTTAGGTTTATCATTTTCTAATATCTTATTTAACATTTTTTCTTGAATTTTAGGGTCACTTATAAATTTTATTGCTTATAATATAGATTCTTGTTCTTTAGTTAGTACATTTAATGATTTACTACTATATTCAGAACTTGATTCTGATCCTATATCATCTATTTGATTTATTTCTTCAGAATCTGAATATTCTTCAGAATCTGAATAATCTAAGTATAATTCATGAATTTTATTCATTACTGATTCTTCTAAATTTAATTCTTGTAATTTTTTATCAAATTTACAAAATCTTGATGTGTGACCTTTTCTTCCACATTTATAACATGTTAAATCTTTATATGATGTGAATTTTTTATCTTTTTGTTTATATGGTTTTCTACTAGGTTTTCTATATTTGTAAGGTTTATAGGGTTTCTGTTTTTTATAATAATCATCTTTATCTAATTTTTTCTTATAACTCTTTTTGTGATATTTTTTATAAGGTTTTTTATATTTTCTTGTAGTAGAACACTGTCCATTACAATCTTTATGTTTCTGTGTTATACTATAATCAAACTGTTTACAGAAAGAACCTAATTCTTGTTTAGTTTTTCTCATTTCATATTTTAACGATTTTTGAAGTTTTATTTCTTGACAAAGCTTTAATCCTTCTTTTTGAACTATACTAAACAGTTGTCCATAGGTCAAAAGATTATAAGGAATAGGGTTTCCAAATTCCTGTTTTATATGGTTTCTAACTTTCTCACCAAGGAAGAAGGGTAATCCTGCTAAGAATTTTTCCTTCCAGAAAGCCTGGTTGGAATCTTCTCTAAGCATTATCCTAGTTAAGAAAGTTGTTTTATAGAATTGAAAATCACTAAGTTTCTTGCATCTAAGGTTACTTAGTAATTCTGCATTTTTATCCTTTAAATGAGTAGGATCACCTATAAAATGAAGTGATATAGTCAAGATTAGTGATGCCACTGCATCTTGAATAGTATCACCAGACTCATCTAAAATAGGTATTCCATCCTCATAAGTTTTTACAGCATTTAGAATTTCTAAATGTTGTTCATCAGTGAGATGGTTATCCCACCAACTTTTAAGTTGTCCTGTGAAGCCAGCTATAAGGAGTTCAGCTATAGTTCTATCTGAAGTTCCTATTTGGGTTCTATAGGCATTGGCAGCCATAGTCATTTGTTGAAGAAGACTCAGGATATTATATTCTGATAGGGTATCTATGTTCCATTCATAAACTGAGGAGGCATTATATTTATATTGTGTTAACACATTTGGTCTATCTGCTATACCTAAGTCTGGGGCAGACATTCTAGGTACTATAGATTGATTATGTGTTAAACAATTTATCTGTGGTTCTAGAGCTTTACTAAAGGTTTCTATATCTTCAGATTCAGGTTGAGAATCCTCAACTGATTCTGATTCCTGTTCTTGGGTGACTATACTAATGGTTTTAGAATCTCTAGACTGGGGTGTTTCTGGTACTACCTGTTTTGACCCAGAGGAAGATTCAATTTTACTTAATTGTTCTTTAATTGCTTTAACAAAATCTGAATCTTTAGATTTTACTTCTTTTTGTTCTGTTTTAGAAACTTCGAAAGGTTTAAAAACATGTGATTTAAGTTTTTTATCTTTGACTTCTTTTTCAATTTTTACTATTTTGTTTTCTTTAATAGTGTCTTATATCCTATTTAACTGTTGCCCTATACTTAATAGGTGTGCATTACTGAAATTATTCTGTTCCAATATTTTCCTATTAGGGTCATCTTCTGAGACTATTTTAAATGGTGTTATATTTATTTCTTTATCTCCATGTAAAAATACACTTGATGTTTTAGGTGGATGTTCACTCTGTATGATTTTATCTTTTACTTTCCATTCTGTATTTTTATTTCTAACAGTTACTGGGTTTATAGATTTTTCTAATTTAAGTTTTCCTCTATAAATTCTTTTAAACCAATCAAAGAATTTTATATTAACTTCATAATTTCTTATAAAGTCAATATATTCTTCTTTAACTGATTCAAAATCTTTTACCTTTTTTTATTACATTTTCTAATTTATCTTTATTTTTAATTGCAGTTAATTCTTTATTTAATTTATCATAATTAAAAACAAATTCTTTATTAATTACATTTAATTCTCTATCTATGCTTTCTACATTTCCTGTCATGAAGGAAGCTGTAGGTGACATAGGTGGAGAAGGTGAGTGTTCTATATTCTGAGGTTGATTATAATTAGGGTTTGGTTCCAAAGGGTTCATTGTTCCTGTTGGATTATAATACAAATGTGGAACTGTTGTACTATAGTCTACACTTTTTAGTTTATTACTGGATTCAGGTATATCTGATGTAGAATACCTAGGCTTTACTACTGTTTGCAATACAGGTTTAGTTTCATTTTCTTTATATGAAGCATATATTACAGAAGGTAACTGTGAGGCTCTACCTATGTCTACTGTTGAAATAGAGGAGGAAGAGTCTGAATACCTACTGCTTACACTATGTATACTGAATTTTAATTTAACTTTACCATCTTCATACTGTTCAATTTTACTGAGTTCTATATTGGGTTTAACTGTAGCTTTAGGTTCAGGAAGAGGAACAGCATCCTCTAAGACCCATTCATCAGGGAGACTAATATCTTTCCACTGAATAGTCCTAGGAATTACTGTATTAGCTTTACTTAAATCTGTTTGTAAAAATTTAGTTTCTCCTAATTTAGGTTTCATTATATATTTTGTAGCAAAAGCAGACATCATAGCTTTATAGTTTATTTTATACATTAATGCTACAGGAATAGATCCTTCAAGCATTTTATAATTATGTGTTTTAATTTCTAAAACTACATTTTTTAATATGTTTGGATCATTTAATGAAATTGTTATATCTGGGAAGCAGTCGAATGAAATTGGACCACTACTCAGACTTGTTTCTATAGTTCCTAATAGTGAGTCATTAAAATTTACAAACCTAGCATCTCTGACTACTGCCAGAATACTAGTATTTAATCCTTCTCTAGTTAAAGGTTTTATACCTATTTGTACTAATCCTATATGTATATACTTATATTTTTTACTTTTATGATGTTTTATAGATTCTGCAGAAAGTAAAGTTATTTTTTCAAAAGGTTTACTTAACTGTACATCTCTTTCTTCAGCTTTAATTATATAATCATTTTTAAATATATTTAATTTTGGTATTTTATAAATCTGTTCTTTATCTATTTTTGGTATTACCCAATTATCAATTGCTTTATTAAAATCTTCCAAAATTACTTCATTTCTGTTAACTATCCTTTTAACTTCTGATGACTCAGAACTATCCGATTTAGTTGTACTAGCAGATTTACACAGAAAAGGCTCCATCTTTAAATATTTGAAAAATAGATTTTTAAAGTTTATTAATGTTGGTTTTGGTAGCGACCACTGACTTACTGCCCTAAACGCCTATCCATCGGCTGACACGGGTCTTACTGCATATCCAATACCTAAACAACACTAAGTCCACTTCTAGATCTATAAGACAAAGATTTAAATATGGAAACAGTTCTATATCTATCTACTACCACCCCTAAAAGAAGATGGCTCTGATACCAAAGAAATATTTATCCCAGTAACGAAGATGATTGCTATGGTATATTGTCCCCCATCAGAGTGAAAAGTAAAGGTAAAAAAGAAAAAGAGAAAAAGAATAAAGAAAAAGAAAAAGAGAAAAATAAAGAAAAAGAAAAAGAGAAAAAGAATAAAGAAAAGAAAGAAAAGATAAAAGATAAAGAAAAAAGAAAAGAAAAAAGAAAAAAGAAAAGAAAAAGAAAAGAAAAATAAAGAAAAGAAAAGAGAAAAGAAAAATAAAAAGATAATTGAATCAGAAGTTGAATCTGATTCAAGTTCATCTGGTTCGTCCGATTAAAAGCAGGAGAAACCTCATTTCTCCACTCAGGTTGCTTTCTGTTCCAAAATGCATTTGGAATATCAGCTCACAAATCTTTTTCTATTTGAGACTTTAATTTATTAATTTTGTCTTGTGTAAATTTATTATTTAACTGTTCATTTATTTTTTGTAAATGATAACTATTTTTTAAATTACAAAGTTGTTCAGACTTTGCTTTTATAAATGCATTAATTTGTAATTCATTTATTGAATGTGCTTTTAAAAGATTTAAATTCCTCTTTTTAGGTTTTTCTAAAAATGGAAAAATAATCTTTTGTTTTTTAACTTTAAAACTTATACTATCATCATTTACTGAATAAGGTGTAATCAAATTCATAAATGGCGTTCCTAAGATTACCATATGATGAATATTAGTTAAAATGAATATATTTTTTATTTCTAAATTATTATCTATAATTGATGCTTCTGCTTTACCAAGTATATTTAATTTAGATTTATTTGCTGCAGATAAACTTTCATTAGTTTCATGCCAAAATTTTTTTGGTACTAAACTAGGTTTAATGCAGTTTAAATCAGCTCCTGTATCAAATAATGCTATAGTTTCTATATTATAATTATCTGAAAATTTTAATTTTATTTTTATTAAATATTTTCTAGATGTTATTTCATGCAACATAAAAATTAAATTATCAATATATATATATATAATCTTTTTTAAACTCCTTATCTTTAGATTACCAATTTGTATAAATTCAATACCAATAAGTAGCCACTTGTAGTCTTTATAAATTTCTTACGTTTTATATTCTTAATTTTTATAAATAAAAGCATAAAATTTTTTAAGGAAAAACATATAATATATGGACAGGTAGAATAGCAACTGAATGTATTTTATAATAAAATTATGATAATTTTATTGTGTCATATATTTTTAAAAATTATTTTTTAATAAATAATATTTTTATATAAGGCGACAATCCGACGTAAGTGTGCTAGGCCGAATTAGACGTAAAGCAAGTGTCTATCGAGCCAGCCCCGTACCATTCAAATAATTTTAAATAAATTATATAAATAAAATTAAAAAATAAAAAAATTGATCAGAAATCTGTTTGCGAACATACAGTGCGCTTGTCATTAAATTATATTTTGAAATATAAATAATTTTTTAATTTAAATATATATATATTATTTAATATAATTTTATAAAATAAAATATTTAGTGTTAAATAAATTTTAATTATAAATTATTTTATTGATAAAATTATTTTATATATATCAAAAATAAATTCTATTAATAAAAAATAAATTTTTTTATCCATATTTATAATTAAATTAAAATTTTAAACAAATTATATTATATGATTTTATATGTTAAAATATAATTACTTTTTTTCCTTTTTTATAGTAATTAATATAATTTTAATTTTTTTATGTTTAATTTAATTATTATTTATGTTGTTATAATTTAATTTATTGTATTTATATTATTATAGTTTAATTTGTGCTATTATAGTTGAATTTATTTTATTTATATTATTATATATATATCAATTTTTATATGTAATTTATTTAAAAATATATATATAATTTATATAAAAAATATTGAGCAGCCCGTGTATTAGTATGATATGATATAATTCGGCATGATATAATATGATTATTACTATAATATGATATAATTCGGCATAATATAATACGATTATATGTGAACCAATAAATTATATTAAATTGCTATTTTTTTAATATTAATATAATTTTAATATGATACGGATATGATTTTTTGAATCGGCACAATTTAGTATAAAAACGTCAAAGCCTATATATACTTATAGAGCACTGGAGTTGGTTATGGAAATGAGGCCCTTTGCTTCTTCATGAAGCGTATAATATTACGGATGTGGCCGTCTTGTTTAATAGTTATTGTATAATTTATTTTATTTTTTCATGAATTATGAATAGATAAATTAGTAGATTACTTTTTTTTTATAAATTATAGATGGATAGATATTTATTTAATAAAAATTAAATTATAGTAAATATTTTTTTTATTGGAGGGAACTATCACATAAATTTGATGATCTGGTAGTTCTGTCCAATAGTTATTACATAATTTATTTTTTTTAATAAATTATGGATGAATAAATTAAGAGGTTTTTTTATGAACTATGGTTGAATATTTAAATTACAGTCAATATTTTTATTTTTTTATTAGAGGGAGCTATCACATCAGCGAGATTACGTGGTAATCTCCTCTTTCCTAATAATTTCTCCGTTACTTCATCACGAAGCTCAGCGTGATTACGTGGTAATCTCCTCTTTCCTAATAATTTCTCCGTTGCTTCATCACGAAGCGCTTTGGTATGGTTGGCTAAAATTGCCAACAAAATGTGATTGGCTAATCATATTTTGGCAACAAAACTTTCCGACTTTCCCATGCATCTTAGTGGTCCATTGTGCATTAAGGAAAAGTCGCCGACTTTAATTAACAAAGCTTGGAAAAAAAAACGCCTTTGTGCATAGCAAATTGTATCCAACAATACCATATAATTACCAACCTGCTCTGTCTTGCTTGTCAACAAATACAGTCAACAAACAAAGAAGTTGCAAAAATGTCAGGCAAAAACGACGGTTCTTCTGGATCAGGATTGGGTTTGGTTCTAGCTGCAGTGGGAGGGATTGCTGCAGTGGCTTATGGCATAGCTAGTCTTGCTAGCCCATCAACACCCAGAAAGACAATGAAGGCTCCAGGAAGAGATACTCGAATTTTCAGGGATGATTTTGAGAAAAATCCTGCTGATTATTTCCGCAACCTTCGTGGCAAGTAATAATGATTCAACCAATGTCTAAATTCATGGAATATATCAATCTTGCTTATATTTATATATGAATAAATGTCAGCCTTTTTTTTTCTGGATCTGTTTTGTTTTATTTGGTACTTAATGTTGTTGTTATTATATATATCCTTTCTGATTTTCTTTAACATATAAATTCACCATAAAAATGATTTTTAATAATTCTTAGTTAATGTAAAAACATAACATGTTTTTCTGAACAATGATCTAAACAGTAAACATAAAATGGCTTATAAGAAGAAATCATGAATTCAAAACATTTAACACATTGAAAAAAAAAAAAAAGGAATTCAAGTAATTCGGGATACTAATATTAGACTGCGAGACTCTGCTTGTTTTACGTTTCTCATTTCGTCTCTTTTAAAAGTCGAAGTAGGAGAGGGATAAGATCAAATATTTACAAATTACTCCCTGTCCTGAAAATAGACTCACATTTTATGTTGGTTTGAGATAAAAGAGTAATTTTTTTTTTAATTATTAGTTCTCAAGTGGTAAAAAAACTGCACATAACCAAAAAATTATTTCAAACCCAAATTCCGGTTTTAAAGGTGTAACTTCCTTGCGATGAGAGTTGGTGAAATTTATTTAGTAGAATGATTAAGAGGAGTAGGCCAATTTTGAACTCAAATTCATGTAATAAAAGTTTTGGGAAATGCTTTTTATGCAGGGCACAAAATTGTTACTCCGCAGGTCTCTAACTGGGCTTTAATCTTTAAACGGCTCTATTCACGCCGAAAAACTCTGTTGTACTATTTCTGCAGTTAGCAGTGCCATTTCTCGAGATGTAAATCTTTTCTCATTGAATTATTTCAATTTTTCAACAAATAAGCAAAACGGACTGTATAATTCCTCTCGTTAAAAAATTTCAGTTAAATGGAGATTAATAGTCTAATTTGAGATATAGATTTCTGAAATTTAATGTAATCTGTTATAGATTATTATTAATTAGGAAGACTATTGACATAGTTGTTTAGTCTAAAACATTTAAAAAATAAATAAATAATCGTTGATTTAAAAATTCTGAAAGCTTGAAAAAAAAAGTGATGTGTAATCAAGAATCTCTAATACTCTTATAAAAAAAAAAAGAATCTCTAATACAGTAAATAAAGAAATTAATAAAAAAAAATGCAATAATCTGTCGAAAAAAATAAATCAAATACATATAAAGAAATATAATATTCAATAAGAGTATAGCAAACGTCTTAATCTGTATATTTTTATCAAAAATAATTAAGAAAAAATTTATTAAAAATCGTCATTAATGGAATAAAGTGTTTTTATTAAAAACAGTTACTTGTGAACCCATTTCTTATTGAACGCTAAATGCTTTTTTTTTTTTTGGTTTTTGGTCAAATTGTTCTATAAATAATAGGCTGCTCTGCCTTCTAGCATGCATCAACTATTAGTAAGGTAGTTATTAGACAATTCTTAGAAAACGTTAATTTAATTGTACATAGTCAAGAATTCCCTAAACAAGTGAGAACATAACATAGACAAAAAGTATAAGAATCATGTGCATCCCTGAACTGATGTAGCACAAGAAAGAAGTAACCCAATAGAGGGGTCCCAATTGTCTTTGTCCCTCCCTTTGCCACAATTCAATTATAGCACAAACTACTTTTTTTTTATTTTCTTTAATTCACTGCCCAATTCTCTTTTCATTTCTAGTACAGTTTCAACATTTACAGTATCAGTATTACAAATTAATGAGTAAAAAAAATTTAACAATTGCAGGACTTCAAAACCAAGAAAAATAAATTACAAACAAAAATAAAAATTAATTGATTAATTAATTTAATTGGTATGTGATTGGTTAATACTTAAATTATTAATTAAGCTAAATAGCCAGAAATCTCTGTAATGCTTAGTTGTGATCAAATAGTCTTTATATTTTTTATTTTTTTGACAGCAATAGTCATACAATCAGCATTTTTGCTTTTTTCACATCATTTGCTCTTTTTTTTTTTTAATTAATGAAGAGGTTTCTTTTTTTTTTTTTTGAAGCCACATGTATCTTAGCCATTTCAACGATCTAAGGCTAATTTTACTCGGAGTTTATTCACAGTTAAAGCTCTTCATCTCTCTCTAAATGTGCATTTAGTAGAGATCAAATCCAAAACTTCGTCCTACAAACTCAACCTGCGTTGTAATGAAGAGGTTTATTGATGCTTAGGAAGTCATGATTTTATTATTTTTTGTTGGAATAGTAGATACTCAAGAAGAGATATACTTGTGTTAAAATTTCAATTGATTTTTTTTTTTTTGCTGTTGTTAAAAAATTCAATTGATGTTACATTAGATTTATTTGTTATAAATTATTGACCTTTTTTCTAGCATTCGTCTAGAGAATTGTCAGAGCTTTTGCTGTCTTAGCTAAAGATCGTTTATGAGTGGAGAATCCTTTTTGGAGTTGGTCTTTGGTGCTTTTGGAAATGGCGGAATGAAGCTTTATTCAATCCAATGCCTGGACGTTCAGGGAGCAAGATTGAAGAAATTAAACGAAGAACTTTAGAGATTGTGCATGCTTGGACTCTGGGAAAAGATTCCAACCTGTTGTCTTGCAAATCAAATGCGGTCTCTCTCAGTTGGAATTTTCCACCTAAAGGTGTCCTTAAAATCAATACTGATGGGGCTAGAAATCCTAATACTGGTCAAGCAACGGCTGGTGGCCTTATCAGAGATGCTCAAGGGAAGTGGCAGAAAGGATTTGTCATGAATATTGGGGAGGATTCAATCCTAGCAGCAGAGCTTTGGGGAATTTTTCAGGGCTTGAACCTTGCGTGGAGTCTTGGTGCTCGCAGAATTATCCTCGAGACTGATAGTTGATGTGCTTATGATTTACTTCGACAAAGGATTTCTCTTCCTAATGGTCATTTCAGACAGGTTTCTGCGATTAGGAGCTTGCTAGCTAAAGATTGGGAGACTGAGTTACTACATGTGTATAGAGAATCAAACTTTGCAGCAGATGCTCTGTCTAAAATGGCTTCCTCTTTTCCTGTTGGTTTTCACTGGATCGAAGCTCCCAACGCAGAGATGGAGGCCTGGCTATTGCATGATATCTGTTTAGTATCATACAATAGAAACATTGCTATATAGAAGGTTTTTCTTCTTCCATTGTAACCAAAAAAAAAAAAAGATCGTTTCACATGAGAATAGTTATAGATGATGCGGACATTATTAGTTTGTCAGTGTGTGGATATATTTAAGAATTCATGCCTCAACCAAGTTTAGTAGTTTACCAAATTATTGTGCAAAACCACAGGGCTTTTATTATTTGATTAAAACAGAGCAAGTTATGGTGTCGTTTACTTAAAAAAATATTTTCTAAGTTCCTTTTTAGTTTTTCCTTTTTTTTTATTTGTTAAATTAAGAATTAGAAAATAAGAAAATATGTTACAATTTCTTTCAGTTTAAAGTTTCTTCCTTTTTGTAGTAGGTTAAGATGCACAATGACCTTTGAAGCAAGTGAGAGGATTAGTATTTTCTGCCTTTATTTTCATTTTCCAACAAGCAATTATTTGGTCCAAAATCATATTGCTTTTCCTTTTATTATTTTTTATCAATTATAATTTCCTATATGCTAAAATATTGAATTGCCAATAATTATTTAATGGAGAATTACCATGCTAACCTTATTTCCATTATTAATTGTTTGATAAAATTAAATTAAATAATTATAGTATGTGATATGATTCATTATATATATAATTAGTTTTGATAATAATATTAATTTAGAAAAATTACACTATTTCCATTTTTTAATTTATTTTTCAAAATATCATATAGTTTTCATGTATTTTTGATATGCTAAACATCAAGTATACTTCTAGTATATTAAACATAGATTAAAATTAAAAATCAAAATGTGAATATTTTAGAAACAAAGAAAAATAATTATTTTTAAAAATATTTTTTGTTTTTGTGTATTTTCGAAGAAATCCCTTATGATTTTGCATAAGGGTATGAATGTGTTCGCCTAAAAAGCATTATTATGTTATTATTATATTATATAATATACTAAAAGAGCCCCATAGTGCATTTCCACATAAAAGCAAGGTCTTTTTTTATTTTCTGTTTTATCCAAGTTTTTATTTCCTATTAGCATATTTATGTTTTTCTTTTTACTCCCTTTTTTATTTTAATTTTGCCCATCTTTTTTAATCTTCCTCTACAAAAATATATTATCTCAATGTAATTAACTAATTGAGTAATTTTCTTTTTCTTTTTCTTTTTAATTGATGAGCCATTATATTTTACCTTTAATTAATTTTTATTTCTTCTTTTAACTCATAAATCATCATCATCATTATATTATATATATTATATATAACTAAAATTACTTAAAATCAATTTTAAAAAATATACATTTAAATATAATTAATAATTTATTTCATATTTTTTAGAACTCATTAAAAATATACATTTAAATATAATTAATAATTTGTTTCATATTTTTTAGAACTCGTTCTCTAATTAACAGTTATTAGCATTGCCTATAAAAAGAAAAAAAATAAAGTAAAAAAATATTAAACTAAAATAAAATACATTCTTTAAAAGTGAAAACGCATAAATAAAATTTAACTTTCCTTAATTTATAAGTAATTAATTATTTAAACTAAATAATAATCATATAAAATGATCATATAATATATTATTATTATATTTTTCATTGTATCATGTAATATAGTTATTTTTAAATTATATTATCATCAAAGTTGTAGGGCATATAAAAAGAAAATCAAAAAATTCCATAAAAATCATTCTAAACTTTGGTATAAGAGATGAGTTCTTAATATTTATATCCACGTGGGCTCAAGTTATTTACACCGATAAAATTTAATAAAAGTTATTGATAGGTTAATTTTAAAATTTTAATATTATTTCTCTGAAATTATATTATTTAATATGTATGTTTTATGTATTTACATTTACTTTTGTTTTGTAGATAAAATTATATGTATAAACTTAAATAGTTGTTAAAATTTACTTTTTTATTTTATTTTCAAATTGATTATACATTTTAGACTTTTCACCCAAGTTGTATGATGTATGTTAGAAAATTATAATAAAATTATTTTATAATTTTATAATTTTAAATAAGTTTAGAGTTTGTTTAAATTTAAATTGTTTGAGTTTAAATTAAAAATGAAATTTAAATAGATTATTTTAAATATTAATTTGTAAAGTGAAAACATGTATTTATATTCATTTTGGGATTTCAAGTTCTTTGAGATCTAAAGACAAATAAAAACGTTGGAACTCAACATTCAGTAGGTAAAAGAGAGATAAGCAGGAAATGGGAAATTTAATGAAGAATAATGGAGGCTCACGTGAAATTTCCAGGAAAGAGGGAAAAAAAAAAAAGAATTTGATTTAAAGTGAGAAAATAGCTGTCGAATGAAAAGAAAGAATTTTTAGGCTTGGACGAGATAAATAAGAGTCTGATTAGTGCATGGCAATTGGGCTGGACGGTCAAATCTAGCTCGATTCGAGATGTGTCTCAGAGTGTTAGACGCTATCCGAGGCTACAATCCGATAAAAGTATTCTAGCTTGGGTTGGTCCTATAAAACTTGGTCTATCGTGCCAACACACCACGGTTCGAAAATTTTTTTAAAATTTATATAAAAAAAATTAGAGGATGAAAAAATTGATCTTTAAGCATATTTATCAAGAGAAAGTATACTTACCATTAATTCATATTTTAATATATAAATAATTTTTTAATTTAAATATATATATTATCAAATATAATTTTATTAAATAAAATATCTAATGTATTAAATAAAATTTTAACTATAAAAATTTCCATCCATAATTTTTTTATATGTATAAAAAAAAATTAATTCTATTGATAAAAAATAATTTTTTTTCTTTTTGTATAATTAAGTTGAAATTTTAAAGAAATTATATTATAAATTTTCATATGTCAAAATATCAGTATTTTTTTATAATAATTAATATAATTTTTAATTTTTTGTGTTTAATTTAATTATTATCTATATTGTTATAGTTTATTTTATTTTATTTATATTATTATAATTTATTTTATTTTATTTATATTATTATATATTTTTTATTAATTTTTATATATAATTTATTTAAAATAAAATAATTATAAAATTTATATAAAAAATATTGAGCGAACTCATATATTAACATAATATAACATAATTTAAAATAACATTATATAATTATATATGAATTGATAAATTATATTAAAATATTATTTTTTTTAATTTTAATACAATATTATATGACACCAATAATTTTTTAAATAGGTACAAACCAATGTAAAAAAGTCATGCACTTTTATAGAGTCCGTCATGATAAGGTGGTCCTTTGCTTCTTCGTGAAGCGTAAAATATTACTTAGTCAGCAATTACTTTGGGATAGTTATTTGCGGCCACGAAATCATAAATGTATAAAAAATATATATAATTTATATAAAAAAAATTATTGATAGAAAATTTATTAAAAAAATAAAATTTATATAAAAAATTAACGATGAATAATTATAAATTTATAATTTTAATATTATTAATTTAATTATAATTTATAATTTAAATTTTATTAAATTAATTATAATTTTTATTAAATTTTTATTTTATATTTAATGTTTTAATTTATTATATAATTTATATAGTTATATATACGTGTAGGGAAGGGAGGGGTGTTCATTGCCTCTCAGCCCTCTTCTCTATATGCCCTATTTATTTGTAAAAAAGATTTTAAGATGGATCTGATTAATGTATTAATTTATGAATCAAATAAGTTATAAATTATAATTTTAAAAAAATTAATTTAAATTATTTTTTAAAATATTATAATTTAAATAAAAATTTATAATTAATTTAATTTACGTGGAAAGATATACATCATATTCATAATAGAATTTCTCTCAACTAAAATTGCCAACTCATAAAATGTGATTGGCTAAGCATATTTTGGCAACAAAAGTTCCGACTTTCCCATGCATTGTAGTGGTCCATGTGCGCATTAAGGATTAGTATTTTCTGCCTTTATTGTCACTATCCAACAAGCAATTATTTGGCCCAAAAGTATATTGCTTTTTCTTTTATTATTTTTTATCAATTATCGTTTCCTATATGCTAGGACAGTGTCGGCAAGAGATAGAGTAACCTCAAAAAGTGTTTTATTTAAATTTAAACACAATTAACTTTTAAAATATTTAAATTTAATTATAAATATATCTGTAACTATTTTAAATTTATTTAATATTATTTAAATTATTGTAATTATTTATTTAAATATAAAAATTTAAAAATATTATAAAATTTAAAATAGAAATTATAATTTTTAATTAAATAATTATAAATAAATATTTAATATTAATATAATTTTATACCATATTATTTTATAATTAAAATAAAATATAATTAATATATAATTAAAATTTTAATAAAATATAATTAATATATAATCGGATTCGAATAATAGATATCCAATGACCTATATCTAAATCTGATCCGAACTCGAATAATAAAAATATTATCCATACTCATTCAAATCCATTTATAAATTAATTGTATCCTATATAAATAAATCGAGATAGATTGAATATTCAAAAATATTCGACTTTTTATCCTCTATATGTTAGGATATTAAATCGCCAATAATTATTATTTTAAATATTTTTAGTGATTGTAAAAGAATTTTACTTTATTTTTAGTGAATTTTACACTATTTAAAAATATTTTATCATATCAATTAAATTTAAAAAAATTTTATATTTATTTATTTTTATATTATTCTTATATTTTTTTAATCATAATATTTTTAGTAAAATCTTATTAATTTACTTTATTTTGAATAGATTTTTAATTATTTTAATGAGACTCAAATAATAATTATTTTAATTTGATATGATAAAATTTTATTCAAAATAAAATAGGATAATAAAAATTATAAACTTGTTTTTTAAATTCATTTTAAGATAATAAAATTTATATTATATTTTGAGAAATTAAAATAAAATAATAATAATAATAAGTTTAAAATTTTGAAAAGTTATCTTTTAAAGAATTAACTCAAAAAAATTACTAAAACTTTAAAGAAAAATAAAAAAAATTGAGAAAATAATAATTTCTCAAGGATGACGACGGTAAATGATAATAAATTTATTCGTACTGCACTATGATTTATGATAAAAAAATAATAAAATTAGTTGTAATTATCCCTCTCAGGCTCGGTAACCAATGGTACTCCATTGTGGGGCCCTATCTCCATAGTTCTCTGTCTCTCGATAATTTCTCGATGAGCTACGATTGTCCTTTCTTTCGGTCCACCATTTCACGGACTTCGATATAGCCAACCCCACTTGGTCCCGCTTCCAAAGTCTGATTCTATTACTATTATTTTTCAATTTCATTTTACTATATAAAATGTTTCTTAATATTTGAGTTTGATTTAAGGTGTGAAAATAGCTTGGATTAAGATCCGTTGGGAGGGAGGTGGGGGTCCTGAGAGGGGCAAAGTCACGTTAAAAGAAAGGAAGGCAGAAAAAAAAAAATATATATATATATATAATTATAAAAATTATTTATTTACTTCTTTTTTAAATTTTAAATTACCCCTATCATTTAGTTTATATAAAAAAATTAATAAATTATTTTTTCTGACATTTAAATATATATTTTTTTAAAAAATTTAATATAAATAATTTATTTTTCACAATTAAATATCTAAAAAAAATTAAAAGTACAATAAAAAATTATAAAATAATAAAAAGTTATAATTTTTAATTTTTAATTTTTATTTTATTATTTATATTTCTAATATTGTGATATAATTTTTAATTCAACTATTTTTTACGAAAGTAAATAAATTATTTAATATTTTTTTTAATAAGGGTGATGTTAAAATTTTATAAAAAAAAAATTATCCCTTTTCTTTAACTCCTAGTTTGATCCCTGCTTATATACATGTATATATAAATTTTTTATAAATACTATAAAATTATGCATATATAAAATTTTTATAAATATTATAAAATTATATATATATAGTATTTTACATACATATTAATTTTTTATCAAATATTTTTTTAATTAATAGATATTTAGAGTTTTATAATTAAATATTTATATATGTATATAGTATTTTTATAAAATTTTATATATTATTTAATAAAAATATAAAAATTTTATATATATAGTATTTTATATACATATTAATTTTTTTATCATATATTTTTTTAAATTAGTGGGTATTTGAAATTTTGTAATTAGATATTTATATATATTTATAAAATTTTAATATATAGTATTTTTTGTACATATGCATATTAGCTTTTTTCGTCATATATATATTTATATATATATTTAATTAGTGAATATTTAAAATTTTATGATTAGGTGTATATATATAATATTTTTATAATATTATATATATTGGTTTTTTTACTATATATATATATATATTAATTAGTGAATATTTAGAGTTTTATGATTAGGTATTTATAAATATAATATTTTTATAAAATTTTATAGTATTATATATATATTGACTTTTTTTATCATATATATATTTTTAATTATGACTATTTAGAATTTTGTTATTATGTGTTTATATATATATTGTTTTTTACTATATATGTCCCTTTTTTATTTTAATTAGTGGGTATTTAGAGCTTTATTATTAGGTATTTGATTAATATTAGAATTTTATTATTTAGTTATGAATTTGAAATGAAAATATATATACAATTTAAAAAATTAAATTTTAATAAATAATATAAAATTTTGATAGAATTTTTTTAAAAAAATTATAATAAAAATTAAAATTTTACTATAATATTAAATTTTTAATTTTAATTTTAATTCATCTATAATTTTATTTTTACTTAAAAAATTTTATTTTCCCCTTATTTTATTTTTTATTTTACCACTAGATCAACAATAGTCAAATGTCAAGATAAGAATTTTACATAAGAATAAATCATTTTTATTTTTCTTTTTTATTGTTCAATCGATTTACAGCTTTCCTACATGTATTTGATTAAATCACCAGACATGTTAATAACAATATTCATTTTTCCAAAAATAATTTCCTTTGGAAATCAGCAAATGAAAAATATCATAATTCAAATTTCATCATATTCGATATTTTCTGATCTCCTACCTCACACGCCAACCCTATCAGTGGACAACCAATGAATATTTATTCATATTTTATTAAATTTTATCAATTTTCCATTCATTATAGTGTTCCATGTGTGCATTTACAAAAAGTCGCCCATTTTAACAAGCTTGGCCAAATTAAAAAAAAGGTATTTATGCATATTAAATTATATATAATTTGTAATCTAAATAAATTTTAATTTTAATTTTAATTATATTAATTATTATAATTTAATTAAATATTTAATCATCAATCATTAAAAAATTATTTAAAAATTTATTTTCAGTATATTATTATTATTCAATCAATCTTTAACTAGATTAAAAAACAACATTACACAATGATTACAATTTAAATCATTTTACAGTGAGATTGCATAGAAGTTTAATAATATAGAAGTAAAAAATAAAAAATTTTTAATTTGAAACAATTAATGTGAGAGATAAAAAGTTTTCATTAGAATAAATGTACATAAATTTAACATATATAATATATAATGTATGAATGAATATATATTTTATAAAATATACTATAATTATTTTATCAAATTACTATAATATTTAAATTTTAAATAAATATATAAAAATAATATAATTAGGTATTATTTTTTATTATTATCACTTAAAATAATTTATAATATAAATAATTAAAATGATTCTATGATCATTATATACCATATTGAAAGTAAAATTATATATAATTTATAATCTAAATAAATTAAAATTTTAATTTTGACCAAACTAATTATTACAATTTAATTAAATATTTAACAACTTAACATTAAAAAAATTTATATAAAAATTATTATTAATTTAATAAGTCTATAACCGAAAAAAAATAATACACTATTATTATAATTTAAATCATTAAATATATATAATTATTATTGGTAACATAAATAAATATTATAATTATTATAATTTAATTAAAAATTAAAATTATTTATTTATTATGTATATATATATAGATTAAAGTTGGATATATTTATATTGTAGGTCTATAGTATAAGTGTATATAACATGTGACTTTTTTTCATCTATAAGACTACAACCTTACTTCATTGCTTTTATTAGTATTATAAAATATTATAGTATCTTTGCTATGTAATATATTAATATTTAGTTAAAGTTAAGTATTTTATTTATTATTATAAGTATTATATATGTTAAATTTATCAATTAAATATTTAGTAATTTTAATAAAAATATGCATAGTATGAATTTGATTTTCGTCTCCAACTTTTTTTCTTACATTCTTATTAAATTAATTACATTTTTAATATTTATTTTTTTAATTTTTATAATCTATTTTTATATCAAATGAAATTTTTATTTCAATTTAATTCTTTACGTTTCATTATATAACATGGAAAATTATTATAATTTAATGTAGTTTATGAATTTTATATAGTATATATTTAATTAATTATCAGTATTAATTTTTTTTTAAAAAATTATTTAAATATCTTAAAGCACAATGAGAGTTTTTCTAATATATTTTATAACTAGTTCTTGGCTCACACAATATGCAGATATGATTTTTTACTTGATCATAAGCATAATTAATTTATATTATTTTTTTGCCATAATAATCAATAAATTAAATTAATAAACTGAAATATATTAAACAAAAATATATATTAACAATTTATTAAAAAATAAAAAAAAAATTATACTATATATTTTATAGTAAACTCATTACAGATTAAATATAATAAATTAGACTGTAAGAGAGATAATTACTTACTCACACGATATGCGTAAAAATTCTAATAGCATTAATAAATTGTGTTCCATTAACTTCTGTCATTTATTCATATATATATATATATACACACACACACATATCATTTAACTCATTAAAAAAAACTACATTTACTATTTTAGCAAAAATAGAATAAATCATTACTCTCATAATAAAAAAAATCTTAATATTCTCGTTTAATTTATTCTAACTATTGATGTACATGTAATTTTTTTAAATATTTTATTTTTTATTTATGTATTTATTTTATACAAATGATTTGTTGTTGTTTAGTAGAATACTCTTTTTACTAAGGAGCAATGTTTTTATAATCAGATCGGACACTGATCCTGATTGATAATTGATTCATTATTCAATCAATTTTTTTCGGATTCAATAATATAATAATATTATATAATTTTTTAAATAATAATCGATTATATTTAATTATTTATTATTTTTTAAAATTCATAACATTTTAAATTCTAATGTTATCTTTTTAAATTCTTAAAATTTTAAATTCTAACTTTTATAATAATAAATTATAAATTATAAAATATATAATTTATATTTTTTTATTCACTCATGTAGAAGCTATAAAATATTCTATTTTTTTAGTCTCTTATTTACCCATTGCACAATAATGAGTGTAATATTTGAAATTTAAAGCAATGATTTTCTTAATCTTATAGATATTAAACTAAATATAATTTTGAGAGTGATCTAGATATTTGAAATAGATGAAAAAATAGGATTAGTTAGGCCTTAAAAGTTGAAAGTTAAATCCAGATATAGATTGAATAGGTATTTTAAAAATAATATTTAAACAGTAAAATCTTACATAAATACCCTTTTGACCTTAGAAATATAATTTTATTTAAATTGGGATGTGAGATATAAATAATATAGATTAAAATTAATTAAATAAATTATGTTTATAGTTTTACAGAATTAAAAAATTGGATTATAAATAATTTAAAAAGTGGACATACCTAAATTTTAGTGTGAGCATCAAATCTTATAAAAACCTAAGTAATATATATAAAAATAAAAAGAATTTTCTTTTTTCTTCTTCCTACACCAAAAAAGTCACATACCTCCATCATAACCAAAATTTCATCTATTCCTTCTTCTTCCATCAAACTAGGTAAAAATTAAAAAAATTTCACATACACCTCAAAAATTTTAGTAGAATTCATTAGATTAGGCTACAAACACCAAATCATCATCAAATAATCAAGGAAAACTTTTGAAAGAGAGAGGAAGAAATACTTCTAAAGAGATTTGTGTTTGTTTATTTATAATTTAATATGATTTAATTTTCTTTTTAATTTCATGGATTAAATAAAGTTAATTTCATTACTTTAATTGAATTTATTGAGATGAAATTTATTAATTGAATTTGTTAAGAGAGAAAATTAGTATTTGGAACTAAGTAAAAAGAAAATTAATTAAAATTCATTTCGAATAATTTTTAGTGTGTATCTATAGCTTTTAGCTTAAAACTATGCTTAGAATAATTTTTGATTCATTAAAGAATGAATTTAGGTTTATGGCAAGTGTATGATTTGAAATTGGATATGGAACTAATTAGAGAAATAATTTATTATAAATTTATAAATGAGTGGATTTAAGTATATTTATGTAGTTATTAACCTAAAATTTTGGTTAAACTAATTTTTGATTCATAAAAAGTATTAAATTGTGGTTTTGGCAAATTTAGGGATTAGAGTTAATTACATAATTAATTCTTGAAGGCATTGATTTTAATTACATAATTTATGGGAAATAAATATATTCATGTAGTTTTTAAATAAAAACTAAGTTTAAGAAATTTTTGAAAATTCAAAGTTTTAAGTATAAGATAATGTAAATTCAGGATTTTGAAAAAGTTTAAAGTTTTGAAATTAAAATGATTGTTTACAATATGTTTAGTGAATATATTTTAAACGAAATATGTTTGAAATTAATTTAAGAAATATTTTTTTATACATATGGTTAAAGTGAAGACATTTGAATTATAGGAAAGTGTATTTTTTTTAAAGAATTATTTTTTATTTAACAAAGCGACACTATAAATGTAACATTGATTGGAAATGAAGAAGAATCGAATTGCCCAAACCATATTGATATTAAATCTAGTTTCTGGATTATAACTAGTCAGAAAGTGAATGTTTTTACTGTTATTAAATACTTTGTATCACCACTGCTACTAGACATTCTGTGTTATTACTATTAATGGACACCCTATATAACTACTATTAATGGACATTTTGTCATTACTAGGTCATTGACCATACTAACTAATATTATTGAATATTTACTTACCAATACTGACTCGCTATCTAAATTTAGGATTTAAAATTCAATGTGCATAGACAAAGCAAATAAAATCTATTTTGATAAGTAAATTGTACAAAATGAATAATTTTTATTAATTACGTGAATCTTGAGCTTAATAATATTAAGTCAAGATAGCTTATTCCTAATAAAGTTGCAATTTATTTACATATATTATTTTAATTATTCTCTTATATTATAATTTTTTGGCAAATTATAAATATGTAAGTACCATTAAGCATTGCTTTGCGTGTTAATTTTATTTTTGACGCACAAATCATATGGGCAAAATAGATCCAGCTGAGTGAGTTATAAAATTTTAAGATTAACTGCGAATCAGAAGGTGATTAATGAAGAGCTTGTATTGTGCATCTAAATTTTATTCACATAATAATATTATAACTCTAATGATAGTTGTGTAATTATGGTTAACTTAGAATTTGTATACCTTATAAATATGGTTTGAGTTTAAACTTTTTTAGTAAATTATATTAGATAAATGTATATATGACGCATATAGAATGATAAAAATATAATTATTTGCACTAAATTATAGACGATTATTGATGCGATGTTGATATTAGAGTTGGAGTTAAATATGAAGAATATTGGGAATACTTTATTCTGCAGGTTGTATTTTGATTGGTGAAGATGTTGATTGTGCCAAATTTTAGAGGAGACTGTCGAAATTTTTATTAATATTTGCTTTAGTATTTATTAATAATTTGAATAAATAATTGTATAGGCACTGTGTGACATTATCAAGGGGTGAAACAAGGAGAATAACAAAATTCAAATAAATATAAATAATTTGAGTAAATTAATAATAAATTATATTTTAAAAATATAAATAAAATATTTATCTTAAATTTATAATAATTTCATTAAAATAATATTAGTAAGCAAATATAATCTTTTTATTCCATAACTTGACACTTTTACTAATTAATAATAAAATATGTACGTATTTTTGCTATAAAAAATTCATGAATTACGTAAAAATGAGAAAAAAATTTAAGCAAAATTTTTAAATAGAGAGAAAAATGTGAGTTGAAAGATTTATAATTATTTAATTTTTATTGAAAGTTTTATTAATATAAATGTTATTATGACATAAATCATCAATGTATGATTAATTTATTAAGAATTACTAATTTGTTAGGAGTATTAAAAGTTGTATATTTTATTATTTAATTTTTAATTTTTTTAAAAAATATATAAATAATTATTATAAATAAATTATTTAATTTATAATTAATTTATTATAAAGGTTAAGAGTTATATATTTTTTGAAAATTTTTAAATTTTTAAGAAAATATAAATTATTTAATTAATGTTATGAAATTATATTAATATGTAATTATTTAATAGAAGATTATAAGTCACAAATATAATTACTTTTTAAATTTTAAATTTTTTATAAATTATTAAAATTAATTAAAAAATAATTAAAATAAGAAAGTATTGAATATTAAATTAATATCAAATTTAATAATTTAAGTTTTTTATTAAAAAGAGAGAAAATAAAATTAATAAATTAATAAAAATTTGAAAAATTATTGAAAAATTAAAATATTATAATATTATAGTATTTTTAAAAATAAATGACATGACAACTTAAAAAAAAATCTCATTTCCTTAACTTTTATATATTTATATAAATTTAAAAGATAAGGGGAATTTACCGTATATGAGCAATAGTATTCCCTTTCTCTTTCTCATTTTGTCCACAAACACACACACACACACACACACACACATATATATATATTAAATAGTTAATGATTATTAGAGTTGCTATTCATGATCTGATTAATGATAAATGTATAAAAAGTCATCTATCAAATTTTTTTTAAAATATTTTAACACATATTAAAAATTAACTTAAAATTTTTAAAAATAACTTTAACTCTTAATTTTTTTTTAAAATATTGTATCATCGTTACCCTAACACTATAAGATTTGATCTAATATATATATATATATATATAATAGAAATGAAATCAAAATAAAATATTAGGGAGCCAACTAATCAGAATAAATAATTATATAATTTAAAAAAATTTTAAATTTAATATATTCAATATTTATTGCTAAAATAATTTCAAATAAATAGATTGATAAAAAAATTGTGTTTTATTCTTTTTTTTATAATGACTTAGAGTTATTTAAAAAAAATTTTTTTGAAAAAAAATTGCCGATAATAATTGATAAATAATTAATAATGAATTATTATAATTAATAAAATAATAATAAATATAACTTTTTATTTTAACAACTCTAAGTAAATATAAATTAAAGTTTAATATTACTTATCAATAATTAAATTTTAAAAAATAAAATTAAAATAAAATTAATTATAAATTTTAATTTTAAAAAAATTATAAATAATAGTATCACTTTAATCTATTGAGAACTAAAGAGAAGAATTTTAAATAATTATAAAAAAAGCCTAAAATAAAGATAATAAGTTAATAAAAAAATAAAAAAAATAAAAGAAATTTAAGAATAATAAACTTATTTTATTTTTTTTTTGTAAAATTAAAATGTAATATTGGGCTAAAATATATTTAGTTTTGGATTAAATAAATATAATTAAGTTAAAATTTTAAATTTAGATCAAATTTATATAGAAAGAGTTTATTAATTATCGAGGCCTATTTTTAAAATTTTATAATATATATTTATATATATAATAAAAAAATTAGTGGCCCCTCCACTGTAAATATAATTACATTCTTGTTAATTAGAATAAATATAATTATATTAAAAATAATATTTATATTAGAATAAATATTAATAAATAATAATAAATACAATTAATAATAATAATAAATATAATTAGAATAAATAAAAATAATATTTAAAAAATTTATAAATAATTATATTAATTAATTATTTATATTTAATTAATAATATTTTATAATAATTATATCTATATTTTATTTATTTATAATAAATTAATATTTTAATTTTAATTTTTAATTTTGTAAAAATTATTAATTATTTTTATATTATTTATAAAAAATTAATAATATATATTTTTAAAGCAAGGTGAAAATATCATTTTATATAAACTAAAAATTGATCGAATGATGTGTATTGGCGGACGTTGTGTTTAGTTTTCACACGTAGCTTTACACCAACACCTGACGTTATATAGGCGACATCAATGCTTTAATAAATATTCTCCAAGTGAGTTGTCCCACAAATTTTTGTTTAAATAATCACCAACCTGCTCTGTCTTGCTTGTCAACAAATACAGTCAACAAACAAAGAAGTTGAAAAAATGTCAGGCGAAAACGACGGTTCTTCTGGATCAGGAATGGGTTTGGTTCTAGCTGCAGTGGGAGTGATTGCTGCAGTGGCTTATGGCATAGCTAGTCTTGTTAGCCCATCAACACCCAGAAAGACAATGAAGGCTCCAGGAAGAGATACTCGAATTTTCAGGGATGGTTTTGAGAAAAATCCTGCTGGTTATTTCCGCAACCTTCGTGGCAAGTAATAATGATTCAACCAATGTCTAAGTTCATGGAATATATCAAACTTGCTTATATTTATATATGAACAAATGTCAGTCCTTTATTTATTTTTTTTATCTGGATCTGTTTTGTTTTATTTGGTGATGTATTATAAGCAATAGTTGTTTGTATAACAACTCCAACTCTATCTTCAAACCTCTTTTCTGGTTCTTGGTCCATTTTTTGGAGCTACTAGCGGCCTAAAGTCTCCTTCCTTCGTATATTTTTTTCTGTTTTTTTTCTTGCTTTTTATGGTGGTTATGGTCGTTTTTATCTAGATCTGGCCTGTTAGGGTCCTTTTTGTGCTCCGTCTTTAGGGTGGTTATGTCTATTTTTATAGATCTATCCATTTTGCGGTCGTTGGTTCACTGGATCATGGCTGTTTGTAAAGAAATGGAACTCTCTAGTATTTTTTTTTATTTGTTGGCAAAAATCTGGCCTGATTTTAATCACATGGAGATTTTTTTTCCTTCAAATGAAAATCATTAACAAATAAAAATAGCTTAATTTTCATCCATTTGATTCAATAATATTAAAATCATTTCGAAAATTAAAAATTTAGATTCTCTCAAGAGAATTTAAAAAAATAATAACAAAAAATGGTTTCATTTAAATAACGGATGCAAATTAATAAAAGAAAAGAAAATATCTAGTAAAGGAATGAGTATTTTGTAGAATAAGTAAAATATTTATTTTTAAGTTAAAAAAAAAAAAGGAAGAAAAAGCTACCCATAGTCTCTGATCAAATTGGACCATGTACAGAAGAGAAAAGAGAAAGGGTGAAAAGATCGATCGGAGGAAAGGAATGATGTAGGAAAAGGAAAAAAAAAATTAAAAAGAAATAAAATATTAAAAAGAGCAAGACCCCAACTGTACCATATTTCGTAACTAGATCAACTAGTCCAGGTGCCTTTGGATGGGGGCAATGATACCCCCTATTATTAACATAGCCAGTCATTTTCTTTGTGAGCTTAATTTGAAAATCATACACTCCTTATGATATGGTCTGAAGTTTGTTTCTTTTTTATTCTTCATAAAATTTACAACTGAAACTCAAAATTGTCATTACATAATGGTGGGTTAACCATAAACTTCATCAATTATTAGTAATCAATTAGTAAAAAACTGCATATATATGTAACCAAAAATTTATTAGATTTACAAATTTTCAAACCCAAATTCCGGTTTTAAGCAGTGTAACTTCTTTGTTCAAAGCTAGAAAAGGATGAGACACTACAATAAAATGACTGTAGAGACATTTTATTTTCTATCAAGGGACATTTTTAACTGCCTCTACAATGTTTAGTGGCTGTTTTTATGATTGCTCCACGTGTGCCGTGATAGGTCCCATCTTTATAATTTTTTCGACGAGTTTAGGGGCGCCGGAGTAAGTTACATTGTATAGGAATGGTTTAAACCTCCTCTGCATATTATCATGATGACTTTTTATTAGTTGTAGGATCAAGCATTTAACTGCCTCTAAAAATTGACTCTTACCTTATTAGTCGGTGTTTTCATAGCAACAATTTTATAAGAGCAGCTTAAATAATCTCTGTAATATTTATTTTGACCTACTAAATTTGATGTGTCTGTTGTTGAATAAAATAATATTAATATATAGAATAAAATAGAATAAAATAATATAGATACTAAATCAAAATAATATATATATTAAATTATAAAATTTTTTGCATTTTTTTTTACAGATATAAATGTTCAAAACTTAAGTAAGCTTAAAAAATAATCATAATCAAGTGCTTTTTATATCGTCTCAGATTTTTTAATCGGCCTTTATCTCTAAAATCTTAAAAAAAATTATCATTGAAACTTTTTACATACAAAAAATTTACTTGTTACTAATATAGTTTAGATTTTGTTATTTTTTAGATTCCTTTACTCTGATAATATTATAAATTAAGTCAACACAGAGAAAATGATTGCATAAAAATATAATTTTTTTATAAATAAAATATTTATTATAATTTTTATATATTTAAGCAACTAATTGAATAAATTTGATGACGAATAAATGTATTTGTATCCAATAATAATGTAATTAGAATATTCAAAAAAGCAAAAAACTTCAACAAGGTATTTTCAATTTCCACTATGATTATTGTTAGTATAACTTGAATATAAAGAGTTATTTATAGTACACGTTGATTCCTTGTGTCTGCATATTGACTGCCATTAGCGTCACAAGTCTACAAAATAATTTGCTATTATTACTCAAAACAGAGAAAATGATGAAGTGGAGATGCTATATTGGATTATTATTATAGAGTTAAAATAACTCAAGGATAGCTCAACATTCACCAAAACTATAAAAAATTTTTGCCAACAAAGACAAAATCTAAACCAACTCCTCAAAATTAAATAACATTCATGCCAATAGCACAAATTAGTCTCAACTACTCAAATATATACCAATAGAAGTTGCAGTACCAAAAAAAATAGAATCCACCAAAAAATGTTCAATAACCATAAAGAAGTAACATAAATCATATCTCAAGCCAGATCAAACTTAGATAACATAAATTAACAATGCAAAAATCAAATTAATTTCAAGTATACTTTATCATAAAAGGAAACATACCCAGAGGCGGAGATAAAGGGGGTCTCATGGGGCCCTGTTCCCCCCTCAGTTAAAAATAAAAATTTTTTAGGTATATTTGAAAATGAATATTACATTGGTTGAGATGGAATAGCTTGGCCTTATTATGTGAGAGCACGCAACTTCGATCTACGCTCCCAACATTTTTCATCCTTTTTTTCCAATCTTTAAAACTGGGCCTTTTAATCAAGCCCATTACAAACAAACAAGATTTGTCAATGACTCTGCCCATTACAAACAAACAAGAATAACTTAATTGTGACTCTTTCTCTTCTTTCTCACGTTTCTTCTTCGTTAATTCCTTTTTCTTTCTTTTTTTTTTCAGATAACAGTTTCTTCCTTTTTCAATTTCATTCTTTCACCGATTGGCACCAGCAAGGCAGCGGCAACAAGTTAAGAATAGGTACACCACTTACTTTTAATCTCATATTTATTTTGTTGCAATTTTTTTATCTTGCTAAAATGAATTGAAATTTGAAAAATAATGAATTAAGAAATTGACTTGAATACTTGAGGACATTATAAATTTGAAATGTTTAATTTGATTTTGTAGTATGAAGTTTTTTTTTTTTTGAGAAAAGTAGTATGAAATTAAATTGAAATTATTATTTTTTTGTAGTTTATAATCTGAAATTTTTTTATTTCTTTTATAATTTGATATTTTTAATGTTTAGTATTTAAGTTGAATTGGACCCCCCTTATCTAAAATCCTGGCTACGCCACTGAACATACCTGACAATTATTAACTTGAGTTGGCATCCATTGTTGTTCGGTAAATTTTTGAGAGATAAATACAGGCATTGCAAATAAAGTTCGAGATGTTTCTTTATGTTTAGCAGATAGCTTTTCATATTTAGTTGTCATATCTTATAGTTATTCTTTGAGTTTATCCACTTCATTTGTTTTAATTGAATTTGATGTATTCTAATCATTATATGCTGACACCTCAAAGTAGCTTATAGGAGTTGGTCCTAATCATAAACCTCTTGCACGACCGCTATATTCTTTGCCATTACTTGAAATATTTGTTTGTTTACTTCAATCGTGTTGTCACTTGAAGTTCCATTTTTTTCAACCTGAAGAGTAAACGCTTTCTCCTTAAAATTTAAATGAATGTTAGAATTAATGTTTTTAGATTCTCACCTAATTTTTTATTATTAAACTAATAATATTACTATTAGTTGTTGAACATTTTCATTTACATAACTGTCATCTTTTATCTTGTGAGTTGCCTCAAAAAAAAAATTAGCCTTTCAATTGATTTTAAATGTATTAGTTGCTGCAGAGAATAGAAGCGTAAGCAATTTGCCTTGGAATTGCTTTCCCCTCATCTACACCACAAAGGCCTGTCTTCATTTCATAAATGATATACATCCATATAATTCAAGGGCTTTTTAAAGGATTAAAAGCGCAATTCTCTTCAAGTACATGCATTCAAGTACTTCCAAAAGAAATATGAACATATAATTATATTATCTTTCTATAATGTAACATCAGGCACAAGCAACATTACCAAACCTCAGGGGAAATAAACAGTGTCTAATTTCAGTATAACACATATCAATTTAAAATAGATAAAATATTGTTCTCTGTATAAATCACCTCAAATTTAATTAAGCTCCACAAGTATATAACTACTAAAAACACATTAGCACAAAGCATCACTGGAAAAATTATTAATTAATTTGGGCCTAAGACACATTAATTTAATAATTGATGTTATAATAAGTTGGATTTATCTTTTAATGCTAGCTTTGATTTTCCTTCTTATTATAAGTTTTTCCTATTTATAATTAATGAAAATTTCCAACACCCTAATCTAATAATAGCTCATTGAACAATTAGGTATTTTTCACTCAATTATCACTTAATAAACAACCAACCAGCCCATTCTTAGACAATTAGATACAAATAACTTCAACTTGTAGAAAATGTATAAAAAATTAGAAAATTTCATAAGGCGTAATTGGATTAGACTACTAAAATTCATCTCTATAGGTATCATCATATATATTTCATTTTTCAAAAGATTTAAAATTCAATTCCAAAGTCTAAATTAGAATGCAATTGGATTTAAGATTCACCAATGCTGTGTGTTTATATACAAATCCCTCTTCAAGAAAAAGGGATTTTAAAACAAAAAATAGAATAATACATCATAAACAGAATAATATTAAATTAATTACAAAGAGAAACAAAATGAACCCTAAAATAAAAAACTAACCGTAAATAAAGAGAAAAACATAAGAGAGACTAGTTGAGTAATCGATTAAGATGGTGAGAAGCAGTAAATTGCTGACGAAGATGGTGAGATCCTTTGATCAGTTGCTGATGGAAGGGGGAGAGAGGGAAAGAACGAAGAAGAAAGGGTAAGATGGGAGTGAGAGAGGGGCGGCCTGTTTAGAACGTTGATTTTTTTAGTCAAATTAGAACGTTAAATTTGCAAAATTATTTATCTTTTTTTTTATTATTTATCTTTTTGTTAGAAAACCGTCTCTACAAATTTGCTAGGCCAATTTTGAACTCAATTTATGTAATAATAGTTTTGGGAAATGATGTTTTTATGCAGGTCATATTTATAAAACTACCTTAAAAAATAAATTTTATTTTAAAAATATTACAAAAAAAATTTATACTTTTAAAAAAAATTTTAAATAAATTTTTAAAAACGTCTCTCTTTACTAAAATAAAGATATTATAGATATTTAATATATTATTTAATTTATTAAAATAATTAAATAGATTATAATTTAAAATAGATAAAAATAAAAAAATTAATTTATTAATTTAAAACGAAAGAGTTCTTGTTACCCCATTTCTTATTGAAGTAAGATTAAAAAAAGTCCAAATTTTAATTTTGAATTTTAAGCAAATTACCAAATTGCCTTAAATGCATGTTTTTTTAAGTTATAAAAATACAACAAAAGATAAATATATTCTTAAAAAAAATATATATATATATATATATATTAGTTCATTTATATATAAATATACAATTATACCAATAAAAAATAATTTTTTTTGTGACAAAAAAAATTTTATAATTAAGATTAATTATAATCATTAAATTAATAATTTTTTAATGTTATATAAATAAAATTTTATGTTAAAATATATTCTAAAATATTTAAAAGCGTTTTAACATGTATTCTATGCATATTCTATTTGTATTCTTTTAGTGTTTAAAAAATAAAAAAATAAAATATATATGGAACCGTGTTTGATAAATTTTAATCACGTGTCGAATATATATTTATGTCGAAAAAGTATCAAACACCGCTATTTCACTCTGCTATTCATGCCAAAGCCCATTACCCAAGCTCAATTGGAACCAAAACCATACAACATTTTAAACATTCACATTCCCAATTAATAATTTCACGTTCTTTAAATCACAAATCAAAATTAATTAAGATAAAATTAAGAAATAGCAAGGTTTCCTGTTTATCATAGCTTTCGTCTTCGGATAAAAAGGCCCAATGAAATTCGGAGTATCATCCTTTTTAAACTTAATTCCCCACCTAAGAAGATGATTCACATCATACTAAAAAATACAACCTGTAGCATAATTAATCAAAATCAGACCTTTTTTCTCTACAAACTTCAGTCAAAGTTAGTGTCCCAACCACATCAGTCGATGTTAGGCTGGCTAGTAACACCGGTCGTAGTTAGGTGGCCTTGGAGACGTGAGTAGGCTTCACGTTACTGATATCAGCTTGAAGGGTGTGTATATATATATATTTTTATTTTTTTATGTATATAATATGTAAATTTTATTTTAAAATAAATTTAATAATTTTTATTAATATATTTTTATATATTTTATTTTTTATATATTATTTATTTTTTTATAACTAAAATTAATTTTTTTATAAAAAAATATGATTTTATATGATGAAAAATAATTTTAAATATTAATTTTTTATATTATTAGAATATTTTTATTTAACAGTGAAGTTTGAAAAAAAATAAAAATTTAAAGTAAAATATTGATTGCAATAAAGGAAGATTCATTTTTTGAAAAAAAAATTATTTGTTTTAGTGAAGAATGAGGTATATTTAAAATTTTATACCAATTTTTTTATAAAAATGTAAATATTTTTAACTTTTATAGTATTTTTATAATAAAAATTATTTTTTAAATAGTTATGCAAATGTCTCATATATTTATATATATATATATATAATAAAAGAATTGGGAGAGACGAGGGCTCTTTCCACCGTGAGCGTAGTTACATTCTTGTTAATTAGAATGACACTATCACATTACTTTGAGGATATATATATATATATTAAATAATCTTAGTAATTTAATTATATAGAAAAAATATTTAAAATATATATTACAACAATTAAGAATAAAATTGAAGAACAAATAAAATATTTAATAAATAAAAATAATATTTTAAAAAATATAAAATAATTATACTATTTATTTATTTATACTAATTAATAATATCTTATAATAATTATACTAATATTTTATTTATTTACGATAATATTTTATTCTTAATTTTAATTTATTTTTTCTCTTTTAAAATTATTAATCACAATTTATATTATTTATAGAAAGTTATAATATATGTATTCTTAAAGTAACGCGAGAATGTTATTTTATCTGTTCTATTATTTAAAAGAGTTGCAAAATCACCGTACATGAACAGTGATTTTGCACTATTTTTTTCATTTTTTTCTCACATTGTGTATATATCTTTTTTTTTTTTTCATTTTTGCCCTCATATATGGGTGTATATGTATATATCTCTTCTAATTTAGTACAAAAGTGCCACACTATTGTAAATTTATCAATATGAAATAATATTATTACATTTAGCAAATTTTTTTCATCAACTTATAAATTTATAAGTTTCTTATAATATATGTAAAGTTTACTAATTATTTATTATAAGTTTATTATATAATAAATATGGACATGATATTTTTTATTTATTATTAGATTATTAATTGTTTATTACATATTTTCATAAATAATATAAATATCTTTGATAAAAAATATAAAATTTTAAAAATATAATAAGAGGCTTAATTTTTTTTATTATTATTGTTAACATATATTTTTTTGTAGCATGAAGTTTCACAAAAATATAAAGCTTTTTGTTTCGGATTAAAAAAAAAACTCGAGAAAAGAGTTATGTTGGTAATATTTGACTTTTAAAAAATATAGTAATAATTATATATTATTACATTTGATTTCGAGCAACAAACGCCATAAATCCAGTGGTTAAAACTTGATCTCCACCATTCAGAATGAAGAATGATGAGTCCTTTAACTGCTGTCTAAATTTCAGCCTGATCGATACTTGGATGGTTGTGCGATGGCAAAAAATCGAGACTGACATGTTGTAAAATTTTCAACATAAAAAATTCTCTCCCTTTCTCTCCCTTTCCTTTTCTCTTTCTTTTAGTGGCTGACACACATAAGACTTACTTGCAATTTGAGTTAATATATAGGCTAATACATTAATACTCTAATAGGCCAAAAGTAATGGACTCAAATAATATGGAGTTTTCACATAAGAGAAAATCCAAAAATTTAATAATTCTCCCCGTCTCGACTATATGGAGGAGTTTGTCAAACCGGCAACTATACTACATGGCTCAAACTTCATTCTTGGTAAAAAAATTATGCATATATCAGAACCATTATCATCAGTGTGTATTTTTTCAAGTTCAAGCTGCTTAAAATTCAAAATACTACGAATATAATGATATCTCATATCAATGTATTTCCTTCTACCATGAAACACATGATTCTTACCAAGATGAATAGCACTATGACTGTCATAAAAAAGATATATCTCTTTTATGTAATGTTAAGCTTATTCATAAACTTCATCATCCAAAGCAATTCTTTACATGCTTCAGTTGCTGCAATGAACTCAGCTTCTGTAGTAGATAATGCAATACATTTCTGCAACCTAGATTGCCATGCCACAGTTCCTCCTGCAAAAGTAATCAAATACCCAGAAGTAGACTTTCATGAATCCATATCCCTTACTAAATCTAAATCTGTAAAACCACTGAGAATAGACTTTTTAATCACAAAACACAACTTCAAACTAGCAGTGCCACGGAGTTTCTTAAAATTTACTTTACAAAATTTCAATGCTCTTTTTCTGGATTAGATAAAATCTACTAATAGTACCAACTGCATGAGTTATATCTGGCCTAGTACAAACCATAACATACATTAAGTTGCCTACTGCAGATGCATAAGGAATTTTCTGCATGTACTCATTCTCTTACTTATTAGAAGGAGACTATTTAATACTCAATTTGAAAAACATGGCAAGAGGTGTATTTATAAGTTTAGCTTTAGCCATATTAAATCGCTGCAGTACCTTCTTAATATACTTTTCTTAAGATAGCCACAACTTATTATATTTTCTATCAAGAATGATCCTCAAACCAAGAATGTACTTTGCTGGCCCTAAATCTTTTATTGCGAAAGATTTGCTCAACTCTTTCTTCAAGCTTTCAATTCTGGAAGAACTGGAACCCACAATGAGCATATCATCAACATATAGCAATAGGATGATACAATCACTATCAGAAAATCTCTGCGTAAATAGACAATAATCAAAAGTAGTCTTCTTATATCCTTGTTGAGCCAAAGCTGACTCAAACTTCTTATACTATTGTCTAGGTGCTTATTTCAGCCCATATAAACTCTTTCTCAGTTTACAAACATAATTTTCTTTTTCTTTCACCATAAAATCTTCAGGTTCTATGTAAATTTTCTCCTCTAAATCACCATGAAGAAAGGCTATTTTAACATGCATTTGTTCAACCTCTAAATCAAGACTAGCAGTTAACTCTAAAATAATACGAATTGATAACATCTTGACCACTGGTGAGAAAATCTCCTCAAAGTCAATACATTTTTTCTGACTGAAGCCCTTAACAACTAATCTTGCTTTATATAATGGAGATGAGGAATTCTCTTCTTGCTTTACTCTATAGATCTACTTATTCTTTAAGGCTTCTCAATCTTTAGGAAGCTTCACCAATTCAAATATGTGATTATCAGTTAAAAACTGCATTTCATCATTCATAGCAGTAATCCATTCTGCCTTTTGCACACTCTCAATAACATCTTCATAGCATTCAAGTTCTTCTCCATTTGTCAAGAGTATGTACTCATTTGGAAAATAACTAGTAGAATGTATTCGATATCTGGTAGATCTCTTAAGCGTAACTTCAAGTTCCTCAGCATATGTCTTTTATTGATCATCAACTACTTCATATTCAGGAGCATCAACCTCATCTTCATTCTGATTGTCATTTTGCACATTACCATAATTTTGAACCTCAACTGCATCAGGCATATGAGTGGCAGGAGATGGATCTAAATCAATCAAACCATAACTATGAGGTTTTGATTTCTCCACCTTGTTAATAGTTTCAATAGTATGATCTTTTACAAACACTACATCTTGACTTCTGACAAATTTCTTTTGAATTGGATCGTAGCATATATATCCAAACTCATTTTTCCATAGCCAATGAAGATACTGTCTAGCCTTAGTGTCTAACTTGGACCTCTCATCTTTAGGAGCATGTACAAAATATTTGCAATAAAACACTAGTAGATGGTCATAGAAAATATCCCCACTATACCAGAACCTCTTTGGAACATTATTTTTTAATGCAATAGTGGGAGTTAGATTGATCACATGTGCAACAGTATACAAAGTTTCACCCCAAAAAGAGTTAGGCAATTTAGCCTTCGAAAGCACGCATCTGACTCTCTCCATCAATGTTCTATTCATCCTTTCTACCAAACCATTCGACTAAGAAGTCTTAGGAGATGTCTTCTGATGTCTGATACCCTATTTTCTGTAATATGAATAAAAAAGGCCCACAATACTCACCACCATTATCAGTACGATTACATTTCAACTTGTTTCCAGTTTTCCTCTCAGCAGAAGCTTAAAAGTTTTTAAATACACCAAGTACTTGATCTTTTGACTTTGAGGTACGGACTCAAAGTCTCCTTAAATGATCGTCAATAAAGGTCATAAAGTAAAGCGCACCACCAAACGACTTTTTCTTCAAAGGACCACAAATATTTAAATATACCAGCTCAAGCAAATCATTTTTTTCTGGAAAGAAAATGATGTTTGAAAGAGACTCTTTTCTGTTTTTTAACTAAGCAATGAGCACACTTGTCTAACCTTGCACTTTCAATCTTGAAAATAAATTCTTTTTAGCTAGACAATCAAGTTTCTTCTCACTAATGTGACTCATCCTTTTGTGCTATAATTCTGAAGAGCTATCACTTTTAACTACATTAACAAGATCTGTAGAGATTGAATCTTGCAACTAATATAAGCCCGAAGTCTTCTTTCCTATACCCATAACTAAGGAACCTTTGCTGAGTTTATATTTTTCATCATCAAAAGTGCTGCAATAGCCATCATCATCATGCTTACTAGTGAAGATCAAATACAACCTAATGTCAGATGCATGTCTAACATCTTGAGCTCTAAATTTGTTTCATTTTGGGTCTTAAAATAAATAGTTTCAATACCTATTACCTTTGACACTTCATCATTACCCATCTTTAGAACTCCAAAATCACCCGGAGTATAAAATTTGAAGAATTTCTTTTTTGATGTAACATGAAAGCATGCACCATTGTCAAGAATCTAAGTGGTGTTATCATAGGCTAAATTGATCATATTCTCTTAATAAACTATAGCCAAATCATTATCTAAAGTGGCAGTAGTAACACGATCGATATTGTTGTCATTGCCCTTCTTTTCTTGCTTCCTTTTGTCTGCCTTATTCTCTTTTTTTCACTTGAAATAATATTTTTTGATATGACCTGATTTACCGCAGTAATGACATTCAAGATTCTTGTACTTTGATTTTAATTTACTCATACTCTTGCCTCTATTCTGATCTTAACTCCTACTATTATTTCTCCCCCTGTTTTCAGTAACCAAGATTTTTGACTGTGAACTAGATGTCCCTTGAGTTTTTCTTCTCATCTCTTGAGTCAAGATATCAGTATTTGCATACGATATGGTTACACCACTTTCAGGAGTAGAATTAGTCAAAGATATGCGAAAGTTTTTCTATGAGTCAGGAAGTGTAATCAACAACCAAAGTCCAATAACATCTTCATCAAATTTGACACCCATACTAGACAATTAACTAAAGATATCTTAAAATTCATTCACATGATCAAATATAAAACTACCTTTTCCATACTGCAAGTGTATAGCTTGTTTAAGCAAAAATAACTTATTGTTTCAGTCTTTGAAGCATATAAAGTTTCAAGCTTTTTCCATAACATTTTGATATTTGTTTCATTAGCAATATGATTCATCACATTATCTTAAACCTATTGCGGAATAAAACTATAAACTTATAAATTCTCAAATTCTCAATCTTCCTTGGATTTAGAATCAGGTTTTTGAGAAGCAAACACATGTAAATGTAATTTTTTTTCACAATAAGAAGGTCCTTTAATTTTTCTTTTAATTTATGATAATTTGTGCCATCTAAATAAACCATTTTACTCACATTCACCTCCATCATTCAAACAAGCAAAAACCACAACAAATCAATTAACTACTAAACTAGTTCTGATACCACTTTGATGGGAATGAAGCAAGATTAATTCTTTCTTACTTGAATGAATCTATGAGGAGTGACTAAATGAAAATAATTCAGTAAACAAATGCTGTAAAATCTGCTCTCCAAAATATACAAAATTAATCACACACAAACACAAATTTTTAACGTGAAAAATTCCTTCAATATAAATGATAAAAATCACGGGACCTCTCCTAGTTCAAGTAAAAGAGCTCCACTATCAAAAATTAATATTTGCTACAACTACAAACTACTACAACAATCCTCAAGTAAAATCTCAAATAACCAATCAACCAAACAACAAAGATGAACAAAGAAATGAAAAAATACCCAAAATAGTTATTGTTTATACAAATGGATGATCTCAGGTTATTCAAATCCGATCTCCATCGTCCAGATTAAAAAATAACATATTATAAATGTTCTCACCAAATTTCAGCTAAATCCGACTACAAATGACATTCCGACCATCGGAGAAAGCTAAACTGGTCACTGATATAGGAATGCACATGAACAATAAATTTTAAGTCACAAATACTAGAAATTCAGCCGTCAAAACTTGATCTTTACCATTCAGAATGAAGAACGATGAATCCTCTAATTGTTATCCAAATTTTAGCCTGATTGGTGCTCGGATAGTTGTCCGATCGCCGGAAAATCGACATTGGAATGTTGTGAATTTTTCAACAGAAAAAATTCTCGCCCTTTTCTCTCCATTTCTTTTCTCTTTCTTTTAATGGCTGAAAAACATAAGACTCACTTGTAATTTGAGTTAATATATAGGCTAACACATTAATACTCTAATGGGCCAAAAGTAGTTGACTCAAATAATATGGATTTTCCATATTGGAGGAAATCCAAAAACCCAACACTTTCTTATTGTTTTCTGTTTTTTCTTGCTTTTTATGGTGGTTATGGTTGTTTTTCTCTAGATTTGGCTTGTTTAGGTCCTTTTTGTGCTCCACCTTCATGGTCGTTATGTCTATTTTTATAGATCTATACATTTAGGGGCTGTTGGTTCACTCAGTCATGGCTTTTTTCCCAAAAAAAAAAAATTCCTTTGGAAATTAGCAAATCAAAATATCAGAAAGAGAGAAAGAAATAATTTATCAAAGAAATGGAACTCTTATAGTTCAAAAAAAAAAGAAGAAATGGAAATCATTTTTTTTAATATTTTCCGGAATTGGCAAAAATCAGAACTGATTTTAATCACATGGAGATTTTTTTCCTTCAAATGAAAATTATTAACAAATAAAAATAGCTTAATTTCCATCCATTAGATTCAATAATATTAAAAACATTTCTAAAATTAAAAATTTAAATTCTGTGTCGAGAGAATTTAAAAAAATAATAACAAAAAAGGATTTCATCTAAATAATGGATGGAAATTAATAAAAGAAAAGAAAATATCTAGCAAAGGAGTGATTGTTTTGTAGAATAAGTAAAATATTTATTTATAAGTTAAAAAAGAAAAAGAAAAAGAAGAGCTATGATCAAATTGGAGTATTGGACCATGTAAAGAAAGGAAAGGAATAATGTTGGAAAAGAAAGAAGGAAAAAAAAATAAAAAGAAATAAAAGAGGAAAGGAATAATGTTAATGTTCGAAAAGAAAGAAAGGAAAAAAAAAAGTTAAAAAAGAAATAAAACACGAACGGAATAATAAGACCAGCTAGACCTCAACTAGTGCATATTTCGCAGGAAAAATTACATCTTTCACATTTTTTATAAGTTTTTTTTTACTTTTATTTTAATGAGAGGTATTTTAATTATTTTCTAATAAATTTATAATAAATTATGTAAAATTTTAAATTTATAATAAATATATAATAAATCTAAAATAAACTCATAATAAATTATCTAAATTTAGTATTTTACAAAAAAATTATAAATTTTGATACATATATAAATATTTTAAAAAAAATGATAAATTTAATTTTTTTTTATTTTTATGATATTTTTATAAATATCCGTATTTCATAACTAGACCAACTAATCCAATAAACTTTTAGATGGGGCTGTGATACCCGCTATCATTAACATGGAGTCATTCTCTTTGTGAGCTCAATTTCGAAATCAAGCACTCCTCATAATATTATCTGAAGTTTTTTTTTTCTTCAATTCTCAATTTTTTCATCATTCAAAATTACAATTGAGACTTAAAAATTGTGATTACATAATGGCAGGGTAGCCATAAACTTCATCAATTAATAGTTCTCAATGAGTAAAAAACTGCATATGACAAAAAATTTATTAGATTTACAAATTTTCAAGCCCAAATTCCGGTTTCAAGCAGCGTAACTTCCTCGTTCAAAGCAGAAAAAAGGATGAGAGTTGGGGCAGGGTGAAATTTGGTAGAACGATTCATGAAACAAATGGTGCTTATCCGTGTAATAACTAAGAAGAGTATGCCAATTTTGAACTCAATTTTATGTAATAAAAGTTTCGGGAAATGATGTTTTTATGCAGAGGGAATTTATAAAACTATCATAAAAAAAATAAATTTTATTTTATAAATATTATTAAAAATAAAAATATTTATATTTTAAAAAAAATTTAAGTAAAATTTTAAAATTATCTTCATTAAAATAAGGATATTATAGATATTTAATATGTCAATTAATTTATTAAAATAGTTAAATTATATTATAATTTAGGAAGGATAAAAATAAAAAGTCGACTTATGAATTTGAAATGGGGGAGTGCTTGTTACCCAATTTCTTATTGAATTAAGTCTAAAAAGGTCCAAATTTTAATTTTGAATTTTAAGCAGAATTATCAAACTGTCTTAAATGCAGATTTTTTTTAAGTTATAAAAATACAATAAGGGATAAATATGTTTTTAAAATAAATATATATTAATTTATTTATATATAAATATATAATTATATCAACAAAAAATAAATTTTTTTGCGATAAGAAGTTAAATTTTATAATTAAGGTTAATTATAATTATCTAATTAGTAATTTATCAATATCATGCAAATAAAATTTTATTTCAAATTGTATCCTAAAATATTTAAATATATTTTAAAATGTGTTCCCACCGTGTCTTATGCATATTTTATCCATTTTAAGCACATGTCGAATATATATCTATATCTAAGAAGTATTAAATACTGTTATTTCACTCTATTTAAAGTATTGATGCTTCATATAGTATTAGTAAGGTAGTTATTATATAATTCTTATAAAAGTTAATTTAGTTGTACATAGCGACATAGCGGAAGTAAATGAACACAAGAATAAACATGTTATTCATGTTTAATCTAAGAATTTTTAGAAAAATAGACACAAATAGAAAAAGTTTCTATGTAAAAATATTATTGAATACTCAAAAAACATGTTACATTTCCTCAAAAATTACAATATATAGCATTATAGAAAGATATTATTTAATGAGATAGACAAAATGCCAAAACTGCATCTCGATCCTCGAACTTTAAATAAAGAAATAAAAATCTTTTCTAAACTGTCATAACACATTTTTGGAGACTTAAATAATGAAATTTGATCGAAAAATGACGGATCTCGCAGCAAAATTGTAACTTGGACTAAGCTCATAGAATGTCCAGTTTATAACTTTAGCTTTTGACAATAATTACTAAATTATCACTAAACAATTTTCTATTAAATTGCTTTATATAAATCAGAGCTTTCTGTTTTGTATCACATAGTCATGAAGTCCCTCAACGAGTAAAACATAACTTTGATAAAAAGGAAAAGAATCATACGCATCACTGAACTAATGTAGTATAGGGAAAAAGAAACCCAAAAGAGGGGTGAAGGGTTCCCAATTGTCTCAGTGTCTCCCTTTGCCACAATTCAATTATAGCACTAACAACCTTTTCTTAATTTATTTTCTTTAATTCGCATCCGAATTCTCTTTTTATTTCTAGTACGCTTTTAACTTTTAAAATAGTAATATTACAAATTACAAAGTAAAAAAAAAAAAAGAATTAAAAAGCAATTATAGGACCTCAAAACCAAGAAAAATTAATTAATTTAATTGATATATGATTGATTAATACTTAAATTATTAATTAAGCTAATAGCCATAAATCTTTTTTTTTTTGAAGGAAGCCATAAATCTTTATGGCATTTTGTTTTGGTCAAATGGTCTCTGTGTTTTTTGCTTTTTCTTCTGATGCAATAGCCTATTAATTTAAGATCTAGAAAATAAGAAAATATGTTGCAATTTCTTTCTGTTTAAAGTTAATTTCTTCCTTTTTGTAATAGGTTAAGATGCACAATGACCTTTGAAGCGAGTGAGAGGATTAGTATTTTATGCCTTTATTGTCATTTTCCAACAAGCAATTATTTGGTCCAAAAGCATATTGCTTTTCTTTTATTATTTTTTTTATCAATTATCATTTCCTTTATGCTAAAATATTGAATTGCCAATAATTATTTAATGGAGAATTACCATGCTAACTTTATTTCTTATATTAGTTGTTTGATAAAATAAAATAAAATAATTATATTATACTATATAATTTATCATATAGATAAGTAGTTTAATAATAATTTTAATTTTGATAAATTACATTGTATCTCATTTTTTAATTTATTTTTAAAATTTTTTTATAGTTTATATATATTTTTGATATGCTAAACATGAAGTATACTTCTAGTATATTACACATATATTAAAATTAAAAATCAAAATGTGAATATTTTTTTTAAAAAAGAAAAATAATCATTTTAAAAATATTTTTGCGTAATTTCGAAGAAAGCCCTTATGATTTTGCATAAGGGTATGAATGTGACAATTACCTAAAGTATTATTATGTTATTATTATTATATATTAAAAGTGCTCGCTAAATTAAATAAATAGTAAATTTCAAAGATAATTATATTTTTATTTTTTTATTATCACTATTTTATCACTGCATATATATAAAATAAAAGTACGAGTTGTAACATCCTAATGACTCTGGGCTTATTGTCCGACCATTTCACTCAGTCGGCTTTAAGGGACTGCTACAGTACTATTTTTTCTCATAGTTTTACAGCAGAATTTATTTTTGAAGCTTACGATCCAGTCATTTCACGCTAGATATTTGACCCAATTAAAGGTCACCTCTCTCATTTCGATTCCAAGATCTCCTTAAGAGATAAAAATTATTTTAAAAATAAAAATTATTATAATTTCAAATTATGTATGTTGTGTTTCAAATTTTCATTTGATATAGAATATCATTGGAATAAAATATTACTAATCTTTTAATTATAATAAGAATTATTTTCATGTTAGGCACATGATGATAGAAACAATATTTCAATCCAAACTCAAGCCCCTAACTAATCTGTTAAATATCTTTTTTAATATAATTACGACTAATTATATTATTTAAAATAATTTTATAAAAATAATATATTTTATTGTTTTTTTTTTTATCATAAATCGCAGTACAGTACGAATAAATTTATCATCATCATCATGCTTTATAAGTTATTATTTTAATAAAAATGATTTCTCAAAATTTTTTTTCTTTTAACTTTTAGTGAATTTTATGAGCTAATTCATAGAATGATGATTTTTAAAATTTTAAACTTTTTATTACTATTTTATTTTAATTTTTCACTAGATAATGTAAATTTAATTGTCTTAAAAATAATTTAAAATAGTCATGTTATTATTATAAACGAGTTTATAATTTTTATAATTTTCACTTTATTTTGAATAAATTTTTTACACCATCTAGAAATATTTTTTATTGTAACAACTTAATTTAAATTTTTATGTATTTATTTATTCTTCTACCATTCTTACATTTTTCTTCAATTATATTATTTTTTAATTAAATTTTATAAATTTTTTTTAGTCCAAGAAAAGTTTAATAAATAATAAGCGTTTACTTATTCTTTTGTATTCAAATTATTATTTTCTAAATCTTTTAATTAAAACAAAAAGTTTTAAAATGAATATTTTCATTCCTTTGATCAAATGTCAAATTAATTCAAAAAATATCTTAATTTATTAGATATAATTTATTATAAATATTTTATAATATTATATATATTTATATGTATAATATTATCTTTTATGGACTTATTAGATATTGCTTAAAAAATATTTATTCTTTTAAACATAATATAAAATATCATATGTAAGTGCTAAAAAAAACTTAGCATCTCGCAAGTAAAATTATAAGCTTGTAATATATTAAAAGAGCCACACCTAATCACTAGTGAAATTCAAAATATATATATATATATATATATAACCATTTTTTTTTTGAATTTTTAGTTTTACTATTTCTTCTTTTTTTTTTGCTTTTCTTTCTTTTTTTTTTTTTAAATTTTCATGTAATGAAAAGTGAAATTCTATGAAAACAACTTTTTTCTTTGAATTTTACTTTTACCATTTTACTTTTTTTCTTTTTTTTTCTTTTTCATTTTTTATTTTGATAACTTGAGAAATGTATTTAAGATTTAAATTTAATTTTATAAGATAAAATATGTCATTACTTTAGTTACAAGCAAATTCGTCTTGCAGCTATGCTGCGAGCTTATAAAATTTTGTAATATTTTAAATGAAAAAATTATTTATTTATTAATATAATTAATATTTAAAAAAATAATATCATATATATAAATATATAATATTAAAAATTTTTATGTTCATATATTATAGAAATATATATAATAAAATATATCTAATATATAGACTTTGTTTTGAATTGATTTAAGAATTGGCTAATAAAAAATAATAATAATAAAATATTAGTTTCAAATTTTATTTTTTTAATTAAAAATAAAAATTAAAAAATAATTAAAATTAGTAATTTAAATAAGTGAAAGTTTATTACTTATATATGATTTGATTTGAAATGTTATTATTGTTGTATTGTTTATAGTTAATATTTTCTCTTTATTAGAAAAATATTTTAACATTAAAAAACCTAATATTGAAATTCAAATAATTTACATATATTTAATTTTATATGTATATATATATATATTTAATCTTCTTCTCTTTTATGTTTAATCATTTAAATATAAAATTAACTAAAAATATTAAATTTTAGATATTGTATTTATATTTTTACTCTTAATTGATTTTATTATCTTTTTTAGTTTATGAATATTATATTTTATCATTAATAGCTTAATTTCCATCCATTAGATTCAATTATATAAAAATATGAAGTTTGTTTCTTTTTTATTCTTTAATTCTTAACTTTTATATGTCATCTTTAAAAAATTAATTTAAAATCACATATAATCCATGTTGGTGTAATAATTCTATCCTTAAATTTCTATTTTTAAAATAATAATAACAATTAATGTTAAAAATAGTTTTTAAAAATAAAAATATTATAGTAATAATTATATTATTTTTAAAATTAGAAGATTTTGAAAATTTTAATTTTTTACAGTTGAATTATAATAATAATTATTAAATATTATTTTATAAAAATAAAAATAGAATAATAATTATTATTATTCAAATGTAAAAATTTATTTAAAATTATCATTTAAATGTAAAAAATTAAAATTTTTAAAATTATTTAATTTTTATTAAACTAATTAATATGTGATTTGCTTAGATAATTAGATATTTGTTTTTAAAGCGAGAAGTCTAAGGATAAAATTGTTTCACCAATATGAATTATATGTGATTTTAAATTATTTTTTTAAAGATAACAAGTGAAATTAAGTGATTATTTAAGGATGATGGGTGAAATTAAAAGATTTTTTAAGAACGACTGGTGAAATTAAGAGAATTCTTCAGAGACGACAGATAAAATTTATAATGAATTTATTTTAAGAGCTGACGTGATGTTGTTAACGGAAATGGCGACATTTAGGTCGAAAACGAATTTATTATAAAACTCTTAATTTTAGGGACGATTAATATAAAATTTAAAATTTAAAAATAATAAAATAAGTTAATCAATTCTTCAAAGATGATAAGTGTAAATTACCCTGTCATAGACCTACAAATACTCCATAATTAATTAACCAAAAACTCCTACAATACTAATGTGACTGTGAAAGATATTATAAGCCCAATAGAGAAGATGAAAATAAGAACTTTCTAGATCAATAACTTGAATTTAATAATTTTCGTTATTTAGAAAAGCTTGGTAATTTTTTTAGCATGTTTTTTTTATCAAAAATTTTTGCAAATTTATTTGTTGCGCAATAATTCTTTAGAAGTTTTCTTATGCTTATATGTGAAAATTGTTGTTGTATTCCTTTCCCTTCCCTAATTAAGCTGGTTGCAATATGATATGTTAACCTCTTGATGTTTTATTTGATGAATTGATTGTTATAACTTTGCTTGTAATGTAAAAACTCAGTAGAGAGTAGCATACGTTGATTAATTGTTTTCCTTGTAAACATGTAATTTTCCATAAGAACAACGAGAGAATGTGAGAAATATAATATCTTTAAATATGTGGAGAGATGTCCAAAATGATAGAAATAAAAATAATAAATAATAATTTTTTTATAATTTATTTTGTAAATGATAATAAATATTCGAGATATACGGTAGTTTGATATATTTATCAAATGTTATTTCATATTTTAATTTATTTTTATATCTTTTTATTTTATAATTTTTATCTTATAATAATAACATTGAAAAAACTTAATATCTATCTATTTATTTATTTATTGTAAAATTTTATAATATTTGTTTATTTATCTAATATCATGAAAGTTATATTAATGATATAATTTTTCTCATGAAATATATTATATATTTTTTTTATCAAAATATTAATTATATGAAAATAATTAAAATTCTATTAAAATCTATTAAAGTCTATAATAAAAATTTAATAAACTCCATTAAATTTCATATAGAATTCTAACGGAATCAATAAAATTTTATTAAAATTATTAAATTTTATTAAAATCAGCAATTGTTTTAAAATTTATTAAAATCTTAATTTTATGGACCCCTAAGTTTTACTCTCATTTCTATTATAGAATATTATTAATTATGAATACTATTGACATAATTGTTTAGTCTAAAAATATTTTTTAAAAAATTAAATAATCGTTGATTTAAAAATTCTGAAAGCATGAAAAAAATAAAGTTCATTTCTATTATAGAATATTATTAATTATGAATACTATTGACATAATTGTTTAGTCTAAAAATATTTTTAAAAAAATTAAATAATCGTTGATTTAAAAATTCTGAAAGCATGAAAAAAATAAAGTGTATTCAAGAAACTCTAATACAGTAAAAAGGAAATTAATAAAAAATGCAATAATATGTCAAAAAAATCAAATACATATAAAGAAATATAATATTCAATAAGACCAATGACAACATCTTTATCTGATATTTTTACAATAATTAAGAAAAGAATTTAATAAAAATCGTCGTTAATGGAATAAAGTGCTTTTAGAGAAAGATGAAATTTGACCAAAAAAATGAAGGCTTGCACGACAGTTACTGCTTGTTAACCCACTTCGTATTGATTCTATTGAACTAAGACTAAAAAAGTCCAAATTTTAATTTTGAATTTTAAGCAGAATTACACTGCCTTAAATGCAGTTTTTTTTTTTAAGCTTTTGGTCAAATTGTCCAATACATGCTAGGCTGTTCTGCCTTCTAGCTTGCATCAATCAACTATTAGTAGGGTAGTCACAAGAGACAGGAATTAGAAATATATTAAAAAAGGGAGAGGGGCAAAAATTACATGAAAAAAAATTTCAACGTCTAAAATTAAATAAATAAATAAATAAATACCTATTCTCCGGCTTGCCGCCTTCGTCAACTGTCACGACCCAACCCGGGGGCCATGACCGGCATGCAGCCAAACCGAAGTCCGACCACATAAGCCTATAAAAACATTCATAACCGTCTAAGTGCAAAACAGTTCAATACTTATATAATCCTCAATCCTAATTCAAACGCAAACCATCAATATAATCAAATCCCAATGAAATCATTCGGGAAATCTAAAGCAGACAAGTTCTACTTATTACACAAAAAGGGATTCGGATTCAATCCGCCCAAAAGTTCAATATCAGAATCTCTATGGAGTAAATCAATATCCACAATCAAACTATAAGAAATATCCGGAAATCTCTAAGCAGAAAGACCGATAAACACAAACGGAAAACCTGATCGACTTCGCCAAGAAGAGAAAGAAGATAGACGAAGGCAATCACTGAAAACCTGCAAAACAATCTATATGGGTGTGAGCGTTATATATAGACGCTCAGTAAGTTCATGAGAGGCAGAGAAACATCTAACAGTTATATAAGCAGTACATATAATACATTCACAAATTAACCAATCAAGATGGTGTGTCGGGGTCACCAATCAGTAAACAGTACAGTAATCATATCAGTCACATCCGCCCTTATAACTTCTCAGTACAGTACAGTAATCAGTAATTAGGCATGTAGCCTCAGTAAACAGTATAGGCATTAAGCCTCAGTAGCAGTATAGGCATTAAGCCTCAGTAACAGTATAGGCATTAAGCCTCAGTAACCTCCTTCCCCTTCATGACACACCATCACACAGCACAAGTAATATCAAATTTAATTAATACAATTAATAAAGCAAACACATACGTTTCTCTGTCTTCTATTCACATGCGAGGCTGGGTTCGAAAGAATAGTATAGTGAATATATAGAAAGGATAATATATATAAGAAGGGTTTATATATGTATATAAGTTGTTAGCAAGTAGCACAACACATATAATCACAACACAAATAATCACATACACCCATAGAACTTACCTGGTATCCAAAGAAAGCTTAGCCCAATCCTCACAACCTACTGACCTCGAGCTTCAGCCGAATTATTGCCTAAGGAAAGATAATTACACAGTCCAACAATCAATCTCACTTCTTATCTATCATGAGGAATGCAATGCATGCTATGAATGCAAAAGACCAATACTTAACCAACAATTTACCAAAATAATCCAAAATTAAAAACTAAACCGACTCAACTCAAAATTATGGTTCAACCCAATGGTTAAACCGATCGCACCTCAAAAATATAAAATCAATTAAATACCTAAAATTTATTAGAACCAGAACCTCAACTCAATTTCTATAACTCATTTATCAAATAATATCACATCAGTCCCTATGCAAAAATCATAAATCATACCAACACCCAAAACCGATAAAAATTCTTAAGTAGTCTCTATAACTCAAAAATTTCCAGAAAATAATTCCATCATCCAAAAATTCTAGAAACATTCCAATAGCTTCTCCAACATCCAAATAACATGTGTGAAAAATTTCAGATTAATCCAAATTTATTTGATCTCCCAAAAATATTTTACAACATTCTGATTCTGTTTGAACCACTAAAAATCAGTACAGCAAAAATCATCTTAAATCCTTGACATTTAGTTACCACAAAATTATCCAAATAATTTTCTCATATTATACACATCAGTATGGACAACATATAAAAATCTCATAATTTTTCAAGACATCTAAGATCTCCAAATAAATCCTCAAATCAGACATCATCAGAAAACCCTTAACCAAAAGCAGTGTCAATTCTTAATTTATTTCGGAACCTAAAAATTAGAACCAGACTCCAAATTATTTTTCTCCAATTCATAACATCATAATAAACAACATATCAAAATTTCATAATTTTTAGAAACCTCAAAGTCCCTCAATTAAATTCTTAAATCGGATTCATATAACCAGTTACCATACTGGCAGCAGTTGAAAGATCTAATTATTTCGAAACACAAACATTTGATCCATACCTCAAAATATTTTTCTTGTAAACTAGACTTCCATAACTTCAACATATATGAAAATCAAATCTAAAACATTTTTACACATTTTGGTATGAATTTCGAAAGTTACAGATGATGCAATCGCATCTACAGTACAGTTCTTCAGACAACAGTAGTAAACTTTAATTTTCCAGAAATATTCGATGCTCCAAAATCCCAACAATTATTTTTCTCATAAACTAGACTCAATTTCGATCCACATATCCAAATTTCAGATTTTTCTCATGATCCAATATTTAATTAAAAATCGAGCAACATACAGCTCTAAAATCAAACTTCAACAGAGAAACTAAATCATCCAAAAACTCAAAGAAAATAATTAATTCGAAAACCTTAACACCCAAATCAATTCAATCCAACCCTAATTCAATATATTCATCAAGTTCCAGAACCCAACACACTAGCCCAATCAATTAATTCAACATCAAAATCCATCAAAACAATAAAAATCCCAAAACTTAACCTATTTTGTAAAAACTCAATTAATTAAATAATAATTCGAATTTAACCAAATTAATTAAGAAAAATACCAACCCAAAATGATATGAACATGAACTAATCAAATGGAAGTTGAAATAATGCAAAAGGAATCAAGAAAAACCTCAAAAAACCCAAAAACTCGAAAATTTTGAGCTGCTGGACAGAGAGCAAAACGACATCGGCGAGCCACGCCGCGCCACGCGAAACGACGGAACGCCAGACGCCGAACGACAATCCCCTGCCTCGCGCTGCTCCGCCGAACGACAAGCTTCCTACGCCAAACGACACTGGCACTCTGCGCGCGCACTGACGAAACGACGGGGCTCTGATTTTTGCTCCAAAAATCAATTTTTCTCTCCTTTTTTTCAAAACACCCGAAAATAGAAGACCTCTAACAATACCCCCATCAGATTTTAGGCCTATTTATAGGAAAACAACTCTTCAAAATTATATTTTTACCCCAAACTAATTTATTTTAATTCAAAAACACCCCAAAATTATTTATTTTCATAAAAATTACCCAAAACCATAAAATTCACAAAATCAACTCAAATTTATTTTTAACTACAAACTTTAACCCAAAATAATTTATAAATATGTTTTACGCATAATAATTCCCGAAAATACCGAAAACGACAAAAATCCAAAAATGACGAAAATACCCTCGGCACCAAAAAATACAATATTATACTCAAAACGACTGTCTCGTCGTCCCGAGTATCAAAAAGACATTCAAACCATCAAATTATGTTCAAACGACATATGAGGGTACAAAATGACTATTTTGCCCCTAAGGTGCAAAATTACCATTTTGCCCCTAGACTTAAAATCTTTTAAAAACCAAGGGTTTTACATCAACCCCGCTGTTCGTCCCTCTCCGGCCCTCCCTCTCTGCCCGGCCACTGCCCCTCTAGCTCTCTGTCTCTGACTTTCTCTTCTCTGTCTCTCTGCTCTCTTCTTTTTCACGTCACAGCGCAGCTCCTCTTTATTTTTTTAAATTTTTTATGAGTGAAACGATGTTGTTTCACACTAAGTGAAACGGTGCCGTTTCACTCATAAGTATAAAAAAAATATAATCTTTTGATGAAACGATGCCATTTCAGCTAGAAATATTTTTATAAAAAAAATATTGTGTGAGGGGCGTCTTTAACCCCTCAAACACGGTCGAAAATTGCAGAGAACTTTGGCGGTCTCTCTGCAATTTATTTTTGACAATAAAAAATATATCCCTATATATACTTCTGGCCGCCAACAAAAAAGGATTATTTGCCTCCCCAAAACCCTCTGTATCCATCCCTAGTAGTCATTCGCCAATTCTTACAAAGTTAACTTAATTGCACATAGTCAAGTCCCTACACGAGTGTGAACATAGCATAGATAAAAAAACATACTACATTTGTAATCCGTGTATTTAAATATTTTTTATCACTTTATTTTTTATACTCTTTGAGTAATTACATTGTCCTCATACTTGAATATTTATTTATTCAACTGCCCACTCTTTTAACAAAAAGACATACCCTTTAGCACGTGAATCTCAAATCCACTGAAAATGCACACGTGTAAATGCCACGTAATATAAAACTAATATAAGTCAGAAAATGACCTTAAAAAATAAGCATGCTAAAAAAAATTTCACAATACAGGGAGATGCATGATTTGATCTTTCATTTCTTGCACAAAGATGCAATTGCTCTATCATGCATCTCCTGCGAATCAAAGTGCGCTAGATCCCTCAAGAAATTGCTAGATCCTTCAAACGATACCAAAGCCAATTAGCCAAGCTTAACTGGAACCAAAACTATAAAACATTTTAAACATTCACATTCCTAATATTTAAATCACAAATCAAAAGTACTTAAGATCAAATTAAGAAATAACAAGCTTTTATGTTTATCATAGCTTTCGTCTTCGAATAGAAAGGCCCAATGAAATTCGAAGTATCATCCTCTTTAAACCAAATTCCCCACCCAAGAGAATGATTCACATCATACTAAAAAATACAACCTGTAGCATAATTAATCAAAATCAGACCTTTTTTCTCTGCAAACTTCAGTCAAAGTTAGCGTCCCAACCACATCAGTCGATGTTAGGCTGGCCAGTAACATCGTTGGCATTGAAGACATGAGTAGGATTGACGTTACTTATATCAGCTTCAAGAGAGAGTAGATTTTTGAGACAACCAGAGGCATAGGTGTAGTCAACTCCTTGAGACTCACAAAGCTTACCTTAGAGACCACGGATCCAGCTAGTGCGATCGTAGATGAGGAAATTCAGTGGCTTATTGGTATCTGATGCGGTGCTGTTTGATGAGAATCCCATTAATGTTGCTTTAAATCATATAGTATCGTGAATTTGATGTCATTCTTTCTATTGAATAAATTTTGGAATTTAGGATTTTGATTTGATAGAATTGGGAAGAACTCAGTTAAGAAGAAGAATGGATGAAGAAAAACTAGGAATTTGATTTTAAATTCTGAAGATGGGAAAGGAAAAATATCACTTCACGCGATAGGGGGAGCTCATATTCATGTGATATGCCACTTCAGTATATTAAAGATAATTGAATAAGCAAATAATCAAGTGCAGAGACTATATGATTACTTGAAGAATACAGAGATTAAGTGGCAAATACATCCAAATATAAGGACTAAAAATATATTGAGTCTAGATAAAAGCAAAAGAATCATGTGCATCACTTAGCATACCAAAGAAATCCAAAAGACAGGTGAAGTCTAAAGGGTGTTCCCTGTTATCTTTGTTATTTGTTTACCACAATAGCAATTTCCTTCTAGCACAAACTACTTTTTTTTTCTTTAATTCACACCCTAATTTCTTTTTATTTCTAGTATACTTTTAACATTTACAATAGCAATATTACAATTTATGAAATAAAAATAAAATAATAAAAATCAATTTCAGAATCTCAGAACCAAAAAAATAAATTACAAAAAAAATTAATTAATTAATTTATTTATTTTATTAATACGTTATTGATTAATACTTAAAAATATTAATTAAGCTAATAGCCAGAAATCTGTATGACGCTTAGTTGTAATCAAATAGCCTCCATATTTTTTGCTTTTTCTTCTAACTGCAATAGCCATACAATCAGCATTTTGGATGCAATATTCAACAACTCCACCTGTAACTCTATTACTTGCCCACATCATTATCAACCTCCATGTCATTGATCTCTTTTTCTGCCCTAGAACCAGAAGTGCTGCTCCTTGTTTTTTAGCTTCTTCCACTATTAATGGTCCTTTCTCTTTTCCCTCCACCATTGCCATTTCTATTTGTATCTGCACTTTTTATAATACATTCTATTAATTACGAGTTTACATAATAATAATAATAATAATAATAATAATAATAATAATAATAATAATAATAATAATAATAATAAAAGGGCGTTTTTGGATTTCTCTTGTGGTTACGGAGGATCCAACTACAGGAAAATGAATTGAGTTAAGATACATAATCTTATTCTTCAAGGAGATTTACCCAGTAATTAAAAAAGAAAAATCATGACTACCGACCTCTGGTCTCCTCAATTCGCACATATTCTTCAAGGAATTTACAAGTTCATAAGCCCTTGGAGAAGCTCTCTGTTCTTTGCTGGACTCTTCATCAGTTGTTGTGGTAGCTGTTAATTATTTCAAGAAGTTTTTATTTTCTTTGAATAACAAAAACTGTATAATATATATATAACTATAGTATAAAATTAAAATGCATGATAGAAAAAGAAATTGCAGAAAAAAATAGCACGAACCTTTTAATTTTGATGGTTTAGCAACATGAAGAAGAATGAGAAGATCATGGGTTTGAACAGTGTGAGAGAGTGCCCAAAGTAATGCTCCTTTAGCTTCAAAACTTGAATCAACCACAATCATGATTTTTCTACCAATGACATTCAAAGGTTTTTCTTCTGCAGCTTCATTGTTCTCACAAATGTTATTACTCTTTTGATCATTTTTAGCAGCGGCAGCAGCAGGCACAGTAGAAGAATTGAAATTATTATTTTTGGGCTTAGATTGAATAGGCGGTGAACGAACAACTCTAACATGAGGTCTAATTCTATTAAGGCAGAAATTTGGCAATCTTATTCCTGCTTTTCCCATCTCTCCGTCTTCTTTTGAAAATGGGTGCTAAAGAAACAGAAGAGAACGTAATTATTATATGAGACGATGAAGAAGAAAATGTAATAATTAGGCAAATTTCTATATGTTGGTTATTGTTGGGGGATAATTATCAAAATGTTGGAGAAGTCCCTTAAAATTATAAAAATACGAGGTTTCTCTAAAATATTATCAAAATATGTGAGTTAAATTGTCAAACTAAAATATGACTTTCAATTTGACTGTTTATTTTTTTAATATTTTAAATTTATGAAATTGAAACTTTGAATTTCGGTTCTAATGAAATCGAAACTCAAAGTTTCAGACAAATAATTTAGTATAGTAATTTGCACCAAATCGTAAATGTGAATTTCGATTTGGTGTATTTTATTTTTTTTAAATATTGAACCACTCTGCAACTCTGAGTTGCGGTTTGGTTCATTTTTTTTAAAATATTGAACCAAATTGCAACATTGAGTTGCTGTTTGGTTTCTTAAAAAAAATTTGAACCAAACCGCAACTCATAGTTGCAGTTTGGTTCAATAATTAAAAAAAAATGAACTAAATCGCAAGTCTGACTTGTGATTTAGTTCAATATGTAAAATAAAAAAAATGCAGTAGAAGAGAATATATTTTATTCTCCTCTGCTGGCTGATGCAGTAGGCACTGTCTCAACCAGCAGTCTTCGGTCAGATTTAATTTTTTTTTACCAACACCATTTCTATTTCCTTTCATCCACCTTTAACCCACATTTTTTATCTTCATTTTACTCTCACTCACATTTTCTATCTTCATTTTACTCTCACCCATATTTTCTATCTTCATTCTACTTTATACAAAATTTTTCATCTTTTCCTTCTAATTTTCTCAACACAAATTATTAATTTATTTCATCCACAACTATTATGTCTTCTTCTCTACAAAATATCATCTCTGTTGGACTAAGGTAAATACTACATAACTTTTAAATTTTTTAATTTTTTCTTAAATTATTAATTATTTTTGTTACATATTTTATATTTTTCTATATTTTACAGAAATTTTAAATGATAACTTTGTAATATTTTCATCATTTTTTGAGAGTTTGTAGAGGTATTTATGAAATTGATTAATTTTTATATTTATTTGTTGTGGTTGATATATTATTTGTACATATATAATTTTTTGTGGTGTATTGCAATTTGGGAATAAGTTTTTTAATTTTTTGATAATTTATTTTTAGGTTTTGGGATGAATATTAAAAAATTGTAGTTTCTAATTTGTTAATTGTTAATTTTATTTAAAATTTTTGCTTTTACTTATAATTAAAATTTGTTATTTTTTTCATAAACTTATAGTTTTAGTTTGGTTGAAAAAATAAATTATAAAATGTAAACTTCAGCTATTTTATTTTTTTTACATATTGAACCAAACCGCAAGTTAGACTTATTATTTGGTTCATTTTATTTTTTAAAGTCAAACCGCAATTATGAGTTACAGTTTAGTTCAGATCTTTTTATAGGAACCAAACAACAACTCAGAGTTGCGGTTTGGTTCAATATTTAAAAAAAATAAAATGAACCAAACCGCAACTCAGAGTTGCGGTTTGGTTCAATATTTTAAAAAAACTAAATAAAATGCACCAAACCACAACTTATACTTACGGTTTGGTGTAAATTACTGTACTAAATTATTTGTCCAAAACTTTGATTTTCGGTTTCATTAGAACCGAAACTCAAAATTTCAGTTCTAATGAGTTTAAAACATTTAAAAAATTAAACAGTTAAACCGATAGTCACACTTTCAGTTTGATAATTTAACTCACATATTTTGATAATATTTAGAAGAAATTTTACGTTTTTGTAATTTTAATGGACTTCTTCCACATTTTGATAATTATCCCTTATTATTGGACCACTATATATTATCTATGCTTTAATGATGTTAGTTTCTTTCTTTTTATTTATTTATTTTTTATGTGGGGCTATTCATCAACGTGCTTGTCATCAAGGTGTAAGGCCTTCAGTTCTCTTTCGACAAGCTGTGCAATTTGCCCTAGAAGATATGGCATTCTGTTTTTTTCCAATGAAACCGTGTAGTATATATTCTTATTAATGATGTGCTTTCCACTCGTTTCAGCAACTCTCTCTCTCTCTCTCTCTCTCTCTCTCTCTCTCTCTCTCTAGAAACAGCAACTCTTCTTTTTATTTTTTTGCCCTCTTGCCTTATGGTTGGTATCATTCATGTCATTTGTTAAAACACCTTACATTTCATAATGACAAGATAAGATTATGGTTTTTCAAAGTAATTCTGAATCCAATTTCAACTTGACCAATTACACAAGTTTAGATTCAATAAATTGTTGACTCATATAGTGAGCTTTAGGTCATACCATACCACATAAAGTTAATAACCAACTTTATCCAACTTGTAAATTCAACTTGGATTATCTCATAATAAACCCATGACAAATTAAATCAAAATTTTTTAAATTATTTCTTCTCAAAAAGACACCCACTAGGTGAGAGTAGGAAGAATTTATGAAGGAAGAGCTAGCACCCATTAATTAATCATTTAAATTCTAAAGAACCAATAAAAAAAATTGAAAGATGTGAATTCAAATAATTCACAAATTATGAGTCAAATTAAAAATAAACCTATAATAATTCAACATAAATTTAATTTGTTCTCTATTCATAAATTTCAACGTAATATTTAAGAAAAGTCAATATTGATCTCATGATTTGTTCAATTCAAGACGCACAAATTATCCCCTTTTTTTAGAATTTACAAATTACTTTAATCTGATATAAATCTTTAAGTAGTCTAATTTGACATATAATCCAAACTTATTATAATCTGAAGTGATATTATTTAAATCAATAAAAAGAAAATGATAAATATGTAGGCTAGCTACCTCTAATCATAAGGAGAATACTTTTTTTTTTGCGAATTCACTAAATCTAATATATAATTTTATTCACTAAAAAAAGTAATTAAATTCAATACCATGTGCAGAAGCTTAACATTATTATTCTTCACAAAATCTGTGAATCAAAGATAGTAAAGTTAATTAAAATTTTAGTCTTTTTTTTCCTTTAATGGAAGAAAAACATATTAATCACTAAATAGAGGAAAAAGCCAAAAAAAAATCATAATTTCGTTTTACAAAAGGCAAAATGTTCTTCCATCTGCCATTAAAAATTATTCAATATGAGAAGTAGAAAAAATAATAATAAAAAAGCCAATGCCAATGCATTATTATTGATGTTTCATATAGAAATATAGAATGAATTTGGGCATTCAAGTCTACTACTCGATATTTTAGTTTTAAATGATGGCTTGCATTTAAAGATATCATGATAAAAGGAAATGACAATTCACGGTTTAGAGTTTCATATGCTTTTAAATTTCTTCATGGACTTTTATGCGAAAGAAATCAATTGAAATTATCTTATAAGTAAGATTTAGTTTATCATATTTTGTTGATTGTAATTCTATTTTTCCGAATTGGATTTAAAAAAAAAACTAAATATTTTGCTTTCTTGTAAATCTTATAGTAATATTCCTTGAAAATTCATAATTTTAATTTTTAATGGTTTATTTTCATTGAATAATGGAAAAAGTGAATTCAGAATATATGTCAGGCATTCCATCAAGCTAATAAATCAATGTCTGAATTCAGAATATATGCAAAATTAAGCTCATAACACCACTTATTAGGAAAAATAATTAATTAAAATTATAAAGTTGAAATTAATTAAATAGTGATTTATGTCAATATGTTATGGCTTTTGCACCTCAATTATTCAGTCCTAGAGCTCATTATACCCTCATCATAAAAATTAATAACACTAATTAATTAAAGACGAATAGTGGAGAAATTGCAAATTCCCTCTTTATTCCTCCATTAGATAAGAGTGAGTGTAATAAGACTATGTAAGGTAAGATTATGGGTAATAATCTCTTTACCATTTGCAACATGTTGGACAATCATCAATTAAAATATTGAAACTCATTAGGCATATATATCTAATAATTAATTTTTTAGAGAAAAAAAAATTAATAAAACCCATAAATCCCCTTGATGTTAAATTTACAAAGAGTCAACCTCATGATGTAATTTTTTCAGAGTAAATGCTAATTCGAGTTATGTAAGTTTATATTTAATAAAGGAAGGAAGAGGATGGATTAATAAAGCAAGGAAGAGGATGGATCAGCTAAGGCCTAACGGACCTAAACTTGACTTTGTCAAAATAGACAAAAGTTGTGCATTATTTTTATTTTTATTTTTTTATTAAAGTAAAAGATGATCACCAAACTTCACTAACTTTGCAAAAATATTAAGATGGTTAACAGGTCATTTCAAAGCCTTTAATTATTCACTTAAGTTGCATATACATAATATGCTAATTTGTTTTACATTGGTCATGATTTAGAATGTTTTTTTTTAAAAAAAAAAATTCATAAGCCTATGTGGTTCCACTTATGCATATATTTACAGACAAAGAAAGTAAAATTCATTAATTAAATTAGTGAGAGATACAAAATTTAAGAAAAAAATAATCTTTAAACTCTTATCATAAATTTAGCCAATGTGCTCATTACTCTCATATATTGAAATTATAGTACTCTCAACTATCTTTCTACTCTCATATATTGAAATTATAGTAGTCTCAACTAAATTTTTTTTAATATATAAGACTTATAAAAATTAGGTTTATTCAAATATTGGGTAAAAGTTAATAAATGAGTGTATAAAAACCCTTAAGAATCTCTCCTATAATACTTCTATTTATAATATTACTCATTACTAATTTTAATTCAATAAGAATCCCTACTTATTTAATAATAACATTAAAATAAGAATACTGTCTAATGTAGAAAATAAACTGTTAAACACAAAATTATTTTATCTTCCATGAATCATGAATGGAATTTGGTGGTCCTCTCTCTTACTCTATTTGTGCTTTGTGCCTTAATAATTACTATAGCTACAAGAAGAAAGCTTTTCTCTCTTGGATTCAAAATCCTAGGCTTGTGTTAGTCTTTGCAATGCTATCTTCAAGAAATGGGCTATCATTGCTATAGATTTTGTGGTGAACTATGTATTAATTCAAGGGAAAGTTCTTAATTTAATAGGAATTATTATTAGTTAAATTGGCAACAGAACTATAGTAATTAAAGTGGCGAGGTTAATTAGTGTATGAGTTTAGTTTTCTAAAATAACACGTATGATTCTGAAAATTTCTGCGCATGAATTTATTCCTTAATTTTGTTACAAGCAGACTCTACTTTTTCCGTTCCACTCAAATATTATTTAAGAAATTCTTTTTTTATTCTATTTGAATTGTCATTTTATAAATTGAAAATAATATTAATTATAAAATTTTAAATTTATTTTTATAAAATAAAATTAGTAATTAATAGTTAAAAATAATAATTAAATAAAATATTATAAAATTTTTTATAAAATTTATAACCATTAATAATTATTTTGATCTGTATAATTATTTCTAAAATGATACTTAAAGTGAAATAAAATGATTAATATAAAACATCCTCACAACTTTTATTATCTTTTATCCATGCAAAGGTTTTTTTTTTTGAAGAATTATATAAAATAAAATTAATTCAAAATCAAAAAATAAAATTTTAAAATTTAAATTTCTATTAAATATATATTTAATGATATTTTAAATATTTTTATAATTTAAAAATTATATCACTTACGTCACTTAATATGTAATATTTAATATTTAATTATTAATTTTACCTGAAATTTTTTTTATCAGGAAATGAAAATTCTATTAAAGAAAAAAGAAATTACATCCTAAAGAAAGATTTTCAACACTAACAGAGCTAGATGTAAAAACTTTCTGCAGAAATCTAATACAACAGGAATTACAACCCTCAACAAGAACAATAAAAACCAAAGGAGGATGAAGTGCCTTAGATTCATCACGAGGAGGTATAAAGGGGGAAGCTTCCTTGGCCACATGGCCAAAGAAGATGCTGGATTTAGAAGCAGAGTAATCTAGACAGTAGAATTTTAAAGCCCATTTATCTTCTTAATCCTCCAATTGCTGATAACAATAGATCTCTCTTGATTAGGATTGTAAAATACTATAAATCTCGGATGGCTGATCAAATCTTGAAAAACCACCAGAACTAAAAGATAGTTTTCTTTTCAGAACATCAAATCTTTAAAAAACTCATCCACTGTGTGGATGGAGAACTAAAAGGACCTCCAAATATTCAAATCTAAAGAAAAAACCAACTACAAAACACAAAAATAAGAAAACAAAAAGCATAAAACCTTGACGACTGAGAAGAACCACAAGACTCAGGGAGAGAGAGAACACAATACTTCGGAGAGAAATTGTAAGAGAGACTAATTTTTCCCGATGTTTACTTGCCCAAATACAACAAGAAATGTGATGGGATTCCTACAAAGCTACTAAAAAAATTTTATTTCAAAAATACAATAAAAATAAAAATATTTACACTAATTATAATAAATTTTTAAAAATATTTCACATCTCACTAAAATTTTTAAAAATACATTTTCTCTCACTACAATCAATATTTTACTTTAATTTTTATTTTTATTTTTTAAAACTTCATTATTAAATAAAAATATTCTAATAAAATATAAAAACTTAATATTTTAAATTATTTTTTCAGCATATAAAATTTATTATTTTTTACAAAAGAAAAATTTAAATTTAAATTACAAAAAATAAATAACACTCACAAAAAATAAAAAATAAAAAATATATTAATAAAAATTATTAAATTTTTTTAAATAAATTTTATATATTGCAAACATTAAAAAAATAAATTATTTTTGTTATGTAGATATTTAATAGATGTTCTATATGTTTGACTGATGTTTAGTAGATATTTTATATATTTGATAGATTTTTGACAGATATTATAGATGTTTTATAGATATTATATGTATAATGTATTAATATAAAATTAAAAAATAACATTTAAATATTTTTTACATGTTTAGTAGATATTTAATAAAATTTTATAGATATTTGATAGATGTAGTAGATGGTCGGTGGATACTTGATATTTGTTATATATATGTTATCATTTATTGTATATGTATTTTTATATATGTTATGTATTTGTGTATATATTATATATATATATATATTTATTTTTATGCTTTTATTGAGAATATGACTTTAAAAAAATTATTTATGAATAAATATATATATAAATAAAAAATAAAAAATAAAATAAAATTTAAAGATTTAAAAATGAAAAATGAAAAAAAGCATTTTAACAAAAATATAAAAAAATAAAAATAATTTAAAATTTATTATATTTATAAATTATTTATCAAAGTACCAAAATTTATAAAATATTTATCAAAATATCATATTTTTATTAGTTTATAATGAATTTACAATAATTTTATAATAAGTTTATAAAGGTTTATTATCGTTTATAAATTTTACATAATTTATAATAAGTTTTTAATGAGTTTATAGTAAAATAATTAAAATATCTCGAATAAAAAAATAAAAATTTACAATGGATGGTGTCATTTAAAAAAAACTTTAAGAAAAAGGTTCATAGGACGTAAAGTAAAAAAGGGACTTAGATAAAAGCATGGGTTTTTGACAAAAATATATTAAAAAAATTAAAAAAAATTTTAAAATTATAATATTTATAAAATATTTGTCAAAATATTAGAATTTATAAAATATTTATCAAAATACCAAATTTTTATTATTTACATATAGTTTACAATGAGTTTATATTATAATATATTTATAATTAGTTTATAAATTTTATACCATTTATAATAAATTTATAATAAAATAATTAAAATATTTTTAATAAAAAAATAAAATTTTTAAAAATACGATGATCGTCATTGTTCATAAAAGCACAATAGCTGTAAAGGAAACTCACAATGAATAAAGGGCCACGCTGTCGCTAGGAGGTAATTTAGTTCATCTTTTTTAAGCCCATCTTTTTTAAGAGCCCTTAAAGATGGCCACGGAAAATCAAATTGTGGATATCTAAGTTAGCTCAGTTGCGGCAAATTCAAGCTAATTGGGCCGAAATAAGTGAGCCTATTTAAAGAGCAAGTATAAAATGTTTGATAAAATATTAAAATGTTAAAAAGAAATGCAAATTTTTAAGAGATATTAATATAAATTTCAATTGAATATAAAAATCTAATTAATTTATGCAAAAAATAAATTTGATAAACCTACATAAGACAGTAAATAAACTTAAAAAAAATTCTGTCAATTTAGTATGTAAAATCTTACCTGACTTTTTTTCTTTGAATTCCTGAAAGTTTTTTCTCATTCTTAATTTGAGAGAGCATGTTAATGTCAATTCATTAACCGGTGGCAACATCGACTATTTTTTTTATTTTTTATAATTTATTATTTAATTTTTATATTATTATTTTTTTATTTTTATATATTTTTATTTTATAATATTTTATAAAATTTTAACTTTATTCTTATTTTCGTAATTTTTTTTATCTTTTTAAAATAAAACTGAATTTATTTTAAGTTTTTATTAGAAAAAAAACATAATTTTGCTCTTGTACTATATTTTTTTATTGGACCCTTTTACTTTAATTGTGATTTTAAGTCCTTGTACATTATATATCTCATGCTCAGTTGACCATTTTTTAATACATTTCTTTTTTGATTGAAAATTATACAAATACTTCATTACAATAGAGGACTTAATTTTTTTTAAAAAAAAACAGTACAATATAAGAACTTAATAGAAAAAGCAATATAATACAAGAGCTTAATAGATTACAATTAAAAAGAGGGTAAACTGAGCACGAGGAGATAATGCACAATAGCTTAATAGATTACAATTAAAATAATCGATAGGAGTCAGGAAACATATGAAATAATAAAAAATAAAATAAAATAAAAGGGTCTGTTGATCGATTTATGTGTGTAGCAATTATAACCATAAGTATACGGCTCGTAATAAGTAATAAAGTGAAAGTAAAGATCGATCCAACAGAAAAGAAGTAATTCAACTAACCGAAAATCAAGTTAACTATTATCTGAAAACTAATTAATTAATTTAAAATTTTTAAAATTAAATATTTGATCCTTAACTTAAAATTTAAAACTAAATTTAAATTCAAAATTAAATTAAATTAATATAATTATTTATTAATTTAAACTTAAAATTAAAATTAAAAATTTTAAATTCAAATGATTAAAATAATCAAGCAGGATTAGGTTTTATTAGAATTATTTCAAGTGGGTAAAAATAATTTTACAAACTAATTCAAATCTTTCTTGAATTAAAGTTACTAATTCCTTAAATTTTAAATTTTCTCATTATCAAGCAAGAAAATTAATGATTGATGTAATTTATAAATTCTATTTTCATGAATAATAAATTTCAACATTCTATAAAGCTCAAAGAAACTAAGTTGGTTTTAAGATTATTCTTTTATCTCTAAATATATATTTTTTAAGTTGTTGATTCATGAATATAAAATCATATATAGTTTTCACTCAATATATGATTTTAATTGAACATGTAATTGGTGACCAATTAATCACAAGTATTAAAAATAAAGTCAACAAAACTTTAATTTCAAGAAATAATAATAATCAAATTAATCAATATCGATTTTTTCACAATCCTAAATCCACATAATCCCACTTAGGAAATTAGTTGCTCATAATTAAATTAAACATAAAAACTATAGAAATTAAGAAACCAAACATAAAATTCATAATTTCAATATTTAAATAAATAAATGAACAAAAGCATTAAATAAAATATAAACTTAAAAATCTAAACCGAAATAAAGAATTCAAACTAGACAGATGAAGAATCTTGTAGAGATGACGAAGCCCCCTCAAGTCCAATCTTCTTCTTTCTTTGATCTCCAATGGTGGAAAAATTAATCAACCCTTGAAAAGATGAAAAAGTATAGCAGAAAAATTTCCTAAGATGCTCCGTCTGTTATTGTTCACATTCTCTTCAAATTGTATCACCCAACTACCTTAAACTATACTTATCCTCCTACTTAACTTCTGTACAAAATTCGAATTCAAACTTGCCAACAAATTTTCTATCAGATAGAGCCCTTATCTTATATTGACTCATTCAACAAAATTATAGCCCTAAAAGAGTCGATAATTTAAATTTTTGAATCACCTCATTCGAACTTCGGACACTTAAATTATGACTCAATTACTCTCAGTGGCTTAGACTGAAGTTCTGTTTTTATTTTTAAGCTCAATTTCGACTTTAAAGTTGGAAGCACAATTGAACTCCGAATTTGATGAACTAGACTTTTTTGAAAAGCTTGAGATGTCCTCTATCAACTTCATAAAGACCACTTTTCACTTGAAGCTCTAAAAATCTAATTCTGCCTAAAATATCAGTTTACACACACTTATAAAAAATTAATTCAAACTAAACTTAATTCAAGAATAATAAAATAAAAGCACATGAATAAGCTTAGAATATATTAATTCAATTCAATTACGTGCTAAATCTGATAAAAAATATAAGAGTTCAGGGTTCAATAGAAAAAAAAAAGATAGTATAGGGAGTCAAATTATGCATTTTACAATTTTATTATAAAGTTTTATTTTTTTTATTTGAAAATTATATATCATTTTCAAATAGAAATTTATTATTTTTTAATAAAAGTTATTTATTCTTTTTGAATAGAAGTGTCTTTGTATAAAAGGTGATTCAATATATTTTTATATATTATAATATGTTATTATTATTAACAGTTATTTGCATTGAAAAAATTTAAAAAAATTTAGTAATTTCATTAGTTTTATATATTTTATTTACTTTAAATTTATATAATTTTATTTATATATTAAAGATATATTTTTTGATTTATTATTGACAATTTTATTTTGCATTAAAAAAATAGTAAGTAAACTTAAAACACAACATAGATTTATTACTTGAACTTGACATCACTGGAATCTCAGCTTTACTCATTGAATTAAATCTTATTAATTCAAAAGAAATAAACATATACAGATATAATATATATAATGGACTTATTTTGCCAATATTATAATGCATGAATTTAAAATTTTGATTCTATAGAATAAAAGATTAGTAAAACATGTTCAAAGTTTTATATTACTTTTATTATATAGTCATATATCAAAGGTCTAAGATAATATATAATCCATTTAATTATACACACAAATAATTTATTATTGTTATACAACAATTTTGAAAAATTTCGAGCTATACTTCACAAACGAAGATAAATTGTTTGTTATAAAGAAAAATGCTGTTCTCAATAATATTTTTCAGCACGTTGTAATCGACACACCTTACTCATGGATATGGTTAGATTTTAAAAAAATATATTAAAGATTTTGAGAATTTAAAGATTTTCCAGCACTTAATAATCGACCCACTTTAAAAAAAATATTAAAATATTTAAAAGATTTCATAATTTTCTTCATTAATTAATTAGAGTTTGTGATGAAGTCCACTTCAAGTTCAAATCCTCCGGGAACACAAATACTATTGGGCTTCAAAATTTATATGTTTGAAGTTCTACAAAATTTTGGTTTGAAGTATAGCCTTATATTATAAATACCTTAGCAAAGAATCCTTCAAAGATAGGATTTGTTTATGCGAAGAACTTCTCAAATTCGGAATTTTCTTTTCTTGTAAAAATTACTCTTCTCTTAATTAATTTATTAATTGTAAAAATTATTATTATTATTATTATTATTATTATTATTATTATTATTATTATTATTATTATTCATTCTTTCTTCTGAGTTTTCCTTTCCAATCTTTATCTTTCTGCTGGGGTTTAAGTTCGTTGATTGATGAGTTTGTTATAAAGATAATTACTATTATCTAATAGGTAAATATGTTTGTTTACAGTTTTGCGCTTACTCAATTACTATAAAAGCAATTATTTATGCGGGTATTTGTTTTGATCATTATCAGATTAGCACAGTAAAAAAAAATCTTTCTTCAATAAGTTAAAGATGGATATATTCATTATTATGATATACATATAATTGGGAGCTTTTTCTATGATTTTTTTACAGTATTGTACTATTTCCGTTAAACAGCGATAATGGGTTCTGGCTTTTGCTGCTTTCGTGTTGCTGAAGATCCTGATCATCCACCAGCTGAGAATAATAATTCCAGAAATTGGAATATCAAAATCAAAGACTTCTTCCATACCTTATTCAACAAGGTATGTACGTACATATATACATATTCTGCTGAATATATATATATATATATTTCGTATTAGTTTTCAGGAAGGTTTTGATTTATTTTGTCATTAATTAAGCCCACCATAATTCAATGGGAATTATTGAATGACCTTTTGATATCACCTTTGAAGAAATATAAAATTGTCCCTTATCAAACCACCAGTAATCCATGAAATTGTAGGGTAATTACTAATGCAATTATTGCGAAATTTATAATTTCTTTCTACATAATACAAATAAATTTACCTGTAGTGCACACTAAAATTCAACAAGGAGGATAATCAAGCTTCTAATACATCTCCTGAAGACATTACACAGCACCAAAGTGAGAAACTAGAAGCAGAAATTAGTTATTTATATGCTTCCAAAGACGATGAAGATGTGTGCCCCATATGTCTTGAAGGTAAATTAATTAAACACATTATATATATATATATATCTTTTTTACTTATATAAATTTAACTTTGAATGAAGTTTGAATTCAATTTCAAAATTAAGAACGCCTATTTTTCTTATGTTGGCAGAGTACAGTTGTGAAAATCCAAGAATAGTTACACAGTGCAATCACCATTACCATCTTGGCTGCATATATGAATGGACGGAGAGAAGCTTAATATGTCCTCTCTGTTTTAAGGTAATGTCCTTTTTTTTTTAGCAGAATACAAGTGCAACTTCATGCATGAGATAATAATTACAAAACCCACAGAGGGAAGGGCTGAAGCCCTCTTGGGACAAAAAATATAAATTCTGGCCATTTTACAATAAATAATATATAGAGCTTAAAGGAATCTAACATCAATATCCATAGAGGAAGCTCCTTAGATAGCCACCAAGAACCAACAGCAAAAACAGAGAGTTCTATCTCCAAATAGTTCCAGAACCATAATCCCTTTAAGATGAACAAAAGCCTGCAAATAAAAGCAGAAGGCAACAACAAATATAGAAACTTTCCAAACTTATATGAAGTAAGCTTGAATAATCCAAGATAAACCTCCCTAATCTGGCCGAATACGGACAAGAAATTGGCCGATAAAAATAAACCATAAACAAAGCATAAAAGTATCTTGTTGAAAATACCAGAGACAAGGAGCCATAAGACGATAGACTTTGAAGGCTCCAGGGAGGTTGTGGCCAAGAAAACCCATTGAGTGTGATATGAAAAAACTAGAGATATCTAAAATAGATATCCTCAGCCTTGCGACAAGGCAAGGATAAGCAACAAACCTCTGGCTAGGGATGAAAGCCACTGAGATTCGATGTACAACAATAGTGAAGATCAAGGAAAACCACGCTTGAAGAGTTTCTATATAATCTAAAACCATATGAGTAGCTTGATGCCTCTGAACAAAGAAAACCAAAGGGAAGCAGACTTCTTTTAAAGAAAAAAGCTTTACCAGTGAAAAATCTCACACAAAAGAAGCCTTAGAAGGTTCAAACAATGACAGTAAAATAGTAGTAGAAAGCCCAGCAAATACGCACCAAGAAGCCCAATTCTTCTATCATCTGAACCTAGACAACCCACAAGAGACCACCAAAGAATAGAGGAAAATAAGCAACGGCATAAAGAAAAAAGTAAAAAAGGAGAAGGAAGAGCTAGATCTAGGGCCACCGCCGACAGCGCAACCCTAGATCTAGAGCAGACAACGTTGTAGAAGGAAGAGAAAATTTATTACCTTGTTTAATCTATTGCTTGATTTGCTCCTTTTTTACTTTATAACTTCAGGCTACAATATATAGTTGTCGCTACTCTTGTTAAGAAATTAATTAAAATATTATGTTAAATAATTTGTTTAAAAGAATAAAAATTAATTAAATAAGTTTTTTTGAAAAAAATATTTAATTAATTTGTTTAAAAGAATAAAAATTATTTCAATAATTTTAAAAGGGATGCTAATTGATTTATAAATATCAGCTAATTAATTTTTATAAAATATTTATGGAAAATTGCAAGTCACTTCACTTTATGTTAGGATTACATTGCACTCTCAGGTAATATATAAACTCATTTGCTAGTGAAATTTGCTCTGTTTTGGGTTCATATTTCAGGTTTTGGTATTTGATGAAAGGTGATGGAGTGAAGCATGCAAATTTGAAGATTATAACACATGAGATATGATAAATTTCAAGCATAAATATATGGAATTTTTTTCTCATTTTTCAAAATTTTCTCCTTATTTTTTTTATGATTTATATTTAGTATCCATGGTTATATATGAGAAGACGATTCTTCTTGCATATGCAGGCCATTAGATACCTTTTAAATCTGCTGTATCAATTTCACTTTTGTTCATATTAATTCTAAATTGCCAATGAAATAATAGTAAAAATGCATTATTATTTTATAAATTCACACACCTCTCACTTTATTCAAAATGAATAAATTACTTGCATAAAATATTAAATATATACTTTATGATATACAAAACCTACAGTAGATGCATGCTAGTTCTTGGTCGACGGCGGCTTTGTTTGGTTTCCTCTCCAGCCCCTGTGTTGGAAGTTTCTTCCTACTCTTCCCTCAATTAATTTAGATCTGAGGATGATTGGGCCTACACGCTTGTTCTTTGTCGTTTTTTTTCAATATTTGGGCGTGGTTTGTGGATCTGCAGAACCTGGGTTCTGCTTTCTCTTTCAATATTGGCCTGTTGCTTTAGTCTGGTTTTCAGGGGGCTGCTCTAATGGAGCTACAGGGTCTTCATCACAAGATGGATTTGATTCTTCCGTTATTTTTAGTTTGTTTGTTGTTTCTTCTTTTGGTTTCCCACGGCCAAAGCAATTAGGTATGTAAGTGGGTTTTATTATAATATAATAATATTATTAGCTTTGTGATCAAAAACTTTATAGTGCAAATCATTTGAATTAAAGTATTTTTGAATCCATCGGTCAATAACCATCAAAGATCAACTTGCATGTCAAATTACTTTTGAATTAAACCAATCTAAATTGCTAATCAAGATTCTGAAGTTAAAATAATCAATACTCACAAAATTCTAATGGGGAGTTTGGAAGAAGAGTTTTTTTTTTTAGTTTGTATGCGGAAAATATTCTTAAATTGAATAGATAATTATTTTCTATATAAATTAATTTTTTTATTTTAATATTATTTTTAATAGAGCGAGAATTCTTATAAATAAAAGTATTATAGAAAAAGTCATCAGCTTTTATCAAACATATAACTATCTTTTGTTCAATATTTAGTTAAGATGCTGTGATTTTATTGGCTTATCCAACTCATTAAAATATCAAAAAATATTAAATATATATTTTTATCCTTAATTAGAATAAGAATCATAATTTTAATAGAAATCGTAATTTAAATAGTAACCGTAATTTAAATAATAACTACTAGTAGAATAGCAAAGATTACAATGTTCACATGTATTAGAAAGATTTACAAATAATATTTCTTTCTTCACTTCTAAATATGCAAGTGAAAAAATAAGAAAGAAAAAACTATTTCAAATAGTTTTACTTTTAAAGAATTATTTTATAATTTTTTGGTGTGATTATTTAAGGAGTAAAAAAATTATTGGAAAAATATTTATATATTTTCTCTATTATTGAATATTTTAAGTGTGGATTACTTAAAAATTATTGTACTTATTTTTTTTATTAGTAAATTTTTATTTTCGAGCTTATTCGATAATTTTTTCTCAATATTAAAGATTTTTTTTCATAAAATTTTATGTATTTTATTATTATAATTATTATTTGCTTCCTATAATTATATATTAATTTATATATTATTAATTAAGAATCCAATAGATTTTAATCTTTGAAATTGGTGACCATATTAGATGAATTTAGAATAAATATTGAAGTGTTATTTATTTTTTTAGATTTTATATCTCTTTCTATTTTGATTAATGAATTTTTTTTAATTCACCTATCAACGTAGATTTATATTGAATTACATAAAATTTTATTAATTATTTTATTTTATTTTATTTTGTCCTGTATTTTTTTTTTGCATAATTTCAAATTAAATTTTGAGTGGATGCTGACAGAAACAATCTCATAAACAATCTTAATTAAGGGTAACAAGATAAAATAATACAACCTTAAAATAGAGATTATCCTAAACATATTATATTTCTGCCTTCTACAAACACAAATTTCTAGTACATTTTTTATAAATATTTATCTCAACATGCCTGCTATCATATGTATATGTCACATGTTTCAATTACAAAATCATTTTTTTTTGGCAGGAAATAATCATGTTTATTATATTATATATTGAAGTACTAATAAATAATTATCTTTTACCCAATGGTAATCTGACACATGATCTCCTCGTTTCCAATGCAAATCTAATGATATAATCATATCTGGATAATGAAATAACTTAGTTACAATCTAATCCCCTCCTAAAGAGTGCTTAAAAATAAATTAGGGTTAAAATTTGTACGGCTGAAAATTAAGGACAGAAGGTTTGAGGCGATAGTTAGGCTAGCCTTCACAGCAACCAATGAAGAATAGACACCACCGTGCTTCCTGATTATGTATCAGTAAGTGTTTTTAGACATTTCATTTCAATCTTGTAATTATGACTGCCAACAATCTGTCTTTGCTTTCTTTCTTTTCTCTTATCTTGTAATTACGACGTTTAATTACATTTACTACTAGGTTCTTCACCACTGGTTTTTTTTTTTTTTTTTTCAAAATGGAATCTTTGTATTTTTCACGTTTCGTTTTCTGCCAAGAGATTCTTTTGTTTTTCAAAAATTAGTTTATATAACAATATTTGAATATTTTGTTTTTATTATTCCTAAATCAAAGTGCTTATGATATATATTTCACTTTTTAGATGCATTATATTAATCTTGATATGCAAGTGTTGTCTCTCCTCTTCTTTTTTTTTAAGCATATAAAATATGAAATTAATATGATGAATAAAACTTAATATGCAATCATGATGTAAAAAGTAACAATTTATCGAAAAGAAGAAAAAAAGTTATTTGATGATATTTTTTGAGATATAATTATTCAATTTATGTACTATTCCTAGATGAAATGTACATATATTAATTTTTTTTTACAAATTAAAATTTGGAAAAAATGATATCGACTATTTTTTTTTGATCGAGATAAATGTGACATTAATGCTTACTATGCTTCAGAGCTTTTCACCTCTAAACTATATATGAAAATTGTACAAAATTTTTTTTCCTATGCATATAATCTAACCCAATGCAAGTGTATAAATGATCTAGTAAAAAAAAAAAAAAAACAGGTTCCATCATAACATATAAAAAAATTGTAAATAACTTGCTAATTTTAATCAACAAAAAAAAGGAAAATAATAATAGATAGCGACGTAAAATTTAACAAAAAGAGTAATACAATGTACATTGTGAATTGTAAAGAAACAAGAATAGAACACTTTATTCAGTGGCGGAATCAAGTAGGGTCGTATAGGGTAGTACGACTTTTCTGACTGGCCAGCCGAAAGCAAATATGAGAGAAGCGGAGAGCTTCTTTGGCTGCTGGTTATATAGCCGCTGTAACAGAGCTTCCCTTCCAATAACGACGATAAAAATTTTACCCCCCTTAATCACTTGCTAATTCCGCCACTCACTTCATTACTAATTTAATACACAGTTTATGATGCATGCATCATAACAAGATAATTAATTTGTAATATCAATATCATAAAAAGAAGAAGAAATTAAGATGTCAAAGAACTATAACATAGTGGAAGTCTTAGCGACAGCAGATTTTCCCCCCTCATATTTTGTTGCAATAAACAATATACTATATATTAATAAAGCAAAAGCTTCTTAATATATAATATAATTAATTAAGCATCATATATATCTATATAGATTATATTCCCATATAAATATATATATGATGTATATATATATATATTGGGTGTCCTTTGATTAATTAATCTCTTCAACCAGATATGATCATGTGGTGAAGCATCCAAGATGACATGAATATATTGGTTCAAGTGTAAGATCCAATTCATTTCGCCTCACTTCTGGCACTGCTTCTTCCTGGTAATTCCCACTGCAAACATACATATGTATATATTGTATATACATCAAATATTTCATCATTTATTAAATGATTGTATATACATGAAATATTTCATCATTTATTAAATGATTAAGCATATGGTTAGTTAATTAATTAATGGCATGTGAAATACTGATCATACAATTCAACAAAAACAATTAATTACCCAATGTTTAGGCATGGAAGTGGTGGCTGAGACAGAAGGAAAGGTGACATGTTAGGGCCAGGGTTTTGCCGCTCCCAGATAGCCTGTTGCGCCACTGCCTTCTCCTTCTCCTTAATCTATTACCAAATTACGAAACTTGGCGGTCACGAATAATTGTTAAGAAATTGCATGAATGAACCAAACTTGGCGGTCACGAATAATTGTTAAGAAATTGCATGAATGAACCAAACTTGGCGGTCACTTTACAAACATTCAAATGAATGAACCAAACATGAGAAATTGCAAATTTAACAAAGATTAAAAAAAAACAATAACATTAATATGGAGATGGGTGTCTGATTTTATTTTTTGATAAAAAGTATTTTTATTATTAATGATAAGGAGTGGGGGAAAACATGAATTATTGAGGCAATCTACCCAAGCCAATAGGCATCCCCCATACACTCACGTCTAAACCTCAATAGCTCATGTGAAAATTGTTCTTAGGTGACCCGAGCAATCATCTCAAACTTATCAATAGGAGAGTCTTAAGATTACTTTACAAACAAACAAATGAATAAACTAAGCATGGGAAGTATCTAAAATTATAGGACACTATTCTTAAACGACCCTAGCAGTGGTAAGAAACTTGTCAAGTGTTAATCGGAGTGGTTGACACTTGAGTAAAAGTGTTAAGACTTTCTTACAAATAAATAAATAAATAAACCAAATATGAAAAATGTCGCATTTAACAAAAATAGATAAATAATCAAATTAATATAGAAATAATCATTTTTAGGTTGACAACCCTAATTCTGTATTTTAAAAAAAAATTTCAATCCATAACAAATATCGAAAGAAAATTTTTGAAAATAATTATATATTTATTTGATTTTTTCTTCATTCTATCTTTTAAGCATATTTTACTACCTTCAATTAATATTTATCTCCGCAATAAAATTTAGCATATAGCTCTAATTACAAATCACCAATAGTAGAATACTAAAGAAAAATGTATTATTAGCACTTGAATCTGTTTAATAATTCTATCTATACTATCCGAATTATTGGTCCCCAACCCATTAAAATCCACCCCTTTACCTATTTTTAAATTCAATAATTAAAGAAATTTTTCTGTAATATATAATTATGAATTAATAATTGATACTATTACAACTTAAAAGTCTAACAAAATGATCACATCTCATTTGTTCAACACTATTCTAAAAGTTATAGTAATGCTATGAATTTTCTATTTTCATATTTAACTAATCACTGATTATGTAAATGAGTTCTAAAATGAGGAAAATTTAACGAATACTAAACTTGTACATTATCCAAAGTCAAGACGAATAATCATTTTGAAATCATGAGAAGTGTTTCAAACATGTTTGCAAGTATCTCTTGGCATCCCTATATCTACAATGTTTTTTTTTAAAAAAAATCAAATTGGTCCACTCAAAAATGCAATTCAAGCTTCGTTAATGGCATGATCTATATATGCATAAATGGGTACCTGTCATTATATATTAGAAAAAAAAAAAGAAAAGAAAATTGACATCTTTTGAATGATAAAGGGAGATCATCACCTGCTTTGCTAGCATGTTATTTTGCTCTTGTATTGCCCTCTCCTGTCATAAATTACACCCAAAAAAAATGATGAAACAAATTGAGCAAATTAGAATATTTTTGAGGGGATTTCCCCCTTAAATATGGTTATACCAAATTTTTTTTTTTTGACCTTATCAAGTCAATCAATCCATTCAAATCAAAATGAAAGCTATAGTTTGCGACTATATAGATTAGATTATAATTCAAAAACACAAGCAAACCAAATTTTATGATTTGATTATAATTTAATAAAATTTTAAATTATTAGAAGGCGAACCAATCCAAAAAAAATTAAATATATATAAATATATTTTATAAATTATTATAATCTTCTAAAAGGACTACTAATTGAATAACACATTTTTTTTTTATTTTTTTTATAAAGAGTGTATGCATTTTTTGGATAGTTTGGAGCCTCCCAAATATGCTTTCTCCATTCTATAATAATACTATTTGAATAACACATAAAAATATTTAATAATGTGTTAAAAAATAATTTCATGATATAATAATATCTTATATTCATTAAACTATTTTATTATTTTTCGTTTTCATTTTGATGGCCATAATAACTTTTAAGTTAAATAAAGTTAATGCTAAACCTTTTTTTCATTAATTACTTAATTTATTTTTTCTTCTACAGATGTATATATATTAAAAATATTTTCTCAAAATACTTATATTTTTTTCTTACAATTTTTAGAAGATAAAATAAATATTTAATAGAAATCAATTCAATTTTAAAATTGATAAAAACTAAACTCTGAGATTTTCAGTAAACCAAACCAACATTATATTGATATCACGTCATTTTACCTTCATTTCGATTTAAAAATTTGTCAAATTATAACATCAGTTTAATCTAATAATTTATCAAAAATTGTTGAAACCCCATGTACATCCTTACCTTAAACAATATATGAAGAAGAATGAAGTTCTGTTAGTATAGAACTGGTATATTATATTAACTTGCTAGTAACGTGAGGCTATACTTTATTAAGATTGGACGTCATGACTTGAATCTTATTAATATTAAATTTCCTTCCACAGTGTTCCCAAAAAAAAAAAAATTTATACTACAATTGCCAAAGCATAAAATATGGGAATTCATCAATTTCAAATATCTAAATGCTTCCTATGTGCAATTTACTATTAAACCAATTCTAAAATCCAAATTATATAAAACCCTAAACAAGATCAAATACATTATCTTGCAGGCTAATTAACATGGCTTTATTCCAAAATATATGTAGCTCTAGGCCTTGAGATGCTATCAGCAACTATTCAATAACCTTCCTTAATTAGAGCTCATGTTTTAAAGATCTGGTAAATTCTATCTTCAAGTTCATGCTATAAATCGATGCTGGTAATTATCAAACTTCTCCAAATTTAGAGTTTAATTCTATTGCTCATAAGTTCTAGTAAAAATTCCTAACTCAAACATTCACATGATATACCACACAACTATGTCTAAAGCTGACAGCTCAAAATGGGATTTAATTAATTATAATACCTTTTTCTGAAGCTGAGAGATAGATTCAAACATCAATTGGTTCTGCAAGAAATAAATCATATTAGCTAGTAATTTCAATTGGCATATACAACGAGTATCATATATATGGATGGATGTATATACTTTTCTTGACCGGATGTGCTTAAGAGCAGTATCAAGCTGTTGTTCCAAGTTTTGTAGCTCTTTACGACTCAGTGAGTCTAAATCTTCTCCCAAATAGTGCCTGGTGAGGTTTAAGTTAATGTTAATAATTATTATAAACGAAAATGAATTTAACCAAATCATAAAGCAAACAAAATCAAGTTAATTATTTTTAGTACCTATGATTTCTCTGCAACAGCTCAACCTTTGCTTTGAGTCTGTTATACTCCAGGGTCCAATTCTCCTGCGTAGTTAATTAAACTCATTATTAATTTATGTGGTTTAAGTAATGCATAATAGCTATAAAAATTTTAAACTGAGGTTACAAACGGAGTTAAATTTATAACCAGCAGATAGTTACGGTCGGGCTTCCTACTAATTAAAGAGCCAACCTGTGAATTGAGATCAGTTGCTGTGAGTTGCCTCTCTACATAAGAATACCTCTCATAGCGTTCAAGAATCGTGTCCATGCTGTTTCAAAAGAAAACAACTAATAAAATCCACTTTTTTCTTGCTAAAAGCATAAAAAAACACAATTTATGGTTTTCGACAAATTAGCATTGTCCTTTTCCTGAAGATATTTGGAATTCTCATAGCACAAAAGACATTAAGAAAGCAAATATTTGAAGTTTATGCTTTCAACAAAATGAATTTAAGCATTCAATAAACAATTATGGATTTTACCCTTTATGAGAAAATGGGGGTATTCCTTGCTCCATTCAATGGTAGAGGTGTTGGAGTTGCGGCCACAAAGTTGCAAGTTTCAAACTCAAATCATTTCATGACGCTAAAACATTAAGGGTTGATTTCAACTTTAGATTCTAATTTGCTAGTTTTCATATTTAGAAAAACATATAAATGATATAGTCCAAGCTTTAACTTAAAAACTGAATTATTTTAATGAAAGTATATCGCAAAATGAATGAATTTAATTCATTTAATGAAACTTGTTATTAAAATTTCAAACTACAATAATTTAATTTAATGCACCTCTTTATATTTATAAATAGAAATTAAAAATTAGTACATTCATTTCACTTTTCAATTATTCCAAAAAATACAATTTATTTGAATTACATTACTTTTAAATAAATTTATTTAAAATTTATTTCTGTCATATAAATTCTATCAACAAGATTTTTTCATAACGACCCTAATAGTGCATTAGAACAAATGAAATTAGAACAAACATAAGATTCATTTTTAAATGGATTCCAAAAAGAATTGATTTGCAAATGATTTTCATATTTGGAATGAGTTAATTTAAAAATAATGAAGAAAGTAGCACACAACTAAATATAAAGAGCGCTAAATATTGATTTGCAAATGATTTTCATATTTGAATTTCAAAAAAGTAATTTATAATATATAGAGCTGGGACATGATCCTCAATAGTTAATAGTTAATACTAGAGATTTGTTGTCATTAGAAGCCCCAACTACAAAATGCTAGTTAAAGAATTGGCAATTCAATCATCCATCATAACTAATTAAAAAGAGCACTAAAAATTCATATGTATGGACTGCACAATCTTCTTCTTCTTCCTCTTCATTAGTTGAAATTAATTATTATATAGACATTCAGTTTATACTTCCTCTAATATTAGATGAACGCTGGTTAAAGAATTGGATTTAACAATGGCATGGATTTGACAATAACTATTTAAGTAAGGAAATTATTATTCTAAAGTTATCAAGAATCATATAATTTCATTTTCAAAAAAAAAAAAAAAGAAAGAAAGAATCATATAATTTAATGTCATCTACGCTGATACTTACAGTCAGACCTCTAAGAAAAGTAATAGTCATATACATGTATAACCCCTCATTTCAATGTAGAAAAAAAAAACAAAACTTTATAACTTTTGTCATAGAATATTATATCAGTTTCAATTAAATATATATTTTTTAACTTAACCATATTGCGTACTCAAAAGGAAAAGCAAAATAAATTACTAAGTATAAACATTACTATCTAAATGTAGTTATTCTAAAACCATACGTTAATTTATACATAAAAGGTTTTTGCGTTTTTATTTGGACCTACTTTTAAGGACCGTATTTCTATGTTCTCCTCACACAGAGTTTAAAATCAATTCTATATATAAATTACATATATGCAGACCATAAATCAACTATTGCTAAGTAACATTGGCAGTGGATCTGAGACAGATGTCAAACTGGGTAGCTTAAATCAGAAAGACTAAAAAATATAAAATAAAGCAAAGAGGGGAGGACAAAAGAAACAGAAAAAAAATGAATTTCAAATAATGAATTTTTTAATTTCTTTTTTTTATATATAATATAAATAATTAATTCTTTCTCAAAATCAAATGTAAATATGTTGCACCTCCAATTGTGTCAAAGATTGGAGTGCGTGCAGTAAAAGAGAAAAGAAAAGAAAATTGAGTTGCCACAGATCAATGATACTTTTTTATTGAGTACTGCAAAGACTAGGTATATTGAAGTTGATTTGATTTGAAATAACAATTAACAATTCTTGTGATTTTTGAAGACGAAAAATGTTCATTACTAGCTGCTAAACTCTCTGCATGAAATTATTCAAGAAGATGGCTAGCTTTATTTTTTAATCTTTCTCTTCAAATGCCCACATTAATTTTAATAAAGAGACACCCTTTTGATATTTTGAGTGTCATTCACTGATTTTCATATCCAAAAATTTTAAAATTAAATAACACATAATCATGGTTCTGTGCATAATATATTATATATATGCATAGTAGATAATGTGTCCCCAAATTGTGAATTATTATGCACGAAGAAGAAACAAGTATAAAGATTTTCTGATGATAAAAGAAGCCAAAAAACCAATAAAATAAAATAAAATAAAGATCATGTTATAGACAGAAAGGGAAATTAGATCGTCGAAAAAGAAAATGAAATATGAAAAACCTAAAAACTTCATGAATGAAAAACCTAAAAACTTGCACCTGAATGTCAAGAAATTGGAGCATATATTTATATATATATATATGAAAAAATATTAAAAAAAAAGAAGAAGAAGAAATTCAAGAAAGAGAAAGAATTGAAGTACCAAGAATCAGTAGAGTATTCATAGAACTTCCCTTTGTGAGAGAAGACAATCAAAGCAACTTCAGCATCACAAAGAACAGAGATCTCATGAGCTTTCTTCAACAGACCAGCTCTTCTTTTGGAAAATGTTACTTGTCTGTTGATCTTGTTCTCTATTCTTTTCAACTGAACCCTACCTCTTCCCATATCTTCTTGTATATACTTTTTTTACAATTTCTTCTTCCTCTTCTTCTTCAATTCTATTTTTTCTTTCAATAATAATAATAATAATTAGAACTATAATGAAATATTTTCTTTCCTCAAAATAACCCAACAAACAAAACCCAAGAAAAAAAAAATCCAAAAAAGAGAGAAATATATAAATACAGAAATAGTTATAAAAAGGATTTTACTTGTTCTTGCTACATATGAAGCATTCCTAAGAAAGCATGCACATATATAGAATGGGAAATGGAGAGATAGATGGTAATTACTGGCTTATATCTAAAGTGCCTGGTTTCTCAATACCACACTGGTTTTTTCAGTTTGCGCTGTCGACTTCTCATTGGCTATCCCTTGTACCACCTTGTCCTGATTGCCTTTTGTGTGAATTACCACATAATATATTTCTCCTTTCTTTTAATTTTTTTCCTTTTTATTTCCTAATGATATTTACTTTTTTTTGTCCCCTTCTCTTTCTTTTGCCTTTCTTTCATTTTTAATTTCCCACAATTAATTTCTGCTCATTGAATTAATATTTTGGAGTCGATTTATGCCTGCTGGATTAATATTTAAATAATTTAATATTAATAAAAATTATTTTTCGTTGTTCTGGTTATATTTTGTAATACTAATTATTAAGCATTAAATTTTAAAACCATTATACCAATGTTGAGTTTACTGGAATTTTCAAATGAAATGTTGAGAGTTCAATTTGCTTGATTAATTTAAATCACTTTGTTCATTATATTTAGTATTATGGCTCTCATGCTTACTAATTCCATGATTACAATTAGCTCGATTAATATTAAGTAATTATTTAAAAGTTAAATCCCATTGAGAAAAATAGATTTAATAAAATAAATATTATTGAAAATGACCATAAATCCATAGTTAAGATTTTGGATTGGAATATTAATATATCACGCTTATGAGTAATTTTTCTCAGCAGGCGCATTAAAATAATCTCTAAATTAAGAAATTAGGCTCCCAAACGTTACTCCATCCATTTCATTTCAAGTGCCGTATAAGAAAATTTTTTTTATTTTACTTCAAACATCGCTTTTAAAAATTTAAAAGAGTATTAATTAAAAAGTTTTAATATTATCCCTAATAATTATTGAAAGAGAATAAGCTGAATAAGAGATAAAAAAAATAGTATTTAGATAAATTATAATAAAATTTATAATGGCTAATATTTTTTTTATCTGTGTGCACTATTTTTACATAAATAATTTTAGAAGATGGTTCAGTTGAAAATAGTTATCACTATGTGAAAGTAGAAGAGCTGTAGACAGTGGCAGAATTAGAGGGGTCATGGGAGGCTAGCATCCAGAAGCACCTACTAGGGGGTCTTATTGCTGTCGATTCCGCCCCTGACGTTTGTAGTTGCAGAGAAGAGAGGGAGGAAGAGGAAGGGGGGCTCGCTCGGATGAGAGGTTGAAGATGAAGATTTTAATTTTTTTTACAAAATTGCCCCTGGCTGAAACTGCGTCATTTCAGCCAGGGGCATATTTAAAAAAATAAAGCTGTGTGAATGATTCTTCGCACAGCTGCCTGACGACCAAGATGAGCAAAGCAAGTAACGAGAGAGAGAGAGAGAGAGAGAGAGGAAAACGGCGAACAGAGCGCCGACCGACACCAAGACCGAGCCTGCAGGAGAGACGTAGCTAGATATGTGGTCTTGGAAGTCTTCTTTTTTTTTATTTTTTTAAATAATTGATTTTTTTCTGATTTTGTTTAGATTTTTTTTAGAAAAATTAAAATTAATCTTTAATTTATTGTTAACATGATGTATTTTTTAATTTGTTGTTTTGAAATTATTATTTTGATGATTTTATGTTCATTATTTTGCCTTATAATATAATTTGGGAGTTTAGGTTTTTGATTTGTGTTTTTTATAAATTAGCCTTGAATTTATTGTTAGAATGATGTATTTTTTAATTTATTATTTTTAAATTATTGTTTTGATGATGGGCAGCTTAATTATTTTGCCTAATAATATGATTTGGGAATTTAGAATTTTTAGAGTTTTTTTTAATTTATTGTTTGGATTTTATTTTTTTAGGTTAATTAAGCTGCATAATAACATAAATTGATAATTTGGGATTATTTTTTTTTTCTTTGCAAATTTTGTCTCCCTCATTCTGATCATAGTTTCACTACTGGCTATAGATGAGGCCATTTATACTCAAGTCAAGAGAGAGAAGCCCAAATATGGATACTTACACTTATAAATAAGAGATATACTAGTAAATATAACATAAATATTTAGGGGTTGTTTAGTTATAATAAAATAATCAAAGTTTTTCAAAAAAATTTCTAAAAGATAATGGAAAATAGAATGTATTGTTTAGTTTGAAAAATTTTCCATTTAGAAAATAGTTTTCTATATTGATTAGCAAGTAATTAAATTTTAAAAAACTATGTTTAGTTGTTTTCTAGATGAAAATACGCTTTAAGAAAAGATAGAAATTTATTTCTCACTTCGATTTTTGTTCACTGCTTTTTCATTTTTTTATTTAGAAAATAATTAAAGAATGAAAATTTGAAAAATTAGTAAACAAAGAATAAAACTAAATAATGAAAATGAAAAAATATTTTTTACGACTAAATAGCCCTATATTTTAATATTTTAAATTAGAGTATATAATATGAAACCATGAGTGTTTTCCTTCACTAAATCTATGAAACAGATCTCTCACAAGAAATTGGATTCTTTGGTGCCAACAAGTCCATCTAAAAATATGCTTATAAAGCTACATGATGATAATCATAAATTCAGTTTTTTAGCATTTTAATCATTATAATTTTAAAAACAAACTACGAATTTAATTAAATGTATATATACATCTAATTTGTATATTAAAAATTACGTTTTTTTAGCATTGGAATGAAGAATTGAACATGGGTCTTAAGAAGTGGGGACAAATAACATTTCTTTTGATATTCAACAAATATATATTTATCCTTAAAGTATGACTCAGTGTATACATTCATAAATTACTTCAAAAAATTTCTTATTATTAAAAAGTAAATATAATAACCAAAATGGATAGCTCAGTTGGTTAAATAAGACTGAGTAGGTGGGTGATAACAGAGTTTAAATTCCACTAAATATCTCATTAGAGATGGGCAAAAAATCTTAATTTGTGATCTATAATTTCACTAAATATCTCATTAGAGATGGGCAAAAAATCTTAATTTGTGATTATATTTCGAACATGATTAGTCCTATACCTATACCACTAAGCGGATGAGTGAAGGAAAACATGTAATTAAACAAAAAAAAAAAAGAAAGTAAGTTTAATTTTGTAAATATATATAAGGGGTAAACTATTATTTTTCCCTGAAATTTAACTTTATTAACAAAGTAGACCCTCCTTTCTGTGAAACTAAAGTTGTGTTGAAATTTTCTTTTTCTTTTTTGTTTTTTAAGAAAAAAATAAAATTCCGTCAATAATATCATTAAATTTTAGATTTTTTTAATTAAAGAAAAATATTTTATGCTAAATTCAGAATCTATGAAATATGGTTTTAACGGTTTATTTTTGCAAAGACATTTATATTAACAATATGTTTTTCCTTTAATGCAAATGTCATTGTTTTCTCTTTTTACTATAATTTATGCAAATTTTTTTCTTGCTATTTTTTAAATATTTTTAGCATGTATTTTTTGCTTTTTTATTTTTCTACAAATTCAATTATAAAGGTTGTAATTGACACCTTTCTAATTTTTTTTTTAAATATTTTGCTACTTTTAAGCCTTGCTCTATTTATGCAGTTGCAGTTGCTTCATTACCCTTTATTTTGCAGCTGGTACTTGTATTGATAATGAGTATTTTGGGTTTTTTCATATGGATTGGTGAGATATTAGGTAAGGGTGTGTAGGGTAAGCCTGTTGGCTTGAGTAGTTTGTTTTGCTAACCCATGTTTTTTCCTAAAAATTATTAATAATAGTTAAATTTGTTTTAACAAAAAAAAGTTGTAATTGATCTTTATTTTTTTAAATTTTTTATTTCTTTTTTAATAAATTTATTTTATTTTATCTGTAATATTTAATTAATATTATGATGCATTATTGGGATAAAACTAATATAATTTTTTTAATAGGTGAATAAAATTTAATATAATTTATAAAAAAAATATTGTAAGAAGTATGAAAAATCATATATCATGTCTAATGATACAACTGCTATAATAGTTAATTCTCATTATTCTGTTAAAAGCCATTCAATTAGCGAAAATAATAAAAAAAAAATGCATAGTTATGAAGAAGAGTGTAAAGTGATATATAGATAAAAAAAAAAAAACCTCAAAAAGTAAGCAATGGAAAATCTAATGGTAGAAACGTAAAAAAAAAAACAAAAAAATAATGATATAAGCCTTAGTCAAAATTCAAAATAGTTTAAACGAATAGAATCTTTTATTGTATTGGATCAATTAGTTTTTGAGGGTGATTCTCAAAACTTAAAAGCTGGTCAAAACTGATTATAAGCAATTTTTAGATTATAAGTTGTTTATTTAAGTGTTTTTGAAAACTTAAATAGTAGATTATAATATGATTTTAATCAGTTTTTTAAAAGTTGAGTTTTGCTATTTTTTTTAAACACTTATTTTTTAAACAGTTTTGACTAAGTAAAAGATCATACTATCCCTACCTAATCTTCAATATTTCAAATAAATTTTATTAAATAAATTATTATTATTATTAAATAAATTATTATTATTATTATTATTATTATCAAATAAATTTCATTAAATAAATTATTATTATTATTAAATAAATATTATTATTATTATTGCAAAATAAATTTTGAAAAATAAATTATTATTATTATCAAATAAATTTTATTAAATAAATTATTATTATTATTATTATTATTGCAAAATAAATTTTGAATTGACATTTAAAACATTATTTTTATACAATAAATAAACTCAGGGACAGTTTGGTCATTTTGACAGTTTCTGCAATTAAAAACTGATTATAAGCTGATTTTACAGAAACACTTAACTGATTATAAACTGATTATCAGCTGATTATTAACTAGTTTACAGAAACGCTTAACTGCTTATTTTTAATCTGATTATAATATAAAAATCACTTATTCACAGTAGGCTGAAAAGCTCCAGTTTCGAAAAACACCCTCTTTATATGAGTTATTAATGATTTTTTAGATTTTAAGTATAACAATTATTAATTATTTTTAGAATATTTATTAATAAAATATTTAAATATTTTTTAGAATATTTAAATATTTATTAAATATTTATTTTTCAATTTATGTGTTTATGTATGTATAATTAAAAATCATAATATAATTTTTAAAAATATAAAATAAAATTTTTAAAAATATAAACTAATTAAAAATATTTTTAAATTTTAAAAAATAAAAAATCTACAACCTAAATAATCTCTATTTTTATTTTGATTTCGGCATAAATTAGCTCTCCTTGAGTTTTCACGGTTAGACATTTTGAAGTACCCTTTTTTTTTTCTCAAAATTTATCTCAACCATATGAAAATCCAGAAGAAGAAAAAAAGAAAAAAAGAAATAATAATAATAATAATAAAATTAAAAAATTAAATGAGAAAGGAAATAATCTATTACTAAATTTTATTAATTTTCATGCAAAAATAAATATTTCATTTCTCAAAAAGCACAACTTCACAATTTTTGCTCTTACATCTCGTACTGTTGTCACTGCAGCCTCCTCTTTCTCCACTATAGTTTCTTTCATTATCAACATTTCACATATTTTGATTTTTGATTTTTCCTTTTTTATTCTTAAAAAATTGAAAAAAAGAGAGAGGAGAATGAGTCGTTGATAAATGATAACGGGAGAAGGTGATGACAGAATTAGTTTAAACTATAATAGTACTTACACGATTGTAGATATTTTTAATTAAATCATAATTAATTTATATTATTATTAATATTTAATTTTTTTAAAGAAATCAATATTTAATTTTTTATTTAATATATAATAACTAATTATTATTATACTATTTAAAAAAATTTAAATATTAATAAATTTAACATTTTAAAATTAATTTTTATTATTAGATAAATAACTTATCATTAAATAAAAATTAGATAATAGCCTATTAATTATCTAAAAATTTAAATTATATTTCTTAAATAATAACGAATTATTATCAATATTGAATATAATATTCTAATTTTATTTAAATTCTCTAAATAAATATATATAATAATTAATTAATTATCTATTTAAAAAATTATTATTTTTTTTATTAATTATATATTAGGAGAAAAACGTCTAAGAAATTTAAATCTGAGATTTAGATGAGATCAATATATATTTTTAGCCATCAAACTATACTTTAATGGCTAAAAAATTATTAATGGATAATAATAATTTTAATTAATAATTAATTAATTATTTATTAATAAATAATATTTTAATTTAATATTTAAAAAATATTAGAATTATATCATTATCTATTTTAGCAATATATATAGATATATATTAAATTTTATTTTATTTTATTTCTAATTAAATTTATAAAAAAATACAAAAATATTAATTTGTTAGTAAAAATAAAGAAAAATATTTAATTAATTTGAAAAAGAAAAAATAGAACACTTCCCTCAAATGGAAGAAGTATAATTTACTCATATAAAATAGGGTAATGGTGTCAGATCCACTGCGGACTATGGAAACTGCTTTGTAGGGTTGGATCCTGTCCTCACATACTTTGACGGCGGAGATCTTTGTTTCTTTACGGAAACCTTCTTTAATTTTTTTTTTAATTTTAAACTCTTAATTCTATATTTCTACAATTAATTCTATTTATATAATGATAATGCTACTATTATTATTTCATTAATCTTAATTAATTAAATTTAGTCGAATGCTGAATCGAAGAATGGGCATAGAAGAATATAACTAGAAAATTTTATTCAAAAAACCTAAAATTACTAAAAATAAAAATGATTAATTTATATAATTTAATTTCGAAATATCAATTAAAAATTTAGAGGGGTTAATTAAAAAATTAAATTAAATTTTATAGGAATAACACATACGTTTTTTTTATTAAAAAAATTTTAATTTTACGTTTTTTTTTAAATGGCTTGGAGTGTTAAAAGATTACTGCTTGTTCCCTCTTGGTTGCATCATTGGCCACATAATTAAAGGCTATGCTCAAAAGAGCCTACGTTGATGTCAATTTTTTTTAACTCCACCAATTTCAAATATTTTTTAATTGAATTTCAATTGTTGGTGGAATTTACACATTTTGATTTTAAATATAACTCTTATATTATTAAATCAAAATTCATTATTTATTTGAGTATTCTTTCATATCCATAAATATTATCAAATATAATTATAAAATGTTTTATGAGATTAAAATATATTAATTGCATGATCCGTTAATATGCAAAAAAACGAAAAAGCAATTTAAAAAATATTGAAATATTAATCTAAAAAGAATAATGTGAATAAATATGAAATCTTTTGATGTATAATTCAACTAGTTCTAGCTATAGAATATAATATAATTATAAAATAAATAAAATATTTTAAAAAACAAAATATAATTCTTACAACTTCATTAGAATTTAGATATGATTCTAAGGAATATCTTCAGCTTTATATTCCAACTAAACGACCAATATGTCAATCAATATAAAGTATTAACCGATATAGTACTGAAATTAAAAAAAATTCAAATATATAAGACATTTTTTGTATATATATTATTTTATTAATTATTTTATTTTTTTTGATTATTGATAAGAAAGCCGACTTATTATCCAAAACCTGTTGAAAAGTACTCTGATGAAAAATAAAATTAAAAAAAAAAGAGTTTGCGGGTAATATTTGACCAAATATTAATGTTAAATAGTATTTTAACTTTTTCTTTAATTTAATGTAAGCAATATTAATATTAACTTTTTCTTTTACAAATATCATTTTTCCACTTTTTAATTTCAAAAATATAGTATTCGTTAATATATATTTTGTATATTTGATATATTTTCTTTATATCAAAAGTGGATTATTTTTATAAAAAAAAAAGTTAAAAAAATGACATAATTTTTCCAAATTTAAAAAAAATGTTTTCCCCTTGACATAAATGAGAGGAGAAATAAATATTTTTTCTACTATTTAGGATAACTCCTTTTTTTTTTTAGCAAAATAAGAAGAAAAATAATTGTTTTTTACTGATTAGAATAACTCTTATTTTTTTTATGTGGATATTGCAAAATTATTCCAATAAAGAAAATTCTAAAATCCAACTAAGGGTGAGCATAGTTGATTCAATATGGAGCCGTTCTAAAAGTTAAAAATTTTAAAAATACAATATCTAAAACTATTCTATATATAAAAATCTTCATATTATATTATTTCATAATTTTCGGGACAATTTAATACTTTTAGTACTAAATTTCATTAATTAAATTTTATTTAAAATAAAATTTTATCAACTAAAATTTTTATATAGTAAAAATATATTATAAAAAGATAAAAAATTTAATTCATAAAAAATTTAAATATTTAAATAATTTTGAAATTAATAATAAAATTTATTAGTTTTTATAAATAAATGTAAGTTCGCATGTAGTATGACAAACTAATTGAAAAGTATGATAATATAATTTTTAATATAAATAGAAAATTTAAATTTAATTTTTAACTTGTATAAGTTATACATAACTTATATAAATTATATATATTTATCTGTATTTTTTTAATAATATTATTCATATATTTTTGTCTTTAAAAATTATGTATAATAGAAATATTTTTAGATGTAAGTAAATACTATTTTTATATTAATTATTTAGTATATAACAGCTAAAATGATATTTCACAAATTATATATAATTAATATTAATAAAATTATTTTTAACATACTAATTTTTAAAGGTTATTTCATACACTATATTATCCATGTTAAAAAATTAAAATAAAAAATATTAAAAATTAATTATTATTTTAATTATTCGGTTCGACACGGGTTTTAGATATATATATATATATATATATGTGTGTATCTCGTTTTGGCGATAATCCATTGAACACAATTTGCGACAATCCATTGCTACTTTCAAACTCCTCAGTTTTTGTTGGATTTAATAAATACGACTTTCTTCTTATGAAAATTATTTCATGTTTATAAAAATTCTTGTTCTCTGATTTCAAAATTATTATTCTCTCTGTATGGGACAATATTTAAGATTTTATAGAATAATGGATCAGATATTTATAAATCAAACTGTTTGAGAACATAAAAGTTGAGTTCTCTCATGATATATAACAGAGCATGCTTTCATGCTCGAGTTAATTGTTATATGTACATGGTTATTTTTCTATTTATAGAAATTATTATCTTTTAGGTTAAATTCAAGAATATAATTTATGATGTGTTATACTTTATTAATTTGCGTTTGACTATGATTTGTTTAATTTTTTGAATGAAAATGTATCTTTTATTAAAAAAATTAAATACATTATAGTCTCGTAAAATTTACTCATTTAATCAGTTTACTCGAACTTTTTTCGAAACTCAAATTTTTATAATTTATATATATAAGCTTGCGAGTCAATAAACACATTGAATATACACGCAAATAAGAGAGTAAAGAGTTTTGGGCAATTGGCCTGGATGGTTTCTCCTGATTTTTTTTTTGATAAATAAAACTAGATTATTATTATTGAATGTGAAAAACATAATTATAGGATGGTTTCTTCTCCTCCTCCTTCATCTTCTTATTATGTTCTTCAAAATTGTAATTTTTATATTCTTCAAAAATTTCTTCTTCCCTCTTATTCTTCTTCTTAAATTCTTCTTCTGTTCATCTGATATTTATTTTTTTCTTCTTTATCTTTTTTACATTTACTCAATAAAAGTTGTTATTTCAAGATTCCATTTTGAGGAAGCAAGCACATTCAAAACTTTTTGGACAGATTTTAGGTGTTCTCATTAATTACGGGGGAAATAAATTTTGTTGGTAAATATTTCAAAATTATTGATTTACACTTTTTTTTTGGTTGATTTTAGGGTTTTTAGAGTGATGTCATGGCTTGTAGCTTCATGTGATTTTGGACACTAATCCCTTGTTTGGACGATGGTTTTTTTTTTTTTATTATTTTACATAGCATGATATTGTTTCATTTTATGTTTATTTTGATTTCCAACATTATGGTATTATTTTTGATGGTTTTCCATCGTTTTAAAAAAGCATGGTTTTTTTGTCATTTTTGAAACTAACAATTTGGTGGTTTCACATGATTTAATTTTTTTAATTTCAAAAATACCCTCTACTAATATTTTAAATTTCAAAATTAAAATTTCGACCTAATAATCTTTTCTTTCACTGTTATTTTCTTTATGCATTAATTTTATTATAATTTTTTTAATTTAGATTATTAGAAAATAATTTGTTATGTACTTTTATTGATTTTAATATTTTTTATGTCTTTAATTGAAATTAGTTATTGATTATAAAAAATAAAAAATGAAATTAGTTATTACTAAAAAATAAAAATTTAAATTAATTATTAATTATAAAAAATAAAAATAAAAATTAGTTATGAATTTTAATTAAAAATAATATCAATATTGCTTACACCTAATCTTTTACTTCTCAATGTTTTGTTTGTTTCCACCTTCACTTACAACCTGATTTCAGTTAGCAAAGCTTGTAGCTACTAACAATGTCTCCATTCTTTTTATAATGCATTTTTATACCATTCGAGATTTATCCAAGATGATTGATACAACTGAACTCAAACGAGGCCTCTATCACTTTCACCCTCATCAAGCTGCTATAGTTGTCATTTCAACTCATTTTTCTAATGACTCTTCACCTTATATAAACAGTTTCGTCCTTGTAAATAAGCTTGATGTCAAGCATTATAGGTTAGGCCACCCATCTCAACCTAGAATAAAAGTTCTTCAAATCTTATATCATAGGATCATTCATTCTAGTTTCCATGTCTATGAAAATTTTCATTTCGCAAAATAAAAGAACTAACTTTTTTGTAAGTTCATCTGATTCTTATAAAGCTTTCAATTTAGTTCATCTTAACATTTGGGGGCTTATTGTTCTATCAGTTACTGGATATAGGTATTTACCACCACTGTTGATGATTTTTCTAGATTTACATGGATGTCTTTTCAAAAGTAAAACAATGTAAAAACCCCAATGGTTCATTTCTATTCCATAGTTCTTACTCAGTTCCACACTAAGGTCAAAGTCATTCGCGCAGCAACGATCATGAGTTTTTATGGTCTGATTCTTACAATGACAAAAGTATAATTCATCAAACACTTTATGTTAAAACTCCTCAATATAGGTTTTTGGGTTACCTCCTATGTGAAAAACCAAATATTTGAGCCCATTTTTTTTGCTCAATAGGCTATTAATGTTTTATCATTTATAATGACTTTATATTGCATGTGAGGGGTTATTAGTGTTAGCCACCAAAGGAGAAAAGAGAGAGAGAGAGAGAAAAGAAAGAGAAAAGAAAGAGAATTTTTCTGCTGAAAAATCAACACAGTACAGTCTCGGTTTTTTAGCAATCGAACGGTCATCTATGCTTTGATTAGACTGAAATTTAGTAGCAGCTAGAGGACTCATTATTCTTCATTCTAAACGGTGGAAATCAGTTTTAGACAGTTGAATTTTTAGCATTTGTAGCTCGAAATTTACTGTTCACGTATATTTTTGCAACAACGATCAGTTTGTCTTTCTCCAACGATAGGACGGTCATTGTGGTCGGATTTGGCTGAAATTTGGTGAGCATGTTTAAAATATGTTGTTCTTTAATTTGGATGGCGGAGATCAGATTTGAACAATTGGATCTCATCCATTGGCATGAACAGTAGCTATTTTGGGTGATTTTTCTCCATTCTCTTATTTATTTCTTGTTATTTGATTGATTTGGTGTTACTACTTTACTTGAGGGTTGTTGTAGCAGCTTGTAGTTGTTGTAAACATTGATTTTGATAGTGAAGCTCTTTTACTTAGACCAAGAAAGGTCTCGTGGTTTTTATCATTCACATTGAATGAGTTTTTCACGTTAAAAATCTTTGTGTTTATGTGTGATTGGTTTTGTGTATCTTGGGGTAGATTGTGAAATGGTTGTTTGCTAAATTTTACTTAGTCACTCCTCATAGATTCATTCAAGTAAGAAAGAATTTATCTCGGTTCATTTTTCATCATGATATTGCTGAGAGAAAAGACCAGCATTTGCTCAATTTCACCAGAGCTCTGTTATTTCAAAGTTATTTATTAGTTAAATATTGGTTTGAAGTACTTATACATGTTGTGTTACTCGTCAATATACTCCCCATACCCTTTCTTGCAAACTTGAGTCCCTGCCATAAGCTGTACACAAAAAGACCAAATTTATCTTAGCTACATGTGTTTGGTTGTCTTTGTTTTACCTCCACACTAGTACAGAATAGGATCAAGCTTGACCTAAGAGCTTGAAATATTTTTTCCTGGGTTTCGAGTCTAGGACAAAGGGTTTTAAGCTCTAAGACCTTTATTCTCTCTAAAATTTTCATATGTCAAAATGTTCAGTTTTATGAGACTATTTTTCCCCTTCAAACTAAAGAAGCTTCTATTAATTTTGAGTTTCCAACTACTTCCCTACCTATTTCTTCACTTGTTCATTCTAATAACAACAATAACATTCGAACATCACCTAGATACAGAAAATCACCCTTTTACCTTGAAGACTACCATTGTAACATAATTTTTGGATTTTTCTCCATACAATCACACAGTAACATAGTTGATACTTGTTATAACCTTTTACCATTTAAATCATTTTTTATCTTATGACGACTTGTCATCTAAAGACAAAATTTTTACCCTTAATATCTCATTCATTACTAAACCTAAAACTTATAGCCAATGTACGAAAGACCTACAGTGGCAAAAGGCCATATTAACAAAGCTCGAAGCACTTGAAGCAAATAAGACCTAGTCTGTTGTGGATATTCCTCCTAGCATACAACCAATCGATTGCAAGTGGGTATATAAGATCAAGCATAAGGTTGATGGAACCATTGAAAGATAGAATGAACTTGTGGCCAAAGGATATACATAGCAGGAGGGTATTGACTCTTATGGCCAAGATAATAATAAACAAATGCATGTTGACTAATGTAGCAGTAAAGGATTGGTTCTTGAAGCAATTAGATATCAAAAATGCATTATTGCATGAAGGCCTTGCTGAGAATGTTTATATGTTTTCATCTAGAAGATGGCTCTAAAATTTATAAGTTGCAAAAGAGTCTATATAGCATAAAGCAAGCAAGTGATAGAAATGTCAAGCTTACCAAATCCCTTACTTGTAAAGAACTTCAAGAAATCAATTTCATATCCTTCTCTATTCACAAGGAATACTTCTTCTAGTTTTATAATCCTACTTTTAATATAGATGATGTGATTATGGCTAGTGCTGATATGGCTGAAATAGATGTCGCTACGGTTTTTCTTCATTAGTAGATTAAAATTAAGGATCTTGGTCCTCTAAAGTTCTTTCTAGGCTTAGTGGCATAAGTTTTCTTCATTCCAAACCAATTCCAACTCCCATGGTCCCTTTCAAAGAAAACTCTAATGTATAGCTTGATTCATCTTTGATTGAAGATGTTTTTTCTTATTGCCAACTAACTGGCATACTTTTTTACTTAATCAACACTCGCCTAAATATCAACTATGCAATACCTCTACCACTGCCTTGATAGGCTTACTGCTCAGTATTTGCAGTTAGATCATAGTGTTCTAAGATATTTAAAAGCTACAATTGCCCAAGGTTTGTTCTTCTCTTCTTCCTCCGACCTCAAACTCTAAGCTTTTAGTTATGTTGATTGGGCTTCATGCCCTTTCACATGAGGTCCACTACTGCTATGTGTTTTTTTAGCACATATCTAATTTCATTGAAATCCAAGAAACTCAGCACCATTTTTAGGTGCTCATCTGAAGTTGAATATGGGGCTTTGGCAAATATAGCTTATGGTTTGCAGTGGATTATATTTTCTTAATAATCTTTTGATGCCCTTTTCCACACCAGCTTTTATATTTTGTGGCAATAATTTTTTGCTATTAACATAGTTCAAAATCCAAATCTTTATGAGCATATTAAGCATATAGATTTGGATTGTCAATTGATAAGGGAAAGTTCACTCTGGAATTATAAAGCTCCCTTATCATGACTAGATCCCAAAAGCACGTGACCGACACTGAGGGACAAAAAATATGAGGCATTAGACTTCACAGTCAGCCTAATATAATATAATAATAGAAATATTCAAACCATCACATCATTCATTAAGTTACAATATCAAATATAATATCTCAACATTTAAAATTTACGGAGTCTTTAAAATAAAAGTACAGACCAATACATAATAAACTGAATGTTTAATTAGTTTATATATAAATTTCACTGTCGAGGAAGGAAAGCAATGTCACTGAATAAATATCACAAGCACTCATCCTGGGAATTTAAAAAAAAATAGTAAGACATGAGTGAGCATCTCAACTCAATGAATACTACCGTTCAATATACCTGCTTGGTGTTCTGCTCTAATTCTATACTAACATTATAATTAATATTTGAATGCATCATGTCAATCATACAACAAATCATATAATCATTCAAAGATAGAATGTAGTACATGAAAATCACTCTAAACCTCAAATTTGGGGAGCCGATCTCCTATCTGGTTCTCTTATTCCAATATGGTATCTTAATTTCAACTCTTATTGGGTCCGCCGTCACAGCCTAAGACAAGCAGTACTACTCGAATGACAAGCAACGCTGAACATAAAAATACTTTCGCCATCATGTTAGTCTTAAATTCATCAAAATATCATAACTCATTCATTATCAACATCCGATCATACCTTAGTGGTTTTCATATCATCCCAATTATATCCAGCAAATACATTTCAATATTAACATATAAATGTACAACTACAAACGGATATCGAGAATCTAAATTTATAATTAATGCATAATGTTAGTATTATATATATATATATATATATTCAAATACATTAAATGCTAATGCATGAAATTCAGAAAAATATATTAGAAAATATCACTCAAAATTCAGATGAAGAGACTCGATCAACTGCTCGATCTGGGAGTATTGAAATTTAGAACCGAATGATCTACATAATAAAATACTAAAAATTATTATAATGATATAATTTAAGACTCTAGAATTAAGTATTTTTATAACTTAAAATTGACTGAATAATTAATATAATTTATTTAAAATTCGGTCACCGAAATATCAAAAATTTACGTAATTAATGTTTATTAATTAATTTAACAATTTAAATTTAATTTTTAGAATTTATTTATCAATATCATTAATTTTTATAATTTAATGCTCGATAAAGTAATTAATTAACGCGTGTTAATTTCTGTCAAAAATAATACTTATCGGCCTCTCGCTGGAGTCTCTCCGAAAAATTGTTGTCAGAAGAATCTGATAGCAAATTTGGTACCCACACATTTATTTCGATGAGAGGATTCTATAAATGTGTACCACTCTCTCTCACTTGCTGGAGTTTTGCCAAAAAAATGCGTCTGAAGTCACTGTCGTTACTAGATTCCGGCAAAAAATGAAGTTGATCATAAATTAGCAAATGATATACCAAAATGAAGTTTAGGAGGAGAAGAGTCTACTAATACTTGAATCACTATAAAAGGAGGTAAAAATAGCCAAAAAAGCTGATCGAAGTCGTCACAGGCAATACTACGTGGAGAACTTTGGGTGGCGAGTGATGGCTACTCTGGCGGCCATTGAAGGAGAGTCTGATGGCTTTGGAAGCATCATCGAGCGGCGAAGCTCCTTGGCCGGCATGTCAATAGATGGTCACTAGACAAAGGTAGATCAATGTTTCTTCTTCAGCAGCCCTCTCTCCTTCTCTCATCCTCTGCTTCTATCTCTCTCTCTTTTAATTTCTGTCTCTCTCTCTCTCCCGATTCTTCCTTCTTTATTACTTATTTATGTATTTATTTATTTATTTTATTTTATTGGGTATTACATCTTTTCTATGCGTAGCTCTAATCAAGTTGGAAATATATTCATGAAACCTCTCCATGCTTATTTTAGCAATTCATTTCCAAGCTCGGAGTATTGAACATCTATACTCCTCAGCTTGAGGGAGGATAAAGGAGCTTAGTTTTCAAGCTGTTGCATTTTTAGTTAAAGATCATTGTATTTATTTGTTATATTTCACTTAGTCAATTAATAGCTTTTGCTAACTGAGTTATTTGACTCACTGTATATATAGCTTGTACTTTTTCTCAAGAATAAAGCAAGTAAACCTTTCTCACTCATATATTTTACAATTAGTAGCTAATTAATTAAGCTTTATATAATGTTGTAATCCCAATACAAATTATTAATAATATATATATATATATATATATTACATGGTCATTCACCTAATTTGTCATTCACATAATAATAATAATAATAATAATAATAATAATAATAATAATAATAATGAACACATATTTATGTGAAAAAATACTACTCATTATAATATATAAACTTTTTTTCTAAATACAAAATAAATTTTTATTTGTAAATAAGAAAATACATCAATAACGTACAAAAAAATATATAATTTTTAAATTACACAAAATGTACAAAACTAATGAAGTTACTAAATCTCTGTAAAATCTGAATTTCTTCAATATAAATAGTGAATAATGATAATATGCTGTAAGTAATATACTTTTAGTGGAATACTCATTAAAAATGTCATCTGTATAAAAAAAAAAAATGAATCACCTTTCATATTAGATGAACACCTCCATTTAATAACAGAACTAATATTTTTGTATTGTAGAGTTCTCATATTAATATAAAAAATAAGTACCAGCCTTTCATTCTAATTATCAAAGCAAAAAAGTCAAAAATAAGCACTTAGTGGTGCAAAAACAAAAAATAGAAACGCCTTCATGTTCAACCTTAGAATAGCTACTTTGACCTCACGCACGCTGCCACCAACCCACCATCGTCCACCAAACACCACTACTACTCTAGTCTCCACAAGATCCTCTCCACCTTAATGCCATGGCAAGCCCAGCATGGCAAATCTTGTGCACAAATAACTTGATGAGTAAGGCTGTTCTACAAGCCAAAGAATCTTCTCCTGTGCATTTTTAGCCATTGACCGGAGTCCTTCGTCCCTCTAAATTCTGCCACTGTTTTTATTTAAAAGGATAAACAACCTCTGTTAGATAATGATAAATTTTTATTTAAAAAAGATATATAACTTTCAAACAATAAAATATAAAACTCCATAACAAAAATTTAAATTGCATTTATTTTTATTCTAAAAAATTAAAAAAAATACAAAAAAAGAATAAATGTTAAATTTCAAATCTATATTGATCTGAAAATTATTTTAAGAATTAGTAAAAAAATACAAAACTAAAAAATAAAAAAATAACATAAAATAAATACTAGATGAGAAAGAAAGATGGAATGAATTATCATAAATTAATGAATTGACGACAGCCTTCCTCTTAAATTGAGAGGTGAAAAATATATAAAAATTTACAGAAAAAAAGATGGTTAAAATTTATAAATATATAAACTTAATTCTAGAATAAATAAATATTAGGAATTTTTTTATTTGTGCAACATATTAAAAAGAAAAATAGCATATGTGCACGAGACAAAATAAAATTTTTAGAATACACTAAAGCACTTAATTTCCCTAATAAAAAAAAATCTAATTTCCCTTTAAAAAAACTGTCATTTTAAATTAGGTACATTTTGGATTAGTTTAATTCAAAAGTTAGTTTGATGTGGTTATTTTATGCTCTGCTCGGAGAATTTTTCATCTTCTGTTTTTGGATTCTTATTAATGTTTATTTATAGTCCAATTCTAAAAAAAATATAATATTAAAGTAAGTATTTATTTTTGCTGCTAATATATTAAAATAAATATTAATTTTTACAGTGTATATATCTATTCAGCTCCTTCCTATGCATAATTTTTTCAATTTAATGATATGAAGAACTCATACATAAGAATTAAATAATTCATTAATACTGATTTTATAAAAAATAAAGCAAAATTGGCACTTTTGCATTTCAGTTTTATTATTTCAGTTTTTATTTTTAAATATGTGATTCTATTTGGTTGCATTTTATATAATAAAAAGTGGAACTGTATTTTTATTTTAAATTACTTCCGTTTTATTTAATTATTTAAAAAATTATTCTCAATTTTGTTTGATTATAAATCCGATTAATATTGTAATATTATTGTTATTTGGTGGAAAGCAAGAAAACGGTTAGTTGAAATAACTAAATCTAACCCTTTTTTCTAAAGAAAATCTAACTTTTTTTTTCATATCCAATTCTTTTTTAGGGCAATTGTTTGTTGTGGCTTTAATGATTTTATGGTGGCTTTTTTTTTTAATCCTCATGGTTCCTAATTTATAATATTTTCTTTATAAAAATTAAGTAAAAAAAATATTCATGGAATATTGGATATTTTGATGTTACAAAATGAGAAAAGCTTATGAGAGGACCAAATATCCTATCAGTTGTAGCATATCAAAATTTCCAAAACAATATTCTTTTTTGTTATTTCATTTTATTTTATTTCCAATAAATTTAAATTTAATTAATTTTTTAATTTGAAATCTCCAACTTCAAAATAATTTCATATCATTAACTCATTAATTATTTTTTTATTTTTATTTTATTCTATTATAAGAAAAAGAAATATTACCCTTTTTTATGATTCAAAGACTCCGAACATATTCGTGATCTTATATTCATTGGAGGAATATTTGTTTTTTTTATGTGCATTGATCACTTAATATTCAGTATCTTAAACATAGTATTTTTTTTTCTTTTACATTTTATTCATTTATTTTTCTAAGAAGTTGTCCTTGAGCTTTATAAGATAATTTACGCTAAGCCTATGTTTGGATGAAGGTAAATTAGAGTTGAAATTGAATTTACTTTAATAAAGTAAAGGATGATAAGATAAAAGAAATTTACTCTAAATTACCTTTTATTATTTGCTAGTTTACATAAAAGAGAGAGAGTAATTCAAATTTCTCTTTTAGTTTTAATGAAAGAAAGAAGGTTGGATTCATCTATTTACCCTCATTTATCCTTCTCTTCCATCATTTTGGAGAGAAATATTTACGATGATAGAGAGTAATTTATAAATTGAGAAATCTAATTTCTATCACTTTACTCTCATTTACTCTATTATTGCTTGTATCAAACAAGAGAGAGTAGAGTGAATTCAATTTATTTTCTCATGCTTTACCCTTAATTACCCTCAACCATATATAGGCTAAGCGTCAGATTAATTGTTTGAAAATCATTGATTAATAGTCAAGTATTCAATCTCTCAGTTGCAAAATCAGAAATTAAATGAGTCAAAAAAAATTAACCTAAATATCTAACCTAAACCCTAATCCTCAAATTCATAATATATAATAAAGTTGCATAATAATTAACCTGAAAAAAATAAAAAATTTTTAAATTATAATCAAATTACAAAATAATTAAACTAAATATCTAACCTAATAAAAATCCTCAAAATTTCAAATTATAATAAAGTTGCAAAATCATGAACCTAAAAACTAATAACATTAAAACAATAAATTAAACAATAAAACCCTATAACTATAAATTTTTAACTAATTTAAATTTTTTTAAAAAAACCTAAACTTTATTTAGTAAAATCACGAAAAAATTAAATTAAAAAAAAAATTGGCTCAAGAGAAGAAGCCAACCTAGTTGGCTCGGTAGGTGGTGGTGCCTGGGCTCGATGTTGCCACTCGGTGGGTGGCTAGGTGCAGTCGTCTCTACTCATTGTTGCTGCTTGCTCGTCTCGCTGGTGAGTGATGATTGATCCAAGACATAAAGAACACTCTATTCTTCACTCATTTATTTTTTTTTAACTAACCAACTCCATTTCAGCTAAAGATTTATACATATATCATGACTGAAATAACGTTGTTTCAGTTAGAATAAATATATATATTTTTAAAATTTCTATATAAAATGATGTTTCATTAAAAAAAATTTAAAATTTTATGGCTGGCTGAATCGATATTGTTTTAATAAAAAAGTGAATTAAAAAATATAAAAGAGAGAAGGGATTATTCGACCCCTCCTTCATCGTCCTTGCAGCATAAGAGGGCAAGAGGCAGGGGGGATGAAGTTTCACTGCGGCCAAAACCTCCTTATAACTTTTGGCAGAGGGTCCATTGTCCTTCAAAATTTCTTCCTTTCGTCACTGCAACCACTAATATTTGGTAAAATAAAATTAAAATAAAAATTTTATATTTACAGCTGTTAGCTTTTAAAATTTATAACTCAAAATTAATTTTTTAATAAAAAGTTAAAAACTTTACCTTTTGAATTCAAAATCTAAATTTTGAAAAAAAAGCAACTTTAAAATAATTATAAAAAATACTTATTACTAATTAAGAAAATATATTTGTTTATATTTACTTATAAATATTTAGTATTAATAAAAGAATTCACATATACATATATAAATTAATTAAATTTAATATACGTATATTTATTTTTATTAGAATTTTATATGTAATGCTAAAATTATTTATTATATTTCATTAAAACTTAATATAATTTAATACGATATAACACATAAAATAATATGTTTATTCACTATTTCATAATTTAACTCCAATTGATCACTAAACTACCAAAAACTTTACAGTTGTGTTTAATATTAACTATAAAAGGTTACTCATTCATATATAATTGACCGTTCATCATTAAATTATTTGCAGTTTTTTTTATCATTAAATGTTATTAATCAATAAATTTTAAATTAGAATAAAATATATGAGCTTATATTTGGTTCTTTGCTTGTGCATTGGAAAAGGAAAAAAAACATAGAGAAGAGAAAAAGAAAAAAAAATTGATATTTTTTCTTATTTTATTATTTAATTATAACATAATGAAAGTAACATTTATAAATTTTATTTTTACTATTATATTCTAATAATTTTAAGTTAGTGAATAATAAATCAATAATTTTAAAATTATTTTTTTATATATATATTTTTTAATTTTGTCCTTTTTCTCTTCAAATTGATGGGAAAAGATTTCAGAGGATTTGACAGAAATGAGACAGGGGAAGAAGTTATTTCTATTCTTTTGTTTCCTTTTTTTTTTTCTTGCTATTATCCAAACAGATAGAAAAAAATCTTGTTATTTCCTCAAAATAAACAAAGACTAAAATATTAAAATATCATGTCATTGTACGTTAAGAACAAATTCTATCCACATCTACAATGAAGAAGAGATGGGGAAACTAACGGTGATCATATTGTTCTTTTTAGTCCATTAATTAGAATATTTTTCGTATCAACTTTCACATTTATTAAGCATTTGTTTGGATGAGTATAAATATAAAAGAGATGCTTGAACTCCACTTTACGAATGGGTCCTTCAACTCCACTTCTTCATAAAAATTTTTAAGAGAGCATCTGTATTTTTTCATGTTATTGACTCCACATTTTGATAATTAATTAGACACCAAAGTCATGTATTAATCAAAAATTAAAGATATATATATATATATATACCCTAAAGTTTACAAAATCTTACAATTATACCCTGTTCTTTTTAATATCAATAATACTCAAATTTGAAAATTTTATTTGCAATTCTAACATAGAGTAAAATTAAAAATAATAAGAATAATTTCCATATTAATTCGAATGGAATTAAAAAGTAAAAATGATTTTTGAACGTGCTATATCATACTATCAGTTTTATTTCAAATTTTTATAGAAATTAATTAAATCATTTAATTTTATAAAAAATTGATAAGAAAAAACTAATAATCAAATTAATAACTTAATTAATCAAAATTGCAAAATTAAAGGATTCAATTAATTTCAATAAAAATTTAAAATTTAAAAATTGACAGTATGGTATCATAAGTTTAATGACAAATTTAGTTTTTTATCTTTCAATTAATTATTTTTTTCTAATAATTATGACCATCATTTGTAACTTGCAATTAAAGAAAATATTTGTATACAAATAAAAAAAATCACTTCTTATTTAAGTTATCTAGGATGAACCCCACTTCATAAAATTTCTAGGTCTGCCACTGAAGATGAATAACTGAAAATCAATTATTTGAAATATTTGATAAACTTAGCACATGTTTAGCTTAGTATACAAAAATTAGTTAATATAGATTTATAATAATTTAAAATTTTAAGTAATTATATGTTAATTTTAAATATTTATAAGTGGCAAATAAACACATAATATTTAGTAAATAATAGTTTATAAGCACATTTAATGTTAATATAGTTAAAAATTATATAAAGCTATATTATTTTTTTTTTTATTACAAGAGTGAAGAAACCTCATAATTCAAGAACTAACTAGTCATAGGTAAGTTATACACAGCAAATCATATAATTTAACTCAATAAAATTTTAATCCAAAATTAATTAGGTTCGGCTATATGAATTCTCTTTTTTTTCACTTAAAACGATTATGAATCACATCTTTATAGAGATGTAAAGTCGTAAAATCATGTTAAATCACTCTTATCAAATTAGTTTAGGTCTAACCATGCTTCTCTTAATTATAGTTTTTCTGACAAGCGCATCACGAGATCTTTATTTTACATGACCAAATCACATTAATCTATATTCTCTTATTTGATTCTCAATATATGCTACTCTCATCTTTCTCTAATGTACTCATTATGAATTATATCTATCATACTATGTCCACACATCTATTTGAATATTCTTATTTCAATAATATGCAACTTACCCATATATTATTATTTTAATGTCCAACATTCGTTACCATATATCATAGCATACCGTATTGCAATATGATAATTTTTTTTTAATTTAGCTGATATCATTTTGTCACATCAAACTCTTATGATACTTTGCAACCTCTATCTTCTTAAAGAATTTAGTCAAGATACATAAAATGAGTGCTATAAGGCACTGTTGCTCCATACAAAATGACTTCACCTCTTTCTCCATTCGTATTACTAAACATGTAATACGTATACTCAGTATTAATTCTACTTAACTTAAAACCATTTGATTTTAAAGTACTTCTTCATAACTCTAGCTTTCTACTTGCTCATGCCTTAATCTCATCTATTAAAATAATATCATATGTGAATATCATACAGCATGGGATGTAATGTTGCATATGTCTTGTAAGTTTATTCATGATCAAGATAAAGAGATAGAGGCCCAAAGTTGAATCTTGGTGTAATTCAATGAAACAAGAAACTTCTTAATATCCTTTTCAACTGTACGGATGCTAATGATAACTTCAACATATATATATATATACTTCAAAACTTTGATATATTTAATTGATATCCTTTTATGCTTCATGACCCACCATAATATTTTTATAGGGACTCTATCACATTTTATCTAAGTCAATAAAAATCATATGCAAATTTATCTCTCTATATTTTTTCATCAAATCTCAAATAAAAGAGATTGCTTCCCTAGTTGATCGAGTTGGCATAAATCCAAATTAGTTTAAGGAGATAAATATGTCCAAACTTAAACAGTGTTCCATAACTCTCTTTCTACAATTTCATTGTGTTACTCACAAGTTTTATAACTCTATAATTAAAACAACCTTGGATATCTCTCTTATTCTTAAATATAGGTACTAAATTTCTCTATCTCCACTCATCAAGCATTTTCTTTATGATCAGAGTCTTATAACATAAAGCAGTTAACCGCACAACTCTCACATCTTCAAGATATTTCTACACCTCAGTGGAGATTCAATTTGGATGACAGATTTTGCCCATTTTTCTTCTCTTTAAGGCTTCATTAACTTTGAAAAACTGAATACTTCTAGTGTACTTTATATTTTTCTCAGTTGTGTCATCCAAACCCTCAATTTCTTACTATGATTACCATTAAGAAGATCATCAAAATAACTTCTTATTCTTTTACTGATATCCTGCTCTTGAACTGAATCTCTATTCTTTTTATCTTTGATATATTTAATCTGGTTTAAATCTTAATATTTTCTTATTTTAGCCATTTTATATATAACCTTTTCTCATTCTTTTGTCTCAAGTTTCTTATATATCTTCTCCAAAAACTATGCTCTTACTTGGCTATATACCTTTTTAACCTTTTTTTTTCTTGCTTGTATTACTCAAAAGTTTCATTGTCACCATAGTTGGGCAATCTTATACCATTCTTTTTTAGTTTTTACTACTTTTTGCACTTTTTTATTCCACTATTAAGACTCTCTGGAAGGATGACTATATCATTTAGATTTGTTAAGTATTTTTACCTACGTCTTTAATAGTTATAGACTTTCCTACCTACATATCATGTGCAAATATATTCATATCAACATCTCAAACTTCAATTTTGACCAACTCATCCTTACATATCATTTGTTTTGTCCATTTTAAAGTCTACCATCTAGTCTTGGTAATTCAGTTCCTCCTAAGCTGACTTGCCAACCTCTTAATCTTGACAACCAAAACTACTAATCTATATTAAATGTTAAAGTCTCACGTGGGATAACTTTTTAACATTGCAAAGAGCTTAAGTAGATTTTCTTATGAGTATGAAGTCAATTTGAATTCTATTTTGTTCACTTTCAAAGGTTATTAGATATGATTCTCTTTTTTATAAAGTAAGTAGTTATCATTATTAAACCATAGACCATAAACCATTCACATTCTCGAATCCTATTTTGTCCTTTCCAATGTGTTTATTTAAGTCTCATCCCTATAAAAATATTCCCATCATTCGGAATGTGTAACATAATCTCTTCTATATCTTCCTATTTTTTTTTTTGCTTGCTCTCACCATATAATATGAATTGAGGAGGGTATACACTAACTATATTGGTCTCCTTTTGTAGAATTAGTTCTCCTGAAATGATCCTATCTTTTACTTCTTTTATGACTATAACAACCTCCTTCAAATATCAATCCAAAATTATCCTTACTCCATTCTTGTTTCTACTTGTCTTTGTATACTATAATGTATATCATATATTCCCAATTTCTTTGCTCTTCCCTCTTACCCATTTATTCTCTTGAATGCAAGTGATATTGATTTTTTTTCTCTTTATAGTATCGACAAGTTCCCTGAACTTACCTATAAGAGATCCAACATTCTAAGTACTTATTCTGATCTTACTTTTTATTTATTTTTTCTTGTGTATGTTCTTGTACCACTCGTATTCACCATGTATGTTCTCGATAAGTTCCCTACCATCATCTGAACTTGTATCACTCTCATTTTAGACTAATTTCTTTACCCACTTCTATTCTTAATGTGAGAACACTTACTTATTTAGCATTAGATTCGAGCTCTAAATGGCATATTGCATTCAGAGTATACCCTACACCCTTATATATTTCTCATTACACCCATGATCTGATATAGAGAGTTGCAAGTCAAGAATGCCCCGACCTTTATATCATATGAATACATACTATGACATGTGATAAAATTTTATACTAGTTATCACATACTGCAATCCTCCTCTTTTACTGGGCTTAGGACCAACTAAAAAAAACTCATGTATAGGCAAAGTTATACTTAGCAAGTCATGATGAATCTTAAATCTAACTTCTTTAGGAGGGTTTGGTATCTCATGGACTCCTAAATCCCTACAAATCAAGCTTTTGATTTTATTGACAAGCATCACATTTGCACTAAGTGCACTGTGGAGGCTAACATTCTTCACTATGCAACTATTGTTTGCCTCTATTTTAAGTCCCGTTATCCCATTCTTCTATGCAAGATAAAGCCCATGATAAACACCTAAAAGTTCTACCTATGTGATGGTGCATGAGCCAATGTTCATTGCGAACCCCATAATCCAGTAATTCAAGCTCCATTGTCATCCCTCAAGACTCCAACAAAAACTCTCCTCATAGTGAATTGAATGCTCCATCTACCCGAGGCAGGGGAGGGGAGGAAGCTGCCAATAAATGTATATTGATTCCTTATTTAACCCGTGGCAACCAAGGTCTTTCTCTCCTGTTTAACAGCTTCTACTGCTTTCACTATCTGATCAATTTTAGAAAGGATTTCTAGCATGCTTTTATGCATATCAGAGAATAAAGATTCATTTTTCACTCTTCAAAGTAACCAAGCTAGATAAATGCTTGATTTTGAATCTTTCCAATATGAAAACTCACATGGTTATCAAGTAACCAAGCTAAGAATCTAATAGTTTTGAGAAAAGAATTTATCATTCCAAGCGATGCCAATAAAAAGAAACCATACCTGTTTCGCAGGGGAACAATCTCTCAGAATATGCACCATTGTTTTCATAATCACATTTGAAGCATCCTCCTTTAGAAGTTATAATAAGTTATAATATTAAGAGTATTTATTAGATAATATAGTAACTTATTTGGTCAAATAAATTTATAAGCCAAGTATTTATAAAATTTAAAAAAAAACCGGTATTCTAATTTCTTTTAACTTATAAATTTATAAAATTATTTAAATAAATGTGTCTATTTAATTTTATAGCTTATACAATGATTTGCAAGCCGTCGGAAATAAAAATATTGAATTTAGAGCAAATAGAATTTGACTTTTCAACCATTTATTATCAACTTTTGGTTCAATTGATAACTTCTAGTATTAGTCATTAATTGTAACTGCTTAATTAAAAAAATATATTTATAAAAAAAAATCGAAACTTAGATATATAATCCCCATGTTTTAGTTGTAGTTAAAAATTATCTCTTGAGGTGTTTATCTTAAAAATTAAATACGAATGATAAAAAATGGCAAACTCACTTTGTAAATTGAACCAATTCTACTAAGATGATATTCGAATTTCTATATAAAAAAATCAAATTGTGTAAATTTAAAAGAATAATCCTAATAATAACAACAAATAAGTAGTAATATATAATAATAATATATTGTAATAATTAAGAAACTACATCGGAACAAACAAAAGCAAAATGAATAAATTAATAATCTTTGCCTCAACATGGCAATTTCGATGAAGATCTCTTTGCTCTTTAAAATTTTAATCCATATATATATATATATATATATGGCACTAACTTTTAGTCGAAATACTTTACATGAAAGAACATAGTAGGGGTGTACACGGGTTGGGTCGGACAGGATTTGATCCCGATTCAAAGCTTGGCCCGATTTTTTTTCATGCTGCACTTTGCAGTCCGTGGCCCGGCCCGAAATTCGATCGGACCGGGCCACTTCGGGTTTGGTCGGGTCTGGCCGGTCCGATTTTTTTAAAATTAAAAAAATAATAATTTTTTAAAATTTTAATAAAATTTATTTATAAATATTTTTTTAAAAAAATTTATTATACTAAATTATATCTAATAATATATAAATTATTATATCAATATTTATATATAATATTTTAAATTTTTTTAAAAAAATAAATTACCAAAATATAAATTTTAAAAAAATAAATAAATTAATATCTCGGGCCGGGTAGGGCCGGCCCGAAAATTTTTATCCCAACTCGAGGATCGACCCGAGCATAGCTCGGGTTGGACTATGAAACCCGTGCCCGACCCTAGTATAGATTCGGGCCGGCCCAACCCGGTTTAAAATCTTTCGAGCTGGATCGAATTTTTCGAGTCACGGGCTTCTTGTACGGCCCTAAAATATGATCTGCCCTTTTGCCTTTGGCCTCATTGTATTGCCACATTTGTGAAATAACATGCAATATTTGCCCTGTGTGAATTTTCACCTTTTTTTTTTAAAAAAAAAGTTGGAGAGGAGTGAATGTCGAAGCACGCCAAGGGAACATCAATATCTTTCTCTATCAATGCCAATCGAGTAATGCTTACTCCACAATTTTTATATAATTACTTATTATAATAACTTATGTTTGTTTATGAAAAAAAAAAAGAGTTCATTGGTTCCAATAAGTCATAATTTAGTGTGATATTAAATTTTTTAAAGTTTAATCAGTAAAATAGAAAATAAATCAATGTAAAGGTAATTTTGTTTATTTATTTTTTTGGTACATCTAATCGAAAGAGCTAATTGGTTGACACAATTAATATAGACAAGTGGTTGGAGGTCACATTCTCTGGTGACATATACCCGAAAGATGGGACTTTTGTATGGGCAGTTTGTTGGTTGGTTGGACCATTTTCTAAAAGCCTATTGATGAGGATTCAACCGACGAAGCCATGGAGCATAATTTTAAAAAATATTTGATGGACATATTTTTTTTTATTTTAAATTATAATTTATTTATCATTTTAAAAAAATAATATATTAAAATTTTATTATATTATCATCTAATATTATTGTAATACCCAGTATTTTTTAAAATAATAATAATAAATAAAAATTAATTAAAAATAATGGTTAAAAGGTTAGAATTTTTAATAAATTAGTGCAACAAATAATAAGAAACAATTAAATAATTATATGACATTAATCATGATAAAAATTAGAGTGAAAAATAAATAAACAAATAAATAAAATAATAGTAATAATAATAATAATTAAGTTGATGGTAAAATAATAAAATTTAAAAGAATTTAATTATTATTAGTGGATAAAATATTAAAATTACTAAAGATTTAATTATAATTGTTAGTGAAAATAATTAAGTAAAAAATAAATAATTAATTAAAAAATAAGTATAGTGGATGCTTTAATTTTGGAACGATAATTGTGGATTTTTGGGATTTGTAAGTCAGAGAAAGAAGATAATTATTATAAATTGTAATAATAATTAAATTAAGAAGGTTTATTAATCGAGAAAGAAGGCAGAGAAAGGAGAGTGTGTATGTAAGAGAGAAGAATAAGCAATTTAAACTGAGATTCAGAGACTGAGGAAAGAGAAATTGAGGGAGGGGAAATGGATAGGCGATAGCGTTTCGCCTTCAATTTATCTTCTTTCGGTCACCGATTGAAGACATGCGCCGAACCACCATGATCGGCTCTCGAAGCCTTGTCCACTGCCACTAGAAAATTCACCATCCGACATATGAGCGAAGTAGACGTGCCGTCCAAAATTAGCATTGGTGTGACATTTCAATGATAATTCTGATCTTGTTTTTGGACGAATCGAGTATTTTTTAAATTTTTTCATTTTAAGTTTTAATTTAGTATATTATTTACGGATTATAGATGTAGTTTTAAAAAAATCTATATATATGCATTTAGATTTAATTAGACAAAAATTTTAAATTAATTAAATTTTAATTTAATAAGAAATTTAGGATTTAAATTTATGTAGATATTATGATAAATTAAAAACAATTAAAGGAAAATAAATTCTAAATAAATACAAATATAAATAATAAATAATTAGTCTAAAAGAAATTAACTAAAAATTTAAGAAATTAATAAATTAGGAGTTACAATTTTAATTAATTAATTCATTATTGTTATTTAAGGAGAAATTAGAATAAAAAATAATTAATTATTGTAAATAAATAAGCAGTAAATTAAAATTAAAATATTAATATTAAAATAAATTAAATATTTGAGTTCTAAATATTTATTAATAGATTGTAGAACAAATTAATATAAATATATATATTGAATTAATGAAATTATGAATTAGTAGTTGGTTGTTAGTTAGTAAATTTAAATTTATTATCAAATTATTTTAAGAAATTTTGTTAATATATATAGTTGTTTATTAATTGATTAATTAGAATAGAAATAAGTGCATATATAGGTATATATATAAAAATGAATATTAACTTAAGAATAAAAATATTCATCGTTAAACCAAGTTCAATTCTTGAATTATAAACTTGTTAATAAATTACAAAATAAATTAGTAGTATTTTAGATATAAAGATATATATAAATATATTTATGAGAAAAATAAATTATTTGAAAGATAATAAATTAATAGTTTGTTAAATTAAATTATATTAAATACTACTATTAAATTATTATCTATATAAGAGTTTTATTTATAAATTAAATTAAGCTAATTAAATTACTTATAAATTAAATTGAGTTAATAAATTATTAAATTAGATGGTAAATAAAATATGATTTAAAATTTATAAAAATTCATAAAACTAATTATTTAATTAAGATTTGTATTGCTATAACTATATTAATTAGGTTACAATCATTTTTACTTAAGAATGAATTATAATAATTATTAAAATATAAATTATACTAAGTAGTAATTAATTATTAATATTATTAGTGTTAATAGTAAAAATATGATCAATACAATTTTATAAATATTAGTAATTTTTAAAATTAGTATAATTATTAATATTGTTATTATAATTACTGCTGCTATTAATATTATGTGTCTATATATATTATTTAAAATCTATTAAATATTTACCTAAATAGTTATATTGTTATCATTATTATTACTAATATAATTAAATATTAAATTTAACATAAATTATTAATTTTAAAATAATAGTAATTATATAATTATTTTTAACAATATAAATAATATTATTATTTTTTTAGTAACTTTATTATAAGTAATTATTAGAAATTTAAAATAAAGTATTATTAAATAAATAAATTATATATTATTTTTATTATTATTAAAATTAATATAAATTGCTATAGTTAAATTAAGATAATTAAGTAATTATTTTAAGTAATAAAAATTTATTGAATAATATTAATATCTGAGTAAATATTATTAATATCACTATTGATATTATTAGTATCATAAATATTGTAAAGTATGTCAAAATAAAAAAATTTTAAAAAATAATATTATTGTTATTTTTTTAGTCTAGCACTGTTGTTATTATTAACATAAATTTATTTTAAACACTAAGAATATATATATTATAGATTAAATTAATACAATTCAATACATAATTGAATAAATTATTAATAAATAAATATTATTAATATTAATAAACTACTAAAATAAATAAACTAAAATAATATAATTTAATTATGTATAGAAATATTATAAATACTTATTAATTTTAATATTTAAAAATTATATTAAGTTGTTCTAAATATTTATAAGAGAAGGCTTAAAAATTTGATAATACTCATTAGAGTATTATTTTAAAAATTTTGAGGGATACCGATTTATCCAGATACCGTTAAAATTTAAGGACTGAGATTACACGTCATTTTTATAGCATACGTATATAGTAGCTATGATATAATTTAAATTAAATAATGTTCTTATATTATTTTAGAAACAAACTCAGCTGCAGTTGAAGAGTATTAAAGAAACTCTATTAGTTAAGCTAGTGCAGTATTTGGCATAGATGAATGGGTAAATATATAACATTGTAGTTTTAAAGTATTATATTTATATGATTTTAAGAAAAAAATTTATTAAATTCGAAGTGATCATTTATTCTTGAATGATAATTATTTTCTTATAAAGAAAGAATAAATAATGATAGTTTGATTTTTCAAATATAAAACTGATTGATTATATTGTATTGGATAAATAAATTATATACACTTTTATTATAAACATGTCTGATCGTACCTTGATGATGGATGTTTATATAATTTTAATGATATTATAAATTTATTCTTTGGTTGGGGTAATTGCTCTATATATGTATATTGAAATTATTTTCTTTGTATTTGCAAGGTAAGTCATCATGCACTCTTAAATTGAAGTTGAATAAGTAAGAAATTACATTTGAGTGTATATAAAATATGATTAATTTGAGATATTATTTGAATTTTCTGATAATTATAGAATTGATTGAGATTTAAATCATATTTATTCAGCTGAACTATTGATGATATTTATACATATTATACATATATTATTAAATCTTATTTGCTCTCTTTTGTTATATATTTATCTATTTACTGAGTAGTTTGACTCACCTCTTTAATATATATAATATTTCAGATATTGGAGAATAAATTAATAGAACATATCTATTTTTTTCCTCCTTCAGTATTTAGATAAGATTAAGCCAATATAATTGTCATTTGAATTTATTTAAGAATTATTTATATATATTACTGTGCTAAACGATAATAAAATGTATTTAAGAATATTAATACCTATTAGATTGTGTATTTAAATAATATTAAATAATTAAATTATGAATGATATTTTATTAATAAATTAATATAATATATTGCGAGATAAGTCCACCCTTAAATTAAGAGTTGGATATGATAATTATTTATTGGAATAATAATGTAATTGGTAAAATATATTAAATTTATATTTTTAATAAACTAATTAATTTTTTTGTTTTTACAAAATAAAAAGTATATTTATCAATTTCAGAAAAAAAAAATTAATTTTTTTTAAATTAATTGATTTGGTACATAATTATTTTACTAATTAAAGCCCATAATTAGGTCTAGCCACGAGCAATCACTGCTTAGCTTGCCATTTCAAATTTTTCATTAAATTCAATCAATTCAATTGGTCATTTCTCCAAATTTCTTTTTCATGCTTCACTTTTACATTATTTGATCAAATCTTCAAATTGACCTTCCAACATATTTAAGCAATTCATTTCAATCTTTCAGAGCGAATCTAAACATTTCCATACTCTGATTTTGAATTTTGGTGCTGTGTAATAAATACATATACATATTTATATTGCTATAGTTTATAATCAGATAATTGTGAGTATTAATTAATTAACAACTTATATATTATTTGTCCTTGCATATATATATACATTGAACAATTACAAATAGAAAATTACCATTTAAGTTTTGAGTTAATTATTTGATTATTCTTCATTAATAAATTTAATATAGGTGTTTATTCTATTTTTCAAAATGTAAAAAGGATTAATTTAATTATTGAACACAATACTAGCGTTGCAGTATATTTACTACATTTTTTCCAAAAAAATAAAAGTAAAACTTTTAATTTATGGTATGGAGTAAAAAAAAAGTTAGGAGAAACTAAATATTTATGCCTTTAAGTAAATGATAGAATGAAAGTTAAGGCATTATAGTATCAGTTAAAATTCAGATTGATCGTATTATATATATTATTATTTACTATTTATATTAAAAAAATTTAAAAAAGAGTCAATAATTTTATTAATTTTATATATTTTATGTAATTTAAAATTATATAATTTTATTTATATTTATATATATTAATTTATTAATAAAAATTTATTTTATTCCAAAAAAAATCCATGCATAACAACATTAATGATTAATGAATTTAGATTTTTTTTCTTTTTAGTTCGTTGATAAGAGTTGATCAATTATAACCACTACAAACTCTTAAGAGTACGTGTCTTCGTTGTAGATTTTTTATTTTTATTTCTTTTAAACTAAAAATTATTTTTAGTTTTTATTTTTTATTTTTTGAAAAATTTATTTTATATTTTTAATATCATAATTATTAAAAAATAAAAAATTTTAAAATGAATAATATTAAAAACTAATTTTTTTCTGAAAAAAAATTTATTAATATAAATTATCTAACATCAAAAAATAAGTTTTATTGACATACAATATGTTTTTAAAATCAAAATCATCAAAATCATTACATATTTAGCATGAAACGATTTTTATTTAATTAATAAAGAAAATCTAAAACCTAATAATATTATCAAATATTTTTTTTTATTTTTTAAAAAGTTAAAATTAAAAAACAAAAATCATACCGAATACACCTTAAATTAATCAATATAGATAGTTTAAAAAACTTCATAATAAATTACAATTATTAAAGAAGAATATTGGTTTACCAAATACAACAATAGATTAATTTGTTTATTACATGCAGTTGAATTAATCCGTCACTTATTGATTCTATACGGTACTTGAATTTTTTCTGACGTTTTAAAAGAGATTAAAGCATCCAACCAGGAATATATCCATTAACATTTTGTCCTCTGCTTGCAACTGTCACTTGATTTGTTTCTTCTTCATTGTAACTGTTAATAAGAAGGAAAAAAAAAACATATGGAAACCCAATAAGAAAAATTATAAACATGCAACTCTTGATGCTATTAATTAAAAATTATAAATATGCAACTCTTTTTTATTTTATAAGAAGCATATTTATTATTAATAAAATTGAATGGAGAAAAACAAGAATTGGTGAGGTATTCGCCCAAGCCAATAGGTTTATTCCATACACCCACGGCTAAAATCTCATCAATTTATGTGAAAAAATCCCAAAACAGGACTAGCACAACAGAAGTATCTCTGCTAATATTTATTATTGATTATTATAAATATGCAACTTCTTGATGCTGCAAATATTCAAGAAGCCAAATATTCAATCTCTACGGCTAACTGGAAAGAGAAATATCATTTTCTACTGCAATTCTATTATTTTTTTAAGAATCATAAGACATCAGAGTAGCTTAGCAAATCACAAGATACACTCATAAGAAAGAAGACTATTATTATGAAGATCCATTTGCAAATATTTTATAAAATAAAATTGAATTCACTCTACTTTGTATTGTTTGGTTGGGGGTAATCAAAAGTAAAGTAAGAGAAAATAAATTGAATTCATCATACTTTCTCTTATTTGATATAAGCAGTACGAGAGTAAAAATGAGTAAAGAGATGAAAATCTATTTTCTCATTTTATTCTCTAACCTCTCGAATATTTTTCTCAAAAATGGTGAGAAAAAAAAAGGATAAATAGAAATAAATAATGGTTCAAGGATGTAAAATGGTTATTTTAACTTTCCTTTCCTTCATTAAAAGTAAAAGAGAAATTTGAATTATTTTCTCTTTTATTTAATCTGCCAAATAATGAAAAATAATTTAGAGTAAATTTTTTTTTTATATATTACACTCTAATTTTCCTCCATCCAAATAAAACCTAACTGTAAGTTCTATTAAAAAAAGATAATAATAATAAAATAAATCTTTCGTCTCAAAAAAAAAATTCTATTAGAAATGATTTTTCTATCATGTCCAGTTCTTTACATGTTAAAATGGTCTTTCTACATTGAGATTAAATTTGTTGTTTTTAGGTATTACTTTGGAGGTTAAGATTGAAGGATGATTGGCTTTCAATTATTATTTGATTTTCCTGTAATTTAATTTAGATAAAATCTTCCTGATTTATATAAAAAAAATATTAGAATTCATTTTATTGAATGAATACCATAATGAAACTTGAAAATTTCAAAGAATTGTTAATGAGTATTTTCAAGCGAGAAGAAAGATCACATTAAACCAAACTCAGGATGAGGTTTTTTTTCCTTTCCAACCAAGAAAGCATCAAGCATTTAGGGCTACAATTATAGATATTACTATAACAAAATTTATTTCTCTTTTTGTTCTGATTCTTTGCTCTTTTTCACTATTTAGAAAGTATTATTATTTAGTAAATTGTTTTTTTTTTCCAATACAATTTTTAGGTTTGGTTATATGAATAAGACTTTTGCTACCTATTGTAAATGATCGTTGGGTTATGAGTGCCTATAGTATAATTTCGTGGAATCAAAATCTGAAATTACCGATATTAAATATGTATATTCCAAACTAATGTAGGATATTATTATCTAATGATATGCGTGGTTATTAAGAAAATTAAAAATTAAACTAATTAAATATGTTTAAATTAAAAGCAATGATTACCCGATCCTCAAATTACTGCGGCGTTGTAAAGGATCAACAAGACCCTCTGGCTGCTGGCTGCTGTACAGAACATTTTGCTCTCTAGCTTCCCATGGCGTTTGAAGTGCTGCATTTGTTTCCTCCAACTGTGTACCCATAAGAGAAAAGACAAGTTTTTAGATTTCTTTCTAAAACTTGGTCAAGTTACATAATTAAACATAATTTTTTTTTATAAGATGACGATGAAATAAGCATTACAAGCTTGAAGGTTTTTTTTTTTATATATTAGAGTCGAAGATGAAGTAAAACTTCAGGTTTTCAAAATTCAAAATGAGCAAAATATGTAGATAGTTATGCGTTTGAAATAACAGTGGATTGAATTTGTGTTTTAATTATTAAAAAAATAATAAATAAAGAAATATACGTAATATCCATTCAAACTAATTTTCATTTCAAATGCACTGCTATTCGAATGTATTTAAACAAAAATTGATCACTAGAATCTGGAGTTGAATGCGTAGCTACCTTCTTCCTCAAAGCATTATTGGTTTCCAGTAATGCTTGTTCCTGCACAGGAATCATATTGACGTCATATTGATGTAGAAAGTTTCATATCTCTTGGTAGAAAAGAAGGAAAGAATTAATTATACATGTACCTTCCTTTGAAGTTCAGAAAGTTGATCAACCATGAATTGGGTCTGCAAAACAAGAAATATTAAAATGATCGGTGCTAGTGCAAATGCCTATCATTTCTGTCTCATTCCACAGCATTTGAACATAAGAGCTTACGATAAAAGTTTTGTCATTTCAGTTTATTAATTCTATATTATTAAAAAAAAAATCTATCTTCATTTTTAAATTACAATGAACTTTACTTGAGAGATACACATTTATACATTGATGCAATTTAATGATCAAAAAATATCTCTAAATCCAAGAGATATTATTTAATTGCATACCTTTGTTGACCTGATCTGTTTCAATGAAGAGTCAAGCTGCTGTTCAAGCTGCTCAAGCTCCTTTGAGCCCATATCACCCAAATCCTCCCCAAGAAGATTTCTACAAAATCCGGAAATAAATATATTCCCAAAAAAACAGAAAAAAGATTTTGACTATAAATTGTTGAAATTTTATGAATCTGATTAATGCATTAAATTATATTTGTATCTTTTTTTCTAATAACAATGGAAATTAATTAACTATTTCCTTATTCAATAAAGATGGCACTACAAGGGAAAGCTCATTACCTCTGTGAACGCTGTAAAACCTCAACTTTTGCTTTTAGCTTCAAATATTCTTGATAGCATCTCTGCTTGTACAAAAGTTTTAATTAGCAATTATAAATGCATCAATTGTAGATCTTATTATAAATGAAAGTGGTAGCAATCTCTAAAACGAATTATTACAAATCAAAGTGGTAGCAATCTCTAAAACGAATTAAGTACCATTAAATCAAAAGCTCGATAATTTTATCTGTAAGTTCTGAGTTATGATTTATCCTGTTAGCTCAATTATTAACGGTAATGGTATATATCTAACTTATTCATATATTTAAACCGTTGAACTCTTTTAGAAACAAGAAACAAATAAAATTATTTATGGTTAGAATAACTATACTTTCATTGCATATCTATATGAAGATGCAGATTTTATTATTATTATTATATATGAAAATTTTAGTTTAAAAAAAAAAGGTAGTATAAAAGGGAAGCTAGGTGGTTCCTGGGTATCATGCACAGATTGGTTGGCCTCCAATGCTCCATAACTGCATCTCTGGTACTTCTCAATTGTCTTTGCCATGCTGTGAATCAATACAAAGATGTAAAAAATTGTTAGAAACTCAGTTTTAATTTTTAATAAAGATGTCTATATAAGCTTATATTCTGACTTCACAAATTTAATTGGGAGAATCCAAAGAGGAAAAACAAGACTGAGACCAAATTCCACTTGTAATTTTCGATGTTACTGAATTAAATCAATTAAGTCGGCTTATATAAACAATTAAATTATACTCATGCCAGTGTTATAAAATATTCAAATCAAAATTATTTATTTTCCATTTATTCTTTAATATGTTTTTAAAGAATTGAGGACACTCAATTTTTAATTTTATTAAATTAAAATGTTATAATAATATGAAATTACAACTTAATTTTGTGTGCAGAATATTAAAATAGGTGTGATTCTATTCCTTAAGAGTTTGTATTATGTAGCAAACATTGAATTAACAAGATTAAATCAGTATAAATATATATAATTTGATATAGAAAAAAAAATAAAAAATAAAATAAAATTGCCAAATGAATGGAAGTTGAGGATAGGGCGGATTTACATATAAACTAAAGGCTTAATCGAATTTATCCTAATTTTTTACACTTTCTCATTCACATAGTTGTTCTTCTTTTTTCTTTTTTCTTTTTTTTTTAATTTTTAACATGATTTCAAAATCTAGCAATTACATTACAAGTCAAAAATTAAAATAAATTTTTAATATTTAATTGTGAATTAGAGCACAATTATTAATTTGTCCTTGAAATTATTATTAACAAATGAGCAATTTAATTTTTGAATTTTATTTATAGTAAGTTGAACATTTTAACTTTGTGAATTCAGTTAACTGAGCCCATTAGTGTAATACAAGAGTAGTTACTAAATGCAAAACTTTAAACATTCTAATAAATTCTAATAAAAAATATAGGCCTAGATTAATAGTATAATATAACAAGTTAAAATTTTAATTTGAACTTTTACTCTTCTAATTAATACAAGAAATTAGTCTAAGTCAGCCTTATAATTCAAACTTCACAATAAATTAATCTAAGCCATCTGTCCAGCTAAACTCTCAAGCAAACTAAACTCTCAAGCAAAACATAACCTAAGTTCATTATAATAATCAGCATAATATATAATATGCTAATATATCATTTTCCTTTCAACTTACATAGGATTTGAGATGTTTACTTCTAATTAATTTCATCGAACATATATATATATATATATATATATAACTAAAGTTCCTGATTACCTCTCAGTTGTGAGTTGCAGAACCCTTTAACTATTTAGATTAACCCTATTTTCTTTTCTTTTTTTATAACTTCCCTTTCTCACTGAAAAAAAAATATTAAAGTAGACAATTAATGAATAACAAAACTATACAACTTCTGAATTACCTTAAAAACTAAAGAATGCCTCTTCCTCTCACTTAATTAGTTTGTCCAATGACGAGAGTTGTGATAAATATATCAAACATATACATATAGATATGAAATTATATATGTTTTATTTGATCCTATTTGTACTATCAGTTCTTTCAACAAATGTTCTTACTGTAATATTAGAAAATAGTAATTTTTATTAGTAGAAGTTAAAAAAATTAATTTAAAAAAAAGATGAAAGGAAATGAAATTTCTAATATAACACTTAAATGAACTAATTATACTTAAATATAATTCTGGTAAAATTATAAAATTTTATTTTTAATTTGATCTATATTTAAACATTGATTACAATTAAATCGTAAAATTATTTATATTCTTTTAATTTGCTAACTATATATATACATATGTATATATATAAAATAAACTTGTAATCTTATATCTTCTTTTTCAGTGCAAGTAAATTAAATCTCAATCCTAAGTTTATTATTTTAGACTTATATTAATTAGAAGCTAATTAGTTAGTCAGAAATTAGAATATGCATGTACTGGTAAATCAATTCATAAAATTATTTTACAAATCAAACTGTTGACAATGATTAATATTTGAGTCGATTTTTACTAATTTAGTTCAATGACTAATCGAATTTTTAACTAATAAAAGAATTATTAATTAAGGTAATAATTTAAGTTTAAATTTCAAAAGAAATTAAATAAAGGTTATGTTCTAAGAAATATTCATTTTTAATATTCATAACTATAATCATAAAGCAAAATTATAAATTAAATTTTAAGTAGAAAATTTACTTCTTACTGATTTCAGCCATTGAATCTTATATAATATAATGTACCAGATTGAACTCTTTTTTTTTTCTTTTTTTGGAAATACAGTACTTAATTCTTAAATTCATGGCAGCAAACTCCTTAAATCATTCATGTTGTTTCAAAACATTGTAATTATAAAAATATACATAATTTATTAATTAATATATAAACTATTTCTTAACCTTTCTGTAATATTCATTAAAATCTAATCACAAGATCACGGAAATATTCTTCAGTCATATTGGGTTTTGCAAAGGAAGTGTAACGGAATGAAAATGAAAATATTAGTATGATAATTTCATGCAATAATTGTCAACTCCCAGCCCAGAGGAAAGTTAATTTGCAGCTTTAGAGTTTAGGAACATGTCCAAGAATACCCTCTCTCTTTTTTTCTTTTTTTTTCCTTTAATTCTTTTATGAGAAATATAATAAACGCAATAAGCAGATTATGGAATTTAATTAATTTTTTATCAAGAAAATGTTTCATTTTTTTTTTTGAAATTCAGATATAAATTAAAAAAATAAAAAAAAATGAAGAATTCAAGAAACTTGAGAAATTTTACTTTAGCCACATAGCTTTTGCGATTATAAAACAGAGAAAATATATAACTAAAAAGATTCATGGGTAAATTATTTTATGCTTAATTATCAGAGAGATCTCTAACAAAAAATCACTTAACCGAGAAAATAGACAAGAAATAAGAACCGAGAAAATAGACAAGAAATAAGAAATTAAAAATCAAGAAATCAAGAAAAATAGTTATAAAGATCAAGAAAAACAAAGAATCGAAAAACTTGCATACCTAGAACTGCTGCAGAACTCATAGAGCTTGCCACGATTAGAGAAAATGATAAGAGCAACCTCAGCGTCACAAAGAACAGAAAGTTCATAAGCTTTCTTGAGCAAACCATTTCTTCTCTTCGCAAATGTTACTTGTCGATTAATTTTATTTTCTATTCTTTTCAGCTCTACCCTTCCTCTCCCCATCTGATATTCTTTTTATTTACTAGATATCTCAATAGCTTCTATTTCAGCCGTATGCTTTCCCTTATCTCTCTCCAGCTTGTTGTTTAGGGCAAGTTCGTGTTTCCTTTTTATCAAAATTATAGGTGCTTAAATTGCTACAGCTACCTATTAGGTTTTCTACGCTACTATACTTCTCTGTAAAAATTCATCAGTCATTACCCTTTTCGAATAGGATGAGAGAGAAAGAAGTTTTTTAAAAAAAAAATATGGGTCACTCTCTGTTTCTTTCTTTCTTTTTCTTATCTTTTGTAGGATTGCATGATATTTATTTAATTTTTTTTTCATTTGATAGTTACTGTTTTTTTTGGCCATGAATACTTTCTTAAATTGACTTAATTATAATTAGATAGTTTTGCTATTTATTTATGGTATGTAGACTTTCTTGGCTAGAAAAATAATTACATTGTTTTATTATTATTATTTTCTTTTTTTTAATTTTCCTTTCCCGGGTATTGCCTTATTATTGGTTAGCTGTTGTCTCGTGGAAATAAATTGCGAACAGAAGTTCATATATATATATATATATATCATTTTTTTTTTGCCTCTTTTGCTTTTACTACAGAATTTCCTCCATTACCCCAGTCCTTTAACATTCATGAAATTGTCCATCTCAGGGAAAAAAATTTAAGTATAAAAATCATGATGACATTACATTTGCTAGATACAGTCGTGCATGGCAATGATGGACAATGGTTTATATTTTATAAAAATCTAATTATAAAAATTTTTAGTGCTGGAGGTATAAAAATAAAATTTTGAGTATAAAAATATATATATAAATTGTTGGGTATTAAATTAAAAATTAAAAGGTGCAGGTATAAACTTATAAAAAAATTATGGAGTTAGAGGGTTACTTATAAAATTTCATTAGTTGGAACGATAAAAATAAAAGTTGAAAAAAAAATAAAAATTTAATGGAGCAAATATTAAAAATATAAAAAATTAGGGGGATAAATATAAAAACTTCAAATTTTTAAGTGTAATTTAAGAAATCGCTACTATGCCCCTTTCCGCCAATGATCGTGGATCTATCTGGAAATATTGTTGTTGTTTGTGCTATTAAGAAAGTAATAAAAGTATTATCTTGAAAATATTTGTTATTGATTAAAATATAATAAAATTATATAATAAAATTAATGTATACAATATAATATCATATAATTCATTGGTTTTATTTTAATTTTTTTAAAAAAAATACAAAATTAAATTACTTTTTCTAATCATATCCAAAATTGATTTACAAAATTTGAGAGTTCAATATGGATAAATAAAATTTTATGGGCTCAATAAATAAATAATATAAAGTTTAAGTGCTTTAAAATGTATTTTTCCTTTATATAACATAGAAAGTGTTGTTATTATTTTTAAAACATAAACAAAATATATATATATTACAGTAAATGGTAATTGAATTATTTAATTAATTATTTTTCAAAAATTATTATTATTTATTTTAAATAATAATAAGATAAACATGATATTTGAAGAATTTCTATAACGTTGTAAGAGTTAAAATTATAAACTCAAATGATATAGTTTCATAAACAAAGTGTTAAAAATTCTATTTAAAAAATAATAATATTAAATAATCACTCTTTTCTAAATAAAGAAGAAAAAAGAATTATGCAAGTGAGATTTGATGTTGGCACCCACTTCTAAATCAAAGATAGATACATCACTTCAATTGCAATATAAATGATAGTACCGTTCCATTTTTCTTACATACAATAAGAAAATTTCAGTACACTGTCCAAATATACTTGTTTTGTGAAAATTGTGCCATTATTGGTTATGAATTCTCAATTTATCAACCATATTGTATAGCAACTACTCAATAACTTTATTTCGTTTTATTATAAGGTCAAGGCCAGCTATAAATGATAATATTGATTTTTAATTAGTAGGTCCAATATTTGAATTATAAGGACAATATTGATTTAGGACCTGAGAATTATATATATATATATATATATATATAAGGCATTACTCTTTTTATCATGTATTACTTTAGAAACTGAATGCATTATTTAATTTCTAAATTTTATAAAAATATCTTTTTTTTTTAAATTGATATATTTAACTCTCACGTTTTCTGATTTTGTATAAATTCAACGGTCTAACATTTATAAATATGTTAAATATGTGAATTTTTAAACGCATGCTTTTATATGTAAAAAAAAAAACCTCTTAAGAATCAAATTCAATATTCAACCATCTCTCTCCCTTTTTAACATCAAATTTTATTCCTTCTCGTTTTAATAGTATTTGTTTCTAATTGAATCTTTTACTAATTTAACTAGTTAATATGTGAGTAATCTGTATCAATATCTCCTTATAAAATATATGTAAATAAATATCAATGTGCTTATAATTCAAATAGTTACCTAAGAATTATAAAATATTTCCTTTGCCTTATATATGTATATAAATATCAATATAAAAATATAAATACATACAGTTTTATTTGTAGAATATTGTGGGATCTCTGAAACTGCCTATGTGGTCAATTTGGTCAAATAATACCAAGTCTAGTGTTTGGATAAACACATTAAACCTTTGAGAGGGACATATTCAATTCAAATTAATATTGTATTTAATATATTACTGGAAAAAACTTATTACTATAAATATATTTTACCGAGAAATATTAACGAAATTATGTTTTACTCTGAAGGATAATATTAGCTTGTTTGAAATATACAATAAAATATTTAAAAAATAAATTAAAAAATATTAACTTATTTTATTACAATCTAATTTTACTGATAAAGTACGAATAATATATACCTAAATTATTCTTATAATATTTTTTTCTTATTTTACTATATATTAAAATAAGGATATAATTATCTTTTGAGATGAATTTTCTCAATTTGTTTTTCTAGTGAAATATTTTTTTCTACTCTTTCTAAGTAAAATATTAGAAAAAAATATTTTAATAATTAGTTAGTAAAATTTAGTGAACCCAACATTTTATTTTATAAAAATAATTTATAAATAAACATAGTTTTATTGATTAAATAGAATTATGTAGTTAATTTTTTTAAAATTATAGTGCAACCAAAGTACTGTAAAAATATAAAAAAAAAAAATTAAAGTTTTCAACTTTTGGAGGCCGCGTCTTATTCAATTTACATTTAATTTAATTTATGCAATTTTTGCATCGGTTTAAAGTATATACAGACTATAAAAATGGTCTAAATAAAATTGCACAATAAATAATCTTAATATATTATTTAAAGAGTCTAAACACATCAATATTAACATACACGAAAAATAACATAAAATTCACTAAAAATAATGTTTTTAATCATTTAAACACATTTAATTAATTATAACTTGAATATATAAGTATTTCAACTCTGATGTCAATATAAGATTTTTATAAGTTGTATAAAATTTGTTGAATATCTATGTCTTGAAGTGCAATATATATATATATATATATATATATATATATACTTTTATCAGTAGGATTGTATTTATCACAGTGATGTTAATTGTATAAGCACCTTAAGGTTACAAATATTGCAATTTCTTTACAAACTTTTTCAATATATAAAATAACATGACTTTGTCCAGTTAATTTTGGTTGAATTGGAAAAGAGAGAGAGAGAGAGAGAGAGAGAGAGAGATGGATAAATAATAAAAGTAATTTAATTCTGGCTAAATCTTGAGTTCTATATTTTATATTTTTATATTTTTGAATGAGTCTCAATCTGCAGATAATTTACAACTCTCAGTCAGAATTTTTCATAATTTTAGTTTCTAATACTGTATTTACGGGCTTATTATTATTTTTTTTTTGTGTTGAAGTTTTTTAACGGTTTATCAATTCTTTATCTGGCTCGTATTTATGTTTTGGAAATTATTTTTTTCTTTTTTGGATTCTCTTTTTACATAATGTTTTACCTCTATTATTTTTTATGGTTTTATTTTTTTTTTTTGTCCAGTTTCTCATATACTGATGGAGAGTTTTGATGTAGTGTGAATATGATTCTTGGTATTATCTTCTTATTGCTTAAAAATAAAAGTAATTTAATTTTTTTTTATTAAAATAAGAAATGTCTTATCATTTTAGATAACATGGACAAAATCATCGAGCAGCGTTTTTTTTTTTTTACAATTAGTAGTATTATTAGTACTACTATTAATTAGAGAAAATAAAAGAATTAATGAAGACTTTAGTTTTGGAAAAAAAAAAGTGAAAAAAGAAAGGAATAAAAAAATAGAGAGGAGAGAGAGAGAGAGCACCAGTTCCCATCAGAGTGATTTGACCAAATTAAAGAGAAAGCTGAGAGTCACAATCCTATTTTTATGATTCCTTCATAGTTACGTGTCCGATTCTGATTCATCGTAACCATTCATTTTTTCACTTTCTTATTCCTCTCCGTACTTGACTTTTCACACGCGTCGCCCACTCACTCTTATACCTTTGTCAGCTCCTTTACTCCCCACCCCCGCCAATGCCCTGCGCTTCTAACCCCACCCTTTGTTGCACAAATTTCTTTTTTAATTAATAATTATATCAAGTCTATTATAAGTCTATATTATAAAATTTTAAAATTAACTTAACAATCTTGCATGCAAATCGATGGTCAATGTAAAAAAAATATTTCAAAATCAATTTTTGTTTTGAGCAAACGAGATCTGATCCAAAACTTGAGAAACTAGAATTAGGATAAAGCTTTAAAGAGGTTCAAGTAAAGTAAGCTATATTTAAAATAATTCATACATTTAAAACAGCACAAAATATAAAAAGACAAAAGCAAAATAAGTTATATCCGATGGCAGCCTATGCAATCAATACAAATCATCTCTCAACACGTAAGAAAGAGTTAGATAAAATGAATTGAAATAGTCAAATAACTAGCAAAAAAAATATACATCAAATATAAATCTATTATTGAATATGAACAGAGTGGATATGACAAAAAAAAACTGATATACTTCTATGGTTCTATTAGTCTTTAATCTTGATAAGTGCTTATTAATTTTATATTTTTTATTAGATGATGCATGTAATTGACTTGAATTAATCTATTATAAGCTTATTTATTTATTTTTATTTCATAATTTTTAAATTAAACTTAGTTTAAATTTATTTTTTATAATTGTGTATAAATTGAAATTTTTGGCAGAATTGAATCTTTAGAGCTTCAAGTGAAATTTTGGTGGTTGTATAGGGGACATCTCAAACTTTCTAAAGAGATCTGATTTGTAAAATTTCGAGTTCGTTTGGGCCTCCAACCTTAAAGTCGAAGTTGGACTAAAATTTCATAAACAAAAGCTCAGTCCATGCCACAAATAATAATTGGATCATAACTGAGGCGTCTGAGGTCCGAATAAGATGATTTAAAAGCCTAACGTCATCTACTCTTCTGGTACTACAATTTTTATGAAGAAATCAGAGTTAGATAATATCATTATCTGATAGAAAATTGGGTTTGAAATTTGAATTCTAATTTTAAAACAGAAGCTGGGTATGAGTAAAAGTCTATTTTTGGAAGAAGTTGATTTTTTTGGGGGTTAGGAGTAGGAGTCTATTTTTGAAAGGAGCTGACTTTTTTTTGAAATAGAGAGAATGTAAATAGTAACTGAAGAACATCCAAAACTAATTTTTCTACTACACTTTTTCATTTTTCGAGGTGAGATAAGCTTTTGATCATTGGAAATCAAAGGAAGAAGAAAAATTGGCCTTTAGGATAAATTCATCATCTTTACAAGAACATTCATCAATCTAGTTTGAACTTTCTATTTTAGTTTATGTTTTATTTCATGACTTTTATTTTGTTATTGATTTGAATATTAGAATTATGAATTACATGTTTAGTTTCTTAATTTCTATGTTTATTATGTTTAATTTAGTTATGAGCAACTAATCCTTTTGTGGAATTAGGTGGATTTGGATGTTTAAACTATGAATTTGATTATAATCTATTAATAGACATAAATTTATTTTTTTTTATCCTTGATTTGATGATTTTGATTTAATTGATTAGCAATTGTTTGACTACCAATTATTAAATATAAAGAATCATATAAAATACGAGAGTTAAATGTGATTTTTAATATAAAATCATCAACCTTTAGTGATTAAGTTTAAAGATAAATTAATTGCTTAGAGATCTAGGATTAATATCTTAATTTAATTGAATTCCAATTGTTATTTGATATGAAAATAGTAATTTAATCATTGTCTAATTATATTTCCCTTACTTGAGAGAGAAATTGATGAATTGAGTAATACTGGATATCTATGATTTAAGAATTGAAATTTAATGCTTCATTAATCAGACAAATAGTAAAAACTCCATTGAAGCATAATCCTACTATTTATCATTGATTGCTAGAACACCTAGTTTAGAGTAATTAATTAAGCTAGACTTCAAATTAATAGGATAAATTTAGTTATTGTAAATTTTTAATTTTCAGATAATAGTTACATTGAATTTAGGTTAATCAAATACACCTTCTCTGTGGATACGATACTCACTCTACCACTTTACTATGAGAAATGATACCGTGCACTTGCGGTATAGTCTAAGTAGTACATATTTACCTATAAAATAATAAGTTTTTGGCGTCGTTACCAGAAAAGAAAAATTAATTTGATAGCAATAAGTTCAAGAAGACTATTAATTTGAATTTTATTTTAATTATTTTCATTTTCTTTTCTGCAGGAGTTATATACGTAGTAATCGACAAGCAGTATTTGAAGAATATAATCCTGGGATTAAAAAGTAGTGCAGAGAGAATAACAAAGCAAGAAAAGAGAGACTTCAGTTAGAAAGAGAAGAAAGGGAACATATTCGAGCACATGAGTCTCTAAAAATAGAAAGTAGAATTGATCTAGAAGAAGCTACTGACGAAGAAGTTAACATGACAGATCCATAAGATCAACTTCAATCAAGAAACCTAACTTTGAGGGAACATGTCATGTCTAATACTCAAATTGGGTCAAGCATCACTCGACCTGCAGTGAATGCTAACAATTTTAAACTCAAATCAGCTCTCATTATCATGGCTCAACAATAGCTTTTCTATGGTTTGAACCAGGAGCATGCTATTGCTCACTTGGCAAATTTCTTGGAGATTTGTAACACAATCAAGATGAATGAAGTCAGTGATGATGCAATTAGGCTATGCCTTTTCCTTTTCTCATTGAAGGATCATGACCCAAAACCCATCTCATTCCGTCCCTCTGACCACTGACTCTAGCTAGCTCAGACTCTTCTCTCGGTCTCTTGATGTGGATCAGAGATGTGTACCACTTTTTGGTTTGGTTTAGGCTCCAACCAACCGAGATAAGGACTGACCCTGAAGTTTATGCCTAAAGGATTTACTGCTCTGCAGTTTGATTTTCTAGCTGGAATTTTTAGCTGTATGATTTCAGCCCAGACTCTTCAAGGGTTTAGGCATCAGCATCTGGTTTTTGGATCAGAATAACTAACGGTTCTGGCATAGTCTATGTGTTTGTTGTCTTTTATCCAGCCCATTATTTTGTGAAGAATTATCCTTCAAATCTCCATTGTGGGAATCTTTTTATTTATTATCATGTTTGTTTTATTTTTTTGCATATTTTTCTATTTTGCTTTGCTAGTGATCTTTATTAGAAGCGATTCAATCTATTAAAGGGAAGATAGATGTTATAACCGACAACTCAAGGAATTTTTGGAGTTTCAAGTCGGATTATTTCTTTAAAGATTTTCACAATATAATGGTCTCACTTCCTAAATGAAAATCAGAGACCTTTGTAAGGCCATATGCATTCAATAATATATGCTTATCTGCTCAAGTTCTGCAATTGATTAAGTCACACAATTTCTTACAACATCAGTATGACCTTCCATTTGGGAAGATTTTGTTTAACCCAATTAATGGGTTTTCTCTCATTGTTCAAACCTTTAAAGGTTCTCCTTTTCTCTTTAGTGAATCATGGTTGGGAAGAAGATTCAAGTCCAGTAGAGGGATGTCATTCTTCAGATCATCCCTTGAGTTGTTTATCTTTATGTTGGGTATAGTTGTTATTAGATTGTTAAGCTTTTGGTATTTTTTGTCCGTTAGGGGTTTCAACCCACCTTTTATGGCCATTTGTATTTGCTACTGTTATTACTGATATATACATTTCCAGTCTTTTATATTAGCCTATTTTGCAGTAACAGAAACTTTTATATATAAATTTTGATTATTTTATCCCTTGTATACTTCTATTTCATATCAAATAAACATAATATTATATGTATATATAAATATTTATTTGTTATAATATATATATAAGGTAAAATAATTAATATATATTTATAAAAATATCTATTATTATAAAATAAATAAATACTGACAGTAAAATAATAAATATATAAATATAAAAAGTAAAATAATTAAAATAAATAAATATATAATACTACAAATATATTATGTGTTTATAAATGTGTGTGATTATTATTATTTTGTTAAGTAATCAAGTAATTTTTGTTAGTAATCACAAGTTCTACTAAAATCACATACTCTTGAATTTGAAATACAAAAAGTTGAAGCATGAAAGGAGTTCGATCAAACCTTTCTAATTGCCCAAAGGTTAATTCAGTCAAAACATAATATAGCAGGTCAAGGAATAACACTACAAAAATATTCGGCATTTGCGACGGATATCTGCAACGGACTTGTTTCCGTCACAAATTTGCTACGGATCTGCGACGGATTTGCGACGGAAGGACAAGTTAGAGGAATTTTGAGAAATTTGTGGCAAATCGGTTGCAAATCTGTAGTAAATCTGCGACGAAAATCATTCCGTCGCAAATAATAGTCGCAAAAGTTGGCGCAGATACTTGGCGGGAGAGAGACCCGCCTATATTTTTTGCGAAAATTTTTTCCGTCGCAGATTGGTTGTAGAAAATTTTTTCTGTCGTAAATTTACTACGGATTTGCAACCGATTTGCGACGGCTTCCTCAAAATTCCTTCACTGTGTTTATCCGTCACAAAACCGTTGCAAATCCGTCCCAAATTAGATTTTCGTTTCAAATGCCGAATATTTTTGTAGTGAAGGCAAAAGCTTGGCTGTAAGGACAAGCAGCTGGAACTTTCACCACATGAGATGAACTTTCTACGGGATTTTTGGCAAAATATTTTTCTCCTAAAAAAACTGCAAAATTAAAAAATGATAGAACCAATTTTGTGCAGTTTGACGGTGAATTACTTTATGAAGTATGGAAAAGATTTAAAGACCTTTAAAGGAAGTGTCCTCACCATGGGATTCCAGAATTGTTGATTATTCAGACATTTTATAATGGAATAACAGGACCATTAAGAAGTACAATTGATACAGATGCTGGAAGTACTCTAATGAACAAAAATACGGTTGAAGCTTTAGAATTGCTTGAATCCATAGTAGCTAATAATTATCATTGGTCTAGTGAGAAGTCTTTACCTAAGAAGGTAGTTGGTGTGCATGAAGTTGGTGGAATTTCATTACTTATAGCTAAGGTTGATGCCTTAGCCAAGAAGTTGAAACATGTTAATCTTACTACTACAAGTTGTGAAGGATGTGGCGAAAACCACCAAAATTTTGAATGTCAAGCTCAAGAATAAGTACATTTTGTGGCAATCAAAATAGAGCTCAACAAATGCTGTATGAAAACACATACAATCCTAGTTGAGAAATTATCCTAATTTGTTTTGGGGTGAAAATCAAGGCAATCAAGGAAACTAAGAAAATCAAGGCCAGCAATTCAACCAAAGAGGAATGTATCAACCACCATTTCCTAATCGGGGTCAAGATCAAGCTAATTACCAAGATAACAAGAATGGATATGAAGCTGCCTTAGAAAAATTTATTACTGTTTCTAGTGAGAGGTTTGACAAACTAGATAAGCAATGTGATCGATTGGAAGCAAAGATGGATCAAATAGCAAGTGAAACAAGGAATCTCGAAGTGCAAATTGGGCAAATAGCTAGCTCTTCTAATTTAAGAAGTCAATGGGCTCTTTCTAGTAAATCAGAAATAAATTTCAAGGAGTATTGTAAAGCAATTACACTTAGAAGTGGAAAAAAATTACAAGAGGTGGTCCCAATGAAGGTTGAATAAAAAATAGAAGGAGAAATGGTTAAAGAAGATGAGCAAAGAATATTAGAATTATGAATTACATATCTAGTTTCTTAATTTCTATATTTATTATATTTAATTTAATTATGAACAATTAATCTCTTTGTGGGATTAGGTGAATTTAAATATTTGAACTATGAATTTTATTATAATTTATTAATATATATAGATTTATTTTTTATCCTTTATTTGATGATTTTAGTTTAATTAATTAGCAATTATTTGGCCACCAATTATTAAATATAAAGAATCATATAAAATACGAGAGTTGAATGTGATTTTTGATATGGAATCATCAACCTTGAGTTATTAAGTTTAAAGATAAATTAATTATTTAGGGATTTAGGATTGATATCTTAATTTAATTAAATTAGACATTGATTATTTGACGTAAAAATAGTAATTTAATCATTGTCTAATTGTATTTCTCTTGCTTAAGAGGGAAGTGTATGAATTGAGTGATATTTGATATCTAGAATTTAAAAATTGAAATTTAATGTTTCATTAATCAGACCCATAGTAAAAACTTCATTGAAACCTAATCATACTATTTATTGATTGCTTGAACACCTAGTTTAAAGTAATTAATTAAGCTAGACTTAAAATCAATATGATAAATTTAATTATTGTAAATTTTTAATTTTTAAATAATAGTTACATTGAATTTATGTTAATCTAATACATCTTTCATATAAATACGACACTCACTCTACCATTTTACTATAAAAAATGATACTATACATTTGCGATATAGTCTTAGTAGTATATATTCACCCACGAAACAACAAATCTTGAAGGAAATAAAGAGGGATGGGAAATGCAATTCCCTCCTGAGATCTTATAACTGTGCAAATTAAGAGGTTTACAGTCCTAAACTCATAGAAGGGACAACGTATATTAAAATGCTTCTAATAATATTGCTTTCAAAGAAGAAAAACCATAAAAACTGCTATTATGGCTTAAGAAGAAAGACATCCGATAAGATTTTACTAAAAAAATAAAAGTATTTTTCTTCAAAAAGAACCCACTTGGAACAAGAAAAATGATTAATAAAAAAAAGCCTCATAAGGGCTAAACCTAGAGAAGAAAGAAATCAAACCCTAAACAACTATAGAAAACTAACAAAAGAAAATAATGCAGAGAAATAGAAGAGAATATCGAGAAGATAAACGGCTGGGGAGAGCGACAAAAGAGAAAAGAGAAAAAGGATTTTTTTTTACGAATATTAAGAAGATTTAGAGCATAGTCAAATTTACAATCTCGCACATTTTAATTGTGTTCCGCTCATTGATACTTTATTTAAAATTTTACTTTATTATTTTTTTATAAAAATTTGACTCTACTTTAAAATAAGTTTGAGATTTTTTTTTTTAATTTTAATGATACTTTTAGTATTTTTATTAAACAAACAAATGCATTAGCATTTTAAAACTCCATATCCACCAGTAACATATCATATTATAACGATTCAGAACTTCAAAAAATTTAAGATATATATTGATATTGGAGAATATTTAATTTTATAAAAGTTATTAAGCACTTTTATATATATAATATTTGATTAATAATTTAACGGTGAAATAACTCTATTGTAATTTAGATATTAACTATAAGATTCAAAAATCTTAATATTTTTCTTTTACTTTTAAAAGAAATTTGATCAAATTTAAAAAACAAAAAAAATCTGTTATACACAATATGCTTTGTTCTTTCTGTCCAAGATCATAAGTCTAATGAGGCCTTGAACAAATACAGATTATGGAACATGATTCATATTTAAGAGTAAATTTTAGGCTGTCCAAAATCTTATTATTTGATTTGATCGAGAATAATAGAATATAAATGAAAAGAAGGGACAAGAAGAAGACATCAAAAAGAAACAGAACGCGATAATGATAGTGCCTATATGCAATTTGGATATATATATATATATATATATATATATATATCTTTTAAAATAAATTTTCCATAAAACAGAAGCCAAAGAAAGGATTAAATTGGTGATATCAAAATTTGACAAGATATTTGCAAATTAAATTTATTTGTTTTATCATAATTACTTGTGGGTGACTCAACTTGAAATTTAAGCGGAATAACACATACTTTTAGCTATTAAATTATAATTTAAATAAATATATTTTAAATTTATTTATTTAAAAAAAGAAAAAACAAACAAATTTAGATTACATTCATCAAAATGTTTCTATTTTATCAAACTCTCCTATAATAAAAATAATAATGATAATAATAAGTTGAGTAAAAAAAAATCTAATTGATTAAAACAAAATTCTGATTTTCAATTTGAAAATATTATATAAGGTAAAACTTTTTTGGTATACTTTGACTCTTCATTTTCATTCGTTTTTTCTTTTTATTCCTTCCCATCCTATTCCATTCTAAATTTTGGGCACATTAGTTATATATAAAAATCTTTGGGAAATTAATAAATATTTGGTAACACTAATAAGCCCTCATCATGTGTTAGAAAATCTTAATCTAGCCATGGAAATGGTTAATTCTTTGTTCAAATGTATATATAAGAAGGTAATTAATTAATTAATTAACATGGATTTATTCTATTCCAAAAGTTGGGACATGCGACTCAGATTTAGGCGTAAGCCATCTCCTCCCAAAAAATTAATTCATCAAGTAAATTTTTGTATAAAAATAGTCTAAAAAATATTTTTTTAATTTTTTTTAAATTATATTTTTTAACTTTAATTTCAAAAATTCCCTCTTTCAATGATGTTCATTTAATATATTAGAAATATACATACAATATATTTTTAATTAAATTTCAAAAATTATATTTTTGATTTTTTTAAAAAATTATAGAATTTTTAAAAAATAAAAATATGACATACCATATAATTTTCTCTAAATTATTTTAATTTTTTTTAAAGAAACATCACATTTACCTAAATAAATATTTTTTTCTAATGAGTGTGCTAACAGTATTAAGAAATAATAATTTAAAAAAGAATTAAATAAATATATTTTAAAAATAAATTAAATGCATGATAATTTAAAATCTTAGTTTATCATTTAATGTATAAGATGGAATTAATTACAATTTTATTAAAGTCTCTTTTTTCTCATTCAATTTGTTTTAAAGTTAATTTAATAAATTAACTACTTATTAGTAAAATTCTATCCGAAATAATTTTTCTAACAAATTTTTATTTTAAATAAATCAGTGCGTTCGCAATACTCTTATGAAAATTGATAAGAAATGGATACTGAGTTATCAAAATTTGAAAATTTTAGTAAATAAAGCCATAAAATATAAATGTATCATTCATGTTATATATTATAACAAGCTAGAATTCTTGACTTATTACAATTCTTCAAAATTATTTATTATTAAATCGATTTATTATTTGCAAATAAACATTACATGCTTAAATTTTGGAGTTTCCACAAAAATTTTGGAAAAAATAAATTTTTTTTAAATTTATCAGATTTTTCAAAATATGTTCAAATTTATAAAAATTTATTATTAATTTACTAGATTTACATAATTTATTATGAGTTTATTATGAATTTAATATAATTTTATTATATATATAATAATTTTTATACATTTATTATAAGTTCATTTTGACTTTATTATATATATTATTATTCATTTTGACTTTATTATATATATTATTATAAAATAACTAAAATAACTTGATGAAATATGAAAAAGTTTTTAAAAAAAGGTGCAAAATGTAATTCTCCCCTAAATTTTCAACTGTCTTGATGAGGAGGAAAACAAAACCCAATTTTCATCACAAAATGAGCCCAAATCGAGTCCAATTGCGACGACCGCATAATGGCTATTGAGTTGGGGTTCACATGAGTTCTATGTTATGTTATTAAAATAGTTTAAAAACAAATCACAGTGTTTTTTTTAACATTAGATCAATAATCAACTAATATATTAATATTATGAGTAATATAATACCAGAGATGGATTCAAGATTGAATATTGAAAAAATCAAAATGTAAATAGTTACACAATTAATAAAATCAACTGTCAATATATTCAATAGCTGTAGAAAACAATCCTTAACATTCTCAACCCTGATTTTAACATGTTTCTTAATCATATTATATCTTTCAATTTCCTTAATTATATATAATTTACAATTTTTTATTCTATTTAGATTAATCACTGAAAGCATATACATGTGTCAAATTTCTGTGTTAGATAAAAGTATTTTAAAAATATAAATTAAGTGACTTTTAATGAGTTTAAATGAATCATATATTATTTTGCCAATTAATTTATTTATAATATAAAAATGTTAATAGAACATAAATTAATTCACTCATTCATTACAGAAGTGATTATGTCCAACCTAAGCCCTTAAATAACAGTCATTTACCATTTAACTACTAAATTGAAGTGTTGGTAATTTCTAATTTATATTAAAAAATTTATTATAGTATTAGAATCGGTACTTTTTTCTGGATGGTTTAGACAATACTAATTAAAATATAAAATTATATTTTTGGATGGCCCGAGCAATATCTACTATATACTTGTTAAGTGTTAATTGGATAGTTGACATTTGAAAGGGAATGATAAACTATCTAATAATAATTGAAGTGTAGATAATCTCATATTTTAAAAAAAAAATTTATAAGAATGTAATCTACTTAATGTATAGATTCTCAAATTTTAACAGCTAATTTTTAATATCAGCTCTCTCAAATTTATATTGAGAAAAATTCATCATATAGAAAAGACAAAAAAAAAAAAAATTGTAAAGCATTATTCTCGTATTATCACCTTTTAAATTCTCATATCATCACCTTTTAATTATTTTGATTCTATGAATTTTTCCTATTTCCTAAATAAAAAAAGATACCCTTAATAATGTAATATCCATAATTTTTGAATATAAAATAAAATAAATTAAATTTGAATAAATTAAATAAATGATTTAAATGAAAAATGAAAAGATTTTAAGTGAAATGTATATTTAAAATATATTTGAAGTAAATATGACATATACATATACCAAACATATACAATACATATAAAAGAATAATTAATATATATATATATATATAGATAAGTATGGAAAGGAAGAGAAGTTGAAATTTGCTTCTTCTTCTTCTTTGTTGTTTTAGATGTGAGCTTGAGAGAGAGAGACTATAGGAGAGTGCTTCTTCCATACATCAAATATTAAAGTGATTTCAAGGATTCAAGTGAAGATTTTGAGAATTCTTCATCAATTGATAAGTTTTTTTTATCAATTTTACAAGTTTCTTTGAAATACTATGGAAGAATATGATTTGGAAAAATTAGAATTTATGTATTAACATGTTTTAATGGCTTATTTGGGTATATATGAAGTTGTTGTGAGTGGCTAATGATGATTTTAAGGTTAGATTGAAAGAGAATAGATTTTTTTTCTTTCTTTTTCTTTGAATGTGTTATGAGAGAAAGTGATAATTGATTGAATAAGATGATAATTATGATATATTAGAGTTATATAAGTGTTGATTTGATGGGTGAATTATGGATATAAACTAAGATGATGATTAAGGGTATTGTAGTGTTGAGTTTGGAATGATTATGCTCATATGGTTGAGAGTTTGAAATGCAGAAATTTTGCCTGACACGGTCAGTGACACGATCATATCGTTAGGCTTATCAACGGTGCTGAGTTTAACGTTGATTACACGACTATTAACACAGTCATTTCTCTGAGCGTGTCGTAGCTTTTGTAAGGCAAAATAATTGACATGGCTATTAATACGTCAATGTTGTTGGGCGTGTCAAAGTTTCTGTGAGGCATAATGAATGACACGGGCAGTGACATGCCTATGTCATTCGACGTGTCAATACTTTTGTATGAGTGAGTTAATGACACGGTCATTAACACGCCCGTGTTGTTGAGCGTGTCATCTGAGAATAAATCTTTTTTTATTTTTTATTTGCAATTCCTATTTAAATGAGTTAATGTTAAGAATTCCTTAGAATACAATATTAAATGGTTGTTTATAATCACATTTGGTATAGGCATTGAAAGAGAGTAGTTTGGCCAACCCTAGTATTGAATGACAACTTGGAAGAAAAGGTTAGAGAAAGTTTTAAAGCTTGTTTTGGAGTATTTTCTAAGGTATGTACAAACTCTTGATAAATGGAATGTGATTGCATTACATTTGGTCTAACACATGTTGGATGAAAAATGTGTTAAGCTACTTGATACATTAAGTATTCATGAACGTGGTGCTAAGACATGTGAGTTACTATATATGCATTATTATGCATTAAATTGAATGAAATGTGAAATATATGCAAAATATGAAAATGACCCCAAAATATTTGGATAATGTGATTTCATTATGAAATATCCTATGATGAGGATGTTTGTTATGTATACATTAAAGATATTATGTAAAGCCATTAATGATGGCTAGATTGTATAAAATGAGATACATTATGATTATATGATGATATTGATATAAATGAAATAAATGAGGCAATGTGTCTAGTTTGATCATGAAAAAATAAAAAAGAGATTGATAATGAAAATATGAAATAATTGTGTGCCTAGTATGTTATTCAATTTTCAGAGTTCTATGTTTGACGACATCCCTATATTTGTCTATGGGGATAGACGTTTGGAGTCACTGTGAAAATATATTTTAGGTAAAAAAATCGGGTCGTAAGCCTTAGAAACAGGTCCTTGAAGCTGGGCTGGGTGAAAAGACCGGGTCGTAAGTCCAGGCCTAGTTTGACTGTTACATTGATATTTTATCTTCGAGGCTAGACACATGGTGTCATTATGGACTAAAATAGTAACTCTGAAATTTGAATGATGTATTAGTTATTTGAGTCCATGCTTGTGTATGTAATATTATGGTACTTATTGTATATAAAATCTGTGATGGTTAAATGGGATATACGATGGTGATCATGGAATAATATGATCACAATACATATGCAAATTACTGAAAAAGAATGTGACATGAAAAAATATGCTAAATGATGAGAAATGAGTTGTTGAAAGACTTGAGCAGATTTAAGTTTTGATATTGAAAATGAGATTATGAAAATATAATGTGATGTGTAATATGTATATATTTGTGAAAATTGCGTATATTATTTCTTGAATGTTATGATAAGCTATTGAATTATGGCTTATGTTAAAGATTTGTATAAATTATGAAATGAAAAGCTTTGAAAAGTGCATTGAAAATGAGAAACATAATAAGAATATGATGATAAATGATGTTAGTGATGTGAATGTGATTTTCTGTAATGTCTGTATATGTTTTTTATATATACCACTAAGGTTTCGAGTTTAGTGCGATTGTGTAAATCGTGCAGGTGAGTAGATCGTTGATTTGGGAGTCAAACAGTCGTGCCACGAGAAAAGTAAAAGTGTTTTAAGACTAATTAGAAGGTAGTGCATGCATGTATAATTTTATTATGTTGTATTTTGATAAAAATGTAGGTGTACATAAGTGAATTTCGAAAAAGATAATATAAATTTATATATATATGTATGTAATTTAATCAAAAGTATAATGATTTTGTAAATGTTACTTTTAAAATAATGATATTTGATAATGAGAAATGTTCTTTTATTAAAAATATATAATTGATATGAAACTAAGGTAAGGGATTTAAACAATACTGAAACGTGATATCTTTATATTTTATAAAAGTGTTGTATATATACAGAGTATATGTACAATACTTATATAGAGTATAAAGGTATTACAATTATTTTGATATCAAAACTTAGGTTTGATATTCTCAGCCTAAGTAGATTTTGAAAAAGAGATGAAAATTTTAAAAAAGTGAAACTTGTGATACATGCATATGCATTAACATCTAGATTGGTCTCGGAAGTGGTATTATGTGATTTGTGATATGATGCATTTGAATTATATGAGTTGGATGATAGTGTGTGAATGAGGCTTTACATGAAAGTAAAGCTAGAGAAAGAAATAATGTGTAAAAATTTGTATAAGTTTAATTGATAAATTAAAGAATTGGAGTTTTACTTAAGTAAAACTAATTTTGAAATTATATATTATTGAAATGTGTTTGTGAAATAAGTTATAAGTGAATGAAAATGAAAATAATTTTGGAAATGAGTTATAAGAATTAAAAAAAAGGAAAAAAATCAAGGTTTAAGTAGGTACCTCTTCTCTAAAGCTTGGTTCTCTTTCTTATAAAGATTATGTTTGGATTACTAGAGAGAGAAAATATTGTTTGATTGTTAAAATAGGTAAAAATGATATTAAAATGAAGAGAGTATGTTAGAATATTAGTTGGTTGGTTGATATAGACAATGTGTAAAAATTTAGAATTTTGTTATGTAAAGTTAAGGTTTCTAAATATGGATGATGTTGGTTAATATAAGGAGATATATTAGTATTATTTTAATGCAAATATTGTGATTTTAAGGTTAGAAATGTGATATGCTTGAGTGTTGTTAATGCTCATATTAATGGTGGCAATATGTGAAATTTAAAATTTTAAAATGGGCTTTTATAATTGTGAAAATAATATGTTTTGATGTTATATTATTATATAAATAATATTTTTAAAGTTAAATATTGAAAATGAGATTAGTAGATTGAAGTTTAAGTGAAATAGTAAGTTGAGAATTTGAAGTTTTAATGGAATTTTAATGAAGATTACTTAGATATTGATAGTTTAATGTATATTAAGTATATGAGTGATTTTAAATGAATAATATTGCTTATGAAAGTATTATGTAATGTGTAATGTGGTTGATAATAGAGAAATTTGTTATGAAATAAAGAAAAATGATTAAGCAAGTGAAAATGAGTTACATTAAGTAATTGGATTGGAAATGATCAAAATGGATATGAAGTGTATGATAAATGCATAAAAAAATATGAGAGAGATGTCACATTGAAAATGTGAATAAGATTTATGTAAAGTATTTTTTTAAAAAAAATAAGAAAATATTTAAGAGAAGGGCGATTAAATAAGAAATATGTTAATTATGTTGTGGTCAGAGTGTGTGTGTATATATATATATATGTTGAGTTGATGAATAACGTAAGTAATGTCAAAAGAATGAGAAATAATAATGTTCTCTGAAATGTGATAAATGTTAAATTTGTATAGATTATATGTAAAAGAGAAATTGAGTATAATCGAATGATTATGTGTATACATATATATGATATGTGTGATGAATTTTTCAATATGAATGCAATTGTGATATGTAAGAAAATGTGAAAAGTCACATTATAAATATTATTTATGAATGTGTATGTGGACGATTTAAAAAAAATGTTAAAAATGTGAAAAAACATGAAATGTCAGTTGAAGGTGATCATGATAAGGTTGATCACCTAGAAATTGTGACAATGTGACGTCATGTGAAAGTGATCAAGAATTGAGCTGATCACTTAAAGATGTAAAAAAATATATTATTATAAATTTGTTACCTTATATAATTATTTATCCAGTGATATTGAGAATGATATTGCATGCATTAATAGACCTAAGAGAGACTAAGTCTTAACCTGCGCAGAGCTAGATCATGTGATGAGATTGAGATTGAGAATGGACTCGAGCAGCGCTGGACTATGAAATTATTATTATAATAACTAAACTTAATGATTGTATAGTGTTTTAGGCCCAAAGTGTATGCGTGTAGAAATATTCTATAAATATATGTATAAATAAGAGATTGTAAGGAAAAGAGAAGTATAATGAAGAAAGTGTGGAAGTGAAAAAAAATGAATGAAAATTTTTTTAAGAGATAGATTAGAAATGGAGTAATAAATGAAAATTGTGTAAAATTAGCATATGAACGATTGTGTATATATAAGAGTTGTTAATGATAATATTGTTGAAACATGAGTTAGGCTAATGATGATCAAGTGATCAAGAGTAAATCGCTTTGAAACATAAGTGATTAAAAGTAAATTGTTTTAAAACAGAGTTGAAATGTGTTAACTCTTTGCGTAGCAAAAGTTTATAAAATAAATATGTGATCTTTGCGATACGAACTTAGCATTGTGATTGGAAATATTTGAAGAATAATGATGGAGAGGCAGTATTGATTTATAAGCCACATGCGTGACCATTAATATGCTATGGCAGTGTGATTTGTTTAGTTTATTGGCATATTAGTTTTGTTATCCACGTGCATGGGCCTGAGATGACATGACCGTAAGATAGTTTTGGTGAGATTGATAGTTATGCTTTAAGAAATATGGTCAAGACTTATGGTTTGCATAGTTGTATCTTATAATTTTATGTTAGAAATTTGTTTATAATTATAGAAAGTGTGGAAAGAGAAGAGAATTGTGAAAATGTGATGAGTTATGGATAATGTGATAGGAAAGTTATTATGTAAATATAGTAATGATGTGAAAATGTGAGGAGATGATAAATGAGAGAAATTATAAAACGTAATTGAGAGTTATATTGAATATGTTAAAAAACGGTATAATGTGAATAAGTTGATGGAAATGATGCTTAAGTGAATCAACTATGGTTAATGAATATGGTATGAGATAATCATGAGGATTATGTGAAAATTGTATAGAAATAATAAAAAAATATGAATATTAAAAAATAATTTGAAGTGATTTGTTATAAATAATCATTAATTTCAGAAAGTTGAAACGATGGATCCGAAGAAAACCAAAATTTGAATATAAATTTGACCTAATAGAATTAGGTCATGAGTTGAAATATAATGATAAGTTTAAATAAGTTAAGTGTAAGCTTGAATCGAATAAGGCTGTGATGTTGGAATTATGCTAGTTAGATCAATTGACCTAGATTGCACTAAGGTTGCGAATTATTATTGAGATTTAATATGTATAGTTATATTAAGAGTGTGAGAGATATTTGATAATATATATGATGTAATATTCTGATATGTGTATGGACATGAAATGAGTTAAGATATATCAATTATAAATTATTATAAAAGAAAAAAATTGATTATCAGTTAAGTAAGTTTAAAGGTATTGTATTAATGTTAATGCTAAGAGGAGAACATTTTAAAGAAGGAATTAATTGTATCAGAAATAAGAAAATTGTTATCAATTGAGGTTTGACAAGTGTCTATTTGTAAATATAAGAAAGAGATAGATGAACAGAGATATAATTCTGAAAATGGCTGTGGTGACTGGATAGTCAGTGTTAAGATATAATTCAATAACCTTTAAATTTAAGGTTAAAAGAGTATATTTATAAAATGATGAAGTGATATAATATCTTGATCATAATAGATGGGTAAGGCATATATATTAATAATATGAACTGATTTTTGTCTAATGATAATTTGATTGGTGATGTAATGATTTATCATGATTATTTTACTGAGAAAAAAAATAAATAAATATAGTGATGAGTTATAAAATTGTAAGAAGATGATTGAGAATGACCTTAAGGGGGAGAGTGAAGGTTACGTAATTTGATGAAATAATAATTTGATGATATGATTAATTTTTTATATGAAAATTTAAGATGATATTTTTTATATAGATGGATTATTATCGTACTGGACAATTGAGTACGAAATTATTTAAGGGGGAGAGAATTGTAATACCTCTAATTTTTGAATATTAAATAAAATAAATTAAATTTGGATAAATTAAATAAATGATTTGAATGACAAATGAAATGATTTTTAAGTAAAATGTATATTTAAAATATATTTGAAGTAAATATGACATATACATATACCAAACATATACAACACATATAAAAAAAATAATTAATATATATATATATAGATAGATAGATAGATAGATAGATAGATAAGGATGGAAAGAAAGAGAAGTTGAAATTTGCTTCTTCTTCTTCTTCTTTGTTCTTTTAGACATGAGCTTGAGAGAGAGAGACTATAAGAGAGTTTTTCTTCCATACATCAAATATTGAAGTGATTTCAATGATTCAAGTAAAAATTTTGAGGATTTTTCATCAATTGGTAAATTTTTTTTTATCAATTTTTTAAGTTTCTTTGGAATACTATCAAAGAATATGATTTGAAAAAATAGAAATTTGTGTATTAGCATATTTTAATGGCTTATTTGAGTATGTATGAAGTGTTTATGAGTAGCTAATGATGATTTTAAGATTAGACTGAAAGATAATAGATTTCTTTTCTTTCTTTCTTCTTTAAATGTATTATGAGAGAAAGTGATGATTGATTGAATAAAATGATAGTTATGATATGTTTGAGTTATATAAGTGTTGATTTGATGGGTGAATTATGAATATAAACTAAAATGTTGATTAAGGGTGTTGTAATATTGAGTTTGGAATGATTGTGTTCATATGGTTGAGAGTTTAAAATATAAATTTATATATATGTAATTTAATTAAAAGTATAATGGTTTTGTAAATGTTAGTTTTAAAAGAATGAGATTTGATAATGATAAATGTTCTTTTATTAAAAATATATAATTAATATGAAACTAAGGTAAGGAATTTAAATAATATTGAAATGTGTCATTCTTATATTTTATATATGTATTATATATATACATAATATATATATATATAATACTTATATAGAGCATAGAAGTATTACAAATAACGTTATTTAGGATATTTAATTGACTTATTAATTGAGCTGAAGCTTTTTTTTTTTTTTTGGTAATTCAGCTGAAGCTAATTACAGAGTTATGCTAATAATGGAAATGTCATAAGTTCGAGACCTGCATGAGCCATTATTACAGAATATAATGAAATCATAATTGTTTTTGGAAAAAAAAATTATTAATTTGTTCTCAATTTAAGAGTTAATTTGTTTTAGAGGAAATTAATGAGCAATTTCTTGTAAATCTAAATTGGTCAAATTATACTTTTCTTTTTAGCAATAAGAAGATAAGATTAAAAGAACCCACAGTATATGAACTTTTCAATCTAGGTGTGAAAAATCGGAAACAGGTAATCAAGCCAACAAGAAAGAAGCATAAATATAATAATCTAAAATAAATAAATAAACCTAAAAAAAGCTATGAAGATTTTCCTAGAATATAAACACAGGCCGGGTGATAAATAAAATGGCCGACAATAGAAATCAAGTACTTACAAAAAGAAAGGAAACAAACATCATAACTAAAGTGCTAATAAATAGTACCATGTATAATTTTGAAAGGGAGCCATAGATTATCTGCAAAGTGAGACTAAGAGAGAAAAAAGAAAAGAAATAGAATAATTTTTTTATTCCAAATAATAAGGTTTAAACAAACTAGAAAATCTCTTATCATAAATCTTGAGAGCCACCATAAGCTAAAGTTGCACTAATGACAAAACAACATTAATTATTGGCAAGGGAAAGAGAGGGAGAGAAAAGAGAGGGTTAAATTATACATATATTTGTTCAACAACAAATGATGATATTGTGAGTACGAGTGGCCAAAATTGCTTTGTAGGTACAATAAGCAATCACCAAAAAAAGAAAAGTCAAAGAACAAATTATGTGTTTTATTTATAAGGCTGTGGATGATATACAATAACCATCACTTCCATCTTACAAATTTTGGCACAATACAACACTTCCATCAATTCCCACTTAGAAATTTAATTTTTTTTATCCTTTTTGCATGGTCAATTGGCCCATTTCTATTATTTCAGTATATTTATAATAATACATACATAGCTATTATTAATAATAATAATAATAATAGACTGTGACAATTTTGTTTTTAAGCATTTTGTACAATATTTTGTTTTGCAGTGAGTGATTGTCCCTCTAAATATCTCTATCTAGAAAATGACCATCTGCATACAATAAATAAATTTTTTCATATCACTTCAGTTTTTTTTTTATTTTTATTTTTGTGAAGGTTATTAATTGCATAGGCAGGTCCTTAAAACCTTTACCTAATTAAGAGTCCCAATTTGAAAAGACACCATATAATAGGTATTAGCTTTAACTATATATATATGTGTGTCTGTGTGTGTCTGTGTGGGCTAAATACTTATTGAGCCTCTTGTAGAATGCAAAACAATTTCTTTTTTGTTTTATTCAATTGAATGCATGATTTTTTTTTATTTTTGAATACAAAATACCCTCTTCCTAATAATAAAATATTATATAAGTTATTTGTAATTCAAAAAAAAATATAATTTTTTACTAATTTTAATATTGAAATAAATTTTTAAATATTTATTTTTATGGGCTCACATGTACTGTTATCTGAAAAATCAACTATTTAAGTAATTTTTTTATGGACTTATATATATTGTTATTTATACAATTTTATCCTTTAGATAAAAATAATTAAGTAAAAAAATCTCATTTTAATTTCGTCTAAAAATTGCAATTTGACTAATGTCTACCATATATCGAAATGCAAATTGCAAGAAGGTTAGAATTTACAGTGGTTTATGTCTATGGATGAAAAAAAAAAAGGTAATTAATCTACAAAAATTATTATATACATATTTGACACAGCGAAAATAAAGCAAAAATACAATTTATTTTCTATTAACTTATTTAGTTTATAAATATATAGAAAAATAGGCTTTGAACAATTAGTAAATCAATATTTCTGGAAGTTTGCAAAGAATAAAGAAAATTGCCTATGGAAATTTTAGGTCCTTTTTAGTTACAGAAAACATTTTTTTTCTTTTTTCTTTATTCTCTATTTTCTATTTTTATTTTGCAATATATTTTATTAGTTTTTTATTAAATAACTTTTATTATAGTACTAATTATTTGAGGTAAATATATAGATAATTTTATAATATGATTAATGCTTTTTATTTGAAGATAAATTTTTAATATAATTTTTTTTAAAAAGAAATGAATTAGTAATATTTTAAATTAATGAAAATTTTATACAAAAGGATATCATTAAAAGAATTGAAAGATAATAATATAAAATAATATTTTTCATACACATGTCTAAAGAAACAATAGATAAAAAAAAAAAAAGAAGAGAAATAGGTGTATTTTGAAACTTTGTGTTCTTCATTTAAGAAACAAATAAAAGTAGTTTCTTAAAACTCAGTTATTATCTACCTAGTCAATGTTAAGTATACAATATATATGATTTAGGATTTCAGAAACCTTGATACATCATATAAAGAAGTTAATAAAAAGGTAATAAGTTATCGAAAAGCAAATAAATAAAACATATTAAAATAAAATATTTGATAAAACAGAAAAATACTATAAATGATATGTCGATCTGATATTTCTGCTAATAATTAAAAAAAATTGCAAAAAGTTAATATAAATGAAAAAAAAATATTTTCAAATGCCTCATTCCATTGGACTAAGTTTAAGAATCAAATAAAATTGGAACTTTGACTTTTAAATAAAAATTACCTAATTATCACTAAAATAATTTTCAAATTCAACTGCTCCATAAATACTAGTGCCATGTGATTTGGCTTCTATTTTGCACCAACATTTAATTTTGATTGATGATTTTATATATATTTGAAATTTAATTAAAATATATCTTTTAATCCCCCTTCAAAAAAATATATTTTAATTCTTATTTAATATTTTAAATATAATTACATACTGAAACATAATGTAATAGTAAATATATTTTCTCAAAGATAAATTCATATTCGATTCTTCATTTATTATATTATAATATTAAAATAAATATTTTAAACCTAATTTGTCTCGTTATAGCTTATTTGAATTCATTTAACTTTTTATATTTAATATTTAATCTCTCTTTTTACATTAAATTATTTAATTAAATTTTGACATCAATTCAAGTGTAAATGTATGTAATAGGAAATAAAAATACCCAAGCGAGCAAGTTCTTAGAAAAGCAAGGAGACAGAAATTAAAAATATGGTTTGAGAGATGAAATAAATCATGTTTAATTGTTAAAAGCCGCAAGCCGCAATGCCCATATGCTTTATGTTCCTTAACATACTCTGTTTTGGAACTTGGAAATATAAACATATAACATAATATATATATATATATATATATATATAGGCTAAGCCTTATCTTGAAGTGACCTCACCTCACCTGGGCTTTAAATATAAAAGGCATAACATGTGTGGTCAGATATATTTTGGACACATTTTCTTGAGAAAAAAAGTGTCAAATCATCAAATGTGTTGCACAATTATTATTGCTGATAAAGGATTTTGTGGTATCCTCACCCCATCACTCATTTTTTTTATTGTTCATTTTTTTACATTAAAAAAAATTCTCTGCCTTGCATAGTAGCCATCATTCAAAGTTCAAACTAATCCCAACATACACAAATCATCTTCTTATCTTCTCTCTTATCTTCATTAATGAAATTTTCCTACTAATAAACCAACAATTGGAGATTGCAAAGCTAGCAATCAGAATCATGGGAATTATTTGGGTGAGGTTAGGAGACACCCTGGGGCAAAATGACCCAATTTTGTCTAACCTCAAGGGACAAGAATAGGGCTTGTAGGTCCACTGATTGGGCCTTTGTACCCTCAATTGAAGAAGCACTTTTGATGGGCTAGACAACTGAGCTTAAGTGAATCAAAATAAGGGTTTGGGGGGTCAGCATCTAGGGGTAAACAAAAAAAAAAACATTTGATAAGATCCACTCAGAGCCTATATCTATGAAAAGTCCACACACTGGCAGCTATACTTCTTGTGATTTCTATTAAGATCAAAGGTTTCAAGTGGAAAGAAGGGAGAGGAGAATTAGATGGGTAAAGGCCTTAAAAAAATAGTGGGCATCCAAAGAGATGGGACTAATGGAAGAAGGAAGACCATGGAAGATAACTTTAAAAATTCATGGTGGATATTAAAAGAAAGCAACCAAACATCAGACATGTATCTTTCCAGGATTATATACAAATTGGCTAAGAGGGGATGAAGATTTATTTTTGTGCTTTTAAAAGATTTTTGAGTAGCGACAACTTCTCATTGGCCATTGCAACTTGACTACTAATCCTAACTAGTGGCCTAAATCTTAATACATGTGGACACTGTCCAATCTAGCTTATGTGCCTTCCTTTAGGGTAGGTCCTTTATAGACCTTAGATTTGAGGCATATTGCACTTGGGTTTTGCTCCTTACTTTACCTTATAATTTGTGGTTTTGAAATAGAACATTATGATTAAAATTATTTTATTCAAACTCATAATGAACAACAATCATATCAGTCGGTTTTTATAAAATAACTAATGATATCATTATTTATCCAATTAAAAATTTTAATTTTTGAAAACGAATGTTATTTATGAAATTCAATCAATTTTAACTAACAAATATATAAATTAAAATTGATCAATTTAATTTATTTAAACCGATAAAGTTAATTGGATTGGTCAAAATAACAATCGCAATTTAGATCATTTCTCATCCCTATAACTCATTATATGATTTACATGTCTTTTATTTGATTTAAGTTTTTGGTGCAGGCCTAATAAGGCCAATGACTGAGCCATATGAACTCCATTAAGTATAGAAAGGAAAATTGAAAAGGCTACAAGTTTCAGGGTAGACGCAAAGAGCACAGAATAAGAACAATGAGTCACACTCAAGATATAGAGTTGTGTGGTGTTGAAAGCCCTCTGGTTTGTTTTAACAAGTACTTGACACAGAGATTGCTTCAGATAAAGACAAGAGTATAACTGTATGAGTGTGGATTTTGTGGTAAAGCAATGAAGGGACCATTAATTTCTCTTAATAACTTCGAGCCTGGAACTGACTAGTCCTTGTTATCTTAATGCAACTGTCTTCATCATCAAACTAATTAGAGTGTCTGCTGCCTGCTACTTCTTTCTTTCTATGTTTGATACCTCAACATATATATAGTTAATTTCATTGTGGTCCTCGGCCTTTTTAGTTACCAATACTACAATCTCTTCCTCATAATTTGTAATATTATTAACTTGTTTTTAAATTGAGTAATTGAGGGTTTTATTAAAAAAAATGTTGTTAAACCCGACACTTATTAATATAAATATATAATCAGATCTCTAATATTAATAGTTAGCTTTTGGGATTATGCTTTTAAATCTATATTGAGAAATTTAACACAATACTGCAACAGAATTGTGAATACTTGACTCTTGAAATTTTGAAATATTTGTATTCTCATTTTGAGGTTTCGCAATCTAAATTGAGCAGGTATGCTTGATATTTGAAATTTTAAAACATTTTTATTTAACCGTGAATTAATCAATGATGTAAAAAAGATAATACTTTTCCATTCTTCTCAATTTTCATAGCAAATCATTAAACTCAATACAGTCAAAGTGATCACAATCATCTAAGAGAGAGAGGAGAAGGGAAAGCTTAGGTATTGATGGATAATTGCATAAAATTCTTTAGTCTAATATGAAGTCGATTTCGTTTTTCTCTGAAATAGCCTGAAAATTATGAAGGTGATATGAAATTAGTGTTATAAATTTAAAGAAAAAAAGAGTTTTGGTGTTATAACTGGTGAAATTAGCCATGTGTAGATTAATTAAAAAAATTATTTTTCCCTAATTTTAAAAATTATTAATTACACTTATACCTATTTGAATAAAATTATACATAGGATGAATTAATAGGTATAGTGGGTTGTTCTTCATTTTATTTTTTATCAAGTGAATAACATTAATAATTCATTTTTAAAATTAAGAAAATAATTTATTTAAAAAAATTTGAAAACAAATAATAGTCATTATTAAGTTAATAATTTTAATATTTAAGTATTAAATTTTTTTAAAAAATTTAATCCCTTAAATTTTTTTAAAACTTTTATATTTTTAATTGATATATATATATATAAATTAAAATTATTAATTATGAATTGTATTAGAAATTAAAGTTTATATTAAAGAAAAAACACAAAAGGTGTGCAGTTGTGATTGGTTCATTTACCAACACACACGTGTGTGCCAGCATTTGCAAGTCTTGTTGTTGTCCCCTATCCAAAGAGATGGGCTACTGGTCCAATTCTTATATAAGATTAAAGCCTATTATATCTAAAAAGAAGAATTATATTGGCCAAAAACAAAAGAAGAAGAAAAATTATTCGAATTAAAGTTGTTTACAATTCATGTACGCTTAGCACTCTTTTGCACTTCAAGACCGGAACCTCAATAATATGTTCTTTTTCTCTTTATTTGTGGGAGTTTTTTTTTTTTTTAGTTCACTTTTTATTTGTATATTTATGTATGTTTTTTAAGTGTAGGATGGTATAATACCTTGTGTTTTTCATAGTGGCACAACTAAAATTTAAGTGAGAAAGGATTAAAATTTTTTAAGTGAGAAAGGATTAAAATTTAAAGTTAAAAAAATTATATTCTATATATAAATTTATTGTAAATAAATTTAAGATAAAATTGCATAAAAATATTTTTTTTAATATTACAGTAATGCAACAATTAATTTTTACTCTTATTTTGATAATGATTAATAAGCAGCGATTGTATCCTATAAGTATGGACATAATCTTTAGTATTTTTTATATTTTAATTAGTCTGTTGATTAATTATATATTAATGGTTTAAAATAATATTATTATATAGGTTTAATTTTATTAAAGTTATCTATATTATTCATATTTAATTTTAATAAATTTATCTCCACTAAATTAATATCATATTATTTTTTTAATATATGTTTTTCCGATAAAAAAATATTTCATTCATGTATAAATTAAAATACTTATAAATAAAAAATTTTATTTATTTATTTATTTATAATGAGACTATGAGACTCAAATTTTAATAAATAAAACAATAATAAATTCCTTTTTTAATCGAGTTAATTTTTTTTAAAAAATTATTTATTATTATTTATAAAATATGAAAAAATTATTGAATATATCAAATATATTAAAATGCGATATGATCTCTTCCTAAAATTAAGAAAAAAAACATATTTAAGTGGAGAAATTGTATAATTTACAAAATTTATTTTTGAATTATTTAATAAAAATAACATACAATGTTGCTAAATTTATGGTTATTAATATTAATTTTAAGATATAAATTAAAAATAATTAAAAATAATAAATAGGCGAAATAGATTTTATCAATTTAATATATATATAAACATAAATTTATTTATATTAGCACCATCATAATTATAGTAAATATTTTCTATTCATATAAATTTATATATATCAGTATTATCATAATTAGAAATAGATATTTCAAATTGTAATTTGTAAGGGTTAAAAAATTTCAAATATACTTTTCATATTATTGTTTGATGATCTCTTTAACTTTTTTGTAAATTTATTATGCAATTTAATACTTCAATTCTCTTAATTTTAAAATTTTCTCAAATTATTATGTGAAAATATTTACATAAATGAAATTAAATTTATATCGAGAGAGGGGAGGGAGGGTTTAGACCATGAACCACTCTACCCTCTTAGTTTTGCCAATGTTTTTTTTTTTTTAATCAAAATAAAAATTTTCTTAATTTTAAATTTTTCTTAAAATTGTTAGGTAAAAATTTTCACATGAGATGAGAGAGGGAGGGCAGATCTATGAACCACTCTACCCCTTAGTTTCACCAACGTTTTTTTTTTAAATCAAAATAGAAATTTCATTAAAATACATATAAAATACAAATTAAATGAAGATTTTTAATATCCAAAAATTAGATGTAAAAACCCCATACCAGATGTAGACCACATGGAGAGAAAACTATAAAAAATGAATAATAGATTTGAGAAAAGACCACATGCCAAATAATTATTAATCTCTTCAAGAGGCATACTCTCTTAAAATATGGTGGTCTTATCTTTCTAATGACTCTTTATGGTCAAATTACATGCATTATAAGTATTAGAGGAAAGGTGAAATGTCCTATCAAGCTATTGACTCTTGTACCTGAAAATAGATTTGTCGTGCACATTCTTTAAGCTATGATCTTGTGGATTTTTAAGATAATTCGGTCAGCTGGAAAGATACTATTTCGGGACTATTCTCCTTATCATCAGCTTATGATACGGTTAGGAAACATAAGTTTACTACTCTTTCTAGTAAGATGATTTGGGATTCTTGTATTACATTGAAATTATCAATTCTCACTTGAAAAATTTTGAGAGGAGTCATTCCCCTTCCAAATCGGCTTCAGAAGCTTGGTATCAAACTTGCTTCGGCTTGTCCTTTTTGCTACTCTAATTATGCAACGTCCATGGACCATATTTTTTTATTTTTGTGATCCGGTTTAGAAAATCTGAAAACTCTATGGATCTTATCTTCTTTTTGATATATCTACTAAAGCTTCCTTGAAACATGAGCTTATGACTTGGTGGTTGATCTCTTTGCCTAATTCTATGACTGGCCGAATTAAGAAGTTGGTGCCTTTGGTTATTATTTCTTTCGTTTGGTCGGCCTACTGTCGGCTAACATGGGGTGACGAACCAGTTTTCTTTCCTATGGTGCATCATCAGATATCAGGTTTCATTTTAAACTGAGGTATAGCACATGCTAATGACAGTTTTGCCATACCGATCCCTGCGTTCTCTGATTTTCTCCGGATGGCTTGGGTTTGAAAAGCTTAAAATCATCCTTTGTTTATTGGAACAAACCTCCACCAGGTTTCTTGAAGCTTAACATAGACGCCTCTTTTACTCCCTCTCATTCCACTGGGGGAGCAGCCCTTGGCAATGCAGCTGGTTCATTCATAATCGGTCTCTCTTTCTCCATTAGTGCTATCAACGCAGCCTCGGCCGAACTTAATGCTCTTTGTTTTGGCCTGGACTGGTGTCTTTATAATCATCTCCTAAATATCCAAATTGAAAGTGATTCTCAGACTTTGGTTGCTCTTCTTTCCAGTTCTACTCAAGCTTCGGACCCTGTCATTGCTCATCTTAAGTCCCTTCTTAATAGTAGTTCATCTTCTATCCAGCACACCTTTAGAGAAGGGAATCAAGCGGCTCACTATTTTGCTCTTTACAGTAGATTAAACTATGTATCTCAAATTTTTAATACATTTGATTATTTGCCTAGTTTTCTTAAAGGCATTCTGACTTCTGACTGTATGGGTTCGCTCTACATTCGATATAAATAATAATTATCTTTTATTTAAAAAAATAGTAAATTGCAGAAAATATAAATTTATTTATGTCAACACCATCATAATTATAGTAAATATTTTCTATTCATATAAATTTATATATATCAGTATTAGTATAATTAGGAATAGATATTTCAAATTTTAACTCGTAAGGGTTAAAAAATTTCAAATATACTTTTCATATTATTGTTTGATGATCTCTTTAACTTTTTTGTACATTTATTATGCAATTTAATACTTCAATTCTCTTAATTTTAAAATTTTCTCAAATTATTATATGAAAATCTTTACATAAATGAAATTAAATTTATATCGAGAGAGGGGAGGGGGGGTTTAGACCATTAACCACTCTACCCTCTTAGTTTTGCCAATGTGTTTTTTTTTTTAATAAAAATAAAAATTTTCTTAATTTTAAATTTTTCTTAAAATTGTTAGGTGAAAATTTTCACATGAGAGGAGAGGAGGGTAGATCTATGAACCACTCTACCCCTTAGTTTCACCAACCTTTTTTTTTAATCAAAATAGAAATTTCATTAAAATACATATAAAATACAAATTAAATGAAGATTTTTAATATCCAAAAATTAGATGTAAAAACCCCATACCAGATGTAGACCACATGGAGAGAAAACTATAAAAAATGAATAATAGATTTCAGAAAAGACCACATGCCAAATAACTATCAATCTGCGGCACAAGCATGATAGGAAACTTGAATTTACGACTTGATAAGTTACCGAAAAGCAAAAAAAGGTGATCTGAACATTAGGATAACACAGCCACCATATCTTCAAGGTCTTTAAATCTGCTTGAAACAGTAGATACATCATGGAGAAGATTGAAAGACACCAGCTGCCATGAAAGGCTAGCCAAAGCTTGTAGATCTTTTGAAATTTCTCTTGGTTTTCCTTTCAAATATATAGGTCTAGAGACAAAAATCAACCACCTTGAAGCTAGAGGACAAAAGAAGGCTATCTAAAGGCTAGATCTAAGAAAAACACATAAAAAAACAAGAATAAACTGAAGAAATAAAAGAAAAAACCCAAAAAAAAAAGTGATAATACTTGGTCCTCCGGCCAAGTATCCAGGATTGATGGAGAAAGACTCACTCTGAGTGTAGAAGAGAGAAGCTTCGAGAGAACTATATCAGAGAGAATTATAACACTTCTATGTTCCGCCGATGGTTTTGCGTGTCATTTTATTGCTTATAAAACATAAATATTAAGTATAAACGTATTAAGTATCAAACTGATAATTATATCAAATGTTACAATTCAATACAATTAGAAAATATATCCGAAAATCAAAATTGAAGTAAAGATCCTGTTCAATTTTAGTTTTATTGTTGGGCCAAAATCTAATACATGGTAAAATATTCATAAAATATATTTATTTATTTATAACTAACTTTATCCCAAGCATTGAGAATTCATGAATGATAACATTGACAAATTTGAAATCTGTCCTTTTTCTTTATTAGTTTTTTCAGAACCTTGAATAAACTTCCATTCTAAACAGAGTGATTTACATCAACTAACAATAGCCATTTTTGTTGGCTGTACTCCCTGTCAAGATTCCAGGATAAAAATACAAAGCCACTTTTTGCTACATATCAGCTTTGTTTGCTCTTCTCGGAATATGCCAAAGGCTAGCTATACTAGTAGAAATGACATAAAGGCATAGCTGTATGCCTGTATCTCCTCTATCACCATTCACCAGGGACAGGAATGTTCCTTATTGTAACTCTAGCATTATGCTTGGGATATAGAACCAAACTGATCTGGAAAAAAAAACACACACACATAAACAGTGCTGCTTTTGCATGAACTTTGAAACAACATGTAAACAGTTGTTTCTTCTTCTGCCTCTCACAATTTGCAAATGCTTGAAGTTTCTTTTGCCTCGTCTTGCACAAGAAACTATTACAAGCTAATGCTTCCTTAGCAGACCACCATAAGGAAGTCTTGATTTTTAGCTGAACCTTCCTATCCCAGATTGACTTCCAAAATTTTCTTGTATTCTGTGACCCTGATGAACCAGCAACTCCATTTAACAGAGCCTCCTGTTCTGACAGAGCCACATAATACCCTGATTTACAGTGTGCCTTGCCTGCCACTCCTTTCAAAATGCCACATCAGTTTATCTGCACTTTGATTGTTCCCAATTGGAAATAATAGCATCATATTGCTCCCTGCTAATTAAACAGACTTCTTGAAATATCACTTCTCCAATTCCTATGCTCATTACTAGCTCTGCTCCCTCCTCTGGCCTTGGAGAAATACTTTTAAACCCTAGTTAGTCTGGCACCCATGCATTTCAGGCCAGGTTCCACCTTAACCCCTTCATCAGGATGAAAAATAATATTTCCAAGGATGTGGTTGTACAGAAATTTTTGATTGATTATCAATGCTTAAATGTACATTTCAACTTAGAAAGATACTTATCATTTATTGATCTCTTTTAAATAAAATGGGTTTTCTCATGTTTTTATTATCATTTATCTCATTAATAGAAATTGGGTGAAGTTAGCATCAATTTATTAACAGTTTCATTATTACTTTCCCTCTATAATGTGACTTAGATATATAATAAGATATTCCTTCCAACTTCAGCTTTCATAATTCATAGTTGTTAATGTCAATTTCCACTTTTCTTTTCTTTTTCCTTCTATCCTTCAAAAATATAGCAATAAGGTGTACTGATAAGGACATTGTAAAAAATAAAAAAGAGCATTGAAATTATGGAAGAGGAATTATCTTTTCCCTACATATCATTTCTTTTTTTCTTTTCAGTTCAAAAAAAAAAGCACTAATATCCAAAACTTAAGAGTTAATAAGTTAGTCAAATTGTAAAATAATTTTTATTAGTGTTGTAAAGACTGAATATTATCTTTTATTTTTCAAAAATATATTTTAAAATCATTAATTATAATAATTAAAAGAGTGAATTCCAACATCTCAAAAGTAATGGCAAAATTTATATAGTGAATTATAATGTAATGGTAAGTTCATATAAGATATGCATAAAAAATTTAAATTCAACATTTATGAATGAAAAAAGAAAAGAAAGAAATGATAGGATGTACCAAATTCTCTCCAAACTCCATAATGATGATATGTATATAAATATAAGCACTGAACAAATAGAAGAGGTTGTAGTATATACATGTCCATAAAAATAAAAAATAGATCCATAGCCAACAATCAAAAGCTAATCCCACTAAAAACAGACTAGGAACCCAAGAATCCAAGGAAGCACAGAACCTTGCCCCCCACCTTCTCTAACAAAACCTCTGGTTTTCACAATATGAGAAGGATAAAATCATGTTTCCCTTATACCCCACTCCTCTTCTATTAACTATATAGCACAAAAATCACATCAAGTTGTGGGTCTCCCCAAAAACACCCTTCATCATATAATATGATAATATCACAGATATTGTAGTGAAACTTGATTATTATAAAGCACTACCTTCCCACCACTCTCAATCATTTCAAAACCATTCATCAATTCAATTCCCTTTCTCTTGCAATAAATAATAACAACATTTGCAAAAAAAAAAAAAAACAGAACCTTCATCCATATCCATATAACAGGAAAAGAAAATACTGTGTTTTCAAGGTTCAAAACGATGTCCATTAAAGGAATCTCAGAAACATCTAAACTTCACAAGAAATCTTTACATAGAAGAAATGATTCTGAAGAGCTTGATGTGTTTGAAGCAGCAAGGTATTTCTCAGGATACAATGAAGCTGCAACTTGTAATACACATAAAATTATTATGCGAGGAGAAGATCATAGACAATATCCATGGAGAGGAGGAAGAATGAGCTTAGATGTACCAATGAGAACTCATCATTCAGTTCTGCCTCAGCAGCCTCATACTAGTTCAGTACTAGTGGAAAAACAAATATTGAAAGAGAAGAAAAATAAACAACCAAGCTCTCCAGGTGGTAGACTAGCTAGTTTCTTGAATTCTCTTTTCAATCAAACAAGTTCCAAAAAGAAGAAATCAAAGTCTACAGCACAGTCAATGAAAGATGAAGATGAAAGTCCTGGTGGAAGAAGGAAAAGAAGAAGCAGCATTAGTCATTTTCGAAGCTCAAGCTCTGCTGATACAAAATCTTTTTATTCTTCTTCAAGTTCTGGTTTTAGAACCCCACCTCCTTATGCACACACTCCTAAGAGTTATAAGGAATTGAGAACTTATTCAGATCACAAACAAGTAATTTCCTTGCCAAAGTACAATGGAAATGTGAAATCAACAGCTTTCCAGAATGAGGTATTGGATGAAAAAAGGAATACAGCTAATTTATCTTGGTTGGATGAGAAATTTAAATTCAGTGATGGGATTTCTGAGAAATCCAAAAATCTTGATCGAAGTCATCAGTATTTTGAGAAAGATAGGATTTTGGCTGATCGCTATACATCAGAAGAGAAAGAATTTAGAAAGTTCAATGAAGTAGATGACGGAGCTGAGAGTGATTCAAGTTCTGATTTGTTTGAGTTACAAAATTATGACTTGAACATCTACTCAAGTGGTTTGCCCGTGTATGAGACAACGCATATGGATAGCATCAAAAGGGGAGCACCAATTTCCAATGGCTCCCTCTAAAATTCATCATGTACATTAAATTTTCATTTTTATTTTCATTTTCCTTTCTTGATGGGTTTTTAATTTGTTGTTTATTGCTTTAGGAAGCTGTGAGAAAAATGTTGAGATTTCCTAGATTTTGCAATTTTCTTTTCTTTTCCCCCTTATGGCCATCTGCTTTCCATATTGCAGTTTCTTTGTATGTACAGTTTGTAATGTTTCTTTGTCTTCTACTTTCTTTTCTTTCTCGATGTATATATATTTTTTTTAATTTTTGGGGCTGGATTGCATTTCATTTTTCAAGAACATTATCGAAAGTCTACCATTGTATTTGTCTTGCATAGATTGTGGCATGATTTGTGATTTTCCACTAATTGGATAGAGAAACAAGGCATTATCAACCCATGTGGACTCCATCTTTTAACCTTTTGACTTCGGACTTTCTTTTATGTGCTCTTTGGAGTAAAAATTGAAAAAAAAAAAAGAACGAAAATTAATATTAATTTTTAAAAAGAAGAAGAAGGGCATATCATAGCCATCCAAAGGACTCTTTTCACATCGTTGCAGGAAATCAGGACAGGAACAAGAGATAGTTGTTGATTTAGAAATTTGGAATTATAAAAAAGAGTGGAGTTGTATGGAAAAAAGATCCTCCCACTTTCACCCTTTTTATTAGCAAAACCGCTCAAAACCGTACTTAGGAGTTTGATGTATATAAGGTTATCAATTTCCGTCTAATCACATGATCAACATAGAAAAGCATGCAAATGCGTACCCTATTGTGCAGCATTAGCGGCAGAATCAAGACAAAACCAAACGAGGCCCATTTAAGATTACAATATATTTTATAATATAAAGTTTTGATTAAACTAATCCCAACTTTTAAAGCTATATATTGATTAGTCAAAAAGGAAGGATTGATATTGATATGCATGGAAACATTTCTTAAACAAACAAATGCATAGCCCTAAAGATTTCCTGTCATACTAACCCTATGGCTGATAACATTTTTACGTATATTTAGCTATTGCAAAGAGCCGGCATCTGTCATTTCTTTGTTCAACTTGATACAGACACTAAACCTACCTGTTCCTACAAAATTTCAAGTTCCGATTACGGAATTGTCTACTGTTTCACGACTAAAATGCTTTGTGAGCCAAACACTTTATATCTTCTTCAATTTTTTCAGACAAATGAGTCAAGGTTGGAGATAGATGGGTCCTATGTACAACCATAAGAGTAAAACTGCTGGGGCTAAAAACACATTCAATTATGAATTGCCTACAGAAAAGAAAGACAAGACTAGAACAGTTAGGCCTTCTTAATCGCACATTTATCTAATTAATATATAAATGAGTTTTACAACTTTAACAACTATATTTTAAAGTTGACACTCTCAAATTTATATTAAAAATTTAACATAATATTAGAGTTGAGACTCTTATTATTAAATATAGGATTGTGTTAGAGGGCTAAATATTCATAATTAGAAATTTTATCTTTCAGCCTTTCACTTATATCATTTAAAATTTTTTTAAACCATTGTGTTTAGCAAACATAATAAATCAACAATTGAGAACTCAAACATTAAAAACCAATTCCCAACCTAATCAGGCCCTTAATATGTAACGCTAAATGTGAAAGGCTACAAAGGCTAGAATTCAGTGCAGATGGTGAACACTTGTGCATATATATGTATAAAAGCTTAAAGTTTGGAGGTATATAGAATGATCATGAATACTAATGATAGCCTTTAGAAAGAATGATGGACACACAAAATGAGCACCGAGCACCAAAAAAAAGCCCATAAGAAGGCAATGTAAAGCATGAATGAAGTGGGTGGAGGGCCCAAACATGGTCTTATTCAAAGGGTGATGCCATTAGAATGTAGATAGTGATATACATGTAAGATAGGGACCTCATAAGCTTTCTTATGGTCATGGACAATCAAATCTTTCATCCTTTTTTAGAAGTTGGAAAAACAAAATCCTATGTTCTTGTTTTAAAGTTTTGATCACTAATTGCCCTCTAAACCTACACAATTGTGTAAGATAAGATAACATGGGAATTGACCGCGTTCACTAACCTCAGTACAAGAATATCTGCAATACCAATTTGGATAAAGAAAAAAAAAAGTACTTTGCTTATCTTGTAATAAAGATGACATTATTCATTATGCAAGAATAACGAAATTCAAGTTTCAATATCTTGTATAAATATGATGCTTACAGCTTATGAAAACTCAAATGCTATCTCTGCATCAAAGTACACTTCAGAAGTCACTGTTTGTTCACAATTCAAGCAACAAAATGTGTGTTTAGCCATCATATACATAAGGTATACCAGGGAACTAACCAATGAGTCTTTGCTTCAGTAACAATGAAGTTGTCTTAAGGACTTGGAAGTTTCGAATTCAAGTTCCAGTTAAAGACAAAATAACCAATAAAAGAAGCAAAAAAAAAGGCTATGCCAGGAAAAAATGACTACAATTTCACCAATTTTAGGGCTAAATTTTTTTCCATCATGGCATAACTGTTGAACATAGCTAAATCTATAAAATGTTTCAAGTTTTGAGAATATTTTTTTTTATCCATACCTGAACTACTTAATCAAATTCAATTTTATAGCATAATTAGCATCTAAAAACAAAATTCATCCGTATTAGAATTCATTTACAAGAACCTTTCAATTGCATAGAAAAAAATACATCCAGAAAAGATTGAGATAGATTAAATAACAGCTTACTGCTTTGAGTACTTGCTCACAAGTCACAATTCCTCTCCAAGAATTGGAATTCTTAGTATGCCATATTACAATTGAATGGAAAGTAATGCAAAACTTTGTTGGATTTGTACTCTGAAAATTGGGTGGGCCGTACAATTTTTTGGCCTGTATTGTTCTCCCTTTCTCCGAATCCAAGACTAGTATAGGCTACGTATATTTCGTATTTTAGACCGTATTTGATTTTATAAAAAGGATATTTACAAAACTAACTAAAAAATTAATACACTTCCCAATTATACGGCGGTTAATTTTTTTTTTCCAATTATATGCTGCTAGAAGTTTTTTCTTTGCAAAAATACCGAAGTTAAGTTGGGCCAAAGATTTTTAACGCATTCCTCTTCGCACGTGGATTTATTAGGATTGGACTAGAAAATAGAATAACCTATCAATTTGTATAGTTGTTTGGATCATTCAACACAGTGGACAAAACACAGTATTCTCTTTTAACACAATGGATCAAAAGGAATTATATCCATATATATTTGTTGCTCATTTACTAATATTTTAAAATTCTTATAAAATAAAAATTTAATTAATTAATTAACTTAAAATATAATTTATATAAACTAATTTAAAATTATATTTTATATACACACTTTTTCTATATTTTATTTAATTTTTTTAAAAAAATTTAATATATACCATAAAAATTATTTAAAAATATTTTTTTAATATATTATTTTATTATATATGAACACTTTTTTATGTCCACTAAAATTTATGTAATAATTATTTTTAAATTATTTTTAATATTTCTGAGAAATTATTTATAAATATTTTTTTAAGATATACCAGCATATACTCATATATTATAATATATATCAACATATACTCATATATATTAGTATACATCGACATACACCCACAGATATTTACATATATTATTATTCTTTAGTTAAAATATATACAATATATACCAACATATATGAATATATATTGATATATACCAACTTATACTACATATACTATTATTATTTATTTAAAATATATATAATATATACTGACATATATTAATATATATATATATATATTCTCATAGAGAAAAAAATGTCAATATACAGTTGTTATATTTTATTATATTTAGGTATATACTAGCTATAACTGCATATATCTATTGTCTTTCAAAAAAAAATATTTATATGCAGTTGTATTATCTTAGTATATGAAGGTACATATAGCATATATTTATAGTATATAAAGTTATATGTAGTATATACCTGCATATACCTATAGTATATGAAAATTTACTAACAGATATTTTTATATACTAGAGGCGATTTATAAAGCGCCACTACATTTTCACCGGGAAAACCCACCTTTTTTGTAGTGATAAATCGATTATCAATGGTTTTAGAATATCTAAAATAGTCAAAATAGATCTAATTTGTGTCAGAAATATATTTCAGCAGTGTTTCAGTGTCAAAAAAATTTCTTCTTAAACAGGAGAGGTGGACTTCTATCCGCGTGGCGTGCAGTAGGGCTGGAAAAAAAAAAAAAGAAGCCGACCGAATCCACCCAACCCAATATATTGTTTTCGTATTCGGTCACTTATAAGTAGAAAATCGGGCGATTGCAGGTGAGGTTTTTTAAGTTTTCTCTGTTTCAGGTAGTCGGTCAGGTGGGATATATTTATTTCGTTATATCCAGCACCAGACCGACCAAAGCAAACATATATATTAATATAATATATATATATAACAGTGTGTTTCTTATGTTGGAGAATATAAATGAATCTCACATCTGAAAAGTATAATAAAATACAATGACATATAAGGTGGTGTAGATTGGATCTTAACACAAGCCAATTGGTTTTGTGTTGAGATGAGATTCCAAATCCATTTATATGATGACTGTATATTTGGCCCAACACTCGTAAAGCCCATGTAATTTCTACATGGTATCAGAGCTAACCAGGTAATGGACTAACCGCCAGATGATCCTGGACTCCGTTGTTAACTTAGGGCCTAGGCAATTTGTGATGGACCTAAAAAAAATATATTGTCATCCATGTTTGGCAAATGACAATTGGGCTACGCCCAGTTGCACTTGAGGGAGAGTGTTGGAGAATATAAATGAATCTCACATCTGAAAAGTATAATAAAATATAATAACATATAAGGTGGTGTAGATTGGGCCTTAACACAAGCCAATTAGTTTTGTGTTTAGGCGAGATTCCAAACCCATTTATATGATCACTGTATATTTGGCCCAACATTCGTAAAGCCCATGTAATTTCTACATTCAACCCTTTTTTAAATATTATGTTTAAATTAAGAGGGGATGTTGAAATATTAATTTAAAACATAATATTTAAATTTATTTATTTGTTATTAGAATATTTTTATGATCTGTTTTTTTTATTTAGTACAGATTTTTTGTATTTAATATAATATTTTTGAGTGATTTTAGGTACTTTTTAATTCTCTTACAAGCCTATAAATAAATATATTATTGTGTTAAATGATTGAGTACAAAATATAATTTCTATGTTCATTTTTATATTTTATTTGTTGTTTTAAATTTCCAACATCTTATACATGTAGAAACATCCTTAAGGGTAACCATTTACCCTAGCCGCTCATTATACACCCTCCTTCAGGAATAATTATACAATACAATCGTTGTATTGCAACAAGCCAATCGAATATCGACATGTGGCAATGTTTTAATATTCGATTGGCTTGTTGATATCAACACTGTCACATGTCGATATTCGATTGGCTTGTTGCAATATAACAGTTGTATTGTATAATTATTCCTTCTTCATGCTTCAGCCAAAATATTTTCTCTCTCAAATGATCTCAAATGAAAAAATATCTCTATTATCTAGAGAGTTCCTCTCTGCCTCCTTAGTTTCCTTTTACTTTTCTCCTTCTCCGATCATCTCTCTATGTTTATTTTTCGATATTTATCCTCCTCCGATCATCTATCTGCTTCTTTCTTCGATTTTTCATAGTTCTTTAACGTTCTTCATGTCTGATTGAGAAGAATCTATCTGTTTTTGGGTTGTTCTTATCCTTTGACTAGGTGAGGTTTCGATTCCATAATTTATTTTTGAAAAAATTGACAGTATTTTATTTTACTTATATTTTTTATGTTAGATTGATTTAAAAATTAGATTTTTTTTCATTTGCTGTATTTGGTGTTTATTTTTAGTTTGGGGTTTAGTTGTTAGAAGATTGATAGTTTGATATTTATGTGTGAAGGTATTATATGATGATTTAAAGATTTTTAGGAAAAAAATCTCTTTTTGAAATAGATCCAAACATCAGACTCTGTATAATCTTACTTTTGTTTTTTTAGATTATCTTTGGTTTTGTTTTTAGATCTTGATATATTAGGTGGTTTTAAATATGTATATTGTTATTTTTTGAAGTTTTGTTGCAGATTTGTTGATTTGAGATATTTGAATACAATTTTTGATGTAGAGCTGCCAGTTATTTTTGTGTTTCAAAATATAAATTGATTGGGTTTAGCTATTATTGATGATTCTGAAACATATATACCATTGCATGTTGATTAATTTTTAATTTAATTATAGTATAGTGTTAGATGTTACTGTTATGCTGTATTAATTTGTTTGTATTTATTTTTGTTTAATTTTTTTTATTTCTGATCTGTGCATGTTGATGTTCTTTAACTCGTCAGAATTTAGCTATTTCCAGAAACCAGGATAAATATCGTTTATTTTTTTAGTTTTATTCTATTTCTGTAATTTACTTTTTAATATTATAATATTTTTGTTTTGTGCATGTCGTTTTCTTTTTTTTTTTCCCTGAATATTTGATGATTCATTCAATGTTAAATATGCAGGTTTGACCTTTGATAAAAAAACAATAATTTAGCTTTGTGCTGGTTTTGTAATTTGGTGCATTGTCAGAAATAGATTGTAAATAACTAAGTATACTTTTAGTTTTGCCTTGTTATTGATTTGATCTTGCTTTGTTTTCTTTTTTTTTTTTTTGTCAAATGTTTGCTAGTAGATGGATTGTGAATTATGCAGATTTGAATTTTGATGAAAAGATGTTTTTCTTTTTTTTAAAAAAAAAAATATTTGCTGCTTCTGTTATTTGTTGCACATGAATTAATTGTATGTAACTAACCATCATTTGTAGTTTTTTGCCTTATTTTGTTTTAATCTTTGCATGCCATTTTCTTTTTTTCTTTTTATTAGCTAATTCATACAATGACAATTATGCAGGTTTGACCTTCAATCAAAAAGAATAATGTAGCTTTTTTCTGGTTTTGTAATTTGGTGCACTGTTAGATAACTAAGTATACTTTTAGTTTTGCCTTTATTATTGATTTGATTTTGCTTTTTTTTTTCTTTAGTGAATATTTGCTTCTTGATAGGTTGTGAATTATGCAGGTTTGAATTTTGATGAAAAACTGTTTTTCCTTTTTTTTTTTTAGATTTTTGCTGGTTTTGTTAGTTGTTGCACATATAATTGATTATAGGTAACAAACTAATTATCATTTTTGGTTTTTAGCATTGTTTTGTTTTAATCTTTCTTTGTTTTTTTTTTCTCTGAATATTAGCTAGTTGATACAATGTGAATTATGCTGGTTTAAACTTTTAAGGAACTGTGTTTTTTAGTTTTTTGCTGGTTTTATTATTTGCTGCATAAAAATTGATTGTAACTAAGTGTCATTTTTACTTATTTAGATTTTGTTAATTTCAGGTTGATTGATGTGTTCTTATTGTTGGTTTTTGACTTCAGGGTCTGAAAATTGATTGATTGAATGATGGTTATAACTCTATTGCAAGTCTCAAGAGTTTTTGCTGCTTACTTTCTTTTACTTGCATTTGGTAGCTTTTTTATTTTATTTTAGTGCTTTCTTGTTCTTTTTGGTTAATTTAAGAACAAGAAGTGATGAACAAATTAAAGGCTCAACTTGGGGTTCCTGATTGTAAATAAGGACCGATGGACTATTTCAAGTATATGAACACGACTTAGGATTAATTATCTTTTATAGATTTTAATTAGGTTTTATCCATTTTAGGATTGGTTTTATGGAATTTTAGCAGGTAGCATACTCATTTTGTCATTAAAGATTTTTCTGTCATTTTAATATGCAACAAGTAAATGTAATTGTTAATATGAAATGAAAATTTGCCAGAGTTATAAATATTTCAGTCCAATCGTGTTTGAATTTGGTAAATTTGTTATTTTTGAGCCTTTTAAATTTCCAAAACATCTGAAAATTTTCTGATGTTTGCCTGTGTATAATTTTAGCTCTAAATAAAATTTGAAACTATCTAATTAATTCATGCACAACGGTAAAAATGAAATGAGCCCAGCAATAATGCGTGATGTGCGTAATTTTACTTTAAAAATCATCTAATTAATTATGGGCTGGATGTAAACCTCAACCTCAATGAGAACTGGAAATTTTTTTTTTATAAAACTATTAGAAAATATTACGCAAGTACTAAATTTTTAAAATGTTTTTAAATTAGTCAGTATTTTTAATTTATAAATTTTTAGATTTATATAATGTATATAAAGTTTAGTATGAATTAATTATACATATGATAAACGGATATAAGTAAAAAATTAGAAATTTTGAAATTGAAACTTGGTAAATGGCCAAAATTAATTGTAATCAAGTAAAATTGCATTAGGGAATGAAGAAGTAAGTGTCGTTGAAAAACTGTTTGTACAAGAGATGAAGCATTTGTAAAATTCTATTTCATTTTGACAAGATTTATGAAAGTAATAGTTGTGAAAAAGATAGAGCCTAAATAGAAACAAAAACGAATTACTCTAATGTCAATTTTTTAGGCATGACAATGCAAATACAAGTGAAGTCATTTATGTCAATATCCATTTAAATTTTTTAGCTGTTATTTGTAATATTCAATGAGATGAGTTTTGTATATCCATGGCTGCAGTAGCCAATAGCATGGATCAAAATTAACACTGGGTTTTGATTCCATAATTTTATTTAACCAATAATATTATTATATTTATTTATAAATAATTAATATAAAATAAAATTTCAGGTCTATTAAATTTTATTAATCAGTTGATAAAATATTTTATTTAGAGAAAAATAAAAAAAAATATTTTATGAAAAAAGTAATTTCAGGGGTCTATATATCAAAAAATAATTATATTATAATTTAAGATATGATAAAATAATAAAAAGATATTATAAGGGTAATTTAGGTATTATTAGAATTTTTTTATAAAATTAAATTTCAACCAAATAAATTAATATTTTTTTAATTTATTTTTTTAATATTTTATTATATCTTTCAAACACATTAATATAATATTTTTTTATAAAGTATAATCTTTGAAATATAACTATATAAATTATATTTTGAGTAATTTATCAAATAGACTATAAACTATTTGAGTAAACCATTATTTGCTTTCAAAACTCCTATATATATGACAATGACTCACACACCACCATTCATTTTAATTTTATCATATGTCAAATGTTGAGTTGTCGTATTTTCTTTTCATTTCTCCTCCACCAAACAGGTTTTGTTGGCCCAATTGTCAAAAATAAGAAGAAATATTTTTAAACTTATTTTGCATATTAATTATCATTCCTAATTATAATAGTTTTTATTACTTATATTTGAATGAAAAAAATATTTAAAATTTAAATAAAAATAATTTATATTTCTAATCATCAAACTACATATACTAATTCGTGCTTAATTTTAATTTGAGTTAGTAGCATTGGGTTTGTGTTTTGAGAAAAGAAATTATGAGAAACTGGAATTAGGGATGAGGAAGACAAGCGAGGGTTGTGGCTGCTGACGCGCAATAAGCATGCCCAAACACTTCTGTAACCCCACCTCTTCCTTGCTTGCCATTTGGTCACCCCCCACTCTTCTAATTCTTTTTTCTTTATCTTTATCTTTATATGTGTATATATATTCCAGTTATTTTTCTTTTTTTTTTGTCGGTGGAGATTAAATTTATATTATTGCAGCCTTAATTCTTGAAAAATTGAACAAAATCCTATTATCATTATTAAGAAGCAATTCTATTCAAATCAGGTTGAGTTTAGATATAACTTATTGAGTTTAATTTAAAAATACAAGTAAATTTAAAAAATTAATCCTATTATATTAATATTATATAACTAGAATTTGATCCCGTATTTAAATTATTATTATAAAATGGAAAATGAGTTAAACCAACCGATTTAAGAGGGCAAGAAGCCAATAATGTAGAGAAGGGGAGGGCAGTTTAGGAATTGGAAATGGTTGGATCTTAGTTGTAAAGCAACAGCTGGAAGGAGAGGCTTGGTTGGTATTGTCAGCAGAGAGAGTCTCAGAGCCACACACGCTCTGAACAATTCATTCACTACTACTTTTGCCTTTTTACTAATTTTTTTTAATGAGACACGTGTATTCTCACTTTCTCATACATGTGGCAACTCAGGGTCCTGTCAGTCTTCTGCTCTTTTTTATCTCATCCAGTACTCTGTTTAATTTAAAGCTAAATAATTATAAAGGTTATCAAATTTTATATATTCCATTACTTAATTTTTATATTTTTAATATATAATTTTTATATTTTTTAATTTTTAAAAATTAAATTTTTTAATTTTTTATTAATATTTTTATTATAAAAATATTAATCAATTATTTTAATATTATAAAATAATTTATTTATTTTTTTATATATTTTTTATTATTTATCAAATCATACTTTTTTTAATTTTATTTATATTTTTTACATATAATTTATTTTAATTTTATAAATATTATTAAAAAATAATTTTAAATAATACGATAATATCTTTTATTATTTTATAAAAAATTTATATATATCATTTATTTTAATTTTATAGGTATTACTAAAAAATAATTTTAAATAATATAAATAATATTTTTTATTATTTTATAAATAATTTATATAAAAAATAAAATTAAAAATAAAATAATCTTAATAAATAATAAAAATAAATATATATAAATAAAAATTAAATAAATTATTTTATAATATTTTTCTTTGTAAAAAAATATATAAATTAATAATATATTTATCTTTATAAATATATATATATATATTAAAATAACTTATTAAAATATTTATAAAATTAAAATAAATTACGTGTAACAAATATAAATAAATTAAAAATATATATGACTTAATAAATAATAAAATATATATATAAAGTAAAAATAAATAAATTATTTTATAATATCAAAATAATTGATTAATATTTTTAGAATAACAATATTAATAGAAGAACTAAACAGTTTAATTTTTAAAAATTGGAGAATGTAAAATTTAAATATTAAAAATATAAAAACTGACTGATATAATATGTAAAATTTAAAAAATTTTATAATTATTTATTCTAATTTAAATTTATATTTTGCCCCCTTTCAATTTTTTTTTCTTCTTTTTTTAACATCAAAAAATCTTTGCCAATTAATTCTGCATTTCTGTTTTCTTTTAGGGTGAGAAGTAGGATCCTTTTAGCGGTACAATGAAAAAAAAAATAACAGATAATAGTGAGTAAAAAAAAATTGAAATTACACAAAAAAAAATTGAGATTACATACAAATAATAAAAAAAATAAAATTTATAAATCTTATTTTTATTATTATATTCTCATCATTTTAAATTGATGAAAAATAAACTAATAATTTTTAAATTGTATTTTTTTTATTTTTTCACTCTTCTCTTTTTTTATCTCTAAGTAGGCAAGAAAATTTTTTTAAGGTCTAGAGAAAAATTAGAGAAAGGTATTTCAATATGTTTTTCTTCTTTTTATGTTTTCCCTCTTATTAATGTCTAAACAAAAGAGATATAATATATGAGAATAAAATCTCTATTTTCTTTTTTTTTTTATCATTTCACTTAAAACAAACAATATATTTAATTCATTTGAACAGTTGGAAATCATCATTTAATATTTAAATAATTAAATATTTAATATAAAAATTTAATATATTTAATGTTTAAAGTTAAATAGCATGGAAAATTAATTTCTCGAATATACTTGATTATCAAAAGCTTTCAAAATAAGAAAACATGTTTCAAATGGGCGTTGGAGCCTTGGAGTTATTCTGCAATCCCACTTCCATTATTAAGTTAGTTTATATGTAGAATTCTAAAAAATGTGCGAAATTAAATATTTAAGAAACTCTTTTTTTTTTATTGAAGATTAAGAAACTGTAAGCAGAAACATAATTTAACAAGTATATTTTTTCTTAAATCAATAGACTCATGTTCAATTCTTCCTAATGTTAAAAAAAATTATCTTAAATGTGTGAATCATGTTTCATTGGGGAGACAGGGAGTTACTTTATTTTTGCCCTCAAAATATATGGAATACTGATATCATATGATTTTATATAAAAAAATAATAAGTATTTACTTATGTTAGAATTTCTTTTAATTCTTTTAATAATTGGTAAAATTAATATTAGATGTAGTTTTTTAAGAATGATTGATGCTGGAGAGAATTTCAGAGTGTTCTAGTTCAGAATTGGATACTTCTAGTCATGGATCTTTTATTTGAAAGATAAAAGAGAAAGATGGATTAAGTTTTACAAAAAAAGATTTTGATATCTAAATGGGAGTTTGATCTGTCAAGATATATTGGGATATTATAAGTATCATTAAACATTAATAAAATTCATTTTTTAAAAGAACTCCAAACTGGAGCTTTTATAAACAGCAATTTAAATGTAAATTGACAGCTGCATCAAAAAATCGAACAGTACTTATGCGTAATATTTAGTAATTATTTACTGTTATAATAATAAAAAAATTTTGAAAATTATTTGACTATTAGTAATTTTTTTACCAATAAGATTTTCTAAAAATTAAAACATCGACAAACTGTTTGAAAAAAAAAATCAAAATAAATATTTTCAAATAAATATTGTTTGAGCTTCCAGCAGCTAATATTATTTTTTTTTATTTTTTTTAATTAGTCGGATTTGACTCATCGACTGAAACAAATCAGCTATCTCCTTGGCCTTTCTAAGTGCTAATCGCCAATACTTCACAGCCAAATCAAAATTTTTGTAATAAGTAAATTTATTTTCAACTTATCTATTGTAAATTATCTTTTAAAATTGATATTTGATAGATAATTTTTAAATATATTACATTTTTTTTAACAAGTGAATTGCACATAATTTGTATTTTTTTATTATAATATGTGGATTGCAGATACAAATTATTAATTTTTAAAATTCATTTTGACTGAAAAATTATGATATAAATACAATTTGAAACGAAATATAAATTAATATTATTATTCTAAAATTAAATAAAAATAAAAATTAAGAAAATGATATTTAATTATAAAAATAAAATTTAAAATTTGTTAAATATTTTATATAACTAGGTTAGATAAAAAAAATCACGTATTTTACTAAGATTAAAATTAACACTAAGATTAAAATTTATAAATTTTAACTATAATTTGATAGATAAAAATATAAATTACTTCCGTTTAAATTTTGGATTTGAGTCTTTTAAATATTTTTTCTCTCCGTCTGTATGTAATTAATTAAAAAAATTTGCAAGTTCTACTAAAATTAGAATTCTAAGAAAATAACTTAACTAAATTTGCTTCAATTTTTTCAATTGGTTTTACATGAAGCTAAAAATATAAAATGATAATCTAAATCTAATAATATATATATATATAATAATAAATGTTTTAATTAAAATTTAAAAAAAAAGAATTACATTGTTTTTCATACGAATCACATAATTAGAAAAGGTGTATAATGCATATATATATATATACAAATATATATTAAGAAGAAAAAGATGCTGCATATATTATTTTTACTTAATAATATGAATCAGTGAAACTGTGAAAACAGGGACAAATGATGGTACAATGATTAAGAGCAAGATTCGTGATCATCGTTCATGATGCTTATATTTATTTTTTATTTACAATTTTAATGTCATTTTTAATTTGGTCATATTTTTTCATTGAAATAAAACTCTTTATTATATGAAAAAAAATTGATGTTTATCTTCTGAAAATATATATCCTTATTATTGTAATATTAAAGTTAAAATTAAAAAAAAAAAGAGATCTCATAATTTCACCAAAAAAAAAAGTCATGTAAAAAGGCCATTGTGGCCTCACAAAAAGACAATTTTCACATTATTAATTTAGAAAAATAATAATATCAGCTCAATGAGCGGCTCCGAACTTCATGAGAATTTCATCTTTTTCTCTCGTGCGCGTTGGGTATATACTTCCATCCCATAACTTAAAACTGAAAAAAAATATATTTATAATGCAGTATTTTTCAAATATATCATTTATATTTTTAACTAAAAAAGTACTATTTAAAATATAATATTTTTTAAAAATATATCATTTATATTTTTTTAACTAAATTTTATTTATATTAATTTTTTTACACAAATTTTACTTGCTTTTTGTGAAAATATATCCTTTGTATTTTTTTAACTGAATTTTATTTGTATTAATTTTTTTACACAAAATTTACTTGCCTTTTTGTGGTATTTTTTACTTTTCTGCAAATGAAAATTTTAATGTTATTATACAACTATTATTTTTCACTTTTTCATACTTTTTTATGGCAACTGAAAACTTTATTTATATAAATTATGAATTTTACATCTTAAATTTTTTAATTGATATTAATTTTGGTGAATATTTGTAAAAAAATATTTTGGTGAATACTTGCCTTTAATATGCAAAAAAAATATTTACAGTATGTGAGATAAAATTAAAAAAAATATATTTGCAATAAATAAATAAATATATATATAATAACTATATTAAATGAATAAATATATATACTTTTTAGTATGTATATATATAGATTTCAACTAAAAATTACTATTAATAAAAAATTATAAAAAATAATAGTGACTAAAGTTTTTCTTGCCATTTAAATATATTAGAAGATGAAAAATATACATATTAAATTTATTTTAAATGAGTCATTTTTTATGAAGTAATTATAAACTTAAGGCTTTATTTATTTGCTATAATTATTTATCTCCTATTTTATAATTTATTTTTAACTAAATTTTTGTTTCTATTTTTTTAATCTCTTCAACATAAATTGAGAGAACTCATTTTTTCTCTGTATAATTAAAATTTTCTAAATGATTTTTCTATTACATATAAATATATAGCTATTTTTATCTAATAATGTACTTAAAAAAATATAATAAAGTTTAGCTTAATTTCTATACTTAATTTTTTTTATATATTTTATATTATTTATAGGCATCCCAAAACAATGCGAGAGATTTTCTCAAATATACATATATACCAATAATAAATTATTGATGAAATGATAATAAAAAAATAATTAATTTTATTTAATTTTTATTGATTTACTCTATATGCACTTGGCTTTATAACAGTATTTTCCGATTAACTCTGGATCCAAAAAAATTAAAAGTCCAACATTATTTGTTGACTTTTATATTTCACTTAATCCAAAATTTACATTAGATGTAAAGTAATTAAATTCAATAAATTTTAAATTTACTTTTCTATATGGTAAAAAATAATTTTATATCTTAAATTTAGCCCGGAAAAAAATTTAATCAAAATAATAACTAAGAAAGGTTGGATATTATGAATGAAAATAAATAAGAGTTTTTAGAGTGAAGTAAAAATCAACTACTTAGTATTTTAAGTTGAAATGGTATTTATCATGTCTATGTTTTAAATAGCATATAATAATAATAAAGAATTCTCCTTAAAGAAATAAATAATAAGAGTTTGTGCTTCCATATACTATAATTTCCCATATACTATAAGCTATAATTAATTAACATATTATAAATTTTTAATTCTTCTTTTTTTTTTTAAAAAAATAATGCTTATAACTTCTCTTTTTATTCTCAATTGAACTATTTAAATGTTGATTCAATTAAAATGCCAAGTAACATTCAAATCAATGTCTAAGTTTGGACTATGTCATCACTCTTACGCTTTTTATTCTATTTTATTTATTATTTGTAAAATTTTATTTTATTTTAATTTATTTATCACCCATAAAAAAATACAATATATATATTTTCAATTGTATAAAATATTCTCTTTCTACATTAAATTCGCAATATGTACACACATTTTTTTAAAAATAATAATTTAATCATACACAGTTTTTTTTATCAGAAAGGAAAATATATAATTAAAAATATATAAAATTTAAAAAATAATAATTTAATCATATATAGTTGTTATGGGTTTTTTAAACATATTTCTTAATACCTATATAATTATATTATTTTAATAAATAATACTAATTACTGTCATTTTAAAGAATGATTGTTGGATAATTTTATTTCTATTGGCTTATAATAAATATTTTTTAACTAATAAAAAGAATATTATCCAATAATCTCTCTATAAAACTAAATTACAAAAATTTATTATTTATTAAAAAAACTTTATCATGCATTTCCTCAGGCGCACAGGTTATCTATGGTGGTTACATTTCATTAAATTACAATATTTGATTCAATTTAAAATTTAATTGACACTTTTAAATTAAAATTATATATATATATATATTCAAATGGGGTTTTAAGCTTCTAGGGAAAAATATTTGATTGAGGCTTTATTAATTTATGATTAAACAGACCAATCTTACTTAGATTTTTGTTCTTTTCCCTGAGAGAGACCAATCTGACAAGTTAATTCCATTCACATTTTAGTTCTCTTTCATTTTTATAGGGGGGAAAAAAAAGTCTGCCATGTGATTCAAAATAACACAGTAATTCAAATGATTACCTCGATGGTTGAAATAAGTTTACTTTTCATCAAAGGTCATGGCTTCTTAAATTTTTAAATTTTATATGATTTGTTTTATTTTTATTTTAAAAAAATATTTTTTGATATTCATTATTATTTTTCTTTCCATTTTATTCAGATCTCCGGTTATTGAAATTTAATTTCAGCTACACTTTTTATGAAAAGAGAAAATTTCCAGTGACAAATTAAGATGATATTAGGGTGTCGTGATGGGAAAAGTATATCTTTAACTTAAAATTTGATCCTTCTAAGAAATAATTTGTTATTTGTCAATTGTCTTAATTATTTTAGCTAAATTTTATTATAGATTGACATAAAAAAAATCCATAGTCTTAATTAATCTTATAAGAAATGATTCACAACTTTCAACAGCGTTTAAGTAATTATATCGAAAACAATCCACATTAAATAGAACAATAATCAAAATGTTAAAAATTTATTTTTTTGATAAATGTTTGATGGATGGTTGGGATTGAATAAATATTTAAGATCGGATTAAGAGGGTATTTTGTCTAACTTATAAAAATTACTTTAGCTTATAATATTTATAATTTTAACCAATTATATATATATATATATTATAAGTGTCCTTAACAAAGGAATATAACTTTTATTTTTAGTTAAAAAATAAAATAGTAAAATTTTCTTTTTTTTAGATTTATTACAATAAAATTATTAAAATTATAAAAAAAACTTATCTAATCTGAGTATACATATATTCGACCAATAAAATTATTTATTTTTTATATAATTATTTTTTAATAATATTTTTATTGGCCAGTATACATACAAAATCTAGATAAATTTTTTTTTCAAAATTTAAATTTGCACGAGCTAGAATAACGAGGACATAACAGAATATTGGAGCAAAAGTTAAAGAATAATGTTAGAGAAATTATGCGCGAAAGGGAACAAAAGCATCCAATGTATTATAAATCTTTACATAATTATTATCAAATTTTGGTCAAGATTTCCAAATCATTCCCCTACAACATGTTTCATATAATTAGGAAAAAATACAGGAAAAAAAATAAAGAGATTCAAATGTAAAGGAGCCTTGTAGCTGGCCAAATTCTAATATTTAAAAGATTTATGTATGAAAATAAAAAAATAGAAAAATAAAATTGGCAAGTTGCATAAAAATATCCAAGCATGCCTCCCACCAGAAGAGCCATGGCCCAAAAAAAGCATAGAAACTATAATAAATGGGATTTTAAAAAAATAAATAAAAAAATTCTTATGCTGTTCCATTAATATTACAATAATAAACCAACATGCCATAATTTTTTATTTTATTTAAGCTTTTGGCCCCTTTTCTTTGAAAGTTTTGATCTTATACTTTACATTTACTTCTTAATTATTTTAATAATATATTGAAATATTTGAAGCCTTTTAATATCACTCTAATTGATAAATAAAGTTATTATTTTATATATTTAATTCAGTCAAAGTCAAATTATTTAATTAAGACTCTATTTGATATAATGTTTTTTATAGAATTACTTAGAAATTAGAAACTTTTTATGCTTTTATCATAAAATTTAATTCTTTCATATTTTAACATAATAATTAAATTATAATTTATCATTTACAATTGAATTTCACATTTCAAATTTATTCATAATCTTATATCAAATAATAAGAGTTAATTTTTATTTCTAAAAAAATAACATGATAACCAAAATTTATATCAAATTTATTTATCCGATACAATTAAAGATAAATTATTTATATTGATATTTAAAAAATTTAATAAAATATAAAATATTAATTTTTATAATAAAGAATAAAAATACTATACTAATAATTTGAGATTGAAATTTAAATTTATTGATAAACAAAGAATAAATTTAGTAGTGAAGATGCATAAATCTAAGTATAAAAAAAATTAAAAGAAAATTAATAATATTAAATAAAAAAAATATACACATAGTGTAAGTAAATTTATATTCTTTGATAATTGACACGAGATCTATTCATTTTTTATATATTAATATTTGGAAGAAAAAACAAGAAAAGTAAACATAATACACATAGAAACAAAAGCACATGAGGGAGATCATACAAAGATCAAGATAATTATCATGAGAAATCTTGGATAAATAAGAAAAATCAAAAGGGAATAAAATGAGAACAGGAAGGACAAAATGGGAAATATAAAAGGAATCTGAAAAGCTACAAAATACCTGGACATGCTTTTGAGACCAGACCAGTGTTGTGTGTAGTATAGTGGAAATCATGTATATCTACTTCTTCGACCTCTTCTCCACTCTCCTGAAAAAATAACAATTATTATACCTTTCTTTCAATTCTTTCTCTCTCTAATATCTTCTCCGGTAAGCAAAACAAGAATCACTGTTTAGGACTGTTTTTCATGTTATCTGGGTTCTTTTTTTCTTCGTTTTACTGTGTATGTGCTTTTTTGTTTCTGCGGAACTGTTGGAAAACAAGAAAAATACTTGGAATCCGGCATACAGCCCGTGTCTTGTCTTGCAAATTCTTAGCAACCATGCTTAGTATTTTCTTTCTTAACCTTGTTTCCTTCTAATGGGGGGATTTCCCTTTTTTTTTGTGTCTGGTTCTTAGTTTTTTTTTGGAAGCTTAAGTTTTTTATCCTTTTTTTGTAGTTTGTTTATTTTGGGATTTGAAATTTGTGTTTTTGTTATCTGCGTTTGTTTTAGAATAAGCATTGAAGATTTTATATGAAGTCTTGTGGGGTTGACTCTGTTTTCGTATTGTCTCCTCTGTTTGGTTGCTGAGAAAAGTAAAATGATATGGGTAGAAATTCTAAGTTCTCTGTATTATACCACTTAGTTATTGTTGTATATTAATATTTATAATGATAATAATAAACAAACAAAATTGGTTGAGATGATAGTTCCTGTAAAAGAGTAACAGAATAAGCATTAAAATTATCCTGTTTTTCTTGCTTCAAATTTCTCATCCAAGACACAAGGCGGTATTTTTTTTTTCATTATGATTGATTTTGTCGATTAGTAAATATGCTTATTAGAGATGTTAAGTCTCAAGGGGTCTGTTTACTTTTGGTCTATTCAGTGGTAGAATTATGGGTTTTGTCTCTAAAGTTGAGTTGGGTTATTATCATCTGTTTACAACGTTAATTTCCTATTTGGTAATTCTTGATGTTCCTGCCAGCATGATGTTTGTGATATTTTGAATTGCAAAAAAAATACAATTGAAAATTGGTTTTGGGGCTATGTGCTGAATGGTTATAATGTTCTTTTTGTGAATTTTGTCAGGCATTTATACTTCTGCAATTGAATTTCTTCCCTGCTGATGGAGTCTTGGTGCTATGCTGCAGAAGGGAAAGGCCTTCTGTTCTCAGATGAAATAGATTTGTCTAATGATTCATTTGGGAGAAGTAGAAAAACATTCGCAGGATGGGATGGGAAATCTATTGAGGGTATGGAGTTCATAGATTTTAGTTTCTCTGAAATGCCCAAAAGGTCATTTCACGGTAGTAGTAACACAGGTATTGATGTGGGGGTGGGGGTGTTTAGTAGTGGTAGTGAAGCTGGTGTTGATTTTGGTAAAATGGAGTTAACGTCTCCAAGTTATGTGATTGCTTCAAATTCATCATTGGAATCTGGGTCAAATCATTCAAATTCTCTCATGGATTCTAATAGTCAAGATTCATCTCTAATTGATTTAAAGCTAGGGAGACTTGTCGATGGTAAAGATGCACAGAATAGTAAGTTTTTGAAAGAGAGATCGGTGGTATCTTCAGTAAGCCCAACTTCACAGGCAAAGAGAGCTCGAACAATGAGTTCTCGCACTCACACTCCCTTTTGCCAGGTCTATGGTTGTAATAAGGATCTCAGCTCCTTAAAGGATTACCACAAGAGGCATAAAGTCTGTGACGTCCACTCAAAGACTCCTAAAGTCATTGTTAATGGTGTTGAGCAAAGGTTTTGTCAGCAGTGTAGCAGGTTGGCTTTTTCCCCTATGTGAATCATGTATCAAATTTTTATTTTTATATGCCAAGTTCTTTCCTTTGTTTTATTAATTTTGTTATTTTGTGATTTGATTTATCAGGTTTCATTTGTTGGTTGAATTTGATGATGGTAAGCGTAGCTGTCGTAAACGCCTAGCAGATCACAACGAACGTAGAAGGAAGCCTCAGTCTGGTACTCTTCCTGGTAGACCTCATAAGTTACCGCTGTCGTATCAAGGTATGAATAGTTTATACTCTGTTTTGCTTAGAAAATGTAACTCAGTTTTATATAGAAGCTGAATGAACAGATATAACCTTCCTGCTTCCCTGGAAAAAGAAGAGCAACAAATGAATAAAAAAAAAGGACATTTTCTGTGATCTTTTGTAAAGCCATTCAAGCGGGGGGGTAGCAACTAGTTCACAAATCATCTAATCTAATCCATTCAATTGTTGTAGTGATTGGAAGATTTAGATATTTTTTTTGTAAATCTTTTACTCCATGGACATGTTTCAAGCTCTTGTTTTTTGTTTCACTCAATTTAGACATATTGTTTTTAGGTACAAATCTTTCTAAAAATCCTTTTGGGTCTTAACTGATTTGTCAGTTCAATGACTAGTGATTAGAGTTTACAAGTCAAGAATTAGTTCCAGCAAATTAAGAATTTAATTGAAATAAAATCCGTTTGGGTCTTAACTGATGTGCCAGTTCAATGACTAGTGATTAGAGTTTACAAGTTAAGAATTAGTTCCAGCAAATTAAGAATTAAATCGAAATTTGAAAGGAAAATATAAGGCTGAAGCTATTATTTGTCTTTGTTCTGAAAGTTGCATAGGCTAATAGAAGTGCTCTTCTGAGCATTGGAATATATTTGATCTTTAAGTTGCTTCCTGCGCCCCTAATAGAATCCTGATTATGCATCAATGAGACTTATGTGATTATGGAGCAATCCTCCCCTGAAAGACCAATTATCACTATGTTCATATCCACTTTCAATGCTGAACTTATATCTCTATATATTTCTGATATATATAATTTGGCAGACACCAAAGTTTTGGGGACCTTGCCAAAGAGAGCATCTTTTCTTTTCCCAAATATATTTCGTGGTGGTATTCTTTCTCCAGAGAAATATGAACAGGCTAACCGCTGTAAACCTGTTAAATGGGAAGAGAAGTCAATATACAATACAAGTGGGCAATTACTTTCAAAATCCTTTCTGCATCTACATGGCGATGGGATCCAAAACACTTCTGGAATTTCTCCTTCAACAACTGATGACTTCACTCGCTTTAATACATCAACTATTCATGAGTTAGCCGGAGTGTCACATTCCAGTTGTGCTCTCTCTCTTCTGTCAGCTGGATCACAGGACTTAAGCCATTCGACTGGAATTATAATGGCTAGGCCCTTGATGGGTGAAGCCAACCGTTCCGATCTCAATGTGGGTGTTTCTGACAAACCATTTGGGGCAGAATCTTTGGAAAAGTATGTACCAAATGGATTTCATTCATCTGGAGGGAATCCCTTAAAATCTAACCATATAGGGCCATTCATGGTCTCTTGTGCTAGTTATGCTGCTGACCTTCAAGTTGGACCAAGTGGATTTCTTCAAGACACTGACTTTTTAAATGCAAAGTATTGTGCTTCTGGTGATAATGAATCTACAGTGGATTTGCTTCAACTGTCATCACATCTTCACAGGGTGGAGCAACAGAGGAATTCTACACAAGTGAAGCAAGAAATTGAGGATTTTTACACTTCCCTTACCCCCTATGGTGCGTGAAAGGAGCAAGGTGTGTAAAATAACCACTTGAAATTTCTTGCTAATTCGTTTTTTGCCGAACTTGGAAAATGTTCTTTTTTTTTAAAAAAAAAGGACCAAATTCGGATGATTTTCTTTAGAAAATTATTAAGTGCTTGGATTAAAAGCTCTACTTATTGGCTTCCACCTTAAGTCACTTTATGTTAACATAGATAAGCAAGAATGCAAGATAAAATCTCAAACAATATGATGAGAAAGAACCATGACTTGCAAGGATCTTTATCAATTTTTATTCATCAATATAGCCAAATCTATCTGGGGAAGTAATAATAAACGCAATGTTGATGCAGGGCAAAGGACTAAGTTGAAGTTAGTGTAAACTAACTCCATTGGTGCAATAGACAGAAGATAAGTTGAAGTTAGTGTAAACTAACTCCATTGGTGCAATAGACAGAAGATTGGTAGACTTTAGATAAGTTGAAATTTAAGATACAATTTCTAGTAAATTCCTTTACTGATTGGTATATAACAGTCAACAGAAATTGATATGGTTTAATTAATCTCAAGATCATTTAAGTTTGATACTCTTCCTTGCTTTAGGAACTCTATTTTGCCCCCTACTTGCAAATATTATATTCAGTGATTCTAGATCAAGAATTCAATTGCTGAACTATAAAACTAAGCATATCATTAGAGAACCTTTTGATTTTTTATCTAAAGCAGATTCTGCCTTGTGAAAGGGCAATTTTGAAGTGACGAGCCAAAATGAAAAAGGGCTATCAAGAAATCTGATGTTGAAAGTGTGACACAAATGCAGCATTATTTCTTTCGATATATAAATTAATTTCTTTATAGGGCTGTCAATATTTTATTTAGAAGAGCTAATGCTTGATCTACTATATGATGGCCTTTCATAAACTTTGATCTTTCATTGGTTAAATATTCTGATTCTTGATTGTTGATGAAATGGAATATTTATTTACTCTTTGCAATTCTTTACAGAGAGCCATATTTTATATAGATTATCCCAAAGACTTTGGAGCTTGGAAACAAAATGAATTGTTTGGAAAAGAGAACTTTTCCATCTTTGGTATCATTTTAGTCCTAGTTACCTTTCTAATTGAGGATAAAGGGCAAAGACCCACTTTGTTCTTCCACTGATCAAAAGTTCCTTTCTTATTTATTTATTTGTTTATCATTATTTCTTCAACCCTTCTCAGTGCCCTTTGCAGAGTGAGTTGTCAGGGTTTAAATTTTTATTTATTTTACAAAGAGTTGCAGCTTGCCTTATAGAAAGATTAAAATTTTTATATAGAACTGAAGTTTAGTGCACTTAATTATGTGATTAAAGCCTTATAAAATAGTTATTTGTGCATGTGCATGACTCACTTTTGAACCCACCTTGTGTGTTTGTGTGTAAGATATATTTATACTTTGATGTCAGTCATGACGCATACTATAATCTTATTGTCACTAATGACGCATGTTAATGGCACTTCCATAATTCCATTAATAAAATTTTTTTAGTCATTGTTTCTATTTTCTATTAAGTAACAAATTATAATATACTTGACCATGTTTGATTTGTTTTGGAATGATAATTATAATGCAATTTTTAGAATGGGATTTGATTTCTAGTCTTTGACACTAATATCATCTCAATGTCAAAATAAACAACATGGTAAATAGACACACATAATCTTGGCTATGGCCTAATGATAATTTTTATCATCTCAATGTTAAATTTGTTTATATTTTTTTTACACAACGTGAAATTACAATTGAATAAAATATTCAATAGAAGCCCTCCATATAAAAATAAGAATCCTTCCAACTCTAACATACGTCTCAGAAGAGACTACAATTGAGAGTGAATAATATAAAAAATGCAACAACAAATTTGTCTTTTTGTCAAATGCCAAATGCAAGATCGACCAATGGCTGCAACAAAAGCTTGCGCAAGTATGGGATGTGTGTGGCTCCGAGAAAAATAACTTACTTAAACCGCCTTATAGCACTACCATGTTCTCCCCAGGAAGCCTGACTCCGCGGCCCAAACTCAAAAGGGCACAGCAATAGGCAAGGTGAATGGCCAGTTAGTCCACGAGTCGTCAATACATTTTGGCCCAAAAAGTAAAGAATGTCCAGCTTTTTCCCTTGATGAGACCACAATGAACTTAATCTTCATTTGTCATTGGGTTGTAGTCGAAGCATTCTGTTATTAGCATGGCTAGATGAAGATGATGATGCTTTCAGTCTTAGAACAGCCTTGTCCTGATGATTAGGCCGGAAGAGGAGGTTACTCCAGTTAGTTGACCTTTGTACAAATTTGTTTATATAAATCTTATATAAATATAAGAGGAATTTACATATATAAATATAAGAGGAATTTACATGATACACGAGATTTTGTATCTCCTTTTCAGTTTTACGGCCATATATATTTTTTCACATTTTTTATACTTTATATTTTAACTTTTTTTTAATATGGTAAGTGTGTGGTGCACAGATTTTTTGTGATTTTTATCCTTTTTTTTTGGTTTTTTATCTTCTTTTTTTTCATATTATTTTGTTTTTTATATAATGTTTATTTTTAATTTTTTAGACAAGTTTTAAATGAAAATTTCTAAATTATTAAATTAAAAATATCTATATTAAGTTTATATATAAATGAAGATGTTTTTCAAGTTTTTAGTTTTTCCATTACATTTTAATAGTTTACGTACAATATATATTATATGTATTGAATTTAAAAGAAATAATAACATATAATTATTTTACATATTTAGTTATATGTTAATAGATATTAAATATATTCAGATATATATGTTGAACTTAAAAAGAATAAATAATACATAACTATTATATATTTAGTTATATGTAATATATGCTATATAGTATATGTATTATAGAATTAGATGTATATGCTAAAATTAAAAAAATAATATTATATGTGAATATATGTTACATATAACTATATATATGTATTGAATTTAAAAAAAATAACGGCATATAATTGTTTTATATATTTAGTTATATGTCAATATATGTTATATATAATTAGACATATATGTTGAATTTAAAAAAATAATAGTATATGTGAGTCTGTATTATATATAACTAGATATATTTATTGAATTTTAAAAAATTATCATATATAATTATTTTATATATTTAATTATATGTGAGTATATGTTACATATAACTAGATATATGTATTGATTTTGAAAATAATAATAGTATGTGTGAATATATGATATACATATAAGTAGATATATATGCATATAACAAAATTTATTTTAAATTTTTATTTCACAAAAAATAAATATAAATAAATTTTTTTGTATAATTTAGATATGGTTTTTTACTTGAGCATATCTATTTTCACTAGATCATCATCAATAAAAAATTAAAATTATAATAATTAATTTTAAATTTATACTTTGTTCTACAGTTATATTTAATTAATGTATTTATATAAAAATATATTAATTAATTTATGATATTAGTAGAAAGTTGATCTGCTGTTATACTGTTTTATTGTTATATGAAGAAACTTGGTTGACGTTTTGGTGGTCATTGTGTTTTTGCAATTGAAAAAGTTTTATTAAATATAACACTGGAATTTTTTTAAGGTCTGTATTTTTTTAATTTACATTTATTTCTAGGTTACTTTTGTAATTAATTCTAAATATAAGCTAATTGTTTTTCAGAAAAATAGAATTGTTTTTCAAAATGGATTTTGATATTTTTCTTTTAACAGAAAATTTTCCTAATTCTAGTCATTAGGTCCACCTGGGGAATAATCAAGCGAACTCGACTTAGGATAATATATAGTACACGGTGAAATACTAATTAAAATATTTAAATTTGATAAAATTAATATTAACATTAAATAAATCTATTTATATTGATATTTAGTTGCATAAATTTGAATCGTCTAAAGTTTAACCTCAAATAAATAAATGATTATTTAAAAATTTTATGATATAAAATATATCTAAAATTATATTAACTATATATATTCAATTTAACATATACATTATTTAAATTGAAATATATATAAACTTGAATTTAGCTTGACTCGTTATAAATCTCAAGAAACATACTATATGATTCTGTCTGTTCGTAGCAATAAAAGAAATTCATGGTTGTAAGTTGAGCATTTTCTAAATTTTAAACAAAGCGATTCAAATATTTTTTAAAAGGTCCAAATAGTTTGGACTTCGGATATGTTTTGGGCTACCTGAATCATTTTGGACAAGTAGTTTGAACTTCTAGCATGAAGAAGCTTGATTAGTCCAGATCGAACTTTCTTCCTTATCAAATGGCAATACAGCTCCATATGTTTCGTACACTAATGAAATACAAGGTTATAAGCTATTCTTATGGCAGAAATATTTTCGCAAAATAAGAGAGCTGAGATAGAAAAAGGTGATCGAAGATTGCAATTCACAAGTTGTCTTAACTAGGGCCCTGTATTTTGCTTCAGAATACACTCTAGAGATGGTGCTATATTTTTTGGATTTTCATGGGACTAAAGATAAGAAAAAATCCTATAATAGATCTTCTAGTAAGAGAACATGAAGCCCGATTAACATCACTAAAAGCTTGGAATTTTAGATCCGAAGATGCTGAGAAACATAAACCTTGAGCTGGTTGAGCTTTTATATCAAAGCATTCAGTGAACTAGTTGCATACGGTGAGTAGTGGGCTTATCAAGGAATTGACTTAAATATTAGACAACATATTCAATGTTGCCTAGTGTTTCTAAGATAAAGAAGTTGTCCTGCGAGTTGTTCGAAGGAAGAAGCATCTACCAAAGGAGAACCTGTAGAAGCTAATGCTTTATTTCTGCTACCCATTTTGTTCAGGTGTTTCAACACAAAATCTCTGATGGATAATGCCTCTAAAACTACAAAAATCACCCCACATGAATTCTCGCTTGTTATCAGTGTGGATAACTTGAATATCATGTGTTGAATTCAGTAAGAACCATGGAATAGAAGCTGAACACGGATATTCTAGCATCATATTTGGTTTTGAAGAGTGAAATCCATGTGAACCTTGAAAAATCAATAATAATGGTGAAAAAAAAAAAACTCGCGGTCAGTAGTAGAAGAAACAGTAAGACCCCAGATATCCAAATGCAACAGATCAAATGCTTTATTTGAAGTAATGACGCCGATATGAAAAACAAGCTTTTTCTGTTTTGCAGTATGACAAATATCACAAACATGAAATTTGGAGTGAATAAGCTCAAGATAGGAATCTTAAAGGATTCGTAGCCTGGCTGAGATGGATAGCTTAATCTATAGTGTCAAACATCAATCTTATTACAAGCAATGGAACTACTTAAACAATGTTGAGAAAAGAGTGAAGAAGAGGCAGAAGCTTCTTCTGTTGCAACAAAATTGCAGCGGTAATGATACAAGTCTCTCTTAAGATCAGTTGTACCAATCATCATCCTCTTGGATATATCCTGAATGGTGCAAACATGATTAGCAAAAGTGATGGAAATGTTGTTAGATAAAGTTAATGGCCATTAAATTACCGACTGAAATGAGATTATAGGTGAATGAAGGAATAAAATGAATATTCAGAAATAGCATATTGGAATTGAATCTTACAAATCCAATACAACTGCAACCTGACTTTCATTTGGTAGCAAGACATAACAACAATTAGTTGGTTTGCAATTGAACAAAAGAGATTCGTCACAGGTTATGTGATCAGATGCACCATTATCTAAGATCCAATCTACTGATGTGAAACTAGATAATTTAATAACAGATAAAGATATACCAAATGTGAAAGATTGAGGAGCAGAGGTGATAGAGTGAGATGCACCAACAACAGCCTAAGTGGATTAAGTAATAGTTGTGTGTTGAGCAGCAGGGAACTGATTGATTAAGGCCAAGAGCTGATCATGCTATTCTATGGCAAGATAGAAGGTTTCGGCTCTATGAGTTGCAGTAGATGCAAGCAATTGATCTGCAGTATTGATGTCAGTAGAGAGGTCTGCTCCTTGAAATTGACTGACATGTGCAGGAGGGATTGTACTGGTTTCTATTAGAATAGCTTGGAGGATATCCGTACTTTTTATAACAACTATCAACTGTGTGATGCACAATACTACAAAAAGCGCTTACGGGTCTTTTCCTTTCATTAGCGTAATAATGCTTCTTATTATGAAAATTCATAGGCCCTTGAGGAATGAGAATAACCACTAGAATTTGATGATTGAAAATTTGTTTTAGCCACACAAGCTATGGAATCAGGAGCAGCCAAGATACTTTTTGGAATGACTATTTATCTCTCGTGCTCATAAGAGAACACTCCATTTAGTGAGGGCATGGGATCCATTGAGAATATCTGTCTTTTAACGATGAAAAAAATTCTCATCAATACCTCTAAGAAACTTGATGATCTGATCAGATTGCTGATAATTTCTAATAACATCAAGATTGACAAGATGGAATACACATACATCTTGGCATGGAACGAAGGATAATCAATTCATCCCAAAGAGTTTTCAGTTGTGTGTAGTAATCAGCAACAAACAAGTCTCCTTGATTGAAAGAATTAATTTCTTGTTGCAGATCAGCAATTCTAATGGAATCTTTCTGAGCAAAATAATCTTGAAGATCCTTCCAACGTTCTTTAGCAATTTCGATGCAATTGACACTTGCAGCTATAGAAGGAACTAAAGAATTAGAGATCCACTGCCTAACTATTAATCGTGTTGCATCGCTCCCATGCTGGAAAAAGAGGATTTGAATTCTTTGGCTGTGTGATGGAACCACCTACAAACTGAAACTTATTCTTGGAAATCAAGACTTATTTCATAATTCTGAACCATACTTGAAAATTTATGTATTCATCAATTGAGGAACTAAAATCAAATGAAGGAATTTCAGTAGGACGAGGAAAATAAGGATTGGAGGTGTTTTGCAATTTATCCTTTTGCAAAGGAGTTTCAACTTTCAACTACAAGTACAAAAAAAAAAGGAAATAATAAATTTGCTGTCAAAAAAGGAAAAAAGATCTGTTTGAAAAGAAAGAAAGGACAGAAAAAGAACAATGGCTCACAAGGGAAAAAAAAGACTAATGCTCATGCGGAAGTAACAGAAAAGTGAGAAAGTCAGAAGTGATATGTTATTGAAGATGATGATAGCTTATATACACCAAGTTGTTAACTGACTCAGCTAACAAAATAGCAGTCTAATTAACAAGTAAATCCACGAGCTAATAAGCTTGAGAAAGAAGCATATTCAAATGATACCATTTTCATTTATTTATCATTTCTAATTTTGGTTTTTATTAGTTTTTATTTTTGTATAAACTATAAAACTTATGTGACTGAAGGAAAAGAATATTTTTTTTATGGTTCCTCTCACTGTGTAATATATTTTCTATTTCCAGCCACACTTTTCTTTTTTATTTATCTCAAATTATAGATCATTTATCATTTTAATAAATTAATTAATATATTAAATCTCTATTATATCCATATTTAACTAATATTACTTATTAAAAATTTTAATAGATATATCTTGTATTAAATTAAAGATTTAAAAGAAAAAAATTAAAAATATATATAAATTATATTTTTAATAAAAATAATTAATATTTTTGTAATAATTATTAAAGTATATTTGTCAATTCCGGACAGATGGATTGCTATTTTAATAAAAATAATATTCTTAAATAAAAAAAATGAAACCACCAACAACAAGAACAAGGACAACACTAAAGTAGGCCCTAGAAAAAATAATTTGGCTTCTCTCAATTCTCAAATAAGGATTTGGTAAACCCTAAGCATTCTAAAATCAGTGTATCATAAGAAACAGTTTAATTAACCATACATTGCATAAAATAATATAATGCTAATCATCCAGTTTATAGTCTATTTTACTTGGCTGGTCAAGTTCAAGCTCCAAGGCAGAATAAGAGAAATTAAAACACTAAAACACATACTTCAACAAGATGAACATAGAAAGCTAAATCAAATTAATTAAGGACCTAATTACATTCTTAATATTCAATTCTCCTTTCTTCTCTAATGTCCACAACCTCTTGCACTTCCCTAATCCTGCAAAATGTTCAAAAGAAATTTTAAAAAGAAATTGTAAATTATATATGAGAAATTAAGGAAGGGAGTCTTAATTAGGTTTAACTAACACTATTATTGCTTCCAGAGAGTGATCCAGCTCCAGAGTTTGGAATGTGCCTAGCCCACTGTAACAACAATTTATTTTATTTTTAATATAATTAATATTTAGCAAAAATAAAATAAAAGTAAAAAAGCATAATATATATTAAGATAAAGAAAATTACGGAAATGGCAAATGAAATTAATTTTTTTTAAAAAAATTACATTTTTTGCTGCTGTGCTGAATGCTTCTAAATGTGGAATTTCAGGATTTGCAGTTTTGATGCGCTGTATCTCCTCTCTAAATTATTAATTTCATATGATTAAAGTGAGAAACTAATTAATAAAAAAAAAGAAAAATAATTAAATTTATATATATCTGTTTTAATATAATAGTCTTCTAATTAATCTTCTTACTTCATAAATCGATTGTAAGCAGATGGAAGTCTATGTTTCTTCTCAGGTGCTGCAATTAATTTAATTAAGCAAATTCATTAACAATTCGGTTAGTTGGCATAATTAAATTAATTATTAAGTAAAAAAGTAAATGAATTGGGGTTCTTACGTTTGACTACAAAGGGTGCTTTTGGTGACAGTGGCTCACTTGATGTGGATGAAGATGATGATGAAGATTGTCCCTTTCTTAGATCACTGAAGAAACCCTGCTTCTTCTTGTTTATTTTTTTATTTATTTATTTTTGTATAAATTATATAAATCCACCTTTCATTAGTACTATTTAAAAAAAAATCCTTTCATTTCTACTAATATTGCTTAATATATACATGACATGCATGGAAAAACAAATCAAAATCATATATACATAAATTTATAGATATATAATTCAGTTTTGATTTACAGAAACCAACAGTAGACTCAATCATCAAAGATCAAAAAGGAAATATTAAAAAAAGAAGAAGAAGAAGAAGAAGAGGAGGAGGAGGAGAATATATATCATATATATATATATATATATATACCTTTTATCCATTAATCATGTATAGATCGAAAAATAAGATTTTTGTAAAGTATTATCTACAAAAATTTTAATAAAATTTAGAAAGTTGAAAACGATATTGATCTAAATTAAATAAACATCAATAAATCCTATTATATATATATAATTAAATAAATACCAGAAGTGTCAATTGATGATCGAGGCATGGACCTTGTAAAGGAGGCCTGGAGCTGAGAAAGGATAAGTTACTGCAGTGACCACATTTCACTGTTACTGTATCTAGCATTCTCTTGCATGGAATCCCAACCTTCAAAATTAGACCATTTTTATTGATTTTTAATTACCCAGCAATTTATAATTTAATAATTAACAATAAATAATACTCTTTATGTTGCGTAAACTCTTAATTAAGAACAAATTAGTTTGAAAAGAAACATCAGTATTACATATATATTAGGTTACTATGAATATATATCATGAAACTAGCTATGTATTATTATATAGTATAAATGAGATAAAGAAAAGAAAAAGAACATGAACAAGTAAAAAAACATGTTGGTTTCTATATGGGAAACAAGATAGATTCGATGATTATGAGAAAATAAACTGACTTAATGATACTGTAGTAAATCAAATAAACTGCAAGAAGGTTGTGATTTTGAAATCTGGTCGGAGCATAATTAACTCAAATAAATAAATAAATAAAAGTGTAAGAATTACAGCGAGAACAGTGTTGCAAAAGTTGCAGCAGACATAGTAGAGATGCTCAGATGGTGGAACCAAGTCCATGGTCACCTTTTCTTCGAGATTCATGATGTTTTTCAAAGATGAAGAAGAAGAAGAAGAAGAAAGAGAGAGAGGCAATAAAGAGAAAAGTTTTTTAACTTAGGGTTTAAGTGTTGTTTTGATAAGGAAGAAGAAAAGAAAGAAAGCTGAAGGTGTAGAATTATAGTTACTAGTTAGTGGTTGAACAATAAGAGCGGTAGAAAGCAAGAAGCATGTAGAGCCAGAAGTCTAAGCTACTAAGTGTCAAAAATTAGATCTTTGGGTTACTTAATACTTTTGAATATATATACTAGAATGATACCCTCGTTTTGCTTCGAAAATATACATATTTTATTTTATTTTATAAGATAATTTTAGTCATTTAATTATACATGAAAATATTTAAAAGCAAAATTAAAAAATAATAAAATATATAGTTATCAATATTATATATAATTATATTATTATATGAAGTACAATGAGGTATAATTATAAATTAATAAATTAGTCTATAAATTATATGGCCATAGCAATAAAGGTTTTAATTTTATAATTGACAATATACTTGAAACACATATAAACTTCATATGATGAGTATTATATTGTAATTTATACTAATCAAATTAATTGTAGGTGTCATTTATAATTAATAATTATCATAATACATAAATATAGATATTAATTATAATTTCAATATAAAATATAAATTCATATCCTTATATATAAATGTGTATATATATTTATATTTATATTCCAATGACACTATTTAAAATTTATTTCGGTATCCACAACATTTATTTTTATCTCTTAATTATTTTTTTATTTTGTCTTATTAAATTATAAAAAATATTATTTTTCTTCTTAAAATTATTTCAATAACTTACAAAATAAAATTAATATTTAGTTGTCAGATGAAATAAATATTTTACTATTTTATGAGTTTATTTTTTTCCTTCAATAAATGAAAATTGTTTCTTTTTATTTTTTTAATTTTTTAAGACATTAAGATTTTAATCAACTCATGCAATAAAAAATACGAATACTTATAAAAAAAAAAACTATTCAGAGTTAATAAACTTGCTGACACGATAGCTCATAATATGGTTAGAACAACTGTTTCAAGTGTAAATTTTTAGTATCGCGATCTTTTTTCTAACTGCATTGTAAAAACTTTAAGTTATGATCTTTAGTAATAAAGTATTATTGTATCAAAAAAGTTTGAGTTGATATTTTTTTAATTATTTTTTAAATTTATGAAAAATAAAAATCTTAAATAATTTAGTTATTAATTATTTGTATATTTTTATAAATCATATGAATAAAAAAGAAACTAATTTTGATTTGATTATTTTTATATTACTTAATAGTATAAATATTTTACAAAGAAGTCCAATACACAGACACATATAATATATTAATTTATTAATAGAGCATTCTAAAAATATTATTTAAAAAATATAAATTTCAAGATTAATTAAATGAATGAAAAATATAAATTATATTTATGATTATAATAAAATAAAATTTTATAAAATTTTACTTTTTTCATATAATTCATTATAAAAATAATAAGTTATTAAAATTTTTATATAATTTATCATAATACACATTAATCTAAAATTAGTAAATTATACTATATAAATTCTACAACTAAAATATATTTAAATTTTCAAAATAAAAATTTTATAATTTTAAAATATAAGTTATTTATTAAATATATTTTATTGAATTGAATAGTTAATATAAAATTATATTAAAAATTTTTTAAAAAAATTGATAAAAAATAAAAAAAAAAGATTTAGGGGTAAAATGGAAAAGATAAAGAAAAATTATTGTTTACTAAAAAATTAAAAAAATGATAAAAAAAAAAACTAAAAAAAAGATTTTAAAAAAAGTGTAAGCACGGGTAAAATGAGAAAGAGAATGAGAAATATACTGTTTATCTACTGTAATTTTCTCCTCTCTTTTAAATTATAGAAATATATATATATTACTCTTATTTATTTTATTTTTATTTCTTTTTCTTCAAAGCCGATGAGTTTTGCATGCCTTTGTACGGACGAATACCTACTTAATTAATTATTGCCATCATCCTTATTTTTCACCCAAAAGATGAACTTAATATAATATATGAAATTATTCTATCAATAATTTTATAAATATATATATATATAGTATATTTTGTTATTGGAAAAAAATGGCTAGGCAGAGCTGTAATAGCTTTTAAAATATCAATTTGAGATTATATACTCTGATAATAAAAAAAATTGAGATTATTTATATACTCTCTAGAAGTAGCTGGCAAAAAGGAAATTTACATTTTTATTAATAATAAGCTTAATGGTTTTTTCCTCAAAAAAAAAAAAAGCTTAATGGTTTTGGAATTTACAATTGAGAACTCAAACCCAAAACCCCATATTTGTTATACATTAATTAACAAAGTCTTAACTAATAGACTAATCTACTTAAACTGTTCCTATATATGTTTTAATATGCATGGTCTGTCTAAAATTACAAACTCAAGTTTAACTTAGACTTGGTTTTGATTGCAGTAACCAAACAAAATATAAAAAGTAGCTAGGCAGAGGAGGGAGAATATACATATATATATATATATATAAACCTCCTAATATTGAGAATAGATCAGGTACATTTAGTTTATAACAAATTGAATGTTACAACATAAAATAACTAATATTTAGGTTGGATTTTTTTCTTATTATAAACTTATTATATTTCTTGTAATATTTAGATACGGGATGAGTTTAATAAATATATAAAATTTATTTTAAATATAAATTTTTATAACTTTTATCAATTACTTTTGATATAATAATTTTCTCAAATAACAATTAATAATCACGTCAAAAACCAAAAAATCATTTAGTTTAAGAAATTGGAGTAATTAATTAAAACCACAAATTAAAAATCAAAACTAGAGTTAGACATCGAATTATATAAGAAATATACAAAGCTTACCATGTTGGCTAATCAAATGTTAAAATATGGAGAAAGGCATTATTAACAAAAAAAATTATAGATTAGATAAAAACAAAAAAAAAAAACAAAAAAGTATAAATAGTGTCAAATTGACAAGATAGTTGATAAATTGAATTGAGTGAACGAATGAAAAGATAGTAAAGAGAGGGCAACCTGTCCATGCATTCCGTCTTTTGTGGGTGCAATGCTAAACATGGAAACTTGGATTGAGACTTATGCTTTAATCACAAGTCACCGTCACACATTTGACACACGAATTAGCCACCTAGCTACCTCTATATATGGGTTATTTTATTTTATTTTTTTATCCTTAAAAAATAATATCAATTGGTCTTAAAATTATTTAATATTAATAATATTTAATTTAATTTTTTTATGTCAATTTTGTAATCCTTTTTAGTGAATAAGAAAACTTAAATTTAATTAAACATTCTTAGCAAATTTAAGAAGAATGAAGAAGGGCTACTACATTACCCGCATTTAATTGGTCTTAAATTATTATTATTATATATTATATATAATTGTACAAATTAAATAAGAAAATTGTATAAAATAAGTCATAGATCCGAAATTAAATTTTCTTTTTCAATATAATATAATATTTAAAAATGAAAAAAATTATAAAAAATAAATGAATTGTGTATCATGTCTATGTATGAACTCTTGGAATTTATATAACTATATAATATAATTGATTTTTAGATAATAGTTGACTATGTAAATAAATAAAATAATTTTTTACATTATTTATTTAAAAAATACATCTAAACATGATTTTAACCCAGGGATAAGAAAATGAATAGAATGAATTTAACTTGACTATTATTGATTAACCTCAATGATCATATCGGTTTAGAATAACTAAATTAGTCGATTTCAATTTAAAATTATAATAAATTAATATTATCAATTCAGTTTTAACATATATATTTTAAATGTAGAAATCGATTGAATTTAATAAAATCAGTAGAACTAGATCAATGATAATCGATTTTATAATTTTTTTTTTGAGTGATCGACTTTAAAAGATAAATTTTTAAATATCATTAATAATGATCAATTTAATCAACTCTTAAAAGCCAACTGATAAAAGCCAATTAAATTAATTGATGCATATCCTTACTACAATGAAAAGGTTTGACAATAGTCACTATTATTTTCTTGCGCTATCTAAGTATTTGAATGAAAAAAATCAATCAAATTATAATTGAAATTCAAAGCGATTCTAAATTACAGTTTTGTCCAAAATTTAAAATTAAAAAAAAAATCAAATCATTTCAGTTAATTTAATCTAGTTTAAAAGAAGAAGAAGATGAAAAAAGTTGGTTTTGATGGGACGATTCCTGAAATTCCAAAGATAGAAATAAAGGTGAAGAAGTATAGTAACCCTTGGTATCCACAACTTTCTGTGCTTGTATAAATCAACTATCTCTAGTTGTTTATAAGTTTATAACCCTCAAGGTCTCTTCTTAGTCCGATGTATATAGTTTTTATTTTTCTTCTTCTTTTTATTTAATTTTAATTACAGATTGTTTTTTTTTTTGGGCGGGGGGAGGGGAGGGGGGGCCATGTATTGTGTTGGGTTGCCATGAGATTCCCATGTCTATTGCTTTTGTAGGAAAGCTCTGTTCATTAACGGATTTGCACACAATCATTGAATCTATCTTCACCCTCTTTCTTAACCCTTTTGGAAATTCTGATTAGACATCTCTCTATTCACATTTCTCTCTCTCTCTCTCTCTCTTAAAAAAATGGTTTTCCAATTGTTTCTTCGTCTCAAAAGTTGTTTAATTTTTATTTTAGATCTTTATACATAATTATAATGAATTGAGGAAGATTTATTAAAAAAAATTAAGTAATTAAATAAAATTACTCGTATATATAGCTCATTGAAATTCTTATATACCACAAGAAAAAACTTGTTTAATTTTTTTTTTTAATTGTTAACTCAATTTTCTTTAATTTATTGATCCAACAAAAACACCATTGAGTTAGTATTCTTACAATTTTATATTTTTAATGAGATTTCTTAAAAAGCATTTAAAAAATAAAATATTTCTTAAATAAGAAATCATAAGTTTATTTATTATAAATAAAGTCATCACTTATGGAAAGTATTTTATCTTTTAATAGATCGATACCATACTAATATAATTAATATTGATATGGTGAGTTTAGAGATAGTTATAGTTATAAAAATATAAAAATATTTTTAAAAATATTCAATTTTTATTTTATAATATTTAGTTTTTAAAATTTTAGTTTCAAACGTATCTACTCACTTTAAGCGTTATATATCTAGTTTACAAAATACAAAAACTATAAGATATTAAAAAAAATAAATAAATAATATATGATATAATTTTTTCTTTTTTAATCTTAATGAATATTGTGCTTCCTCATTTATTCCTGTCATATATATTTATTAATTTTCTTTTCATTAATTTAGTTTTCTAGTTATATTAGAATCAGTTAAAACCTGTTCCATTATTTATTATGCAAGGCTATCATTTTTTTAGCACATTGTCAGATAATTAATTAGCACTTAAAAGTATACTTTTTGTCTTAATTTTTCAACAAAAATTGAAGAGCCAGCGCGCCAGAGGCAGGCCAATAATGCCCGATTGAAAATTAAATTATCTACTACATAAAATACATATTTTGGAGAAATTCTTATATTAAACGAAAAATTATTATTTGGTAAACAAGATGACTTCATAAATCAATTTTTTATATATTTCCCTGTCGTATATAAAAAATTAAATTGAAATTAACAAAATCTTAAGTCCAGTCCAACTCAATTTCATATATATAATTGGAGGCTCAAAATTTTGTATTTGTATATGTATTTTTGAAAATTTTGTGTAATTAATTAATTAATTCTTAAGAGCATATTTGTTTATGAGGCAGATTTTAAATTTTAAAATTTGAAAAAAAAATACGGGTTGGATGTTAGTCAATTTATGTGTATCAATTTTAAAATCGTAAGTGTACAATTATTAACAAGTAATATAGTGAAAGTAAAAATTGATTCCATAAGAAATGAATAATTTGATTAACTAAAATTTAAATTAACTATTATTTAAAAATTAAATACTTAATCCTTAAGAAATTTAAAATTAAATTAGTATTCAAATTCAATATGAAATAATCTAAGATATTAATCTATTAATTAAAACTTAAAATTTAAATAATTAAGGTAAACTAGTGAAATTAGGTTTCTTTAAGATTATTTTAAACGGGTAAAAACATCTTTTTAAACTAATTCAAATTTTTCTTAAATCAAAGTTACTAATTTTTTAAATATTAATTTTCTTTTTCTCAAGCAAGAAAATTAATGATTGATATAATTTTTTTTGAAAGGGATTGATATAATTTATTAATTCTATTTTCATAAATAATAAATTTCAACAACCTATCAAGCTCAAAAGAACTATATTGGTCTTAAGATCATTCTTTTATCTCTAAATAGAATTTTCTTAAGTTGTTGAATTCTTAATCTAAAATCATATCTAGCTTTCACTCAACATACAATTTCAATTGATCATGCAATTGATGGTCAGTCAATCACAAGCAGTAAGAACGAATTCAATAAAACTTCAATTTTAAGAAATTAATAGTAATCAAATTAATCAATATCCATTATTCACAATCCTAAATCCACCTAATCTCACTAATGAGATTAATTGTTTATAACTAAATTAAATATAAAAAAAATATAGAAATTAAGAAACTAAATATGATATTCATAATCTCAATTTTTAAATAAATAACAGAACAAAGATATGAAATAAAACATAAACCAAAATAGATAGTTCAAGCTAGATGGATGAATAATCTTGCAGAGATAATGAAGTTGTCCTCAAGCCCAATTTTTCTTCTTCCTTTGATTTCCAATGGTGAAAAACTAATCTCTCCTTCAAAAGATCAAGAAAAGTGTAGTAGAAAAATTGGTTCTAGATCCCCTCTATGTTACTGTTTATATCCTATTCAAGTTGTCTCTCTCAACTACTTCCAGCTAGACCCCTACTCCTACTCAGCTTCTGTTCCCAAATTTAAATTCAAAATTCAAACTCGATTTCTATAAGATAATTACCCTATCTCCCTCTGACTTCTTCATCAAAGTTGTAGGCCCAGAAGATTAGATAATGTTAGGCTTTTAAATCACCTTATTTGGACTCTAGACATCTAAGTTATGGCCCAATTACTATCAGTGGCTCGGACTAAAATTCTGCTTCTGAAATTTAAGCCCAATTTTAACTTTAAAGTTAGAGGCCCAAACAATCTCAGAATTTGACAAAATAGACCTCTTTTCTTATTAACTTCATCAAGATCACTTCCTCAATCTCGCATTTTATAACCATCAAAATTATTCTTGAAGCTCTAAAGGTTTAATTCTGCCAAAAATTTCAGTTTACACAATAATGCAAGAGATTAATTTAAACTAATCTAAATTCAAAAATAATAAAATAAAACACGTAAATAAGTTTAGAATATATTAATTTAAATCAATTACATGTTAAATTTGATAGAAAATATAAAATCAATTTACACTCATCGTTGGATAAATTAGATCATTTAAAATTTGATATTTTTCAAATTTGATCTAACTTGTGAATAATACGATGAAAAGGTAAAAGAATTTTAAGAACTATTTTTTTTCATCCATATGAATTTTACTAATTTAATCAAATACTATATGATTGATGGGTGTCGAAGGCACAAAAAATAAAATCATATTCCCAAATAATTTAAATTGTGATAATGGTGAATATGATCGAATCTACAGGGAATTGATTACTTATTTAAATATTTTTTGAAAATCAAAATAAAAATATAATAAAAATTAAATAAAAGATGTTTGATGATTAAGAATTAAAATTAAACTAAAATTAAAATTTTAAAAATTAAAAATAAATTATAGCAAAAATAATTTAAAAAAATTCAATCAAACTTATTTCAGTTGAAGAAATAATTTCAGTTTCAATTCTTTTATATTGATCATTGTTCCGTGATGTAAAGATAATTATTCCTAATTTTTTAATAAATCAGTTCTATTCATTGGAGACGCTCGTAAAAACTAATCATTTCTTATATTTTAAATTAATTATAATATACTCATTAATTAACTCTTGTTAGTAACCAATTCGATAAGAACGTACATAGAATTTAATTTACTAACAGCCTTATAATTTTTAAGAACCTGATTCTAACCAATAAATTTAATTACGTAATTTATTTAATTAAATTATATATTTTTTTGGTGTTACACCTAATTGCCACTAATTATCAAAATAACAATAACAATTATAGATCCAAATATTTTAATTAACAATGTATATTGTTCAACTAATTGAAGAACAAATCATTTTTGAACAAATAGCAAAATAATAATGTGATTAAGCTACAAAACATATATAAATACTGCAAATTAAAGAAAGAGAAAGGAGAAATTACTTAGATCTTACAATCGTTGGGTGAATTGAAATTTTAATTACTCATTCAATCGCTTGAAAATTAGTCGTTCATGAATTGAATGAAGAAAAACTCAAAATAAAATAAAATAAAATAATTATACAAAAATAACGAACAAAATTCTAAATTAAAAGTCTTCAACCAAAGTCATCAAAGTTGTTGTATGTTTATTATATAGCTCTTAAATTAAAATCATACACTAACTCTAATTAGAAAAAAGATTAATTATGAAAATAATAAAAATTCTAAGTTAATGATAATTTTTTTAAATAGAAATAAAAGTCTCAAAATATCTTTTAATATCCATCTAAAAATCATAGTAAATTGACTCCCATAGATATAAAAAATCCAGCTATAATAGTTATGTGTTCTTCATTAGCATCAAGTCTGTACGACTATAAGCTTATCTAAGGCTTACGTTCAATACTTTCATCAAGTCTTTTAAGCATCTTCCACTCAAATGATCTATTTCTTTCATCAGTTATAATCTATTAAAAAATGTCTTAAAATTAGTAAAATCATAATATAACGAACTATAATAAATATTCAAAATGATCAATAGATATGCACAAAAATGCTCATTATCAATGATTCAAAAGAAAAGGTAAAAAATTACTCTTGTCAAATTGAGTTAATTTTCACTCAAAACTCAATTTATTTAAGAAAATCATGTTATGAGATTTTCTCAAAAACTACTGCTATTAATTATGTTGGTACTCATTAGCTTTTTTTTTTTTCTCTAAATTAATTGTTGATTTAATTGTGTGAGTTCCGACCTTAATTTTGATATATAAATAATGTTTCACACCTCTAACATATTTCTGCTCCCTGCAAAGCCTGCACTGCAACAATTGTTATGCTCCTATATTAAATGTTTACCCTGTCATCGATTTTTAATTTTTTTGGGCTTGTCTATATCTAGTAATTGTAATATTTAAATACTTTGATAATTTAATAACCTAGCTAACTAGCATTCATTTTATAATTTAGATTAATAAAATTAAATATTATAATACCAGCTTTCTTTTTCATTGAAGAATTATTAATTATATGTATAAAAAATCATTCTTTGTTACATTGTCAAAAGTCTTTAATTCATTAATGTATATATATAATAAAAAATATTGTTATTGTTGGAAAAAATAATTCCAAATAAATAGAGGTTCGGATCTTACCTCTAATGATGCTCACGAAAGAAAAATTTTATGCTTGTATTATCAGTTTCAAAAAATGATTATCAGAGAGGGAAAGTTCTTTCTTTTTACAGTCTAAAAATTAAGCCTCACCCCTCAAACTCACACTTTTGGAGTATGAGAATATATGAGAGAAAAATTGTAGCAATTAACCTTCTAAAAATTGCAAATACTGACGTATTTATAGCGGTAGTGTCATTCTCTCAGAAGGACTTATGTTTGATTTTAAAGTTAAAATCAAACTCTTTTTATGACTATCATATTCACTGTAGGATACTATATTCTCTCATTTATCTTAATATCATCTTATAATAATAATTCAATAAATATTATAATTTAAATAATATTTATTAACATATATTAGTTCATGGGTCTATCCACCCATCATGAGCGGATCCGATCCAAAACCAACATATCTCATTCACACATGACGTGACATATGCTTAAAATGAGGTCATAGTTTAAGGCAACTCGTACTAGATTAATAGACAGTGTAATCGGCAGACTACGAGAGCTCTAAGCTATACATATGTTGGGGATATATAACATCTCGTTTGCTAAAATGACTTCAGAGTAGATATAGTATAATTTACCCCATACTACTTATCACATTTTCACTATCCTCATATAATCATAAGACAATTTGTACCCACAATTATATAAGTTTTCAAACATAATTGATCAACATATGGATACAAAAAGAAAGTGACAATCTAATAATCTTTCTTTTAGTTCAATTTTCTTGATAATAATCAGACTTACTTTTCTAGAAATATTCTATTGGATCAAATCATTCATAATCCTCTAACAATACCCTAAGATAGCAAACATCTTATCAAATCCAAATCTAACCAAAAGTTACAAGGATAACAATTATGAGAATCTAAATTGGCTAAGGGTCTCACTTTGACAAAAAAAATAGAGATCTTATTCTTTTGTTCTCCCCTTCATGGTCGAGAAAAAAAAAGCATGTGGTATGAGTCATATGTATAGTGTTCTTTCCTTCCCATGGAGCGCATGCCTCAAAAGAAAATACTATACAGACGATAGGTTAAACACGCCTAGTGTTTAACCTTGAGTTCACGTATCTACCCGTGTTCACATATGGCTATGTAGACAATATTAGGTTTAGTCACAATAAACTAACCTCATGAGTCTCAATAAATGAGACGACCACCGTGCTTCAAACATGAGATTATTATCACCTAGATAATTTTATTTGAAACGGTCTCATTTTTATTGGTCACATAGACTAACAAAGGCAATTGGCCTAATAAGAAGGTCAATTTTATCTTGTCTGACATACTCATCAAATGCAATAAAAACATTTAAAAAATAATCCATGTAAACACAAAAAAAATCATCATGTATTGGCATAAATAATAATTGAACAATGTTTGGGGGAAAAAATACATCAATGTCTATGCAAACCTAAAGACTTAGTATGTTTAATAAAAATGTCTCTAGGCATAGATTTCGTGAAAGGATCAGCAACCATATCATGCGTAGAGATATATTTCATGTCTACTTCTTTTCGTGTAACCATGTCTCTGATAAAATTATATTTGATGTCTATGTGTTTGGTCTTACAATGAAACTTTGTGTCCTTGGTGTAGGTAATTGTTGCTTGATTGTCACAGTGCATTGTGACTGGCTCAATTGCACCATCAATACCCAAATAATCTAAGAACTTTTTAAGCCAAACACCTTATTGTACCACGGCTGAAAATGCTACAAATTCAGCTTCCATAGTCAAAAGTGTTATATATGACTGTTTCTTGCTACTCCATGAGATAACACCCTTGTTGAGTAAGAAAATAAATCCTGAGGTGGATTTTCTTTCATCTACGTCTCCCACCTAATCAACATCCATGTAACCTTTCAAACTTAGACTTATGTCTTTATAGCACAATGGGTAATCGACAGTTCCCTTTAAGTACCTTAAAATCCTTTTAACTGCTTGCCAATGTGCTGGACTTGGATTGGACTAAAATATGCTTATCATGCCAACGGCAAAGCAAATATCAGGCCTAGTACACATCATTGCATACATTAAGCTACCAACAACATTCACATAAGGGACATTCTTCATACGTTCTATTTCTTTCGAAGTTTTGGGACATAGATATCAGCTTAGGTTTTCACCTTTGGCAATAGGGGAATCTACATGTTTACAATCACACATATTAAATCACTTAAGTACTTTCTTTATCTACGTAAGAGATCGTTAGAGAAAATCTAGAAATGCTTTGTCATTTTCAGCAACTAATATGTCATCAACATATAATGACATTATGGCAAATTTTGTTTGCAACTGTTTGATATAGACAAATGGTCCTCATCTATCATGGTAAAACCATATTATATAACTGCATTATGAAAAAAAAAATATACCATTGTCTTAAAGACTGGTTTAGGCCATAGATTGACTTCTTCAACCTACATACTTTATTTTATTAGCCTTGTTTGATAAAACCTACTGGATCACATCCATTTGATGTAACTCAAGATCTAGTTTTGCCATAATTGCTAATATCAACTTTATAGATGTAAACCTCACAACATTTGAAGATGTCTCTTTGTAGTCTTTTTCTTCCTATTGTGTATATCCCTTATATCTTTCGATGTTGTTATCAGCCTTCTGCTTGATTTTGAGAACCCATTTGTTCCCAATGGCTTTGTAACCTTTCGAAAGATCAACCAAATCCCAAACTTGGTTTAATCTTATGGAGTCTAACTCTTCTTTCATTGCTTTTATCCAATTATTCTTGGCCCAACATAAGAGGGCCTTTTTAAAATTTCTAGGCTCGTCATCATCTTGAGATACAACCATGAATACCTCATCACTACCTTCGATATTAAATCGACGACGAGGAATGGTTCCACAATTGCTCCTCCTCAAATTAGAATCTTGAGGGACATTTCCTTCAAGTTCAAAAATTGGAACATCAACAAAATCAGGACTCATAAGACTCCCACTGGAACTAGGATTCCCACTGAAATTAGGATTCGTACTCCAACTCAGACCAAGATCACTTTCAGCGAAACCAGTTGATGGTGGAGTTAAGTCCACCAAAATCCTCTCACTCAGATGAAGTGGTTCTTTTGAATTTTGATCCTCAGTCTCATATAAGGAGAACTCTTGATTTAGGTACTTTGCCTAGGAAAATATTCTCTGAGAATGTAACATCACGTGATTCAAACTTAGTTATCCTCTCACTGTCTTATTCATCTATGAAGACATATCCTTTGGATAGGCCAGAATATCTCATAAAGATATTCTTTTTACCTCTTGGGCCTAATTTTTCATATTTATGTGAGGTATTAAGAACATAAGCGGTGCATTCCCAAGATTTTAGGATGCTCAGGTCGGGTTTCCATCCTATTCATAACTCATATGGTGTTGATGGGATGGATTTGGAGAGCACACAGTTAAGTACATATATGGCAGTTAATAATGCGTCGCCTCAGAAAGTAATGGGCAACTTAGCTTGTGCCATTATAGACCTAACCATTTCTAGGAGCATCCTATTTCTCCTTTCAGTAGCATAATTTTGTTGTGGAGTTCGAGGAATAGTTAACTAATGTTCTATTCCTTTTTCATTACATAGTTGTTTAAATTGATCAGACAAATATTCACGACCTTTGTCGGTTCGAAGTGCTTTCACTTTCTTATCTAGTTGATTCTCAACTAAGTTGAGGTAGTTTCTGAAACAATTTAATGTTTCATATTTATATGCAATCAAGCAGACATGATCATACTTAGTATAGTCATCTATAAAGGTGATAAATAGTAGGCGCTATGTCTAGTCCTCACATTCATTAGACCACAAATGTCTGAAAGTATAAGTTGCAATGGAATGGTAGCTCTAGTGCCTTTATCGAAGGGTTTTCTCACAGCTTTACCCATTAGACAAAACTCGTGAGTAGGTAATTTTACTTTACTAAAGTTCGAGAGGAGAACACCGCTAGCTAATCTATTCATACGTTGTTGGTCGATATGACCTAGTCTAGCATGCCATATGTTCATATCATCATCAAAGTTACTTGAAATGATGAATATAGAAAAGTTGATATTAGAAATAGAACTATGTTCAATATCCAATACGAAAAAGTTGTCCAAAACATATCAAGAACCATAAAAAGTTTACCCCAAAATTAAAAGTACTGTGTTTTCATGAAAATTCAATGAAAAACATAATCTAAGCAAAAAAATAACAGAAACAAGACTCTGTCTTATTTGTGGGATGTAGAGAATATCATGAAGCAACAAGGTTCGACCTCCATGCAACATTAATTTTCAAGTGCCAATCCCTTTCACCTCAATGCGAGCATTGTTCCCCATAAAAATCCATCTTGCCCTGGTGGGTAATCGATGAAATTCAATGAAGGCTTCACGTTCCTTCGTTACATGGTCGGTGGCTCCCAAATCTATAATCCACAGAGGATTAGTTTCAGTTAACAATATTGAACTTGAAACCATTATTCCATTTACATATGAGTTAATGAATTGTACCTTCTTAGGTGTAGTGCATTCCTTAGCATAGTGGCTCTTATTTCCATAATTGAAACATTTGACATTCACAGCGTTTCTCTTCTTAGGATGATTCCTCGTATTTTTCTTTGGTTTCTTTTTATCCCGACTATCCTTAGCATTACCCTTGCCCTTATTATTATAGTACTTATGCTCGGTGCCACGATATGCTTTTAGACTGGCTTGGACTAAATGCACCTCTGCACCAAGTTGCATAGCTATAAGTCTGTCAACCTCCAATTCCAAGTGATGGAGGCATCAACAAAGGTCTTGATAACTAGACTATGAGTCGGGTGCATCCTCATATGCTCCTAGCTATCTGGTAAGGATATGATGACTGCCTGAATTTTCTGCTCTTCAGTCAACTCATGACCAGCATTATGAAGCTTGCTTATCATATTGGACATCTCCCTATGATATTTTCTCATGACGTTTCTTATAAGTGTAGAACTTAATAGTGAGCAAGCGCAACTTAGTTAGTGAAATTCAACCGAATTTTTCTTTGAGGGCCACCCATATGTCCCTTGCATATTCATAGCTGCAAAATATTTAATAATATCATCTTTCATTGCGTTTAGCAAAGTGATGTGAGTGAGTAAGTTTTTTCTCTTCCAGACAGCAAAGGCATCATGATCACACCTATGTTGGGTCGTGGTTCCTTTTTGGTCAGATACATCTATGATGAAACTCAGAGGTTCTAGTGCCTCCTATTCTTCCAACAAATACTGAATTTTCATCCTCTAGATCTCGTAGTTATCTCCAGATAACTTAGCACCCTTGTTTAGTTCAGCGATGATGTTCTTGGAAGCATGCAACATTTTGCTATTGAAAATGGAGGATTTTCTTCTAGACATTGCATACACGATATTATCAATGCCACAGTTTACATGTTATTATAATTTTATAACCAATTTATATATTAATATTAACACACATAAAATCTCAAGTCAAAAGGTCACTACGTTTCCAACCATCATCTCGACAATATGTGATGATTTATATTAATATAAAATATATATACAAAATTATACAGTTATTCAAACCAAGCTAAAAAATTATACAGTTATTCAAACCAAGTTAAAAAAAACTATACATTGAATAATCATAAAACTTGATTAAGGTCATGCATTTAAAAGAAAATAATTATACCAAATAATTAAAAGAAATGAATATTCCATTAATGATAAAATTTATAGTTCATAAACAATAAACGACCAAATATGACCGAAATAAAAAATTCACTAGAAAAATTCTTATTATCATTATTTTTTGACTAACAAAAAACAATAAGAATAACCTAAGATTTGAAAGTTAGACTAAAAACTTATGGATGACTTGACTTTTAACAGGAGCTGAAAGCCAAAGAGCTCTCCTCAAGTTAATAGGTAAGTAATATATGGTGTTGCTTGAAAATCTTTTGACCACTAATTTGGCCTCACTTCGGAGTGTCACCCCTTCATGCTTAGAGTAAGATTTTCTCACTACCCATAAGGAACATTAAAAGTTAAAGAAGGAAATGAGGACAACTCTATATGTCCTAAGTCCCTGACTCTATTCTCGATCAAGCAGCTTACGCAGTGCTGGATGAATTAAGGAATTCTTCATTGCTAGGTACATTGATATTTGAGAATTAATCTCCATTAACCACATCATCTCTTGAAAAAATTTATGTATGTGCAATACATATCTCACGAGAAAATCTAAGTTGCAAATAGAATTTTTATAACGTATTTCTCGAGTTTTTAATTTGTTTTTTAAAATCATCAATTTCATCTTTCTCTTGACTCTAAACTCAGATATATATGTCACAAAATATGTCCTAACGATGATAGTCATATGTTGTAACTTTTCACAAAGAAAAATTGGACATAAAACATAATTGTACATTATAGTATAATTAATAAAGAGCATATCTTCATTGAAGAGGCACATACATGTTCAAAAATAAATAAAATTTTATTTTACAGATATTAAATAAAATTTTCACATTAATTTTTTTTTCATGTGAAAAAAATAATTTTTTATAATTAAAAAATAAATTTAATTAATTAAAAAATATATTATTAAAAATAAAAAATATTTTTAACCTTCTGGAAAAATAAAATAATTATTTTTAAAAAAATTTAAAAGATAATTTGAAGTCAATCTGTGAAAAAATATCAAAAAAAATGAAGTATAGATTAATTTTTAATTAAATATTTGATTCTGGCCAGTCAGGAGCTGCCACGTGGCTGCTCCTGCAAGCTGGCACTCACAAGATGGAGTGCCAAATGTGCCAGCCAGCCCCATCGTTTCACGTTGGGCTGTGTGGCCTGCCTGCTCCCACGTTCAGCCTTGCCAGTCGATCCGTTCGGTCAGCTTTTTTTGGTGGAAGGTTTTAGGGTCTAAAATTTCAGTTATGTGATAAAAAATAATTTTAGAACACCCTATCCATCATTCTAGTATAAGAATAAGTTAAATATAATTAAAAATTTTAATCACAGTAGATTAAAAATTTCAGTTTCAAGCATCCAATTTTAGAAGGTCATATCTTGCTCATTTTAACTCCAATTTTTAAAAATAGTATGTCAAATCGAAGCTATATATGTCTACTATCATATGAAATAATAAAATCACACAAACAAAAATAGTAAGATAGTGTTTTTTTATGTATAAACATGCCCATACGAGTTGATTACCAAGTTTATAAATAATGCAATAAAAAAATTTATTTTTTCAACAACTAATCAATATAAAAGTTCATAAAATTAGAGGACAAGCAACTAAAGCTTTGATACCAATGTTAAAAAAAATAATTCTAAATAAATAAAGGTTCAGATTTTTCCTCTGACGATGCTCACAAAAGAAAAATCTTATGCTTACCAAGTTTATAAATAATCCAACAAAAAAAATTATTTTTTTAACAACTAATCAATATAAAAGTTCATACAATTAGAGGACAAGCAGCTAAAGCTTTGATACCAATGTTAAAAAAATAATTCTAAATAAATAGAGGTTCAGATTTTTCCTCTGACGATACTCACAAAAGAAAAATCTTATGCTTGTACTATCAGTCTCAAAAAATGATCACCAGAGAGGTAAAATTCTTTTTTTTTTCCACAGTTTAAAAATTAAGCTTCATCCCTCAAACTCACACTTTTGAAGTATGAGAATATATGAGAGAAAATTGTAGCAGCCAACCTTCTAAAGCTTATAAATACTGACGTATTTATAGCAGTAGTGTTATTCTCTTAGAGGGACTTGTGTTTGATTTTAAAGTTAAAATCAAACTATTTTTCTGACTATCTTAATCACTGTAGGATATTATCTCTTCTCATTTATCTTAATATTATCTGATAATATTAATTAAATAAATATTATAATTTAAATAATATTTATTAACGTATGTTAGTTCACGGGTCTATTCATCAGTCATGGGTGGACCTGTCCCAAAATCAACAGTTATAATATTAAAAAATAGTATATATATATATTATAGAACATGTGATATCTAATTATAGCACTTTTTAGTATTTTTTATTTCATTTTAATAAAGTTTAAATTTAAAAGTTTTTATATTAAACTTATTTATTATTTTTAAATTTGAAAGTGAAGAATAATAATTTAATAATAAATTTGGACACAGAATTATTAAAAATTTTGAAGTGTAAATCATAATTAAAACTTAATTAAAATATAATAAAAATAAATATTAAATATATTTTTTACAAAAAATCTTGAACCCTTCCGTCTAAATAAATTTATAATATTAATCCATGTTTGGAATATTTTCAGCCTGTACATATCAAAGTTCTCCATCTTTTGAAAAGAGAACCTATTTTATAAGAAATTAAATAGCATATTTTAATATCAAAATAAAAAAATAGAAATTAAAAGAAATAGATAGTATTATAGTCTTCTAGTGTCACACCCCAACTCTCCAAAGTTAGGGTGAACTTATTCTAATATAAATTTTAAATCATAACTTATTTATTTATTTATTATTTCTCATAAATATATAATCATTTATAATATTTATTTCATCATCTATATCATAAAAAAAAATAATCCACAAAATTTTAAACAATTTTCAAAATAAATTTAACTTAAAATGCTAGTATGTTGGCCCACCCAATATCTTTCAAATTTTAAATTATAATATGTAGAAGAATTTCAAATTTTAAGAGTTTATATTCTACTAGAGTATACCAAGATTATCTTTAAAAATATCTAAAAATATTAATAAAAATATGTGAGTCCAACTATTCAATTAATAGATAAATATGTAACAAAAGAGAATAAATAAGGTTTAATAATATTTAATATATATTTAATCAATAATCAACTGAATAATTAATTCTTGAAACCTTAAACTTTCTACCATTTCTCGGTTCTAAAAAAAAGAAATAATTTAATTTATTCATCTTTTGTATACACTCAAATATAATTCATATTAATCTAATTTCAATTTAAGGGCGCATGATGACTTATCTCATAAGTACAAGGATAAATAATTTCAATACATATGTACAACACAATTTTTTCGGCCAAAAATAAATTTATAGTATCATTAAATTTATATAAGCATCCGTCATCAAGGTACGATCTCGTAGGATTATAATAAAAGTATATATGAATCATTTATCCAGTACAGTATAATCAATCAGTCACATATATAAAAAATTAAACATGTTCTCGCTTTATAAAAAAATTAAATATCATTCAAAAATCAATCATCATCTTGAATTCTGTAATTTTTTTTATATATAATACTTTAGAAATATAATGTTATATATTTACCTACTCACCTGAATTAAATACTATATTTTCTTAGTCAATAAAGTTTCTTTAGCAATCTATAATTATAGCTGAGTTCGTTCATAAAATAATATAAGGATATTATTTTATTTAATTTATATCCTAATCATTATAGATATATGCTATTAACATGACATATTGTTTCATTACTTAAATTCTAAAGATTATTTCGATAAATCGATTATTCTTAGAATTTCTAAAATAATACACCGATAAGTGTTATCTAATTTATAAGACAATTATCTATCTAATTCTCCAATAAATATTTTTAACAACTTAATAAAATTTTAAATATAAAAATTTACTAAGTATACATAATAGTTCTATACATAATTAAATTATATTATCTTAATTTATTTATAATAGTTTATTACTATCAATAATATTTATTTATTAACTAATTTATTCAATTACGTATTCAATTGTATTAATTTAATCTACAATATATATATATATATATGCTTAGCTTTTAAAATAAATTTGTGCGAATAATATAAGAAAAAAAAATATTATCTACTTAAATTTTCTTACTTTATTATACATTGTGATTTTATTAATATTTACTTAGATATTTTTATTACTTAAATATTTACTTAATTGCTATTAAAATTTTATATTGATTTTAATAATAAAATTACAATATATAATTTATTTACTTAACAATATTTTAATTTTTTTAATTTTCAACAATCACTTATAATAAAGTCACTAAAAATAATAATATTATTTTTGATATTAAAAATAATTATTTAATTATTATTATTTCAAAATTAATAATTTTTGTAAAATCTAATATTTAATTTTATTAGTAATAATAATAACTTAACTATTTAGATAAATATTTAGTAGATATATATATATATATATATATAGATACATAAAGTTAATAGTAGTAGTCAAAATAACAATATTAATAATTATACTAGTTTTAAAATTACTAATATTTATAAAATTTTATACTTTTACTACTACAACACTAATAATATTAATAATTAATTACTACTTGATACAATTTATATTTTTACAGTCATTATAATTTATTCTTAAATAAAAATAATGATAACTTCATTATTATAATTATTGCAATATTAATCTTAATTAAATAATTAGCTTTATGAATTTTTATAAATTTTAAATTATATTTTACTTACCACCTAATTTAATTATTTGATAATTAATTAACTCAATTTAATTCATAAGTAATTTAATTAACTTAATTATCTATGTAAATAAAATTTTTATTTAGATAATACTTAAATAGTAGTATTTAATATAATTTAATTTAACACACTATTAATTTATTATCTTTCACTTTACTTATTTATCTCACAACTATATTTATTTATATCTTTATACTTAAAATACTATAAATTTATTTTATAATTTACTCACAAAATTTATAGTTTAAGAATTGAACTTAGCTTAACTATAAATATTTTTATTCTAAAGCTACTATACATATATATGTTAATTTCATAATTAATAAATTATTAAACAACTATATATATTTATATATTAATAAAAATTATTAAACATAATTTTAATAATAAATTTAAATTTACTAAATTAATTGCTAATTTATAGTTTCATTAATTAAATTTATATATATTATTTTATTATATAATCTAATAATATTTAGATCAATATTTAATTATTTTAATTATACTTGATATTAATATTTTCATTTATATATTTACTATCTAATAATTTATTATCTTTTATTTTAATTTATCCTTTAATAATAATAATTAATTAATCACTAAAAATTATAACTTCTAATTCATAAATTTTAACTAATTCCTTTTTAGCCTAATTTCATTATTTGTATTTATATTTATTAAGTATAGTATTTATTTTTCTTTAATTGTTTGTAATTTAACATAATATTTATATAAAAATTTAAATCCTAAATTTCCTATTAAATCAAAATTTTAATTAATTAAAAATTATTTTAATATTCTATCTAAATATTATTATGTGCATATATATATATATGAATTTTTAAAATTTTATATATAATTCGTAAATAATATACTAAATTGAAACTTAAAACGAGATAATTTTAAAAATATCAAAGTTGTTGAAAAAAATTGTCAGAAAATGGTCAAAATTAGTGTCTAAAAGTAACGCCGGCGAGAGCTCCAATTCTCACTTAGAACGGCAGTTCCCAATATTTTTTATGGCATTAAAAAACTCGTCCAGTAAACTTCCTTAGTGGCAAGCACATGTCACTAAAAGATCATCGGAAGGCGGTGAACGGAAGCTAAAAAACCACTGCCCTCTCTCTTTTCTATTTTTCTGTTTCCTTCTTTCTGTCTCTCTCACTCTCTGTCTTTTCTTTTCCTTTTTCAGCTCTCCTTCTCTCTCGTTTTCTCTTTCTCTGTTTCTTTCTTTTCTCATTTTTTTTCTTTTCATTTTCTTTCTCTCCTATTTCCTTTCTCTGACTTACATTTTCTTTCTTCCTTTAACAAATCAACCCCTAATTTAATAAACTCACACTAACAGCCATTATGTCCATTTTTTATTATCCAAAATTTAGTTTACTTAATTTTCTCCACCTCTAATTATTTATTCTATATTTCTATTGTATATATATTTTATCTAATTGTTTCCATTAATAATAATTAATTTTTTATTATTTTAACATTAACTTAATTATTATTACTATTATTATATTTTTTTATCATGATTAATGTCATATAACTATTCTTAATTATTAAATCAACAATACATTAATTATTTATTTATTTCTTCTTAGTTATTGCACAAAATAAAAAAATTATAACCTTCTAACTATTGAAAATTTTAAGAAATAAACATTTATTTTATATTTTTAAGAATTAAAGACATAATAATAATTAAATTCGGAAAATTCTAACTGAATGCACAAGTTTTTATTTTTTAATGCAAAAGTACAAAACTATAATTCCTATATCCCATTTTGTCCCAAATATGATGAATCAAAGGATATTATTTAATTATTTAATGGATATTATTTCATCCATTAATTGAACAATTTAAAATGTAGTAGTGTATTATTTTTATTTAATTAGTTAATGGATATTATTTCATCCATTTGACAATTTAAAATGTAGTAGTATATTATTTTATCCTTTTATTTTATCATTGCTCTGAAAACTCGGAAAGAGGGCTTGAGTGAGGGTATCCCTTCGATTCGTGTAATATATTATATATTATATTAAAATTTTACAATATATATATATATATAATTGATAAATCTACTCAATATACTTATTATCTTTAATTATTTTTAATTTCTATCATAAAGTTGATATTAATAATTATTTTGTTATTTGGTTATAAATTGAGTTTAGAAATTTTATAATTAGATTAATTATTTTATAAAAAATATTATATCATATAAATTTATTAAAAAATAATTAGTTTAACATTTTCTTTAAAATATCTCAAAAAATATACAAATATTATTTAAAAAATAACATATATTATGTAAATTTTTAAAATAATATTTAAATATTAAAATAAAATGATAAAATTCTAACATTTAAATATTTAATATAAAAATATAAATGAATATAAATATTAATATTAACTTTTTGTATTAATTTTTTAAGATGAAAATAAAATTAAATATAAATTTATTTGTATTTTTTTAAAAAAAAATTTGCCCATTAATATCAAAATTTTGTATTAATTTTTTAATATAAAAATAAAATTAAATATAAATTCGTCTCTAATTTTTTTATTAAAAAATTTTGCCCCTTCCCTTCATCTTAATCCTAATTCTGCTACTGTTGGTATAGACCTTTTTTCTTATAGTAATAAAATTTTTTTACAGAAATTAGCTAAAATAAAATATATTTTTTTAATAAAAAATAAAGAACGTTCTTTGAAACAATAACGAAAGAGAGAAAAAAAAAAACTAAATTTACACCCTATCCATGCAAATTCCACTCATCCGATCGTAAAGCTGTTTTAATGTTAAAATAAAATAAAATAAAATATGTAATTTAATATTATAAATTTATATTGAGTCGTAAATTTAAATAGACTAAAAATAAGGATATAAATAAAATTTTGAATAAACTGTTATTTTTAATGAGCCTATTAGTTTTTTTTTCTCTTTTATATGGATAGATTATTATATTCCATTAATGATGGTTATGGACCTATCAACTAGTTGAACATCTAAAAGCTAACTTGTGATAACCCAATATCACAGTAACAATAGTATTGTTAACATTGTAAATATTATATATGCTCAACACATGGTGTTTTGCACTAGAATAGCATGTTTGTTTTTGGGGTATAATATTTATTGCCCCCTTGTTTGTCTATCCGTGGGCTATGGCTAGTACATCTTTTTTTTTTTTAAATTTATTTTCTCCTTTGATAAATTAAAAAAATCTATCAGTCACCTTAATTGCTTCATTTGATGTGTTGTACACCAAATATGACTACATCCGGTTCAATTCAATTCAGATATTTAGAACTATATTTAATCGTATTAAAAGTTGAAGATTTTAAAATTTTATTCTTTAGAACTATATTAAAAATAAAAATTTTTATTTTGTATTGTTTTGATTTTTCAAAATAATACGGAATGAAAATTTGATTTTTTTTGGATAATCTAATTTAATTTAGTTCCATATAAATATTCAGAATCTTTTCTTAAAATATAAAAAATATATATTTAAAATTTTTTAATCAAAATATTCATACCATAATTTAATTTCAAAGTTAGAGATAAAATATTTATAAAATTCAAATCTAGAAAAAAAAAAAGACAAAATTTTTATATGAAAATGATTTTTGTTAAGCATTACTATCTCATGCTGTGAAGATTATTTGTTTAAGGATAATTTTTATCTAAACCTAAGATATATACATCCAACCAATAAAAATCACTCAAAAAATTAATAATATAAAATATAACTAATTACAATGATCGGGAGTATATACACTCTGTCTATGTAAGTCTCTTCTTTTATTTAAAAATCACTACTTCAAATAATAAAACTCACACTTGCAAAGTCACATTGAAGAAAAGGGGACAATTTTTTTTTTTTGCTAAATTTTTTTTTTATTTATACCTCAAATAAGGGATGCCCATACAATCAGAAATAATAAGCCCTTTAACATCTTTGGGCAAGGAGTTGAAATCATTGAAAAGAAAAGGTGAACCATAATTACGACTTAATTGTGCTAGCAAATTGGCTACTTGATTACCTTCTCGATGGATATGAGTGATAACGGAGTTAGTAGAATCAAGAAAGTGGCGAATTCTGTCAATCGTAGAACTAAAGTTTTGAGAGAGTTGATACTGAATAAGCTGTACAATTTGGAGAGAATCAACTTCAACATGAAAAGGAGTTGGAATAATGGAAGAGCACCATTCAATTCCATACTTCAAGGCCTGAAGTTCGGCATGCAGAGGGGAAGAGGCCTGGATGAGGAAGCAAGAACCAGCAACAAATTGGCCATATTTATTACGAATAATGATCCCACCCGAAGAACAAGATGAGGTGAAAGAAGCATCCACATTCACTTTGAAATTAAATGAGTTTGGCCGTCTCCAAGAGACCAGTGATAATTGCCGTTTAAGAGAGCCAAAATTTGCAGGTAAAAGATTTGCAAAACCAGTTGTGTTGCCTTTAGCAAATTTCCGGTTCGAATTAATAACTCCCCAGCAGTAGAGAAAGTGGCGCACTTGCTGGATTATCATCGACGTACAGAGTTCTCCATCTCCCCAAGTCTTGCTGCAGTATACACGCCAGGTGAACCAAACAATGGACATGGGGATTAGATGCCTAAGATATCCGGAAAGAGAAGTGGGAAAAGAGACTAGCCACCATGACTTAAATTCCTGTCTCAATGAGGAACAAACACAGTTTCTACTCAGAAAATATGATCCAAGAGTCCTCCACACCTTTTGGATTTGCGGGCAAAAGTAGAATACATGATCTACAGTTCCAGGAGCTATGTGGCAGAATGGACAGCAAAATGGGCCGTGGAAACCCATAATTAATAACCGTTGAGCAGTTGGCAATGCATTAAGAAGGAGTCTCCATGTCAGGAAAGAAATCTTCAATGGAAAAGCTGAGTTCCAGATCATAGAAAAAGATAAGGTCACACAATGTTTCTCCTGTTAACCGGCGGTTCGAAAGATTCAACGGATCTCTTGTAAGAAAAGGGGACAATTATCTCTCTTCAATTTTGAAATATATATATTATTAAAATTTTTAAAATTGTCTATATATTCCCATTCAAAATTTTAAATTCTCCCTCCTCTACTTTAGTCGGTACAAGAAGTAAGAAAATTAATTATATTAAGTAATTTATTCTGTAAATAAATATGCTTCTCTTTTACAAAGTTGATTCAAATGCAAAAAAAAAAAGGAAAAAAGTAAAATTAAATAAACAAATAATTTTTTTATCAAATTAATTTGAACTCATTTACTGAATTAATAAACTAAAGTCAAATAAGATTTGAATTTTATTTTTTTAAATCCATTTTTTATTTTTTAATTTATTCTCTTTATTTTTTTACTTTATTATTATGTAATGATTTTTATTTTAATTATTTATCAATAAATTATATTTATTATTCAATTTTTTCTCTTCATTTTTATTTTATTTTATGAATCATCACGTAAATTTTGGAGTTTATGCATACATATATATAAATATTAATATTTCTTTTAATTAATTTAATTTTTTTTGACAGATTAAATTAAATTATTAATAGATATAAATTTACAAAATGATAACTATATGAAAAATATTATGAGTAATAAAATAAAAATAGAGAGGGGGTAATTATGGACGAAGCTGGGACATTCAAGCAAATTTTTATAGCTTTATTTTTTTTTAAATCATGGCTCTGCCCTTGGAAACTCAATAGATGCAGTTGCTATTCTTTTCAATTCTCTAAGTATCTTTAAATTTCTTCAAAATTGTCATATTTTTCAAAATCATACATAAAATATAACGGTCGATCCAATACTAGCTCAAAGTAATCTGTTTATTTCAGAGCTCAATATATAACCCAAAAATTATTAAACTATGTTACTCAGACAGTATTAAGTTGGTTTATATAAATCACTTTTCATTTTATCCTACAAATGATGTGGATTTTTTTTTTACTCTTGACATATTAGCTTAAACACCTGAAGCAATTACCTTCCTTGACTAGCTCCTCAAGCTAGCAAGTCATTCAACGTAGGAAGTTACAACTTACAATCTCCCCCTCCTTTAAGATGTGACGTCCTCTTTAAAACCATAATGGTTCACATTAATATTTGAGTTTAGTCTAAATATAACACCTTTATATCTTATATATGTATAATATATATATTACACATATATAAAATACGGAAATAAACTATAAAAATGTAACATTTTCATTCCTTTAAAAAATTTCATAATTTCAAGATAAATATTTTAAATCCTAAATTATACTTTAATACATAAATAAAAATATTCATTAGTAGTTTAAATAATAAAAATACTTATTTTAATGGAAAATCTATAAAAAAAAATTTGCTAAAATTTTATCTATAATTTGGATATTATAAAAAATGAAATTACTCAGCATGTAAAAAAAAACATTCTCAATATAATATAATCAATCATTTTTTTAAGAAAAACCGAATGGCTCAAAATAATCCAACTACTCCCAAAGTACTCACACATATATATAAAAGTTTATAATATTTAGTAAAAAACTTTACAAATTACAATATTTTCATGCTATGCAAAAATAATATACATATATATATATATCAAAGTATACAAAATAAATGTATACATGCTCGCAAGTGACCATGGTCTTGTGGCGTTACAAAGATCTTCTAGTAGAATCCCAAAATCTAGACTTGGTAAGATTTAGCGGGGTCCTTTGTCTCAACCCTATCACCAGGGCTGAGCACGGATCATATAGATATTCCAATCGATCCGAATATCTATACCGAAAAGATTCGTTGACTTTTTAACTTTATTTGAATCGAACTGATTTTTAAATATGAGACAGTTAGTATATAACTGAACTGAGAATCAAATCAAACCGAACCAAACCGAATAATAATCGATTTATTATTAATAATATAAAATTATATTATATTTTATTGATGTATTACTTAATATTTGATATTTTTAAAATTTATTAGAATTATTTTATTAATTCATATTATGTCATGTTATGTATTCACTTTAAAAATTCTAATTTTATATACTATACATTATATATATACACTTTAATTTTTTATTTTATATTTTATCACTAATCAAATTAATTTTATGAGTCAGTATAATTTAATAACATATGTATATAAATAATTGCTATAACTTTACTAGTACTAATGATAGTAATTCATACTAATTATAGTAATTTGTATCCAAAAAAGTAATTCAATATAATATATTAAATAATTAATAATAAGTATAAATATAAACAACAATTAATATTTAAGAGTATCGATAGTGAATACAAATAATATGATATTCTTTTTTATGAATATGAGTAATAACAACTAACAAATGAATATTTATGAATGAATTTGATAATAACATAAATGATATAATTAAAATAAATATGTTTGTGCATATATATAATACCCTAATTATGTATTAGCAATAAATAAAATTTACATAACAATTAATATAGATTAAAAATTATTTGATTGATAATCATTATTTGTAAATTATGTGTTAAAATATATTTATAATAGGTTAATTTAAATTATTAAAATATTTAAATTTTAAGTTATTTTATTTTATTATCTCATACTTTATTACATTTATTTATTATATAAAATCTAATATATTATGTAAATAACTAAAATAATTTCTTAATTTAAATATAAATAATATAAATATAAATATAATAAATAATTAAATAAGTATAATCAAGTAATCATTGTACTAATTTAATATATAGTATGATATCATTATATATATAAATATAATAAATACTATAAATCTTTAAATTTATATTTATTTTTTGCATATTAAATATCATTTAAGTTAAAACTATGTAGTTTTACATTGTTATGTAAATAGATTTGAAATCTTTTTTGATTTATACATATTTTTATTTTATTATATATATATACATTCGTTTTTCTTGTGAGAAGTTTTATTATAAATATTTATTTATTAATTTTTTTCATTAGCTTTAATTTGATATTTTATTTATAATTTTTAAATAAATGTATATTATTAGACAAAAATTCGATGCACGTAAATCTTTCTAGTGCACGTTCCGGTAAAAATAAATAAATTAATAAGTAAATAAATTGGTTAATTGAAATTGACTGATTAATTTAAATTAATTAATTAGCAATTAATTGACAAAGTTATTATTATTGTTAATATAAATTTTTAATCTTATTATGAATTTATTAATTTTGAGAATAAATATAATTAAAATTTTAATCTTATATATTTATGAATTTATTTATTTATTTATGATTGTGAAATTGTCTAATTATGCTAATTTAATAAAATATAAATAGCTTATAAACTATTATTAATTATTATTCTATTTGTTAAATTTGAAAAAAAAAATTAAATCTCCTAATCTCCATCTTTGTTTGAAACCAGAACCGTTCCGTTAGAATCGAATATCTGAACCGAACTAAATTTTTCGATTCAGTTCGGTATGGATATTTTATCTTTGCAGTTGGGTTCTGATTCTAATCATTTTAAAATATCTGAATTTCGGTTTGATTTCAAAGATTTGAAAATCTCCGGACTGAATCAATTTTGCACACCCCTGCCCATCACATATGCGATAAATAAATCACACTAAATTAATGACCTAGTAATACATATTTTGACAATAGTAAAAATTGAATACAACAATGCATAATGCTTTCCCTTTAAATTCTACAATATGACATGTAATTACATTTTAAATCATACACATTCTTCATTTTAAATCATGACATAATACGTTCACAAACATTGAGTCCAAATGACTATATATAATATTTAAGTTATAGAGTTATTATTTTGGACTATTTAATATTTAGTGTCTAGTCCGAAGATAAATAGTAATAATGTCCAACGTCTAGTTCAAAAATAAAATACATAATAGTGATGTCCATTCATGAAGCTCGGCCACCTTAGAAGAAGATGATCATAATTTATTTTTTTTTCTAAGAAAAAAAGATCATAATTTGATTTTTTTTCTTATTCTTTAATATTAACTATATATATATATTATTTTATCAATTTAATTAATTAATTAATTTTAAATTATTAATTTTCATATTTCATTTAAAAATATTTTATTTTTGACTTTTTATTTTTTTAATATTCATATTTTGATTTTTACTTTTTATACTTTTGACTTTATATGTCATATATTTATATCATCTTTTTTCACTTTTAATACCATATTTAATTATCTAATTTATTAATCTAATTTAATTTAATCTTAATTTTAGTGATGATAGGAATGTTACATTAGGATGCATATAGACTAGGCGGTGCAAACCTAAAGATGAATTCTACGTGTGTAGTGACTCTCATGATACAGTACGTAGCCTCATATAACACTTGAATATGCACTTTCAGCTGGTGAATGGCGATAATACTAATTGTAATGGCTGGTCCGATTCTGGCTATGAGTAACCTACTTATTTTAAGGCTCAAACTATAACTCTAAAATGATTAGCCTATGTCACTTATATAATATTCATTTTAAATTAGAATTTATAAGTAAAATATAAACTTAACAAAAGGCAATGAACTAATAAAATTTCATATTTAAAATGAAATCTCTAATTAACTGATTTATAAATAAAAATTTCAATGAAATAAAATTTATAATAAAATTTTTTCTCTTAATGTTTTTCAAAATGTTTTTCATTCTCCTAGTGGAGGGAATTTGAGAACTTCGGTATTCGTTCCCGCCATCTAATTTCTCCTCTCTCCGTTTCTGTTCGATCGAATTACGTTGATTCCATCAATCAATCAAGAGCTTGATTTCGTCTTCTCTGTTTTACTTCCAATGGCAAAATCTAAAGATGAAAAAGACGAAGAGAAATCTGACGGTCTTGAAATAATTTCAATTGGATCTTTATACAGTGGAGTCTGGGACAAGAAGTATTGGAGCTCTTCTAGGGTTTGTTCTTTCCCCTTTTTCTTCAATCCTTATACATAGCTTTCATTATTCATTATGTGATTATTTGATATGGCATTTTGAGTCCGCTTAGCAGATTTTGCAAATTTGTGGTTTGTTTGTGGAAGTTAAAGCTATTTTAGATGAGCAAATCAAGTTTACTCTATCATGCTAAGAGGAGAGGGAGGACACTGAATATAAGTCGTTTGAAAATTTTAATAGTACTTGTATTCGGCTGTTGAAGGTTTCTTTAGATTGGCTAAACGAGGACTGGTGATGATATATCAACATAATTATGTTGCTTTTTCACTCCCTGTTATAATAGTTTGAAATAGATTTATTGGTAGCGAAATAACACTTTTTTGGGTTAAGGTTTAATTATGTGATCTTTTATGTGCAAGGCAATCTATGTTCTTCAAGGGTTGAGAAACCAGGGTGTTTGAAAGGCATATTGTAATGGGTTAATCAGATGATAAAGACTAGGAGAATATGTCGGTATTTAGGGTTTGCAATGATTAAGCAGATAACAATAGAGTAAGGTTTAGAAATGAAACATGCAAAAGTTAGATATTCTGGACCTTACTGCTGCTGCAATTACATCCTAGTGTTGTAAGAGAGAAGAACTGTCTTTTGAGGGGTGTCTTCTTATCCAGGATATGATAGGAAAGATAAAAGACTTAAGATAACAAAGTTTAAACTCTTAAAAATCCTAATTAATTAGAATCAAATTCAAGAACTACGGAGGGTCTGTCTCCTTGGTGTGACAGTCAAGTGTCCTTAATGTCCCAAATTAGAAGTTCCTGTAGAAAACAGCTGCTAAATCCCATCATCACTGCTGAATAAATTTTGCCACAGCTGAGCACAAGCTTACTTGGCTGGTCCTAGGCTGTTTGCATATTCTGTTTGCCTGCATCTCATTTTGCCATGCTATTAGTTGACTGAACTTGTACTTTTATAGGGTAAAGATCGGTATCCTTATCCTGTGGGATATCAAGCTCGTCGAGCTTATAATGGGAGCACTTACAGGATGGAAATTCAGGAAGGTCACAAAGGTCCATTATTTGTGGTTTGTACCTAGACCCTGCAGCTTTCCAACAAATAGTGTTTGCTTTTATGCATAGCTAAAAAAAGATATATGATCAATTTTTTGCAGATTACTTCTGCTGATGGGCATTTGTGTTCTGGGCAAACAGCAGATATGGCATGGAAGAAATTTCAGAAGAAAGGTTGCCTGCGAATGAAGATATGGCATGGTAAAAGATTTTCTTGCAACATAGATGGTATAGAGGTAGACCTTAGCACCTTTGGCAACAAGTTATCTTTCAAGTTGCATTTCATACTAATAATTGTGACTATCAGTATATTTTCCATGTCTGTACATGCATATATACTTGTTCAACCTGGGATAAAACTTAACTTTCAAGTTCTTGTAGAGCTTGACAAGGAGTTCTATCTTGGGAATCTCTTAGTAACTTTAGTTTTGTCCTTTGTTTTGTTTATTCTATCAACACCTTTTTGAATCTTCTATCATGCACCATGAAATATTAAAGTTCACTGCAGTGGAGCTGCTAGCTTTATCTTTTGATGGGCATTTCCTTTTCTTTTTCCGGATGAACCCAAGTAGCATAGAGGTACAGAAACATTACCATTTGGGAATTGAAATATGTCAGTCCGATGATCACTATGAATGATCAAAATTAAGCCTGCTCCATGCTGGCAAGAAAGATAAGGAAGTCTAAGAATGCAGTGTTATCTCTCTCAGTACTAAATGGGTTAAATGTATACCTATTTACGGTAATTGGTTTAGTCTTTGATGCATCTGAAGCCAGTGAAAATATTTGAGAATTAGTTTGTTTAGTGGGACAAAATATGATGCTGTCCAAAAGATGAAAGTATAGTGCATTAATCTTGTTTTGGTGTTCAAGGAAGGAGACACTTCTATCGATTAAAACTAATTTGGAAGAAAAACTAATCTCATCTGTTTTCTTTAATGGAGTGATGGTGTTAAAAAGAAGGCTTCTGTCATACAATCTGACATTAAGTTATGTGTTTAAAGTGTAAATTTCATAGCTTATTTGCTTGAATCTGGTGTATGAATGAGGAATGCAGTTGAGACAGAATAACTTTAGGATTATTGGGAACTTAATTCACATAATTGAACATAAACCACTAACTTATTTTTTTTTTTTTTGTTTTGCTGTTGCAGTAAAATTGTTGCTAGCTTGAACCAAATCCCTTTGTAATAAGCCTGGAAATAGTTACAAGTTGGTTGGCTTATTTTTCTGTTCTCAAATAGCAAATTTCTGAGTGATCAGGTCCATTTTAAGTGTCCAGTTTGTGTCTAACATGGTCAGAGGGTACATTAGGATAGGTGAAGAGTTGGAGTAACTGATGTACCTGGCTATTCACGCATCTTTAACTGCTAGGTCTGCTTGCGAGCAGGTGCACACTTCATTAATGTTCTGTAATTATCTCCAAAACCACCACTGTAACTAGAGGACTGGGATATTATGCTAAATTAAGTTATTCCTTTATTCTTGAGATATGCAGTTCTTCGGATTCAGAAATCCATTTGTTCAGAGGTTACTTCGGGAGCTGGTAGCAAATGTCAATGGAATAGCAGAAAGTAGTCTGTTATCTTCCAGCACTTGCGAAGGAGCTTCCAATATACAGCATAATAATCAACACCAGGGTTCACAGACTTCGTCTGATCTGTTACCAAATTTAGCTATGCCTCAAATTACAGGGAAAAGAATTAAGAGGCGTGATGTTATAAATCCCAAGTCATTAAGTATTAACAGTAAAAGATTGCGAGCTGGAGATTCGACATGTATTGTTGAGCCATCAAATTTAATACATGGGAATCTACAGCAAGGGAGTAAACTTCCAGGAGGATTGCCAATGGGAGAGCAATTAGAATATGTAACTGGAGAAGAAAATAGTCACTTTTCAGCCAAAGATGGTTTGTCCTTGAAGTCCGTTGAGTACTCTGATCATCTAAGGGGGAAAGCTGTCCCTGCACATGAAGAAAGCAAGCTTGCTAGATCTGAAGATAATAAATCCACTATAGTCAGTAACTCCTATGCAGAAGAAAAACCCGTAAGCATTTATCCTTCATTTCTTCTCTACTTTTGTATGCCTGAAGCTATGAATTGGTAGAAATGTTGATGTCTTGTGCTCACTTTCTTTTTATTTTCTAAATATGGGTTCTCAGTCATGTCGAAGTGTCATGGCTATTCTTTTCTATATCTATTCATTAAATAATTAATTTTCTCAGATTTTGGTGAAAATCATGTTTCCAGAGTCAATTGATGTACTATAAGAAATGTTCTTAATGTCTCACAGCTTGATAGGGTGCGGGATAGTGAAGTGGATGGGTTGAATCTTCCAGCATTATCAGAGCTCACAGCTGCAGATGCACTATGTGTACAAGAATCCCAAACTGTCCACGATGTTGACCTTTGTGCTCCTGATACGCTAGATACTCAAGGTGTTCCTTAACCTATGCACCTCTTTTGTGCTAAGTTGGTCAAAACAATTTCTTAAGCTCTCATGTTACACTTTTCATAATAGTCATCAGTGGATCTCCTTTCTTCTGTGTTTGACAATACTTTCCTGCAGATGATACTACAAATTCTGCTCCAAGTACCTCCAATAAAATAACGTGTGGTGTAAAAGGAGATTTAATGGCAACTGATGTGGTTGTTTCTGAAGAATTGATGGATAAATCATTCCCAGGAGAGGAAACAGGTATATCTAATTCAAGTGTTAGTTCTGAAAAGAGTGACTTTGATTCAGCCTGTCAAGATATAGCCAAGTCAATGATGACAGTTCTGCTTCCACAAGCTATTCCTCTGCTTAAAAAATCCTTAAGCAAGAAAAAGAGAACTGTTAGCCCTTCAGGGAATTTTCCTTTTATACCGTCACCTCATAAAGAAAAAAATGAAACTAGCTTGTTTGTTGAGGCACAGTCTCATGGTATAGATCACTCAGTTGTACAGAGTTCTGAACATACCCAGTCTATTGTTCTTGACACATTTGATGATGGTCAATGTGGGGATCTTGTATTACACCTATTGCCTTCCAACAGTGTGGAAACTGATCAACCTACTTCTGATAAAGATGCATCCCCTTCCAACAGTGAGGAACAGTTTGTTAATGTAGATGTGAAGGACTCATGGGTTTTTCATCTTAAGACTAGTGAGAGTAAAGATGTCTTGCATGATGATAAAATGCAATTGAATTTGACTAAAAGGCCTCAGGATGGGGATCTATACTTATCTAAGTCTATTTTAGGTTGCATTTCCACTGGCGAGAAAGTTTTCTCTGAAGTAAACCAGCATAGAAGCGAACATCTGGTTGAAAAATCAGGCGCTGAGATAAATTCCAAGGACTTCAAAACTGCAGCTGATTGTAATGAAGGTAGTGATTATTGACTCCTTTTTACAGTATACTCTATATTTATTTGTCACAAAGTAGAATATGTCTATAACTAGGACTGATATTCCCAATGTCCATCTGGCTCATGAAACGAGGATAATCTATATATTTATTCAGTTTTTTGTTCTTCATTAACAACATATATGAGGAACCCCGCAACCCCTTTTCAAATTGACTGAGATTTCAGATTTATAATTAGTGCAATGTGTGGTTTTGTCTAAATCAACATATGAAACAATTGAATGATTTGCTGTAATTCTATAAGTGAATTCTTTTATTCTGAATTTCAAGTAAGCCAAATAATTCTTTTAGCTGAAGGTACAAGTGATACTAATATAGGAGCCTTGGGGAGTTCTGTGCAATTATCAAGGATGGATGCTGTTGTTAAGGCTGGGACCTCTCAGATCAGCAATATATCCAGTAGTCAAGTCCCAAAGAAAGTATACACTAGAAAAAAGTTCCCAAATACAAAACCTATAGCAAGAAAACATAATCCTCCACTTTTAGAAAGTATAATATGCAGAAAAGTTTTAGATGGTCATCTTCCAGAAACTACAGGAGCTTTGCTTGACTTGGAGCGCTTCTGCAAGAGCTCTTCTGTCGATGAACTGCAAAAAAAGGAATTACTTTGTGTTGATACCATGGTTGGCGAGGAACTCCATGGTTTGCATACAGACAAAACTACTATAACTTCCCACCCTTTATCAGACAGCCGGCTACCTCTTATATTGCAAACTCAAGATTTTGTCGCTTCAGAAGGTCAGAATACATCAAATCTTTTTGTTCTATCTGAGTCAACTGCAGAAAAACTCCAAGCACATTTTAAAGAGAGGCTGGTTGGGCATGCGAATACTTTAGATGTTAATCCTGGATTGGAGAAACAAGGAACTGCTGGATTCTATCATAATAAGACTTCCATTTCCAAGGAGGCTCAAGCAAATTCAGAACTAAAGATAATGAGGAATTTGGAGCTTAACAATGAGTTAGAGGGCATCGTTGAGCTTCTGGGATGCTACTTCCACCCCATGCCTGTTTTGTCACTGTTGCTGAGCAGAAAAGAGAATGAAATCTACATTTGTGCTCTCTGTGGCCTCCTGGTAGATAAGGACAGAACTTTGTTTCTTTACAAGCTAGCAATTGAAGAGCCGAGTAAAGGACGCCCTTGTTTTGTTGGTCACACGTCAGTAACCTGGTTATCTTCAATAGATATCCTTGGTAGAGAAGTAAGATATGAAACCATTTGTTTTTTTATTATATTTAGTGACATCTTTGGTTGTCATGCTCCCATTATGTTCATAATTTTATCCACTGTATTAATCTTTTCTAGATTGCATTTGAAAGATCTGGTTTGCAACTCACACCAGATGGGCAGTGTCTTGTTTTACTTGGCAACACAAGGACACCATATTGCAGGTAAATTGCTTCTGTCTTTGATTTACAGAAATTTATATTTAATAAGAGTTTGTTTCTTTGTATTAATGAGCAATACATGATTCCAGGGAACGGAGAATTGATTGTTTGTGCTCAACATGTGCATCAAACTACTTTGAGAACAACACCGTGAAGATTGTACAAGTTAAAGCAGGATATGTTTCACTTGCACAGAAATTGACAACAACTGACATTTTACAGTGCATACTAGTATGTGAACCCAACCATCTCATTGCTGCTGGAGAGAGTAGGAGACTCTACCTGTGGACCATGAATTCAAGATGGAGGTGAATCTATTAAGAAAATGCAAAGTCTATTTTATTTAAATTCTTTAAGGCATTGTCATGGCTTTGTTGTTTATTGGTATTCCAAAATGTTTTAGTTTAAGCTATATGTCTTTGTTGTTGGAGTTAACTTATGGAATAGTCCAACTCTTTTCTCGGGGGGCCTTAGTCTTCTTTATGATTTTAATTTATAAATGCAGTTGTCTGTATGTGAGCCATATTGGAAACATCTTCCTCACACACGTTTGCTTCTTTCCTCTACCCTTCAAAATATGATCACTTAAGACTATATTTTCATCCTTTTTTAAAAATTCTGTGTTTTTTTGAGCTTTCACATATGGGCCACAATGAGGAAAGTATTTCAATGTTGAGTTTTCTACTGTACTAGGTGCTTCATATTTTCATCGTAGCTGGTTAATTTTGGATTTATCATCCATGCAATCATTATTTATTGAGTTGGCTCTTTTTTCTTGAAGGTTTATATTATTTTACTGGGCTTTCATATGTATGTATATATATATAATCTCTTCACTCATGTTCGCAAACCCTGATATTTCTCATCTATGATTAGATTCTGATATGGCTAATTATTCCTTATGAAGCCAATAGTTTTATTAATTTATGCTTCACGATTTGTAGTGCTCCAACAGAAGCATTCACCATACTATCCAATGATTATATATCCCCTTGCATAATGGAGTTGAAGAGAATTCCGAAATGTGCTTCTCTAGTTATTGCGCATAATGGCTCTGGAGAATTCACTTTATGGTAAGCTGCTTATATGATGTCTTCTTTCATCAATTCAAAGTTACTAATATGTCAATTAGTAGATGTATTGACTCCATTTGTTGCCAGCATTGCATTTCCTTGTATCCCCCCATCCTCCCACCCCCAATTCTTTGCCTTAACATATCATGTGCATGTTTATTTCTCATGTTATAATTTTATAACTAGATCTTATGCCTAATTATTACCCAAAACTTCTCATTGTACTATACAGCCGCATTAAATTTTGCTTATAAATTTCAATGATTAACTGCTTTTTGCTTCGGATCTTTTTATGCAATTAAATATTGTATGCTACATGCCATATCATAATTTTAAACTTTTATTTAACTTTTGTTTCCTCCAAAAATGTATATCACTGCCTTCTATTCCTTTCAGATTAATGTAATAAGTCTATACTCAAATGAATGAAGATGTTAGGTTTATGACATGATTAATTTTACTTAATAAATAGAGAAAAATCCTTTTTTTTAATGACGGTTTTAGAGTAGTTAGAATTATTTTATCTTATGTAACTGTGGATATTTCTTTGGAAAATTGAGTCTTTTGCCATTAATGGCAAATTTTTTTAAAAGTATTAAGTTCTTTTGTCCTTGCTAAATGCAACATATTCTTGATACTTATAAAGCTTTTTTTTATTCCTGAGAAAGGTGCTGTACATTAAGAGGTCTGTGGCTAAATTGTATTGGGAAATGGATATAACTTATTTTAAACTTAACTTTTGTCCAAATTACTCAGTTAAGATTTATCAATATCTACATGTTCCTTTTGATCATGATTTTATGTTTTTTAATAGGATACTCTTGTTAATAAAAAAAGTTTCCTCTTTTGATCTACCTTACAATAAAATGCCAGAACTTTGGTCTCAATTTCACCGAATTTATGAGTCTGCTGCTGGCTTCAAGTTATATTTCTGAGCCTGGTGAAGTCTTTCTATTTTGCATGCTTATGGTCATTGGTTGCTTCTCAGCTCTCTTCAAAATTGTATATGCCACCTGGTTAAACTAAGAACAGATGCAGGTACAGTGTCGCCCTTGTATCCATGCAATCATGTAGAAAAGAAGGCAACTTTTGCTTCAGTCTTATGTGTCCCTTTTTTCATATTTTCTTGAAGTTTCCAAATTATTTTACTTTTTCTTTGCACCTATCTCCCTGCATGGAATAACTGAAGAGCAAGCAATTTTATATTTGCATTGAATTTCATGAGTATATCAGTAGTTTTGTTTTTTCAGGGATATTTCCAGACGCATCTTCATCTCAAGGTTCTCTGCTCTGAGCATTTCAGTTTATCAATTACTTCCTATCAGTTTGTTTAGCTGGCAAAGAGAAGTCCATGATTTCGGTTACTCTAATGTTCAAGCTCAAATAAATGGACTCATGGATGCAACAAAAATGCAGTTTTCAGACCACAGCAAGAACCATTATTTTCCTCCTTTACTGGGGGAAGATATTGCCATATGGTGTCTTGTTTCTACTGTTCCTGATTCTGATGCTCAACATGATGATGAATCAAGTCATTGCCAGATGAATTCAACTGGATGGTGGAGACTAGCGTTACTGGTGAAGGATACAGTGATCTTGGGAAGTGCACTGGATGCAAGGTGCTTAAAAATTTCATTTCCTAATTTTGAAATTGTGTTCCTTGTCTCTGAACATTGCAAAATGCTTTTTTGTGATTTTTTGTTTTGGGTATATGTTGGTGATAGAGACAGTTCAAGCATGTGAACCGCATTTTGGACTGTCAATGTGATGTCTCTTTATTCTTTTCTCTCTGCAAAGTAGTTTGACATGTTGTAGCTTATAATAAATTATAATAAACATATTTTAGAATGCATCAGTAGTTGTGGTTTTGATCATAAAGCAATTCATGCTAAAAAGTTGGATTTTATTTACATATAGCTCTAACTCTGCAAAAGTTCTTTCATGCATCTGTTACATATAAGAGAAAGAAGGAAAAGAAGCTGAAAATGAGCAAGGTTGAGTGTGGGATGTTGAGTTGTAATAGGACAAATTAAAATAACAGAATAGTTAGGAATTATAGGTGATGATTATCTGAGTTTGTATTTTAGCTGAAGGTGAGCTCTATGAATGTAATTCTGCTGATGTTTGGTATGTTATGAATGAATGATAATATTCTCTTCCAATTATCTCTTCTCTCTCTGTTTCTCTCTGCTTTCATTTCTCCCTCTCTTCTATTTGTTATTCTCCTATTTTTCTGTTCTGGTATTCTACTCTACTCCTTTGTCTAATTTTCTTCTGAATTGATTATTACTACTGCTAATACTGAGCATTATTCAATCATTCATCATTGTTCATCTGAACCAGAACATCTGAGGTGTATAATCAGTTATTACAGGTGCCAAAATTTTGACTTCAGAAATCAAATAACTTGGCAGGGTTGCTGCTGTTGGTACATCAGTTGGTCATGGAATAATTGGTACAGTTGATGGGCTTGTGTATATGTGGGAATTATTGACAGGGAATAAACTTGGCAGTCTGCATAAATTCACAGGTATACTTCAATTTTGGCAGTTAAGGCTTCTGTTATATGCTATTACATGATCTTAAATTGAGTAGATTATTATCTACAAGGGTACCTTTGGATAAATAGTCATTTGAAATGATTGAGCATTTGGAATTTGTTGTAATACCTATTTTCTATGGTTTTACACTTGAAACTCAAATTAAATCCACAATGATTTCAAAAAATCATCTATGACAGCGGACCCTGAAATTCTGAGAATTCTAGCATAATTTGTCTTGCACAGCATCCTTCATCTTATCATAATGATTCCCATCTTTCTCATATGGTTTGATGTGAAGCCAATCTCTCAAACAATAATTATGTATGTTACATTGCACTAAACTTAACTGGCCTGCTTGACATGAAGAGTAGTTCCTTCTCGCCAGTAGGGTTTCATGTACTGTTCATTTGTGATCATAAACAATCTGTTTTAAGTAATCGATTGAAGTTCCTCAAAGAGACCATAGAAGAATCTCTCTAATTGATTTTATGAAAGATTCTTTAAGACATTATTCAGAAAAACCATGCCATTTGATGCGAAGAATTTTTGAAGAAAAGGAATTATGAAGTCAAGGGAAGTTATCACTAAAATTGGGAAGGCAAGGAAATCATCTTGCGTGGGTCACTAGTTGACAATTTTTCCAGTTGCAAACTGAAGAGTGTGATACAGATGGGCTTCCCTCTCTGTATATGACAATGAAAATGATTTATCATCCATGTCAATCTGATAGCTCTTTATTGCAATACTCTGCAATGCTATGCAAAAACATAATGAACTGATGCTGAAGATGATGAATTTGGTATTGGTTCTTATTAGTGTAATTTGTTCTCCTTACATCTCATGCAGCCAAGATGACCCGAATTAATTGTGCTTCTGTAGGTTCAGTTAGTCTCAAAAGCCTTAAGATTATAATCTGTTTTTAGCTAGTGAAAAGATGAGCAAAATGTGTGATTCAAATAACTTGAAATGATAAATTGCCTGTATGGTATACTGGTAAATGCTAACAAATTGTGTTCATATATCCAAGCTTTTGTGCTAGCTTTCTTGTAAACTGGTTATTCATAAGAAATTCAACTGTAATGCATCTAGAAAGGAATAGCATATTGCGAAATCTTAATTAGGCTGGTGGATCCTGTTACCTCTAATTGAAATCTTAGATTTACAAGCAATATGCATAATCTTAACTCCATGTTTTTAATTTGTCCAATTCCATCTGGATGGCATGTAATTCTGAAATGGGAGTAACATATAATGCAACAGAAAGCTTAGGACTTCAAATGAACCAAGTCGCTCATGAGTTACTTGGACTCTTTTTAACTTGTTTGTTTTTTGATCATGCTAAATCCTAAATTGTTAGCAGCTGGGTCATTTATATATTCACAAGTCAATTCATTTCCTGGCATGTGAATTTGCTAATAGGAGTAACATATAATGCAACAGAAAGCTTAGGACTTCAAGTGAACCAAGTTGCTCATGAGCTACTTGGACGCTTTTTAACTTGTTTGTTTTTTGATCATGCTAAATCCTAAATTGTTAGCAGCTGGGTCATTTATATTTTCACAAGTCAATTCATTTGCTGGCATGTGAATTTACTTGTTCGTGAGATCTTAAGCTTCTTCATTATAAGCACATGAGGACATTTGTGAATACACATTAGGAATGGCAGAGTATTTCACATTCATGCATTTAAGATTCATGTGAAGACTCTTTAGTGAATCAAAAAGATAAATTCAAAATATACTGAGCTGCGTGATTTTTGGTTTTCAACTATATGCTTGTGCTTGTATGGATGAAATAAAAGTGCTTGTTGCTTCTTCATTTAATAAATAACAAAATACTAATAAAAAAATAAATTTCTTATTGAAATTTCAATGTTGAAATTATGTATGTATTTTAGAGTCCATGTAATTAGTTAATCATTTTAATGATATATTTGGGTTTGGTATAATCTTTTTTTTTTGGGATGTTATATTTGAAGTTAAAATTTAAATCCATATTCATATGAAATGGTCATCTATGGATCTTTATAGGTGTTATGTTCTTATAGTTTGTTCTTGTTATGCAACTTATTCTGGATGAGAATTGCCATTGATAGCATTCTTCCAGTTTTTTTCATTGTCAAATTCTTTGACAAGGAAATTTCAACCTCCTCTTTTTTTTTGGTTGAAATTAAGCAAGGTAAAAGGGAAACTAGACTTGAGTTTAGGTCAAGTTTTATGAAATGTAAATGAGCCAAGCTGCAGTCTTGATGTTAATCTTTGAGCTCCTCCAAGACTAGGTAAAGAGCTAGAGCCGACTGAAGCTTGGCCTGCTTTAACTCGTGCTATACTATTATTAGTTATACTATTATTAGTGAGTGGACTGGATGTTCTACAGCTGTATTATTAGAAAATTCTGTTTTTTCTATATATCTGCATGCTCATATCCATTATGATCCTTTACATGATGTTTATGTCAGTATCCTGTGAACTAGACCAAGCAGAGTGCTTGCTATAAGCATATCATGCAAAAGTACCAATACCAATATCAGTGATCAGGTTTGGTTGGAAAATCATTTGAGCATTTCTTTTGAAAACTTTTTTTCCCTTGTCAGGTGGAAGTGTTTCTTGCATTGCAACCGATGATTCAGGGTCTGGTGTGCTGGCGGTAGCAGATGACAGAGGTCAGTTACTGGTTTATCGACGCCCTCAGTCAGTTAGTGTTTGCAAAATCAATTAGATGAGGAAACAAGGTCCTTTCACCCCTTCTTTGATAGTCTTTTTATCTTTCGGCTCATAGTCTGCTGGAGGGCGTGACCAGAGGAGTAGAATTGTTTATAATTGGTATTTGACAAGATCATGCAAATGGCTAAGAAAGCAGCAAATCCTTCTCGTTCAATGCCAGGGGATAACTAGGGCTTTCCCATTGTGTTTGCTCTCAAATGTACAAAAGCCCCCTTTTGTTTTCTCTTTATACCGTACAAGCAAGCCATGAAAATTATATCTCAATTCATTCAAATAAATACATGATGAAAAGGATACATATCTAAAAATGATGAATGAAGATGAAGATTCAATTTTCTTACTGAAGCTGTTAAATTTTTTTTACACCTTAATATGTTGTATTGGTAGAATTTTTGTTCTTTTGATAATATGTATTAGCGGAACTAATTTAATTGGCTTATGCGGATGTAATATGGTCTTTTAAGTGCAATTACTAGTTTACAAGTTAATGAAGGTAGAAGTCTCTAACATAGTTGTCAAAGGCGCGTCTCAGTCAAGACTCCAGTGGCTGCGCCTTAAAATTGGCAAGGCGGGCGAGGAAAATCAGGCGCTGCCTCAGGCGCAAAAGGCGTGCGCCTTTGTGTTCTGTCTAGGCGCAAAAAAGGCGCGCTTTTTCAAAAAGGCTCCAGTGAATAAAAAAAGCTGATGTAGCAGTATTTTTAAAAGAAAAATAAGTAAATAAACATTACTTTTAGACCTTGAAAACCCGACAGAAAAACTGAAGTGAAGAAAAAGAGAGAGAACCGAAGGAGGAGAGGAAAAAATTGAAGAAAACCCTAATTTTGAGCAAAGAATGTTAGTTTTTCATGCTTTTTCTTTAAATATTTCAAGATTCTTCTTCTTATACTATTTCTTTTCAAAGAAAAATGCTAGAAATTAAGGGGTTATGTTGCCCAATTTTTTTTAGAAACCCTAATTTAGATTTTTAGGGTATTTTCTTTAATTTATGGAAGGAATAATTTAATTTTTCAGTTATTTACTAATGTATTAGTATTGTTTTAGTAATATGAGACCAAAATACAAACACATTGATGTTTTTAAGACTTGAAGTTGGTTTCAGCAGTGAGTTTATAGGCTTTTTTTTTCTTTTCTTTTGAGCATTTAACTTCATGTTAGAGCTAAAATAGTACTTGTTAATTGATTGTTTAGGGTTAACGAATGGCAACCTCCGGCACTGGATCAAATAGTAGTGAGAGTTCTAGGAAAGATCCGTGTTGGAAATACGTCCGTTTGGCTAAGCCACCAAGCACAAACGACTTGATATGCAATTTTTGTGAGATAACAACAAAGGGAGGTATATATAGAGCTAAACAACACATAGTTGGTGGATTTCGAAATTCAAAGAAGTGTAAGAAATGTCCACCTTATGTTGAGGAGGAAGTAAGAACTTACATGGCTGCGAAAGCGAAGGCGAAGAATGTTGTCATTTCCAATCAAGATTATTTCGATGATAGTAACGAAGTAGAGGAAGAAGAGGAGTTGGTTACTCCTAGAACTCAAAGTTTGAAAAGGCGAGGATCAAAGGGTCCATTGGATATTTACTTCGCTCCTAATGTTGAGAAGATTGTGAAAGGGAAGAAACAATTGAAGCAAGCAACTATCAATGAGTTGTGTAAAAAGGAGTTGCGAGAGAATACTTATAGGGACATATGTCGATGGATATATGATACGGTGATACCATTTAATGCCCTTAAGCATCCTAGCTTTGCGGTGATGGTTGAATCTATTAGATAATTTGGTCCAGGACTAAAACCACCAAGTTATCATGAAGCGCGAGTTCCTTTCTTGGTTAAAGAAGTGAGTGATGTGAATGAACTTGTGAGGGAATATCAATCGGAATGGGCTCGTTATGGTTGCTCCATTATGTGTGATGGGTGGACGGATAAGAGACAAAGAACCTTGATAAACTTTTTGGTAAATTCTCCAAAAGGCACAGTGTTCCTCGAGTCCATTGATGCTTCGGAGTACTCAAAAACCGGTGAGCAAATAGCGAAATTGCTTGAGAGGATTGTTGAACGAGTGGGAAAAGCAAATGTAGTTCAAGTTATAACCGACAATGCTTCTTCTAATGTGGTTGCAGGTAACTTAATTCCTTTTTTGTCAAACTTAAAATTTGTTTAAACTTTAAACTTGCTAAGTTCATTTTATTATTCGTGTATTATAGGAAGACTATTAATGGCCAAATACCGCCATTTATTTTGGACTCCATGTGCGGCGCATTGCATTGATTTGATGTTGGAGGATATTGGAAAGATACCTCAAGTGAAGAATACAATAAGGAGAGCTATATCTTTGAATGCCTATATTTATGTTCGACCGGGTGTGGTCAACATGTTGAGGAAATTCACTAGACATGTGGAACTTGTGCGACCTGGTGTAACTAGGTTTGCAATTACTTTCCTTACACTTGAACGTATGCATAAGCAAAAAAACAACTTGAGAAAGATGTTTACTTTAGATGAATGGACCTCAAGTAAGTGGGGAAAGGAAGCTAATGGAAAAAAAGCAACGAAAATTGTTTTGATGTCTTCTTTTTGGAGTTCTGTTGTTTACATATTGAAGATATTTGACCCTTTATTCGTGTGCTTCGCTTGGTAGACGGTGAAAGAAAACCTCCAATGAGATACATATATGAAGCAATCGAAAGGGCTAAAGAAGCGATTGCAAAAGCACTTGATGAAAATAGTGAGAAATATAAGGACATTAAAGCTATTATAGATGCTAGGTGAGAAGACCAACTCCACCAACCTTTGCATGCAGCCGGGCACTACTTGAATCCCGCTTTCTTTTATGATAAACCCAATATGTACCAATGTAAGGAGATGGTCAATGGGTTATATACTGCTGTGCTAAGGTTGGTTCCAAACCATGACATCCAAAACAAGGTATCTGAGCAATTGTCACTTTATCAAAATGCTGAAGACTTGTTTGAAAATGAGTTGGCAATTAGACAAAGAAAATTAAGATCTCCAGGTAAGTCTTCAATTCTAGTATAATGTTGTATGTAGCAAAATAGCTTAATATTTGATACATAAATATTAAATTACAGCTGAATGGTGGAAAGATTATGGCGGTGCAACTCCAGAGTTGCAAGATTTTGTAATTAAAGTCCTAAGTCTTACTTGTAGTGCATCGGGTTGCGAGCGCAATTGGAGCATTTTTGAACACGTAAGCAACTAATTTTATTACTTTTATAATCATGAAATTGGATTATGATCTATGAACTTATGTTATATTAAAAAACTATAGGTTCATTAGAAGAAAAGAAACCGGTTAGCTCAACAACGCTTGAATGACTTGGTGTTTGTAAAGTATAATCGAGCGTTGAAACTCCGGTATGAGTCGCGTGATCGCATAGACCCGATATCTTTAAATGATATTGATGACAGCAATGAATGGTTGATGGGTCGTCGGCTCTCCGAACAGATGGAAGAAGATGATTTAGTATTCACGGAAGAGGATTTGACATGGGCGGATGTTAGTATAGCGTGTGGAGCTGAAGATCTCACTTATATCACTAGATCATTGAGGGAAAAAGGCAAAGAAGCTTCCACACCGGCACCAACCCTTGATAAAGGAATAGTATTTTTAAGAAGATCCAAAGCCAAAGCAACCCCTACTCTACAACTTAGGGATGAGGAAGAAGAACTCTTTGATGTGGGAGATGATTATGAAGAAGATAAAGATTATAGAGATGAGATGGATGGAGATGAAGAGGATGATGAAGTGCCACATCAAGATGATTATATTGATTTGAACAATGATGAGGATTAGTAGTTTCATTTAGTGTGCTTAAATACTTTTGATATTTAATATTTGGCTATTTGCATTTAAATTAAGTGAATTAGTGACTTAATACTTGGTATGTTAACATTTAGTTTTTAATATTTGCATATTTAAGACTTATTTTATGATAATTTTATGATTTTATGATTTTTTCTATATTATTTTATAATTTTTTTGAATATTGCGCCTTTTGAAAAAAGGCGCACGTCTTTACCTTGCGCCTAGGCTCTAGGACCCCTTTGCACCTTGCTGCGCCTCGGGCCTCTGACAACTATGGTCTCTAAATAAGTTGTGTAGTATTAGAAAAATTCTTGTTTATACTTTGTTTATTTTTATATTATGTACATTAAATATGATTTGAATTATCTTATCACTAATATGATTTACTATTTTCTTTGACCGAATAAAAAAAATAGTAATAATTATGATTTTTTACTTCTCATGCTATTAGCGGCACATCGAAGATCAGAGAAAATCTGTCATTTAAAAACCTACCAGAAAGGAGCGGAAGGAAATTCTGAACGAAGGACGGAGGTGAGATTATATGATGGGTTGTGGGTTCCAGATGAAAATGCGAATTCAAAAAGATTGGATGCAAAGTAGCTGACAAAAGCTGTAAAAGTGAGGTGTAAGGCTTTAGGTTTTTGACAATTTTCACTAGATCCAAGCATGCACCTTAAAATAAAGACACCGTTTTCAGAAAAAAGGAAGGGAGAACGATTCAATTTCAGATGCTTCTGCTCGAGTTTCAAATTCATTCCAAGTAAAAATAAAATAAAATTGCAATGCAATGATCTGAGAGACAAATCTATTCTATAATTTAAAAGGGCAGATTTCCCCTTATCTTTTCCATTTTGAATAGTGATTTTCAAAATAACCATTTTCCTTTCCTTTATTAACATTTTGCCATTCTTCAACAGAATCTTACAGAGACTAATTGCTATATGCACGTCTCTGGAGGTTTAACGGCGAAACAGGCCATTTATTTGGCTCAGTGAGTTTTTGCAACCATATACACTCATTTTTATATATTTACACCTAGCACCTTAAAAAATTTGTCTTTTTCACAAATGTTTACTTTTCACTAAAAATATATTAGGGAGCTTATTATTATTATTATTATTATTATTATTATTAATATATATATAATATTAAAATAGATAATATTAATATAATATTATATCAGGTGACATAAATTAAATTAAATTAATAAAATTTTAATTTTATCTCTTAAAACTTTAAATTTTATATATTTTATTTTTATAATGGTAACTTAAATAATTATAAAAAAATAGACACAATACGCTTACGACTTTTTATACTTACTGATTTTAATAATTTTATTTCACACGTTTATATTTTTGTTACTTTATTATTAGTATTTATTTATTTTACAGTGATAAATATTTATATCAATAAATACTTATTCTAAATAATAGGAGTATTAAAATAGACTAATGAATTACATTCGTATCAGATTGATCAACTCTAATGATACAATTAAGATTAATATAAATATTATTTATTTATTAATCGTATTAATATGAATATAATACGAAATTAAGTGTTGCACAAATATAATATGTATAATACGTTTATTTAAATGTGCTATTTATGGATTACACAACTCAATAAGACTCGTTTCACCTATATAATATTTTTTTTTACTTGTATTGGAGGGAATTAACCCAGCAAAAATTAAATTCTTCTCTCATGAACTACTCCTACGGCATCAGCAAGCAGCTGGACTGAGGCAACGGCAGGAGCAGCATCAAACCACTGCAAACCAGGAGATCCGCGGGCTGCCATCTTCGCAAGGATATCCGCCACACCATTTGCTTCTCTGTAAATGAATATGAATCTCACTATCCAGTCCTTCCTCAGAAATTCTTGGCATTGACGAATCAAATTTCTCACTCTAAAAGGACAAGTCTGCTGACTTTGCAGCAGCAAAATAATTATATATTCTTAATTTTATATTCTTAATAACATTTTGAGTTGATTTTTTTTAATTTTTGTTTTTTTTTATTTTTTTTATTTAATTTTGCATAAATTATAATTTTTTTGATTTATATTTTTTAATTTTTGTAATTTAATTTTTTTGTTGGAATTTTATTTTAATTTTAGTTATGTTAATTATTTTATTTTAATTTATTATTTGATTATATTTTATATTTTAATTAATGTTATTTAATTTTATGTTATATTTATTTAATTTTTGTTAATTTATTTTTCACTGCTACTTAATTATTTTATTTTTTTATTTTATTTTATTTAAAATTATTGTAAGCTTTAAAATTAATATATATTAATATAATTATTATAAAATATTTTTAATATAATACAAATAAATTGTATAATTATTTTATAATTTTTCAAATATTATTTTTATTTATTATATATTTTTATTTATTCTTCAATTTTATTCCTACTTATAATTAAATTATTAAAATTATTTTATTAAAAAATATATGTATAATCCCAAAGCAACACGTCATTGTAAGTCCAGCAAAAAAAGCTTTCAAATTCAACTCGATTTTCCCACTCTCAGAAGCCAAGCCTAATTCAATTTCAAGGCTCATTTACCTCACGTCTACACGGAGCTAAAATAGCTCAATATTAAACACATACTAATAACATCCCCTTAAAGCACTGAAAAAACACTCTCAAGCTCCTTTCAATTGAAAAAAATATATATAAAAAATATAATTCTAAATAATAAATAATAATGAAGCTACACCAAGCAGCCAACTAACAAACAAATTTAGTACTAGAAAGGAAAGGCTACACAATAACTGGTTTTCAAATAATAATCAAATTATTCACTTTGCTGAGCCATTGGGTAGCTTCGCATCTGCAGGTTTTCCTTGAGAAGAGTTGAGTTCATCCCAAGCTTCAATCCAAGTGACCATGGCATCTGCTAGTTTAATGAAGTAGGGATCTACCTTCCCAAACTTCTCTTTCACCAGCTCGGCAAGTTCAATATAGCATTTTTGAACAGTAGTGCATTCTTTTGGAAGGACCACCTTTTGGAAGAATGGGATAATATCTTCCTGCCAAAATATGCCATTGTACTCTTTTTTCAGATTAACAAATGGGTTGCTAGCTTTGCTGTGCCATATTTAGGGCAAACCTGTCTTAACTCCCCATCCCATATGTTCGCATATCACCTGCAGTGTTCAACAATTCAGCAAATGTGAGTTTAATCAGAGTGAGCTAAGAACTGAAACCGTCAGCATATCAATACCAACAATAATTTCAACGTATTAAGAAGCAATAATAGTTTGCTCGGATTGTATTCTAACACTGTTCCAATATAAAAAAAATCAATTGCAATGATGATTCATGCCCATGGAGGAAATATACCTTCATGCACCACCCAGCCCACATATCATCGTATCGTCCAACAGGCTGACCATCACCCATGAGCCCAAAATACATTGCAGGTCCAATCAACTCACGGTTGAATGCAAGGTTCATGCCACACATTGGGAAAAGGGTTCCTTTAGGTACTGTCATAACAGCATCAACATACCTGAAATTGAGAAAGAATGAATAAACAAGTGAAAATACAATCTCATTATTAATCACAGACAATTAGTTCTAGGAGATCTAAATACCTTGTATTTCTCTCAAGAGGCTTCACGAGCTGGGTGGGAGCATCATAATCAGGGATGGTTAAGCCAGAGGCCATGAGAAACAGCAGTGGTAACACCCTCTCGGAGACTGAAAGGATATCCACGAACAAAGTCTGCACCTTCACTGTATGGATCATAAAGAGTATTGAAGAAATATGGAGTGGATGGACTTAAAAGGTTTTTGATGTGCTGCTGAAGTGAATTGATCTCTTTGCCTGATGGGTCTTTAGCAACCTGCAAATTAATACGGAACATTTTTTTATCATCCTAAGTTTAGCACAAGATCCAGCAGGTTGTTCTGATAAGTAAAAAAGGGTGATCAGTGGTGTTATTGTAGGCATCATAGCGAGCCAAGAGCCAATGGAAGATAAAACACTGGCTTTCTGGGATGCCATTTTGTTATCAGATCCTCAACCATTACCATGTAGAAAACTAGGCAGGTTGTCTCCATGGATAAAAGGAAATAAACATTTCTATCTGCAGAGGACCTTATTTACGAGATTTTGGTACAATGCTTTCAGCAAAATCTTATGAGTTATGTTTGAACTTGAAGCAGCAGATAATATATGAAGATCTGAAAGGCGTACAAGATCTACGATAAATGTTTACGTTCCAAATCTCTGGCTTATGTTCAAATTTGCATAAAATTTGGCCTATCAGCAGAACAATTATCAACTTAGAAGAAATGCTAATGAGCATAACACTAACTTCTAACTGTAAAAAATGCAGCTGCAAAAAATGCAACACAAAGAAAAGCATAATGGACCCACTTAAAACTCGGTAAAAAGAATCAACTACCACAAAAAACAGAAATCAAAACACCGGCAAAAGGTCAAGTCAAGATCCAGATTTTTCAAGCACAAACTTTTTAAAACCACCCAAATATTCATCCTCAAAAAAACCTATAATTCTTCATTTCTTCTCTAAATCAAGTTCATTAAAACCAAGAATCCCATATAACCACCGAGATTCAAAACTTCTACTCAATAACATTAAAAGCTATAAATCTTCCCATAAAAACATGGATCAAATCAAGAAAAATGAAAAAAAAAATCCATCCCAAGAGAACAGAAACTACTAATAGACACAAGTGTCAAGCAGGAGGCTAAGTCAGATTAAGGGAATAAAAAAATATCATATATATATATATATATTAAAAATAATATAAATAATATTTTTTTATATAAATAATAAATTAAAAAATAAAAATAAATTAAAAAAATAAAAATTTTAATTTTATATTCTTTCTTAAATAAATTTATCACTATAATTTTTTTTTATTTTTAAAGAATATTAATTATTTTTTAATTAATTTTTTTAGAAGAGATATATATTTATTTAAAGAATAATAATTTATATAAAATTTATTGTTTTAATTTTTTATAAAAGTTAAATAATAAAAGATTAATTTAAAATTTTAAAGGAAGTAATTAAATATTTTTAAAATTTTAATAATATATATGAAATTTTAAAATTGAAGGGGCAGCTGCACTCTTCTTTACAAGTGCCTTCGCCGTTGGTGTCAAGCACAGTAAAAGCTAAATTATATTGAAAAAATCAAATAAATATCAACAAGAAATCACAAAAATCAAGAACTTACAAAGCAATCATAATCGATAGTGAAGATATACTTCTTCTTGGAGACCATGTAACCAAAGCAGCGACAAGCAGTCCTTGAAGGAAATGCAAGAGGCTTTAGGTCCCAGAATCCTATTAATATCATTTCTATTGTAGAGTTCATAGTCAAAGCCATCAGGGACTTTGATGTTCTTTGATGGGTCACCATCTTGTACTCTGATCAAGTGATATGCAGTGACGAAATCAAGATAAAATTAAAGGGTTATAAAATTTTTAATAAAAAAATTGCGGACGAATTTATATTCAATTTTATTTTTATATTAAATAATTAAATAATAAAATTTTTATTATTTTTATTTCAATATATAAATACTATAAATTATATAAATATAAAATTAATTATAGTTTTATATTATATAAATATATTAATTATATATGTATATAAATATACACTTTTTTATAATATATATATATATGTATATATACATAGGAGCCAAGGGAGCAATAGACCTCCATCCCCCACTCCCCTTTTGAAAGATGAGCTCAAGAGAGAGAAAGAGGAATAATTATATGCTACCTTTGAGGTAGCCACTCAGCATGCTGACTGTTTACAATAAATCAATGGAATTTTTACACATTAAAAAGATCTGACACGTAGATTAAATGAAACAAATCAATATCAGTCCTATTCATTAAAAAGATCTGACACGTAGATTAAATGAAACATTTCATTTAATCTACGTGTCATATCTTTTTAATGTGTAAGAATCTCATTAGTTTTTTTGTAAACAGTCAGTATGCTGAGTGGTTACCTCAGAGGTAGCATATAATTATTCGAGAAAGAGAAGCTGAGAAATGAGCAACAGCGAGGGAGGAGGCGGCTTGTCTCTCTGGCTGTGTCAATTGATATACAGGGGGCTGTGAAGGATAAATTTGGAAATGAAAATTAGGTTTCAAGAAATATCATTTAGATCCCTACTACTGTACTGGAAAATTTTTAAATAGGATTTATAGGAAAAAATTTTAAAGTTTTCTTTTAACGTCAAATAGTTCTCCATATTAAGTACAATGTTTAATGTGATTTACTGTGGTGAATTAAATGACCATAAATTTCTTTACTGCATATGATAATTAATTTATAGTCAAAACTATACCCATGAAATATTTGGTGATATTATATTTTATTTAGATTTTTAGGAAATTAAATCTAAAATTTTATTTAGACTCTTGGCACGTTAAAATGATATATTTGTTAATGGTAGATCATGGTGTTAAAGAGTATAGTATTTTTATTGTTTTGAATTTGAATTTTAAATGTTTGTCTCCCACATGTGATTAATAAAAAAATTGATACATTTGTTAATATCACCTTAAGTTTTACCACCTCACATTATATAAATTATACTATAAGAAATTACTGTAATTTGTTTATTATGATTTTTAGACAAATAATCCTATCTACTACAATATAACAATTACATTTACGTATTACACTAACAAAAATAAAATTAAAAAAAGGCAAATTAAGGATTTTTGTGACAAAAAAAAAAGGAACTATGCAATTACTAATTAACAAATACTAAGAGAAATATTATTTGCATAAATATATTAGTAATGGTAAAATTAATAATATACTCAGAGACATAACATAATCATAATGGTTGAATATATCTCCATTATTAACTTATATTGAAATCCCTTATTTTTCTGATGTTAAAAACATGAAATCAATATAACATGTAAAATATTTTTAATCTTCCTAAAATAACAATTTTTTAATATTACAAAAATGTTAAAAAAAATTGAAAAAAGGTAAATAGATCATTCTTATCATGAATTTTCAATAATATAATTTGATGTTTAACCAAATAAAAACAGTCATTTGCTGGACTTTGCTGATTTATAAACAATACCTTATTATTGAAGAGCATTTGATATGAATTTCAGTGTATGCACACAAATTTTTTTTTTTGAATATTTTTTTACTAGATCATTTTGAGGGGAAATATGAACTGATTTTTTATAATGATATTTATTATTTATTTATTTTACATTTATTGTTTTCCAACAATTTCAAGTTTAACTTCACTGAAACTTGTATACGAGATAAAATTGAAAATAAGTATATAAACTAAATAAAATTGGAAAATAGTATAATGAATAAAAATTGGGAGACTGTTTAATTGTAGAAAACTTTTTTGTTTTTCAGTAAATTTTTTAAAGAAAAATTGAAAATAAAATTTATTGTTTAATTATAAATATTTTCTATTTTAAAAATTAGAATAATTTTTTATATTATTAGCTAATAGTTTTTTTTTACAATTAAGACTAATAATGATGAAATTATTTTTTTAATTAAAATTTTCTATATAATAATTATATATTACCACTACATTAAGTACCATAAATCATTGAAAATTAACTTAACAAATAGTAATGATATAATCTTATAAATTTATGAGTACTGAACTTATCATTTTCTTGAGAGTTATTTGTCGTATATTGTATATGACATAAACACATTTAATTTTTGAGGTAAGCTATTTTTACTCTTTGAAAATTTTGACACTGTTTTTTTAAAATTTTTAAATAATTTAGTCTATATTAAATAAATAAAGAGATTAATATGTCCAAAAATAAAAATAAAACTTGACCCGTTGATCGTTTTATTTCTCTCTCTTTCTTCAAATTTGCATCGCTTTTTTTTTGGTGAGTTAAAAACAATTCAATTTCAATATTAATCACTACCTGTTAGAGGTATAAATGCTAATAGTTAACGTTTAAAATATAAACATTATGAGTAATTCAAACTTAAACTCAAAATTCATTTGAAACTAATATGAAAATCTATTTCATTTTAATAAATATAATCAATATTTATTTACTATCCAAAACAAGTCCAACATGATATTGTTCTGGTTGGTGACAGATTTGCTAATTCAATGCTAAAATTTTGAACCTTCTAAATGAAACTTCTTAGATATTAACTATTTTATATAACAAAAGTAGTCAAACAAATGAGCTTTTTTTTTTTTTTCTTTTTTCTAATGGCATTTTTAGAGAGATCTCACCGACAATTTGAAGATTCATGTTAACTTATTAGTTGGATGAGAGAAGCTGAAGTGGTGGAAATTTCTTTACCATTCATATATATATATATATATTGTATATATTGTATATATTATTGTTGCTCACAATCCTTCATTGTTTATGATAGTACACCAACTATTATTATATTGTTTTTGTTGTGACTTCAGTTTAACTTGAAAATTGTTGAAATCAACAAAATAATTATTATAATTAGTCGCAATTTTTTTTTTGATAAAATAGAAATGAAAATTAGTTCATTACACTTATAATAATAATAATAATAATTATTTATTTACATTAAAAATTAAACCAAAAGAGAGAAGAGAGTACAAAGAGTAGAATAGGAAATGATGTATAGAAATTGAATTGACCTGTCAGAAAAGAATATGAGAATTGTAAAGCTAAGAACGTGGGTATATATTTTGTGACAACCCAAAACTATTCATTTGCATGTTCAATTACATTACATATATTCCCTCATCTCTGTGTTTACCATCATATGCTTCCCTACCTTCTCCCATTACCCATAATAATAATAATAATAATAAAACATAAATAAACACTTATTTAAAAAATCTATTAACTCCTTCTACTTTGTGGGTGTCTTATAACACATTTATACATGCTTAAAATAGTATTATTATGTCCTTTGTTTAGTTATTTCCATTCTCACAATAGATTCTGCAATACATGTGCCTTAAAAATCCATTTTTTCATATGAACATTTCTATTTAACCATCAATTATTCTCTGATTTCCAAAAATCCAAATTTCTTCTCCATAAAATCCTTAACCATTCTCACTAAAATCCTTATTTCTCTGTCCATTATTCTTTGACTTGAGCTTAAAAATTTGTCACATTGAATGGATAGAATTTGATATTTTTATTGTTGAAGGAAAGATGTTTTAAGTTGAAAGGTTCGAAATTTCTTTCATTTTTATCTTTGATAGGTGTATTGTATATGAGTTATATGGGTTATTGGTTTTGGGTTATATGGGTTATTAAGAGAGAGATGCAACAAAGATGAGAGAAATATATTTGTTTTTACAATAATGAATAATATTGTGATATTTAAGAACATTTTTCTTTTGAAAATCCACTGCCACCGGAGATTGATTTAATCGCCGCTGTTGAAAATTTGGAGAACTCAAATGGAGAAATCGAAGAGATCTTGATTGTTGGTTGATACTCATATTGCAATATGGTGCTAATGCATCCTAACATTAGCGGATTTCACTTTCAAATCAATTTAAACCCCTTTTTTCTGTTATTTGTCAACAACCCATCACAAAAAATAACGCAAGTTTTCATTTTTGATTGTTTTTCCTTCATTTTTCAAATTGGGTTTCCATCATTTTTCAATTTTGAGGCTGTTCCATCTCTCTCTCTCTCTCTTTTTTTTTTTTTATTATTTCCCTTTTCTCTTTTCAGTTAGCTCTTGGTGGCTTCACTTAGGCTACAAGACCCATTACAAAAAAATTAATAAAAAAATAAACATATGGTTTGAATTATTTAAAGGAGATAGTGATTATATGGAAGAAAAAGAGTGAAGTATGGAGAAAGAAGAAAAGCTTAGCCTTTCAAACAATTCACGCGCCGCTGAAATTTTTTGTCTCACACTCTTAGCAAATGGCACAATAACATCATTTTAAACATATAGAGGTGTACCATAGGATGTCCATAAAGTCGAGTGAGATAATATATTATTTTAAATAATTACAAATATTTATTTATGTATTAAGTTATATAATAATAATAATAATAATAATAATAATAATAATCTTTGTTTTTCCTTCTTTTCAGTTTTAAATATAAATCTATTATTCACATCCTACGTCTACATATAAACATTGAATACAGAAAAAAACGAAAAAAAACATTTCGAATTGCTAACTCATCATCAGAAATGTTTAGAATCAATAGTTCATTATCTAATGAATTTTTTCATTCTGATACTCTATTTCAGGATTATTAGTATTTATCAAGTTTTATCATCAGATTCTGTTTGACCATGCAATGCAAACTTATTCATTTCCTCTTACGGGGCAAATGCACTCATCACTAATAATATTTATTCCCCAAAGAGCTATTGGCGCTAAGAACATGAACTTTCACTGCAGGCCCAAAAACACAGTTAAATCCCTAAAACCATAGGACTTTTGGTTCACATTAACTTTCCAGCCCAACACTCCTAGAAAACAAAGATTCAATTGGAGAAGAGGGGAATAAGAAAATAAAAATATTCAATTTCGATGCCATATATACATAATGTAATTTCTGTTTTTGGTCATTTAAATGGTAGAATTTCATTTTCCAATATTCTAATCTCAGTTCTCAAGTTTCATCAGTTAGCTGCTAACGAAGCTGCATTAAACAGCTTGTTAAATGCAATGAAACACTAATTTTTCTGTGGTTCTTCTCACTTGCTTATCAGTGCCATAAGGCCCATAACAAGGAAGAGTAGTTTCATCCCTGTACCTGTAACTGTTAAGCATGTTAAAATTTTTCTGCAGCTACATATTCTTTGCTTATTCTATGTATTTAAATATTAAATGTTCTTCTAAATAAGCCATAGTTAGTACTTTGACACCCTTATATGCAATCCATTTGGTGCTTCAACTCTTGGAAATTTCAGAATTTCATCTCCTCCCACTTCCTCCCACCTGCAGTAGATGAAAGTTATTATCACTCAAGCCTGACCCCAAATAATTAAAGAAAGAATCCTGGTAAACCCTGGCTTTGTTTTGCAAGCTTTGTTTTTTCTGCCTTTTGCTGTTATATTTTCGAATAGAAAATGACCAAGTTTACCAAACAAATCCTTAGTAAAATAATGTAACCAACCTGTATCTTGTGACAAAAGAATGAAGGAATGTAGAAATTATAACTATGCCTAATTCTTTTCCAGGACATAGCCTACTTCCTCCAAAAATGAAGCAATTGCGAGACTCCAAGCTGTTATCCTGCCATTTCATTTAAATTCTTTCATGGAATTTTTAGCTTTGTAAACTTAGAATAAACTTGAGCTGTTGAGCAACCTATATGTATGCACCTGCAGCCATCTCCATGGATTGAAGGTTAAAGGCTCTGGATATAGCAACGGGTCCTAGTTATTTTCCCTTGTATAGACATATATTCTCCATCCTTTTGGAATAACAAATCCTGAAAATAGAATTAGAAATGTGTCAATGCTAGCAACCTATCTGTTAAACAAGAAATAAGTTTCAATATACCATTCAATTTGATATCATTTGTTGTCTTTCTTAGTACTCCATTTACAATTGTAGCCAATCTTGATGTTTCGAAAATCACCTGCATTGAATTTAATAAAATGTTCATGACTCAAATTCATTAAAGAAGTATTGACAGGGCGTCAGACTTCCTACTTCCTGTTACTTACAGCACGAGTAAAACTCATTGACTTATGTCATCCCAATGAAGCGCCTCCCCTAACTTTTTCCGGTTGCGAATCGCTAAATGTTCTTCCTAACTGTATTCATCCAAATAAAATTGTTAGTGACAGGTATAGTAGTGACATTACCATAAGAATTGAAACCTGAAATTTAGAGAAAATTGATTTTGACTTGCTCTAAGATGTTGAAGAGCTTCAGGATGGTCATGGAGATACTTGATGGCCATCATAGAAGTAGTTGAGACAGTTTCATAACTTGAATATAGAATTATAATAACCTGACCAAGAATCTCTTGATCATTTAAATGGTATTTAGGATCATCATTGCTTAGAAGGTGACCAAGAATGTCATTATGGATTATTGAAGAAACTCTTCTCTCCCTGTCTCAAAATTTTGATTGCTTTTTTTCTTCCCTGTAAAAAGTCTCCATTAAAATATGAATTTTTTTTTCAAAAAAAATTATTTTGAATAATTCAATAATTAATTCTTCAAAAATCAATCTGCAATCCATAATGATAATTTGTGCCTGGAATGTTGATAGGTAGCGATATTGATCCTACTACTATCTTTTCAAACTCTGCTTTGAAAATTTCATAAATCGAACTCGATTCAGTTTCCAGAATTTGCTTGAAGGATATGAAGAATGCCATCTGAAATATAAAGAAGCAACTTAAAATTACATTAAAATCTCTTTATGTGCATATTAAAAACACACACCCCAAAAAAAAGAAAAAAAAAAGAAAAAGATCCCGACAATCTTGAACAATGCAGGCCCATTTCTTTTGTCCTGCTGATCATTTATTTTCAGAACAGTTGTTCAAATGTCAATATCACGTAGGCTACTTACCCCAGTAAATGCAAATCAAAATGGTAATTTAGAGCTATCTATAATATGCTTTTGATTAAGCATTTTAGCCATGGGGGGATTAGAAGGCTGATAGTTTATATTTTCTTTGCTAATATTAGTTTTCCTTCACATCAATGAGTACTAATCTGCTATTTTTGTCTAGATTGGAACAAACTAACTGCAAAAGAGAGAACAACAACAAACAAAGACCTCTAAACAGTGAAATAGATGGTTTTGCCTTTCCATGAGGGACTATTAAACTATAGCAGATAGTAACATAGACTCAAGACCTTTAAACTCTTAAGCTAAGGTTCAAATTTGCAATTTCATAGTGCTGAAAACAACTCCACTCCACTATCACTAAGGTAAATCTCATTCATTTAAACTTTTTTCTTTTAATAGCAAATAAAAAAAAAACAAACCTCATTAGTTCTTTCTTGAATATCAATGGTTTTGCCTTCCCAATTGTCAAGAGAGAATATGATATACTCGTCGATTTTCGACAAAAGCTGTTCTTTGATCATGGAAGGGCCAATGAGGGATAGCAATGAACCTCTAATGTATTTGTGAGTAGAACCATGAACAGCAGCAATGTTGTTTTTTCCAAGTATATCTATCATGGATTGAGGGTAGCCAGGAACAAGTCCTTTTCCTTCTTTCAAAAGAATGTATTTATTGAGCTCTGTATCCATGGAAATAATTGTAGGATACCCCAATATATGAGACTGGAAGAAACTTCCGTACCTGTCAAGAAACAAATTAAAATTATATATATATATATATGTATATATATATAATCAAGAAAAATGAAGATAGAAACTAACTAAAGAGTAAAGGTTATGAAATAACTGATTGAAGCTGTATATATATATATACACAACAATTCAATATAGAAAGAGGTGAAATTCACAAGATTTTTGAAACATAGACATAAATAGTTCAGGAAATACCTTGCTCTCTGTTTTTTCATGAAATCCATATCTGAGAAATTCAGTGGTGTCTCCAAAAATTGGCCACCCCATTGTTCCTGGAGGCAACCCTTTTCTTGTATACCTTATCGAATTCCATTTGAAGAACATAGCAAAGAAAGTGCAGAATCCCATAAACAAACCAACAGACAGAAACACTAAAACTGCCATTGGTGCTCCCGAGAAAGGAATTTTTGAAGTCTAAAAAAAACAGAGTACTCTGTTTTTGAGAGACAGTAGCTATGGTAATGGTACTGAAAAATGGTATGGCTTGCTCAGGTGTTTTCTTATATGATATGAGTGTGGGTCTCTGATCTAGACAAACTATATATTACAAGTAGTAATAGAGATATGGACAGAGGGGAATTGCTGAATAGGCCAGACCATGCACCTACCCAGTATTAAATATATCACAAATTATATTAAATTTATATTAATCTATTTTTAGTTATATAAAATTTAGAAAAGAAACAGGAATCGTTTATTTCTCTAGTTATTAGTTTTATTATTAAAAGAAATTTGTTAGAAATTAGGTTCTATATTTAGTAAATGTTTCTCTTATATAATTGTAATTGAGAATGTAAGAAATATGTGAAAAAAAAGAAGAAAAAAAGAAACAAAAAAAGAAAAGAAACGAGAGAAAGAGAGAATTAATTTGTGAGGTGTGTGTGGTGAGGATAATTATTTTTTTTAGTTATAATTTATTTTATAATATAGTGAATAAGATTATTTTATTGAGTCTAATTTCATAATTGGATTCATAATATTCCACTATATTATTCTACAATTGGTATCAGAGCCAACGGTTTGGCGTAGAGATTTTGTCTTTATTCACAGTTTGGAATTGTGAAAGTTATTGGTTAGGAACCAAACTATCTTGGTAATTTGCGAGGCTGCTAAGACCGAGATACAATGGCAGAGTCAAGTAATGTTGGCAGTATCAAAAAGCTTAATAACAATAATTATAATATATGGAAGACTTGCTAGAATCATACCTGCAAGGTCAAGATCTTTGGGAGATTGTTGCTGGAACAGAGACCACACCACCATCATAAGATAATACGTTAAAAAGATGGAAAATTAAAGTAGGAAAGGCTTTGTTTGCCATCAAGACTACTATAGAAGATGAATTGGTGGAACACATTAGACAAGCTACTACACCAAAGGAAGCTTGGGATTTACTTGCTTCTCGTTTCACGAAGAAGAATGATGCAAGACTACAACTATTAGAAGGTGAATTAATGTCAACCACACAACGTGATATGATAATTAGTCAGTACTTCATAAAAGTAAAGGGTCTTTGCGGAGAAATTACTGAATTGGATGAGGCATCCATAATAAGCAATGATAGAATGAGGCGGATAATCATTCATGGATTAAAACCTCAATATAGAGGATTTATTACTGCAATTCAAGGTTGGCCAACACAACCTTCGATTGAGGAGCTAGAGAATTTGCTAACAAGTCAAGAAACTCTAGCAAAACAAATGGCTGGAGTCTCATCGAATACAGAAGAGGTGGCAATCTTCACAAACAGAAGGAGAAATCAATCTGGTGGTCAGATAGGAAAAAGAACACAAAGAAATTATAATTCTGGGGGAGCTCAACAGAGATAGGTTCAAACATGGGGACATTCTCAATCAAAGGGAAGTCAATAAAGACAATTTCAGAATAATCAACAGTCTAAATCCATTAGACGGCAAAATGGCGAGTGTTTTTTCTGTGGCAAGAAAGGACACTACGCAAGGGAATGTTGGTATAATAAAAAGAATGAAGAAAGTAATGCAGCAACAACAAGTAGCAGTCACCAAAATGAGTCAGAATGAGATCTTGAAGCATTATTTACAAGTACAGAAATGATGCAGAAATAATATCTCAATTCTGAAGTAATTGAACTACCAAGTCTTATGGCAATAACAGATGAAGAAGAGCAAGCTTCTAGCGCTATTGATTCTCATAAAGTAGATTATGAGAAAGACTGGATATTTGATTCTGGATGTTCTAGTCATATGACAGGAAATAAGAACAAGCTACTGAATGTTTCAGAATATAAAGGCAAGCGAGTTGTGACAACCGCAAATAATGCAAAATTACCAATCACTCATGTTGGTAATATAAAGATTGACTCAGATCACAATAAAAAGCAAGTGCAATTAGAAGATGTTTACAGAGTATCGGGAATGAAGAAAAATCTTTTATCAGTTTCACAGTTGACAGAAAGTGGTAAATTTGTTGTATTTGGCCCAGAAAATGTTAAGGTGTGTCAACAGGTAAAAATTATTGATACACCAGAAATGGAAGGAGTAAAAGTAGACTCCATGTATGTGATGTTTGCTGAGGAAGCTTATGTTGACAAAATAAGAAGTAATGAGACGGTGGATTTATGGCATGCTCGACTTGAACATGTTAACTATCATAAATTAAAGTTAATGATGAATAAGTCTTCACTAAGAGGACTACTAAATCTTGATGTTCGTACTGATATAGTGTGTGCAGGATGTCAGTATGGAAAGGCACATCAACTATCATATGAAGATTCAACATTTAGAGCTAAAGAACCATTAGAGTTGATTCACTCAGATGTGATTGGAAAAATAAAACAGTCATCAATAAATGGTATGCACTATATGGTTACATTTATTGATGATTATTCCAGATATGTTTGGGTTTATTTTATGAAGGAAAAATATGAAACTCTAGCAAAATTTAAAGAATTTAAGTTAATGGTAGAAAGTGAAGTTGGAAAAACAATCAAATGCCTTCGTTCAGATAATGGAGGTGAGTATATATTTGACGAGTTTAACTCATATCTTCGTCAGTGCAAGATTCGGCGACAACTGACTTGTTCAGGTACACCACAGCAAAATGGAATTGCTGAAAGAAAGAATAGGCATCTTGCAGAGGTTTGCCGAAGCATACTACATGCTAAAAATGTTCCTGGTCGATTTTGGGTGGAGTGTATGAGAACTACAGCTCATATAATTAACAGGCTTCCACAACCAAAATTAGGGTTCATGTCTCCATTTGAAATGTTGAGAAAATTGAGACCTACTGTAAGTCACTTTAAAGTGTTTGGGTGTGTTTGTTATGTGTTCGTGCCTGATCTTATTCGAAGTAAATTTGATAAAAAGGCAACTAGATGTATCTTTGTGGGATATGATGAGCATAGAAAAGGTTGGCGATGTTGTGACCCTAATACTAACAAATGTTATGTCTCACGCAATGTTGTGTTTGATGAGACATCATCTTGGTGGAGTTCAGAGTATGTGGCATTACCTCAATCCAAAGAGATAGAAGAAAGATTCGAAGAATCATCAAAAGGATTGAAACAAAATGTCAGAGATGCACCACAGTTAATACCACAATAAAATCCGTGGCAGACAGGTGTTTATCAAGGTACAGAGAAAGACAGCCAATCAATAATTATTCCAGAAGATAAACAAATTGAAGAGTCATCATCAATGGAACCACCACCACCACCATTAAGAAGGTCACAAAGGCAGAGAAAACAAAATCCTAAATATGCTAATGTTGCATTTGTGGAAATTGAAAAAAAACCAAATTATTATGAAGAGGCGTCACAAAAAGCTAAATGGGTAGAAGCCATGACAGAAGAATTTAAAGCTTTGGAAGAAAATCAAACATGGGATTTAGTACCAAAGCCAAAAGATGTAAAACCCATATCAAACAAATGGGTTTATAAGATCAAAACTCGGCCAGATGGATCAATTGAAAGATATAAAGCTCGATTGGTAGCTCGAGGATTTTCACAAGAATATGGACTAGATTATAATGAGACATTTAGTCCTGTAGCTAAGATTATAACTGTCCGTGTTTTATTAGCTCTTGCAGCATGTAAGTCATGGAATCTGTGGCAGATGGATGTTAAAAATGCTTTTCTAAATGGAGAGCTAGATCATGAAGTTTATATGGAGCAACCACAAGGCTTTGAGGACAAGTTCCATCCTCAGTATGTATGCAAGTTGAAGAAAGCATTATACGGACTAAAACAAGCTCCAAGAGCTTGGTATGAAAAAATTGCTGAATTTCTTATTCATTGTGGTTATGTAGTTGCATCAGTTGATTCTAGTTTATTTATCAAAGCTCGAGAAGGAAAACTAGTAATCATATTGGTTTATGTTGATGATCTCATCATTACTGGAGATGACGAGACAGAAATTCAAAGATCCAAAGAAAATTTATCAATTCGATTTCAGATGAAAGAACTTGGAGAATTAAATCATTTTCTTAGACTAGAGGTGGAACGAACAAAAGAAGGGGTGTTTTTATGTCAGAATAAATATGCAAAAGATTTACTCCAAAAATACGGCATGTTCAATTGTAAACCACTTTCTCTTCCAATTGAAATTAACACCAAGCTAAGCATCTCAGAAGGAAAAGATTTAGAAGATTAAAAAATGTATAGGCAAATAGTTGGAAGTTTAATATATCTGACGCTAACTAGACTAGATATAGCATTTGCAGTTGGAGTAGTAAGTCGATTTATGCAAAATCTGAAGAAATCTCATTTAGAAGCAGTTCGAAGAATTTTAAGATATATGAAAGGGACATTTGATTTTGGATTATTTTACAAAAGCAATATTGACCGGAAGTTAGAAGGTTATTGTGATGCTGATTATGCAGGTGATTATGATACAAGAAGGTCTACTACTGGTTATACATTTAATATGGGTTCTGGAGCGGTTGTTTGGTGTAGCAAAAGACAACCAACTGTTTCTCTATCAACCACAAAAGCAGAATATCGAGCAGCAACAATGGCAGCGCAAGAAAGTACTTGGTTGGTACAATTATTAAGGGATTTACATCAATCAATTGATTATCCAATACCGTTGTATTGTGATAACTTATCCGCAATCAATTTAGTTGAGAATTCAGTGTTTCATGCAAGAACTAAACACGTGGAGGTACAATATCATTTCATACGTGAGAAAGCTTTAAAAGATGAAATCAAGGTAATGAAGGTAAAGACGGAAGATCAACTAACAGACATCTTCACCAAAGGATTTCCGAATAATAAGTTGGAAGAATTTCGAGAACTACTTGGTATGGTTTCAAGAAAAATTATAAAAGAAGAAATTTGTGATTAGGGGGAGTATTAAATATATCACAAATTATATTAAATTTATATTAATCTATTTTTAGTTATATAAAATTTAGAAAAGAAACAGGAATCGTTTATTTCTCTGGTTATTAAAAGAAATTTGTTAGAAATTAGGTTCTATATTTAGTAAATGTTTCTCTTATATAATTGTAATTGAGAATGTAAGAAATATGTGAAAAAAAAAAGAAACAGAAAAAGAAAAGAAACGAGAGAAAGAGAGAATTAATTTGTGAGGTGTGTGTGGTGAGGATAATTATTTTTTTTTAGTTATAATTTATTTTATAATATAGTGAATAAGATTATTTTATTGAGTCTGATTTCATAATTGGATTTATAATATTCCACTATATTATTCTACACCCAGTGACCTATTATTTTCATTCACTGAGAATATTTATGTAGTAAAAATTTTTAATATTTCAAGTTGCCAAATAATAACAATAATAATAGTTTAACATATTTTAAATCCTCTTTGAACAATATGCATTGGTACTTCTTTATTAAATTGCACTATAAATTAATTCACATCAATATAATTTGACGATAAAAAATATATATTATTTTTATTTAAATTTTAAATCAGGTATAATTATTCTATCCTCAAATGTAATTAATGAAAAAAAATTTTACAAAAAATATCCCGATCTATGTAAAATTTTGGTAACTATTGTTGACTTATATATGGCTAAGCTTTTACTGTAGGTGTCCACAACCACAAGCATGTTCCAGATTCACTTTGGTCCATTTCACAAGAAAAGACAGATCAATCTAATCACTATATTGCCGACTGCGAGATTGTCTCCAAATATATTTACCACATAAGTTCATCAATTTATCTTTTTATTTATTGGTAAATAGACTGGAGTTATAACTAGCAGTTTTACATACCATTTTTTTTAAAATAAAATAGTTTAATGAATAAGAGATTATTAAGTTTTGACTTAATAGCCAAAAGCATTATTGCTATCGCCTAAGATATTATGCTCGTTGTAATAAGTGAATAATTATATTCGCATAATGATGTGCAAACATGAATGTCAAAATAATAAATTTACAATAAGAATCACTACTATTATTTTTTGTATATTTAAATTTCATCAAATTAAGTAATGTAATGATCTTAGTTGTCTTATCAAAGTTCAAATTTAATTCCAACTCTTATATTTTGAGGGATTAAAAAAATCTCAAAATCTTTCAAAATGAATATTCTTGCAATGCGAATTATTAAACTAATAATCGTAAGAAGTTAACATTATCTAATTGAGCACTCAGTTATACCGAAGCTCAACTTCATATGAGATTGCTCAATTTTGTTTATGAAAGTGCTCATTTTGATAATTTATGAGATTGCTCATTTTTTTTATCATCAGTCACACTAAAGCTCATAATTATGAGATAATTATCATATTATAAAATAAAAAAAGTCTGATTATGGTTTTTGCATATGATTATAAACTCAATTTTATTTATAAACTATGATAATTATGAGATTGCAGGTTTATGATAATTCTCATCATAGCTCAATTTTATAAATATGATAACTTTGATTATAAATTTTACTTATGCCAATTCATTAGTGTAGAGGGTTGTAATCAATAAGTTTTTTCTAATCCTTCCTTTCTGAAAAGGAAAAGACGAAATTCCTTTTTCTTTCTATAGAAATCAAAAGATTAGATCTAGTTGTAAGAAAAAAATGCATGAAATTTCTTTTTTTTTTTTACTGTAAAAATCAAAAGATTAGGTCTAGTTGTAAGAAAAAAATGCATGAAATTTCTTTTTTTTTTTCTATAAAAATCAAAAGATTAGATCTAGTTATAAAAAAAATGCTTGATTGATAATATAGATCAATTGATAAGATATTTTTAAAGTTTAATCGGATGTTACGAGTTTGAGTTTCTGAGTTTGCAGTTACGTTAAAATTCATGAGAGAGAATTTTATATCTCTTATGGTCTTATCTAACTCGACTCTAAATAAATAATTTATATTAAAAAATACTTGACTGGTAAATTTATTTTTTGGTTTCGTCTTTTCAACCTCATTATTCACTTTGTTTTAAGAATTTTTTATAAAATTGAGCAATCTCATAATTGAAAGACGAAATTATCAAATTGATAAATAAAATTTGAATAAAAAAGAGGCCCAAAAGGAATATTGATGACAACATGCATGATATAGATCGAATTTCTAAAAATTTTTAACATACTCATCATTCGATCCACCTCGAGTTGGATCGAATCGAGTACAAGTAATGCTACTAATATAAATCAAACTAAAACAAAAAGGGTCAGGTCATAAATCGGATAGAGTTATAAAACATAATATATATGAAAATCAAATAAAAAAATCTATAAAAAATATAATTATAATAGTCAACTTTCCAGGCTAAAAAAATATTTTAAATGTTAAGTGTGATCATTATCATAAATATTTCTAAAATATTAGTATCATCGTCAAAATATTATCATAATATATTACCTTTAAAAATTCATAAGCATTATCATTTTATTTAACTTATTATCTTATTCAACCATCTACTTCTAATATAATTATTTAGTCACTCTCCTCAAGTTCAATAACTTCATTTGAATAATTAACAATATCATCATCAATGTCATTAAAAATGGTTTGAATTATGCAGTTAATAAATTAATATTAAATAAAAATTATATAAAATTCATTAATATAATATTTAAAATTACATATTATATAAATATCCATATATATATATATATATATAATCGGGTTGGATTTAAATAGAGTGACGTGCAATTTACATATCTATAATATATATTTTTTTAATTCATATTCTACCTTGACTATAAATAAATTAAATATAACTCTATTTAATTAGATCTGGATTTCTATGGAATTAGGCAAAATTATTCTAACAATGGGATCCAATGTTTGATGTGCTTTCAAGGTCCCATCATTTGGTTATTTGTTTCTTTTTTTTGCATAATATCTTGATCTATCTGTGCAAGTTTGTCTGGTTTTCTAATCTATTATTTAGGTCTGATTCTTGGACCCACCTTTCTGCTTGTAACCTGTTCGTGTTTGTCGATCTGCCCATGAGGGTTTGTCAATGGTTATGGTTGAGCAGATTATATCTTACCCAGAGAGCTCCTTCTTATTTCTCATAGTGTAGTTTGTTTACTAGCTGGTTGTTAAGTTGGTGTTATTGTGGCCAGATGTTGGCAAAGTAGCTTTTTGTGTTTTATAAAATCACCGCAGGACATTTCATTTTAGGGTGTAGCATTCAATGGTAGCTGATGATGTCCTGATGTTTTAATTCTCTTTTGAAAACTATGGTCATGGTTTTAAATATCGGCCGTTTCATATCAAAACGCCCGATTTTTATTAGAATTTGACACTTTCGATACGAGATTCACCATTTTTTATATAGAATTTTTCAAATGATGAAAATCACATTGAATCGTTAGACAAAAGCGGTGAATCTATGAATCGGCGATTTTTAACCATTACAATTTATTGAATCGGCGATTTGAAAACAAATTGCATCTATGAAATTAAAAGAAGAAGAAGAAGAAGAAGAAGAAGAAGAAGAATGATGGTTTTGGCTTTTTTTGTTAAAGTAGAAGAAGAAGAAGAAAAAGAAGAAGAAGAATGATGGTTTTGGTTTTGTAGTTAAAGTAAAAGAAGAAGAAGAAGAAGAGAACTGTGTAATACCCTTAATCGTTTTTTTCCTTTTTCGTTGAAGCTGAAGAGGAATAAGAAGAAGAAAGAATTATTTTTTTAAATAATTAATAAAAATTAATAAATAATAAAAATAAGCTGAAGAAGAGGTAATTATTTTTTTTAAATAATCAATAATCAATAATAAAATTAATAATTAATAAATAAAATAGTTAAAATTAAAAGTAAAAGTAAAATTAAAAATTAAAAATAAGAGAAAGAAAGAAGAGAGAAAATTCAAATTAATTTATATATTGTAAAAAATAGTTATTTTTTATTTTGCATCGATCTAATTCATTTCTTACTCGATTCGTTCGATTCCTCAATTTTAACTGTATTCACAATAGCGGTAGCTGATTCAAACTGTTTCATGTCGATTCAATCCGATTTCATTTTATCGTGACCGATTTTAATTCCGCAACAAATTTTGCAATTTAAAACCATGGTTTGAAGGCATTTAGAGAAGCAGAATGAGTTGTTAATGAGTCATATAATTCAATGTCCCATGAATTGCATAAGCTTCATATTTGTTTCATTCGGTTTCGATTTTTTTTCTTGATTTTATAATTATTTATTCTTAGTTTGAATATACCGAGGATTAATGATAAACTTAAACATAATTAATGTAATTGGCAAAGGAAGAATGGAAAATTGATTTGACTAGCCAAAGTGCGAAAATTTGGTCGAAAAAATGATTATTCTTTAAAAATTGAGCTAAATTATGGTTTTGGATTAAGTGAATACTAATAATTGTTATATAGCATATATTTTCGAATTGTATTATTTTTTCTTCATTTTTAATCATTAAGTAAATAATTATTATGATGATTATTATTATTGTTATTTATAAGTTAGTAATTTTTTAATTTAATTTAATATATAATTTAAAAATAAAATTCTATATTCCTTTATCAATAAATAAAATTCTATTTATTTCTAGCAAAAGCAATGGGGAAGAGAGATAAGATATAATTTGAAAACATACAAGCGACCATGTCCAATCAATCATGACATCTTCAGATTTTTCATTTCTTTATTTTTTTTTAATGCTTTCTTAGTTGGTAAACAAGAGAAGATTCAATAATCTTTTTTCCTCCTCTGATTTCTGAATTCTTTTTGTAGTACGAAAAAAAAAATTCTTTTTTTCAATGCCAAAAAAAAAAAAGAATTTCTCCAACAACTTTTTTTTCCCGTTTTAGACCCATCAAAACAGACGACCCATCATTAATCACCATACACAATCTAAGAAATAAGCATTGACGGATCTAGGAGGATTCAGGGCTCTGAACTCAGCCACATATATAAGTGTATATATATAATTATATACATATATATGTATAATTATATATACATATATACATACATTAATTTTATAATTGTATATATATACATAGATATTAATTTTATATTTATACATATATATACACAAATTTTGTATATGTACAATTGTATGTATAATTATATATATACATACACATTAATTTTATATTTATAAATATATATATACACACACATTAATTTTATATATGTACAACTATGTATATATATACACACATTAAATTTATATATATATATGAATTTTATATTTATATATGAATTTATACACATTCATTTATACACACACATTAATTATATATATATAAATTTTATATTTATATATGAGTTTATATAAATTCATTTATATATTTAAATTTAAATGAATTATATATTTAAATTATATATATAATATATATGAATTTAAATGAATTTTATTTAATTAATAAAATTTTCTCCAAAATTTATATATAAATATAAATAATCGACTGCTTAATGTGTTATGTGGAGAAATATATTTTTTTTTAAAAAAAATTAAAAATAAGATTATTATGTAATATTTTCTAAATATGCAAAGTTATAGAATACCATTATCATCTTTTATGCCTAGTTAATCTAATGATACAAATTAATTATTGAACTACTGTAATATTAAATATTTAATTTTATAGTAAATTTGTTTATAATTTTTTCTGTAAAAATTTAGCCCTCTTTGATAATTTTTTAGTTCTGCCACTGAAAATAGATAACTTGTACCTTACATTTTATTGTCACTAAGAAATAATTGCAAGCCAGAATAATATTGTTTTATATGTAAATAAATTTAATCTAAAAAAATAGTTTGCTATATATTTTAATTTTTTTTCCAATTCATTGTATTATTATTTGACTTGAAGGAGTTAATATAGTGTATATATTAATTATATGCAAAACTATCAGTACATTAAAAGAATACAAGTACAAATTAAGAAAATTATTTTAATTGCATTGTGGTTTGGGTTTTAGGAAACCATTAAATCTTATATTTTGTATTATACTCTAAAATTTGTTAATAAGTTTGGAACATCCTTCTTGTCTTTTGCTAGATGCAATGTGCAACTTAAATCATAGTAAAATTATAAATATTTGGTAATTGGACTAAAATAGCTAATCAGCTATATAAATATAAAATACACCAGCAGTTAATAAATGTTTTCCAAGGTAAATTGAGAAATAATTAAATAAACAAAATTATTTTTTTTTAAATATTCGATGTTAGATTTAAATTTTGACTCAAACTCAAAATTTTTCTGTTTATTATCACTAAAAATTATCAAGATAGCCTTTATCACATATTTTTTTGTTTCAATTTTCAACTAACTATTTCTATTTGTGCTAGTATTGAAGCTTGTAAGTTTTTAAAAAAACTTTCTTTCTCTAGTGCTCTGCTAGGGTTTTTTTTGTCTCTCCTTGGTTTGAGAGTTTGTCTCGATTCTGTGTCGAGTTGATTGAGAATTATGGCAACGGGCGAAGATTTGACGGAGGATATGGCTTCGCTTTCAATGGAAGCCGAGGAGGATGAAGGGATTGTCTTTGCTGTTGAGGATGATTTACAGGAAGTAGAGGGTGTGGATAAATCGTTATGCTTGGTAGGGAGTTTCTTGACGGAGAAGCATATAAATTTCAAAGCTATGAAACATACCCTTGCCTCATTATGGAAATCGTTTATGGGGGTAACAATAACCGAGGAAGGAAGTAATGTGTACCTATTTCGTTTTTATCATATGGTGGATCTTGAACGTGTTTTGGAGATGGCTCCTTGGACCTTTGATAACCAGTTACTGTTGATTGGCAAATTTGAGGGTTTTAACAATCCAGATGATGTTCCTTTATTTAATACCCCCCTTTGGGTGCGGATTTACAATCTTGATGAATGCTTTATGACAGAGAGGGTGGCAATAAGGTTGGGGAATGAGTTGGGGGAGTTCTTGGAAGTGGATCCTAATTGTTTGGGTCGTTTGAAGTCAAAGTTTATGCGACTACGATATATCCATGATATTCGAAAACCAATTAGAGCTAATCTGAAGCTCAAGGCGTCGGGTGGTAATTGGTTTTTTCCACAACTAACATATGATAAGCTTCCAGGAGTTTGTTTCTTGTGTGGTTTATTAGGACACTCTGAGCGGTTTTGCCGTTTACAATTGAATAGGAGTTCAAATACACTTAATCGTAAGTTTGGTCCTGAAATTAGAACCTCTTTTCGTAAGCCAGTTTTGAATATTGGTAACCGTTGGCTTAGAGAGGAGGGTAAGGGAGTGTGGGGTTCGGTTGGTGGGTCTGAAAGTGGTCAGCCGATGGGAAGGGATGGAGGTTTGGTTTCTACTAATAATTCTGACCAGAATAGGGATGGAGGTGTGCAGGGTGTTGTGTTAAATGATCAAAAAAGAAGACGTGTGGAGGAGACTGATATGATTATAAATAATTCTGAGGTTAACGTTCCTTTGCAAAAAAATGAACAAGTAACGGGTTCTGGAGCTCAGACCCGTGAACAGCCATGACGACATTAAGTTGGAATTGTCGTGGGCTTGGCAACTCACGAGCAGTAAATGTGCTTCAAGATATCATCTTTGAAACTAGGCCACAATTTATTTTTTTGATTGAGACTATTTGTAAAGCTGATAAGGTTGCAGAAATAAAAGATTTATTACATTATGATGGTTTTTTTTAGTGTTGATTGTATTGGAAGAAGTGGGGGTCTTGCTTTTCTTTGGAAGGGGGTATCTTCTATTAATTTGATTAGTTCTTGTTCTCGTTATATTGATGTAGATGTTACTGTTGCTGATGTGGGTAATTGGCGTATTACGGGGTTTTACGGAGAGCCTCATCGTTCTAATCGTGATCGTTCTTGGCAAATTCTTCGGGCACTATCTTCCCACAGTGATCTTCCATGGGTTTGTCTTGGAGATTTTAATGATATTCTGGCTTTTTCAGAAAAGAAAGGAGGGCGAGCACAACCAGAAAGGTTGGTACAGGGATTTCGAAATGCAGTTCTAGATTCTGGTTTATTTGATTTTCCAATGTCTGGATATCCATTTACTTGGGAACGTGGCCGGTTGAGTGGAGATTTGATTGAGGCAAAGCTGGATCGTATTTTGGTGTCTAATGCATGGAATAACATGTTTCGGTTTGCTTCAGGTCAAGTTTTGGAGCAGTCATTATCGGATCACTTACCCAATTTACTCAAGATTTGTATTTTGGTTCCACAATCTATTGCTAAACGATTTCGGTTTGAAAACTCTTGGCGTCGAGAACAGGCTTGTCGTGATTTAATAGTGGATTGTTGGAATGAGACTACAGGAATGGGTTTAGGACAACGGTTATCTCGTTGTGGGGCATTACTTAATGCTTGGGGAAAAGACTTACGTCATTTTCAAAAAGCAGAAATTAAAAATTGTTTGGCCACCATGAAGGGGTACCGAGGGAGTAGGGATGTGGAAGATGCTAATCGATTCTTGGAGGCTCGGAATAGATATCATGAGATATTATTTCAACGAGAATTATATTGGAAGCAAAGGGCTAAGGAATTTTGGCTTAAAGAAGGGGATGCTAATATGAGATTTTTTCATAAAAAAGCATCTTGTAGGCAGCAACGTAATCTTATTGTGGGGTTGAAAGATTAAAATGAGGTGGTTTGTGATTGGAATTCTGGCTTGTCTGAGCTTATGAAACGGTATTTCACCACTGTTTTCACATCTCAGAATTGCCAGTCTACTCTAATTTCTAATGGAGTGCCGCGACTTGTTACGGATGAACAGAATGAGTTACTAACTGCGCCATATACTGCAGATGAGGTGAAAGATGCAATTTTTAGCATGAAAGCTGATAAGGCTCTGGGGTTAGATGGGTTTAATCCAGGTTTCTATCAAGGTTATTGGGATTTGATTGGTGATGATGTGGTGGATGCTTGTTTGGGTATTATTCAAGATGGACAAATTCCTGCATATTTGAATGAAACAGGTTTGGTTTTGATTCCTAAGGTGGGTAATCCGAAATATATGACACAACTTCGTCCGATTGCTTTATGCAATGTCTTGCTTAAAATTATCACTAAGATGCTCGCAAATCGGGTTAAGTGTCTTCTACCCCATATAATATCAGATTGTCAGAGTGCTTTTATTACTGGAAGGAATATTCAAGACAATTTTATAATAGCATTTGAGGCTATGCATGCATTTACAAGACGAAATAGAGGTGATGATTATGCGGCTGCTATTAAAATGGATATCAGTAAGGCATATGACCGTATGGAATGGTCGTATGTTCGTAGGATGTTATATCAGTTGGGGTTTGCTGATGGGTGGATTGATTTAGTAATGTCATCGCTTACAACTGTTCGTTATTGGATTTTGCAAAACAATTGCGAGATTGGTCCTATTATTCCAACAAGGGGATTAAGGCAGGGAGATCCTCTTTCACCTTATTTATTTATTATCTGTGCGGAGGGATTTTCTCGTTTAATTTCATCAGCAGTACAAGATGGCATGTTAAGTGCTTTCAAGGTTTGTAGAAGGAGTCCGGCTATATCTCACTTATTTTTCACTGATGATAGTCTTGTTTTTTTGAAATCGTCAAGTGCAGAGGCGAATAATTTACTGGACATTCTTCGAATCTATGAGGAAGAATCTGGGCAGCAGGTTAATTTGGCCAAATCATCTGTATCCTTTACTAAAAATACTCCAGAACAAGTAAGGAGTCAATTTTGTTCAGTTTTACAGGTGGAAGAAAAGGATTCATTGGGAAATTATTTGGGTCTTCCGTCACAAATTGGAAGGAATCGTAGGGAGGTATTTAGCTTTGTCAAGGATAGAATGTGGAAAAAATTAAATTCTTGGGAGCAGAAATCATTATCTCTTGCCGGTAAAGAAGTTCTTTTAAAATCGGTGTTGCAAGCTCTTCCAAATTACCTTATGAGTTTATTCTTGTTCCCTAAAACATTATGCACTGAGATTGAGATTATTATGAATAGATTTTGGTGGGGGAAAGGAAGTAATTATGCTCAAGGAATTCATTGGCTATGTTGGGATCGTATGACAATTCCCAAGAATTTTGGGGGGTTGGGATTTCGGAAAATTCATGAATTTAATTTAGCTCTCCTGGGAAAGCAAGGGTGGAATATTGTAACTCGGCCTGATGCTCTGGTAACTCGCATTTTGAAGACCAGGTATTTTCCAAATTGTGATTTTGTTGATGCTGAATTGGGTTATAATCCGAGTTATGTTTGGCGTAGTATTTGGGAAGCAAGGTGTATTGTTAAAGAAGGTTTGTTTTGGAGGATAGGATCAGGTGAAAATGTTAAAATTTGGGATTCTCCATGGTTACTAGATGCTGAGAATTCTGTTATCTGGTCTCCTCGGCCGATGAATATTTCTGAAACTGTCGTAAGTGATTTAATACAGGATGGGAGATGGAAGGTGGGTCGCATACAAGAGCTATTTAATGATAGAGATGTGCAGTGTATTTTATCAATTCCACTGGGTTTGCGAAGGGTAGATGATAAGTTGTGCTGGAAGTTTGATAATAAGGGTAAATATACTGTTAAAAGTGCATACAAGAAATTGAGGAATATTCCTAATCATGTTTTTGGTCTCTCTCCTGCAGCTTGGAAAAGGTTGTGGAGTTTATCATTATCACCAAAAATTCTAAATTTTGCATGGAGATTAGCTAGGAATATTCTACCTCTATGCTCTATTCTTCAAGGCCGTCGAGTACAAGTAGACGATTGGTGCCCACTATGTTTTAATGCAAGTGAGAATACTGACCATTTGTTTTTTGCATGTCCTTTTGCTATTGAAGTTTGGAGAGTGGCAGGTATTTTTATTCCTGCTAATTTAAATTTTCATGAATGGTGGGAGCAATTTATTATTTCCAAGCCATTGTCAGAGGTGTTATTGGGAATAGTGGTTTGTTGGGCAATGTGGCAAAATATGAATGATATTGTGTGGAGAGGGAGGGGTCGTTTGGCTAGTAATGTGGTTGTTTTAGCTCATAGAATGCTGACAGATTGGAAATCTATTCATGGTAATTCTTTACAAACTGCCTTGGTTAATAGGAATGTGTCTTGGTCTCCTCCGCCAGAAAATTGGGTCAAAGCTAATGTTGATGCATCCACAGGGGCTGCTTTGGGTTTTATTGGAATTGGTTGCTTGGTTCGTGATTCTCAGTCAAGATTTATGGCTTGCAGATCATGGCGAGTTGCTGGTTTTTATGATGCAAGAATAGCAGAAGCAGTTGCGATACGAGAAGCTTTAAGTTGGTTGCGTGGGAGTGATTGGCAACGATTAATCATAGAGACAGACTCTCAGGTTGTAGCTTTGGCAATAAATAGTAGTCAAGTGGGTGTTGATTCGGGATTTGATTTGGTCATTCAGGATTGTAAAGAACTCATATCATTTTTCACTGAAGTGAAATGTGTTTTTAATTATAGGTCTGCGAATGTTTTAGCTCATAAACTTGCAATTGAGTCTCATTCCGATGCAGGCTTGGGAGAGTGGCGGACTGTGCCTCCTCCTTCTTTACTTCATGTTTTTCATTCTTCTTAATATAGTTTACATATTTCCAGTCAAAAAAAAAAAACTATTTCTATTTCATCCTTTCAAATTAAATATACTCCAAATTCTAATTATGCAACACTTCCTTCTAGACTTCAAGTCCTTGTTCCTCTCACTGTGTGCATGTCACTGATGATCCAGGCTGCAATAATATATATATATATATATATATATATATATATAGAGCAATCATATTTTCTTGTTATCTTGATTCTTTTAGAAATTATTAACAGGAGTTACTGAATTACGATTATATTTGATAAATTTTTTTATTGAATAAAATATACTGTAATCAGAATATATATATTATTAGTATAATTTACAAGTCTACCACACAAGCGTGTACATCATTGCAGCCACATAAAAGCTCTCCATTCAGTTTATCTACAGCTTGAAATGCTCCACCTCCATTGCTTCTCTGCAGCACATCATCATCATCAATAATAATATCAATAATTATCATAAGCTCAAATAATTGAGAAAAAAAAGGACGAGAGAGTTCTGAATAATATATGCAGACCTTGTAAAAATCAACTGCAACAAAATTAGCCCATCGATTGCCGGATGCAGTATAACATGTATTAAGTGTATTGATAAGCTTTTCTGAATTGATTTTGCATGCAATTTCCCTTACTGGAATTGATCCAAAATTATTTACTAGAACCAAAGATTTAGTTTTATCATCAAGTGATGATGATTATCCTCTGTTACCACAATTCCCTTGCAGACCTTCGTTCCCATCTGAAAATAAATTAATAATCAACACCTAGCTAGTTTATATATCAGAATTATATCTAGGTGTAAAAAGAGTATTGACGTCTTCAGATTGGTAGTCTCCATGTAAATATGTCAGAATATATTTCAGTGCATGCTTACATTGATTTTCGACCGTATAGTTCCATTGATAAGCTATTCCTTCAGTTTGTTGTTTGGACTTGACAGAAGTGAAGACAATAAGCCTTTGATTTTTGGCAACCATGTCCTTTACTATTGGCCAATCTTGGCCATTTTGCGGCATTTCCGACACTGGAAACCATTATTTCATCACCGAATCATTGAAAACTCTTGTTAATCCATTTGGCGTTGCAGCATAATCTTCAAGGATCAGTGTTACTATTTCTGACGGATTTGCTGACAGAAAAGCTTCTATTTCCTTCAATGTGTCTATAACAGGTTACTATATACACACACACGCACAGAAAAAAGATAGCATATGTTATGTATATGTATTTATGTTGTGCTTGATAATTGAGATTGGTGTATACCTACAGATGACTCAGAGCTTGGAGAATCTTGAGAAGCTCGGAGCTGATCTCATTATTCGCTCGAGTCGATACATGGGAATGATAGAACTCTAATCAATCGAGCCCTTTTGTGTAGGCTCAGATGGCTGATCAGTGCGTCATTTTTTAAAAATTTCTAATATCTGAATATTCCCTGACACTCCTGCCTCCTAAGCTTGTCCCCCACGAGTTGTCTCCCACGATCAACAGAGGTTGTCCGCCACCACCGACAGGTTTGGTCTCCCATCACCATCAGATTTGTCTCCCACCATCTGCAAAGCCTGCCTCCCACCAACTCCCACCTATAAACAGAGTTAAAATGCTTTAGTAGATCATCTCATTCTCTTGGAGCTACTGCTGAGCCTTTTCTCTTTTGCAGGTCTTCCCACATAGCGACCGAGCCCCTAAGCACACGAGTCGAGCTTTGAGTCTGGAGGTCCACCTTGTCATCAGTGGTGCGGTGAGCGTGGACCTGGCTAATCTCTAAAGATGGATAACAAGACTCAGACTCCAACTAATTCCAGATCAAACCACTCCCTCGCACAACAAAACCAACACATTCATCCACCCTACACCCCACAATGCCAATACATCCCCCAAAATGATTCATCTGATCATATCCCAGATCCATCGGAGCCAGAAGCCGTTGACCCCTCGGCAACCCCAGCCCCAACCGTACCTTCCACCATAAACCCACTCTAACCGCCTCTAGCACATATGAACCATATGCCAATACTTCCAGAAGGCCTAACAGAATGCACAACCCAGGACCTTACTGCCTCCATCAGAGATTTGATCTATGTTATAAGACAATAAGTCGAGCAATCATAACCCGACCATGAGTCCTCAGCTGCCCACCAAGCCCCGCCTCAACCGAGCCATCCACAAAAACTTTTTCTGGCTTACTATCCCTCAACCATCTCCAATGAGTTTGACCAACACCTTGTTGGAGATGACTCCCCGGGACAACAAAACTAGGTTAGGAGGAGACTTTATTCCCCTGAAGACTATGACTTTGAACTAGACGTCCACTTTCCCTAGTGCCCACCCGGGCTAAAGTGCAAGGAGGCAAAAGTATCTGAGGGTGATCTCAATGCCCTCGTTGATGAGAGAATTAAGAAGAAGCATAAGAGGACCATACTACAGTACAATACCACCTTTTATTCCCATTATCCAAACAAATCTTAACAGGCACCTACCCGAGCTTCCACATACCAAAAATGAAAGAATATGATGGCTCGTCTGATTCCCGAACACATGTTGACAGTTTTTACAACACTGCCCTAGTATATACTACCTTAGACTCGGCTTGTACACACTTTTCTCTAAAACCCTAACCGGTAATGCACAAATTTGGTATAAAAGTTTGGAGCCAAACAAAATATTCAATTTTGGGCAGGACCTAGCTTTTCATCAATAAATTTGTGGCATTTATCGATCCCGAACGAACTTCAGCAGATCTGCTCAAGATTGTGCAAAAACCCAAAGAGAAACTCCGACATTATGTTGAGAGGTTTAACAGAATTATCAATAAGATTCCCAGGGTGAACTTCGAGTTGGCTCTGGAGGGGATGATTCGCAATACAAAGTGCAAGCCATTCTCCAATTCCCTGAGTAAGAATCCTCCGGAGAATTTTATCGACCTCATGGATCGAGCCAATAAGTACATCCATATGGATGAAAATGACTGGATCTGGGAAGAGTTACGAGCCTCCAGGAAGGAACAATTGTCAAAGACATCAGTAGAGCCCGTTAAGTCAAGCACCAACAAGTCAGACTATTCTAAAGCCTCAAAGCCAAGCGGGTCATGGAAAAGTCACAGCCGAAATACAAACCGACCTTTCGGAGAACACCATTCTGAAAGAACTTCTCAAAGAACTTATCAAATTGCAGAGGCCCGAAAAAATCTGACCCATTAAATGCCTCGCCTGCAACCATTCTGTGTTGGCTCAAAGATAATGCCGAGGTCAACTAGCCTAGGCCAATGAAGGAAGACCCCTAGCGAGACCAAAACCAGTACGACAACTTCCATAGAGGTGCTGGTCATAAAACCAACGATTGCACCAGGCTACAAAAGGAGATTGAAAGGTTGATATAGGCTGGGGAGTTATGGCGGTTCATTACAAGACCAGGGAGTCATGGTAGATCGGATAAAGATACCGAGACTTCCTCCCGATGCCGGAGGAAAACCCCAATTGGAGTGATACTTGTTATTGCAGGGGGAGAGCAGTATAGTACGGTAGGTACCCCCAGAAAGCGCAAGACTAGAGAGGTCTTTTCTGTAGCCGAAGGTAGTAAAGATGAAAGTCTAGTCGTTACTTTCCGTGCTGAAGAATCAAAGCAAGTATCCGGTCCTCATGTTAATGCCTTGGTAGTCGAGACTGTGATACAAGACTACCTTATTCAGCGCATTCTAGTTGATAGGGAAGTTCGGTAAATTTGTTGACTCTAGATGCCTACAATAAGCTTGGTCTACCCCTCAGTATTGTCAAGTCAGTCCTACCCCCCCTCGTAGGCTTATCTGGAAGAACGGTACCAGTAGCAGGGTCGGTGATACTGGACATTCAGTTGGGCAATGACACATTAGTTCAAAATTGTTGGGTTTGCTTTATGATTGTGGAGATGAACTTCGTGTATAACGCAATCTTTGGGCGACCATTGCTGTTGAAGATTTCCACCCATGCGGGTGTAGCAATTTTGAGGGGGAGCCAACAAGTCACATGAGAATCTTATGCGGCACTTCTTAAAAGCGCTAACATGGTGTTTCTAGTTGATTCTTTACAACCATCGAATGATTCTCAATCCCGAGCATATCTTGGAGATATCCTGAAGAACATTGTTCTTGCATCTGGTAGAACCTTAAAGATCATGAGTTCCTCGAGCCCTCAAAAGGAGCTTTCCCTTACACAGGTACTTCAGTAATATGAGGATGTCTTTGTTTGGACTCTATCCGATATTACGGGCATATCACCCGAGCTTGTGATGCATGAATTGCATGTAAACCCTTATGCAACCCCAATCAAGCAAAAGAAGAGAAACTTAGGCCTAAAGAAACAGCTAGCAGCTGAGCAAGAAGTGGAAAAACTTTTGAGGACAAGGTTCATTCGGGTGATTCTATTTCCAAACTAGTTAGCCAATGTAGTCCTAGTAAAAAAACCCAATGAAAAATAGAGAATGTGCATCGACTACACGGATCTTAACTGAGCATGTCCTAAAGATTCTTATCCTTTACCGAATATTGATCGTCTAATAGACTCCATTGCAACGTATGGAGAGTACAACTTCATTGATGACTCATTAGGATACCACCAAATTCCCTTGAAGTTGGAGGACCAAAGCAAGACCTCCTTTATGACTAATAATGGCACTTACTGCTACAAGATCATGCCATCTGGCCTCAAGAATGCTGGAGCCACCTACTAGAGGCTCGTCAATAAGCTCTTCCAAAAGAAAATAGGCCACAATGTTGAAGTATATGTTGATGATGTGATTATCAAGTCTAAAACCTCGGTGGAACATCCACAAGACCTATCAGAAATCTTTGAAATACTATGGCAAGCGAGCATGAGGCTTAACCCGGAGAAATGTGCCTTCGAGGTTCAGTTGGGAAAGTTTTTAGGTTTCATGATTTTGAAAAGAGAAATTGAGGCTAATCTAGGAAATATATGAGCTATTATAGAAATGCAGCCCCCCAAGAACATCGGAGAAGTTCATAAACTCAACGATGGAATCACAGCCCTCGGCAGATTCATATCTTGCTTAGCTAAGAGATGTTTGCCATTTTACAAGATCATGAAGGGTTTGAAGTAGCTCCAATGGACTAAAGAATGCCAGCAGGCCTTTACCGAGCTCAAGGAATTCTTGAGTTTGCCTCCTCTACTTTGTTGGCCGGTCCACGGTGAGCTATTATTCTTATACCTCTCAATTCACAGTCCGTTGTCGGCTCTCTTACAAAGACCAAAAACTTCGGGATGACTCACTGAATGGGCAACCCAACTCAGAAGGTTTGATATTCGGCACGAGCCAAGAAGAGCAATGAAAGCTCAAGTCCTGGCAGACTTTATTACAGAGTTCTATGAGTAACCTTGTGCGTTAACCCTCAAAGAGACTTGGGTACTGAATGCAGATGGAGCATCCTGTGGAGAAGGATCTAGTATTGGGGTCATCCTCAAGGGCCCGGGAAAAATTATTATCAGGTATTCAACTAGACTTGATTTTATGGCCTCTAATAATATTGCAGAATACGAAGCCATTTGCTTAGGCTTGAAGCTTGCCACTGAAGTTCGGCCCTAATGCCTCATGATCCTATCAGATTCTCAGCTTGTTATCAGCCAATTGATAAAAAAGTATGAGACTCGAGATGTGAATATGATCCCCTATAAGGAACACATAACAACACTCCTTTCATCCCTGGAGAGGCAAGGATGTTCCTGGGAGTTATGTCAAATAGTACGAGCAGAGAACGAGTATGCTAATAGGCTAGCTAAAGCCGCTGCTATCAAAGAAGGGACCCCAGACTATGGAGTCCTCACAGAAACCATTGCAAGACCTAACTATGATGTAGTTGCTACCCTGACAGCCAAACCTTTAGAAGGATGGAGGTTGTCAATCTACAAGTTCCTTGATTCTGGAGAGCTTCCATCAGATCCAATAGAAGCCAGGAAGATAGTCAGGAAATCCAGCCTATACTCCATCTATAATAGGGTTTTGTATAGGAGGTCGTTCTCTCATCCCTGGAGTAGGTTTGTGTTTGAGGAAAAGGGTGATTACTTGCTCAGAAAAATATATGAAGGGATATATGGAGCACACAAAGCTGGTCGTGTCTTATTAATAAAAGCACTGTTGCAGGGGTATTTTTGGCCTTCCATGGACAACGACACAAAAAAACTTGTTCGAAAGTGTGACAAGTGCCAGAGGTATGCCAATCTATAGCACCAGCCCGCCAATGAATAAAGGCCTATCAGAAGTTTGTAGTTGTTTGCCCAGTGGGACATGGACATTATGGGACCCTTCCCTTAAGCTGCAACACAGAGAAAATTCCAAATTGTTATAGTCAATCAATTCACAAAGTGGGTCGAAGCCGAGCCTGTAACTTCTATCACTTTGGCTTCCATCATCAAATTTTTTCATAAGTCTATAATCACCAGGTTTGACAATCCCCACATCCTTATCACTGATAATGGCAAACGGTTTAATTACAGGCCTTTTAAGGAGTATTACACTAAGCTGAAGATAGACCTCAAGTTTACCTCAGTATACCATCCCTAATCCAACAGACAAACAGAGGTAACAAACCATACTATAATTGTAGGACTGAAAAAGAGGCTCGATGACGCCAAAGTATTATCAACAGAGGAACTCTATAATATATTATGGGCTTATCACACTTCACCCAGGATGGCCACAGGAAGATCCCCTTCGAGCTCGCCTACGGCACAAAGGATGTCATCCCAGTCGAAATTGAAATCCTATCAGGGAGAACCCTCGGCTATTGAGAAGATCATTACCCAGGCATCAAATATAACCTACATATCCTAGATTTCAAAGAGAGCAAGCTGCGATAAGAGCAGAAGCCTATAAAACCAGGATTTTTAATTTTCACAACAAAAGAGTCCGGCACAAGGAGTTCAACAAAGGTGACCTAGCGCTAAGAAGGGTCATTGCGACACATGGAGTAGCAGGAACTGGAAATCTCGGTGAAAATTGGGAAGGCCCATATAAGATAGCTGAGATACTAAATGGAGGAGCTTATAAGCTTCGAGCTATGAATGGAAAAGAAGTTCCAAGAACATTGAATGCTAACAACCTGAAGAAATATTTTCAGTAGTCGTTTCTCATGTAAAATGCTCTGAAAATGCACTTCTAAACACACTTGTCAAACAGTGCACCACAATTTTCAAAATCTCTTTCTAAGCATTATAATAGCACATTTACTGTGCACCAAACTTTTAGCTACAATCGCGCTCATATGGAAGCACTCTAGTTATGCAATCATTTAAAGCATTCCTACCACACATTTGATTTAAATAATTAAATATGAATACTCGGCCAAACCTAACAACGTAAAACTCGAATTCAAAAGCGAGCATAATGAAGATTTCATTCAAAACTAAAACACTATTAATACAAGCTAAAGGCTATACAAAAAGCTCTACATTGAGCAAAAAAAAAACAAGCTCTGTATTGAGCAATAAGAATAATCAAAGGTTCGCCTCATTTGGAGCATCGCCATTCAGAGCAGCATCCCCTGCCCCCTCCTCATCTTTTTCAGGCTCATCAGCCAGTCGGTCAATATCAATGTTGATCATCCAAGACAGATCAATATTTAGATTCTCTTCCTTAAGTCACCTAGACATAACTTGACAGTAGCGATACACGCCCCGAGCATATCGAACATTGCTCGCTTTCCTCTCTCCCTTTAGCTCATCTAGGGCAGTCTTGAGAGTCTCTTTTACCTCACGATGAGCCTCAAGCTCAGACTTTAACTCATCCTCGAGCTCTGCAACCTTCTTACATGCTTGCTCAGATTCTTGATGAGTGTGATGGAAATTTGTTGACAAATTCAACAGCCGCTCGACAGTATCGTGGCAAAGTTGTGCAAGCTGCAAAGTAAAATTTACTTAGTATCACAACAAAGATCAGTAAAACACACCAAACATAAGTACCATGGTTGCCGACACTTGAACCTCCGAGGCCAGAGCAGTCGCATCCATTTTCAAGTGCTCTCGCCTCCCCTGGTCCATTCCCTTTAGAATGACCGATAAAGCCCATTGCACGAGTTGATCTCTTACAGAGAACTCGGACTGGTGAGGCCCACCGAGTCTCTCCACCAAAGCAGCCGCCAGCCTCGTTGGGGGTGTACTGGCCTGGTAATATCTCTGTCAAGCCTATATTAACCGAACTTATAACTGCAGTTTTAGGCGCTTTTTCCCTTCGAGAATCTCGACTGGGACCACCAGTCTCCCACTATTTTCCCTTATCCCGGCGAGCCTTCTTCCTCGCCTCCCTTTCGACTACCTGCTCTTACAAGTGTTTAAGCTCTTCCGATGCAGAGCCCTTGGCCATTTCTGCCCAAAAGCAAAACAAGTTGAGTAAATAAACCCGAACATTGTTAACTTAAAAACTCAAAGATAAAAATATACCAGCCCGGATAAAAGGATGAGCCTCCCTCACTCTCCAAAACAAGGGGAAGTGTTCTCTCACAAGGCACATGAAATTCCTCTTCTCTCTCTGAACGTCCTGTCTAATCTAGTTATAGAACCCGAATTCTTCACGACTGAGGTTCTTTGAGGTTATAACGTGACTATTGCATGAGTTAGCCCAGTTTGTTCGGCACCCAAACTCTCTCTCCTTTTCCACAACAAAGAATCGATCCTTTCAATTCTTTACAGAGTCCAATTTCTCGGAGAATAGTCCTCACCTAGGCCTTCCTTGCAGATAGAAAAAATCCTCATCTGCTAGCGATCGTTGCTTTAAAACTGAGAACGCAGCTAACACTCAGACAAAAGGAGGCATCCCTAGCAACCCGTACAAAATTTTAAACCCTACCACCTTCAGCCAGGCATTTAGGTTTAGCTGCCTCTAGCCCACATCATGAAACTCCAGGAACTCTAAAAGGAATGGCCTTAGAGGGAGCCTAAGCTCGGATCTCAGATCCTCTTCATACAGTATAAGGTGGTCATCAGAAGAGTCGTCCATCGCGTGAGTACAATCACCAGGGACATACAACTTGTACTCGGTCGATATTTGATACTTATCTTGAATACTAAGTTTGCGGTACCGAGGTAAGACCTGATATTCCTAACCCAAGCCTTTTCTGCTACCGCTTGTTCTACCTGCTCTTCCTCATCATCCCCCTCACTTTCCCAAACAGAGCCCTGTCGAACTACAGTAACCCTTTCTGGTATTCTTACTAGCTTGGCTACTGGCATACTCCCATTGCAAGCCCCCCTCGGTACTATAGTGAGCTTCCTTAACCCAGCTTACTCGAACAATTTGTAGTGATTCGACACTCTCCCCAGAACTTAACTCCCTAGAATCTACAGAAACAGCACTACCAGAACTCATAATGCAAAGAGACAAGGATCACTCACCAGTATAACTGAGACGCTTGGCAAGCATCTCTACACGTTGCAGCTGCTATAAACTCGCGACTTATCAGAGCACCCGAGCTATCGCTTGAACAATTCAGTATCTTTCCTTGCTTCCATCTCCCTCATTTATAAAAGAGGGGCATCGAAAGCTGAACCGGCACAATTAATGCCATGCACAAGAAACTTCAAATTCGAATATCTCGCTCCCGCCATAAACTTTGAGAGTAGCCACGTCCTTCTTTTGTGCCGGGACATCCACAGTCCTTTTGCCAAATGTCTGCATAAATGCCAGCACGACAGGGAGGGACTAGTGGTGTATACCTACAGATGGCTCTGATCTCGGAGAATCTTGAGAAGCTCGGAGCTGACCTTATTGTTCGCTCGAGTCGATACACAGAAATAATAGAACTCTAATCAACCGAGCCCTTTTGTGTAGGCTCGGCTGGCTGGTCAGTACGTCATTTTCTAAAAAATTTTGACATCTGAATATTCCCTGACACTCTCGCCTCCCAACTTTATCCCTCACAAGTTGTCTTCCACGAGCAGTAGAGGCTGTCTTCCACCACCGACAGGTTTGTCTCCCATTACTGGCAGGTTTATCTCTCACCATCTGCAGAGCCTGCCTCCCACCAACTTTCACCTATAAATAGAGGTAAAATGCTTCAGATAGATCATCTCATTCTCTTGGAGCTACTGATTACTTACTCTATTAAGTTCGGAACTGATTTAGGCATTGGGTTTTCCACTGAAACTCGAGCCTCTTCTCTTTTGCAAGTCTTCCCACATAGCCACCGAGCCCTTAAGCACACGAGTTGAGTCTTGAGTCCAAGGTTCACCTTGACACGAGAGATTAATGAAATATAGAACATATATGAATTACTCACGAATGTTGTGAAGTCCTGGCATTTGCCTTCAAATGAATGACACAGCCATATATCTCCATCAAAATCATAAGTGTCCAACATTAAGGCTCGAACTCCATTTTGCATATATAATTTTTTTTCTCTTATTTTAATGTTAAAAAAATTGAAATTGTTTTAAAAAAAAGGCTATATAAAAAGAATATATATATATATATATATATATATATATAGGCTAGGCTTACGTTAAGCTGTTGTGTTACAGTATCTTCTCGATTTAAAAACGTGAGTCTAGGAACTCCAGTGTGGGATGGCTCTCCTTCAATGGCAAATGAATTGTGACTCGTCAAGAATGCATATTTGTTGAATGGCAGCGAGTCGTGCTGTTTCAACTCAGGCATAATTCCGTTATTAATTGTAACAACTTGTCTACTATAAATTAATTCTAAATGGTTCTACATTATATATATATATGTGTGTGTATAATTAAATCTAGTCAATATTAATTTTCAAAGTTTTTCTACACGACAATTGTTTTTTTATGTATAATTTTTTTTAAAATATATATTATTAAATAATTTTCACCATTTTTTTGGTTTACATTTAAAATATATTTTTAAATTGAAAAAAAGTCTAAATGATCATATTATAAGATTATCATCAATATATTCGCATCTAACAGTTAGCACTTTTAGTAAAATAAAAATTATTTAATAAAAAAATCATAAAAATATATTTCAAATAAGAGGTAGTGAATTATAAAACTAAAACTGAAAATGCTTTTCAGTTTTCTATGTTTCAACACAAAAAATGAAAATTAAAAATTAAAAATTAAAAATTAAAAAATGAAAAATGAAATTAAAGAATATGTTTCACAATCAAACAAGATTTTTTTAAGTTGTAAATTCATGTGTGTATTTAGGCTCAAGTCCGATATTAAAAAATTTTATATAATTAATTATTTAAACATACCCTATTGTTTATAAAATTCACATTTTCATCATGTTTACTATATGTAAAACAAAATTATTTAAAATTTTAATTCTGCGAAGTTGATCATACTTGAATTGAATTCTATTATGAGTTCTTATATTACCACAAGCTTGAACTGGCCTTGGACGTTGGATCTTACGCATCTTGACCCCTCAAATTGTAAAGAACAAGACAAGCAATAAAGCCCAGACTCACAATCTGCATCAGAAGAACATTGATCTTGAACCTGTAATGGCTATCAATTTGCACTATATATTATTTAAAATAATCGTACTCAAGTTTCAAAAAAAAATCTTGAAAGAGTAATTAATATATTAATATTAAGACCTCGCATTGCTCATTAGTACAAGAGAAAGCAGAGTGTATGAAACAGCCAAAAAATACTCTTATGAGCAATGCAAAAGTTGTAAGATTAGCCATAATAATGAATAAAAAAAGTACCTGAAAAGTTGCGATGAGTTGTGAGAGAATTTATAATGGAAAAAATAATACATACAGAAATGGAAACAATTAGGAATACATAGAGACTAGACCAGGAAATTAATACATATTAAGTGTATCTTTATTTTAGTAAATTATATTCGTATCTTTATTAGATATTCTAAGCCAAAATTATAATAAAGAAATTTATTTTCGATAGTTGGAAAAAACTTTAGGGATAGATTTACCAAAATTTTGAAACCATTTTGCCATACATTGGCAGGACAGATATTTCCAAATATAAAGCCAAATATTATATTATTTAAGGTGGAAAAAAAAGGAAAAATGTATTTTGGAGTTTTTAAATTTTTATTTTTTTCATTATGAGAAATTTTTGCTTAATAAAAAAATTAATGAGAAATTGTGCAAGATAATGTAGAGTTACTATAGTTATGTTGTTTAATATATAAAACTTAAAAAGTTATATATAAATTTTATACAAAGTGAAGTTTTCTTTCTTTTTGTAATTTTAATAATTTTTATAATGAAAAATTCAAATAAAATTTTCAATGTTTTTAAACCAATCTTATAAATTTTCTCATCAATAATTTTATTTTTATCATTAAAAAGTTTTCAATGTGAAAAAAAATTTAAGGATTTAATATGAAGGGCAACCAGGCAGCCAATTTCTTAGCGAGATATAACCGCTTATTTTCTATTTGTTGTAATTTTCAGAATTTTATCAATATGCCTTCCATTCTCAAAGGCATTGTAATTTCTGACTCCTCTGGGATTCCTTATTTACGTTATAAATAAAAATATCTGGCGAATTTAGTCGTTTTCTGAGTTGGTTTCAGTAGCACTTTATCGCTGAACCACTCTTAAAATTACTAAGTTTGTCCAGGCTTTCACAAAAAAAAAAATAAAACATGATAAATAAAGGAATTTGAGAACGAGTTTATAAAAAAAAAAAAAAAACTATTGCCATTCATGAAATATTAAATTTTGATTATAAATGGAAAAATCCAATTTCTAGAATTGGAAAAGGCATCGTTTTCTTATCTTAAATTTAAAAACAACTTTCCCTTAAAGAAAAATTTATTAACTAGAGATTTATTTTAGATCCTTTTTATATTGGATATCAGTTCATTCACAAACTTTTTTTAAAAAAATATATTGCAAAATAAATCAAACATATAAATAGAAAATTAGGGTTAATAGCCTAATACTCCTACATATTATTAATCCGAGTAAATTTTAATTTTGAAAAAGAGACTTTAATATTATACTAAATATTTTAAATTAATAGACTCCTCTTTGAATAGAGGTTCTCTCTCTAGGGATTAGGGTTTTTTTCTCCCTAGTTTAGCTAGGGTTCCAGAAAGTTTTCATATTTTCATATTTTCCATCAAGTCTTTCTTTTTCAATAACGATTCTTCGTGCTATAATTTCACGACTGGAACATGGCAGAGCCAGATGATTTAGATGCCTTATTAGCCTCTCTTCACTTGACACCCGAGGAAAATACGGTTGCGAGGGTTACGTTGGATGAGCGTACCAATGCAAAACAAAAAGAGAAGATTGCCCTGTGCTTGATTGGTAAAATCTTGAATGGGAAAGGAATTAATATTAATGCCTTTCGATAAACTATGCTTAATAGTTGGAGACTGAAAGGGGGGTTTAGTCTGAGGGAGTTGGGCAGTAATACTTTTGTTTTTCAGTTCTTCCTAGAAGCAGATAAGCAGCGAGTGAGAGATCAAGGCCCTTGGTGTTTTGATGACCAACTGATATTGCTTCGAGATATGAGGGAGGACGATACCACAGATCCTAAGGATCTCTCTGAAGTTACCTTATGGGCTCGTGCTTATCAAATCCCATTCTTGTGGCAATCGAAGGACACTGCTGCGATCATAGGCAATATGTTTGGAAAGTTTATGGATTTTGATGACAGTGAGGGGTTGGGTTGATTTAGCTCTTTCTTAATGGAATTTGTTTGGTTGTTTATAAAAAAAAAATTTAATTAAATTTTGAGAAAAAATAAAATTTCTCACCAATATTTATTTAAAAACTTTTTTAATTATAAAATTATTAAATTTAGGAAGAATTTCTCTTAGTTGGGCTTTACTGGATCAGGTATAATCTAACTTTAGGCCCATCATAGAACGACAGTGACCCCTCCAAGCGAAAACTTGTTTGGGTTTTGGTGTAATTCACAGAGAAAAGCCATGAATCTTCTTTGAGCGCACGGCAGGTGAGGAAAAGAAAGGGAGAAGAACTGTCTTAATAAAGCAATACCCAACAAAGATTCAGCTGAGAAAAAGAGATTTCAGATACCAAGTTTTTGAGAATTTGTGTAAAGAAATATTTGACTGATAAACAGTATGCCAATTCTCATCAAACTATTCACAATGCAAGAAGCCGCCCAGCACAATACTAAGGAGGATTGTTGGATCGTTATTGATGGCAAGGTACCCTTTTATGCATTTCTTTCTGGGTTTTCTTCGTCATGGTCTGTATCGATATGGGTAATATTTTTTATGTGTACTGTGATTGTTTTGAACTTGCCCCTTTCTGGGTTTTGTGCATTATTCTCTCTACAGATCTGGGTTGCAGCTAAATTCTTATGTTCTTTATTTATAATTTGGTTTTTCTCTGGATTCCTTTATTTTGGTGTTTCAAAAGGAACAGTTGCCTGTGCAAGTATTGCATAACTGATAGTTCAATTTAAAATCTAGTTTATGTTTTGCTACTTGCTATTTAATTGGGTAACTTTTATTTAAACATAACATGCATAATCAACTATAAAAATCTGTACTAATTGTGAATATACGTTATAATATATAGGCAATAGGTGGGTTAGTGTAAGCTAGCGGTGATTGTGGGTTAACATATTGTTCTAGCTTAGCGTTTGAAGTGCTTCTATGAGGTTCATAATGTTGATTTATAAATGTGTATGTCTATTAATAGTGGGAATGGAGTTGCAGCCTTGATTCTTTTTTACTTTGAAAGCGGTGTTTGTGCTATAACTTACTGGCTCGATTGCTCTTTCTACTATTGGTTGCCTTCACTGTACATATTTAGGTTTTAGGGGTGCCTTATCTTGAATCTTTCACTTTTTAAACCTTCGTAGGCATTAACTCAACTTAACAAAGCCTTAATCCTAAGTCAATTGAGATCAGTTATATGGATTCTTCTTTTTCACTCAATACGATTTATGGTTATTTTCTCTGATAGATGTAACATTATAAAATCATTTTGGACCACTTTTGACTAAGTCAATTTAGGTCTACCTTTGCCTCTCTTAGCTATATTTACTCTAACTTATTCAGTTTTTTTAATCGGCGCATCGCTAGGTTTTCGTTTCACGTGGCCAAACCATCTCAATCTATACTCTCTTATCCTCAATAGATGCTACCCCCACTTTTTCTCTAATACACTCTGCGGATTTTATCCATTCTAATATGACCATACATCCATCTTATTATTCTTATTTCCGCAACATGTATTTTACTCATATGCTGTCTTTTTACTGTCCAATATTCACTATCATACATCATCGCAGGCCGTATTACAGTGCGGTAAAACTTTTCTTTTAATTTAATTGGCATCTTTCGATCATATAGAACTCCTGTAGCACCCCTTCACTTTATCCAACTAGCTTTAATCTTATGATTTACATCTTCTTCACAACCCCCATCTTTTTAGGCATTAATGAAACAATAAAACAAAAATGCCTTCCTGTGTACAGGATTTCTCACAAGCACTTCTTATTCTAAGCAGATTGCTAAAAAGAGGGTTAGGCTTTTATTCATATTAGTTTTCCATGTAGACATATCATTCAGGTCTGTTTCTATCATACTTTGGAATAATGTTATTCTCAGTGACCAAGTTTAGTTGCAACATGTAGTTAATTAAGAGTGCAAGACATGCTATATTTGGCTAGGTATCAAGCCACTACATGCACTTTCGATACCAAATAACTATAAACCACTACAAAGTTTTGGTTGCTATAACTTTGCTAGAGCTCATTTGCCTACATATGAGATTGCTGTCGAAGGTTCTCTTGGTTTCTTCAACGCTCTGTGTGTGGGATGAAAACAGTGTCCTGTTACTTCATTACCTGTATGATATAGTTAGCAAAAATTAACATTATTATGAGCTCAGGCTAATGACATATTGCCATATTATTGTTTGTGCTGATCAAGGATTTTTTGAGTTACCTGAAACATTGGCTCAGTTTTCCCAGCTAGGATTTCCGATTTCGACAATTAGATTAACTTTCTGATAAATTACCCCATGCTTGGTCTCCCTGAACTGTCTCTTAACTGTTTCCAAGTACACATACTGTTAAATGCTAGTAAAACAGAGTCGGCTGTCTTGATGCCAAATTTGCTTAATGCTATCTATAATTGCGGTAGAGGTCAGCGCACAGCAGGAATTTCATGGATATATTTTATTTGTATTTACCTTCTAAATGCTTCATTGTGTAAGGAATTCAATTTTTCAAGGTTGACTAAGGGATATACTTTAACTAAACCAGGAAATGCTATCAAAATCTCGTATCTCATGAAGAGAAAAAGAAGCCTCTTACTTATCTTGCCTTATATTTGCATAACATGTATGTTTTTTTTGGGTCCATACCAGGTGTACGATGTGAGTTCATATTTGGATGAGCACCCAGGTGGAGATGATGTTATTCTTGCTACAATTGGTATTTTTCTTATATATTTTCAACCTTAAGAAAATAAACAGCATTAACAAAATTGTCAATCCAAAAATAAATCAAACTATCAAGAGTTTTAGTTATCATTCGCTAATCCAAGTGGCGCTTGTACTTTTTGAAGGTAAAGATGCAACGGATGATTTTGAAGATGCTGGCCACAGCAAAAGTGCAAGGGAACAATTAGAAAGCTTTTTCATTGGTGAGCTTGACCCATCTGCCCCAGTTATCCCAAAACTTGAAATTTACTCCAAGAGACAACCAGCAGGAGCAGAGTATGTCCAGAAGCTCAAGCACTTGACCAAGCAATATTGGGCAGTTCCTACAGCCATTGTTGGTATATCTGTGGTTGTTGGCTTCTTATACCTACGTAAGAAGTAGAACAATCCAAAATTTTCATCTTTTATTGCTGAGAAAAAATGTTTGTCACAATTTTGAATAACTAGGGATAATGGCTGAGATAATTGACCTACCATTATTTACAATTCATCAAGAATTTTAAGATGAATGCTATGATTTTATTTACATCATCATAGGAGGAGTTTAAGATTAAGTCCTATCGATTCATTTTTAAAAAAGTCTGGCTAATTAATGAAGTTTACCTCTATTTTATAATTCATTGGTAAGAATAGGTACTTTACACTTTGCTGGTTTATCATCATGATACCATTACTCATATCTGTTCTTTTATTTTTTCCTTTTTGGATTACCTTATTCCTGTATCAGGGTTCCCAACCTGATTTTTTTGGTGTGGATATTTATACAAAATTATTCCTAAAATTGTTCTTTAATTAAAGTAAATCATCCGACTTGAGATAATGGTATAGTTGGATATTGTATTGTATTCAATAATAGTTTTAATGGTCATTGTTTGTTATTTTTGTTGATAAATAATATAAGATATGGATGTATGTGTATGACAATTATTATTGTATTAAGTCTATATCCTTAAAGCCATTGACCCATATTGGGAGATTGGGAGAATATATTACTCTTTTTATTTTACAATGATAATGATATTTTTCATTTTACACATATTAAAAAAATTAAGTTATTTAGTTAATAAATAAAATTTTTTTATAATCTTTTTATTTTACTTTTTATTTAAATTTAGTAGTTATTAATAGTTTTTTATTATAATTTAGAAAATATAAATAATTAAATATAAATATTATTTATTATAAAATATTAAATAGATATATGATGGTTAAATTTTAATGTAATTATAATTACAACATGAAAAACAAATATTTATTTTTTGCCTAAAATATATAAGAAAATATAAGGCATCAAAATTCAAAAAGATTAATAAGATTAATAGAGAGAAGTTAAAAAGTGTTGGCAAAGGGAAAAAAAAAACTTTATTATTTTTAAGGGGTAACACGTAAGAACAAATGTACATTGAGAATATTCCCTACATAATAAATAAAAAAAACTTTATTAGATTCTTAGATTGATTGATAAATTATTCCCTACATAATAAAAAAATTATTAAAATCTTAGATTGATTGGTAAAATAATTTATTTTAACATTGTTTCGAGTAATTTTGATCAAATATATTTGATTAAAAATAAAAATTTATCAGCTTAAATATTAAATTTAATATTAAAATGGAAAATTTTAATTTTTTTAGAATAAAAATTCAAACACATCTTTTCAAAAAAAAAAAAAATCAAACCCATCAATGCAAAACAAAACGAAAAATATATAAAATTATTACAAACATTAAAGAATATTAAGGAAGGTGAGGGCGCACAAAAAGGAGGAGAAGAAAGCAAATTGCAAATTGCAAGAATGGCGCAGCAGCTGCAACAAGTACAAAAGAACACACTGTACGTAGGAGGATTAGCAGAAGAAGTGAACGAATCCATTCTCCACGCCGCTTTTATCCCTTTCGGTGATATTAAGGATGTTAAAACTCCTTTGGATCAAGCCACCCAAAAACATCGCACTTTTGGCTTCGTTACTTTCCTCGAAAAAGAGGATGCCGCTGCCGCCATGGATAATATGGACGGTGCCGAGCTCTATGGCCGTGTCCTCACTGTCAATTATGCCCTTCCTGAACGCATTAAGGGTGGTGAACAGGGTTGGGCCGCCCAGCCAAGTACGTCTCTCCCATCCTTTTCTTAAACCCTAATCTTGATTTTCTTTGTCTTTGATGGTTTTAAGTTTGTGGGTTTGGTTCAAGTTGAGGCTTTTCTGTGTTTGTTTTCAGTTTGAGTTTAAGTTTAGTTTATTCTGTGGCATTTTCATGGTAATTTGTGGTTAAGGGTTTTTGGATGGATTGATTATAGCTAATTGGGCATGGGAATTTTGATACTCAACTAATCTTGATTCTTCGAATTTTTATTGTTGATGGCTATTGTGATTGTTCAAGTGTTATAATTTTACACAACTAGCCAACAGACATATATAGAGAAGATCGGATTTTGATGTGTTGGATATGAAACTTTGATATGGGACTTGATGAATTGAAGGAATGTGTTTATTATGATTTAGTTCAGCAACTTTATTTAGATTTGGAGTTCTGTGAAATGAGATAAGAAACAGGAAGAAAAGGACCTAGTTATCCATATCAGCATTATCATAATCTTATGATTATGCTTAACCTTTCTATTGTGCATGTGAATTTGTTTGCCCAACAAATAGTCTAATTAAAGGATGAACTTAGATTTGCAAATTTCTTATGCTTAAAGAATTAATCAATTGTATGAAGTCTGATTGGAAGAAGGTTCAATTAGTTTTGTAAAGAAGAAATTTAAATTTGTTTCTCTAGGTTAACATTGATGAATCATCTGCAATTGTTATCTTGGTGTTGAAGCAAGATATATTATTCATACAAGTCTTTGCATGTGTCCTGGATATTGTTTCTGGAGCAGTAGCTCTTTGAAAAGCATTTAGTCCATTGATTTAATTGCATAGTATTAAATGCCAGATGTGCTTAAGTATATCTCAATCACAGAATAAACTCCTGATGATTTAGTTGCAGTGAACTTCTAGGATTCTTTTGTCATTCCATCAAGTTGTTTGTCTCAGCAATTTTATTTGGCCTAGATAATTGTTAATGTTAACTGTTTTTTTTTTGTCAATTTAAGGTCACACGTTCATTAACCTCAGTTCAAAATAGTGGAGTTCTTGTAGGAAAAGGAATCAAAGAAAGAGAAATGGGGATTGAAGAATTTCACTTCCTGAGAAAGGAAGTTTTTTTTTTGTGAAAAAATGAGTGTCATGGCTTTCCTTTGAATACTTGGTGTTGCTACCTGTTGGTTATTGTGATAGAGACATTTATCTAGAGCTGTCAAATTCTAATGGAAGATTCAGGAGTTGTGTGCATGGGGAAATCTTGCGATCGTTAATATTTCTTAGGGTTTAAAGCATATAGATCTATCTTATTCATGTGTGATTGACTTGTTCTTTAATTCTTCAGTTTGGGCGGATGCTGACACATGGTTCGAAAGGCAACGACAGCAAGAGGAAATGGAGCGAATTCAAGCAGAGAACAGGGCTGCAATGCAAGCTGCAGAAGAGTTGCATAGAAATAAATTAGCACAAGAGCGAGAAGGGGAGAAGGAAGATGAAATGGAGAAGGATGACCCAATGGCGAGGGCTGAAGCAGAAGTTTTGAACAAAAGCTCTTAGCTACTGAAGTGAACATATGATGAAGGAGTTTCTGTTTACTTTCTCTTCAAATGCATTTCTAGATAATTCTTTGTAGCCTTAATACACCTAGAGAGTGCATTGAAATACTAACATTCATATAGATGACCATTGTTTTTTATGCAACTGCTTTGGTTGTTTATCAGTTTTGCTGTTGATATACACATCCTATGCGCTCTGGTGAACTAATTCCACAACTGGTTTCCAATTGGTATTTATATCTTTTGCAGCCTAATGTTGGCAATCCTTTTAAAGATTCAAAATGTCAGCCTGAACGCATTGATAAACAATGCCTACAAATTAATCCATCTACTCCAACAATAAGCATGTCATAATTCAAAATTCAATATACAGTAAAGCCTTGTTCATCTGCATAGTCGTTTGATTTGGAATGTGATCGTTTTAGAGTTTTATTCAATTCATAGGGATATAACACCTAATTTAATTGTGTAAATTTAAACTGAATTGGGCAGTAACCAACGTAATTTTTAATTAGATAAAAATGTCTTTTTTTAATTAAATAAATATTAAAAATTCAACTTTAAATCTCGTAATATAAATCTAAGCCAAAACTCGTTGGTAGATAATCCTAAATTCTAAGGAGAAGTTTAAAAGAAGATAATCCTAATCCTAAATTCCTTGCTGCAACGCATTATTCTCAAAACTTTATCTCATCTTCATTTTTTTTTTGGTATATGCGCTTTCCAATTTTAATAATTATTTTTAAAATTTTAATTTGATCAAAATTTTTACTGTAATTTAAATAATTAATTTCAATGCCATCTTAATTGAATGGCTTTTTTTTTGACAAATTAAATGGCTTAATAAATACCTACAAGTAGGTATTTTATTCTTTTTTTTATATAAATTACATATACAAAGAGGAAAATATTTATGGGACTTGAATTCGAAATATAGGTAATAAATGCTTCTAACCACTGGACTACGTCTTGGTGATTAGAAGGTATTTTATTCTTAATTAGACTTGAACTTATATTAGATTACCAATTTATTTAGTTTCTAAATTTTGATTTAATTAATCAAAATTCTAAGTTTTACAAAATTTGCCATTTATTTTTAATTAAACTAATAATTAAATTAATTAAAATTCAAAACTTTATAGATTAAATTAATAATGTAATATAAATTTAAGAATCAATTTGATTCATATATTCTTAAATTAATAACATTTTAATATTTTAATTTCAATATAAAGTAAAAAAGCAAATGAAAATTATAACTTAGTATAAAATTAAACAAATTTAAATCTCAGAGTAGTAATAAAATTACAAAAGCGTCAAAAATATAATTCCAATAATTTTTTTTCATTAGTCATAATAATTGTATTACTAAAAAAGGCCTCCTGTAAAAAAAAACTTCATATATTAATTATTTTTTAAATTTAACAGTTTTAATCATTTTAGCTCATACAATTATATATTTATCATATTATGTTTTATACTTATTTATTTTACTTTGATATATATATAATCACATATTGATTATTTTTTCACTTATATATTTCATATATAAAAGGCAACTAAATAAAAATAATACTATAAATACAATGATAAAATGATTAATATTTAATTATATGAGTGATTACTAAAATAAAATAGATAATAATATGGTAAATGCATAAATATAAAGTATAAAATTACCAAAACAAATAAAAATTATATTCCCTTCTGCTGATTGCTGTTCTTAAACCCCATAACTCAAAGCTCCTTGCATAAACCCCCGCATACATTTTGGGCTACAATTTTTCTTTTTTCTTTTTGGATAAATCCTACTCCGGGTATTTCCACTGGAAAGCTTTGTTAATGGCGTCTCTCTCTTTCAACCGGTTCCTTTCGTTGCCCAGGTTCTCTCTTATCTTTAAATTTTTCATCTTTTAACTAAAATTTTACTTTGAATTGATAATATTTGCTTGCTCAGTCGAAAATATTTCGCCTTTGTAGTTCACTTTTACTATCATATTACAACGGCTGATTAATGGGTATTTTAATTTTTGTCTTTTCAAATGATATTTGCTTGCTTAATTAGAGGTTTTCTGAATGTTTAATGCTTTAGTATATGGTAAAACAAACTGATTTTGGGTCTTCATATAAGCAGATGGTATTCAACTTGCCCAAATTACAGGTCCTTGAACTTTGTTCAACTTCAAGATTTTACAATGCAAAATAAATTGGGTCTTGCAGCCATTTCTAGGAAGAAAATTTCTGAATCTTTGCCTGAAGAGGAACCTCGTGAAAATGGTGTTGTTTTGAAAAAGAAAACAACTAGGAAGTCTAAAAGAGCTACTTCTCGAACTAAGAAGAAAACATCTGATATACAACATGAGAATTCTGAATTGGTAACAGGCATTGAAGCTGCTACTAAGGAAAGTATTGTTTCTGCATCGAGTAAAGATTCAAAGAAACCTGGGAGGAGGACTCTACGAAAAGGTAAACCTTTTATCATTTTATGTATGTGTATTCTTGACTTAGATGTTACTTGTTTTCAAGTGTTCAATATATGATTTTATCATCTATAGATACATCAGCTTCCTCTACAGTGGAGGAAAAGGTAACTGAGAATAAGATCAGGAGTAGGAGGAAGACTAAGAAGGTAGCTGAGGATGAGGAGGCTCAAGATAGTGAATCTGAAGTCAGTGATTTAGAGGAGTCTGCATTTGTTCCAAATGTTGAAGCTGAGAGTGATGAAGACCTAGAACTGGACAATGATGGTGGAGATGATATTAGCTACACATATGGTTGGCCTCCCCTTGTTTGTTGCTTTGGAGCTGCACAGCATGCTTTTGTGCCATCAGGAAGGCCAGCTAACAAACTCATAGATTATGAAATCCATGAAAGAATGTCAGATGCATTATGGGCACCTGAAAAATTTGTAAGAGCGCCTGGAGGATCTGCAGGGAGTGTTGCAAACTTGCAATTGCACTTGCAAGCTTGGGAGGTAAGGTTGCTTTCCTGGGAAAACTTGGAGATGATGAGTATGGTCAGGCCATGTTATACTATATGAATGTGAACAATGTACAAACAAGATCTGTTCGTATTGATAGTAAAAGGGCAACCGCTGTATCACAGATGAAGATTGCTAAGAGAGGTTGCTTGAGAATGACTTGTGTCAAACCTTGTGCAGAGGATTCTCTATCTAAATTCGAAATAAATATTGATGTTTTGAAGGAGGTAATGAATTTTAATCTTGGGGAATATGATGTCTGTAATTCTTAATATTTAATTCTTTTCATTTGTTTTTTCTTCTCTTTCTATATTTATGTGGTTACATCAAAATTCTTTTAATGGTAAATTACACTGATTTTGTTAAAAATGAATAATTATATATGAATGGATGTGTTTTCCTTTATGAGATACATAAACAAATAGGTAGTGCAGGTAGTGTGCATCTTATGCCACACTTTGTTTCTCTAATCTCTAGCATCTTTCAGGGGATTGTTTCATGATGTTATCTTTTTTTTTTCTGATTCTGTTATGAAATTTCTGAGGGCGGTCTTAAACGTTCTCTTCCTCTGCAATTGTGCAATTGTGCAATTCTGTATATTGTTTTAAATATACCAATTGCTTACTTCATTCTTTTCAGTTGTTGAAACTAAAGAGTCTCTTTCAATTGAGTATTGCTTAAACAAAAACAATTGTAATTGGATCTTCTTTCACGGCTGATTCTGTACAATTGCTTGGCAAATAAGCTGTTTGACAGCTATATTTCTTTCTAAGTTCATTCAACATTTTAATGACTTTTTATGCAGGCAAAAATTTTCTACTTCAGCACACATTCCCTTCTTGATCGAAGTATGAGATCAGCTACATTGCAAGCAATCAAGATTTCAAAGAAGTTGGGAGGGGTTATTTTCTATGACTTAAACCTCTGTGGCAGTCCAGCGAAGAAACCAAAGTATTCTTGCAAGAAGTGTGGAATCATGCAAATATTGTTGAGGTAACCAAGCAAGGGCTTGAGTTTCTCTGTGGGATCAAGCCCTCTGAGGAATTCGACACCAAAAATAATGCCAGATCTAAATTCGTCCATTACGGACGAGAAGTGGTTGTACCACTCTGGCATGAAAATCTGAAGGTTTTATTTGTAACGAATGGAACTTCTAAGATACATTATTACACTGAGGAGCACAATGGTGCAGTGCATGGTATGGAGGATGCCCCTATTACCCCATTCACATGTGACATGTCTGCATCTGGAGATGGCATTGTTGCAGGTAGGTATCATGCCTCTGCATAATTATTCATATTAACTTCACCCCCCTGAATTTCCTAGATTGGGTCAGTTGTGAAGCTAATAGATACCCAAAGAAATTGCGTTTCACAATTTTGCATCTTGCTTTTCACCTGGGTTTTCATGTGGTCTCCAGTGACAAGTTGTGTGTGGGAGCATCACGGCTTCTGCAAGAATTATGAAGAAGCCCAAGAATTTGTTTGGATTAGTTTATTAATTGATAGATGAAATGTGCTGTTATGACATTCATAATCTTGCTTAAAGTAGTAGTATAAATCAATGTCTGCTACATGGTTGGGAGAATATGAACTCATGACCCAATTTTATTCATTTCTATATCCACAGTAGCACATGTTAAAATACTCTGATATTGAACTTTAAAGTGTTCATATCAAGGTAGATTGACTATTCTTTTTCCTGAGAATCTCATTTTTTGCTATGTCCTGTTTTCAGCCATCATGAGAATGTTATCAGTTCAGCCACACCTCATTACTAATAAAGGATACTTGGAGCAAACAATCAAGTATGCAATTGACTGTGGAGTCATAGATCAATGGCTGCTTGGACGGACACGTGGCTTTCCGCCTAAGGAATACATGGAAGAAGAAGTGGAGCCCGATCCAAATGGCATCAAATCAATAACAGAAAAGGAATACCTCACATTGGAGCCTGTGAACTGATCTGTTGGTCAGGCTAACATGCATAGCTTTGTATGTTATATGTCTTCCTGAAAGGCCAGGTATTTCTTCCTCCTGTAAAGTTAAATTGAATATGTTATTCAATTGATTGGATGCTAGTCAATTGTGTAACACCAATTTTGTATTGTACCACATCTATAAAATAACCAATTCATGAGTTCCTTATATTTTTTCTTTGTTTTCTCCAGCTGAATTATTGAATGATTATTCTTATTTAGTTTTTATATTATTTTATTCTATAAGTTAGGGAAGAGGGGTTGGTTGAGAGAACAGGTGAATAATTTCCTTATGTACTAAAATAATATAGGGGTTTTAGTGAGGTTTTGATAGTTAAATACATGAAGTGAGCTGGTATCATATGTCATCTGTCATCAAATTATGACTTTTGCTCATTAGCTTATTGCAGGGGTAATCCTTGTTAGAGTAATTTTATATGGTCCACCTAAGAGAAATTAATGTGATTAGGCAATAAATTTGATAGTTAGTTGATATTATGATCTATGCACAAACAACCCCACATACGCAAAATGAAGTCACTTTCTTAAAGATAAGATGAAAGATGGCCACGCCATTATGTAGTTGATAATTGAGGGTAGGTAAAGATGCTAATCTTGATTTCAATGGAGACTGATGTCAAGTTCAGGTTTCTTTTTCTTTTTACTTTTTTTTTAAGTTCGTTAAATGATTAGTACACATATATGCCTATAATTATTATGCCCTACTGAACATGCTGAGGAGGTAAATTTAACACTGTCGGTGCTCTCACAGGCATGGCATAACTCAGTAAGTAATATATATTTCGATTCCACGTTAAGCCTAAATTCAAGTTTTCATTCCTCATTTTCAATAAATAAATAAATTGAACTCTATTATATATATATATATATATATATATATATGTAAACCAGCTAGGGTAGCTCAGCTGGCCATATGTTGTTACTCTCAATTGAGAGGGCAGGGATTCGATCCTCATAAAACCGTATTTCGGGGGTCGATCTTTTTAAATATATATATATATATATATTATATGTGGGATTCATTCGAAACTCTATTCTTACTTAGCTAGTTGAGGTCTTATATATACATGCCAGATTTTTACAAATATTTTAACTAGTTGATTTAATAAAATACTTTCTAAATGATTAACCCTTTCTAGAATTGGCAAATTAGGCAGGAGAAAATGCCCATTTTCAACTCCATTGTTGAAAAGTCTATGCATTAAGTTGAAGTTCAAGGTGAAAGCGAAACAATGTCAATTATCCCAAATTTCTTTTATTTATTGATAAAAGATTTTTGTCATTAGCAGTATATTTTGTATAATTTTGAATAGTATAGTTAGGTACTTATCATACTAATTATTAAATGGTTTCAGACATTTTCATAAAGTCAAATTATAATATGAAAAGATTACTTTTAATAGTAATATAATTTCGAGATAAAAATTAAAAAAAAAATAAATGCCATTGTTGGAAAAGATGTCACATTCTGATAAATGAATTTAATGAAACTTGGTGTGAACTTTATATATTGTGATGGAGGAATTGTATGAAACTGTTTCCATAGAAGTCCTACTGAATTCCATGAAACTTTCATCATAGTACAAAGTATAAACCCAAAAGGAAAGAAGAAAGAAAAAAGGGGCCTGCTTCCACATTTCCGATGGGCTGGCTTCCCATGAGACTATACTATCAAAGTTTCAAAAACATTCCTAAAAGAGAAACCAAAACCAGGACAAAAAAAAAGATTTTGCACCCAGGCCCCCAATTTTATTCTTCTTCGTACAAAAAGGATAATCACACTTCTCCAACTCCTCTAGAGAAGAGAGGATAAAGGAAAAAAAAGGCCAAAATGGAGAATTTAACCCCAAAAAACCATTTGGAGAAAAAGGTGGGAACTGATGGCAAAGAGAAAGGATCCATGGATGTTGAATCCCTCAGCTACATACAAACTTGCACATTGCAAAGCAAAACTTGACCCTACTCAGATAATTGAGAGCAGTCGAGTTTTGAGGCAGCTGGCTTATCCAAAAACCAGACCAACTTCCCTTTCGTTGGTTGAACCAGCCGAGCAGGCAGTAATGGGTGGTCAGGTCCTACATCATCAATTGCCAAGTGCACAGCCTCTGCTTTGCCTTCACCTGTCACAACCACCGCGACGTTTGATGCTGAGTTGATGACGGGCAAAGTGAATGTTATCCTTTCAGGTGGGGGCTTGGGGGAATCAGTAATGAAAGTTACCCATTCATTATTTGCATCAAGCACAGAGTGGTTAGGGAACAGTGAGGCAACATGACCATCAGGGCCCATTCCCAGAAGAATGAGGTCAAACTTAGGACAGTCGCTAATATCAGACACACTGATTGTTCGTGTTTTCACTAATTGTCGAATAACAAATTCATACTCATTGGCAGCCTCCTCTGCTGATACTGAATCATTGATAGAATGCACGCGACTGGGTACAATGGGCACCTAAAAAACATTCAAGCACGTAATGCATCAAATAACCAAACAAGAGAAGCAAAAACTGGTAGAATCAATTCACCTATTCAGCTCAAAGCCTACAGCCAAAAGTATCAATTACTAAACTAGAATTTTTATGTTTGAAAACAGATATTTTCCTGGATTACAACAGACTCAATACAGGCCCTAATTTTACTTTTTCCTTTTTGAAATGTTATATTTTAATTTAAACAGTTGACGGATTAACATGCATGGCAATCTATTTCCTTCTAAAGTGACTCTGACTGCGGTACCTACATCCCAAAAGTAAACAGACATCAAATCCCTTGTACATTCTTATGGATAACTAGAAATAGAATGGCAAACAGAAAAGCTATTTTACGCAATGCACTCAATCTGCCCCACTTTTCTATTTCCTCCTTGGTTAGAGGATTGCATAATTTCAAAAAAGGATACATGTTTTTACTTTTAGGGTAAAATTCTATATAGGAAATTCATAAGATAGCGATAACATCTAGGAAACATAGGAAAGTTGCACCAATGAATTTGCACAATATGGAAACACATTCCATCTATATCAAGCTGGTTGTTTAAATCTTCTGAACAACCTCATAAACAGCATTCCCACCAACGAACGGAAAGCGAAACTCTCCAAGTAATATATCTTCCCCATTAAGCCTAGATGTTTCTTAAAGTCTTTGTAATTGCAACAAAAGAGACAAAAAAGGAAATACGATATATACTAAATGTGGCTTTCAGAAACATTATATTACGTGGTCTAAATGTGTGAAAGACACCTAATCACAAATTTTAGACACTTAGCTGAATAAGCATCAAAAGCTAAAAAGTCAACACTCAACAGTGAGTTTAAATTATTAAGCTTATTTGTAACAGGGAATTATTCAGTGTGTTAACTGGCAAAACATCTTGCCTATTAGGTTACAAGAAGGGAATATTCAACTCAATGGAGAGTTTGGGTGCACTTACTTGAGCATGAAAACTTAATTTACTAGCAGTAAAATTCTTGTCAGATTAGTGCAATATGATGGTGAATCTCCTTCTATTAGCCTACTGGCTGAGCCTTCTCAAACTAGAAAAATGCCCATTAATTATCTTTTGCAGAATAGTCCTATAAGACAAAATACAGCCAAAATAAAAATAAAAAAAATCCCAGATTCTTTTAAAACTAACTAGTCACTCAAACTCTGAATTCAAAAGTTTGATTCTGTTATTATAACTGTAATTTTATGAAGTTCTGTGTGTATATATATATCCTTGGAAAATGGATCAAATTCAACAAACAATTCTAAGGAAATTCAGTAGAACATCTTTATTCACAGCGAAATGTATGTGTTTGAGAAGATTATGTGGAATATCAAAGACAAATACAGAAAAATTTCATGAGTTCTACCCAACTTTTAAGTGATAACAACGGTAAACTGGGATAGTATTAGCCAAGACAAAAACATTTCAAGACAGTTTCCACAATTGTTCACAGTACACATGGTGGTCTTCATGAATAGACAGACTCAACAGTCATACTGAAGGCAACAACTAGGTCAGAAAATAGTGCACCAATAATAACATTAAGTTGAAGACATGAACATACATAAGAAAGGTTGTTAGTCATGTTAGCCGAGTAGGTGATGAATTATAAGTGCAAGGATACGACGGTGATTACAGGTCTACAAGTTGGAAAACATAAAACTTATTCAAGAATTTGCACAGAAATCCTATGCAGTTGGCATTTAAAGCTATTTGGAATTGGGTCTTGAAAGTAGTATAGCATAAGTGTTCATAAAAATCACAGATGAGTAATACATCAGAAAACTGCTCTAGTTAGGGGAAGAATATATCATGTATCTAGTTATTTCACTGTGTTCATAGTAAAAGTAGCCACTGCATCAAATGGCTGCAGGAGGCAACCAGAAAATTGTTGGCTACAATCTACCCTCTAGAAGCTAAACTCCTTGATACACATCTTTTTTCAGCTGTGAAATTTAGTGAGCTTAAATGGTAAATAGGTTGAAAAGAAGATAGATAATTTCAATGAAATTAAAAAAAAAAAAAATCCAGCATTAAGCAAGTCTACATTGTAAAAGAAAAAACACACTGAAATGGGAAATTGTTACTTATTAAATGCAATTTCACAAGATCTAATTGCATATTTGATTAAGCACCAAAAAAAATGAAGAACAAGCATATGAAGTTGTTATGGGAGAAACTGGAACCAATTATAAATCAAATATGGCTACAAAACCAGTTTTGAAAGGTAGATTGTATTAATAATGACCCATCATTAAAAGCAGCGCATCAACTTATTTAACAGGAAAGCAGGAGGAGAATTCCTATTTTCTTAAGAGCATGAAGAAAAGAAAACAAAATGCTCTTAATGTTTGAAAAGGCAGGCAACTGAAATAGTGATAATAACATATATGTAGATAGCAAAAGCAATAAAACATTTATAAGAGTAAAAAAAGAAACGCAAACCTTGGACAAAAGGCCATCCTTTGCCAGCTTATAATTGCTATCAGCATGGTTTTTTGCCACCACACGTTCATCCGCCCAAAATATATCCCATTTAGCCCAGTCTACCGTCTTGTCATAAGGAGCTTCACACAGTTTTCTGATGCGCAACAGAAGTTTAAACAAAAACAACAGAATCAAAAAAATTCTGAAAAAAATAAAACAAAAAGGAGGCGATTGATACCCCATTAAGCCAATGAGAGAACCACCAGATAAGGCAATGGCAAAAACACCCCTTTCCTTCACAGATGACTCGGATAGTTCAGCAATATAGTCTGCCAAATCAGTGCCAAGCTCATGTAAATTTTCATGAATCCTCAACTCTCCTCTATCTTTATGAACCCTAGAAAGAGCCATCCTTTAAACAAGAAGTTTAGCAGCTCCATCATCAACGAGTTTCAACAAATGCAGCGCATATACAAATTTATAGTCAAAGGAACAAACAAATCACGCACTTTTTAGCATCAATACTAACTAACAGAATCAACAATAGGAGGACAAACTGGCGAGTAAAAGAAAGTGGGAGAGAAAATTAATAGCCACCAATTATCAAGGGAATTCAAAGCAAACAAACATCAAGAATTGAGATCGCTATCTCCCTACAACGTAAATGAGCTAGAATTAGAACAATTGAGTTCCCCCATATAGAATTCATGAAGCAAAAATCATAAATCATAAATTTCTTCTCAAGGGATATAAACAGCAAAAAATCAGAGTACACATTTGAATTGAAACTGGCAATATTAATAGCAATTCAACTAATTAGCAATGATCATTGTAATTGAAGTGTATATATATACACACACACACACACCTAAAAAAAGGATATTTACCAAACACACAAAGAATTAAAACTAAATCCACCAGATACATTTTAATCAGGTGGATCTCACAGAAAAAATAAACATACCCAGATCACAAAACTATCTAAGAATTCACGCCCATTACACCGATGATTAAAGAATACAAACATGTAGAAGGAATTATCCACCAAAAGAGAAGGGGGAAGAAAAGAAAAAAAAAGCTCATGCAACCTAATTGAGAAGTTAGTTGAATATGCAACAAGTAGCAGCATAAAATACAAGAAACCAATGAAAGAAATGCTTACAGAGAAGTAGGAGAAGAAGAAAGATGGTTCGACAGAGAAAAGCAAAGAACAAAAAACTGACGAAAATGGAAGGTGGGTATGAACACAAACACGAAATTGTTATATAATGTGCATATACATACATGAATTATTAACATTATATAATAATAATTAAATAAATATATAAATAAATACTTTAGCTTAATCCATTTACTGATTATATAATAAAAACTCTACACACAAGAAGTTGAGAAGAAATTATTTTACCTTCTGGGCTTCCACGTGCATCCAATGTTCGTGACAAAACACACACACAAACTCTCCCTCTCTCTCTCTCTCACACACACACACACACCGATGGAGTCAACAGATAAAATTGGATAGAGAAAGAAACTCTAATAAAAACAGAAAAACAAAAAAACAAAGAAAGTATGAGAATGCTAGATCCTCTGCTTACTACAAATCTCTCTTGAACTCAGAAGATAAATGCAATCAGTGTTGTTGAGAAATAAAACAAGAATTAAGAAAATAAAAGCTGGGTTTTAGTCCTTGATTAAATTTATAAATTGGGTTTTTTTTTTCGGTTTTTATTGTTGTTGGGATACAAAGGCCATAAGAAAAAGCAGAGAAAAGCAAAGAAAGAGGAAGGGAGAGAGCAAGAAACAAAGTCTTATGAGACCAGCCAAACACCTGTCCAAATCATAAGCTGACATATGTTCCAATTAGGACTTTTGTCTTATAATACTAAGATTTATTTTATTTATTTTTATTTTATTTTTTTAATTTTTACTATCTATGGGCTATTGGGTTTTTAATTTTTTGTTTCTTATTCTTTGTTTTTAATCTAATTCTAAATTTCTACTCAAGTAGAATAAAATTTTACTTGAGTTGATAAGCTCTCTCTCTCTCTCTCTGGGTTTCGTTCTCTCTTCTCGATAGCGATAAATACCGTTTTAATATCTGATCTATAGAAATTTTCTATAGTTCAATGGCTTTTCTATGGTGGTGGAGCATCCATAAACATTATCTCCACCAATGAAATCGGTATCAGGTTTCAAGGCGTATGGTTTTTTTATTTTATTTATTTATAGAAAAATATCATTCTTCCTCAGGGTATTTACAAGCTTCGATGATATATTTTCTACCCCTCATGACCCGTTGCTCGGCGCTTCTGCTCTCTGACCAATTCTTCTTTCAGCTCGCTGTAACTGACTTATTTGAACTGTTTGTTCAAGAGTCCCAAGTTTGGCATTTGTGGCTTTTCTTCCCTTCATCTATTCTAAAATCTAAGGTTAATTGGGACTTTAGATGTTTATTGTACTTTGGAGATGCTGCTCTCTTTGTATCTGTAAGCCTCTCTATTATTTTAGGCCATGTCTATGTATGGGGGTTTCTTTATTTGAAATCTTACTTGTAATTTTTAGACAAATCTTGATATTTTTCTGTATTTCTTGTCTTTATTCACCAAGGCTAATGTTTATGTTTTCTTCTTACTTAATAAATATTTCTACTTCTGATAAAAAAAATTCTAATCAAATTATTATTAAATTAAAAAAACTCTCTCTCTCAACCTTTTATTTGCTTTCTTATAAATTTTCTTTCCAAAATAGAGGTGCATAAATTTTTTAAAATCGACTGGACAGAAAAAATTTTGTTCAGATTTAATTAATTTATAGTATATATTTAAGTAAAATTGAATTTATATTTTAAAAAAATTTAAATTCGATGGATAATCGCATTAAAATTTATTTTTTTATTTAATATGATCGAAAAATAAATATTATATATATATATATTTATAACATACAGTATATAACTCATTTCAACTAAATTAACCCATAAATTTATATATACATTATATTATATATATTAAATATGTTTATAATATAATATATATATATAACTGATTTAATTCGACTGAATTTAAATATATAAGGATGGATAGAAAATAATATTTTTTAGATAAAAATTAGTTTAAATTTTTAATATTTAATTAAGTTTAATCAAATTAAAATATATTTTAATCTCCATGGATGCCCACCTATAGATAATTTACTTTTTTTTTTTTTTGTATGTTACTCTGTCTGTGTGTGTGTGTATTTGAGGTCTCACACTTTACCAACCATATTTTCTTGAATCTTGTCCCATATATTCTTCCACTACCTACAGGATCATATATTAAATGTAATCCTCTACTTTGGATTATGAAATGTTGTACTTTAAGGTAACCATTGATATAATATGGACGGTCCTAATCATTTCTGATACTTATATATTCAATATAAGTAAGATTATTAAATTCTTTACATCCCAATGATTCTTGATAAAATATGTTTTCTTCGATCACAAAAACACATGCAGCCCACATATATCCATTGATGTTTTCATATGAAATTTATTAATGTTACTGAAATTATCATTTTATAAAATTAAAAAATAAATAAATTTTTAATTAAACTCTTATTATTATTATTATTTAATATTATTATCATATTAATTAATTCATTAAATTCTCACTTTGTTATTAAAACTTTATCATCTAAAAATTAATGAGTAAATAGATTATTTAGAATAACTTTTTATAAAATGAAAAGAATATATTATTTTCTTTCCATTAAAATTATCACTTTTATAAAAAAATTATTCATCTTAAATTATCAATTTATACAATAAAAAATTAATTAACTTTTTTCAATGGTACTTTTATTACTAATGATTTAATTAATAAAGTGAAAATATAGTATTAATGAATTAGTTAAGAAAATTTTAGTATTAATGAATTAGTTAAGAAAATTTTAGTCGATTTAAAATAATTTTATATAATATTTAGAGAATTTAATAACTTTTTAATAGATATATATGAATAGGATATAATGATTATAGCATAAACAGAGAGAATAATAATTATTTTAATACTTGTTTATAAAAATTAAATGCGACAGTTTGAGTAGAAAGGAGTGAACAAAATTTTCTTTATTTCGATAATTTAAAAAATTTAGAACTAATACGGTGGCAGAGTATGTAAATATACAAAGCAGTAGTATTTATATTGGATGATATTGTGAAAGTTGGAAAGAGTTTACATGCCATTTTAATCTTTTGGATGTATTCCATATTTGATATGAACAAACTTTAAGTGATGATAGAAAGAATTGGTATTGAAGAAATCATGTCGGTTCCCGTGGTTTTGCTCTCAGCCTTGAAGAATAAAAATAATAATAATGATCGATCAAGAGAGACGAAGGTTTGGAATCTCACCCTGTCATCAAATATCAATAAATAGTAACAAAAGAAGTGAAATTTCGTTTTATAAAAATTAGACTTTAGAACCCATCATGATGACAAATCAAAGAGTGTTTCAGGAATCTTAGCTTTTTCAAAACCCTGACATTTTGATGTTTTGAGGTGAAGAAAGGACCCCTCAAACCAAACCATTCCTTGGCCTTCCTCCAATAACGAATCCAAAAAATATTAATTGAAATTTATATAATGAACTTAAATATTAAAAAATAAAATAGTATTATATTTATATATAAATATAATAAAAATTAAAAATTAAATATATTAATAGTTTTTTACTCGTTTTATAAAACATTATGGCAAAGGATAGAAAGTGAGGATATTATTGTTATTGAATGGTAAGAAATTTTAATTATTTAATAAAACTTCTTTTAGACTAATTAGAATTTTTAGTTGTAATTTAAGGTTGTATGATCTGTATTTTTAATAAATCTAAAATTATTTGGATCCATTTTTTAAATTTTAGTTTAATTTTTTCTTTAGTTGTGATTCATCTTTTATTTAATTGGAGTCCATTTTTTTCTTTTATTGGGGTCCTGTAATGAAAAGTCTACCACTTCTATTTTATTTATATCAAAATTAGTTAGGGTATATGGACTCCATTAATACAACATTAAATCTGTCACTACCTCACTCCCTTCTACTTATTGGGATCTTTATAAAAATACCAAAAATAAAAATAAAAAAAATTAAATTTATCATATTTTTAAAAATATTTTTAAATTTTATAAGAATTTGTGATTATTTTTATAAAAATATTAGATTTACATATTTTATTATGTATTTATTATGAGTTTAGAAATTTACGTAATTTATTATGAATTTATGGTAAAATAACTAAAATACTCTTCTTGATTGAAAAATTTTTATAAAAAAATGATAGAGTGTAATTTTTTCCTCCTTAGTTCTAACTTTAACACTAAAAACAAACACTCATCTTCCTCTCAAATTTCACTTCTACTTACAGCTAGCTACTTCTCTTAGAGCTACGTACTTTACTTCAAGAAAATGGGGGAAATTAAAACAAGCATTTTTCCTTACTACATATACATGGTAATTTCACCTTTTACTATATATATATATATATATATAATAAACTCATTCTACATCTAAAGGTTATAAGAAATACAATAGGTTTATAACTAACAAGATAATCCAATCAAAATAGCCTAGGTTATTTTGTATTGTTTGTTTTTCAATTAATTCATCTTTTAACTTAATTGCACCTTAAATTAATTAATATAAATTTTTATTATATTTATATTCAATACTTTTTATTAAAAATATTTACTAAAAATTTCATATTAAAATAAATGTATAATAAAATATACATATAAATTTATATTTTTACTAAAAAATTATTTTTTCAATTCTTTGGAGTAGGAGGGAATAATTTCAAAAAAAAATATTTTTGATTAACAATTAACAAATTGATTAGAACTGACTAACCATTAACTGAACGAAAATCAAAATACTCCAATTTTTCTAACCTAATCAACCAAATAATATACGATTGGTTAACCAAACTAAGATGTTCGATCGATTAACTAAACACTCAATCGATTAAACCGATTAAATACCCACCTCTATGTACATGTAAAATTAACACGTAAATAGATAAATTAAACACATATTAATAATTTTTATAGTCTAAGATTTTATTTTTAATTTTATTGACATATTCATCAATAAAGTTCATAGTTTTAAATTAATTCTATAAATAATGACATAGATTTGTGTTACTCGTTGATAATTGCAATAAATATATATAATTAATTATATAAGATATAATTAATTATTTTTCAAGCTCTAGCTATAATTTGATAAAAAAAAATTTAGGTTTTTTGTGTAAATAATATATTCTTTTCATAAAATAAAAAATATATAATAAGTTAATTAGCAATTCAAATATTTATGTGCTAGAGGAACAATATTAAATTATAGTGAGAAAATTACACCATCCACTATTTTTTACAAGTTTTTTTTTATCAGGGCATTTTTGTCATTTTGCAATAAACTCATATAAAATGATAATTAACTAAATATTCATAAACTCATAATAAACATATAATAAACTTATAATAAACTCAAAATAAACTTATAATAAATTTTCTAAATCTGGTATGTTTGTAAAAAAATTATAAATTTTGGTAGATTTGTAAATATTTTTAAAAAATGGTAAATTTAAATTTTTTTTATTTTCTGATACTTTTGTAAAGATCCCAATTATAGCACCAAATTTCATTATTAAAAATTGATCTCCTTGAAAATAAAAGCATATTAAGGTTGGATATTCTTAATTATCGATGTCATTATTTCTCTTGTACATTCGTAGATTTGATTCTTCATTCTTTAAATCCAAATATATAACGTAGTCAAGTTTAGAGCAAAATTTTAGTGCGTCCCAAGTCCCCAACATGCTTTTGGAATCTGAAGTTTATCTTATAGATAAGTGATTGCTTCAATAAAATTCATTAGTATCTCAATCTTGCTTTCACTTATCAACATGCTTTTCACAATAATGAGTTCTTTAATTGCTCATTGTTCAAGTAGATGTTATTCATTGCAATATAAATCATTCTTTATCAGAAAATAATAATACTCAAATTAATTAGTGGTGAAAATAATAAAATAGAGCTGATTTAGGAATATATGAATAGGGAATATTAGTTTAAGGTGTGTTCGGGACAAACAAAACACGTTTTTTAGATTTTTTTAATTAAATAAAAACTGTTTTGACTTAAATGTGGAATTCATAAAATATAGTTTTGAAGGTTTTGATTTTGAAAAAAAAAATTTTATACCAGTAAAAATATTTTTTTAATATAAGACATTCTATATTAATAGTATTTTTCTCTTTTCTTTATTGTAAAAACAGTTTTTGACATTTTTCTTTTTTAAAATTTTTTATTTTTAATAATTAAAATTTGAATAATTATGATATATATTTTAAAAACTATAAAACAAAAACTGAAAATAGTTTTTAATTTAAAAAAAAATCAAAACTAAAAATCTACAATCTAAATATGAATACAATCTTAGATTTAGGGTTTAATGTTTTGAATTGGATATAATTTGATGAGGAAAAGCTGTTGTGGTTGTCGTTGGCATTGATGATAGAAAAATTTAACAAAAGAAGCTGTTTAAGAGGTTTCTAAATTAACTAAAGAGAATGGGATAAGAAACAAAACAACCAAGTGTAAAAATACATAAATATGAATATTTCAATTTAAGGTCATTTATTATTATTACTTCCAATTATATATCCTTTACCTTTAATATATCTATGATTAATTAGTCATATTATTTAAAAAAAATTAATGCTGGCTAATAGTAAAAGAAGCACTAACACTTAATTGTTTTTGCCAAAACTAACAGAGACTATAATTTAATAATGTTTATAAACAAAAGTAGCATATAAAATGATAATGTTTAAAATCTTTGTGAATATATAAGTTTTTATTTGAAATTTTAATGTAGCCACTTGTGCGTGCGTGTATGTGTATATAAAAAGAGTAAGTTGGTAATATTATTAGATGTTAATATATATTAATAAAATGTCAATGGTGCTTCTAAATATTTATAATAATGTTACTTTTGAATTGGGATTAAGGCTTAGATGAGTTGAGTTGAATTGAGTTACTTTTGACAATATGATCCAAGTAATGTAAAAAAAATTATGTATAACTAAGAAGAAACTAGAATTATAAAAAAAAAAAAAAAAAAAACTCTCTCTCTATATGTATAGTTCAGCAATTGAAAAAACAAAGAGAGAGAGAGAGAGAGAGAGAGATCATATTAATTCCATTATTTACGCCTGTCAAGTTGTATTTTAATAGCCTAAGATCATTATAATATGAATATTAAATGTGTCTTCTTGATAATATCGTATGGATCTAATTTCTCACTACTATAAAGGTTTTTATTTTATTTGGTTGGGAGATGAGAAATCTTATTATTTAATGAGACTATATATTATATATTATTGGCACTTGCATATATCTCAATGTAATTGTTAATTAATTATGAAAAAATGTGGGCTTTTATTAGAAGATAAAAATGGTAAGAGGTCCTTTTCATAATTAAGGAGAATAAGTTTGTCCAAACATCATATGATAGATTAATTTGCTATAGACTAGACCTCTAGTAGAAAAAGAGAACCAAGTAGAAATAGTTCTTCAAACATGAGATATTGAATATTACTATATCCGTCATATTTAAATTATCTAAATTATCGTCTTTAACTTATATACACATATTAAGAAAATTATTAAATTTTTTTTAATATTATATAAAATAATTTTAAATAGACTAAGATGTCATTTATTAACTCATTAATATTAAAAATATTCTGCTCTTACTTCATTAATTAACTCATTAATAATAAGGGTAATTAAAAAAACTAATTAATTTTTATTGATTTTATAAAATAATTATTGTAATAATTTTTTTTACAAAAATAACTATTTAAACAGAACGAAAGTAATATTAGTTTAGTATGTATAAATTGGAGAAATCAGGGCTGGTCAGATTTATACAACCCGCCCGAACTAAGGTAAAACAGGTGGGTGCAGTCTGATTATACTCTGAAATTGGATTGAATCGGGTGGATGATGGTTAAAGTTGGTGGGTTCGGATGGTCGATCGGGTCAATGATTTTTATTTCGTTCAAAATTGAACTCGACTAATATTTTTAAATAAATGTATTTTAATATTTATACATACTAAATGACTTCGTTTTCCATAGGGGAAAATGACGCCTTCTGAGATGGGTATATAAGGATCCTTAACTGGCTGAAGGTGATGCCCTAGCTGCATTAACTCATTTCTCCCCTCTCTCAACATTTAGAACTCTCTCGATTCTTTGGTTTTCCTCTCTCGTCTCTCTCAATTCTCTGGTCTTTTTGAGAGTTCTTCTTCCTCTAGTCTCTCTGTTTTCTCCCTCTGTCCATCTATGTTTCTCGGTTGGCCTTTCTTCACCTTCTTCAATCATCTGTAACTATATTTCTCCATTTTTTCCTTTATTTTCACATAGCAATAGTTAATCAAAGTTGTTTTGTGGGTTCATGGCGAACACAGTCACATTTAGTCTCCATCTTGGCTACTAGTTGAGGATTTTGAACATTTTTTTTAAAAATAAATGTGTATTTATTTTTCAGTTTCAAGTTTTTAAAGGATCTAAGTTTTTTTTTCAGAGTTCTTTAATGATTTCATTTTTAGTTTTAATTTTTGTTATTAAATAAGTATTTTTTATAATAATATTTAGATTTTTTGGAAAAAATAAATTTTTTAACTCATTCTTGACTGATTTATTTAGATTTGTTGAAAAAATTAAAAATTTTTAACTCATTCTTGACTGATTTATTTGTGTTTTCAGTATTTTCTTTGTTAGATCAATAGATCTACCGATTACGGTAAATATATTGATATTTATTTTATTTTTTATATTTAGTTTATAAATATACGCATTTCGACTATAGTTTAGTTCTGTATTTTAGTTTTGCTTTGAATATTATTAATAATTTTGAGTGTTTAGTCAATAGAATAAGTCGATCTGCCATTGCATATCATTTTTATTCATCTGTCCTTTTTATACTTTTGATATTTTTCTATAAAATAAATGTCAGTGCATGTCATTTCTATATAAAAATTTTGTTTGTAATTAATATTGCTTGTGCGTTTGTTTGTGGTTAATATTTATGTATTTAAATGAGTTTTTTTTTTTTGTAATAATATATAGACTTAATGAAAAAATAAAACTTTTTTAACCGGTGATTGTTTATTTATGATTTTCATTTACTAATTTCATTAAATTACTTTAATTTTTATATATAATTAATAAATAATTGTAAATTATATTATGTAAATAAATAAATATTTTTACAGAATATAATTATTAAATAATTATATTTATTTGATACTAATAATAGTAATAATTTGATGTAAATTATAAATCTTTTGAATAACTATTTTCAATTATTTATATATTATTAAAATACTTTAATTTTTTGCATATAATTATTATATAATTATAAATTATATTATGTAAATGATTAAAAATTATTACAGAATATAATTTTTAAGTTGCAAAATATAATTTTTTTATTATATATTATAAATTATTTAATTTTTTATAAATTATTTTTATTTTTTTATTAAAAAAATATAATTTTGTATTTGTATTAGTAATTAACTTATATATTATTAAAATTTTAGAAACTGTATAATCTTATTGAATTAAATTAAATATTTTGAGTGTGTAAATAAATATTTTTAAAATAGAAAATATTTACTGTGTGCATTATTTAATCAGCTAATATATATTTACTTATATTACTTTTATATATATGTATTTTTTAAATTTGTATTGAGTGTGTTTTTTTTTACACTATTTGATACAAATACGATGGCTGATGCCGATTGCTCACTACTGAAGAGTGAAGACAATCACTAATGTAAGTGGAAGTGACCGGTGGTATATTTTTTACTTTAGTATTTACGTATATATGTTATTAATATAATAATATTTATGTGTTAATTATTTTGTTTAGTGTTTACTATATTATTCAATATGTTTGTTTGTATGCTTTTTGGTATAATTGTTATGGTGTTTTTATTTGGTTGTTGTAAATTTGCTGATATTCCACAAATTTTATAATTTGTAATGTTATTTTGTGTATTTGTATGCTTTTTGATACATGTTGAATACAAATAGTCAATTATTGTGTGGGTAGAACTTGGTTTGATGCATGACCAACTTCAACGAGGGCTTAATGTTTGGTTTATTCTAATTATATGCAATGCATATTTTAAATGTTAGGTCAGTTCAAAATTCTTATGATTATTGATATGCTAGTGTGTGAATATTTATGCTTGATGCATGTTGATCTTAAAAGTTAATACCTGTTAGTTTGTTAGGGCATAATATAATGTCCTTTATACTATATATAGTTAGGCTAGTGCTGCTATAAAATTTCAGAAGGCTTTTAAGAGGTTAGAGGAAGATGATGGGGATTACTTGGCTTATTTTATGGAGGATGAGAAGAGAGGGACACCACCAATGAGTTTTGATTGCGAGAATGCCAAAAACTTTTTGCAATTTTTAAAAATATTTCACGATGTCACATTGGATATTTCTGGCTCATTGTACGTAACATCAAGTAATGCATTCCACCATCTAGCATTAACTGAATCTGAAATACAAAAATGGTGTTATAATTCAGATTCATTGTTAGGAATTATGACTGTAAACATGAAGAAAAAACATAAGAAATATTGGGGCAAAATTGAAAACATTAATTCTTTAATTTTTATTGGTAACATATTTGACCCTAGGAGCAAATTACAATATATTGTTTGGTCTTTGAATGATATTCATGGTCCAGAAGTTGCAAAGGGCATGACTAACAGGATTAAAACCCAACTGAATCGATTGTATGCATGGTATTCCAATATATACAAGCTTGTAACTTTTGTATCTAAAAATATAACTAGTCAATCATCAATTTCTAGTGAAGGGATAGGAATGGCAGCCTCAAAGGCTCGGGTAGCTACCTTTAGGAGTTTGGTGAAAAGCAAACGTTGCTAGGTTTCCTGTGCTATCAAATTTAGCACGAGATGTGCTAATTGTTTTGATATCGACTGTGGCATCGGAGAGTGCTTTTAGCATAGGTGGTAGGGTATTGGATATTTTTAGGAGTTCTCTTTCTCCTAAAATGACCAAAGCTTTGATTTATACTCAAAATTGGATGAAGCCAATGATTTTTGAATTTGAACATTCTGAGTTTTTTGAAACACTTGAAGAATGCGAACAAATTGAATTAGATGATATGAAAAGTTTGTTTCTCTTTAATTTCTTATTGTTTTATTCTATTTAAGATAATCAATAATGGATTGTATTTTTTTTTATATTGTAGAACTCACTGGAGTGTGCAAGGAAACTACAAACAATGTTGCATCAGGTTCAGGGATTACAGTTACAGAAATGGAGGTTCTTCAATGAAAGGTTGCTCATTATTTTGTTTTATAGTTCTATTTTTTTTTATTCTTCCTCTCTTCTGCTCTCCTTTCTTTTTCTACTTTTTTTAACGTAATTCATTTTAAAGGAATCATTTGATTCTTTCTTGTACTTGATGAACAATAACTTGACTATCATTTTATTTTTCTCCACTGTCCAGTATAAGTTGTTCCTCTTTTTAGGTAGTTTTCTTGTGTTTTTTATATTTTTCTTTTGTTATGTATTATAAATTAATTGTGTATTTATTTTGGCAGAGATACTAATTAATGACAGAGAGAAATGTGTATCTGTTGATTTTTGCTTTGGGATAAAGATGGATTACTTATTTTGTGAGTAACTATATTATTTGTAGTATGTTATTTTTTTGAATTCTTATTTTCCTTGTTTTGAGTATGGTTAGTGTGTATATCATGTGAGTTATGTAGTTTTGTTGTGGTTGGTGGAATTTTTAGTTGGATTTCCTTTTTGTTACTGCAACAATGTGATTTAGGTTATATGTGGAGTTTTATTTGTTCTGTGTATTTCAAATGTAATACATTTTCATTGATTCATTATTGAGGTTTGTTAATTATCTGACTTGTTACTTGATGATTTTTATTAGTTTATTTACTGAAATAGGATTATTTTAAGTTGTTAGTGAAAATTTATGTTATTGTTGGTATTTTTAGTGATTTATGATCTGACATGTTAGATACTTATTTTTGTTAGTTGATTTTACTCAAATATGATTGTGTTTAGTTGTTGGTGAAAAAATGTGTTATTGTTGGTATCCTTAGTGATTTGTTTGCTGATATGATTTACTGATTTTTTTTATTGTGTTTCTCCTATTTCTGAAATATATTTTCTATTATTGCAGGTCAAGCAAGTGATTGTCATGTTTCTTCCAATCACTAGTTTGTAGTTTCTGTGGTGTATAATCTAGTTCCTCAATTGTTTTTTGCTCTCATTGATATATATATATGTATATATATATATTGATTTTGTAGTTTTAGTGCTTTTTATTTTATTTTATTTTAATTAGAAAGCACTAAAACTATTAAATGGATACAATTTATTTTTTGTAGTTGTAGTTTTAGTGCTTTGTGTTTTTTGTTAAATCAGAAAGTACTAAAATTTGATCAGAATTATGTATATATTTTTTGTTGCTTCCTGCTTGCATGATTGAAGGTGGTAAGGGTAAGCTACTGATCATTTGCATTTCATATGTTTGAAGTTTGAATATTATTGATCAATTGCAGATATCATTTTTGTATTTTGTAAATGGATTTGAATATAGAATATTAATTTATTTAGTTGTACATATTAGCATTTTTGTAAATAGGTTTAAAATCTAGAATATTAATTTCAGTTGATTGTAAATGATGTTAAAAAAAAGTTACCATAGTTGCAGTGCAAAAAAAAAAGATGAGAAAAAATGAATCTTTAAGAATAAAATGACTGAACTTTTAAAAATTACGTGGATTCTGATAAAAAAATCTTGTAAAAATGAAGCCCAAAAGTAAAGCCCAAAGGATCAATCCAATCCAAAATGAACCGCTATAATCCGTCCGAAACTGAAATTGATACGGTCGGTCGAGATGATAGTAACTTTGGTCGAGATCGGTTTTATAAAATACTTTTCTAACAGATTCGGTCGGGTGGAGATATGCTCCAAATTCGATCAAACCTGACCTATGTCCATCTCTAGGAGAAATATGGCTTTAAGCCTTTAACAAAGATGGAATTTGTAACTTTGCTGCTTTTATATTTCAATCATTTCCATGTTTAGTTGTCTAATTCAATTGAAGATTGAACATCATTTTGCCCCCATAATACTTTTTTTTTTCATCTTTAATCTCAAACACTTGCTGTAATTATATATATATATATATATATTTAAATTAGGAGGCCCAATAAATAATTACGTACTCTAGACTAAATAAAATTTAAAAATTTCCTTTGGAGTCAATGAAAAATAATTTCTCGTCATCTAATTTCTTTGAATCTAAAAAAACTGAAAATTTATATAATAGTAAATGTTTTAGTTTATATTGAAATATATATATTATTTTTATTATAATTTTTAGAATGATTGATAAAAAAAAATATACTCATTATAAAATAATTACTCCCTTTGTTCTACTTCAGGTATCGTGTAAGATTTTTTTTTTCCACTTCAATTTGTTTAAGATAGTATTAATTATAAAACTTTAAATTTATCCTTATGAAATAAAGTTACTAATTAATAAAGAGAAAATAGTTAAAAGGGATAATTAAGTAAAATATTATAAAAATTTTAATCACTAATGATTATTTTGATTTGTATATATATAATACTAAAACAGATAATACTAGCATAATATTATACCGTGTGAAATAATATTAATATTTTTAAAATATTAAATTAAATTATTAATTATTATAATAGATAATTAATTAATTGTTATAGATATTTATTTAGAGTCCAAATAAAATTAAAATATCATATTTAATATTGATAATAATTAATTACCATCTAATAATATATTTATTTTTTTAAATAATTAATAGAATATTTATCAAATAATTAGTTATTTATCTAATAATGTAAATAAATTTTTTGAATGCAAAATAAAATTTTATTAATAAATCAAAAATGTATATTTATAAAGTACAAATAAAATTATGCAATTTTAAAGTACACAAGATGCACATAATTAATGAAGTTATTATATTTCTTTGGACTCTATGAAGTTTTTATTGCAAACAGTAGATAATGGTAACATGTCTCGGGTAATCTGACTTTTAGCGGGATACTCATTTTATTTGTTATCTATAATTATCTTTCATACCATTAGGACTTCTCCATTAGAGAATGATAGATAACCTCCATTAGAGAAGAATAAACTTCCATTGAAAGAGAACATAAAACATTTAAATAAAGAATAATAAAACTCCATAATAAAATTTAATTTATATTCAATTTTATTATAAAATGTAGAGCAATACAAAATAAAAATAAAAATTAAATTTCAGATTTATATTGATCTGAAAAATATTTTGAAGGCAAGCCATATAATAAAAATACACAAAACTAAAAAAATAATAAAACAAATTAAAACAAATGAAGATGGACGGGCTACCGTCTGTTAATAAACTGACGGCAGCCCCACTCTCAAATTAAAAAAGAGAAAAAATCTAAGAGAATTCAGAAAAAAAGAATGTGGCTAAGGTTTATATTTTTTTAATTATTAATATTATAAATTAATTTTTAAAATATTAAATTTATTATTATTTAGAGAGTTTAAATAAGATTATAATATTAATACTAATAATAATTAGTTATTATATATTATATAAAAAATTAAGTATTAATAATAATATAAATTAATTTTTAGAATAATTATATTTGAAAGAACATTATTTTTTAATAAATTGGCATAATGTGTATCATATAATTTTTAATTTAAAAAATAAAATTATATACATATTACTTGCAATATTTTAATTGAACTTTTTATATCTTACTTTTTATCTTCAGCTTAAAAAAATTTTTTACAAATTTTTTTCCTTACTTTTCTTCACTTTTTCAAGTATTTAATTTTTATATTATATTATAAAATAATATATTTTTCCTCATTTATATTCACAGCACCATATAAATAATAAGAAGTGTTCTGTCTATAATCAATATACATTAGAAATTTTCAACATAACTCATAAAATATTCAAAAAGATAATTTGAGAAAGTAAATAATTTTTATTTTTATTTAAAAATCATATCCGCATGAGCATATTCTTTATATGTTTCAATATATATACATATTTTTTTCATAAAAGGTTAATAATATGATTTTTTGAATAATTTATTTTCATGTTAATTTACTTTGTTAAAAAAATTTAAAATATTAAAATTATAATAATTCGTATATGTATTAAACATCAATAATACTAATTCTATAAATAATATTAATGGTTTAGTATGTTAATTTTCTAATCTTTAAATCAATCATTAAATAAGTAAAAATTATTTATAATTATCAATCTTTTTATATTTTTATTTAAAATTATTATAAGATTTTAAAATTATTATATGTATATAGATTGATTGAAAATTCATGCAGTATTGTGTATGATAAATTTTAATAAAAATTTGTATATTTATTAATGACAAATATTTTAATAAGACATACTCAAAGCATGTTAACTACCGCCGAAGAACCAGTCAAAAAAAAAAAAAAAAAAAACTACCGCCGAAGAATTCCAAAACCTCAACTTTCAATGGACCAACAATTCTTGATTATATCAAAAAATAAAAGAAAAAATAACACTACCCTCCGTATTTTAAAAAAAAATTTATTCTATTAACATAGTTATTTTAGTTATTTTATCATAAACTCATTATAAACTGCATAAAATTTATAAACTCATAATAAATTTATTATAAACTCATTATAAACTAATAAAAATTTGATATTTTAATAAATATTTTATAAATTCTAGTATTTTAATAAATAATATATAAATATGATAAATTTAATTTTTTTTTATATTTTTGTCAAAAGCCCAAAAGAAAATAATTTAGGGCTTATTACAAAAATAACCAAAAAAGTGGGAGTTGTTTCAAATTTACGGAGCTTACAAAATTTTTTCAAATGCATGATAAACAAAATTTTAACTTGCAAAAATACGAAAACTGGGTTTTCTTTGTTTTTCAATTTTTTTTGTAATGATTTTTTTTTATTTTTTCTTTGTATAACATGTAATATACGCAATTAATAACTTTAAAATCTCAATATTTTAAAGTTAATTTTAGTAAATTAATTAACAATAATAATTTTTTTACCTCCATTGAATATATAGTTTTATTTCATATATTAAAATTAATGCATGATAAGGCATATTTATTTACATGACTCTTTATCTAATAAAAATTAATTAATTATAAATTAATTAAACTCTATTCTGCATTCATATAAATTAATTAATCAAAATGTGAGAGTGGCATAAATATTAATTTAAAATTAAGTATTTTAATTTTAATTTTTTATTGATGATGATTTAACTAAAAAAGTTAAAATCATTTTAACTATTTTTATAGTGTAAAAGTAATTTAAAATTATTTTATTTAAAATTATACCCATACATATATTCATATATATGCGGATATATACCTAAATATACTCGCATATATTATTATTCTTTAGTTAAAGTATATGTAACATATATCGACTTATACATATATATAACATATATATCTAATTATATATAATATATTTCCATATATATTTATGTATACATACATATATATAACATATATATATATATCTAGTTATATATAACATATATCGACATATATTTATATATATATAACATACATATGTATCTAATTATATATAACATATACCAATATATACTGAAATATATCAATATATACGGATATATATTATTATGCTTTAATTAAAATATATATAACATATGCAAATATATACTTATATATATATAACATATATATATATCTAATTATATATAACATATACCTACATATAATATTATTTTTTAGTTAAAATATGTATAATATATACTAATATATACCGACAGATATTAATATATACTTTTATATATTTAATATATATCTAGTTATATATAACACATACTGATATATACTAATATATACCAACGTATACGTACATATATATAACATATATATATCTAGTTATATTTAACATATACTAACATATATCACCATATATTATTATTTTTTAGTTAAAGTGTATGTAATATATACCGATATATATTTATATATATACACATATATTATTATTTTTAATTAAAATATACATAATATATATCTATATATACCAACGTATAAGTTGATATATAAAATATACCTATATATATAAATAATACAATGATATATGCACAAATATTATAAAAAAAGAAAATAATCATAACTCGGTATATATTACATATATATATAGTTATATATAACATATAATGATATATACCCACACATATCTATATATACTAAATTAAAAATATTAAATTAAGTTTTTATTTATATGTAATATATATCAATATATAACTAAAATATATTTACCTATATATAATATATATAACTTTTTTTTTGTAATTTTTTAATTTTAAATCATATATCAATATATGTTGATATATATTAGTATATGTGGTTATATGTCGGTATATATTATATATATTTTAATGTTATATATTGGTATATGTTGATGTATGTCAGTATATGTTGGTACATGTTGATATATGTCATAATTTATTATAAATATTTTAATGGTATATATTAGTATACGTTGATATATATCGATATATATTACATATATTTTAATGATATATATTGATATATATATATCAGTATATATTGATATATATTACATATATTTTAATGGTATATATTGATATATGTGTTGGATTAGAGAGAAATAAGAGTAAATAAATATTATGTGTTTAATTATATATAATATATTTATATATAAATAGAAATGTAATATAAATATTTTTAATTTAATATTTTAAAATTTAAGTTGAAATTTATCTTAAAAAAATAAAAAAATAAATAGTATAAAAATACAAAACAAAAAAAAAACAAAAAATAAAAGATTTATAAAAATTAAAAAAAAACAGTGGTCACATCATGAAAATATAAAAAATAAAAGATGTTATGATAATATTGTGAAGCAAAAAATAATAATTTTTCAAAAAAAAAAAGTAGTAAGTAGCTACAAAATAGGCAAATTCATATAAAATGAAAAAAAAACCATAATTTCGTAAAAATGAAAACAACAAAATATATATAATTGTAAAAAAAAAATTATAACCGTATTAATAAAATTTAAAGATAAAAAATCATACACGGTGTAATTTCCTAGACGATTTATTCATCACTTTGTTGAAAATTTTAAATTATTATTAATATTGGCCAGCAACTCTTGATTGGTAAGCTTCGAAAATTATTTACAAGGTCTAATTAGATAGGTATAATATAATTGTATATATTAACATAGTTTTCAAGCCTACCAAATTAGACTTTGTTTATAAAAAAAAAAAAACTTACCAAATTAGACCTATTTAGAACATATAGTTTTTCACACTTATCAATAACATAAGAAAGAGACTTTCACTTAAATTTTAAGTTCAAATCTAAATATTTCTTATCTCGTATATAATTAATAAAAAAAACGTAAGAAAGAAAGTTGAAAAAATTCTTTCACATTGTGGAAGCCAACACCAACATGGTATATATATAAAAAATTTTCAGGAGAATTTACGGCTGAAAGCAACACTAAACACAATATTAACCAATGAATTAGGGATTAATTTATCACTTTAATTAATTGTCTTTAATCTTTGTTTATTATAAGTGTAATTAAATAGTTTTGAAGCACTAACGCATGGAATCTTAACCTCTTCAAATTCTTATAAAATTTCCAACTTTTCATTGAAACATTTTCAGACTAGACTTCATATCTTTAACATAATTACTTTTATATTCATGGCTAAGTTTGAATATGGTATGAGATTATATGTTCTAAGGATGGACTCAAATTTCATAATTTCGTCCATATATATTTATGTGTGTGTGGTATTTTACAAAACATATTTATATCAGAATAATTTCATAAAAAATGAGTAAAATATCGAGCAAAAATTGATAATATTTGAATAGATTTCAAAGAATTTCAAACCAAAAAAGTAATTCAAAATTTTTTATTCGGAATTCACATATTGTTGAAAAAAAAATTATAAATTGGTCAAAAATTATAAAATAACGATGCATATTTATTAATATTAATTACTGTGAAATATGTTAAGAGAAATTATTGAGATTAATCCATATTAAAGTTTTTTTTATGCTTTAATTTTATTTTTCTTTCTTAAAGTTTTTCTTTTTTTTTTTAGTTTGATTCATGTTTTCTTATGCTTTTTATAATTTTTTCGTGCAATTTCAAGTAGATAGGAAGTACAGAAGTTATTCAGAAGCTAATTTCATGGAATTATATATAGAACTTTATAAACTTAAGTATTTTATAGATATTTTTTCATATTTCAATTTATGACTATTCAACTTATCCATTTATATAATATTTCTCAAAATTTTATTTAATATTTTCATGTTTAGAGATTAATTTTTTTAAATTAATATTAAAATATATCAATATTATATCTAGATATCTAAACTCTTATTTAAGTGTTGGCTCCAACGAATCTAATTAGTAAAAATTGTAGGTATCACATCACTTGAGAAATTTAGGGAGTTCTCCACCTAATTAATATGAATACTTTTTATAAAATTTTTACTTAAAAAAATAGATTTTTTTTATAATTTAATTGAGTTCTTCTCATTAAATAATTGATCTTATTTATATTCGCTTTATATTCTTTCCTATCCTATTATTCCTATACGTATATAGCCATGTGGCATTACTAATATGATACCCTCAAATGTTTGTTCTTATCAACAATAGTTGGTATAAAAAAAATTCAAAAATAATAAAATTAATAAGATAAAAGTGAAAAAAGGACTAAAATTCCTGAAACAAACGTCCGATCTTGGAACTTGTTACAGCAGAATAAACAAGCTAAATAAAATATTAATTATGCTTCATTCGGCGATCAAGCAATTATTATTATTATTCTTACTAGAATTTTTAAAACTGTATGTTATTATTATTTTTTAAATTTTATAATAATTTTAAATAAATAATTATTTGTTTATAATTTTAAAAAATAAAATTAGTGTATATAGAAATAAATCTAAGTAAAGTTAGTATATATATTAATTTAATAATAATTAAAATTATATATTTAGTGATTTTAGATCAACTAATAAATTAACTTGCATATTAACTACTTAATTTATTATTATATTAACCATAAAATTAATATCATAAAAAAATTATATTAATAAAAACGTATCTTAATTTATGAATTATGTAAATATAATTATAAATAATTTTATTTTTATATTAACTATTTTATTTATAAATTATGTTTCATACATCATCTATTATATACACAATAATATAAATAAACTTCAAATAAGACATATAATTAAAAAATTACAATAATCATATAAATAAAAATGAAGTTAATCATAATCAGAGTCATAATTTTAATAATATCTTAATCTTATTAAAATATTTAAATAATTATCAAATAAATATATTATTATAATATGATATTATAATAAATAATATAATATTATAGATAAATATTAAATTTATTATTTATTAGAATAGATAATTAATTAATTATTAGATGTATTTATTTGAAAAGTCTAAATATAATTATAATATTATATATATTTGATATTAATAATAAGAATTATTATCCAATAAATTAATAAGCTATTAAAAATTAATCTCTTATCTCTTTGAATATTTATATTTAGATAAATAAATATCTATTATAATAAATAATAAATAAATAATAAATTAATTTTAAAAAATTTGATCAGATTGTGGTATAATATTGTGTCAATGACAATTATTTTAATATTATATATATATATTTTTTTATAATTCATACAATTATTGTTTTAATGAGCGCAATTATGTTAATAGGACAATTACATGAATTTTAAATTATATGTTCATGACTGTAAATTTCTATAAATTTCTAATTAACTGATGGTATATGATTAAAGGGGTTCAAAAAATTCTTAAAATTTTAGCTCTATTTCACAAAATTTTTGCTAGATAAAGTGTTGTTGGAGCATATATATATATAGGGTTCGCTAAAACGCTCTGCTAGGGTTCGCTGAAACGCTCTGCTAGGGTTCGCTGAAATGCTCACTACGGCAACCACTTCTTCCGACAGGGACCCTCTGTGTCTCATGCTGATAGACTATTTTCGGAAGCAAATTTGGGAGCCTTGGAGATTTTGGATTCAAGATTTAAAGGGTATCCCTCTGTTGCGTTTTCTCAAAAAGATATTGAGGAATTTGCTCGGCCATTCAAGCATGCATTAATCGGCCATTTCTCCTCTGGCAGACCATCGATGAAAGAATTACAGAAAGGTTTCGACTCGATTGGTTTCAGGGGACCTTTCTCGATCGGACTACTGGATGATTTGGATGTGCTTATTAATTTTCAAACAGAGGACGACTTCTTGCGCAGCTGGTTACGACAACTATGGTTCTTCAATGGGTTTGGCATGCGCGTTTTCAAATGGACTCCAGAATATAACCCATCCTGTGACAGTCCGATCTATCCAATTTGGGTCTCGATGAACGGTTTGCCAATTCATCTTTTCCACAAACGAGCTCTGTTCTCTATTGCAAGCCGGATTGGAGTTCCATTAAAAATTGATGCAGCTACCGCTTCTCTTTCCAGACCTTCAACAGCTCGGGTATGTATTGAAATTGACTTGTCTTGTGTCTTGCCTGATAAAATCTGGATAGGAGATGAAAATTCTGGTTTTTTCCAAAACATTTTGTATGAAAATTTGCCAAAATTTTGTAATCGTTGTTTCAAATTGGGCCACTTAATGACCAATTGTGCTGCTGACAATGATATGGTTACTGATACTAAAGGTATTGAGGCTGTTAAATCAGAAAGAATTTGGATTCCTAAAACTAATTCTCGGACTGTTAACTCTACAATCACTGACAAAGCCAAATCTGTTCAATGTGAAGTTGCTAAAGCTAATTGTGATAAGATTGTTTCTGAGAAGGTTGAGCATGATTTGAATACTGCCATTCCAACAATAAATTCAAACTCTATTTCCTTACATGAAATCCAACACTAATGATAAGGGCAAGGGCAGATTAGAAGTATCTTCTATAGAGGGAATTGTTGATGCTACTGAGCGCAAGGATGTAGCCTCAGAAAATTTGATTTTTGATACCCAGAAGCTCTTTATTACTGCCCCAGCTGCTATTAGTATTGAGGAGAGAGTTTTAGAAGATGATTCTGGCTTTCAAACTGTTAAATCTCGTCGTGGCCGTTCTAAAAAGAATGTCTTAGGTCTTGAGATAGTTAGTGAATCAGACATTGATTTGGATGAAACTCAAGCTCAAACTGAAACCAAATCAGACCAAGATACTGCTGTTGTTAACAAAAAGAAAAGGGGTTGGCCCAAAGGGAAAAAACGAACTACAATAGGAAGCTCTTCTGAACCCAATTCTGCTGGAATAGTTTCTCCCATTGAAGGTATTTCGGTTACTTTACCTATCTCTAATTCGGTTCAAAATTTTGCTTCCTTGGATCAATGAATGTTCTATTTTGGAATTTAAGGGGTATTGACTCCTCTTTACTTCGTTTGTCTAATCTCATTAAATCACATAAGTTGGCTTTGCTAGTGTTGATTGAACCTTTATCCTCTGTTTCTAAGATGAATTTTTTGGCTAATAAATTGGGGTTCACAGAATCTTTTGCTTCGACTAGTAATAAAATTTGGATCTTGTGGCGTGAGAATATCTTTAAACTATCTAAGTTCATGGATGCTGGTCAGTTATTGACTTGTGAAGCTGTTCATTTCCAGTCTGGTTTTGTTTTCAATATTTCAGCTGTTTATGGAGGTTACGATAGGGTTGTCAGACATGATTTATGGGATGCTATGTTCAAAATTTCCGATTCTTGCTCTTTGCCTTGGATTGTGGGGGGGGGGGGGATTTTAATGTTATTAAATATAGTACTGAATATGTGGGCTCAGGAAATGTTGAGCTGAATGGAATGCAAGACTTTGTGGCTGCTTGTGATGAATGTGGTCTTCAGGATATTCCTTTTCAAGGTAATGAATTTACATGGACGGGCATTCGCCAGAATGGTCGAGTTTGGAAACGTCTTGATAGGATCATGGCAAATTTCTTGTTATTTGATGCTTTTGATATTGTTTCAGTTCATCACTTAAGTAAGAATTCTTCAGATCACTCACCTCTACTTTTTTGTTGTCAAAAAACCGAGTTCAAGTATCCTAAATCATTCAAATTCCAACATATGTGGCTTCAGGATGATTCTTTTCTTTCTACTGTGAAACATCACTGGGACAGTGATTTTAATGGAGGTGGTATGTCTGGTTTGTTTACCAAGCTTTGTTCTCTTAAAAAGGTTCTTCGGGAATGGAATCAAAATAAATTTAGAAATATTTTCTCTGGAATCAAAAATGCAGAAGAGGAGGTCATTCAAGCTGAAGATAAATATGTGATTGACTCCTCAAATTTTAATTTACAGGTTTGGAATAAAAAGCAGGCAATTTTGCACCAGAAATTAAAGATTGAGGAGATTTTTTAGAAACAAAAATCCCATATTAATTGGCTTCAGGATGGGGATCGTAATACCAAGTATTATCATAATTTCGTTAATATGAGACGTAAGCAATCTCGTATTAATTTGATTAAGACTGATACTGGTGTGCGATTAGTTGAGCAAGATGATATTGGTGCAGAGGCGGTTTGACACTTCCAAACCATGTTTGCTTCTGAGAATAATTGGGATTTTTCTTGTACTACCCCGATTTTGGATAATATTCCTTCTCTTGTTTCTTCAAATGAAAATGAGGCGTTACTTTCCATTCCTGATGATCTAGAAATTAAAGCTGCGGTTTGGCAATTAAATCCTAACAGTGCCCCAGGTCCTGATGGGTTCGATGGGTGTTTCTTCAGGAATTGTTGGGATATTATTGGTCGGGATGTAATTAGTGTTGTTCAAGAGTTCTTTTTGGGGGTCCCTATTCCTCGAGCTGTTGGTAGTGCGACTATTATTCTACTTCCTAAGGTTGCTAATCCAAATAATTTTGACAATTATCGCCCTATTTGTCTTGCTTCTTTTTTTAGCAAGGTATGCACTCGTATCTTGGCTAATCGGATCATTCCAATATTGGACAACCTTATTTCTAAAGAGCAAGCAGGTTTTCTCAAAGGTCGATCTATTCATGCCCAGATTATGTTGGCTAACGAGATTTTTCATGATCTCGATAAAAGAACCTGGGGTCATAATATTTCTCTCAAATTGGATATGGCCAAGGCTTTCGATAGAGTCTCATGGGACTTTCTCCGAGCTATCTTACTTAAATTCGATTTCTCTGATAAATTTACTCAACTTATTCTTGGTTATTTGGGTGCTACCCATCTTTCGATATTGGTTAATGGAGTGAACTACGGTTTCTTTCAAGTCAAGCGAGGGGTTAAGCAAGGAGATCCACTCTCTCCTTTATTGTTTATTCTTGCATCTGAAGGTTTTTCTAGAGGTTTGAATGATTTAATCTCTAAGGGTAAAATTCGGCCCTACATGCTTACTAGAGGGTGTCCTATTGTTTCTCACCTTGCTTTTGCTGATGATTTGTTGATTTTTATTAATGGTGATGCTAGATCTCTTAAGTATTTTAGAGCTTTTTCAGATTTGTACCAGCGAGTTTCAGGGCAGCTGATTAATTATGCCAAAAGCTCGTTCTATGTTTCTGATAAAGCTAAGAGAACTATGGTGCACAAGTTCGAAGATATTCTCACCATTCGTAAGGGCACTCTCCCTCTTACCTACTTAGGTGCTCCTGTCTTTAAAGGTATTACTAGAGCCTCTTATTGTTCAAATTTGTTGCAAAAAGTGGATGATAAACTGGCAGGTTGGTTAAAACGTTTCCTTAGCCCAGGTGGTCGCCTTATTCTCATTAAGCATGTGTTGAGTGCCATCCCGATTCATATCATGGGAGCTCTTTTACTGCCTAAATCCATTATTATTGGGTTGGAAAAACGCCTTGCTAGATTCTACTGGAGTGGGACTGATACTTTAAAACATCATTGGGTAAGTTATGATAAGATGTGTTATCCCGTGACGGAATTGGGCTTGGGGATTAAATCGTTGGTTGCTCTTCAAGAAGCTTTTTCAATCAAGAGACTATGGATGTATCTCTCAAAAGATTCTCTTTGGGCAGAATGCCTTTCTGGTAAATATGGTCGTCGGGGAGATTTTGTATACTCAGCTCTTGACTCACCTGGTTGGAAAAATTTATGCAGAATTTATGAAAAACACCATGATACCCTTTCTCTTGTTGATGATAATGTAGTTTGGAGAGATGGCAAGAAATTTTCCTTATCTCTAGCATATGACATGGTTAGAGACAAAAAGGAATCTAATCCTGAGATTGCTTGTATATGGAACTCCGTGGTCCCTGTCAAATTGTCCATTCATACTTGGCGTGTGTTTCAGGATTCTCTTCCGTTACCTCACAAAATTCAACAGCTTGGAGTTTCCTTATGTTCGGTTTGCTTGTTTTACTTTAATGCTCCTGCATCAATTTCTCACATTTTTCATGATTGTCCTAAGATTCATGGTCTTTGGAATTTATTTTGTGAATACTTATTTCCTCAATGCAGACGTCGTGCTTCTTTATTTCATGAGTTGAAATCTTGGCTTAGATTAGCTAAGTCCTGTTCCATGAAAGGGCGTCTGGCTTGTATTTTACCGCAGGTTATTTTGTATGAAGTTTGGTGTGCTTACTGTTCTTCTGCTTGGGGTACTCAATCTTTTTGCTTACAGGCTGTGAATCATAGAATTTTGAAACTCCTCCTTAGTTGGGGTGCTATTCACTCGGGTGACAAGTGGGCAAGGGAGAGTTCTTGTTATGATTTTTTGCCTACTGGTTTTGGGAGATCCACCATTCGGCCTAAACTTGTGTATTGGGTAACACCCCCAATGGGTTTTATGAAATTGAATGTTGATGCTTCCTTTTCGGAGCAAAATGCGACAGGAGGGGCTGTTTTGAGGGATGAATCTGGTTATTTTATTGGAGCCTCTTCTTTCATTTTACAGGCTAATTCTCCTTTTCTTGCTGAATTTAATGCTTTATGGAATGGTTTTTGTTGGTGTTGAGATCAAGGTATTTATCCATCCATACTCCATATCGAAAGTGATTCCCTTACATTAGTTCATCAACTAAATGGGGATGCTCCTTCTTCCATGTATTTGATTGATCGTGCTCGTGAGGCTCTTCAAGGGTGTGTTATTTCATATATCCCCAGGGAAGGTAATGTAGTTACCCATTCACTAGCTTTTCAATGCAGGCTTGATGGTTATTCCAGGCATTTCTGATCCTTACTTTCTCTTCCTAAGAGAATTGTTGGCATGATCTTGACGGATGCGGATGGACTACCATATGTTTCTTTTAGATATTAGGCTCTTTTTTTCTTTGCCTATCATGTAATTTTGGCTTTCCTTTTTTTATTTACTCTGTCTTTAAAGAGGTTGTAACTCAAACTTTTTTCTTATTTTATCTTTTATAAATATTGCCGGTGGTTCCGCCCACCTTTATATATACCAATCCTACATTAGAAGGCGATTCTAAAATAAAAATATTTAGACTATTTTATCAAAAAAGGAATAGATATTAAAAAGTAGAAATATCACAGTGTTGAATATTTCATGACAAACTTAAAAGAGGCATTATATTGATTGAAAAAAATCTAATTACAAAGAATTTTGAAGTATTGAGAATATGAAAGTTAAGATTTTGAAAATATTGATTATGACCACTAACTCTATTAAGTTCTCCTCAAACTTAAGTAGCAATTTCACTATTCTGTTTGATAGTGATGAAAATTCGATCAATTGGTTAATTAATTAATCGAGGTTTTTTTTAAATTAAATTGATTAATTTTTAATTTTAATTGATTCCATAAATCGGCTAATTTAATTTGATAAGTTTGGTTAATTTCTCTTTTAGTCGAATTATTTATAATTAAAAATTATATTTATGATGAAAATTTAATATAATTAATGAATTAAATAAAAATTAGTAAAAAATTAAATAAGAATTAACTTTAATTTGTAATAATTAAATAAAAATTAATAAAGAACTAAATAAAAATAAAGATTTTTTAAAAAAATTTCAGTTAAAAGTTGATGGATCAAACTGAATTGATTAATTGTTAAATGAATCAAGAATTAAATTAATTTAATTTTTTCAACTGAATCAACTATAACTTAATATTATGGATTAACTAAACCAAATATTTGATTTATGCCCACCGCGTACTTTTTAAAGAGTTGTTTTTAGTAATTAATCTTAACCTAAATGTTACACTAAACTGCTACAAGTAATTTGGGTGCTTCAAGTCATGTCAATGTGATGTGTATTATAAAATGATATAATAATTCAAAAGATAATTTAATCGATCATATTAATTATTATCAAAGTTGACAATTTACTGGAAGCAGCTTCTCGATTAATTAATTAATCACTGTGCAGCCAAAACTCTGCAATGGCGAGGTGGGAGTCCAATGATGTATGTTTTGAATCAGATTGCTTGGAGTTGCTAAATGCTGTCAATGATATTGAGTATTGTCCTTGGAAAATAGAAGCAACGGTTTTGAATATCAATCATATTTCTAAAAAAATTGTAATTTGGCTACGGATTTGAGTATTTATGCAATCTAAAAAGCTTCACAGATTGGATTGCTAATCTCCCTCCTTCCTCTTGTATGATTCTAATCTTTAAGAATAATATTCATGGTTCTTTTGGTAAAAAAAAAAGGAAAAAATATTAAAAAATAAAATATATTTTTAATATATCAAATATATATCTTTAAAAGTAGATTTTTTAAAATATATATATTAAAAAATAGTTTTATTTTTAAGATATTTTTAAAGAAATTTCATTATTATTTTATAATTTCTTTGTTTTTTCACCATTAAAAGTAAAAAACGCTAATATAAACTTATGATAACAAAAAAAATGTCACATTATATTGTCAAAAACACTTGCACATAATTCAATATTTCTTCATGGATATATATATATGTATGTATGTATGTATATATATATATACTCAACCCCACCAAATCTGAAAATGCCAATCTTTTTATCATTCAACTCATTCAGAAATTAATTTAGTTACTTGTGTTTAAGATAAATACTAATTTTTAATTAAATTTGACTTGAAATAATTATTTATAAATAATCTTTTTAATAAAAATAATTAATTCCCAATCAACGTCTTGGAAAAATCATGTAGTAATCAAGTGTATATATCATGGTCAATTTCATAAGTGTGAAAATGTAACAAAATTAATGCGATTAAAAGGAAAAACACAAAAACCATAAATATGGAGAAATAGATAAAACAATAACTGACGCCCATCATTGATAGTTTTGATACCGATATGACACACAAATTCCAACTCTATGGCTAAACTCTGATCTAAAACCAAAATACATACATATATATATATATATATATATAATTTTATCCTCTTTAATTCTACATAAAAAAAAATTCATGGCCTCAGAGCCATCAAATTGTTAGATTTGACTATTAATATTTTAAGAAAATTAAATAATATGATATATTTTTTAATTTTTTTTAAATATCCTATAGTTTTTTAAAAATTTTAATTTTTTTTTCACGTTTAAAATTTAACTATCGTATGTACATCTCAAATATGTTGTATGTATATGTTTGAAAATGATATTTTTGCAATTGAAAGTTAGGCGATTGGTATTCTTGCAAAATATATAAATATTTTTGAAAATATTTTTATTTTTAGAATATTTTTATACAATACTCTGAACCTTTTTTTTTTATATATAATAGTACTCTTATTCATTTTTAAACACAAAGTTAAGTGTTTTTTATTTAAACTATTTTTTTTCTACCCAAATAATTATCATTCTCTTTGCTTAACTACCCAAATTTCTACTTATTTGCTCTAAATTAATTTCTCTTGTTCCTTTCATTATTTGCATATTTCAATTCCATTAAAAATATATATTCTTTAATTTAGCCTTCAAATAAGGAGAATATTTATATTTATATTTACATATATATAATATTCCAAGATTTATTTCATTGTGAAATAAATAAGAACACGAAAGGATTATTATTATTCTATTTTATATGATGAGTCTGCGTGCCCTTCTTTTTCTTAATTTGTTGATTTTCCAATTTTAAATTCTTCTATTTATTTATTTATTGCAATTCCTCTTCCTTTAGCAATGCCAATAATGTCATGAAAATTTTAGTGCTTATACAATTATATCATATTCATCATATCTCAAGCCATAATTTTCATTTTTTTTATGGATTTTACATGCGACAATTTTTTAATTTGTCTACTTTCCATTAATATAATCCCAAGTAAAATTTATTTGAATGATTGACAACATGATTTAATAGTATATAATATACTGTAATACTATATGATATAATACTGTTAAATAAAAATATTTTTATTTGTTTAATGATATTTTATTGTATTTTAATAGATTATGAAAATGAAAAAATATTATAAGTATATATTTGGTATTTAAAAAAAATTATTGATGATATTTTTTGAAAGATATAATTTTAAAATCATAAAAACCACTAAATTAATGTTTGAGAAATTAATTATTAAAATCTTTGATATTCAAATTATGAGATCATCATAAAAAATTATACTATAAAAATGAAGGTTAAAACAAGTAAAAAATTCAACCACACCATAAACCATGAAAATGAAGTTGAGAAAAAGTAGGTGATGATTATTACAAGGATTCTTGAATCTTGATGTCAAATATTATTTCTTAGAAGAAAACTCTTAAGAAGGTTCTAATAAAGAATTTTCAAAAAAAAAAAAAAAAGGCTCTAATAAAGATGATCTATAAGATTGTAATATAATAAGATCAACGTTTGATAAAAAGAAAGAAGAAACGTTTTAATATTATTCAAAATAGCCATGCTGAAATTTTGGCAGAGAAATATGGGGTTTTCGATTTGCAAATCATTGGAGTGGATTTTACTGGAGAGGGTGTAATCAAACCTAGCTCTAAAAAACTTAAATTTGACTCCATATAAAATAGTTGATTTTAAACTTAAATTTAAATAGAATTTAAATTTATATCGATTCATCTCATATGTTATGTATTTTAAATTTAAATTTAAGATCAATTTAACTAAATTTAAAGAGCTCAATAAACTTATTTCAGTTTTTATTTATATATTTATTTTTTATAATATTTTTAGAATAAAAATACTAAAATTAATAATATTTTTATAAAAAATAAATAATATAATTATTTTTATAATGACAAAAATGAAAAGGGGCATTGGCGCAATGGTAAGTGTTGTCGTTGTATAACCTGAGGTCACGGAATCAAGTCGTGGAAATAGCCTTTTACAATTGCAAAGGAAGGCCGAGTATAAAGATCCAATGGATTCGACCATTCTTCAAATTCCGTATATTGTGGGAGTATTCATGCACCGGATTGCCTTTTTTTTTATAATGACAAAAATAAAATACTATAATATTATATTATAAATTATTAAGCTTTTAACAATTCTTTTATTAATAAATATTATTTTAACATAAATTTAACTCACTATTAAATAAGTATCAATATTCATAATTTAAAAGTATGATATATAAAAATTTTCAAATAAAATTTATTAAATTAAATTATTATGTGATATTGAAATTATTTATTTTATATTATTTAACTTATTTATAACATATAGATATAATAATAAATTATATAAAGTAAATTAGTTAAAGAATTAATATATTCAAATACATAATTTAATACAAAAGTTAAATTATATATATTTCTAATCTAACATAATAAATGAGCTACCTTGTAAATCTAATTCATAATTTTTTAAGTGAGTCAATTTGTAAAACTAACGAGCTGAATATTTTTTAATTTAGACTCAACTCATTTAACTTAAGCTCAAATTTAAATAAGTTCTTATTTGACCAAAATTCTGAGTTCGAATAGTTTGACTAGTTGATAACCTTAACAAGAGTTTATTACCTGAGAAGAACACTCCTAAAAAGGTTCTAATAAAGATAAAACCTGTAAGACTGTAATACAATGAAATCAGGATTTAATAAAAAGATTCATTTTTAAAAGTGAGATACATATAGGCAAAATGAAAACATGACGGGCTAAGAGGATAACCAAAAGCTCGTAGCTTTCTTTTCAAAGGACTGGCAGATGGAGCCCATTTGAGGGCACTCACAGGCCTGCGTGAGCCCTTGCTTTCCAGGCATAGCCGATTACGTACTGCTGGGTTTAGGCAGATCCATTATTGCTAGGCAATTTTCTTTTGATTAGTTCACTGTGGCAAAAGTACCCCACGGTGAAAAAAAAAGGCTATATTTATGTTATACTGCAAATGCACACTGAAGAAGACGCATATTTAGCACCTCACTCGATTATGACGAACATTCAAGTTTTGAGAAATGAGGCTAGAATTGTTCCAAAGAGATGTATCTAGCAAAAAGGAAGGAAAAAGACGGGTTGAATTGCAATTTTGATCTGTATTTTCTAGAAAAAGAAAGCCAGAACATGATAACCCATAAAATAAGCTGGAACATACATCAGAAAACTGCAGTCTCTCGTATATTCATTAACATTAATGAAAAGCATGGAGCAACAAGTCCAAGCAGAGACTACATAGAAGCTCCAAAGATATACCTCTCACGCAGCAACAATTTCCTAATTTAAAATCACTCTTGAAAACAAATAACAAAAGTAGGTTAGAAAACAGAGTGTAGTCATTGTTATATCAGAATTCAAGGTACAAGGTTACACGTCTATGCATTTCGAATGGAAGTTTTAATCGCCAATCTTTCCTTTTACGGCTTAAAGGTCTACCTTTGCTTTCAGGGTCCCTGTTTTCCTTCACATCTGCCAACTTCCATATGCAGTTCTCAGTTTCTGTTTCTATGGACTCCAGAAAGAAGACTCCATTCTTTTCTGGATCATTATCTTCCATATAACATACTCTCATAGGCTTGTGTTTAAAGCGAGGTAAATCATGTGGTACCTTAAGTATTCTCTCAGCACCAGGAGATGATACCTTCAAGAAAGAAACAATGTTATCTCAAGAAGTTAATAGCATAATAATTAGAACCTAGTGTGAGCAACAGTAGAGAAAAAGAGTCAACCATTAATTACCTCAAGAGCCAAATCATCAGGTATTTCTCCAAGTGCTCCAACTTCTTCCAATCTTTTCTTGTATTCTTGAGAGTAGCTTTCAAGCTCTTCCATGCTGGGACACCCATATCTGATGAAAGAGACTATCAAGACTAAAATATCTATACATGCACAGACAAACTACCCCTTTATGGATACGACAAGAAGTCTCACTTCACTTCTCTCTTCAAAAAGTGCACCCTTTCTAAACCAACAGATGAACATAGATTATTGAAAGCAATTGCTAACAAACTTGCCAAACAATAGAACCCAACAATACTACTCAGCTACTAATATTTAACTTCTTTGAGACCAGGGAAAAACTAATTCTCCTTGAATTAAATGAAACTTTAATTAGCCATCCAAATTGCAAAAGAAAATTGAAGAAGATCCATCCGTAATTTCTAATTTAATAAACAAGAGAAGATCTTACTCATTTGACAACTTATCTAGTCTGATATAAATGTATCCACGTGGAGTACTCTTGAAAGCATAGAGCTCCATTTCATCACTAAATTGTGGCAAAACTTCACGGGCAATAGAGAGAGCTCGTTCACCCCATGGAACACCTTGTAAAACAACTCCACCACCATCCCCACCATCACCAGCCTACATATATGAACGACTAATATCAACAATGAAAAAACTTGGATAGCTGAATCTTAAAGCCAAGAGTCATTCAAGGCAAAACACTACACCTTGGCCTCCACTTCCTCCTCTTCTTCCCATCCATCTGTTTCTCCCTCTACATCATCCCATCCATCTGCTTCTTCCTCTTCAGAAGTTATATCTGCAATATATGAACATAGATGAGCAAAGAAGGCATTATAATTCTGTAGTGAAGCTATTAGAAAAGCTCAAAAGGCTTAAACTAATAACACCTTTAGCTTGTGGAATGAGAACTTGTCAGAAATACATAAAATAAGGCAAGAATTTAAAACCAATGTTCTACATCCACCTTGTCAGAAGGAACAAAGCAACAGAGTACCATAAACATAGAATAAAAGGGGGAATCTGTGGTTCGATTATAAGCATAATAGTCATGGTATGAGAACGGTTAGAAATTTATTCTCAGAAAAAGTTATCTGGAAAAAAAAATTTGTACATCATTCTTTCTTTTCCACTGTTATTCCTCGTCATTTTATATGGTGCAATTAGCACTTCAAACTCCGCAAAATAATTGGCATAAATATGTCCCAATGCACAAAGCTAGAGTCAACTCCATATGGCCATCCCAAAACAAATACAAATTAATCTTACTCATCAACCAACAAGGAACATCAAATATTTAAAAAGCACAAGCATAATTTTTTTTTTTTTAAATAAGAAGAAAGTGGGAACTTTTATCAAACATTTGAAAAGCACAAGCAACATCGTATATAAAAAATTCCCAGACAAACGCGATAACTTCAACTGGGTAGCAATCCCAAAAGACAATAATCAAGAAAAGAACAGACAATTACATTGAAGTGGGTTTTCTTCGGTGCTACCATTTTCTTGATCTGCATTCTGAGTGGAGCTAGTATTCAAGAACCAAGGAGTGGGAGAGGGAAAATAGTATATTGCAGAGATGTGTCTTTGTTTTAGAGAGAAACTAAGCAAACGAAAAGGAAAATGATGACGAGGGTTGTGAAATTGAAGCGTTCTGATGGGGAGTTTTATTTATGTTGTGGTGTAGGTCAAGAACGAGAGGAGTCTTCTGGTATTGCACAAAGTAGAAGAGAAAAGAGAGTTGCGAGAAGTATGCATAAACAATAGATGCTGAATAATCCGATCACTTCTCATTGTTTGCTGTTTTGTTTGTTTGTTTTTCCTTCTTTCTTTCTTTAGCTTGCTGGGCTGATTTTGCTTTGTAGTTTCTGGCGCTGGCGGTGCTCTGCTCCAAGCCGTTGTGATGTTCACACTGTCACAGTGTTTGGGGAAAGAGAAAATGAGACTATTGCAATTATTCAATTAACTATCTTGTAATTTTGAAATAAATTTTAAAAACTAATTTTCTAAATTAACTAACGCAATATCAATTTTTTTAAGTTAACTCATGAAATTGAATTTTTTTAAATTAAAAATTAAAAAATAAATCTATATTTTTAAAAATATTTTGCGTTAAGCATTAACTCATGTAATACCCATTTTGTAAATTAATTTATGAAAGTGAACATTTTTTTCTGTGTAGCCCTGAAAACGGTTCAAAGATTTCAATGTAGCAGCTCCAATCATCAAGATTTGGATTCAATTTAGGATTTTCCCAAACTTCTCCCCAAAAGAAACACCAAAAATTAACTATTAAATCCCCTACTACGTGAGGGGTAAGCATCCGAATTAGGTCGAATTTAAAATATATCATCCCATTTATTACTAAAATATAAAATTAATTTCACCCAAAAATATATATATTTTTTATCAAACAATATATTTTTTTATTTGATCGGACTAAATCGAATTATATAATATATAATATATATTATACATATATTCAATATATAATTATATAAAATATTATATAAAAATTTAAATTTAATAAAATTCAATCAGATCGAATTACATAATATATAATATAAAAATATATCTATACTATATATATTTATCAATTGTATTCTGATTGAAACAGAAAAATAAATATCAATCCAACTATCTAATTGAACTCAAAATTTTTTTTAAAGAAATAAATCCGATTTACTTGTATATACAAAATAATTCAACCAAATTCGACCAAAATATATTTGATTCGGTCGTGTTAAGTCAGGTTCAAAAAATTTGTTCATTTCTACTTATATGAATAAATTGAAATTCCGTGTGGGTGCAACATTTAATTATTGGCTTATTGCATACAGCACAAATTTGTGTTAATATTTACATATACAAAATAACACTGCTGTTAATCAATAAAACGAATAAACAAGATACATCCTGCTCTGTGTTATTTAAAGTGTCAGAATTTTGCCCAAATGAGATTATAATATGACCATACCCATAACTATGGTGAATTTCATTCATACATTGTGTTCCCCAGCAACCAACTTCAGCATTAGGGGAGAAATAAAAGAACAGGCACCATAAAAAAAATTGGCATCTAGAACTTGTACTGACAATTTAAAATATAATAATATACATAGAAAGAGAGTGCTGCAAATGAGAAGGCTTACATCCGACGCCAAAAGTTTGCTCTTCTCAATACCCAACAAAAATACCTGGATGCAGCCACTCTCGCGCTCTGAGCTTGCAACTATATTTACAAGCGGAGGATTGTGCGAAGTGTGTCACAGAAATTTTGAATGGTCTGTTGCTCTTGTGTTGCTTGCAACTCTTGGAGTGGCATATCTTCATAACACCTGTGACAAATGCGAGCATATAGGGTAAACAGTTAGCAATGAATTAACCTTGCAGGAAAAGCTGCTATGCAATACTAATGGTTGCTTGAGAAATCCGAAAAAAAATGTTGCCAAATAAGCAGAGACAGATTATTATTACCTTTTGTGGTAGTAGGCCAAAGCTTGAGCCAGATTCAGCAGTGTAGAACTTGTAGATAATCTTTGGTAGACACTTGGAGGAAGGGGCATCTGCAACTCATATCAATCCATAAGACATCAATACTAGGACACTCTAGAGTGCGTGCATGTGAGAGAGAGAGAGAGAGAGAGAGAGAGAGAGAGAGAGTATAACCTCATTTTGTACCCGTCGACCCTTTTTGGAAAGCCCATCACCACCAAAAAGCTCTTGCAGTGCGTCCCCTGATAGAGTTTCACTATTATCCCATTTAGCACCTCCAAGCAAATTGTCCGACAAGAGAGCAATAGGGGATATATCTGTTGCCTTCAAGAATAGTATAGGTACTGTATTACCAGCTGCATATGTGTAAGAAAGCTGCAAAATAATCCATTCCAAATAAGCATTACTTCAAATTGCAGCCCCAACTAACAACAAACAAAAGAAACGAAGCCAAAGAAAAGCCAGCAGAGAGAGAGAGAGAGAGAGAGAGAAAGAAGTACAACTTCAAGACAATTATTTATTTCTTTCTCAAAATAACAGATGTTAAATTCCACCCTTCAATCTCGCACAGGAAAACAAATGGGACCAAAATTATTATGATATGGTCTTTGATCTAAAGATGATAATTTTGTCCAACCCTGTTCTGTCTAATCCATGCCCTGCTTATAGTAGCAGATACGGAATATGGCAGCCCAGTACATTAATGCTCCCGCTTTATGCAAGGTTCGGAGAAGGATTGGATCCATTGGATCTTTGTATGCGACCTTCCTTGCAATTGCAAGAGGCTGTTTTCATGACTCAAATCTGTGACCTCCAGATCACACGTTGCGCCAACGCTTACCGTTGCACCAAGAATAGAAACACACTTATTTTACCTCAATTCTAATAAGTTAAAATATATATTTTTTCTATTATAATTTTGACAAATAGAAATATGTATTTATCTTTAGAGATATATCATTTATAATTCAACTCTATCTTTTTTTCCTACAAGATTAACTAGTACAAAAATTTAGATAAATACCTCATAAGATTATAAGAATATCATAAAAATGAGCCAGTTCCTGCAACCCTGCCCCCAATTTCCCACCAGGAGAATATTGGAATAGCAAAAATTAACCACCCTGCCTCACTGATACTCTGCTGATGATAAACAATTGTTCAGAATAAAAAGAAAAAAAATCCTTGGCTTGCACTGCAAAAGCTTTTCTGCTGACAGTTTCATACTTAAAATTGGGTGTGTCCATACTCCCAGAGATGCTACTGTTCCTGAGATAATGCGCAGGAGAGCCAGATAGCGAAGGAGATGCCCTTAAAGTCTGTAATACAGGATTTAATTCTCCACCCAAAATGTTGTTTGCAGCAACATTTCTTGCATTTTCCATCCTAGCAGAGTAATCCAAATGAAAGATGGCACACGAAAGGATTTTACAGATAAACCAACATTGAGTTAGAAAATGTCAGCTTTGATGGGAGTCAAAACAGACAAAAAGACTACTTCAAAGACTACTTTCTGCTCTCTTTGACGGGAGTCAAAACAGACAAAAAGACTTCAAAGAAACATTGCCTACCTGGATAAAAAAAGGTATCAACAAATACAAATATAATCCTCTGGTGAAAAAAATATCCCTCTACAAAACAAACTTCAATCTCCAATTTTCTTTTCTCGAACCAGAAAGAGCGGAAAGTTGCAAGTGTAAATAAACCTCAAAATTAAATGGTGAGTGAAGTACCAGGAGTCTGCTGACTTGCCTCCTTTGCCACTAGCGGAAATGCTATCAACATACCCTTGATCCTTTGACAGCTCTCTGGCATTATGAAATTCGGTCGGAGTAGTAATCTTGCCCATCTCTTCTCCACCACGAACTACTACAGTTCCGAAGTCTACTGTATGCACAGATTGTGAAGAGTGGGCAATTAAGAATATAGCAAAACATATTACCATAAAGATTTGCGTATTTCAGAAGAATAAACCAAGTACAAGCAGTCATCCCATGATCTGCTTGGCTACAGAAAAAAAAAAAATAAACCCCATTATTTCCTTGATGTTTCATATATCCTCAGTCTCCAATAAACAAATCATGTTCTTTCATCCATGCCTTGAATTAACTAATCTTGTACAAAATAAATAAATCTCTAAAGTACTATACGTAACTTATGGTTGAATAAAAAATCAACCCTCAAAAATTATGAGAAGCTGCTGCAATGAAACTCACAGCTTCAGTTGAAACATATCATATATCTCAAAGTGCTACTTCATTGAACTCACAGGAACACTTCAGGAGTTAAAGATACTGATAATCATGTTAATTACAGGTTCCAAAACAAGTTGCCAAGCAATTTATATTTTGAAATTCTATTTTGGAGTGCATGGCTGTGTGGGTCTTTAGGTGTAAATGCATAGGTCATTCAACTGATGCATTAATCCCAGCATGTAAGATGGCAAGGCCTGACTATATACCATGATATGGTGTTAAGGTCAACATTATACTCTACACAAACACATGCAAGCGCTCACAACCCAAAACATTTTGGCATCCATTTCAGATATATCATTAACTATGCAAAATATATCATAACTGATTAATAGTTCTATACTTGTTTGGTAAAATAAAATGTAAGCTGATATTGAACCCTGAGACACCTACCAATTATTTTAGTCCATAATGATGAGAAACTCCGAAATTTTCATCACAATTTATGGATCAGTAAGCTTGAAACCTGATCTTGTTTAGCATGAAACACACAATGACAAAACTTAAGTGTTTCATCTCCCCAAATGTTATGCAATTATGATGCAACCTTAAGTTATCATATATCTGTTTTCCTGCTAAGAAGCTTGCAGCCAGAATATAAGAAATAAGAAGAAAGCATAAAGCATACCATCTCCTGCCAGTTCCATGCCATCTTCCATCTGAGGTCGCTTTGATGGTACTATAGCTCCACAATCCTCATTCAGTTGAGGATCTTCTGGTGACTGTCAAAGGTTAATAGAATGATGTATGACTTCTCAAAAAGAGTTAACAGAAAAAAATTGCTGAAAGAATGAGATTTTGCTATAGGCAAACTTCTGATGCAACTGGAGCAAGATTTCGTGCTTGCTGAGCCATTGAAGCCCTAATTTGCCTGGCCTTTTCAATCTTGGGTAACATTGCTGAAGCTCCATATTTGCATTTTTCAATAAACTTATGCTGAGTTTCGAATACAGACAAGTTAGCCACAATATAACCTTAATTTTTTATTTGAATTTAAAAAGGATCCATATCGCTTATGATAATTCGTAGTACAAGAATGAACAACATGGGTTGAATCAATCAACAAGCATAGGTAACATAAGAGCTCACCCTAGTGGATTAAAACCATGTCAAATGTAAGATAGGGAAAAGTAGCAATGGATTAAAACCATGTCAAACATAAGATAGGATGAAGCATATGAGGCATATTTGTGAATGATCAATACACCAAATATTTAACAAAAATACACAATTTTCATGTTTATATTAATCACTCACTCCATACCTTCAGCATCTCAGATGCAGTCGGACGTGAACGAGGTTCCCTTGTAAGGCACTTTGCAACATAATCATGAAACACAAGTGACCTACAAAATAAAATAATCTATATTTGAACACCATAGTGCTTGTTTTTACAACAATAGCCTACAAGAGATTGTTAGTAAAGGATTAGGAGTGCAAAGAACTTAAACTAACCATTTTTCTTTGTCCTCGAGCATTGGAGCTGGCTCGATGGATATCATGAATAAAACCTATACAGACAATAAGTATGTTAGACAAACTGGAGATGCCTTTTTGACTCCTAATGACAATTTGCAATTTTCTTTACACTGTTTCATGAGAATTTCATTTGGTTATATCCTACACTTCACTAATTAAGAATTGACCTCTATTTTTCTATTGATCAAACTGCTAAAACGCATGATACAGATATCAATAAGCCAGTTACCAGCAAAGTAAGGTGGAAAGAGTACCCAAGCAAAAGCACAGACAAATAGAAGAGTAAAGACTTCATGTAATATAACTGACCCTCATTGGATGCACAGTTGATCTTGGAGGAAGTCCCTGAAAAAATTTAATTAAAAATAAAAATGTCAAAAATGGTGTTGAAGGGTGATTAATTCTCATGAACAAGCATATCCATAAATAGAATGTCAATGCAACCTCAACCCTCCCACCACCCATCGCATGCAAGGAAAACAGAAGCTCTCTCTCGAGAACTGTCTTAGCCTCAGTTAAGTGCAATAATGTTGGCTATTGGTCTGAATCCCCATCCTTATAGAAGGGTCACAGTTTTTTATTCTGTTTCTATGGGTTAGGTTCAATCACAATTTCTAACCATCTCGTGCCCACTTCCTACTGATGTTGGCTATTGCAGAGCGTTGACATCAGCGCCTGAACCCTTTTTTTGCTGCCTCATGCAGTTGTAGAACATGCCAAGAAACTTATCCAGGATACCAAATTTCTACCAGACAATTCACCCTTTACTATAAAAAAGAGGTGGATTAATTCACGAAAAGATTGCTGCAACACTGACTAAACATAACAAATATGGAGAACCATCAAGTTTTTAGAGATACATTTTCGATAGACTCGTGCACTAAATGACTATACCTCAGCCATTTCAATTGCAGAAACACCAAGAGCCCATACATCCACCTGGAAGAAAACATTGTGATAATAAGTTGGTAATAACAGTAACCAGATAACAGCAATGGAACTTCGAGATTATTGATGCCTTCGAGCGTCGAACCAATGATATCATGCAATGCAATCCAAGATTTAAAATCAGAAAAACTTACTAAAAAATCAAATTCTGTTGGAGGATTTCAATGTATAAACTAAATGGTCAGGCCCAACTAGAGACAGACATTGGCTATACATCACTAAATTATAGGTCTTGAGGTCCCAAGCTCGGCCGAAATTCTCTCATTTTTTATTCCCCTTCTTACTCCGCAAGCTTCGTCCACGGAGGGTGAGTCAAGGCCTAAATCAGGCCGAAAGGCGTAGTCGATGAACAACAGGTGAATATTCATATACTACCCCTTGTTGGTCGACACATTACATTATAAATAAATCAAATAAAAAAGAAGATGAAACCTAACCTAATTTTATTTATTTATTTATTTTATATACGTTTTTTATAATATAAAAATCTAAAAAGGCTATATCTCCCTATATTTAGGTTCAGAATTATTAAAAAAAAATTATGGAGGAAGAACATATTCTTTCTTTGATCTTTCCAATCTATTTTTTTTTATGTATTTATTTTATATACTTTTTTTATAATATAAAAATCTAAAAAGGCTATACATCCCAACATTTAGATGGACATTTGGATGGATAAGTTAAGCATATATCATGATCTATGCTTTTAATGAATATGTATTTAGAGAGTCAAATACACATCTTATTTATGCCCAAACTCTTAGTTTCAGGCTACTCTCAAGCTGCCTGGTCAATTCCCATCCCTAGCCCCAATCAGCCATTGGCTCAATTTGAGGGAAGTACTTGCTTTTTGTTTATTTCACAAGCTAAGTGCAGTCAGGTGTAAGAATACTGATGTTTTGCTTGAGTTAGACCTAGGGAGGACATATGATTAATTGTATTCTGCGGAGAAACCAGGACATATCAACAATTTAAACCATGATTAAGCATGTTAACTCAAATATGCATCTTTTTTCTTCCTATTAATCCTTCAGAAAAACCATTTTCATAGGAAAAGTCACCATTGACCATGCCTTTCATTAGAGGTGGCCACGGTCCGGTTTGAAACTAGAACCGAACTGGTCAAAACCAAACCAAAATCGGAGTCAAACCGAAACCTAAACCTTATTTTGTGGTTCAATTCAGGTTTTAAAATTTCTAAGACCGTAAAACTGGCAGCTTTTATCAGTTCGAACTGGCGGCTCAAACTGCTAAAACAGCGGCTCATGCATCATGCATGAGCTGTTGTTGTTGCTTATCTTAGGCAGTGTGCAATGGCCAAATTAATGGCCAAATTCAAATTTGGCCATTGCATGCACACTTTTATTTTATTTTTAATTTTTTTTTCATTTCTCCTTCATAAATACCAATTAATTTCAAAATTTTTCACATTTTTTTAATTATTATATTCTCTTATTCTCTTTTATTTCATTCTTCAATTCTCTCACATTACAATATTCAATTTATCATTCAATCTTAATCTCTCTTATAAAATATTCAATCTTTCATTTAAATTATATTACAATCTTCAATACTCTCCGCAATCTATTTTTTAATTTATTTTCTAATATTTTCTATAATCTATATTTTTATTTTTTTTTAACATTCTCAATTATGTTTTTAGTCATTTTTCTTATTTTATAATTAAATTTTATTTCTATTATTTTTAATTTTTCAATTATCTTACATACTATTATTTCTTATTTTAAATTTTATTACATTATATTTTCTAAGAAATGACAAATAGTAAACATGATTCAAATTTTAGATTAAGCAAAGGAAAGAATGTAGTTAATGAATATACTCAGCCAAATGACCTAAAAAATTTAACAGAATAAATTGAAAATTATGATGATATTCTATAATTACATCAATTCTCCACGCAAGAAAATTAACAAGTTAATCTCAATATTTTTATTTTTTTACTAATTTTGGTTTCAAATAATTTTTTCTCTATTTTTTTAAGATTAAAATCACACGTAAGCCACATTTTGAATTGTCTCAAACAGCCCCAAACCCCTTTCAAATCGCCCATTTGAATCGCCTCCTCGAACCACCTCTCCAACCGTTCTCAAAAAGTGGTTCGAACTGGAACCGATGGTTTTTGAACTGTTCTATAAAAAGTTTAGTTTAGGTTTAAGAATTTTATAAACCAAAACCGGCGATTTAGAAACCGAAACCATCAGTTCATAAACCGTGGCCATGTTTACCTTTTATGAGTTCTGATGCCATATAATTTTTCACATGAACTTTCATTGTATCATTCTAAACCAGTCCTATCTCCATGGGACCTTCAGAAATGAGTTAGATCAGGAAGATAACTTTGAACCATGGTAGCAAGACACTATCATTTCCTTAAATATATTCATATAATATATTTACTAAACAAAATTGCTAACAACAAAGTTCATCAATCTTCAAAAGTACATATTTTTGAAGCTAGGATTAAAATTATGCACAAGTATTGTGCAGCAAAGCATTTTCTTAATTTTTTCCTTTCTTAATAAACACTTCCCCAGCTACTAAGCCAAATCTTTATGACTTTCATTTTGGTGGTTCAATAGTACTATGAAAATGCTTTTGGACCCACATAACCAACATAGCGAATAAAAAATGTGAACATGCCCACATCATTGCAAATGATTTATTACCTAATCCTATTACAGATTGAAAATACAAGAATGCACAATAAGTAGAATCTAATCCAACAGACAAATGGTAAAATAAGGGTATAGTACCTTTCCATCATAACGACTTTCCTGAATAACTTCTGGAGCCATCCAATGTGGTGTGCCAATGAACTGCAATAGAGATGAACTATTTCTAGAGAAGCTACTTCAAAATAGACCATTGTATAATTAAAATTTATAGCAACAAGTATCACACGACTAGCTAAGCAAATTTGATACAATGAGCAGAAGCTCAAATGAAAATAATGCATATGCACTAAAATAAATAGCAGGATGCAAAGAAGTGCCAACAATTAGAATTTAGCTTTAGAATTCAATGATCACTGTTTTTATATTAAGTGTCCAATTGGTTCACTAGCTCTTTTGCTTTTTTCACTGCTTCCAAACTACTTGCTTTCTTTTGAATTTCAATTTTCCTAAAATGCAAGAAAGTATATTTAATAAACATATGAATTTAATTTTAAATGAGAAAGAGAGAGAGAACTGCAATGGTAAAATGATAAATTCAACTTAACTCAATTGTATCATATCTCAAGTTAATTAAGATCGATTTTTTTTATCCACTAAAAACGATTATGGGTTACATCTTTGAAAAGATACAGAGTCATAAAATCATTTTGAATCACTTTTTTCTCTGTTAAGTCAGACTTATCCTTACCTCTCCTAGTTATATCTACCTTAAAATGTTCAGTCTTTCTAACAAATGTATCAATAAGTTTTTATTTCATATGACCAAATCACTTCAATATGTGTTCTCTTATTTTATCTTCAATAGGAGCTATCATTACCTTTTCTCTAATGCACTCATTGCAGATTCTATCTATCCTAATATGTTCATACCATCCATCTCATTTCAGCTACACATCTTACTAATGTGTTATCCTTTTAGTGTCCAACACTCACTACTATATATCATAATAGGCCGTATTGCAGTATGATAAAACTTAACTTGCAATGGTAAAATGATATATTGATTTTTATTTTAGAGAAACAATTGGTGTATTCTAAATATTGCTCTTTATTATCTAACTACACATTATCATCTTGCTAAAATAGCAAAAAGCAAAATATAAAGCATGTCAATCAAATGGATACTAAAAGGATAACCAATTTCTGATTAGTGACTTTATACGAAATAGCAAACACACAAACGATCTTCTTCCATGGATACTCTTTTTTAATATTTCCAATTTTCCAGAATTCTGCTATAGACTTGCTTAAGACCAAGGACTAAAACATGAAGTGAAATACTATTTACCCTACCTCCTATCTATTTCAGAGAATCAAGCATAAAATTCAAGAAAACTCATCATTTAAGACATTATTTCTCGAACTATTATTCTTCTTTTTTACCTTTCATTTTTTTTTCCTTTCAGGTTACTATGATCTAGTGCAACATATATTCTCTTTTCTCTCTCTCTCTCTCTCTTATATATATATATATATATAACACTAAAAGCACAAGATACTGCAACCTAATCACATAAAATCTTGAAGCTTAAAACACCAAAGAATATTAATGGGACAAAGAGGTGGAGTTTTGAAAAGCCATCCATGCAAAAGCAGGATTAAGAAAAGGCATTTTGAACTGAAGTCCAGAAACTCAATGTAATGTCCTTTCCAAATATCAAATCTATTTCATATCTATTTCATAGAAATACTCTTGTATTCTAGAGCTGCTGAATCACCTAGTTAACTCTTGAGGTAAACCACTAGAAATTCTTGTCCAAACAAAATTATTAACTATGTAATCGCATGTTAGTTTGACAATTAATGTACTGTATTGCGCTTTGACATGGTCCTTGTTAGCTGTGCTGCAACCCCAAAATCACCTGCTCAATATCATCAAAGTAATTCCTAAATAAGTTTCCAGTAAATTGGACCTTGCACGGTAAAAAAATAATGAAAGAGGGAAAAATAATAACAATGTTTGTTAGAATTTAACAAAATGGTTAACATTTTGATTAGGTTAACAACACGCCACTCAAGGTGCTAAATTGACCATGAAAGTCAAGTATGAGGCTACAGATGTGTAGCCTCCAAAATAGAAATGTATAATATTTAAGTACTAACCTAAGTCATAGGCCTCCTAGCTCCTGGCATTATTGGCCAAAATTTATCTCTTTTTACTTGAATTCCCTTAGAAACCATAGATTTATGAAGTTGTCTCATAAAAACCCCAACACTATTAGTTTACTGGATCCACCATTAACAAAGTAATGTGTAAATTGAGCTTAAACTGAAGGCTATCACTCAATTAGTGGAAAAGTACTAGAAAATCTATTGAAGCTGGAACAAACTTAAATCTTACTTATCAAGGATGTTAAAGCACATATAAATTAATGCAATCATCTATTACACTTGGTTATCTCAAATAAATCAAGGCATCATGAGTAAAAAAGCATCATATGCAGATCTGCAACAGGGAACTGCCAATTAATAATATAAACTACAAATGCATCAATTTTTGGCATGTAAGGTTTTGATGAATGGCAAAGCTATCAATATTATCAGATGTCAAGGTAATGTGATTCAACCATCACAAAAATGCATTTTTTCCTTATAAATTAAGATTGACTTGAATTATTTACAATTCATTTTATGATGAAAAAAGTACTCACCCAATTTGACCTCCCCTTGTTCAGTTAACAAAATATTACCACCTTTAATATCTCTGTGGACCTTGAAAATTGAATGCAAATAGGCAAGGCCCTACACAAAATTCAAAAAACAGGGGAACAACAAAAAATCAAACCAGTATCGCGTACAGAAAAAAAAATTAATAAAAATTGACAATCAACCAACATTATTCAAGAACTTGGTTCAGCTTTAAAAGAAACCGGCATTCCTACAATGTATGCGTGAGTCCACATACGTACAAATGCATATAGCTACTTACACTCTTAAAAAAGGTGGCCCATACATATGAAAGCTAATGGTCTATTATTTTTTTAATTAAATAGGATAAGTTAAAGTAGGTCTTCTTTCATGAAACCGTGGTTAAAGGAAAGGCATCTCTCATTTGTTTCTAGCATAGTTTTCTATGTACAATATCTCAATAATTTTCTTCATCCAATCAAATAAAGTCCAAGATACCTTTAGTGCTTCTCTACAGATATATGCTATTTGATACTCCTCCAAAGGCTCTTCAGTAACATTCATCAAATCAGCAACACTTCCACCCCCACAGTACTCCATAACTATCTGCAAAAACAGAGAAGCTAGTCTTTCCAAATTCAAGACAACAAAAAGCTTGATTTTTTCCATGCAAGAACATCCATATGTAACTATAGAATATACATTACCAATAAATAATGCTTCCAATAGGGTGAAATTGATTCAGCACTAGCCTTAAAACAAGTACAAGAGATTAGTTCGTACCCAAAGATATTCTTCACCTTGATAACTTCCCAAATACCGAACAACATTTGGATGGCTACATTGTTGCAGCATCTCAATTTCACCACGAATTTCTTCATATCCCTCCTCCTGGATACACAGCATGATAATTGAGTTTGTATTTGAAACCATCCAAATGCATATGTGATCAACAAACCATACTCACCCCCTCAGTCAATGATATAACTTTGATGGCAACAAGCTCTGAAGTTCGTAAATCCCTAGCCTTATAAACAGCCCCATAAGACCCCTTCCCTGGCACCCAAAAAAGCAAGCTCAACATAACTTTCGCAAAGGACAAAAGTAAAAGGGACAAAGTGCTTAATAATATCATTACCACTCCAATCCATTATCAACTTATTCACTTGAAATCAAACTTCACCAAAGGCCATGAGAAATCTAAATGCTTACTCAAATCCTTGACTTGTTCAGTAACTCAGTACAAAAATGAGACATCACAACTGCATTGCACTGAGAATAGATGATACAACGAATGCCTAATTTTCATAAATTTTATTCCATAGTCACAATCAAACCCTACAAAAACCATAAGGGCTCATTTAATTCACCTTGGAATTGAAAATGGATGTCTAATTTTAAAAAAATCTCTTCCAAGTTGTTTTAAAATTAAATATAAATTTTTTGGCTAAATAAATAATTATATTTAAAAATACATAATATTTAATACAATTAAAAGTTATTGAAACAAAAAATTATCAAACAGATGTGGATCCCTTGTGAACCAAATGAAAAAGAAGGGAACATTATCCTAAGAATTGCATTCCATTTCCAATTCCCGAGCAAAACAAACCAAGCATACGAATATGAATGTATTGAATATTAAACGCACCAAGTTCATTGAGCAATTCATACTTGGTCGTAGGATCTTCCCTAGTAACACTCTCTGGAATCGAGCTGGATGACATTTTACTCTGTTGCTGATACCTGGCCTCGTCTTCCATTGAAGACTGAGTAATACATAAGCCTGGAGAAAAGGAAGAATTGAAGAACAGTTGATAAAGTAAAATGAAGACTGAAGAAATTGAAGAAGATGAGTGAAACGCAGTGTTTAGCAAACCCATGTGGAGCAGTGCCAGCCTGATGATTTGAGTCGTCAGATCAAAACAGAAAGAGTCATCTCCACCACCTGATCAAAACAGAAATTAGAATTAATTAGAAAGCAGGATATAAGGATCGCAAAAAAGAGAGAAGCAGTGTAGATTCCAGAATAATATTTTCTTTGTATTTGATTCTTTCTTCTTCTTTCAAGTTCTGAATTTTTCAATTCCTTTCCCGTTCTAAGTTTGTATTTTCTCATTAATCAATCTAGTTATCTTCTTAAACTGTTGTTACTGTATTTTTCTTATGGTATCAGAGCAATGATAATGAATTCACGTCAATAAATCAAAAGGTGGAATGAGATAGTACCGAGAATGATGGCTTGTATGACTGAAATTGTTGAAGTAATTCAGAAATTCTAGCTTGTTTTGGTATTCTCTTAAACTTGAGAGCTATCTTCTTTAATTCGTCATTTTGGCATTTGTTCATCTTCTTGATTCAGTTTATTTCTATTTTTTCTTTTGAAATTTCTGTTGATTTCTTGGTTAATCTCTTGCCTAGAATACAATTTTGTTGTAGTTTTTCTGAAATTTCCTTTTCTTTAAGCCTCAGAATTTGTCAATTTTTTTATTGATTTCGATCTTAGAAATTTTTGTTAATCTTGAACCCCTAGCTATGGCAAATGTTAATAACGCACATATTCTAGATCATCTCACCAATCCATCTAATCCACTGTATCTACATCCAAATGAATCTACATCATCCATACTTGTTTTTATACCCCTAACTGAGTTCAATTACCATTCATAGGCAAGAGCCATGAAGGTAACTCTAGCTGCTAAGAACAAGCTAGGATTTATCACATGAACTGTTAGAATGCCACAAGAGGCTGATCCATTATACAATACATGGAGTAGATGTAACAATATGGTGACATCTTGGATCACAAAGTCTGTGTCTCCTTCTATTGCTCAGAGTATCCTCTGGATAGATAATGCAGTTGACATGTGGGAAGATTTATAAGACAGATTCTCACAAGGGGATAATTTTAGAATAGCAGATCTGTTAGATGAAATAGCAAATTTTAAATAAGCAGATCTTACAGTCTCTGAGTATTATACACAGCAGAAAATACTTTGGGATGAGTTGGCAGTTCTAAGACTTGTAAAGGCATGTAGTTGCAGGCAGATATGTGGTTGTGGAGCAGCTGCTCAGTACAAGGAGTATAGAGAAAAGAATCAAGTGATCAGATTCATTAGAGGTCTGAGTGATAGATTTGAAACAGTGAAGAGCAATGTCTTGATGCAGGATCCTCTTCCTTCTCTGAACAGGGTATTCTCAATGGTGATGCAGCAAGAGAGACAATATCATTATGCATCTAACACAAAAGCTAAGGCTCTGTTGAGCAGAGGCTATAGGCCTAATTCTTTGCCAAGAAACTATATGCAGCAGATGTCTAGAGGGCCAAGAATACCTTATCAGTCACAACATTATTCTAGTACACATCAGACAGGAGTAACAAGAAGGTGTACTCACTGCAATGGAACCAATCACACGATAGATACCTGTTACAAGAAGATAGGGTATCCTCCTGGTTTCAGGCCACGTTTCAATTTCAATAACAGGCCACCTGTTGCTGTTAATGTTGTGTATGGAGAGCAGGATTTCTCTTATTATAATACTGCTGGATATGATACAAATGGAGCTTATGCCAATGTTTTACCAAGACACTTTATTGCAGATTCACCTTTTGGCTATATGCAGGAGCAGATAGTACTACATTCTACAGAAGCTTATATTCAAGGGCAGCATGTTTATCCTGTTGTAACTGTAGATCAAGCTTATATTCAAGAACAACCAGCACAAAGTTTTTGCAATGCAATTGACAATTTAGCTGTATCTGATATGCATAAGTCAAGTTCTGAAGCAACAGTTTCACTTACAGTGGATCAGTATCAGAAGATAATAAATCTTGTTGAATCTGCAGAAATAAAAGGACAAGACAAGGAGCATGTAGTCAACAGTATTATAGCTGGATCTGGCAATGTTTCTAAAGAAAGTCAGAATATAGGTATTTCTCAATTAATACATGACTCTATTTGGTTTTTGGATAGTGGTGCAACTGACCACATATGCAAATCCATAAACTTGTTCACACATTACAAGAAAATCAATCCAGTAAGAGTTAAATTGCCAAATGGAGAATACCTATATGCTCATTATTCAGGAACAATAGTTTTCTCTTCTGCTTTATATCTTAAGAATGTACTTTACATTCCTGGCATTGCTTTCAATTTGATTTCAGTCACTAGCCTTATTACACAAGTTCATTGCTCATTGTTTCTCTACGATGACTTGTGTATCATCCAGGATGTAAGACCTAGAAGATGATTGGTATAGCTAGGGTGCTACATGGGCTTTACAGACTACTACAAAATGAAGACCCTGTTGCAGTCATCTCTAATAAACAAAATAAAGCAGTTCTAGCTGCTAGCACTATGTTCTTAAAAAATTGTACTAATGATGTGTGGCATTATAGGTTAGGACATATTCCTAATGCTAGATTGTCTGTTATGTGTAAGCATCATCCAGAAATTTAGATTGTTAATAATAATTTGCCTTGTGATGTTTGTCATTTGGCTAAACAAAAAAGACTCAGTTTTCTTGATAGTACAACTAAAACAAGTTCTCCTTTTGAACTTTTACATACTGATATCTGGGGCCCAGTTAACACTTCTACCTACAATGGTCAGAAATATTTTCTCACCATTGTGGATGATCATACTAGATATTTGTGGGTGTATTTGATGAAGGAAAAGGGTGAAGTCAGGTCATTAATCAAGCAGTTTATAACAATGGTCAAAACACAGTTTGGAAAGCAAGTAAAGACAGTAAGAAGTGATAATGGTGCATAATTCTTTATGAAAGATTATTTTGCAGCTGAAGGCATTTTACATCAGACTACTTGTCCTGAAACACCAGAACAAAATGCAGTGGCTGAGAGAAAACATCAGCATATTCTCAATGTGGCAAGAAGTTTATTGTTTTAAGCCCATTTGCCAAAGAGCTTCTTGGGTTTTGCTGTCTTACATGCACTGTTCTTGATTAATAGAATTCCTACTCCATTACTAGAAGAGCACTCTCCATACTAGAAATTATATGAGCATGTACCTGATCTAACATCTCTCAAAGTGTTTGGCAGCTTATGTTATGCAAGCACTTTGAAAGCTCACAAAACCAAGCTTGATCCGAGAGCATAAAGATGCATGTTTTTGGGGTATAGAGAAGGCACTAAGGGATTTTTAATGATGAATTTACATTCTAGAGCTTTGTTGGTATCCAAAAATGTTTTATTCTGTAAAGATGTTTTTCCATATGCAGAAAAGCAGTTTGAACCAATACTGCCACAAGTAGATGGAGGATTACCTGATGAGGAATTATTTCCTTCTTTCATAGAAAAAGATGATATAACACCAGTAGCACCAGCAGACATTGTTCCAGCTATACCTTCTGTTCCAGCTTCTGTTATTCAACATGAGAAAAGGTATTCATATAGAACAAGGAAAGCTCCACAGTATTTACAGGACTATCATTGTAATCTAGCTCATACACATCAAAAGCTCAACCAATCATTCTATTTCAAATATTCTTACTTATGAACAGCTTTCTGACAACCACAAGCACTATGTTCTAGTTGTTTCAGCACTTTCAGAACCAAAAACCTATCAGCAAGCAGTTAAACACTTAGTATGGAGAGAAGCCATTGACAAGGAGTTAGAAGCTTTGAAGTTGAATAATACATGGAGTGTAGTTGACTTACCTCCAGGGAAGTCTTCAATTGGCTGTAAATGGGTTTTTAAAACCAAACTTAAAGCAGATGGGACAATTGAGAGGCATAAAGCCAGACTTGTGGCAAAGGGCTATACACAGGTTGAAGGGCAGGATTATTTTGACACTTTTTCACCTGTTGCCAAAGTTACAACAATTAGATTGTTATTGGCTATGGCATCAATGAAGGGCTGGATACTTGAACAGTTAGATGTCAACAATGCATTTTTGCATGGTGACTTACCTGAAGAAGTTTATATGGAGCCTCCTCCTGGTCTTGCAGTTCCACCAGGATATGCTTGCAAACTGCAGAAGAGTTTGTATGGCTTAAAGCAAGCAAGTCGACAATGGTTTCAAAAGTTGACATCCTTTCTTCTTTCACTTGGCTATAATCAATCAGCATTAGATTTCTCCTTGTTCACAAAACAAGAAGAGGATTCCTTTACTGCTCTTCTAATATATGTGGATGATGTCATCCTCACAGGAAATAATGCAGAAGAAATTGCAGCAGTCAAGAAATCTCTTGATACCAAGTTCAAGATTAAAGACCTTGGCAAGCTTAAATTTTTTCTTGGACTTGAGATTGCAAGATCTTCTACTGGTCTTCATCTTTGCCAAAGAAAGTATACTCTGGAATTGCTTGCTGATAATGGATTACTGGGTGCCAAACCTGTTGCTACACCTATGGACTATAATGTTAAACTAACCAAAAATGATGGGGATTTGTTACAAGATATTTCCACTTACAGAAAACTTGTAGGCCAGCTTCTTTATTTAACCACCACAAGACCAGATACCTCCTATGCAGTAAACACACTGAGTCAATTTCTTTCAGCTCCAACAACAGTCCATTTACAAGCACTCTTCAGAATTCTTCGTTATCTCAAGAACAATCCTGGCTTTGGTCTATTTTATCCTTCTCAATCAAATCCTATTTTGACAACATTTAGTGAGTCTGATTGGGCAGGTTGTCCAGATTCAAGGAGATCTATTACTGCCTATGCTTTATATTTGGGAGATTCATTGATCAGCTGGCGATCCAAGAAACAGCATACAGTCTCTCGATCATCTTCTGAAGCTGAATACCGTGCTTTAGCAATGATAGCATGTGAGGTACAGTGGATTAGCTACCTTTTAACAGACATTGGCTATTCACTTTCGAAGCCAGTGAGTCTCTTCTACGACAATCAATCAGCCATCTATCTTTCAGCTAATCCCACGTTTCATGATCAATCTAAACATGTGGAAATAGACTGTCATTTTATCAGAGAAAAGATCAACACTGGTCTTGTTCATCTCATGCCAATTAAAACAGAGCATCAACTTGCAAACCTTTATACCAAGTCACTATCTCCAGCTCGCTTTAAATTTTTTATTTCCAACCTTGGCCTTGTTGACATCCACGGCCCAGTTTGCGGGGGGCTAATACAGAAGCCTGGAGAAAAGGAAGAATTGAAGAACAGTTGATGAAGTAAATGAAGACTGAGAAATTGAAGAAGATGAGTGAAACGCAGTGTTTAGCAAACACATGTGCAACAGTGCCAGCTTGGATGATTTGAGTCGTCAGATCAAAACAGAAAGCGTCATCTCCACCACCTAATCAAAACAGAAATTAGAATTAGTTAGAAAGCAGGATATAAGGATCGTAAAAAAGAGAGAAGAAGTGTAGATTCTAGAATAATATTTTCTTTGTATTTGATTCTTTCTTCTTCTTTCAAGTTTTGAATTTTTCAATTCCTTTCCCGTTCTAAGTTTGTATTTTCTCATTAATCAATCTAGTTGTCTTCTTAAATTGTTGTTACTGTATTTTTCTTACTGAGATCCGCTCCCTTTCCTCTGCTTTCCAAATCCTAACTCCCCCACCGCCTGCATACTTGCCACCGCTCTTCCCATCGTCGATCCAGCTTCTACTCTCCCAGTCCTCCTCAACACAGTCCCACTCCTCGTCGGCTTTACTACAAAAGTACCAAACCCCCTCTCCATCATCGCTACTATCATTATTGTCTCCTTCGTCGGTTCTCTTACTATCCACAAACTTAGAACCTCTAGATTTTCTTAAAGACGAGGCCATTGACGAAGATGAGGACGAAGGCTGAGTAGGAGGCCGACTCCGAGTGGTTTTGACAATCATGTTCTAAAATCGGCAGAGTTGTCGTCCTCAACGTCGTCATCAAGCGGAGCAACACCGCCAAAGTCTTTGGGTAGGTGTTTAAGAAGAGGAGGGAGAGAGTCCTCGTCGTCGTCTACTTCGTCGTTGTCGTTTTGAGGTCCTCCACCTTTATAGACCATTGTAGCATAGATGTCGTCGTCGTATTCTTGGGTTTTGGAATCGAGATCTGGTTCGGAGCCTGAATCATGGAATACGACTGTAGAATAAATCTCCGATTTCTTTGGTGCTTTGAGGGTTGTCCGGCGACCGGTTGATGGGTGATCCATTTTCCCTCAACAATAGGCGAGATTTTTGTGACCGTTACTGGCTTGTGAAAAACTCCCACTGTGGGAACCAAAAGCAACTTTTTGCTGTATGGGCCTAACTGGACCAAACAATTCCAACAAATTGGTGGGCTCGTCCGTTTTCCCTTTTTTTTTTTTTGAAAATTTTCAAAAATAACTTTAAAAAAATTACATATATGCTATATAAATAAAAAATTTACAAAAAAATATATATATAATTATAAAATACTAAAAATTAAAAAGTGAGAGTAATGCCTTTTTTTTTCTAATTTTCGTACATTTTTTATTCTGTTTAATTTGAAAGCATGAAATTAAAGCCGGGATGCGCTTTAATTTATTAATTATTTATATTTTATTTATATTAAAATTATAGTATAATTTTTATTTGTATCTTTTTTTTACGGAATTTGTATCTTTTTTATTTATTAACAAACAATTTATTTTGCATTAACCGGAACCTGAACCCGAACCCGAATGCGCCGTACAAAACAATTTATTCTGAACTTTTGCCTTTTGTTTGTGTTTGGATAGATTGGTAGAAAAGCAATGATAGGAAGTGTACGCATCCGGCTGAACCGGTGGCAACAGGCTGCAGTTGCAGTTGGTTCAGCAGTTGGTGCATTGCTAGACCCAAGAAGAGCAGATTTGATAGCAGCTCTTGGAGAAACAACTGGAAAGCCTGCTTTTGAAAGGGTTCTTGAGAGAATGAAGAAAAGCCCAGAAGGCAGAGTAAGTCCCTTTCTTAAGAGTTCTTCTTCTTTTTTGTATATCTTTCTTTTATTGTTTCTTTATACTTGGATTTGTCAAATTGATCACTTCTTATGAAATGTTGATTTGGGAATTTTTGATAATTTTGTATGATGAATGAGATCTTATAAATCCCTTCTTTTTGTTAGTCTTCGCTGCTATTTTGAGGGGAATTGAAATTCTAAATCGTGAATTTACAAACCCTATAATCAATACTTGGGATTCTTGCTATTATTTTTGTAAGTTTCTTTGCTAAGAGCATCTATTTAAATTCTTGTTGTATTTTGAACTCAAGAATTGATAACATATTTCTGGATATTATAATCAGAAATCTAGCAGGCAGTCGGTGTGAACTATTTTCTAGTAATGGTTATTAAGCTTCAGGTGGACTTCCAGTGAATTAACCTCACAACTAAATGTTGAACCCAAAAATCATCAAATTAAGATCACCGTTTTTCTATCATTCTGTAGTCTTTCTACATTGTGATTATGATAGTATCTATGACTCTATTACAGAATAAACCATTATTGGCAATTGCTCATCATTTCTAGAGCGTTGTTGCTTTATGTGATAATCGCCAATAAAATGCCAATGTGTAGTTTGGAACGCTGGATGGGTGAGAGCTAGTGTACATTGTTTGAAGGTATCATCTTCGTATTCTTGTGTATATATTTAATGGGTTAAACATTAGAAAGCTGGATAATGGATACCTCATATAGTTGCACAAGTCGTTCGACATTTTGGTCTGCTTAACTAAGAGCTTGAATGTTCTTTAAGATATGTATAGGGTTTAAATTGAAAAGAAAATATTTGGCCGAATGCATATTTGACACTCGATACTTTTGTAAAAATGTTTTGTGCTAGCCTGAATTTTCAAATGACCTGTTTAATCTTGAGCTTTTGAAAATAACCTGTTTGCATCGTTTTAGTTTTGCACACATTTAGCTTAAAATATCCTAATCGCTGGACTGCCTGTTAGTGTGCACATCCTAGCGTGCAAGTCAGTAATAAATTCAATTAGAAAGAAATATTGTTAAAGTAAGAAAAGAAAATTTAGAGTCAACGAAGAAGATGATAGTTATTAAATTTGATTATTAAGAAATTCGATTTTTTTGACACATTAATGCACGTGTCTATACGCATTCAAATTCATAGGTTTACGAGTATTGAAGTGTCGAATGTATATAGAATTAGAAAGTGTATGGATTAAATAGGCCATTTGAAAGTACAAGTGATGCAAGACTTTTTGATAAAGTTGAAAGGTTATGCATTTGACCTTAATATTTTGTGCAAAGTTTCCTATAAGATAACAAAACAATTTCTCCCTAAAAGAGCTATATGTGAAGATTTGTTTGTGCATTTCTACGAATGTGATACTTATTTTGCAATAAGCATTACCAACAAATTTATACTTTCGATAGGAAGTACTCATAGAGAGACCCCGTGTCATATCTGTAAAAGTGGCACATGCGTGGGATCTGCCACCAAACACATTTGGTGCTGCCTATGCAAGATTCATGGGATCCAGGAACTTTTCTCCAGATGACCGGCCGCCAGTGCGATTCATGGACACAGATGAACTGGCATATGTAGCCATGAGAGCACGTGAAGTACATGACTTCTGGCATACCATATTCGACCTTCCCACCAACTTAATTGGTGAATCGGCACTCAAGGTGATAGAGTTTGAGCAAATGTACCTTCCGATGTGTTTAATGTCTGTTGTGGGAGGTACAGCAAGATTTAATGAGAAACAGAGGACATTGTTCTTTCAGCACTACTTCCCATGGGCCATACGAGCTGGAATGCAGTGCACCGATCTCATGTGTGTATATTATGAGAGGCACTTTCATGAGGATTTAGATGATGTCCGTAGAAAATGGGGAATAATTCCTGCTCCTGCTGTTCTAAGCAAGATATAGCCTTATTATGGCTACCAATGCAATTGGCTGGAGTGATGTCCTGCATTGTTTTGCAGATTACCTTGCTTTGTCACTCTTGTTTGAAGAGATTTATTGACGAAAACATATTGTTTATTAATTGCAACTAGTTTTTTCCTTTTTTTTTCTGTGTTCACTCACAAGCCTATCGAGAATTCATTTTGTTTATATGTGGTTTGTATATGCGTGGATGCTCATGCTCGATTATCCAGTGAGATCAATGGTGTGTTTTAAGTTTTAAAGACTTGGCACCATAAAATATCAATATGCTGGACTCATTTTTATGGACGTCTTCCGGGTTTGTTTTTTCTTTCTTCTTTTAACAAAAATTAACAAGAATAACCTCTTGAGTATCCCTTGAAGATGCTGAAGCTGCAAGAACGCTTCAACGACATCTAAAACATAAAAGCTAAAAATCAATATTTATCAACAAGCCAATCGGAGGATTGAAATCGGAAAGGTCACTTCTGTTATAATTATTGGGAAATCTGTTTGGAACAGATTGGCAGGTTGCATTCACACGGCATAACAAAGAATATTGATACTAAATTTGCCACAACTGAAAATTTAAATCTCTCAGCAATTTTTAGTGCATAACAATCACCAGATGACATTAAATACACATCTATGCCTTTTGCCCGGGAGCTCATGCTCGCCACCTCTGGGCTTAATACCAGTGTGGCTATATAAGCGTCGAGCTGTCGTTTCTACAACACGACTCTTACGAAGTATTTTTAACTCTTCCTACCGGTTACCTTCAACTTGTGCTCTTACTGGTATCAGTTTCTTGCTCAGTTTATCAATTTACTTGCACCATTCTTGTGAGATGTGACAACAAAATGTAGACACGAGCGGAAATAACCTTGGCATTTGACAGAAATATATGAAGCAAATACAAAAGCAACACATGCGTGGCAACTGGCAAGTGCACCAGAATAAATGTAACTTTCGCAAAGAGCAAAGCAAAATATTGCTGAGAACACATTTAAATCAGAATTATGTATCAAAAATATCAAGGTGGTTTTTTTAGCAGATGTTTATGCATATAAAATCCAATGTTCTTCATTTAATAAACAGAAAATCAACACCAACACCACCTATATATTACATTGAATGAACCAGAAAGTTTGCTTTTGTTTATATTAAAGATGAAAGCATTACTTAATCCAAACTACAGGTTTCCACAAGAATCAATAAGCAGTACTCTCATCATGAAGGGATTTAGGGCCACCTCAGTTGCTACCACCAGGTCCGCCACCAAAGAGGTATCCCAGAGAAGACCCACCACCAGGGGCAGCATGGACCTTGGTTGAAGGTCGATCCTGAACCCAGTAAGAAAGCAGTTACGATGCAGAAGGACAACTTCACACTTTGCATGCAATGAAACATAATAACCATGTAACTGATAAAGATTAAAATAAACTCTTATTTGGGTGTTAAAAGCAGCTATTAAAAAAATGTTCTCAAAGCTTCATAGACTTAAAGACATGATATCTATAACTACCTGTTTCAACCTCCAGAATGTTCCCATCCCATTAGCCTTTGTCTAAAGGGAGGCACACAACGAACACCATTGCAAACTTGCAAGATTGTAAAATATGAGAAATTATACAATATAACCGTGATTCCAACTAGGCATCCTGCTTAAAATGGCAAGCTAATCGAATAATGACATGCGTGAATGATTTTCCAAATTTCTCAAAGTGAACCCCTATAATTTGTCAAGTGATAAAATATAAAAATGTGTCATTATCTGATTAGCTTTCTGTTCCAACTAGAATGCTTAGTTGAAATTACGATTATATTATATAATTTTTCGTAAAATATACAATTGCAATTAATGTCTCACAATTAACATCATCTCTTGACTCTTGGTTGCTAATCATGCTGCTGATTAGTCTCATGATAAGCCTCCAAATTTCAAACATAAAACATAATCAACTGCCATGCAAATTATACAGTAGATATAACTACAGAAGAAATAAAGACGTGCAAGTAATAGTGCATTTTAGTTTAACATATGAACTAGTCCATGAAATCCCACACTCCAAACCCTACCCTACTCTTTCTTTTTCCTATATAAATAAACCCCAGAAGATGCTATTTTGAGTTCTCATTCGCATTTCCCAGTAAGGGCTTGGGTCAAGTATCCAGTTGCATGCCTACTCCTTCATTAACAGCGGATCCTGCAATCAATATTATGTTTGATAGGACCTTGGAAAGAGAAATTATCAGCCTATACATGACAAATATAAAAAGCTTAGAAGTCTCCCCATTGTAGAGCAGATGGAAAGAAATTTTGACTTTGAACAGATTAGTAGATTTGGGAGTTGCATATAAAAGCAGTAATAGAAAAATGTGAGCAAAAAGTCTATCCTTCATTACGCATGGAATTTTATGCAAAATTCTCCCTTGTTAGAAATTCAGAAGTGAATACCCAACAAATCTCAGAATGCCTGCACCAATAATTATTCTGTGCGATAAATTAAAAATTTATTACTTGCATATGTATTAAGCATGACAGTCCCTAGGTCAGATAGTTCCCATTCACTGCAAGAAAAATCCTAAAAGAAATTCAATCAAATAAGTAGCATCATCTAAAAAAAGGGAGCTGAACAAAATGCCTTACACCAAAAACATTTCAAGACAACTAAAACAAGCTGTAAAGCATTCACAAAAACGTTGAAAAAAAATGAAACTACAGAAAATCATACCGTGATGAAGTTTCCAGTGTTTTGGCCATCTGCCCGCATATAGTTGTTTGTAGAGGAACTATTAATACCAGCAGGAAACTGCTTGCTGATTTCTATTGGCTGAGCCACAGCAGGTTTGGAGGGAGGTGGATTATTCAGAGGCTGAACATTGTTCGAAGCAGGTTGGGCATTGTTTGTTGTAGGCTTTGGAGCCTCTCCACTGCCAAATAGATAGCCCAATGAACTTTGCCCCCCTCCACTGCTAACTCCACGACCCATGCTCTGAACTTTCGCCTCGAAAAGTGAAGAAAGCAAATCATCAGAACCATGAATGAATCATAAAAAGATGAAACGTATTCCAAGCAAGTCATTTCCTGGAATTTGTAAAATTATACCACATATTCATAATGAAAACACCAACGATGAACAAGTAAGATCCTTAAGCGTCATAACCTACATCACTAACATTCAGTACTGAGACACCAAACAAGCTTCTGGGCTTAGTATAGTCACTCCCAATTTGCAAAATTACACAAGCATTAACTCCCATAATAGAATGCCCCCTAAAATTCAAAAAATTCCAAAAACCGGCACAAAATAATTACGAAAACTCCCTGCTGTTAAAAACCATTAGGTTTCTGCTCCAATCTCATCTCCAAGGAAGATCCATTCAGATTTAATTATTTCCCAGTTCACTATAAATTATAAAATTCCGAAGAAATTAAAAAGAAAAAAAAGGCGGAATGTTAAAACAAACAACCCAAATCATGGGCTTAATCCAGCAACCCAAAATCACAAGGAACAGAAATTAAAAATCCCAAAGAAAAAAAAACACATCCGAATCATTCTATTTCTAAATAAACTACAAATAACCATAATGACATGAATTAACAGAATTGATCTAGCCCATTTCAGTTTAAACCCAAATTATGAAACAAAAATCCCAATCCAAAACCCACAATCTATCTAAATTATCATACAAAACAACAACAGATCTAAAAGAAAAAATGCATTTTGAGCTTAGAATTAATTACCACTTCAAACGAGAAACAGTAAAACTGAACAAGAGATTTAGCAATATATAAAAAGGAATAGGTTTTTTACGATACCTTAGCAAATCTTTCAGGATCAGATCTGGGGATTAAAAGGGCGAGAGAGCGTAAGAAAGCGTAAGAGTAAGACTGAGAGCTTAGAAGCACAGCAAGTGAGCTCAGAGAAAGGACAGCGAAATGTGAGTGTTATATATAGACAATGGATAAAAAGTGCTTTTATTCTATTTCTTTATTCTATTTCTATTAATTCGTTGCCAATTGATTTCAAAATTTTAAAATAAGGAGTATTTTGTAATTTTCAGTGAATTGAATCTTTTTTAAAAAAAATTCTTAAGGGCAGTGAAGGATAAGGAAAGTAAAAAGTCATTTGAGTCGAGTCAATTGGACAAAAAGATAATTTTGTTAATTTACATCATACTACTTTCCAATTAGAAAAAATTCGGAGAAGTTCAACATCCACTTCTTATGCTTTCAACTCTAAATCTAGGTCTATTTTCAGGCATTTTTATCACCAATAGATTTAGATCTCTCACTTCCTATTAATTTATGCAGTTTATTTCATATTTTTATAATTTTATTTTTATTTTCCAGATCTAGACTAGTGAAGTCTTTTTTATTTTCTACCTTCATTGTGGCTTATTATAGTTTTATAGATTTAATAGTTTGAGGAGGAAATCAACAAAAAAAATTCAGAGAAACTTGAAAGGGAGAGAAAACTTAATTCCCCTAAAACCTAAAACATGCATAGATCATTAGATTATTCAAATTAAATTGCAAAGGGCAGAATTGCGTACCTGACATCATCGTATGTTGATGTTGAAGACGATTCTGGAGTTTGTCGCCTTTCAGGAAATACACACTTTAGGTTATGCGGAAGCACTACTGAAGAAACGTAATGTTCTCTAAAAATTATTATGTTCCCCCGGAGACCACGACCCCTTATTTATAACTGAATAAATTGATTAATTTTTATTTTGGTCCTTCAACAAAATAGAAATTACTTAATGGTCTCTACACTTATAATTCTATTACGAGTGGGACACCTCAATAGTCAACAATCCTAATTTGATCAAAACTTTAATTTGACTGCAATACACATTTAATATTTAAATATATTTAGCCCACACTTATGATTAATTAGAGGATTAATTTTAACAATATAAAATTAATTCTAACAATCTCTCACTTGGGCTAACATATATTAAATATAAATGTATATACCTTAATGAGCTCATAAAAGCAGTCTTACTGAAGGTGCCTCAAACAATCTCGTCCATTGATTATATCGATAAAGGACTGAAGGGCCAGTCGCCACATTCATCGTGACTCAAACCACCATCAATCATATTACCAATACTCTCAAATGACATAGATCAATAATAGGAGTGTAGCATGGAAACTACATGTAATGTGATCTAATCATGCCTGTTTCCAACTGGTCAATCTTAAGTGAGATCAAACATAAATATAATACAGAGTGTAAAACACATAATTAAATGAAAGAAAAACTCATTTTTCTGCAGAAACTGATTGTACTTTATAAAATATATCCAATGTCAAAGAGAGCATACATAAAACTTAATGCAAACTTAATGAACAAACTCCCACTGAAACTAAATAGTCTTAAATAATATGACACCCATATGAGCAGTGTGCTCATGAAAAACTTTCGGTATCACAGCCTTAGTGAGCGGATCCGCAATCATGGAGTTCGTTCCAATATGCTCTATGGATATCTGTCCACTCTGTACTCTCTCCCTCACAGCCAGAAACTTTATCCCAATGTGTCTCGATCGAGAAGAGCTTCTGTTGTTGTTGGAGAATAAAACTGTTGAGTTATTATCATAGTATAACTTTAATGGCCTTTCAATGCCATTCACAATGCGCAGCCCTGTGACAAAGTTCCTCAGCCAGATTGCCTGATTGGATGCCTCATAACTTACTACAAATTCTGCTTCCATAGTGGAGGTAGTTACTAGAGTTTGTTTCACACTCTTTCAAGAAATAGCACCACCAGCCAAGAGATATATGTAGCCTAATGTGGATTTTCTACTGTCTTGGCATCCCGCGAAATCAGAATCAGTATACCCAATAATCTCAAGCTGATCTGATCTCCTGTATGTGAGCATATGTCCTTTCGTTCTCTGAAGATATCTCAAGACTCTTTTGGTTGCTTTCCAATGATTCATTCCTAGATTGCTGAGATATCGCCCTAACATGCCAACTATAAATGAAATATCTGGACGAGTGCAAACTTGAGCATACATCAGACTCCCAACTGCTGACGCATAAAGAATCTTCTGCATCTCCTGAATCTCAAGTTCACCCTTTGGACACTGATCAAGACTGAATTTATCTCCTTTAGCAACTGGGGTATCAATTGGTCTACTGTTATGCATACTAAATCTCTTGAGCACTTTCTCAATATAGCCCTTTTGTGATAATCCAAGAATACCTCAAGTACGGTCTCGATGTATTTGAATTCCTAATACAAAAGAAGCTTCACCTAAATCTTTCATCTCAAAGTGTTTCGAGAGAAAGATTTTGGTCTCGTGCAGCAAGTTCTTACAGTTAGTAGCAAGCAATATGTCATCCACATATAAGACCAAAAAGATAAACCTACTCCCACTGAACTTGTGATACACATAATCTTCCACAGCATTTGTCTCAAAACCAAAAGAGACAACTACTTCATGGAACTTGAAGTACCACTTACGAGAAGCCTGCTTGAGTCCATAAATGGATTTCTTTAATCTGCATACCAGTCACTTTGGTTTCCAAACACAAAGTTTTCTGGCTGCACCATATAGATGGTTTCATCAATGTCTCCATTGAGAAACGCAGTCTTCACGTCCATTTGATGTAACTCAAGATCAAAATGTGCAACTAGAGCCATGATTGTCCTAAAAAAGTCCTTCGATGAAACCGGGGAGAAGGTCTCTTTATAGTCATCCCTTCTTTTTGAGTGAAGCCTTTAGCTACAAGACGAGCCTTATATCTTTCCACATTACCATTAGAATCCCTCTTGGTTTTAAATATCCATTTGCAACCAATAGGTTTCTTTCCTTCAGGTAATGGGATAAGATCCCAAACTTGATTGTCTTGCATAGATTTATATTCTTCACCCATTGCCTCAATCCACTTGTGAGAGTTAGGATCCTGCATGACATGATGAAAGCTGATTGGATCATCTTCCACCATGTCTACAGTGTCCTCATGTTCCTGAAGATATACTGCATAATCATCTGAAATAGCATTTCTTCCTTCTCTAGTGGACCTCCTTAAAGGCACAGGTTCTAGCTCAAATTCTTGAGGTTGTTGAGCTTGTTCTTGAGGAATAATGACTTCTTCATCCTGATGAGGAAGTTGTTCAACATTGTCTTGTATTGGAACTTGATGTGCTTCTGGAACAGTGACAGGCGTAGGAACCAGAACACTGTTAGGAGCAATGATGGGAATCGACACTGAGTGTTCCTGACTCGATCTCTCCTCAAAGACAATGTTTCTAACCTTACTTCTCCCCCCAAATTCAACATCCTCAAAGAATTTTGCAATTCCCATCTCAAAAATAGATCTGAAAGTAGGATTATAAAACTTAAAACCCCGAGATCGCTCAGAATAACCAACAAAGTAGCTACTAACAGTTTTGGAGTCCAATTTTATCTCTTTAGGCCTATAAGGCCTAGCCTCAGCAGGACATCCCCAGACATGAAGATGCTTTAGACTGGGCTTGCGTCCAGTCCAAAGCTCATAAGGTGTTTTTGTAGCTGCTTTAGTTGGTACTCTGTTAAGAAGATAGACTGTTGTCTTTAATGCTTCTCCCTACAGAGACTAGGGTAAAGAAGAATGGCTAATCATACTTCTAACCATATCCATAAGAGTCCTGTTACGTCTCTCAGATACACCATTCATGCTGAGTATACCAGGCATGGTGTATTGAGGGACTATACCACAGTCTTGTAGGAAAATAGCAAATGGTCTTGGATGTTGTTCACCTGAACCGTCACATCTACCGTAGTACTCACCACCACGGTCAGATCTAACGCATTTAATCTTATTTCCAAGTTTGTTTTCAACTTTGGGCTTATTAGATTTGAAAACGTCCAGAGACTCAGATTTCTCATGAATGAGATATAGGTACTCGTAACGTGAGTAATCATCTATGAATGATATAAAGTATCTTTGGCCATTCCTTGTTGCTGTAGGAAATGGACCGCAGATATCCGTATGTATCAATTCTAAGACGTTCGATGATCTGTTGGCACCTAGTCTCTTTTGTTTAGTCTGTTTGCCTTTAATACACTCAACACAGGAGTCCAAATCTGTGTAATCAAGTGTGTTTAGGATACCATCTAACACAAGACGTTCTATTCTAGATTTGGATATGTGACCCAAATGTCTGTGCCAAAGTTCAGCTGAATTATCTATATTTCGCTTCCTTTTGGTACCTATAGTACTAACCTGCATGGTTTCATTATAAGAATCATTAATATCCAATATATATAGATTATCACATGCATTTAAGAAGCCAGTACAAAAAAAATTTGAATCCATAGATAAAGTAAATAAACTGTCTCCAAATGAACGAGTAAAACCAGATTTGTCCAAATAAAAAACAGAAATTAAATTCCGTCTAAATGTCGGAATAACAAAAGTATCTACAAGATCCAAAAAATAACCAGTTTTTAAACACAATCTAATATGCCCAATTTCCTCCACTTCCACCGGCTCGCCATTTCCCACATAGACGTATCTTTCACCGTCAATTGGCTTTCGGTAGCTCAGGCAACCCTGCAATGAAACACTTATGTGAGCGGTAGCACCAGAATCCATCCAATAAGTGTTTCTAAGAGCTGAAGTTAAATTAACTTCAGAACATACTAAAACAAAGGTACTTACCCTTCTTAACACGCCATGTGGCGTATTTAGGACAGTCCTTCTTTAAGTGTCCAGACTTGCTGCAGAAGAAATATTTTAATTCCTTAGGCTTCTTTTGCACAGGACCTTTATCAGCAGTCTTATTCACAGCAGTCTTATTTCTTTTCTTGTTCTTGCCCTTATCTACTGAAAAGACCAGATGAGCACTCTCTCTCTTAGTAGCCAACAACTTTTCCTCCTCATCCACACAATGAGTAATGAGCTCGTTAAGAGTCCATTTGCTCGGCTGGCAGTTATATGAAGTCCTGATCTGCCCATACTATGGTGGAAGAGAATTCAAAGCTAGATGGACTAACAGGTCATCTGGTAAAACCAAATCCAGGACCTTTAGTCTCTTGGCTATTTGGGACATGCTCAGTATATGCTCCCAAACACTACCATTGCCAGCATACCTTATAGAGGTGAGTTTTGCTAAAAGCGTCCCCACTTCGGCCTTGTCATTTTTGACATAGACCTTTTCCAGCTCAGCAAGATAGTTTTTAGCATTACTTTCTTCAGCAGAAATGGCTCCTCGAACATGTTCTGGGATTTCCTGCTGCATGATCATAAGACCTAAGCGGTTAGAATGCTCCCACTTCTCATACTGAACCCTCTAAGCATCTGTGCTCACTTCAATAAGAGGAGCAGGTTCGTCCATCCTGAACGTAAGGTCTAAGTCCATACAACCCAGATAAATCATGATACTTGATTTTCATGAACCAAAGTTTGACCCCTCAAGCATAGGGACAGTTTTAGGAATATACGGCATGCTAGCTGACATCATAGAAAGTGACAAAAATCAACATAAGCTTACTATCCACAAAATAAATGAAACAAACAATAATAGAGTTCAAATAATAGAAACAAGATACCAGCATAATATTAATATTTTCATCTTTAGATATAAAATATTAACTGTAATTGGCATCTCAATGCAGCAATCAAATATTGACAATTCAATCATGTCAAATATTAAACCTTCATTTGGGCCGATTTATTATCCACATGGATGAAAACATAATAATTATCACATATTTATCACTGCACATGTATTCTCAATTCAACCAGATAGCAACCTTCCTTTGGGCCGGTTTACTATCCGCAATGAATTTTAATACACCTTTCTAATATCCCAAATAAATTAATTTACACAATAGAGGTCACTTTGGTAACTTTTTGCTTCAATTAATTTATTATAAAAAATATTAGATACAATCAGGACTAAAATACCAAAATTTAAACGCAATAAAATTCTCAAATTGCAATATTTATATTAATTAAATTTAAACTCAATAAAATTCTCAAAATAATTAAAATCAAATATTGCAATAAAAATAAAAATAAACTTTAATTAATAAAAAAAATTGGGCAATGTATTGGATTAGTAAGTATAAAAATATTCCATTTGCAATAATTGCGTGCAAAAATTTGATTACCATTGTTCATGGGTGGGGCAATATATTGGATTAGTAAGTTTAATCCTCGTTATTCTCTCTTTAGCTTTTTTTTTTTTTATGATTTATTGAATAATATATTATCATATGCAAAATAGATAAGTTTTCTTTTATTAATTTTGTTGCAGCGGAACTACCCATATTTCATATGTTTCATATTATCGTCAACGTCATTGTGCATATATGTTTTTGTATTTTCATGGGTAAACATTCTTCGACAAGAGGGCAGCATATGGAGTATTATGTCACGTGATATTCCTTTAGTTGCTCTCATTGTCTATTGCTTCATAGCTGTTTGGTTTGTTGGCGGGCTTACCATCTTCCATTTTTACTTGATTTGCACTAATCAGATAAATAATTTCTTACCTTTGGATTAGCTTTTATATATATAATGAACTAAATAAAATTCCAAAATAACCACCAACACCTAGTCTGATGGAACCTGTGTAGCTCCCACTTAGATTTCGAATTAATTTTAGATTACTAAATTCGATTCTAAATTAATTCTAGAAAATTACAATCACCGAATTAATTTTCTAGAATCAAAACAATAATCAATACCGCAATTTAATCGGAAAATCCAGCAACCTAGCACAGGGCTCTGATACCAATTGAAAGGGGGAGAAAACTTAATTCCCCTAAAACCTAAAACATGCATAGATCACTAGATTATTCAAATTAAATTGCAAAGGGCAGAATTGTGTACCTGACATCATCGTATGTTGATGCTGAAGACGATTCTGGAGTTTGTCGCCTTCCAGGAGATACACACTTTAGGTTATGCGGAAGCACTACTGAAGGAACGTAATGTTCTCTAAAAGTTGTTATATTCCTCCGGAGACCACGACCCCTTATTTATAACTGAATAAATTGATTAATTTCTATTTTGGTCCTTCAACAAAATAGAAATTACTTAATGGTCTCTACACTCATAATTCTATTACAAGTGAGATACCTCAATAGTCAACAATCCTAATTTGATCAAAACTTTAATTTGACTATCTTAATTTAACTGCAATACACATTTAATATTTAAATATATTTAGCCCACACTTATGATTAATAAGAGTATTAATTTTAACAATATAAAATTAATTCTATCAAAACTTTCTAGTTTGGCATACATGTTGGGTTTTTAGATTCTCTCTTAGGTGAAAAATTCATATTATTTGAATTTATTATTTAGGACTATTAATGTGTTAGCCTATATATTAATATCAAATTACATGTGAGAGATTATTAGTGTCAGCCACAAAAAAAGAGAGAAAAAGAAAGGGAGAGAAAAGGGAGGAATTTTTTTTTTCTGTTGAAAAATTCGCACACCATACCAGTCTCAATTTTTTGACATTCAAACGATTATTCGTACTTCGATCAGACTGAAATTTGGTCAGTATTTAAAAGACTCATTGTTCTTCATTTTGAGAAGAGGAGATCGATTTTGGATTGTTAAATTTCTGACATTTGTAGTTTGAAATTTAATGTGCACGTATATTTTTATAGCAGTGACCAGTTTAGCTTTTTTCGACGTAGCTTTTATAATATTTATCCATTAGATTTTTATTTAATTATCATTACTCGTATATTTATTCAAGTAGAAAAAAAATTATCTTTAATTCGTTCTCATCACTGTATTGTGTGGCGTTAGCGCTGGCGTTGCGTTTGCTGATCTTTCTAAAGATGGATTTGATACTCTCATCAAGAAGAGGACAATGAAGGTGGTATTCTAGACATCATTTTCAGACAATTTTTCTGATTAACTTCTTTCATTGTGCCAGTACTACCCAATGATGTTGATATCTTGACTGATTTCTCTCTAGATGCATTAGATTTCTTTGAAATTTGTTCCTAGTTATTTTCAGGAGTTAAAAAGTTTTTCCTTTAGAATATAACTACTGTGTAATGCAATTTTCTTCTGTTGATAAAAAAAAATTGTTAATTTCAATGAAAAAAATCATCTTGGACGATTGACATTTTTTTGATTTGGCAATTTCGTCAGTCTTATTTTATAAACATTTTTAAATTATCTCAGTGGTGATGAGATAATATAGAGGGTGTTTCTCAAAACTGGAGCTTTTCAGCTTATTGTGAATAAGTGATTTTTAGATTATAATCAGATTAAAAATAAGCAGTTAAGCGTTTCTGTAAACTAGCTAATAATCAGCTGATAATCAGTTTATAATCAGTTAAGTGTTTCTGTAAAATCAGCTTATAATCAGTTTTTAATTGTAGAAACTGTCAAAATGACCAAACTGTCCATAAGTTTATTTATTGTATAAAAATAATTTTTTAAATGTCAATTCAAAATTTATTTTGCAATAATAATAATAATAATAATAATAATAATAATAATAAAATTTAATAATAATAATAATAATAATAATAATAAAATTTCTTTGATGGGAACTAAATTGTATAAGGTAGACAAATTTGGAATATTGAAGATTAGGTAGGGATAGTATGGTCTTTTACTTGGTCAAAACTGCTTAAAAAATAAGTGCTTAAAAAAAAGTAGCAAAACCCAACTTTTAAAAAACTGATTAAAATCAGATTATAATCTACTATTTAAGTTTTCAGAAACACTTAAATAAACAACTTATAATCTAAAAACAGCTTATAAGCAGTTTTGACCAGCTTTTAAGTTTTGAGAAACACCCTCATAATCAACTTCCATAATCCATAATATAAATAGAAATTCAAAGTGACACAAATTAAAAGATTATTCTCAATATATATATATGTATAATTTTTATGAGCTGATTAGTTCAATTTGTATAACTTTTATATTTGACTATTATCATTAAAATATATATTATTACAAATAGTCACTTTTTTTTAGGAATTTTTATATTTCTTTGCTATTTTTTATTCAATTTTTATATAAAATATATTTGCAAATTTTTATAGTCAATTTCGTCTTTTATCTCTTTGTGTAGTTTTAAAAGGATATAGGAACTCTTTCTCCTTGTATATAAATTTCTCAACTTTTATTTTTATTTTTTATTTCTAAATCTATAAATTTTTATATCATTAGATTTATTATTCTTTTTCTTTATATATCTATATATTTATGAATTAGCAAAAATATAGTTATATGCAAGAATTAAAATTTAGAATTGCAATTGTATTTTTCACAAAATACTTATTTTAATTTACTCTCTAGTGATTATATTAGCAATAAAAATTTTTAAAATCTCAAATTATTATTATTTTTACCTTTTATTATTAATTTATATACGTAACGTAGTAAATTGGGAATCTCTTACAGCCCAAGAGGTGAAATGATAAAATCTAGATATATATTTTTTAATTAAAAAAAATAAACCTTGGATACCAGACATTAATTACCATAGAAAAAAAACTCTAATTAGATCATTTTGAAGAAAAAATTGCAAATCTTCTAGTGCTGAAAAACATTAAATGTCTATATTGAAATGAAAATAATTTATCAACCAATCAGTAACACAATAAATCTATATTTTTTTTTTATAAAAATTGTTAGAATTGCCTTTTTTTTTCTTAAAAAATAGGTGAGGAATTTTATAAATTAAGGAAACTCAAAAAATAAAAAAAGATATTTTTCAAGATCTGAAGATTTTTAATTATGTACTAATAACTTGATAATTAAGTAAATAAAAATTTGGATTATTCCTAGAAAAGCACTTATGGCTGCAGAAATGGTATGCAAATGCAATGGAATTTCTATTTCCGTGCAAAGGGGTTTCATGCCAAAGCAGCTAGCCTGCTCTTTTTAGGATGACTTCCTAGTTCAACTTCTTATGTGCCTTTGGCTATAAAAGAAATTTGAAAATGGCTATATCATGGATATTGGTAATTAATTAATTATTCAAAAATTAATAAAGACTTAATGACACTTTACATGCATATATTAGGCCTATTTTTTCAAATCAAAATTAGAAAAAAAAAATCATCAAATTAGTACTATCAATTAAAATGCTCTTGTTTAGGTGGGAAGTGTTTTCATGATAATTATATATATTCTTGTTTTAATCTTTTTTTTTTAGTTTTTAAAAGCAAATAAAAACCCTTTCTTTCCTTTCTTTACAATCCTTAGAACTATTTTAAGAAATTAAATATTCTCTAAAATTAGAAATATTCTCTAAAAATTAGAAATATTTCATTTTTTGGTGTTTAATTTTTATTATTTTTCTTTTTTCTTTTCTTTTTTATGCCTTTCTTGCAAAGGCACTCATTGGAGATTGAATATTTTTTTTTCTCATCCATCCTCTATGCCTTTTATAGGTTTTGGGTTTAATTATCATTTTTTAAAGTAAATAACACCATTAGCTATTTTAGTGAAATGTTATATGCAATATAATTTTTATAATTGTTAAATGAACTGATGGTTAGATCTTCAATTAGGGTTTTAATATAATAATATTTTTTACACTAAATATATATTCTTCTTTATTTATACTATACCTTCTAAATATAAGATACTATGCACACCAGACTCTCCATGTCGAGCTATTTACATAGCTCACCTTTTAGGATAAACTGTCAATCACAATAAGATAAATTTATAATACAGTCATCTTACGGTATTAATACAACCGTGATTCTCGCTAACATCATTAGCATTGATCTCTTCTTTCTCCTTCTATAAATTGGAATTAATTCCCACATGTAAAAAACCATATCTTTTACACACATTTAATTTTGCGGATAATCCTATCTTTTTTTTCTCTCTTTTTTTCTGTGTTCTTTGTTACAAATATTAATCAACTAATTATTTTTTTGTTTATTTTTTACATCTTTATTTGATGCCATGAAGAGCTAGTATTTTGAGATTGAAAATTAAAGATTAAAGATTAGTATTTGAGACTAAAGATTGAAAGGAATCTCCAAGAATAAACTAATAATAATTTTTTAATTTAATTTCTACAAAACTATAATTGATTTTGAAAAAAAAATAAAATTAATTTACAAATCAATTGACAAAATTATATTCTATTAACTCAAAAAAAAAAATCCTCCATAAAGTTTTCATTCAGAAGTTACTAGTAACTATACCAATGCATAAGGCATAACCACCGTTCAGAAATTGTTAATTCCAGTTCTTGAATCACAAATTCAGTTCATATTAAAAAAAATTGTCAATCTGAATAAAACTACTTGTAATGTAGTTTAAACACGATTTTAAAACCGCGGATTTGAGAAGACGATTTGATGAACAAGTTTGAAAGGGTGGCTTAGGATAGTATAGTTCAAGAACGGATTAGAACTATTTAAGGGAGACCTAAGTCAATTCAAAAGGAAAAAAATTATTTGAAATTTAGATTAATAAAAAAAAATAAAATATCAAAATTAGCTCAAATTAATTAATTAGTCAAACCATTAATTCAAATCGGATCTATCCACTGGTGTTGATTCTAATTTAGAACCAACAGTTCACCATTTATAAATATCCTTAATCGGAACCAAACCATTTTTATAAGATTTAAGCTTCAGTTCGTCTTGATTATGGTTTTAATCAATTTCGAACCCATTTTGACTTAGTATATTCTCAGTTATATACTTATATTCTAATTTAAAATCAAATTTTAGCAGCTTCTACCAATGCAAATGGGCCTTACTTATCACGTGATCAAGCAGTAAGCACCAGCAATACAATTAAGCTTCCTCGATGAAATGAAAAAAAGGATCAATTTAGAATTTTTGGTGATAGAAGTTTCAAATACATAAAAAATGCCACGTGGAGGAACAAATAATGGCATATGGGCACGCGTTCTTGTTGGCTCAAGTATTTAACCATACATTGCTTGCTGCCTAAAATAATATCACTACCGCCTTCAGTGTACAACATATATATATATATATATATATATATTCTTGAATTGATTTAATCATAAGTAATTGTTAATAAATTAAAAATTAGAATATAATTTTTTCACCCTCAACAAATTTGTGAGAGATTATAGGACACTTGATGATTAGAAAAAAAATATATAATTTTTGCAATATTTATAAAAAAAAATACAAAATTTCTTTTACACATCATCACTCTCGTACGCTATCTTCTTTATTTTTTTTAATAAATTTAATTTTGAGAATCTAAACTCAAAAGGGCTCATTTTTTAGATAAAATTCAGTATAATTTAATAAATAATAATTAAAATTTATTACCATTAAAATATAGTTTGATAGTCAGAATCATATATTACTTCCATTTAGCTCTTAAATTTAAATCTCTTAGATATTTTTTTTCATATTTAATTAATTAAAAAAATTAAAATTTATCAATTCAGTTAATTTAGACTTGCTTAGGTGGAATTCGCAAAATATCTAAAAGAATCCTAAAAAAAGCCTGAGGCTCAGAGAAAAATGGAGCATGATCAGAACCTTTAATCTGGAAAACTTGTTCTGGAGGATTGGATTCGATCATGGCTTCCTGTAAAGAGATTGGAATCGCACAATCTTCTTGAGTTTTTATGTAAAATCGTCGAACCGAACCATAGTTTTTCTCAGGCCGAAGACAAAGCTTCTCTACAACAGGTGCAGTTGGAATTGGTCTCATTGATAGAGATGCCAACGCTATGTCCTGATTATTTTTATATCTTAAATTATAATTTACAACAATTGTAGAGATTTTATTGAAAATTTTACATGCATGTAATAATAATGTGAAAAAAAATAAAAAAATAAAAATTTACCTTAGCAGAACTTTGGCTAAATAATAAATTTCTTAAAGATGCCTTGTTAAGGTCAATAGCAGTTGGAGGATTATCTTTCGCATTTGCATATAAAAACACTTGAGCTTCTCTCATCAGACCAGTTGAATCTGTCTGAAATAGCATTAAAATTAATTTAATAATAAATATTAATTGAAAAGAAATTAATTAACTACCTCGCTAGGCTAATTAGATTTATTATAAAATAATATTTTAGTAGCATGCAATATAATTTTCCCATAAAAAAAAAATGTATTAAATAGTAGCAAACCTGTTGTGATAATAAATCAAGAGCGCTTTGCCCATTTGAGACCATAGTTGCAGAAATAAAAACAGATTTAGCAATTTTGGATGGAAACAACTCCACTCCATGACATGTGATACACAAGCACCACCAACATTACCTACATTAATTATTCAACACAATAAATTAAACTCAATATATATATATATATTAATGAAATATTTTTTTTTAAAAAAAAGAAAATTAAAAACCTTATCTTAAAAGAGAAATTCAAATGAAAGAGAATTTAATTTTTTTTAATATTTATTATTTTTAGATTATCTTTTGTATAATTTAATAAAATGAATTGATTATATCATCAATTATACTTAGAAATGTATCATATTAATAAAAATTAAAATAACTAATTAAATTATTTGATAATAAAAAACAAGAAGAATTTTACATTATTTACCTATTAAAAAAAATTATATTTTCAATCGTAAAAATGTATCGAATATAATCATAAGATTTTGACTGAATCAACTTCTCATATATTCATAAGAATGCTTAAAAATAAAAATATAAAAAAATAAATTGCTAGAAAGGTCTCTGTATATATATATATCTGTTAAAAAAATTATTAGGTGGCTCAAATTGATTATTTCTCTCTCTCATGTGCACCGTAGATCCCGTAGAAAAGAGAGAAACAATATTGCAATTTGCAAACCACAATTAGAATTTTATAAAAATCAATAATTTTTTTTTAAATTCCAAATTTTTAATATTTAATATGAATCAAATTATTTGTTTTACTTGTATAAATTCAACTTTTGTCAAATTTAATAAAATATAAATTAAATTCTAAAATTTTATAAAAAAAATTATACATCAAATTCATTTATATTAAAGAAAGAACAAAGAAAATTTTTCAATTGATATAAAAATTTTGATTTAGCGATATCAAAATCGAGTTCCAAGATTGTAATTCAAACTATCAGTAAGAGACTAAAAATTAAAAGAAAGAAATGAAATTAATTATTAGCAAACCTGGTTAAGAATCTAAGATGGTTTGAACAAAGGATCAGCAAGAGAGCGTTGTCTAGAACTAGAACTTTTTGAAAAACCTTGTTTCTTGGATCCTTGAGAAGAGTATGTTGCATTTACAGAGGGAGATCTTGGAAATGGAAGAGTTCAATTTTTCTGGTGTTGGCGAAAGAGCATAGCAGTTGCAACAGCTTGTTCTGCTAAATCTTCATCATCCATCAATAGCTCTGTTTTGTTATTTTTATTATCACTCTGTTTCTTTGAAGAAGAAGAAGAAGAAGAAGGAGAATCTCCATTAGAATTAATGGAGACTTTCTTTTCTCCTTCTTCTTCAACAGCTGATGGGCTTACACAAGGTATTGCATTTCCCATTTTCTTTACGAGAAAATCTGAGAAAAGCCTTTTATTGATGTTTATATTTATAAATGGAAATGGAGAACAGAGTTTGTAGTTGACTTCCAAGTTTTTTTCTTACTGTGTGAAAGAAGAGCCAACGTTGCAACTTGTATATATATATATATATATATATATATAAGTGGACAACAAAAGGAAACTACTAGCTAGTTTTTATTCTTCCCCAAAACTGGGAAAGCCACCTGGATGATTCTTCTTCTTCTTCTTCTTCTTCTTCTTCTTCTTCTTCTTTTCTTTTTTGGGTCTAAAATACAATTAACTATTTGGATAATAAAAAATAAAAACCATCTTTAGTTCTCATTCTAGCTAAAGATTCAATTAAAAGTAAATTATCTATGTTGTAATTGCTTAAAGATCTATCTAGGATTCATTTAAATGTTTAAGACTATAAAAATATTTTGATTTGTAAAAAAATTATATTTTTATTTTATGATTGAATATGATAAAAAAAAATGTATAAAATTATGATAATTGTCTGTAACCACTAATAATAATAATCAGTGATAATAATATACTTCAAATGTCACAATCCAACTTACAAGCTAAAAAATGATAAATAGAATTATATTAGTAATTAATGAATTATAATTTTATAATAATTAAATAGGTATTGTATTTTTTTTAGATAATGTGATCATTTATTACTTAATAACCAATGTCCACAAACTATAGGATAGAAAATTTTTTATTATAATAAATTTATCAAAATTCAAAAAAAAAAAATTGTCTCCATTTTACCAACAATTGGAACCTTAAAAAGAAGATACTTTAACCCTCAATTGATGTTCGTAGTTTATTATTGATGTTCTTAGTTATTTAAATAAGAACAATTAGGACGTGTATAAAATAAGAATTAAAAGAATAAGTTATTTAAATACTCAATATAGACTCCAATTTTTAGACTCTGCATCTTAATGGTTGATGCTGAGACCCAAAAGAAAAACATGTTAATTATTTTTAAGCAAACTAAAGTTGAATAGATTATAAAAACCAATAGCAATTAATTATAAAATGCTCATTTTTCTAATGCAAATATAAAGAAATTGATTGGCAGATAACGACATGCTAGAATTTTTCAAAAATAAAAACCCAAATTTTATTCCAACTTTTCAGAAATTCTGAATTATTTCAAAGATTTCTCTTGGTGATCACGAAAAGAAGTTTGAGAATTTTGACTTTTATACAGTTTATATAGACGTAATTTGCAGTGGACAAACCATAGATTTGAAAATCTTCCAATCCAACTCAAATTTTAAATTCTTGTTTTATTTAAAGAAAATATTTACATATGATTTGAAAATACCATTTTAATCTGAATTTGGTTCTATTCTATTTAGAAACTGATATAAATTTATAAGATATCTTGCCATATATTATAATTTTATAATTATAAATAGATACATATAATATAATATATAATTATATATAGATACATATAAAAATAATAGGTACATATATTATAAAATATATTTATATATTTTTCTAGTTTAATTTGTAAAACGGCTATGATAAGAGAAGTTTATTATATATATATATATATATATTTATTATAGTGCGTTTTTAGATTACAGAAAAAATTAATTACTAGGAATATTTTTCTAGATGTATATTTATGTAATTATATTTTACTGGAAAAGATTATATTAATGTGTTTGAAAAAATGTAATAAAATACTGAAAAAATGGATTGAAAAAAATATTAATTTATTTAATTATAATACAACTTTAATGAAAATTTTGAATAATATCTAAATTACCCTTATTAATTTATATCACGTGTGAGATTAGATAATTAAGTCATGGTAGAGTTGGATAATTAAGTCAATGGTATAATTATTTTTTAATATGATGGGCTATAAACAAGCCAAGCTACTCGAGCTTGGCCTGGGCCTCAACTCGGTAAAAGCTCATTTAGGCTCGAGCTCGAACTGCTCGTTTATTAAATGAGTCAAGCTCAAGTTAAAAAATATTCCGCTCGTTAGCTCGTGAGTTAGCTCATTTAAAAAGTTCGTGAGTTAAACTCATAAGTTAGCTCGTTTAATATATTTAATTAAAAATATATATTTTAATTTATATATATTAAACTATGTACGTGAATATATTAATTTTTTTAACTAATTTAATTTACATAATTTATTAATACATTATATATATGATAAATAAATTAAATAATATACAATATAAAATAGATTAATAATTTATAGTAAAATATAACATTATAGTAATATAATATTTTATTTTTGTTAATATATAATAATATTGTCTTTCATAAAAAATATTAATTTGAGTGTATCTTTTATGAAAATGTAAAAAAAGATGAATAAAAAATGAAAATTGAAATAAATTCATTGAATTCGTTAAACTTATTTAAATTAAGTTGGAATCCAAGCTCGAGATACATGTTATATGAGCTGGCTCGATATAAGTTCGGACTCGATTCAAGTTCGAGTTTAAATTCGACTATTTTATAACGAACTGAGCTTGAGCTTTCCAAAGCTCGGCTCGGCTCAACTCGGTTTGATTACAGTCCTAAAACTCATTAATCTCTTCTCCCAGTAAATTTGTTTTTTATTTTTCTTGCTAAAATATTTTATCAACTGATTAATAAAATTTAATAGATCTAACATTTTATTTTATCTATATTGTTTACAAATAAATATAATATTATTTGTCAATAAAAATTATTTAATCAACTTTCTCATAAAAATAATAAAACCAAATGCACTATAATAAAAAGTTTTATGTGGTACCATGTATGTAATTTATCCCACAAGAAGTGAAAATTGTATATTACCAGTAATGAAACAATTATACCTCTGAAAAAAAAAATGACAGTAATCCGTAGATTAGAAAGAATTAAAAAGAAAAATTACAAATGATGGATTAAAAGATCATCGGTGGCTTTAAAAACAAAGGAATTTTTCATAGATTACATTTTATTACCATATTAGATTAAAAATGATAATAAAATTCATCTTTAAAGATGGGATACAAAGCCATTCCAAATTCGTTAGTTACAAGGCCAACAAATGCAGTGTTTCTAAGAGCATAAAATATAATAAATAGTAACAAAGGGGAGCAAAAAAGAGGCGAAAAATACACCTAATGACTCGCCACCTTAGCAAAATTCCAATTGAAAGTTATCATGAATGATGAATCCTTCCTCAACTCAAAATTTATGGCTTCTGGAAATCCATGACTTCAGAGCCAGAGTACTAAGATGCTGATTTTCAACAGCTAGGCTTCTTCTGTCAGAGAAATTAAGGGAAATTTTCAAATAGCTTCCTTGAAATAGCAGGCCAAGTTTGTTGAGAATTGAAAGATTCCACTTGTACAGCTCCCAATGACAAATAGCGAAAAAAACCAACATCATGAACCGGATAAGGGTTGAGAACCAGAAATGCGGTCCTCCAAAATTGGACTACAAAGCACCAAAAGTGACAGTAATAGAGCTACCAATAAATGAGTCAAAGAAGAGCAGTCACATCAGAGATTATAGAAATGACATAACCAGGTTAAGAATCAGCTCAGCATTCATACCAGACTTTTTAAGTCTGCATGGCATAGAAGTGAGGAGCAAGCTCAGTTAACCATAAATAATCAATTCTAGTCACGTTGCGCATGTACTTGTTGCTTGTTTGGACTAACTCGTTGAAAACTACACACTCTGCCTTTGACTTGAATAACACAGAGAAAGGGTGAATCTGCACTACCTGACCACTTGCTAAGGCCCTGCAATTTAGTTCAGCAATTATGAGAGGTCTCAACATGAAAAAAAATGGAGATATATATGATAAAATAGGAGGATTGCTGGAGAAAACAGTTGTTAAAGATTGTAAAATAGTGAGCGACCAGATACGTGTTAAAGGTTGTAAAGAGTTGGTAATTACTGAAGGACCCGCGACATGAATTTCAAAGCTCAGATGGTTGCAGATTGAATACCTGTATGTCCCCTCAGGCTGCTTCAAAGCTGCGTTAAGGAAAAAGGAAGCAGCAAGACATCGACGGAATTGAACCATGTCATCCCCGCAGGAAGAAATATGAAGACCCATTTGTTCAATATGCCCTCGAATTTGACTGCAAAAGAGAAGGAACATGTAAATTCAAGAACATTTAGCATAAGATCAACTTTAAAGGATCTTTCTTTTTTTAATTACAGAATTCATGTTGAGATTATCAATCACTTCAGTGTGAATTCTACAGGTGAAAAAAGATTGCAACCCATGAGAAAAAGGAAAAGGAAAGAGAAAAAGATGGATAAATAGCAGACCTGTGAATGTCACGAGCATGCCTCAGGGAACGACCGTTAATGGAATTTTCCTTGCACCATTTTCTCAGTATCTTTTCACTTTTTCCTTTGGGATTTTTTTCACTGCCAAGTTCCATCCCTTTCTTTTCCAAGAGTTCATCTGCAGCTCTATATACATTAATGAAAGTAAGGTGGTCTCCATCTGGACTTGAAAAGCACTTCATTGCAGTTCTCGCCTGACCAACAGGAATATGACATGAGGCTTAGCCAAATGAATCATCAAGATGGTTAAAATAAAACAATTAGAAATAGTTCAGATGCATTATATAATGTTAGCAAGATTATGAAGACACAACAGACCTCTTTGTTATAAGATTTACACACTTATATACAGAGCAGAATTGACGGCAACAAATTGATATCAGAAGTTTTCATTTTAAAAACTGAAGCTTCCAAGTCTTAAAAATCACAACCCATGTTTCTATCAATTACTGAACTCCCAGGTCTTCTTAGGCTTTCATACAATCCATTCACATTATGTTACCTACTCCTGGCCTTTTTATTTCGGTCAAATCTTATTGAAGAGCTAGATGGAGATGTAGAATCTTAGGACACATACTTTCATGGGTTGGAGTTGTATGACACAACTCAAGAAGCATAATTACTGGAATCTTATTAGCGACAGAAAAACAATCCAAAAAGGCACTACAAACTTGTATTATAGACTCGATGAATCTTAATCATTTAGGTACTTGAACTCCTAATTCTTATAAGAAATGATCTTCAAAAACAAAAGTAGAATTGACTACCGTGCTAATTGGGATCAATATTTAAGACCCAAAACACAATTAGGATCGACTCCAAACCCCAGTCCAGCAAACCTATAAAATTACCAAAAGACACCCGTTCAGTAAAAGTATGTGTTGCTGTACTGTGAACACTAAAATTTTCCAAATTTTTACTAATGGTCCCATATAAAGTTCACTTGTTGTCTAAATTCAAAAGCCATAAAACATAGTGATAGTTCAGCATACTGCAGAGGCAAAACCTTAATTGTACTAATGCTGATTAAATTTTGAAGCATCTCATCCCAGAATAGAAAACAATTCATGCATGCATACCTCTTCTGACTTGTCACGAGGATTATAAAAAATGGAATCCACTGAGAGCATTGAAACAGTTATAAGCATTTCTTCCAAGCAGTTGAATTGACTGGCTAGAATGAGAGCTTTGGAATAGATAGGATCTAAGGGAAGGCGAGCCATTTGATGCCCTACAGGATCTGACAACTTACAGTCATCTGTCAAAGCACCAAGTAGAAACAAGTGCTCCAATGATTTGATGATTGTTGCCCTGTTCAAAAGTAAGACAAACTCGGGATGTTAATATTTATATATATATATATATATATATATTTAACAGATAAGAGGATATATTCAATGACAATAGACTAGCATGTCTACTGAATAATCATAACAGGTGCTCCAAGAAGTAGAACATTCAGAAACAAGTTCTCCAAGGATTAGAATCAAGAATTGAATCATAATATTCAGTAAAAATTCTTCTAATCCATTTAATATATATACATGTAAAACAAATTAAGACACTTCAGATACATATTTTGAAAAATACAGAGTGATGATATAGCCAATTGGAAATGTGCTTCCCTGTAAAGCAAGAATTGCGAGACAATTTCAACCATGGTCAATTCTTCTAAGATATAAAGGCATGTATAAATTAAATAAACATTTAAAGCTACATCTCTTATATATTTTATAAATAATATCTAATATTTATATTTCTTATCATGTAAACTGTAGCCATATACAAAAAAAGTTGAAATCTATATTATTCAATTTTCAACATATAAGCAATATTCTTCAGCATGTTATCCATTAGTTTTCATGATCTATGATTATACTCAATAGAACCTGAACACAGAATTCAAAAAAATTATGGCTAAAATACAATAGATGACCATCCAAGATGGTTACAAAAAAGACACAACAACAATATCTAACTAGCTAAAATACCTTTTGCATGTCACCAATCCACTGTCAGCTTGGGGGAATATCAAAATAATAGCAGGAATTGGAAGTTAAAGCATGACGTATAAGCTTCTTTTAATTATTGTATAGTAATAATAATCTCAATATCAAATTACCAAAGCGAGTTGTAGGTGGGTGAGGTGGCGAGGGGCCTTTTCATAGTGAAAAATTAAAGTTAATAGGCTAAATACATATTTAACCCCCTGAACTCGTGTTTTTCTTAACTTATAAACACAAACTTGTTGAGCCACACCAAGTCACAAAGAGTCACTAAAGTATCTATTTGATACAAAATATACAAATGCAAGAGATAAAGTAACCAATATTCGTTAATATAGGTGTATGCTAGTACAAACTAGACATGTACAAAAGGCAAAGTGGTAAAAATGAAAGTTCAAGAGGCAAAATGACTAAACGCTACAAGTTTAAGGGGCTATAAATGTATTTAGCCAAGTTTAATATTATACTACAAACCTATTGGATCCTATAGGCATAATACGGAAAGAAAATATTGTCACATGATTTGGCCAATATTTGCGATTCAAGATGTAGATTAAATCAATAGAATTTGGAGAATTGCATCAAAACATAATATTTAAATGGAGAATCATACTATTCTAATAACTATGAATGCAAGGAGACACTGCAGGATGTTACACATAGAAGAAGGAATGATAGAAATTAAGGAGTTTTGGAAAGCAATAGGTTGGCTGTGAATAGGACAAAAAGAGAAATAAAAAGTAATTAGCAGTGGAATGAGGTAATGGGTAAGTTGTTATTGTATTTTGTTTTCTAGCTATATGGTCATGAATATGTGATTGTGGTGTGCGGATGTACTGCACTATGATGAATGAATGAATATTCCCTCTTCTAATTCTCTCTCTCTCTCTCTCTGATTCTTCCTTTCCCTCTTCTTCTTCTTCTCTCTAATCATTTCTTCTTCAAAGCTTTCATTCAACCTTCTTAATTTGATCTCTAACAACTCTCTTCTACTCATGGGTTGCAGAGAATCTTCATTTTTATCTGAAACCCACACAGAAAAAGATCGTATCACAAAACAATCCCAACCTCATCAAAGCCATCCATCTCCTCCTCTTCTTGACCCTTCTACTGGTGTCCCTTCTTTCTTTAAATTTTCTTTCTCTGACCTTAAAGCTGCTACCAACAACTTCAGTTCTGATAATATTGTCTCTAAGAGATGTGAAAAGGCCCCTAATCATGTCTTCAGAACTGCCGTTAGATCGCTGTAAAAAAGTTTTCTAAGACGGCTTGATCCTAAGCAGTTTGCAGAGGAGGCATGGGGTGTGGGGAAGCTCAGGCATAAAAGACATGCTAATTTGATTGGTACTGCTGTGATGGGGATGAAAGGCTGCTTGTTGCTGAGTTCATCTGCACACCACAATCACATATTCATCACCAGATAGCTAGAAAACAAATACAATAACAACTTACCCATTACCTCTTTCTACTGCTAACTAATTCACAACCAACCTATTCCTTTCCAAAACTACTTAATTTTCTATCATTCCTTCTTCTATATGTAACATAGGCATGCAGAAATCAGAATCCAGGTAAATTATGCAGGTATCGATCAAACAGGATTAGTAATTTCCCTTTACTGATACAGAGAGAATCCCAACCAGCCAAATTCAAGCTGATTATAAGCAATTTACTTTAGGCTTTCTGAACCAATAAACCAAACAATGATTCAACCAGTATTCATATACAGAAAAGGTTAAATAAATTCCCAAATAGTTGTTGAAGTTTTGTTTAACATAAATGGGTAACTTGACCTTGGGATGCACTAGTAAATATGAATTTTTGGGAAGAAGACTTGGAGGCATAAAATGGACAACAAGAAGCCCAAGAGAATTGAAGGAGAGAAGAGAAAATGAATGAACCATATTCTATGGCAAAAGACACAACCTTAGTAAAGCAAATATATCACCCTCCAAGAAGAATTAAGGTTAATTCCTGCTAATCCTGAAAGATAATAGCTTATCCATAACCATGCACATGCAGACAAATAAATGCAAAAATGAATTCACATCAAACCAATAGAGGCATTTAAGCTTTACTTGGATGGCTTTTCCATGAAATCAAACCCAATGATATCATCAACACCCAGAGCCTTGAGCTGCAAGATGACATTTGAGAGATTGCAACGTTTGATCTCTGGCTTTGTTGAATCCTCAAGTTTCTTGAATTCACTTTCTGGGTAAAGACGAAAGCATTTTCCAGGTCCTTCACGCCCTGCACGTCCACTGCAGTAAGAAACTAAGAGTGACTCCGAATTATTTGTTCATAAGCATAATTTTAATTTTAATAATTACTAAGCAGGCATCTGATCAATACAGCATAAGATAAAAGTTGAGAATAAGAAAGAACGAGATAACAAAGTATTATGCAATGAAGCTTCAAAAAGCACCATATAATTAAAAGTAAATTAATATAATCAACCTAACTCATACGATCGTACGCCTCCAGCCACCAAATTCACATAGGAGATAAAGAAGGGGGAAGAGAAAGAAAGTGATCTATATCCAAAAACATTGGACCTAAAAATCCAGGATGATAGTTAACACAGAATATAGATGATGTTCACAAATCACACAACGCTGGTAGTAAATCACAGATTTCCTGTAACTAGTCTTCTCATGGGAAGGTTTAATTAGTTGTGAAATGTGCAGGTTAATTGAGGTAGTCAACCATAAAAACACTAAATGAAATCTACTAGCAATCAGAACATATCAAAATATTCCTCAAAATAATAAACTCTCTATTTGATTCAATTTTTAATATATGGAAGCTTTCCCTTTATCCTCCCGGGTATGGTTCAGTGTGCCTACCTCCTTTGAAGTGCCTGAGCTTTTGATGTTGGTACTATTATCAATGATTCCATGCCTTTGGCTGGATCATATGAACGTGCTTTTACAAATCCAGGGTCTATAACATACTTGATTCCAGGAATCGTCACTGATGTCTCAGCAATATTTGTGGCCAAAATTACCTACACAAAACGTTGAATTTAAGGACATACACTATGAGCAGTGACTGGATTACACATACAATTATGCATTATAGGTATGTAAATGAAAAAAATAACTGAAGGTATTCACCAATGAATAAAAGAGCAGAATGTGAAAAGGGGATCCAACCAACAGGTAAGGCTTGTGTTTTAATGACCTAAAACATGCATGGCACAACCTAACATCAATGATCTGCCTGCAATAAGGGAAACTAATATACTATCCACACAGTTATAAAAAATAGAAAATCTGAGTGCATGAAATGAAACATAGATTATAGCAACAATAAAACTCAATCATCTACGGCTTCATCCCACTCTAGATAATATTGCAACAGTCTGGTAAATTGAAGCTCTCCCAGTCCAAACACTTGAGGACTACCTTACGATGCCCAGGTGGAGCTGGCACAAAAACTCGCATTTGCTGCTCTGACGGAAGAGACGAAAATATAGGAACGGTTAACAATTTTCGATTGGCTTCAGGTAATTGGTGAAGTTGGCTCTGCACAAATCTTTCAACAGTTTCAATCTCTTCTTGCCCAGTTAGAAAGACAAGTATGTCACCAGGGGCCTCCTCCAAGTGAATCTAACAAAACAAGGTTAAAAGAAGTATAAGAAGCCATAAAAAAGAACTACAAGGCTCTAAGGACTAATTCAAGCACTTGGGGAGAATTTCACAAATAACTGAAAATATAGAAAAAAGAAAAGGAGATGATTTCTGTCAATTCAATTTAAGCCTTTTTTGGAATAAAAGCAAGGAACTCAATAATGTACATTAAAGCAAGGAACATGAGAAATGAAGTTAAGAAATTAGAAGGTATGAATAAAAAATTTTGGTAACAAAACAGGCACTCAAATTGCAGGATTGAACAACAGTTGCAATACACAACTTGATTATACTTCAGAAGAATGCTAATTTAGAACCTGGAATATGGCAATCAAGGCTGCATTGAGATAGTCTGTCTCAGCATGAACAGTATATAGTATATCAACATGATGTTGGCGTCCTTCAATGTGAACAGCTCTGGCACCACCAAAATACTCAGAAAAAACACGAGCATCCAAGCTGGCAGACATGATGATTAACTTCAAAGGCAGGAACTTTTTATTATGGCATTGCTTGAGAAAATTAAAGCATTTAGCCCCACTTTCTTTCTCCTCCACTGGGTCATGGCTGATCATGGATTTTGACCTCACATTTAGTACATTTTTAAGCAAGCCCAGCAAAACATCAGTGTTAACAGTTCTTTCATGAGCTTCATCAACAATGATGACTGAATATCTGGAGAGGTAAGGATCCAATAATGCTTCCCTATAAGAATATCAAGACTTACATTAGTTTACACCTGATAGAAAGATTCATGAAAAGGCCTAGATAGGAAAATAGGGAAGCCAAACTGCAGCTATGCAGCACCTAAACATTGTAAATAATTTTGCCTTTGTTCACTCCCAAATTTCATATTCTAACTTGCATGAATTTTCAATAGGTAAACATAGAAATGCAATAAAAAGGGATAGAAATATTTCCAGAGCTCATTTTGTAAGGCCACAGCAACTAACTATTCCAAATTTTTAATCGACACCATTACCCATTTTAATTAAGAAAAGATCTAACCTTCATTTCATTTCCTACTTTACTCATCCATATTCTATATATTCTATCAAAGAACACAAACCCAGTTTATAAAAAGCTGTAAAAGATTAAAAACAAGACTACAATTCCAAGACATGGGTTATTACCTGAGAAGTAATCCATCAGTCATGTACTTTATCCTAGTAGAATTAGTAGTTTTATCATCAAATCTAATAGAATATCCAACCCTTAAGCCCAACTCAACTCCGCATTCTTCCGCCACCCGTTTTGCCACAGTGACAGCCGCAACACGCCTGGGTTGAGTTATCCCAATAACTTTACCATCACGACAAAACCCAGCATCAAAAAGAAAATGAGGTAATTCTGCACAGAGAATAACAAAAAAAAAAACACAACTTTGAGGCAAACAGTAACAAATAACAATAATAACAGAATTAGAACTTACGAGTTGTTTTTCCACTTCCAGTCTCACCAACAATGATCAAAACATCATGGGTTTTAACCTCCTGAACAAGTCGATCCTTAACTAAAAAAAAGAAATATATTGAATAAATAAAAAAATAGCAGAAATTTCAACGTGCAAATACAAGAAAAAGAAAAGGAAACCTGAAGATATTGGTAGAGAGTCTCTTTGTCTCTTAATCCTCTCCCTCCTGCATTTAAATCAAAGAAAGTTGATTAACTTTTAAAATTAAAAAAAAATAAAAAAGGAGAAAGAAAATATGAGAAGTTAACCTGGAAATAGAAGAATTGGCGTTGTTGCGAGGTTGACTGGAGAAGTTGGAGTTGGGTTTTAGGGTATGGGGAGTATTTTTGGGTCTGTTTTGCGCCATTGAAGCTACTCTTCGCTTTCAGTTGGAGGGAAGAGGAGACAGTCTCCTATTACAAAACCCTCTCAAACGGTTAAACCCTTAGCCTATGTTTGCACGGAGTAAAGTTGGGAGGAAATTGAATTTAGTTTAAGGAAGGAGAGGAGTGTAAATAAAAGGAGAAATTAAATTTATATTGAATTTATTTTTCTTTATCTTATTATTTCTTCTACTTATATTAAATAAGTGAAAGTAAAGGAAATTGAATTTGCTTTCCCCTTTACCTCCATTTATTTCCAACCAAACGTAGGCTTATTGTTTGTTGCTCCATTCCAGCAACGGCGTCGTTTCCCTTTTTATTTTTTTATTTTTTTCCTTAGATAATTGCTGCCTGCCAAATTAAATATTAGTTTAAGAAAATCTTATGAGGTGTAAGTTTTAACAATGATTCAATGTTCCATTTCTTTTTTTTTTTAATTTGATTCCAATAAATCGTATTTAAGTAATTAATATATTATAATACCCTTTTATATTCATTTCCATAATTTTAATATTTTATGTTACAAAAAATTTAATATTTTATTTTATAAAATTACCTTTACAATTAATAAAAAACAATTATGTCATTAAGCTATAAAAATAAAATTTTAATTATTTTTTCTCTCAAATCAATAGACATATTTTTATTTTTTATTTGTTTAAATTATAAGTTAACTAATATATTAAATCTCTATTATACTCATATTAAATACTACTTATTAAAAATATTTAACAAATAAATTTCATACTAAAATAAAGATAAAATTATAAAATATATATATTTTCAAAAAAATATTTAATTTTTATAACCGAAACGAAGAAAGTATTTTTTTTATTAAAAAATTTATTTAAAATGTTAAATTATATATCCTCACTATTTTCAGCTAAACAATCAAATTTCAAATAAATAAATTTTAAATATCAAATTCCGAATTCCCAAATTCAAACACACCACCCTTACCAAATTAGTTTATAAAATTTAATTTTTCTTGCTTTCCATACATTATTTATGAAATGTACAGCATTTGTTATCTCAATGATTACTTAATTACAATTTGCTTTGCAAATTCTACTAAATTTAACTGGTCCAATGCAATAAGGTGCAGTATGATAGATATAACTCTATATTACTCTCGCTTATATTTTAAATTCGAGTCTTAAATATCAATTCTTTACATATAATTAATAAAAACAACTGGTCCAATGAATCATAATTAGAACAAGGAAAGAATCCAAAGTGAAAGTGCAAAGCAAAAATAACAGGACACATATCGGTCACCCTGTTCCCCTAATATTGCATTATTCATGCAAAGTTTGAAAAGGGAACCAAAGGAGAACCAACTGGAATCATAAAATGAAAGAGGAAATACTAATGCTCTTTAGTTTTAAAGATAGTTTAGTGGCAGAAGGAGGCAACACAGTTTTAGTTTAAACTACAATATCAACTCATTGCTAAATATCAATCTAAATAACAAAATTCAATTCAAAAATTTTGGCTCTTATCAGTGTGCAAGACTAAATTTTGTAGCAAGTGTCATTGGGAAGGGCAGATTATACAAATCTTTGATGCTTGCAATTACATTGAGTTGTTGAATATTGCCTACAAAATGTCCCATCACAACTATCCTTCGTCAGAATTAGACCAGAACTAAAAATATTTCACATCAGAAACATGTTGACCACAGTTCTGGGATCAAAGAGGAACCAGTGAATTGGGGTGGATATCCATATTATTTGGAGTACAGGTTGTGTTGCTATGGCACGTTTATCACTGCACTTCCCACCGATGCCTGGTTTGCTGCACGATTGCTTCCAAAATTCTTTCGATTGGATTCCCTTGCAATTCTTGAACCAAACTACACAAATCAAGCAGAAAAGGATTTTTTTTAATACCAATATGGCAAAATGCATAGAAGTTAGAACCGAGCATCAATAATAGAGCATTCCTTTTCAGTTCAAGCGCAGAACCATCTAGTTAACAAACTTATTTTGCTTTGTTCCTCTAATTACATCCAAACACAAAAGCTATTACTACTTTGGTACAAATAGCTTCTTATCCTACTCCAGACAAGCATGCTGAACAAACTTGAATAGAAATATCACAAACCTGGATTGCTCTAAACTGAGAAATTTGAACCCTGCTCAGTGGTAAATTTATTTGTTAACAGATAATCTAGAAGGTAATGCTGAGGGAAAAAATATACCTTTTGTAGCGATTTCTTAAGAACAGGATTGGTACCCCCCAGTGCCTTTCATGTTATAGTTTTTACAGTTTTTCTCATCAAATATTGCGAATTATAGCATGGGATGTCATTCATAGATATGCATAATTGCATATGATACATAAATGTTCAAACAGACATGATAATATTTGACAAGAATGTAATCAAACACTAGACAAATAACTAACCTCTCTCAGGATCTTCTTATCACCTGATCCACTAGGTTGATTAAGGTTGGCAACATCCCATAAAGGAATATCAAGAAGAGTCCTGATAACATCTTCATCCAAGAAAGGAAATCTAGCCGGGAGAAAGCAATTAGAGAGTCTATATCCCTTGCAAGGAAAGAATACAAGCATCAACAAATGTATACAAGAAAAGTCCTACTACCTCCTTCCTATTATCAGCAATGCATCTATCATCTCTCCCCATGTTTCGTTACAAATTCATTTCCTCATGAAGCCCAAGCCAACTGATGATAGCATGCCAACAACCACAGTGAGTACCACAGATAAGCATATGTTGCTACAAAATATGATATGCTTAGAACTATTATACACCAAAAAGTATTCTTTTGAACTGGAAAACTTAAAAACTATAGGATACCACATGCAAAAGAAAATAACTTGGACTTTGAGAATTAGAACAACAGTATTAAAATTATTGAAAAAAGATGACACGTATAATCTTTGTCCACTCAATTAAAATCATACCTTCCACATCTATATTTTGTTTTACGCCTTCCATAACTAGCACACTGCTCATCAGCACCAGAGCCAACCAGGACAATCTTGGCATTGGACTTGCACCTAAATCGTTGCTGATTCTTATTAGTGTTAGTACTGGTTCCTTCATAGGCCCAACCATAACCACTTGCAGCTAGCCACAAAGCCATTCCCATATTCAGGTCCTGAAATATTATGTGCATAAAGTACCCTTTCAAGTAAGGAAATTTACCACCAGAAAAATTCATTTCTAACATGTTTAAAATATGAAATTAGAATACTAATTTTCTTTTCAGCCAGACATGTCCATCACTTTAAAAGAAAACCCTAAGAACCTCAAAGACGAATGATGTCTACTTATGTATCAGTAACCACTTAAAATCCTAGAATAGTTCATCCCAGTGAACAACTTCAGAAAATAGGAGGTTATATGCTTGCCTGGATGCAAAGCACCCTGTAGCACACATATAATAAACTACAGTTATTTAGAATGAAGATAGTTACCATGTATGTATTTGCAGGATTAATGAGAGACATGACATGCTTCATTTCCGAAGTCAACTCGGACAAATCTGCATCAATCTCTACAAGCTTCCATCTGCATTCCCAATAAGTACTGCTTTTTATACAAGGAATATCTTAAAAGAAGATCATTGAGCTCAAGTTCTTTGCCTATTTCTTGCTTTATGAGGAAGTCATTCTTCCTAGGTTTCTGGAAATCAGGAACTCAAGAGCAGTTTTTGTTGTTCTTGACTCCTAGTTCAATTTAGAGAATTTTACTTATTTTACTCTCCATGCATCTTTATTTGTAAGTAAATAGTCTAACTAAATTTTCTCCAGTTATAAGCACATACCCCTGTACATGGTAAAATTTACAAAGGACCAAGACATAAAACATCAGATCCAAGAGAAGAATTAAACTTTGTACCTCCTCAATGGTGCAATTCTGCTAAGCTCCTCCACTCCTGCCTTGGCAGATATTCTGTCAGGAGCAAACTGACCGTCGAAGCTAACATTAAGTAAATCAAATTCCATCTGCCAAGAGAAATTTATTGACGAATTAGCTCAGCAAAATAATCGAGAAGATTACATTTTGACAGGTTGTCTTTGTTTTCAGGTCAACTTCAATATAGGAGATGCAAAGAAATATAGGAAAATTCATGACAGAAATATTGCCAACATTTTGCACTTGGATGACTATAATTCCAACTTCAGGTTCAATATTTCTATACAACTCCGTTATTTAGGTATCTTTCTCTTTTTATCAAAACCTTCAAAGAAAATCTTTTATAGTTTATCAAAAATCTCTTAGCATAGAACTGTTAAATAGTAAGACAGTGAATTGGACAATCTAGGATTTTAAAATATTAAAATATCTCAATTTTTCATATTACGCGAGAATAAAAGGAAAGAAAGCCAACAGAAGACTATACTGTAATGGGCCTACTTGAGTCGACAAGTCCAGAATTTAGGAGCTGAGCAATTTATACAGAGCTCCATCAAATTATTAGTTCCAATGGAAACTTTCAGTATGTTGAACACATTAACAAAATAACATATAAGTAAATAAATGGTTTTGGACCATTCAAAAATCAAAAAGACTAAAAAGACTAGACCATGTTCCAGCAGACACTGCCAAAATTAAATAGCCCATTTATTCCAAATGAAACGAGAAGACAACCAAGAATAACAAAAGTGATAAAAAAAATCAAGAAACGAAGGCGTGAAAAATGACAGGCTGCTTGAAAGATCCTTGTTCGAATAGCCCACAAAAACACACACACACACACAAAAAGAGAGAGGAACTAAGTTCCCTAACCTATTCAGTGACCACAACAGCCAAGCCTAGTTTTAGCACAAGAGGTCATGATAAAGGCAACAGATAAAATGATAAGCATTATGACTTCTACGCACTATCAGCTGCAGCAGAAAATATGAGCTTCTTGGAAACTTCTAAAATTTAAGACACTGATCAAAAGAGCACAACTTTAAAAGATAAGAAACAAAAAAAAAAGGAAGATGAAAAGTAAAGTTCAGTAGAAACACCTACAACTGGGATCTAGGCACTGATGCAACAATGCAGCGAATATCATAGAGTCCAATCCACCAGAAAATAGAACTGCCACTGGAACTGGTACCTGTTGTTTACTATCGGATGTTCCTGCCTATGAATTCAAATCCATCAAGTTAAGCATTTAATTAAATTGAAAGAATAAATTACTTGGCATAAACATTATAAATTTAAATAGAGTTAATTGGAGAATGCATCAATCAGGAAACAGAACTCACTTCTCTGATTGTGTTGGAATAGAAAATTTAAATAGGAAGGGGAACATGCCGTACTAGCACAAAGGAGTTTAATGTGAAGTAAAAATTATAACTTTACTTCATTTTATAACAGTAACAAGTAATATTACATTGCTCCTCATTTACATTTCACAAAAATAGATATAAATAAAGGGGATTAAAGTTCAATAAAACTTGAACTCATCTGAAAAATAACAGTCGTCAAGTAACAATCTCTATTTGATTCACAGAAAATATTTTCCAAAAAATTCACATTTTTTTAGTGCTTGAGGCACTTGGAAAATTTTGTGGATGGAAAGTTTTCCTGGTCAAAAGGAAAGTAAACAATTTTTGAAGGAAATGATTTGCCATATGAACAAAGGTACGTTATCTTTTCAGACTTTCACAAACTCACAAAAAGATAAAATAGGCCCTTTTTTCATTTGATATTTTCTACTAATATATTATTTTATTCAAAATGAATGTATCAGTAGAACAATTAGTTGATTAAAATAAAAGTAGAGACACTATTGAAAATAGCATAAGAAATGCAATTCAATCAAACTCCACACCTGAAATATTTTATTGAATGATGTGCGCAGCATCACAGATTTCCTTAAAGCACTTAACACATTCTGAGAGCCGGTTTGATCAGGCCCTACAAAGTCAAAGAATTATAATCAAAGATCCTCCTTCTTCATTTGTCAAAATGAAGTATTCTATAATTTATGCTTTGCATTTATGCACTATGGCAGCATTATGACCTGATTCAAACAGCATTACATCTAAAGAAGCTAAGTACACGTTATTTTATCAGTGTATACTTACCACATGAAAAATGTAAATCTTCTGTTTTATGTTCAACGGAAACTCTCTCCCATTTAATCAGGTTTATCAGCATGGTATTAGCCCATTCATGTTTTTTTACTGCACCAGAAAGGCATCCAAGCAGTTCTGAATTCTTCATTGATAAACTGTATGCCCCGCGTGAAAGCTCCTCCCAAAAGTTGGGCTCGGCACTATCTTCAACTCCAAGTTCTGCACTAAAGCAATGGCATGTGTTAGAAATCTGCCGCTAGTATAACTTAATTTGCAGTTTTATCAAAATATGCATATTCCGTGGTCCCCAGGTACCTTACATGAACATCAGAACATCACAGAGCCTCTCTCAGATTTTAAATTGGAAACATCACTTATTCTATACATTTATCCGCAACTTTTATCATCCTATTTTTTTATTATACTGATTAATTCTAATAATAATAATAACAATAAATAATGAGTTGAGTCATCAGACCTGATAAAACACTATTTAATGGAAAGCTTGGTCCTTTTAATGCAAAATACTGATCCAAATCATGCAAATAATCTTCTTTATCCAGAGAATGATAAACATGAAATTAGAGGATCGAGATAAGAAAAGCACTACCAAGCATTATGTACCAGAACTCTGATCAACAGAAGAAAATGGTGACACAGAAGATAGCAGGAACCGAGGGTCCTTCACGGTTGGCCAGTGAACAAGAAGACTCCGCCGACCAAATGCATCCCGACCAAACCACAATCTTTTTGAACTCTCCTATAAAATATAAAAGAAACAAAATTTCACTACTAAAGAAAACCAACAGCAACAGCAACAACGAACAGAAACATACCACTCACAGCTACCTGCCAATAGATGACAGCCAAGGGCCCCTTAATTGCTGAAAGAACATCAAAAACATAAACCATCCCATTTCCACTACTAGAGCAAGCACTTGTATGTTCTTGGCAACTACAGGAGCAACAGTTTCCAAGAAGTTTCATAAGAATTTCACCATCATTGCTATATCTCTCAACATGAATTCCTCCAAAGATTTCACCTTTCAAAATCAAAAGGCTAAATTAGAATCCAAATGAAAAAACTTAACAAAACATATCAGTACAAGCATAAAAGTCACCATTATAAATGAGGATATTTCCAGAGGAATCGACGAAGGGCTGAGTTACAGTAGTTAATCCTCTAAGTTGTAATGTGGCGCCAATAAAAAGCAGCCAACTTTCTCCATTCCCATAATCAAGCAGTTTACAACCGTCGTATTCTTCAATTACAGAGAACAATTCTTGTTCCTTAGAAGAAACTATGACCTTCTTACGGCCCAAGCTATCAGGACCTCGTCTCCGGAGAGCTGCTTCAATATCGTTAGCGGAGAACACAAAATTTGAGCTAATTACTGGCTCGGGATTAGGAGCAGGACATGGAGAATGAAGAAAAGTGTAAGATACGTCGAGGTACGAATGCCGGAGATTATCAGAGCGATTCCGCACATCTTCTTCTCCTCCGCTCCACCACCGCCACCATCACCAGCAGCAGCTCCTTCTAGAGGATTTGCAAAACCTACAACGGCAAAACCCTTCATAAATTAGATTTGTGCTTGTTTAATTTTTATAAATTATAATTTTCAAAACGCAAGCAAAAAACGCTTTCATAGCATAGTGGCACTGCGTTTGCTTCGTAAGCGAAAGATTGCGAGTCCGATTCCCCGTGGGAACTCCTTTACAATATAGCTTTTTTTTTATTCAACTTTACGCCCTGAGAATTATCAAAATTTATATTTTCTTATTAGTCTCGTCGCCTGGTACCTAAATATTAAAAAACTTGATAATATATATATTTCCGAGCATATATAAATCAATTTTCTCAGTCTTGCACGTAATTTGATTAAAAATCTTATAAAATTATAAGACCAAGTGTATGCACTCAATCAGTATAAAAAAATATAATTAATAATCGAATATCAAACATGTTAAACGTTTTCATTTTTCATTTTTTTTTTTGAGGATTAAATGTTTTCATTTTTAATAGCAATAGTTATCAGCATGTCAGTTAATAACATAAATCAATTTTTGCAAGAAATTTGATGAGAAATCTTATAAAATTATAAGACTTAACACTAAGTGTATGGACTCAATCAGTATAGAAAATATAATTAATAATTCAACATCAAACATGTTAAATGTTTTCATTTTTTTGAATAGCAATAGTTATAATAATATAAGAAATCAAATACTTGCCTTATATATGTTTGTTTTTTGAAATCTGCAAAATCTTATAATATTAGAATTCTAAAATTGTAAGTCGTGATATCTTATTATTTTATTATAAATTCATTTTACATGCAGACATACTTGCTCACGTTATAAATATAATAAAAATGAAAGTTATTAAATATCTTAAAATTAATTAACTCTATCCTTATCATTACATGTTAAAATTTTTAAATATTATTATAAGTAACTATTTCTTTTTAAAATATTTAAGACAAATGATAACAAAAGCTACCTAATTTATATTTTATAAAATAAAAAACAAAAACTTATGACAAAGGTACATCTTATAGCCAATTAATTATTTCATTGGCAAGATTAATACTTTCCTTGAAAATATGTAATTTTAATGTTCCAATTAGCATTTACTTGTTTACTCATACTATATATATACACACACTAAACTTTTGAGTTAAGCATACTTTCATTAAAAATCCCTTTATTCATTAGATAGTTTGTCAATGAAAATACATGAAACTTCCATTGTGCCATTAGATTATTTATAAAATTAAAAATCTTAATAATTAATTATACTTTTTTTTAGAAATTATAATTTGAAAAATAAAATTGCCAAAAATGTGATGTCGTTAGCTAGCCTTACATATGTTCTAAATGGAGTCAACCACTAACTATTATTCTTGTATAATATGCTCAAAATTTTCATAATTTATTTTAGTAGACTACGTAATGAATCTGATTCAAATTTGAAAATTATTAATTTTTTTAAAAAATTTGATATGTTAATGGATTTTTTTTAATTAATTGAGACTTGAATTTCGATTTATGGAAAGATTAATCAGTAAGAGATATTAACTTTTTTTGAGGAATTTACGTCCTCTACCGGAAAAAAGAAGCTCCGTCTACGAAAATACGGCACACGCAAACTTTTTTTATATTTTTATGTTTTTCAAGTTAATTTTTTTATTTTTATAATTTTATAATTTTATTTTTTTACTATTTTATTTTATTTATATTTTTTATTTTAAATTTTTTTAATATTATATTTTAAATGCACACATAAAAATAAAAATATATAACATATACATAAACCAATATAAAATATACATTGGATAAATATAAACTACATCTACATATCTACCATAAATCATTATATCTATAATATATCTACATAATATTTTTAATATTTTTTTAATTTTATTTAACAATATTCATACAATATTTATATAATATTCATATAATATTTAATATTTTTTATAAAATATACATAATTTAAATAATAAATATATAACATACTCATAATATCCACAATACATCTATAATATTTACAACACATTTAAAATACATGTGCAACATATCTATTATATATCTACATAATAAAACTGTGTATATTTTTTTATAATATGTAATTTTTTAAAAAAATAATTTAAATAATTTTTATTGATATATTTTTGTATATTTATTTATTTTTTATTTTTTAGTGTTACTTTTTTATAATTAAATTATTTTATTATAATATTTTTATTTAATATTGAAGTTTAAAAAATAAAAAATTTAAGTAAAATATTAATTATAATGGGGAAGAGGTATTTTTAAAAAAATTATTTTATTAGAAAATAATGCATTTTAAAAATTTTATAGAGATGTAAATATTTTTAATTTTTAAAGTATTTTTATAATAAAGTTATTTTATTAATTTTTTATTTATTAAATATATAATTTATTAAAAAATAATGCCACGTATTTGAGTTGCCCATCTAACATTAATCATTAAAAATAGGGTACGAAACATGGTGAAAAGGAAGTACCCGTATTAAATTCGACTGTCTTTCTGGCGAATGCAGCACCTACCTGTCACATTAGAACTTCACTCTAATTCCTTATTGGTTACAGGGATTGAAATCTTGAAGACGTGTTAGTTTTTTATTGGTTTAGATACTTTGTTTTTTGGGCCTACAGTAAGTGTTGGCTTCAGTTGCTCAGTGCTAGTCCGGAGTTCAGGCTTTTCATCGTATCTGATATGAATATAATTTTTTTTTATATAATTAATAACAACAACAAAACAAAAACCACTGATTTATGTAAAAAAAACCCACTGATTTGGTCGCCCGTGCTAACCACTGCCAGCACATTCCAATTTTCTTCAAAGCACGTGATTATATCCTACTTTCTACCCAGAAGTGTAAATGAGTTGAATATTTATAAGAATTTACCCATTTAACAAATTGAGTTTCTTCGAGTTTATTTTTTAATTTTATTTTGAAATTAATAATTTTTTTTTCATTTCAAATTAATTAATTTGTTTATTTTAAACTATAATTCATAAATTAATTAATATATTAAACCTCTATTATTTCCATAATTAATATTGCTTTTTTAAAAAATAATAAATATCTCATACTAAAATAAAAAAAATACGACATAAAATAAATATAAAATTAATTTTTTAATAGAAGTAATTAGTTTTTAATTATTATGAAATAAAAATATATAATAATAATTTGAGATAGAGAGAGTAATTTCAAATGTAATCAATATTTGAAATAGATATGAAATCTATAATTTAGAAACGTTTCTACTTCCTTTTGAAGTTTTGTTTTTCTTGGTCCATTGAGTTTGATTTCATTTATCTTTTAAGTCTGTCGGCAGCCACAAGATCTTTGTTTATTTTTCCTTTTTCTTTCTTTGTTTTTCCAAACATCTTTGTTTTCTTAGTAATTTCCCATATCAACTAATAAGAGCTTCTCTGTTCAAAATTTTCCAAATCTAAGAGATTGATAGGATTCTGGCTTTTTTCCGATGGATTTTGTAATTTTTCTTTTCTTTAAATAATATTTTCTTTCACCGGCAATATATATATATATATATATATATATAATTTAGGAACTTTTAAGAGCACTCTAAAAATAAAAAGAATACTCATTTTATTTTTCACAAATATGTTTTTTTCAATTTTTTTGTTTTAAAATATATACATCTACTATATACCCCACTTCTAATTAAATATATAAAAAAACATATAATATAATATTTACTTAAATTTACAAACTTACTTTCATTTGTCTGAAAGACTATGTTCATACCTCGCATGGATGAATAAAAATCGAATATTTTTGGATATCTGATTCATTTATATAGGGTGTAAATAATTTATAAACGATTTTGAATGAATATGGGTAGCATTTTTACTATTCATAATTTAATTTTAATTTGATTCGGGTATATATATTTGGGTATCCGATATCCAAACTCGATTATATATATTAATTATATTTTATTAAATTTTAATTAAATTTATTAAATTTTATTTTAATTATAAAATTATATGATATGAAATTATTTTAATAAATTCGTGGTAGTATTAAATTTTTATTTATAGTTATTTAATTAAAAAAATTATAATTTATATTTTAAATTTTATAATATTTTTAAATTTTTATATTTAAATAGGTACGGATAATAAACGATAGTATTAAATGGATTTTGAATGAATACGAGTAGTAAAATAATAATTATAAGAGGTTTTTATAAAAATGTTAGAAAAATTAAAAAAATTTAAATTTATCATATTTAAAAAAAAAATTAGACTTATGAAAATTTATATATTTTGTATAAAAATAATATATTTATATAATTTATTATAAATTTATATAATTTATTATTGGTTTATTTCGAGATTATTGTAAAATGATTAAAATATTTATAATAAAAAAATTATAAAAAATTAGTATAAATTACAATAAGATGATATTCGATTTCAAATAAAACGATTTTCGAGAATACCTTAAGCAGTATCATTCCTAAATTGCCCCATACGATTCACCTCAATAAATTCAACAACGTGGAATTGTCAAACAAGGTCAAAATCAGAGAATAAAAATTAAAAAAGGACCACAACAGCACAAAGGTGCTTGGATAGTTTGATAGCCCACTTCGACAATTAAAAAAAAAAAAAAGGAGTTAGCACAAACCCAAATATGAGCATTTAGCAGGCGCAGCACAGACTTTAGTAAACAAACACCCTCTCTCTTTCTCTCCCAAAGTCCCCAAAGTCTCTTCCTATATAATCTCTTCCTTCTTCCATAGTTAGGAACCGTCTCTTTGCGGCTCGGCTTTCTCTGTATATATATTTTTTTCTCTCTTTACGGAGAGAATCGAAATAAGCCATCTTTTAGGTTGGTTAGTCCCTTTTCTTTCTTTTGTTTTTTTGTTTTAATACTTTTGTTTGTAAGGTTTATTTGTCTTTGATCAACATGTTTCTTCTTTGAATCATTAATTGGTTTTTATTGTTTTTTTATTATTAATTGGGTGGTTGATGATTTCTAGATTTGTTTTCTTGTGAATTAGATCTGGGTTTTAAAGTTTTGATTTTTAGAGTCTTAAGCTTCTTTTAGCTAATGATAATGGTAATTGTAATGTTCATTTGTTTTCTAATCGTTTTCAGGTGTCAAGTTTTTTATTTTCCTATTTTTTTTTTACTTCAAGGTGCATTGAGATTTAAAATTTAAGTAGGGTTTTGGCAGGGTTTTATAAATTGGACTAATACAAGAGGTATTATATGTGTATTTCCCTTCATTCAAATATTTAACTTTGTGTAGGGTTTAGGGTTTAGTGCCGGAATCAAGCCCGATAATGTCATTTTAATTTTATTGGTGCAATTTCCTAAATCTCTGACATGAGTGAATAACCAGGAGGGATCTTGCATGTAATTGTTAAATGCATGCAGTTTTTATTTGAATTCAATTAATGTTATCGAGTTTGTTTTAGTCACTGGTTTATTTGTTCATGGTTGGTGTCTGATTTTGTCATATTCTTTCGTATTTTATCAGTTTGTTTTATGTATACATTCATTAATCATTATTGCCTTCATCTGACTTACGTTTATTGTTTTTATTTGAATTTCCTTTCAGGCACTGAAATAATATAAACTTATACCCTGATAGGGATGGCGACTCAGGCGGAAGAATCTATCCATACTCCTCAAGAGGTGGCTAATGCCTTTGTGGAGCAATACTACAATATACTGTCTGAATCTCCTCAGTCAGTTCACAAATTTTACCGGAATTCTAGTGAGATTAGCCGGCCAGATTTTAATGGTTCCATGTCATCTGTGAAAACTTTGGAGGTAAGTTTTGCAGAGATAATAATTATATACATATTTATTGATCTTGATTGCTGTGGATGGTGTTTTATTACTTCACCAAGTAGTAAGGAGGAGTTCTTAATTTACTCACTTGTATATATAAAAAAATAACATAAATTTTTCTGAAAAAGAAAAAAAGCAGATGTTATTATATTCTTGGTTTAGTTAACAATGGGCTATGTTTGCATTCTTGTTATATTACTTGTATTACTAACAGCTGTTTCTTCCTGGGCATTAATTATGGTTGGGGAGTAGTGAGCCACTGATGTCTGAATTCATTTGTCTTAGTTATAGTCAATTTATCTTTTCCTTCGAACTCTGATGGTTGCTTCATTTTCTAGAAATTTGGGTGTACAACTTTTTGCCTTTTGTAATGAGTGATTTGGAATATCTTTTTATTGGAGTAGGCTATCGACGAGATGATTCTTTCCCTTGACTATAAGGATTGTCGAGTTGAAATATCGACAACTGATGCTCAGATGTCTTGTAAAGATGGGGTGCTTGTTTTGGTGACTGGTTTTTTTACTGGAAAGGACAATATCAAAAGAAAATTTACGCAAGCATTCTTTTTGGCCCCTCAAGACAGTCGTTCCTACTATGTTTTAAATGATGTTTTTAGGTATGTGGACGAAGAAGAAGCAGTATCTATCAAAATCGATGATGCTGATGACACTGCTCCGGCAGCTCCGGTGACGCCAGATCCTGGTAGGCTTATCTGTGTATTTTTTTTTTCTGTCTATGTAATTTTTTCCTTCCTTACTCTTGTTGTTACTTGTCAGAAATTATTACTGCTAGCTTTGCTATTTGCAGAACCTGCTTTGGTTTCTGAGTATACTGTGCTGGATCATACAACTGCCTCTTTGGAGGATAGTGTTCAAGCTGAGGAATCTAGTCATGCATTGGACAACGGAAATATTTCTATTAGTGATGAGGTTGTTTCTAGTCCTTCAGTGGGGACAAGTCAAAATGATGGGTTCCCACTTTCAGCTGGTACAGGCCAGAGTGATGCTATCTCTGTTTCTGAGGCAGTTGTTTCTAATATTCAGGAGGATGCTCCCAAGAAATCTTATGCATCAGTTGTGAGTTCATTCATATAGTTTTCATGCAAGAATTACTATTATTATTGAACATAATTAATTTCTTATCTTATTTTGTCTCAGGTGACTGAATTGAATTATAAAAAGCAACCATTCCAACAGAGGATTTTACCTGCTAAACCTGTTGAACAGGTGAAAGCAACTGTGGCACCTGAAGCATCTCCTCGTCCAGTTAATAACAAATCTGTGGAAAAGAATAACACCATTTCAGGTATTTTCTTGTTTGTTTTTTTTATTACTTTTCTTCCTATTTATTTTCTACATATCATGGCCTTTTGTCCATCATGCCATATTTGCTGCTTTAATACTCGTTATTTATTTTTCTGTTGCAGTTAAAGGTCACTCTATATTTGTTGCAAATTTGCCAATGAGTGCAACTGTAGAAGATCTTGTAGAGACTTTTGAGAAATATGGACCTATTAAACCTAATGGTGTTCAAGTCCGAAGCTATAAGGTTAGCTTTTGATTTAATTTTGTAAAAATCGTATTTTTATTTATTTGTAATTTTGTTTTCTGACTTGTCCATGTTAAATTCTATGACAGCAAGAAAAGAATTGCTTTGGTTTTGTAGAATTTGAGTCTGCAAGTTCTATGCAGGGTGCCCTTGAGGTATTGTTATTACTTAATATTTGCTAATAGCTTATACTTGTTTTTTTTTTGTTATTGTGTTTAACTGTGCCCTTGTGTTTTTAATATCTTCTTTTGATTTGCTGCATCAATGTTATTTATAATTTTGGGCAATGTGTTTGCTGGTTGCAAACCCCTTATTTTGTTGTCTCTATCTCATATCTTATTTATAGAGTAAATTACTGGCTAAAGTCTTTGAGATCGTGCCTTGTGGTATAACTCCTTTTATGATTTCCGTGCCTGGTCTTACTGTACAGAATTTCTTCAACTTAATGTGTAGAGTTCTATTCAATTCCTTCTTTCTTGGGAACTTCTGTTCTACTTTCTCTTTCAGCTCCCTAAAGAGCCAAATGTTGTGTGTTTTAAACTGAAATTTGGAACATACATTTGAACCATTTTTCTGCTGCATCTGATTTCTAGCTGAGGCAGGGGTAGAAATGGCTAGGAGAGGTAAGGGTAGATCTAAATTAACTTGGACAAAGGTTGTCTAAAATGATTTTGTTGTTTTGCATTTATTAAAAGAGGTAGCCATCAATCGAGTATAATGAAAAAGAAGAATCCATATAGCCGACTCCAATTAACTTGGGATTAAGGCTTTGTTGTTATTGTTGTTGTTGTATATATCTGATTTCTGATAGCATATTGTTTCAGACTAAAAATGTCAAGATTGGTGACCGACTTGCTCATATCGAGGAAAAAAAAGGTAATTTAAATATCATCATGCTCTGTCTAATTATAGTTACAAAATTTTAAAATTGATTTTGACAATATGAATTCTAACTTTATTTGGTCACCTTTACAGCCAACAATGAAGGGGTGAAATTCCCATATAGGAAGGGTGGCTTCCATGGTGACAACTTTAGGAATCGTGGAGGTCGCGGCTTTGTGAGGAATGAGTTTGATAATCAGGGTGGATTATCAGGTCAATATCGTGCGGCAGGCAGACGCAATGGAGAGGGTAACCAGAAAGTATATCAGAATGGTGGGGGAAGAGCAGCATGGCAAACTCAATCTCAAACTCAAGCTCAAGCTGAAGTTCCAGGTGGGAAGAACTAGGCTCCTGGTTTCTGCTAGAATTTTGTTTACTATACTTTTTCGCTCAATTATTCAAATAGGGAAGTTATTAGGCAATCAGATTGCGGTTTTTATTTTTAGCTTAGTCCAATTGATAGTAAAGTGATTTGGTGGTTCTGTTTAAAGCAGAACAAACAGAATATGCAAGCTTTTTTTATTGGAAGGTTATATTTATTTTTGCAACATCTTTCATTCTCAGTTTCTCTGTGCTTCAAATTTGATATTGTATATGCAGATGTGAACTAAAGTTTGTAAATTTTCTCATAAAATCTCTTAGTCTGTATTTTTTTTATGCCCATCATAGAAGGTAGGTATATTGTGGATTTGGAGCTTTTATTTATTAGCTCATCTTTCATAATGCTCTTTAGTTGGCAATAACGGGTTGAAGGTTTCTAGCTCTTAAGAAGTCCTCGTGTCTGTTGGGTTTTAAATATCAAATGATTTGTAAATATCTTTAAGATTGAAAACAAATATTTCCAACTATTGAAGATAATAATAACTTGATAAATTCACAATTTTATTTGTAACAAACTCTACATAAAATTTAAATTCCTTATAAATTCGTTTCAAAATTTGCACGCTGTTCATAATACTGATTTTGATTATAAAATTCTTGTTAAGAAAATATTTGCTGAATTGAGATGATTAGAGGCTGTTTTTCATTTTGTACTTTTCTTTTTTTGTTTCTTAATTTTTAAAATTTTTATTTTCCAATTATTTTTTAAATTGAGAATTGAAAATTTGAAAAATATGTTTACTTAATGTTGTTTTCTAATTTTTATTATTTTTTATTTTTTACAATGTTTATGTAATTTTATACAAAAATATAATTGCTTAAATTATTTCATAATTTAAATATATATATATATATATTTAAATTAAAAATAAAATTATAATCAAATAATAATTTTAAATAAAATAAATTTTAAATAAATATTAATTATAGTCACTCTAAAGAGTAATTATTTGATATTTTTTTTTATTAGTTAGAAAATATTTATTATTGATTCATTTATTAATAGATATATTATAATTAATATTTTTTAACCAATAAAAAAATTATTAAACAGTTGCTTTTAAAGTATAAAAAATATAAAATTAAAATATTTTTTGAATTAATATTTTTTAAAATTTTAAATTATTATAAAATCAATATAAAAATAAATTTTAAAGTATAAAAAATATTTTATCAAATCAAAATATTAATGAAAAAATAATATAAAAAAGCTATTTGAATTGAAATACGAAACAAACTCCGAGATTTTTAAAACTCCATAATTTTCATTTAGAAATCAATTAATTTCTAAAACTCAACTATTAACTAAAAAATAATTAGAACTACAATTAGTACTACGCCAACTTACATAAGGTTCTCTCTCTTTTAAGGGTTTCATTCTCCTCTCTCATTGAGATTGTTTCGACTGTTTGATTTTAAATTTAGGATTAACGTCAGCTTTTTGATGGGCTACAGCTCCAGATCTACCATGATTTCTGTTTTAATTTTTAGTTTTACGTTCTTTTTTTTTTTTTTTTTTTTTTATATCTGGCCTTTTATGATCTATTTTGCCCATCCTTTCTATGGTGTGTAGTGATTTTTTTGCAAATTCATAATCAAGAGAGATTTTCTCTTTGAAGACTCAGACTTTGTGTATGAAGATCTATCATGGTAGACTTTGAAGGTTATCACACTCCTTATAGAAGCAGCACAATCCATCCCTTTATTCTTGTGAATCTTTGATGGCATCGCTCCCCTGCACCTATTCTTCCTAGCCATTATTCGAGGAAGGTGGCTCTCTAGTACCGTTGAAGGCAGCAAGTGTTATCCAGCTCATTACCACAGCTACAGAAAAGCACATTTTTCTGTTGTCATATTTAAGGGGTTTAGTGATTTTATTTGAGGATGTATGAATTATTTGTTTAAAAAGGTTGGTACATTTTTATCATATTTGTTTGCTTCTGTTTGAAAACTTTTTCAAGGCTTTAGATCTTATTTTTGTTTTAAGCAATCTCTTTATTTATCTTTAGCTATTTCGCCTGGAGTTGTTGTGCATTTGCTCCCAATTTCTACGGAGTAGGAGGAGTTGCTACAAGTTCTATTTTCAATTTTTTTCAGATAACTTTTTGGGAAATATGAGTTGCTTGCCTCTTAGATTCTCTTATTAATTAGTCCTTTTAATTAACTATTCCAAATAGTACATTTAATTTAAAATTAAAATTGTAAATATCTCCAATTGTTGAATTAAATGGTATGACACCCCATTATATATATATATATTTTTTAGGGTATATGACAGCCCATTATTAAAATCTTCTAATTTAATTTTGGAAAAATTATACCTTCCAAAATATTTTATAAGTTTTTTTTTTTTACTATAGATATTTTAATCATTTTGTAATAAACACATATACCCTATATTTATAAAATGGACTCTATTTATAATTTCCTTAAATTTTCATTGAATCGGCTTGATTATTGCATTTAGATTGAGAAAATCATATTAAAATTTTAATCTCTTTAGAGGATATCAACAGTTATTACTTAAAAAATGAAATTTCTAAATTTATTAACTAACTTTTAAGATCAATTTTCTAACATTCATACTAAAAACTCAATATGATATCAAAATTTAATTGATTTTTACACCATTTTCTGTTATGTTATAATTCAGACTGGATTCAATATTAGTTTGTTTTTGGATTTTGGGCTGTACTTTCAGACCTCATGTGGCTTTGTAAAAAAAAAACTCTTTGAATGAGGATAATTCTAATTCTTATATTGATTGAACACAAATATATCAAACGAAATTAATTTCTTAATCTTAATAGTTGCTTTTAAATCACTTAAATGTTGGCGTTTAATTTTTTTCATTATATATTTTTGAACATAAATATATATTTTTCACTTAAATGGTAACTGCATCAACATAATTTTTTATTATCACAGTTGAAATTTTTACAAATTTATTATATGAAGTTGGCCAAAAAAAATATAAAGCCTAAGGGGACTCAATATAAAAAAAATAATAATAATATGAAGTTGGCCAAAAAAAAATCTAATTCTAAGGGGACTCAATATCAAAAACGAAAAATAAAATAAAATAAAAATTACGAATAAAAATAAATTTGAAATCTGAGAATAAACCGTATTAGGCCAAGAAAACCATACCAAGCCAAGAAAGATAATTAAAATATAACATAATTCCAGAAATCAATTAATTAACTCTCATATTATATTAAATTTTAAAATTTTTAATTGTTACAGAAAAATATTACGATTACAATTTGATGCCATGCTTTTATTCTTTATGTTTGATGCCAATCTGAAAAATTAAAATGACAAGAATTGATTTGGTGCGTCAAAATTAACATTGATATTCTTCATAATCTTTAGCAAAAGTATCTATAGATTAAAAATAGTGGATGCAATTACACTGTAGATATACAGTGAAAAAACGTATGACTTTTTTTTGATAATATATCTATTATATAGTTTATAATATCTATTATAAAAAATAATTTAATAATATAAAAATAAAAAAAAATCCAAGAGAGAGAGATTAGAAAAAAAGTGAGAATTAATATGAGAGAGAGTTTTCATTTGGATAATATATATAATGTATAATATGTGAATGAATATATTATAAATTATATTATAAATATTTTATTAAATTATTATAATATTTAAATTTTAAATAAATATATAAAAATAATATAATTTGATATTATTTTTTTATTATTATAATTTAAAATAATTTATAATATAAATAATTATAATAATTATAATATTATATTAAAAGTAAAATTATATATAATTAATAATATAAATAAATTAAAATTTTAATTTTAATCACGCTAATTATTATAATTTAACTAAATATTTAATGATCTATTATTAAAAAAAATTATAAAATTTTATTTTTAGTGATTATTATTATTAATTTAATAAATCTATAACTGTAACAAAAAAAAAATTATTTCACTGTCATTATAATTTAAATCATTAAACATACGTAATTATTTATTGGTAATTAGGGCCGTAAATGAGTCAAGCTACTCGAGCTCGGCTCGGGTCTCGGCTCGGTAAAAACTCGTTTAGACTCGAGCTCGAACTGCTCATTTGTTAAATGAGCTAAGCTCAAGCTATGAAATACTTGGCTCGTTAGCTCGCGAGCTAGCTCATTTAAAAAGCTCGTGAGTTAAGCTCGTAAGATAACACATTTAGTGTATTGGATTAAAAATATATATAATTTAATTTATATATATTAAACTATGTATGTGAATATATTAATTTTTTGATTAACTTAATTTATATAATTTATTAATATATGATATATGTGATAAATAAATTAAATAATATACAATATAAAATATTAGTAATTTATAGTAAAATATAAAATAATATTTTATTTTTATTAATATATAATTATATTATTCATCTTTCGTAAAAATATAAATTTTAGTATATTTTTTATGAAAATTTAGAAAAAGTGAATAAAAAATAAAAATTAAAATAAGTTTATTTAGTTTGTTAAACTTATTTAAATCAAGCTCGAGTTCAAGCTCAAAATACATTATATATGAGCTGGCTCGATAGAAGTTTGGACTCGACTCGGACTCGATTCGAGTTCGAATTCAAACTTGACTATTTTATAATGAGTCGAACTTAAAACTTTTCAAAGCTCGCCTCGGCTCAGCTCAATTACAACCCTATTAGTAATCTAAATCAAAGAGAGAATGAGAGTAATTAAAGCAATAAAATTTATTTATAGAAATATTTATTTAATTTATTGAGAATGATAAAATATATTGTTTTTAGCATTGGTTGAGAGAGAGGGGGGTAATTAATGTGAGAGAGAGAATAATAAATATTACTTAAGTTATAATTATCAATCATATTATTTAGTGATCTCAATAAAATAGATGTAGTATAAATTATGTTTTTTCATCTAGAACTCTTTTTCTCACATCATACTAAATTAATTTTATTCATAATATTTATTTTTTGTTTTCATTATCTTCCTTTGCACCAAATAAAATTCTTATTTTAATTTAACCTAAAAAATAATTACAATTTAATATAGTCTATAACTTTTAAGTATATATTTTTATTTAATTATTAATATTAATTTTTAAAAAAATTATAAATAAATAGCATACAAAAATAAATAATATTAAAATTTTTAATTAAATATAGATATTAATTAAAAAAATAATCTTAAATATATAATAGTAAAAATAAATATCTTTATTTGATTAATTAAAAAAATATTTTGAAGCATAACTAGGATTTTTTCTAGTTTACTATATTTATGAATTGTGTTTTTATTTTTACGTTTTTATTTTTTTATTTTTTTACAAAAACAACTAACAATATTGATAATAAAAAGAAATATATTAAATTAATATTGTTTTCCCAGGAACACCTTATTACACACGCGTGAAAAGTGACAATAACTACATAAGATAAGATCCCTTTCATTGAATATTCATCATAAAAATCATCTGGCTGACATGCAAAAATCAAAATTTCAGTTTTTTGGTCAAAGATGAACTGATCATAAATTAATTTATTAAAAAAAAACAAATGTTTGAAATAGCTAAGTAATTCTTATCTTTATCTATTAAAAATATATTAATAGCCGGAAGTGAGAGTGATATTGTTTTTAAAGCATTTCAATAATAATAACTCATTTTTAAAATAACGCCCTGAAAAACAGATATTTAAAACAAATATATATATATATATATATATATTTGAATTTAAAATTCAGATATATAAATCAATAAAATGAAAACAAAAGAGTTATATATCTTTTTATTATTTTTTTAAGTTTTTATATATACTAAAATTTCATTATATGTTGGTATTCAGAGTCATTAAATAATAATATTTTAATTTAATTTAATAAAAACAATTTATGCATTAAAATATTTAAAAATAAAAATTAACTAAAAAATTAAAGTTTAAACACTCAAGAATTGTTAAAATTAAAAAATTAATAATTTGCATGATTAAAATATTAAAACCCGAGAGTATGTTGTCGCCCAAACTTGTAATGCCTAAATTATTTTCAATTGAACTTAATTTTTATTTCAATATAATAAAATTATAATTGTTATATTAAAAAGTAATTTTTATTTGAAAATTAATTTTTCAATATTTTAGATAATTATTTCATAAATTTGAAAGTAAAAATTAATTTATGTATTATCTAAAAAAAAAATACCAACCCAAAAAGTTTAAATCCAAGAACAATTTCTGCTAAAAAAAATCCTCTGTTTTATTTGAGATTTTTGCCTTTCTTCTTCCAGGTTCAATTTTTCTTTCTTATGATGTTAATCTTTTGGCATTTTGTTTAAAAATCTTTGTTTTGCTTCTTTTGAATTATTTCTCTCGCATTGTTGCCTAAATCTTGAGTCTTTGTTCTATTTTTTTGGACGCAGAGATTTGGGATTTTTTTTTTTGAGAGACAATATTATTGGGTTTGATTTTTTTGGGATTGGTATTTCTTTTCGATATTTAATTTTTATTTTTAATTTTCAATTTATATAATTATTATAAAATATTTAAAAAATTACATTTTAATATAAAAATTAGTATTCTGTTATTTTTCAAAAAAAAATAAATTTGATAAAAAAAATGATTGAAATTGAAATTAAAAAAAAAACATTCCAAAGGCTTAACCACACATTAAAATAGAAGGGCTAAATCGAGTTTTAAGCCATTTGTTGGCATTATGGAAAAGCAATCTGTCGTTTTTCCTTTAGCTAAAAAAATAAATACGTGGCAATGCAGATGTGTCGGAGAATCTAAAAATTTAAAAAAATGTTGACGTCAACATCAGTGACGTGTCCTACCAAGATCAAACCTATTATTTTATTAAAGATCACTCTCATGTTCCTGTCCCGCTTTTTATTATTATTATTATTTTTTATTAACTCTCCACTTAAACTACACTATCATTATCCGCATACGTGGCTTTCAAGCAGTGACCAAAAAAATATTAATATAATTGAGAGTGACTTTTTTTTTTCCTTGGACCTTTAAATTTCAATCATTAGTATGAACTCCATTAATATTCATTTGAATTTAAGAAATAATCTCATGCTGTCTTAATTCATTTTACATTTTTATTCTGTTAATTGTTTTATTTTAATTTTAATTATCTAATATATTTGAAAGAAAAATTATTTTTTTAACAAAAAGAGAAGAAAATAACAAGTTATGTTCTTCAAAATCATTAATCACTAAAATTTTATTAAATAAATAATTATTTGAAATGTCTGTATATTTATATTTTGAATTTTATTAATATGCTAAGGCTATAAGCTTTAAAATATAAATTTAAATATTTGACTATTTTTAAATTAGATTTTAAAGGATATATAATAATATTTTAAAATTTTAATATAATTCTACTCATCAATCATTTTCAACGATTGCTGATATTCCAAAATTTCCTTCTCGATTTCTTGGCATATCAGATGTCCACTGCTATAGTTTAGATTTTAGAATCGATGTTCTAAATTGTGTTAATTAATACTTTTCTTCCTCTAAATTGATACATGATAATTATATTTTATTTTTTTTATTTGAAACTAATTATAATCTCTCCCATATTTATATTTAATATTATTTATTTAAATATTTAATAAATATATTACACATTAAAATAAAAATATGATAAAAATACAATTAAATTTATATTTTTAATAGAAATAATTTTTTTTCTGAAGTCTAATTATTATCTAGACTCGTCTTTTACAATCTCATTGATTTATTATCCACTGAAATGAATATAGAAAAAAATATATTATTGGTATATGAATGTTTTTCATTTTTAAAATTTAGATTTTTGAACTTTTTCTTTTGTCGTTTTAGTTTTTAAAGTTTAGTACTTAGAGATGATTTAGTTGCTCTAATCGATTTGATCATAATCAGCACACCGACTGATTATAGTAGGCTTGATTTTTGCTAAAAAATTACCATATATTATATTATAAATATAAAATGATCAAAATAATCATAAACTAAGTTAGGAAAAAAATTAAAAAACCTCATAACTTATTTAGACCAAAATAACCAATATCATTCTCTCTCTCGAGTGCAAAAGATTATACAATAATAAAATTTTATTTTTTTTTTTCGAAAATGAAATAAAATTAAAATCAAAAGAAAGAAATTCAATATTTGCGAGAAAATTACAGAGCAAGTTGAAAAAAAAAAAACAATTGAATAAGGAGTTGTGGATTTGTGATAAACCAATTTTCAATCTCCCTCACAATCCTTCTGTCTCTCTTCAAAAACCAAATACAATCAAAGTGGGAAAAAAAAAAAAAGAAATACAGCAGTTGCAATTCAATAACTTCTTTTTCTTCATCATAAATTTCAAGACTCCTAATCTACAAAATAAAAATCTCCAAATAAAAATCTCAAAAAATAAAAAAAAAATATTTCAGTCAATTAATCATTTTATTCTGACATAACAAAATTTTCACTTAATACAGTGCCCTAATAATACCATTTAACAAGCAGATTAGAATCAGATAGATCAAAACAACTAATTTAAAACTATTAATTAAAGTTTATACACCAAATTTACGGGAAAAAAATCAGACAACAAAATAATAAAAATAAAAAAGTACATGCATAATGATATATTTTTACCTTGAATGTATTTCAGGATTTGGACATCTACCCTTGCAAGTGACATCATGGAGAAGAAAAAATAAGAATTTTTATTATATTATATTAGTATACGTAAGTGCTTACAAACGAAGCCAAGATGGGCTTATTTAGAGGGATGAGCTTAGAAACTATCAATGACAACAGGTAGATATGAGCTGTACACGTGTCAAAATTAAAATGACCTAACTAATAATCAATAAAATTATTTTATAAATTAATTGTGAACTAAGCTGCTTAAACTAAAAACTCTTATAATAGTTAAAACAAAAAATTCTTATACTATTGCTATAAAATCTCATAAAAAATCTCATAGAGAATTGTGTTGATGTTTCTGCACTATTCACACTAGCTACCCATATACTCACTATATCACATATTTATAAACATATATTTTTGCATTTGCCTCAAGTTATTTTTCATTTGTTGCTTTAATAAAATGATTACTGCATTGAATTTTTATTATATCTATATTTCATGTTATTCTTTATAAATATTTAGTAAATATATCCCTTATAAATATGACTATAATAAAAATTACATATAAATTTATATTTTTAATAAAAATATTTTCGATTTTTATGAAATTAAAAGTGTGTTTTATCAGGACAAAAAGAGTAGTAAATAATAATATTAACTACAAATAAATCAATTAGTGCTGTAATTAAAACATGAGAACTTTATTGTTAGAAACTTAATGTTGATTAGTAGTATATGAAAAAAAATTGTCAAGGTGTTGATGTATGAACGCATTATATATATTACTTTTTAAGTAATGAAGAAAAAAATGAATTACATTTATTAAAATTCTTTAATATTATTAAAACATAGAAATATGAATTAAAACAGAAATTTCAATATAGAAAGAGAGGATTTTTCCCGTAAAGAAATTGGGAAAATGAAACAAAATTTTCTATCAGGCAAAAGCAAAAATAGAAAATGACTCATACATAGGTTATAATTACATTCCTCTCTCTCTATTGCCAAGCTTCCGACGTAATAATTCCTTTATGCAGCATAAAAAATTATTATGTAATTGTTGTTCCAAAAAAAAATTATTATATAATTTAATATTAAACAATAATATTCTTCTTCGTCCTTGTTTTCCTCCAACTTGAAATTCCACGGTTGCAAAAATTGCTGAAAAAAAAAGAATTATTGATAATTATCATTTATATTATTATATAAATAAATATTTTATGTTTTTTAATGTTTATCTGACAAAAAACCGCTCTGACGTCATGAAAAATGACCAAAAGAGAACTCGAAAGGTCACTTTCAACTGAGTGGCAATCATAATACTGTGGACGGCCTTACCCGCTTCGCCACGTGTAACATGCTTAGATTTTCAACACGTGTCTCCTTACATCAACTCCAATCTCTCGGTTCTCGCTCTGCTACCCTGTTTTCTGTATTCAATTAAAATTTCTTTCAATAGTACTCCCGACGTTATATAGTGAAAATTTTTGTTTAGTATATTTTTTTATGTAGAGAAAAATATTTAGAGTGGAAAATATTTTTTTAAAAAAATTTAAAATTATTTTTATAAATAATTGTATTTGTATATAAAATGGGACTAATAATATATAAATATAAATTATATAATTAATTTGCATCGTTTTTTAATATATAAATTAATGCTATATTTATAAGAGATTATGTTAAGTTATATTCTATTTTATAAATTATAACATAATTATGAGTTAATTTTTTTAAAATATTATAATATTAATTTTAATTTTAACCAGTGAATTCTAGTTATTTAAAAAAATTAAGGTATAATTTTAAATTATATCGATCGGTATAATTTAAAATTTTTATGTTGAATTTATGAACTAATATTAAAATAAATACATATATATTAAAAGACACATTATTATTTTTAGGCCATAATTATTATTTTTAAACCAAAATTATCATTTTAGGCCATATTTGGAGATCAATTTTAATATAAAATGGCAGTATATTTAAAAATTAGTCATCCACTTTGATCTCTCAAGGAAAAGTTAACTTTTTTAATTGATTAAAAATTTTTATTTTGTGAAATTTTAACAAAATTAAGAGCATAATTCGTTTTTTTCTCACTTACTTTTTTTTTAAAATAATTTTAGTGTTCTAAGTGTGTTATAGCGTTTTGTTTGAATGAGATATAAATAAGGGACCTTAATTGTGCATTTAACATTAATTAGAGATATTTTATATAATTTATATGGCGAAAAGGGTTTTCAATTACGACAGATATTTATATCCGAATTTATAAATTTATATATAATTATATATTCTTTCATTCCATCTTTAACATTTTATTCACATATCTGCAAAGTATTACATTTCACAAAAAATAATTTAATTATACAAAATAATTTATATTATTTGCATATGAATATGTGCCGTTATTAAATAAGTGGAGAGTAATTTATTTCATTTATTTTAAAATAAAAATTTTAATCATAAATATTTGATAGAGTATTGTGTTAATTAGCTTTCTCTCTCTTAAAATTAACAACTTTCTTAATCATCATATATTTTTTTTATTTTCTCTAACGAAAGAAAAATTACTATTTTGAGTATTGAATTAAAAAAAATACAAAATATATTTAAAGAATTGTTTTTTAAATTATAAATTAAATTCAGCAATATTCACACATCGGATTATTAAGGACCAATTTTATAAATTTTTTCCTCAATTTTTTTATTTAAAATATTATTAATATTCTTAAATTCTAATATTCTCAATAAATTTTGTAATTTTAATTTCTTTCAATTAAATTTTTTTTATATAGCTCAATTTTCTAATCCAAAAATATTATGAGATTTCATGTGATTTAAAATAAATAAAAAAATTTATTTTATCTTTCATGGTCAAATCAAAGGAAATATACTTTAATCTTTATTTTTAGATATATATTTTTTAAACATAATATATTTTAGATATATAGTTTCATACGATATCACATAAGATATGCAATCTTATTTTATGATCTGACAAAATCAGAAATTTTAATAGAAACATAAATATTAAATAATTTTATTGAAACAAATTAAAATTTAAGAATATTAATTATATAAATAAAAAAAATTTAGATGATTGATGATATTAATCAAAATTAGTAAAAATAATTATAAAATAAATAAAATAAATTTAAAAAAATATTTATACAATTTTAAATTTATATTGGATCTTAACAAGTTCTCAATATGATTCAAACTAAAATCTTTGAAAATTTAAAGAATCAAAATTGATTCTTATCACGTTGCATGTGATACAATTTATTTCGTTTTCTATAAGTTAAAAAATAATGGAACAAAATTATTTTTAACATTTAAAAATTTGATTAATTTTTATTTAAATGATTAATTTCTTTAAGGGTGTCCCATGACGATACTTCTTGCTGGAAAATTTCTTAAATTATTAAATTAAATGAAATAAATATGAAAAAAATGGGCAAGTTGGGCTGTTGGATCCGACTCTGTTGCCCATGACATGGGTTATGTCTTGGACCACGTGCTCCATGCTGATTCCTCGCCGATTTTTTGTCAACTCGCTCACGTTGTTGACTTCAAACCTCTCTTGTTTGACGATTCCCTAACATTAAATCTTCACTGTCTGTGCCAAAGATCAACTGCAGCTGGCACTTTCTTACTTTTCTTAAGCTCACAAAAATATTATTTATTAATTAACTAAAATATTATGAGAGGAAATTTAACAAAATTGAATTATTAGAGATTAGATTCTTCCATAATTTAGTCTAACATTTTCTTATAAATAATAAAATTTAATTAAATTAAACTTTAAAAAATAAAATAAATAATTTCAATCGTATAAATATAAAATTTTTAAAGTTTAAAATGAGTTTAACTAAATTTTATAAAATATATTTATATATATATTTTTTTTGACTGGGTAAAATATATTTATATAAAATATGATAGAAAAGGTTTGTAAATTAATGCACTTTTTTTTTTTTGTAACATAGGAACCAGCAGCTGCTACTCTTTTAATTGCGTACTGAATAAACTCTCACTTATGTGTAATAATCCGCAGATCATATAAAAAAAGTAAAGTTATTCATAGCTGACGGGCTCATAGCTGAAAAACCATGGATAGCTCATTGTAAAATTTGAATACATGACTACTTGATTATTGGACTTTCTATCCTATCAACTCGGCTAGGAATTTTTCCTAATACATTTTTATTTTAAATTTTTGCATTTTATGTATAAATTTATATATACTTTTAAATTTTTATTTTTTATAGAAAGTGGAGAATAGATTAAATTTTAGATTATTTTATTTTATGTTAAAAAGTTAATTATAAAAATATATTTTATTTTATGTTAAAAAGTTAATTATACCCTTGCTAATCCTCTTCCAATTTATTTAATGCAACATATATTCTTTTTAAAGTTGATTTCATTCCATAATGTAAATTTTTTATGTAAATAAATAGAGTTTGCTCTTATTTTGTTTTTTAGCACATGCATTTAATATACAACTCCAATATTATAAAAATATTTTAATTATATAATAATTTCTTAATTTTATATAAAAATAAAAGATAATAAAACATGGCTTGAGCTTTCCGATGAAAAAAACAAAAAATGAGGAGTCATTCTGCACCCAAAGCTTGGCCTAGCAGTCTTTTTGCGATTCTTATTCATGGCTACCTGATAGAGTTACTATATTTGTAAATATTCTATTGCTATTATTGTGCACTAAGTTTTGTACCCTAGGTTATCTTGTATAAATAGTACATGGTTGTAATATGAAGGCCACAAAAATACAAACACTTTTATGGTATCAGAGTCGTCCTACGATACCTTCGTTTCTTCCTAATTTCTTCTCTTCTCTTTCTAGAAATCTGTCTTCCTCTCTTTCGAAACACTTTCATGGCTGAGAAAATCCATCCCGCCACCACCATCACTAATATCAAAACACCTAGTCCTCTTACTTTGGATTATGAATATGCTCAATACAGCAATTGGGCAACTCTTTTCATCATTCATGCCAAGGCAACCCTAACCTATGACCACATTAGTCCGAAATCTGATGATGACACTTCTTCTCCTCCCAAATCTTCTGTTGAACAAGCTCATTGGGATCGCATTGATAACATTATTCGTCAATGGATCTACGGAACCATATCTAGTGATCTCTTGAATACTGTAATCAATCCAGAAGACACAGCTTTGGATGCTTGGAATCAATTGGCGGAATTATTCCAAGATAATAAAACTTTTAGGGCCATTCATCTTGAAACAGAATTTGCCAATACTAATCTTCGTGATTTTTCGGACGTGAAGGCGTATACACGCCGTCTCAAAGTTTTAGCCGATCAACTGGCAAACATTGGTGCCAAAGTCTTTGATCAGCGTATGGTATTACGCCTCCTTACTGGACTCACGGATGCATATGAGGGATTTGTTACCGTGGTTCAGAACAAATCTTCACTCCCTTCTTTTGCTCAAGTTCGATCTATGCTTCTTCTTGAAGAAACTACTAAGGCAGAGCGAGCTAAATTTGATGCTCATGCATCCTCTGCCATGGTTGTCAAAGCTTCAACCGACTCTATGTCTAGTCTATCTCAAGAGACTGATCAGTCCACCAAAACTTCCACCGGTGGTCGATGACAAAATTATCAGCAACGTGGTGAACGTGGGAACAATTCAGGTGGTCGTGGGCGTTCAGAAAATAGTCGCAGCAATTCTGGAAATTCTGGAGGCCGTGGCTTTCAACAATCTTCATGGAATTATCCCCCTTGGGGCGGATGGTACCCCTACTCACACCAACTGCCTCAATGGGGACCTCCACCATGTCCTTATCCAACTTGGGGTGTTCGGCCACCACCTTTAATGCCAAGACAGCAGGGAATTTTGGGTCCATGTCCACCTCAATCCTTCTATACGGCTGCCTCTTCTACCAATGATTATGCTCCAACGGATATTGATCAGGCTATGCACACTCTTTCATTGAAACAGCCAGAAGAACATTGGTTTATGGATAGTGCAGCTACCTCTCACATGATTGCTAATCCAGGTAATCTCACTTCTTATTCTAAATTGAGCCTCAATGATGGTATTGTTGTTGGTAATGGTAGCAAAATTCCAATTCGTGGTTTTGGTCATGCACTTTTGCCTCATTCTAATTCACCTTTGCATCTCAAACAAGTGTTGCATGCTCCTAATTTAATTAAAAACCTTGTTTCTGTCCGCAAATTCACTGTTGATAACATGGTTTCTGTTGAATTTGATCCGTTTGGATTTTCTGTGAAGGACTATCCGACGGGGAGCCATCTGCTGAGATGTGATAGCACGGGTGACTTGTATCCCATAACCAATCCAAAATGTCTTCCTTTGTCTTCTGCTCAATTTGCGTTTTCTGTTCTCTCCTTAGCTCAGTGGCACAATCGTTTGGGTCATCTAAGAAAAGATGTGCTTATGTCGCTTAGGCAAAATAATTTGATTTCATGTAATAAAGACAAAATTACATTTTGTCATTCTTGTCCTCTTGGAAAATCTATTAGACTTCCATTTCGTGATTCTCTTTCTACCACCTGTATGCCATTTGACATAATTCATAGTGATTTATGGACTTCACCTGTTCTAAGCTCAAATGGTCATCGATATTATATGTTGTTTCTTGATAGTTTTACAAATTTCTTATGGACTTTTCCTATATCACATAAATCCCAAGTTTTTGGTGTTTTTCAATTTTTTCATAAATTTGTCCAAACGCAATTTGATAGACAAATCAAAACACTCCAATGTGATAATGGTCGTGAATATGACAATGTTAAGTTTCATGAGTTCTATCAAGAAAATGGCATATCCATACGTTTCTATTGTCCTTACTCTTCTTCTCAAAATGGTAAAGCGGAACGTAAAATCAAAACTATTAATAACATGGTTCGCACACTTTTACTACACTCTTCTGTGCCTTCTTCGTTTTGGCATCATGCATTAGCTATGGCCACTTATCTTATTAATATTTGATAAGTACACAATTAATGATATTTTATTCCCATTTCTTAATATGATTATTATCAAATTGAGTTTAATTTGTTTGTTTAAAGTGCAATTTAAGAATAATTTCAGGAATTCTCGATAAATTGAGGCTTTTGGTCATTTCGGAGCAATTACGGATGAAAGTAGAAGAAAAAAAAAAGCAAAATCAGCCAATGGACACGCCCACGAACACGGGCGTGTCGTTAGGCGTGCCCCTGTTACTACATTCAGTGGATATGACACGCCCAGTTGCATAGGCGTGTCACCAAACGTGCCAATTGTCCAGAGTCACAGTAGCTTCAACACGCCCAGGACCACGGGCGTGCTCATGATCGTGCTATTTACCCAAAGTCACAGTAGCTGCGACACGCCCAGGACCACGGGCGTGTCAATGAGCGTGTAATTCATCCAGACTCACAGTAGCTGTCACACGCCCGGGACCACGGGCGTGCCAAGGAACGTGCCTTTTATTCAGACTTACAGTAGCTATGACACGCCCTGGAACACGGGCGTGTCATTGGACGTGCCTTTGGTTCAAGATCACAGTGCCTATAACACGCCCAGGAACACGGGCGTGTCAGTGGTCGCGTCACCTGTCGAAAAGTGAGATTCTTTGCACTGATTGGGGAATAAGTGGGGGACAATAGCTGGCCTTTGTCAAAAAGAAAGAACAAGAAAAGGAGAGCTTGCCTAAATCAGGGAAAAGAGTGATGAACCAAGGGAAAGTGGTAGACAATGGATGGGATTAGTGAGCTGGAAGCATGGGCTAGAGATTTGGAGGAAAATAAAAAGAGAAGAGGGGGGGAAGAACAACAGTTTTTGCTGGAGCATTGCTGGAAACAAATAAGAAAGAAGAGAAGGAAGAGCCATCTGCTGGAGCAAGGAGAAGGGTCTTGAGCTGAGATTAAAGGAAGAACAACACCATACTCAAGTCCTAAACCAAGAATCAAGAGCTCAAGTGAAGAAATACATATTCACTGCCATGAATTGTTTGGTTTCTCTTACTCATTTATCTTACTCTGTTTTTGTAGCTGTTAATATGAACTAAACCTTTCTCTATCTAGATATTGATGAACCCTAGCCAATTTGTATGAATTAAAACAATTGTATTCAGTTGAATCAATTAATTGAGTTGTTTTATTCTTATGATACTTGTTGTTATTTCCAATTGATAATAGCATGCTTGTTGATTGGTTATTATTTTCATATTATTGACTTGAGAAAGCTTGATGTGAATTGAATACTCATAAGGATTGAGGATTGATTGGGGTGCTAGAGATAGACCTACAAGATCCTTTGGTTTATAGTTCCTTGTCCTTAATGCATGACCTATTTAATTGTGTTTTGAGAAGAGATTCCGGCACTCTACTTAGTAATTAGGGATTAATCCACTCGAGAGAGGCTTTAATCTAAGTTAGAGGAATGCCAATTCAATTTGATTAAACGATTTAGTTGAATGGATTGTTTATAAATATTATTGAGGCTAGGGGGATTCAATATCTGGATAGTTCTATTAATATCATTATAAATCTTTTGTGCACAGCATTTAATTTCCTTTCATTCATTAATTAGTTGATTTTAGTTACAACGCATCACACAACTATTAATTCACTAAACAACGATTAAGATTTGCACTAGTACTTGGCCTTGTCCCCAAGGAACGACACTCACTCACTACTATATTACTTGAGCGACCCGTGCACTTGCGGTAATTGCATATAGCTAACGGCAAGCATCAAGTTTTTGGCGCCGCTGCCGGGGACAACGGTTTCAATATTAGTAATATAATTAAGATTGTTGATTTAGTTTTCTTTTTAATCGTTTTTAATTTTAGTTCTTGCTGGTTTACTATCATTGTAGGTGTTTCTTATTGTTTATGACCAGATCTAGCTCATCCCAACTACTGGAGTTAGACCCAGAACTAGAAAGAACATTGAGGAGAAAGCAAAAGGAAGAAGAGGAGGCAGATCTGGAAGACGTAAGTTCAAGAATCAATCTGGAAATTGAACAAGAAGAAGTATTCGAAGTGATGGAAGGAGCTGGACCGAGAACAATGCAGGAGTTTGCTAAGCCCAATTTAAATGGGGCTGAATCGAGTATCCGGAGGCCGACAGTTGCTGCAAACAACTTCGAAATAAAGGCGAATGTCATTCAAATGGTGCAGAATACTTGTCAATTCGATGGGTTCCCTGATGAAGATCCTAATGCACATCTTGAGAATTTTCTGGAGATTTGTGACACATTTAAGATAAACAATGTCTCAGAAGATGCAATTAGGCTGAGGTTGTTCCCATTTTCTCTTAGAGACAGACCAAAGAAGTGGCTGAAATCCTTTCCTCCAGGAACTTTTACCACCTGGGCCCAATTGGCAGAGAAGTTTTTAGAGAAATATTTTCCACCATCAAAAACTGCCAAGTTGAGGAATGACATCTCATCCTTTTTGCAACAAGATGGTGAGACTCTTTATGATGCCTGGGAGAGATTCAAAGACTTGCTGAGAAGGTGTCCGCATCATGGACTTCCACTTTGGCTCCAAATTCAAACATTTTACAATGGATTGAATTATGTAAGTAAACAATCCATTAATGCAGCAGCTGGTGGTACCATCAACAACAAGACACCTGAACAAGCAAGGGACTTAATTGAAGATATGGCCATCACCAATTATCAATGGCAAGCCCCAAGAGAGCAAGGAAAACTGAAGGCCGTGGGATCACACCAATTAGATCCGGTGGTGGCATTGACAGCCCAATTAGAAGCATTGAATAAGAAATTTGATTCTTTGGCTTCTTCTTCATCTGGAAAAGTTATGCAGGTGATGTCTTGTGAATGGTGTGGAGGTGGACACCAAAGTCAAGATTGCCAAAGTGGCAACATGTTTGCCAAGCAAGAGCAGGTAGATTATGTTGGGAATATGCCAAGGCAACAACAGAATAATCCATACAGCAACACATACAATCCGGGGTGGAGGAATCATCCAAATTTCTCATGGACCAATCAAAATAATCCAAGACCTCCCCCTGGATTCCAGCAACCCCAACATCAACAAGCTGCCCCTCCAAGAAAGAGTAGTTTGGAGGACATGATGGAGAAATTTGTAGCAGCTTCTGAAACAAGGTTTCAATCAACTGAAACCTCCCTTAGAAATCAACAAGCCTCCATTCACAATTTGGAGAATCAAGTGGGGCAAATTGCCAAATTGCTCAGTGAGAGACCACAGGGAAGTTTACCTAGCAACACTGAGGCCAACCCTAAGGAGCAACTGAAGACAATTACGCTAAGGAGTGGTAAAGAGATCAATGAAAATGTGGAAAAGAAGAGGGCTGGAGAACAAGAAAAAGAAAAAGAAGATGATCCTCCTACCACTTCGGGAGAGAAAGCTGCACTTGAAGGAGAAAGAGAGAAACAGCCACAAGCAAGCAGCCCCAATGTGAAGGAATACCGACCTAGAGTACCCTATCCGGCAAGACTGAACAAGGACAAGATTGATGCTCAGTTCGGTAAGTTCCTTGAACTCTTTAAACAATTGCATATTAACATTCCATTTGCTGAAGCTTTGTCACAAATGCCTAAGTATGCTAAATTTTTGAAAGATATCCTTTCTAACAAAAGGAAACTTGAGGAAGTATCTTTAGTGCATTTATCTGAAAAAAGTTCAGCAATTCTGCAAAGAAGATTACCTAAGAAATTAAAAGATCCAGGTAGTTTTACCATTCCATGTTTTATAGGTAATCTTGAGGTTAAAAGTGCTTTAGCTGATTTGGGGGCTAGCATAAGTGTTATGCCCTATAAAATGTTTAAAGAGCTAGGCATTAGTCAACCTAAACCAACACTCATGACCATCCAACTTGCCGATAAATCGGTAGTCCACCCTCGTGGCATAATAGAAGATGTGTTGGTAAAAGTCGGGGATTTCATTTTCCCTAATGATTTTGTTGTCATTGATATTGATGAGGATGTGGATGTTTCGCTTATTCTTGGTAGGCCATTTTTGAATACAGCCCGTGCTCTCATTGATGTTCATGACGGCACATTGACTTTGAGAATGGGTGAGGAGAAAGTAATTTTTAGGATACATGATGCCATGAAACATTCACTTTCAATTGATGAGGCGGAATCATGCAATGATGTTGTTGAGCATGAGACCGTAAACTGTTTAACTAACATTGTTTCCAAGGATCCCCTTGAGTTGTGTTTATTGCAGGAAAATATTGAGGGTGAAGAAGCAATGGAGCAGCTTGCTTTTCTTGAAGCAAGCAAATCATTCAAATGCAGGCCATATGAAACCATTGAAATGCCCAAGGAAGAAAAGCCAAAACCGTCGGTGATTGATCCACCAAACTTGGAACTGAAGCCTCTTCCGGATCACCTTGAGTATGGGTTTTTGGCAGAGAAAAAGAGATTGCCCATAATTCTGAGTTCCCACCTATCTTCTGAGCAGAAAGAACAACTCATCCAGTTGTTGCAGAAACACAAGCAAGTGATAGCTTGGAAGATAGCAGATATCAAGGGGATTAGTCCATCCTATTGCACTCACAAGATACTGATGGAGGATGAATTCAAGCCAGTAGTACAACCACAGAGGAGACTGAACCCAAAGATGAAGGATGTTGTTAAGGCTGAAGTGATAAAACTACTTGATGCAGGGATTATATATCCGATCTCGGATAGTTCTTGGGTGAGCCCAGTTCAAGTAGTGCCGAAGAAAGGAGGGATGACTGTGATCCCCAATGAAAATGATGAGCTGATTCCAACAAGAACAGTTACTGGTTGGAGGGTTTGCATTGACTACAGAAAATTAAATGATGCAACTAGAAAGGATCACTTTCCTTTACCCTTCATTGATCAGATGTTGGAGAGGTTATCCGGCCATGAATACTACTGCTTTTTGGATGGCCTTTCAGGCTATTTCCAAATTCCCATTGCACCGGAAGACCAAGAGAAGACTACATTCACCTGCCCATATGGGACATTTGCATATCGAAGAATGCCATTCGGGTTGTGTAATGCACCAGCAACTTTCCAAAGGTGCATGATAGCAATTTTTGATGAGCTAATAGAGGATATTATGGAGGTGTTTATGGATGATTTCTCAGTCTATGGCAGCTCATTTGAAAAGTGTTTGGAAAACCTTGAGAGGGTTTTGATGAGATGTGAGGAAACAAATTTGGTGCTGAATTGGGAAAAGTGTCATTTCATGGTTCAAGAAGTAATCGTGTTGGGACACAAGATTTCAAGCAAAGGCATTGAGGTGGATCGGGCAAAGATAGACATTATTGAGAAGCTACCACCACCCACATCTGTGAAAGCCATCAGAAGCTTCCTAGGGCACGCGGGTTTTTATCGAAGGTTTATTCGAGATTTCTCTAAGATAGCCCGTCCATTGACAAGACTCCTTGAGAAGGATGTCAATTTTACTTTTGATGAGGAATGTCTGAGAGCATTCACGACCCTGAAGGAGAAATTGACCCATGCTCCAATCATGGTAGCTCCTAATTGGAATCTACCATTTGAACTGATGTGTGATGCAAGTGACTTTGCAGTTGGAGCAGTCTTGGGCCAACGCAAAGAGAAACACTTCCAGCCAATCTACTATGCGAGCAAGACCTTGAACGCAGCCCAAGCCAACTACACAACTACAGAGAAAGAGCTGCTAGCTGTGGTTTTTGCTTTTGACAAGTTTAGATCATATCTAATCTTGTCAAGGGTGATTGTGTATACAGACCATTCAGCTTTACGGTATCTATTCGCAAAAGTTGATGCTAAACCTAGACTAATCAGATGGGTTTTGTTGTTGCAGGAATTCGACTTAACAATTCAAGATAAGAAGGGAGCCGAAAATCTTGCAGCAGATCATCTCTCTCGCCTGGAGAATCCAACCCTAGAGAGACTTGAAGAAGGGGACATTGATGATCACTTCCCCGATGAACAACTATATGCTATGGTAAGTGAGGTAAGTGGTTTAAATTTTGAAACACCATGGTTTGCAGACTTTGCAAATTACTTAGCTGTTAGGGAACTCCCTAAGAACCTAACTTATCAAGCAAAGAAGAAATTCTTTTCTGATCTAAAGTATTATTTTTGGGAGGATCCCTTTTTGTTTAATATGTAAGGATCACATGATCCGAAGATGTGTGGCATGGCCCGAATCAATGAACATCCTTAGTGAATGCCATGCCGGACCAGCTGGTGGTCATATGGGGGCCAATAGAACTGCTCAAAAGGTGCTAGAATCAGGATTCTATTGGCCCACTTTGTTTAAAGATAGCTACGAATTTGTAGTTCGCTGTGATCAATGCCAAAGGGCTGGAAACATTTCCTCTCGTGATGAGATGCCCCAAAATGGGATCCTAGTTTGTGAAATTTTTGATGTTTGGGGAATTGACTTTATGGGACCATTTCCAAACTCTTTTGGCAATAAATATATTCTGGTAGCTATTGATTATGTGTCTAAATGGCCTGAAGCCCAAGCCTTGGCAACCAATGATGCTAGGGTTGTAGTGCAATTTTTGAAGAAATTATTTTCTCGATTTGGCACGCCAAAAGCAATTATCAGTGATAGGGGTACTCATTTTTGTAATACTCAGCTTGAAAAGGTTTTAAATAGATTAGGAGTTACACACAGGTTTGCTACTCCTTATCACCCCCAAACCAGTGGCCAAGTCGAGAACACAAATAGGGAAATCAAACGAATTCTGGAAAAATCTGTTGAACGATCCCGAAAGGATTGGTCCAAGCAATTGGACAACGCTCTATGGGCTTTCAGAACTGCTTTTAAAACTCCCTTAGGCACTACACCATTCAGATTAGTATATGGAAAAGCTTGCCATTTACCTGTTGAGGTAGAACATCATGCATATTGGGCAATAAAATAGATTAACCTTGATCTAGCTTGTGCAGGTGAAAAGCGAAAATTACAGGTGAATGAACTAGACGAGTGGAGGTTGCAAGCGTATGACAATGCAAGGATGTACAAGGAACGTACCAAGAGATGGCATGATGCTCACATAAAGAAACATAAAGAGTTTCAAGCAGGAGATCAGGTATTGCTGTATAATTCAAGGCTCCGACTCTTTCCAGGTAAGTTGAAATCTCGTTGGTCCGGTCCTTTTACTGTCAAGGAAGTTTTCCCTTATGGAGTGGTTGAAATAAGCCACCCGGAAAAAGGAGTTTTCAAAGTCAATGGGCATAGGCTCAAATCTTATTTTGGAGGAGAAATACAGGCCTTCAAGGAGGTTTTGCACCTCCAAGATTAGGGATATTCGTCCAACCGTCCAACTAATACGACGTTAAAGAAGTGCTGGGTGGGAGACAACCCACCGTCTTTATGTTTTTGGTTTGTTTTGTCATTTTGTTTTAACTTTCTTTTCTTGAAGGGGAGGGTGTTGTTTTACCTAATTTGAAGTTGCAGAGAGAATTTGATTTTTGGTGAATAAATTGATAACACGCCCATGGACACGCCCGTGTCTGTGGGCGTGTGATTAGGTTTCTCAGGCAGTAGCTATTACACGCTCATGAACACTCCCGTGCTAGTGGGCGTGTAAATTATCTTTTCAGACAGTAGCTACTACACGCCCATGGACACGCCCGTGTCAATGAGCGTGTCGTTTCATTTTTTAAAACAGAAGCCATTACACGCCCATGGACACAACCGTGTCCATGGACGTGTCGCATTTATGAAAAAAAAAATTGAAATTTGAAATTTGAACTGGGCACGCCCCCAGGAAGACGCCCAGGCTAGTGGGCGTGTAGTTTGAATGAGTGTCACAGAATGAATGACACGCCCATGAACACGCCCGTGTTTATGGGCGTGTAAATTGAAATTTCATCCAGTAGCTATGACACGCCCAAAGACACGCCCGTGTCCAAGAGCGTGTCACGTAAACTGTTTTTTTAAATCGAGGGACACGCCCATCAACACGGGCGTGTCTCTGGGCGTGTTGACGTTTTCTATATATAGCCCCACGCCCATTTTTCCGAAAAACCAAAAATTTTCTCTCATTCTCTCTCGTTTTCTCTCAAATTTTCTGCGTTTTTCTCGGCTAATTCACACACCCATTCAGTTTTGACCGATTTTTACTCCCGGGCTTGCATTATTTGTGTGTGCTCTCTCGTTTTTCCATCGGATTTGCGATTTCAGGTACGAAATCTAATTTTTTTCGATTTTTCTTTGTTTTGTTTAGTTTTTCTTTCGTTTTTCATATACATTTCTTGTAATTACTTGTGTTTATCATGAAATTTGAAATTTCATGAATTGTTTGCTTTATTATGGTGTTTTTCAATTTCTGTGGCGTTTGATTTTCATTGTCGTTTTGAACTACCATTTGATTCGGGATTTGTTTGATTTTAGTTTTGTTTTGAATTGTTGTTTCATCAAATAATATGTTGTTTTAATTTTGAATTGTTTTGTTAATTATTCATTTGTGTTATTCCGTTGTGTTATTATTGTGTTGATTAATCAAATGATTGTTTCGATTCTCATTACTTGTGATTTATGAATAATATGTTGATCAAATAATCATTTGTGTCATTTTGTTGTGTTATTTGAAATTGAATAAAATGTTGGTTTTGAAATTGTTTGATTAAAACCAGTTACTTGTGGTTTATGGATAATATGTTGATTTGGTGATTGGCTTTAATGTGTGTTTATCGTTCGGGTTGGTCTATTGCTTGCAATTAATTGAGGTATTTGGTTCTAGCGGATTGCGTTGTTTAGCCTGCATGTTGGTATGCTTTCGTTATTGACGAACCATTAAATTTATTCTTGCAGATTTATCAAAAATGGGCCCTCGCAAGCAATCATCGTCACAGCTTCCAGCCAAACGGGCCCGAGGGGAGGGCAGTTCCAGCCAGCCTGCTACCCGCCCAACTTCTAAATTCATGGCGGGACATAAGTGCCTCAAATTCTCCAACAGCGAGGAACGACGACGGTTCGAGTTGTTTGGCAACAAAGAATGGTCGGCACCTCGGTACCTAGACTGGGAGGCTATGGAAATGGTTAATATTGCTGCAGAAGTGAAAGAGATGATTGATCAACCGGGGTGGGGACAGCTCTTCTCTATCCACGAGCCTTCATACCGAGAGCTTACACTTGAGTTTTACTGCACCTTTCAGTTCCAGAAGACCAAAATCTCCATCACTGAGCCGACAATTAAATTTCGACTGGGAGGACAGAGGTTCCACATGAGCATAAACGACCTTGGGGTACATCTCGGGTTGTATACTGCAGAGGAGGTCCAAACCACCGATCATCTCAGTTCCGAGGTAGATTTTGCTGAGTATGATGTTGTTCCGCCTCGGGTTTGGCATGACTTTGCACCCACTGCAGATAGATATCAGCCTAAGGTCTCCAAAGCATCCAACTTCAGTTCTTTCCCATGCCGGGTGGTGCATAACTTGTTGGTTCACACACTTACAGCCAGATTGAGCAGTACAGGGGTGGTGACCTTGAGGGATCTGTTCTTTCTGCACTGCATGCAACATAAGACCCGGTGCAATGTGGCCCATGCCATCACCCATTTCTTCCATGAGCAGTCTAGGAAGGGAGCTTCAGGTGCTTTACATGGTGGCATGTATGTCACGAGACTTGCTCAACGGCTGGGAGTGTTAGATGGTTGCCTCCCGATGACGGTGGACGGTATGCCCAAGATATTGGGTATGGACACACTAAAGAGGTTGAACAGGGAACAGGTAGCTGGGCTGCGGGCTGCTCCTATGGATTCAGATTTACCAGAGGCAGCTCCTTCCGCTCCTCCCTCCGATATACCACCACCTCCACCGTCGGATTATCCTGCTGGACCTTCTGCTGCTGGACCATCTGATGCTGCTGCACCTTCTTCTTCTGCCGGGCCTTCCTTTGTCCAGCCTCCTGCATTCCGAGATTGGCGCCAGTCAATCAATGAGGAGTGGGATGATGACAGGAAACCCACCGAGTTTGAGCGTCAGATGTGTCGGATGGAAGGTATGATAAACAATATCGCTCTAAACCAGAATATGATTCTAATCCAGCAGGAAGACTTCCAAGCCCAGTTAGATCACGAGATCTTGAGGCGACAGTGGCTAGAGCAATCCATGTTGGAGTTCTGGCGGTATCAGGGATTTCACCCTTCGCAGCCACCACCTCCACCCTATTAGCCACCTGCCCGTGCACCAGCACCTGCACCTACACCTGCACCGGAACCCTCTCCACCAGTTGATGTCTCCGATGATGATGAGACCAGCAGTGATTAGCACATTTTTGTTTTATTTTGATGTCGTCCTTTATTTCTTTACTTATTTAATACGCTTTTTAGTTTTTCTTCTTTTACGTGCTTTTGGATTAGTATTATTGTTATTTTCTTTAGCATTATTTCGTTTCTTTATTTATTTATATATATTAACCTTGTTTTGAGTGCATTGTAGAATACTATTTTGATGCCAAATCTCCTTCACCGCACTCTTGGCACCGTACTCATTTTCATCCACTCATGGACTTGGAAAAGGGCAGTAATTATCTCTCTTCATTGTTTCATGTTTTGCGCACACATTGAGGACAATGTGCATCTTAAGTAAGGGGGAGAGGTATACTTTATTGAAATACTTTATTGAATAAATTTCTACTTCATTTTTTTGATTCATTCGTCTCAATCAATGCCTGCTAAGTAAGCTAAATTGTTATGATAAGTATAATTTGATGTGATTTCCCTTTACATGTTAAACTAATTTGAAATTTCCTAAATGACAATTTCTTGTTGAGGTTAACTTAGTAATTTCGATCAATTGTTGAGGATCGATTGTAATGGGTATAGTTAAGTTGTGGATCGATGGAAATTGGAACATTACTAAAATTTGAAACCTTAGTTACATTTTTGAGCATAATACAATTCTGTAGATTCTTGAGTCGGACTTGGTACGACCCTTAAGTTTATAACCCTCGAATAAAAATAAATAATTCTAAGGAGCTTTGAAAATTTTTCCCTGTTCCGCTGATTTTGACTACAAATGAGTTAGAATCATGAATAGTGCTAGTAGCCATTTGAACGGTGATTCTGGCTGAGTAACCGGGGGTCGGCATCACAAATGTTTACCTTCGCGTCAAAAGGCTGGTATCAGTTCAAACAAGTCGGGCTCCTTAAAACATATAAAAAAATATATAATAATAATAATAATAAAAATAAAATAAAAATAAAAATATAATAATACTAATAAATTTGAGGGTTAGAATGCTTAAGAGAAAACTCACGTTTTTCGCACTTTGTTCATGGCATTTGAATTTGCTGGAATTTTATGCTCAAATTTTTAACTCTGGATTTTTAGGTTTTAGGTATGTGAAATTTTTATTTTGAAACTTCTTGATTCAGCTGTTATGATTGTGAATTATGTTGATTGAGAAAGTGAGGTTATCCGATTCGAGTATTGTCAAAACTTTATTTTTCTTTTTGAATATAGAGGGAGTCTGTCATTTATGCTTATTACAGTAATTTAGTTTGCTTGAGGACAAGCAAAAACTCAAGTGTAGGGGAATTTGATAAGTACACAATTAATGATATTTTATTCCCATTTCTTAATATGATTATTATCAAATTGAGTTTAATTTGTTTGTTTAAAGTGCAATTTAAGAATAATTTCAGGAATTCTCGATAAATTGAGGCTTTTGGTCATTTCGGAGCAATTACGGATGAAAGTAGAAGGAAAAAAAAAGCAAAATCAGCCAATGGACACGCCCACGAACACGGGCGTGTCGTTAGGCGTGCCCCTGTTACTACATTCAGTGGATATGACACGCCCAGTTGCATAGGCGTGTCACCAAACGTGCCAATTGTCCAGAGTCACAGTAGCTTCAACACGCCCAGGACCACGGGCGTGCTCATGATCGTGCTATTTACCCAAAGTCACAGTAGCTGCGACACGCCCAGGACCACGGGCGTGTCAATGAGCGTGTAATTCATCCAGACTCACAGTAGCTGTCACACGCCCGGGACCACGGGCGTGCCAAGGAACGTGCCTTTTATTCAGACTTACAGTAGCTATGACACGCCCTGGAACACGGGCGTGTCATTGGACGTGCCTTTGGTTCAAGATCACAGTGCCTATAACACGCCCAGGAACACGGGCGTGTCAGTGGTCGTGTCACCTGTCGAAAAGTGAGATTCTTTGCACTGATTGGGGAATAAGTGGGGGACAATAGCTGGCCTTTGTCAAAAAGAAAGAACAAGAAAAGGAGAGCTTGCCTAAATCAGGGAAAAGAGTGATGAACCAAGGGAAAGTGGTAGACAATGGATGGGATTAGTGAGCTGGAAGCATGGGCTAGAGATTTGGAGGAAAATAAAAAGAGAAGAGGGGGAGAAGAACAACAGTTTTTGCTGGAGCATTGCTGGAAACAGATAAGAAAGAAGAGAAGGAAGAGCCATCTGCTGGAGCAAGGAGAAGGGTCTTGAGCTGAGATTAAAGGAAGAACAACACCATACTCAAGTCTTAAACCAAGAATCAAGAGCTCAAGTGAAGAAATACAGATTCACTGCCATGAATTGTTTGGTTTCTCTTACTCATTTATCTTACTCTGTTTTTGTAGCTGTTAATATGAACTAAACCTTTCTCTATCTAGATATTGATGAACCCTAGCCAATTTGTATGAATTAAAACAATTGTATTCAGTTGAATCAATTAATTGAGTTGTTTTATTCTTATGATACTTGTTGTTATTTCCAATTGATAATAGCATGCTTGTTGATTGGTTATTATTTTCATATTATTGACTTGAGAAAGCTTGATGTGAATTGAATACTCATAAGGATTGAGGATTGATTGGGGTGCTAGAGATAGACCTACAAGATCCTTTGGTTTATAGTTCCTTGTCCTTAATGCATGACCTATTTAATTGTGTTTTGAGAAGAGATTCCGGCACTCTACTTAGTAATTAGGGATTAATCCACTCGAGAGAGGCTTTAATCTAAGTTAGAGGAATGCCAATTCAATTTGATTAAACGATTTAGTTGAATGGATTGTTTATAAATATTATTGAGGCTAGGGGGATTCAATATCTGGATAGTTCTATTAATATCATTATAAATCTTTTGTGCACAGCATTTAATTTCCTTTCATTCATTAATTAGTTGATTTTAGTTACAACGCATCACACAACTATTAATTCACTAAACAACGATTAAGATTTGCACTAGTACTTGGCCTTGTCCCCAAGGAACGACACTCACTCACTACTATATTACTTGAGCGACCCGTGCACTTGCGGTAATTGCATATAGCTAACGGCACGCATCAATATTCTTCCCACAAAAGTGTTAGGCTATAAGTCTCCCACACAAGTGCTTTATCATAAAAATCCTTTGTACTCTCATCTGCGTATTTTTGGTTGCTTGTGTTTTCTATTGTTTTCGTCTTCTCAAATTCACAAGCTTGCATCTCAATCCACTCCATGTGTGTTTTTGGGATATCCGTCTAATCATAGAGGATATAAACGTTATGATTTGTCTTCTGGAAAAATTATTCTTTGTCGTCATGTTTAATTTGATGAAAGTGCTTTTCCTTTTTCTAAAATTCATAATCCCTCTCCTTCTACTTATGAATTTTTAGATGATAATTTGACACCTTTAGCCATTCATCGATTGAATGCAACTCCCTTCTCTTGTCCTCCTAACGTGCAACCTTTAACCAACACACAACCAGCTACACCTACCCAGCTAAATTCATCTCCAGTTGCTGTTACACCCGCCCAAACCATGCCTAATCCACCCGAGAATACAAATCGCCTCGCCAACCCATCCAGCATGCTCAATCTGTCCAACCCGAGCTGCCTGCCCCTATTCGCATGACCACACGTAGCCAATCCGGAATCTTTAAGCCGAACCTCAAGTATACTCAATCCTTTCATGTTATTACATCTATTTCTCCCTTACCCACTAATCCAATTTCTGCACTTAAAGACCCGAATTGGAAACATGCTATGTTAGATGAATTTGAGGCTTTAATTAAGAATAAGACGTGAGATCTTGTACCTCATCCATCTAATGTGAACATTATTCGGTCTATGTGGATTTTTAGACATAAAAAGAGATCTGATGGTTCTTTTGAGAGGCATAAAGCCCGTCTTGTAGGTGATGGCAGGTCACAACGAGAAGGAATTGATTGTGAAGAGACTTTTAGTCCGGTTGTTAAACCTGCGACTATCAGAACAGTTCTCAGTCTTGCTGTTTCTAAGTCTTGGTCTATTCATCAACTAGACGTCAAAAATGCTTTCTTGCATGGAAATCTGAATGAGACCGTGTACATGCATCAACCATTGGGTTTTAGGGATCCTTCTCGGTTGAATCATGTGTGCTTGTTAAAGAAATCACTCTATGGTCTCAAATAAGCGCCGCGGGCATGGTATCAGCGGTTCACAGACTTTGTTGTAACCATTGGTTTTGTTCATAGAAACATGGATCACTCTTTATTTATTTCTAGTCATGGTTCCAATGTTGCTTACATTTTGCTCTATGTTGATGACATAATTCTTACAGCTTCTTCTGATGCATTACGACGGGACATCATTACACGTTTTAGTGCTGAATTTGCTATGAAAGACTTGGGACCTCTTAATTATTTTCTTGGGATTGCTGTTCATCGAACAAACTCCGGTGTATTTATGACTCAACAAAAATATGCTGCTGAATTATTGGATCGTGCAGGTATGTCTACTTGTAAACCAAGTCTTACACCGGTTGATACTGCCGGCAAAATGAGTGCTCAATCGGGTGACTTATGTTCGGATCCAAAGAGGTATAGGCAACTAGCGGGTGCTCTGCAGTATCTCACTTTCACAAGACCAGACATTTGCTATGCCGTTCAGAAGGTATGTCTTTTTATGCATGCTCCAACAGAGAAACATATGAATGCATTGAAAAGAATTCTGCGATATGTTAAAGGCACCATTCATTATGGTCTGCATTTATCCAAGTCCACCGATCATTCCTTAATATCCTACATGGATGCGGACTGGGGAGGTTGTCCTGATACACGTCATTCTACTTCGGGGTATTGTGTGTTTCTTGGACCTCCAAACGACAACCCACCATCTCCAAATCAAGTGCCGAGGCCGAATATAGAGGTGTTGCCAATGTTGTGTCAGAATCTTGTTGGCTTCGTAATCTTCTACTGGAGCTTAATTGTCCTATTCGAACTGCTACTTTGGTTTATTGTTACAATGTCAGTTCTGTTTATTTGACCGGAAATCCAGTACAACATCAACGCACTAAACACATTGAAATGGATATTCATTTTGTGCGAGAAAAGGTCCAAAAAGGTGACGTGCGTGTTCATCATATCTCCTCTCGTTATCAAATAGCAGAGATCTTTATGAAAGGGCTTCCACGAGTTCTCTTTGATGATTTCAGAGACAGTCTTAGTGTTTGTCCCTCTACTGCTAAGACTGAGGAGGTGTGATAGAGTTACTATATTTGTAAATATTCTATTGCTATTATTGTGCATTAGGTTTTGTACCCTAAGTTGTCTTGTATAAATAGTACAGGGTTATAATACGAAGGCCACGGAAATACAAACACGTTTACTACCAATCACCGTAAACACTATGCCATGATAAGGCCTTCCTGCAACCTCTAAATCTCATTTGGTAAGTTTCCCTAGTTATCATCAGTATGGACGACTCATTTTTCTTTGATTCCTTCTTGGCTCTTGCGCTTAATTTTTTTAATCTTTTTTTTGAAAATTATATTTTTATTGAATTTTTAAAAAATTTATACTTTTTAACAAAATTTTTTATTATTTATAAAAATATATAATAAATTCATAATAATTTAATAATAAATTTATAAATTTATAATATTTAAATTTAATATGTAATAAATTTATAATAATAAATTTTAATAAATCTAATAATATTTTTTTCATATTGATAATTTTAATATTATAAAAAATTTTATAAAAATATTTTTTACTATAAAATTTTTTTTCATATAAATATTTTAATATTTTAAAATCTTTGTATTTGGATTTTATGTATTAAAAATTTGGATGATATCTTAGAAAAATGAATTTGAAAAAATAAATTTATTAAAAAAATTAAAAAATTTATTTTATTATTTGATATTTTTACATTGAAAAATACATTTTTTTAATTTACATAAATATATGTCATATTTTTTTTTGAGGAAAAGATTTGTGAGCTTTATTAAATATCAAAAGCAATAAGATAAGAAATACAAGGTGGAGGAATAGAAGTCCACTCCACATAGTCTGTCAAATCAGAACAAGCTCTAGCAAGAGAATGAGCTACTCTATTCGCAGACCGTCTCACAAATCGAAGATGAACATTTCCCATATCATTGAGAAGGGATTTGCAATCATCAATCAAGACTCCAAAGGAGGAAAAATCCACGTAGTATGGATTATTAATCGCATGAACACACAATTGGGCATCCGATTCCACAATTACTCGTGTCCAGCCTTTCTCCTTGATCCAGCTAAGGGCTTCACGAATTGCTAAACTTTCAACAGCAGAAGACTCAACACTGCCCATGAATCTTTTTTGAAAAGCACTAACAAAATCCCCTTTAAAATCACGGGCAATAACTCCTACACCATGAGATTCTGTACCAAAGCATGAGCCATCAACATTCACTTTAATAAAATCAACTGGAGGTTTGGTCCAAGCTTGCACAGCAGCTGGGAAAACTGAGTTACTAGCAGGTGAAGCTTCTTGTGCATTTTCCCAGTCAACAAGGAATTTATATGCTCTGCGAACAATTTGTCTTGGATTGGGTTGAGATCCTCTCCATACACAGCCATTTCTGGCTTCCCAGATTGCCCACAAAGTCATTATAACAGATTTAAGATCCTCCTTATTCAGCTGCTCGACTAAACCAAAAAACCAAATACTAAAATCCTGTGCAGCAGAGGGTAAAACCGCAACATTTGAGAATCTCCAGACCTCCAAAGCAAGCAGGCAATGAATAAAAATGTGAACAGCTGACTCATCATGGCCATTACAGAAAGCACAAGAAGTTGAAACCGGGATGTGACGAGCTTGTAGGGTCTGAGTAGTGGGCAAAGCCTTCGAGAGACATCTCCAAATAAAGTTCAAACATTTGGAAGGTACTTTGCAAGTCCAGATTTTTTGCCAAAGAGCAGGATTAGTGTGAGTCATACTCTCAAGAGTTAAATCGGTCAAGCTTCTATAAGCACTGCGAACTGTATGCAATCCTTTTGGATCCAAGTGCCAGACAAGAGTATCTTCAGAACGCCTCAAACTAATGGGGATTTTCAGAATAGCCTCCCGATCCCTGTCATTAAAAACAGCAGAAAGAACATCCATATTCCATCCATTATTCAAAATCAAGTCAGACACAACATTGAGCTCAGTATCAATAGGTTTCTGAGTTGTGATCTTCATTGTATCAGTTAACGACAACCATTTGTCTTCCCAAATAGATATTCTCGAACCAGAACCTACCCTCCAACATCCCCCCTTCTCCAAAAGAGCCTTACTCTCAAAAACACTATGCCATAGGAAACTCGGGTTGCTGCCAAGTTGAGCTTCCAGAAAACTCGTGTAGGGATAATACTTGGCCTTAAGTACCTTTGCAACCAAAGAATCTGGATACTTAAGGAGCTTCCAAGCTTGTTTACTAATTAATGCCACATTAAATTCATGGAGTTTCTTGAAACCCAGGCCACCAAACTATTTCGGAAGGCACATATGCTCCCAACTAACCCACGAGATTCCTTTGGTCAGCGAGTTGCCACTACTCCACCAGAACCTGCTCATAATTCTTTGGAGTTCCAAACAAAAGGTTTTTGGAAGCACAAAAAGGTTCATAACATAGATGGGCAAAGCTTGTAGGACGGTTTTTAATAACACCTCTTTACCGGCTCTGGACAAATTTCTATTCTTCCAAGAGTTAAGCCTTTTCCATAATCTATCTTTCATAAAAGCAAAGACCTCTTTTTTATTCAAACCAACCCTTGTCGGCAAACTCAAGTAGCTGCCTAAGTCATCTTTCTCTTGCACATGTAGAGCATCACAAATATCAGTCCGAGCTTGAGGGACTACATTCCTAGAGAAGCAAATGGCCGACTTGTTAAAATTTATCTGTTGACCCGAGGCAGTAGCATACATATCCAAAACTATTTTAACTTCCAAAGCTTCACGATCAGCTGCCTTAAAGACCAACAAACTATCATCAGCGAAAAATAAATGATCAATACATGGTGCACCTCTAGCAATCGGGCAGCCATGCCAAAGACCCGCAGAGACTCTGGCTTGAATAAGACGAGATAAGCCTTCCGCCGCCAGAATAAATAAATAAGGTGACATCGGGTCACCCTGCCTGATTCCCCTTTTCGGAGTAATAGGGCCCAAGTGCTTGCCATAAAACACAATCCAGTAACTGACAGTGGAAACACACTTCATAATCATAGAGATCCAACGCTGATGGAAGCCCATTTTCTCTAGAACAGCCTCCAAATACCTCCACTCCAATTTGTCATAGGCTTTCGAAATATCAATTTTGAGAGCAGCAAAGCCTTCCTTTCCCCTTCGCTTGTTCAATAAGCAATGCATAAGCTCAAAAGCAATGATACTGTTATCTTGGATATTTCAACCTGCCACAAAAGCACTTTGCAAAGGAGAAATAATAGATGGTAAAATAAGCCGGAGCCTGTTAGAAATAGCTTTACTCATAATCTTGTATAGCACATTACATAAGGCGATTGGTCTTAAATCATTAGGGAACTCAGGCGTGTTCTTCTTGGGTATAAGCACAAGCAAAGTCTTATTAATCTCAATTGGAAATTCCCCAACTTCCAAAAAATGGATGCAAGCAGCAGAGACAGCTGGACCTACAATGTCCCAGTAATTCTGAAAAAATGAAGGATTAAGACCATCCATACCTGGAGCTTTTTCAGGGTACATACCGAAGATAGCATCTTTAATCTCCTTGGCCGAAAAAGGTGCCAACAGTGAAGCATTCATCTCTTCAGAAACACAAGATGGAATATGCTCCAGAACTCCGTTCATATTGCCAATGTTATAAGAGAAAACAGAAGTAAAATAATCCACCAAATGCGTTCCCACATCATTCAGATCTTCAACCCAGTTACCCTGTTCATCCTTCAAACGAGAAATCTTATTCTTTTTCCATCTTGAAGAAGCTGCTGAGTGGAAGAAAGAAGTGTTTCTATCACCATCACGAAGCCAAAATACCCGAGATCTTTGCTTCCACTTAATTTCACGATCATGGAGGAGCTTGTGAAATTGTGTTTTTGCTTCAAGGAACTGGTCTGTATCACGTGGATTTCTGGAACCTCTTAACTCCTTCATAACACTCCTGCACTCCTGAATTTTCTGTTTCTGCTCCCATTTTAAAGATTGGCCCCACACAAATAAGTCCCCCCCACAATTGTTCAACCGATCAACAATATCCAGCGAGTTATCACGAACCCAAGAATTCTTAATTAAATCTCGGCAAGCCGGATTTCTGAGCCAGTACGTTTCAAACCTAAAACGAGTAGCCTCCTGCCGAGGGATAAATTTACGGACTTTAAGGTATATGGGAAGGTGGTCAGATGAAGTAGTTTCAAGAACTGTTGCTTGGGCAACAGAGAAATGTGTAATCCAAGAAGGAGTTGCTAAAACCCGATCGAGTTTGGACTCGATTAACCGACCCCAGCTTCTCCCATTCTCCCAAGTAAATTGATAACCCTTCATATTAAAATCGGTCAAACCAGCATCCGAAACAGCCATTCTAAAACCATCCATTAAGTTGCGGGGTTGAGGTCGTCCACCTTTTTTCTCCCACGGGTGCAAAATATCATTGAAATCACCTATACAAACCCAGGGTAATTGACTACAATCTGCTAAGTTTCGGAGAAGAGTCCAAGATTCCACATGGCGTGATCTATCCGGATGACCATAAAAACTCGTGAGCCTCCAAGACCCAATCAAATCAACAGATACCTCTACATCAATACATCGGTTACAAATGTTCAAAGGTCGGACACTTGAAACCGATTTCCATAAAAGAGCTAAACCACCGCTATGTCCAGAGCATTCCACACAAAAAAAATCATCATAGCTTAACAACTGATTTATTTCATTAATTTTATTCGAATTACAAAAAGTTTCAATAAGGAAAATAAAAGCGGGATGTTTTTCTAAAGTAACAAACTTTAGATGCTCAATTGCCTGTGAGCTCCCCAACCCACAGCAATTCCAGCTTAACCAACTCATTTTGTGCGGCGGGTTCGATTCGAACCGGCCGATGTAGTAGTAGTTAGATCAATAGCATGCTTGTAGGAGAAGCAACATCCTAGGCCCCGTTAGCTTGATCGTGGCCCACTCTTTTCCTTTTAATTTCAGTAAAGACAATATTTTCATTATCACCATTAGTCAAATCTTCCATAGTAACTGGCATCCTATTAGAATCCATATTTAATGACAAAGGATTAGAGAATATTTTTATTCCCATATCAGGTGAGACATTAGCGTCTTTTTTGGTCCCAGCTTCCTTATTCACTCTTAGCTTATTGGAGTTCCCATAATCAGACCTTGGACCTTGCCCACCAGAACCACTTGCACTCTCCTCCGATGACCGGAGCCACCACTGGCCAATATTGTTCTGACTCTTCCGCAGAGGGGCTCTCAACGACGAGGAGAACTTCCTAACAGCCTTACCCGGTTCATACTCAAGCAACTTGGGGCAAAACCTTTCTATGTGCCCGAAAAAGCCACAAATAAAGCAAAACGATGACAATCTTTCATAAAAAAGCTCCACTGTAATCCATGCACCTTGGCCAGCCTTTAACTTGAACTCAGATCGGATCGGCCTCCTTACATCCCACTTGAACCTCATTCTCATATAATGAATCCCATGAAGAAGTGAAATTTGCAGAATCGGCCTCCATAAACTCTCCCAGACGATTGTCAATGTCTGTCAACACCCGCTCTTGTCGGAATCCTGCTCTCAAACCTTTGACCTGAATCCAGATCGGGAAATAGAATAGGGGAACATCATGAGGTGTAGCAAAATTCTCCATTCTGCCCAGTAATAGCAGTTGGTTGTCAAAGGTCCAGGGTGCCATATCCATAACACGGAAAACATCCACCTCGTGATAAAACTGAAAAATATATCGCCCATCTTCAATCTCACTGACCTGCATCCCCATGAGAGGGCGCCATAGGGCTGCCATTGTTTGTTTCATGGTTTGGAAGTTAATAATTTTGTCCGATAGAAAACGCCCAACCAAAGATAGCTGCTCATTCTCTTCAACGTTAATCATGTTTTCCTCATAGATGAGATCATCTTCCTCCTCCTCTACTGTGGAACTTTGCATTTCAACTGAGATACGGTCATCCTCCATAATGAAATCAAGTAAAACCCTAAAAAGTTTGGGACAAAGGAAACTTCTCCTAGAGAAGACGAGAACCAGCCACTTTTTTTAGGGTTTTTTAATATATGTCATATTAAAATGAAGAAATAATAAAAAGAATATATTCAGTACAAAAAAATATAAAAAATTATATTTTAATAAAGGAAATTCATATATATATATATTTAATTATGGCGAGATTAGTTCGAGACTGGACAACATTAAAATTATGATTATGCATCCTGAAGGATAGCAGTACCAAAAGCTCGGTTCCACGTGTCAAATTCCCAGAAGACTACACTTAAAGACACGTGTCGGTTGCTGCATGCTTTTCTTTTCATTCAGCACGCATCCTCTCCGAAAGTGCAACTTGTCTTTTGGCTATTTACACACACTCCAAAAACTACAATTATTTTAACAAAAATACTATATAAATTAACTTTATCCAAATTAAAATATTTATAAAATAATTAAATTAAAAAAATAACTATTTTTTTTAATCAATTAAAAAATAACTATTATAATTTTATATTTATTATTAAAAATATCAATAAATATAAAATTAAAATAATTATTTTTCTAATATAATTAATACATAAAATATTTTTAATTTAAATATTTAATTAATTTAATATTATTTTTTATTATATTTAATTGATAAAAATAATTATAAAATAAAATAAAATAAATATAAAAAAATCTGTAATCGTACCCACCTGTCGATTTTCCGCCTCTCATGATCGCCACTTGGCAATCTCGCAGGTACTTTCTTATATAACGTCAAAAGGGTAATTTCGTCACTCAAAAATATAACTTTTTAATCTTAATTTATGTATTTTTAATTTTAATTTTTTTAATTATGTAACCCTAATCTTCTCCTTTCTTCAATCTGCTCCTTTTTCTTTTTGCTTTCTCCTTCGTTAATAATCCACAGTTACTCCTTCATTGTTCCTGTTTTTCGTATTATTTTTTTCATTTTATTTTCTGTTTGTTCAATGAGTTCTTGCTTGCCCATTTTGGATAACACAATTACGAGTATTTTTAGAGAATAATAAAAAAAAACAGAGGCTTTTCTGTTTTGGCGACTTGGGTTTTGATTATAATCCTCAAAATTCTTTGCAAATACAATAAAAATTAAATCTTTTTAATTTTTTTTTACACATGGGTTTTTCTGTTTAAAAGTCAGATCAATTACTTATTTACTTATCTATGTTCTGTTTCATCACCCAAAAAATACTATCCATCTAATCCGCTAAAAAGGCTTGCTGTCTCTCTGTTTTTCTTTTAGTTTTTGGAAAAAATAGCATGGGAGAAGAGAATGAAAAAAGAAACAGAACAAGTAGCAGTAGCAGTAGCAGGACCAGGACAATGGAGAACTTGTCTTTAGAAATAAACAAATACCCAAGAGATCTGTTGCAGAGATTTATGTCACGTGACTCGCAGCAACAGAAAATGCCTACAAATGAAGGAGAAGATACTGAGGATATTGAGCTAAATCTGGGGTTGTCACTAGGAGGTAGATTTGGAGTTGATAAGACTGCAAAGAAACTAACACGATCATCTTCCATCGCTGGTTCAATACCACTAGTGAGAGAGAATGATGTATTCAGTCCACCGCCTGTATCTTATCCTGTCCTTATGAGGACATCTTCTTTGCCTACAGAAACAGAGGAGTGGAGGAAGAGAAAAGAATTGCAGAGTTTGAGGAGGATGGAAGCCAAGAGAAGGCGAAATGAAAAGCAAAAGAACTTGAATGCTAATTTGAGAGGAGAATTAAATTTGGAAGGATTGAATGTGAATAGAGGTAATTGGACGCCCACATGGACTAAGCAGGGCTCTATTTCGGCAATGAACGTGAATAGGGGTAATACTTTGGCGGGATTGGTGGGACAACAGCAGGGTTCACAGGGGTCTGTGGAGTCCCAAGGAGGGAGTTCTTCTGGGATGACAGAACTGGATAGTAAGCCTATTCAAGGTTCTATTTCGTTGCCTTTTCTTTTTATCTTTTTCCCCCCTATTATCTTAGGCTGAATATAATTGTTTCGCTGCCTTTATTTTTGGGGAATTTTTTTTTGCATTGGAATGGACGATCTTAGTTGGTTTTGTTATGCAGTATATTCTGGTGTAATGTTAAAATGATGGTTTAGTTAGTTGTGGATTGGGCTTTTGTTTGAGCTGGGGGATAATTCCTTTTCTTGAGTTGATAATTCTATAGCGTAGTTCTGGGAATTTCCTTTTGGTTTCTTAGAGAGTTGGAAAAGGTGCTAAATTTTGATGTTTGTTTCTTTTCAATAAATGCTATTCTTTGTCAACTAATTTAAGTTGCTTGTTGAATGGAGTACGATTTTGCTTTCAAAACTTTGAAGAAAAGAAGGAATTAGGGGTTGAATGCTGGTAGCAAATGATGTTTGTTTAATAGAAAATTTGAGGCAATAAGATAGCATGTTGCTTAAGGAATGCTAATAATGATTTTTTTCATTGCGATTGATGGGAATTAAGCTGCTGTAACTTGAACACTAAATTTGTTTACTTTGTTGATAATTTGGTTTATAAGTTTGGTGGACTGCATGTGTATCTATCAGTTTAAGCTTGTGGCTATTACTTGAAACTACTTAATGTTTGACCGACTTGATGAATTTGCTATTTTAACTTGAGTACTTTGGCTTGGGCAGTTTGTTCAATTTAAGTGCATGGGATCTGGAATTTTAGTCTATAATGCTCAGGGTTCTATTATTGTTGTCATTGCGCTCAGTATGAATTTTTTGCTAGAAAGGGTTATAGGTTTCATCAATTAATTTCTGCTGATATTGTTCTTCTAACCAAAAAAGATGCACCTTTTTGGTAAATGCATCAAGTATAGAATATTGACTTTCCTAGACTAGCACTTTGTTGCATGGACACTACAGAAGCATGATGGGATGAATTGAACAATGCTTCTGGTTATGCTTTCGCCTGCTATGCAGATGCCAATAAGAGATGGCAACGAATTCAAAGATGAAGAAGATGTCATGGTCTATCTTTATAATCTATTTCTATGTTGCTGTTATCACTGATATGCTGAGACAAACCTCATACGGAATAAAGTAAAGGATATGTAGAGGGTGGAGTCCCGACTCTGCAAGCATAATCCTATTGTTAAGTTAGCAATAATGAGTTTAGTGGGCGGCAAGAATCTGATTACTGGAGCATCTTGTGGTGACAATGAGTATTGGGCATGTTTGATGGATGTCTTAGGGGCAGAGTATTGGAAAATTGAAGGAGAAGGGCTAATGCATAGATGGTGCTAATTCCTTATGGGTCCCCATTTTATAGACAATTCACCGTGACTATAATGGCTGCTTGAAAAGTGTGGCTATATGATCCAGCTTTTTATGTGGAAGTCATGTTCATTTATTCCTATTTCTGCAACTGTGCCAAGGAGCCTGGTTGAGATCAGACAGGAATTGATGCATAACAGTTTGTATTGCTGGAGGCTGGCTATCAGACATGGTGCAATGTGTCGAGCTTTTATAAACCATTTTAAGTATATTACTTTTTTAGTTAATTTCATTTTATACAGGACTATTAATTTCTGGATGCATGAACTTGGGAAGAAGTTAGAGCTTCTCGATTAATCCACACTTCTCATAGATCTATGTAGTATTCCATCTCATTATTTTTCATTCTAGCTATATTGTTGCAGAATTGTTGAAGCCTGTTTTGCTGAAAGTATAGATATTCTCTGGAAGAGAAATTGATCTCATGGCTATCAGGTAAGTTCAGAACTGTATATTACCAAGATCTGTGTCTTTCACCTTCAGAGAAGGCACAGTTAATACTAAACAAAATCTGCCTTCTGTGAGAGTAGGGGAGTTTCTTAGTAATAAGTGGAAAAACACAGTAAAAAATAAAAGAGGAAGGTGAGGGTTGAAAACCTCTGGGAGATTGACAGGTTGATTCTTAGTGTGGTGATATGTTTTTAGGCTATTAAATAGATTATTTTGGACTCTGCTGCTGCTGATTCTGAGCATCTTTGTTTTTTACTTTGCAAGTTTAGTTCTTTTAATCCTATTACCTAGCTGCTTTCTTTCTTTTTTTATTGTCTCCATGGTTGCTACAAGGTTTTTAGATTCAGTAAATTGGTGACATTAATAGTTGCTAGAGAATCAGGCCTTATCATTTGAGTATGTGATGAGAGCTATGAGAATGTAGAGTGGTTTAGTGGCAGAACTAGAATTGTATACTTGGAGGGGCCAAGTCAAAATAAAGTGAAGATACAAGTGAGGGCTGCTATAGAATAGGGGGAACATTACCCCCTACTGCGAAGCACATGACCTGTTTGGCCTGCTAACGAATCAAAAAACAAAAAAGGTTGATTCCATCTACTATGATCCTACTGGGTTGGTGTAACTTGGATGTCTGTGCAAACTATTTATTTTAAATCCTACTGCAAGGGAAGAAAAACATGGAGAAATGAACTGATATTTTATCTTCTCATAATATCTCATGTACATTGCAGGAACAAGCAGTGGTGGTGAAGCAAGAAGCCCTGCAAGTAATCAGTCCTTGCAAGATCAGAGCAATCAAGACAGTGTTGGTTCTTCGTGGATAAAGATAAACGAAACCTTATTTAGAACTTCTAGAGCCGAGATGGAGAATCCGTCCAGGAAGCTTGATTCTGCTGAAAATAGAGGGAGGGAAATTGGGGAAGACATGCCATGTGTTTTCACAATAGGAGATGGTCCTAATGGAAGAAGAGTAGAAGGGATTCTGTACAAGTATGGTAAGGGTGAGGAGGTGAGGATAATGTGTGTATGCCACGGAAGCTTTCTCTCTCCAGCGGAGTTCGTCAAGCATGCTGGCGGCCGTAATGTAGATCACCCTCTTAGGCATATAGTGGTAAATACATCTGGTAGTTCTTTTTTGTGATGCGGTGTATTCATGTAGCCCCATAAAAGAAAAAATGGGGATGTGAAATAGGAAAAAAGAAAATGAGAGAGAATTGTAGAAGATAGATTTTTATTTACTTTTTCTTAGTTCTTGAAAGGGAACTTAACTAATTTTCATGTCGTGCAATAGATTTTCAACCGGACAATTTCGGGGCTCTCTGTGAGCAAATTTATTTCTTTTCCATCTATTGTTTTATATATCCATCAGAAAGATGCCAAACCAAAAGCCAGGTGCCTTGCGCTTCTACAGATAGGCGATAACGGTTACCTGAACAATGCAGGCTAGTGGTTTGTTGTATGTGCAATCAATTTTAGGAAGCTGAAGCTTGAAGGGTAGTTGGAGATCAAGGGCAGATTTGTTTTTGTATTTCCTCCACTTAAAATGCTTGAAGCGGATATGTAAATTTTGCTTCCCCAAATTACATAATTTTGAAGTGAAAATAGAGTGAGCTGGCAGTTGGCAGCTTCCAAGAGCCTGGTTTTGGGTGCTCCATAAACATCACATTGATAAACATTACAATTGTAATACAATTAATATGCGGTAATGGTGTTCTAAAAATTTAATAAGAATTCAGGAAGTAACAAAAAATCATAATTAAAATGCAGAAACTATGCCCTTACAAAGGCTACAATATCTGGTTTGGTAGTTGTTGACAGCTTCATCGACTTGATGTTTTATAACAAAATTACTAATTATTCCATAAATCTCTATTTGAATAGTTTATAATTTAAAACAGTAAAGTATTTATAATTAATCATTATATTGTGCACAAGATTGCTTAGCAAGTCTTAACATTAGACCATTGACAAGTCATCTAATCAGCATTTTGTTGAGAGCTACACCAAAGGATTCTTTAGGCAATCATTGTAAGAGTTTTACCAACCATGTAAAAAAAATTTTATTTAATACAGGTATATGTTAATTTTTTATCAGAAGATAGATGTTAATTGGATGTTAAGTATGGAGCTATTTGTTTATTTTCGTTAGCTTTATTGCCGTCAACTGAACACCTATTTATAAAATTAGAATTAGGCCAACGTAGATGACTACTTTTGGTTTAGTTGATGTAAAATTTTCAGGTATCGCACCAATAATAATAATAATAATATATGTAATTGCTTACTGACTTCCATTTTAATAATAAACGGCAGTAGTCTTCCCTACATCTGAAGACAATACTATTTTTTGGTCAAAAGAATTCATATAGCAACAAGTGAAATTTCCATTAAGGTACTATTTTCTGGTCAAAAGAATTCATATAGCAACAAGTGAAATTTCCATAAAGGTCAAATGTAGTTTCACTATTTATCGATATTTGTTCTCTTTTCTTTCTACACGTCGATTTGCACCTTTTAGAAATACTTATTTCATTCCGAATATTGAAATTAAAAACATTTTGTTTCAAAATATTCTTCTTTAATTTTATTTAATTAAATATAATCTAATAATAGTTGTAAAATCATATTGAGCAAAAAACCTATTAAAGCTCATTTAATGACCATTAACAGTAATAGATTCTACTGGGAGATGTCATAATTTCCAAAATGCTTTCTCATTTACTATATAATATCTCCAGAAGTTCCTGTTGGTTTCCTGTAAACCATAGACAAGTTACTGAAATAGAAAATTGTCTAGTTTCAGATTCTAATGAACACATTCCATACAGAGATGTTTCACATAATGATAGCTGTTTTCTGCACTCACGAAAATCACATGGATGACTCCAGACAGAACTTGCAAGCATGATGCTAAGCAAATTTCTAAAGCTTTTAGCCAAAATCTGAAGCTTGGCATTTCCATTTCATACGCTACTTTCCTAAGATGTTCTGGCCAGACAAGAACGACAAAGTATCGCAATGTATAATGCAGCATTAACTGATGCTATGCTTTTTTCTCTTAAAAAAGCTAATGCTATGCTCTACCTGTAACTGTTATTTCCTTAACAACGAGCTAATGCAAGATTTGACATCGCACACCTACAGGAATATTTTACAGCATAAAAATCCATGCCTCGCATTGGATTTGCAGCAAATTTACAACTTAAAAGATTGCATTTTTCTACTTATGTCATACCTTCTACGCTCAAATGTACATGTTCATGGGCATCAATTATCTTTGCTGACATTAGGGAGGTTGAATTTGCTTCAACTGTTGGACAACTTGCTTCATGGTAGGCCTGGTTGACAGGGTTTCAACTGTACATTTCAATGCCAAGTGCAGCATGTCCACCAGATCAACTCGAGGACCTGAATCCCATAACCCTGCAGTGAAGACATCCTTTGCTTGGCTGTGTCGTAACAGCATGCAAGCCCAGGAAACAATATTGAAACCATTTTCATGTGACGAAAATGAAGGATCCAATGCTCTCTTGTCTGATATCAGCTCGAGCAGAACCACACCATAGCTGTAAACGTCAGCCTTCTCAGACACACGACAGGTCATAGCATATTCTGGAGCAACATATCCAAATGTTCCGGCCACACCAGTAGTTGCATGGGTTTCCGAAGTCCCCAGGAGCCTAGACAAGCCAAAGTCAGATAAATAGGCATTTAAGTCATTATCCAACAATATGTTACTGGGCTTGACATCACGATGTAGAACTCGCGGAGCACATTGATGATGAAGATAAGCAAGTGCAGAAGCTATATCTAAAGCAATCTTGTGCAGAATCTTCCAGTTAACACCTCTTGATGATCTTTCCTTAATGAAATCTTCCAGATTTCCTCCTGGCAAATAATTATATATGAGAAACATCTCAGCCTCACTGGCATGGTACCCTATTAAAGTTACAAGATTAGGGTGCCTCACCCTTCCCAGAGCCTTTATTTCAGCACGGAATTGTTGAACACCTTGAAACCTTCCAAAAGCAAGCTTCTTTACAGCCACCAGTGTCCCTGGAGAAATTTCAGCCTTGTAAGTGGCACCAAAGCCTCCATTCCCAATGCAGTTGCTCGCATTGAAGTTCCCAGTTGCTTCCACAATATTCTCATATAACAGTGGAACCCCAATGTTAACAAAACCTGTAATTTGCTTTGGTTCCGCAACCTGAACTCTGGCAGCATGGATCCATTTTCTTGTGTAAAAGAAAAGAATAACTAGAACCAGAAGAACAGAAACAACAGCTGATGCAGATGCTATTGATGCAATCTCAACCGGCTTGAAACCACTCTCACTTTTGGTTTCTGGTTGATCCTCAGTGCTTTTTGTTGGATTTGAAGAGGCAGAAAGAGTATATGTATTACAAGAGTTAAGCAAATGATTTCCTGGGATATCTCTACAATTCATTACCTTACCACTCAAGGCCAACGTCTCTGACAGGTCATTTGACTTTGAGGTCAGCAACCTTGTATTAGTGAAAATAAAGGGAGTCTTCTCTGAGCGTTTGTTGTTGTCAAGCAGAAAAGCAGATAATTTTTCCAATTTCACAATATCTTGCGGGATGCTGCCAGAGAGAGAATTCGAAGAAAGTTCTAACCCTTTAAAGGAATTGAACTGCCTCAAACTGGAAGGGATAGCACCAGTCAGATTGTTTTGGTTCAAGGAGATGTGCTTTAAGTACTTCAATCTATAGAGATCTGCTGGAATTTGACCTTGCAGTTTGTTCCCACTCAAGTTAAGGACAGAAAGAAATTTCAAATCCCCAAGACTTGGAGGTATTGACCCTGAAATTTGATTCCAAGAAGCATCCAGAAATCTTAGAGATCTGCACATTAAACCAATCTTCAATGGTATTGGACCAGCTATTTCGTTTTTGCTAACGTCAATAATCAATCCATGCAATTTATTACACTTCCCAAATAAGCTTCTGGGAAATAATCCAGTAAACTTGTTTCCACCGGCAAGAAAAGCATAATCAGTCTGCTTCCCCAATCTCTCTGATGCAATTGGCAGCCAACGGATTGCGCCAGTGAAGTTGTTTCCACTAAAGCTGTGAATCACTGTCGAATTAGCAAAAGAGAATGGCAGATGCTTTGCAAGACGAGTTTTGTCTGCAAAGAATGACGTGTAGCCACGTAATGGGTCATCAATTTTGCCAAGCTCTAAATTCAAAGGGAAACTACGTGGGCAAGCAGTGCAATTAAATCTGGGAATGGAGCCAGACATGCGGTTCTGACTAACATCAAACACAGTCATACAAGGAACTGAAAGCTTTTTGTCAAGTTCCCCACTTAAACTATTTGAACTCAAATCAAGGAAATGGAGATTCTTGCATCTCTGAAATACGCCATTTATTTCTGCACTGAAACCATTCTGAGCTAAGTTTACCACCTCCAAGCTCTCACAGCTGCCCCAATTGCTAGGAAGTGTTCCTCCAAAAATCACTCTTGGAGCCCAAAGCAATCGCAGTTTTGGAAGGGTTGTAATCTCTATAGGAATGGATCCTTGAAAATGGTTGGACTCTTCATTAGCGATATTTGGCAACGTAACTGACACCTTTTCTCTCTTATTTCTGTCATTCGGCCACGTTTCAAAAAGGCTTGATAGGACAAGAACCGACAATTCGATGCAGTTACCAAGATCAGCAGGGACCACACCATTAATGAAATTTCTTGAAATGTCTAGAACTTCAAGTCTACGAAGCTGTCCAAGTTCATGAGGAATCTCACCATTCAACAAATTCGAAAATAACATAAGTGTCCTCAACTGCTGACATCTTCCCAAAGTACGAGGAATTCCACCAAAAAGGGAATTTCCAGACAGATCAAGGTGCTGAAGATACTGGCATTTACCAGCTAAAATAGCCGGAATAGTCCCATTCAGCTCATTATCAGCCAAGTAAAGTCCCCTGAGCCTAAAAAAACTACCAATAAAATCAGGGATTGAGCCCTTCAGCTTGTTACCCGCTAAATTCAAAACTTCTAAACCCTTACATTCTGATAGAGAAACAGGAATCTTCCCATCAAGTCTATTAAACCCGAGATTCAAAACTCTCAATTTCCTTAATCCAACAAATCCAAAAGGCAATCTCCCAGTGAACAAATTCCCTTCAAGATCAAGCACTTCCAAATTCTCTAAACTCCATATTTCTAAAGGAATTTCACCACTAAATTCATTAAAAGGCAAAGACAAAACTCTGAGCAGACTAAGTTTTCTAATCAACGGTGATAAATTCCCCTTTAATTTCCCAACAGAATTAGAACATTTTCTTTTGATTCCAAATCTAAGATATGGAAATTGTAAAGACTTTGAACAAGAAAGAGCATGAAAAGAATTACCTTCATCCTCATCACCACCAATAATATTAAGGGAAACAACCCTAGATTCTGAGTTGCATGAAACGCCAATCCACGAACAGTGACTGCGATTGCTAGAGTTCCAGCTAGAGAGAATCCCATAAGGGTCAAAAACAAAGGACTTGAATTCTAACAGAGCTTCTTTTTCCGGCAACAATTCCCCTGAAAGTGAAAAGCAAAAACAGAGCAAACAGAAGATAACGACCTCCAAAAATTGATTTCTTTTCATTTCCTCAAAAAATAGTGAAAAAGATTGAAACTTTTTGAAAACCCGAAAAGAGTTTTGATTGAAGAAAAAAGTTTCGTTTCTGGAGGAAACCGCGTTTTTCTTTTATTACTTCTCCTTCTCGACTACTGAGGACACTACCGTCTAAGGTCATTAAATCAGTTTCTTTTGAATTTCTAATTTTTTTTAAAAAATAATTAAATTTATAAAGTCCATGGAGAGGGTGGGGCCAGTGGATTTTACCAGTGAGAGCGGGGCCTGCAAACCGGTCAATAAATGCATCACTTCGTCAACACACGGCAGCTCCCTGTGAGAGCAAGCGTCTAGTGGGGTCCATGCTTGATTTCCACGCGTCCAAATTTGATTTGTTCAGTCGGATATTATGGCCTGATGACTTTTTATGTTGTGGTTGCGGTCATGACGTCACTGCTACGTAAAAAAATAGAATCGGGTCGAAAATATTGACTTCATTTGTCTAGGGTCGGCAACGGAAAACGAAACGTTGTCGTTTAGCTAGTCTAAACACTAGCAAAACAGCACTTTTAGGTGTTACATTCGTGATAAAAATACGTCCATCTCACTAACCTTTTTTATTCTTTACTTTTTAATTTTGTTATTTAATAATATTTATATTTATCTTTTTAATAGTTAAGATTTTTTCAATATTTATTTTCTTTTTAATAACTTATTTATTTCTTTATTTTAGATTATTTTTTCTGTTAATTTTTTATGTGATTGATAATTCAATAAAAATTGTCAGTGTTATTTTTGTAAGTGAGAGATTATTTATATTCATTAGTATTCAGATTACATTCACATAAAAATAAAAGCCATTATTATTTGTTATTGTGATGTATGATCTAATTTTAAAGTCTTCATTATTATTATGTATATAATTATTTTTTTATTATTAGATTTGAGAAATAATAATATTAAGATTTTATAATTTTATGATAAATATGTAATATTTAAACATTAATTGAATTCAATTATTTCGATGAATTTATGAATTGAAACTAAGGATTAAAGTTGCTAAACTTTTTGAAAAATGAAATTTTTATCTATTAATAATATTTAATTCATCGACATTCTATAATGTCTCAAAATATTAATATTAATCGTGATTTCTTAATCATCAGAAACCAACAAAACAAAATAGAAACTGGACATCTTCTTCAGAGATCTCTAAAGAAAGAGAGTAATTTTCCTTTTTAAAAATCGTGATTTGGATTTTTTTTATAAGAAAAATAAATAAGATGGAATACCAACATAATAATTTTCTTTTAACTTTTTTTTTTTACAAAAAAGAAAATAGGTTGTTGTCTACTCGTTGGTTATATAAAGAAGTGGATGAGCTTTTGTTTTTGTTTTGTTTTATTTTGTTTTCTTTTCCGGCTTGTAGTTTTATTTATTTATTTATTTATTTTAATTAAATGAGATTTACTAAAAAAACCAATTTCGTCCCAAAAAAAATGAAAATTGACATTACTATGGTCTTCGTGATATTATAATTTAATTCACAAAATAAGAGATAAATAAATCATTACAATTAAGAGCTAAAATGATTTGGAAGACAAACTTGCCAAACTTAATTAGTCCCAACCTAATTCATTTTATTTTATAGTTATAGACATATAAGTATCCGTTTCACTTTGAAGTTAAATAATTTTGTTATTTTTTCAAACTCTGTTTATTAAAATTACTAAAAAAAAATTAATATTAACAAAAATGAAAAAAATGAAAAATAGGTTTAAATTTAATAACAAACCAATATTAAAGTTAAGAGTGAAGATACAAATAAGCCCTCTAACTTATCAAACAGATATAATTTAGATCTATTTTTTTTTCTTGGCTCAAATATACTCAACTTTTTATAAAATTAACTTTTTAAGTCCTTACATTAACAGCCAAGTTAACACCATCTATTATATGTTGATAAGGCTATTTTACTTAGTAAACAATATTAATGGGTCCATAATAGAGTTCACCTATATAATATTAAAAATAAAAAATTTCTAATAAATATTAAAAATTTCTAATTCTTTTAAATTGTATATATATATTTTTATTTTTATTTACTGATTATAATATTTTTTAATTGATGACCTTTTTAATTTGTATCTATTTTTTTATTTTTATTTACTAATCATACTCTTTTTTTTTTAAAAAAAATCACTTTTTAATTTTTATCAATTTTTATTTTTATTTACTAATCATCAAACTTTTAAAAAATTTAACCTTACTCATAATTATTACCGAGTTTATCAACTATAAAGCACTCAGTATGCTGCTATATGTAACATTAAAATTATTTAACTTCATTTTTTATTTCCAATAAAATCACAGTAGCTAGTTTTGTTAGAATTTCAACCATTCTTTACATAATAACCAAGTAAAATTTGCCAATATCTATAAAGCGATAGAATCGAATCACACATGTTATATGGGTTCAAAATAGAATTTCTTTAACATATGGAAATTGCAGTGGGCAGATTAAAAAATAGAGATTACAGAATTCAGGTTATTATAAGCAAATCACAATGTAATTTAAACAAAAAAAGATAATCATGTCAAGCCCTTGAAAGCAAATCACTATGTAATTTAGTTTATCATAGACATTGCCCACTGATAAGATATCCAACAAAGCCTTAAGCTTTATCAAATAAGAGCTTTTATCAAATTTTTATACCAAAACCCATTAATCAAACCTTGCTGCATTCAAAGGAAATGAAAGAAGGGAAAAAAAAATCTTAAAAAGAAACCCAAATTCATCCGTAAAAGCAAAAGAAAAACCTTTAAAATCAAAATCAAAACTGCAAAAACCCAAATTGCTCCTCAATGCCCATTACCTTTTGATAATGCCAAACCCATCTGACCCTTCCACCGCCACAATTACTACCAGCAATATCTTCCACATGAACTGTTATGGGAGGTAAATTGGCAAGCGAAGAAGAAGAAAAGAAGTGGACCTAAATGACTAAGTAATCTCCAACACCGGAGAATCCAGCACAGAATGAACATCTTAACCTTGGTTCGCATTTTTCTGCGACCCAATAACATAAATCAAGAAAAAGAAAATCCAAACCCAGCAACAACAAACAATTTCTTTTTTTTTTTTCGCAAAGGTGCAGATATGTAAATTGATTTGGGATTTAGAAATTATAATTGGGTATTTGTATTGTAAAAGGAAACCAGAGAGAGATAATGGCCTCATTCAATAAAAAATAATTTTTAATTGATTTTTGTTATGAAACAAGTAGATAACTACTTAATTATATTAATTTTATTCTATTAAAATTATAATTAGTTTTATTATATTTAAATTAGAATTTAATTTAATGATAATTATAATTATAATCTTTTATTTTTATCTATACTCTACTTATATTACTATATATACTCTCATTATAGTTGGTGAAAATAAAAAATTTATAATAAAGAAATTCCTCTAATTTTTCATTCTCTATCTATCTTATCTTTTTTTTTATTTACAACACTTTATCAGCACGATAGCCTCTACAAATTATAATGGTGAAGAGAACAAGATTTAATTTTTTTAAGAGAATTTTTATATCTCTTAAATTAAGGTACGCTTCCATATTTTAAGTTTTTTAATGATTTTATGATTAATCTTGATTAGATTGATAATTAAAATTTTATTTATAAATAATATCAGAGCCCTTCATATTGAATCATTAAAAAATATTTTAAAGTCATAATATATATATAATATTTGTTTGAAATTTTACTGTATATAATTTTGTTCATATTTATGAGATTATAATTGTCCATAACCATGAATTTGTTAAATTCATAAATTGGGTAACACATACAATAATTTGTTCATATTTGTATATATGATGAACAATGCAAATATGTAAAAAGAAAGTTGGGTAATCCTGATAATTGTGTTTACTCATAAGGCTATTGTTTACATATATTTATATAAAGAAGAGTTAATATTCATATTGATTTTTTGATATGAATTCACAAACTTAAATATAATATTGACAACATATATAACATATAATGAGATTATAGTTTATGAACATATTTATAACGTATTGATTCGAGAAATATATATTTTAAGTATATTAATAATATTTATATACTCTTAAAATAAGGAACAAATAAAATTTTAAAATTTTATTTATGAAATTCAAATTTAATAGTTTTTTTTTTTGTTTATGATTATATATCTAGTAACATAATATAGTATATGAAAATAAAAGAGATATAAAATTATGAGTAAATATTTGTGTATTGAAGTAAAGTTTATAAATAAATTGATATTTACTATGATTTGATATAATTTTAGAGTTGTGATATTTAAACTCTAATTATATTATTTGGTCTTTATTTATTTGATGAGCTCTGTAATTTATCTAATTTATAATTTTTTTAATTTGGTATATTTATAATATTAAATCTCATAAAATTTAAATTTATCACCCTTGATATTTTCTGAAGAAATTATTCGTTATTGGTACTTGATAATTAGATTCATCTTAATATTGTAAATCTTAGATATATTTGAGAAGAAAATCAAGCATTCCTACAGGATCGCTTAGAAGTAATAATTTTTTTTATTATTCAGATGAGAAATGAAAAATTGATCATCTTATTATTAATAATTTTTTACAGTATTTTTGGTAAATATTAAACTTTTCATGCCTCAAATATGCTCATGTAGTAGCAATATTGGGAGTATAGATTCACAAAATATTTTAAATTAATTTCTTATTTACCTGTAGTTAAACAAAATTATTAGCTTTTGATGAAAATTCATCAAACTCATCCAATTGGCTTAATATCATTCTCTGAAGTGAATGTACTATTTTTTTCAATACTATGAATGAGATGTTGATAAAAATAGTTGTGGTGAATTTTTTTTCCTACCAATTTTAAAATCAAAAAGTACTAACAACTCTCATAATTATTCATAATCAGAAAATATTTGTTATAGTTAATATTAATAAAAATTAATGTTAACATGATATCTGATTCTGCAAATATGATTGAAGACTCCAGAAAAGTCCACATTATATTCTGAATTTGAACATTCTAAAGTTGAGTAAAATGATATTTTGATGATGCATTGTATTCAAGTGGATCCTGAAAAAATCTACTAAGTTTTAAATGATACATCACAATAGATATTCTCTTATAAAAGAAAAATAGAAAAAAATAATATAACTATGAAAAATATATTCTAATAATTAACATTTTCATCTCCTATCAAATGATCAATCTTACTATCATTGTCTTCAAAAAAAAAATAGAAACATCAAAATCAATATTTAAAGGATGCACATAATTATTAGCAGGGTTTATAGCTTCATAAAAATTTATTTCAATATTTTTTTTCTTCTCTTTTAGTGATGATTTATAAAGATCGACTAAATATTTTAGAGTACGGCATATTCTTGACCAATGACCCTTTGTTCCACATCTATAACAAGTAGTGTCATTGTTTTGCATATTTTTTTAGGAAGTTCTTCATTTTTTGACCTATTTTTATTTTATGCTTTTTAGCACATTTGCTTTCATAATTGGTCGAGAAATTTTTTCTACCACGACTTCTTTTACCACAACCCCATCCACGACATTGAAACAAAATAAAAGAGATATTGAATTTTTATGTGTTAACTCTATGAATTCGAACCAAAAATTCATTTTTAAGAAATTTAAAATTTCTTAACTAGATTGTACTTTATAAAAAATAAAGACAGTTAAGTTACACTATATGCACCAGAAGTGCATAGATCCCAAAATTTTTATACTTTAGCATGATTTTCTTGGTCATTCAAGTTCAAACATGATGCGACATATTGTTAAGAATATAAATGGGCATCCATTGAAAAATTAAAATTTTTTTTTGTCTAATAATTACTTTTGTGCTTCTTGTACTCAAGGTAAATTAATTATGAGACTTTTATTATCTAAATTATATTTAGAGTCTCTTAAATTTCTACAAAGAACACATGAGAATCTTTATGGTCATATCCTTCAATCTTGTGAATCATTTAAATACTTTATGATTTTAATTGATTCTTCAACTCGATGGTCACATGTTTGTCTATTGTCAACTCGTAATATTACTTTTGCTAAATTTCTTACTCAAATTATAAAAGTTAAGGTCAATGTTTCTTGATTATCACATCAAGAAAATTTATTTAGATAATGCATATGAGTTCACTTAAAAGTATTTTATGATTATATTACCATTGAACATTTTATTGTATATGTTCATACTCAAAACTTTCTATATCCATTTGAATATATATTATAGTTTATATTGCATCTTTAATTTGTATTTAACTGTATGTATATTATAAATTTGTTACTTTACAATTTGTGCTTATCTAACATTAAAATTTATGATATTAAAATTTTTTATTTGAAGTGTATTTATTTTAATTATATTCCCTCAAAGAACTAAAATGGATTATTAACATTATCTTGATATCTATATAGGTTTTGATTGTTTATATTCGATGTTGTGGACTTTTAACCGTAAATTTTTTTAAAGCAAGTTTTTAGTGAGTCAGTTTCTCACCATTAGGGGAAAATAAAAGTAAAGTTCCAAAATCACAAGAGATTAGTTAGAATATACTAACTTTATCTAATTTTGATACACATACAAATCAATATAAACTAAAAGTTTAAAAACTAAATTATTTGCAGAATATTACAAATTAGTTAAAAGATATCTTCACAGATATCCAGGGGTGTCTAAATCACATATTTTAGTTGCTAAAAGTCATACTCGATTTATTGTCCCTGCAGGACATTCTATTAATATGGCATCTAATGAATCTAATATACGTCTGAAGTGTGATAGACCATTTGGTATAAATTATTATTTTTTAAAAGAAAGAGAAATGGATAATTTTAAAATGACACTCCTGAAGAGGTCAAAAGTAACATAAATCAATAACTCATATTTCTAGAGAAGTAACCCCAGAAGTGGTTTCGGTACATAAAAATTATGAGATCTCATTAAAATCTAAAAATATATGAGAAAAAGATAAAATTATTGTTAATCATATGTTTACATATGTTGCGGTTAAAATTATCAAAATATGCTCGAGTTTAAAAATATTTAAAATTACGACGTTGAAGTGATTGGCCAAAATCGAAAGAAGTAATTCATGTTGAGCTATATTCATTTGCTAAACGTATAATATTTGGACTAGTAGTTCAGACATCAAAATATGTTAGATCCATGGGGTATTATATGTAAAAAAAAATAAATTAATCAAATGAGATTATGAAAAGAGCACATTTCTTTTATTATGAATGTAATTACTTTTAAAATTACTTTGGCAGCCCCTGAAGGGCTCAACATTATATTATGATAACTTACTCATATGACTCGTGAGAGAAATGAGTTAAATGAAATTGTGAGATATAAGGCACAACTTGTGGTATAAGGATTCTCACAAAGATCTTATAAGGATTATGATGAGACATATTCCCTTATCATGAATGATATTACCTTTAGATTTTTGATATATTTGACAGCCTCTGAAAGGCTCGATATATTTCAGTCTCAGATCCTTTTTCAGAGCGTCAAATAGAAAATTGTGCTAGTTCTTTCCTCGTTCATATTATCATCTTGATGGAGTCTTTTTCTTCTCTGTCATATACCATTAGCGTTAAGTCATATAAGTATGACGGCCCTAAATATACACATTTGTAAATATAAAGTTAACTCAAATAAATATTAAAATACAACAAATTATAACTCAAAAAAATATGAAAATAATTAAAAATTACTTATTAAAAAGAATAAATGAAAAAAATTCATAAAATCAAAAATTATTTTTGAAATATTTTATTAAATATGTGGTGTGCAATAATATTAAAGAACAATAAAATCTTTAACATTACAATTAAAGAACAATAAAAAAATAAAAAAATGTTTATAAATTTCAAATAATATGAAAGATCAAATTTATTTTCTGCAAATAGAAAAAAATAAAAAGAAATGAAAAAAAAGGAGAGGAAAAAAAAGGGTTAGAACTGAAAAAAAAAAAAAACTGCCATATATTTAAATGGCATAATTTTCTGTAGAAAAAACAAAGACAACTTTTTTTGTTTTTCTCTTTGAAAAAAGGGAAAATTCTTGATTACTAATTACTATAAAAAAGAATATAAAAATGGTTAAATCAAAAACTGCTCGAGGAAATTTTCAAACAGGTCTCCATATTCAATGCTCTTAATTTTTTTAACAAATTTTATTTTAATTAAAAAGTTAAATTCAAACATTTTTACGATATCTTTAATTAGAAAATTTATTATTTTATTCATTTTAAATTGATAAATAATTTTTTTTACATTTATTTCAAATTATATTATAATATATACTATTATAATAAGTTTATTAATATATTAAATTTTTTATAATTATGTTTAATAAAAATATTTAATAAATATATCACACATTAAAGAAATAATATAATAAAAAATATATTTAAAATATATTTTTTAATAAAAAACTAATATTTTATTATTTTTATAAAATAAAAGTGTAATTATTAATTCGGAATGGAGGATTAATATATTTAACGTTATTAATAATAATTATTATTTATATAAAATATACAATAATTTTATATTTGCATATTTTTATTTAAAATAATATTTGAATCTTTTTATGACGCATGACAATATTAACAAAAAAAAAATTTAATAATAAATCCCGTGAGATGTGGTTTATGAACCAGTTTTTGTTGTAATGTAAAGGGCTGAAAAAAAAATTTGAGAGAAAAGTGTGAAAAGTTCTAATTATTATGTAGAAAAAAGAAAAGAAAAAAATTACTGGATTTTACTTTAATTCTAAAGGCTATATTATAGTTTTTTTTTTTTGAAAATGAAGGCTATATTATAGATGTTAATTATCATGGCGGTACTATACAATGCTTCCAATATTAATTAATACATATCCTAAGTTCAACCACCTCCTACTCCATCATAGGAATATGAATCAACAAAATCATAAATGTTTAGAAAAAAAAAAGAGTCTACAATAATTTAACTAGAGAATCAGAAAATTAGAAACAAAATTTTAAGATATACATTAGTTTTTGAAGACTCTATTCCTATATTGCCTTGTCAATGCTGCCTTTTATTTCTTCCAATAATCAGTTTTCATTTGATATCATCAATAAGGAAATCTCTTCTCTAGGCTGGTTTAGATGTATTATAAACTAGAGACACAGCCTAGGCACGAATTCTACCAAGAAAATCTGCACCTGAAGGAACAATCAAGAATCTAATATTTTCTTGATTGATCAATCTATGTGCATGATGAAGAACAAATGCCTTGAAAATTAATGACAATAGCATAGTTAATCTATTTATGTCTCGAAATTTTAACTCAACTGTAAGAATCATGATTTCTGTGATAACTCAATAGTTATTATCGAGTCGTAGACAAGAACAATAATTGTCAGTACCACCACAACAACAACAACGACCAGGGCGACGAGAACATCTCCATCGGTGGCATGAACAGCTCCAAGGTGAACATGATGAACAACAAAAAGGACGACAAGAAATAGAACTACACGGGCAACAAGAAGAACATGAGAAACTACAACTACTACAAAAGTGACATGAAGAACAACTGCTAGATGGCCAACAAGAAGAAATACTACATGAAGAACATCTAATAGAGCGGCATGAAGAAAAGCAACTAGATGGCCAACATGAAGAAGAACAACGTCTACATGATCGACATGAAAAACAACTACAAGAACAACTCCCTGAACAAGGGCGACATGAAGAATGACTACAAGGGTGATATGAAGAACGACTACATGATCGACATGAAAAAATATTCAACGAGCAGCATGAAAAACAATTCCGTCCGTTGCAGGAAGTTGATTTTGCACTTGTTTCACAAGCTGATGATGGCTGAGCCGCAGCAATTACTTTTGGGGGCCCACTTTTTAACTCATCGGGTAAACTGCACAATTCAAGGAAATTTAAATTTGACAACCACGTACATAATATGCAACAAAAATTGAATTATATTGCACGTCATCAGATATTAAATAACATGTTAAAATGATTGAATTATGGAATATAGATAGAAAAAAAACATAGAACTGAATGTGTATACTAATTTTTAAAATGTTTTGAGGCAAAGCTAATAAGGGGGATACAGAGTAAAAAGACATACATGGTGGAAGGCTGACAACACCCGCAAAAACACCATCTTTTTTTGGTGCAGTCCCAACAGTAGCAGAGTACCCATGTACAATTAGAGCAATAGCAGCGTGCGCAGTTAAATTTACAACAATTCATTGGAGATCTACAATAGCAGAACGCCAGGCTACAATTGGAACAGTAGAATGATGAACATGCCCACTTATTCTTCTTTTTTCTGCAACAGATCAAAGGCATATTTTGTCAATTCATTGACAAAGCCAGAAATTTCCATATTTATTTATATACAACTTTATGGAGTAAATACATATATACATTTTGATTACATGCACAGGTACAAATACACCTAATCCAGAGCCAAAGGCATCTCTGTCGATTTGGAAATAAGACATGTTAAGGTGGTCTCAGGCAAAACTGAAAATCAAGTGCTGATTTTTAGGTGTTGGATAAATAGGATTTTTTTAAGTATAAATTTTGAAATGCTTTTAAGTGCAGAATGGTGTTAAGACCATGTAACATGCATGCAAGAAATGGTAAATTAGCAACATTTATACATGCATTTATCAATCTCTGCATAGAACACATATAAAATGCATATGACAAATAACTTGCACTGTAATGTGAATGACCTTGCACAATCTCCATTTGTATATGATTTTTTGGAAATTTCACTTGCATCTGTTTTTCTTGAAATAGTTGCAGATGTCCAAGATACAATTGAAGTCGTTTTGTTCCCTTCATTCTTTTCATTTTTGTTATCTCCATAGTTATCATCATTGTCGTCCTCATCGCCATCAATTTCCTTTATTTCATCTACGGTGGTGGTATTTATCGTCTCTTTCTTCTCCATTTCAATGGGACTAATCTCATTACTCTTCTTCTTTTTGTTCCTCATTTCCATTGGTTTTTCGCTAGTTTCTTCTGGAGGAACTGAAGGCTGATTATCTCTATCCACAACTGAAAAGGAATGGGATAATACTAGTTGATCTCCGGGCTTAATTTCAGTAAGTAGCATACGGTCTCCAGAGCAACTAGCACTACCTAATTTAAGGCTAAACAATGACTCATTAGAAGCAACACTCCATTCAACTGGCGCTGTAGATATATTCCTTTCAAATATCGCTGAAGGAATTCTAAAAGGATCATATCCTCCTCCTCCTCTATCCATGACTTGCATTGGAGGAGATCGCACAATAGATGATAAATGCGGCTGATAAGATTGATAAGTAAGATCAGCAACCGGAAATGTTAATGGCTCTAAAGAACCAGCCACAGGTTCTGTTGATATCGAAGACTTATTATTTCTCGAAGCCCCATTTTCATCATTTCTCGATATTGGTAAAGTAGAACTCTTTCTGGCATTAAAACTTTCTTTAATTTTGTTGTCTTGCAAGACTTCATCATGAGATGGGGAGATTGTTGAAGGAGAAGATAAAGATGAAGTTGAATCAGAGGAAGGTAGTTTTAGGGACAAAGATGAATTAAAAGAAGGATGTTTTAGAGTGGAGGCTTCTTTAGCTGTATCTGAATTAGATAAATCTCTATCCAGACTTCCATCAGTATCTTCATCTGCATTGTGTTCTGATTTTTTCTCAATAGAACAATTGTTGATTATTTGCTTACTGCTTCCATTCCCGCGTTCCAATTCCATTTAAACTGAAAATAAAATATGAACAACAAACCATTTCAATATTTGAAATCCATAATCCAATGCGAACAAATTAAAAAACTATGCAACAATTAAAAATAGGAAAAAAGTTTATACCTTTATGCCACTAGACGGAGATTGTAAATATTTCTGGAATTCGGTCGCCGGATAACCACCGGAGATCCAGGGCTTCTCCAATGTAAAAGGAGCCCTTTTTTCCCCAAAATGATCGAATGATCAAAACATGAAAAAATAAGTCAATTTTTTTTTTCTAAAAAAAAGAAAGAATAATGATAAAGCAATAAAAACCAGGTCCCGAAATTTATTAATAAAACCTGTAATTACAGGTTTGATTTAACTTCTAAAACAGAAGAAAAAAATTTTGAGACCCGAATTTTTGTTGCTTTATAGAAAAGAAAAATAATTAGTAATTTTTTTTATAAAAAATATAAGTTAAAGAATGAGAAGAAATTGAAATGTAACAAAAAAAATTGGGAATTAGAAATTAATTAGAGATTACAGATTGCTTAGGCAAATTTGCCAACGAAATGATTACAAGAATTTAGGGGTTTATAATTGTAACTAACTTTGGCGCCATCTGTAACTACTTTTTACAGGTTGCTTTGCTTCTATAATAAGAGTTTCGATGTCATTGATTATAATACTTCGTTGGACTGAAATCTTGGTAGCTGCCTCGAGTCAGTCTTTAGAGTAGAAGCATCAGAATTTAAGTTTAATTAAAATTAAATTAAATTTTTAATTACTTGAATCGTTTTAAAATTGAAAGTTCAAATAATTAACAAATTTTAGAACAAACGAGTGATTTTTTTTAAAAATTAATGTATTTTTATACCAAATACTTTAATAATTAGTTTATTCGTTCTATTTCACTCGAGCAACAAATTTATTTAGAAAATAAAAGGTATATGTTGAAACTGCTCAGTTAACTAAACCATAGAAAAAAAAAATTAAACCTTAAATTTTAGTTTAAAAATATCTTAAATCGAAACTAAATCATAAATAAAATCTTAATTGATTATCGATTAACTGCATAAATATTAAATTAATATTTTAAAATTTTAACCAGTATACTAAGCTCAATTTCTAACAGTTACATCGAGTACATAAAAAAAAGTCTGAAATTTAATAAATTTTATACATGTATAATAAAAAATACTTAAATATAACTCATTATAATTCATTATAATAGTAAATTTTAATATAAATATACAATTAAAAATAAAATATATTTTTTAAATTTAAATATCATCCATCAAATAATATAATATATATTTTATAATTTATTTATATAATTTATAATAAGTTATATAATGATATATAAATTATAATTTATACACATAATTATACATAATATAATTTATAAAATTTATAAATTAACAATACAAATATATACCACTGTGCAGTTAAGAAGCCCTTGGCCCACTCCCCCAATTTTTTTTATTTTTTTATTTTTTATGATCTATTTATTATATATATTATTTTTTAAGCAAATAAATTTTGGCCACTCTCAAGCTCTAAATGCTTTAAGTTTAGCTTAATAATTTTAAGTATCTAGGTATATGATTGTAATTATAAAAATATATAAAAATTCTAAATATTTAGTCATGTAATTATTAAAAAAATAACAAAATTAATTATTATGATCTTTAAAAAATAAGTAAAAAATAAAATTATTTTAAAAAATAACTTTTTTAAAAATAATTAATTTTTAATTTTAATTTTAAAAATATCCTTTTGATAGATATTCATATGAATCTAATAGAAATAAAAATAACTATCCAAAAATCTAACTTATATTTATTTAGTTAAATTCAATTTATATCTAACTTTAAACTTAATTTATAAAATACATAAACTACTAATATTAATTAGTAAAATTTTTAGATAAAATATTATTTTTAGTGAAAGTATAAAAAATTATATATAAATATTTAAAAAAAAATCAGCGTGGGCGAATGCCCTATTATAAATCGGCCTCAGCCTCTTCTTATAAATTTATTTTATCTTTTAAATTCAAAATAATAATTATTTCTTATCAAAATTTGTTTGGTCTAAATTAAATCATTACAAGTGGATTTAAAATTTAAGACTAGTGAAAATAATCAAATTACAATTTTAATAAAAAAAATAAATTAATTAATAAGTATATATCAATTAAATTGAATTGTTATAGTCGCAAATATAATAAAAACTTTTAATTTTAGAAAAATCACATAAAATGACCCTCATTAAAAGGTATTAATATATTTTAGACCCTCTTAATCTTATATGATCTTAAAATGATAAAAATGTCCATAGTCAATAAAAAAATAAAAACTCATAGCTCTCTCTTTTCCCATCCTCATCTTGCACTATTCTCCTCCCTTAGCTCGTGCTCTCTCTTTTCTTCTCATTTTTTATATTTTTCTCTATGATTTTGCAATTCAAAGCTCGACAAGATTTAGTTTTTTCATTAAAATTTTATTTTATCTATCAAATCCTTCATTGACACATGTTAGTTTTTAAATTTAATTTATTTACTCAATATTTAGCGGTAAAAATCGTCGATAAAAATTTTATTAAAATATATATCTCATATGAAGAGAAAGTTACTCACATTCTTTTTTTACTTTATTTTTCTCATTTGATAGTTATATTTGATAGCTTGAAAATTTTTAAAATAAGACACTATTGAACAATTGAAAGAAAATAAGTTGATATTTTTATATATTTATTTCTACTTTATTTTTCTCATCCGCTTTAACATTGGGCTTAGGATTTAGGAATGTTCACTGCATTGATATGCAGTTAGGAACAATTAGTTATAGTTAATATTTAATGCGTTTTCAAAATGAGGACATAAATTACAAAAATATATGCAATAATTAATTTTCACTAACTTTGACTGACTGTCACTAAATATACTTCAACTGCCACGAACTATATTTGAATACGCTCTCTAATTCACCCTTTTATAATATATACAGTAGGATTTGAATTTAAAGTGTACTTGTATAATATATACGGCATGATTTGAATCTGAGAAGTAGCTAACTGATTTTGTGTGAATAAGAAAATTTTTTAATTAAGCAGTCACTAACTGTGACTAACTGTACTCTAACTAACACGAACTGCACTTCAATAGACTTTGCAATTCACCCTTGTATAATATATGTTGCAGAATTTGAACCTGAGAAGTGATTGACTGAGCTTGTGTGAAGGAGAAAAATATTTAATTAAGCAGTCACTAACTGTCACTAATTGTGACTAACTGCCACTAACTATACTCTAATTGCTATGAATTGTACTTGAATACATTCCCTAATTCACTATTGTATAATATATGCTACATGATTTGAATTTGAGAAGTGGTTGATTTAGTTTGTCTGAAGGAAGAAAATCTTTAATTAAGCAGTCACTAACTATAACTAATTGTACCCTAACTACCACGAACTACACTTGAATATACTCCCCAATTCACCCTTGCATAATATATGCTACAAAATTTGAATTTGAAAAGTGGTTACTAAGTTTTTCTGAAAGAGAAAAATCTTTAATTAAGCAGTCACTAACTATCATTAATTGTGACTAACTATCATCCAACTGCCACTACCTGCTTTGCAAATACTCCTTAATTATCCTTTAGATGGTGTATATTTATGGATGTGAATTTGAGAATCAGTTGACTGAGGTGGTGTGCAGGTGGTAAATTCATAAATAAATAGTGACTAACTGCCATTAATTATCATTAGGCAAGCCCTAACTGACACAAACTATTGTGCTCGACACTCTCTATTTATTCTTTCGCTATTATATGTACCCCATTATTAACATGAGAAGCATTTGATTGACTTTGTATGCCAGAAGAAAATACTTGATTAAACAGTCACTAATTGCCACTAACTCTCATCCAACTGTTACTAACTACTTTTGTAAACACTTCCTAGTCCTCTTTTGGATTGTGTATGTTTATAGTTGTGAATCTGAGAATCTGTTGATTAAGTTGGTGTGCAAGTGGTATTATACTGATATGTCACTTTTAGTTCATTTACATATCCACTAAGAACTTAATTTAATTTTTAATAGAGAGGATTATGGTATGTTTGTGGCCAAATTTGATGAATTATGTATGTCCCCATCCTTTGGTATATAGGATTGTAAACAGGAGCACATGGAGCAACTCAGATATACCACAACTTGCTATTTATGGGTCCATAAAGAAAACAAAAAAAATGGTATTTATCATTCAGATGACGAAAAGTGATATGTACAATATACATATATATATATTAATCTTGCTAGTGTACTATTATTGAAGTTTTTGTGTTCATCCGATTACAGGTTATTAAGTAATTTGTAAATCAATAAATACTAATTATCACTAACTATCACTAACAACCACTAATTGTCACTAACTTGACCAAAATGCAACTAACATTCATCAAATCATTCTTAACTCAATATTCAGCAACATATTATATGAGCAAATCCAAAATGAAATCTTTAATTTTAAATTAATACAATAAATACTAATTATCACTAACTGTATCCAAATGCAGTTAGCCGGTTATAAATCAATATTAACTCAACAATTATTGTCAAATTATTATAAAGGTCACTTAAAAATTTGTATTATTAAAGGAGACATTAAACAGTAATTATCATTAATAGTATTGAAAAAAAGAAGAACACATTTATTTATGAGCACTTGCAGGTTAGGATGTTGCATTGATAGATATTGAATTCTGACATATCAGTCTGGGATAACCTCGCTCAAGGTAATGACTGCACCTAGGATGGGGATAACTACATTGAGCTTGGGAATCGAAAGCGATAATTAAACTAATACCCTGCAATTACAGATAATAAACAAAACAAATAATCATATCATAATACTTCATGGATTTTGTATATGCACACAAATGACTAAATTTTTTTTTCAGATGGAAATTAAAGTCATGCAAATATAGTTTAGGAGTGTTTATAAAGGTAGTTAGAGGCAGTTACGGTACAGTAAGTGATAGTTACTGACCATTAGTAGTGGTTAGTAACTATTTAATTCAACATTTTCCTATTGTATACAAACTCAGTACAACCTTGTTAACTTTAAATTTTAGCACATATTATCTAAGGGTAAATTAGGGAGCATTTCAAATGCAGTTTGTGGCAGTTAGACTATAGTTAGTGACAGTTAATGATAGTTAGTGACTGCTTAATTAAAAAATTTTCTCCTTCAGATGGACTTAGTCAACCACTTCTCAAATTCAAATCCTACAGCATATATTATGCAAAGGTTAATTAGGGAAAGTATTCAAGTATAATTCGTGGTAGTTAGAATACAGTTAGTGGTAGTTAGTCACAGTTAATGATAGTTAGTAATTGCTTAATTAAAGATTTTTCTCCTTCAGATAAACTCAATTAACCACTTCTTAAATTCAAATCCTGCAATATATATTATACATGGGTGAATTAGAGAGTGTATTCAAGTATAGTTTGTAGCAGTTAAATTATAGTTAGTAGCAGTTGGTCATAATTAGTGACAACTAGTGACTACTGAATTAAATATTTTCCTTTATTAGACAAACTCAGTTAACTACTTCTCAAATTTAAATTCTGCAACATATATTATACAATGGTAAATTAGAAAGTGTATTCAAGTAAAGTTTATGATAATTAAAGTACAATTAGTGGCAGTTAGTCATAGTTAGCGACTGCTTAATTAAAGATTTTTCTCCTTTATACAAACTCAGTCAACTACTTCTCAGATTCAAATTTTGTAGCATATATTATACAAGGGTGAATTGAAAAAGTATATTCAAGTGTAGTTCGTGACAGTTAGAGTACAGTTAGTGGTAGTTAATCACAATTAGTGACTGCTTAATTAAAATTTTTTTCTTCATATAAAATCAGTCAACCACTTCTCATATTCAAATTATGTAGTATATATTATACAAAAATGATTTGAAAAATGTATTTAAGTGCAACTCATAGCAATTAGAGTACAATTAGTAGCAGTTAGTCACAGTTAGTGACTGCTTAATTAAAGATTTTTTTTATTCACACAAACTCAGTAAACTACTTCTCATATTCAAATCTTGCAGCATATATTATACAAGGGTGAAATGAAGAGTGCATTCAAGTGTTGTTCGTGATATTTATAGTATAATTAGTAGTAGTTAATCATAGTACGTGACGATTAATGACTTCTTAATTAAAGATTTTCTTTCTCCATACATGTTCAGTCAAACACACCTCAAATTTAAATATTACTGCATATATTATAAAAAGGTGAATTGGATAGTGTATTCAAATGCAGTTCGTGGCTGTTGAAGTACAGTTAGCATCACACCCCACCCCTAGTTTGATTAAAGAAAAGTAGGGGTAGATAACTCTTGAGTTAGGATTAGCTTAAAGCCACTAGATACTACGAAGAACTTTCTTCATAACATGTCCATTAATATAACTTTATTTATATTTGAAGTTTTTCATAAGTACAACTTTTATTATTACATTGTACCCAACGAAAAACTACATAACAGAAAATACGTTATGAATTTTATTTATTTTTACATAAATTTCTTCTAGCACTAAACAATAGAGTGAATAGTTGAGAAGTAGGAATTCAAGTGCTCCAACCTGTAGACCACTAATCTAAAAAAATATAATAGTGACGAGAGGTGAGACATCAACTCAGTGAATCATAACCTAATGTGCGGCTAGGTGGGATAATCCCTAGATAACTTAGATAGAGACAGAGACATAGGCATAGTGAGTGAGAAAGGGAGTGATCAATAGATTAGAAATAAATAAACCTTACAAAATTCATAAGTCATAGACAAAATATAACCATAGTCATAATAAGTACATATTGTGACATTCAGAACAAAGCAGTCATTGGTTGTATATTATGGCAGTAACTTCTCCTTTTTTGCCCATAATAGAATATCAGTGTACACCATCTAGTGGTTTAACCTTCACTAGAGTTGGGTCATATCACAACAGTGGAGATCAAATAATAAGCTTAACAAGCAATCTTATCAGAATAATCATAAAAATTAAAATTGATAATAATAACTCAACAATAAACTCAATAGAGAAATTAGAAGATTAATAAAATAAGATAAGTAACTCAATCGAGAGTTAGATAAAAATAGCTCTATAACAACTTACCAAAGAATCAAATGAATGATTAAGCAATAAATAGATAATCAAAAGCAATATTTGAATAATTTAATTAATTATAAACAAATATTTCTTCAAGAAACAGAATACAAACTCGAGTAATAAAAATTAAGGTATCAATGAAAGTAAGATACTACTTAACCAGAGTTAAGCAGTATAGTATAGTTTAAGACATGTCAAAAATCATATTAGAGTATCACTGACATGTAGCCTCCTGAAGTGCCTTTCCTTTTTGTCCAGAGAATTTTTCTATTTCTATTTTTTCTATATTATATGGTGTTCACTATTATTTGTCACATTTAATTTAATTCATAGCATATGTTAGCTGGAGTTTTCTTTATTCATAATTGAGTCTTATTTATTTTAGGTTTTTACGTGTTGTATGTCATATTCATGCAAATTACAATTTAATTATATTTCTTTTGTTCTTTGCTATTATATATTATATATATATATAATTTAACCATCTTCTATTTATCTTTTATTTTAGTATTTATATATATATACTGTAATATATTCACATTTTTAGGATGAAAATATAATTGCATTATATTTAAATAAATAATATTACCATATATATATATATATGTATATTTGCATTATAGTTAAATGAATAACATATATTATATACAAATTATATATATATACATAAAACCATATATGTATATATGTAATTGTATTATAATGAAATACACAACATATATTATATACATATAATACATATAACTATATATATAATATATATCCATATATATGTAATTACATTATAATTAAATAAATAACATATATTATATACATAATATATATAACCTTAAATATGTATTATATATAATATATATTCATATATAATATATATATATATATAATTGCATTATAACTAAATAAACAACATGTATTATATATTTATATTGAGGATTAGATTAGTATATAATTACAATATTACTATATGTGTATATAAATATATTTGGTATACTATCTATATATATATTTATAATAGTGGTTAATCAAAGTATTTATTTTTCATTTGAATTAAAATAAATATTTTAAAAAATATGTTTTAATTAACTAATAATTAAAACTCACATTTTCTTGTTTTCTTTTTAGTTAAGATTAGAGCTCTTTGATTTGCTATTAATTATTTAGAAAACATCCTATTAGCTAAAAAATAACTATTTTGAAGAGAGCATATTTCTTTTTAAGGAAGAAGTGATTTTCTTCTTCATTTAGTTGGCTATTTATAGTGAAAAATTATCATCTCCGCCACCATTTGTCACTCATCTAAGCTAATCACTATCCACTCAAATACAAGTAGGTAATTCGCCTTCCATCTTATCCTTGAATATATATATATATTATGGTATAGATTAAGGGAGTATTTTATTATTTTATGATAATTATTGTAATTAATGACTCAATGATGATGCATCTTATAGTCATCATTTTAATATATATATATATATATATATTGATAAATAAATTCATTTTATTAGGTTATTAATTTTCTTTATTTTTTTTTATTTTTTTTATTACTTTTCAATCACTAAATTATATAGGGTATTACATCCCTCTCTCACGTCAGAAAATTTATTTTCAAATTTTTATTTATTTTATTATTTAATTACAAAGTTTAATTATATCTAGTAACAGAACAGAGTTGGACATAGACATTGCATTTCGGCTTCATTCTCCTATGTATATTCCTCACTAGATTAGTTACGCCATAACACTATAACCATAGGAATATTTTTATTTTGTAATCTTCTAACCTGATGATCAACTATAGCTATAGGAGTTTCCTTATATGATAAATCAGATTGTAACTCTAAGACAGGTACCTGTAATACTTGACTCGAATCAGATATATATTTACGCAATTTGAAAATATGAAATATAGGATATATGTGTGCTAAGCTAGGTGGTAAAGCTAGTCGATAAGAAACACCACTAACTCTTTCTAGTATCTCGAAACGACCTATGTATCGAGGTGATAGTTTTTTTCATTTTTCGAATCTCATCACTCCATTCATTAGCGAGACCTTCAGAAATACCTGGTCTCCTATAGAAAATTGAACATCTTTTCCCTTTAGATCTATATAACTTTGTTGTCTATTGAAAGCTATTTTTAATCTTTCTTGGATCAAAATTGAAAAATTACAAAAATTATTTTTTAAAAGTATTTTATTGAATATATAATGTGTATTTGAGATAAAAATTTTTTTAAAAAGAATTCCAATCATTATATTTGAAACCCAAATAATCAAACAAAAAAATTTATGATTTATTTTGGAACCCACAAACCAAAGTTTTGAAAGACTTGACATAGTAATTTCTTCCTACTAATAAATTTGAAACTAATAATCAATGTCTTTTTCCTATGAAGAACTGATCCGAGTGAAACTCATGAACACTAAAAATTTGAACTGATCGAGTTAAATGCGTACAACCCATGATCTGTCCAGGTTAAATGAAGTGACAATGTGCCACCCAGAATTAGTCGAACCTTTGAAGCCAAAGGAGTTAATGCCAAACATCTCACTAAATAAAATGAAAAAAAGAAAAAGAAAAAGAAAAGGCACATGGGCAAAGCATTAGTGCGGATCTGCTTGCCTCTCGCTGTGTGCTTCTATCCGAGAAACTACATAAACACATCTCATTTAAGAAAATGATAATTTTTCACATTAGCTTTGTAGAAATATATGGAAAACTAGAAAAAGAAAATGTATAATACCTCTGTCAAACCTAAAATTACCCATCGAGAAACATCATATTTGTCCAATGCTGTTTTTTTTTTTTTCTAATTGCCATCGCTCTCGTTGTCCTGATAATTATATGGATGATAAAGAATAATCTAAGGGGGAGAGTCCCTGAAAAAGGGCAAGCTCATGGAGGAAGATGCAGTAGAAAGCACAAATAAGAAAAATATGAAAGAGGAGAGAGAGGAAGAAGAGAAGACACCGTAATTTTGAAAACTAAAAATGAAAAAAATTTAAAATTTTTAAAAAAGTTAAATTTAAAAAAATAAGAATAATAAAAATAAAAAAATTAAAGTTCAAAATAGCAAATAGTGTAATTTTCTCATTGTTCATTGATCTTTTTAAACAAAACTACTTTTAAAAAACAGTTTTAATTTCAAAAATACTAAACATTCACAATTTTTCCATAAATACTTTAAATAATAATTTTTTTTATAAAAATATCCCATTTTTTGCTTCAAATAATTTTTTTATAAAAAAAATACCTCATCTCTAATTTCAAACCATATTTATTTTAATTTTTGTCCATTTTCTTTAAAACTTTATCATTAAATAAATATATTTCAATAAAAATAATAAAATTAATATTACAAATTATATTTCAACGTACAAAATATATTTTGTATTTATAAATGAAAAATTTTAATTTTAATTTTAAATAAAAAATAACAATCACAAAATTTAAAAAGAAAAATATATAAAAATATTTTAACAAATAAATTTTATATATTATACACATAATAAAAAGTTAAAAAATATTAAATTTATTATATATTATATATATATATTATGTGTATATTATTTATATATTTATATATATTATGTAAATATTATATGTACGTTATATATTTGTTGCATATATTGTATGTATATAAAATTAAAAAAATTAAGTATAAAATATATATATTACATATATATATATATTTATATTTGTTGTATATATATTTTATATATGTCATATCTATATTATATATTTGTGTATTCACATGCATGTTCATGTATATAGACAAGAATATGTAAAATTATCACAAGTAAAAAAAATCATAAAAGAGAGGTACAATATATATCTTGATCATTTTATTCTCCGTATTTATATATTTATTAAATTATTTTATGTATTTATTTATTTTATTCTAATAAATATTTATATAATTATATATTAATCTCTTTGTCTCTTATATTTATATTTATTGAGCGAAATATATGAATATAAAAAGCAAAGTGATTAATATGTGATTATATAAATATTAATTAAAATAAAATAAATAAATATAAAAATTAATTTATTAAATATATAAATATAGCATATAAAATGATACATATAAATAAATATAGATAAAATAGTCAAAATGAATAAATATAAAATTCTACAGATGAATTAGGCTTAAAACAGAAAAAAAAAACAAATGGTATAAAAAAAACATAAAAAGAAAAAAAAAAAAAGACAGTGCGGCATAAAACCGTAAAAAAGAAAAAGAAAAAGAAAAAGAAAAAGAAAAAGAAAAAGAAAAAAACAGAATGGCGTAAATCTGAAAAAAAACAGCTAATATATTATCATATTAGCTGTTCAATAAAATTACAAAATCGCGTGTTCAATGTAAATTTCCCTTGTCCATTAGCATATATTAAGAACAATAAATACTATAATTATCCAAAAACTCAAATAGTGTAAATATATATGAATTATCATCTTAATCTTAATCAGGTAAAGGAACATGAATGGATCATAAATGGATGGCTAAATTGAACTAGAAATGGTGTTAACAATACTTCTTTTCATGGTAGCTTCAAAAATCTAAGATTTGTATCGATCCAGCCACTCTCTACAGTCTTTCCTCACCTTTGCAAACGCAGGGAGCTTGTGCATCTCTCTGTTTCTCCATTTTCTGTACCGTTGCTTCATCTCCTGTTCGGTTCCGAAATCTGAATCCTGTCTTTCGCCAGAACGTACAGTTCTCCTTTCTGCGATTCAGGTTTCTTTTTCTTTCTCTGATTTCTGCTCCCAAAGCGTATTTGATAATCCATAAATTTTTTCTTGAAATAAACGATTTTATGGGTAATGTTCTGTAGAGATTTTAGTAAATATGGAAAAATGGAGTAATGGGTTTTTTTGGGTGATGAATACATGTTAATGAAATGAGTATTTTTATATTGGATTTATGGTATATATATCTGTTTAGGTGAAGCTTTATCTGGGGAAATATATAACCAAAGATGGTTGGAGAATGAAACATTCATGAGTAATCATGTGTTTAGTTTTTATATAAACATTTACATGATTTGTTCAAATAAATGCTTGATTTGTTATTCGATTACTTGTTATGGTCAGTTCAGGATTTCTATTCCCATCCTTTTTCACTTATTCTTAGCTATGAAAAAGGATTAATATTTATTGGGTTCATTATTTACTTAGTCAATATATTTTATTTACTCATTTTGTTTGTTTCATCAGGTTTGGACTTAGAAATGAATGAAGAAAATGTATAATGTTGGTAACAATATTTGGTATATCAAATGTATTCAATGATTTACTTAGAGTCAACATCATTAATGAATATTGGTCCACTACACTTCTGTGAAATTTTGCCTTCTCACCTAAACAAGGAAAAATCAAAGTTCTATGGAAGAATTACGAGGTCGACGCTTAGCTTCTGATCTTCAAGTATCTGCCTCTCCTTTTGACTTTGAAAGGCTTAATTTAGATGAGTATGGAAGTCGTGGTCCTGGGTTGCCCGGCCTTAAGAAGAGAGGTCATGGACATGGAAGTCGATCATGGATAAAGATTGATCAGAATGGTGAATCAACGATTATGAAACTTGATAAGGCTACTATAATGAGGCACTGTTCCTTGCCTGCTAGAGATCTGCGGCTTTTGGACCCACTTTTCATTTATCCTTCCACAATTTTAGGACGGGAAAAAGCCATTGTGGTCAGTCTTGAACAAATTAGATGTATAATCACAGCTGATGAGGTCATTCTTATGAATTCCTTATATGCATGTATTGTCCAATATGAATCGGAATTCTGTAAACGACTTCAAACAAACAAAGATCAAGCTGGTCAAGTTACATTTAATCTATATATTATATTCATTTGATGATCTTGAATCTTCCATTTGTTTTGATTGTTAATTGGAAAATAGATGGAATATAAGATTTTAGTACCTTTTATTATTGCAATATGTAAATCATGCTGGTTGTGGAAGGATTTTTTCCCTTTTTTTTTATTGGTTCTCTCCAATTTCATGAGTAAAACACAAAAGAAATTTGAATGCCCATGTAATGATTTCTTCATAAATATGGTAGTCTTTTTTGTATATAACAAATGAATGTTAAAGAGAGATTTAAAGGGAAATTTTTTTTCTTGGCCACTAGTTTAGAATCTTCTCTCTGCTCTCATTGAATTATGTATTAAAGTAAGTAGATGGAAATCTTCAATAGCTCAATATTTTCCCCCTTCAAAATAGGTGCTAATTTCTGTCACTCTCAATTGTGATTGGTTTTGATTTCTTGAAATTTATGGATCCAAATTCTGGTGATTCAATTCAGAGGACTTGCCATTTGAATTTAGAGCTCTGGAATTGGCTTTGGAATTAGCTTGCATGTCTCTTGATGCACAGGTATGCTATAATCTGCATCACTAGCTAATTACAAAAAGTACTACACTCCTCTTTTCATTTTTCCCTATCAACAATTATTTTTATAAATATGTTGCGAACAGAAAGCTTCTTTTACAAAGCCCTGTGGCCTTTTGCATTTATAAAATCTTCATGGTAGAAAATCTTCTCAAGTTGGGGAATCTGTTATGAAGAGGAAATTTGATGAAAATATTCCAGTAGATCATGGTTCTTGATGGCTTTCTAGGATGACTCACCCTATGATATGGCAATGACATTCTTAAAATAAATGTCTTCTTCATTATCATTATTATCATCATCATTATATTCTTCTTTCAGAATAAATTGGAAAGGGAATCCATAAGTGGCTTGTTTTGCTGTTTTGTCATTGAAAGAGAGCTGACATATATATTTCCTCTCTGATTAAGGTTGGGATAGACTTGGACAGAGATCATCACTACTTCGTTTGATTTTTTATGGCTGATTTCACAGTGTGACATAAACAGGATTGTCCTTTTCATTCTTGACAGTAGAAGTCACACTATGAATGCTATAGTGTGAAGGCTTATTAGCATTTTACAATTATATTAAGCCTTGACTTTCAAATTTTATTGGTTTAAAAATTGTTAAACTTTGTAACTCATTAAATTCAGTCAGTACCATGGTTTGAGTGTCTGCCACACCCTTCCTATGTTTATAATATCAGGCATAACTTGCATTTTCTGAATATTACGGCCATCCTATCCATATATTTACACTCTCTTGCATGCTAAACTCATAGCAAGAAAGCCTTGATTTGAATACTTGGGGAATGTGCCCAAATTCTTTCAGGGATTTAACTCTTTTTAGATCATTTCTCTGTTGTAAGCTTTGGTCAGCACAAGCAGGTTTGGAACAAGCAGTTGGCAACTACAGTGAAATTTAGCTGAGTTGATTCCTCTGTTATAAATTTTACTGAACCATGTTCTTTTCACAATAAAAATAACAGTAAAAAATATAGCTAGGTGGCGTTGAATATGAAAAGTGGTAGGCTAGCTGCTCATACTTCAAATTTAGTATTTATTATTCACTAAACATGATTGTTACTTCTGATATAGCTCTTTTCTGCAAAAGCCTTAGATGACAGGGATCATGTTCTGAGCTGCTTCCCTGCACTTTACTTAGATGGGTCTGGCTGTGGATAATTGCATTTATCACATACGAAAACTATGGGTTACCAACCAAGTAACCAGAATTTTCTTACACGTTACTTTATGCTAAATTGCTTATATTGTGTAGTTTTGGGTTTGATAGGTAAAAGAACTAGAAATGGAAGTTTATCCATTGTTGGATGAACTGACATCATCAATTAATACTCTTAATCTGGAACGTGTCCGTAGACTCAAAGGCCACCTCCTCGCTGTGACTCAGCGAGTTCAGAAGGTAAAACTTTTTCCCCCCTTCTCTGTGTTGGTCTGCAGCCACTTTGCCGCCTCAATGTATTAGCTTGTAGATTGAAATTTTATAGGTTCATGATGAGATAGAACATCTCATGGATGATGATGGTGACATGGCTGAGATGTATCTGACCAAAAAGAAACAGAGAGCAGAAGCTTATGCACTTGGTGATTTGTATTTTCAAAATAATATCTCAGGCAAGACCAGAGTGCTTTCTAACTCTGCACCTGTTTCACTTGTGAGGTCAGTTACTGGGTCCCAGAAATTGCAGAGGACGTTTAGCAGTATTGTCACTTCAAGTGAACATGGAAGCTTCACAAGTTCTTCGACTAATGGAGAAAAAGTTGACCAGCTTGAAATGTTACTTGGAGCATACTTTGTTGCTATTTACAACACTCTCAGCAAGTTATTATCAGTAAGATTTTTTCCTGCACAATTGTGTTTTAACCCATCTAAATAAATAAGATTGCTGCAGTTTGGTATTGTTTGCAAATAGATATGTAACAATTGGCCAATGGTTATGGATTTTGTAAAATTATCATTATTTCAACAAATCATGATGTCAACTCCGCCTATACATGAGTTTCTTGTGTATAGCCGGTTCCAAGCCCGGGTAAAGGAGGAGGGTTGCGGTAGGTGACAATCAGCGTAAAACTTTTGTCACATCTCATGATGATCATTTTTTCAACAAATCAGCTGAGTGGAAAAATGTTACTAGTTTTGCAGTTTCTCAACTTACCGATTATGATCCAGGATACCACCTTATTATATTCAAATTGAAATGCAGAATCATACTGAGGTTGCATAGAATTCTGTGGGTGCTAAAAATAGTTATACAATTCTCATACTGAGAGAAGGGGTGTTTGGATTTTTTTTGATAGGTTATATACTGTATAAACATTGTCCCTGGCTTATGTTAATTCTTCAATTAACGATGCAGCTTAAAGAGTATATTAATGACTTACATTTTATGATGCTTTTTCTTTTTCATTCTCAATGTTATTTGATTGAAAATATAAAATATTCTGTTCTTTTCGCTTTTATATGACCAGGGAAATGTCCAGAACCAGCTGATTCAATTTGAGTTGCTTCTTACTGCAGCATCCTTTGTGACCACAATATTTGCCGTTGTCACGGGAGTTTTTGGGATGGACTTTGATGACTCAGTTTTTGATTACGCATTGACATTTAATTGGGTTCTGATTATAACCGGTATTGCATGCGGGTTATTGTGTATGTTATTCTTGATCTATTTTAGGCACAAGAAGGTCCTTCCATTGTAGAATGTAGTGCAAATTGATTCAGGTGAAGACCTACACTTTTTGGCAAGGAACTTGTAATTCATATTTATCATTTGTTATCATTTTTCCCCATTTTTGCTCCTCTTGGATCAAATTATATTTCAAAAGCTGCAGGTTGGCTATCATGGTGGTATGCATGTGGATATCGTGTAAAGTTCATTGTTATAAAAAATGATAAAAAGTCGTTTTACTGAACCCTATTCTGGGCACAATCGAATGATTTCACCTGGAAAGCCCTTTAACAAGATCATTTAATAAATGTCTGGTAGGGTCACCACATCTGTTTCGATAGCCCTACTTGATCTCTTCACATGAAGCTTCATCCAACTCCAAGGCAATTTCTTGGAGCCTCTTCTGGCTATTTTCAAGTGCTGCCTGTAGTTCTATAATGCGTGCTTTGAGCCTTGATTCAACCACCTCATGAAGATGCAAGTTCAGCTCCTGAGGCGAAATGGCATAGATTTCGGTTTGAGTGTGATTGAGGAAGCTTCCACTTGATTCATGTTCTGAATCATATAAAATTTCAGGATGCTTATTGACCTTGTCTAGACCGGAATCTTCCTGCACCACATCTCTTTCCAAGTCAGAATCCACCTGCAGGAATTGATGTGAAAAAAAAAGTTGTTTTCTGATCTAATAAAGGTTACCTGAAAGGAATGATAAGTCCTCTCCAAGCTTGATGATTTCATGTTTAGTTCTAACTTCTCTAGTTCAGCTTCAAGCTCAGCCTTGATTTCCGTCATTGCTTTCTCATCATTTAACGCGTTGCAGCCAAATTCAGATTTATTTTTTTCAGAACATTCAGCTGGTGTACCATCTAGGAAGGAGTTTCCACCGGAGTTGGAACCCTCATTAGTGAGCTCTTTAAAAGTTAACTGATCCTTCATTTCAAGTTCATCATGCAAATCATGAACTAATCTCTCATTCTGCTTCAATTGTTCATTTAAATTGTCTATTTCTGTTCTATTATCACCAGTTGTTAACATCATGCCAGTAATCATCCCTAGGTAGAAAAGAAGCATATCATTGTTGGAAGACCCTGAAAAAAGGCAAAAACTTTAAGCAGGATGGAAAAAAATTTAGGCAAAAACCAAATAGTTATACACTGCTCATTCAAAAGGGCACCTCGAAGGGAAAATAATTAATTTCCAAGGAAGAAAAATATTTCAACAAAAATCTATGAAACACTGGGGGTTGAACTCTTCATTTCTGAAATCATGGATACCTGTGGTTAATGGCCTCTCAATGCAGGAACTTGGGGATGGAAGTGAAGCATACCCATAATCTTCTGATCTATTTTGCTCTCTGTACAATTCAGCTGTGAGACAGGATATACCAAGTAGACCTAGTTATCCTTAGTTGCCTCCCTGCTGCTAATCTCTGAGAAAAACCAACTTCTTCAATGGAAAATTCAGGTAATGATTCAATAGATAAGTCTAAAAAGGACATAAGTCTAAAAAGTACTCCCTCCTTTTATTATTCCCATAAACATGTAACTCTGCTTCACCTTTAGTATCATAAGAAAAATTTGCTGCTGCTGCTAGTCTGCATAAGGGGCAAGTTCTGTCTCGAATTCGCTGCAGAAAGTTTCTGTGATTGGAATGGCTGTGAAGTTCACAAGAACACGATTTCAATGAGTTTTCTGTAATTCTTGATGTAGAACTTTTCAAGTAATTAGCTTTAGCCACATACCCAGCACCAGCAACTGCTGCAACTATCCATAAATCCATAATTTTTCTCTCCTTAAATAAGAAAAGAAATTGGATTCCAGATTAGACCTAGTTGAGAAAAATAATCCATCAGATTTGTAGCTTTGAAATGTTTAAAGCAGGCAAAAAAATTTATAAACTATTTGTTCTACAGAAACTACTGAAAAACTTTGAAAAAGCCATTCTTGGCAGTATGTGTGTGTGTACGTGTATAAATATATATCATTTCTGGAATTCCAAACCACTTAAATTATTATTTATCCAAAAAATGAAAATTAAAAAGAAAAAAAGAAATTGATTATGTTAGTTACAATCATCAATTACTTGCCAACAAAAATAATTGTGAACTGAAATATGTTATGCCAATTGCAGAGATTGTTATGGACTGATTAATACTTTTAAGCTATTTTTGTCACTTAATCAGTTGACTGTTCTTCTGTCACTAATTAATTGGGTCATGGTAGAAGTGTCAAAATGGGACGAATTTTATGTCTTATTTTGCATTGCTGTAAGCTACATAAGCCTGAAAATTGAATGTTATATTGGAACTCAGAAAATCTCCCGGAGCAATTTTGGAACACAAAATTCAAAAGAAAATATTCATGACGGTAATATTGAAAGACAAAAAAAATGTTAAGACCAGAAACGAATATGTTATTTAATATTAGGAGGAAGGAATATGGAGATTTTGTGGAACTAAAAAAATTAGTTAAACAGGGCTTGGGGATTAATTTTGAACTCTACAGCAGGCTTCATTTTCAAAAAAGCAATATCATATTCAGCAAGAAGAATGGAGTCCTTCGAAATTCAGTTTCTGCTTATGCTGGTTAGTTTAAGAGAAAAAGGAAAAACAAAGAAAGGAACACAGAAGAAGACAGTCAAATTCACATTTCTCACAAGGTACAATACAGACCATAACATAAACTACTGTACAAAAGAAAGTAATTTGCAAGCATAGGCTTATTCTTCATGTACATATCAAGATGCTAATGTTGTTTTGGCGCAACTATCCACAGTGCAGGCCAAAATATCCCTATAATCTCGGGATATCTGGAAAGAGTCATAAACCTTTCCATCTCTGCTCTTCTTGTACTCAAACAAAAGGTTGGAATGGTCAAATGCGGTCAGTTTTACAAATCCATGATCATAGTCTTTGTACAAACTCCAGGCTGTTTGGAGCGTAGTATAGGGAGAAAGGCTTGCTCCTGCACCTCCAGCAACAATATGTATTGTCCCATTCAGGGTGCCTTTATAGTAGTGTTTCTCTTTGCTGGTGCATTGATTCTGTAGAAAGAAAAATGAACATTCAAAAGAAAAATGAACATTCAATTATTCAAACTAATTTTTTGATTGTCATTGAACTTCCTTTTTTTTTTTTCAGGATTTGCTTCCTTATGCACTTGTTTGGCAAACAAATCCAAGTGTAGTACCAGCTACTTCCATGTAGTCAAGAATTGTATCCAAAACAGTTTGGCTTAATAAAAGGTAAAAATGAAAGTTGTCGTGTCTCATCACAATAATTCTAATTACTCTATCAAATTAATTCAAAATGCAGCAAAGAAGATGGTGTAAGAAGCTGCATAAGTTGCTCAAATACCTGATATATAGGGCAAGTTCTTTCATAGTTGTGCACATGGCCAAACATGGCAATGTCAACCTTGTACTTTTGCCAGAGTTTTTGAAAGCTTTCCCTTCCCATTGGTTCTGCAAATGATCCTTCTACAGCATAACTAATACAAGAAGAATAACCCAAAACCCGATGTGCAAGAAAAATCAGCCAGGGTTGCTTTTGTCTATCCACTGATGCTAGGCAATTCTCAATAAACTTGTACTGTTCTGTTCCCTCTCTCCAATCATGTTCTGTATCAGCTACGCAGAACCGGAACATACCATAGTCAGTAGAGTACCTGGTAAACGAGAATGATCATGTTCATAATCAGTTCCTAGTGTATCATAGGACAAAAAGAAATACATTGATATACCCCTTGCTCAATTGCCTATTGAAATGAGACTATTTTTGTAAGATACTTCTAATGGATACTTACACATGTTATAGGAGATAGGAAGCAGCACTAAAAACAGAAGCAGCAAGCGGTAATAACTTGTAGTTGTGACTTTAAGTGCTTAAGAAGAAGCATGCATGACATTCCGTAATCAAAACACAATTTGTAGTTGTGCTGGGAGTTACTAAACAGATTTATAATATTGATGTAATTCACATATTATACAACTTGGTCTGACTAGCACATGATTTAGATTTTTATAACATGCGAATACATGTGATGATATGATGATACCAAAAAAACTGCATAATGGTATCCATGTTCAAAGGTAAGAGTGAAACATATTCAAATCATATGATAAGCGCTCTATAATAATAGAATAACATCACAAGGCTACTGCATAAGTTTCTTACCAGAATTTTGCCCTGTTCTCTGCAGGGACATAGAACATGGTCTCAGCCAAAACCCCACATTCTCCCCCAGAATCCATGTTCCCATAAAATGATCCTGTCCCTGGCCAGTCACGCTCATGGTTACCACTGTGAATACAGATTATTGTCGTCAAATAGATTGAATTCATAATTTAGCAAATGGCTACATGTAAAGCAACTTATAAACAAACCTGGCAATCATGTAAGGTATGGTTGATGCGATTGGTTCAATTTGTGAAGTAAATTGGTCCCATTGTGATAAGTATCCATTTGCATAACATATATCTCCAATGTGGAATACTATATCAATGTTATTCAAGTCTTGAATGAGTTGCTTAGTGGTGTTAAGAGAACCAGGCTGAAAATCATTATATTCACTAGAACCATCAACTTCACCCTGCAAAGTTAAATGATAACTTTTAACATACTCAATGGACAGCAGTTCATAACTTTTTATAAACACGATAAAAAAAAGATTCCTCATGAGTTTAGATTAGATTTATGCCAATCATAATTATAGAGCAAGCTACAAGACAATAATTAATTAAAGTAACATGCATATTTAGATGCTATTGAAATCCCTGATCAGACTGGAAAAGGAAAATGGGGAAGTATGTTAAACGATAGTTCAAACCTTTCCCATATCACCAAAAATGACTGCACGTTGAAGAGAATTTTGTCCAGGATAAGGAGATGCTTTAAACTGGTATTCTGGACTCCAAATATAAGTACCATTGAACAATCTATGTCCCAGCTTGTAGGTATACCTACATAATTAGGAAGAAACACATCAGATATTGAAAGTATTTTCAAAATTGAAAAGACCTTAAAATTAATTATTTCATTGGAAGTAGTTGCCTAGAAGAGAGGTAGTTATGTTCTACAATAACTCAAGATTAAATAGACACTGGACTTCATTGTATCTTATAGGCAATTTGCATAATCCCTGTTATACACCAATGAGTAGGGGCAAATATAGCCTTAAAGCATCCATTGATTGTTAATTAGTTTTCTCCATTTTTGATATTTTATTCTATCTTAAAGCTATATATATAACTTTCTTGCTACAATGGCACTTGCTAAATCAACGCAAATAGCACATTATGGAAATTCAAAATGCATTATCTATTCTCTTAGTATAGAACTTGAGGAAGAATTCCGAATTTCCCGGAAAAGATTTAACACCAGCAATCAGAGATCATATGCTAGGGATTCCTCATAAAGAAAAAAAAAAGTTCATAAACTAGAGTACAATGTAACATGCGCTTTGTTGGGCCACAAATATTTCAACATTTTTGATATTTTATTCTATCTTAAAGCTATATTTGTACCTTTCTTGCTACAATGGCACTTGCTGAATCAAGGCAAATAGCACATTATGGAGATTCAAAATGCTTTATCTATATTCTCTTAGTATAGAACTTGAGGAAGAATTCTGAATTTCCCGAAAAGATTTAACACCAGCAATCAGAGATCATATGCTAGGGATTCCTCAAAAAGAAAAAAAAAGTTCATAAACTAGAGTACAATGTAACATACGCTTTGTTGGGCCACAAATCTTTCAAAAAGCTAGTATGTATATATCCAGGATCACGCCACCCCACTGTCCTTGCCGGTGCACCTGTGGATTGGCAGTCATTTGGATTCTTAGAAATTATTAAAAGCACAATTAAATAAAAAGGCCAGTTTAAAGCACAATTAAACTAAAATAACAGTAATTTTTTTCACACTTGATGCCATCATCTTAACAAGCCTTTCAAATGGATTCAAAATATTTTTCCTTTTTCCTTTCTAGCTTTTCCTTTACAGGGACAGCCACAGACAGCAATGAGCCATTTGGAAGATGCTGATATGCTGGATGAGCATCTATTTGACATCAAGCAGATAACAAGGTTCTCCACCACAATGCTGTGAACTTCCAGTTAATTTGCAAATATATCTTATGGCAAGAAGAACCAGAAAACCCAAATTCACTCACCACACATACTTCTACGGTCAAACGTCAGTGTTCCAGCCGGGGAATGGATAGGATCACTTTCTTTAAGACCCCATTCAACAAAAGGTTCTGCTTCAATGATCCCATATCCACTTGTCCACGTTACTGTCATCTGAGCATCAAGATGATAATTATAATCACTCCATGAGATTAATTCTGGTTCCACAACAAAATGGCCAAAATGACATCAGGGGTAACATTAGAACCAAAAAAAAGCAACTGATATCAGGATGTCTAACATGATAAACGAACTTATGAGAACAAGTGTCATGTGATAGTTTATTTGTTGTTCTCATGTCAATGTATGCCAGAAGAGAAACATATTCTCAAGACAATATGAATAAAGCTACAAGTTATAAGAAAGGAGAAAATGGATTTACTTCATTCGATGTTCTTCCTTGTGCTAAGCGCGGATAGGCTGGTGCTTTTGGATTCGAGAAAGTTACTGTATTGGACACTGCTATCAACTTTGGCTATTATTCCAGCAAAAGAAAAGCGTTAACATTCACATAATTATGCATATTATAGTATAGGTCAAGATTAGTTGAGAGCATACATTTAAAAAACCACCAGTAAATAGTGCAAAAGAGAAGTCTGATCTCTGGTTAATCAGTTGCAGCTTCAATGACCCTTTTCCTGAATATTTATATTCAGGACTAGAATAACTGGCATACTGAAACTGCATAAGATTAAGAAAGGTTTGTAATATAACCATAAATCTCATTATACAGAAAGGAAAAGCAGCTAAGAAATGAAATTCATCAAAAATAGGCACTTGAATGAACCTTAATAGGTGCAGAACACAATAAAGGAGGATAAACTCTTGGATTCTCCGAGGGACAGATAACAATGCTGAACATTTAAAAATATAAAAAAATGATTCGAGTTAGACCAGTATATCACACAATGATACAGTATGACAAAAAAAATGGAAATGCACTAATTGAGACATCTAATTTTACCTGAAATTTGCAGGAGAAAATACTCCAATCCAATCATCAACTGATGGGATTGGATTACTGTACTCCACAGTCACCCAATCTGAATTTTGGTCCTGAAAGGATACCGAGTGTTCAGAACAAATTAAAATGGAGTTCAGTCGATTTGCAAAATTAATTTCATTGAAATATATTTTTTAATAAACTTTAATGTTTGATCTGAATATATAATCTCACTATCTTTTACTCAGGATTCATTTACTTTCATTAGTTTGCACCTCCTTAATATAAAATTCATTTGCAAATTCTATCAATTTTAATAGAATTTGACTAAATAATGACTAATTTCATATAATAAAAAACTTAATTCCAAATCAATTTTATTTCATAGCAAATACCTCAAATATGGGTTTACAAATGAATTGTTTAAAATTTTATAAAAAAAAACCCTGTTATTAAATTCTATGTATTTAATCTCAACCCTCTTAATATACGTAGCAAAGAGCTTACCTTGAGTCCAAGAATTGAAGGTGAGGCTTTAATATAAGCAAGATCAGTAAGAGCAAAAGTTGTCTTGTGTATAGCAATTCTTGAGAAAGGATGGTCTCCATGAGAAGCTACCTCTTGAAGAGTTACAACGATTAGAAGAATTACCAACCTTAATCTTCCCATTCTTAAACCTAGAAAAACTGAAATCAGCACATAAATGAAACAAGAAGCACTATCTAAATTCCAAGAGTTGAGGAGTTGTTGAGTACCTGGAGACTGTTAGAAATAACTGAAGTACCTAACTGTTTTGTAGGACATAAAGAGTTGAGTTTAGGACGTTGTAAGAAGAAGAATCATGGAATCTCTCGAGAGAAGATTCGATTTTTTTTTTGAGCTAGAAGACTCGACTATCTTTCTATGTCGTGGGGATGCCACAACGTTCTATTGGGCAGTCATTAATAAAATGAGATGGTCCGAGGTCTTTTTTGTTTTTTGGAGAGGAATGTCAATAGCAAGTGTTCTTACATCATAATTTTGTCTTTTTCAATTACATTTTTTTTATAATTTTTCTGTTATTTATTTTTTTTCTTAAATGATTTGTTATTCAAACTCACAAATCACAATCACTGATTAAATGCAGGATTTAAAAGGCATTGAAATTAAGTTCTCCTGTAAACTGAAAAAACTAAGAAGAAAGAATATTATCAGTTTCCTCACCATTTGTCAAAGTGTAATTGAGGTGTTTTCAATTCAAATTTCTCAAGCACTATTATTATAACAAAAAAAAACATTACTTTTTTTTGAAAGACATGTCAGGATTTGCTAATGGGATGATCATCGCGTCATATATTCTTCAATGTGATTCTTTTTCTTTTTATTTTGATTCGAATTTAGATCATAAATTGAATATAAGAAAAACATCCGGTCGTTGTTGATTCTTGACATTCATACACTTAAAATAAATAATTTGGCAGTCATAGCAAGAGTTGCCACATTACATCTTAGCAACAAGAATAATGTTTTTGAAGATGATTATATGGTAAGATGATCAAAGAACAATGCATAAAAGAAGTATATGGTTGCATATTTTTTATTTTTTGGAATTGTGTTTATTGGTATAGTGCAATTAAGAATCTTTCCAAGAAAATAGGAAAAAGAAAAGGATAGAAAAATATATATTCACATCTCTAACAGGAAAACACATGATTGCACAACTTTTGCTCGTCTTACACACTAACCATGGATCCAGAGAAAGCTGTGGACAGAATTCATTCTTCATCTGCAATGCGCTCAGGTCAAGATGCCAATGTAGTTCTCGGACAACTATCCATAGTGCAGGCCAAGATGTCTCTATAATCCCGGGATATTTTGAACGAGTCGTAGACCTTACCATCACTGCTTTTCTTGTACTCCAATAAAAGATTAGAATGGTCGAATGCTGTAAGTTTTACAAATCCATAATCATGGTCTTTGAAATAACTCCATGTTGTATTGAAGGTTGTGAATTCTGCCAGGCCTGCTCCTCCTCCACCTGCTACCACATGTATCGTTCCATTTAACACGCCTTTGTAATTATGTTTCTCTTGATTGGTGCAAATATTCTGCATCAGTACAGAACAAAACCAAATTCAGTCCAACAGCTTAGAGTGAAATGTAAATCCGGGTCAAAAACGGCGTACTTGTTGCAGTAATCAATGAACATTACATGCAACAAGTTGAAAATGGCCTAGAAGAGGATACCAGTACCCAAAAAGCTTAATTCATGTGGTTCTATTAGAGTGCAGATGCAACAACAACAAAGCCTTAATCCCAAGTTGATTGGGATTGGCTATATAGATTTTTTTTTTCACTCGATTCAATGGAGAACTACCTTTTCTAATAAATGCAAAATAGTAAGACCATTTTGGACTACTTTTGTCCAAGTTAATTTAGATTTACCCCACCTCTTCTAGCTATTTTTACTTTAACTTGTTCAGTTTTTCTCACTGGCGCATGACTAGGTCTTTGTTTCACATGACCAAACTATTTCAATTTATACTCTTTTATCTTATTCTCAATATGCGCTACCCCTGTTTTTCTCGAATAAATTTATTACGAATTCTATCAATTCTAGTGTATTCACACATCTATCTTATCATTATCATTTTCGCAACATGCATCTTACTCGTATGTTATCATTTCACTACCCAAAACTCACTACCATATATCATTACAGGCCATATTGCAGTGCGGTTGAACTTTTCTTTTAATTTAACTGACACATTTCGATCATATAATACTCATGTAGCAACCCTCTACTTCATCAAACTAGCTTTAATCCTATGACTTGCATCTTCTTCACAATCCTCATCCTTTTGAATAATAGAGCTACAGTACTTAAAATGAGTAACTATGAGGTATTGCCACTTCATCTAAAATAACTTTGACTCCTTCTCCACTCGCGTTGTTAAATCTAGAATGTATGTACTCAGTTTTAGTTACACTTAGCTTAAAACCCTTTTGATTTGAAAGCACTTCTACATAACTTCAACTTTTGACTTACTCCTACTTGAGCTCCATCTATTAACACAATATAATCGCAAATATCATATACCGAGGGATAACGATGTTAGGCTCCTCATTGAAGAAAGTCAGAATTACCACACATGAAGAAAGGGATGGAAATTTCTGATTCTAGTTTGGAATGCCAGCCGTGAACAGTCAGTGTAATTAGAATTAGTTGTTTAATCTGTTAAGAATTGGTTAAGTGATGTAACTGCCAAGAACGTTATAAGAGAATGAGTTGTACTACACATATATTCATTTAATAAAGATTGCAAGTTCACTCTATATTCTATTTCATCTTCTCTCTCTCTCTCGTTCTTCTCTCCTTTCTTCATTCTCTGTCTTCTTCTTTTCTCCTGTGTCATAGACCATTTATGACTCAAGATCATTATAACTTGGTATCAGAGCACTCATCTGATCAAGAGGGGAATCTCACCTTAGCTTCTTTGGCTTAAATGGTTAGAAAAAGCAACATTGTTGCTACAGAGGTGCAACACTTTTAAGAAATGGAAGAGTAGGTTCAATTCTTGGATCAAAGAAGCCAAGAATTCATGAAGGAAGTGATGAGCGGTTTGAGGTTCAAAGAAAGCAGTTCCAAGATCAGCATTTAGCCCAAACTGTGATTAAGAAGCAACTAAGATCAGATGATGGATATGGTGAAAACCCTATCTGTCCATCTACAAGTCTCACAGCAAGGCCAAGGCCAAGATTCCACCAATTCACCTAATCATCAAACTTTTCCAAACACCAACCACCATGTTACAATTAATCAGCAACACCAACCTAATAACAATCAGCCAAACACACAAAATCAGCCCAATCCAACTAACAACCCACCTTACCCAAACCCAAATTACCCACAATTTGGTTCAACCACAATCATTGCCAGTTTCCATCGCCCATAAAGAGATGGAATTTTATCTAATCCCCACACAAACAACCCCAATCTACAATGGGCTGGTCAATCGCATCATTACAACAGGATGCCGAAGGTGGAACTCACCCAATTTGATGGCACTAATCCAAGAACCTGGATTAGGAAATGCGCAAGATATTTTCAGTTGTATGGAGTTCTAGAAGATCAGAAAATTGAGATTGCTCGATGTATCTTGGAGAGAGACCAGATGTTTGGTTTCAAGGGTGACAAACGCAACATCCTAATCATTGCTGGGATGACTTTGCAGAAGATTTATGTGTCAGGTTTGGGGAGCTGAGAATTTCAGAGGTAGTAGAAGAATTCAACAAGATGAAGCAAAGGGGGTTTGTGGCTGATTATCAAGAGAAATTTGAAGAGTTGAAATCTCTCATGCTAAAGCATCATCCATAGTTGGATGAAAATTACTTTGTATCAAGCTTTGTGAGTGGCCTCGGTAAGGAAATTAAACCAATGGTGAAGCTCTTTAAACCAACTACTCTTGCTCAGGCTTGTTACAGATGAAATTGCAAGAACAAGCCTTACAAGCTATATTTCGGAAGAAGTTTCCTACAAAAAATGCATCATTTTCACCCTTTCCCTGCTAAAGAATCCCCAATTTTTACCAATCTCCAGCCGCAAACTCTAATATGTGACCAGATCCGAAATTAGATAAGTCTTTGGAAAAACCCAAAACCAGTATTCCAATTTCAAAAGATAACAACCCTAACCTAAAACCAAATTCAACTTACCCAAAGAATAATTCAGGCTTGTGCTTTAAATGTGGGAAAAAAAATTTTGTGGGTCATATTTGCAAGAGCAAGTAGTTGAGAGTGTTAGAAGGCTTTGAGGGAGAAGAAAATTCTGGGAGTGAGGAATCGGTGGAGGAAGAGGAAATGGAAGTTGGGGATAGTGTGGAAATCTCTATGCATGCCATTGAGGGGACAGAAGCTGCAAATTAGTTGAAGATTAAAAGGGAAATTAATGGTAGGAAGATCGTGGTGTTGGTTGATAGTGGTAGCACCCACAGTTTTTTGGATGAAGGTATGCTTAAAGAAGTTGGGGCTAATGTTTCGAAGGCTAAAACTTTGCTTGTTACAGTGGCTAATGGCCAATCCATGGCCAGCAAAACAAAATGCAAAGGACTTCGATGGAAGATGCAAGGATATGAATTTGAGTTTGATTTTAGAGTTTTGAAGCTTGGAGGACATGATATGGTGATAGGGGTGGATTGGATGAGACAAAATAGTCCAATCGTGTTTGATTTTCAGAAGATGACTCTCTCTTTCAAGAAGTTTGGATGTGAAATTGAACTCAAAGAGTTCACTGGTGAAGCGAGGCTGAAGCAGATGACAGGTAGAAGCTTACAAAAGCTAATTAGGGATACTGAGGATGAAAAAGAACCCTTGTTTTTTTCAATTACACGTGTGTCATCTAACCAAAACGACAATCAGGAAGTTTCAATAACAGTTCCAACTCCTCAGCCACCTAAAACTCCAGCCAACATTACTAAGCTCCTACATCGTTACCTTAATATCTTTGAAGAACCAAAGACCTTACCTCCTCCTAGGTCTCACGATTATGGAATGCCATTGAAAGAGGGAGTTGTAGCAGTAAATATCAGGCCCTATCGCTACCGTCATTATCAGAAGAATGACATTGAGCGACAAGTGAGGGAAATGTTAGACAGAGGTATTATCCAAACCAGTAACTGTTCTTTCACATCGCCGGTGCTGCTGGTTAAGAAAAAAGACAGTACGTGGAGATTTTGCATCAATTACCGTCAACTAAATGGTATTACAATCAAAGATAAGTTTCCTATTCCTTTGATTGACGATCTTTTGGATGAATTAAAAACAGCTACTTTGTTTTCCAAATTGGATTTAAGATCGGGTTACCATCAGATAAGGATGAAAGAATTAGATGTCCATAAAACGGCCTTTAGAACTCATAGTGGGCATTATGAGTTTCTAGTTATGCCGTTTGGACTCACTAATGCACCGGCGATGGTCCAATCTTTGATGAATATGATCTTTGAGCCTTATTTCAGGAAATTTGTCTTAGTCTTCTTCGACGATATTCTTGTGTATAGTGCAACAATGGAGGAACACGAACACCATCTGGAGAGGGTATTGAAAATCTTGCAGCAACATGAGTTATATGTTAAGCTCTCCAGGGGTGCATTGCCTAGAATCAAGTTGAGTATTTGCGGCATGTTATTGCAGCTGGTGGAGTTAGTACTGACAGATCCAAGATTGAAGCAATGGTTAATTAGCCATGGCCGAAAACGATAAAAGCATTGAGGGGCTTTTGGGATTAACTGGGTATTACCGCAAGTTCATCAAGGGATATGGGATAATCAGTAGGCCATTAACATATTTGCTTAAAATATGTTAATTCGTCTTAGTCTTCTTCGACGATATTCTTGTGTATAGTGCAACAATGGAGGAACATGAACACCATCTGGAGAGGGTACTGGAAATCTTGCAGCAACATGAGTTATATGTTAAGCTCTCCAAGGGTGCATTGCCCAGAATCAAGTTGAGTATTTGGGGCATGTTATTGCTGCTGGTGGAGTTAGTACCGACATATCCAAGATTGAAGCAATGGTTAATTAGCCATGGCCGAAAACGATAAAAGCATTGAGGGGTTTTTTGGGATTAACTAGGTATTACTGTAACTGTAAGTTCATCAAGGGATATGGGATAATCAGTAGGCCATTAACATATTTGCTTAAAAAGGACTCCTTTGGAAGGAATGATGAAGCAGAGGAAGCATTTCAGAAACTCAAACAGGCCATGAGTACAACACCAATATTGGTCTTACCTGATTTCTCCATTCCATTTGTTTTGGAAACAGATGCGAGTAGCAAGGGCATCGGTGTAGTATTAATGCAGAATGGGAAGCCAATTGCCTTTATAAGCAAGGCACTGAGTAAGAGGAATCAAGACTTAAGTATATCTGAGGAGTTGTTAGCCATCTTATTTGCAGTGAGTAAATGGCGACACTACTTTGGAAATTCCCATTTCATTATTAAGACCGATAATCAAAGTATCAAGTATCTGCTCCAGCAACGGATACATACATTTGTTCAGCAAAAAGGTTTGTCACGATTATTGGGGTTGGATTACAACATTTTATGTCGAAAGGGCAATGAGAATAAGGCAGTTGATACCCTTTCTAGAAAAGAGTGGACAAAGGAAGAGCAAGCCAACTGTTATGATGTGTCTTTTGTGGCTATACCTTTGTGGTTAGAGGAGGTGGTCACTAGTTATGAGGGAGATGATGTACGCCAAGAATTGATTCGTGCACTGATGGTGAATGAATTGGCTAAGCCTAATTTTTCATTTACTAATGGCATATTGAAGTATAAAGGGAGGATTGTAGCGGGGAACAAATTTAAATTGAGGCAAAGGTTGATGACAGTTGCACATGATTCCTCTCTTGGTGGTCATGCTGGAATCAGGGGATCTTATCAGAGGTTAAAATCTCATTTTTACTAGGCTGGGATGAAAACTGATGTTTACAAATAGGTTACTAGCTGTGAAGTTTGTCAACGTTGCAAGCATGAGAATGTACCCTATCCTGGCTTATTACAGCCTCTGCTTGTGCCAAATGGTTGTTGGGAATCCATTTCAATGGATTTTGTTGAGCAATTGCCCAAATCGGATGGTAAAGATGCAATCCTGGTAGTAGTTGATGGATTTTCAAAATATGCCCATTTCTTACCCCTCTCATATCCATTCACAGCAACAAAGGTTGCCCAGCTCTTTCTCAATAATATTTTTAAGCTTCATGGGTTGCCAAGGGAGATTACAACTGATAGAGACAGTTTTCACAAGTCTCTTTTGGAAAGAGCTCTTTAAGTTGATTTGGGTAAAACTCAATTTTAGCACAGCCTACCATCCTCAATCAGATGGCTAGACTGAGAGAGTTAATTTGTGCTTGAAAAATTACTTAAGACGCAGTTGTTTCACTAAGCCTGGTACATGGTCAAGGTGGTTGTCACTTGTTGAGTGGTGGTATAACAGTAATTACCACACTAGCCTTAAGATGACACCTTTTCAAGCTCTTTATGGTGTTCCACCGCCTCAACTACCTGCTGTTCCTATGAAGGGAACATCCATAGCATCTATGGATGAGTTTTTACAAGAGAGGCAGCTTATGATTGGCTTAGTAAAGGAGCAGTTAATTCAAGCCCAGAACAAGCAGAAACAATTTGCAGATGCTAAACGATCTGAAAGAAGCTTTGAGGTAAATGATCTGGTGTTTCTTGAACTCCAACCATATTGTCAAATTTCTGTTGCTATTAGGAAATCCATTAAATTGTCTGCAAAATTTTTTGGTCCCTTTAAAATTTTATCTAAGGTTGGTCCAGTAGCTTATAGATTAGACCTGCCTGATGGAGAAACTATCCATCCAGTTGTGCATGTGTCATTACTTAAGAAGTATGTGGGAAAGGGGGACTATGGTAGCTGCTTACTTTCCATCTCAGAATAAAAAGGGAGAATTCTCTATTGAGACATTGCTTATTTTGGGAAGAAGAGTGATCCAAAGGAAGGGACAGCATGTTGATCAGGGGTTAGTTCAGTGGAACCATTTGTCTCAAGATGAGGCCACGTGGGAAGATAAAAATTGTATTAGGGCCCAATTTCCAGGTTTTTCCCTTGAGGACAAGGGAGGTCTTCAAAAGGGGGGGTAATGTTAGGCTCCTCATTGAAAAAAGTTAGAATTACCACACGTGAAGAAGGGGATGGAAGTTTCTGATTCTAGTTTGGAATGCCAGCTGCGAACAGTTAGTGTAATTAGAATTAGTTGTTGTAATATGTTAAGAATTGATGACTCATTCATGACTCAGGATCATTACATAAGAGCTCAAAGTTGAACCTTGATGTAACCTAATAGAAACAAGAAAATCTTTAGCATCCCCTCCAACAGTGCGGACACTAGTGATAGCTCCATCATATATATCCTTCAAGACTTGGATATATCTTATAGATATTCTCCTACGCTCCATGACCCACCATAAAATTTCTCTAGGGACTCTATCGTAAACTTTATCCAAATCAATGAAAACCATATGTAAATCTTCTTCATCTCTTTATACTTTTCCATCAAATATATAATAAGAAAGATACATTCCATAGTTGATCAACCATGTATAAAACCAAACTGTTTTGGGAGATACAAGTGTTCAAATGTAAACGATGTTTTACAACTCTCTCCCACAGTTTCATGTTGTGACTCCAAGAGTGCATATGCATGTCTAAAAAATGCAAAATGTAATTCTAAGAGAGAATTACATTATCTGAGGGGTAGATGTCCAAAAATTGTTTGATATGCAGGAACCAACTTCATATAAGAAGATAGAAATAGTTACAAAATTCAACAGATTAAGGTCAAAGTAAATTCAAGAGGAAGTAGCAGAAGCAGCTAAGTTGGCAACTCTTGTATATATGTTGCCTATGAAACATAAACCATGGAAATGGATTGCTTTTGAGTTGATGAAAAGATTTCAGTTCTAGACTCATGTAAAATGTTGAGATAAGTGAGGTAGAAGAACAGCTCTGTTACTTCTACAAGTAGTATGTATACCTGGTAAATGGGACATGTCCTCTCATAATGATGTGCATGGCCATATATGGCTATATCAACCTTGTATTTCTGCCAAAGTTTCTGAAGGCTTTCTCTTCCCATCGGTTCTGCAAATGATCCTTCTTCGGCATACCAGGTAGCAGAAGAATAACCTAGCACCCGGTGAGCAAGGAAAATTAGCCATGGCTGCTTCCGTCTATCCACAGAAGCAAGGCAGTGCTCAATGAATTTGTATTGCTCTGTTTCCTCTCTCCAATCATGTTCTGTGTCAGCTATGCAGAATCTGAACATGCCATAATCAGTTGGGTACCTGACAAAAAAGAAATGATATTCATTATCAGTTCCCCTTCATATTCGATGTGTATTAGATCCTGGCTAAGAACCATATGCAGCCTGAATAATTGTTTCCAATTGTTGTAGGTTAAGCAGGAATATCTGAAATTACAAAGAACAAAGAAGAACAAATTTCAGAGAAGAGGTAGAAATTATTTTCATTTACAATTGAAAGATACCATCGATTATTATAGTAAAGCCTTCATACTATGAAACATCTGGAATATCATGAATTCATTTACTCACAAAAAAGAATAAAGTTTACATGTAGTTAAAGTGGTCATTAGAAATTCTAATTTTAAGGGGAAAAAAAAAAAAGAGAACCCAGATTGAACCAATCGCATGAATTCACATTACATTAGAAGTTAATTGTATCTAAGAGATTGTTGTCAACTAATTTCCATACCAAAAATTAGCCCTATTCTCAGCAGGGACATAGAACATTGTCTCAGACAACACACCACATTCTCCTCCAGAATCCAAGTTTCCATAGAAAGATCCTGTTCCTGGCCAGTCACGTTCGTGGTTACCACTGAAATAACATAGAGCCAGTTGCCAGATAAAATGACATAAATAGCCGTGCATGCTCAAGTAAACAACAGAGGTAAAATTAGCAAACCTTGCTATCATGTAAGGAATGGTGGATGCAATTGGCTCAACCTGTGCAGTAAATTGGTCCCATTGAGAAAGATATCCATTTGCATAACATATATCACCAATATGGAAGACTATATCTATGTTTTTCAAGTCTTGAATAAGTTGTTTGGTGGTGTTAAGGGAGCCATGCTGGAAGTTGTTATATTCATTGGAGCCATCAATTTGATCCTGAAATGGAAAAATCTGAAGTACCTCAAGAACTGCATACCCTAGTAAATAGCTATACATCCCAAAATAGGAAAACAGAAGCGAACATTCAGATGTACAGTGACATTGACATTGAACAGGATGTATTGGAAGCAACATCCTGAAAAGTTCTATTCACTTCACATCTTATAAATCAGAAACACATTCCTTCACAATATAAATAAAATGTTGACAGGTGGAAAAGTCAAGCAAGCAAAACTAAAAATCTATTATGTACTGCCATACAGCTGATGCAACTATTAATTCAACTTTCAGTCTTTCACAGCAGTTTTATGCATATGTTTTTAAGTTCTGGATAAAGGAATCTGTGTAAAATATTGACTATATATGTAACTAGAATATGACACTTCCAAGACAGTTCAAACCTTTCCCATGTCGCCAAAAATAACTACACGTTGTAGAGAATTTTGACCAGGATATGGAGATGCTTTAAACTGGTATTCTCGACTCCAGATATATGTACCATTGGATAACCTATGCCCAAGCTTGTATTTGTACCTGCAAATTAGTGACATCAAGTTAAATGCAAAATCAAACGGACAATAACATGGTGCTAATCTCACACATTATGATTTGCATCTAACAGTCCAACTCCAATCAAATGGAAGATAACATGGGGCTAATCTCAGATTATGACTTGCATCTTTCAGTCCAAATACTCTAGCAAACAACATACTGCACTCCAAATCCAATCTTTGCGAGAGAATCACATTAATTACAAGAAATTCAGGGATCTCAAAGAGAGTTATGAAGTTTGTTATAAGTGTTCATAATTCTACTTTGTTTCTCTCCTACCTCCGTCTTAGCCCCGTACTCCTAACAATATAGTTTTTGATCATCCTATGACCAGGTAAGCTGCTCCTGTTAATCACGGGAATGACCTTTGGAGACCCTTGCTCTGGGACATTAAGGAATTCAGTTACGAGTCTTTCATTGTGTGTGCATCCCTCAAATGGTCTTTTTCTACCCAATATGGGATTGATTTCATATCATGTTCTTGAAACGATATATATCCCTAATATACAAGTATGCGCCCAAAGCAACTTCACCTTGCAATGCTACACACTTGGCACCAAAGAGAGCCAATTTGATAATCATCAAAGCATTTAAGTGGGTTGAATGTATTTTCATCACTTTCAGTTGGAAATAAATAACGTCCAATGATCTGGGAAAGCTAATAAGTTGAAATGGTAAACAAAGTATAAGAAAATAATGTGAGGTCCTAGTGGTGAACTCTTTACATAATTGTCCCAATTACCTAATAAAAATCATGTTCATTAAGTGTCATTCAGACAAATTTTTCTTATTACAAAACAAATTTTATTATTTCTCATAGAAATCAAGATCAATCATAAGCTGAAGCAAGAGAAAACCTACACAACATTGGGCCATAACTCTTTCAGAAAGCTAGTGTGTATAAATCCAGGATCACGCCACCCCACTGTCCTTGCTGGTTCACCTGTCAATATACATTTGATTCAATGAATATACAACCTATTAGAAGAAGCAAAGAAAAAGCACCAGGTTGCAATAATCACATGGGAAATTAAACTTAGAAAACAACCAAAATATTCAAACACAACAATTGCCAGTTACTTATTAATACTACAGTAGCCGACGTTAATCTAATGAATTTAAAATGTAATGAGTTTCCTTTCTCTTTTTCTGTTCTGATGACAAAAAGGCACAATTTAGCATTGCTAATTATCTAATATGCTGTGGTTCCAATGAGGTAATCTATAGAAAGTTGTATAGACATCCATACAAAGATAACAATAAGTTCAAGCAACTTTCAGCCAAGTCATAAAATATTAAGCAAAAATTAATAAAAAAGAAAAAGAAAAACAGTCACCCACCACACATGCTGTTACGGCTAAAAGTCAATGTTCCAGCTGGGGAACACTTAAGATCACCTCCTTTTGGACCCCATTCAACAAAAGGTTCCACTTCATCTATCCCATATCCACTTGTCCATGTTACAGTCATCTAATTAAGAAGTTTAGAACCATATTATCTCCTTGAGAAATTGTTAGCTCCAGTAAAAAGTGGCTAATCAATGAAAGGGTCTTAGTTTCTAAAGACTAGACGGAAATAAGTAATTCATCGAAGGAGGTGCGATGTAACAAAAATAATAAACAATAGAAATGATGTTTTAGAATTTTATTTGTTCAGCAAAGGAGCTTCTTACATTATTTGGTGTATGACATATGAACTTCAAGACAGCAATAAGGAATAATTCTACTTACTTCATTCCATATCTTTCCTTGGGCTAAGCGTGGGTAAACTGGTGCATTTGGATTTACAAAAGCAACTCTATTTGACACTGCCACCAGCTTTGGCTATCAGACAAAAACAAATAACATTGATCAATAATACAATAGACCAAGGACAAAGCAAGAAATAACCATAATTCTCAAGTAGAAGATTTCAAGTAAATGTGAAATAGTGCATATTCAACAGAAATACTTTGCATATACAGTGCATGCATTCATAAGGCCTATTAGCTAGTGCTTTTAAACTGTAATATACATATATGCAATAGTTAAAAACCAGAACGCCTATGAGCTTTCTCCCACACTGTATCACGTAACGTGTGGAGCACACAGAGACTCATGGAAACATAACATTTCTCTTTTGGAACAAATAAATGATATTGTATTAATATGGTAAAAAAAGTCACAAAATGTATTGTAACCAAATTGAATTGCATTTGCATATTCATATGTTTGGACGCCAATCTAAAATAATCAAGCTAAAACAAATTATAAATTTGAATATCAGTTAAACCTAATCTCATATGTAAAATATCTTATGGATGTCAGATGCATTCCACAAATAATAAATTGGACGATTATTCCTAGTTCACTCATCTCTACCATTGGTTAGCTACCCCCTTGAAATGCAAATAAGTCAAGAGCATACATTTGCTAAACCTCCAGAAAATAGAGCAAAAGAGAAGTCTGATCTCTGGTTAATTAACTGAAGCCTCAAGAACCCCTTTCCTGTATTTTTGTAGCTTGGGCTACTGTAGTTTGCATATTGAAACTGCAAGAGTAGTAAAGTTATTTGAATCTCCCACTCTGCATCAAAGCAAGACAATTAAAGTGCAAAAACTTCATGGGAAAGCAGTACATATGAACCTTGATAGGTGCAGTACACAAAAATGGAGGAAGATTTTTTGAGTTTGAGCTTTCTGGAAAGCAAGTAGAAGCACTGAAAATGGAGGGGAAAAAACACTAATTAGATGAATAAAAGAAAGTACGATTAAAATATTAATAAAAAAAATTCTAAATGCTTTCCATAGCCAAACTGAAGAAGATGATTTTACACTACAAAGAAATCAATATATACCTGAAATTGGCAGGTGAAAATACTCCAATCCAATCAATATTAGATGGGTTTGGAGAAGTATACTCCAAAGTCACCCACTGTGAGTTTTGCCCCTAAAATATAAGACGAAAGTATGCAAATCACCCAAAAAAGAAAAAAAAAAGATTTCTTAAACACCAGCAAAAGCCCGTAATTGCTTTACTTTATTTAAAATTAAATGGATATGAAAGTCAGATTTCAGCCTTCCAAGAAAAGGCAAAACCAAAAACCCATCTTGTAATCAAATAAAGCTTCCCGTTGATACTCAGGAGGGAGCCCAATGATGAAAAGGAGAAGTTAGAAAAATGGCACAAAAAGAAGCTTACCTGTAGTCCAAGAATTGTAGGATATGCTTTAACATAAGCATTGTCATTAAGAGCAAAAACTGTCTCTTGAATAGCAATTCTTGATAGAGGATGAACTCCATGTGCACTTGTCTCTTGAAGGGTAACAAGAAGAAATAGAATTGCAAAGAAGACCAATCCTAATCCCTTCATCCCAAACAATATCTGAAATCGATAAAAAATTCAATTGCAATTGCAATTCAATTTATCAATCCAATAAAAGGTAAAAACTTTATCCAACTCATAAAACAACTCAACTCCCAAAGAAATTCTACGCATTAACAGTGCAAAAGTATGAACACAAAGTAAATACAAGTTGAAAATCAACTCAAAATATAAGAGGTCGAAATGGCCATTCCATATTTTCCATAATGTAAAGAGAAACAAACAGAAAACAAGTCAAACAAAATACAGCCAGAAATTTTTTTTTTCTCAACTATTAAATGATTAAAAAAACCAGAAAAAATAAAGAAAAGAAAGAGGATGAAAGCAAAGTACTAACCAATAGTTAATCAAAGGAAAGACAAAAGACAAGAACTAGTTGCAGTAGCTTATTTGGTGATCATTTGCAGTAAGCTAATAAAGATGAAGAAAGATGCATGAATAGTTTAAAGATTGGCTATTTTTAGTCAAAAGCGTTAATTTTCAGAATCCTCTATAAAAGATACCGACCATTATCCGATAATGGTGGGGAAGTCCACTATTCAGTTAAGGTTGCCGGAAGGAAAGGGTTCTTCTATGGGCTTATCTGGCTCTTGCTACAAACAAATTTGTTTTTGCTTTCGGCTCTTGAAAGGCAAAGTATGTCATAAATATTTATAAAAATCATTGCAATGCTTATAAAATTCCTTTTTTCAGATGGATATCATAATGCACCCTGTAAAGAAATTAAAAAATTATACCTTTTATAATCATATTTAATTTTGTAATATATTATTTAAATTTATTTTTATCCCATCACTTGAAATGAATAGAAAATGATTTAGATTCACAGCAGCTTAGTTACTAGTGGCACATACTTATTTGAGCAGGTTTTAATAATATTTTTTTATTTAATTTATAATTTTAAAAATATTTAATATGCAAATTATTATTATTTAAATATTATCTTAAGATAATGTGAATATTAAATATAATTAACATATTTGAATTAAAATGTTATAAGTGGACCAACTTTAAAAAATGATATAAATATATCAATCTATATGATGTAAAAATTAATTAAATAAGTATATTTATATAAATTTAGTTTTTAAAAAGTTATTTTACATTTGATAAAAAAAAACTTGTACATTTTTTTAATTCAGTTTTTATCATATATATATTTATCCAGAAGTAGTAATGGTAACAAGATTATTTATTAATTTACTTTGTTTATAACATAATGGAGGTCCATAAATTAAAATTAATTTGGATGACAAATGAATAGTGCTTCTTCTTTTTCTCTTTTGGGTAAACGAATCGATTGATATGTACTCATAATTGAAAAGATTACATTATATATTATTATTATTATTATTATTATTATTATTTTGTAAAAACATTCATAATTTAGATACATAAATCAAATGTATACTAAAATAAATATATATTTTTGAAAGTGGTATTTTTAAAATTAAAAGTTAAAAAGGCAAATATTTAAATAAATATTTTTGAAGAAATCCCTTTAAAGTGTGCATTTGAATTAGGAGATTAAATATATATATTCATTTTTCTTTTCATTTTCCCGGAAGACAAGGAAAAAATTTTTCCTTTTTGGCCATGATATTTTATGACTTTTATTTTATTGTCAAAGAATTTGACATAGGCTATTTTAATTTTTACCTAAACCCCAAGCCATATTTTGCCCTCCAATATGTTGTTTGTAATTTATAATGCAATAGAGTTTTGAGAAATATCTATTTAGAAAATCGGTCTGATTTTATCTCTATTCAATCATATGAAAACTCTTTCTCTTCAAGAGCTTTTTTGATTAGTAAGAGCAATAGTTTGTTTTACAAAAATAAAAACATTTATCTAAATGCAAAACAGTCTTTCTTAAATTTAATATTGCTTGTTACAAAGGCTATGCGATCCCTGCACACCGATTCATGTCTAGATAATTTTTCCATTGTTAATCCATCAGGTGAAAAAGAGATGGGACAAAATGATTACAATTACCACCTCACAATATTAGATTTTATCCTAATAATGACAATATTGACTCATAATCACAAATATTAGAGATATTGAGGATACCATCCATTCAAAAACCTTGAATAAGATACGACATAATTTGCAGGACAAGCTCGTTACAAAATCAGGAAACCTCTTTTTTTTCCTGTAGATATAATGAAATTAACTAAGATTACAGCACCAAATTCAACCAAAAATGTAAGAAGCTTTTGGCAGTAGTAATTCAGCTCATCCATTTCCCCCATTTTTTTCTATGGTCTATTATACTTCTTTTAAGAGACCTTACCACTTCAAAGATACAGCACAAACCATAGAAGGAAAAGTCCTGACAACAAAATATCACAAAAATGAGTATACAGGGAAAGGGCCAAAAAAAAAGAGACTAGAAAAAAATAAACACAATAAGACGCAGGCAAAAGTAATCTTCGTGACAACAGGCTGGTATTGCCCCATGGTTGGCTTTACATGCACAAACTCCAATAATAAAAAATGCAACTTGTTCTCCTACATGCTTTTGATTGACAAAATCACTGTTTTCGTTACGGAGTGTTTGTATAAAGCTGAATTGTGGAGACAAACAAGCCCTCAGTCTACTCGTTATTTGAGATAAAATACAAACTTCCTTTTTTTTATTTGAAATTAAAAACTCTTTTCTAGACCATTTTTAGACGTTTCAAAATGTAATTTCAAACTTATCTTTAACTGTTATGGAAAATTTACGATTAAAACATGCCAAATTGTGTTAAAAACAATTTACTAAACATATTTAAGATTTAAATGCGCCCATGAACACATATGTACAGGAACAACAACCAAATCAGGATCCTAGACAACTATAAAAGCAATTAAACAAATTAAATGAATTTCTTTTTCTTGTAAATGTTGCTTTCGGCCAGTTCATACTCCCAGGCTAGGTGCCACAATGTGTGTCCCTGATATAATTGAGGGGATGGGAAAAGGCATTGAAAAGCAGTCAAAAATAAAAAATAAAAATAAAAATCATAAGTTTGAGAAGACTTTTCGTGCAAAAAAGTGATCCGCAAAAAAAGTAGAGTTTGACAAAAAGTAAGGCATGGCACCTGCAAAACTGAACTTTGTTTGAATTTTTGACCCCCGTGTCCCGCTCGAGGCATACCCTAATAAAAAATGCCATCAGTCAGATACGCACATTATAGTGAGAAAGAAAAATGAAGAATAGTTAGCATGAGCTGGATAAGACTTAATGGTTGAACAAAACAAGAAATGGTGTGAACAGTGAACTAACCTTGTCCAAAACAACTGGTGCTGATATTCTTCCCATTACGGCATATACAAGCAAATGACTGATCCAAACCTGCAAAGCCACACAAGCCTCCACTGGTTTCACAATCCTTGCAGATATTATTATAATATGAACCATTATATTGCAGAGAAATCCCAAAGTTCCATTTCTTTGGATCTCCCTCATTGCCTCCAAAACTGTATACCGACGTATACGAAGAGCACTGGAGTTTAGGAAGATCCAATGTGTAGCCTGCAAGTTGAATCGGTGACTCATAAACGCAACAAGTAGATGTTGGTGCATTTTGTGGCAATCCAATGCCAGAGACTCCCTTGCATGAATATAGTCCTCTACAAACACGAGAACCTGACCCTGTCTGGCACAAATCTTCATTTGGATCAAATACTGGAGAAGTGGTAGAGCATCCCAACAAAACAAATATATTTTCCCCTGTTAAAGTAAATGGACTAGCCCGATCCAAGCTAAAGCTCCCTGAGTTCTGCATTGAACTGCATGTTGACATTAGAGGATCTGTAACAATTAAGGTGTTGCTTGGGTAATCAATTGAGGAGATAGTGTAAATGCCAGTGCCAGTGGAAAATTCTAGCGTACCAGAGTTGCATCTTACATATCTAGCAAACTCACGGTGCCCACATCCAAATCCAGTGCCAAAAGGGTACTTCACAGGAATTGTGCCACAGGCGTCATGACAGGTACCATTTAGTAGGATAGAATGGGCAGCAGTAGAGATGGTGAAAAGGAAAGGGAGGAAAAGCGGAATGTAGAAGATCCGTGCATTCAAGGGAGATGACATTGGTGAGCTTTTGCTAGAGCATGAAATGCGGAGCGAACTAAACTAGAGAGTGTGTTTTTAGCAGAAGGCATATAACAAAGAATAAGAAGTGACTATTTTCGGTGGAGTGCTTACTGTCAACTGTCAATATTCTCCTCTTTTTTTTTCCTCCCAAAAAGCAGAACGGAAGCCTATTACAAGTGACTTCTAGCTATAAAGCAATATGCATTTCCAGTTGGGGATCCACCCATCACCCGTGAAAATAGTAAAGAAAAAGAATGAATAGTACAAATATTAGTTAACTATCAAGCAATGTGGGTAAAAAAAAGTTACCAATTTATTGATAAAAAAATAACGATATTTTACTGCCCAGATAGACAGCTTAGAAACAGAATGATGAGTTTCTAGTTTCCGGCAGCGTAACAAGGGGGGAAAAAAGAGAGAGAGAGAGAGAGATTCGCACTTGATCTAAAGAATTTCAGCATCAATTTTGACACCAAATGATACATAGCAGAGTAAAATACAGATCTACTGCTACTGCGATTGCTACCTGCAAAATCTTTCAAGGTATCTGGCTGTCTCACCAAGTGAGATTCAACCGCCCAAGTAAATACCCACACAGCAGAAGAACATTCAACTTCTACAAGTGATTACTTCATCTGATTCCATTATTAGTGCATTTAGCTCTAGTATGTCCATATATCATCATTAAATCCCTCTTGAAGTCACAACGTGCAAGCAAGAACGAAATTAAGTTCTTTTAGTTGAATCATCCCTGACATTGGCTCGTCTTGCTGGGCAGACATTCTCCAAAACCAACACAAAATATTAGAGGCCAAATGGAGCCAAGAATAACCAAAAATTTATCCATTCAGATGATGGCTGATCTCATCCATTTGGAAGATCCCAAAAACTGGATGATGGCTTCCTTTTGCCAATGATTCTTCTGTATCATTTTCACGTGATCAATTTCTTTATTTACATAGTGGTATAAGCCAGCCTCATTTCAGAACAGTCCTGTCCCCAACAGATGCACATCTAACTTCACTCATCCATTCGTTCAAACAACTCAATTTCAAAAATGTTCCTTTTGTTCCCCGCAGAATCAAAATCGGAGCTCTTCGGAAGTTTATATAAACTCCACTATGCTAAAAAGATCCTTGAAGCCAATGCTTGGAATTGGGTCTTGATTGAATTGAATACCACACAGCAAAAGGCTGTAAACTAAGTGAACAAAGGACAAATAGCTCATGACACTCAAGCATCTAAACACTGTAAAGGATTGAAAGCAGACACTTCCAAGTGTTGGATAAAGCCTCAGAAACAGCTTTAGTGCAGGTGCAAGGCACTCTTGAAGAAGTTCATGTATTTAGACCAGCCCAATTTTTGAAAGCAATGAGTGCTTTCATTTTCCGGAAGTTCCTTTTCCTCAACTTTGATACTTTGAGATTCTTATGAGTCTCCATGAATGCTTGCTTGTACTTCCACTTATCCACAAAAATTTTCATCTCTTGTGATTTTTCAACAACTTGCATCACTGCGTCAAAGAAACTCCCTTTAACCAGAGCATACAGAACTGCATCAACCAAATTTTGATCAAATTTAATTCCTTTTTCTTTATCACTTGAAATCTTTCGCTTAACCTCATTCCACAGCATCAAAACACTGAAATATTTCTCTGCAGCCACATACCCATTAATTAAGGATAAATAAGTTTGATCATTTGGTTCAAACTGCACGAAAAGCATTCTTCTAAACGTTCTCTTTGCATCTTCTAGCCGCCCTGCTTTACAGAAGGCATGAATAATTGAGTTCCAGCCATGAGTTTTCACGTCAACTCGAGGGTCTTCAACAACTTCATCTAAAAATGAAGCCATTAACTCAGGTCGTTGACTCTCCATCAAACCTGTCATTATGATTAAATAGCTCCCCTTCAAGTCAGCTATTCTTGCCTCTCTCATGTTCCTAAACAAAGTAAAAGCCGACTGAAAATCTTGGCCAGTCATGGATGCTTCTATTAGAGCATCATAGCTTCCCGTATCTAACTGAAGCCCAGAATTGCTTATCTCCAAGACAAGTTGAGTAGCTTCAGCTGTCCTATTCTCCTTGCAATATGATTTCAAGATTGGCACATAGACCCCAAGCCCAACAGAACAACCTTGAGCATCCATTTCATCAAGAATGCGATGAGCCTTATCAGATAATCCAAGATTAACACAAGCATTAATTATACCAAATCCAATAGATTTATCAATCATATTAGTCCCTGGCTCTATCTTTTGAGCTTCAATTATCAAATGCGCTAAATCCTTTAGATTCCCATCTTTGAGAAAACCTTTAAAAACATCACAATAAGTTTCCTCGCTGAAATTTGAATTCTCCCCATCTAGCTCCCTCAAGCTGCACAATATAGTTGCTAAAACAGACTCCAAATTCCCTGACTTTACATAGCCACTGATCAAATGACTATAAAACAACCTTTTATTCAAAAAACCAAACCTATCAATCAAACCCTTTAACTCAGTGATCTTATCTTTAAGACCTTTGAAAGCATACAAATAAGCAAGAAACCCAAAAGACAATTCATCAGGCTTGATAACCAAAACAGACATCATCTCAATAATATTTTGAGCATCAGTAACAGACTCAAGTTAACAACAGCAGCCCTCTAAAGCCACGTTACAAGCATCTAACTCAGGTTTCATAAAATCCAACTTCTCATCAATAGCAATACTACAAGTTTCTTCAAAAACCCTTAAAAAAGCAACAAATTTACCACTCTTCCTACTAATTTCAGCAAGCAAACCACCCCATAATCCAAAAGGCATGAAATACCTATTCTTAAGCATACACTTAGCCAAAGCAAAAGCAGGGGCAGGAGAATTAGCAAATTTCATTGCACTAAGCACATTTTGTACCGTTTCAAAATCCAAAAGCTTTGGATTCTTCTCTACAACAAAAACAACAGAAGCAAAAGCCCTTTTGAGATTGAGGGTATCAGTGAAAGAGGAGAGCTGAGAGATAAGTGATTTGGTGAGTGACCTGAAGGGGAAAGCAGAGGGAACGGTAAGAGACTTGAAGGATTTCCAAGCTTGATTAGTGTCATTAGCAAAAGAGAATTTTGGATGGTGGATTCAAGGGTGTTAATGTAGTCTAGGGTTAAGGAGTTTGTAGAAGGATTATTGGAAGGGTTTGGGGGTGTTGTTAATGGAGGTTTTTTAAGATTAAAAATCGAAGGTTGAAGAGAGGAGTATAAAGAAGAAGGCGGAGAAGTCTGAGGTGTAGAGGACAAGAAACGTCTTTGCGGAAGCCACTGAAGCGCTCTTCCCCAGATTCTCCGATCAGGATTGCAAACTACTGGCTTTGCCCCCTTTTTTTTTTTTCTTAAAAATGAGTGATGATAAACTATATTATTAGTATAATAAATACTAATATTTAAAATTTGACTTCTAATACTTATATAAAAATAGTTGTTTAAATAATAATTAAATATTTAAATTATTTTTTAAATTATTAAAATACTTTTGTATGATTAAAAATTTAAATAGACGTTTAAGGTATAATCTAAATAGTAATTAAAGATTTAAATTTTTTTAAATTATTTAAATACTTTTTTATCAAAATAATATAAAATAAACATAAATTTAATAGTAATTATAATTTCATGACTATTTTTTTTAATTTTTATTAAATAAAAATTAATAAATTATTTTATTAATTTATATTAATAAATTAATAATTTATTTTAATAATTTTTATTTTTATTTATAATATTATTTTTATTTTTATTAATAAATTATTTTTATTTTTATATTTTAATTAATAAATTAATTTTTTTTATTTTTTATTTCTTTTTTATGGTAATGCACATTTAATTAATTAATAATAATTATAGTAATATCAAAATAATAGTAAAAATTTCATAATAATAATATAAAATTATAATAATTATAATAATATAAAGTTATAATATCAACTTTAATACACAGTAAATATCATTCAATTACAATAAATATATATGATATTAAAGTATTAATTGTTATTAAATAAAAATTAAAAATGAGTAAATTATAGCTATTATTAAATTTATATTTATTTGGCCTTATTTTAATAAAAGATGTTCTTAAATAGTCCAATAAAAAATTTAAGTATTTAATTGCTATTTATGTTATAGTTTAGATATTTTACTGTAAAAAAAGTGTTTAAATAAATGGTCTAAAAAAAATGTATGTGTTTAATTGATCAAGTTTAGGTGTCTATTTAAACTTTTAGCCTATAAAAATAACATATTCATGGTTAAAGTTTAAACGAAAAAATATTAATTTATAATTTTTTTAATTCATTATTCAGATTTATTTATTTATTTATTCTGAGTATTAGAATATAGAGAGGGATAAACGAATCTAAATTTGTTGTAAAAAGATGTCCTGGCTGTTAAACTATTTATGCAGTTTGTGTCACATATTAAAAAAATAAATAAGGTATGCAATAAAACATCAAAAAGAAAGTATTTTTAATATTTAACCAGCAATAATTAGAAAAATTTTGGTAAATACTTATATTTTTCAATAATCAAATAGCAATACCGTTAGGTTTCCTTATGAATCAAACAACAATATAAAAAGAATCAAATTTTAATAATATGTTCATATTTCCATTTGCTTGGAAAAACAAAAATAATTGGTCTTAATCAATTTGGAAATTCTTATTACATGAAAAAAAATAATTAAAAACTCGCTAATAATTGATAATTGCCTCCAACATTTGGATTAAAACTTCTTTCTTCCATTTGATCCTTGAGCCGTTCCAGTGCTAAAGACGGCGTCGCTGCTTTCTTCTTTTCCATCGGTGCTGCTGTTTACATTCTCAATTTCTGATTCTAATGCTGCTGTCCTCATTATCGAAGTGTTGCACACCAAAAGCATGCAAATGACGAAACACAGCGAATCCCTTTGGTACAGCCATTTTCAAACATTAATGCTTATTTTTGTTTGATGATGAAAAATAGATTATTATAAGGACTTTGAATTTACTATTTATTGACGTTTCTGGCGATTACTGGGCGTAATATTTTGGAGTCTAATTAACTGCCAACTTCCATCTAATTAATTTCATACTTGTGGATTAGATTTTAAGGGATTTTTCCTTTTTTTTCAGGAGGGGAATGGAAATTTTAGCTAATAATTAAGTTTTAAAAATTTACTTTTAATTGTTCCCCATTTTAATTTTTGTAGATGAAAATCTACAAAAAAAAAAAAAAAAAAGAGAACTAAAAAATAAAAATGAAAAAATATATATATTTTTTTTACTACAAAGAGAGTCCTATCTAGAACTTGACCAGCAATACGCCTTTCATAAGCAATTCCTATTATATCATGCTCCATACAACGCTAAACACGATGAGGAGCAGAATAAAAGACATGCAAACCTAATGGAAAATAATAAAAACGCAAAGGAAGCTAACCAGTCAGCCGAAAAATTAGCTTCTCTGTATGCATGATAACTCTTCACTTACCAGTTTAGTCATAGAAAGGGATGTATAAGAAACACAATTTGATCTCTCGTCTGTGATATAATTGACAATTGTGGCACTATTGACTTCAACGAATACTTTACGAGAGTTTCATGCTAGATAAAGACCTTGGTAAAGACCATATAGCTCAGCTTTGTTAATAGGACCGGATCCAATGTTCGTCGAAAATCCAGACACTCAACCACCATTGTGATCCTTTATCTTCTACACCAACACGGCGAGCAGTAACCAATCATAGGGGGGGGAGACCAAGAATTTCACTTGCCAGCTAAATGCAAATTGATATTATTGTTGAACTGCTGGATGAAGCCAACTTCATGCACACGAGCATGCAAATTGATAAAATGAAAAATATTTTTTGTATCTAAACAATTCCTATATTTTTGTTGAAATTTGAATCAAGTATTTAGTCTTATGAAAACTGTTGAGACAATCCCAAAACAACAACGTTGTTTAAAATTTATCTAAAAGAATGCTATTGCATTATTTAGGATTAGCTAAAACCTTAAGGTGTGTTCAAGATATATTTATTTTTTAGCTGCAGTTTAAAAAAAAATGTGTTTAATAATATCACTTAATTTTAAATTTTTAAATCTGGAATTAACAAAACATGATTTATAGGATTTTGATTTTGAAAAAAGATTATATCCGTAAAATTTTTCTCTCTCTGTTATTTTTTATTTTTCATAAATTTTCTTTTTATTTTTTTTTATTTTTTTGCAAATCCAATAATAAAATGAGATATTTTTCATTTTGTTTAAAAAAAATTTCTTTATTTTTAATAATTTTATTTTATTTTAATAATTATCTATAAGATCTAATTAATACTAATTATAATGTATCATTAAAATAAATAATATAATTTTTTTTAATAGGTGAATAAAATATATGTTTATGTATGTACAATAAAAAAAATTATGACATGGTTTTTAAAAATATAAAATGAGTTTTTTAAAAAATATAAAATAAAAACTAAAAATAATTCTTGATTTTAGAACAAAAAAACTAAAGACTTACCACAAAAACGAACATGACCTTACTTATTTTACTATACTATGCTTAAAAAGCTATAAAGCCTTATCAGGATAACATGAGCATTAAGTATAAAAAATCCAATTGACTTGGCAATAGAAATATCAGTCGCTGGCTCATTTTGAGTTTCAATGATCAAATGTGCTAAACCTCGAAGAATTCTATATTTGAGAGATACTTTTTTTTTTTTTACAAAAGGCGATGAACGCCTAAAAATTAATATATATCCACACACATCTTAGGCCGAAAAAGGCCCAGCAGACCATCTCTCATCAAGGAACCAAGGCCTTCAGGGCTATGAAGAAATTGTGTATCTCTCATAAATTGGGTATCTCTTATATGGATTCAAATTATACCCAAAGTTTATTTGGTATTGAATTTAATATATTTTTCAAGATTACTTTTTGACTAGTTATTTATTTTTAATTATTTGTTACTCTCAGTAAATCATTATATGGAAAAAAAAAATTAAAGTATGTTGTTTTCAAAATTATAATTTACCAAATTTTACCTTCCATAAGAAATATATTAATTAATATGTCACAGTAAAATTATAAAATTTGTCCAATTACTATTTTTTATATACTTGTAAAAGCATGAAATACCAGCTTTGTCCACTTTACCAAACCAAAAGCAGAAACTCTTATCTATATAACATGAACAACATTTTCAAACTCCATTTTGAGATTGAGGGCATAGGTGGGGTTCTTGGAGAGGAGAGGATAACAAATATAAACCACTTAAATATATATGGAAGCCTGATTAACAAGTTTGTGGAATAGCTCAGTTGGTTAGAGCGTATGGTCTTTAATAATAAGGTCGAAGATTCAAGCCCTCCTTCTAGCTGAAAATGATTTTGTTTTTAATTTTTTTTTTCTTATATATTATGAAAAATATAATTTTTAACCTTTAAATTTGTTTTTCTTAAAATTAATAAACATTGTCGTTACTATTCTCATTTTAAAGAAAATAAAAATATATAATTTCATTAGTTTCTTAAAACTTTTATTAATTTGATTGAATTATTAAATTACATTTATATATATTTTTTCTCAAAACAAACAAGTAAATTTTCTGAAAAAAATTGTAACAAATTTTCTGAAAAAAAAATTGTAATTTCCCATATTTTGATTTAATCTAAATCCTGCTATAAGTTTTCAGTTTAATTTTGTGATTATTAAACATCAATTTTAACACCTAATTACAATTGTATACTTCTATCAAAATTGAAAGAAACAATAATATAATTTTATGCTTTTTTTTAAAGCAATAACTCTGTGATTAATCTGAGTTCAAAAACATTCTATGATTAATCTAATTAAAAATTTTCAATTTAAATCCTCTGCAAATCAAACCCAAAAAATTGCTGACTTTTGACTCTTTTTTTTTTTTTTTGAGTCTGCGACATGTTTATGTAAATCTAAAAACGGTGTCGTTTTGGACAGAGTAACAGACGATCAAATATAGAGAGAAGTGCAACTGAAAACAGAGCAAAGCTGAAGAATTGAAGCGTGAAGATGTCAGCCATAGAAAGAATTCCAAAAGAGGAGATGGTTATAATCGAAGAATGGAATGGTTCTTCTTCAACTAACCTCTCTAAAACTGCTACCATCACTTCTTCTCCTTCTCTCTCTATCCAAAGGTCGCGGCCGCTTCTTATATTTCACACTCTTCTTCCATTTTCTTTTTTCTTTCGCCTGCAGTTTTTGAATGTAATTCTTTCAATTAAACGGAGATCTGGTAGCCGTTTTAATCATGTTGGGAGACGCCTTCTTCAAGCATTTGTACCAGAGGCAAAGTTCATTTCTTTCAAAACATAAGAAAAAAATTAATTCTTTTTCTTTTTCTTTTTGGAAATTAGGTGTTTCTTATATTCTTTTTTGATTAATCACAGGGTTTTCCAAGTAGTGTTTCTTCAGATTATGTACCTTTTCAAAAATGGGATTCGCTACAGGTAATAATCTCGCTTAATTAATTATATAATTAGACTTAATTGTGCTAATTTTTTGGATTTTGCAATAATATTCATCACTAAGCTTGATTTTTGTAATAGGGTCTTTCTACTTACATTAGGACCATGCTCTCTACACAGGTGCATGAGTTTAAGTTTTGGTTTAAATTTCAAGTTTTATTACTTTCGATCTTTGGGTCCACATTTTTGTCCTTTTAATTTTTTTTTTTATAATTGTTATTGAAAAGGCTCTCTTGAGTGCAATTGGAGTTGGAGAGAAATCAGCTACTGTTATTGGTGCCACATTTCAGGTTTATAATTGCTTGCTTCAGTCTATTATCATTTTTGGTTAAAAACTAAATCTTTTTTAGTTTTTTGGATTTTTTTTTAAATGGTTGAAAATGTAGTATTTGAAACTCTAGTTGAATTAATGCTCACAGTAGCTTTAATAATTGAAAATGTTACAGTGGTTTTTGAGAGACTTAACTGGAATGCTTGGTGGGATTCTATTCACATTTTACCAGATCTGCTGTCTTATGCTTGTCATCTGTTACTCTCTCTATCTCTGTGCATACCTAATCCTTTACATGTAAAATGCTCAAGTTCTTGAATAGTAGCACTTGGATAAAAGAGCTTTTTCTGGGTTTAAGTTTGATTTCAATTTTCAAACTACCTCTTAAAGAGTTAACACACTCATTTGATCAGTTCCTTAATGCTACTGATCTTTTTCTACAATATGAAACTGGGTTTTTCTATGCTTCTCAGGGCTCAAATCTGGATAGCAATGCAAAAATGTGGCGTTTGGTTGCAGATCTTATGAATGATCTTGGTGTGCCCTCAAAAGCATGCATATACATAATCAAGTAGTAGCTATCACAAATGGATATCAAATTGGCATCTAGCGATCTTTTTTTGGTATCTCATATTTGCTGTTCATTTTCCTCGATCTTTTCAAATAACAAGAAAGCGTGAATTGGTTGTAGGAATGTTGATGGACCTTGTTTCTCCTTTGTTTCCTTCAGCATTTGTTTTTATAGTTTGCCTAGGGAGCCTATCAAGATCATTCAGTAAGTTCCCATATACCTACAATTTTCAAGACAAGGACATGTAGTTTTATAGTTTATTTATCTTATTATGCATATGAGAAAACATATTCAGGTTGTTTTTATGTTGATGAATTGATTTAGCTTATTATATTCAGTCACAAGAAGAAGCCTATAAAATTTGAAGCAGTCAATAAAGTTTAAAGTGAATGGCTCTGATATCACCTTGATATTTTCTTTTTAAAAAATTACAGTTAAAATTACCAAAAGAGTAATCATGCTTCTGGACCATCGTTATTTAACCGAATATATATATATATATATATATATATTGCTGTTTTTCTTATTAGCTGGTGTTGCTAGTGGTGCAACTAGAGCTGCGTTGCCATAGCATTTTTCCCTTCAGAGCAATGCAGCGGATATATCTGTTAAGGTAACTGTATAGTCCTTGTAACTGGGGGAATTCAACCTTTAAAAGGTTTACTTCCTTCTTTTAGCTAGTATGACTGCTATCATGTTTCCAATATGCTAATAGGAAGACAGCCAAGAAACAGTGGCAACCATGACTGGCATGGTATTGGGGATGCTCCTTGCTCACATAACAACAGGACAACCCTTCGCTACCTGGTTTTTGTTTATCTTTCTCACTGTGTTCCATATGTATGGTAATTTCTGCTGCTGCATTTGATGTTGAAAAGTATTTTTAGGACCATTGGATGTACAAGTCCAAGATATGTGAACAGTTATGTATGAGTCTCACTGAGGACTTCAGCCTTATCTCTTGGTTAAGGTGCTAGATCATAGTTTTGATGAAGGCTAAATACATATTTAGCCCCCTGAACTTATAGCGATTAGTGATTTTGCACTTTAAACTTTCAATTTAACCATATAGCTCTCCGAACTTGCATTTTTTTAACTTATAAATACAAATTTATTGAGTTACACCGAGTCATGTCGAGTCACTGAGATATCTATTTGGTATAAAATATACAAATATAACAAAGTGACCAATATTCATTAATAGAAGTGTCTATCAGTAAAAAATAGCTAAGTACAGGGGATAAAGTGGTCAAAATGAAAGTTTAGGGGGCAAAGTGATTAAACGCTACAAGTTCAAGGGGCTACATATGTATTTGGCCTTTTGGTGAACAAAATAGGTAAAACCCACCATTAACATCTTCTGAAGTCTCTAGGATCTAAGTAGTTAACGTAGTGATGGATGGAAAAACTTCTCAATAATTTTGAAATAGAAACAAATACTGTTATTTAGTTGCCCAAATCCTATGTATGTGTTGTTCTCTCTTTTGTTTGTTTATGTTATTTGGATATCAATAGGTGATGTGTGAAAAATTCATGTTACATGTGACTGAATTTAAATTTGTTCTTTCTTATGGGCAGCAAACTATAGGGCTGTTCGGTGTCTTGTTTTGAAATCTTTAAATATTCAAAGGGCCTCAATTCTTTTGCTGCATTTCATGGAGACAGGCCAAGGTAAATAGTAATTAGTTACAATTTGAAGCACTCCTCTGATGTGGGTAAAGGATCCTAGGTAGTGTACCCAGCAGTCCCTATCTCAATCATCATCCAATTTGCTAAGCTTGTTGACTTTCTAGAAAGGAAAAGAACAATCTGAAATGTTCATGTATCATGAGCCCATGCTTACTTCTCTTCTTTTGTAAGCCAAAGACAAATCATTTGATATGTTATGTGAGGATTGAGGCTCATTTCCATTTTATACTCTCTCAAATACATGTTAATTTATTTATGTCTCTAGTCTGTAGATTTATTATAATCCCAACATCTGAATTTGTTGCCAGTTCTCTCCCCTGAGCAGGTCTCTAGGATGGAACATGTTTTACCCAAATGGACCTCTTTTTGGAGCTCAAAGAATGTCAAGCTACTGCATACACGAATAAACTTAGGCATGAGAGTTTCTTCACTTGATGATCAGGAAATGTGAGTTTCAAATTTGTTTTAGTTGATTAACTTTTCAATCTCGTGAGGGTTCCAAAGGCATTACTATGAGAACCCTTTCCTATTTTTCTTTTCTTTTCTCGAATGAAATATTTAGTCAGAGCCATTTGCAGGCTCACAATAAGCTGTTGATGTTATTTGGTAGTACTTCTACATTATGTGGATGCAACATGCACGCACTGCTTAATATATTAAACCATAAGTTTTAATACATTTCAATATTGCCTTTAAAGCTGACAGTTTGAGAATATTTTCAAACAGGAAAGAACTGCTACTTTCTGCAGGATCTCATGGCAAAGGTTAAGCTCTAGTCACCACTTTTAGCTATTGAATGTCCAAGTAGAAATGCATAGCTCATTTTAGTTGACTTTGTTTTTTTTAGCGAAGTACTTGTTAGTTGGGAGGAAGGGATTACAAACAAACAAACAACAACTAAGCCTTAATCCCAAACAAATTGGGGTCGGCTGTATGGATTCTCAACAAAATAAGCTCAAAAGACACCCAAAAAAAAACTCCAGCCTTAGGCCCCTTCCAAGACACGGATTTTACGTCTCCATTCAAGTCTGTCATTAATCAAATCCGCATCAAGATCTAAGGCACGTAAGTCTCTTGCTATCACCTCCTTCCACACAGTTCTAGGTCTGCCACGACCTCTAGCCCCCTCAATCAACAAATTCTCACACTTACGAACAGCAGCATTAGGAGGTCTTCTTAAAACATGCCCATACCATCTAAGTCTTCCTTCCCTCACCTTATCTCCGACGTCCGCTACTTGGACTTTTTGTCGAATATGAACATTCTTAATTTTGTCCAGTCTGGTATGTCCACACATCCATCTTAGCATCCTCATTTCTGCCACACTCATCTTATGCAAATGTTGTCCCGTTGGTGCCCAACACTCACTACCATAGAGCATCGCAGGTCTAACAACCGTCCTATAGAATTTACCTTTCACTTTCAGAGGTATTTTCTTATCACATAAAACCCCAGTCGCACCCTTCCACTTCAACCACCCTACCTGTATTCTGTGAGCCACATCTTCATCTATACGGCCATCATTCTGGAACACCGAACCCAAATATTTGAAGTGGTTGGTTTTAGGAACCAAAACTCCATCCAACTTAACCTCATGTTCCTGCTTCTTCCTTAGACTGAACTCACAGTGCATATATTCCGTTTTACTCCTACTTAACTTAAAACCCTTGTCCTCGAGGGTTTTTCTCCACACTTCCAACTTACGGTTTACACCAGCACTAGTCTCATCAATTAAAATAATGTCATCAGCAAACAACATACACCAAGGAACATCGTCTTGTATGCTTCTGGTTAGCTCGTCCATAACCAGGGTAAATAAATATGGACTCATGGCCGAACCTTGATGCAATCCGGTAGTAATAGGGAAAGTCTCAGTGTCTCCACCAGGTGTTTTCACACTAGTGGATGCATTCTCATACATGTCCTTGATGATGTTGATATATTTGCCGTTGACTCCTTTCCTCTTCAAAACCCACCATAACACTTCTCTTGGTACTCTATCATAGGCTTTCTCCAAGTCAATAAATACCATGTGGAGATCTTTCTTCTTCTCTTGATACAATTCCATTAGTCTTCTTAGAAGAGAAATAGCCTCCATGGTAGATCTCCCTGGCATAAACCCAAACTGATTCTCCGAAACTCTTGTAAGCTTCCTCAATCTGTGTTCAATAATCCTTTCCCATAATTTCATAGTATGGCTCATAAGTTTGATACCCCGATAATTTGTACAGCATTGAATGTCTCCCTTATTTTTATATATGGGTACCATGATACTCTTCCTCCAGGCATTCGGCATCTTACGTCCTTTCACAATAGCATTAAAGAGTTTAGTTAACCAGGCAACTCCTACCTCTCCAAGGTTCTTCCAAACCTCTATAGGAATACCATCCGGGCCACAAGCTTTACCAACTTTCATATACTTCAAGGCTTCTCTTACTTCACTATGCAAGATCCTCCTAGACCAGCTGATATAATCATTTGTTGCATGAAGACCTTGAAAATCTTGTTCATGTTCAGGATTGAATAACTGCTCAAAATAAGCCTTCCACCTCTCCTTAATCTCAACATCTCTTGTCAACACCCGTTGATCTTCATCCTTTATACATTTGACTTGGCTTAAATCTCTGCTTTTCCTTTCTCTCATCCTTGCAATCTTATAAATGCCCATTTCTCCCTCTTTAGTACCTAACTTTTGATAAATCCCTTCTAAGGCTCTGCCACGAGCTACACTAACAGCCTTCTTTGCCTCTTTCTTAGCCCTCTTATATTCCTCAAAGGCCTCGCTATTAACCGCATTCGGTAACTTTTTATACCATTCCCTCTTAGCCTTAATAGCCTTTTGAACCTCCTCATCCCACCACCATGCATCATGCGGTCGAGGCCCTGCCCCTTTAGAGATCCCCAGCAATTTACTACCTGCTTTCTTAATGCCACCTTCCATTTTTGTCCACAAGTTCTCTGCACTAGCCTCAAGGTTCCAAATTTCTTCCTTTAGTAACTCCTCCTTAAAGGTACCTTGAGCTAGGTCTTTCAATTTCCACCATCTTATCCTTGGTTCCAATATTTTCTTATCATTCCTCCAGCTACTTTTATTCTTAACATCTAAAACCACAATACGATGTTGCGCCGCCAATGCTTCACCCGGAATGACCTTGCAATCCTTACACTTACTTTTGTCCCGTCTTCGAGTAAGTATGAAGTCTATTTGACTTTGGGTTCGTCCACTCTTAAAGGTAATCAAGTGTGACCCCCTCTTTTCAAAACAGGTATTCGCCAGCACTAGATCATAAGCCACCGCAAAATCCAAAATGTTCTTTCCCTCCTCATTCCTGTTGCCAAAACCATAACCCCCATGGACCCTGTCATAACCATTACTGTCCTTACCAACATGCCCGTTAAGGTCCCCACCAATGAAGATTTGCTGATTATCTGGAATACCTTGCATGATATCATCCATATCTTCCCAGAACTGAACCTTGGATGCTCCGTCCAAACCTACTTGGGGAGCATAAGCACTAATAACATTAATAGTGTCATCTCCCAAAACAAGCCTCAAAGAGATAATCTTGTCTCCCTTTCTTTTCACTTCCACCACCTTGTCTTTAAGCGTAGGCTCAATAATAATGCCCACACCATTCCTATTGTTATCCAAGCCACAATACCACAGCTTATATCCTGAGTTACCAATCTCTTTTGCTTTATTTCCCGAGGAAGGGATTAGTCAACATAATAATGCACAAAAATTCTACATCTTCAGATGTCTTGCAATCGTTTATTCATGCACTTGTTATGGCAAAATATATGGAAGAAAAAACATCTGCGTATTTGGAGAACCAAGCATGGAATGATAAACATTACAAAGTTTTCCTTCAAAAGGTATCTCTTTAAAATCTTTCCTTCAATGGTTTTCTCATTTCAATTTAAAAAGACCCTATTCTGGATATATTAATTCTTCTCCTAAGCTCAGTTGAGAGAGAAAGGGGAGAATTTACTGTACCTGATAATCATTCTTGGCTCACTTGGTAATCATTAATCAATTACAGTGCAGTCAGTTATTAATAGAGTACTGAAATGCCACCTTTTCTTTGTAGTTAGTAGTTGACAGCCTCTCTAGTATCTGGAGGAGTCAGTGCAGCCTGGATTACACAAATTGGATTTCAGTGTGGATGCTGATGTGTGAGATAAGGGGGGTGCTGGGATCCACCAAATGCTGGAGTGGCAAGTTCAAGCCAACTCTTTATAAGAATTCGACAAGTCGTCACTTATCTATTCCCAGTTTTAATTGATTGTCTTTTGTTTTTCCTCCTTGAATCTTTTCAAAATCTGGCAGTTAAGGTCATCAGGTTGGAAAACAGAACGCCTTCTTTCCTAATCAATCATTTGGAGGCCACAGGCGGACTTTCAGAAGATAAGTTTGACTAGGTAATCTCACTCGTCCTTGTTATGGATCCATAAATTATTACCATTTATTCATGTTCACTGAGGGGAGCAATTTACAAACTATTCATGGAAAACATGGTTGTTCTTTCACCAACAAGAATTGTATATGCTCGCTAGCCCTCACATTTATTTGAATTAATCCTGTCATAAGTTCAAATTTGCGCCAGCATTAACATCTGAGCTAGGCGCCAGCAGACTAAAAGAACTTGGATCTGAAAATAATGAAAATAAATTGTAGACAATTATCCCCTGGGTGCTTAACTTCTGGTGTTTGATTTCATTTTAAACCCCAAACTTTGAATTACTGAAATGTAATCCAGATGTTTACAATTGTAATGTAGAGGTATTTGCATTTTTCTTCTCTTCAAATTTTTGTTTTTTCCATGAAATATTGCAAATCATGTTTTCTATTAAAAAAAACACTCTCCATGTAAAACAAGCTTTTTTTTATTGAATTTTTACTGAGTTATTTCTATTAAGTAAGAACTAGAAGATCTAGTCCTTAATCTGTAAGTTCTCTTCAGAATTTTGTACATAATGTTCTACCAATCCATGCAAACTATATTCATCGAATTAAACGAGTTGAAGTGGAATAATACAAAGAAAAAATTTCAGTGGCTTCTCACAGGTCTACAGTTCATCGAATTGTTATCGCAATAGTTGAACAAGATTAGAACTGATGTTGCAAAGGTTTAAATTTTGGAATTTAAAATGAAATAGCTGAAAGGGTAGGTAGCAATGTTTGAGTTTCAATGTGAAGTTAAGTTGGGGTTTAAGTTGATCATCCAAGTTAACCAAATGTGATGCTGCCTGCATTGCTAACAGTTGGGTATACTAATATCATGTTAATTGCTTTGGATTAGCAACGTCTTAATCATTGAGTTATTGCCTTTGATACCACTAGCATTTACAAGGTAGAATAAGTTTATTGGTGACTAGAAAAAGGAGGGAGAAACAGAAAAAACAAGTTCTGTACACAGCATTGCACGATCTTTGCCTTATATCAGGTTTTGTTCTCACGTATTTTTTATAGGTGCTCTTTCATTTACAATTACTTACTGCTGCTTGTGTGAAATTGCTCGATAGTAAAGGCATCTGGACTAGTAAATGTAAAAAAAAAGCACTTTTTTAATATTCAAATAACAATTAGAAAGTCTAAAATTTCACTCATTATAGAAGGATAAACGAATTAGCAGTTAATTTTAACGCTTGGAACATAAGGATGTGATTCTTAAACAGTTCAATATGATTGATCTGATCATCATTTTACATATTACTAAATTCAAACTTCACCAGAGACCTGGTTGTTCATAAAGAAGTTATTCTTTAGGCAATTATGTATGATATTAAAAAATAAATATTTTAATGTGGATTGTTGTTTTTTCTAATCCAGCTTAGAAAATTTTAGAATATAACAGCAAACTAACTAATAGGAAAAGTACAGCGAAAAAAAAAAGTTTTGAAAACAATGACAGTACAGGATATGTGCAAGATAGTCAGCTTAACAAAAGTTTTATCTCAGCTGCTTTCAGCCTGCCTTGGCTTGCTTTTGATTACCCAATATATTAGCCATTTCAATAATCTGTGCTTTGTTAAAGAAATACAGTTTGAGTAGTCATTTTCTATGCCCAGAAGATGCCATCAGAACCCCAACAGCCACAATAAACATGGAAAGCATACTTATCAGCAAAATATATGTTCTTCGAGATGATTTTCGATATTCTTTAAAGATTACTATTCCCCAAAATGTGCTTACAAGTGGGAGTGCCTGAAATTAAATACTCCATGTCAAATGATTGCATAAAAAATTTAAGTACTAACAAGCATTTTAAACACATTGCTTTCCAAGGTAAACATAGCAATCTATAATTCTTTTCCTTGTGAAAATCTGTTATGTGCAGAACAAGAATTGTTCTGATATGCATAGAAACTAACCTGAACAGCGTCTGCTGCTGCATATCCTGCAGCTTGACCTCCCATAAATTGGAGGCTATTCCCAAACCCACATAGGAATCCAGCCAGAAAGGCCCAGCCTCTGCCATTCCAGTCATTAATGTAAGCCTTTAGTGTTGATCTAGGTAGGTTGAGTACAGGTCGGTAAAGTAAAGTGACATTCAAAATGATGGCAAGCACAAAACAGGAGACTGAGAACCAGAAAAATGCTGTATAAACAACCAATTTAGGTACCCCTTTCTTCAAGGCATGCCACTGATCATTTGTTGCCAAGTTGAAGGCTGGTGAGAAGAATGCGAAGCAAAAACCAGCAAAGAAAGTTATAGCTAGTCCAATCAAAGTGCCTTTCCCAAACACCTGCAATTAGAGTGGCACCACAGTATGACTTGTCAAATCTTTTGGCACTAAATCAACAGAAAAATAAAGAGCTTCAGTTAAGTGGTTATTGAAGTCGTATCTAAATTGCAAGTCCGATTCCAAGTTGGGCCACAAACCTTGATTGATCTTCTGTTCTCAAGTTCTATAAGGTAAGCTGCACTTCCAGCTTTTGCTTTCTCTGGAGGAGCATTTCCATTTTCCATATCCTTTTCTTCTGTCAAATAATAATTGAAAAAAAATTATAAAGAAAAGCAGTAAAAAATTCATGGTCATACTGAGTTAAAGGGAAATGGTGATAGAATTCCAAAAAAACTCCTTACCCTTACTTGGGAATTCCTCATTGGTGGCAAAAGAACTTTTATCCCTACTAGAAGGTTAATTCAATGGTGAAAATATCATCAAATACAGAACACCAGAAACCAATGCTAACCAAAATCATGCCCACAAAAGAAAATTCACATGAATAGCAATTGAAAATACTGAAACAAAGGAGGACAGAGATGAAAATGCAGGTGGGCATGGAGCATATAAGAGAATACTTCATTCCTAAACATCAGGTTCTCGATTCATATATTTGGAAGAGGGGAAGATGCATACACAAGTTTGTTATCAGTTGATACATTCTTGAGTTTCGCTTTATTATCAGCTGCATTGGATGAATGTACAGCTGAACCAAGACAAACAGCAATCAAGAAGCAAGCTACGCCCGGAAAAAGAATCTCAGCCCTGTTAATTTTATCATCCAAGAAATAATTCATGGTTGTTCCTGTCACAGAAAACAACTGTGTAAAAAAAATGAACAAATCTTGCAACTAGCACTGCATCAGAAGTGTCAAAAGTTCCTTCAATTCACAGACCTACAACAACAGCAATGCTAGAAGAAATGACTTCCACCGCTGATAAACCAACAAAAGCCCAAGCATACTGTGTGGATAAATTTCCAATGCTAAGGACTACTCCACCAGCCAATGCAAACATAACGGAGGGCCAATTATCCTGCATCAGTCAATCAACCTAGAAGCTTCAAATAGCAGTTTGATGTTGTTGGGAAAATCGCTATTTTTCATCCCTTTTAACCGTATTCAAGCAGGAACAAATGAGAAAATAAAATAATGACTGTGAAATTAAAGAGAATAAAACACAATGATTTAACGTGGAAAACTCCCGAATGGAGAAAAACCACGGTCGTTGTCTAACGACAACCAAGAAAAATATTTACTATGCGGCAAATTGTTACAACCACAAATTACAAAATATTTTTCTAACCGACACCCACAAAACAACCCCCAAATATTTATACTCCAAGGAACTCCAAGAGATTGATTCTCTAATTCCTAATATAAACTACTTGGTGTTTAACCTATAGCTCTCCTTAAGCTATATTTTGTGTTTGCTTGGTGTGTCTACAAATGGAGAGAATGAGCCTATTTATAGGCTTCAAATGCAAATAAATTGTCAAACTAAATTAGATGAAAATTAGGCTAAATTAGGCACCTCCCATTTTCACCTCACATTTTTGACAATTTCTTCCTTGTTAGGCACCTTGCATTTTTTACTTTCTTTTTTTTTTCATTTTTATTTTTCAATTTTGGTGTGCTACCACCAACAATCTCCACCTTGAAAAATAAAAACACAACATTGTCTGTTACCGACAATCATAATTCTTAACGTCAAGAATTAACATACTCCACCATAAAAGAGTATCGCCACTTGGAATTATTTCGCCAACTCCAAAAATTTTCCATCGGCCATGTCGGATCCCTCTAATAGTTTATGGTGCAACCCTCCTGTTGACTTTTTCGAGAGTTCATTAGCCATCTACATCATTTTTCCACCACATGCTTTGCATCAACTGTCAACCAATGTCGCACGCATTTCTGTGGACCAGCTACCAATAATTCGTCCTCTTCCATGGCATCTCAACGGGTAGCAATCATACCATGAGGACACACTTCTCTCAACTACAGAGAAAACTCATTATCTCCTTCGCCACAGGAGATCACATTGGCAGCAACAACGTTAGAGCTTCTAGCCGAATCAGCTCCACCGTTCGGGCAATCCTTCCTCACGTGTCCAGTTTGACCACACCCCCAGCAGACAACCTTCCTCTTTCAGGAGCATTTATTCTTTTTCCTGATACCGACAGATAAAGCTGAACTCTCATAAGATTTATTTTCCATTTCATTCAGTCTTCTCTTCTCAGTAATGAGCTTATTAACCACATCCGCATACACCACTTCCTTACTACCATATTTCAGAACAGGCTTCATGTGCTCATATGTTGAAAGAAGTGACAGGATGAGCCGGAGAGCTTTATCTTCATCTTCGGTTTTCACTCCAAGAGTTTCCAATTCAGAGATGATACCGTTGAGGACACTCAGGTGATCGGACAGTTTTGTACCTTCCGCCATTTTCAACATATGAAATTGCTCCTTCAAATATAACCTGTTGGATATATTTTTCCCCTGATATAATTCTTCTAGTTTCTCCCACAGCTCCTTTGTCGTGGACAATCCAAGCACATTAGCAAGAACATTTTTTGCTAGACACATGCGAATTTGACTTGCCGCCTTGATATCCAGCTCCTCTCATTCTTCATCACTAATCTTGGATTTTTCTGAGTCTCCACTACCACCGCCTTTTCCTGAATTTCTTCCGCTGACTGGTTTACCCTGCAAAACCTTATGTAGTCCAGACTGTATCAACACGTCTTTGACTTGCACTTGCCACAGTGCAAAATTCATTCTCCCATCAAATTTCTCAATCTCGCATCTCATTGCCGACATGCTTACTTTGTGCTTAATAAAGGACCAGAAATAAATATTACACCAGGTAAATTCCCAAGTAAGAGGAGGAGTCACAATGGTCTCACTTAAAATCCACTTGCCTTAGACTAAATTCGTGTCGTTTGACAGAATTTACCGCGACATGTAATTATTTATCTCACCACCAATACTCAAACACACCAAAGCAAAACAGCTCCACCTTTTCCAAAGCTCCACCAGCTCCAAAGGCTCCACCAGCTTAAAAAACAAAAAATAATTTTTAACAAAAATCTTTTCTAATGTGGAATATCAGACCAAGCTGCAACCACAGAGCATACTAAGATTTTTTACAAAAATTATAACACCTAAGCTCTGATACCACTTGTTGGGAAAATTGCTATTTTTCCGCCCTTCGGACCGTATTTAAAGCAGGAACAAATGAGAAAATAAAATAATGACTGTGAAATTAAAGAGAATAAAACACAATGATTTAACGTGGAAAACTCCCGAATGGGAAAAACCACGGTCGTTGTCTAACGACAACCAAGAAAAATATTCACTATGCGGCAAATTGTTACAACTACAAATTACAAAATATTTTTCTAACCGACACCCACAAAACAACCCCCAAATATTTATACTCCAAGGAACTCCAAGAGATTGATTCTCTAATTCCTAATATAAACTACTTGGTGTTTAACCTATAGCTCTCCTTAAGCTATATTTTGTGTTTGCTTGGTGTGTCTACAAATGGAGAGAATGAGCCTATTTATAGGCTTCAAATGCAAATAAATTGTCAAACTAAATTAGGTGAAAATTAGGCTAAATTAGGCATCTCTCATTTTCACCTCACATTTTTGACAATTTCTTCCTTGTCAGACACCTTGCATTTTTTACTTTCTTTTTTTTTTTTTAATTTTAGTGTGCTACCACCAACAGATGTAACACTACACCATGCTAACAAAAAAAATTTATCTGCATCATACCAGAAACTCTACCAAAATCTAGCAATATGAACCTTGTTAGAAAAAGGAAACAAGCACTTGTACTGATAGAAATTGAAGTTTAATGACTGTGATTCAACTAGAGATAAGTTCAAAAATTATGAGTGAAATTAAGCACAATTTAGCAGTTATCACTGAATCATTCCAATAAATCTATTTTCATTTAATAGAGTAGCTCTCATTTGTCCTAAGCAAAACGTTCAATTCTTAAACCATCACGCACTTTTTAAGTTGAAGTTTATACACAATTTTCAAAAACAGAAACTTACCTGAGAAAGTTGGGTTAAAAAATTTGGTATCTCAGGTGTGCCCTTGCCAATCTCACCAAATAAGAAAGCTATAATTACAGCAGCCAAGAGATTGGTGATGGAATAATCAAGATAAGTATGCTGAGGAAGGCGGCCTCGTCTTTCAAGCATAGTCATAATAGCGGGCCATGTCCCTAAGAAAAACAGAGAAAGTAGCATACATATTATGGCTCCACCTTTGCTCTCTATCAGGTACATTTTTTTAGAGAGTCAGAGGATCCTTTCAGCCTGGAGCAGTAGCGCACGTGTATCTATGCACCTGAAAAATCCTGCAAAATATAAGAAATTCCCAAATTGCTGATTTTCACTGAGATTGAAACGAAGATATAGTCCATCTGAAACTAATCCATTGAATTTTTCTATGCTATGTACTAGCCAGCGTTTTCTGCTTAAAAGAAAGAAAGACTCTCCTATCAAAGTCAAATCAAAAACAGTAAACAACAGAAGCGGTTCAATGTTTTTATATTTGAGCCGCTTCTATAAGAAACGTGTCTCAATTATCTGCCTCAGTCAGATTCATGTTTCTTTCTTTTAAAATTTGCATTTGTTCACAAACATGGGCAGTCGTTCACACAAAGATTGATAAAAGTTCGAAAATTGGGCAGTATAATGTTACACATCAACAGATTAATAATCTCAGATTCAGATTCTTCTTCCACAAAATTTGAAAACTTCCAAATATAACCATCATATTCATATACAAATACATATACAGAGACAGACAAAAAAAGATTTGAAGTGTCTGATTTGAAGGAAAGGAATGGGGTTTGGTGAATAACTACTAATTGTTGAGATGGGATCGAATCAAAGTCGTAGATTCGTCAGTTTTTTAACGTCCAGCGTTGGCGGTCCGTGCTGGCTACTACTACTAGCTGGTGATTGGTAAACACTTCTTATTGGCTCCTGTGTTTTTTTATGTCAAGTCAACTGTCTAGCAAAAGCACTGATGTAATTGACGTAATAACATTAACTTTTTCTATTACTGCTATTTTTGGTTTTTCTTTTTTTTATTATTTCACACTTTCCTTCTCCCGCCTTATAATCCTTTTCCTTTTTTTATTTGTCTCACCTTATAATTCACTTGTACTCAATATATCAACTCTTTATTGTATCCGTATAATTTATTTAAAATATTTGATAAATGTATTTTATATTAAAATAAAAATATAATAAAATATAGATATAAATTTATATTTCTAATACAATTAATTATTTTTAAAATTTTTATAAAATAAAATATACATCTGTCCATTCGAAACAGATGAAATATTATTATTAGCTTTAAATAATTATGTATAACTTTTAATATTCAATATTAAATGTTATAAATAATAAAATTTCTAAATCAAGTGGTAACTTCTTAACTTAAATTATAATTTTATCTTACTATGTATCTTAATTTTTTATTTTTTAAATTAAATGCATTATTATTTATTAAAAAATATAAATTTTAAACAATTCAAAAATTTTAGCTATTAAAAGTCTTATATATCATAGATAAATGTAATTATATAAATTTGTAAAACTATTGAATTAAAATTTAGCACTTTCTACAAAACTAACTAAAAAAATAAAAAAAAATTACAAAATTTCGGAAATTTTTAAAAAAAATTTCAAATCTAAAAAACTTAGTCGCAAAATAATAAAAATAGGGCAATATTATTTCTCCTTCTTCTTCTTCTTATTCTTTCTATTAAGCATCGTTAACTGCTTCTTTATCATCATCCATATCGTTCTTCTTCACAATCAAAACAATCAAATATTACAAAATCAAAAGTCACACTTTTATAGATAAAAATTTTGAATAATACTCACAACATCTCATATACTATTCTCTAGTTCTTTAAATCTGTATTATCAAATGACAAATGCATATCTCTTGCAGGCCATTACATGAGGAAATAAAATTGAGAGGTTCATTGTCTCCATCTTTACGTAGTGTGAGCAATACGTCAATATGCTCATCTTAATTTAAGAAAAAAAAATACTAATATTATAGAAAAATTAGACCACGTTAGATTTAGAAAACACAAATACAATGAATCATGTTTTAATTATTGAATAATTTGAATTCAAATTTTCTTTATTTTAGATTTCTACGACTCGCAACTATTGACTTTGCATTTAAAATAATATGCTTGCACGTAATATCTAGTAATTTAGAATTTATATAATAATCAAATCACCTGAGCATTTTCTTTGTATTCTCAAAAAACATTAAAAAAAAATAGTCTCCATCCAACGTATGAATAAATTATTAAAAAATATATATAAACATTTGAGAAGAGAAAGCTTATGTAGAGCATAGAAGTGATGAAAAAAAGGACAATCCATAAAAGATGAAAATAGACAAGAGCAACTACAAACATCACAGTAACACATTAAATGGACTCCACTTGTGGATAAAAATATTCAACACAACTACCTCCTCAATCCAAATAATATATTCTTCTCCTCCTCTTTCTCCAAGAGCCAACCTGTTGCTGTTTATTATATTTCCCATGTACAAATTCGAGATTTTGATTTTTTTTTTTAATTTTTCTTTACAAACTCTTTTTTCTAAAAGAGATATTACAGTACAATACATGTATCAATTACAAATGGTCAAAATACAACTATTAAACATTACAGCTATCCAATATGGATAGCAACCGCACTAACAAATTAATCAAGTCTCACATATATGTATGTCCAACTCGAAACCTCTTGCACAGACTGTAACAAATTGAGAAATGCATCTATTATCAAACTAAGCTTGTAGGTGCAGTGATTCTATTCTTGAATTTGTAGGGAACACCTCCCTATCCTTTTCATAGAATACATTAATTTACATTTTTGAATGACTTTTGCTCTTCACTATCTAGCAATGGAAAATATGTGTTCTACACAATTTTTGGACAAGGACTTTCAAGTTGTTTGCTTATTTTTGGTGCCCTGCTGATGCCATAAGAACTGCAACAACTGCAATAAACATCAACAACATGCTAACAAGTAATGCATATTCTTGATGATCTCCTATACTCACCAAACAAAAGTATGCCCCAAAAGGTGGAAACAAGTAATACTCCCCAAAACAAAAGTATGCCCCAGAAAGTGGAAACAAGTGGTAATGCCTGAAATCATCACAACTTTCTAAGTTAAACCAGATCATATATAAATCAAATGAAGCTGCAAACGACTTTCAGAATCATCAACAACCTGATTATCTTACATGTACTCTAGAACTAACCTGAACGGCATCTGCATCTTGACCACCCATAAATTGAAGACCATTCCCAAGCCCACATAGCAGACCAGCCATAAGGGCCCATCCTCTGCCATTCCAGTCTTTAAGATAAGCCTTCATTGATGATCTAGGCAAGTTCAGCACAGGGCGATAAAGGAAAACAACATTCAGAATGGTGGCAAGTAGAAAACAAGAGATTGAGAACCAGAAAAATGCAGTGTAGACTACCAATTTAGCAACCCCTTTCTTCAAGGTGTGCCATTGATCATTTGTTGCCAAATTAAAAGCTGGTGAGAAAAGTGAGAAGCAAACACCGGCAAAGAATGCTATGAAGAGTCCAATTAAAGTGCTCTTCCCAAATACCTGCCAGGAGAGACAAGAAGGTCTTTATACAGTGGAGACATCAATATCTAGTCTCAATTATAGCTGTGAGATCATATAGCATAGAACCAAATTAACAGAGATGCATGCAGGGAAGGAAGGCATGTGCAAAAATTCTGAAGTCAGTACTGTTAAAAAATGGAAGCACTAACCTTAATAGCTCTTCTATTCTCAATCTCTACAAGTCGGCCGGCCGTTCCAAATTTCACCTTCTCTGCCTTTTTGTTTCCATTCTCTGGGTCTATCATTCCTGTGGAATATAATAACAGAAGGAAGCAAAGAACAGAAAAAATACAAATGAAATGATCAAAAAAATTCTGGTGATGTATGAATTCTGAAAGGCTGCATACCCTTATTTGAAAGACCTTCATTGGATATGGTTGTATCTGGAGCCTTGGCAAAAAGTCAACCTGATGGTAGCATCAATAATACTTGACCATTTCAAAAAAAAAATAATAATACTTGACCAGATAATAGATGTCAACCTGGTAGAATACTTTTAGCAGATTGTAAGACCAAAGCAAAGACCTTTAATTGAAAGGGAAGGTTTGGGGGGAAGGTATCAATTGTTTGGATGCACACAGAGACCATCCAAAAAGTTTTCCAGCATAACAAAAAAATTATAATTCATCAACGTGCTGTTAATCATTCATTCTTAGCAAACACTACAATACCACTGCATAACAAACATGTAATCATAGTGATGCCTCTTGTCTCATCTCAGCAACTTTGATGCTCTTTTTTATTTTTGATTTCCATTATACAAATTAAGAGAAGAATAAGTAACCCAAGAGGAAAGAGGCCACACAATTAATCATCTATAGCTAAAATTCATTATGAAAGACAGAAAAAACACATGGGTGAATAAATGAATATGCGCCGAATCAATTCTTAACCATCAGCATTATATAGGAGAAAATGAGAAAAAATTAAATAAAGTATACCCTGCTCCAAGATTGTAATCACTTGACAAACTGCTGAGCTTCATATTATTATCAGCTGCATTCGATGAGTGAACCGCTGAGGCAAGACATATTGCAATTAGGAAGCCACCGACACCCGGGAAAAGAATCTCAGCTTTGTTAATTTTGTCATCTAGAAAGTAATTCAAGGTTGTGCCTGTTATAATTAAACAAATCATTAGAGAAGGAGGAGGATTCAGTCAAGTGACAAGCAATAGACTTAAATAGACAAAATTGTTTCACATGCAGAGTGCAAGCACAGACAAACCTATTACAACAGTCATGCTAGCAGTAATGACTAGTGTCACTGATAAACCAACAAAGGCCAAAGCATACTGTGTGGACAGATTCCCGATGCTAAGCACCACACCACCAGCCATTGCAAACATGACTGAGGGCCAGTTTTCCTGCATCAATCACTCACACTAGAAGATTCAAATATCACTTACAAATGGTGTCATATGATTGCAGACAATACGCATAAAGCAATTAAGGCCATTGTTTAACATTTAACTAGCAATGCAGAAGATGATATGTGGTCATATAGAATAAGCTAGTGAAAGTGAAAAATTATTTGGCTCCACATACACTAAGCTGAGAGAGTTGGTTTGTAAAATTCGGTGTCTCTGGTTTGCTCTTTCCTATCTCACCAAATGTTTAAGTAAAAAATACAGCAGCCAGGAAATTTGTGATCGAATAATTAAGATATGTGCTGAGGAAGACGTCCTTGTCTTTCTACAAGAGTAAAAATAGCAGGCCATGTGCCTAAGCAGAACAAAGAAAGCAACATACATGCTATGGCTCCTCCTTTTGCTATCCACCAGATACATTTTCAACCCACTAGAGATAATCCTCTCTGTTGGTAGAGTAATCAATTTAGGTATCCCTAAAAGTTCCTGCAAATCCAACAAGCAGTTTCAATTACACATAATATGGCCTTCTGCGTGGCTGAAATAAGCAAATCCCATTAGTTCGCTGAAGAAAGTAAATGGAATTCCTTTACCACAAAATTCTGAAATCAAAAAGTTTTCCCGAGTCCTTTCAAAACGAAGCATCAAATTCTTCAAAAATTATTCAAAATTATGCCATTGAAAGAAGAAATTAAGAGAATATATAAGTCTTCAAAAAAATGGTATTAATAGGCACATAATGAATCAGAAGAACACAAATAACATACAAAATCTGTCAAAACAAATACCAGAAAAGCATAAACAAAACAGTCAGAACACGACAAAAAGTACACCATATCCAGTTTCTAAAGCACAAACAGCAAAAACCCAGTTGCTATTTAACACTAATCATTCATTATATTCAATATTCATGACAAACAAACAAATAATTTGGTGAGGGAATGAGAGAGCTCGCGTACCAAAAGATTAAAAAAGGAAAAAAAGAAATTAAAAAAAGTAAAAAAAAGAACGATTTGCAATTATCAGGAGATCACATGGGACACATCACAATCATTACCAAAGAGTCTTCAACTATTTCAAAATGAAATTCGCAAATAATAGAAAACTATAATGCAATTCGCAGTCTTAAACTCATATTGAGATTTGGGATAAAATATAAAGAACAAGGATATTTTCATGGCAGCGAAGTATCAAAGGAAGTTACCCCTATATTAACAAATTGTCCACAAAACTTTCCCAGAAAGTTGATAGTAGAACTGTTCATGGTTGGACTTATACTTGGTAAAGTAATATCAAAATTTTTTTCACAATATGAAACCCAATTCAAGAATAGGTCCTTTTTGAAGAAAATGGAGGGACCCCGTTATATGTAAATGGTCAACATCTCTTTGCAAAAAGCACTTTGTTTGGTCGGGAAGATCTGCAAAGCCAAAGATTGAAAAAATATATATATAATTTCATAAATTATTTGCTAATAAATTATTTCTAAACCATAAAACTCTTTCCTTTTCCGTTTCACTAATTTTATTAAGTCGTCGAACAATTTCAAATTTCAATGATGTCTGTAATTAAATTCTCAACTCCACAATAAAAGCTGCGGAAAATTTCTGCATTTGACATGGATAATTCTTAGTGTTTCTGTCCATCAAGTTGTAACATTCTTAGAAGGAAAGATCCAGTGCAAATAGTGCCAAATTACTAACAAAAGCATGTAATGGCAGAAAAGATGAAGAAATCACTTCACCTGGTGGTAAAACAGAAATTAGCCGATCCAAAATTTTTGGCATGAAAAATAAGCACAATTATTAATTTTCGTCTATTATGGTTTCACTGGGGCAAATTCAATCATTATTAGTCAATAGTCAATGAAATGTGACTATATACACACACATTTGCAGCAACTAGACATGTCTATAGAACTTCAGAAAATATTTTCTAAATCCAAAACTGCCATGAACAGGTCAAACGCCATAACTAATGGCCAAAAACATAGGTGATCACCTAAAATCAACCCGCAAAACTAGTACTTTTCTTTTCCATTGTTCGTAATTGCTCTCAGATACATCAATTAACCCTGTAGCGCGAACAGATTAATCAGTTTAGCTGAGCTTCCAATCTCCCTTTGATCACTCTTCCATGTTCCCATCTCTAGTCATGTTTTCAGACACCCTATGCAGGAAATTCCCTAGCAGCCTTTGGTCCAGAACCATATTTGGTACCTGAAAAAGAAAAAAAGAGGATGCACGATTAATTTAAGATATAGACTAGATAAATTTTAATGTCAGAGAGAGAGGAACAATCAAAACCTTGTCCCCAAAGAAAATTTTTGTATTATCCGCTATGGCCTCAATAAATTTCAGCTCAAGAAATTCAGGAGTAAGCTTTAACTTGTTTGCTTCAGCTTCTTTCATGACACTGAAAAGAGAGAAACAGCTCATTATTCATCATCACTAACAGCATTTTAAAAAACTCAACTAGGAAAAGAAAAGTTTAAAAAAAATAAAATAATGGGCAGTTCCATTCACCGGTAAAAAGCAGCATCTGCCAGGCTCTTTTCATGAGCCATATACATTTGGTTCTCAATTTCTTGCTGCCTCCTCTCACTGTCTTTCTCCATCAATTTCTGTTCCATAAGGATCTTGCTCACATTGGCATTCTTCTCAGCTTCACTAATGGCCATCTTCTTTTTTGTCTCTGATTCTTTCTCAACTACTTTCTGCCACTCAATAGCAATCAAGACCTGCAAAGTAACACACAACAATAAGTATCAAAGGCTGCTTCTGTATTTGTGCATGTGTGCCTGCTTAGGAACCTAAAATCGAATGCTCTCGTAGCATCCAAGATGCCTGGTCGGGAAAGGTTTTGCAATAATTGGAAGCAAACAATCTCTTCTAAAACGATTACACAGCACTAGAAAACCTGCCAACGTAGAAGATAAAAACACTTAGGAGATCTAGAGAGCCAACTTCCACATTCAGCATAACCTTGCACAGCATCTTTAACATGTTCCAGTGACCAACTAGATCATCTTTATTTTCTCAAACCAAATTCCATGAAGGATGAGTAAAAGAAAACAAATTCAACAACAGCATGGAATACCTTGGTGCGTTCTTCTTCCATTTGCTCAAAATTCCTTCTTATGCTATCTGGAATGGTAGGCTTTGTGACACGCACACTTATGATTTCAATTCCAGGAGCATAACGTGTGCAATCATCCTGAAGGGCATCTTTCATCTTCTCATCAATCTGAAAATTTTGAAATTGATGCTTTCATCAATATAATAAAAAAGAGATTAAGGGAATAAAAGAAAGAAGAGAGAAGAAGCTTTAAACAACTATAAATTCATTGAAACATGAAAGTTTGCTGTAAGCATGAGTTCAGAAAGCTCAAGTATACAGATGGCACTGATGGAGCAAAAATTTGGTAAGCTGCATATCATCTGTTGCATGTGGCTTAAATAAAAATTAAAATATATAATGAAGAAAAGAGGAAAAAAATATTTAACCACTAATCCAACTCAATCCCTTCAAAATATGAATTCCCAAGTTGCATCACAAAAATAGAAAAAGAAAGATACCCAAAATACAATTGCATGTTGGCCAATGCTATAAGATAATCTAAGGTCTTAAAATAATGCTTCATATAGAATTCTTTCACACCTGGTCAAACACATCAATGTAGACTTGTTGGAGAGAATGAGAGCTGCAGAACTGATTGATTTCATGATGAATCTTGTCATATATCCATGTGTGATCATATTGCACCCCATAATTAAGAAGTGTCTCATATACATAATCCTTACGGAGCCGGTTAACGACCTGAATTATGAATGCAATCAGTATGCATAAATTTAAAATGCCGAGCCTTGGGCTTGTTATGATAGCTAAAGAGAGCAACATCGTATGTTCTTACCTCTATCTTCTCAAAGTTAACCATGACACCCCCTTTGGTACCACATGGAATATCTCTTACCTGCATATTTAGAAAGAAAGATTCAATTTTGTTATGGCAATACAGAGTTGTTGATCTTCAGTAAACTGAAAAATGAAGTTTACTTGATCTGTCTGAAGTGTCACTTGAACAGGCTCATAAAGGGTTATCAGAGGCATTTTCAGATGAAAACCTGAAAATTAAAATAGAAGTCGACGATCACAATGCTACCAACCATAGAAAACAAATCCTAAATAAAGAGTGTATGTGTGACTTCCAGACCTGGATCTGTAATTGTTTCCAGAAGGGCACCTCCTCTCCAATACACCCCTACATGACCTTCCGGAACTTGGTGTAAGATGGATAAGCTATTTTTAATACTTGAGGATGATGGAATCACTATCTATAAAAGTCATCATAGAATTTCACAAATTTCAGGAAAAAATATTCCAGCTTGTAAAAATTCAACATATTTCAAGAATGAAATTAGCCACTTTTTATAAGCCTGAAAGAAAGCCAGAAAATTAAGAAAGCGAAAGTTGAATTATCATGGTAAATCCAGGAACTTAAGAAAGCAAAAGTTCAATTATCCAGGTCTCTCAAGCATTGAAAACATAAGGCAACACAATTCCAAACATACAGGTGCCTGCACCAAACTGCCAACTTACTATTTCCTTAGACCCAAGCTCCCTGTCAAGGTCAAACAAGTAAAATTTCAAAGCAAATTATTTCCAACACAGTGGTTGGCCTCATGATTCTCATGTTTTTTGCTCCGTATACAATTTTAAAAGAAAAATAGATATTTCAGCTCCAAGGAACAAGAATATAGCATCCATGACCAAAGCAGTCCATGGCAATGCTGCATTGAGATTATAATTCTGTAAATTATGTATGTTGAAGCTGCAAGACAATAATAAATTGGAGAATTCAGTCAATACTGAGTTTTTCAATGCACCGAATCTAAAAGGCTCCATCCAAGGCTCCAAAGTCTACCATAAAACAAAGCTAGAGATGGTATATTTGAAATACTAAAATGACCACTTTTTAGAAACTATATAACATTAAGAAATGATCTTGTGGCACAATATGTCATCCAAAAACGAATAAAATAACACAACCACAATGAATACAATATTATCAATATTCATAAAATTGGTTGCCCGTTCCCATTTACTGAACCTGGACGTAATTGAGATATAATAGTATCATCCCATCAAATTGTAAAATAAACAACATCATATTCACCAAATTTTGTTTGTTGCCAACATTCAACAAATAGAAAAACGTAAAATAATATGCAGTCTCAGGAACGCATAACCAACATATAAACAAACACCCATTTCCGATTTATTCTTCCAAAAAAATGAATATGAATTTACAAATTAACAACAAATTTAAATTAAAACAGAAAGATTAAATAAACAAAGCAGCGTGTTCTCCCGAATTTAACGATTCAAGCAAAACCAGCCCAATCGCAATGGGACCAAGAAATGGATAAAACAGCCAAATAACCGATACATGACCGTATAACAAAGTGCAATGTCATATATACACATGCTGATAAATTAAGAGAGAGAGTTAAATAGTTTACCAAGGAGATGACGGCAAGGAAGAGGAGGAAGACGGTGAGAATGGGAGAAAAATCGCCGATAGGAGGCGGAGGACGTGGCTGTGGAGCAGCTCCAGCAGTCCGTTGCGGTTGTGGATCCATGGATTGAATTGGAGAAAGCTTCCAGACGACTGATTTTGCAGAGTGGAATCGAGTTGGCGAAATGATTGAGGTTGTTAAGAATACAGACCGTTGGATGAGGATGGACTTACGTAGAATGGTAGATGCAGCGTAATCCTCGTCAACTTTGTATTAATTTGGATCAGATCATGGGTCTTTTGCGAATAATTATATGCTACAACCGTTGTAGCAATAAATGCCTACAACGGACCAATGGGATTCTTACACGTAGATTAAATGCCTACAACGGACTAATGAAATGAATCATTTAATCTACGTGTAAGAATCTCATTGGTCCGTTGTAGGCATTTATTGCTACAACGGTTGTAGCATATAATTATTCGTCTTTTGCTCTTTGCGCACTCTAACGAGAAAAAGGAGCATATAAATATGTAAAAATGATCCTCTACTTCAACTGCAAGGGACCATTACACCTGCTCTACCCACGGCTTGTTTGGTAAAACTGGAGTAGCAAGGGAAAAATTTTGAGGGGAATTAACTAGTTTTTATATTTATCATCTAATTAAAAGATAAACTATTCACTCCAGATTCAAGGCTTTGCAAATTTAATGTATTTGTGTATTGATGTTAATTTCCAATTGAACTGACTAAATTGGATATATATATATATATATATATTATTCTCATACAAGTATTGTGCGTAATAAATAAGGAATATTATTAGTTTAAATATGGAAAATGGCACTAAAATAATTTTATTTTGTTGGACCATTTTTAAGAAATCCATGTAGGCCTATTTTGGCCTAATTTAAACAGATCAATGTCGGCCCGTTAAGTGGCCGAAGCCCAGAAAAAGCTGGTATCGTTAATACACGGGCCATTGAAGCTCGTAAGACAAGACGTGCGATTCAAAGTTTCAAGCAATCCGATAACTTCCAAAATTAGTTGGACTCCACTGGCACAATTCACACTTCCACTTTGTCAGTTTTCAGTTTTCACAGAGCCAGCGTTATCTTCTGTGGCAGAGAGAGGGGGTAGAGAAATCGACGGTGGGTGACTGAAGTGTTGTAAAAATTGAATTAATTTTTTATCAATAATATATATAGTATGTGAATAATTGTATTAATAATTATATCAGAAAAATTTTTAGAAAAAATAAGTGGATTATAATGGATACTCTTAAATACCAAGTCTTTTCTTAGACATAATTTTTTTAGACATATAACCACTAACACAAAATACCACCTGAACTATACCTAAAATAGCTATTAAATAAACAATAAAGAGAATATCAAAATTTAACGAGATTCGGTCAATTTTACCTACGTCCTCGGACACCACCAAAATATTATTAATTTCAAAGAAGAAATATAAAAAAGAAAGAAGAGATAAAATTATTAAGTCTTAAAATGAGAATGCTTAATAATTTTTTGAGATATATAAAATTAATGGGGGAGGAGATTTTTTATAGTAAAAAAACTCCTTCCCACTATCCCACATCTTTCGACGTGGGATAGAAAATATAGCCACCATCAACAAATCTTCACATTGGTTATTTTTCTATTTGCAATATGCAAATGTTCTCTCATAAGAAACTATTTTAGTAGTGTCTTCAAATGCGCTGTGAATCGCTCATCTTTAATTTTTTAAAATATTGATCAAGTACAAACAATGGTTGAACTGGACAGCTGTTACCACCTTTGTCATCATATCTGCGGGATTATCAGTGGTCCGAATTTTTTAAAGTAATAGTTCACATTTTTTCAGAATCTCACGTACAAAATAATATCGAATATTGATGTGCTTCGTCATTGCTTGATAAACTTAGTTCTTTGCTAAATGAATAGCACTTTGACTATCACATTACATTTTGATGTGCTTTTATCTAATTCTCAATTCACCAAGCAACTCTTAAAGCTAAATTGTTTCTTTAACAGCCTTTGATACTGTCATGTACTCTGCTTCTATAATGGATAAGGCAACTGTTGACTATAACGTAGACTCAACAAACCGGCCCCTTAGCAAGTGTAAACACATAACCAGTAGTTGATCGACTTTTATCAAAGTCACCAGCATAGTCGGAATCACAGTATCCAACTACACATTGACCATCTTTCTCATCCCGCTCAAATATTAACCCAACATCTACGGTGTTCAGAATATACCGTAGAGTTCATTTCACAGCTTGTCAATACTCCTTACCAGGATCATGCATGTACCTGCTCACAACTCCAACTGCTTGTGAAATGTCTGACCTTGTACACATCATAGCATACATCAAGCTACCAACAACAATTGCATATGGAACCTTGGACATGTACTCCTGTTTCACTTCATTTTTATGAGATGAAGATGAGCTGAGCTTCATATGAGGTGCAAGTGATGTACTTATAGGTTTTGACTTTTCATTCAGTCCAAAATGTTGTAATACCTTCTTCAAATAATGTTTCTAATTCAAATAAAACTTCCCTCTCTTCCTATCTCTGCATATCTCCATGCCTAAAATTTTTTTAGCTTCACCCAAGTCTTTCATTTCAAACTCTTGATTCAGCTGAGCCTTCAACTTCTCAATTTCTCCTTGATTCTTTGAAGCTATCAGCATATCATCAACATATAGAAAAAGATATATGAAAGATCCATCTTGTAGCTTGTCCAAATACACACAGTGATCGTATTTGTTTCTTATATACTTCTGCCTTATTATAAAATTGTCAAATCGTTCACACCACTGCCTCGGAGAATGTTTCAATCCGTAAAATGATTTTTTTAATTTGCATACCTATTTTTCTTCTTCGGCAATCTTGAACCCTTCTGGCTGAGTCATATAGATTTTTTCTTCTAAATCTCCATGTAGAAATGCAGTTTTTAAATCAAAGTTGAACGAGTTTCAAATCCAATTGTGCTACTAAGACCAATAAAATTCTAATGGAGGAATGTTTTACAACTGGAGAAAATACTTCATTATAATCAATTTTCTTTATCCGAGCATAGCCTTTAACCACCAGCATTGCCTTGTAGTGAATATCGTTCTTGTCAGAAAATCCTTCCTTTTTTTGTATATATCTATTTGCATCCAATAGCCTTCTTTCCCTTTGAAAGATTAGCTAGCTTCCATGTCTGATTCTTTTCAAGGGACTACATTTCATCATTCATAGCCTTCCTTTACTTTTTCTTTTCTGAACTTTGGACAGTTTCTTATAAGTACTAGGAATGCCATCATTTGAAATTAGGGATGCATAAGCCACCATATCATCAAATCTAGCAGGTTTGCAAATCTCTCATCGTGACCTATTTGTTGCAATAGATTCTTATTGTTGTGGGGATTCTTGGGTTGAAATCTCTTCTTCATCTGACTCTACCTCTACCGTAGGAGTGTCTTCATCTATTTTACTTATTGATGGATCAACAATTCTTCTTTCAAACTCCACCTGCTGCGGAGTACCATCTGTCTGCTGAATAATTTTATTTGTTACCTTTTTTAATATGGTAGACTCATCAAAGGTAACATCTCTACTAAAGACTATCTTTTTTATTTTTGGACACCAAAGGCGAAGTTCCTTCACACCAGTGGTGATCCCTATAAATAAAGCTTTCTTTGCCCTCGGATTTAACCTTGATTCCTTAATATGGTAATATGCAGTGGAACCAAATACACGTAAGAAATCATAATCAGTAGCAGATTTTTCAGACCATATCTCCAAAGGTATTTTACCACCAATAGCAGCTGATGGTAAACAATTAACGAGATGACATGCACATGTCACTGCCTCAGCCTAAAACTGTCTGCCCAACCTAACATTGGACAACATACACCTAACTTTCTCCACTAATGTTCGGTTCATATGTTCTGTCACTTCATTCTGTTGTGGTGTACCTCTAACTGTGAAGTGTCTGACAATATTTTCATCTTGGCATAGCTTTAAAAATGGATCACTTTTATACTCTCCACAATTATCTGTGCGGAGATATTTGACTTTTCTGTCCGTTTGAGTTTCCATCAACTTTTTTCATATGAGAAAAATTCTCAACACTTCATTCTTCTTCTTCATAGTATGCACTCATACTCTCCGAGAGAAATCATCAATAAAAGTTACAAAATAGTACTTTCCTCTCATTGAAGCTGTCTTAGAAGAACCTCACACATTTGAGTGAATATAGTATAAAATATCTTTGGTATCATGGATTGCAGTACCAAACTTTACTCTAGTCTGCTTGCCTTTGACATAATGCTCACAGAAATCTAACTTCTGGGGTTGCACTCATTTCAATAATCCTTGATATGATAACAGTTTCAAGAATTTATCACCAGCATGTCCCAAACGCATATGTCATAATCTGGTTGCTTTCAACTCTTGATTATCACTGGAAACTACTATTGTTGTTCCAATAATTGCATTACCCTGATAGTAATACAGTTATTATTTTTTTCTTATTCCTTTTATTATCACCAGTGCACCAGAGATGATTTTTATTACTCCATCTGTTGTATTTACAATGAAATTTTTTTATTTTAGGACTCCCACAGAGATGAAATTCTTCTTCAAACTCGTTATATATCGAACATTTGATAATGTTCTGATTGATCCATCATGATTTCTTAATTGGATTGAATCAATTCCTTTAATCATACATGGACTGTCATTTGTTGTGTAAACAGTTGCTCCTTCTAGTTCTCTAAAATCAAAAAATCAATCTTGATTGGGACATATATAATGACTACAACCAGAATCAAGTAGTCATACAATAGAAGAGCTTATTGATGACACAGTAACTAATGAAAGGTCTGAGTCTTCATCATCACACTCAGCTACATTTAAATTCACGATAGCTTTTTCTTTATCAGATTTGATTTTATTACTCAGCTTGAGATAATTTATCTTTCAATGCCCTTTCTCCCGGCAAAAGGCACATTCATCTTTAGCTGGTCTGGATTTCAATTTTTCTTTCTTTTCTCTCTTCCTGCTTTGAGAGCGACCTCTCACAATCAATGCTTCTGCTGTTCCACTTAAACTCTCTTCCTTGTCTTTTTTTCGTAGTTCGTAACTGTATAGTGCAACAGTTATTTTAAAGATAGTCACTTCAGTCTTCCCATGGAGTAGAGTTATTTTAAAAAACTCAAACTCCTATGGAAGGGACCCCAACAGTATCAAAGTCAAATCTTCATCTTTGAAAGTTATATCCAAATTCATCAAATCAGCAACCAGCTGATTAAAATTGGTGATGCACTCATTCATAATAGTACTAGAAATATAAGTAAAGTGAAACAATCTCTTCTTCATATGAAGTTTGTTCTGACAGATTTTCTTCAAAAATTTTTCCTATAATACCTTCTACAATTTACTTGCAGAAACTTCCTTAGAGAGCGCATACTTTTGTTCTCTAAAAAGACACGATTGAATTGTACCATAAGCCATACAATTGATATTTTTTAATTTTTTTCATCAACGTTTTCTGATTTCTCTTTTTCAATTGCAATGTCTAGACCTTGCTGAAAGAGAGCGTCTAGAATCTCACTTTGCTACATACCAAAATGGCCAGTACCATAAAAAATCTTCACTGCAAATCTAGCATTTGGTACGGTAGCCTTTGACCAAATTGACGAAGTGGATGCTATCTCTTTTGTAGTGAATGATTTGCCTAAGTCGTCTGTCATCTCTACTTTAAAAAATTATTTAATAGCTAACAAATGTGGAATACAAATAATTCAAAAAAATATTTTCTGATGTGGAAGATCAGACTAGGCTGCAACCATACTCAGAAAATCTTGGCTTTGATATCAATTCTTGTGAAAATTAGATTAATTTTTTACCAATAATATATATAATGTGTGAATAATTACACCAATAATTATACAAAAAAAATTCAGAAAAGAAAGATGGGTCACAATGGACACTCTTAAATACCAAGTCTTTCCCTAAACAGAATTTTTCAAGACATATAATCACCATTACAAAATATAATCACATCTATATCTAAAATAGTTATTAAATAAATAATAAAAAAAATATTAAAATTTAACGAGATTCAACAAATTTTACGTACATCCTTAAATATCATCAAAATATTATTAATTACAAATTAAAAAATATAAAAAAAAATAAAATTATTAAACCTCAAAATAAAAATAAGCTATAAAAAAATATCTCTCGATAAAAAATATAGCCACCATCAACACGAAGATGTTCACCCTCGGCCAGCCCTTCCTTGTTGTCAATGCCTAGACAATGCAGAACCCAAAAGCATTTCACACTCACAATTTTCGCAGAAAATTTCCCTTCATTTCTGCCCAAAGAAATTGAGAACATCAAAGACCATTCTGCTCGAAAGCTAGCTGCAAGAATCGAAACACTGGCTGTAAATTCATTTCTCTTCGCTTCTTTTTATCTAGTGATTTTCATGTTTCTTGAACAATTGTATGCTTTCTGTAAATGCAGGTCAGGTTCTCAGAGAGTTGTGCCATGAGTAGTTGTGTGAAGCCATTGTTGCATAGCAATACAAGTCCAGTGTTCTCCTTCATGGTTTTGACAGGTGGTCCCTAATAATGTTGTATTCAATAGCACAGTTGATTGATTTCACAAACATAAATGATGATTAATGTGCCTCTACAGTCACTACATGTTCCAAATTCAGTTCTTGCTTAGAATGGAGATACACACTTCCACTGCTTGAGGAGGCTGGTTTGGAGACTTGGGCTATTGACATTCTTGGTTGGGGTTTCTCTGATTTAGGTTTGTTCTTATTCAAGCTTCCACATGTTTTTGTGTGCTTGAAATGGTAACCATTTTTTTTCTTTCTCACACTTTAAGCTATAACCTTTTTTTTCCTTGCTAGAAAGACTTCCATCATGTGATGTTGCATCGAAGCGGAATCACTTGTATCAGGTACTTCCAATGGCTTTTGAAGGAGACTTTCTTCTCTCTTTGCCTACTGTATCCAAAGGAAACTTTCCAACCTCAAATCTGTGTCTGGGACTTGGTAATATAATTTGTACATAAATGGAGCTACAATATAACTGCTTTTATGTTGTCAGATTTACTTCACCATCTTGCTGCTCTATTATGGAGCTTTGAATTTGTGACCTCCATTATTCAGATATAAAAAATTCTTCTTTTTTTTGAAGCATTTTAGAATGGTTATTCAAAGCAATTAAATTTTGAACAATTTTGGTTATATTCAAGCTCCGTTTACTTTTCTGGAAGATGAGTTATTTGTGAATATTTCTTGAAAAAAACATTTTCTGGGAAAATATTTTCCAGAAGACCTCATTTTCTATTGTTTGGTAGCAATATTGAGAATTAGATAGAAAATATTATAATTTTCAGTTTATAAGACTAAAATTATTTAAACTTATAAGAATATCATTTTGTTAATTTACTATTAGAAATGAGAACAAAAAAATACATAAGAAATGGTAAATTTTGATGGTCGCTCACCGTCAGTGATGAGAATAGTGACTAGTGGTGATTGATTGATTTATAAGTATGTGTTCTATATCTTTTCCTTTCATAATGAGTAAGACAAAGTTCAGAAAATGATTTCATCTTTTATAAATGACTTAGTATTATGTGAAAATTGCTTAGTTATAACTTTGACCAAGAAAATATTTTCTACTGAATTGAGCTTGCAAATACCAGAAAATATGGCAAATATTTTTCCCAAAAACAAAAGAAGCTTTAGTTCTTCTACAATATGCCAGTATTGATTTCGGTTCATCTCATACCAACTGCAGTTTTGGAGGTCACACATAAGAAGGCCTCTCATCTTGGTTGGGCCAAGTCTTGGTGCTGCTGTTGCAATTGACTTTGCTTTCAACCATCCAGAAGCTGTAAGTATTTATCAGTAATAAAGCATTTGTGAATGTACCTTGAATCCATTTGGAAGAAGGAAAATATTGCAAGGAAAATTGCTGCATCTGACAGCCATTGATAAATTTTAGCTATATTTTCAGGTCGAGAGATTGGTTTTGATTGATGCAAGCGTGTATGCTGAGGGCATAGGAGACCTAGCAAAGTTACCTAGAACATTAGCGTATGCTGGGGTACATAATATGTTCACTCAACATGTCTTGAATCTCCAATACCTCTTTTTCTATATGAAATTCCTGTCCATTCAATTCTATCTAGGTCCATCTCCTCCACTTAGTAAATTTTCTATTAAACTGCCTCAAACTAAGTAAGTTGGGGTTTGTTCTTGGTCTAATTTATGCATTCTTCAAACTGAAAGTCTAGTAGTGGCAGTGGTAGTTGTAATAGCTTTTGATCTTTGTTGCACTATGTATCCAGAAAGAAATAGGGTTCCCAAATACTTCTTCACTACATCACACCATGTTATCCCAAATCTATCTCTTGCTTTTCTTTCTCTTCATGGTCTACAATGCATATGTTCTGAGCAACTCAATCTCTTAGTTTTCCTCAATTTACCTTCTGGGTCCCAACAAAAGCATTTATTTCTGGTCTGGCCCATCCTTGTATTTCCATACATCCATCTTATATTCCCTTTTTTACTACTCTAAGGATGTGTCTATGTTTGGGGTTCTCTACCATAGTACTTATTTGAGGTAAAAATTCATAAAATAAGTGTGTGAGAAATTATTCTGACCTCTGTTTTTCATATCTTGACCTGAGGAAGATTTACTAAAGCCCAAATCTGTGGATCTCATAACTAAACTTACACACTTTTGGCTGTACAAGAATTACTACTGTGAATGTTACCCAATTATGATCATATGTAAATCACGCGGCATATTTATGTATTATGCATAGGTGCATATGTGCATACGTGTGTGTGTGAGAGAGAATTGTTTAAAACAAGAATAAGCGACAATGTTTACCTTTTTCTTTCAGGTCCTACCTCCAAAGTGTGTCGGCTTCCGCATCCCTCGCCCAAAACCTAACCAACATCCTCTTTTCCTCCTTGTCTCCAGCTTTTTTTTCTCATGATTTTATATCATAGATCATTAACATAACCATAAGCACTTTTTTTTTAATCAGGTGTCTTTGTTGAAGAGCATCCCCTTCCGCTTATATGTTAATTTCCTGGCTTTCAATAGCATATCATTGAGTACCGCCATTGATTGGATGAATGTAAGTGTCTCTCCTCGTAGTGGATAAACATGAATGTTTCTTCTCGTGAATAGGACTGCTATAAAGTCTAGCCATGTCAGTTGTTCTTGCATGCTATTTTTCCATCAAGTTTTGCAAGAGTGAAGTTGGCCCTGATTTTGCATTTATCTCTGATTGTTTCTAGGTTGACCGTGTATATTGTCTATATCCTTGGTGGGAAGATGCCACTGTGAATTTTATGCTTGGTGGTGGTTATAATGTCAGTTCTCAGATAGAGAAGGTATTTGCAAAATTTTATTTTGACAAGTAGGTAGTAAATTATTTGATGTCCTGCAAACTGCATGAAAGATTAATCATTGAACCATTTGGAGTTCATGTTGTTTATCTGCGTAAATGCAAGGTCCAGGTATTGCTGAATTTTGATGGATATCTGGAAGGGATTGCATGCCAATGGCTGTCTGTTACTCTTCATTAGGAAAAAAAATCTTATTTTTCTCAATTCCAAATGCGCAAGGATGCATGAAATAATTGAATGGCTAACAGATCAGGTTTGAGGTCATATAGCCTATCCACCTCTTATTTCTAGATACCAATACAAGTCGGAACTGTTGAGGAAGGGAAAGAAATGGTTCTTGTCAAGTTTCAATGTTCTTTGTTTCATTGACAGTTGAGTTCATCCTCGACTGAATGTATATATATTAAAACAAAACTGCTCACCATTGGGCTAGTATCCTAGTATTTGAATGCCTGCCTCATACTGCATGACGTTTGGAATCAGACCTCCCTTTTATGACCTCCATATGCACCAAAAAGAGCATTAGAAGGTTAACTGTGAATAAACTTCAAGTGATTACACAGTGAGTGGCATTGAAATTGACACTAGGGGATTGGGTGCTTGATGTTGAGATCATGCCAGAAATTTTCTGCCTTTTCTATTAGCAGGGCATGCTATTAGGGGGTAGTCTGTAGAGTTTGTTGTCCAAGTGAAGTTTAATGTTTACAAACAAGAGTTTTCGTCAGTGAAATTGAGAGAAAGTGGGTTGTCTTTGTATCCCATAAGTCATATAAAATTCAAAGCCAAGAATTTTCCTTTAGTATGATGATGAAATAAACACTAAAAAATTTCTTCTTTTTTTTTAATATTTATATTTTGTTCTTAGCTTCATGCAAGGAAATGCGTCAATTCCCCTTGCTCCCCTGAATACTGCTTACTGATTATTGTTACAGATCAAGAAGACACTTATAATTTGGGGTGAGGATGACCAAATTATTAACAACAAATTAGCAGTGGTTAGTACTCCCTGAATTTCTTCTCATATATAGGTGTAAGTTCTAAAATAATATTCCTCACTGGCTGAATGGACTAGCTGGTATAATATTTATCTGTTCAATAAACATTAAACGACTTTCGGCTAACTCAATATTTTAATCATATGTGCATTTGGAAACTTGACATGTGCTTATGTTATGGCTCTTTAAAATTATATTATGCAGAGATTACATTGTGAGCTTCCAAATACAATCCTCCGTCAAATACCAGAGTGCGGTCATATTCCTCATGTGGAAAAGCCCAATTGTGTAGCAAAATTGATTATGGAATTTGTCAAAGAGGATTGCTATAGAGGCTCAAAGTATTTCTCAGCAGTGAAGGTGTGTACCTTGCTTAATTTTATTCTCATCTTATTTCTATATTGCACTCATGAATGCTGAATTTTGAATTCAACCATAGGCATAGGATTGAAATTATCCATTTGTTTTTTACCCAGTTACACTTCAAGCAATAATGTATGGAATATTGGTTATCCATAATAAGATATATCATCTTTAATTTGGTTTCCTACTTGGCAAGTCGTTCCGCAGTCGGTTTTAAAGAGCTTAATTGCAGCCAAATTTTTTTACTACAAATGATAATGAAATTGTGGGTTTCTGCTTTATGATCCATGCACGGGTAAATTTTATCGTTATCTGCTTGAGTTTAATACTCCAGCGCTATATTTAACCATTGTAAATATTTGCAGACATGATAATATTGTGTCCCTTCTCCGTAATTTAATTTTTTCTACACTTTAAAAATTGGTGATCTCGCGCTGTTAATTTTATTTTTACCTAGTAATAAAAAAATGACAACGCTAAGTTATATGACCCTACAGAATATTTGATGAGCGACGACCATGGAAGTTGCCATGAATGCTTGCAGCTGTCCAGCTAAGTTCTATTCGAACCTAAAACCTCGTTACTTCTGGAATCCCTTACAATATTCTGTAAGAAACTAGTAAAAACAAAGCCTCTGATTTTGATCATCAAAACATTTTTGTCTAGAAAATTCAGAGCCATGGCTGAAATAAAACTATGCCACATAAGAGTACCAATGCTTCATTAGATTAAAGAATAGATTTACGACTACTACTGCTACCGCTCTCTAGATATATACAAAGGGGGTAAGAAAGGAAAAAAAAATCTGAAAAGACGAGATCAGGCTCTAACCCCCAACAGAAGAAGTCAAATATCACCCACTCAATGGGGAATCAAATTCACCAACTTTTTTCACATAGGAGCAATGAAACAAAGAAGAGAGAAATAAATAAATAAATAACCCGTGGGGGTTTACTCTTAGATGATCCCATTGTAAAATTACATGACTACCCATCCATCCTTGTGGCAAAATCTCATCCACGCATTAAATCCCATTTGATATATATCTTCATTTTTCACCTTCAAACAACAACAAAAACAGGCCTGAAAACCAGAGACTCATAGCAGCAGTAAAGAACAAGTTAGTGCCTTTAATGGCTGCCACACCACTGCTGTCTATGCCAATGCCACTTCCTGAAGGGCCCAACCCTCCAAATGGTGTCACACTTGTTGTGGGTGTAGTTGTGGTGATCCCAGTGCCTGTGCCAGTCCCTGTGCTTGTACCCGTCCCTGTGCTTGTTCCAGTGCCAGTGCCAGTGCCTGTGCCTGTGCCTGTTCCTGTTGATGGGGTTGTGCTACTGTAATGGAGGAGGAGGGGAAAAAAACAGAAACGATAATCAAATCAAACAAGTAAACTTGGGCAAATATATAAAAAGCAAACCATATCATTTTCTGATCAGATTTTTAAAGCTAATGGGGACCAAAACTACTGAAATTATTATGAAGAGAACACGTGCACTTCTGATCAGATTTTGATCGGACGATTAAAAATTAACTGCACATCAATTATACAAGAAATTGCAAGATATATGAAATCAGAATGTGAGATTATGGAAAGAAGACGTCAAGCTGTAATCAGGAATCTTGAAAAAGGAAAGGAAAAGAGGACAAACTTATGAAATATCAACATCATGACAGCTCACAGCTGTAAGGAAAATGCAGGGCCCTTTACTAATTTAGTGTAAGATTTTAGATCTACTTTTCTTAACCTCCCCAAAAGTGTACTAATTGTTTCTTAAGCTAGCTATTAAGAATCATGTTAACAACAATATTAAGTAGCTTATGCAATAAAATCCCACTTCATATCTAGCATTTGGGTTTAACAATTTTCAAACACAAGTTAAGAAAATAAGGTTTTTTTTTAATTGCTTTTTCACCTATCTTGGATCACCTAAGCAAAAGCCAAAACAAATCATTGATATTTAGGGGGTAAGAAAGTAAAGGAAAAGATGTAGCGGAATCAGATTCAAACTGGTTTCGTTAGTAGATTACCCACCAAAAGAAAAAATTAAACTTTTTGAATACTTACGGATTTTTTCTGTCAAGAGCGAAAATATCTAAGCTTTAAACGCAGTTGTTAAAAAATTTCTCAAATGGGAAAATGATTTCGAAGTCCAAAGTTGTGAACTTTCTTTTCTTTATCTTTAAAAAATTTGAGAAAGGGGCAAAGAGCTTACCCTGCAGATGAAGGATAAACACAAGTAGAAGGTACACCTGCAAATTAGAACACAAGAAAGGAGAAACTGAAATTAGTACTCACAAAGGGAAGAGATATGAGGGTAAATAATATTATGGGTTTTAAAATTAAGAGGCAGTACTTTACCTGAAGGAGGAGAAGCACTAGTAGTAGCAGTTCCAGAAAAATCACAGCTTCCAGTAACTTGACCTTTCTTCTGAAAATAGCTGTTAACAGCATAGCTGCAGTGATCTTTTACAGTGTTGGGCTGGAAACAAGCACCATTTTGAAGAATTGGAGTACAGTCAGCTCCAGCTCCACAAGCATAATCTAGAGACTTTTGCAGCGCTGAATCACTTACTCCATCCTTACATACACAGTAAGTAGCACCTACAAGACCCCCAAAAAATACAAAAACAAAAATCAGCCAAAGATCCCAAATTTATAAATAAATAAATAAATAAAAAAAGAACTACAACTTTGATGGGTAAAAGATTAAAAAAAAATCTTTCTTTCAAGCAATTAATCATGCTAGCTAGGAAAAAAAAACCAAGATTAACAGAAAAAAACAACCAACGAAAAATTTTGATGAAACCCCATCTCAAGAATCAAATGGATGGCGGCTTTAACAAAGATTTGAAAGAAAAAAAAAAAAAAACTCAAATAGCTTACTTGAATGGGCAATCAATGCTAAGAAAAGCACTAAATACACTAAAACAGCCATGATTAAGCAAAAGATTCAGTGGCAAAAGGAAAGAAATTAATAGTAATTTAAGAAGCTTATAGAACTTTGTTAGAGAGACACAGAGAGGTAGAGAGAGAGAGAAAGAAGCGAATGTTGGGAATGGAGATAACTAGACAATAATACGAGACTGACGGTGGGTGTGTGGGTGTGGGTGGTGGTGGAGGTGTCTGTGTCTGAATATAAGTTCGCTTTTTATTATGTGTATTTTACACTATATATAACAATAATATTGCATATAAATAAAATAAATTTTTATTAATAATTTTATGAAGTATTGGAACAAATAAATATAATTTAGTGGGGGAATGTGTTTATAGGGAAACGAGAGAAATAAGCTCAAAGTTTTATGCACAAATTTAACTGTTATTGTCCTTTTGTTTCGCAACGGTCATAAACTCATTTATCATAGCTTAACCGCTTTATTAACCCAACCTGGTTAAGGTTAGCTGGTTCACTGGTTAAGGTTGGTCCGAACAAATAGTTGCTTCTTTGATTCTTTTGGTCCTGTCCAGTCCTCTTATCTTCTTTATTTATTTATTAGATGTCTTGCCCGGACTATACATGCAGTTAGTCGAATTTGATTTAATTTGATTATGTTAAATTTTTTAAAATATTAAATAAAATAAAATTATATATAATTTTAAAAAACTAAATTTGTAAATATTTTGATCAAAGAAATCCAATCGTATCGGTTTTGTTTTATTTTTTTTAAATCTAAAAATATTAACATTCTTTTGGTCCTCTTCTCTTCACTTCAACCATACCTTTTTTTTTCTTAAATCTTTATTGATATTTTGATAATATATTATTAAAAAAAATCTAATTACCATAAAGCCGTTAATAAAAAATTATTCTAATTTAATAAAAATTTAAATTTTAAATTTTAGTATATCGCTATATTAAAATTTAGTAAAAAAAATTATTACCTTTATAATTTTATCTAATTCGACTCTAAAAAATAATTTATACAAAAAAAAATCCATAATTTAATAAAATTTCAAATAACTCTCATGCTAAAATAATTAAATAAAATTTTAAATCATTTTATCATTAATAATTATAATCTCAAATAATTCTCACAAATACACATCACATAACAAAGGCAAAGCATCAGTAATAATAATAATAATGTCAGATCAAGTTCATAATAAGAATTTATAAAAACAACTATTCAAAATTAAGTTTTAAAAAAATCTTTTTTTAGTGTAATTTATCCATTGAAAATATCTTAAATAATATTTGGAGAAGAAAAGAGTTTAGATTTTTAAGGACATCTCTCTAATACCATTAAAACTTAGTAAATCTATCACGAAGTAATTGTCTAAATATCATACTTCAAATTTTGTCAGATAAATAATTTAAAAGTGATTCCTAATTATTATGGCTAAAATATATGATTTTTTTTAGATTTAATAAATTGTAATACACTATTTTATTAAATTATCAATATAATGTTTCTCAGCAATAATTTAATAATAGTATCAAATTAAGTATTTGTAATATTTGGTTCAATTGTTTGTTAAAATGCTTCTTATTGGCTCTCTCCGACCTTTGCTAGCATATTTAGAAGCTATTTAGGGCCTGTTTAATTTAGCTGTTCATAACAGCTGGTAGCTGATAGCGGTTGCTGATAGCTGATAGCTGGTGGCGGATAGCTAGTAGCTGATTCGAGTTAGTGTTTGCTAAAAATACAATAGTTGTTGCAGTTTGAATGTAAAATTACTAATAAGCATATCATTATCTAATAAATATTAATTTTTATTTTATTTTAATAGGGTTAAAATAGTCTTAATATGAATCAGCTATCAGCTGATATGAAAAAACTCCGAGTAGGAGCTTATTGAAACAACAGCTGTTTGGGGTTCCTAACAGCTATCAGCTGCTGTTTTAAAATTTTACCAAACATCAAATTTTACCAAACAGCTGCTGTTTGGGGTTCAAACCTCTATCAGCTGCATCAAACAGCTAAACCAAACACCCCTTAACCATATTGACTATAATTAGAAAATAAAAAAAGGCCTAGCTTTAGAACATATAATAATAATTTAAATTCAAATAAAAATAGCATAATTTCATATTTAGAAAAGCATCATTCAATTAATATAATTTAAAAAACAAATATTGTCTAAGGAAGCAAGGCATACCCTAAGATATGAACATGAAATCATTGTCCCATGTTTTACATATGGGCAAGCCAGTCCTCCACGAAATACATGTTAAAAAAGTGAAATTTTCGGCAATAACAAACTATATGATAAAATAAAATTGAAATAAACAAATGTAGAATATCTTTTTATAGTTATTTTGCATTTATTTATCATTATTTTGCTGTACACCCATCTCTGCCTCTGGAGCAAACAAATTTTGACTTGGACGGTTTAGAAACTGCACACTTGTAACATTCACATGGATTTAACTTTTTATAATTTCCAGACACTAGCGGCTCTGGGTGAATTATTGAACTGTGCTCTTGCTTTTTATCTCTTTATTATTATTATTATTATTATTATTATTATTATTATTATTATTATTATTATTTTAATTATAATAATTATTATTAATTGTTATTAATTATTATTTAGTAAAATGACAATATTATTCATTCACCGACTTCAGCCCTTTTTTATATTATTTTTATTTTATTTTTTTTAATTTATGATAGATATTCAATAAATATTTTCTACAATTCACCTAATAGTTATATATGTATGAGCTATAAATTTTAAAAATTTTAAGTAAATAATTTTTTTATTTATTAAAATTTTTTCTGTAACTTTTATTATAGTAATATAAATAACAAAGTTATAGATTCTTTTAAAGAAAATATATATCTTATCATAAATTATTCATCAAAGTATTGACAATAAAAAAAATGGAGAAACATATTCCCAAACTCTTATATCTAACAAAACGGTAAAACTTTGAACGAGTTATGTAATCAGGTCTAATTATAAACAAATTTATATTTTGTTAATATAATTAAATAAAAAAGGTTTATATTTAAACAAAATTTACGAATAATCGTTGTATCAAAATTTACGAATTACTTCATCGTGGCACAAACATTCCAAGTTAATAATTTAAAAACTTAATTTTCTAACGAAATAATTAGTCAAATTCACTTGTGTATATATATATATATATATATATATATATAATATCCATCCAGTTTATTATTGACGTAGGTTCATTCGAAGCAAACGCATACCCAACCAAGACAGCAAAATAATTAAAAATCAGAATATATGATTGGCTTAAAATTTGGTATTTTAATTATTAATTTATTATAAAGAAATTGATTATTTGTTGGGCTGGCTTATTTAATTAAATAATTGAACATGAGTTAGTCTTTTGGGTAGGAATGAACATAATAATCGATCATGAAAACATTGGAAAAATCAGGCCAACCGTTTCAATGCAATTGGACATTATTCTACCACAGCAAATATTTATTAGAAAAATGTTCAACCATTAAATCGTATTATAATTACTTAATTTGAAAATATTTTTATTTAAAAAGCCATAAAGAAATATATAATTATATACTGCCAATATCTGTTTGTTTTTTAACTTTTTAATATTTTATTAGTAATATTTTAATCATATAATATCTTTTGTTCAAAAATAAAATTTATTCTATTTATTTTTTTTTCAATTAAATGCCATTACAATTTGTTTCCTGAGTATCCAGATAATTAGTGTACATCCTCTAAACAAACATCACACACGCAAACTTTTACCATTGATGCTTCTCTCTCAACTCTCTCTCTTTTTACTCCTCTCTTATCACCTTAATTTATAATATTTTTAAAATTAGATGGGAGTGGGACACTAAACTGAATTTTTAATTAATTTATGATTTAATGGGTTTAACTAAATTAACTCAAAATTAAATAAGATAATAATACTATGAAATTTTTATTAATAAAAAAATTAAAAATTATAGAAAGTTTAAAATAAAAAATTTAAATTAATAAAAATATCTTTTATAAATTTAAAAAATATATTAAATCTAATACATTTAAAAAATAATTTAATTTTTTTTCTTTGATTTTTTATTTTAAGATGACTTAAAATTTAAAAAATCGATTCAATCTTATTTGACCAAATTCAGCCCAATTCAATCGTTGTTTCAGTTATGATATTTTTTATAAATTGAATATTTTAATATTTTTTTGTATGATCAATCTCATTTCTTGATTAATCTAGTCTGATTAATTAATTTGGTATGATTTTAAAAAACACTCTTAATTTGTCTTCTTTATCCTTGAGAAAGTCATTTTTATTAAAAAAAACATATATATTTTTTAAATATTATACAGTTTTTATATATGTTTTAAAAATTCTAAATGTAAAAAATATTTTTATTTTTTAATTTTTTAGTTCTTTTACCACATCGAAAAGATTCTAGGCCAAGTTAACTTCTTTTTTTTTCCTTTTAATATTCAGCTAGAAGTGTAGTGGGTTGTGATTCTTTTGTAACAAGCTTCTTTCTTTTAGATATAAAGATGCCAAACAAGAAATGTATCGGTGGTTTCATTTAACATTATTACGTAAACTTTTTTTTTTCAACAGATAAAAATTCGCCCACTATGGTGCCTTCTTATCATTTTTTATTAGATTAATTAATTAATTATTGATTTCCAGAATAATTAGATTTTTAATTTTCATTTAATTTTTTTTGGTATGATATAATCCTTACATATTTGAACTTGATTTTACTTGAAATATTTCTGGAACTAATTTCTTTCCTATATTAGTCATTATTTAGTATTTTTTTTCCTTTTTTAAATAAAAAATACAAATTAAAAAGTGTGATGGTCACTTTAGTTAAAAAAAAAATGAAAACAAAACGACTGAACATGTTAAGTGCTAATGTGACGCTAAGAATATTAATTTATTATTTTAAGAAATTTTTTTAATTGAGGTAAAATTTTTAATATATCAAACGACTTAAAAGTTAAAATAAAATGTTCTCGTACACTCTTTAATTCCTTACCAACTAATTTGTAAGTTATTGATAAGTAAAAGAGCCAACTAATTTGAGCTAGATAAAAATTGATTGGTGAATTACTTATTTTAAATTTATGAATTAAGAAGTGTACAAGGAAAATTCTTTTTTTTTTTTAGTGTTATAACTGGGGGAAAAAAATCGATACTGAGTTATCAAATAAGATTCTTAGATGTAGTATTTCTCTGTATATAATTTAATTATATATATTAATGTTTATCTAATAGAAAAATAAAAATAGTTTAAACATGTAATATAATAATTAAATTTATTTATTTATTATAAACACTATTCAAAATAAACTTATAACTAAAATTATATAAAATATATATATATTACTTTTTAACAATTTTATGACTTAGTTATTTATATTTATAAATTATTTAGTCTCAAAAACTTTTTATAAGTTGGATAATATTTGGATCTATTTTACTCTCAATTGCTAAAGAACCAAATTTGAGTTAACTCAAGTTCGACAAGACTCGCTTTTAATTTAGTTTCAGCTAAAGTGTGGATGGATCAATTATTATTAAGTACATCAAATTTAATTAATATACATTCTAAATCATATAAATATATAATTCATATTATTTTTATAAAATTCAGACTAGGCTCATATATTTTTCTAGTATATTAAATACACTGAATATTTATATATATATTAAGTTATTGTCCAATTAATTAAATGGAAGTTGAAGATATTTCTAAAGAACCCTAAAAAAGTACTTAATTATAAAATCTAAGCAAACATAGCAAGTAGATTAATTATAAGGGAAGACCCAATAATTGCACATCCTAATAATAAAAGAGGGTATCACTTCAATATCAAATAAAAAACAAAAATAGAATTATAATAATTTGTCGCATGATTAATTTGTATGGATATATAATAATGTATTTAATTAGGGTTTCATGCTAAAAACAACCAAATTAAATTTTGATGGAGTAAAAAGGAAGAAGAAGAACATTTAGAATATTGTTGTTTGAAATTCTGTGGTTGCTTTTATATCACTTTATTATTTTGATCATTTCTCTAAAGTCTTTGATTGGGTCTTTGAATTTCTGTATTGCTAAAAAGAGAATAATTAATTGGACCACTTTTACAAAGGCATATTCCCTTCCAGATTATGTACACTTCATAAATTTTCTTTTATTATAAATAATTAAAGGCATTAATATGTAAATTTTTTTACCACTTTAATTATTATATATCTTTAATCATATTATCTTATTTTCTTATTAAATTATTTTATCTATTAAATTAATTTATCATTTTATTTATTTTATTATCTTAATAATTACTATATAATATTTTATTTAATTTTTAACTCTATAAATAGAGATTATTTATAAGGCTTAAAATATGAAGAAAAAGAAGTGATAAACTTATAAATTTTTTTCTCTAAATTGCTTTTTAAAATAATTAATTTTTATTCTTTATTTTTTTAATTATCTATAATTTTATCATTAATTATATAATACGTTATCAGCACAATTGATCTACATCATTTATCTTAATATATCTTCAATCCCATTTCATCAAAGGTAATATTCATATATCATTCATATTTATTTTAATTATATTTATTTACTTGTTATATTTAAATTAATAATAGACTAAAATTTTAAGTGTTAATATACTATTATATAAATATATTTTTGCAATTGATAAAATAAAAAAAAATAAAGGAATTCTATGATTATAATCATTGTACATAAATTATTGTTTTTAAATTTAGTTGATATGTATAATTTATTTTATGGTTTATAAATTTTATGTATACAATTTTTCTCATAATATGTTAATCATCTTTATGAGATTTTATTTAATATTCTTACCAAAAATAAACTTGAATATCTATAATGATAATGATAATAATGAATAATAATAATAATAAATAAATAAAAACTCTTGACTAAAATAAATTATAATTTTAACTATACTATCATTTTTATTTCTTCTATATACATATAATAATAAAATGATATAAGTGTCATATAATTAAAAAAAATTAAAATTATACAATTGTTGTATACTTATTATATATTAATTTTATATTGTTATAATTTTATAATAATAAAAATATAAATGCTACATATTAACAAAAATAATTATGTTTCTATTTAATTAAATAACATATATACTTACACTCGTAATTTTATATTTTTATCATCTCATATTAGTTCATAATATATATATGCATTAATTTATTTATAATCGTTCTTTATTTTTTTAATATATTTTAAATTATTAAATTCAATTGTATTTATTTCTATTTTTAAAAAATCATAAATTATGCAATATTGATAATATATTGAAATATAATTTGTCTTTTACTTGATTTAATATAATTTATTACTACTTTACATAATATATTAAAAATAATGTGTTATTGATTAATTATGATTTTATTATATAATGATCTAGGTGATGTCAAACCTCACAAAGTTTGAAATTGTTGCACTTGATATATCGAGAAACAATTACTTATCTTGAACTCTTGATGCTGAGTTTCATCTTGATACTATAAATCTTGGAAATACAATTCAAAAAGAAAATGGCGCATCTTTGCAAATCGCGCACAAGCAATGATGTTCCTTCGTCATTGTCACACCCCATTTTTAGAAGTGTAACGGTCCTAGGGTCCAGGTAGGCTTAAGGCCACCGGGCACCACGTAGAACCCAATTAATTTATGAATTTATACAAATTAATTATTAAACTAGTAAATTATAAATTTATTTTAAAACTTTATTATTTACTCATAATAACACATGTATTTTTTTTATATTATACATTATTTACAAATATTTTTTTTATTTATTACATTATGGTTTATTTCCATAATTTATCAAGCTATTCACAATATTACTATGGAGCAACTAGAGTATAGCACAAACATTATTATTTAATTGCATATGATAGTATTGACTAATTACATTATTCTCAAGCTTCTTGCTGGAAGAAGAAATCAAGAAGCTGATGGTCCTGGGTCACCTCTACCCGAAACCATAGACGATGGGGTGAGTAGTCAACTCAGTGAAATTATAGTGTCACAAGGGTAGGATATGCAATAACAATATTTCAGGGTTCAAAGATAATAAATAAATAAATAAGGCGGCTGCACAATAAAGGTATAACAATGAAATTTAATCCACAAGAAAGACCCACAATAATTGGACCAAAATCACAAAAGCAAATTATATAATATGACAGATAACACATAGCAATAACACTGAAAACAATATATCATTATTTCAATGCTATCACACATCACATTCACATAAGGGTAGCTTCTACCCTACAAATCACAAACTTCTATGTGCACATAGCCTGATGGTATAGCCCCCATCAAGTTGGGATTCTGTCATATTGGTTAATCAAATGGCTTGGTATGATCACATAGGCCAAGAGGCCACATTGGTTTTCACAATTTACAAATACAGAATCACAAACAATAAATGATATCATATGGCTTAAATATCAACAATGGTTAAATTTTCATCAAATAATTCTAAAAGTGACAAAGCAAGGGTTGGACACTATAACTCACCTTGAATATGCAAATTTGATTCCTCTAAGTTATTGATAATAATTGATTGATTTGATGGCAATACCCGACCTACATTCACATCCACATATAAATCACACATTTAGGTTTATTTTGTTTAATTTATCATTTTTTTGTCTTAATTATTTATTAGGAACCTATGCCCTGTTTTAATATCTTAATATGTCCTAAAATTTATTTTATAATTATGAATTCAAATTTTACAAATTATATTATAATAGGGCTATATAATAGAGTAAGTTCAAATATGTGTCATATGCCTATAACAATGTACATTGGTTTCTTTATGTTATTTAATTTACTTATTTATTAAATTAATATTTATACTTTTGAGAACATTAAATACACATACTAGAGATTATATTCATCTATAATATGCTTATATTTATGACCAAATCAAATATATTTTATTATGCTCAATTCAATTCTACATTAACAAAATACTTAAATTCCAGCATTTGAGTAGTTTGTATTCATTTAATTATATATTAATTTATTTAAATTAATTTGCCCTAGAATTTTACCAGCATATTCCCAACATTATATATGACCTCTCTGTAAATTTTCACAATTTATAGAGTTTATTTATATAGGTAAATAATTTAAACACAGCAGCAAAATCTCAATGGTATTCATTCAGACTATTATAATGAGCAGCTTGTGTTTATTTATTTACTCACTCATCTTCCTTCATCATTTTGACTTGCCCTTTTACCACAACCTTCCCAAAATCCAAATAAACCTTTCTGTAATTTTTGATTAATTTTAAAGCTCGTTTTCATGTTAAAATAAATAAAACACAGTAGCTAATTTATTGAGAATTCATGCTGTAATATTTAGACAGATTTGAGTGTTAGGGTTTTTTTAGCTTCATTCCTTTCAATTTCTTTCAATACAAATCAATTTCTAACATCCTAAATACTTAATTAATATGTACAAATGATAATTTTTAGCTCAGATTCAATAAATAATAGATTTAAAATTAGAAAAACAAAATAAAAGATTAAGATTCAGAATTTTCAGATTCTTACCTTTAGGAGTTCTTTTGCCTTCTTTGCCTTTATATCACTTTGTTGATTTAATTTTTCACTTTGGATCACTTCTAAACATAAGAAGCTAGCCTAGGAATGGTTTTTAGCTGCTGGAAATGAAAGAGGGTCGTGATAAAGAAGAGGTGTTCTTGATAGTAACAAGAAAAGAGAAAGAAGAAAAGATAAGACCAAAATAATTTCTATCATCTTTTAGTCAACATTTTCCAGCACCTATTACTATTCAAAATAGATGAGTTACCCACTTATTTTGGCAGAAAATTGGCTGAGAATTAAGTGAGTGAAATGTCCATTTTGCCCCTCAATCTTATACATTTCTTTTATTAACTCAAATGCCCTTTTAGTCATTTTACACCATAACTTTTTATCTACACTTGTAATTAATTTCTTTAAAATTATTTTCACTTCTAATTTTAAATTTTAATTTATCTTATATGGTTTTAATGTATATTATTATATTAAGATATTATTAATTAAGTTATAGTATATTTCAAGTATAATACCCTAAGATTTTTATACATACGGGTTCACATAGCTAAAGTATTTTAAAATTTACATTTCCATGACTTTAGTAACACATAAATTTTACTTCTTTGTATATGAATGATTTCTTTATCACTCTAATAGGTCATTTTGTTTCTCTAATAGTTTATATACAAATATAATTAATTATTTAATAACTTACAGTTAATTGATTTGATTCACAGTTGAAGAGTTTTCAATTCAGATACTTCAAAGTTTTTGTTTATTACTTTGGCACATTATAATTTTATTTCAATCAAAGATTTTTTTTTCTCACTTTATTCATTCATTTGTACAACATTTAAGCTACTAGATTTTAGGGTATTACAGTCATCATCTCTATGAAGGATTAAAAGCTGAGTATTTAACAGTAAAAGATTCTTATGAACCTTAGCAAAATTTAAAAGAAATATTTGATCATTAAAAAATAGTTATTTTTTCAAAAACTCACTATGATTGGATGTATTTGCGATTACAAGATTTTAAAACTATTAGTGAATATAATTCTACAGTTTTTAAAATTACTTCTCAATTAAAATTATGTGGTGAGAAGATTATTGATCAAGATTTATTAGAAAAAATATTCTCAATATTTTAAGCCTCGAATATGCTCCTGTATCAGCAATATCGAAAGCGAAGTTTTAAAAAATAATATAAATTGATATCATGTATTCTTGTTGCTTAACAAAATAATAAACTTTTGATGAAAAATTATCAATCACGATTAACTGGATCTAAACATTCCCTAATTTGAATGTTGTAATGATAAATAAGTCTAAACAAAAATAAAATAATAGATGTATTTGTGGTCGTTGTTTGTGGTCATTATCGTGGTCATGGCCATGGTCTTGATCATGATATAAGTAACATCAGTAATGATTATCGAAACTATAAAAATTACCACAATATCAATTATCGAAAGACTAATAATTATAGTGAGAAAAATGAGAAAGAAAAGAATTTGCAAAATAAAAATGAAAAAAATATTTGCTATAAATGTGGCATGAAAGGACACTGGTCTTGTACATGTCGTATATCCAAACATCTTGTGGGTCTTTACCAAGCTTCTTTAAAAGGAAAAGAAAAAATTATGGAGATCAATTTTCTTGAACATAATGATCCAAATAATTTCGCACATATGAATGTTTCAGACTTCTTTGAAAATACTGATAAAAAAAACTGATAGTTTAATAATCAATGTAAATTTTCTTTTGGATGGCCATATTGATTAATGTATTTTATTCAATATCATATATTTTTATTTTTATCAAGTTTGTTTTATTTTTCAAGTGTTTTAAGTTTAAAATTAAGTGTGTTTTATTTTTTTTCTATGCGTACTATATATATATTTAATAAAATATTATAACACTTATTTATACTATTTGTATTTTGAAGAAAAATAAAATTATCTGGTCACTTATTTGATACTTGTGAAGATTTATGTCTGGCAGATAGTACAACAACGCATACTATTCTAAAAAATAAAATTTATTTTTCTCATCTTTAATTAGCTAAGGCTAATGTTAATATAATTTTTGGTGCCGTAAATTTGATCGAAATAGTCCATATTATGTTATCCAAAGATACAAAATTCATAATAAATGATGCATTGCTATCTAGTAAGTCAAAAAGAAATCTTTTAAGTTTTAGAGATATACGTTTCAATGGTTACCATATTGAGATTAAAGATGAAAATAATAAATAATATCTTTATATTACATCTACAATCTCAGAAAATAAGCATTTAATAAAAATATTACCAGCATTTTCTTCTGGATTATATTTCACATATATAAATATAACTGAGTCTAATATTATAATTGACCATAAGTTAATTGACTCAAAGAATTTTATTATATGACATGATCGTTTATATCATCCTGATGCTATAATGATAAGAATAATTATATAATATTCATACGGCCACCCTTTAAAAAATCAAAAGATTCTTTTCATCAAGTGAATTTTTATGTGTTGTTTATGCTCAAAGAAAATTGATTATTAGGTTATCTCAAAGTAAAATTGGATTTGAATCTTCTTAGTTTTTAGAACGAATTTATGAGGATATATGTGGATCTATCATTTCATCTTGTGGCCCTTTTTGATATTTTATGATTTTAATATATGCTTCTACAAGATGGTCATATATTTATTTATTATCTACTCACAATATTACATTTATCATATTATTAGCACAAATCATCAAATTATGAGCATAAATTTTAAATTATACAATTAAAAAAATTTATCTTGATAATGCAGAAAAATTTACATCTTAAGCATTTAATGATTATTGTTTATTAATTGAAATTATAATTGAACATCTTATAGCTCAGACTCATACACAAAATGGTTTAGCATAATTTTTTATAAACCAACTTTAATTAATTACTAGACCATTATTTATGAGAATAAAACTACCTAGTTCAGCTTTGGGATATGTTATATTACATGCAACAGCACTAATTAAAATTAGACCAACTGCTTATTACAAATTCTTCCAATTACAGCTTGCATCTGGTCATGAATCTAATATTTCTCATTTAAAAAGTTTTAGTTGTGCGGTATATATTCTAATTGTTTCACCACAATATACAAAAATGAGTCCACAAAGGCGATTGAAAATTTATATTGGTTTTAAATCTCCATCAATTATAATATATCTTGGACCAAAGACAGGTGATATTTTTATAGCATGATTTGTTGATTGTCAATTTGTTGAGACTGTATTCCTAGCATTAGGGGGAGAAAAAGAAAAGTTAGAAAAATAAGATATTTCATGAAATGTATTATCAATCTCTCATTATAATCCTTGAACAAATAGGAGTGAGCTTGAAGTTAAGAAAATTATTTATTTGTAAAATATTGTAAATCAATTACCAGATGTATTCACTGATACAAAAAAATAACTAGATCGCATATACCAATATTAAATATTCATGCTCGAATTGATGTTACAAATGAAAAGTCTACCAATATCCTAATGGATGTGTTTAGTATATGCCAGAAGCGTAGTAGACCGATTGATGCTAAAGATAAAAATCCTAAAAGGAAAATGGAATAAAATAGATAAATTTGTGTTTCTGAAATAAATATACCAGAAGATATGATGATACAAAAATAAATAATAGACACAACTAATCAATTACCTCCAGCAGAGAAACAATTGCTGGAGAGTAATAAAATTATGAAAAATCTTAAAAATAAAGAGATTTCAACAGTTATATCTATAGAAGAGAAAGATGGAATCGAGATAAACCCATTATTGATCAAAAGTTTGCAAATACAGTAGCTATTGATATAATAAATGGAAGCAATGATTTAGAATCAAAATCTATTGAAGAATGTTGACATCAAAGTGATTGGCCAAGATGGAAAGATACTACTTAGGCAGAATTAAATTCACTTGCAAAACGTGAAGTTTTTAGACCGATATTTTTAACACCTAAAAATATAAAATTTGTTAGTTATAAGTAGGTATTTGTAAGAAAGAGAAATGAAAATAATGACATTGTAAGATATAAGATATGACTTGTAGTCCAAAGTTTTTCGCAGAGACCTGACATCAATTATGAATAGACATATTTTTCTGTGGTAGATGTAATAACTCTTAGATTTTTAATAAGCTTAATAATTTTTGAAGGATTTCATATGCGTCTTATGGACGTTGTAATAGCTTATTTACATGGATCACTTGATAGTGATATTTATATGAAAGTCCCTGAAGGACTAGAAAATGCCTGAAGCCTTTAATTTATTACCATGAAAAAAATATTCAATTAAATTACAAATATCTTTATAGGAACTAAAATAATCTGGACGAATGTGATATAATCGTCTTAATGAATATTTGTTAAAATAAGGATATGCGAATAATCCTATTAGTCCATATGTTTTTATTAAAAAAAATTATCAAAATATGGACTTGTTATTATTGCAGTGTATGTTGATGATTTGAACATTTTTGGAACTCTTGAAGAGTTTGAAGAAGCAGTAACACTTCTAAATAAAGAATTTGAAATGAAAGATCTTGGAAAGATAAAATTTTATCTTGGTCTATAAATCAAATATTTATCAAATAAAATTTTTGTGCATCAATAGAATTATGTATAAAAAGTATTGAAGAAATTTAATATGGATAAAGCTCACTCATTAAGTTCTCTAATGGTTGTTCGATCTATTGATGTAAAGAAAGATTGATTTCATCCTAAAGAAGATAATGAAGAGATTATTGGTTCTGAAGTACCATATCTTAATGCAATTGGTGCATTAATGTATCTAGATAACTATATAATGTCAGATATATCTTTTTCGGTTAATTTATCAGCGAGACATAGTTTTGCGCCAACATGAAGACACTGTAATGGTATTAAACATATATTTCATTATTTTCGTGAAACTACTGATTTGAGATTATTTTATTCAAAATAATTAAATTTCAAATTAATTGAATTTACAGATGCTGAATATCTATCTGATTCACATAAAGGACAATCATAAATAGGATATTTATTTTTATATGGCGGTAATGTAATATGTTTGCGCTCAACAAAATAAAGGATTGTTGCCACATTTTTAAATCATGTTGAAATTATTGCAATTTATGAAACAAGTCGTGAATGTGTGTGGTTAAGATTATTGGTTAACATATCCAAGACATATATAATCTCTCATCTATTAAAAGAAGTTCAATAATTTTGTATGAAGATAATGCTGCTTGTATTACTCAATTAAAAGGAGGTTATATCAAGAATGATAGAACTAAGCATATCTCACCAAATTTTTTTTCGCGCGCATGAACTCCAGAATAAAGATGAAATAGATATTCATTAAATTCGTTTAAGTGAAAATTTAGCAGATTTATTAATAAAAACTTTGCCAACATCAACATTTGAAAAGCTAGTTCACAATATTGGCATGCATCGATTTAGAGATATTCATTAATACGAGGAGAATAAAAATGCATATTTATTAAGAATATTAACTCTTTTTTCTTCACTGAGTTTTTTTCCCATAAAAGTTTTACCTAATAAGGTTTTAATGAGGCATATTCTTAATAGAGAAACATCAAAGAGACAGCATTATGAATAATTGAAAATATTAATATGTGAATATTTTTTTATCACTTTAATTATCATATCTCTTTAGTAATGATAGCTTGTCTCCTAATTACATTATTTTATCTCTCAAATTATTTTATTACTTTATTTAATTTATTATCTTAATAATTGCAATATAATATTTTATTTAATTTTTAACTTTATAAATATAGGTGATTTCTAAGTCTTAAAAATATGAAGAAAAATAAGTGATAAACTTATGAATTTTTCTCTCTAAATTACTTTTTAAAATAATTAGCTTTTATTTTTTATTTTCTTTTAATTATCTATAATTTTGTCATTAATTACATAATATATTTTTATTATTTTGACAATTTTTCTATTTATTTATTTTATATTTTAAAGGTATGATTAATAGATTAGTTTTCCTTATAAAGCTAGCCTTTTTTTAAATGTATGATTAATAGATTAGTTTTCCTTTTAAAGCTACCCTTAATTATCTCATATTTTAATACAATATAAAGAAAGATAATTTCTGCTATTCTTAGTTAGAGAATTGCAAATGAGACTTTAATTGTTGAATTGAATTTTTGTATCCAATATTGGAAGTTTAATTTTTGAGGGAAAGTAACATTTTTCTAGAATACTCAGAAATTTTTCTTTTTTGTCTTTGTTAGCGCATCATTTTCAAATAAAATATTAGAGTTTCACTTCAAAATTATTTTAAGGCAATGAAACATGTGAATTATCTATTTGATAATTATATATAATTTTCTTTAAAAAATTTAAGAGTTTTATATCATACATATGCTTAAAAATACTGTTTTTAAAAAATATATATATTATTTTTCACTAATTTTTAAATGTAAACATTTAATACACAAATAATATAGTATATCGAAAGCGTGTATATATATTTTTTGATAAATTATATATAAAGAGAGATAATATTTAGGAGATTTAAATTTAATATTTAAATAGGAGCGATATGTGCTATATATAGTACTTTTTTAGTCAAGTTTTTTTTTTTTAATTTCTAAAAGATATAGAATATTTTTTAAATATATACATGTCATATAATTTCCTCGAAATTTAATAAATTTCAAATTACGAGGGAGTCCATTGAATACATGAATAAGGGCACGTATATATACTGAAACTACATTAGCAATAGAAAACCGAGAAAGATAAAGTGAGATTTTGAAAAAGGCATATATCCATTAAGTAGAACTTCTGTCTACAATAGGATTGCTTCGTTGGAATTATCTTTTCCCAAAGATCAACCTTTTAATTATGACATGATTGATTGAGTCTAACACACAAGGAAAGAGGTATTAAATATTATTAATTAGGCATGCAAAATTATCATTCTCCAAATAATTTTTTTTTCTTATTTTAAAAACTAAGTTGGTTATCTAATTAAAAATGTGTTATTTTTATTTAAATTTTAAATTTAAGTACTCTAAATATTATATATATATATTATTTATTAAAAAAAATTAATTATCTTCATCATCTATTTATTCTATAATTAAAAAAATAAAATTATTTTTCATTCTACAATAATTTTATTTTATTTTATTTTTATTTTTTATCCCTCAACACATATATATATTAAAAAAATAAATACTACAAATTAAAAAAAATAAATATCACTGTTTAGTATTTACTCATTATAAAAATAATATACATATTTATTTACCTTTTTATTGACAAATTAATTTTTATGTGTACATATTTTATCTTTTTTCTATTCACAAATAAAAAATTATGCAATTAATTATGCAATTCATCAAAATTCTATTCTAATAATTTAGAATTGAGAAATATTGATTCAACCACATAAGAAAAATTAATAAAATTTTTTTTAAAAAATTTAAACTGTAAATAATAAAAAAATTAAAGAATTATATCTGAAATGTGATGATTGAACATAACTACCTATCTATTTTAATATTTAAAAGAGAAGTAAAATCAATATAGATGGACAATAATTATAATATATATATGTTAACAAATAAAATTTTTTTCATTTAATATAAAATATTAATATTCATCATCAATTTTAATTTATATTAAAATAAAGTCTTCCCACTGTTTTAAAGATATATATATATATATTTTAATTTTTTTTTTATAAATAGTATAAAAAGTAATTAATATTTTTTTTAAAAAGGAGAAAAAGTAAATTAAAAATTAAAAATAAGATATTATCAATTGAGTATAAATAAGTAAAATATTAGTATAATTATTATAAAATATTATAAATTAAATATAAATAAATAAATGGTGTAATTATTTTAAAATTTTTAAATATAATTTTTATTTTTTATATATTTTATTTACTCCCCAATTTTACTATTAAATGTTGCAATATATTTTAAATATTTATCCCGTATAACTAAAATGATTAAAATTATTTTATAAAAAAATAAAATATATATCTCCGAAGCAACGTGAGTGTCATTTTAATTTTTATTCTTAAAAGTTGACATTTATTTTGTCTTAAAATTATTTTGTGTTAAAATTATTTGGATAAAAAAATTATCATATTTATTTTTTATGAATTGTGAAGAAAATCTAATATAATAAGTTTAATACTCAAAATAAAAATTCTCATTTCTACCGATAACTTTTTTTATGTTTTATTTATTTATTTTATATACTATATTAATATCATTGTTATCTTCTTTTTTTTATTAGGTTCGTTAAAAAATATAATTGCTGTAACTTAAAATTAAATTTCTTATTAATAATAAGAATTTGTTGGTTTTTTTATCAATGTTTTTCTATAGTTAAAATAATATAATATTTTCTCTCCCCCTTAATAATTTTAAGATTTTCAAATTAAACCATGCAAATTTAAAATTGTAAAAATAACTACAATTTTCAAATATTAAATTAGTCGCAACTCAAATAGAAATCATTCACGAAACACTTCTATTAAAACTACAGCTATAAAACATTAAGAACAATCTCTGTATCCAATATTAAAAAAAGAAGACAAAACTAAAAAATAGAGAATTCATTTTTTTAGATAATATTCATTTATTTTCAACTACATCTAGCAGTTCTTTTTATTATTAATGGCAGTACTCACTTTTTTTTTTAAATTTTCAAAATTAAAGTATTTATTCCATTCAAATACAAATTATTATTCATTTTCACATAATTCTCCATGAAATATTATATTTTCAAATGATTCAGCACTTACTATTATTTTATATATAGTAAAAATATATTTAAAATAAAAAATATGCAATTTTTTATTTTATCAAAAATAAAATAATAATAGGTGATTTTTTATTTTGAATTATATTTTTTGAGTGATAATATAATGTAAGTAGTGTACTTTAAGAAGAAAATAAAAAGATATATAGATTAACTTTTCAAAATTAATAAGGATATGACATGTATATATATATATATATATATATTTGAAAGTGGATATGATAGTTAAATAATTAAGTAATAAAGTAAGGAAAATAAATGCTAAAAATAAAACTATTTGAAAAGTGTTGGAAATCATTTTGTAATTTACCAATATAAACTCTTAAATAATTATATGTTTTGTTTTTATTGTAAATTATATATATGCATGTATGTGTGTATATGTGAAATTTTTTTTGAAACCTATGTATATGTGAATTTGAGGTAATATTTAAATTTGGTTTTTCTCTATAAGTAAAATAAATAAATTGGTAGACCATCTAATTTGTACTAAACAGTTAGAAAAAGAATGGCTCTTTAAATATTTATGTACATTAATATTTATTATCACATAATGTACATGAATTAATATTTATTATTATCACTTGATAATATTGTCTCTTGTTATGAGGGTTTTCTCTCAACTTTGAGAGTTTTTTCGTATCTTTTGTCTTTTCTGAAAATTCTTTTCTGTATCTTTTGTCTCTTTCTTTTTGGCTTTTTCTGCTTTGTTGGATTGTGCTATGGAAAGTGACAACATCTCTGTTGACATGTCTCATCTATCTCTTGATGATGAGAATCCTAATGCAATTGTTTTTGACGAGGATGAAATCCAGGAGACTACCCAGTCATATGAGTTATGTTTGGTGGGTAGGTTTTTGTCTGATAAAGCTGTTAATTTTGGAGCCATGAAACAAGTGCTGGCTTCGTTATGGCGGCCGACACTTGGTATGATTGTTAAGCACGAGGAGGAGGACAACCTTTATGTCTTTCAATTTTTTCATGTGGTTGAGATGGAGAGAGTCTTGAGTATGAGCCCTTGGACGTTTAATGGGCAGGTCCTTTTGCTTGAGAAGGTTGGGCTCCATAAGCACCCTTCTCTGGTGCCTCTTTTCCATGTGTACTTGTGGATTCGTGTTTACAACTTGCAGGATGGCTACTGGTTGGAGAAGGTGGCAGAGCGAATTGGTAATGAGGTGGGTGAGTTTGTAGAGGTTGATCCATCTTGCTTTAAAATGCAGGAGAAAACTGAGATGAGGGTTCGTGTGAAGTTTGATGTTCGAAACCCTGTTTCTACGGGATTGTATCTTCGGCGGAAGGGTGATCCAAGTTTCTTTGCAAACTTTGAGTATGAAAAGATGCCGAATTTTTGTTACATCTGTGGGTATTTGGATCATAGTGATCGTTTTTGTCCCAAGCTGATTGAGAGTAATGGGCAGCCAGTTGAATGGAAGTTTGGTCCTGAATTGAGGTATGATCCTCGCCGGAAAAAGAAAAACGTTGGTGCAAGGTGGCTGAGAGAAACTCCGCCGACACAGGAGGAGATTGTTGCGGCGGTAAAATCGGGAACCGGTTTTGGGAAGGCTAAATTTACTCCTGTAAATAAGGAGAATGATTTGCAATCAAATTCAAACTCTGGTTGTCAAAATCCCGCTAATACAGGGGATGGAGATAAGACTAAGGAGGATGTTGGGCCTATGGAGAGCCAAGCCCAGGAAATTAATTTTAATGATCCAAAAAGACGAAGGGTGGGCCTGGATACAGATGACTTGCAAACCATGGAACATGATTTTGTTTATGAAAATGAACAGCCTTCAAAAAATGGACCAGCGGTGGGACTTGGAGAACAGTCCTACCGACAAGTATGAGTTGTCTCAGTTGGAACTGCCGTGGTCTTAATAATCCACGGGCAGTACAAGTGCTTCAAGAAATTATTTGGGAGAAACGTCCTTGTTTTGTTTTTTTAATTGAAACTCGATGTTCTTTTTCTCGTGTTACAGAAATAAAAGATTTAATTGGTTATGATGGTTGTGTGAATGTGGATTCGGTAGGCCTCAGTGGAGGACTCGCTTTAATTTGGAAAAATGTTGCTTCTTTTTCTCTTCTTTCTTCTTCTTCATCTCATATTGATGGTGTTGTTAATATTCATGGGCTTGGGCCTTGGAGGCTTACAGGTTTTTATGGCATGCCGGTCCGTTATCGAAGACATGAATCCTGGCAATTGTTACGACGACTTGCTTTGGATAGTGATTTACCCTGGGCATGCTTAGGGGATTTTAATGATTTGCTGGCCCGCAGTGAGAAGAGGGGTTGCAGAACCCAGCCTAATAATTTAATTAGTGGGTTTCGGTCAGCTGTTCAAGATTCAGGTTTGACTGATTTTAAGATGATGGGCTATCAATTCACGTGGGACAATGGGCGAGTGGAGGATGATTGGACCGAAGAAAAACTAGACCGTATACTGGTTTCTTCTTCTTGGCGGAGAATTTTTGCTTTTTCTACTGCTACAACTTTAGATTTGACATCTTCAGACCACCTCCCTATTTTTCTTGAAGTTAAAACTTATGTGCCCAGTTCCAGAGTTCACCTTTTTCGTTTTGAAAATTGTTGGGCTCAAGAGCCAGAATGTCGGCGTCTGGTGGAGGAGAACTGGGTGGATGTTAATTCTATGAATATTCTCGAAAAGCTTCTGGTTTGTGGTTCGAAGGTAGGTGAGTGGGGCTGAAAGTTTTTGAAAGATTATAGGGCTGAAATTGATAATTGCAAGAGGGAGCTTAAATTGTTGAGGGGTAAAAGGGATTTTCTCAGCCGTAATCGTTTTACCACCATCAATGTTCGACTGTTTGAGCTCTTGGATCTGAAAGAAAAATTTTGGAAGCAGAGATCAAAAACGTTTTGGCTCCAGGAGGGAGACCGAAATACAAGATACTTCCATGCTATTGCTTCTACTCGCCAACGGAAAAATAGGATCGAATCGCTTCAGGATAATGATGGTGAATGGCGGGGCTGGAACTCAGGTTTGCCTGAACTCATGTCTTCATATTTTATTGATCTCTTTCATGCGAGTGGGTCTGATCCTAGTCAGGTATTGGGTTTTATTCCGAAGCTTGTTACCGAGGCTCAGAACGATTTCTTACTTGCTCCTTATTCCCATGATGAGGTCCGTACTGCTGTATTTAGTATGAAGGCAGACAAATCGCCAGGATTAGACGGGTTTAATCCTGGTTTTTATCAACAGTTTTGGGGTTTGATAGGATCAGCTGTCTCTGTTTTTTGTGTTTCGAGTCTTGCTACAGGTTTTTTTCCAGCTGAACTGACTGAGACTGGTATTGTACTTATTCCAAAGAAGGCGAGCCCGACTAAGATGACTGATCTTAGACCAATTGCATTATGTCAGGTCCTTTACAAGATCATGTCTAAAATGGTAGCAAACAGATTAAAGGTAATACTCTCTGATCTTATATCTGCCAACCAATGTGCTTTTGTCCCTGGGCGCCTTATTCAGGATAATAGTATAATGGCTTTTGAGATCATGCACTATTTTAATGGGAAGAAAAGGGGCAAGCTTGGGCATGGGGCTTTAAAGATTGATATTAGCAAGGCCTATGATAGGCTTGAATGGCCATATTTGCGGGGTGTTTTGCTGAATTATGGTTTTAATATTGTTTGGGTGGACTTGATTATGTTCTGCGTTTCTTCTGTCCAATATAATATTCTGGCACAGGGAAACAAGATTGGCCCTATTACTCCGGGTCGTGGTTTGCGGCAGGGGGACCCTCTGTCCCCGTATCTTTTTATTCTCTGCACTGAAGGATTGTCAAGGATGGTTGAGGCAGAGGTTTCGGCAGGTACCCTTCATGGTTGTAAAATTTGTACAGCTGCTCCACCCATATCCCATTTATTTTTCGCGGACGACAGTATTTTCTTCTTTGATGCAAAGCTGGAAGAAGCCAATAAGCTGAAGAGTATTCTTGATATTTATGCTTCTGCCTCGGGTCAGGTTATAAATTATTCCAAATCTCTAGCTTGTTTTAGTGCTAATACAAAGGCTGATGTACGGCAAGCTATTTGCTCTCGGTTGGAGGTGGTGGAGCAACCTGATCTTGGTCATTATCTTGGTTTACCAACCGTTGTGGGTAGGAACAAGACACAGGTCCTTCAATTTGTCAAAGATAAAATTTGGGCGAAGCTGAATTCTTGGAATAAGCGCACTCTTACACGAGCAGGACGGGAGGTTCTGTTGAAAACTGTGTTGCAGGCACTGCCAAACTATGTTATGAGCATGTTTCTATTGCCTAAGACGCTTTGTGCGGAGATACAACAGGTTATGGCTCGTTTCTGGTGGGAAAAAGGAAAGGATCATTCGAAGGGTATACACTGGCTTGGTTGGGACCGCTTGGCATTACCACGGAAGTTTGGGGGTGTGAGTTTTAAACAAATTTATTCTTTTAATCAGGCTATGGTTGGGAAAATTGGATGGCGGTTAATTAATTGTCCAGATACTTTAGTGGCTCGCCTGTTGAAAGCAAGATATTTCCCCACTTCTAATTTTTTGGAGGCCGTTTCTAATTCTAATATCAGCTTTGTTTGGAGAGGGATCTTGGCCACTATTCCCTTACTGCGTTCTGGAACTTTTTGGCGTATTGGCAGTGGGAATGCAGTCTCTATCTGGCTTGATTCCTGGTTGCCTTCGGTTGAGGGGAATCGACCAACATCAGAATTTGTTTTCAGCAACGGATGTTTTATGGTTTCAGATCTTATTCAGAATAGGGCCTGGAATGTTCCTTTGATTCGAAGGATTTTTAATGTGGATGATGTGGCTGCTATATTGTCGATTCCTTTGTCTTCTACACAAGTGGATGATGTTCTTCAGTGGAAGTATGAAAGGAGAGGTGGCTATTCCGTGAAAAGCGCATATAAGGCTTTAACGTGGCAAGCATCCAATACACAACGTCAAAATCAGGCTACCTTTTGGAATAAGCTCTGGCAGTGTAAGGTACCCCCTTTCTTATTGAATTTTCTTTGGCGTGCTGGAGTCAATATTTTGCCCACAAGGGAGCGTTTGGCTACTAGACGGGTTCCAATTGTTAATATGTGCCCAATGTGTCAAGGCAATTCGGAATCAATTTTACATATACTTGTTCAGTGCTCATATGCTAAGGAAGTATGGTATAGGAGTCCATTGGGATGGTTTAACCCCCGGGTTAATTCTTTTTTAGAGTGGTTGTTTGGTTTTCTTTCTTTGTTCAATGGAGTGGATGCTACTCTTGGCCTATATATTGTCTGGAATATTTGGCAGAGTCGTAATAAAAAAGTTTGGCAGCAGAAATTTCTTGCACCAAATTTTTGTCTTCAACGAGCTACGAATGATTTTAATGAGTGGCGGACTATTTTGTCTAGGCAAGGTGGGTCTGTCCATTATGCGAACAGGCGTCGGAATGAATCTTGGACATCACCACCTGTTGGTTGGCTCAAGGTGAATGTGGACATAGCCACTGGTCTACCTAATCTACAGTTTGGGATTGGGATGATTGTTCGTAATGCTGAGGGTGGTTTTGTTGCAGCACGAAATTTGGTGAAGGATGGTTCTTTGAATGCAAGAGACGCAGAAGCTGTAGGATTGAAGGAGGCGTTGAGCTGGATTTTGCAGCACTCCTGGTCTCAAGTGGAGGTGGAAACAAATTCTATTGAAGTGGCAAATGCACTGCACGATACTGCTGCTTTGGATATTTCAAATTTTGGTCTTTTAATTCAAGATTGTAAATCTCTTTTGAGAGAGATATTTTCTGTTAAAGTGTCCCATGTTCATCGATCTGCGAATGTTGTCGCTCATAGACTTGCTAATGCGACTCGTTCAATTGTGGATCGTGGGGAGTGGTTTCATAATCCCCCTATTTGTATCTCAAGATTTTTGCCTACTGGTGGAAGTTAATAATATTCCCAGTTTTTACTTTAAAAAAAAAATATTTATTATTACATAATATTCCATGAAGTAGATTTTTCATTGAATATATATATTATACACTATTTTTGTGTGCGAAAGAATGAGATTAAGAAGTTGTCACAAATGCAATGATTTGATCTCCAAAGAACCTTCAAAAACACATGATAATATTCCTTGTTATTGCAAATTAATTAATTAGTTATTCACCGACTAGCTAGGCTTTTATTTTATGGTCGCATGCTATCATTTTAATTTTAGTTTTTCTTTTCACCTTTGTGGAGCTGTTTGGGCCAACTATCCAGCGAATACCACTTGTGTTTGCTGCTGTACACCATATATATATATTTTTAAAATATTTATAATTAAACACTTCTAGAATTATACAGAGAAATTAATAATTAAAATTTTGATATGAATATAAATAAGAGGAATTTACAAAAATTTTATCTTTAAATATATTATACAAATATACTATATAAGCGAAAAAAATTATAACAATATGGTTTATTTTTTATTTATTTATTTTTATATGTTGAGTATATGTTTAATATATTTTTGATATATTTACATTTGTCATAAAAATATAAAAAAATAATAATTTTTATAAATTTAAAAATGTAACATTATAAAAAAATAAAACATAGTGAAAATGAAATTTTAAAGAGAAAAATAATATTTGAAGTAATTTCCTTTGTAAATAGCAAAATATTCAATTCAAATAAAAGTTAAATGTCCAATAGACCATTAGACTATCCACAGCTTAACGGGCCTAAAAATATTCAAGGCTTGACAGAGAACTGGCCTTTGCCACAGAAGGGCCCAGCCCAAGAATCTAAAACCCCACCCATCAATCTTTGGCACTCCATAAATGTCCATGTATATTACGATAATATCAAGAATACCCTTCAATCTCGAAATTACTGTTTCCCCCATTGTAGAAATGGCCCCGAAGAAGGATCACAAACCCTAATTAATCGTAAAAGAGCCTGATCTGTCACTACAGAGCTCACGGAGCCTCTTCAATGGCATCTCAAATGGCGATCTTAACAAGAACCAAAACCCTAATCAAAACCCTAAACCTTATCAAATCCATCTCCACTTTCACTTTCGTCTCCCAAGAGCCCCAATTCGCCACTGAGCCAACTCAGTCCGATTCCATTCCCACCCCCACCACCGTCACTCCTCTCCCTCCTAACCCAGCCTCCGGCAGTCCATTCTACAGTGAGAACTGGCGAAATCCTATCCCCAATAACCCGTCCCTAATCCCTGTTGGCCTCCTCTACCAAACTCCAGGTGCTCGTATCGAGTCTCTGTCTCAAAATCTGGACCTCAATTCTCTATTGAATGTGTTCGCGGATTGGATGACTTCTCAGCGTTGGTCTGATATAAAGCAGCTTTTTGAGTTCTGGATACGGTCACTGGACAAAAATGGCAAACCTAATAAGCCTGATGTCAACTTGTATAATCATTATTTGAGAGCTAATTGGATGTTGGGAGCTACTGCTGGGGAATTACTGGATTTGGTTGCTCAGATGGAAGAGTATGCTTTGATTCCTAACACCGCTTCGTATAATTTGGTGTTGAAAGCCATGTACCAGGCTAGGGAGACTGAGGCTGCTGAGAAGTTGCTCCAACGGTTAGCAATTTGAGCTTTTTGATTGACCCAAAAACGAAATGTATGCATTTGTGCGATGTTTGTGTGAAATTAGGGGCATATGCTGTTATTGATGAGACATTATGTCATGCTTGATTGGTTTGCTCTGATAATTCTCATATGAATACATGCATGCGTATCTTTTATACCTGCCTTGTGATCATGCATTCTCCACTGTCCCAGGATGGAGCTTACTGGGAATGAATCTCCGCCTGATGACGAGTCTTTTGATTTGGTCCTTGGTATGCTGTTCTTGGCAGGCCGAATTGATGCTGCCTTACAATATATAGATAAAACTTTAAAATATGGTTATATGTTATCAATGAGAGTGTTTTCTCAATGTGTAAGTAGCTGTGTTAACAAAGGAAGGCTGGACGTTTTGGTGTCAATTATTGAAAAGTGCAAGGTACTAGATTGATTGACTAATATTTGAACCATTTTGCATAAGAGGTATTTTTTCTGTGGGATTTTTTCTTATACGGCTGTTTTAATGACCATCTTTTTTCTTAATATATGATATTATCAGACTATGGATCAAAACAAAGCTCTCTGTCCAAGTTGGAACATGTGCAACTTTATTGCAGAAGTTGCAATGCAAGAGGATAATAGCAAGTTAGCATTTTATGCCTTGGAATTTATTGCCAAATGGATTGCTCGGGGTGAGATCGCAAGGCCTTCTGTTCATCTTTCTGTAGATGAAGGACTGGTTGTATCTGCCCTTGGAACTGCTGGCAGGACCTATAGTTCTACTCTCATGGATGCATCATGGGCAATCCTTCGCCGTTCATTACGTGATAAGAAGGCCCCTAACCCCGAATCTTATATTGGGAAAATATATGCCCATGCATCATTGGGGAATCTACAGAAGGCTTTTGGTACTCTGCGTGAATTTGAGTCTGCTTATGGAGGTTCAGATAGAGAAGCAGAAGAAGAATTTTTCTCACCATTTACTTTGTTACATCCATTGGTTGTGGCTTGCTCCAAGAAGGGTTTTGAGACTTTGGATTCGGTATATCTTTATATTTACAATTCAATAAACAACATTTATCATTTTGCAATCTTTTGATTACTTTTTTCAGTTTTGCAGATTTTATTATTATATATTAAATATCTGCAAATGGATGTTAAATATGAAACTTTTTGGGTTGGTAAGGTTGTTTGTTTCTTCTTTCTTTGCAACAAGTTAAAAGGAGAAGAAGGCAACCCACTGTTCTACTAGATCTTTCCAATTTGATAGCCGATTCAATTTTGCAAAGCACCATGACCTAGATTTTATCAAATTATTTGGGTGGTTTTGTTGATAGGTACTGACCTCGTATATCCAAAATGTTATGAAGTAAACGATTTATGCTTTTCTCTGTATGCTGGTTTTTAAAAATGTGCCTGTTATGTCTAATGCTATTCAAATCAAGGCTTTTACATGGTAACATCACTGCTGTATTAAATTTGGTCCTAATATACTCATTTTCCTCCAAACTTTGTGGGCTTTTGCAATTGTAACTTTTTCTTAACTCTATGACTGTTAAAACCCGATTTGGAAATTCTTTTCTTATTCATATTGAAATGGAATATTATTTATTTTGAAAATTCAAATTATCGCTAAATTTTCAAATCAGGATTCAACAGTCTCAAAGTGAAAAAAAGGGTACAATTGCAGAAGCTTTCAAAATTTAAGGCAAATGAATATGTTAGGCCTTAAATTATGCCTGTTGGTGGTACTTTATCTAATACAGCAACTTAATTTATCATTTAATAATTTTTGAAAGGTTAGTAAACAGAACATATTCAAGTTTAATTTGAAGTTTTCAATAGCTAAGAAAAAAATGAATTCTTATTATTTGTAACTTTGATTTTTAATTTCACTTTATCATACACATTTTCTTTGTTACTGTTGGTTGTTTAGCTGTTCTGTTTATAAACAAATCTATTATTGTGCCCTGGGCTGCATGGTATTTTATTGAAGTGGATTTATTTTCTATTTGGGTTTTCACAATTGCTTTTCTTCAAAAACATTACCTAGGATTTTATGGCAAAAAATTTTCTTTAGAGACCCGCTTGTTTGTGGCTGTTTTGAAAATGCATTATGCCCAGTGTCTCCTGAACACCTCAAAATCAATTAGCCTATGCATTTGAGAATCACACTAGAAAATTTCAGCATTATGGTTATTGGAGTTGATTAGTTTTATTTTTCACTCATTTATTTTGACCGACACTCATCTTTGTTCTTTAAATGTCAGGTATATTTTCAGCTGGAGAATTTGAGTCATGCAGAACGTCCATACAAGTCTGTTGCTGCACTTAATTGTATAATTTTAGGTTGTGCAAATATATGGGACCTTGACCGTGCCTACCAAACTTTTGAGGCAATTGGCTCTTTTGGGTTGTCCCCGAATATTCATTCATACAATGCTCTGATGTATGCCTTTGGAAGACTGAAGAAGGTGGAAATATTTGGTCACCCTTTATCTTGCATGATTCATCACCCACCAATACAAATTCACAAAATGTGCAGAGAACATTCTCATGAACTTATTTGATTTGCTTAATTGTTTTGTGATTAAACTTACTTTGATTCTCTTATTGCAGACACTTGAGGCTTCAAGGGTGTTTGATCACTTGGTAGGCTTAGGTATCAAACCCAATGCAATGTCATATTCATTGCTTGTTGATGCTCATCTCATCAACCGAGATGCAAAAACTGCTCTCTCTGTGATTGAGGAGATGGTAAGTCCATCCTTTCTTTTTCATTGCATATTAAGAAGTTCTAAGATTATAAAATTAGTTTTGGTGTCTCGTCAGGAACTAATGTGTGCATTGTGAATCTTTTCTGTTGGCCAGGTGTCTACAGGATTTGTACCATCTAAGGAAACACTAAAGAAGGTCAGAAGGCGTTGTGTTCGTGAGATGGACTATGATACTGATGATCGTGTGGAATCCTTTGCTAAACAGTATAAAATTCGAATGGGTAATGAGAATCGAAGGGACATGCTGTTCAATCTTGAGTACAGTACCGGTTATACTTGATAGGTAAGTTCATATTAATGAAATTGCTTGGTTGCTTAAGATCTTGTTGAAATACTGCATGATTTTCTGTAGGAATAATACTAGTGTTTTCTGAGGTTCCATGAAATGTTTCTGCCCCTCTTTCCTTCTCTCCAAACAACAACAACAACAAGAACAACAACAACAACAACAACAAAGCCTTAGTTCCAAACAAGTTGGGGTCGGCTGTATGGATCCTTAACAAAATAAGCTCAAAAGACACCAAAAAAGATACTCCAGCCTTAGGCCCCTTCCAAGACACGGATTTTACGTCTCCATTTAAGTCTGTCATTAATCAAATCCGCATCAAGATCTAAGGCACGTAAGTCTCTTGCTATCACCTCATTCCACATAGTTCTAGGTCTTCCACGACCTCTAGCCCCCTCAATCAACAAATTCTCACACTTACGAATCGCAGCATTAGGAGGTCTTCTTAAAACATGCCCATACCATCTAAGTCTTCCTTCCCTCACCTTATCTCCGACATCCGCTACTTGGACTTTTTGTCGAATATGAACATTCTTAATTTTGTCCAGTCTGGTATGTCCACACATCTATCTTAGCATCCTCATTTCTGCCACACTCATCTTATGCAAATATTGTCCCGTTGGTGCCCAACACTCACTACCATAGAGCATCGCAGGTCTAACAACCGTTCTATAGAATTTACCTTTCACTTTCAGAGGTATTTTCTTATCACATAGAACCCCAGTCGCACCCTTCCACTTCATCTACCCTATCTGTATTCTGTGAGCCACATCTTCATCTATACGGCCATCATTCTGGAACACCGAACCTAAATATTTGAACTGCTTGGTTTTAGGAACCAAAACTCCATCCAACTCAACCTCATGTTCCTGCTTCTTTCTTAGACTGAACTCACAGTGCATATATTCCGTTTTACTCCTACTTAACTTAAAACCCTTGTCCTCGAGGGTTTTTCTCCGCACTTCCAACTTACGGTTTACACCATCACTAGTTTCATCAATTAAAATAATGTCATCAGCAAACAACATACACCAAGGAACATCGTCTTGTATGCTTCTGGTTAGCTCGTCCATAACCAGGGTAAATAAATATGGACTCATGGCCGAACCTTGATGCAATCCGGTAGTAATGGGGAAAACCTCAGTGTCTCCACCAGGTGTTTTCACGCTAGTAGATGCATTCTCATACATGTCCTTGATGATGTTGATATATTTTCCGCTGACTCCTTTCCTCTTCAAAACCCACCATAACACTTCTCTTGGTACTCTATCATAGGCTTTCTCCAAGTCAATAAATACCATGTGGAGATCTTTCTTCTTCTCTTGATACAATTCCATTAGTCTTTTTAGAAGAGAAATAGCCTCCATGGTAGATCTCCCTGGCATAAAACCAAACTGATTCTCCGAAACTCTTGTAAGCTTCCTCAATCTGTGTTCAATAATCATTTCCCATAATTTCATAGTATGACTCATAAGTTTGATACCCCGATAATTTGTACAGCATTGAATGTCTCCTTTATTTTTATAAATGGGTACCAGGATACTCTTCCTCCAGGCATTCGGCATCTTACGTCCTTTCACAATAGCATTAAAGAGTTTAGTTAACCAGACAATTCCTACCTCTCCAAGGTTCTTCCAAACCTCTATAGGAATATCATCCGGGCCACAAGTTTTACCAATTTTCATATACTTCAAGGCTTCTCTTACTTCACTATGCAAGATCCTCCTAGACCAGCTGATATAACCATTTGTTGCAAGAAGACCTTGAAAATTTTGTTCATGTTCAGGGTTGAATAACTGCTCAAAATAAGTCTTCCACCTCTCCTTAATCTCAACATCTCCTGTCAACACCCGTTGATCTTCGTCCTTTATACATTTGACTTGGCTTAAATCTCTGCTTTTCCTTTCTCTCATCATTGCAATCTTATAAATGCCCATTTCTCCCTTTTTAGTACCTAACTTTTGATAAATCCCTTCTAAGGCTCTGCCACGAGCTACACTAACAGCCTTTTTTGCCTCTTTATTAGCCCTCTTATATTCCTCAAAGGCCTCGCTATTAACCGCATTCGGTAACTTTTTATACTATTCCCTCTTAGCCTTAATAGTCTTTTGAACCTCCTCATCCCACCACCATGCATCGTGCGGTCGAGGCCCTGCCCCTTTAGAGATCCCAAGCAATTTACTACTTGCTTTCTTGATGCCACCTTCCATTTTTGTCCACAAGTCCTATGCACTAGCCTCAAGGTTCCAAATGTCTTCTTTTAGTAACTCCTCCTTAAAGGTACCTTGAGCTAGGTCTTTCAATTTCCACCATCTTATCATTGGTTCCAATACTTTCTTATCATTCCTCCAGCTACTTTTATTCTTAACATCTAAAACCACAATACGATGTTGCGCCGTCAATGCTTCACCCGGAATGACCTTGCAATCCTAACACTTATTTTTGTCCCGTCTTCGAGTAAGTATGAAGTCTATTTGACTTTGGGTTCGTCCACTCTTAAAGGTAATCAAGTGTGACCCCCTCTTTTCAAAGCAGGTATTTGTCCCAGTAAAATCTTCGCATATTCATTTATGAGACTGAATTTTTTGGAAACACCTTGAGTCATTGAGTTGCGGGTTCTATATTTCATCTATCTTCCTGTGACACCCTGCTTTGAATTCAACTGAGACTCTTTTTAATCTTGGGAGTCTCCCAACATTTTCCGGAAGTGATATGACAAGTTAGGAAATTTGTTGCCTCGATTACAGAATCCTGTATTGACCGTGATTTGCTGATTCATCTTAGTTTTGCTTGCAGGTTGCTCATCATTCAGGTTGGAAATCTCAGCTTGGGCAGTTTGGAAATTTGCTTGCATGAGCTCTCGTTTTAGACAAATAGTCATTCTTGCTTGTAAATCACTTCGTTGTACCATTGCATTCAGTTTTGGGCTTTAGCAGTATGGATCTTAGGATCATAACCTTCTATTACCAGCGTTGAAACATTTTTGACTGAGAACTATCCATGTATCTGTCATGACCAGGCAATAAACGTAGGAAAATATTTATTATTTATTTGGGGTATAAATTCTGGTTAGGGGGACCCCCATCAGAAAATGGCTAAGGTCTGTCAGCGTTCTTGTTATTAAGTCTAGTGGAATTTTTCTCTGTAAATGATGAAATTAATTTTGGCTTGTAAGGATTTTGTTTACGGACAAGTTTATGGAACTGGAAGAGGGAGGTTCCCTGGTTGCACTTGCAGTGGTCGCAGGTCAAGCATATGCTAAGGTCTTTACTATTTGAGCCAGCAATGGTGGTTCTCCACTGTAATTCTTGTTCAAGCTGAAAAAATTATGGACAGAGGAAGAGGTAGAATGTTTGGTCTGGTATTAATTCAAATAATGTGTACATTATATGCGTTTTTGATGCTGCAATTCTAAATACGAAAATATGAGTCTCGCCATAATGACATTTTATGGTCGTCTTTGAAAGTAGATCATCTTTACCAGCAGATCTTTAAATATTCTTCCAACAATTCCAAATAGTTTATAGCAATTCTTTGTGCAGACAATGGAGCTGTCCATTGTCAACATATCCGAACGGTAATTCCTTATGATGCAGGAGCTACATCAGCCTTCTGAAATAAGCTATTTTACTTATTAAGTCAATGAAGGCCAAGTGAGAATGGAAAGTGGAAAAACTTTGGAAGCTGAAGAAAAGGTTCAATTGCAATTCATAAAGACAACTATAGTGTTCGTTCCTTATGTTTTTACTCATTCCTAAACCTGAACAAAATCTTATAAATGTTGCTGAAATAATATAAGATATTTTGTGGCTTTTAAGAGAGATTTAATGCTCAATTTTTTATTATTAACATGGACTCCAAAGTTATTGAAGCTAAGGAAAGCCAATACTTCTTTTTTTTCACTTCAATTTAAAGTTTAATGTTTGTGATATATATATATATATATATTATTATTATTAATTCTTGTTCAGGATGTTAAATATAATTATATGCTTATGATTTAAGAAGATGGAATGGTTGGTTTGTAACTAACTCAAAAGAAACGTGTACATTATGCCTCTTTGAAGCTACAGCATCTCTATTTAGGAAAAAATGTTAATATCACCATATTAACACTTATTGGTTTTATCTTTGGGAAGTAGATCTTTAATTATTCTTCCAACAATTCCAAAGAGCTTAGCAACCTCTGTATCTTTGCCTTCTATTTGGACATTCGATATTCCAGTCCAAGATATCCTTTTTCACCCGGATAGCTGTTGGTGTTGGTCACGAAGAATCCAAACAGTATTTCTATATGATGCAGGAGCTACTGCAGCCTTCTGAAATGACAAATACAGTTCATGAGCAAAGTATCAAATTATCTAAGCCCTGAAAGGAAAAAGAAAAACTAAGCCTTCATAGATAAATTTACCCTAAATTTTGTGCCTTTTTATAATTATATTATATTCTTTTTATTTTCAATTCTATCATAATTTGAGATTTTATTGCAATTCTATCCTAAGGTTAAATTGAAAACAATAATCAATTTGGCTTTTCTAGCATTTTCAAATTCGAGTAGAATTAACATAAAAAATGGTATAATTGCAAAATGCACAAAATTTCAAGGTAAAAGGTAATGGTTCAAATTTGGCATTTGTAACATGGCAGAGACTAGTGTTTATATATAAATCAGGAGCCACTTGATCAGGGTCGAGTATATTCTAGTGGTCATACTTCATTACTTTCCATAATGTAGATGCTAGAGGGTTTCAGGCTTTCAATTTCTCTTGTTCCCTTGAATAAAAAAAGGGCTTACAGGCATCACTGCATATTTTTATTGTTTTATTTAACCACCAGTGCGTAAAATCATTGCTCATGGGAGCAAAAAAATGACAAGCCTTTGATCATGTGCAGTAGATTACTAGATATGGTATCATATATGACAACTTAAAGACGAATATGGATGACAATACTGAAAACTATGATACACATTGCTTAGATCACTGCTCTAGAAACTTATCCATGGAAGACTAGAATAAAAATCTCTGAAGCCATGTCATAGAAGACGGAGAAAACACAAAATACAGACGGATGGCTTAAAACATCTTACTCGTTTTTGCTCTTCCAAGTTAGCCTTTATGGGAGAATAGATGGCAACACCTGCAATGGCTATTGCTGTACCAATCCCAGTTTGATTGGAGATTCGATTACCTGCAAGTTATGCAATCATCATTACAATATAAAAACATCGTTACTAGAATGGTGGGGAATTCTCCATCAAGTCAAATGGGAATGACCTCTGGTCAAGTCCACACTTCCTATAAATAACATTCAGGCAGGTCTAAGATAGCTTCGAGTGGAAGAGGGGTGATTGGTTAAATTCAATTCTGAGTTGTGCAATACATTTTAGGTCAACATTTTAATGGCGAAAGAACCACCTAAGTTAATCTAAGCTCCAAATTAAACATGTTTCCACATCATAAACATGCTTATTCATTTTCATAAGCAAGTTATTTGAGAGATAATTAGTAGTTACCGAATACAACTATGGAGAATCCAATGACAAAAACTCGCTTCAACACATTTCCAACTGCATGTGTAAGGGGTGCAACTCGTTCCAATGTATTTGTAGCCACCTGAAACAGAGATTCAATCTCATTGAGCATAAATTAAAGACAGGGTTGGGGAAGCACTCTGTAATGTATACTAAAAGAAGCAAACGACAAGATATTCACCATTTGCGAATTCAATATATAGCTTGGATCCACATGGTGTACCAATCAGGTGCCACCAGAAAGTGTCACTCGTAAGCATAATATTATTGATAATATAGACTTCACACTTGTCAGCGGTACTTTCACACAGGGATATTCTCTTAACTGATATAGCAACTTCTCAAGTTACATTATAAACCTAAAGGATTTGACAGAAAAAAAATGCAGGAAACAGATGGCATATGGAAATATAATGATAAAGAAGATAGTTTCGATTTCTTTTAAGAGAACTCTCACTACTTCGGGACAGGATTTCACTCCAATGGCATAATGATAAATAAGATAGTTTAAGGGCAGACATCAACTGAGGTTAGTTTTCCAGAAAGTCGAGAATGAGGTAATTGAAAAACTAAGTTTCGTAAATATTAGATACCTGGTTATACAGATGATAAAACATTCCAATCCAGAACAAGTCGGACACAAATTTGAATAATCCCATTGCATCAGCTGGGGGCCCTCAATCTAAAAACACACCCAGATGAACCAACAATCAAACATTAACAAGAAAAACAAAGAAATAAGATGTCAAATTTCCATTGGTTTCTGAGATAAGCATACTTACTAGTACGGCTGGAGGGACGCAAAATAACAGCGCAATTATTGAAATGTAAGCATACACATTTGTGCTGTCCATGCCAGTCTGTTAAATTTGAATAGTAGTTGACAAATATGGAAAATCTAGTGCGGCAAACATACATCCTACTACAAATCTGATAGTCCATGAATAAATGGCTTAAAAAGTACAATCCAGAAGCCCATAAAATCTCTATTTTCAGTCTATTAGTTTGAAAAAATATTCCAAGTTAGGGCTTTATAGTTGATTTCATTGTGTTGAATGCCTTGCAGTACAAATCCAATGCATCATTTCCTGATGTAAGAATAACCATAATCAAAGGATCCCTTAAATGAAGTTATAATTTCCACCTCAATAAATTATAAAAATGAACAGGATAAACGATGCCAGTCCCCAAACAAACTTACCATTGCCTTTTTAGAATAGATACTTCTGTAGGTAAATGCTATATTTGAAATCATTGCACTAACGAACCCAGTCCAATTGAAAGAAAGTTCGGTCAATGATGCCATTAATACACCTAGCAAAGAAGTCAAAATCTCAGCCAATAGGGTTCTGTATCCAGATGAAAATTGACTAACTGCTGTAGATGCCATAGAGATTGTATATTTCAGGATTGAAAACAACAGGATGTTACTTCCTCGCAACAAACAGAAATGAATGAAGCTAGTAAACAGAACACATTATAGTCCTCTAAATTACCAATAACTACTGGAGCCAATTAGCACAAATTGAGAAGCAGCAGCATTGGAGAATGGCTCTAGAGCTGGTAAAATAACAGGAAATAGTGAAGAGCTAGAATCATCAAGATTATATAATTCTCTCTCAACTTTACTAATGCATTAAACCTGCTGATCAAAGAAATTCATGAAAAACAAAGTTTTGATTACCATAGATAAATAGTAATTAAAAAAAAAGCAAAACAAAATATTCTAAACATACTCAAATCACTAAGAAGTTTATAGCAGTATCAATTTGTAAATTTCTTAACATCTATCAATAAAAATTTATCCAATAATGCATTTCAAAGGGCATGGTGAACACAAATGATAAGGGTAATGTACACCATAGATTATCCATATAATCTGTTCTCCTCCCTGGAAGCTAACAAGCATATTGGAATTTCACTTCAGTGAAATGTATGAAAAAACCAGTTTCTGCCCTGAAGAAACAACTAATACCAACAACCCTGGGTCATGGACATCCATATTTTCTGAGCATTGAGGACACATTAAGTATGTACTTATTTGCGTGTGCTTGTAGACGTGCACATGTCACTATCAATCGAAACTGCATGACCTATTGATTTGCAAAAATCAGAATTTAGCACAAAGCTTGTTTCACAAGTTACAACATTCAGATTATCATTACCTTTGATGGTGTGAGTGAAAGATACAGCAACAGCTGCAAATGATACATTAGACATAACATGTCCGAAAGCATGACAGAATGCAACTGGGGTCAAAAGCACCAGGAGGTCCCTGTCGATTGGCTAGTTAGAGAGGAAATCATCTCATTAGTCAAGCCTTATTGAACCTTGAGGAGAAAAAGATAGCAAGTGAAACAGCTGTAACTTACTGCACGTTTTGGTAGACCAAAAGCCCATGAAACAAGACAATACACGACTCCAACTAGGAGGTGTATGACTCAGTGTTGTTAAGGCGAAAGGCGACACTGAGGCGAGAGGGCCTCGCCTTGCCTTTAAGGCGAGAAGCGAGCGCCTGGCACTGCCTTTTTAAAAAAGGCGACGCAACATACAGTTGAATATATATAACCATAAAACTCATGCATAAACTTCAAATATTGTTCATTAATCTTAAAAAGCATGAAAGTAAATATCAAATATTATTCATTAAGCTAAAAAGCATGAAAGTAAAATTAAAAGCCTTAAAATTACTACTAGATAAGTAGTAAACTACTCGGAATTGGACTCTAATGGTCCTAACTCATCATCATCATCACTCTTATTAGCTTCCACCTCATGCTCTTGCTCATCTTCATCAATTAGATGCAATCCTACACTTGGCCTAGAAGTAGAACCTCCAGTATGATTAGGATTAGATCTTGGTGCTTGTGATCTAGACCTTGACTCATAACGAGCTTCATTTACCCCGGATGCCCTACTAACATCATTCCAAGTCAAATCATTATCCGGAAATACATAATCATCAAAATCAGCTTCTCCCTTCAATTCACCAAGTAGCCACTCGTTAGACTCATCAATATTTGATAAATCTATTGGAGTGGTGGTATCATCAATTGTGTATCGGCGTAACAATGCCATGTTGTATTTTACATAAACCAACTGATCCAATTTTTGTTGTGCTAGCCGATTTCTCTTCTTGCTATGGAGCTGTGATGTGAAAGTGAGTTAGTCACAATGTAGTGAATTATGTTTTACTATTATTTAAGTCTAGTTGAATTACTTACATGCTCAAATATACTCCAATTCCTCTCACATCCACTTGCACTACATGTGAGACTAAGAACCTTCATAGCAAATTTTTGTAATTGTGGAGCACATGAGCCAAATGTACTCCACCATGAAGCTAGAAAAATAAATTTAAAATTTCAATCATTAATTGTGAATTTATCAAAAAAAAAAAAGCAAAGGTGATGAATTAGAGGGGAAAAAATTAACCTGGAGAAGTAGTTGTTCTTGAAGTTCTAGCCATTTCCATTCCAAACATACCCGCAGCTTCCTTATACTTTTCAAGTTGTTGTATCATAGCTTGCCTAGTTTTTTGATCACTCACCATTTTTTCTATGCATTTAAGCAAGCCATCATTAACCTCCTCATCACTAATGATTTGATCTTTATTTGGATAAAACAATTCAGGATTTAAGAAGTATCCTGCAGCATGCAAAGGGCGATGCAACTGATCATTCCACCTTCTATCAATTATATCTTCAATTTTCTTATATTTTTCCTCATTCTTTAAATCTCGAGAAATGGTTTTCATTTGCCTTATCCATTGCTTCATAGATATATCCCATAGAGGGTTTTCTCTCATTATCAACTAAGCGAAGCACCTTGACAAGAGGTCCCGAAACTTTAAGAGCATGAGTCACCTCATTCCAAAATGTGGTACTCAAAACGGTTCTTTCACACTTTTTCCCTTTCATCTCTTTAGCCCATTTGCTATTAACCCATTTTTCTGAAGTAAACATTGTTCTAAGATTTCTCTTTTGTTGATGAATACGACCAAGTGTGAGGAATGAAGTGGCAAACCTAGTGGCTCCTGGCCTTAGCAACTCTCTATTTTTTGTAAACTCCCGCAACATATTCAAAACTCCTGAAGATCCATAAATGAAGCCAGTGAGCTCCACTGCTTTGCGGAAGGTTTCTTTAAAAGTATACAACTTGAAAATATCTTCTAAGATCAAATCCAAACAATGAGTTGCACATGGAGTCCAATATAAGTGGGGGAAGGTAGCTTCCAATAATTTTCCTACAATTAACAAATAATGTAGTTATTAACATGCCTTTTACGTTAAAAAGCAAGTACTCATTTTGAAAATAAAGTATTGATTTTTAAATGCTTACCAGCTGCGACATTATTTGCGGCATTATCTGTAACCACTTGAACTACTCTGTTTTCTCCAATTGCTCTAATTTCCTTCTCAAGTAATTCAGCTAACATGTACCATGTCTTTGAGGCGTCAGATGCATCGACTGATTTAATAAACACACTTCCTTTAGGACCATTAACTAAGAAATTAATCAAAGTTCGCCCTTTCCTATCGGTCCACCCATCACACATCAATGAGCATCCAAGTCTATCCCAATCTTCTTCATGTCTTTGAAAAAGATACTTTGTGAGGTCCACTTCTTGTTGCAACAATCTTACTCTAACTTCATGATAGCTTGGAGGTTTCATTTCTCTACTATAATTTCCTATTGCACGAATCATTTCTCCAAAGCTATCATAATTCACCTCATTGAATGCAATTCCAGCATCATACATCCACCTAGCAATAGCCACACATGCACGTTCTCGCAACTCTTTCTTAGCCGGAGTGTTCTCATCAATTGTTGGTTGTCTTTTGCCTTTTCCTAAAACAGCCGGTTTGGGAGAAAAGAACACATCCAGTGGCCCTCTACTAACATTACTTTTCTTTCTTTTTCCTCCTTCAACTTCTTGCACTTCTTCCTCTTCTTCCTCAACTCTCATGATTTCAATCTCATTATCAAATTCCATATTCGTTGTTTGCCTTTTCGCTTTCTTCCCTTCCATAAATTGTTTAATCTCATCTTTCACCTCTTTAGGACAACATTTACAAGAAGTTACATTTGTAGAATTCCCAACTAGATGTTGTTTTATTCTATTAACTCCTCCTTTCACTACTTTCTCACAATAAATGCATCGGAGATCATTGGTGTTGTTTTCAACAACTTGCGTACAATGATTCCATGCAATATCGGTTCTTCTACTATTAACCGAAGATCCGGTTGCATCACTTCTTGGAGTTGGAATACTCATCTACATAATTTTGACAATATATGGAAAATAATAATTAGAATTGGGAAACAACAATGCACAAATTCCTTATAAATCAAAAGACTAATAAGGTCAAGATAATAATCTTAAATGAGAAACCTTTTGACTATTTAGATAACATTTTGTTAACTAATTACTAAATAAAATAATTCTATCTAATTTATTTAATTCGTTTAATGCTCCATTTTAATTTGGATAAATGTTCAAAATAAAAATAAACGAAAATTGGATAATTATATCTTTTGAAATCAAAGTTAATTGATAACTAAATTCTAATTAGTTAAACTATAATTGCATAAATCAAACTCTAGTACTACAGTCTACAGCTGTCCAAATTTGTGAAAAAAAATATAACACTTGTCATCAACAAATCAACTCAACATTACTAAAGTCCACAAACAGTGACAGTCCAAGCAAATTGAAAAGCAATATTCAGTACGAAAAAAGTGGTAGCTGCAAAAAATTGGGCAGAAGACAGGAGCAAAATATGAGAAACAAAAGAAAGCTCACCTGTAAGTACAGTCTGCTTCTTCTTCTTCTTCTTCTTCTTCTTCTGTTTTTTGATTTTATTCTTCTGATTCTTCTTTACCTGCAAGTGCAGTCTTCTTCTTTGTCATCAAGAGATCAACTCAACATTACTAAAGTCTACAAACAGTCCAAGCAAATTGAAAAGCAATATTCAAACGAAAACAGTGGTGGTTGCAGAAAATTTGGCAGCATAACACCTTATAAACCAACAAATTTTTAATATGTAGGAGAAGATTTCAAAATCTGAAAGAAAAAAAAAAGAAAAAGAAGAAGACGGGAGCAAAATATGAGAAACGAAAGAAAGCTCACCTATAAGTGCAGTGTTCTTCTTCTTCTTCTTCTTCTTCTGTTTTTTGATTTTATTCTTCTGATTCTTCTTCTTCTTCTAGGGTTTTTTCTTTTAAATTGTGGCTGTTCTCCATCTATTTCCCGTTTTCTTCTTCATCTTACCTTATATTCTTTTTTTTATTAACGTTAAAAGGACTATACAGCTGAAATAAGAAATAAAAAAAAAAGAATTACAGAGAGGCGAGCGCCTCTCCGCCCGGACGCCTCGCGCCTCCCTCGCCTCACGGAGAAAGTCGAGTCGGCCGGCATAAAGGCGGTGACCCCTCGCCTCGCCTCGCCTGGTCGCCTAGGCGGTCGCCTGGCTCGCCTTTAACAACACTGGTATGACTGAGACGAAACTGCAAAAAGGCATGACAATTTTCAAATTGTAAACGACATAATAAAATTTAAAAAGCCACAGTCTTGTGGTTAATGATAGATAATAGACAGTGAGATGCAATGCTGCATGCATTATGCAGTATGACATGAAATAAAAGGATGACTTAAAAGAGCATAATTATCTAGCAAGAACCACATACTATGGATACGGGAAATAATTATAGACCTTCTTGTTGAGTATGTTGAAGATGACATTTAAGAAGTACCTACATTAACAACACAAATCAATCAGTAGTCTTTAAACCAAAAACAAGCGATGAGATTCTTATAGATCAATCAAAGAGTATGTTATTATATGAAAATCTCCAGTTTATGAATACAAATATTTACATGCACTTACATATATATTATGAGAGCTTACCACATAAAGAAGAAGAAACCTGTAACCACTGCAGGAAATCTCTCACCAAAGCTTTTTGCAGGCTCCAATTGACTACAGTTACAAACACAATCAATAAACAGATTATCACTTAAGCAAAATCAAATAAGTCGAAAGCAACCTCTTTAGCAGCAGCTAGCAATGTCGGAAGAAGGGGAGAAATACATAAAACACATTCACTTTGAAATTTCCTCCACTTTATACGCTGCTAAAAAGAAAACCATACTAAAGAAAAAGTGAGAATTAAAAATTATTCGAACCGATCAAAATTAAAAATTAGTCAATTCGGTCAATAAATTTAGTATTTAAAATATTCAGTCAAAGTTGAATTTGGTTTGATACCCACCCCTAGGCAAGGGAATTATTAAGGTAAGATATTTATTTTTTATTTTAAATTTGTTTTGATTTCAAAAAAAAAAAATAAATTGAGAATTTAATTTATAAAGGTAATTATTAATTACATTTGTTATTAAGTTTTAGAGTTGAATTTAAGTATGAAAATCATAGCAATTCTTTTTATTGTCACTAACTTTATTCTTTCTTTATTTTCTTGTATTTATTTTTATTTTTATTTTCAATTTTAATTTATTATTTATCAATTAATTCTAAAATATTATTATGATAATTGATAGTAATTTAAAATTTTATTATTTTAATTTAGAATATAATTTTTATTCAATAAATTATTTATATTTAATTTATTTATTATACCTTAAAATTAATTTTTTTCATGTTATCTTGTTTATATCTTGTTTATTTAATTCAATAAATATTATTATCTTGTTTATTCAATAATTTATTATTTTCTTGTATTTACCTTACATTTGTTTATATCTTGTTTATATATATATATATATATATATAAACAAGCGAAAAAATATCATTTTAGTCTTCGCATTATACTATTTTTCTATTAAGCCCTTTATTATAATGGTATAAAAAAAAACTATTAAAAAAAGTTAACTTAACATGAGATAATAATATATAGGGGCCAAACAAAATCATAACTAAAGTATAATGATTAAATAGAAAAAATATCAATGTACAAGGGCTAAATAATGTATTTTGTGTGACTTTTTTTTTTCACAAGGCATCATAACTTTGCTAAGTTTTATAATGTCGATGACGGTACCCAAAATTCTTTTATAAAGATTTTAAATGAGCTCAAATAAAAATCACAGAAAAATCAATGAGTATGTGATTTTTCTTATAAATGGATTTGGGGAATCCAGTGTAATCTTGACAAAAGAATTCTAAAAATAAAAAATAAAAAGCAGAAGGCACAAGTAGAAGTAAGTTTTTTCTTTTTATCTTTTCTTTTGTATTATGATACATACATATATATATATATATGTATGTATGTGAAATTTTTTTATGGACCGAAGGATATCGCTACTGTATGCACCAAATCAATAAAAACATGTGAAATAAATTATAATATTAAAAAATTAATTTTTATTTTTAAATTGTATATTATTATTTGTTAGATGCATATATGCGATCATACACTATGATAAAATTGCCCATATATGCATTGGTGTAATATATTAAATTTATTTTAATCCGATTCAATATGTTTTCATGCATATTAAAATTAAAACAATACTCTTAAATAAGAAGCATAAATTTTAAAAACTTGTTTAATTTATTGCATACTTTAATTTATTTCTCCTTCAAATTCAAATTGATACTCATTTCTCATTTTATAAGAATTAAGAAAATTTAATTATTTTATTAAAAATATAAAATTATATATATATATATATTATTATATTCTTATTTTAGTACGAGAAATATTTAATAAGTAACATTAAATAATGGATATTATAAATACTTAGGCTTAATATATAAATAAATACTTATATTTGTAAAAAATAATCTATTACATATGAAAACTAAAAATGGAATTAATATACTCTTGCACAGCTGGATTAAGAGCTTGATATTAAAAAATTTTAAAGGCACGTGAGAAGCTTATTAACACTTTAATCTCACCGGTAAAAGCCCTAAAAACCTAAAATTTCAAACAAATAGTAAGAGCAAATCACTATAACAAATAAGCCTCCTCTAAGAAACTTATATTCCTTGCCTGTATTGTTGCTTCTCAACTTGGAAAGCAAGTAATGATGATATAAATTACCACTAATTTCTATAAGCAATCGAGCAATTTCAAAACACTTGAAATCAACCGGCGGCTCAGAATAATCACTATAACAAATAATCCACCTCTGGGAATCTTATATTCCTTGCTAGTATTGTTACTTCTCAACTTGGAAAGCAGGAAACCGTGATATAAATTATCACTAATTCATATAAGAAAAATAGCAATTTTAAAATATTTGAATTAATCGACGGCTCAGTATATCCATCCTTCCACTGAATTTGTGAATGAATATTAAAAGTGTATTATTCCGTGCCAACCTTCTTTACAATAGTACAGATATATATACTAACTAAACTAGGGTAACAAACTAGGTAAATTACAAATATGTACACTATCACACCCCCTCAGTCTTAGGGGAAGAGGAATGAACACTGAGACTGGCTCGAAAATCTTCAAACAAAACTCTAGGTAGTCCCTTTGTAAAAATGTCCGCAATTTGATACCTGGAAGGAACATGATGAACCCGTATCTCACCTGTACGAACTTTTTCGCGCACAAAATGTATATCCATTTCAATGTGCTTGGTGCGTTGATGTTGAACCGGGTTGCCTGATAAATAAATGGCACTGACATTATCACAATAAACCAAAGTAGCTGTAGTAATTGGGCAATGAAGCTCCAGGAGGAGATTTCGAAGCCAACAGGACTCGGAAACAACATTGGCGACCCCCCGGTATTCGGCTTCAGCACTAGATTTGGAAATTGTGAGCTGCCGTTTGGAACTCCATGAAATCAAATTCAAACCTAGAAAAACACAATAACCTGAAGTGGACCGACGTGTATCAGGGCAGCCACCCCAGTCTGCATCAGTGTAAGAAACCAGTGAATGATCTGAAGATTTGGATAAATGCAAACCAAAATCAAGAGTCCATTTAATGTAGCGCAAAATTCGTTTCAGAGCATTCATATGAGGGACAATTGGAGCATGCATGAAAAGACAAATCTGTTGAACTGCATAACAAATATCAGGTCTGGTGAATGTGAGGTATTGGAGAGCGCCTGCCAGCTGTCTATATTTGTGGGGATCCGAACACAAGTCACCTTTGTTGGCACTCATTTTACTAGTCAAATCAACAGGAGTAAGACTTGGTTTACAGTTTGTCATACCTGCACGTTCTAAAATCTCAGAAGCATACTTGTGTTGCGAGAGAAACAAGCCAGATGATGTTCGGCTAACTGCAATACCCAAAAAATAATGGAGATGTCCCAAATCTTTCATTGCAAATTCAGCGCTCAAACGAGCAATAATATCCTTGCGAAGAGCATCAGAGGAAGCTGTCAGAATGATATCATCAACATATAATAAGATATAAGTGGTCGCAGTACCAGTACTGGAAATAAAGAGAGAATGATCCATTCGGCTTTGACTGAAACCAATGGAAGTGACATAATCAGTGAATCGCTGGTACCACGCCCTCGGCGCCTGCTTCAAGCCGTAAAGAGACTTTTTCAGTAAACAAACATGATTCGGGCGAGAGGCATCTTTGAACCCCAAGGGTTGATGCATATAAACCGTTTCAGAGAGATTGCCATGGAGGAAGGCATTCTTGACATCTAACTGATGAATGGGCCAGGAGCGAGAAACAGCAAGACTGAGAATTGTTCTTATCGTGGCTGGTTTAACAACTGCCCTTTGTGTCCTGCCATCGCCTACAAGACGGGCTTTATGCCTCTCAAAAGTACCATCAGAATGCTTTTTATGTCGGAAAATCCACATAGATCTAATGACATTCACATTGGCAGGACGAGGAACCAACTCCCACGTCTTATTCTTAAGTAAAGCCGCAAATTCATCTTTCATAGCATTTTCCCAATTCAGGTCTTTAAGGGCGGAAATGGGATTGGTTGGTAGAGGGGAAATGGTAGGTGTGGTAACAACAAGAGACTGATGGTAACGAGAATTAGGTTTGAAAATTCCTGATTGACTCCTAGTGGTCATGCGAGTAGGAGCAGGTTGATGGGTGACGGTAGGAGGTATGACCGGTTGAGGCAGTGATGGCGAGGCTTGTAAAGGTGATGTTACTGGTGGAGTACTCGGTATAGTAGAATCAACAATAACATTATGAATTCTATAAATGTCTAATGGAGACAAAGACTCATTTAAAAAATCATAATGGGAAGAGGATGGTGGTAAGGAAAGGTTGGAAAAAGGAAATGTGCTCTCATCAAACCGAACATGACGACAATGAATTATTTTCTTGGTGATTAAATCATAACATTGATAACCTCGGTGATTAGAAGGATATCCCAAAAAAACACAGGGAGTGGACCTAGACTCAAGTTTATGAATTTGAGAAGATGGAAATAGTGGAAAACATAAGCAACCGAAGGTGCGAAGATGAGAATACACAGGATTAGTACGATAAAGGATTTGAGTTGGTGATTTATAATGAAGAAGTTTAGTAGGAAGAATATTAAGAGTATATGTAGCTACTGCTAAAGCATAATTCCAAAAAAATGAAGGAACGGAAGAGTGAAGTAATAGGGTGCGAATCATATTGTTAATGGTTTTAATTTTGCGTTCAGCCTTGCCGTTTTGAGAAGAGGTATATGGACAGGAAAAACGAAGAGTAATCCCATTATCTTGACAAAAATTTTTGAATTTTGTGTTGTTATATTCACCTCCATTATCACATTGGAAGGATTTGATATTGGTATTGAATTGAGTACGAACAAACTTATAGAAAATTTCAAACACGTGAAACACATGAGATTTATGTGAAATGGGAAAAGTCCATAAGAAATTAGTGAAATCATCAAGAAATAAAACATAATAGCGATGCCCAGATGAGCTAGGAACAGGAGAGGTCCACAAATCACTATGAATTAAATCAAAAGGTAAATAAGTAATAGAATTAGATTCATAAAAAGGAAGTTTGACAGACTTTCCAAGTTGACAGGAATTGCAAAATGAAACTTTGTCCTTAGTACAAGAAATAAAATTATTATTCCTAAGCGACATGACAACATCTTTTCCTGGATGACCCAAGCGATTGTGCCACTGGTCGACTGAAATAGCAGTAAAAGAAGGCGAAGCTGAGAAGAGAGACAGACACGACGAATTGGTGATGGGATAGAGATCACCCGCACTATCACACCTCAAAAGGATGGTCCCCGTCGGATAGTCCTTCACAGAAAAACCAAATGGGTCAAACTCAACAGCAGTCATGTTATCAACTGTAAACTTACGAACAGAGACGAGATTTTTAATGAGTTTAGGAGCATGGAGGACATGGTTAAGCTGTAAAGGAACTTTAGAACTAGGTAAAGATGCATGACCAACACCCTGAATTGGAATTTTGCTACCATTACCAACAAGAATACCATCATTACGACTTAATTTAGAATAAGAAGTGAGATTACCTGCATTTGCGGTCATGTGTAATGTAGCAGCACTGTCCATAAACCAATTTTCTAGTGGTTGCTGCAACGATAAAGTAGACATGGCCTGGTCAAGGTCTGTGGGAGAGTAATCACCATAGGACGAGCCTGCACTGTAAAAAGATTGAGCCGGTCTTGCACCTAAAATGCCTGGCTGCCGAGGAGCAGAAGAAGATGGCCGAGGAGTCCAAGTTGGATAAGGACAAAGAGGAACAGTCCATTGAGGTTGTTGTGGGGCATAGGGATACCAATTTCCCCAAGACGGAAACACTGGCTGATAACTCCAGTTTTGCAGATTTAACCCACGACCAGAATTGCCTTGATTGTTTCGACCACCCCCTGCACCAGAGCGGCCACGATGTCCATGAGAATTACGGCCACCACGTCCGCGTGGATTTTGTCGTCGTCCACCAGCAGTATGGGAAGACGAGTGATCGGTGTTAGCATTGGATGGAGAAGCAGATTCAGTGGAAGATTTAGCAAACATGGCAGAAACAGCCACCGATTCATGTTTTGCCCGTTCAGCCTTGGTTGTTTCTTCAAGAATCAGCATTGAACGAACCTGAGCAAATGTAGGCAATGGTGTTTTATTCTGAATCACAGTTACAAAGCTATCATATGCATCTGGGAGTCCATTAAGCAAACGTAAAACCATTCTCTGATCTGTAACTGTGGAACCAACATTAGCCAATTGATCCGCAAGAACTTTCAAACGACGGGTGTAAGATTTGACGTCGGGAAAATTGCGAAGATGAGTATTCGTGAATTCTGTTTCAAGGTGTAGTGCCCGAGATGTTTTGTTATCTTGAAACAAATCAGCCAATTGATTCCAGGCGTCCAAAGCAGAATCCTCCGAATTGAGAATGGTATTCAAAAGATCAGAAGAAATAGTGCCATAGATCCATTGTCGGACAATACTATCTATTCGGTCCCATTGAGCTTGTTCCAATGGAGTTTTTGGAGGCTCGGTTTCTGGTTTGGCAGAAATATGATCATAGGTTAATGTTGCTTTTGTGTGGAGGATGAAAAGGGTAGCCCAATTATTGTATTGAGCAGATTCATATTCCAAAGTAAGGGGAATATGTGTTTTGATATTGGTAATGGTGGTTGCAGGGTGAATCTTGTCTGCCATTGTTGAGAAGAATCGGCAGCAGGGAGATGAGAAAAGAAGAGGAAGAAAATATTTAATTTGGTGACGGCTCTGATACCATAAAAGTGTATTATTCCGTGCCAACCTTCTTTACAATAGTACAGATATATATACTAACTAAACTAGGGTAACAAACTAGGTAAATTACAAATATGTACACTATCAAATATCACTTGATAACATCATTTTTTGTAACCACAAAATAAATTCACGTTTATGATTATATATGGATTACAATTTGTTATTCTATGGAGAAATCCTAAAAATCTAAATGAATGGTAAGAGCAAATACCCATAGAAAAATAAAGTGAAAAACCACAAAAAAAAAAAAAAACAACATCATCCCAAATTCAAATTATATCCAGTTATTTCAAAGAATTAATTATCTAAACGAATTCATAAAATCTAACTAACAAGGCAATATATTGAAATGGTTTGACTTTATCAAATTAGAAAAGAAATAGAAGAAAGAGAGGAGAGAATTACCTCAAAAAAAAAATTTTTTTTTTGAAGAAATGAATGGCAAGAGCAAATATGACGAAGGAAAGTTGTTGTATAAAGAAGAAGCATTCCATTTCTAATGAAATCCTCATTCTTGAATCTCGAACTATCTTCATCTAAGGTATTGAATAAAAAAATAGAACTGAAACTAGAATTGATATTAACACTGAAACTGGAATTGAAAATCGAAATATTAACCCTCTTATTATGAATAGGAAATGGTTGGTTCAATAAAGATAACAAAGAGAGTTGTTGCTGGCTAAGCAAGTTAAGAGCTTGCAACTTTGCCTCGCTTATTCGACTGGAAACCAAATCAAGTCTAAAAATAGAGAAATTGGAGGAGAAAATATTTCTTTTACTGGCAGAGAAATAAACGATGATGATTAATTGAGGAAGAAAAATGGCTAACAAGTAATAAGAGAGTGTATGATACACGTAGAATTGTGAGTGAGAATTAGAGTGCAAAGAGTATATTAATTTTAATTTTAGTTTTGATAAATGTGTTAGGGGACGTGCACAAAGTATAAAATAATAATAAATTCTTTTTTATATGTACTAATATTTATTTATGTATTAAGCCAATGATTTAATGTGCAACTAATTTACTAAAATAGTAAATAAATTATAATTTGAAAACAAAAAGAAAATGAACATATCAATTTGGTATGGAGAGAGCATTACTATTATTCTTTAGGAAATAATACATGAAAAATTGCAATTTTTTTTTTTAATTTTTCTTGGTTTTTGGTTTAAAAAAATTACAATATGATTAAAAATTAGAAGATATAATGGTATAATTATTTGTTAAAGAAAATGATATGGATAATGTTTGTATAATTTCTTTCCAATAGTGGTTTGGGATTCCAATAATTGCATATACTATATACTATATATAGCGATGAATATATATATATATATATATATATATTTTGAACTGATGATGAATATATTGTTGACCTAGTGCATAATACATTAATTATATTATTTGATTATTTTAGTAAAATTAATCATATATATATAAAATAAGGTACATTACATATATAAGGAGCAACATTTGCAGGTTGTCTTACCTGTGCCATGCAGGGACAGAAATGCTGTGGGTTCGGTGCCCAAACTGTTGCAAGTCTCGTCAGTTTCCATTATTTTCTCGCTGCTGATTTGTTGCTTTTTCTGGTCTGCATTATTAGGATTTTCAATTCGCAAAAAATCAAATTGAAACTAAATAAAGAAATGAGATTTGAAAAAAAATACAGAGAAGAAGATTTATGTGGTTAAACACAATTAAAAAGCTGCATTCAGTTGCGTGTTTATCTTTTTCAGATGATTATTTATTAAAAATTTCACTGTTGATTTTAGTCAGTAGATTGAGATTCCAATCTCTTTTTCCAGTCCCAAATACCAGGAGAAATTAAAATTTTTTACTATTGATTTTAATTAAAAAGCTTTTAATAAAAATTACCTTAAAAATATTTTTAAATTTATTTACTTTTTTATGCTATTAAATATTCATTTTTTTTAATTTTTACTGTTTCAAAAATATGTATCTAATATATTAAAATTATACATACAATATAAAAATTGGATTTTTAGAAAAAATACTTTGTAATTTTTTAAATTACAAAATATTTAAAAAATAAAAAAATTATATAATTTTCTCCTTAAATAATGATACCCCGCATGCACAATCCATAAAATTTTAAATAATCAAATTATGAACCTAAAAGGGCTTTTTACAAATTTGTAAGAAAAAACTCACAATATTATAATTTTCAGTCTAGATAATTTTTTTTTAAAATTTATCAAAATCAAATTATAATTTTAATAACTCCATATAATATATAGAAAGTATAATAAATTTATAATAATTTAATAATAAATGTATAGAAGTAAATTATTATGAGTATAATAAATTTATAATAAACTAAATATACTTTTATAAAATAATAAAAAATTCTTAATAAAAAATTAAAAATTTAAAAAATCTGAAAATGGGCATAATTTCTCCAAAATAAACTCATAATCCAAGGAAAAAATGGGCCGATTTGGACACAGAGCCCGTAAGCCCAAAATTACAACATTATGCATAACTCTCAAATCATAATTCTCATTGGGATCCCCCACTGAATAAACTTCATTTTCAGAGTTATATATTTAAAATATATTAAAATAGTAAAATATTTTTTTAAAAAAATTAAAAGTAATATATAGTGTAGTTTTTTAATACAAATTATATGTGATATATCATATTTTTATATATGTATATTTCTATATTATAATTATATAATGTCACGTACAAAATACATAATATCATAATATACAGTATAATATAGTATGTATAAAAATAATTTTTTTAATATAAAATATATATAATATTTTACTTTGCAGTATCCGAATTTATCCGGTCTCTAAACCAGCTCTGCTCCATACCCGTGTCATGGTCGTCCCTTCGGTAAACCCCTAGTAAATTAAAAACATAAAAACGCTTTCTTTCAAAATCATTGAACAAAATTTAGACGCAACAGAGTGCAAAGTCTAGAATTCTGCAGTGGAAAGTTGCCATAGAAGCTAATTACTATGGAGGATGGTAATGGCAAAGAGAGAGAAGAGGAACAAGAAGGCATGTCTGTACACTCTCCATGTAAAGCTCCTCCCTCCTCTGCTTCTTCTTTCCCTAAGGTTTCTTTCTCTCCATGGTGTTCTAGATATATATATATATATATGTGTGTTTTTTTTTTCTTTTCTGCTTTGAGTTAACGATTTACGGTTTTGATTTTATTTTTCTTTTTGGTCAATTAGGATCTATCACAGGTTGAATTGGAGCTTAGACTATTAGAAGCTCTTGAAATTTATCCTCCCGTCAAATTACGAGGCAGGTTCCTTTTGTAGTCCTCTTGAACTTTCAATTTTTTGTTATTATTTTTCGCTTAGACTATCAATTTGTTTTATTGATATATTCAACAATAACGACTGCTACATTACAAAGAAATTTTGTGCATATCTAGCAATTGGTGAATTGAAATTACTGATCGGGCAATTGAGAAATGGTATTTAAAGTTCAATTTTTTTCCTATTATAGTGATGATTTATGTAGATTCATAACATGTCCAAACAAGCCAGATTCAAGAAATGTGGAATGTTGATTTAATTTTTATTTCTCTCAAGAGATCTAAATTTAGAAGCTTGATTAATTACAGCTGGATTTATGAGGGTTGAGTTTTTTGTTTTTTTTAAGATGCTAAATGAATATGTTAATGCGGTTTATAGTCATCAGTTAATTTTTAATTCCAAAATCTGGATTTACTTGGTCCAAATCATGAAACTTTCCATTTTAAAGCTTTCCTATATTGTTTTTGAGAGTAGTAAGTACTGAAATCTTTTTATCCTTTTTGCTCAACATTGGTTTAGGATTTAATCACCTTCCACAATTCATTTTTCATCTTCAAATTCTATATATTTATCTTACCCTTTAGTCCTTAATTTCCAGAGCTATTGTTTTCTTTTTTTTGAAAGCTAATCAGCCAACAAATTCTTTTCATGCAGGCATGCATCGCCACTTTGTTCTTTATGGTCTGATGGAATTCCTGCAGAGAAGGTTGTTTCTTGTTTGCCTTAGAACTTCATTTCCTCTTCACTTGTGCCAGGCTTTGGTGTATAAGTTTTTGTTAAACATTTATTTTATGATACATACTGTTAATACTTTGATGATTCTATTGCAGCTTTGATCGACACTTTTCTCCAGATGAGGTTTTGCAGTTGCTGGACCGTTTCTACAACATAGAAATGCTGGTATTCAACAATTTTTTTTCCCCCTTTCAGCTTTTTTTTTTCTCATCTACAAAAAGCATGCTTGTGTGGTTAGATGATGGATGTAATATGCTGCTGATGGAGAGCACCGCATTAGGAAACGATTAATTAGAATCACATGGTCAAACGTGTGTGTATATATTTATTTATCATAATCTGTCTAAAGTCGAATCTGGAAGAAAGAATTTGGAAAGTCTCATGGAATTTCTTTGTGTAGTAGTTGCTCTGAAGAATTGAACATGCACGTATATGGTTGCATGCTCAAGAGTCTTACAATTGAGCCAATTGATATCCCATTTTGATTGCCTTAAAACTCCATTCTCCTTTTTCTAATTTTGATCTTTGAATAACTTCTTTGTTCTCGTCTAAGAGAGCATATATTTGTGTATTTGTTGACATCTGGTGTATTTCTACTTAATTTCAGAAACCAGATGATGAAGAAACAGAAATCCTGAGTCATGAAGAAGATTTTTCTTTGCCTCAAAGTTATTTTTTTAAGGAAGAGTAATAACTCTCAAATTTTTTTTTATAACTTGCATTCAGTTCTAGACTTACTTGGTCCTGGTTATGTTCTCAGAACGCTGACAAAACAAAGGGGCAAACTTGAGAGGAGGTAAGTATCACTTAGAATCTTAGAATTGTTATTCCAGCTGTAATTTTTCATCGGTGATTGCTTTCACTTGACCTTCCATTTTCTTATTTAGGAAGATAAATTTGTAAATATAAGTAGAGAAGTGTATGGTGCTCGGAGTTAATTAAGTGCTGCCACTTTGTATGCAATCCTCTTATGAAGGGGAAAGTGATGTCTCTCTGTTTTTGCTTATATTTGCTCAGGAGTGTGTTAAGCACTTGTTCTGATATTTAAGCATAAAGCACTTGTTTATGAAGGGATATTTATTTATTTTTTTAAATAAACATCACAGAAAATGATAATTCCTTGCCAATCTCAATTTTCTTCGTATACAGGGGTGTGCATTATTCTGTTTTAACCAAAAAATCAAATCGAACCGATTCGATTATCTTAAATTCACTGGCTGAATTAATCAAAATAACTTTTTATTTATTAATATATTAAATATAATTTTCAGCAATAATATTTTATTGATTATATCTTTTTTACTATTAATATTTGCAATTTAATATTTTTAGTAATAAAAATTATTTTTATTTTTATTTTTGCATTAATATATGTAAATTGATAATGTTTAGATTATAAATTACTATAAATTGGTTAATTTAGTTATAAGTATAACTGATAACTGAATTAAACATTTTTAATTTGGTTCGGTGCGGTTATGTATTATTATTTTATTAATTTTGATTCGGTTCGGCTATTATTTTAGAGGTCTAAAAAATTACGGTTAGTGTAAATTTTGAGTTGGCTCAGTTCGATTAACCGAATGCTTATCCCGATTCATACAGATATTTTTTTCTTTAAATTTTTTAATATAATATTTGTATATACTTAGGGGTTTAACTAATTCTTTATTAATCTTTATTTGTCACCAACATAACATACATAATATATCAATTTTTTAATTTTTTAAAAAATGTGGCACAATTTTTATATACTTTTGGTATCTAATTGGGAAAGTGAGCCATTTTTGAAATTAAAAGTCAAAAAGTGGGTAATTTTTGAAAGAAAAAAAAGAAGAGAAAATGTGTATTTTAAAATAATTTTAATTTTGGAATTTTTTTTTGTCAAGAATACAAATAAAAATAATTTTTGTTACTAAAAATATTAAATTGTAAATATTAATAATAAAAAAATTATAATAAATAATATACTATTGCTAAAAACTGTATTTAATATATTAATAAATAAAAATTATTTTATTTAATTTGGTTGGTGATTTTAAGATAATCAAATCAAACATTTTTAATTTAGTTCACTGCGGTTATGTATTATTATTTTATTAATTTTAGTTCGATTCGGTTATGTATTATTATTTTATTAATTTTTGTTTGGTTCAATTATCATTTTAAAGGTCTAAAAAACTATGATTAGTGTAAATTTTGATTTAGTTAAGTTCGATTACCGAATATTTATCCCAATTCATATATATATATTTTCTTTAAATTTTTAATATAATATTTATATATACTTAGGGTTTTAACTAATTCTTTATTAATCTTTATTTGTCACCAACAAAAGTTACACAATATATCAATTTTTTTAATTTTATTAAAAATGTTGCACAATTTTATATGCTTTTGGTATCTAATTGGGAAAGTGAAATATTTTTGAAATTAAAAGTCAAAAAGTGGGTAATTTTTGAAAGAAAAAAAAATAAAAAATGGGTATTTTAAAATAATTTTATTTTTGGGAATTTTTTGTTGAAATTCTATTATATTATTAAAAGAAAATCAAGTTATTGTTCAAATGGATAGAAACTTGCTCTGTCGGAAGAGAATTAATAGGATGAATCGAAGACCATAATTAGATCATGAACTTGTTGTGTATGTGGTTACAGTTGTAGATACGGCCATAAAAAGCCAGTGTGTCTAACCCTCTTATGAATTATTTTAGTCATTATCAAACTTTGTGTTAATTCTTAATTATTATGAAAAGATTTGTCATAATTAGCCAGGTTTAACTATTATTGATAATATAGTAAATAGAATGATAAATCATGATAAAGTTGAGAAACGCATTGTGGATTTAGCAATTTTTCTAAGAGATGAATCTTTCAATTTTTACAATTTTAAAAACACTTAATATTAATAAATAAAATTATTTATTCAAATTATTTTTATAAGATTCATACATTGCAATTAACCTTTTACCCTTCTAATATTAAATTTTCAAATTAAATTACAATTTCCAAAAAAACAATTTAGAGAATAATTAAAAAAAGGAACGCTTGAGATAAATTAGCCATCTGACAAGTTTAATACTAGTTATAATTGTTATTTTTAAAAAAATCCAACTTATATATTTAATCAACATATAAATTACACATCAAAATATAATATACCCTAAAAAAATATAAAATCCATCAATTTCAAGAAAAATAAAAGCCGATGTCCTAAAAGAGATGGTTCATACCATTAATTAACGCATCATCAGCTTTGATTTGGAGAGTATAATATGATACGAACTTACGAATTGGGGACTTGGGTTGGTTAAAGAAGGTATATAACAAGTAATACCTAATGACATGATGAAAAATATTTCGTCATTTAATTAATTAAGGTTTATACATGGGAAAATATTTAATAAAAGTAAAGCAAGGAAAAGAGAATAAGAAATTTTGTTTAAAAAGGAGGAAAAAGATCAAAAAGACGAGAAGGAGAAAGAACAAGAAAAATGGAATCTAGCATCAGGCTTTGGTAGACTGCAAAAGGACTGTAACATCATGGACTGTCTACTAATTTCTTCCATCCAAATCAATCCCCTTGTGAGAAAAGCTAATAAAGAGAAGCCACTTCTGTAAAGTACTACATAGCCTCCCCTTGCCATGCGCAGAATTCTCATCTTTCATCAATGATGGTTCTGCAAAGAGAATACGACTTTCAATGGCACAACTGCAAAAACTACAAACTCGGTTGATTCAAAGGGAATTATGTAAGAACTTACCTCTCCTCCTTCTGCAGCAGGCTTGGATTCTTCACTTTTAAAGTTGTCCTCGCCTACATGGATGCCAAAACATACAAATTATCTGAAAATGACTAAGGAAACTTCTAAAGGTAAGCCAAACCAATGCAAAAAGACTCAGAACTTGTTTTCGGCTCTTGCCAACATATGAGAAGCAGATTTTACTTGTCCATCATATTTGTAAGTGACCAAGGTCAAGGTTTTTTTTTGTCTTGTTTGATATAAATAAATTCAATAAAATTGTGCAGAATCCAATATAACTAGACCAAATTCTATTGTTTATAAATGAATCCTACATTTGAATTAATGTACATATCACTTTGATTTTAACATTAAATTGTAAAACTTTCGTTCCTTTTGAGTTTATACTGTACCTCCATCTTCAGGTAAGTCAGATGTCCAGAGAGTAAGGTTATCTCTCAACAACTGCATAATAAGTGTGCTGTCCTTGTATGATTCCTCACTCAAGGTATCCAACTCTGCAATTGCCTCATCAAAAGCTTGTTTGGCCAAATGGCAAGCCCTGCAAAAGTTTCATAATTGCTATTGAGACAAATTCTATGACCTATGGATTACAGCAGAGCTAACCTACACACCTTTCAGGAGAATTCATGATCTCGTAGTAGAAAACAGAGAAGTTAAGTGCAAGGCCAAGACGAATTGGGTGAGTTGAAGACAGATCTGTTTTTGCAGTGGCAGAAGCAGCCTACACAGGAATGTCAACAGGAACACTTCAATTATGATCAGAAGTATATGAAAACTGCAAGTACGAATTGATGGAGTATATTAATGTAGAACAATCAAACGGATCATGCCTCATAACCCTTGAGTGATTGCTCAGCTGCCTCCTTCCTTTCCTGGTCAGTCTTAAACTCAGCTAAATAGCGATGGTAGTCACCTTTCCTGAATTCATACATGGCAACGAATATATCAAGTAACAACAATCATAAAATCTTGTACTAGTATACATAATAAAATATTCACAGTATTCAGTCTCTCCCTTATTTGATTACAGATTTTGCAAAAGGAAACATAAGCAACAAAGCATCATATGAACAAGACTAATCCTCTTTTCATATAGTCAAAACAGGGGAACAAAATCAATAAGCTTTGGTTCAGTGGCACTGGAGTCATCTCCAAAGCTGAAAATTCTCGAGTTCTAGCTCCAATAAGAGTCAAATCTATCAAAAACAAAAAAAAGGCATCAAGACTGAACAACTTGGTCCTGGTGCTGGGAGTGATGGGTCCTGGGTTCTAATCTAATCCATTTGGTGGTAATTTTCACCAATTTAGTGAAAAATATTAAAAAAAAGAATACTAACAAAGTGTATAGCCTATGCTTTGTTGGTCCATTGAACATCCTAGGAAAAGAAAACTTGAAAAGAATGACTCACATCTTATAGTAGAAGACGGTAGCTTCTCCAGAGGTAGAAGAGGGGACAAGATGCTTGTCAATGATAGAAAGAATGTCATTGCAGATGTTAGCAAGTTCTTCCTCTACCTTCTGGCGGTAATTCTTAATGAGTTTAAGATTGTTTTCATTTCCTTTAGTCTCTTCCTTCTGTTCAATGGAAGACATAATGCGCCAAGAAGCCCGCCTAGCACCAATCACATTTTTGTAACCCACAGACAGGAGGTTCCTCTCCTCCACGGTCAGCTCACAATCAAGTCTTGCAACTTTTTTCATGCACTCAACCATTTCTGTTCCACCACAAAATCACACACACACACACACACACACACACACACACATATATATATATATATATTAATTCCATGTTTGGGGCTAAAAACCCAACCAAATTGAAATTAAATGCACATGTTACAGTTATATTTATATATACATATATATATATATATAAATATAAATAACTCTAAAACCTAGCTTTCTCCTTTGTATAAAACTTCTATAAATTTATAAGCGGACAATCAAGCAAGTACAAATTAACTGATTAATGCGATAAAGACAATAGCATACATAAACAACAGAAATTTAGATCCAGAAAACGACGTCGTAAAGCAAGTACCTTCGTAGCGCTCGGCTTGTTCGGCAAGCTTGGCCATGTAAACATGATTCTCTCTCTCCTTCTCGGTGGACATTGTAGAGACGTGAGACTACTAAGAGGAGAGATCAAAGCAGAAAACTGGAAAAATCGGCAAATGAAATACAGAGAAAGAAAGAAAGTAGTTGATGGGAGGAGAGATGGAACTAAGAAGTAGAGAGAGAAGAGAAGGGCGGTGTTAAAGATGGAGAGAGTCGGGAAAAGAGGAAGACCAGATCTAGACCGTTAGTTGGGTTTTCTGGTTTCTAACTTTTCAAGTGAAATACCGCGCTTTTCGTCTTTTTTGTGTTTTATCATTATTATTATGATCCGTTCAATCCTTTTATTTCGGATGGGTAGATTTCACTTTTTTTCCTATTTTACTTTTACCTTTTCTATTATATTATTTATTCATCCAAAAATAACTTTTTTCCCTCAATTTAATTTATTTAAGCCTATATTTTTTTTCCTTTATTAGTATCTATAAATTATTGCTGTCTGATTTTTTTAAATTATTTTTTTATTTTTGAATAATTTTTAATTCCATAAAATTTTTCAACTTTTTAAAATAAAGACATATAAATATTTTTAATTATTTTCCAATTATCAGAGTGTTCATTTACAATTCTCATCTATTTTTATTTGAAATTCTACAATTTCATTTAATATTATTTTTATATTCAGTAACCCAACATTTTACATTTTTATTCTTTTCCCACACTTTTATTTTTTAGACGCTCCCATAATAATAAAAAAAAATCAAAAATCCGATTTATGCGATGAATGCACTTATTATTTAGGTTCCAAATCCAATTTGGAATTTCCATAGCCTATTTCTAAAGAAACAACAGGAAAAAAAAAAAAGCAACCTGAATTCTTTGCATGCCAAGTACAAAAAATTCATAAAATTGAGGTATTCGTTGATTTTTTTTTAGTTAAATCGCAAATTTAACATTGTAAAAAAATTATAGAGATCAATTAAATCAAATTGATTTTTTAAATTTAAATCGAATTAATAAATAAATTCATTAAACAGTAATGTATAGTATATAACAAAAACAAATGAAATATTTTCATCCATAAATGTTCAATAATAGAAATTAATTTGAAATCCTTTTACAACAAAAATTCTAAACATCATATATTCATATATGTAATGTGCAAACAAATGGGGATGTAGCTCAAATGGTAGAGCGCTCGCTTTGCATGCGAGAGGTACAGGGTTCGATACCCTGCATCTCCATTTGTTTTTTTTTTTCTCTTTGTTTACTATTTTCTGTTTCCATTTTGTTTATTTTCTCCTGTTTTCTTTTTCCCCTCAACTCATTTTCTTACTCAAATCACGATGTTGATTAGAGCTTTCTCACTTATTAAATCCATCTTTAATTCCCTTTACAACTACCACGGCCTCCGTCTCTTAACCATTGAATCAAATCAGCCGCACCCAGTTAACCCAGACCACCTTCTTCGAGTCTCCACCATCCTCTACCAGCAACGGAACTCTCCAGACTACAATCTCCTCTTTGTTTACTATTTTCTCTTTCCATTTTGTTTATTTTCTCATGTTTTCTTTTTCCCCTCAACTCATTTTCTCACTCAAATCACGATGTTGACTAGAGCTTTCTCACTTACTAAATCCATCTTTAATTCCCTTTACAACTACCACGGCCTCCATCTCTTAACCATTGAATCAAATCAGCCGCACCCAGTTAACCCAGACCACCTTCTTCGAGTCTGCACCATCCTCTACCAGCAACGGAACTCTCCAGACTACAATCTCTACTCTAAACTCTCCTCTTGTAACTTCTACATTACCCATGAATTCTTCCTCCAAGTCTGCAACAAATTCCCATATTCTTGGCGCCCAGTCTACCGCTTCTTTCAGTACATCGAACAAGCACCTAATCCGCATTTCGCTCTTACGTCTGTCTCCTTCAACAAAATGTTAGACGTTATTGGAAAATCAAGAAATATTGATCTCTTCTGGGAAACGGTTCAAGAAATAGGCAAACGTGGTCTGGTAAATGACAGGACTTTTATTATTGCTTTGAAAACTTTGTCTTCTGCCAGGGAGTAAAAAAAATGTGTGGAATTTTTTCACCTAATGAATGGGTATGGGTGTGAATATGCAGTGAAGAGGTTAAATAAGGTAGTGGAGAGCTTGTGTAAAGATAAGCTTGTTGAGGAGGCAAAATTTGTGGTTTTGAAGTTGAAGGAGTGGATTAGAGCTAATGAGGTTACTTACGGGTTGTTGGTTAAGGGTTTTTGTGATGTGGGTGATACGATTGAAGCTTCAAAGATACGGAATTTGATGATCGATGAGGATTTTGAGCCAAAGATTAATGTGTTTGAGAAAATGATGGAGTCATTTTTCAAAAGGAATGAGTACGGTGAGGCGATGAAGGTGTTCCAGACAATGAGACTGATGAAAATGGATGATTTGGGTCTTTCTACTTATAGGCTTGTCATTCATTGGATGTGTAAAAGATGGAAGATGTCCCAAGCAAAGATGATGTTTGATGAAATGTCCGAGAGGGGGATTGAAGCGGATAACTTCACATTGGGGTCTATAGTTTATGGGCTTTTAGCAAGAGGGACGATTAATGAGCCATACAGAGTTGTGGAAAGAATTGACAAGCCAGATATTAGTGTGTATCATGGGTTGATCAAAGGACTATTAAGGTTGAGAAAGGCAGGTGAAGCTACACAAGTGTTTAGAGAGATGATGAAGAGAGACTGTGAACCTACAATGCACACATATATTATGCTATTACAAGGGCACCTCGGGAAGAGAGGGAGAAAAGGAGTAGACCCACTTGTGAATTTTGATACAATTTTTGTTGGAGGGTTGGTTAAGGCTGGGAAATCATTAGAAGCAACTAAGTATGTGGAGAGGACAATGAATAGAGGACTTGAGGTGCCTAGATTTGATTACAGTAAGTTTTTGAATTTTTATTCAACTAAAGAAGGTGTGATTATGTTTGGAGAGAGAGGGAAGAAATTGAGAGATGCAGGATAGGTCGATTTGGCCGATATATTTGAGAGATATGGACAGAAAATGGCTACTAGAGAGAGGAGGAGAAACAGAGAAGTTAAGCCATAACCCGAAAGTGTTGTACATAAGACATCTAGTAATTAAACGAAGAAGTTTTACTATCACTAGTAATTGAGACAATTTTTGTTTTAGCTGAAACTATCAATTGGTACTTAGAATGCTGCTTTTATCATATAACAATTCCTGATTAAATATTTCGTTTGCCCCTTTTTTCTATTTTTTACTTCTACCAGGAAAATGAACGTGAAAGACGAGGCAAAGCGAAAATGAGACTCACTTTCGTTAGATGCAAAATTGCGAAGAAAGAAAGCGTAAAAGAATAGATTGATTTAGGAACAAAATTTAACACTGATTTATAATTTGAGACAGTTTCAGTTTTCCACTCTTTATAAACATATTCACTTGAAAGCTTTTGGCCTAATCTTCCAAGGATACAGCTTAGACAATACCAAAACCCTTTTCAAGGGAAACACCAAAAAAACAAAAAATAAAAATCCTGAATCCCAAGTCTAATCTGAGAGAGAATATATAGTGTAACTATCATTTCGTGGCCTGTCAGTCCTCCCACGACAGCAGTGATTGTCCAGAATAGAGAAATAGTGTCCAATATAAAAAAGAAAAAAAGAAAAAAAACACTCAGAATAAAAAAAAATATATAAAAATTGATGAATGAATACCACAAATGCTTTGACAAAAAATTGCATGCTTCCTAGCTACTTCAGCCAGCCTCGCTTCTCTTTTTTTTTTTTAATGAAAAGCCAGCCTCGCTTCTACTCTACAGCTTTTGCTTCCTCTGGTTTTAGCCATGGAGCCGCATGATGATGCTATCAATGATTCATGTCCTGGCAATAACATCAAAATCAACTGTATGATACAACTCTTTATCATGAAAAATGCATTCATTTACTGCTAGAAAAAGCTCACACATGCACTAATAGCACTTCAATGCAATGGGTTTTGCTTGCTGAAACTCAACTGACTAGATAGGCCGTATAGATTAGGATCTCAAGTCGTTGAATGATACAACTACAGCTACTGAAGAAATATTAGTTTCTAGATGAATGCGGCACAAACTCAAATGTCACAGGCTCGGTTCAAATAAACTCATGATTGCATCTTTTTGGAAGGAAAAAACATTGCAGCTGAAACTATTTTGGATGCCTCCATGGTGCTAATGGGTCAAGGCAAGCATCCAACACAGATCCAGTAAAGAATCACCAAGGCACAAGTAAATGCAGGTTAACAAATTAACCATAACTCTGTTTCAGGCATACATAAACTGAGCTAAGACTCATGCATAAAAATGAGAACAATTGGCAAACTTTTATGAAAGAATTAAACGTGCCACTGCATAAAGTTGTATTTTAACAGTACTCCGGAAAGATATATAGGAATTACCATAGCTAGAAAGTTTTATGCTTTCAAGATGGCGAGATCCCCCGATGCTAGAACAATCATTTTTTTACAAATGGTTTCTGGCAAACAAGTAGCCGCTGGTCACTGCCGTTTTGTAAGTCAATCACCCTTGCTTCCCAGTGTATCTGCGTAGCAAGTACCCGTGCCATCTCAATAGCTCCAAACTTATCAGAAAGAATAACCCATCCCTGCCAAACAAACCAGATGCATGAAAAACTGCATAGAAAAGCAACTTGCTGCAAAGGATATAGGGGGAGAGTATTGCAGCATACCAATATGACGATGAGGGCTACTTTATTGTTTTGAATGAGTCATTATAATAATAATATAACCACTGTGGTCACTAGTTATTGATTTTGAAACATGCATCTCTCTCTCTATCTTTCTCTCAAGTTTTGGTCAGCAATTTTATTCTTGCTTCTACTTCTACTCAGACCCAGACGGGAGGTAAATTCTACTGTGTTAGGTTTAATTTATTCGTGTGTACAGGGATCCCATATGAAGGAGCCCTAGAAGAACTTCCAACTCCAACTGCAGTGGAAGTAAAGAAAATTAAGAAGATAAATAAGCTGATATTCCTATTAATACATGCAGCATATACTACTGGAGCGTAAGTCACAGGGAGTTGTGAGAGGCACTATATAAAATAGGAAGTGATCAGCCTTGTAGAACACTGTACAAATTACTCATGCATAGCCAACAAAGACCAGGAATACAGTGAAAGTACCTCGGGGCGTAGAATTCGATCCATCTCTAACAGCAAGTCCATCATGCTGCATCTTTCTGAACTCAGATGAGACAGAAGCCCATTCGCGTGAAGCATGTCATATGTTCGGGGGTATGTGGGGAAGGGCTCACACCTGTGCACCAACAGATAAAACTATTTTATTTCAATGGATATATTTCCTAAAACTGTGATAAAATAATTTGATATTATATTTTATTAGCAAACTGTCTCTGCTATATAAACTCGGAAAAATTACATACCACAATCTGCCTCATCACTAATCCATCAATCTTTCTTACAATCTTGAAATAGAAGATGATTTTACTAAATAGAACTGAATATGCAACAAAGTTTCCAAATAATCTACAAAATTGATATCAAACAGACAAACTTTTTCATTTATATAAGTTACTAGTCCCCTTTTAAAGAGTCAGAATGATGACAAGTTATAAATTATTATGTCAGAGGTCTCAAGATATACAAGGCCAAGAACATATTCTTTAGATAATTTAAGCTAAATCAAGCAATGAGCATCCACTTGCACTTTTTTTCTTTTTTCTAGTGAATCAACATACCAATCATGCAGAACACCGGCAAGGCCTCGGTCAAGTATCAGAGGCAGCGTGTTACGAGCCCAAACAGGTACAACATTCATCACCCACACTGATTTCTTCTCCTCCAGGAATGCAGCATTTAAACCCCCATAATGAGCATTCATGTCCATCACATTGCGTATCATGTTATATGGAGGTAATGGATCTTCATCCCCTGGCCTCTTAGGATGGTCAGAGAAAATTAAAGGTGTAAGCAAAGACCAATAGTTTCTTAGAGCTGATCCCCAAACTTGCAAGTCTTCGAAAAAGTCTTCAGGCCGAACGCCTGCAAGACTAAGAATGAATCAACAAACTAGGACATCGATGTAATGTGGTTTAGAAAACTTAAGGATGTCATATAAATGTTATATGGGTCTTTGCTTGGTGCAAAAGTTAATAGTCTTAGGCTTGCAAACATGAGGCAGCAGATTTGAGTCTAGAGAACAGCCACCCCAAGCAAAATGCTTAAGAATAGAACACTCTAAATTTTTTCCCACATGACTTCAGTAAGAACAATAACTGGGTAAAAGCTTTGTTCATCTTGTTAAATGTCATGATGAAAGGAGAAGAGGTTACGCCAAAAAAAAAATACAGAAAGAAAAGGACAATAAATACATAAATAAAAGGTAAGAGATGATTGCATTTTGAAACAATACTTTCCATGAACTTGAAGCAGGGCTGAGCTCAACTGGACACCTGAGGACTTGTTCTGAATGGGAATCCAGCGTTTGCTGTTGGTTCCAGAAATACATGCCGCAAGGGGTTGATAATATGGCGGAGTATCATGCCCATCATTGCAAAGTGGTGGAGTGTCCTGCTTTCTACAGTATAGAAGGGAGAGAGAGAGAGACCAAGCATTAGTATGATTTTGTCTGCAGAGTTATCAAGGGGGAGAAAAGAAGAAGAAGAATAAAAAGGAAACACCACAACTTCAAGTGCTCTTGCTGATGCTGAAAACTCATACAACAATACATGGAAAATTGGCATGATTTAAGGAAACCAAATTGGAACTATTTGCGAAAACATTGTACAACAACTAACATCCTCACCGAGATTTGTAGCACTGTACATCTGCAGTTTTCTGCCAGATGAAAGTCTCATCCTGCTGAGCTAAAAGACTCCAACATATTTTTTCAGTTATTTCTTCTATCAGGGTCACTGTGCTTCGCTTCTTCGTATTCACTGTTCCATGTGGCTTGCTCATTGGTGAGGTTAAAACAAAGTAACCACCAGGCTTGAGAACCCGATCAACTTCAATAAGGAACATACCATCTATTTTACCAAGTCAGTGTTAGAAAGTAAAACCACGTGATTTCAAGAAACAAAGTGAACATTATGCATACACTGAATGGAGAACAAATTTGGTAATTCAATTGGCTCAGATACTCTATTTTAGTTAACCTTTTCATATAAAGTTTTATCATTCATTATGTACATTAGCACAAAAAAACAGTTCCTAGGAAACATTCATATTTTACCTAAAGTTTTTATACCCTTAAGGCCTTACTAACATCAGCCCAATGCCAGGAAAAAAAAGGCTTGTGTTACATTTTTGTTCTGGTTCCAGAAACTCAAATCACATTTACTTCAACTCTTCACTTTATTCTGAAGCACCCATGTCAGCAAGGACACTTGGACATGCATATGACGCTTTGACACTTCTGTTTATTGGACGTCATTCAAATTTTGAAAACTAGAAGGGTCCAAAAGGCAAATATCAGTATCTCATGTTCATACCATTGTAGCAATGCCTATCTTGCAGCTGCTCCACCTTATTATTTCAACCAATCACCAAGCTAGGACTTGTTATTTTACTTGGCTTTTATATCTTGGTAGAGCTTGATACATCACATAGTGTCTTCACATACCACGCGCCCATGGCGCAAATTACACTTCCTCTAAAAAGTATTACAACTACCAGGCTAGAAACCTCTATGTGAATCGTGCTGATTCCACATTCCCACATGAGGACATAAATTCATTAATATCCATTTGTAGCAGAATTTGCTGTCCTGGTGGACATGGGTTTAATTCATTTTTCAAGATAATTTTAAGAAACAGTCACCTTTCTACATAACAGTTCTCTTCAGGAGGATTGAAAGAGAATGCAAGATTAAACTAGAACAGAAGTTCAGTCAAGGTTAACAGCATTATATAAGTTTTTTCACACTGTCAATTCCAAGTCAAAGTTAACAAGAACTATGGCTGTCAATCATTTATTCAAAAGAACCAACATCTGAAACAAAAGCAATATGAAAGTGAAACAAAAGGCAAAATATCATCAATCAAACAACAGAAAGCAAGAAAGCAGAAATCAAATTAAAGCCTACCTTTTGCATAAAATAATTTTTTAGAGCACCCAAAAGAAAGCAGAAATATGCCAAATCAAAAAACTCCAGAGATACCTTTTTCATCCCAAATAATACCACACTGAGCACAATGAACCATGTCAAATGACAATGATGGATATGGAAGCTGTCGCGTGATGAAATTGCCAATCATAGCTGGAAGACCTCTCTCAAGAGCCAGCTGAACTTGGCTGCCAGTTGCTTCATATGCCGCAATACAAACAGCCATTAACTTCAGTGAAACTAAATGAGCTCCAAAGCTACCAAATCCACATCCAATATCTAGTACAGTTCGCACCTGCAATTAATAAAAGCCAAAAAAAAAAGACTATAAACAGATAGCAATACAATCATAATTCTGCTTAAAAGTTAGAAGAGAGCATGCCAAATGGCATCTTGATTATCATGATCACAAAAGTTAATATGAGCCTATTGAGGACAAAAATCATTCTGCACAACACTTGCTAAGGTTCTCAAAATTATTGACCCACAACATAACAAGAATATGAATTATAAGATGTCAATAAGACTTACACCAGCCTGAAGAAATTCAGACTCACTTCCTAACCCTATCATCTCTGCGACCTGGCGAGAATAATCTTTGACACCATCAAAGATCAATCCATCTTCTGAGTGAAAAGCTATTTGATTCTCTTCCAGTAACATCAACCTAAATAATTTATATACAAAAAGGAAAAAATATATATATGAAAGAAAAAGATGATGCTAAAAAATTAGAACATTGTGACTTGCAGTTGCCAACTTAATACTGATCAAAACCACTTTTAAGAATTACCTTTTAGTCATGCTTCCAGATGAAAGAAACTGATCTTTGGTAAGTTTCACATTCCCACTCCATATCACATCCCTACCAGCTGGCCACCTTAAGGGTATCTTGTAGTCCTTTGGAGGGCGAACTAAACACCGGTGTCTTGGTTTTGACATTTCACAATGCCGATCAAATTCCTCCCCATCTTTAAACCCGGCCAACAAATTAGCTGAAACATTGTAACATGGAACATAATTTTCTCTTTCTTTGCCACAAAGTCCCAACTCTTTATGCTGAGTCGCTCCTAGTGAGAGAGTTCTGAGCTCCAAATAATCAACTGCTGCTTGCTCCTTTAACCTTCTATAATTTGAATAAATGTCAGGCACTGGATTGGTAGTCACAGAATCAAATGCACGTGACGAAGTGGATCCTAAGATAGCTATTACCACAAGCACACATATGAAGCACAATAGCAACCAACTAAGCGGCGGTCTAGGCCCAAAAATGACAGATAATTTATTGAACAAGGGGCTTCTCATGTCCAAAATTTTAGAACAATTGAGTATCAGAATCTACTAAATCTCCAAGAACTGCAAGGACAACCGTAACCTATCATAACATATAAACTTCTACATATGTTACCATGAATTCGCACAATTCCCACTAGCATTGAAAACAAGCTCGTGGAGATCTTTTTACAGCAAGATCACACCAATCAATACTCAAATTATCCAATACACGAGAAAACAGCCACCATCCCTTGCACAACAAGTATCACAATGAGTTCAAAACAACTGAAATTTTGAATCCAGACAATTCAGCTATATAGAAGAATTTTGATTCCTAATCACGCTTCAGTGTCTCAAAAATGCAGATAATTGGAAAAGATTAGGTAAAATCCAGACAAGTCTCCAGCAAATTAAAACCAATCAGATCAACCTGCAAGAAAAAGTCAAAAGAAAGACTGAAAATGAGAATTGCAAATTTTCAGAGTATCTAACAGTCTGTTTGGCTAATTGCCAAGAAAAAAAACAAAAGAGATTCAAACAACAAATCGAATTAAGGATTCCAAATTCTCTTTTTAACTATATATACAGTTTAAGATACTACGAATAGTCAAAAGAAAATCACAAGAAATCAAATGCATAATTTCCATTTTCATAGCAGTCTAGATCTCGAAAAGGAAAGAACCAGAAAGATCAGATCAAAACAACAGAAAAAAAATTACAGAAACAGAAAAAAAAATCTAACCAGTGACATGAACACACATTCGTTGTAAAAATGGAAAGAAAGTGAAGGCAAATGGAAGTGATTAGGGTTTTTGCAAGTAAATACCAGTTTTGGTTCATCGGAGTGGAGATTCAAAGCTCACGAACGAAAGACAGAGGGGGTAAAAAGAGATAACTATTTAGGGAGAGACTCACAATTTTATCGGTTTATAGTTTTTATCAGGCGCGTGTTTACTCGATAAATAATTAATAAACTAAAATCAAAAATCAAATAATAATAATAATAATAATAATAATAATAATAATAATAATAATAATAATAATAATAATCAGATCTAAAGGCTCAGACATTCAGACAATATAGCTCAAACATTTAGACAATATAGGTTTTCTAATTAATTAATCGAGGTACCGGGAGGAACACAGAGAGAATATTTGTAATTTTATGGTGTTTTGCAATTTTATTTTATTTTCACGTTTTAATAATAAATTAAAAAAAGGTAATTAATATTTGAATTTTTATAATTTTTATTTTAATAACTTATTTTTTTATCATTTTAATATTTTATTTTTAATGAATATTTATAAGTTAAATAGTAACTTAAAAGCTGGTCAAAACTGATTATAAGCAGTTTTTAGATTATAAATTGTTTATTTAAGTGTTTCTGAAAATTTAAATAGTAGATTATAATCTGATTTTAATCAGTTTTTTAAAAGTTGGGTTTTGCTACTTTTTTTTAAGCACTTATTTTTTAAGCAGTTTTGACCAAGTAAAAGATCATACTATCCCTACCTAATCTTCAATATTTCAAATTTGCCCACCCTATACACTTTGGTTCTCATCAAAATTCTTTTACGTTTCTTCTTAAATAAATTATTATTATTATTATTGCAAAATAAATTTTGAATTGACATTTAAAAAATTATTTTTATACAATAAATAAATTCAGGGACAGTTTGGTCATTTTGACAGTTTCTACAATTAAAAACTGATTATAAGTTGATTTTACAGAAACACTTAACTGATTATAAACTGATTATCAACTAGTTTACATAAACGTTTAACTGTTTATTTTTAATCTGATTATAATCTAAAAATCACTTATTCACAATAAGCTGAAAATCTCCAGTTTTGAGAAACACCCTCTAAAATAATTTATTTATGAATATTCATTAAAAATAAAATATTAAAATGATAAAAAATTAAAAAATACCAGAATATAAAAAAATTTAGACATTAATAATATATTTTTTTAAAAAAATAAAAATCTTTGTTTGCTTTCCCATACACTCTATGGCAACTCCTTAAAAAAGGTTAATTAATTAATATTTATTATTATATATATTTTGGACTTTGCTGGAATGATTACAGTTAAGTGCTTAATTTAAGGAATTCTTGTGATTTAGCAGATTAATTAGATTATGATTATGACTATAATTATAAAACTATATTGTATTAATTAAGTTATTTAATTAGAGGATGCACATGAAAGACTTTATTGGAATATGGCAATTAATGGAATTTTAATTAGTGGAGATTACTTCTAATTGCTGCGCCAATTGGAGGTTAGTATTGCATTTTGGGGCCTTTTAGTATGAACCTGTCAAAGGTTGTCATTATCAATTATCATAACTTGCAATATTGTATGTTAATTTGAAAATTTGTTTTGTTTTGTTTATCAAAGTTCTTTATTTGATTAAATCTTTTTTTTTACCAAATTATTTGATTAAATCTTGGATTCAGTAAGATTATATATCTTTAATTTGATTAGTTGTTAGGTGTGAATTAAACAATTGCAAACTTAAGTCTATTAGAAGTGGTTGAAACTAATCTCTCTAGAATTTCAATAAAAAATAATTTGAAACTATTAGTTATCATTAGAAAATTTTTATATCAAATTTCTTACAAAACAATTTTTAATTAACAACTATTTTTCTTTACTTAATTCCAAATAGATAAGTGGAAATAAAAACTAGACGTGCAGATATTCTGCGTAGTTGTTGGCTCAAAACAAGTGGTTGAATTTGCCTAGCATTCTATGCTATTTTGTAGAAACTGAAGTTCTAACCCAATCGAAAAATAATAAATAAGAGATGACAGAACTATACAACCAGCATGAATAACAAGCCTGTCGCCAGCACCTTCCGGCTCCACCTTACTGTAATACCTGTTCCCTCAAGCATTTTTCAGGCCAGCTTGTGAAACTAATGCTACTAGGTCACCATTTAATATTATTATATCACCCTCAATTCAGACACTATTATGTTATGCCTAGTTAGTTTAATCACCTCTGAAGCAATTGGTTGAGTGCAAGTAATGCAACAAATACAAGCATTGATTCATTACTTACATTATCATTTCAATAAAAACTTAAATCAACACTTGACTGAGCGAAGGAAATTACTTTGCAACCAATAGCATTTATTAAATAAGGACCATCGAATAAGAAAACTGTGGGATCCATTAAACATCAAAGCTCAACCTTAAGAAGAAAAGAAGGAAGAAAATTATTAGAGCCAATGATACACTGGGGCTATATAAACAAGAATTCAGCTTTCTTTACTTTTTCTTTTCCTATTTGTCCAGGGGATCAGTTACACAACTTGGTGCAGCTCTCACATGCTCTAAAATCCCCATTCAAACTATCAGAATTCAACTTGGGACCTCTTAACAGAGATTTTAAACATTTGATGGTGGTATGTCCTCTTGGTAACACAATTCAGTTTGGTTAATACAAATACAATATAGATTAGCCATGCATAGTGATTAATCTGAACCCATAAAATGCAGGTCGATGCAAATCTGTTAGTACAAACAACTTAAAAACAAACCTTTTAGAATGTAGCTCATAAAACAACTTAAAAACAAACCTTTTAGAATGTAGCTCATAAGTTTCACTTCCTCCAACGAGGGTTGCGGAAAACCAGCATAGAGTATGATATCATCCAATCATCTTCCTTTAAACAGTTCCAAATTCCCTATTCAAACAATCCACAAACATCCTTTGTGCATTCTCTGCATCAGAAGGTGGAGGTCGTCCACTTAAGCTTGTTTGACCTGTCAACTTGATGAAAGTTCGCCTCAGTCTCCGTAGCTCTGGCAACCCAACTGATCTTGAAATGTGGAGAGTTGGTAAGCGTTGACCAAGGGAAATACCATTTACTGGGCCACCAATTGCCTGGGATTGGGCTTCTACGATGACATGCATCACCTCTTGTGTTGCCCTGTCCAACTCATACAAAGAATTTGCCTCTGAAAACCGTGTATTTTGGGTCGCTATCGTTGGTTGTAAAATTCTAACATCCCGAGATTTGGAATTTGCTTCTTTTGTCAAGTATGAAACAGCATCCAAAATGGTTGCAGAAGATTTCTGAATTCCATCTTTATATGGCCATAACTCAAACAAAGGGGAATCCCATCTATTTCTTTTATCTGGCTTCTCAAACCTTCTAGCCAAGTCCTCAAATATGGCATCCTAGTATGCAGCTTCTCCCCTCTCTCTGCGCTGTTCATTCCATTTTCGACCTTGTGTTTCTTCCACATCACAGAATACCACACAGTATCTTATTCCTGCAGCACGTGCCAAACACCATACCTCATACCTGTAGCCCTTGATGCTGTTCAAAGAATCTACTATGATAATGTTGTCTTTTGATACAGATCTATCGACTTCAGACCTCAGTACTCCTCTTAAATTTTTCTCTGCAGTCATGTTAGCATAACTCTGATTACGATCAAGATGGAAGGAAGCTTCATCAATGACCCTAATGGTTAATTTTGATTCTGATTCTTTGAGAGCTTCAGATAAGCAAAGTGCAGCAGTGGACTTCCCACTGCTTGGCTGGCCACAGATTACAACCAAAGCCATCTGGAGGAAATCGAGAAATTTTATTAGGGCACTGAGATTCTCCTTCCACAAAGTTGCTTATTGTTTGAAACACAAGAAATTGGTATGGAAAAGGATTCTTCCCCTCCAGGGTACCTATGTTTACAGATTTGTATTCTTATTTGTTTTTAAGCTTTATACACAATAAGAATGGCATTTACATGAATATTGAATTGCAAACTTGAATTCAGAGCATATATAACAGACTAAAATAAGAAAGCACGTGTTAGGAGAAAAATACACATTCTCATCATCGATTTCAATCGAACCATTTATCATAGAGAAGACAAGAACAAGGGAGGCCATGGAACACTTAATGCAACATTCAGATGAAAATTTTCAATGAAGGAAAAATATAGAGATGATTATACATTGTTTCAATGACAGATCAATTTCGTTTTATATTATTTACATCTATAAACAAAGAATGGATTAGATGCATATGAAGACTTACTAGAGATGTAAGTGAAATTACATCATAGGCAATTTAAAGAGTGTTTACGTGTCTTATAAGTTAATTTGACCAAATAATTTATTATATTATTCCTATTTATTTTAATAATTATTTTCGATAATATGATTTTATATATTTTAGTCATTTTAATAATAAATAAATGAGCTCACTCAAAATAAAATAACTGCTTAAAATTTTAAATGCTTATAAGTTCATATTAACTAATTTTTATAAGTTCATATTAAATAATTTTTATAAGCTCGGCCAATCACACTCTTAAGTCCCCATTCAAAACTCTAAATTGCAAAATTTTCCATTCAAAGACAAAAAAAATTTTCTGCATATGTATATATTTCCTCTCTTATGACGGTTCATTAATTAACTTCAAATATCAATAAAAGAACACGATTGAATTAACTGAAGGGGAAGCACCGACCCAGTTCATACCAAATCGCCCAAGACTTTCACTGAACTCTATGGATTTCATACATCAAATAAGAGTTTATCCTTTCAACAGTAACTTAAGAAAAATCATAAAATCTTGAGGAAACAAATTAATAGTACAAAAGCAACTCAACCAAGAACAATTCTATGTCATAAAAAGCAAAAAATAAAATTATGAAATAACATAACTAATTACTTACTTGATAGAGAAGCCCAAAGTGATAGCTAAGCGTAACAAGAGCTGTCAGGCAGAGAGAATAAGAACTCCGTAACCACGCCGTGCAGCGAATGTTGAGAAAAGTTAAGAGACGAATCGACGCAAAACCCTTCTCAAACACAACTTGCAATCAAGACGGGTTCTGTAGTAAGGCCTTTTTCTCAACCCGAAATGGTGAACTTTGGGTCCATAGCACCATCTATCGTAAACGGAGAACAATTTTAACAAAATCACATTAGGTCACTTTTTTTATATTTTTAAAAAATATATTTTAAATTTTTTATATATTTTTATACATCAAATATTTATTTTTTAATAAGTGATTAAATGTATATATTAAATATATGATTATTTTTTAGATTGATTGTTGAAAAATAGATTTTTTTGAAGAAAAAAGAAAATTGAATTTTTTGAAAATTTTTAATTTTTTTGACATTTTGAAGAAATCCTAAAAAATTTTGTAATTTATTTCTTATTTAAATTTAATCCCGAGAGAAATTTAAATTCAAAAAGCTCATAATTAATTTTTAAAAATAATTCAGTATATAACTAAATTAAAATGATTGACATATTATTATGTAAATCTAATTTAGATGTGTATATGATAAGTGTCTCTAATTATTTACAAAATGATACTTAAGAAAATAAAATGAAATTATTACAAAAAAAACAAATTAAAGAATTTCTTTAGAATATTTTAGCAAATCAGAATATTTTAAGAAAATAATAAAAATATATTTTTTATAGACACATTGTAGACAAACATATTATGGCAAACTAATGGAGTTTGAATAAAAATAATAACAATTTTAATTAGAGGGTTGGACGTTTTGTGAGAGCAGCTCAATTTAAAAATTGATTCTCCATCAAATTCCAAATTTCTAGTCATCTCATGTCTCCTTATATGAACATATGGTCATGAAATAATAAAATCTTTGACATTTTAATGTCTTCAGCAATTATATTTAGCCATGGCTGAAAACAAGTGGCCACCCAAGAGACTAATGACCAATAATTTTAAAAAAATATGTTAAAAATTATAAATTTCAATTGTGGCATTTTTAATTGTTGACATATTAATAAAAAAAATTATGATTCAACTATTGAAATAATATTTCCATAAATCAATCAATTCACCCGCTAAAATTCAAAAATTTATATGCAATAACCTGAGATAATATATTCCTTAATAAAAGAGTAGATTTAAATGGTATTAAAAATATAAAGTATTGAATTTTATAACTAGAATAAAATAAAATAAGTGATTATTTTTAAATTATCAAAATATTGAAAATTTTAATCACTTATTAAGATAAATTAAATACTAAAAATTTTAATTTTAAGGCACCCCTCAAATTCGAGTCTTTCATCCTCTAATGCTAAAAAAAATTAAAATATCACAAAGTCAACAATAGCATCTAAAGATGGATTCATTCTCCATAAATCTTCACAGCTCATCAGCTTTTACAAATGAACCTGTTTTTGAAGTCATCATAATATTTGAAAATTTAAAATGAACACAAGTAAATGCAGCTCCAAAATTTTACAGCATAAAAAATTTTGTAATCTAGATTCTAGATTACAAGACACTATTAACAGTCTGATAACAAGTTTAGAAAGATCAAAAGCTAAGTTGTGACTGTGCAACCTCTAAAGGAATCAATAAGAACCTTCTCTTTCAGATTATGACCTGCAAAACAAAAACTTATAAGCTGTACTAGTTCATTTAAAAACTTTACCAAAAATAATATAGTGCTAGTAGAATATTACCTATAAAAACTATTTTGTTCGATGGATTTTCTGATTCTTTCCATTTGCGAGCTGGAACAATTTCATATATCTCCCTCACAGCCTACCAGTAATTCAATAATAAATTATTTGCAAATGTAACTCCGCAACATTTTAACTTCAGTGCTATGAGAAGTAGCTGTATCAGTGGATTTAAAATGAAGACAAGGAGTCCATGCCAAAGATTGCAGAGTCGAGTTAAATTCTTAGATTGCAGCCTGGGCTATTGATCCGTGATATTCATAATTTTGATCTTAAATTCTAGTGCACAATCCTATCAGAACTATAACTTACTGCTAGCGTCCTATCAAAGTCCTGTTATTATACTGAAAACATGATAGACAAAAGAAATCCGGTTAAAAATAAAACATAAGAAAGGAGAAGGCAGCAGAAGAGTAAATTTCTACAACCTCTACGTAACTTGATGCAGCAGGACAATATGAGTAAACTTCTCATAACCAACGGATGGCATACAGTTTCCAACATTACCTGCAAAGTATGCAGTTCATCAGAGTTCTGAACACTTAAAACCCCTTTGCAACGATATACATCCGTGCCATTTTTCTTGTCCCATAGAACCTCCTCTAGCCATAAGCGAACCTGTGATATTTATATCAGGAATTATACTACTAGTAGTAGTAATAATAATAATAATAAGCATGCAACTATAAAATTGCACTAGGACCAGAAAGAGATAACTCTAAATAACACAAAACTAAAAAAATTACGAAGTCTGATATTATTGGGTTATTTTATCAGATAATTGTCCCCGAACATTTGGAGGTTGATTAAATAATTGGACTTGTAGTAACACTAAGCCTCATTTCTATTATGCAAGCTTCTGTTGAAGTGGTCATGCAAGCACATAACAAGTTACCACAAAAAAAAATTCAAATGCTTTATTCTGTTACTTTTTGCAAGATTATATAGAAAAAGATTGATAGCTGATATTCTATATTGATGTTGGTAATCAAACAAAAGCTGTTGGAAATGCAAGGACATTTATATATAGGTCGAGTAACTGAGCACAAACTTCACTGAAAAGGATCAAGAGTACAAAAATACCAGAAACACAATATTTGAATGCTGAAATAGCCAAAATAAAGGTTTGGTACATTTGAATGTTGAATCAGCCAAAATAAGTCCAAACTTTTGAGGGGAAAAAAAGGACATTTTCATGATAAATCAAGTAAATAACATCAACATGAAAATGTACACAGCTCATCCATACAAATCTTCTTTCAACGTGTACTCTATCAAGGACCAAACTTTAGGCAAGACAAGACCAATCACAAAATAAAGACTGTTACATGTCAGATTCATGATTGTAAATGTGAATATATTTTCTCAAGAAAGCAGCCGAGTAGGAAAAGGTGAAATTAGCACTGGATAAATAACAGATTCAAGACAATTGATTTGATGAGTCTTAATGCATAGGCTTGCGACAAACTGAATCACACTTTCAACAATATAGGACCCAGCAGTAGCAAATCCTACCAACAACGTTGAGCAAGATCACAATCAACCATTTCAAATGACTATCTTATCAATCTCAACCTGATGTGACTCACAAATGCAAATAGTTCGCACACCACCATCATGAAGACTCCTGGTAGTGTTGGAAAAATCGCTATTTTTCCGTTCCTCGGACTGTTTTTAAACAGGAATAAATGAGAAAATAAAATAATAATTGAGAAATTAAAGAGAATAAAGACAAAGATTTAACATGGAAAACTCCCAAATGGAGAAAAACCACGACCGTTGCCTAACGACAACCAAGAAAAATATTTACTATGTGGAAAATTGTTACAACCACAAATAAAAAATATTTTTCTACCCGACACCCAAAACACCCCAAATATTTATACTCAAAGAGCTCAATTCTAATCTCTAATATAAAACACTTATTGTGTTTTGGTGTATATTGAAACCAAAACCTAAACTCCCTTATGTAGAAAATTTCATTCCTTCCTTTTGCATCATTTCCCGATGTGAGATTGTTTAAGTTTTATATTTTATATTTTTTCTTTCTTTTTGTCAACAATGATAGCCAACAATCTCCACCTTGACAAAATAAAAAAAAAATTCAACATTATCTGTTACCGACAATCATAATTCTAATAACAAGAATTATCATACTCCACCATAAAAGAGTGTACACACTTGAAATTACTTCACAAACTCCAAGAATTTTTCACCGGCCATGTCGAGATCCCGCTAATAGTTTATTGTGCAACCCTCATGTTGACTTTTCCGAGAGTTCATTAGCCATCGACATAATTTTTTCCACCATGCACCTTGCATCAACTGTCAACCAATGCAGCGCGCATTTCCTTGGACCAGCTACTAATAATCCATCCTCTTCCATGGCATCTCAACGGGTAGCAATCATGCCATGAGGACACACATCTCTCAACTACAGAGAGAACACATAATCTCATTCGCCACAGGAGATTACATTGGTAGCAACAACGTTAGAGCTTCTAGCCGAATCAGCTCCACCGTTCTGGCAATCCTTTCTCACATGTCTAGTTTAACCACAACCCTAGCAGACAACCTTTCTCTTTTCGGAGCTTTTGTTCTTTTTCTTGCTACCGACAGACAAAGCTGAATCTTCATATGTTTTATTTTCCATTTCATTCAATCTTCTCTCCTCAGTAATTAACTTACTAACCACATCCGCATACACCACTTCCTTACTACTATATTTTAAAACATGATTCATGTGCTCATATTTCGAAGAAAGTGACAGGATGAGTCAGAGAGCTTTATCTTCATCTTTGGTTCTCACTCCAAGAGTTTCCAACTCAGAAACGATGCTGTTAAGGACACTCAGGTGATTTGATAGCCTTGTACCTTCCTCCATTTTCAACGTGTGAAATTGCTCTTTCAAATATAACCTATTGAATATATTTTTTTCTTGGTACAATTCATCAAATTTCTCCCACAGCTCCTTTGTCGTGGACAATCCAACCACATTAGCAAGAACATTTTTTGCTAGACACATGCGGATTTGACTTGCCGCCTTTAAATCTAGCTCACTCCATTCTTCGTCGCTAATTTTGGATTTTTCTGAGTCTCCACTTGTTGGTTTACCCTGCAAAACCTTATGCAGTTCAGACTGGATCAACAAATCTTTGACTTGCACTTGCCACAGTGCAAAATTCATTCTCCCGTCAAATTTATCAATATCAAATCTCATCGTCGACATGCTTACTCTGTGCTAATAAAGGACTAGAAATAAACAATTACACCAGGTAAATTCCCAGGTAAGAGGAGGAGTCACAATGGTCTCACTTAAAATCCACTTGCCTTAGACTAAATTCGTGTCGTTTGAAAGAATTTACCTAGACATGTAATTATTTATCTCACCACCAATACTCAAGCACACCAAAGCAAAACGGCTCCACCTTTTCCAAAGCTCCACCAGCTCCAAAGCTCCACCAGCTCCAAAGGCTCCACCAGCTTAAAAACAAAAAATAATTTTTTAACAAAAATCTTTTCTGATATGGAAGATCAGACCAAGCTGCAATCAAGAAAAACCACGGCCGTTGCCTAACGACAACCAAGAAAAATATTTACTATGTGAAAAATTGTTACAACCACAAATACAAAATATTTTTCTACCCGACACCCAAAACACCCAGAATATTTATACTCCAAGAGCTCAACTCTAATCTCTAATATAAAACACTTGTTGTGTTTTGGTGTATATTGAAATCAAAACCTAAACTCCCTTATATAGGAAATTTCATCCATTTCTTTTGCATCATTTCCCGATGTGGGATTGTTTAAGTTTTATATTTTATATTTTTCCTTTCTTTTTGTCAACAATGATGGCCAACAGGTAGACAGTGTCTTGCTTTCTTCCAACAATGCTTCCAAATGAGTAACATGCTAGGAGACAAGAAGAGAAAGATTTAAGATCCATTCTAATATACATTGTATACATTGCAAAAATGTAATGATGCTAGATAAGAGGTGTCTTCTGTAACTTACAGTAGCATCATATGCCTTGCAGTTTAATATGTTAGACAAGTCAACTTCACATCGAACAGAGTGAAGGATATTGGCAAGAGAGTTTATGTTATGTATTTCCTTCTCCAATTCTTCCAAGGTCCCTGAACCCTCCGAAGAAACCAAATCAACCCTGTTAAGAATGACAACGTCCTACGTGAAACAGCAAAACCAATAAGGCCACAGAAATGCTCAACTATCCCATATGAAAGATGGCAAATAGAAAAAAGAAGCCGACAAATGGTTTATATGATAACGAATTATACTATATTTTTTCAATATAGTCAGTAATACATATATACGGATGCATGCAGACATTCTCAATTGAACCCAAAATAAACTAAGGCCAGTTTGCAAATTACTTCAGCTTGGCTACAAATCTTTTTTCCGGGGTACAACTTTCTATAATATGTCTAATATTAAGTTAAGTAATCAGGACAATTAGCATTTCTCACAAATAACACCACTTGCAGAACTACAAGTCATGAGAATTACCGCAAATGCTATTTGAAGATATACTTCAGGAAATGAAGATGAGTCACTATGCTTGCAGAGCTGAAAGGGAAGATTTTTGGCGTCCACAACCTATGTAGGCATAATTTTGTAAATATGCTGACAAAAAAATAATAGTCTTGTAATAATAGTTAGCGATTTCAATAAATGTAAACGCCCCAAGCTCATTGATTTTAACATGCATAAAACTATATTTCACACTTAATATACATAAGATGACCTTAAAATTGGGTTTCAGTTCCTCATCGTAATACAGAATATTCAGTAAGGCCAGAAGTATCAACCATGATGCATTGGTTTGTAGAAGGAGTAAGGGAAAGGGAAAACTGACTTGGTTGATGATAAAAGTAAGGAACAAAGGAAGTAAAGAGAAATAAAGAACGATGTACCAGCTGGAATTCTCATTTTTCTTTCAATAGTGAGACGAATTGGGTAACATGTCCTGTGGCTGCACCAAGTCTCGTTTAGAGAACTCCTGAAAGAAATCAAGATTCCATTTTAAACTTAACTCTTCTTATATTACATGGACTTTCAAGAACTATTCTTTGGGTCTCGTTTCTCCTAGATATCCAAGCAAGGAAAGGAATGTATTTTCCTTCTCTCATTTAATCCATCAATTTTTCCTTATTTTTCATTTTCTAGGTTCTTTCACAGAAACACAACATAGCCATCCCCGTTAATGATAATGCTTGTTATTCAATTTCATGGACTGCCAACGGATGATGTAAGAAAAATGAGGGCACCGGAAAAAAAGAAATGAGATCTAAATGAGTTGAAAAGAAGAGAAAAAGGAAGATGCAAGTACCAAAAAAAAGGCCCAAAAAAAGAAATCCCCTCCGAAACAAAAGAGGACGAGGGGGAGAGCGCTCATCTATTTTGACTCACCTTTCTGGGTCTATTTTCTTTTCTCTTACTTAACTAAGCTTGACCTACTTGACTCAGCGGTTAGAGTACCACGTTTCATATTGCTGAACAAGTAGCCCCGGAAAACATTCCAAAGAAGAGGTCCTGGATCGACGAGAATGTAGTAAATTGCAGAGTAGCAGACAGTAATACGATGGTAATTCAAATATCAAAATAATGAAATTGAATTATATCGTGTTTTATCCTACATCAGGTCTTAGTTCTAGATATTGTTACAATATGATAAACTCATACATGCCTAATGATCACAACAATTTGGATTCTTGCAAAGCTGGAAAAACAAAAATTAAAACATAAAGTAACAGAGTGGAGACAAGTAATCACAAACTACCGATTTATCATCACAGAGACTTACAGTAATTATAGAATCAAGCTTTACTGCCGATTCGAGCTGATCATCCAACCAAAGGACAGAGGCAAGTGGAGCAGGAATAGGTAACCCTGTGGTCTCAATTATTATATGATCAAGTGTACTGAAAAAAAAATAATAATTCACCAATCACTAATTACTGCTACAATTCTATAACATATTAATTGTTGAGAATTTCAGTGACAAAACATCTTTTTTCCACCAAATTGGGTACTAAGTGATACTATTGGAACTGGAGTAAGAGATGAAAATTTTCCTATAAAGGGTGCAACTTTGATCTTTGTAGAACCACGTTCTTTTCATATAACATAGCAATGATGGTGAGGGTTATGATGAAAAGAGAGAAAAATCAGATGATAAGAAAAGCTTTTCATATCTTAGACTAATTTATGTAATGATGAAGAAAACAAGAAATTAAAATATATTCATAAAAAAAATTGACAAAAAAAAGCACCTTTCTTTCATATGTACAAGTTGTTTCAGTGCTTGAACTAAACTATGCTTAACTGTGCAACAAATACACCCACTTGCCGGTTCAACCCATTCTTAAACAAGGGCACCGCCTTCCCCTTAAGGGCGAAGGCACGTGTAATAGAAGGGATAACTGTCCCCTTTTATTTTTAATATATATATATATATACATATATATATAATAAAATTTTAAAATATTTTATTTGCTTCACTTCAAAATTTGAATTGTTTTTTATCTCTTCTTTAGATTAAGTAAAAAAATTCCAGTAAATTATTTTTTTACCAAATAAATATGTTTTCTTAAAAAAATTGAAAAAAAATACTCTTCAATAAAAAAAATAAAAAAATGATAAATTTCTTCAACTAAATTAACTTGAACTCATTCAATAAATCAAGAGATTAGGAAGAAATTAAAAGCAGAATAAAAAGTAAAGAAATTGAAAAATAACATAAGATTAGAATCTTCAGTTTTTTAAAAAAAATTAATTTTCTTCTTTTTGATTTTGATTTTTGATTTTATTATTTCTGCTTTTAATATTATGTGATAATTTATTTATTTATTTTTAAAAGATTAGCTTCGTGAAATAATATTATTTTCTCTTTATTTTTTATGTATCATCAAATAAATTTATAAATATGTGTATATGTATATATTTTTTATTAATTTAGTGAGCATTAAAACAACAGTATGGAGAAAAAAAAAATTAAAGGTGAAGTCAAGACTATAAGTGAAAATTTGCTCGCTTCTATTAAAAACTAGCTTCGCCTCTGCTTCCCTTTCATTTATAATTGCCCTTTCAACTCCAATCTCTTCACCAAACTCATTCAAAATGACAGCAATCCTCCTTCCATGTTGAGAATTCAATATATGGTTTACAAGCTTTTAAAAAAATACCCTAGAGTGAGTTGGCAATTGAGCATGAAAACAAATTTAGCGAAGTATATAACTTCAAAGTTACAGTAATCTTAATTCTAAAGAATATTGATAAAATTTCACTAAACAAGAGCAACGCAAAGAATACATACTAATCCTTAAAGTTAATTAATTCGAAGACTTGAACTAGAAAATCTGTAGCTCAAATTTGCATATAATGGAGAATGGAGAGGATAAAGGTTTTTACGGTAGATTTGCCAGCACCGAGATAGCCCGTAATGACGGTGACCCCAACTGAAACGTCATCGGATTGGGAGTAGGAGTCAGGATTTTGCAGAGGTTTGTCGATTTCAACGGCCATGGGTGGATCGTCTTCTTTCATTTTCAATCAGTTACTTCTTTGTTCTGTCGCCACTATGTAAATCCACTATGTTATCCTTCGTTGAGCTGTTGATAAAAATATCACCGTCTCATCAGTAAAGGAAAAATTATAGAAATTTTACCATTCCTTTCACTGAATAGCGGGGTAAAATTACAATATCAGTTCCTCAACTATTAATTAATACCCTAAAAAATTTTATAAAAAAAATCAGAGCTTGAACTGCTCTCTCCACCTTAAATCTTTAAATTTTACAATTGAAGTTTGATGTAAAGTTGAAGATTTTGAGTTTTGTAGTTCATCATCTGTTAGCATCACCTAAACTGGAAATTCCAAGGTCGGAGAAATCGGTGGGCATGGTCATGGAGTACTCTTCATCTAGACAGTACAGGGGCGAGCACGGATCAGAGTGGAAGTTTTTTTTTTTTTTTATATATAGAATTCAATTAAATAATAAAAATATTAAACCAATATTGTTTGAATTTTTTATTTTTTTATCGATTTAAATTAATTTTGAGTTTGATCGAATTGGATCGATTTTAAATATATTGATCTTAATATTACCGAATTAAATTTAATAATAAAATAAAATAAAGTAATATATTTATATATATAAATATAAAATAATCAGTCGAATTTAGATTTAAACGAAAAAAAAATTATCATAACATGGTCGACGAAATACACTCGTTATTTTATTCATTTTTAAAACTAAACTAACCCATAATGTATATTTGAAACCGATGAAATCTATTTCAACCTAATTAATTCGGTCGAATATAATTAGATTCAAAAATTTTGCTTCGCCCTGCTAGATGCCTAGATAATTGCAATTCAATTTCATGTTAATCCCACGTCAATATTACTTCATTTTATTCGTAATATTAAAGTTAGCTATTCAATCCCAGAATTATTATAACAACGATTACCAATTTATTAAAAATACATCCAAACATGTGTTAAAACTTGCAATAATGTTTCCTTGTTATGTCAATGGTTTGTTGAGGATAATGTTTTGATGAATATCCAATTCTAATTGAATTATTCCAGTTTATATTTGTTTTCAAATTAAAACTTTTTTAAGTAAACGAATGTTAATTTCAGAAAATTGCAATTAAAGAAGTTGCATTTTTTTCTTGTGTAGTTGTGGATTGTGCTGTGTGCTGCATATATTCGATGCGGATGCTTCTGTTATTGTGATCGGTAGTTATTTGTGCTGCATTTTTTTTTGTTGGTCCTTTTATTTTCTTCAATTTTTTTATTTTTTTTGTTGTTTTGATTTTTTTTCAAGTATATTGATTGAGTTTTTTTTTATTATAATATAACACACTTCACAATTTAATAAAATATTTTACTGAAATTTTTTTTAATTTTTTAGTTTTTCACCACATTTAACAGATCATGTCAACTTATATATAATATATGTTATAAAAGTAAATATATAACATAGAAAATCTAAAAAAAAAACTTATAAAAATACACCAAAAAATTAAACAAAAATATTTTATGCATACATATAATTTAAATGAATACTATAAATGTGTATTATTAATTGTTAAACATTTCATTATATGATATATATATTACATATAACTAGATATACTGTATATGTATTGAATTTAAAAAGAATGACAGTATATATGAATATATACTATATATAACTATATGTATATGTATATTAATTTTAAAAAGAGTAACATTATATAGTTGTTTTATATGTTTAGTTAGATGTGAGTATTTGTTACATATATCATATATGTGTTAAATCTTAAAAAAAATAATAGTAATGATTTTATATATTTAATTATATGTGAATATGTATTATATATAACTAGATATATATTGAATTTGAAAAGAATAATGTATATAACAATTTTATATGTTTAATTATATATATGTATATATTACATATTAGTAGATATATATATATATATATATTGAATTTAAAAAGAATAATGATATATATAAATATAAGTTACATATAATTAAATATATATGTATTTAATTATATGTAGTTTTATATAAAATATAATAATATATAATTAAATTTATATTGAATTTTTATTTCACAAAAAATAAATATAAATAAATATTATTTTTTTGTATAATTTAAATATGATTTTTTAATTGAATAGTTTAAGTATAATTATTTTAGCTAGATCATCATCAATAAAAAAAATCAAAATTATAATACTTAATTTTAAATTAATACTTGCTCCATTATAATAATTAATTAATTAATTTATATAAAAATAGATTTATTAATTTATAATAATTAATTTATATGAAAATAAATTGAGATAATAAATTTTAAGTACATTTCAACTCTATCATTAGTAGTAACAATATTTTTAGTTGAAATTTATGTATAACAATTTACTTTAAATTATCAAAAAAAAAATTATTAAGTGTCATATATTTGAAAACAAGTTTAGTTTTTAGATTAGTTTCATAAATATCTCTACTTTGGAACAATTACAAAACTATCTAAAAATTAACTTTTATTAAAAAAACATTATAAAAATAAAAATATTTACACTTTTATAAAAAATTAGAATAAAATTTTAAAAATATTTCACTCCTCACTAAAATAAGAGTTTTTTTAAAAAATATATTTTCTCTCACTACAATTAATATTTTACTTTAAATTTATTTTTTTATACTTCACTATTAAATAAAAATATTTGAATAAAATAATAAAAATAATATTTTAAATTATTTTTTCAGCATTTTAAACTTTATTAATTTTTATAAAGAAAAACTTTTAATTTTTATTAAAAATAACAAGTAAACACTCAAAAAAGTATAAAAAACAAAATATATAAAAATATATTAATAAAGGTCATTAAATTTATTTTAAAATAAATTTTATATATTATTCTCATAAAAATAAAGTTAAAAAATATTAATTTTGTTATATAAATATTGTGGTGATATTTGGCATATGTTCAATATATGTTTGATAGATGTTGTAGATGTTGGGTAGTTGTTGTAGATATTTGGTAGATGTGTATATATTATATATTTATTATATAAATTGTGTGTATTTTATGTAAAAATTATGTGAATATTATATGAAATTGTGTAGATGTTGTGAGAATAAAAAATTAAAAAAATATTAAAAATATTTTATAGATATTTAGTAGAAATTTGGTAGAGGTTTGATAGATGTGTAAATATTTAGTATATATTATGTAGATGCTATTTTTGTTGTGTGTGTATTTTTGTATATGTTTATTTTTTTATGTGTATATTGAAAATATGACATCAAAAAATATTTTTAAATAAAAGTGAATAGAAAAACAAATGAAAAAATAAAACAAGAAAAACAAATAAAAATCAGCTTGCAAAATGTAAAAATGAATAAATTTTGCCGTGTTATTGTATAATTGGAAAAAAAAAAAAATTGTAGATTGGCCACTATGTTGAAAATGGAACTTTAAAACGACATAGAGGGCGTAATTTTCCAAAATTATTTTATGTTGTAAAATCAAACTTTTTATAAGCTCAATATATTCTATCTCACCTAAATTATTACTGGAAGGACCTGGATATAAATCTGTGTTGATGGCTATATAATTTGCGTTGTTGATGGCAATGGCGTATAATTCTGTGTTGATGGCTATATATATATATATATATATATATATATATATATATATAATTTGCGTTGTTGATGGCAATGGCGTATAAATCTGTGTTGATGGCAATGGCATACCATTGCCATAATAATTTGTTTTGTTGATGGCAATGACGTATAAATCTGTGTTGATGGCAATGGCATATATATATATATATATATATATATATATATAGTTCTATGGAGTATATGGAATCATATGAATGCCCTTCTTTGGCATGGTTCATGGTCACTGGTATTTTTTTCCAGACTTGAGTAGGCTACAAAGAAGGTGTGGATTTGTATGGTGGAGTTGAATCTAATCTTCCAAGGTGCTAAATCCGCCAAAAACCTGAGTCGGGTCACTTTCAAATGTAATATGTTGATGCCGCTCGATCTCTTTCAATATGAATTAAAACTTAGCATTGGAGCTGTTATAAGGAATCACTTGGAGGACTTAATAATTAATATGATATTCTGATGTTTAATAGTTAATTTCAACAAGCGATAAAAAAAAAATTAACTTCAACAATAATTTTAATATCCTTTTTCCCTCTCCAATGTTGAAAAAAAAATCATTTTTTATATCTATTACAGGATTTTCTAACTTTCCACTTACATTTTCTATAATTTTTTTTTTATTTCGTGGTAAAAAGCGAAAATTACGTGCTTGGTGATTAAATTTTTTAAAAATTGTCATTTTGGTGTATAAATAAATTTTTTTATTCAATGAGTTTCTCAATTTTCAAAAATAATATCATATAAATATTTTTAATCAACAGAATGCTAATTTACAACCTAATTTTATTTAAAATTTTATTTTTATATTCAACAACTCATGAAATTTTTTTTATTGTAGTTCTTTTGATTTAAAGGATTTAAAGATTTTAAAGTTATAACTTTTGTAAATGAAAAATGATTAACAACACTTATATGAGATAATTATTTTTAAAAATTAAATAATTCGTCTAACTAAAAGAAAATTTTCAAATACCAATAATCAAAATCAAATTTTTTGGAAAATACTTTTGAGTTAAGAAAATTTATAAGAAAAAGCAAATAAAGCATATCATAATTAAAGTAATAACACATTATAATGATCTAGCTTTCTCTGTAAAAAAAAAACAATTTGCATATGTCTATGTATATAAAAATTACAACCCAACTATGGCACTCAAATTGTTTACAAATAAGAAAATTTTATTATGGACTCTACGTCCCACTCATAGATCATGCCAATAAAAAATTTTGATCTAAATTATAATATTTTTAAAAAATAATTCTTATTAATTTTTATTTTAAAATTATAATTTTTAATTGGGCTGATCCATGAGTGAGAATATAGATTATGTTCATATTAAAATATACTTATCCATGGAGCCTCTTTCTTAATTACATTAATTAATAACAATTTTTTTACGTGCAAGTATGTGTTAATTATAAGTTGGCTTGTACAAAAAGGTATAAAATTAACAGAGTTCCTAATTCATTTAGTATAATATGGATTTTCCTTCTCTCTTTTTGAGGTAAACATGAGATTCAGATATTCTATATTTATATTTACAATTGAATATAAAATCAACAGTTAATTAAAATTCTTTCACATATATTTTTTTGAACTGGATTCTTTCACAAATATTAGAAACTGAATAATTGTAATTTAAGGTTACGATATCAACCATTCATTTAAACATATATGATTTCAATTGCTTATATATCTAACGTTGAAAATTATTAATTATGTACTTAATTTAATTTTTCGTGTTGAATTTCATTAACGTAAAATATGAACATTCATAATCCATGCATAATATAGTTCATTTGCACCAACTGATCTTGTTTATATATACACACGATAACCATAGTCTCTCTTATATAGTAAATCTAACTTATAAGAGAGTATTCTTTTTTTATTTTTATGCAAAATAAATTTTCATTAATACATTAAAAGATATACCTGTAAGATACAAATAAAATTTTGAAATATTCGTAAATAATGATAATATGCCGTGAACAATACGATTTTTAGCAGAATACTCATTACATATATCTTTTATAGAAATATATTGAATCAACTTTCGTACGAGAAGAATACATATGTTAGTGAAGGATAAATCTCCATTTGAAGAAGACATATAATATCAAATTATAAAAATGATAAAAATTCCATAATAAAAACTTAAATTCTATTTATTTTTATTTTAAAAAATCAAGAATACAAAAAAAAAAAAACAAACTTAAGTTCCTTTCAATTTTATTCGATTTAGTTATACAAATAGTTCATAAACTTTCACAACTTTTCTATAAAATTCTGAACTTCAATTCGTCAATTAAAAATCTTCAACTTTTAACATCATACTAATTAAATTCTTAAACTTTAATTTGTCAATTAAAAATCTCTCAACTTAAAATATTATATCAATTAAATCTCTAAATTTATTTTTTAGTTGCCAAATAGTGAAATGAGAAAATAGAATGGAGAAAATAAGATGAGAGAACGAAATAGCAGATAAAAAAGCTTTGATTTGGATTTGATTTTTAAAAATGGACAGAGAGTTTTCAAATTTTAGGTTAGTGTTTGAAAATAAAAAAATAAATTATAAATCTTGAAAGATCCAATGAGATAACGAGCAGGATAATTAGATTGGTTTGAGTTGTATTTAATAAATAGTAAATGTAAGAATTTTTTTTTACGGTTATCTAACACATATGATTTAGATTGTCTTTTTTTTCTTTTTTTTTTTTTTGCTTTTTACTCATTTGTCGTCAGCGTATTTGCTAGGTCAATCTTCGGTGGATGAAAATCAAATTCAAAAATTTAATTGTACACTGTTAAAAATTGAAAGATTTTTAATTGACATTAATGTTTATGAATTTAATTGATATAATATTAAAAGTTGAGAGATTTTTAATTAATAAATTAAACTTCAGAGATTTTTAAAAGAAAATTGTGAAAGTTAATAGACTATTTATTTAATTAAGCCTATTTTATTCTAAAAGATAAAAATATAAGAAAAAAAAAAAAGAAGAAAAAAACGTCCTAGCACTAAGAAAAAAAAATGAAGCGCTAGGGGTTTTTTTTTGCTGATAAGAGACTTCTTTTAAGACACTATAAATAAACAATTCATATATGATAATTCAATATAATGTTACCTTATTTAGACATCATATTTTTTCTAATGCTTTTAGATTTGAAATTTAAATTAAAATAAGTTATAATAAATGAATTATAATTTAGAAAAAAAATTTCTATTATTTCAAAAAGGATAAAATCATTAAAAAGGTATAAATAAATTTATAATAAATATTTTCTAATTAATAGAATTTTTTTTGAATAATCACTATCCAAAAGAACTGTAATTAATATTTTTTCATGAAAAAATATGCTATGGCATGCGAGTCTTTATTCTTTGATATAAGCAAAATCCATACAAAAAGATTCAGTATTTAGTGACAACTAAAAAGCCTCCAAAACATACCAAAGAAACAAATAAAATTAATGAATAGATTATAGTGGGCAGATTAGTTATTTGGAACATTTTTAATTATAATTAATTGGTGATGACTTGACGTGGATCATTGCATAAAATTCTAAAAAAAATATCATGAATTTTAATTTATAATTTATAGAATAGATTAGAGTTGGTAGATTAGTCATTTGGAACATTTTTAATTATAATTAATTGGTGATGTCTTGAGGTGGTTCATTGCATAAAATTTCAAAAAAATATATTATGAATTTTAATATATAATTTATAGAATAGATTAGACTGGGTAGATTAGTCATTTGGAATATTTTTAATTATAATTAAACGGTGATGACTTTACGTGGATCATTGCATAAAATTCCAAAAAAAAAATGTTATGAATTTTAATTTATAATTTATTTATTTCTTTGGTATGTTTTGGAGGCTTTTTAGTTGTCACTAAATAGTGAATCTTTTTGTATGGATTTTGCCTATATTAAGAATAAAGACTCGCATCCTATACCATATATTTTTTATGATTTTATCATTTCCGAAATGATAGACAATTTTTTTTTTGTTTTCTCTAAATTATAATTTATTTTAATTTTAATTTCAAATCTAAAAGCATTAGAAAAGATATGATGTCTAAATAAGGTAACATTGTATTAAATTATCATATATGAATTGTTTATTACATATCCAAACGGATGGTCAATAAATTTTAATTAAATTAAAGATATAGAAGTCATATTTTTAAAAAATAATTTTAAAATCATAAAATTCATTTGAATTCGATTTTAGAATAATTGAAAAGTAAAAAATAAAAAAAAATAAAATGTAAGTACTTTCATATTTTGCCGCTTAACAGGATTGAGCCACATTTAATTTAAATGATGGTATTTTCAATTTTTATTAGTAGAACTAATGAAATGAATTTGAATACTGATAGAATCTATTTATTTTGGCATGATTTCATTTAACAAAAATAATTAAAAAATTAAAATTTTATTAGTTATATTTTTCTAAATATAAAAATTAATAAAATAAAATAAATAATTGAATTCACTTAAATATTTACAAAATTTAAATTTCGAAATAAGGAATAAGGCATAAATATTTTTGGAAGTTAAAAAGAAGTGAATTTGCATTTATTACTTTCAAAAATTAAAAGATGCATGCTAAAATCTGAAGATTATTATTCGTAAATCCTAGTTCAAAATAGTTTTATTATTACTATGATACGTTGAATGGATCTTTGATATTACTATTTTAAGATGTGAAATGAAGTATTATACTTACAAGATAATAATTATAATAATTACAATAATTATCTTGTATGTTTTTACTGCATATGAGTATTATAATATTAACTTAATTATCATACCAATTTGCAGATAATGACAACTCATAATTGAACCATTTGCATTGCCACTTTGCTTCAAAGTTTCATCAACTTTGTGACTATTAGAAAACAAGAATTACCTGATACTTTGGAAAAATATATATGGGTTTTTCTAACGTGTGTCTTCTCATGTTAAGAAATATTAAATACTCTATTTTTTATTAAATAAAAAATAATAAATTTTAATAAAAATAATACGTATTTCAATAAAAAAAATAGAGCATTTAATTTTATTGTTAAAATTAATCCTAAGTGTGGGCTAAATATATTTAAATATTAAATGTGTATTGCAGTCAAATTAAGATAGTTAAATTAAAGTTTTGATCAAATTAGGATTGTTGACTATTGAGGTGTCATACTCGTAATAGGATTATAAGTGTAGAGACCGTTAAGTATTTCTGTTTTGTTGAAGGACCAAAATAGAAATTAATCAATTTATTCAGTTATAAATAAGGGGTCGTGGTCTCCGGGGGAAAATAACAATTTTAAAGAACATTACGTTCATTCAATAGTGTTTCCGCATAACCTAAAGTGTATATCCCCTGGAAGACGACAAACCTCAGAATCGTCTTCGGCATCAACATACGATGATGCCAGGTACGCAATTCTGCCCTTTGCAATTTAATTTGAATAATCTAGTGATCTATGCATATTTTAGGTTTTAGGGGAATTAAGTTTTCTTCCCCTTTCAATTGGTATCAGAGCCCTATGCTAGGTTGCTAGATTTTCCGATTAAATTGCGGTATTGATTATTATTTTGATTCTAGAAAATTAATTCGGTGATTGTAATTTTTTAGAATTAATTCGGAATCGAATTTAGTAATCTGAAATCAATTTTGGTTTGATTTGTTTTTGGATTAAATTACTGTGATTATTTAATTAATTCTGGAAAAATTAAATTTCTGGACTTGAATTTGTGCTTGTAATTTTTTCTGGAATTAATTAATTTTTGGTTGATTAATTATGTAAATTAATTAATTAAAATAAAACATATATATATTTTTTAATATTGCAAACAGGTCCTCCAACTTCTGATAATCCGATTTCGACCCAGAAAGTTTTGTAATTCCTGTTTTCACCTACAAAACTTTTAATTATTTATTTTTTGGCCCAAATTTTTCTGTTTATTCATTTTTTGGCCCAAATTTTTTTTAATTAATTAATTAAAGTTTATTACAATATTTAATTGAGCTTAAATTTAAATATTGCAATCAATTTATTAAGAATTACAGTTCAATTAAAGTTTAATTTTATATTTTAATTGTATTTGAGAATTTATTAAATTGAGTTTAAATTTTGGTATTTTAGTCCTGATTGTGTCTAATATTTTTAATAATAAATTAATTGAAACAAAAAGTTACCAAAGTGACCTCTATTGTGTAAATTAATTTATTTGGGATATTAGACGGGTGTATTAAAATTCATTGCGGGTAGTAAACCGGCCCAAAGAAAGGTTGCTATCTGGCTAAATTGAGAATACATGTGCAGTGATAAATATGTGATAATTATTATATTTTCATCCATGTGGATAATAAATCGGCCCAAAAAAAGATTTAATATTTGACATGATTGAATTTTCAATATTTGATTACTGCATTGAGATGCCAATTACAGTTAATATTTTATGTCCAAAGATGAGAATATTAATGTTGTGTCCGGTATTTTGTTACCAATAGTTGAACTCTATTTCTGTGATTTGTTTCAATTTTTTGTGGATTGTGAGCTTATGTCATTTATTTATTATTTATTTTCTCTGAATTCAGCTAGCATGCCATGTAATCCCAACTTTGTCTCTATGAATGAAAATACTGATAATAAGACTGCTGATAAGGGAAAATATTTGGTTTTAGTCTGTTCTGAAGTTAATTTAACTTCGGTACCTAGAAACACTTGGTGAATAGATTCTGGTGCTACTAGTCACATAAGTGTTTCAATGCAAGGTTGCCTAAGTTACCGAAAGCCAACTGACGGTGAAAGATACGTTTATATGGGAACTGGCGAACCGGTAGAAGTAGAGGCGATAGGACATTTTAGATTGCGTTTAAGAACTGAAAATTTTTTGGATCTAGTAGATACTTTTGTTATTTCGTCTTTTAGGCGGAATTTAATTTATGTTTCCCATTTGGACAAATCTGGTTTTACTTGTTCATTTGGAAACAATAAAGTTACTTTATCTATGAATTCAAAAATTTTAGGTACTGATTTCTTGTATGCACTTCATAATCTATATATGTTAGATATCGATGCCTCTTATAATGAGACCCTGCAAGTTAGTACTATAGGTACCAAAAGAAAGCTGAATATGGATAACTCAGCTGCTCTATGGCACAAACGTTTGGGTCATATATCCAAATCTTGAATAAAGTGTCTTGTGTCAGATGGTATCATAAATACACTTGATTTCACAGATTTGGACTCCTGTGTTGAGTGTATTAAAGATAAACAGACTAAACAAAAGAGATTAGGTGCCAATAGGTCATCAAACGTCTTAGAGTTGATACATACGGACATCTGTGGCCCATTCCCTACAGCAACTAGGAATGGTCAAAGATACTTTATATCATTCATAGACGATTACTCACGTTATGGGTACCTATATCTCATTCATGAGAAATCTGAGTCTCTGAACATTTTCAAATCTTATAAGTCCGAAGTTGAAAATCAACTCGGAAAGAAGATTAAATCTGTTAGATCTGACCGTGGAGGTGAGTACTATGGCAGATATGACGGTTCAGGTGAACAACGTCCAGGGCCATTTGCTATTTTCCTGTAGGATTGTGGTATAGTCCCTCAATACACAATGCCTGGTACACCCAGCATGAGTGGTGTATTTGAGAGACATAACATGACTCTTATGGATATGGTTAGAAGTATGATTAGTCATTCTTCTTTACCTAAGTCTCTGTGGGGAGAAGCTTTAAAGACAGCAGTCTATCTTCTTAACAGAGTACCAACTAAAGCAGCTGTAAAGACACCTTATGAGCTTTGGACTGGACGCAAGCCCAATTTAAAGCACCTTCATGTTTGGGGATGTCCTGCTGAGGCTAGACCTTATAGGCCTAATGAAACAAAATTGGACTCCAAAACTGTTAGTAGCTACTTTGTTGGTTATTCTGAGTGATCTCGGGGTTTTAAGTTCTATAATCCTACTTCCAGATATATTTTTGAGACGGGAATTGCAACATTCTTTGAGGATATTGAGTTTGGGGGGAGAAATAAGGTTAGAAATATTGTCTTTGAGGAGGGATCGAGTCAGGAACACTCAGTGTCGATTCCTATCTTTGCTCCTGGGACTGTTCAGGTTCCTAGAATTGTTAATATCCCAGAAGCAATTCTGGATCCAATACAAGACAATGTTGATCAACTTCCCCATCAGGATGAAGAAGTTGTTCTTCCTCAAGTACAAGCTCAACAACCTCAAGAATTTGAGCCAGAACCTGTGCCTTTAAGAAGGTCCACTAGAGAGAGAAGAAATGCTATTCCGGATGACTATGTAGTATATCTTCAGGAACATGAGGACACTGTAGACATGGTGGAAGATGATCCTATTAGCTTTCATCATGCCATGCAGGATTCCAACTCTCAGAAGTGGATTGAGGCAATGGGTGAAGAATTTAAGTCAATGCAAGACAATCAAGTTTGGGATCTTGTTCCATTACCTGAAGGAAAGAAACCCATTGATTGCAAATGGATATTTAAAACCAAGAGGGATTCTAAAGGTAATGTGGAAAGATATAGGGCACGTCTTGTAGCTAAAGGCTTCACTCAGAAAGAAGGGATTGACTATAAAGATACCTTCTCTCCAGTATCATTGAAGGACTCTTTTAGGACAATCATGGCTCTAGTTGCACATTTTGATCTTGAGTTATATCAAATGGATGTGAAGACTACGTTTCTCAATGGAGACATTGATGAAACCATCTATATGGTGCAGCCAGAAAATTTTATGTCTGGAAACCCAAAGCGACTGGTATGCAGATTAAAGAAATCCATTTATAGACTCAGGCAAGCTTCTTGTCAGTGGTACTTTAAGTTTCATGAAGTAGTTATCTCTTTCGGTTTTGAGACAAATGCTATGGAAGATTGTGTGTATCACAAGTTCAGTGGGAGTAGGTTTATCTTTTTGGTCTTATATGTGGATGACGTATTGCTTGCTACTAACTGTAAGAGCTTGCTACTAACTGTAAGAACTTGCTGCACGAGACCAAAGTCTTTCTTTCAAAACACTTTGAGATGAAAGATTTAGGTGAAGCTTCTTTTATATTAGGGATTCAAATACATCGAGACCGTACTCGAGGTATTCTTGGATTATCACAAAAGGGCTATATTGAGAAAGTGCTCAAGAGATTTAGTATGCACAATAATAGACCAATTGATACCCCAGTTGCTAAAGGAGATAAATTAAGTCTTGATCAGTGTCCAAAGGGTGAACTTGAGATTCAGGAGATGCAGAAGATTCCTTATGCGTCTGCAGTTGGGAGTATGATGTATGCTCAAGTTTGCACTCGTCCAGATATTTCATTCATAGTTAGCATGTTAGGGCGATATCTCAGCAATCCAGGAATGGATCATTGGAAAGCAACCAAAAAAGTCTTGAGATATCTTCAGAGAACAAAGGAACATATGCTCACATACATGAGCTCAGATCAGCTTGAGATCATTGGGTATACTGATTCTGATTTCGCGGGATGCCAAGACAGTCGAAAATCCACTTCAGGCTACATATATCTCTTGGCTGGTGGTGCTATTTCTTGGAAGAGTGTGAAACAAACTATAGTAGCTACCTCCACCATGGAAACAGAATTTGTAGCAAGCTATGAGGCATCCAATCAGGAAATCTGGCTGAGGAACTTTGTCATAGGGCTGCACATTGTGAATGACATTGAAAGGCTATTAAAGTTATACTGTGATAATAACTCAGCAGTTTTATTCTCCAACAACAATAGAAGCTCTTCTCGATCGAGACACATTGGGATAAAGTTTCTGGCTGTGAGGGAGAGAGTACAGAGTGGACAGATATCCATAGAGCATATTGGAACGAACTCCATGATTGCGGATCCGCTCACTAAGGCTGTGATACCGAAAGTTTTTCATGAGCACACTGCTCATATGGGTGTCACATTATTTGAGACTATTTAGTTTCAGTGGAAGTTTGTTCATTAAGTTTGCATTAAGTTTTATGTATGCTCTCTTTGACATTGGATATATTTTATAAAGTACATTCAGTTTCTGCAGAAAAATGAGTTTTTCTTTCATTTTATTATGTATTTTACACTCTGTATTATATTTATGTTTGATCTCACTTAAGATTGACCAGTTGGAAACATGCATGATTAGATCACATTACATGTAGTTTCCATGCTACACTCCTATTATTGATCTATGTCATTTGAGAGTATTGGTAATGTGATTGATGGTGGTTTGAGTCACGATGAATGTGGCGACTGGCCCTTCAGTCCTTTATCGATATAATCAATGGACGAGATTGTTTGAGACACCTTCAGTATGACTGTTTTTATGAGCTCATTAAGGTATATACATTTACGTTTAATATATGTTAGCCAAGTGGGAGATTGTTAGAATTAATTTTATTGTTAAAATTAATCTTAAGTGTGGGCTAAATATATTTAAATATTAAATGTGTATTGCAGTCAAATTAAGATAGTCAAATTAAAGTTTTGATCAAATTAGGATTGTTGACTATTGAGGTGTCCTACTCGTAATAGGATTATAAGTGTAGAGACCGTCAAGTATTTCTGTTTTGTTAAAGGACCAAAATAGAAATTAATCAATTTATTCAGTTATAAATAAGGGGTCGTGGTCTCCGGGGGAACATAACAATTTTAGAGAACATTACGTTCCTTCAGTAGTGCTTCCGCATAACCTAAAGTGTGTATCCCCTGGAAGGCGACAAACCCCAAAATCGTCTTCAGCATCAACATACGATGATGTCAGGTACGCAATTCTGCCCTTTGCAATTTAATTTGAATAATCTAGTGATCTATGCATATTTTAGGTTTTAGGAGAATTAAGTTTTCTTTCCCTTTTATTTAGGGGAATTAAGTTTTCTTCGCCTTTCAAATACTTCTTAATATGTGCCCCAAGAGCACACATTAAAAAATCTAAAATATATTCCTACACATCTTACTAATTATAATTAACGCAAACTCCATTCCCAATAATTAAATTAATTGCAAAATAATCAAAATATGTGAACAAATATCGACAGAGAAAAACAACATAGAAGAAAAAGATTTATTTTAAAAAAAAGTTCATATCATAAATAATATTTATTACTACATTTATTAATTTTAATTGAAAATTTAAAAATATTAATGAACACTTAATAATTATTTCAGGATTTATTGTAGAAAATTCATTTGGATTATGGCGATTCATCTATAATTATGTATATGTTTCTTAGCTTTAAATTTGATTTATGCTATGAGTAATTTTTTAATATTTATTATTATAACAATTATTTTTAAAAATTCAAATATGTTAGGAATAATTAAAGATATTAATAAATGAATATTTCTCCTTATCTCTTTAATCATTTTATCTTCTTAATTATCTTATCTTTTTGTCTTTTTAATCATTTATCTACATTATTATCTTATTAATAAATTATTAATAAACAAGTAACACCTCATTTAAATTTCAACTTTATAGATATAAAAGGTTGTAAGGTTTTTGAATATATAATAAAAATAATAAAAAATGTAAGTATCCTTTCTCTCTAAATTACTTCTAAGATAATTAATTTTTGATCTTTATTTTCTTTTATTTATTAATAATTTTATCATTAATTTTATAATATGTTATCAATATAAAACTGTATCAAATTATTAATTCTAAGCATTCAAATTAAAAGCCCAAGCTTAATAGTGTATTGAATAGAAGTATTCATAGCGGTAAACTTTGAGACACTTAACATTACTAGAAAAATTATTTATTATGGATATTAAAAATTGAAATTTATTTAGATATTATGGGTTTTAGAGATATTATCAAATAAAAAAATAATATTTCAATACAAAATTATATGAAAACGATGATTTTTTTTCACCATCATTTTAATGAATGGCTAAAAGCTAAATATTTTACCATTAAGATTTATTTGTTCTTAAGATTATAAGATTTTAAAACTATATACAAAATATAATTTAATATTATTTAAAATTAACTTTTAATTAAAATTGTGCAAAGAGAAAGTAACTAGTTATTTTCTACTTTTAGCTTAAAAACAATGATCTATAATATATTTCGATTATCACAAATGATAAAATTTTGATCATATTTGCTACGGGCGATGAATTATACGACATCTTATAATTTTTAAAAGCGGAGGTGCATAATTTAAATTATGAAAAGTCAAACTTAATTTATAGCACCATTAAAGGCTTGCTTGCTCATTAAAGTCATAGACTTAAATTCCCTATACCACAAAGGCGCGTAAACTTATGATGCAAGACCCACTAGAATAGTTTGAAAAAAAAATTATTATAAAATTCTAGCTAACTAGAAAAATTAAATTTATAGAACCTAAAATCTTAATCGATAGCTTAATAACATAGATTTTACCTGTTATATGAATTTATTTGATTTTATCTTTTTAAATATTAATAATTATTATTTTATAGCTAATATGTTCATATCTATTTAATTTATAGCTTTTATTTTTAAATATAGTATCTTTATAATATTGATCGTTATAAAGCTTAAATTTATTACTCTTGATATTTTTTTTTAAAAATATATTCATAATGAATACTTCATACCGAGATTCATCTTAATATTATAAATATTTGAGATACTAAGAGCCTGTTTGGTTTAGCTGTTCATAGCAGCTGGTAGCTGATAGCGGTTGCTGATAGCTGATAGCTGGTGGCGGATAGCTGGTAGCTGATTCGGGTTAGTGTTTGGTAAAAATACAATAGCTGTTGCAGTTTGAATGTAAAATTACCAATAAGCATATCATTATCTAATAAATATTAAATTTTATTTTATTTTAATAGGGTTAATATAGTCTTAATATGAATCAGCTATCGGCTGATATGAAAAAGCTCCGAGTAGGAGCTTATTGAAACAGCAGCTGTTTGGGGTTCCTAACAGCTATCAGCTGCTGTTTTAAAATTTTACCAAACATCAAATTTTACCAAACAGCTGCTGTTTGGGGTTCAAACCTCTATCAGCTGCATCAAACAGCTAAACCAAACACCCCCTAAGGAAGAAAACAAAGTAACCTTGAGCATTGCGAAGAAAACAAAGTAACCTTGAGCATTGCGCAAATGCAATAATTTTCTTTTAATGTCATTTACACGAAGAATTAAAAATTGAGTACTTTACTATTAAGGATTTATTAACTATTTAAAATTCTTTAAAAGAAAGATATGAACACCCAAAAATAAAGGTGATTCTTTAAAAAACTCGATATAAATGGATTCACTTACGATTATAAGATTTTAAAATTATAAATGAATATAATTCAATCTTATTTAAGATTAGCTATTAATTGAAATTATGTGGAGAAAAATCACTGATGAGGATCAACTATATCGAGAAAAAATATTTAAGCGTAAATCAACTATTAACAAATTATCTCTTTAATCAACTATTAACAAATTATCTCTTTAACCATACCAATCGCTCTCTTCAACCTTCTTTGCTTTTATCTAGATATCTTCTTGTTAATTACTTCTAGAGAAGTTTTTATCAACATATCTTGTATTTCTCTTATTTAATCAAGGATTTTCTATGGTGGAAGAGAGAGAAATTTAGGAGAGAAAGTGAAAATGGCCAATTCAATAACTTAGAAAATTATGGAGCCATATATATATAAAATGAAGGCCAAGACCGTGGCACCCAAGAGTCATGCCCTTGGAGGACAGCTTAGCACCCTGCATTGCCTCAGTCAAACCATCACCACTACCGTGGCACCCCAATCGCCAAGCCCGTGGGATCCAAACTGCCACTGCCATTTCAAAATTGATCTCCTAGATAGTCCAATCCACAAAGTCACGGCTGTGGTCCCTCCATTGCCACACCCATGGAATTGGATCTGACACCGCCAGATTATGATAAATCTTCTAATAGAACCAAAATAGATACCATGGCCGTAGCTCACCAATGTCATGCCCGTGGGATCCAAAATCACACTATTTCTTACACCAAACATCAAGAATCTTAAAATCGGAATGTTACAATATTAATGTACTGAACAGTATTAATGTGTATTTAAGAAATATTAGTATCTATTAGATATTATATTTGAGAATATTAAATACTTAAATTATAAGAGAAGTTTTATTAGAAATTTTAATAGTATGGTAGATTATAAGGTAAGTCCACCTTTAATAGTAAAAGACAAGGGGTGTGACAGACTCAACACAATTTTCTGAAGTGAATGTAGTATTTTTTTAAATACTACGAATGAGATCTTGATAAAAAAATATCATGGTGAAAAAATTTTCTACTATTAATTCTAAAAGCAAAAGTGCTAAAAGATATATAATGACACAACTCTCATAATTTTTTATGATCAGAAAATATTTGCTATAATTAACATTAGTTGAAATTAATGTCAATTTGATATCTGATTTTGCAAATATGGTTAAAGGCTTTGTAAGAGTCCATCTTATATTTTAAATTTGAACAAAATTATATATCCCAAATTAATGATTTGGTATATTCAAATAAATTTTGGATAAATTTACTAAGTTTTAAAAAATATGTTGCAATGAATATCCTATTAAAACTTGCAATGGATATCATGTTGAAACTTATAATGGATATTCTATTAAAACAAAGTGAGGGTGATAAACAAAGTGAGGGTGATATTAAATTTTTATGTATCACCTCTATAAATTTGAACTAGAAGTTCATATTAGAAAAATTTTTCAGTTTATCAACTGGATTATACTGTATAAAAGTAAAATGGTTGAGATGCACTGTATACACTGAAAGTGTATAGATCCTAAAATTTTTATACTTTTATATGATCGTCTTAGTCATCCAGGTTTAAATTTGATGCGACGTATTGTTAAGAATACAAATAGACATCCACTGAAAAATTAAAAAATTCTTTTGTTTGATGATTACTTTTATATTTTTTGTGCTCAAGGTAAATTAATTGAGAGACATTCACAATATAAATTATATTTGTGTCTAATATTTTTTCTCCGTAGAATACATAGATAGAGGTATTTTATGATCTAATTCATCTATCTTATTTGTTATTTCAATATTTTACAGTTTTAATATATGCTTCCACTCAATAGTTACATATTTGTTTATTGCCAACTCATAATTTTACTTTATCCTATCAAAATAATTTATCTTAATAATATACATTAATTCACTTAAAAAGTATTTTATCATTATTGTATATTAATATGAATAACCATTGAATATTATATTGCATATGTTCATACTCAATATAGTTTAGCTAAATCATTATTTATTAAGTTTTTACGATCAATTATTATTTATATACTTATGAAATTAAAACTTTATGTATTCACTTGGATACATATTTGGATACATATTACTATTTATATTGTACCTTTAATTTATATTTGACTATCTGCACATCACAAATTTTCTACCTTACAATTTATTTTTAACTGATATAATATATCTTACATTTTATTTAGAGTTTATAATATTAAAATTTCTTGTTACATTTCATATATTCTTGTTGCATCTCCTCAAAGAGATGAAATGAGTTGTTAATATTTATCTATGTATGTTTTGATTATCTATATATTATTAGATATTTTAGATCTTTAAAGAGAAAATTTTTTAGAGCAAGATTTTTAGATTATTAATTTTGATAAATCAGTTTTTCTATCATCAAGAGAAGATAATTGAATATAGCCAAAAGCATAAGAAATTAATTAAAATAAATTAATTTTATTCATTCTTGAGAATAAATTATTGTGAACCTGAAGTTCAAAGAATAATTATTTTACAAAATAAATCATTTGCTGGATATCTTCATAGAACCCAAAAGTCACTAAATAACATATTCTGATTACTAATGCTCCTAAAAGAATGATTATCCCTTGAGGACATCTTATGAATATGTTACTAAATAAATCTCACAAACACCAAAAGAGTGGAAGATCTATTAGATCAAAATATTATTCTTTGAAAGAAGAAAAAATGAATATTTTCAAAATAACATTCCTGAAAAAGTCAAAAGCAACATAAATCAATAACCGTATATTTCTAGAGAAATAATCTTAAAAGTGATTCTAATATAAAAAGTTTTTGAGATCTCATTAAAACTTAGAAATATGTGAGAAATGTATAAAATTATTATTGACAATATATTTGCATATATTGCTGTTTAAAATCTCAAAATATGTTTGAGTCTAAAAATAATTAAAATTATTGATGTTGAAATGATTGGCCAAAATAGAAAGAAGTAATCCAAGCTGAAATAGATTCATTTACTAAACATACAATATTTAGGCCGGTCCTCCAAAATGCCGGAAGATGTCAGACCCATAAAGTATTGTATGTAAAAAAATGACTCAAATGACATTGTGAAAAAAATATATTTTCTCTATTATGCAATTGCTCTTTAAATTAGTTTGGCAGTCCCTAGAAGATTTGACATATATTATGACAATTAACTTATGACTTATGAGTAAAATTTTGAGATATAAGGTATGACTTGTTACTCAAGGATTATCACAAAGACTTGGTATAAATTATAATAAGACATATATTTTTTTTTTGTCATAGATGCTATTATTTTTAGATTTTTGATTTGTCTGGCAGCTTCTGAAATGCTTGATATAAATTTGATGGATGTTGTGACAATTTATTTATATGATTTATTAGATAATGACATATATATGAAAATTTTTGAAGGATTCAAGATGCATAAAATATCAAGATACTTGAGGCATATAACACCTTGACAAATATACTATATTGAGCTCAAAAAATTCTTGCATATGCTAAAGCAATATGGGCGAATATGATATAATCGTCGTAGTGAATACTTAGAGAAAATGAATATGAAAATAATTTTATTTGCCCATATATTTTTTCTAGAAGATAAATTTAGAATTTATTATAGATGCAGTTTATATTGATGATTTAAATATAGTGAAAACTCCAGAAGAGATCTCAATTACTAATTACTTAAACAAAAAATTTAAAAATGAAAGATCTTTGAAGAATAAAATTTTATCTTAAATTTCAAGTTGAGTATCTATCAAATGAAATTCTTATTTATCAAGCATCATATATCGAAAAAAAAAATCTGAAAACAATTTTATAATGGATAAACCTTATCAATTAAGCACTTCAATAGTTTTTCTTTCTCTTAATGTATTTTTTCCAATGAGAAGATGATTGGTCCTGAAGTACCATATTTCAGTGCAATAAGTACATTTTTATATATTATTAACAATACAATATCAGATATTATTTTTGCAGTTAACTTATTTATAATGTTTAGTTCTGTACCAATTAGGAAACATTGGAATGAAGTTAAATAAGTTTTATGCTATCTACGTGGCACATATGATATGAGTTAAATTTTTTCAAAAGAAATAAAGTCTGAATTGATAAGATATATTGATGCTGGATATCTTTCTGATTCTCATAAAGCTTGATCTCAAATAAGTTATGTCTTAACATATCATAATACTGCTATTTTATGATGATTTGTAAAGCAAACAATTACTACTACTTCATCAAATCATTAAAAGTTATTAGTCATTCATGAAGTTAGTCGTTAATATGTATGATTGAGAACCATATTCAAACATATTAGAGGAGCTTGTGGATTACCTATAGAAAATGATAAACTAATAATATTGCAGAAAGATAATACAACATGTATTGCACAAATCAAGAGAGGCTATATAAAAGGTAACAAAACTAAATATATATCTTCAAAGTTCTTTATACTCATGATCTTATGAAGAAAGAAAAAGTCAATATTTATAAAGTGCGTTCAAGTGACAATCCAGCAGATTTTTTTACAAAGGTACTATCGATATCAATAATCAAAAGATATATACACCATATTAGAATGTATTCACTTAAAATATCTTAGTTAGATGTATTTTTAAGGAGAAATTATTTATGAATAATGTACTCTTTTTCGTTCGCTAAGTTTTTATTCCACTGTATTTTTTTTAGCAAGATTTTAACGAGGTATGTTCATAGAGGTAGTCATCGAAGAGGAAGTGTTATAAGATATATAAATAACTACTTAATTGGATGAAACTTATCCTATCAAGATTATAATTAATTTTATTCTATTCAGATTATGATTAACTTTATGATTGTTATAATATTCTGTTATTATTTGAAATCTATTTACACCATTTTATATATCCATTATGGGTAATGTATGAGATATAACTTCATACTAAAGAAATTTTTTATATTTCTCTTTCTCTATCTTCTTTATATTTTAAAAAAAAAAAGTTGAATTGAATTCAATTAAAATTTTTACAAAATTTAAATTTCGAAATGAGGCATAAGGCATAAGGCATAAATATTTTTGGAGGTTAAAAGAAGTGAATTTGCATTTATTACTTTCAAAACTTAAAAGGAAAATGCTAAAATCTGAAGATTATTATTCGCAGTACTTTATAGTTCAAACTATTTTTATCAATATAATACGTTGTACCTTTAATACTAATTTAGGATGTGAAATGAAGTATTATACTTACTAGATAATGGCTATAATAATTACATTAATAATATCATGTATGTTTCCATATTTAGTTATTTAATCAAATGAGACAACTGCATATATTATCTGAATTAATTTAATTATCACATCAATTTGCAGATAATGACAAACCATATAATTGCATTATTGCTTCAAAGTTAATTTCATCAATTCTCTGACTCATTGGATAATCAATAAGAATTAGCAAAATGGGAATTACTTATTACTTTGGCTAATATATATATATATATATTCTTATACATCTTTCTAATTATAATTAATGCAAACTCCATTCACTACAATAATTAAATTAAATGGCAAAATAATCAAAATCTATGAATATATATAGATATATATCATTAAACTTCCTAAGAGTATTATCTGTTTTGTATTTATTTTATCTTTGTAATAATAACTTTGAAAGTGGATTAGTGATATTATCGTTTTTGCCGATCGAACAGAAATGGATAAGTCATATGCCTAATAGGTACTCTCATTCTTCTTTACATTTTTCTTATGCCCTGAATAACAAATAATTTATAGGATATCCATTAGTCAAACTAATACAAAGTTATTACTTATGCCATCATTATATATTTCTTTTCAATAATATTATATTTTATTAATATACACTTACCCACTTTAATAAGTTAATTAAACTTAAGATCATAAAGCCAAAAATAAGAGTATAAGATATGGAAATTCATTTGATGCAATTTCTTCTAATTGTTTGGTCTACCTTTTGGTACACGATATGTAAATTCATAATCATATTTAAAATTTTATTCTTTTTAACACGTCTTATTTTAACTTTTTTTTTTGTCAACTTTATTTAAAACATAAAAGTTTATATCATAAATAGTATTTATTACTAAATTTATTAATTTTAGTTTAAAATTTAAAAATATTGATGAACAATTAATAATTATTTCAGGAATTATTATGGAAAATTCATTTGTATACAATGGCGCTTCATCTATAATATATATTCAGGAATTATTATGGAAAATTCATTTGTATACAATGGCGCTTCATCTATAATATATATATATATATATATATATATATGTTTCTTAGCTTAATTTGAGTTTGATTTCTGCTATCTTGAGTAGTTTTTTTAATATTTATTATTATAACAATTATTCTTAAAAATTCGAATAATGCTATTGTTCAATTTTGTATCAAATTGATATCATTTAAACTTTATCTCAAATTTATTGCTTGAAATTTCAAATTAAAAACTTTGTTTAAATACCAAATGACTTGAGTTTTGCTTGATTAATATGATAAGAAATTGAGTTTCATCAATCTGAAAAAGAAAAGACAAGATACGATACATTTTGCTTTACAGCATATGGATGTTTATGGAGTTATATATACCCGCAATCCATAAGATTGAGTATTGATTCTATCATCACTTTATCAAGGAAATTTTATACTTCACGTGCTTCATTTTATTAATATTCCAATGATCAATTCAGAATGCCTCTTGGTTTTCTCCTTGCCTTTTCTTTCTGCTAGGGTTTCGTTGCTGTATCTGTAGAAATAGAAAGGCCGACGGCAGCCCTAGCTCTATTATTTTCTGTTGTCTTTCTTCCCTGTTGTTGTGTTTTTCTATTGTTTTTTTGGAATAAATCGACTCAAAGCCGATGTTGTCCTCTGTATTTTGTATCTTCCTTTACTGGGAAGTTTCACTTTTGGTTTCTATATCTGTTTGTTTATAGGTATTGGAAGAAGAATATTTGGTGTGTTGTTTAAGGCCTCTACACTAAAATCGTAGAGGATATTCATTCTTTCCTCCCTTTTCTTGGAGTTTAGTTGCAGAGTAGCCATTTTAGCCCAGATCTGCTGTTCTTGGAAGGGGATGTAGCCTGCGTTTGTGTTTATCTCATCTGGTCTCCTTTTCGATCCCCTGCTGAGGACGTTTTCTCGTCCTTTTCCCTTATATGATTCAAAACCTGAGGATGTCTAAGGCCACAAAATGCTAATCATCTTCATTTGTGTATTTTTTGTTATGGTTTGTTGTTGTTGCAGATTTTTTATCTGCTTTTTATTTCATTTTTTGGCCTTGTTATTGTTTCTCTATGGCCTTGTGTACTGGGTTAGTTTTTCCAAGCTTTAGGAATTTCTACCCTCGGGAAAGATGACTGTTATTTCTGGGTTTTTAGTTTTGTGTTTCTTGTTTCATGAGGCCTCCCACAACCGGATGAAACTAATTTATATTGTGGGCTATTTTAATTTTATTGCTAATTTCTTATAAAAAAAATAACCAATTCAGAATCCATAAATTTAGTTGTTTTTAGTAGCACAAAATTTACTTTTCTATTTGTTTTAATTATTTAATTTTTATAAAATTAAAATTTTAAGCTATTGATAATTAAGCTGTATCTTGGTGGTTTTAACTAATGACTTATAAAAATTGATAAATATCTAATAATATTTTTTGAAAAAAAAAAACATGAATACAATACAGATATTAAATAGCGCAATAATCTAATATGAATAGAGGCACAAAAAAATAAATAGATAAATATTCACTAACACATGGTTCCAGACCTTGTTTGTTATCATCATATTATACTCTTGGGGATTATAAATTGCCATTATTTAGTTAATTGAATTTCAGTTTAATCATGTGCTATCTTGCATTGATATTCAGTTTAAAATTGGTGAGTTTAAAGCCGATTTTTAACTATATAAAAAAAAGCTGATTTTTAAAATTGTTAGTTGGATTTTTTTTTATTCATTTAAAATGTTTTAATCAAGTATAATTTAGAAAAAAAATTATAACATTTCTCAAATTATAATTTTTTTAAAAAAATTATAACTAGCCAAATATGCACTGACTAAATCTTAGTGGATAATTAGGAGGCACGTTGTGCAGTAGTGGCGCTAGTGGGATAATTGTAAGAGAAAAACAAAACAAAAAAAAAGGAGAATTTAAAGATTAGTAATATGGAGATGAACACTATGTCCATGTTAGTTTAACAAGCAAGAGGACAGCCCATTCCATCCCCAAACAAGAAATAAAGCTAAACTAACGGAAAAGCAAACCAAAATCTGAAAGCAATCTAACATATCAATGCCATCTTTTTAATATTATTATTAATACGAGTGAATCCATGACTTTTTTCTTATTAATAATTTTTCAATTGCTGCTACCACCACCATCACCGCCGTCGTCTTTACCCCACCTCCCCTTTCATATTTTGCCCTTTTTAGCAATTTTTTTTCTACATATATGTATATAAATCCAAAATCAATCTCACGTTCCCAGGTTAATATTAATACAGAACTCTCTCTTTCTCTCTCGTCTCTCAACATATATAATATAATTCTATTTTATTCTCCTTGGAAAATCCAAGAAAATCTTTGTCTTGACTATCTCTCCATTGATTTATACCTCAATTCTAAACTAAAATTAGTATTGTAATACACGATGAAAAGAATAGGCATTGGTCTATTAATAAGAATAATAATTGCATTATTGGGTTTTGAAATCCAGATTCATAGATGCTTTTCTCAGAGTATTATTAACAGAGGAAGCTTTCCAACAGGTTTTGTATTTGGAACAGCCTCTTCTGCTTTCCAGGTAATTATTATTAACTTTTATATTTATATATCAAAAATATAACATGGATCAAATTGATACAGATCAAGAGTGTTTATGCATTAATTGTATTAGAAAATTGACTATTCTAATATTTCATTTTTGTTTTTTTTTTGTTTTCTCTTTATATACAGAGAGAGAAAGAGGAATTATAATATTTTATTATTAATTTCTTTGTTGAAAACCAAAGAAAAAACAAAAAAAACATTACAAGAGATTTTAAGAAAATATTTTGAATATTTAATTTATTTTTAAACATTATATTTTACAATAAAAGTTTTAAAAAAATCTATTTTCGTTTGGAGTGACTTAATCTTCTAGCTGCAGATATTTTTTGTCATTGTCTCCTCATCCCTAATAAAAAATTTGTTGTTTTTAATTTTGACTCATTATCAAAATAAAATATATATTTTAGAGACAAATACAAATATGTGTATACAAAAATTTACTTGTTTTTAGTGAAATATTATTTTACTTATAGTATTATTTCCTCCTCCAAAATTTATCAATAAACTTTAGGATTTAATATAGTTTTATTATTTCTATATATATATAACTTAAAGAGAAACTATATAAGAGTAATAATACTATATTCTCAATAATTTAATTATTAAATTATGAAAAATAATAATTTCAAATGGGATATTTATCCAATTTTTAACTTTTTATCTCTATTAATTTCTCAACGGAATAGAATATATTGCGATCAGTAAAATTTTTCTAAACATTATCTCTCTCCCTCATTTTTTTAATGAATTTCTTTTATAATTAATTTTTTTGAAAAAGAATTATTTTTATTTAGTTTGATGCATTATTATAATGGAAAGTATAGCTAAATATTCAAATCTTACTATAATATATGTGTCGACTTTGCAATTATCTGATTCTTATAAAAGAATTTCTACTAAATTAATAAAAGAAAAGAAAACAATCCATCTGTGACTTATGTGCAATGTTTCACACTCTACTGTATGCTGGCAGCTGATAATAAGATCTCACTAATTATCATAGTTATTAACAAATTAAGAGAAATTAATTAGTCAAAAGTAAAAAATAACAACGACATTTTTTATATATTTGGTATTTCTGTTTTATAGCCGGATGGATTGATTGAAAATCATACTATAGTATGTTACAAATTGTCTTGTACTTATATAGAAGAACTATACTGCCAAAACAAGCTGCAAGATCGATCATATATGGTTCTATCAAATCAACCAATTGCATGCATGTGATTTACAGTTAATTATGATTTAATTTTTTTTACAAATTATTTATTTCTTTGCAGTATGAAGGAGCAGTGAAAGAGGATGGAAGGGGACCAAGTATTTGGGACAAATTCTCACATTCTTTTGGTAATGCTTATACTAACAGTATTTCACTACAACAATTAACATCTCAAAAGTAAAAAGAAAAAAGAAAAAAGAAAAATTCATACAGTGAACCTCAATTAACATACAATTAAGATTTTATTGAGTTGAATTAGAGTTAAAACTTAACATTTTTAGTTATGAATCAAGGGAGCACGAGGGATCCATTGTCCCCTTGGTTTCACCAATATATGTGTGTATATATATTTAAATTAATTTTTGAATATTAATTACATTAAGATTTTAAAATTAGTTTTAATTTATTATTTTGATAATATTATTAAGTCTTATAATTATTTATAATTATTATTTAATTTAAAATTTAATTTATAGGTTTAATTTATTATTTTGATTATTAGATTAATTATTTTAAAATTTGATTATAAATTAGAATTTTGAGTTTTGATGATTATATTAATTATTTTATCATATAAAGTTATTATAAAATAATTAGTTTGAACACTTTCTTTAAAAAATTTCAAAAAATATATAAATATTATTTAAAAAATAATATATATTTTGTAATTTTTAAAGTAATATTAAAATAAAAATAATAAATATTTAATATAAAAATAAAATTGAATAGAAATTTATTTTTAATTTTTTTTATTTAAAAATTTTATTTTGTTTTATATAAATTCTATAATAAAAATAATACTAAAACTGTAAAAAATATATATATAGGTAATTGGTCAAGGTTTAACCACAATAGAAACTAATTCAATGACAGTTTTACAAGGATTGATAACTTAGTGATTAGTTCAATCTTAATATCTTTCTCCCCTTAATTTAAAAAAATTAGCAATTTATTAACTTTAAATTACATGATCACCTATATACAAAAAAAAAACTTACATGATCATTTACATTATCTTGCAGGCAACGTAATTGATTTTAGTAATGCTGACGTAGCCGTGGATCAATACCATCGTTTTGAGGCATGCCTTGGCTTCTCTTCTCTTCTCTTGCCAGTTCGTCAATTTTTTGAGTGTTTAAACTTAAAATATTCAGCTTTGGTTAGCCAGCATTCATATAGTAATATCTTTGAATTTGTGAATTCATGGGAAACAGCAAGATATTCAATTGATGAAGGATATGGGCATGGATGCTTACAGGTTTTCTATTTCTTGGTCTCGAATTTATTCTAGTAAGTTCACTACACTCAGGTTCACAGTCATGTAAATACGTCAAAATATCACATCATCAAAGCTTCTTATTGTGTATTTCTGTGTACAGATGGAACAGGGTCAATAAATCAGGCAGGAGTTGATCATTACAACAAACTCATCAATGCTTTACTTAAAGCAGGTACCCTCTTCACATATGCCTTTTTGATAATATTTGTCACTGTTAAATTATACTTGTAAAAAAAATTATATTTGGAGATTGCCTATGCTCAAAACCAAGTTTGTGTTTAAAAAAGATCACTAATTGTAAACAATGCATGCAGGAATTGTGCCGTATGTGACCCTTTACCATTGGGATCTTCCTCAAGCATTGGATGACAGATACAAAGGATGGCTAAGCTCACAGATAATGTAAAAAAGACTTTCCAACATTAAAATTGTGATATTTCAGATTATCTTGTATATGATTCTGGTGAACTGACAATAGTCATTTACAGAGAGGACTTTGCAACATATGTGGAAACTTGTTTTCGAGAATTTGGTGATAGGGTCAAGCACTGGATAACATTCAATGAGCCTCACACATTTACCATACAAGGGTATGACGTTGGTCTTCAAGCGCCGGGCCGATGTTCCATTCTTCTGCATCTCTTCTGCAGGGCTGGAAACTCTGCAACTGAGCCATATATAGTTGCCCATAACGTGATTCTTTCTCATGGAACTGTAGCAGACATTTACAGGAGGAAATATAAGGCAAAACAAAAAGGATCTGTTGGCATATCATTTGATGTTATGTGGTATGAACCAATAAGCAATTCCACAGAAGACATTGAGGCAACTCAAAGAGCTCAAGATTTTCAGTTGGGTTGGTTTATTGAACCTTTGGTTTTTGGGGATTATCCAAGTTCAATGAGGAGTAGAGTTGGAAACAGATTGCCAAAATTTTCAAAATCTGAGGCTGCTCTTGTTAAAGGGTCTTTAGATTTTATTGGAATTAATCACTATACTACATATTATGCAGAGCATAATTCAACTAACATCATCAATGTCCTTCTTAATGACTCCCTTGCTGACTCGGGGGCTAACACTCTTCGTAAGTTATATTGGTAAAAAGATTAGACATAAGATGATGGATTTATATTAGCCATTAACTGAATGTATTCTTTTTCTTTCCAGCATTCAAAGGTCTGAAACCAATTGGAGACAGGGTATGTAATAAATTGAAATCAAGCCTTTTATGTTTGTGGTTTTTTACAAGGTATATAATGTATTTTCAACTTCAACCTGACAATTATTTTGAATTACCTGAATTGCAGGCAAATTCTATATGGCTGTTCATAGTTCCTGAAGGGATTAGAAGCTTAATGAATTATATCAAGAATAAGTATGGGAACCTTCCAATCATTATAACAGAAAATGGTAATTAATCTTTTATACTATGCTTGGAATGAATGAATTTAGATTATAGAATTTATTTATAAATGAATTCTATGTAAAATTTATTTATAAATGAAATCACATATTTATTATGGTATAACTTAAAATAAATAATTAATATTTAATTTCATATAATTTAGTTTGTAATAAATTTTGAATTAAAAATTTATTTATCTTTTTTTTTTCAAATATACTATTATTATGATAATAATAAATAAATTTCAAGCTTATGCTCAAATAATGTCAAAAGAAATTTTTTCTTTGAATTTATTGCTATAAATTGATAATAATATATTTTTCGATTTGATAATTATTGTATATGAATTTAACTGATTGAAATTATTATAATTTATTTGTAATAATTTTTATTTAGAATAGTATATTTTTTAACATAATTTTAGATGAAAATATTTAGATTTAAAAATTTTTATTTATTGGACTATTATTTATTTTTATAGGAATATTTTTTATTTTGATAATAAATTTCACAAAAGTGTTTATATACATAATGAGCAATTTTTTAAAAAAATTTTAAAAAATTATTAAAAATAAAAATTTAATAAAATATTAAGATAAAATTATAACTATTGATAAAACTACAATGACAAATATTCAAATTGGATACTTGGCTTTAAAAAATTAAAAATCAATAATATAATTTTATTAAAAAATAATTTTTAAATTTTTAAATTTTAAATAAGATAAATAATAAATTTTATGAAATTAGTACAGTGAAAAGTAGAAAAATTGGAAGAGCATGGTAGAAGAAATGTGTATAAATTTATTGAGGATAATTTTGTAAAGAAAAGTTGAGTTCATTAATTTATAAAATTTATTTGTAAATTCCACATATTTTAGTGAAATTTGATTTATACTAACTGAATTTTATAGATTTATATTTATAGAATTGGAATGAATAAAAGATTTTATTTCAAACAAGTAATTTTTGAAATTTAAATGAATTCTGCAAAATTTTATAGAATTCATTCATTCTAAATAGAGTGTTAAAATCAATGAAGTAGTTTACTCAACTTAATTTCCTTAAAGACTAATAGTCTTTTTACTCGTGTTCTTTGCAGGGATGGATGACCCAAACAACCCCCTTATCTCCATTAAAGATGCTCTCAAGGATGAGAAAAGGATCAAATACCACAATGACTATCTGACAAACTTGCTAGCTTCTATCAAGTAAGAATAATTACCTGCTTATCCGTATTTGATATGAATAAATTTGAAAAATAAAATTTATTTTTATATAATAGAATTTGATTCAGTTGAATTTCTTTTAAAATAAAATTTATTTTTATATAATAGAATTTGATTCAGTTGAATTTCTTTTCTTTCATAAGAGTTTATACTAAAAGATGAAATTAAAAATTGAAATTAATCTATATGGACTCCAGTAATATGTTTAGTCATGCAATCTGACAATGTATTATTTTGGGCCTTTTGCAGAGAAGATGGATGTAATGTGAAAGGGTATTTTGTATGGTCATTATTGGATAATTGGGAGTGGGGAGCTGGATACACTTCAAGATTTGGTCTTTATTTTGTGGATTATAATGACAATCTCAAGAGATACCCTAAGAATTCTGTTAAATGGTTCAAAAATTTCTTGACTTCCATTTAGAAATAATAATAATAATGACAAATTTACAATTGAATTTTCTTTATTCCTTGGAAATCAATATTATGCTAATTTAGTTACTATTAAATGATCTTTTATTTGCTAAGGCTATTAATTGGAAGAAGGTCAAAATCTTACTAGTTTAGTGTTTGCCTATTATTATTATAATGCAGTTATAATAAAAAAAAAAATGGAAGAATTGCAGCCCAGTATATGATGGAAAATTCCCATTTTTTGTTCCACTCGTCTACATGTGTGAATATACTCATAGCATCCAATTCAATCTGACCATGATGTAGGTTGTTTTGTGAATGGTTATAATTTTAAAATTTTATAAACTAAACTATTGGTTTGATTTTAATTTTAAAAAATTGAAAAAAAATCCAACTGAATATTAAAAAAATATTTTTTTTTTAAGATGTACGTTGTATGCTAATAGTTTTTAGAAGTTAAACCATGCTTTAAATTTTTGATTGAGCAATAAGTCAATTATGCTTTAAATATTTTAGAAGTTAAAAGTCGTATGCTGAATTTTTATATTTTAAAAGACTTTTATATTCTATAACTAATTTATTACAAGATACTTTCATTCTGATTTTTTGATTGTTATGCTGATAAGGTTGATTATTTTAATATTTATTGAATTTCTATGATTTATTTATTATTTTTTATCATGAATTTAAATAACTTTAATTTGGATTTTTTTGGATGTTATTTAATTAAAAAATAAAATATTCTAAAAATCCATTGTATTGATTTTGGTAGAATAACCAATAGCGAAATTAAGACTTATTAAGGGGATAAAATTTTCACCGTTACAGTGGCTATATAATTAAAGGGAACTCTGTTGCAGCACATGGCCAAAAAAAAAATTGTGCTTCCGACTTACATATGTTAGTGATTTATATATGCTTTTGGCCGACCAGTTAAAAAAAATATATAACTTTATATGACTCCATATAATTTCGCAACTCATCGTAATATAATAATATAGGAGTTATTTATTGTGAACAGTAAAAAATGAAATTGATTTTAACTTATAAAGACCCTGGCTTTATTTATTTTTAAAATTTTAATGATATAAATTTGACTTTTTAGCCTTTGTGTTGCTAAATAGGGTTCACTAATAGTTAGTGATGTTGAAATTACTGCTATGAACTTTTCTTTTCTAAGAGCCCAAATTAAAAAATAACGTGGTAAAAGGTTATTTGGGTAATTTACACTTTTAAGAGTTAATACACGATGCTTTTTATCATTTTTCCTTGAGTCACGTGCGATTTAAGGCATTCATCTTTTCAAAAGCCTTCTCCAATATATTTACCAATCTCCACCATTCATCGTTGAAAAGAAAATCCATCTTTCTATCTTTCTTTGTTTCTCTTTTTGAAAAAATATATATATATATTATTTCTGCAACTCTATCTCCTTCTCCACCAAATTTAGAGTTTTATTATCTTTTTATTCAAAATTTTTTTTATTACAAAAGGAGTTTAACACCTCAAGAACTCATATATATATAATTCAAAATTTTTGCCTATATATTATAATATATATACTTTTACTTAGTTGTGTGCAATATGAAAAAATAAATAATCTAATTATTAAATTTTTATGGAAATTTAACACATGTTCGTGAGTATTTTAAAATAAAAAAATAATATCTTATGTCAACTTTTTAAATTTTTTAAAAATATCTTATAATTTTTATATATTTTTAATATACTAAATATATACCTTTAAAAATGGAATATTTTTATAGTACATTAAATGTATACTCTAAAAGTTCTATATGGTACTGCTCCTGTATATGGTAGATACTAGATTGAAGACTTTTGGCTGTTTGTGTTTTTTTTCAAATACTTTGCATCTTAACATATATACATGTATATACATATATACATATATATATGTATACACATATACATATACATATAAATACATATACATATACATATACATATATATATATATATGCTTGGGCTCTTCTACGGAGTACCATATCACTTGGGGGACTTAATAATTGATAGGATATTCTGATGTTTAATAATTAATTTCAACAAGCGATAAAAAAAAATTTTAGTTTCAACAATAAATTTAATTTCGATTTTCCCTCACCAATGTTGGAAATAAAATCATTTTTTATATCTATTCCAGGATTTTCTAACTTTTCCCTTGCATTTTCTATAATTTTTTTTTATTTTGTTGTAAAAAGCGAAAATTTCATACTTGGTGATTAAATTTTTTAAAAATTGTCATTTTGGTGTGTAAATAATTTTTTTTTTTATTCAATGAGTTTCTCAATTTTAAAAATAATATCATATAAATATTTTTAATCAACGGAATGCTAATTTACCACTTAACTTTATTTAAAATTTTATTTTTATATTCAACAACTCATGAAGTTTTTGTTATTGTAGTTCTTTTGATTTAAAGGATTTAAGGATTTTAAAGTTATAAATCAAAACTTTTGTAAATGAAAAATGATTAACAGAACTTATATGAGATAATTATTTTTATAAATTAAATAATTCGTCAAACTAAAAGAAATTGTTCAAATACCAATAATCAAAATTAAAATTTTTGGAAAATACTTTTAAGTTAAGAAAAAAGCAAATAAAGCATATCATAATTAAATCAATAACACATTATAATGATCTAGCTCTCCATGTTTAAAAAAAAAAGTACAATTTGCTTTTGACCATGTATATAAAAATTAAAATCCAACTATTGCACTCAAACTGTTCAGAAATAGAAAATTTTATTATAGACCTAGTTTATATCCAACTCTGCCTGCGAGTATCGTAGCCGGTCCCAAGCCCGGATAAAGGAGGAGGGTTGCGGTAGGTTGGTGGCCAGTGTAAAAATTTTGCCAAACTTTCTATGGATTCTCAAAACTATCATTATACCGTTGGGACGTGCTCACCTAGGCACGCGCTACATCGGCACCCGGGTGTAGTGTTAAATGAGCAAGGGGTTCCATCACATCGACGCCTGGGTGTGGTGGAGTATGAGCAAAGGTTTCCATGCCATGGACGGGTATGGGTAAAGAAGTTAGTCCCGCCATATCAGCGCCCGGATGTGGTGTCAGACAGGAAAGGGCTACCGCATTATGGACGAATGCGGCTAAAGAAGCAAGTCCAAGGGAGCCGATTAAGATTAGGTAGTTGGAATATTGGCACTCTGACTGGAAAGTCTATAGAGCTTGTGGATACTTTGAAAAGAAGGAAGGTTAGTATTGCTTGTTTGCAGGAAACCAGGTGGAAGGGAAATAAAGCAAAAGAGATTGGTAACTCAGGATATAAGCTGTGGTATTGTGGCTTTGATAACAATAGGAATGGTGTGGGCATTATTATTGAGCCTACGCTTAAAGACAAGGTGGTGGAAGTGAAGAGAAAGGGAGACATGATTATCTCTTTGAGACTTGTTTTGGGAGATGACACTATTAATGTTATTAGTGCTTATGCTCCCCAAGTAGGTTTGGACGGAGCATCCAAGGTTCAGTTCTGGGAAGATATGAATGATATCATGCAAGGTATTCCAGATAATCAGCAAATCTTCATTGGTGGGGACCTTAACGGGCATGTTGGTAAGGACAGTAATGGTTATGACAGGGTCCATGGGAGTTATGGTTTTGGCAACAGGAATGAGGAGGGAAAGAGCATTTTGAATTTTGCGGTGGCTTATGATCTAGTGCTGGCGAATACCTGCTTTGAAAAGAGGGGGTCACACTTGATTACCTTTAAGAGTGGATGAACCCAAAGTCAAATAGACTTCATACTTACTCGAAGACGGGACAAAAGCAAGTGTAAGGATTGCAAGGTCATTCCGGGTGAAGCATTGATGGCGCAACATCGTATTGTGGTTTTAGATGTTAAGAATAAAAGTAGCTGGAGGAATGATAAGAAAATATTGGAACCAAGGATAAGATGGTGGAAATTGAAAGACCTAGCTCAAGGTACCTTTAAGGAGGAGTTACTAAAGGAAGAAATTTGGAACCTTGAGGCTAGTGCAGAGGACTTGTGGACAAAAATGGAAAGTGGCATTAAGAAAGCAGGTAGTAAATTGCTTGGGATCTCTAAAGGGGCAGGGTCTCGACCGCACGATGCATGGTGGTGGGATGAGGAGGTTCAAAAGGCTATTAAGGCTAAGAGGGAATGGTATAAAAAGTTACCGAATGCGGTTAATAGCGAGGCCTTTGAGGAATATAAGAGGGCTAAGAAAGAGGCAAAGAAGGCTGTTAGTGTAGCTCGTGGCAGAGCCTTAGAAGGGATTTATCAAAAGTTAGGTACTAAAGAGGGAGAAATGGGCATTTATAAGATTGCAAGGATGAGAGAAAGGAAAAGCAGAGATTTAAGCCAAGTCAAATGTATAAAGGACGAAGATCAACGGGTGTTGACAGGAGATGTTGAGATTAAGGAGAGGTGGAAGGCTTATTTTGAGCAGTTATTCAACCCTGAACATGAACAAGATTTTCAAGGTCTTCATGCAACAAATGATTATATCAGCTGGTCTAGGAGGATCTTGCATAGTGAAGTAAGAGAAGCCTTGAAGTATATGAAAGTTGGTAAAGCTTGTGGCCCGGATGGTATTCCTATAGAGGTTTGGAAGAACCTTGGAGAGGTAGGAGTTGCCTGGTTAACTAAACTCTTTAATGCTATTGTGAAAGGACGTAAGATGCCAAATGCCTGGAGGAAGAGTATCATGGTACTCATATATAAAAATAAGGGAGACATTCAATGCTGTACAAATTATCGGGGTATCAAACTTATGAGCCATACTATGAAATTATGGGAAAGGATTATTGAACACAGATTGAGGAAGCTTACAAGAGTTTCGGAGAATCAGTTTGGGTTTATGCCAGGAAGATCTACCATGGAGGCTATTTCTCTTCTAAGAAGACTAATGGAATTGTATCAAGAGAAGAAGAAAGATCTCCACATGGTATTTATTGACTTGGAAAAAGCCTATGATAGAGTACCAAGAGAAGTGTTATGGTGGGTTTTGAAGAGGAAAGGAGTCAACGGCAAATATATCAACATCATCAAGGACATGTATGAGAATGCATCCACTAGTGTGAAAACACCTGTGGAGACACTGAGGCTTTTCCTATTACTACCGGATTGCATCAAGGTTCGGCCATGAGTCCATATTTATTTACCTTGATTATGGACGAGCTAACTAGAAGCATACAAGACGATGTTCCTTGGTGTATGTTGTTTGCAGATGACATTATTTTAATTGATGAGACTAGTGCTGGTGTAAACCGTAAGTTGGAAGTGTGGAGAAAAACCCTCGAGGACAAGGGTTTTAAGTTAAGTAGGAGTAAAACGGAATATATGCACTGTGAGTTCAGTCTAAGGAAGAAGCAGGAACATGAGGTTAAGTTGGATGGAGTTTTGGTTCCTAAAACCAAGCACTTCAAATATTTGGGTTCGGTGTTCCAGAATGATGGCCGTATAGATGAAGATGTGGCTCACAGAATACAGGTAGGGTGGTTGAAGTGGAAGGGTGCGACTGGGGTTCTATGTGATAAGAAAATACCTCTGAAAGTGAAAGGTAAATTCTATAGGACGGTTGTTAGACCTGCGATGCTCTATGGTAGTGAGTGTTGGGCACCAACGGGACAACATTTGCATAAGATGAGTGTGGCAGAAATGAGGATGCTAAGATGGATGTGTGGACATACCAGACTGGACAAAATTAAGAATGTTCATATTCGACAAAAAGTTCAAGTAGCGGACGTCGGAGATAAGGTGAGGGAAGGAAGACTTAGATGGTATGGGCATGTTTTAAGAAGACCTCCTAATGCTGCGGTTCGTAAGTGTGAGAATTTGTTGATTGAGGGGGCTAGAGGTCGTGGCAGACCTAGAACTGTGTGGAAGGAGGTGATAGCAAGAGACTTACGTGCCTTAGATCTTGATGCGGATTTGATTAATGACAGACTTGAATGGAGACGTAAAATTCGTGTCTTGGAAGGGGCCTAAGGCTAGAATATCTTTTTTGGTGTCTTTTGAGCTTATTTTGTTGAGAATCCATACAGCCGACCCCAACTTGTTTGGGATTAAGGCTTAGTTGTTGTTGTAGACCTAGTTTATATCCCCACTTATAGACTAACTCAATAAAAAATTTTAATTTAAATTATAATATTTTTAAAAAATAATTTTAATTAGTTTTTTATTTGAAAATTATAATTTCTAATTGTGTTGATCTATAAGTTGAGATATAAATCAGGTCTATATTAAAATTTTCTTTGGAGCCTCTTTCTTAATTACATTAATTAATAACAATTTTTTACGTGCATGTATGTGTTAATTATAACTTGGCTTGTACAAAAAGGTATAAAATTGACAGAGTTCCTAAATCATTTAGTGTAAAATGGATTTTCCTTCTCTCTTTTTGTAGTAAACATGAGATTGAGATATCCTATATTTATTCTTACAATTGAATATAAAATCAACAGTTAATTAGAATTCTTTCACAAATATCAGAAACTGAATAATTGTAATTTGAAAATACGATATTAACCATTCATTTAAACATATATGATTTCAATTGCTTATATATCTAATAGTGAAAATTATGTACTTAATTTAATTTGTCATGTTGAATTTCATTAAAGTAAAAATATGAACATTCATAATCGATACATAATATAGTTCATTTGCACCAACTGATCTTGTATATACATACACGATAATCAGTGGCGGAACCAGGAATTTTCCGAGGGGGGGTCAAGGTTGGCTGTGGCGGCGTTCGGCGGTGCGGCTGGCCTGGCTGTGGTGCTGCTGGGTTGCTGGGTTTGGGGACAGGGAGAGGGGGCGGGACAGGCAGCAGAAGAATGAAGATGGAGAAGAAGGGCTGCGTTTTAACGCAGCCCTTTTTATTTTTTGAACCGGCCCAAGCGAAACGGCGTCGTTTCGCTTGGGCCTGTTTATTTTTTTTTTTGTTAAACCCCTGGCGAAACGGCGCCGTTTCGCCAGGGGTTTATTTATAAAAAAAAAATAGTCCCTAGCGAAACGACGCCGTTTCGCCAGGGACTATTTTATAAAAAAAAAGAAAATGAAATTGCAGCGAGGGGTTCGTCAACCCCTCGCTGCAATCTCGTCTGAAACTCAGCGGGGGCTGAGTTTCAGCGCTTGCAGCCGGCAACAGGTATCCTCCACGTCTGGAGGCCGGCGAGGGGGGGTCGTGTGACCCCCCACGACCCCATGGTCATTCCGCCGCTGCACGATAATCATACTTTCTCTTATGTAGTAAATCTATCTTATAAGAGAGGTTTTTTTTTCTTTCAATGCAAAATAAAATTTAATTAATAAATCAAAAATATATCTATAAGATACAAATAAAATTTTAAAACATCCATAGATAATGGTAACATGTTGTGGATAATCTAATTTTAGCGAGACAATCATTATATTTGTCATTTATAGAAATATATTAAAATAACTTTCATATCATAAGAACACCTCCATTAATAAATGACAAACTTTCATTTAAAGAGCATACGTAACTTCAAATTATAAAAAATGATAAAAATTTATAATAAAAATTTTAATTTCATTTAATTTTATTTTAAATGATAAAAAATACAAAAAAAGAAAAAAACCTTAAGTTTCATTCAATTTTATTCTAACAGATTAAAAAACACAAAGAAAAACTTATCAGCATTAAGAGAAAAAGAAAGCTGCTAGGATTTTTAGGATTTTTTTTAAAAAAAAAAGGTTTAAATAAAGTTAATAAGAGACTTCTTTTAAGACACCATAAATAAACAATTCATATATGATAATTTAATACAATGTTACCTTATTTAGACATCATATCTTTTCTAATGCTTTTTTATTTGAAATTAAAATTAAATTCATAATAATTTTATATGATCACATATCCAAATGGATGGTCAATAAAATTTAATAAAATTAACGATGTAGAATTCATATTTTTGAAAATTAATTTTAAAATCATAAAATTCATTTGAATTCTATTTTAGAATAATTGAAAAGTAAAACAAAAATAAAATGTAATTACTTTCATATTTTGCCCCTTAATAGGATGAGCCACATTTAATTTAAATGATGGTATTTTTAATTTTTATTAGTAGGACTAAAGAAATGAATTTGAATACTGATATAATCTATTTATTTTGGCATGATTTTATTTTAAAAAAATAATATTTTATTAGTTATATTTTTCTAAATATAAAAATTAATAAAATAAATTAAATACTTGAATTCACTTAAATATTTACAAAATTTAAATTTCGAAATGAGGAATAAGGCATAAATATTTTTGGAAATAAAAAGAAGTGAATTTGCATTTATTACTTTCAAAATTTAAAAAGAAAAATGTTAAAATCTGAAGATTATTATTCGCAAATTCTAGTTCAAAATATTTTTATTATTAATATGATACGTTGTATGGACTTTGATACTACTATTTTAAGATGTGAAATGAAGTATTATACTTACAAGATAATGATTATAATAATTACAATAATTATCTTGTATGTTTTCATATTTAATTATTTAATCAATGGTACTACCGCATATGAGTATTATAATATTAACGTAATTATCATATCAATTTGCAGATAATGACAACTCATAATTGAACCATTTGCATTTGTCTCTTTGCTTCAAAGTTTCATCAACTTTGTGACTCATCGGATACTGCATGACTAAGAATTAGCAAAACAAGAATTATTTATTACTTGGGCTAAAATATATTCCTATACATCTTACTAATTATAATTAATGCAAACTCCATTCACAATATAATTAAATTAAATTGCAAAAGATTAATCAAAATTTATGAAGACATATATATTGACGTAGAGAAAAACAACATAGAAGAAAAAGAAAATGACTTGTTTGGCGAACATCAAATAATTCTAATTTCCATATACATTTGTTTATATACAATAGTCCTTTATATATATATATATATATATATATTTTTTTTTTTTTTGAAAGAGAAATTTTTTATTTATATCTCAAAAACGGAATGCCCATACATTCAGTGTTCACCAAACCTTTGAAAAAATTCGGTAAAGATTTAAAGCTATAAAAAACTGACAAAGCTTGTGAAATCCTTCCCAATTGAGCAAGACCATGAGCGATTTGATTGCCTTCTCTGAATATATGAGTGATGCAAGAACCTGAGGATTGAAGGAATGACGATATACTGCTAGGAGATGAATTGGTTGAAAGATGCCTCTGAAGAAAAGAGATTACCTCTTGGGAATCAACTTCAATGTGCAAAGGAGGGCTAATAAAAGAAGAGCTCCAATTAATGGCGTATTGCGTAGCATACAGTTTGGCTTGAAAAGAATTGCTAGCTTTAATAGGGAAAGAGCATGCCGCGACAAATCGGCCATGAATATCACGAATAATTGCTCCTCCAGATGCTAAAAGGGGTGTGTAGGAGGCATCAACGTTTACCTTGAAAGGGAGGGAGGGACGAAGCCATCGCACCAAAGTTGGTTTACGAAGAGATGAGCCAAAACCAGACGGTAGCAGGTCGGCAATTGAAGCACAATCTGTCCGAGCAAATTTTCGGTGTGAATTAGTAACACCCCAGCAATAAACGAACCTAGCAACTTGAGGGCGAATGATAGAGACAAATAGATCACCTTCTCCCCAAGTTAAATTACAATAAATTCTCCAGATGTGCCACAAAATAGCTTGAGGAATTAACCTACGAAGCATTCCCATAAGGGATTTAGGCTTAGAAACTAGCCACCAACTCATGATCTCTTGCCGTAAAGATCGTTGAGTCGAATTATTGCTCAAAAAATAGCATCCGAAAAATCTCCATACCTCTTGGATAGTTGAGCATAAATAAAAAACATGATCAAGGGAAGCCTCATTTGAGTGGCAAAAAGGACAACATGATGAACCCGAAATGCCAAAGACCTGAAGACGAACCAAAAAAGATATCTTTAATGGAAAGGCATTATCCCATAGCATAGAAAAAGACAAAGTTTTACTTCTATGATTTCTGATCAGCTCATAAAAGGTTGAAAAAGGAAACTTAGTAATATCGGAGTCATTGTCTTCAGGGACTAAATTGAGAGAATCAAGAAGATCACTTGCTAGAGAATGGATTTGGCAAATACGCTTCCAGGAAGGAGAATCAATAATCTGGTATTTCATCTCTCCATCTCTACCATACCTCTTAGCCATATATCTTGACCACAGAGATTTATCGAATTTATAAGAAAACCAAAGCTTGACAGAGAAAGTTTCTTGAATGGTCAGTAGGGATCGAGTTCCCAGGCCCCCTTCATCTGATGGAAAACATAATTTTTTGTAGTTTACCCAATGATAGCGATCATGGGTATTGTTACCCCCCCAAAGGAAACAAGCCATTTTTGTTTCTAGAATTTTGATCACTTCAGCAGGGATTTTCATGGCTCCCATAATATGAATGGGCAGAGAGTTTAAGACATATTTTATTAGAAGAAGGCGACCTCCATGAGATAAGAAACGCCTTGTCCAACCCATAAGCTTGGCATCAAAATTCTTGATAAGATCACTGCAATACCTTGGTAAATCGGAGCTCCTAAATAAGTGAAAGGAAGGCGCTTTCGCTTAATACCCAAAGAAGATTCCAAGCGAGAGATCACAACCTTAGAGACCCGTTTAGAAACAAATAAAGAACATTTTTCTAGATTAATTTTCTGCCCAGAAATAGCTTGATAGCGTCTGAGAAAATCATTATAGGTCTTGATACTAGCTTGATCTCCCCGGATAAAGATAAGCAGATCATCTGCGAAAGCCAAATGAGTAACCGGAGGGCAATATCGAGCAAGCTTGTAAGGTTGAATACGACCATCAGCAATTAAGTGAGATAAACCTCTGGAGAAACATTCCGATGCCAGAATAAAGAGAAATGGAGATAGAGGATCACCGTGCTTTACTCCCCTACTGGGCTTGAAAAAACCGTAGCTATGACCATTAACGCAAGCAGAGAGTCTGGTGGATGAAAGATGTTGCATTATCAATCGCACAATGAAAGGAGAGAAACCAAAGCGTAGTAAAACGGCTTCAAGGAAAGGCCAGGATACTCGGTCAAAAGCCTTCGTCATATCCAATTTAATAGCAATATTATTTCCCCTGGCTTTTTTGTCAATCTCATGAATCATTTCATTGGCAAGAAGAATTTGGGAATGGATCGATCTGCCTTTCATAAATCCTGCCTGCTCAGGAGAAATAAGCTCACACAAAAATAAAGAAAGTCTGTCAGCCAAAATGCGAGTACAAACCTTACTGGTAAAATTTGAAAGGCAAATGGGCCTGAATTGATTGAAACTGGATGGATTGTCTACTTTAGGAATTAAAATGATCTGAGAGCAGTTGAAAGACTGAGGAATAGGAAGACCCAAAAAGAATTCCTTGACTGCGCTACACACATCCCATTTGATAATATCCCAGCAATCTCTGTAGAATTTCCCATCAAAACCGTCTGGTCCGGGAGCACTGCTAGGATCAAGATTCCAGACTGCCTGCTTAATTTCAGAGTTAGATGGAACAGCACTCATAAGGGAATTTTGCTCATTTGTCACAATGGAAGGAAGAAAATTTAGCATGAAAGTAAAGTCTGAATCAGAAGATTGATCAGCCTGAAAAAGAGCCGAATAAAATTTGACAGCTTCCTCACCAATATCTTGTTGAGTAGAAAGCCAATCCCCAGAAGAGTCTTTAATGGAATTTATACGCTGCACCTTCCGAATTGTCTTCACATAAGTGTGATAAAATTTAGTATTTGCATCTCCATCATTAAGCCATTTCAAATGAGCCTTCTGTTTCCAAAAGGACTCTTCAAAACGAAGCTTAGAAATTAATTGAACCTGTTTTTCATTCCAAGTTGAGCGATTTATCTCAGAAGGGTTTTGAACATAATTAAGCTCTGCCACCTCAGCTTCAGATTCAGCAGTTTTAACTAGAGAGAAGATGTTTCCGAAGACTTCTTTATTCCAAATACATATAGCAGCTTTCAACTCTTTTAGCTTTATAAGCAAACTTTTCATTCCACCACCATGAAAAGTTTTTGTCTAAGTGTGTTGAACTAATGGCTTGAAAGAGCTGTGAGATAACCACATATGCTGGAATTTAAAAGATTTAGCAATTTTACTCGATCTCTGATTACATTCAAGAAATAATGGGGAGTGGTCAGAAGATGTCTTCCCTAAATGTTTAACCAAAATCTCATCAAAAACATCCAAAAAAGCGGTGTTAGCCAAAAAACGGTCAAGGCGTTCCCACACCCGACCAGAAGATCGGTTGCCTGTCCAAGTATAAGTATTGCCAATATGAGGAAGATCAATCAAGCCACATCTATCAGTACAATCAGAGAAATCTTGAATACTTAACAGACATGGAGAAACAGATCCCTTATATTCCGACGGACATTTGACAATATTGAAGTCCCCTCCTATCAGCCATGGATCAGAAGTATTATCAGCTAATTGATCACAAGAGTTCCAAAGCGCCTTGCGAGTAGCTCGAGAATGAGCCCCATAAACCGCAGCCAAGATAAAATGAAAGTTTAAAGATAAAGCATTAATCGAAGCTTGAACAATTTGACCTTTATCCACAAAATCAGACAAACAGAACATACTGTCCTTCCACATGAGCCAAATCTTATTGCTAGAGTTGCCATAAAAATGAGAGAAATTCAAACGAGTAGCAAAAGCTGATAACTTATTATGACCACAAATAGGTTCAATCACAATCAGTAAACCAATTTTCAATTCAAAACATAATTTAAGGAGACGGGGAAAAGAGGAATTTATACCTCTAGTGTTCCAGCATAAGATATTCATAAAAAGGTTGAAGGTTCAGCAGCTAAAGTTTTAGAGGAGCCACGAGTAGACATAATGCCAGTTGAAGCTTGCTCTTTCTTGCGCCCTCTCTTTTTCTTAGTAACTGGAACAAAATCTTCATCCCCTGTAGCAGCTTGTAGCTTGCGTTCAATTGATAAACTTGAAAGGCGCAACTGATCCACAGAGATAAAATCTTCAATCTGTTCATCGCCTTCTGAGATGTGGCCAATGGAGTTTAATTCCTCAGGGGAACCAGGTCTATCAATATCAGAGTGGCTGCCAAGATTTGCTAATTTCGAGTCTCGAGGAACCGTAAGATCCACAGTTAAAGAAATACCCACTGGAGATTTATCAACCACAGGGAAGGATTCGGTTGTAGCCTCTGAATTAGTAGCAGCTGCATGAGAAATGGGACATTGATCCTTAATGGTTGGCAAAGAGGAAATGTTGTGGACATCATTCGCCACTGTATCTGGTTTAGAATTTGTAACATTTAAAGATTTGTCTAATGCTGATTCAGGAATGGTAGAGCTTTTATTCTGTCTAACCACCCATTCCTTCTTCTGAATTAGATTTGGCCCATTTGATTTCTGTTGTTCCAGTTGATGCTCTGTTTTTTTGCCTGCGAGAACAGAGCCGCAAGAAGCTTCATTGTGACCTAATCTTTCGCAATGGGAACAAAATGAAGGCGGATTTTCGTAGAAAACCGATTGGGAAAAACCTCTAGATCCATTGTTAATCCAAATCCTGGAGGGTAAGTCTTTCGAAACATCCATTTCAATGCAGACCCTAGCTGACGAAGGGCGCACTAGAGAAGCAGTGGCACTGTCTATTTTTAGTGGAGAACCGATCACAGATGCAATGTTAAATAATGCCTCGTTCTGGAAAAGATGAGCAGGAAGTCCCTCCATGGAAACCCATACAGGGACAAGGGGGCTGTCAACGTCTGATCTGAAGAAGGGAGTCCATTTGGAAACAACCATGGCGAAACCATAAAAATACCATGTATTCCTTAACCAGCAGCGAAGGAAATCGATTTCCAAATCAAAAGAAATAAGTATATGAGAAGCATCAATGAGACCCAGACGGAAAGAACCTTTAAACCCAACTGCTTCTAGGGATTTTTTTAAGGAAATCATAGCTGGCCGACCGGAATTAAAAGTTCCGATTAAGGCAAACTTGAAAGGTTCTGAAAGCTTAACAATATCCTCATCTGAAAAAGAAATTGATGGCATACCTTTGAATTTCCCAATTTCTGGTTTAGAAAGAGAACGATGCTGAAGAGAAGAGGCAAAAGATCTGGAATCATCCAAAGAGGAGTGGCTCACAGATGAACCTGATACAGCAGCTGCATATGATCGGATGGCTGGCTCAGGAGGAGCCGCCTCCGGTGAGGAAGAGACAGTAGCCGTGTCGCTAGGGAGAGAGCTGAGTTTTAGGGTTAGAGAGAGATTCAACTTGAAATTGGGAATGAAATCTCAATGCCAACTAGGGTGAAAGGAACTCACAACTCGATATATATATATATATATATATATATAAGTCTATTGTAATTTGAAGGCAAGTGTGAAAGTGAAATTTTGGAGAGATTATTGACATTGGAAAGTGGGGAATAGAACTTGGTGGAAATTAACTAATAAAATGCAAAGGATGGCATATCTATATACAGATCATGAAACTTCCTAAGAGTATTATTTGTTTTGAATTTATTTTATGTTATTTCAGGCTTCATCAATTATGCCGATCCAACCGAAAAGGATAAGTTATACCGAATAAGTACTCTCATTATTCTTTACATTTTTTTCTTCTGCCTGTCATATATTTATAGGATATCCATTAGTTAAACTAATACAAAATTATTAACTTATGCCATCATTATATATGTAAATATATATATATATATTTCTTTTCAATAATATTATATATGTGCTATATTTTATTAATATACAATTATCCTTATTAATAAGTTAATTATACTTAAGATCATAAAGCCAAAAATAAGAGTAGAAGATATGTAAACTCATAATCCTATTTAAAATTTTATTTTTTTAACAAGTCTTATTTTTTTGTCAAATTTATTTTTTAAAAAAATAAAAGTTTTTATCATAAATAATATTTATTACTAAATTTATTAATTTTAATTTGAAAATTTAAAAATATTAATGAACAATTAATAATTATTTCAGGAATGATTGTAGAAAATTCTTTTGGATTATGTGTCAATATTTGAAATGAGATTTTTTTGACATATGAGAAATGTGAGAGGATAAGCTTATGACAATCAACCCAAAATGTCTAGCACTAGACATATGGATAATTATTCATCATATTTAAGTTATTGATATTTTTATTATTTTTTAATAAGAGATTGTATTCTTAATACTCCCTTCAAGTGTTAATTATCAAGTGTCAATTGAGATAGTTGACACTTAAAATATATAATTTCAATACTCTCTCTAAATGACCGGACTATTTGGACAATTGGTGAAAAATTCACAATCAATTATATAACCAGACCAGAATGAACATCGTACAACTGATGAATCAACTAAGTCGAAATAAATATCGAACAATCAGTAAAACTCAACAACAATCAATTAGACAATTGAGCTGAAATGAACATCGGACAACCGACGAAACAACGCAGCGGAATAATTGCTTTGATAACATATTAAGATTTGGAATATGAGTTTTTTGGATATATGAGAAATGAGAAAGGATAGACTTAGGATAATCAACCCAAAATGCTTAGCACTAGATATATGGACCATTATCATTTAATATATTTAAGTTGTTAATGTTTTTATTATTTTTTCAATTTGGAATTATATTCTTAATATTATGGCGCTTCATCTAAATTATATATGTTTCTTAGCTTTAAGTTTGATTTGTGCTATATTGAGTAATTTTTTAATATTTATTATTATAACAATTATTTTTAAGGCTTAATATATTCATAGCCATTTGTATTTGGACATTTTTATCGCTTTGCTCTTTGTACTATTTGAGTAAATACTTAGCCCTTAAACTCAAATTTTTTTTATTATCTGTCACTTTGTGGTGACATGATAGAATGTTTATAATTCACACACTAATCGCAATTCAGACACTAACCGCACATGAATGTAAGTAAAATAGCCGATATGCTATATAAAATATCAAAAATGCCCTCCAAACCCACAAAAAAAAACCCATTTTTCTTTCCTTCTTCTTCTTCTTATTCTTGTTCTTGTTCTTTCTTTCTCTCAATCCAAATCCAAATCTAAATCCACAAAATTCAATCTCAATAAAAGTAAATCAAGAATGTTAAAAGTAAAAGAATCTAATATCAATAAAAATCAAAATTCAATACCAAAAAATGCATAATTCACAGTAAATAAAAAATAAACCTAATTACATATCCTTAAGATTTATTGCTCTCTCGAATTATCTTTTTTGACCATAATGGTGATATCAAATTACAAAGAATAACACCAAATCACAGATCCTTCTAAATATACTTGAAAATGAAAATTCTATAAACCTACTATTTACTGCATTTGCTAGACTATTAAAAATTAATGCAATATATTATAAGATTACAGTAAAGAAGATTACAAACCATTCTTTGTACAAAGAACTCATATTGATTTTGGATCGCTTCTTTTTTCTTTGAATTAGCAGAAATCGAGCTAAACCACTCTTCCTCATCATCTTAAACTCTAAATTTTCATTAAAAACAAACAAGCAGGCAAAATCCAATTTCTTGTGTTCAACCAGTAACAACTCCAACAGAGACAAAAATGAAACCCACTCTCAACAAATTAGCAAAAATCTAATATCACCAACAAAAAGGAGAATCTCAAGTACAACAACAACAAAGCCTTAATCCCAAGTCAATTGGGGTTGGCTATATGGATTCTTCTTTTTCACTCAATACGATTTAAGGTTATCTCTTCTTGTAGATGTAACATCATAAGATCATTTTGGATCACTTTTGACCAAGTCAATTTAGGCCTACCTCTGCCTCTCTTAGCTATATCTACTCTAACTTGTTCGGTTTTTCTAATTGGCGCATCGCTAGGTCTTCGTTTCATATGGTCAAACCACTTCAATCTATGCTCTCTTATCTTATCCTCAATAGGTGCTACCCCCACTTTTTCTCTAATGCACTAATTGCGGATTCTATCCATTCTAGTATGACCATACATCCATCTTATCATTCTCATTTTTGCAACATGCATTTTACTCATGTGTTGTCCTTTTACTGCCCAACACTCACTACCATACATCATAGCAGGCCGTATTACAGTGCGGTAAAATTTCCTTTTAATTTAATTGGCATCTTTCGATCACATAGAACTCCTGTAGCACCCCTCCACTTCATCCAACCAACTTTAATCCTATGATTTACATCTTCTTCACAACCCCCATCTTCTTAAAGAATAGAGCCAAGATATCTAAAATAAGTACTATGAGGCACTGTTATTCCGTCTAAAATAATTTTGCCTCTTTCTCAATTCTTGCTATTAAATCTACAATGCATATACTCAGTCTTAATCCTACTTAGCTTAAAATCCTTAGATTCCAAAGTGCTTCTCCATAACTCAACTTTTGATTTACCCCTGCTTGAGTCTCATCTATTAATACAATATCATCTGCAAACATCATACACCAAGGGATGTCATTCTGTATATGTCTTGTTAGCTCATCCATGATCAAGGTGAAAAGATAAGGGCTCAAAGCTGAACCTTGGTGTAATCCAATATAAACGGAAAAATCCTTAATATTCCCTCCCACGGTGCGGACACTGCTGGTAGCTCCCTCATACATATCCTTCAAGACTTGGATATATCGTATAAATATTCCCCTATGCTCGAGGACCCACCATAAAACTTCTCTAGGGACTCTATCATACGCCTTTTCCAAGTCAATAAAAACCATATGTAAATCCTTCTTCATCTCTCTATACTTTTCCATCAAATCTCTTATAAGAAAAATAGCTTCCATAGTTGATCGACCAGGCATAAAGCCAAACTGATTTGAGAAGACACGAGTATCTAACCGCAAACGGTATTCCACAACTCTTTTCCACAATTTCATAATGTGGCTTATAAGCTTTATACCTCTATAATTTGAGTAATTCTGAATATCTCTTTTATTCTTAAAAATAGGTATCAAAAGGGAAAAAATGAGTAAGTAAAGGAAAAAATAGAACCACTCTTAACAAATGAGCAAAAATCCAAATCGCATCAGAAGGGAGTCTCAAGCAGAGAAAAAATAGAATCCACTATCAAGAAATTCTTTAGATATTCTGGTTTATGGCTATAGCAGAAGAGGTAATCAAGAAAATTCTTCAGAGAATGGATTGTTTGGTCATCAGTTATTGAGTTTTCCATCTAACCACTACTGCCGCCATCACACCCCCAGCCATATACCTTGGCCATCACTATCTTCTCCTCCATTATCGCAAAAGAGAAAGAGATGAAAGAAGCTTTTTTTTTTTTTTTTGAACAATAAGAAGCTTATTTATTGTACTTAGATTTACATATTGAAATTTTATAGATCGGGATTGAGAAAGAAATAGGAGTTTTTGATTTTATTTATTTATATTTTTAGAAATTATTATTATTATTATTATAAGAAGAAGAAGAAGAAGAAGAAGAAGAAGTAAAATGGTCATACGTAACACATTGTATTTCTGACGTGTACACCTCTTTCTTGCTTGTCATCCACTTGGTTGGCATGGTCAGCGCATGTAAAAAACACTCACCATATAATATCTATTTTTGTCAAACGAAGTGGCAAGTGAATAAACAAAAAATCGAGTATAAGGGGCAATAAGATTACTGGAAGAGTATAGATAGTAAAGTGACAAAAACGCTCAAGTATAAGAGATTATATATGTATTAAGCCTATTTTTTAAAATTTGAATATGATGTGATTGTTTAATTTTGTTTCAAATTGATATCATATAAACTTTAACTCAAATTTATTGTTTGAAATTTCAGATTAAAAAACTTTGTTTAACTACCAAATGACCTGAGTTTTGCTTGATTAATAGGATTAGAGAGTTTCATCAAAATAGAAGAGAAGATACGTATACGTTTTGCTTTGGAGCGTATGGAAGCGTGTGGAGTTATACCCGCAGACCACAAGTTGAGTATTCTAAAGGAAAATTTATATTTCACGCCCTTCACTTTATTAATATTACGATAATCATTTCAGAATCCATAAAATTTAGTTATTTTTAGTAGCACAAAACTTTTTTCTTTGTTTTAATTGGTTACTTATAAAATTTTAAATTTTAAGAATTAGTAATAAGAAATAATTAATCAAAATGCCAAAAAAAAATGCAATTGAGATAGTCAAAATTTTTTAAACTAGTATGAATATACTATAATTTTGTTAGTAATAAGAATTCATTGATATAACATTTAATCTTTAACAACTTATAAAAATTAATAAATGTCCAAATAATATTTGTTTTAAAAAATATCGTATACAACACAAATATTTTTTTATTATTAAGAAAAAAGAATCTAATTTGAATATGTTGATTGAGAATATACTTATTGTTAGAATATACTTGAACATGCATGTACAATACAGATATTGAATAGCACAATAATCTAATACGCAGTGGCGGAACCAGAATAAAGACGAATGAAGGCAAAATTTTCAAGTAAAAGAAATTACGGACGAATTTATATTCAATTTTATTTTTATATTAAATAATTAAATGATGAAACTTTTATTATTTTTATTTCAATATATAAATACTATAAATTATATAAATGTAAAATTAATTATAGTTTTATATTATATAAATATAAGTATATTAATTATATATGTATATAAATACACTTTTTTAAAATATATATATATATATATGTACATAGGAGCCAAGGAGGGGACAATAGACCCCATACCCCCTTTGTTTTCGTCCCTACTAATACGAATAGAGAAAAAAAAAAGGATAAATATTCACTAACAAATGGTTCCAGGCCTTGTTTGTTAACATCATATTATACTCTTGGGGATTATAAATTGCAATTATTTGGTAATTTAATTTATGTTTAATCATGTGCTATCTTGCATTCATATTCAGTTTGAAACTGAGGAGTTTGAAGCTGATTTTTAAAATTGTTAGTTGGGTTTTTTTTTTATTCATTTAAAATTTTTCAATTAAGTATAATTTAGAAAAAAAAATTATAACATTTCTCAAATTATTAAAATTATAACTAGCCAAATGTTCACTATCTAAATCTTAGTGGTTAATTACCAGGCACGTTGTGTGGTGGCGCGATGAGCGGGATAATTGTTTAAAAAAAAGGAGAATTTAAAGATTAGTAATGTGGAGCTGAAAATTATGTCTATGCTAATTTAACAAGCAAGAACACAATCCATTTCCAAACAAGAAATAAAGCTGAGAACTAACCAAAAAGCAAACCAAAATCTGAAAGCAATCTTACATATCAAACAAACGTGTGCATCCATGACTTTTTTTCTTGTTCATAATTTTCAATTGCTGCCGCTGCCGTCGTCGTCTAGGCTCCACCGCCCTTTTCATATTTTGCCCTTTTTAACAACAACCCCATTTCACATTTTGTCTCTAATAATCTTTTTTATATATATATATATATAGATAAATCCAAAATCAGTCTCATCAGTCTCACTTTCCCAGCTTAATATAATATTAAACTCTCTCTTTCTCTCTGTGTCTCTCTTTCTGATATTTCAAGTCTCAATATATATAATAGTGTATATAATTCTATTTATTCTCCTTGGAAAATCCAAATCAATCTCTGTCTTGATTATCTCTCCATTGATTTATATCTCAATTCTTCAAATTCTAAATTAAAATTAGTATAGCAATATATACACCATGAGAAGAATAGGCATTTGTTTTTTAATAATACTAATTGCATTATTGGGTTTTGAAATCCAGATTCAGACATGCTTTTCTCAGAGTATTATTAACAGAGGAAGCTTTCCAAAAGGTTTTGTATTCGGGACTGCCTCTTCTTCTTTCCAGGTATTTATATACTGTATAATAATAATTATTATTATTATTAATTTTTTTTAGTTCATTAATATGAAAAAAATGGAATTCAAAGTGAATTTATAATCTAAGTTATATAATTATTATTAATTTCTTTGTTGAAAACCAAAGAAAAACAAAAAAAAAATATGTTGGCCAATCCAATTTATTGTTGTTTATGTTAGTGATTTTTGTTTGTTGAAAAGATGTCCTTATCCCATAAGGCCATTGCCCTTGCTAAGGGATAAATACCTATACACGATTCCATTTTCACTTGACCTTTTGATCATATAACCTTATCATTTTCTGTTTGTTCTCAACTATAAATATTAACTATAATTGATAAAACAGTGAGAATATGTAGCCTAAATTTGCAATCAATTCTGAAAAAAAAAATTGCAATCACTCTTATTATAATTAAGTTTTGAAAAATTATATGGTTTTGAGATTATTATTATTATTATTATTATTATTATTATTATTATTATTATTATTATTATTATTATTATTATGTGTGTAAAAGTAATTTTCTATATTTGGGTGATTTTTTTTTTTGATAATATTTGGGTGATTGTTTTTGAAACAATAAAAATCTAGAAAATCAACAGAGCTTAGTTAATTGGTAGATTTCTTTATTTTTTGGGTCTCACTTTTAGAATATCTAGATATTTAATTATTTTTAAACACTATTTTATAATAAAAGTAAAAATAAAAAATAAAAAATATCTATTTTCGTGAATTTTGCTGCAGATATTTTTTGTCATTGTCTGTAAAAATATATATTTTTATTTTGATATAAAATAATGAGCAAAACTTAAAACAAACAGAACTATGAGCAAAACTTAAAACAAACAGAACTCTTATCGAGCGATGAGAGAGACAAACACAAATATATGTATACAAAAATTTACTTGTTCTTAGTGAAATATCATTTTACTTGTCAATATAGAGTATTATTTTCTCCTCCAAAATTTAATAGTTTTATTATTTCTATATATATAACTTAAAGAGAAACTACATATAAGAGTAATAATACTATATTTTCAATAATTTAATTTTTAAATTATAAAAAATAATAATTTTAAATTGGATATTTATCCAATTTTTAACTTTTTGTCTCCATTAATTTCTCAACGGAATAGAATAAATTGCGATCTGTAAAAATTTTTGTAAACTATTATCTCTCTCCCTCTCATTATTTTTCCTTTTTTTTGAAAATAATTATTTGTCTTTAGTTTTATGCATTATTAATTATAATGAAAAATATAGCTAATATATTCAAATCTTACCATATAAAAGTATTTCTACTAAATTAATAAAAGAAAAGAAAACAATCAATCCGCGACTAATTATGTGCAATGTTTCACAATCTACTGTGTGTTGGCAGCCAATGATTAATCTCACTAATTAGCATGCTTATTAAAAAATTAAGAGAAATTAATTAGTCAAAAGTCAAAATAACAACAACATTTTTATATTTGGTATTTTTATATATAGTATGATCTGTTTTATTACTTAGCTAGCTGGATTGTTTGAAAATCATACTATAGTATATTCCAAATTATCTTGTACTTATATAGAAAAACTAGACTGCCAAAAAAAACGCTGCAAGATCATATACGGTTCTATCAAGTCAACCAATTGCATGCATGTGGTTTACAGTCAATTATGATTTAATTTTTTCGCAAATTATTTATTTCTTTGCAGTATGAAGGAGCAGTGAAAGAGGATGGGAGGGGACCGAGTGTTTGGGACAAATTCTCACATTCTTTTGGTAATGCTTATACTAACAGTATTTCACTACAACAATTAACATCTTTGAATGGAAAAAGAGAATTCATATAGAAGATTTCAATAAATTTAGAATTAAGACTTTATTAGTTGAGTTACAGCTAGAACTCAATATTTTTACAAGGACTGATAACTCAGTGATTATAAGTTCAATCTTGATACCATTCTCCCCTTACTTTAAAAAAATTAGCAATTTATTAACTTTAGCTTTCATGATCACATTACATTATCTTGCAGGCAAGATAATTGATTTTAGTAATGCTGATGTAGCCGTGGATCAATACCATCGTTTTGAAGTATGCCTTCTTGTCTTCTATTTTTTTGCCAGCTCCTCAAGTTTATGAGTGTTTAAACTTGAAATATTCAGCTTTGGTTAGCCATCATTCATATAGTAATACTTTTGATTTTGTGAATCCATGGGAACCAGCAAGATATTCAATTGATGAAGGATATGGGCATGGATGCTTACAGGTTTTCTATTTCTTGGTCTCGAATTTATCCTAGTAAGTTCACTACACTCAGGTTCACAGCCATGTAAAAACGTCAAAATATCACATCATAAAAGCTTCTTATTGTGTATTTCTGTGTACAGATGGAATAGGGTCAATCAATCAGGCAGGAGTTAATCATTACAACAAACTCATCAATGCTTTACTTAAAGCGGGTACCCTCTTCATATATGCCTTTTTGATAATATATGTCACTGCTAAATGGTACTTTGAAAAAAATATTATAGTTGGAGATTGCCTATGCTCAAAACCAAGTTTGTGTTTAAAAAAGATCACCAATTGTAAACAATGCATGCAGGAATTGTGCCGTATGCGACCCTTTACCATTGGGATCTTCCCCAAGCATTGGATGACAGATACAAAGGATGGCTAAGCTCACAGATAATGTAAAAAAAGAGTTTCCAACATTAAAATTGTGTATTTCAGATTATCTTGTATGTGATTCTGGTGAATTAACAATAGTCATTTACAGAGAGGACTTTGCAACATATGTGGAAACTTGTTTTCGAGAATTTGGTGATAGGGTCAAGCACTGGATAACATTCAATGAGCCTCACACATTTACCATACAAGGGTACGATGTTGGTCTTCAAGCGCCGGGCAGATGTTCCATTCTTCTGCATCTCTTCTGCAGGGCTGGAAACTCTGCAACTGAGCCATATATAGTTGCCCATAATGTGATTCTTTCTCATGGAACTGTGGCAGACATTTACAGGAGGAAATATAAGGCAAAACAAAAAGGATCAGTTGGCATATCATTTGATGTTATGTGGTTTGAACCAATGAGCAATTCCACAGAAAACATTGAGGCAACTCAAAGAGCTCAAGATTTTCAGTTGGGTTGGTTTATTGAACCTTTGATTTTTGGGGATTATCCAAGTTCAATGAGGAGTAGAGTTGGTAACAGATTGCCAAAATTTTCAAAATCTGAGGCTGCTCTTGTTAATGGGTCTTCAGATTTTATTGGAATTAATCACTATACTACATATTATGCAGAACATAATTCAACTAACATAATAAATGACCTTCTTAATGACTCCCTCGCTGACTCGGGGGCCAACACTCTTCGTAAGTTATATTGTTAAAAAGATTAGACGTACTATGATGGTTTTATATTAGCCATTAATTGAATGAATTCCTTTTTCTTTGCAGCATTCAAAGGTCTGAAACCTATTGCAGACAGGGTATGTAATAAATTGAAATCAAGCTTTTATGTTAATTTTTGACGCTAGAATATGTAAAAGGATATCAAGAAACTTTGGCACAGTGATATTGGATTCATATTCATAGCAATGGGATTCCGACTTTTATATTTTTAACCACAGCCTGACTAATATTTTGACTAACCTGAAATTGCAGGCAAATTCTATATGGCTGTACATTGTTCCTCAAGGGATGAGAAGCTTAATGAATTACATCAAGAATAAGTATGGGAACCTTCCAATCATTATAACGGAAAATGGTAATTTATCCTTTGAAATGTGTGAAGTAGTTTATCAGCTTAATTTCCTTAAAGAATAATTGTCTTTTTACTCATGTTTTTTACAGGGATGGATGACCCAAACAACCCCCTTATCTCCATTAAAGATGCTCTCAAGGATGAGAAAAGGATCAAATACCACAATGACTACCTAACAAGCTTGCTAGCTTCTATCAAGTAAGAATAATTACCTGCTTATCCGTATTTGATATGAATAAATTTGAAAAATAAAATTTATTTTTATATAATAGAATTTGATTCAGTTGAATTTCTTTTAAAATAAAATTTATTTTTATATAATAGAATTTGATTCAGTTGAATTTCTTTTCTTTCATAAGAGTTTATACTAAAAGATGAAATTAAAAATTGAAATTAATCTATATGGACTCCAGTAATATGTTTAGTCATGCAATCTGACAATGTATTATTTTGGGCCTTTTGCAGAGAAGATGGATGTAATGTGAAAGGGTATTTTGTATGGTCATTATTGGATAATTGGGAGTGGGGAGCTGGATACACTTCAAGATTTGGTCTTTATTTTGTGGATTATAATGACAATCTCAAGAGATACCCTAAGAATTCTGTTAAATGGTTCAAAAATTTCTTGACTTCCATTTAGAAATAATAATAATAATGACAAATTTACAATTGTATTTTCATTATTTCCTTGGAAATCAATATTATGCTAATTTAGTTACAATTGAATGTTCTTTAAATTTTATTTGCGAAGGCTATTAATTCGAAGAAGGTCAAATTCTTGCTAGTTTAGCGTTTGCCTATTATTATTACTAGAATAAGTGCCTATTATTATTATTATTAGTAGAATAACATTCTTGCGTTTAGAAGATATATACATATTTTAATTTTTTTATAAATAATTAATACAAAAGACGATTGATATTTTTTTAACGAATAAAAAAATAAATTAAAAATTAAAATAAAATATTATCAATTGAATACTAGTAAAAAAATTAGTATAATTATTATAAAATATTATGAGTTAAGTGAAATAAGTAAATTGTGTAGTTATTTTATAATTTTTCAAGTATCATTTTTGTAACCTTTCAGAAAAATTCTTTTACATAATATATTATCAATTTTATTTAGCATGTTCTAATTTGAGCAATTTATCAATGTTCTTACTATTTTTAAGTTTGTTAATATTAGTTTATATTTCAATATGATTAAATATACAAAATATAAATTCTTTTAAAGTAAATAAAATTTAAAACTTATAATTTAATGTAAAAAATTAATAAAAAATATTACACATTCTTCAATTTATAAAATTAAAAAATTACAAAGATAAAATATATAAAATTTGATAATTAACGGCAACACGTAATTACGTAATTAAATTATTTAAAAGGACATAAATTCTTTAAAAAAATATAACAACATTGTATAAATATTTTTTAAAAATAAAACAGTAAATTAAAATAAAATAATAATTAACGGCAAAAATAAGGACTAAAAAATAATATGAAGAAAAATAAATAACAAAATCAATAAAGATATGCAAAATCATTGTTTTTCTACAATTATTCACTTCTCTTTCAAATTATTAATAGATAATATATTTATAATAAAAAAATTCGAAGAATTGCAGCCCATTAGATGTTGGAAAATTCCCAATTTTTTGTTCCACTCGTCCACATGTGCGAATATGCTTATAGCATCACAGCATAAAAATTACCCAATTGATCCAATTCAATCTGACCATGGTGTAGGTTGTTTTGTGAATGGTTATAATTTTAAAATTTTTATAAACTAAACTATTGGTTTGATTTTAATTTTAAAAAAAAAGTTCAATAAATCGAACTGAATATAAAAAATTATTTTCTTAAGATGTTCGTTTTATACTAATAGTTTTTAGAAGTTAAACTATGCTTTAAATTTTTGATTGAGCAAGAAATTGTCAATTATGCTTTAAATTTTTTAGAAGTTAAAAGTCATATGCTGAATTTTTATATTTTAAAAGACTTTTATATTCTATAACTCATTTATTACAGGATAATTTCATTCTGATTTTTTCATTGTTATGCTGAGAAGGTTGATTATTTTAATATTTGTTGAATTTCTATGATTCTCTTGAATTTTTAAGTTTTTTTTTTTTTTATCAAATCAACTAACTTTGATTTGGATTTTTTTAATGTTATTTAATTAAAAAATAAAATATTCTAAGATTTTGTTAGAACTATCAACATCTTTTATATATGGTATATAAAAGTTGAGGAATTAGCGTGCTTCTCACCTTGTTATGTCATCAATTTTTTTAAAAACAATGGCTATTTCACTTTTTTTCCCTCAAAACCCATATTAATATGTACACAAATTTCTTTTCTGTATGTAAAAAACATATACAAATTCTTTAAAATCTTTTTAATGTAGCCGTTACTACATCATAGTTTGAATTTATACAATGACAATCAATATTTAATTTAATATTCTTTAATGATAAATTTTCGATCAGTTGCAAAAAATTAAAAAAAAAACAAATTACCTTAAGTATGTGCTATGATATCAATATTTAATTTAATATTATTTAATGATAAATTGTAAGTTACAAAAAAATACTAAAAGACATCTCTAATTACATATGAATAATATTATGCATGAAAATAATCTAACATAAGAAAAATTATAGGGGTGCTCTTGATTCGGTTAACCGAATAGTAAGAGAAAAAAAAATTAATTCACCAATTTCAATTTTAAAAAATTTAAACCCTAAATCTAATTATAAATAAACGATTAATCAATTACCGATTAATCATATAAAATGAATAATTAACTTATATTTCCGATAGTGCATTCAAGCCTCCTTGCCTATGTCATTTTTGCTAGGATTTAATTCTTGTGATCCTTAATAAGAAACTCATCAGAATTAAAGGTAATAGTGCAAGAATAAGTTTACTTACAGATAATAAATTTTTCTTAATATCTGAAACGACAAGAACATTATTCAATAAAAGTTTACCATGTGAAGTGTTTAACAAAGTTTTACCAGTGTGTGTACTAGATAAGGCTTGACCATTAACAACAATTATATTGTCACTGCCAAGATAAGGTTTCAAGGATTTCAAGTTACCTCCATGTTTTGTCATGTGAGCAGTAGCACCAGAGTCAGCATAAAAATTTAAATCATCTTCATTGTTTAAGTTCATGGCATTAAAAGCTTCTTGAATATTTTCTTCATCAGTGCTATAGTTGTATCTATAAAAACAACTAATTATTTTATGGTTAGTCCGTCCATATATCTGGCATACTGATTGATCAGTATATTGTTTGCTTGGTTGTTCTCTCCAATTGTTGTTTGGTTTTGAGTGATTCTGAATGTGTTGAGTTTTATTGCCGTTACGAGAACGATTTTGAGTAAAAGAGTAATTCATGACCTCTTCCTCTATAATTATTTCTTCCTCCACATTGACCTTTTCCTCTTCCTCTTTGTCCAAAGAACGCTTGATTGAGATTTAATTCTTACTTGTCTTCAACTAAAAATACCTGCTAAAAATTCTGTACAGACATAATAAATTGTTTAAATGATGGATATAGTGGTTTTGATAAAACTGCAATTCAAAATTCTTTATATTTATCTCCTAATCCTTGTGAGATTTGAAAAACTTTGTCAACATCTCCTAGAGATTTGCCAATGACAGCAAGTTTATCATATATCTCCTTGAACTTTCAAATATATTCATCTAGAGAGAGTGTTTCTTTTGGATAAAGCATATAAGCAATTTTTTTAATTGAGCTTCATTTTCTTCGGTCGTAGGCAACAGCTACTCTTGGAGTGATTTCCAAAGTGAGTAAGCTGTGTCCACTCCGAATGTCATGCTCAACACTTCTTCTTTCATGTTTCCAACGAGCCAAGACATAAGGAGTCCATCATCATTGATCCATGCCTCAAGGTTTGGATTTTTAATTTTCTTTCCAAAGAGTCAATAATTTCATCTTTTGTATAATAATTTATTAGAATCAAATCTTACTATTTGTATAGTAATTACAGGGATTATCCATTGGATATAGCTGTACAAATAGTAAGATTTAATTCTAATAATTTTTTTTATTCTTCATATTCTTTCCTTTAATTAAGCCTTAATTAATGGATATCTTATCAATTAAGACATGTTAATTTAGAGGTATCTTCCAACTATAATATTTATAATTAAAGGTTGAAACTAATTACAGAGTATTAAAATTAAATTTAAAATAATGAATAAAGGCATTATTTTACATATGTTATAATAAAATTTTATTATATGTAAATATAATTCAAGTGTTACATAAAAAAATATATTAATAAAAATAATTATATTTAATTTATTTTCATATTTAATTATGAAATGTTTATAGATATATTAAGAAATTAAAAAGAGTATTGAGAAATGCAATTATCCTTTTTTTTATTTTCTCATTTTAAAATCTAAATAATAAAGAAAAAATTTGATTTATTTTTTTCATCTCTTCATTTCCTATTAAAATAAAATAATCATTACAGAAAGTATGAAAATAAAAAAAATAAAAAAAAAGGCTTTGTGAGCCATTAAATATAAAATTAAAAAGCAAACAACAAAACAATAAAATGAAGAGAAACTATTTGAAATCATGAAGAGCAACTATTAGGGGTGCTTTTTTGGGGTGCTTTTTTTATCCTAATTTCTAAACCCACAGAGGGGCAAGTCTCACGTCCCATTAATAGAACAATCAAATGGTAGCCCTCTATTAAAAAAAAATAAAAAATAAAAAAATATATAATTTTAATAATTTTCTAATAAAAATAATAATTATTATTTAAATCCTATTAAATGCCTATGCTATTGTAATAAAATATGTTTGAAATTATAATATATTATATTAATCATGTAGTTTATTAATAAAATGAAAATATTATTTTATTTATTAAGAACTAATTATTAAATAAAATAATTTAAAATTATCTAATATTTTTATATAATTAAAAATTAATTTAATAAAAATTAATAAATAAATTAAATAAATTATTCATATAACTAAATAATTTTATTTGTAATAACTCAAAATTTTAATTATTTTAATATGATATTTAAATAATATTATTATTAATTAAATAAATATTTAAGATTTAAAAATAAAAAGAGAAATTTTAAATTTTAAAAAAATATATATAATTGTATTTGTAAGAAAAAGGAGAAGAATAGAAATAAGAAAAAAAAAAGAAAAGAAAAGAAGAGAGAGAAAGTGACAGAGAGGGAGAAAGAAATAATATACCGATTAATTTTTTTAGATTTATCGTTATTCGATAATCAACTATTGACACCTCCTATATCATTAGAAAGTTTATCATTCGACGAGTCTAACGTCACTAAAATTTTCGTCATCTAACGTTGAAATTTTTTTCACTCGTCGATTGAAGTTAGGTGTACTACTACAGTGACATTTCAATCAATTTTTTGGCTACTTTCACGACAAAATTGATATTTTTAAAATTCTCTCTTTTCTTACTTTATTTTGATATATTATTTACAAATTTTATAGTACGTTTTTTGTTGGCCATAATTCAGTCACTCTTTCAGTGACTATGACACTATTCTGTTGACGAAAATACTATTTCAGTATAAAAAATAATATAAAATGATAAATAAATAATAAATAAGAATAAATAAGTAGTAATAAATAATTAATGTAAAAGAAATTAGTTAAAAATTTTAAATTAAAATAAATTTAAAAAATAGAATTTTAATTAGATGATTAATTAAATGTTTTTAAAAGAAATTATGAGTAAAATAAAATAAAATAAATAATTGAATAAAATTAATTATTATAATTTTTTAGTATTTAATTGATAGAAATTTATAATTAGATAATAAAATGAATTATAAGTTATGATTAGTAATTTTAGATATAATTAAATAAATAAATAAATATGTATAATTAATGATTGATTGTAAATAGATTGAAATTTAGGTATTTTGAAGGTGTTAATTTAAAACTAATTAAATGTAAAGATTTATAATTTAAGGATTATAATTTTAATTGATTATTTAAAATAAAAATTATTTACTTTATTAATTAATTTAGATTAATTTAATCATTAAGTAATATTGTTGTCAATATAGATAATAAAATTATTATTATTATAAAACTAAAGATATTTGAGTAATTAATGTTAAATTTCAATTAAATACATTAAATTTTTATTATTAAAATGTAAAAATTAAGAAATGCCTTTTATTTTGAATTTAAATATACTATAAATATTTATTACCTATGATATTGAAATTCATAATTTATTTAAGTAAGAAAATAAAAGAATAATTAAATTATGATATGTGCATAATATTAATAAAAAATATCTTATCCTACTATTTCATTAATGTAAATATACAATTCATCATTTAAACTATAAATTTATAAAAGAGATGAAAATATATAAATATATTAGTTGATATACTAACATTCTTAATTTATTTATAAAAAATTATAATAAAAAATTATTAAATTGATCAATTAAGTTAATTTGCTAAATAAACTTTTCAACCAAATTAAAAAACCTATTTTTTTATATATAAATCAACTAAATATTTTATTTTTTATTAATTATATAAAGAATTTGAGACTAAAACAGGAGTGTAACAATATTCTTTATAATCAAGACAAGAAATATAGTGGTTAAATAAATTATTTTATTTAATTAAATTAAATTAATTTAATTAAAAAATATTGTTTCAATTTTTTTATTTTTATCCATTAATACTAATCTCTATACTTACCCACAATTTTTATTATGTTTTTTTATTATTTTCTGCAACAAACAAAAATTTTCTTTACAAAATTAATTAAACATTTTAATTGTGTATATATTAACTTTAGAAGAAAGTTATTCATAATAAATTATAATGAATCATAATTAAAACTTTGCTTAAAAACATAATATAATAGAGATTGCAGACTTACCTTTTAAAACAAAAGGCAATCTATGAGATTTCTTTTTTTTATTTATTTATTTTTTAGTGTGGGAGAGAAAATCGAATATATATAAATTAATATAATCATCAAATTATATATACATAAGTTAATATAATTTATAAAAAAAAATGAAAGATATTGTTTTGTTTCTGATTATGCACGTGGAACATTAAATTGTTATGCTATAAATAGAAAAGGAATTTACCATTGAGCGCCTCCTGCTCCTACTACTATTGGGATTGTCGGTGGTTTAATATTTTATATACAATATAATACAATAAAAAAAATGCAAATATAAATACAATTTGCATTTATTTATTTTCTTTACAAATGAGGGTAGTGGAGAATTTTTAAATATTTGACCAAATTAGACAAAAATAAATAAATAAAGTTGTATTACTCTTAGAATAATAAATTTTGTTCCATTAATCATTTAATAGTCTCCGACGGGCTTTTTCAAACTATTTAATTTAAATTGAAATTTCAGAATTTTAAATTAAATATTTTATAAATATAACTATTTATTGAATTATTGAGTATATTGTGACTTTGTAATTTTCATTCATAAATCTCTTGCAACAGGAAAATTTTTATCAAAAAATATAATGTATAATATAAATATTATTATAAATTTGTCAATATATAATTATTAGATATTACAAATTAATCTAAATAGAAAACAAACTCAAATGAGGCAAATAATATCTTAATTAAGAATTATTTTTATATAGAAAAATTACTACACTTCTCCTATTATTTGGTTATTAATATTTTTTTTTATTAATAAATTGAAAAATATGTTATTTTGTTATTAAAATTAAAATTTTATCTAAAAATGAAATACCAAATTACAGTTATATGTAAAATTTAGTTTAATTCGTTGAAAATAAAGAGAAAATTACATAAGCTATTATTTTTTTGTATTTATATTATATTTTTAGAAAATATATTCAATATACATTCCACATTATTAAAAATGCACCCAAAATATAATATATTTTTATAAGTTTTTTATTTGTATAATATTTTTTTTAAAGTTAGTTTAGTTAATTTTTGAAAAATAAATTAATGTTTTTTGCCCATGGCACATTATTTTATGCAGAGAGGCAAGTTCTGTTAATGGTAAATGGTAGTGGTTAGATCATGGAAACCTGAGCAGAACTCAGAACATATATAAAATATGTCTCTAGATAAAGGGAAGGATCCATTGATTTCTTCCTCAACCTTGGGTTTTCCATTTTCTATCTTCTTTTTAAGTCTTTCTATTTCTTCACGGCACCGCAGCAGGCCTAAATTTCAATAGGACTGCAGGTGAATTCCGATCTCATCAATCTATTTTCTTTTTTCATGCTTTGATCTGTTTTTGCAAATGGGCGATTTTGTTTTAGTGTTTGGTGATGTGGGTTTGTGTGAATATTAATTAGTTGACTTGTTTATGAGTTGGGGTTTTGGTTTTGTATGAAATTCTGTTTGTATGAACAGATCTATGGTCTTTATTTTGTGTATGGATCCAGTTTCCTCTTTTGTGGTTTAATTTGATGGAATTTATGCATTTTGTTTTGAGAATTTTCATTTGCAGTTATCTATAACTTGGATCCGTAATTGCCAACGCAATGGACTCCAATTCATGGATCCAAAAAGAAAACTTATGCCCAAGTGTCTTTGAATTTTAATGTCTTTTGTTTGTTTCTTTAAAGTTGAAACCAGATAAATCAAAACCTTGAAGTTTATTGCAGCTGCAAGTTCGATACTATTTGTGTGTGTTTGCGTAATTTAGCTTTTGATGTATTTAATCTGCATGCATCTTAATTGTACTTGTACTGCAAAATTTTAGTTTAGTGGGAGAATTTGTTCTTCCAGATGTACCATTTTTTCTGTGATCAAGCAAGAGTAATTGTTTCTTTGGTTTTTGGCTGATTAATAGGGTTTCTGTTATCCCTGTCAACATTAACTTGCTTTTAATTGTTATATTCTGATTCTTATTTTTAGGCTCTTCATTCTTTACAGCAGATAAAAATGGTGAAGATTTGTTGTATTGGAGCTGGTTATGTTGGTGGGCCCACCATGGCGGTGATTGCTTTGAAGTGCCCAGAAATTGAAGTAGCTGTTGTTGACATTTCTGTGGCACGAATCAAGGCCTGGAATAGCGAATAACTCCCCATTTATGAGCCAGGCCTTGATGGTGTTGTGAAGGAGTGCAGAGGAAAGAACATTTTCTTTAGCACTGATGTGGAAAAACATGTTTATGAGGCTGATATAGCCTTTGTTTCGGTTAATACCCCAACTAAAACCCAAGGACTTGGAGCTGGAAAAGCAGCTGACTTGACTTACTGGGAGAGTGCTGCTCGAATGATTGCAGATGTATCAAAATCTGATAAAATTGTTGTTGAGAAATCAACTGTCCCTGTGAAAACAGCTGAGGCAATTGAAAAGATTTTGACCAACAACAGCAAGGGCATCAACTTTCAGATTCTTTCTAACCCTGAATTCCTCGCTGAAGGAACTGCAATTCAAGACCTTTTCCATCCAGATCGTGTCCTTATTGGTGGTAGGGAGACTCCAGAAGGACAAAAAGCAATTCAAGCATTGAGGGATGTTTATGCCCATTGGGTCCCTGTGGAACAGATTATATGCACGAATCTTTGGTCTGCTGAGCTCTCAAAACTTGCTGCAAATGCCTTTTTGGCACAGAGGATTTCCTCTGTTAATGCCGTGTCAGCTCTCTGTGAGGCCACTGGTGCAGATGTCAGCGAAGTGTCACATGCTGTCGGTAAGGACACAAGAATTGGACCAAAGTTCTTGAATGCCAGTGTGGGTTTTGGTGGATCTTGTTTCCAGAAAGATATCTTGAATTTGGTCTACATTTGTGAGTGCAATGGCCTTCATGAGGTTGCAAATTACTGGAAACAGGTTATTAAGTGAATGACTACCAAAAGACCAGATTTGTGAACCGGGTAGTTTCTTCTATGTTCAACACAGTTTCAGGTAAGAAAATTGCAATTTTGGGATTTGCTTTCAAGAAAGATACTGGTGATACTAGGGAGACGCCAGCAATTGATGTTTGCAACGGCTTGTTGGGTGACAAAGCTCAGTTGAGCATATATGACCCACAGATGACAGAGGACCAGATTCAGAGGGATCTGTCTATGAAGAAATTTGATTGGGATCATCTCATTCATCTTCAACCAATGAGTCCAACAGCTGTCAAGCAAGTTAGTTGTGTTTGGGATGCCTATGAGGCAACAAAGGATGCTCATGGTATCTGCATTCTTACTGAGTGGGATGAGTTCAAAACACTTGATTATCAGAGGATATATGATAACATGCAGAAGCCTGCATTCGTGTTCGATGGACGAAATATTGTGGATGCTGATAAGCTGAGGCAAATTGGGTTTATTGTTTACTCCATTGGTAAACCTCATGATCCATGGTTGAAAGACATGCCTGCGGTTGCATAATTCTAAAAACTTCTCATATAAAATTGAAGTAGCTTATAACCGGTTGTTGTCGAAATGTATATGAGAGGCATTATGATCTTATAGTTTTTCCATTTGGCCTTTTATATCTTCTAGTTTTGTGATTTAGTTGTTTCAACTTATTTTGTAATGGACACCATGACACAATTCTTGTTTGGATCCATCTCCATTAGTAGAAAATTTGAATATGGTTTTCTTATTGGTTTAATGTAATAAAACAGAACCTTGGAAAGGTTACAATTGACCTTGTTCATAACTTCATGTATATTGTACTTTCTAGTTAATAGATTTCAGCATTTTTCTTGTGGAATTTCTGATCAAGCAGTGGCAACATGGTGACCTCTTCAAGCTGTCGAAGAGGTGTATGGTACCATTATTTTGTAGTAGTTTAAATCATTGAATAATTGAATTAAATCAACAATGCAGATGCAGGGTGAGGAGCTCTATGCTGTTAGTGTTGGCTTGAAACACTACTTTTTTTTGGTACATATCTAAGTGTATTCATAATATTAATTCACACATACAAATGTCAAAATTTTTTGCCAAACTTGTCTATGTTTTTACTGTCCAATCAAATATTTTGATTTTTATCATTTTAATTATTTTTTTAAATTAAGTATTGGGTGAGGGAAAATGAAATTTGGGTCTATTGTCTAGGTAGTTTAAAACTATGTAATATATTTTTTATTGTAAAATTATGGTTTTATTATTAATATTTTAAATTAAAATACATTTATAATTTTTATTAATTATATCATAAAATATTTTTATTCCTCAAAATCTTATTTAATTTGATATTTTAAATTATATATGTATATACTTACTCTGAATAGTAATGGCATAAAATTACAATTTTTAGCATTAATATTTTAAATTCAAACACACTTTTAATTTTTAAATTCTAAATTAATTATATGCTTAATATGCTCTCTAAATAGTTATATCATAAAATAATTTGTTCCTCGAAATTTTATTTATTTTGAGATTTTAAATGTTATAAGTGCTTCACTATGGCATAGTAATGGTTAAATTTCAAAATCTTTTATTTATTTTGAATGCCATATCTATTTTAAGTTAAATAGTTATTGCATAACATATTTTTCTTTTGAAATCTTAATTTTCACTAATGGTAGCGGAAAGATAACTAAAATTGTTAAATTTGAAAGATTATACGTTAATTTTTGGTTATATTTTTTCATAAAATGATATTTGTACAAAGTTAATTATAATTTTTTTGTCTAAATTAAATCCAGTATTTAAAATAATAAAAAGGTTGTTTTTTTAATCTTGGGCATTTTCTTAAATAATAAATTAAATCAAATTTGCGTGAGATTATTTTGGAAAATTTCTCCTTAAATAATAAAAAGTTAGCGAAACTACATATTTCAAATTGCAACTATATATTTTAGAAAATTAATCCAAAGTTGTATATACAAATAATAGAAAATTAGCTTAGTCAATTATGAAAATTTTAACCGATGAATGAATTTTATTTTGTTACTATTTGGTTTTGAAGCTGAAACAAGAGAAAATTGTGCAACACTAGGTAGGGCGGAGTACAAATCCTGAAAATTTTTAAACCGAACTAAATATCCAGACTGAAATATTCAAAACCGAAAAAAATAGTTGACTTTTTAACTTTTTCCTAACTGAACTGTACCGATTTTTATAATATGGAACGGTTCTGGATATTAGGTAATATATCTACTGAAAACTATACCAAATCGTATTATATCATATCAAACCGAATAATCGAAATAATAACCGATTTATTATTATTAATATAATATATAACTTAGCATATTGATTTATTACTTAGTATTTAATATTATATAAATGATTAAAGTGATTTCATAATTTAACTGTAAAATAAAATAAATATGAATATAAAAAATATAATTAATGACCATATATAATTTTTAATTTGTCACTTAATTAATATTGATTTATATATTTTTATGAGATAATTAAATTAATAAAATATTAACTGAAATAAAAAAAATACACTTATTATAAATTTCTAATATGAATATTTATCATATGCTTAATATATATATAATATTATAAACTATTTTAAAATATATAAAAATATATACATATATATGTACACATAATATATATAAACATAACAATATTATTATATAAATCTATATAATACACAATATTATATTACAGTAATTTACTATATTATAGTATATATACATAATATATATATTAGTTTATAATAATAATAATAATAATAATAATAATAATATATAACATATAATATATATATATATATATAAAGAAAGAAAAAAAATGAAAGAAAGAAAAATGGGAGAGAGAAGAGAGAGTGTCAGAGAAAAAGAAGGAAGAGCATAAAGAGAGAATAGCTCATTCGTTGTCTCGTTACTTTCGATCTATCTGATTTATTGCCGATAGCTCGTTGTCTCGTAACACGAGCCATATTAGGAGAATCGTCGTTCGATAACGAGTCGACAACCGCTTGAATAATTTTGACTGTTTTTCTGCCTATTTTTTTATTTTTTTTTCGGCAATTTTAATATTTTCGAGATCATCTTTTCATGTGTTTCAATTTGATATATAATTTTCAAATTATTAATAATTTTGAAAAAATACTTATAAATATGTAAATATTAAAAATTTAAGTATAATAATAATTTTAATTATATTAGTTAATTTTAATTAATTAAAATTTATGAATTTTATTTAAATTTATGAATAATAATATAATATAATTAATTAATTAATTGTGATAAAAGAAAATTTAGGACAAAAAATATTTGAATATTATTTTATTAGAATACAGTTAAAATTAATTAAATATTTAAATTATAATATTTATTAGTAATTTATAAAATAAATTAAATATATTTAAATATATATATGTATGAAATTAGTAAACTAATTGGAATAAAAAATAATTAGAAGTTGGTTAAATAAAAGATTTATTGAAGAATATTTTTTTAATTAAAGAATAAAACACATCTAATTTGAATAAAATAAATTCATATATATAGTATTTTTATTATATTTTTTATAAGCGTATAATATATTTATTAAATATTTATAAGAAATGATAAACAAATTATAAAAAAAGAAAAATATATTGATTAATTTAGATGTTTCTAAATTTAAGTTTATTGTAGATTATTTTGAAATATTTGAGCCAATTATCATATTTTTCTTTATTAAATTGCAAGGAATAAAGTTCAAACATATGGAGTTTAACAAGCATATGAAGGCAAGTGTTTTAAAAAATGCTACAAAATCATTCAAAGTAAGTAGTAAAAAAAATCTTAGATTTAAAAGTATTTTGAGTAAAACAATTATAAAAATTCTCAAGAAAAAAAAAAGCTAAATATAAATATTGTATTAAACCCCTGGCATATCCATCTACTAGCGATATTAGTAATTTAAGCAATCATTTATCTAGATGTTTATTATATCCATATAATTTAAACAGTAGTCAAAGCACCTTAGTCTTTAAGCCCCAACAAGATATAGCGGATAAGGATACTGTCTTTTTACTTAGTAAGATGATCAAAATGGATGAGTTACTATTTAAGCATGTAGAACATCTAGATTTCGTGACTTTTTGTGGTGTAATACAACCACAATTTGTAACTTTTTCTCATCAAACTATAGTTAGAGGTTCTGTTAACCAAACCATGAGTACTCCTGCAACTGGAGCTCCTCCAATGCAGCAACTTGGTTATGGTTACATGCAGCCTGTCGCTTACCCTGATCTATCACCTCAATATAACATGTTTCAGCTACCTTATGCTAGATATCGTTCTCGATCATCCTCTGCTGGATACTCCTTCAACTGGAAACAGTCAAATGCCTTTGCCAATCAACAGATCAGTTAGGGATATTATTACTATAGTCAGCCTTTATAGCAACAAGTAACACTTGGTGGTCCTGCAGCACCAGCAGATTTAAAATTTTAGAAAATATTATGTCAAAGACTAATATGGAGATTTAAAATTCAATATTAGTAGTGTTGTTATTAAATTATATATATGTGTATGAAAGGTGTGTTATTTTGTTTGGTTTGTCTATCTTACTTATTTTTATACATTTAAGTTACTTATTTTAAATTTTCAATAATTTAGTATTGGATATAATTTATTAACATGTTTATATGAATAATTGCTACCACTAGTACTAATAATAATAATTCATATTAATTATAATAATTTGTACTTAATAAAGTAACTCGAAGTAATAATATTAGTAGTTTTTAATAACAATAATGAGTGTGAATAATAATAATAATTAATACTAATGAGTAATGATAGTGAATTAATTATATATTTTATTTAAAATTTGTAATTATTTGAAGTTTAGACAAAATTATTTGATGCTAGATGTTGAAAATTTTAATTTTATAAATTGTTTATAATGTAGATATTGGAGTTTAGATAATTTTATTTGATACTAAATGTTGTAAAATTTTAATTTTATGAATAATTTGTAATGTAAATATTGAAGTTTTATTTAACTTTTTATTTTTTATGGCTAAAATAATAAAATATTATTTTATTACTTAAATTTAAAAAAATAATTTTAAATCTCTGAATCTCTATCTCCTTTTGAAATCGAAATCGCTCTGTTAAAATCGAATCTCCGAATCAGGCCGAACTAATTTTTTGAAATAATACAATATCGAATATTTTATATTTCGATTCTTATTCCGGTTTCAGTGATTTTACAATCTCTAAATTTTAATTTAATTTTAAAGATTTTTAAATTTCTGAATCGAATCAGTCCATGCACAATCCTAACACCAAATATTTAATAATAATAATAATAATAATATTGTTGTTGTTACTATTTTCCATCAAAACATAATAATAATAATAATAATATTTAATAAAATAATAATAATAATATCCTTTTTGGGTGGACAATTAATGAAGGGACCTTAATGTACTTTCACCAAGATCCGGGCCGGTTTAGTTTATAATAGGGTCGAGCTCCCCTGCAATCTAACCCGGTTGGCCTTTCGGACCGCGTCGTGTACAAAAGCACAAACCTGAAAATTCGTATTTCATCGTCGCCTCTTCCAAAATCGATCTCCGATTTCTCTTTAATTTTCTTGTCTATTCTTCGAATCAAATATCGGTTCGTTCAATTCACTTTCTCCTCTTTCGATCGATACCTTTTTCGATCTTCGACGCTGATTTTTCTCTAGGGTTAGGGTTTCTAGTCGCATTCTTATCGGTTCTCTAATCGCTCGATTTCGTATGGGTTTTGATTCTCCTTTGTATATATCTTAATTTCCCTTGTAATTTTCGCTCTATTTTTATATATTATTGCTGTTCTTCTGAACCCTAGGGTTTCGAAAGTTTCGATTCGTTTAGGGTTTGTTCAAATCGGTAGGGGTTTAATTCTATTCGTTTCGTCGTATCCTTATTACCCTTTTTCTTCTGTAAATTTGGTTGTATAGTTGGTGAATTTGGTACTTAGGGTTTCGGTTTTTTTTGGGAAAATTTTCAGGTTGTCTTCTTGTGGAATTGGTGTAGGGATTCGTTTTATCAAAGCAATTAGTCATCTCGTATATACAATTGTGGGTTCTTTACTCCTATATTAAGTGCCACATACCTCCTATCCTATTCTAAAGCTTGAATTCAACGAAATTTAGAGGTAAATGGTTGTTGTTGCTCCAATTGTTATTATATTATTGTTGGGTTTTGGTATTTATGAGAATTTATGCATAATATGCTATAAAATTTTTATATATGATTAATTTAGAGGGAATGGTGTGATTGGCTACTAGCTTGGCTGTATGTTCTAATTGAAGCTCATGGGATTATAGTAAATGTCGAATGTCAAATTTTTTCTTGCTAGTTTGTGTGAGTTGTCATGTGTTACTATGTCACAATATGTTAGCATGGTAATGAACTAGACGCATACTTGAGATTTATAGAACATGTTCCTTTAGTTATTTGGCATAATTGGATTATAGATAACTCATTTCTGATTATTAAATGCACTTAATGCTGGTCGCTTTGAAATGCAATGCTGTGATGTTAATCCAAGCATTTCTGTTGTCTATGTATATGATGCTCAATCTTTATAATGCGTCATGTCAATTATTTTTTCATGTTTTGAATTTTCCTGGTACATATTAGTACATATTATTTTTTAAAAAAAGTTAAACCGTTTTTCTCGATTACGTTGTCATCTTACTGAGATATGCCAGGCCATAGTTTCTGGCTTTTCAGGATATCAGATTTCTGTTTCAACTTGGTCTCAGTTTTTAGTTGTATTTTGCAGACTGGAATGGGATTTAAACGACCTTTTGATAGTGAAGAGTTCCAGGAGCTTCCTTTTAAGCAGTCAAGACAGCTGGACTATAGCAATAAGCTGACTCAGTTTGGAGATTTATATAAATCTACATCCCAAATATCTGATATTACAGGTAGACATTTTGGCATCTTTCTCACTTGTCTTTTTACCAAGGCATGCATCTTGGTCTGTTGACTTAGCGTACTAATATTTTAATTCATGTGAAATCACAGTTTGATTGTTTGTTTATTTTGCTCGTAGCAGGTGATTATGGTGGAAACTTTGTAAAATCTCAACAGCATGACGCATTTGAAAATGACACCATCACTGAAGTTTCAAATTTGGCTAAAGATGCTGAGATTAGTGCTCCCTTATCATTGGTCACAAGCAATTCAAGTGATGAGGATGTTGGTTCTGGGGTAGCAGCTTATTTTTCTCATTCCCCAGGCCATTCTGAATTTGATTTTTCAAGGAGATTTGTTCCCTTAAAGGATGCCTACTCATCATACTTGGACCGTTCTCCTAGAAGACAAGTTCCTCTTGGGCCAGATCATCAAGCCAGTATTCCAATGTGGGGCAAGCATGTAGTGAATGATCCAAATAGCTTGTCTTTACTTTATGGATCTGATGACATTATGTACAATGACAATGAAGAGAAGATGGGAACCTGTATCATTCCGATGCCAGATGCAGAATCCTCTGAAGACAACAGCACTGAGGCCGGAAATGGCAGAACATATTGCAGCTGCATAGATGAGGGCTCTGTTAGATGTGTGCGACAGCATATAAAGGAAGCTCAGGAAAAACTCAAAAAATCCCTTGGTCATGAAAAATTTGTGAGTTTGGGATTTTATGACATGGGGGAGGAGGTGACAAATGACTGGAGTGAGGAAGATCAGCGGGTATTTCATGCAGTTGTGTATTCCAATCCTGCATCCTTGGGCCAGAATTTTTGGAAGCACTTTTCACAAGTGTTTGCTGGTCGATCTGCTAAGGAAATTGTCAGTTATTACTTCAATGTTTTCATGCTTCGGAGGCGAGCTGCTCAGAACAGATCCAACTTACTTGACATTGACAGCGATGATGATGAATTGCATGGAATTAATAGGGGATCCTTCAATGTTCAAGTTTCAGATGAAGAAGAAGATTCTGACATTGAGTCTCTTGATCAGTATGGTTATGCAGATCATAGAGAGGATACTTTGATTGAAGACGATGAAGACGGCGATGACAACGATGATGGTGATGACTGTGGTGGTGATGAGGATCTGGGAGAAAGTAGTGGAGATGCTACTGGAGAAGATTCTGGTATAGATTATTTTTCAGAAGCACATGATATGAAGGCATTTGATGGGACTGAAGATGCTGTTAAGCACTTGGATAATAATTTAGGGAATGTTGGGGGGAATTTCACTATTCAAGATGACCCGTGCATGTCATTTGAGTTCCAAGCTAATAAGGTTGACTCCAGCGATCCTGTTGACACTAGCACTGCTTTGCAAGTAAGTGGAGTTAAGAGTGACAATAGGGGATGTTTGCCTGGTAATAGGGATGAATACAGTGATGTGGTGGATCATTCATATTTGTTAGATCCTTGTGATGCTCGATATTCGATTCCAATAAAAGGTGTTGATCTTCTACCAACATGCAGCATCATTGAAGAAATTTTTGGACAAGGAACATCCAGTGACTAGAAAGGAAATAACCATGGAAACAGCTATTGCCTTGCCAGTGTCCTTGAGCATTCCTAGGTGTACAGTTTTATGTGACCTTTGTAAGGGTTTGATCCTTGGACAGTTGGACCTTTCTAGCATGCAAGAAATTTTCTTTCTAGGTGATAGGCAAGTTTTTTTTTTCTTTTATTAAAGTAGGAAGCAAGGGAAGGAGGAAAAAAAATGAAGAAGAAAATATTTTCATGTATTTGGTTTTGTTCATGATTTGGAGTGACAGTCCTCAATTTTGTTTAAAGCTCTCCATTTTTGTCAAAATTTATAATTACAGTCCTAAAACCTGGACTTGTGCAATGATGGTGTATCTAGTTCTCTGATATTTACAACATTGTTCGTTCCATTACAACATGATAGGTCAATGAAATCTTCACCTTGAGTATGGTGATCAGAGCGCATGTAGTAAGCTGTATTATGAAGTGATGGGTGGTTGTGAACTTGCAGCTCTGGATTTCTGCAGTTCTATGCATTATTGCTGCAATCCTTATTTCAAATCATAAATTTTTAAAGAAAAAGTTTTAAAAAGTTTTAGTTGTCTTTGTGAGTGTGGGAGAAAGAAGGGTTGCCGTCTGTGGTCCAAAATTCCAAATTCACATTGCTTGGCAGGGAAGTGGCGGGGCTGGCGCTAATGAGTGGCATCAGGCTATTCAAACAAAGTGGAAGTTGCTAGGAAGAATACAAAACAACCAAAATCAAGGTCAGTATTCCAAGTAGAAAAAAACTAAAGTGATTTCAGAATGAACCGCTGTTATTGGCAAATCATGATCATGTCTTTATTTTATTATGGCAATAAGTAATAATCATTATTAATATTTCATCAACCATAGCTTTTGTCTGCCCCACAGCTGGTTCTTGTGACTTTCTTTTTAGGGGTTTCATGTTCTCTACAGAGGTGTTATAAATTCATGCTATGTAGATGTAACGGGTCAATTTTATTTTCCAATTTTATCTTGTTAAGGATTTGGAAGGACCAGATATGAATCAATGAATATGTAACAAAAATAACAAATAGGGTAAAAAAATAAAGGCAGAATATAAAATTTGTAACAAATCTTATCCCAAATTAATGATTAACTCAAATCAATTAAATCTTGATCCCCCTCAAAAAAAAAAAAATCTTAATCCCAAATTAATTAAGATTGATTATATTGATTCTCTTTTTCAACACTAAAAAAATTATTGGCAACATTTTCAAAGATATACAAAATCATAAAATTTGTAATTAAATTTATAGTAATAGGTTCGTTTTTAAGATTATGCAATTCAATTCAATCTAAATAAATCTTAATTTCAAATTAATTACAACTATGGATACTTTTTTTATCTAAATAATTATGAATAATATTTTTAAAGAGACATGAAACTATAAAATTATTATAGATCATTTTTTAAAAGTTAGTTTAAATCTACATTTATTTAACACGTGCATCGCTAATTTTTCATTTTATATTGTCAAATAATTTTAATATATGTCTGCTAATTTTATTATAGGCACCCTCACTTTTTCAATAAAATTATTAAATTAGAAAAAATGGGTTTCATGTGTATGCATAGTTTTAGTCTTTACAATGAATAATACATGGTGAGTATTGTTATGAGCAGTATTATTCAAAGTCAATGTTGGTAAAGATGTTGAAAGTTTCAAGTTAATTTCTCAGACTCTGGCCAAGTGGGAAAGTTTCTCCATTAAAAATTAGAAGAAAAATGAAGCCAAAGCTTGAACTTGACCAACACCAACCAATCCATTTGATTTTTAAGAAACAAAAAAGGAATAAAAAAATTAAGTCTTAAGGGTTTATGATTATATCTTATACTTTTTAGAATAATTTTATGACAATATCTAAAATTAATTGATATGTTCTTTCTTAAGCCGATTTAAATTAATTATTCATTCCTAATTATTTAGTAACTTATGGTATTTTATAAAATAACAAAAAGAATTTATTACATAATAAAAATTCAAAAAAAAAAGATAAAGAGGGTGTTTCTCAAAACTGGAGCTTTTCAGCTTATTGTGAATAAGTGATTTTTAGATTATAATCAGATTAAAAATAAGCAGTTAAGCGTTTCTGTAAACTAGCTAATAATCAGCTGATAATCAGTTTATAATCAGTTAAGTGTTTCTGTAAAATCAGCTTATAATCAGTTTTTAATTGTAGAAACTGTCAAAATGACCAAACTGTCCATGAGTTTATTTATTGTATAAAAATAATTTTTTAAATGTCAATTCAAAATTTATTTTGTAATAATAATAATAATAATAAAATTTAATAATAATAATAATAATAAAATTTCTTTGATGGGAACTAAAGTGTATAAGGTAGGCAAATTTGGAATATTGAAGATTAGGTAGGGATAGTATGGTCTTTTACTTGGTCAAAACTGCTTAAAAAATAAGTGCTTAAAAAAAAAGTAGCAAAACCCAACTTTTAAAAAACTGATTAAAATCAGATTATAATCTACTATTTAAGTTTTCAGAAACACTTAAATAAACAACTTATAATCTAAAAACAGCTTATAAGCAGTTTTGACCAGCTTTTAAGTTTTGAGAAACACCCTCAAAATAGTAAGCATAATAAAATTGACTATAATGATATCGCTAGAAAGGTGGGGTTTGACTTAATCAAGCTAAAGTAAAAAAACAGTAATTAAGAAGCAAATACATATGTAATTAATAAAAAAAAACTAAATAAAATTTTAAGTTGAGGTTAAAAAATGATTTGCAATGAAAATTGCACAAAAATGAATAAGAAATTTTGTCAGGTGTGATCTAAAACAGCGTATATAAAGGAGTTGCCTTCTCATAGGGATTTGACTATTGACTTTGAACATTGCATTACACAGCTCTAATTGCTGATGATGCTCATGCTCTCACGAGATTTGAATTTTTTTTTTTTTGTAAATTTTGGTTCTTTAATTCTTTTATTGTATATAATCATCGTCCCTAATTCATTAAATACATTTTCTATTTTATAAAAATTTTAAAAAATTAATTATTATTTTAATTAAAAATATAAACTTATTTATATGTTTATCATAATATTTTTATTTTAATATGAGATATACTCATTAAATATTTTTAATAAATAATATTATAATGTTAAATATCAGTATAATAAATATTTGACATATTAATTAATTTATTTAAGTAATAAATAAATTAAAGTTTGGAACAAATAAAAAAATACACTTATTAATTAGGATGAAATAAATATTTAAGTGTTTATATAAAAAAATAAATATATTAATAAGTATGAAATATGAACCCTTTGATTCGCTAATTAATACTAATTTCAAATTCCATAGCTAAGAAGCGAGACCCTTTGGATTTCTGCATTTGATAATTTGTTTATATAGTAATAGATTCCATTCATTATTTTCTTTCTCATTTTAATGTGTTATCTAGTAAAGATAAGCACATTATTAGAAAATAATATTATTTAAAAAAATTACTAAGAAAGTATTACAAATTACATTTCTGAATTTTAAATATGAAAAATCTAAAACAATTAAACAATATTTTTCAAATTATTTTCTATAATAGAATTTTAAAAGATATATAAATATATATATATTTGAAGGGATATATATATATATATATTTAAAAGTAACTTACAATATCAAAATTAAAGAGAGTAATCAAGATAGTATCATTATATTATAAGCTCTAAATTTAAATTAATATATTTATTTAGAATATTTTAAACTAAAAAAAATAAGTTGAAGGACCTTATCTTATAAACTGTTTGATAAAATAATTTATAATATTATCTTTTTTTATTTTAGGAAACATTATTGATAATATAATTTTATATCTTTTTATTTATTTTAATAATAAATATATATAAATTATTTTTTTTACTAAATATATCACATATCACTTATAAACACTTAAAATAAATATATAATTATTTAATTTTATATATTTATAAATCGTTGTAAGTTTATAAGATTGAGCATCAATCATAAACTAATTTTTATAAGTTAGGCCAAATATTTTTTAACTAATATTCATGAACCACATCAAGCAATTAAATAATAATCATAATTAAAATACCAATCAAATGACAAATAATATAAGAAAATTAGATATAATTTTCTAGTATAGAAAATAGAATAAGGGATTAAGTTAATGAGAAAAAATAAAAATAAAAAAAAGAAAAAAGAGGAAGCAAAAAAAGCCAAAAGATTTTATGAAAAAATTGATTAAAAGAGAGAAAGAAAGAAAGAGAATGCCAAAGGCCAAATAACGGTTGAAGATTCTGACCTTTCACTTGTAATTTGTTTTAAAAAAAATTTTCTTTTAATTTAGAAAAAAAAAGAAAAGAAAAGGAAATAAGAGAAAGACAACGGAAGGCATAATTTGGTGTTTGGATAGTTAAGAGGAACAGAACAGATGAGAGCAGAGCTCCTTCTGATAACTTTCTCAATCTGCTGATTTTGTTATTATAGTATCTACTAAATCCTAATTCGTTGGGATCTTCAAAAGAGTTCAATCTTGTGGAATCCTGACCGTCCATTATCAAACCGAATTGTTCTCACTTGAGTACACGTGCTTCCTATCTTTTCTTTTCCCTTTTTAATGTGTTAGCTTCCATGCATGGAATTCTCCTTCAACTACACACAAACAGAAACAGTCTTTGGTTTTGCTCTGATTCTTCTTTTATGAAGCCTTGTTCGTTGCCATCATTAGCGACCCATTTTCTCAAAGAAACAAACTTTTTCTTTTCTTTTCTTTTCTTTTTTTAATTTTATTGTATTCTAATTTCTAAGAGAGAAAAATAGTAAATCAATGTGTGTACTTGAAAAATGAGGGATTTGAAGAAATGGGTGGGTCTGATCTTTGTACTTTGCATAAACTGTCACATCTCTCTTTTGATTCTCTTGATCAATCAATAGTGACAGAGAAATGAACTTGGTGATCCGTTTCTTCTTCTTCTTTTCTATTTTTATTTGATTCTTGATCTGGGTTTTTGATTTTTTTTGCGCTGCTTTTCTCTCTCTGATCTCTGTTGTTTAGTATCATTTGGATGAATCTTCCTTTGGACTTTCAAATTTCAATCTTGAAAAATGCTGCAGCATTATTTGTAGATGAAGACTTGAGGTAAGATATAAGTTGCTGATTTTGCTGTCTTTACTGGGTTTTGTCTAATTGGATCAATTATGGAAGCAAATCACAAGAAAAAATTGTTTGTCTGTAAGTTTTGCAATAAGAAATACCCTTGTGGCAAGTCTTTGGGAGGCCATATTAGGATCCACCTGAATGGGAATGGCAGTGGTAATGGAAATGGAAATATTACAGGGAATGGGAATTGGAATTCAGCTGATGTAGAAGAAAAGCCTTTTGCTGCTGTTAATGGAAGCAACGGTGACACGGAAACCGAGCTTTTTGAAGCTGGTGCCCAATCTGGTTACATTCTTAGAGAAAATCCCAAGAAAACTAGGAGGTTTATGCTGGATTCAAGCAAGAAGAATTTGCTTCAAGAGAAGATATGTAAAGAATGTGGTAAAGGGTTTCAATCATTGAAAGCTCTTTGCGGTCATATGGCTTGTCACTCCAAGAACAGCTTTGAAGATTACTCTGCCTCTGGGACTACTGAGAAGCTGAAAGATCAAGTGATGGATGTCCAATCAGATACTGAGACATCAGCTCCAAGTAAGCGAAGGAGATCCAAAGGAATGATGAGGTACAAGACTATTGGTGTTTATTCTTCTTCATTATCTTCTGTTGCTTCCGATTTAGAGCAAGAACAAGAAGAGGTTGCTATGTGCTTGATGATGTTGTCTAAGGATTCTGGTTTTAAAGGTTGTTTTAGTTCCATTGCAGATTCCTCAGATAATAATTCTGTTGTTGTAGAGACTAAATCATCATCTCCTAAATTCAAAGTTAGTTTAAAGAATGGTGTTAATTGTGTGTATAATGGTAATGGGATTGAAGTGTTGGAGATGAAGAAAGCAAAGCAACAAAAAATATTGTCTACTGAAAATGATCATTCTGAGAATTCTGATTCTGGGTATTTTAGAAATGGACCTAAAAAAGTTGAATCTGATATTTCAGTTCATGGGTTTACTGGGAAAGAAGATTTCAAGAAGCAGAAAGTTGAATTTGGGTCTAGATTTGAAGATGACTTTGATCCTGAACTGGGTAAAAGATTAAGCAGGTTTCAGCGAATGAAAAAGGAATTAGGAAAAGATCTGGTTGATGAAGATCGATTCGATGAATATGATAGAGTTCCACTGAAGTATGATTCAAGAAAGAAGGTTGAAAATGAGTCATACAATTCTGAATTTCTTAGCAGCATTGGTTCAAAGACCGGTAAATGTCCAATTGAGGGAGCACGTAGAACCAAGCATAAAAGGACTAATGGTTGCAGTGATTCAATATACGAGAGTGGTGAGAACAGTATCAACACAAACTGTTTTCCTAGCAGAAAAATTATCAAATCTTTCAACGGAAAGAACCCAATGGAGCAGAAATCATCTGTCAATGCAGAGCAAAAATTGGGAATAAAAAAAGGCAAAGTACATGAATGTCCATTTTGCTTCAAAGTTTTCAGGTCAGGCCAAGCCTTAGGTGGTCACAAGAGGTCCCATTTTGTTGGAAGTGTTGAAGATAGAACTGTGGTCATTAACCAACAGGTTCCTGAAATGTCAATGCCTGGCCTAATTGATCTAAATCTTCCTGCTCCAGTGGAAGAAGATACAAATGGGTATTACATTCCAACATGGTAAATTCTTGAATTTCTCTACAAATGGATAAATCTTGGTTTCTGAAAATGAAGGATTCCGTCGTTGAAGATACCAATAGAGATGCTTAAAGTGTACAGGAAAGTTGGAGAATGTTTTTTTGGTCCTTTTGCTTCATATTGAAGGATGTGTTACACAGGTAACTTACTGTTTCCTATTTGTTGCTTTAACAAATGTAAGAAGCAAGATATTTTCTTTCACTTATTTTATTTTTATTTTTTTGCTCTAGGAGGCCCTTAAATTTATAGGCCCTTTTGCTATAGTATCATAGAGATAGAATATTTTGAATTATCAAGTTTCTTTCTTTACTGTTGTTAATCTTGCATTCTTCTTTCTTGTTTAATATTGGATGATGCAGCCTTTAACTTGAGTTCAAGATCTCATTATCATCTTTTGTATCCTTCAGGGAAGCAAAAGCTGAAATACCTAATGTTGTCTCCAACCGAAATTTTTTTTTTTGGAAGTCCAAAAAAACTCCAAAATTTTAATAGTCTTATGCAAGTAATTGAATTGAATTGTGTGGATTGTTTTTGAATAAATCCTAAAAGAATCACGGACCACCTGCTCTGCTTTGCTTTTATGGGGAGACCAATAAAAAGAAAAGCCAATGCAAAGGTCGAGCTGAGAAATTTCCTCGTCAATTTACAAAGCTTAAGCACTCTGTGTTTTCACATTCCCATCTTCACAATATTGTTTTGTACTATTACAAGCAAACATAATTGGAAAAGTGCATATGACCAACACTAAAATGGAGACTCTTTCTATTTTAATTATGTTTAGTTGAGTGAGTCGCCCCTATGACTTGTAACAAGGAGAAAGCACCGTGCCTGATACGCAAAATGCGTAGAAGAAAAGCAGACCAAAAATAAAGGGAGACTTCTTTAAGAAACGGTGTCGTTTTCTTTTGGAAACAAAACAAACTTTTGTTTTGCTTTTTTTCTTCATTGGTTTTTCTCTTCTCTAAGTTCTCCAATTACACCTGGCCATTGACGTTGGAGTGGTTGTGGTTGTGTGCTGTCTACTGCATGCTACTCTTAAGTTCGAAGATTGGATGCAAAAATTGATTGGTTCTTGGTTTTGTGTGGAAGAATCATATAATATGATAATGAGAACGAAAAAAAAATTAAAAAGGTTGGATTCACTTTTTTTATTATTATGATAATGATTATTATCAACTAATTTTTTTTAGTGGAATGGCATTAGAGTAGTCTCCAACACAGTAAAATCCCAATATCAAAGCCTATTATTAAGAATCAAAATTTGAAATTAAAAGAAAAAGAAAAAATTGTGGGCATAAAGGTGGTTGTTTAGTCACCTCTCAATAGCATTTACCCTTTCTAGTTTCTACTACACCACCCATATGCTTGTCGGTGTCTTGAAACGCACCGCTTTTAAGCAAAAGTGATGCCTTTCTTTCTATTCTAATATATAGTAATAAGAGTCTATATATTTACTTTCTTACTAAGTCTTGAAAAAGTGTAGTTCATGTTTGGTATGTTAGAGCTTTTGGATATTTCAACTTTTCCATTTTATGTTTTCATATGGTATATATTGCTACTTATTATAAATTATTTTTTCTTCTATTATATATGTGTTTATGTAAAAAAGAAAAGGGAAGTATTATGCTTTTTCCAATAATATCACCATTTTTAAAATTTTATTACATGTAGGAGCTTTTTATTTATTTTATTGTTATGTATTATCATATAAATAAATATACAATTCCATTTTTCAATAAAAATTTAATACAAAAATTATTTGGTGAAATATAAGTTTGAATTTGGGTTGTCAAAAACATCTACCGAGGCATTCAAAAAAAATCTATTGAAAAATTATAAACATACTAATATTATATGAAAATTCGAACCTTTTTTTTTTCAATTCTTACCCATCTAAATTTAAAAGAGTTCTTCAAGCTTAGTTGTTCTAATTATATTTGACTTCTCTCAAAAAAAAATCTAATTGATTTTGGTTTAATAAAATAATTATTATAAATCTTTTTAATCCTATCAGCCTTTTTTAAAGTACAGACTCTGTATTAGTAGCTAAGAGTCGAAAGCTCAAACCATACATTTTCAATTCTCAATTCAAATTAACACTTGATTTTCGATTGGTATGATTTTAATAGACATTTTAGTTTATAATATTGCAGTGAAATAAAAATTATATTATTTCCATACGAAATTAATAATTTTCATTTATATTAAAATATAACTCATTGACTATTTTATTAAGTTTAATTAATATTTTAAATTTTATTATATCTATATTTAATATTATTTTTAAAAAAATATATAATAAATATATTTCATACTAAAAATAAAAGTATAACAAAAAATATATATAAATTTATATTTCTAACAAAAATAATAATTTTTTTAAAAATTTTTATGAGGCTCAATCTCACTAAAATCTTCTTGAAATTGGGTGGGCGTTGAATAATTATTTATTCAACCAATCAACTATATACTTACTTATTATTAAATTAATAAAAAAAGATTATTAAATAATTAAACAACATCTTCCAATTACTGTTTTTTCTTTCCTTTTTAAACAAGTGGACAAAGCATAGCTCCAATTGGGAGGAACAAACAACTAAATGCCACTTAGTCTTTGCCTTGTTGGAAAAATAATGAATTGACTCCAGAGTCGGTCTCCTCCTGCTAATTTATACATTTATATTCATTTTTATTACAAAATGTTGCATTTAATTCTAGTTGCTAGTTAAAGATAAACTAATTTAGATAAGATTAATTAAATAAATAAATTTAAAAATAAATTAAAATGAGTAAGAAGTCAAACTAATTAAGCAGGACTATGGTTTGATTAATTAATTCCAATATGAAACCTTTTTGTGTGGCAGCAGCACCATTTGTATTGGAAAAATGACATCTTTCGAAAAAAATTTTAATTTTTAATTTTTATTAGAGTTATTTTAATTATTTTATTATAAATTTAAAATAAATTTATGATAAATTATATAAAATTTATAAATTTATAATAAATTAGGTAAATTTAATGAACTCGTAATAAATTTATAATAAACTTATAATAAATTTATTAAAAACTGATAAAAAAATTAATATTTTAATAAATTAATTATATATTTTTTAATTTAAATATATTTTAAAAATATCGTAAATTAAGATTTTTTTTTTCTTGGGGCACTTTTGCCAAAAGCCCATTTGTATTGCATGACTCAGTCGAATGTGCAACACTACAAGGCAGCCTATTTTAGGTATTAGCTGTTTTGGTGGGCCTGATGGGTTTTACTTTTCGGAGCCCAAAGAAAATCTAAGCTAGGCCTGCATACGAAGACACATATTTGGAAAAAAAAAAAAAAAGCCTGCAACGAAGGTTTTTATTTTTTATAATAATAAATAATAATAATAATTGAATGCTAAAATTTTTACGAACATTGAGTAAAATTTAATCTAACAGAAAATCTGAAATATGACTTCACTATAGATTTATGTTCTAATATTATATTTATTAAGAGGTAACCAAAGTTCTAATGTAATTATTGGGATTACATTATTGATTATACGACTTAATTACTTTATGTAGTTGCAAAAAAAAAGGGAAAGAAAATAAATTATTGAAATGTAATGCTAATTACACTGCATAATCAATGGTCATTATATATTGTAATGCTCGTTATATAAAAAGATTTTTTGTAATTGTGTTTACTAATATTTATCTAACATTTTCATTACTTATGTTTTATTTTTACTATATCATTTCTATTATCACAGCATCATTATCGCTCAGAATGATTGTTAATATCATCATTACGCCACCTTACAAACATGATCTCTCATTAATTACCATAAACATTACCACCATTAAACAAAATTTAGGAATGAAAATTATCAATGCCTCATTGCATTATATTTAATTTTGCTTTTACAATTAGAATATTGGAATGAGCATTGCAATTTTCTTTTCCTACCAAGAATATAGTTTAATTCAAAATATTAAAAACAAGAATATAATAAATTAAAAAATTTATAATTATATGAAAGTTCCAAAATGACAAACAAGTTCTAGGGTTTTGATTTTTCTTTAAAAATTCTTTCAAGTTTTCGACTTTGTGGCTCCAGATCTAGGATTGTCATCAGTTTTTTGGTTTGCGGCAGTCCTAAACCTACAATCTCTCTTTATTTTTTCTTTCTAGTTTTTTAAGTTTCTTAACTTTTTAAATTATTTTTCTTAGATCTAGCCTCTCATGACTCTTTTGTTTGCCATTTTAGTAGTAGTTTTTATTGATCTTATAGATCCAGCTGCAAGGTTTCAAATTCATCTCTCTTTTATCTTTGCTTGCATGGCTTGACATCACTTTCTTTCAGTGGCGAAGTCAGACCTTTTAGTGAATGGGAGCAAAATAAAAATACCATATTTATATTAAAAATAATATAAATTTAAAAGGAGACAATTAAGTATTTTAAAAATTTTAATAATATATATACATATATATATATATAATTTTCAAAAAAAAAAAGAGGACAACTGCCCTCTTTTTATATAAATATCCTCGTCCCTGCTTTCTTAGAACTTTTCTTATGGCTTTACCGTAAGAGAGCTTAAGTTATGGTAGTATTGATAATATCTTGTGGTCAGCGCTTTCTATTTGCCATTTTTGAGCTTATTTTTCAAATATTTTTGCATATGAGATTTTATTTTCCACTTTTCTTATTCTCCTTTTCAATAATTGAGGAGCTGTAAATTTCAAAGATGAAAATATTCTTCTTGGTTGTAGACTTTATTTCCTTCTTATTAAAGTTGTAGTTTTTCAAGGGGATGTCGAAGATTTGCTTTGATTTTGGCTTGATGCAGTGAAGGTTGTTGTGCTTAATTTATGTCTTTTGGGCTATTCTTGTTGTAATCTTCGTTGTTATTAATAGAATTTTCTTTTTACTGATAAAAGAAATTTATATTTATATTAATAAATAATAAAATCTATATATATTTATTAAATATAAAGGACCAAAATTACTAAAATTTAACAAGTTAATTAACGTTTTTCAAATATTATATTAAGAAAGAAAAATCAATCCTAAATCCATTATTTAAAAAAATATTTTAACGGTAAACTATGTCTAGATGTTTAATAAATTAACCAACTTTGAATTTTAATAAACCTGAGTTCATTAGTAAAATGTAGAGTGCTAGTTGGTACCAATCAGTAGTAACGACCATTTAATTTGACAGTTGAAGGTGTGGAACTTGTCATAATCAGATCCACACTATTGTGAGACTTTGCGAGCTCTCTCAGCGGTACGCATTCCTTGCGGTGCACAGTTAAATGGACCACTTTTCATTGTTACATCAACCAATCCATTTATTATTTCTTTTATTTCTGATTTTATCATTAAAATTTTATTTATTTTTATTATTTATGCTCTTAAAAATTGATAAAAAAAATTAATATACCATAACAAAAATAATACCAGATAATCTCTCATTATTTTTAATAATAAAAAAGTTAAATCAACTGAGACAATACTTTGAGTTACATAACATCTAAGTTAATTTTTTTTTATTTTTAATAATCTCTCTAAATTAATAAACATTAGTATATGAAAAAATTGAAGATTAAAATTTTTCATTTCTTATAATACCCTTATACTCTATATGCATATAATATATATACTCGATATATGTAAAATATGCATATACAGTATAAAAATATCATAATCTGATTTAATAAAAATTTTCATGTTTTCATTTTAAAATCTTCAATACTTTAAAATATATATTTAAATAATAAATAAAATATATATTATAAATTATAGGTTTCAAAATAGGTATTTTTTATAAAAAATTTTAGAAAAAATTTGCTAAAATTTTATCGATAATTTGGGCATTTTTAAATTATCAACAAAATACAACTGGCAAAAGAAGAACATTCCCAATAATACCAACCATACGTTTCACTCATACTTCTTAATTTCTCCAAGTCTCAAAATATTTATACATATATATATATTTATCAAAAACTCATATAAAACTAACATTACAATATTTATCCAAAATATTCTTTTTAATTTATAATATATACATTAAAACATAATATAATATACATAATATCAAAATGCAATATAAAATATATACATGCCTGCAGTGTCTCGGATCTTGAAGCCTAAAATTAACTCTACTAGCAAAATTTCAAATCTAGACCTTATCCGATCTAGAAGAACTCTCCGGCTCAACCGGATCTCCCCTGTCACCTGTGCGGTGAATTACAATCACGCTAAGCCAAAAACCTAATGATACAAATTTTAATAACAATAAAACTTTTATATAATACTAATGCACAATGCTTATGTATATTATGTCACCATATGTCATATCATTTCATTTTAAACATATTTTTCAATCATTATACGTTTCACTTAAAAATAAATATAAATATGGGCCTAAAGGATTTAATATGTCATTCAAATCTCATAGTTACTGTTTTTTACCAAATTGACATCATGTGTCTACTCTCAGAGGCAAATCATAATAATTGCTAAAAAGCTAGCATTGAAGGCAAATCATATTACAGTGACGCTAAGTGTCTAACCCCGAAGGCAAATCAAATAATTGTTCAAAAGCTAGTCCCGAAGGAAAATAATGAGGATAATCTCATAAGTATGCCGCCAAACGCAGAACTCTAAAAATTGAATAACATACTAGGCACATAATTATTTCATATTCAATTTTTTTACTCATTTTTCATAATCAACTAGGCACACTATCTCATTTTTTATTATCAATTAGGCACATTGCATTATTTTCTTTTTTTTTTACTTTTCTCATTTTTCTCATTTATATTAATATCAATTTATTTCATTTCATCATATTTCAACATATCATCACAATGCATCACATTTTACATTAAAGCACATTACCAAACATTTTGAGTAATTTCACATAATTCTCATATTTCACATTTTATGCACTTTAGCTATTAATAATAATTTTTCACAATGCCTTTAATCCATGTATAACATATCACATTACTCAAAAAATTTTGGGTTATTTTCACTTTATGCACATATTTCATATTTTATGTAATTTAGCCATTAATAATGATTTTTCATAATGCATTTAATGCATTCATGATAGACCACATGTCATCGCACATTGTTCAACAATGTTTAAAATATCAAGTAGTTTAACACATTTTTTTAATCCAAAATATGTTAAGTCGAATGTAATGCAAACATAACCAATTTAGCTAAAGTTTGTACTTACTTCTAAAAGCTCCCAAATGCATGCTCAAAAATAACTTCCAACCTTCTCTTCTAAGTTAACCTTCAACATTTGAGTTGGCCAAACTACTTCCTAATGTCTATACCAAATGTGATCATAAATAATCATTTAGTTTCATATTTAAAGGCATTTCTAATATTAAACCATAATTAAATATCATTCAAATTAAAATTCTAAAGTTAAGTCTAACATCACTTTAACTTTGGAAAATCACATTAAGACATTCAATTGGTATTTTAATTTTATCTATATTATTAAAAATATATTTTAACATGTTTAAAAAATTACATTACATAAACACATGTTTATATCCAAAACCCTAAAATAGCATAACCTTCACCATTGAAGATTTTTTATTCCAACTCAATCCAATTATCATTTCAATCTTATTTTCATCATTAATATAATCAAACAACATGCTTTAAACAATAAAATCAAACAATTCACCATCTTTGAAAATTTTATTTTTCAAAACCCTAAATCACCACTTCTATTTTCAAACTCTATCCAAACTCAACCAAATCCATTATTTGATTTTAAAATACTTGTTTATGCTTCAAAATAACTCATTTAGAATCAAATTGTACAAATAAATCACATGATTTTAAAAATTCAATTCTCCCATAACTCTAAATTCTCTCTCTTCACCAATCTGTACTCAAACTTAACTATTTCTTCAATCTAAATTTAAAATCATTGTTAACCACTTAAAATAACTCTATTCATATCAAAATAGACAATTAAAACATACTACTTTACAATTCCAAATGAAACATATTTCAAACTTTCATGAAAAATTAAAGAAAAAATGAGTAAATTTACTAATTCAAGTAGAAATCACCAAATTTTTTCTTGAAATCTTGAAAATCATTCAAATTATGGAGCTAAGAAAAAGTAAAATCTTGAGCTTGGATAGTTATGGAGTTCAGCCAAACTAAGGAAGAAGAATAATATGAAAATTGATTTTAATTTCTCTTTTCTTCCACTCACATTTTAACCATATATATATTATTATATTATATTTTTAATTAATTAATTAATTATTCATTTAATTAATAAAAACACTAATTTTTCACTTCAGTACAAAAATAAAATATTTTTTAATTATTTTTATAAATTTTAATTTCTAAACTTTAATTACAAAAATATCATTTGACTTTGACTTTTCTTTTAAAAGAGTTGACTTTTTTTATTTGTATATATTATGTATATTTCACATATACATTTCACTTTTCATTTAAAATCCTTTCATCTTTTATTTAAAATTATTTATTTAATTTATCTAATTTAATTTTAATTTATTTTATTTAATTTTTCAAAATTAAAAATTTTTAAAAATTAGGGATATTACAATTCTCTCCCCCTAAAAAAAATTTCGGCCTCAAAATTATATGCTATCAATTCTAAAATAACTGGGGATACTGATTCTGCATCGTTTGCTCACTCTTCCATGTCACCTCCTCAGTGGCATGATTCCTTTAAAGAATTTTAACAAGTGACATCTACTTATTCCTCAACTTTTTTACTCCATGTGCCAAAATCGTCAGTGGTTATTCCTCATAAATCAGATCCGAACTCACCTCAATGGACTCTATTGACAAGATATGAGATAGTTCTGACTAGAGACATGAAAGATATTATGTATCCGATCCAACTCAAGCGGCAGAGTCAGTCTATAAGCCACTGGACCAACTCTCTCCAGTATCTCATATGGTCCTATGAAGCGAGGGCCCAACTTCCCTTTGCAATCAAATATTAAAATCTTCTTCCATAGAGGCACTTTCAGGAACATTTTATCTCCCATACTGAACTATATATCTTTTCTCTTCAAATCTGTATAGGATTTTTATCGGTTTAAAGCTGCTTTCAAATGATCTCGAATCACCTTTACTTTCTCTTCTATTTTTTGAATCAAATCAGAACCGACCAATTTACTTTCTCCAATCCCATCCCAACACAAAAGTGTCATACATTTTCTGCCATACAAGACCTCATAAGGTATCATTCCAATACTGGACTAATGACTGTTGTTATAAGCAAACTCAATTAGTGGCAAAAATCTGTCTCAGCTCCCAGTGAAATCAATGATATAAGTCAACATATCCTCTCGAATTGGTATCACTCTCTCTGATTGTTCATCTTTGTGAGGATAAAAAGCATTACTAAAATGCAACCAAGAACCCAATGTATCCTGCAAACTCTTCCAAAATCTCGATATAAACCAGAGATCTCGATCTGACACTAAAGAAACTGGAACTCCATGCAACCTCACTATCTTACTGATATACAACTCAGCCAATCTCTCAAGTAAATAGTCTATCCGAATTGAAAGAAAATGAGCTGTCTTCGTCATCCAATCAACTATCACCCAGTTTGCATCATGCTTTTTCTGGGTTAAAGGCAGTCCAGTCACAAAATTTATCGTTACTCTATCTCATTTTCAGTCTAGTACTGACAATGGCTGAAGTAACCCTGAAAGAACTTGGCGCTCAACCTTCACTCTCTGGCAAGTGAGACATCTGGATACAAATTTTGCTATGTCTCTCTTCATACCTGACCACTAATAATGTTGCTTCAAATCCTGATACTACCAGGGTGCATAACATAAAGTGATAGATATGTTTTTTCTAATATCATCCTCTTCAATCCTGCATCATCAGAAATGCACAATCTATCTCTATACCAAAAACTGACATCATCTCTCATGTGAAAGTCTCGACTCTCCACCTTTTAGCAATCCATCATAATCTTTTGAATTCTCTTATCTGCCAACTGGGCCTCTCTAATCTGATCCAACAACACTGGCCTCAATTGCAACTGAGCCATCAAAGCACCATCATCACAAGACTCTAATATGGCATATAACATTTTTAACTCAACAAGTAACGAGAGCAAATAAGCAATCAAACTTGCTAATGACTTCCGACTTAAGGCATCAGCAACAACATTTGCCTTGCCAAGATGATAATCAATCAAATAGTCATAGTCTTTAATCAACTTTAACCACCATCTCTGTCAAAAATTCAGTTTTCTCTTAACACTCTGGTACCTCAAACTCTTGTGATTCATATAAATAAAATATTTCTCTCCATACAAATAATGTCGTCAAATCTTTAATGCAAAAGCTATGGTTCCTAGCTCCAAATCATGAGTCGGGTAATTCAGTTCATGTGACTTCAACTATCGAGAGGCATAAACAATGACTCTACCCTCCTACATCAGAACACAACCTAAACCACTATGTGAAGCATCACTATATATCACATATGGTTTACCTTCTAAAACAGGAGCCTGAGTCAATATCTCTCTCAACTGCTTAAAATTCACCTGACACCAATTTGTCCATATAAATCTAACTCCCTTCCGAAGTAATCTGGTGAGTGGTGTAGCTATCATAGAAAAACCTTTCACAAATAGATGATAATATCCTGCCAAACCCAGAAAATTTCTAACATCTGTCACAGTATTCGGTGAACTCAAATTCAAAATAGCCTCAACTTTACTCGGATCAACTTTAAGACCCTTTGCTGATACCACATGACCGAGAAAAGTCATCTAATTAAGCCAGAACTCATACTTAGATAGCTTAGCATACAATTATTTCTCTCTCAGAGTTTGCAATACAATCCGTAGATGTCTATAGTGATCCTCTTCATTACGCAAATACACCATAATATCATCATTGAAGACCACCACAGATTGATCTAAGTATGGTCTATACACCTTGTTCATCAAATCCATAAAAGCTACTGGTGCATTTGTCAATTCAAAGGGCATGACCAGAAACTCATAATGCCCATACCTCGTGCGAAAAGCTGTCTTGGCTACATCCATATCTCTGACTCTCAACTGATATTACCCGATCTCAGATAAATCTTAGAGAAAATTGTTGCTCCTTTCAACTGATCAAAGAGATCATCTATCTGAGATAAATGATACTTGTTCTTGATGGTCACCTTATTCAATTGCCAGTAATCAATACACAATCTCAAGGTATCATCATTATTCGTCACAAATAAAATAGGTGCTCCCCACGATGACACACTAAGGTAGATGAACCCTTTATTAAGAAACTCCTGCAACTGCACCTTTAACTCCTTCAATTCTACAAGTACCATTCGATAAGGGGTAATGGAGATGGGAGTGATACTGGGCATCAGATCAATACCGAACTCCATCTCTCTTTCAAGAGGTACCCCTAGTAACTCATCAGAAAAAATATCTGAAAACTCGATAACTGTAGGTATATTGTCAAGCTGGGACCTTACTACACTAGTATTCACAACATGAGCAAGATATACCTCATATCCCTTTCGAATCATCTTCCTAGCTGAAACAGATAAAACAAACATGGAAAAAGATGTCTTCGCTTACCAGATACCATCACATCTCTACTATCCCATATTCTCAGGGTAACACATTTTCGCTGACAGTCTGCCATAGTCTCATATTTGGATAACCAATCCATATCTAGAATCAGATCATATTCCCTTAAAGATATCTCAATTAGGTCACCTAGAAACTTCTCATCCTGAACAATAACTGAGCTATCTTGGTGCACCCTGCTAACCACAACATTGTGCCTTAAAGGATTTATGACCAAAACATCAAATCACTCGCAGATAACATGGATGCATTGATGTATGAATGAGTCGACCCATGGTCTATCAATGTAAAAATTCAAGTACCAAATAAAGTAAAAGTACCTGCAATGACAACTGAAGTATCTGGCTGCCTCTGCATCATATAGACCAATGTGGTGGCCTGGACTTATCAGGTCTACTCTCAACTGTAGAACCTCCTTTCTGGCCAGCCCTAAATCTACCACCTCTACCAAAACCTCTGTCATCATGACCCTTTCTGACACTGGGTTTAGAAGCTACAGTATCTATCTGTCTGTCATCTGGTGGCTATGGATAATTTTTGATAAAATGGTCTGGCGACCCACATCTATAACATACTACTGGTGCACCTATCTTCCAGTAGACACCCCCATATGACCTATCACAATGAACACAGGTAGGTGGAGCAGGCCTCTAAGCCACTGGGGTTGGAGCACTAGCCACGAAGGCTATATATCTCTCTATATTTTTGTTGTTGTACTGACCTGCCAGACTGCCTCTGGCTCCTATTGAATCTTTGAGGATATCCCCCTCGACCTCTCTTCACTGATGAAGACCATACCTCACCTTGGGGTCTCCTAGCTCTGCTTTCCTTGGCTCTAGTAGCTGCTGCAAGACTTTGTGCTCTCTCTACACTCCTGGTAGTTGCAACCAACTAAGAAAAGTTCTGATACTGAGAGCCTACTGTAAGACACATAATAGAGGGTCTCAGCCCCTTCTTAAACCTCCGAAATCGGTCAATCTCATAAAAAATAATCCCTCCAGCATACTGACTTAGCCGGATAAACTCAATCTCATACTCCGTCACTATTTTAGTATCCTGTCTCAAACTCAGAAACTCTATTTTTTTCGCATCCTTATACTGCCTCGGAGTATATTTCTTCTTGAATTTTCATAGAAAATCATCATAGGTTATAACTGGTGGATCAACTATAGCATGGGGAACCATCTTCTAGCACTCATAGGCATCCCTCTGCAGAAGAGATCTAGAATAATCAAACTTCTGCTTTAGACTAGCCTGCAGCTAGATGGACACTCTCTGGACCCTATCCAGCCACTACTCTGTTACTGCAGGGCATGTGTACCAACAAAATCTTCAGCTCTAAACTTTCTCAATTTGTTATATTTTCGTGTCGGCAACTGCAGCTGAGGTTGCTGCTGTGGTGGTGGCTACTACTGCTAAACTGGATTCTATCTTAACAGTTTCACCATATGTTGTATCCATCCCGACGGAACCTCATCTACTGTTGGTCTCATTGGCATAAAAGCAGACGCCTCACCAGTAGTCTCAGCTCTAGCTCCATCTCTATCCTCCCCAAGAGCTACACTCTCTACACTACCCTTTGCAGACTGATGCGTCCGAGACTTCATGACTAGTTATATCTGCAAACACAACAAAAATTATCACATCAAAGATCAAAAACGGCCAGTGTCAATACATTTACTATAATTAAAAATCATACTTAGAATCTCTATTTTCTCTCTCTAATAACCCACCTAGGTCGAGAACATCAAATATAGGCTCTGATACCAAAATAAATGCAACACCCTTATACCCTATATATGTATAATACATATACCTAGTATATATAAAATATGTGTACACGGTATAAAAATATCACAATCTAGTTTAATAAAAATTTTCGCATTTCCAGTTTAAAATTTTTAATACTTTAAAATGTATATTTAAATAAAAAATAAAATATCTATTATAAATCATAGGTTCCTAAATAGGTAATTTACATAAAAAATATATGGGAAAATTCTTCAAAGTTTATTTATAATTTGGATATTTTCAAATTATCAACAAAACACAACCTGCAAAAGAAGAAAACTCCCAATAACATTAATTATACATTTCACTCATACTATTTAATTTCTCTAAGTTTCTCAAAATATTTATATATATGCATATATATATTTATCAAAAACTCATATAAAACTCACATTACAATATTTATCTAAAACATTCTTTTTAATTTATAATATATACACCAAAACATAATATAATATACATAATATCAAAATGCAATATGAAACATATACATGCTGACAGTGCCTTTGATCTTAATATCCAAAATTAACTCTACTAGCAAAATCTTAAATCTAAAACTGTTTCGATCTAAAAAAAACACTCCTGCTCAACCGAATATCTCATGTCACCTACGCGATGAGTTACAATCACGCTAAGCCAAAAGCCTAGCGGTATAAACTTTGATAATAATAAAATTATATACAAAGCGAATGCACAATGCTTATGTATAGTATGTCACCATATGTCATATCATTTGATCTTAAACATATTTTTCAATCATTGTATATTTCACATAAAAACAAACACAAACATGTGCCCAAAGAATATAATATGCCATTCGAATCACATAGTTACTATTTTGGTCCAAATTGATATCATGTGTCTACCCCCGAAGGTAAATCATAATAATTGCTTAAAAGCTAGTTTCGAAGGCAAATCATATCACAGTGACGCCAAACGTCTAGCCCCGAAGGCAAATTAAATAATTACTCAAAAGCCAACCCCGAGGCAATAATGAGGATAACTTTATAGGCATGCCGCCAAATACAGAACTCAGAAGATTGAATAACATACTAGGCACACAATTATTTCATATTCATTTTTTTTTCTTATTTTTCATAATCAACTAGGCATATTGCCTCAATTCTTATTATCAATTAGACACATTGCCTTATTTTCTAATTTTTTTCACTTTTCTCACTTTTTTCTTTTTTTTTTAATTTTTTCTCATTTATATCAATATCAATTCATTTTATTTCATCATATTTCAACATATCATCACAATGTATCACATTTTACATTAAAGCACATTACCAAATATTTTAGGTAATTTCACATAATTCTCATATTTCACATTTTATGCACTTTAGCCATTAACAATGGCTTTTCACAATGCATTTAATGCATGTATAACATATCACATTATCCAAATATTTTGGATCATTTTCACATTATGCACATATATTACATTTTATATAATTTAGCCATTAATAATGGCTTTTCATAATGCATTCATGACAAACCACATGTCATAGCTCATTGTTCATCAATGTTCAATGTATCAAATAGTTTAACATATTTTTCAATTCAAAATGTGTGAAGCCCAATGTAATGTAAACATAATTAATTTATCCAAAGTTTATCCTTACCTCTAAAAGCTGTCAAATGTAAGATCAAAAATAACCTTCATCATTCTCTTCCAAGTTATCCTTCAACACTTGGGTTGGCCAAACTGCTTTCTCTCAATGCATATACCAAATGTGATAATAAATAATCATTTAGTATCACATTTAAAGGTATTTTCAATCTTAAACTATAATTAAACATCATTCAAATCAAAATCTCAAAGTTAAGCCTAACCCCATTTTAACCTTGAAAAACCATATTAAGCCATTCAATTTAGTGTTTTAAGTATATTTATATTATTAAAAATATATTTTAACATGTTTAAAATAATTACATTACATAAACACATGCTTATATCCAAAACTCTAAAATGACATAACCTTCACCATTGAAGATTTTTCATTTTAACTCAATCCAATTATCGTTTCAACCTTATTTTCACCATTAATATCATCAAACAACATGTTTTAAATAATAAAATCAAATAATTCACCATCTTTGAAAAATTTCTTTTTTAAAATCCTAAATCACCATTTTTATTTTCAAACTCTACCCAAACTCAACCAAATTCATCATTTGACTTTAAAATACTTGTTTATGCATCAAAATAACTCATTTAGAATCAAATTACATAATTAAATTACATGATTCCAGAAATTCAATTCTCTCATAACCCTAAATTCTCTCTCTTCACTAATTTTTACTCAAACTTAACCATTTTTTTAATCCAACTTTAAAATCATTGTTAACTACTTAAAATAACTTCATTTATACCAAAATAGACAATTAAAACATACTACTTCACAATTTCAAATCAAACATATTTTAAAATTTCATGAAAAACCAAAGAAAAAAATGAGTAAACTTACTAATTCAATTGAAAATCACCAAATATTCTCTTGAAACCTTGAAAATCATTCAAATTATGGAGCTAAGAAGAAGCAAAATCTTGAACTTGGATGGTTATGGAGTTCGGCCAAACATAGGAAGAAAAAGAAGATGAAAATTAATTTTAATTTCTCTTTCCTTCCACTCAGATTTTAACCATATGTATTATTATATTATATTTTTAATTAATAATTTAATTAATAAAAATACTAATTTTCCTCTTTCATAAAAAAATAAAATATTTTTAAATTATTTTTATAAATTTTAATTTTTAGAGTTTAATTATAAATATGTTATTAGACTTTGATTTTTCTTTTAAAAGAGTTGACTTTTTTATTGACTTGTATATATTATATATATTTTATGTATGTTTCACATATACATTCCACTTTTTCATTTAAAATTTTTTCATTTTTCATTTAAAATTATATATTTAATTTATTCAATTTAATTATAATTTATATAATTTAATTTTTAAAAATTAAAAATTTTTAAAAATTAAAAATATTACATTTTTTACAAGAAAAGATAGTATCAAATCATTATTTATTTAATTTTTATTATTATTATAAATTGAGAGAGATTGATAATTATATAATAATATTTAGATCACAACATATACATATTAGTATATTAGATATTACCATAACTAAAATGTTTAGTACTAGATATTTAGTAACAATCTCTCACCATACATTAACACATATATTTTTTGATTTCAAATTCATATAAGATTATCTCAAAGTTATTCTTTTTATTTATTTAGTATATCAAATTATAATTATAAATAATTAGTTTTTAACTTTTTTTTTATAAATATTACAACATAAAATAAATCTATATAATTGAAGAAATTCTAAAATGTTATGTATTGTGGGAAATATATAGCTATTTAATTATCACATATTTCATTTCAAGGATCAAAATAAATAAATATGTAGTATCGATTAATCTTTAATTTAATTTAATGAGATCAAATTTGATTTTAGTATGATTCTTTTTTTGAAAAAGAAAAAAAAAAGAAAAGAAAGCAAGCATATGACGAAGCATGACTGTGCTGTCCTGTTGGTGTTGCAATGGTACAATCTCTTTATAATGATAAGATGTATAATAAACACTACCTAACTGCTTAACTGCCAACGTTGATTTCCTAATGGACCGCCGAGTAACTGCAACTCCATCCAGCGTCACTTCACCTTCGCTTATTGTGGAAAATAATATGCTTATGGTTAAAATACCAAAAAAAAAATTAATTAAATTTATTTCAATTTTCAATTTTAATAATTTTTTTATAAATTAATATATAAATTTATTAAACTGTTACTCAATTTTAGTTTGATCACTTTACTGCTAAGTGATATGATGATGAAATAAATGAAGAAATAATTAAATTAATTTCTTTAAAAAATTAATTAAGTGAAATTTTAGAAATAAAATAATAATTTACTCCAAAAATTATAATCTTACCATAACCTAATCATACTGATAATATTATAATATTTGATTACAATGATTTAGTATCAAAATAATAAAAATTAAAAAAAAACTATTATGATTGATAAAATTAATAGTTTAATTTATTTTAAAACAATAATAATTAATAGAATTTCAGTGATTGAATATATTACAATAAAAAATTTAAAATTTTTTTGTATCTCATTTTATTTGTGACTCTAAGAGAACATTTGGTTAAAAGTGAAAATGAGAATGAGTATAAATTATTTTCATTGATGGTTGGATAAAATATATGTGATAATGAGATATGATTGGCAAAGGTGAGAAATATTTTCATTCCCTGCGGAGATTTCTTCCAAAAGGAATAGGAATTCCTAATCACCTTCTTCTATGAAAGCGAGGGCCGAGAAAAATTTATCCCCTTTAGTTTAAACAAGATGGGGATAGAAAATATATTTACCTTATATATATATAATATATAATATCATTTTTATTTTATTTATTATATCTTTATTAGTGTCTCCTATAATTGTATTGCTATAATTATATATTAATTATTAGTTATCAATTTTTCTTATTAAAAGTAATATATTATTTTTATTTAGTTTTTTTTTAAATGTAAAATCTTATCTATTTAATACTTTCTTTATGTTTTTATTAATTTTCACAAGAGTGTAGAATCTATATAAAAAAAGAAAAAGATTTATCTAGATCGGGTGTATGTGCACCCGGCCAATAAAATTATTTATTTTTTTATAATTATTTTTTATTGGTTGGATGCACATACACCCGATTTAGATAAGAATTTATCATAAAAAAGTGGTTGAAAGTATATTTTTTAAATATATGTTTATTTTTATTTAAAATTTAATTTTTCTTGTTAATACAAACATGATTATCTTTTAATTTATGAAAATGTATTCATATTTAATTAATATATGCTTATCTTAATAAAATTATGTTTCAGCCTTCTAAAATACATTGAATGGCACCATTTATATGAAATTAAATTAAGACATCCATCAGTAACTTCATCAGACAAAGTCAGAAATTTTTTAAAAAAAAAAACTTAATTTCTTAAACAATACCTTATATTACAAATTAGTAAATATAATTAATTTTTATATATTAAACAATTTATCTAAAATAAGGGGATATATAAATATAAAAGATAAAATAATCAAATCTTGATTTTTAGGGTTTCAATTAAAATTAATAAATAATTAATTTATTTGACTTATCTTTGTGTGGATTAAGTAAATAAAAATATTAAAAATTAATAGAAATATGAAATAGAAAAATTGTCCCTTGTGATTGCTGATTCACTTGAATTTTTAACCATCAAACTGTAAACTTCATGATAATTTTTATCATCAATAACTTGAGCGAAATAAATAATAAATGATAAATTATTTTGGAGGTAAAGAAATTATGATTTGTTAATAAACCATTAACCATAAAGATTAATTATACTTGTAAGTGATAATTTAGAAATAATTACAATTGTTGCGTTTGTATAACTATAGTATTTAAGGGTACTCGTTATAGATTTAATTTTAATTAGGGCTTCTAATTAAATAATAAAATTCTACATCCTGCTTCACAAGATTTCAGTTTTAGAGTCCTATTTTTGGGAAGGCATCTAAGAGTACTATTTGGCATCACATCAAATTAATAGAATGGTTCTGCACAGAAAACAAGAAATTAAACTCTATTTCTCAGTGAAGTTTTTTTCCCTTTCTCACATTAATTGCTTTTCCTTTTTTCCCCTCTCTTTTACTCTATTTTATCTATTCATCTTTTTTTTTTTGTTTAAGTAAGAGAACGTAAAGTCAAGAATCAAGAGAAAAGAAAATAAGGAGAAAATTAAAAAAAAAAAAAAGAAAAAAGGATAGGATTTTCCATGAGGAAAGAGAGAGGGTACATTTAAACTTCGATTTTAGACGTACTAGTTTTTGCTTCATTTCTCTAACTTTGAAAATTTGTTTAGAGAAGATAAAAAGTTTTGGAATATCGAAAAAGTAATAAAAGAAAGTGAAAGGAAAGGAAGTTAGGAAATTTTATACTATTTATTTACTTCTTCACTCTTCTGCATCCTGAGTTTTTCCAAATAAAAGAAAATTATAAAATGGGTAAATTAATAATATTATTATTATTCTGAAGCAGACTCCACTGAGCATGATACAATTAATATTATTTTCTCTAAAATGTAAAAATTTTAAGTGATAATACATATTGTAAACATATATTACAAGATTGAAAAAAATATTATTTTCTTTAGCTTTTGATGGGTAATTTACCCTTAACTTAGTGTATTTTAGCATTTATACTTTATTTTATGCCAGTTCTTTTTCTAATATAAAAATTTAATTGCAATTTGCTTAGAACAAATGAATTCTCTTGTTGGAAAATACATAAATCAAAATATCAAATTCAAATGAATTTCTTATTTTTATACTTCGAACAAATCTATAAATATATTAGTTTTATTCTTATTTCCTAAAATATCCTCAAATTTATAAATACAACTAGAAAAATTAAAATAATTAAAAATATATATATTTTATATTTATGATTAATATTTAATTTATAAAATATAATAAATATTTATTTGGCTAAAAACAATGCTAGAGAGAGAATGGGAGTGTAGTAAGAGCAAAAAGAGGGAAAGAAAGTGCAGTGTAGAGAGAGAGAGAGAGAAGAGGAGAGGAAAACAGGGTGAGAGAGAAAGAGCATTCAAAAAAAGTAATATTAGTTTTGTTAATTTTTTCGAATTGATTTAGAAATTCTTTTTATTTTATTGAATTTAGTTTAGCTATGTTCATTTCCATAAAATTAAATTTATAAAATTGAGATGAACATTTTTTTAATATTCCAGACACAACTTTTAAAAAATGTGAAAATCAAATTGAATTTCATAAAAACTTATGAATTTCTTTTTTTTTTCAAACTAACTAAATTGTTAGAGAACATTTATTAAGAGACCAAAAAAAAAATCTTAAAATTCTGGTCCAACCATTCAGTATTCTACAATTTAAATTTATTATACCATATTATCGATTTAAGTTTAAAATTTTAATTAAAATTAATTTTACTTTAACTTTGAAAATTTGATTAATTAGATCATAAATTTTATTATTAAAAATTTAGAGGATTTACAAAGTTAAAAAACCTAAGGATGTTTTGTCAAAATGTAATGATTTAAATTATTGGTATTTTTATAAATATATAAAAACTAAGGAAATGAGATATTTTCTAAAATTACCTTGTTATCTATTTTTAAGAATACTATATTATTATAATTTCTCATCAATTTCTTAATTTCTCTCTTTCTCTTTTTGGTAAAAAAAACTTAAACCGATCAATTTAATATTGATTCAATATTTAATATTTTTTCTTTTAATTAATTATAATAATTTATATAAAATTTAATATTACTTATATTTGTGTCTTTTAATATTCTATTAAATAATTACATATTAATATAATTTTATAATATTAATAAAATAAATTATATTTGTGACTTGTGATTTTTATAAATTAATTACACATTAATATAATTAAATAATATTAATTGACTTATATATATATTTTTAGAAATTTTAAAAGTTTCAAAAAATATATGAACCTTGACCATCATTATAAATAAATTATAAATTAAATAATTTATTTAAATAATGATTAATTTATATATTTTTAAAAATTTTAAAAATAAAATATATAACTTTTGACATTTCTAATAAATTAATCGCATATTGATAATTTATGTAAAAATAATATTTATATTAATAACACTTTCAATAAAAATTTATAATTATAAATCTTTCTAATTATATTCTTCTCTTTATTTGAAAAGGCTTGCTTGAATTTCTATTTTTTTAATTTTTTTTCTCATTTTTATAAAATATATGATTTTTTATAGCAAAAATATATGTAAATTTTACCATTGATTAGTAAAAATTTCAAGTTATGATATAAAAAAATTATATTTGCTCACCAATATTATTTTAATAAAATTACCATAAAAATTGAGATAAATATTTTATTTTATATTTTTTGCAATATGATTTATTATTAATTTATATATAAATTAATTTATATTTATTTATTAAATAAATTTATTTATATTTTGTTATTCTCATTATTGCACAATGGGAGAGTAAGGGACTAAAAAAATAAAAAATTTATGGATGCTATATATGCGGATAAAAAAATACATACTGCAAATTTTATAATTTATTATTACAAAAATTAGAATTTAAAAAATTATGAATTTAAAAAGATAATAAATAAACAAATAACATGTATTATTATTTAAAAATATTATATAATATTACTATATTATTGAATTCAAATAAATATGATTGAATTATGGATCAATAATCAATTTAAATTTATATTCAATCCGATTTTAAAAGTCATGCTCTTCAGTAAAAGATTACTTTACTAAATAAAGTCAAATTAGTTTTAAAAAATAAATACATAAATAAAAAAATAAAATATTTAGAAAAATTGTATATATAATAATAGTTAATTTGAATTGAATGAAAATGTTAAGCTTTTTCATTATTTTTTGTGGCAACAATATTTATTCTATTTTGCTAAAGTAGCATATGCATTTATTTTTTTTAGTGAGACAAATAATATTTATATATTATATTAAAATAATTAATACTGATATAATATTATGTTATATGTCTCACTCCATCTTATCACTTATCCTAATTTCTTAAAATTTCAAATTAAATTTATTTTTAAATATAGTTATAATATTTTATTTGATATTATTAATAATTATATTTATTTAGACAGTTCAAATATAATTATGATATTGTTAATGGTTATAGTTGTTTATAGTATTCAAATAAGATAATAATATTCGATTTGAAAGTATCGATATTTACTGTTAATTAATTATTTTATCTAAACATACAAAAATACAATTAATTATCAATACAAGTCTCTCAATTTATTAACATAATTGATGTGTGATAATTATTAAAAGCGATTATTTAAAATTTTCATAAAATTAATTATATATATAATTAAAATCAAAATTCTTTGAATCCAATTCAAAAACTACAATAAAAACTTAAGATAATTACATTAAATTTATCTATTATATAATAAAAATATCTATATAAAATTTCAAACTAAATTAAAATATTAAAATATTAAAATATCTGTATTGACTTTTAAATTAAATTACGTTTTTCAAAATTTCAAATTTGTTAGATTAGATAATTGATTACTTATCATCAATATTTATTAGGATAATTTAAATAGGATTAAAATATTCTATTTAATATTAATAATAGTTAATTATTACCAAATAAGATAATAAAATATTAATAATAGTTAATTATTATCAAATAAGATAATAAGCTATTGAAAAATATATTTAGCTATCTTCTCTCTGTTATTCTCTTATACTTTTGAATGTCATGCAAATTTTTATATTATTTTTATTATTTTGATAAATTCAGGACATTAATATAATTATAAATCAAGAAATTAATACTAGACTATTTCTTCAATTGACTCAAATTTATTTAAGGTATAATTTCTTAATTTGATTTACTTAATTTATATTCATATTCTTTTTTTTATTTTATGTTCTTGTTTCTATGATTTGCAATCACATTTTGAGTTTAGCAATTTTTTTCTACTTGATTTTTGTTAAATTTAAGGTAAGAATTTATATATTATTTTTTTATTAGAATTTTGTGGTTTAAGCTAATCTATATATTGTTTTTATTGTTTTGATAAATTTAGAATGTTAACATTATGATAAATCAAGTAGTTAATATATATATTAATTCTATGGTTGACTCAAATTCACTTAAAATATAATTTTAATTATTATCAAATAAATATTTTAAACTCAGTGAATTTGGTGAGTTTTTCTGAAGTTGACTAGGTTGCTCGCCGTTGGTGTTGCCTTTTTTTTTGCTATAAATATTTTTTTATTTGTTAAAATGTTGTTGAATTCATTTGGTTTAATAAATAAGTTATTATTTATATGAAATATTATGATAATATTATAGTATTATAAATTTTTTATATTTTTTAATTTAATAATTATAGATTATTTGTTTAGATTTAATAATATAGGTACTAATTTTAATTTTTTTATAGCTGCATGTAACTTATTATTTATTCAAGATTATGAGAAAATTTTGAAAAATAAAAATATCTACATAGTATGCAGGGTTCTATATATATTATATAGTAAGTAATTATTCTTCTTACAGTCTAATTTATTATATTTAATCCATAATGAATTTTTTATATAATATATTGTAGAATGATCTTTTCAATTTTTTAATTGTTTATTGATATACATTTTTATTTAATATTTTTCATTTTATCAATTTAATTTATTGACTTTTGTGACAAAAATTATTATCAATGTCAAAAAAAAGAAATATTATTTTTGTTAATTTTTTCGAATTGATTTTGAAATTCTTTCTGTTTTATTGAATTTAGTTTAGCCACGTTCATTTCCATAAAATTAAATTTATAAAACTGAAATGAATATTTTTTTAATATTCCAGACACCAAACTTTTTAAAAATATGAAATTCAAAGTGAATTTCTTAAAATCTTATGAAATATATATATATATATATATATATTTTAAACCAACTAAATTGTTAGGGAACATTTATTAAGAGACCAAAAAAAATGAAATCTTACATTTACTATACCATATTATCGATTTAAGTTTAAAATTTTAATTAAAATTAATTAAACGCTTTAACTTTGAAAATTTGATTAATTAGATCATATACTTTATTATTAAAAATTTAGCAACTTTACAAAGTTAAAAAACCTGAAATTTAAAGATTAAATTGTTAGCATGATGCAATAATTTTAAGGTCAAATTTACTACTCCTCTGATTAGTATGGAAAATATTTATTATTTATTATTATTACTACTACTATTTTCAATTTAATGTTAATTCTAGGGTATAATTGGAGCTAAATTTAAAATTATAATATAACTAATCCAAATAAAAAGTCCAACTGCAAAATAAAAAATTTAGGATAATCCTAAACTAATTTATATATCAGGTCCTTCCTCTAATATGTTTTTCAATGAAAAGCTCAAATACATACAAATATTAATAAAACATACAAATTTATCAGTAAATCTAAAATCGAGTTGATTTATGAACTTACAGACAATTAAGTTGGGAACTTTTTACCTATATTCAAGTTTGGCTCACTGGTCATAAAAACAAGTACCAAGTCAAGGAATGAGTAAACTTGAATTATTTTCAACTCCAATATCATCATGAAATATGAATTTAACTATAATGATAAAGAACATCCACTTTCCTCACTCTTATTCTTTCCTTATATGACTAATTAATTATCTTCCAAAAGAAATAAAATGTACAAAGAGCGAGACATAGAATTGTGAAAAGGTTTAAAAAAAAAAGAAGAAAAGGTGAAGGTGAAAGTGTACTATCTGAAATATAATAAAATATATGATGATAAAAAAATGAAAATGAGGGGAGAGAGTGAAAAAGCTCTGTCGGCTGACTCTGAAGCAATATCGAAATTCACGCATCTGAACATCCAAAGAAAGAAGTGGCCCAGTCTCTAGTCCCTTTCTTTCTTTAGATTTTCTTTTCCTATATTCAATGTTCCACTATTCATTATTCAAGTCTCACGTACCCGACTTCCCCATTAACAACGCAACTAAGAAAAAGTGGCATATCTAAGTTTAGCAAAAAAAGAAAAAAAAAATGAAAACCAAGATTGTTTTTGAAATGGACGCATGAATAAGTTTACCAAGAAGTTCAGTGATGGAATTAACGTAAAAGGTCTTATATGCAGAATGAGGACAACCATGCATACACTAGCAATGAAATCTACATTTAAATATATTTACATATATATACATATGTATACCTATTAATCATCATCAAAATGAATGTAAATTACGGATATGAACAATATCTAGTACACGTATGCACGTTACGAGTGAATGTGGGAAAATTACATTCACTCTATATCAGGAATGATCAAGTTCAATTAGAGGACTCACTTCCAGCAAGAAAAACGGTGTTGGTTGGCCCCATCTCTCCACATTATGATGTAATTACATTAATTCTCTGCTCTGCATAGCCTCTCTGCATACATGAGAAAAGTAGGTTTAAAGGTACCCTAAACAGTACTCAGAAATTAATGAAATACAATAACTAGCTAGCCTCCAAAAATTTGTCTAATGAAAGCTATATTCCGCCCTATTTACAAATAAAGAGCTTGACAAATAGGCCTTATATTAATGTTCAATCCCTTCATGTTAAGATGGTTAAATTTTGCCAAGCTAAATCACAGCATATCTTCTCCTCATAGTTATCTCCTCATTTTCTCCTTACTGTTGTAACAACGCAATCAATACAAGAAAATCAAATTCTCTCAACAATCAACAGTATTTCTGTTACAGACATGAACTTCATTATTATTCTTTTTTTACTTCTGTTTTTATTATTTTAACATCTTAAAAGATAAAATAATGAATATAAAAAGGTGGCTTTTTTCTTCTTTTATCAACCTATTTTTCAAAACATAAATTTTTTTATATTGAACAAGTAGTAAAATCCAATATCAGATATAACTAACACGACAGTTTTCTCTCACAGTTTTATCCTGATTGACATATATGCTTTAAACTGGTCTTCGAATATTTAGTTTCATTTCACGTAGTTTATAAGGCACAAAAACCATGATAAGAGACGATGGAGAATAAATCAAATCAGTTCTATTTGAGTGCATAGTATTGTGAAATAAACAGTTGAATGTGCAAGATATACGTATTTCAAAATTTTCAAGAGGCAATGAAAAAATAGGATGAGATGTAAATGAAACATAAAAAAAGTTCCTATTAAAAGAATCACTGCAAAAAACTCAAGAATTAAGCTAATTATATATTGTCAACTTATCAATAAGTTACTTGAATTGTTCAAACCGTAATGTTTATAAGATGTAGGAAATGAGGACACAGTACACATCTCAAGCAACAGATTGGCACAGCGTCGCAGAAAGACCATTAACATTTTCAAAGTCACATAAGAAGGGTCATTTTGGCATTATGATTGCAGATAGTATGCTTTTAGATAACAAATAAAAAAAAATCCTTTTGGCCCATCGTAGATACTTGTTAGGATACATCTAAAATTGATTTTGGAAATAATTCACATTTAAAATTATCAACAAAATCAATTTTGGATTCATAAATCTGATTGCAACCGACATTTTGTGTGTGTGTGTGTGTCCAAAAAATGCGTTTTTACATAGCAATGCCAAACTAGTCCGAAATGTTTGCTCTAAAACAATGTACAATTGTTTTAGTTAACGGAATTAGGAACTATTCATCCTTCAACACTTTGCGTGTCCACAATTAACTAGAGACGTAAAAGCTTTTTAATGATTCATGAACTGGCCTTTTAAAGGACTAAAAATACATCCGAACATGCTGTACTTATGCGCTGACATAATGATGCTATATCATAAGAAATTAAGAATTAGTCTTTTGTGGAAGCAATATCTCATTCTCACCCTCAGCAAGTGTTATCAATGTAAAAGAATAATATTTCAAAGGTAAGGAAAGCAAAATTTTACCACTATTATTATCTCATCTGTTGCGCATCCCAGGAGGCACAATGTCCCCAAGTAGTCCTTCATCTACAGCTGGAAGCTGGGGAATAGGCCGTCTCGGTTCTCTACTTGGTTGTTGACCAGTTTGAAAAGGTACTTGTTGAGACTGTGCAATAGTTAGAGGATTTTCTTGAGGCAACTGAATTCCAGGATAATAAAATTGCGACATTTTGGGAGTCATATGGTTAACAAAAGTGGCGTCATGACTAATGATTCCACCTCTGGGAAAACCAACAGTGTGATGACTATGCTGGCCTTCATATGTAGTAATCACTATGGTGGGGTCTTCAGAAGACCGTTCAACTCTCTTCTTGACAGTACATTTGCTATTTGTGCAACGATAGTAGCTCCTAATTATACACATACAAATTAATAGCGGTACTGACATATAGTTTCCAGACATAGAAATTATTCTGAAATTAGGAAAAAATAAGAGAAAATTAGTTGCAGACCTTGGGAATGGACTGTTTTTAACTGCTTTCTGTCCATATTTCCGCCAACGGTAACCATCCTCAAGATGATCAACTTCACTCTTAGTCATAAATGCAAAACGTGGCTGGCGGATTCGTTTTTGCCCCTTCTTTCTAGCCTTACTCCTACAAAATATTTCACCTACAATTATCAAAATAAAATAAAATTCTGAAAATAAAAAAATGTTGCATGTAATAATTATATCTTAGTCGCAAGCAAGATAAATGGGATTTTTTTAGTATGTTATCTTACATAACTATATTTCACTTGGAAACTCAATAAACTTGCTAATTCTTAAGAAGGTAAATGCAGTCTACAGTGTTAGAAATTGAAAATTGTCATCTTTCAAGTGGAAAGTGCATATTAAAGATTCAATTAAATATTAGAGATCAATAGAATTAAATAGTAATTGTATAAAATACAATTGATACGAGGACATGAAAATAGATGCGGAAAACTAGATTGTCAACTGAACAACATTAAATTATTGAGATGAAAAAGAAAAAGGAGAACACAAAAATAAGGATAATTAATAAATCAAGAACTAGCTGTATACACTCATAAAACATCATCACAACCATTTCCATTTTTTTGGTACCACGAACTTAAAATACTAAATAAATAAAGCATATATGATAAGTTCGTAGTGAAATATAATATAACTGAATATATATTTTAGTCCATTATTCATATAATAAACATAAATTTAATTACATTATATTATATTTCATTATGACCAATTAGCTTTAGTCTAAATGTATTAATTAATTAATCCATAGTATATTTCTCTATTAAATTACTTATAACAGTCTTAAACATCTAATCAAGCCAGACAGAAAAGAAAGTGCATTTTGTGACAAGACTGAGAAATAAACATATATAAGATCAATGGATTCTATCAATCCACATGAATGTGTGACTACAATAACAACAACCAAGAAAAGCAAATATGAAGCTGAGAATAACAAATGAAAAACGGTGAAGCATTGCGTCGTCCAAGTTGCAGACACGTATCGCACTCCAACTGATTATTATGTACACACAGCACTATTCCAAAGGAAATGAATTTAGAACACAAAATGAGCATCCAATAAATTAATAAAACACAATCATAACAGAATATTTCTTCTCAATTTTTTTTTCTTGAAAAGAAACAGACTATCGATCACAAAAATTGAAATTTTTTCTTGAAAGAGAAAAGAATATTGATCGAAAATTATTCCCTCTTTATATATATTATTAATAATTTAGAAAAGGAAAAAAATCCTAAAATAAAAATTCTTCTGAGACATATATTAGTACAAATATTAGAAAGTTAGAGCACGCCATTCCCGCCGCAATAACGGCGGTGCTCGAGGGCTCTTCAATTATTATCTGTCTTTAAAAAAAATTAAAAAGAGGCCCTTTTGTTTGAAAATAGATTCTCTCATCCAACCCCAATTTTTCCATGAAATTACGAAAAAACCTCACACCCATTTTGCATGAACTGAAAATTTTTGACAGTTTCTAGAGAGTGTACGGACACGCAAATTGCACTCTCTTTCTTTTTCTCTTTCATTGCAATAGAAAGGACTTATAAATTCAGTTTCTCATTTTATCCCCCAATATTTCAAAGTGCAAAAACTACCGTTTTTTCCCTCGAAATTCGACTTAATTACAATACTAAGTTCACTCACGGTATCTCAGGTGGTTTCCCGCCGGAGCTCGTGGACTTGTTAGCCCGATCTTCACTCGAGCTCGATGAGACTGATGGATTTGATGTCGAAACGTCAACGCCGCCGCCGGAACCACCAACGCCAGCCAGATGATCACCACCGCTGCCACTTACCGATCCTTGTAAGCCACTACTAGTCTCAGGTGTAAACCCAAGGTTTCCAGGCAAATCTGATCTATCTTCAAGTTCGATCTGGTCCATTTGACTACTAGTTTGAAGATTCCATCCAAATTCGCTGAGAATACTACTCTCTGTATCGCTTGAGAAGAAGTAATTGACACTATCGGAGTCAGGCCTGAGTGACGTAGGCCAGCTAGAATCGCTTGGGAACTCTGCTCCCGGATCGGAATTGTCTCTATTATCCATGGATGACGATTTGTTAGGGGGGTTTTTGAAGAAATTGGGAGAAATTTTGAAAAAGAAAGAAAAAAAGAGAAAAGGGAGAGCTAGAAAGAGAGGGAAAGTTAGGGTTTTGAGAGAGAGTTGAGTGAACAAGTTAAGTTAGTTCGTTGTATTGGAAAGGACGCGTAGTTTTTGACACTTTTTTCAATACATTAGAGAGAATAGAAATTTTAAAAAAAAAGGAAAAAAAAAAAAGAAGAAGAAAAGTTAGAAAAAAGAAAGAGGGAAGCGTCAACTGGAAAATTAGTACGGGGAGGCGGATATTTAAGGGAAGGAAATGGGGGCCACCACGCGCATGAATAAATAGTAGTAGATCCTTTTCGGACAGCAGGGCAGCAACAGCACCTTGTTTTCTCCCTCAACTTATTTTTAATTTTATATGTATAATATATACTACTATTTATATTGTTATTACATTAATATGACGTTGATTCAAAATCTGGACTGGACGTTTCACAAGCACGTAAACCACTCAAAACTATCATAAGATCAATGAATCATTAATTAGTATAAGTTTTGTTTAAGTTATATAACAAATTAACAATATTGTCTTGTAGATTAGGTTTTTGGTTTGCTTATGGCCTCCTTTAATCACAACATTACACATGGATATGGAAATTAATTAGTATTAATAAATTTAATAAGATGTATTACCATAAGATGATGATGATGATTATTATTATTATTATTATAATTATGATGAATAAAAAGATTCAAATATATATATTAATTTTATAATGGCCACAGCTTTTCTTTTTTACATTCTGTGCATGCAAGTTGGTCTCGTTTCCTCAGATATTTTCGGTGCCAAGTTATTTTTTTATTTGTTTTAATTTTTATTTAAAAAAAACTGATTTTATTAATTTTGATTAGGGATATTGGACAATTATATATAATTATGAGCTAGTTATTCGTTTAATAAGAGATAAACTCTGATTAAAAGGTCATTTTGTTGGTTGATTAATTTAGCATACTATTAACTAATTTGGTGCATGCAGTTCATGACATATATGTACTATGTATATATAGTGATTCAACCACTTTACATTAAGTTTCTGGTTATGTACACAAGGCTGTTTTTTATTCCCTTTTGTTGTTAAAATATTAAAAAAAAATTAAAATCCAGTTGGATACTATAAAGGGAAAATTTTTAATTTAAAGTTTTTTACAAAATAAAAAAATTAATCTCCTTTTGTAATTTTTTTTATTTTTCTATAAAGAAACCAGAATAGACAGATCCAATGCACTTTTCTTAGAAAAGCAATAAGCAAAAATGAAATAAAGTTAAAAAAATGAATATTTTTATATAAACTAATGTTTTAAATCATCAGAACTTTTATAAGGAAAAAAAAGGACGTCAAGGGTCTGAATTTTTTAAAAATCAAATATTAATAATTTGTATTAATTTAAATAAGAAACATACTTAATATTTGTTTTATTTTAAGTATTAGTAACAGATAAAAATCAGTCGCTAAATAGCAATAAATTAACGATAAAAATTATATTTAGTGGCGATATTAAAATTTTATCGCTAATAAATAAAAATAGCGACGAAATTATTTTTTTTGTCTCTAATTAGAGACGAAACACCTTATTGCTAATTTCATCTACGTTAGCAACGGAACTACTCTGTGGTTAAATTTTAATTATTTAAAAATACATGCAAAATTTTTTTACAAGCTAATTAGAGATTGTATATATTTTTTAGATTGTTTATTGATTTATATTTTTATAATTAGTAATAATTTTTAAAATAAATATTATATTTTATTGAATAAATAATATTTAAAAAAAATTAGAAATTATTTGGTAAATTTTTTTTTAGATATTACTAGGTTGAATAATTTATTTTTAAATTAAATTAATTATTTGATTGAATAAATAATTTTTAGAATAAATTTTTTTAAATTAATTAATATATTGATTTATATTTTAGATAAATGTTAGAATAATTTTTTTAAGAATTTATTTAGTAGAATAATTTATTTTTATATTTTAGATAAATGTTAGAATAAATTATTTCTTAGAGAAATTAGTTAAAAAATTATTTTTTAGATATTATTTGATAAATAATTTAATTTTTATGCAGCTAAATTATTTATTAGAATAAAATTTTTTGAGAATAAATTACTTTAGAAATTAAAAATAAAATATTTTATTTAAAAATATTTTATTTTATTTTTTAAAAATATATTTTTAAATTTTAAAAAATATATATTTTAATAAATTAATAATTTATAGATAAACAATAATTTATTTTATTTTTTAAAAAATAATTTATTTTTAAAATAAATTAATAATTTAGCGACGGAGTTAGCGACGAATTTGCCGTCGTTAAATTTATCTTCACTAAAAGAACTAAAAATTAAAGTAACGACAGATTAGCGATGGCAAAATTCTTCGCTAAATAATGACTAAGTAAAAAATCTATCGCTATTTTTCAGCGACAATATTAAATCCGTTGCTAATATGTCCCTAATGACTGTTAGCGACGAAATTTTAAAAATTAGCGATGAATTTTATCCACCGCTAATTCTCATTTTCTTGCAGTGAGTGTTATATAAAAATAGTAGGCATATATAAAAAAATGATTAGTCATTATAAATTTTATAAAAATTTTATTATAATTTATATAAATACTATTTTTCATATTTCTTTTTTTACTCATTCTCTTTCATTAAATAAGAAAATTTAATTAGGAGTAATATTAAAAATTTTTAATTAATATTCTTTTAAAATTCTAAAAGTGATATTTAATGTGAAATAAAAAATTTTAATATTTAAAATAAAACGAAATGAGTAAGTTCTATATGTACCCCTATATATATATATATATAAACAAAGAAAGATGAATGAAATTCAACTAAAGGAAGAGTCCTTAAACAAATTATAGAACACCACAAAACTACTACCTTGACCTAACTAAAAAGAGCAGGAAAACAAATCCAAAACCAGACCAACTAAGCTATGGGTAAAGGCATGAGGAATCAACCATTTGCCTCGGAAATCTTCCTCATTCCTTAAACAAATTAAAGAACCCCCACGAAAATACTTCTTTTTACACGTATATGTTATTTTTTTTATTAATTTTATGAACGTTCAAATTAAATAAATATCAACATATATTTAATTTAAAATTGTGAAATTAAATATCTTATAGTAAGGATATAATTAATCAGTGGCATCTGTACACGCGTTGGACTGAGAATTGAGATTACAAAATTTGTAGTATTGAGTGTTTGATTTGAATTGCAGATGTCATGAGATGAAGTAATAAGAGGAGATCACATCAATTCTAGTGGTGGGTTCGGACAAACTAACTTTATTTTCAGATTTCCTCTTTCTTTCTTTTATTTATTTAACTTATTGGAGAAATCTTTTCTAAAGAAAAAAACTTATTGGAGAAATATTATTATTCGCCCTTATTGTATAATAATAAAAAAGTATATATACATTTTGGAAAATTCTGATATTTTTATTCTGAATTGCGAAATTTCCATCGAAGTTTAACAAGGAATGAGGAATAAACCATTTGCCTTGGAAATCAAGGAAACATTAGATTGGTCCAGTCTTTTTTTTTATATAAATAATATTTTATTTAAATTAATAATTATTATTGTTCGTTTTTTTTTTTCTCTATTTTGAACTAGTAATAGATCGCGGACCACGTTAATTAATTATATAATAAGCTCCCGAAACAGATTTATTTTATTTTATTAAAAAGATATCACATAAAATCTTTTGGAGTTGGACCATTATATTATTTTATAAGAACCACAAGTTTTTTCAAATTTTAATTAGAGTATAAAAAGTAGGGAGAGAAAAGCTATGATCAACACCTACATTATTCTACGTTCAACTTTTCATAATTCTATATTTTTATAACAAAAAAAATCAGAAAATTTCAATTTTGATGTCCATTCCTTCAAAAATTATGTTATATTTTTAAACAAATAAACAAGGACGTAAGTGATTTATATTAATATTTGTAAAAAAAAATTAATTAAATTTAAAAATAAAAAATTATATAATTTATATAAATATTTGCATAAAAACCTAATTTTTCAACTTCTAATATACTTTTTTAAACAGTTGACCTATATTTATAGAGATTATACGGGTTCTGCGAGTGTTGGTGTAAATATACAGTGATTATATAAATAGAGTTGAAACTTCATTTCAATACAAAATTAATTGGTATGTGTTAAGACTTAATTTAAATTTTTTTATATATCATTATATTTTATTATATTTTTTAAATATTAAATTTGTTTATATTCTCCAACAGCTAAATTATAGGTTATGAAACTAATCAAATGGCCCCTCAAGGAGGAATAATGAAGAAGATAAAATTGAAGAGAAACGAAACAAGCGGTTGGACTTGGAACAATATATTTTGTGTTATGTTCTTATTAATACCATTATATAACTCGGTTTCACAAAAAAAAAAAAAGAAAAAAAAAAGCGAGAAGAGCTGAACTTTTCAATAATTTTGATTTTAAGTAATGGCCCAATTATTATAAGGATTGATGTTGATAACAAAACCAAGTTTTGGGATTCATTATTGGTTACTTGAAGCTCTTTTAAGTGATGGGTCATTTTTTCTAAATAAAAGCAACTTGACGACTCGAATTTTATCCCCTCACAAAGAATAAGAAATCATTTCATTTTTATAGGCCTCCTTCAAAGCATTTTTTTTGGTAATGGAATAATTCCTTTTTGAATTAATAAAAGTTTAGTTTCGAATTTTCTGAATTATTTTTTTTCATTGGATGATCATTGCCTCTAGAGGTTAATTTGATTTTAACCCTTTTTTTAAAATTTTTTAATCAATTTATTAATTATTATAAGCTCTCTAATTGGTAAATGTATAAATAATAACAATACCAAATTCGTCATGATAAATCTGTTAATGCTCATTTTACTAATTAAGTGATATCTAAAGTATTGATTTCACTTTTCAGAGTTATTGGATTACGTTGTAGCAAAGATAAATGAGAAGCAAATTTTATAAATTTTATTACTATTTATAATTATAACGATTATTTCCTTTCAGTTGCTATTTTTTTAATTAAAATTAAAATTATGAATTTTTTATTACATTAAAGGAGACTACAATATTATTAAATTAAAATTTATTTTTACAAAAATCATAATTTTCAAATAAGTTAATTAGAAAATCCCATTTCCATTTCCGTAATCATATCAGATGAATGGGTTAGTTATTTACATATTTATATATTGGAAAACAAGATATGAGAGAGTATACAATCTTAACAAATGAAAGGTGTTTCTTTCTTTATTATTTATTTATTTATTTATGTGGAGAATAACGAAAGTGTGGCCCAAACTTAGTAATGGACGGATGCGCAGGTCTTGCCATCGACGTGGAAGTGTTACATCCTCCCAACCATATTCCTAATATAATTTTTTTTAGAATCCTAATATAATAATTATTAATTATTAATCCTACCATTAAATTTATAAATACACGTATAATATTATAATAAATTTAATATCAAATGTGGCTTATAATGATTTATTATTTTAAATTCAATATTTTTAATTTGGTTCATGAACATTTTAATCAGTAACATTATACCCACCAAACAAAAGTTGTAAATAATTATGTATTAATTATTAGTTCTAATAAGTAATAAATTAGGTTTTCGTATTAATTAAATTAGCTCCAAGTTTTAACTTTACCTAATGGATACAATTGTTGGATTGTTGCTTATTAAAAAATTTATGAACCAAAATTTTTGACGAGATTTGCTTCTTACTCATATGCTGAGTGTTTTTCTTGGACTAATGTCCCACCTTTTCTCTTTGATGTATTTCACTTGGATTTGAGTTCATATATTGAATTTTACATTTCAAAAAATAAAAATAAAAATAAGAAAAATTTTGGTAGCACATTAAAAAAAAGAATTAGTTTTTGAATATCAAAAACTAATTTCTAAATTTCTAATCTCCTTAAACTATTATAATTAGAAAAAAATAACGAATATAAAAAACTAATAATGATTATTTATATAAAAAATTACAAAATAAATTTCGTGCCCATGAAAATATTAATAAAAATATCACCACTTAAATATATTTATAGTAATAAACATATGCAAAATTTATTTCATGTACACATAGGTATACAGTACTAAGTCCATATGTTTATATTACATAAATGTATGATGGGATAACATGTTAATAGAAAAAGCACATCTACCAATTTTCGTATTTCCTAATTTGACATGCTTGTATTATTATTATTATTATTATTATTATTATTATTATTATTATTATTATTATTATTATTATTATTATTATTATTATTGCATAAGAAAATCTTATCATCATTAAAATTCAGATTTGTTTTATAATTTTCTACGAAAAGAACCCTTTTGTCAAATTTTTTTTTATTATGTATCAAATTTTAAAGATTTGCTAGATTCTTTTACATATCAATTTCATTTAAAATTCAAACTTAATTTTTTTTCTTCAACTTAGTTTAATTATGTCATATTAATAGAAGATTAATTTATACATGTATATATACAAATGTTTTATATAAAAAAATGATTTATTATTAACAACAAGACATATATAGGGCCATTAAATTGTAAATTCAAACCCGTAAATCAAAATCTGGAGGACAAATTTATATTTGATTCTTTTTTTATTTAAAAATTATAAATTCGAACAAAATTGAAATTAAATAATATAACAACAATTAAAATAATTCAAAGAGTAAATCATAAAGGCCGAAAAAAGAAAAACTTTGGATTATGAAAAAAAAAAATTAAATTGAAAAAAACGAGGAATTAAGGAGTAGATTGAATATTATTCTATAACTGGATCATTAAAAAAGAAAGATATAAAATAATATAATTGATTGATTTTTGTTGGATGCGAAATACTTAGAATGTAAATTAATTAATTAATTAGGAAAATATTTATGCAAATTGTGTTATTTGTATTAAATTAAATTTTTTAAGAATCTCAAATCCGGATCCAGGAGTCACGGATTGTTCAAACCTGTAATGTCCGTTAATAATTGAAATAAGAAGAACGGTTTTTGAAATGGATTTTATCCATACGACTAGCCACTCGTTTAGCTCCGAATCAGTCGGGTCGGGCAGTGAAATGGAGCTATATAAATTTAATATATACATACATATATATATATATATATGTATGTATATGCACACATTCTCTTTAAAAAAAATTATTTTTTCTCAAATGAGTCAAATATTATCATCCCACTGAAATCAGATTGAAGCAGATGTCCGCAAAATAGATAAAATGTTCAAAGTTTAATCTAATGGATAATCATATTATTATACTGGAATGATCAACTCGTGTCGTTTCCAAAATATGCATATACTTTTTTTATAAAATAATTTTAATCATTTAATTATAGATAATAAATATTTAAAATATATTATAATAATTAAGAGTAAAATAAAAAATCAATTAAAATATATAAAAAATAAAAATAACATTTAAAATTTATAAAATAATTACACCACTTATTTATTTACACTCAATTCATTATATTTCATTCTTAAATTTTTTATTTACCTTTTTTCCTCCTTTACAGATATATTAATCACTTTTTATATTATTTATAAAAAAAACTAATATATATATATATATATATTTATTTCTTAAATAATACGAGGTCATTATTCTAGTATAAACTAAAATTGATAATAAAGATTAATATTTTATATTAAATGTAAAAGATTTTTATTTTTTAATTTATATATATAAGAGAGTATATATATAAGGGTAAAATGGGCAGTAGAATCTAAAATGGCAGTCATTTACAATAATTTCAGGTTCTCTTCTAAATTATAAAATATAGATTTCATTTTCTAACGAGTTATTATATATAATATAATCACATAATTATTCAAATTATTTTATATATTTTAATTCAATAATAGATGTTATTTAAATCTCTCTCCCTCAGTGCAAAAAATCTTAATTGTTTAAGGCTAAAATTCAATGAAACCAATCTCCTTGTATAGATTAAATGATTTATCAGCAAAAGAAGCTGAAATTTGATTGGCCAGGATTGGTAAATAACTTTTATCATATGGGTTAAGCTAAAAGCTAAAAGCCAAAAAGCCAAAAGCCAAAAGGATATATGTGGAGAGATTGTGGGGACTGAGGATTGATGCGAATCCCTTTATTTAATCAAGCTAATAACTTGATCTTTAAGCAAACCCATCGTTTTCGCCCAACTTGATGAAACATTTTCTTTACAAATACCAAACTCAAATAATATTGAGCACAATCTAGAATATTTAAAACGGCAAGGCAACGTGTTATCTATGCCGTCTCACGATACTAATTATAATATACATATATTTCTTTGTAATATTCTAATTTCAACCTGAATAATTTGTTTTAAGGAGATAATTACTTGTATGTCATTTTTTATTTTTTATTTTAAATATATTTAACCTTTTTGATGTATTTTTAATATATATTATGTATATATTTTATACTTTTAATATATTATATATGTACTAGATATATATATATCTAAAAAAAGAATATTTTTTAGAGCCAAAACTTCCTTGAAGGCATGAAAATTAAATGGTACTAGTTCTGTGCAGTCACATATAATACATTCAGTGCATTTAGAAGCGCCATATATATTATGTTTTGAACTGTGCAAGATTCTTGAAGGGTTGAAAATAGCATGAGATTTGGGTATTAAACATGCAACGCTGAAAATATACAGTATTGAGGCTTTTGACTTGATTAGGAGCAGGGCCGTCTTGGACATGGGCCCCGAGCAGTCAGTCAGCGCCTTGTTTTGTCTTCTCTCTCTAACATTAGCTGCACAAGGCACAGATTTACAAAGCTATTATCTGATCTCTTCGCCATGGATGATGATTGGGATCTTCAAGCTGTGGTCAGAGGTTGCACCACCGCTTCTTCTTCATCATCTTTTTCCTCAATCACCGCTGCTGCTGCTGCTACTCGTTCCAGTTGTTTTACCAGAGCTGATTTTGCAAGTGAACCAATTGTAAAAGCGTGTCCTGCTCTTTTCTCTCTTACAAATCCTTTTGAAACAAGAAATGCTATTGGAGAATTACATGATCTTTATAAACCTTTTTTCCCCAATTCCTCTATTTTTTCCCCGCAACCCATGTATGTCTGCTCTTCTTCTTCTTCTTCGTTTTCTGTTTCAAATAAGGAACAAACTCATTCCCCGCAAATATACAATTCTGAAGGAGGGTGCTCCCCTTGAGAGCCGGGCCTGATTAGGAGTCAGACATGGGAGGCTCATGTGAACTCATCACTGGTGAATGAATTAAGGAGTTTTTCTCTCGAGGATAGAACATAACAGTTTCTTATATATTCAGAGAAAGCATCATGGTGGCGGATCATTTAGCCAAAATCGCTTCCCAGTTTCCCTGTGGAGTTAACTAGGCCAGGAGGGGGTAAAAAAATCAATAGAAAAAATCCCTTGCCGGCCTACGGGACTCTACGTCTGGGTCTTATTCAATGTTATGGTTAAGCCTCGTGACCTAGTTTCTTTTTGTTTTTATTCCTCCCTTCAATAAAAAAAAAGGAAATATTTTTTAAATCAAAAGTTAAAAAGTGATTTTAAAAAAAAAAATAAAAGTGGATTTTTTTAAAATAAATTTATTTTTAGGACTTTTTTTGAAGAATTTTTCTAAATTTAAATGTTGAAAAAATATAAAAGTTGAGAAATTCTTAAAATTTTAAATTATTTTAAAATTCAATTACTTGTTGATTAGATATATATTTTAAATTTTAAATGTGGTAATTATAAATAATTTCTAATTTTTAGAATAAATATTGACAAATAATTTAAAAAACTTATACAAAATTAATTTCAAGTGATGATTGCATTATTAAACACAATCTATTATGTTGCCAAAAATCAGCCATGGCATCATCTTATTACAAAATGAAAAGAAATGTTATATTCAAATAAATACAGTTCCAATCAATTTTTTTTTTAATTCAGTGATGTTAAATTTTTTTTATAAATTATGATATTGGAAGTTGAAATAAGTATAAACTTATTGAGTTGATAGTTAATTGTTATGTCATTTTGTATGGACATATAAGTTAACTTTTGCATATCATATATTAAGTCTATTATTCTGATCAAGTTAAAAATAAATTATTCACATTGAAACTAAAAAAATAAATAAAATAATTTCATTTTATGATCTCTAAACATATTTTTTGATATTTAATATTTTTGTACTGCTTAATATACATTTTATTCTTGTATTGATATTTAGGGATCCAAATACTTATTTTTTTAGGAAAATTATTTTATTTTATTCCAAGAAAACAATAAATGTAGGGCATATATACCAATTACTGGCAATTACTTGAAAGCTTTCTTATGGCTAAATTGGCCTCTGTCCTTATCTTGTTAAATTATTTATTTCTACAGCTATTAAATATACTCACGTGGATAATTAAAAAAAAAAAAGACCCACAGTGGTCACCTCAAGGAATCTTCCAATAATTCTTTGATTTAAAAAATATATATTAAAAATTAAATCATATGATAACAATCAACAACTGTGGCTTTAAGACCCTTAAAGTGTCCACTTGTGTGGGATTTGTAAAGTTATTTTGTGACCAATCTATATGGTCTCAATGCAATTCAAACTCTTCCACATTATTAGATTTCAATTGATTTTTGTATTGGTATAAATATTTTAAAAACCTGTATAGCTTATATTCTTTTTTTTAATTGGAATATTTACGAAATTAATGTTCACGATTGAATTGAGTAAAATTTTTTTTAAAATATTGTAAGTGAAATAATAAAGTTATATAATTGAATTTTCAAAAAAAAAAATCACTCTTTTAGATTAAAATTTGTCATAAGGGTTTTGGATTTAAGCGAAATAGTGCCCATGAGGGGATGATTACTTATTGATTAAAAAACAATAAAACATTTTCAAAAAAATAATAAAACAAAACATTATTTATAAGAGGGAATATAAACATTTATCAAAATTGAAAATATAAATTTATTATATTACTCGTAAAATGCTCAAACTAATCCCTGGAGATTAAATTTAATTGGCGGGTTTAAATTAAAAAGAATAATATATGCATTATAGTATTATTATAATATATGAGTTGCAACCCTACAGTATATAAATAAATTTTTTTTAGTCCAATCGTATGGTCTACTTTATCTGTCACACCGCCACTAATTTAGCATTCACTGATGCCAAGTTGCCAACTCTTTATAGGCTATGGTCAGCAGCAGTAGTACTAAAGCGACATATTATATATTTGAATATTGTACGTAGGATTTCCAAATTTTATTTATTTATTTATTTTATATTTTTAAATTAAATTATTAATTAATATATAATTATCAGATATAATTGATATCTATATTTAATATAATCTCTTACGAAAAAGAGGAACTGTTTAAAATGATATATATATATATATATATAATCTGATTATTTATTGGACCGTTTAACGATAAAAATGATGAAGTGTTGATGGGGACAGTCAAAATATAACTTGGTGCGAGATTTGGCAATCATATGCAAATTAATATTATTATTAGAAGTGGGAAATTTCTTTTGTGATAAAACTCTTTTGATGCACATAATTCATTTGCTATTGTAAGTTTAAAGCTGCTTCAACCCCCAACATGGTCTTGGTTAAAATTCAGAAAACTAATGCAATTTGTTTTAAATTTAATATTTTTATGTCTAACGTTTTATTAGTATTTCATTAATTCTAAATATAATAATTTATTTTAAAAAAATTTAAATAAAATTTTGTTTATAATACGTTCAGGATAAATGAATCATAAATATAAAATTTATTTATTAATGAATTACATATCACATTGTTGGAAAAAATACAAATTTAAAATATAAAATTTAATTGAATTTTATATTTTTATATCTTGAATAAATCTGTTACTGTGTTGTTTTTAATCTTGTTTTCTAAAATATTCTTAATAAAATAAATATATTTACAATCTAAGGTTGTGTTTCTGTCCTATCATTAAACTCAGCGTGCAGATATGTTCTCATGTGTTGATAAAAATAAATATACTTTATATTTATATTTGATATATAATTTGTAAAATATAATAAAAATTAGTTGAATAAATTAGGGAGAATAGGAAGAGGAATGAGAAAAAAAAGAAAAGAAAATGCATGAGAGAGAGGAGATATTTTTGTCCATAATAATTATTTTGTTAGTTATACTTAATATCTATCTTTAAAATCTCACCTATTTTAATAAAATTTAGTTTAAGTATTTTCTTAAGTTAAATAAATATTTTTAATGTTGCAAGTATAAAACTTTTTTAAAAATGGAGATAGAATTCGAGATGAAGTATTCAAAATTTTATAGAATTTATTTATTTCAAATAAACTGTTAAAAGTGAATTCTATATTTTTAATTTATTTGTGAATCAGTGTTCTTGAATTTATAATTATATTCAAACATTTTAGAATATTATATTTTATTATATTTGAAATATTAATTTTACTTGGACTCGTTTAAACAATATTATATTTTTACTATTTTTTCAATTAAGAAATAAGAAAAATTATAATATATTCAAGTCAGTAATAATTATTAATGATTAGAAAAAATTATAAGATGTAATATATTATTTTAAAATTTTTGAATAAAACTATAAATTTATGATATATTTTAATTTTTTTTAGTTTTTTTGGTCTTATAAATACATGAGATATATTTATGATATAAATTTATTTAGTAAGGATTCAATTATTGTTTTAAAACTTAATTTTGAGAAATTTAAATTTAAAATATTTTAATTCTAAAAATAACTCTAATATCAACAAATCAATATTTATAGATCATTCAATTGTATTTATTTATTTAAGATAAATATAATAGGAAAAAAAGATTAAAAAATAAGATAAATAATCAATTAGAAAAATGTAATAAAGTCAATTCATTGCGGTTTCATCTTCAGCATGCATAATGGACCCTCTTTTGGATCCACCGATTTTCATTATTTGATTAGCCTACAATATTATGTCACAAATTACATTTTATCTAAAACATTATTATTATTTATATAAATAAAAGGTATCCTGTCTTAATCATATCTCATTTAATACTTGAAAATAATTTCACATGAAAAAACCTGTAATTTTGTAGACTGGTTCCAATTATAATTAGGTCCAACCTAAACGTACCTTATTATTAATCACCATTAATATATATATATATATATACATATATATTGAAAGAAATTAATTGAGAGACTATCAACTGCAGTTGTTGAAATAATTTATGTTCTACGTCCCCTCTTGCCTTTCAAAAATAATGCAAATGCAATTAAGCTGTTGAATTGAATCATTAATTTAAATAAAATCAAACACTATATATTTTCTTTGTATTCAGTACATATATAACTATTTACCAGTAAAAATTTTAGCATAATATGAAAAGTTACTACAACAAATTTAATATACAAAAATAATATATTAAAAATTCGCCCATATAGAAATGCTTTTTATTCTTTCTTTTTTCCCCCCTCTAAAGATAGGTATAGTGTTTCATAACATAATTTAACATTTAAAATTAAAATTTTAAACACTTAATTATTTAGTAATACTTATTTTTAAAAATTTAAAGCGAAATTAAAAATTATCTAAAATAATATATTAAAAACTTTAATTTAAAATTTACGCATTAATACAAAAAAAATTAGATTTTTAAATATTTATAAAATTTAAAAATTAGATTATTTAAATTATTCAATGTTAAGATTAACCTTTTGAATTTTCAGTTTTAATCAAACACCACGGCATTCATTATATGCAATCAATTTTCAGATTATAGAATGCCATATATAAGTAATCAACCAATCAATTAGTGTGTACATACACAATTTTACAGTTATTTCTATTTTCTCATCTCTCTGAAGTTCGACCCTTGCGATGATTTTAGATTTAGGATTGCTGCTAGTGGAAAGGTCGACCACAACAAATAACAATATTTACAGCAACTACAAGCTACTACAACAATCCTCAAGTAAAGTAGCAACACCAAATTAACCAAATAACAAGAAATAAATAAGAGAATGAAGAAAAATCACCCAAAATAGCTACTGTTCAAGCCAATGGATGAGCTCAGGTTGTTCAAATTCAATCTCTACCGTCAGATTAAAGAACAATAAATTCTAAACATGCTCACCAAATTTCAGCCAAATTCGACCACAAATGATCATCCGATCGTCGGAGAAAGACAAACTGATCGCTGTTGCAGAAATGCACGTGAACAGTTAACTTCAATCACCAAATGCCAAAAATTCAACCGTCGAAAATTGATCTCCACAATTAAAAATGAAGAACGATGAGTCCTCTAATTGTTGTCCAAATTTTAGCTTGATTGGAGCACAGTTGACTGTCCGATCGCCGAAAAATCGAGACTGCTCTGTTGACTTCTTTTGCATAAAAAAAAACTCTTTCTTTTCTCTCTCTCTCTCTCTCTCTTTTCTCCTTTGGTGGCTGACACACTAACTCCTCTCACATGCAACCTTTGGTGGCTGACACACTAACTCCTCTCACATGCAATATAAGGTTATTATAAATGCTAAAATATTAATAGCCCATTGGGCCAAAAGAAAATGGACTCAAATATTAGATTTTTCACATAGGAGGGAACCCAAAAAACTTAATAATTCTCCCCCTACCCAACTATGTGAAGGAATTTGTCAAACCGGCAACTTTACAATATGTCTCAAACTTCTCTTTTGATAAAGCCTTTGTGCACATATCAGAACCATTATCATCAGTATGTATCTTCTCAAGTTCAAGCTGCTTAGAATCCAAAATATCATGAATCCAATGATACCCCATATCTATGTGTTTGGATCTACCGTGAAAAGTAGGATTCTTACCGAGATGAATAGCACTCTGATTGTCACAAAATAAGATATATCTCTTCTGTATAAAGCCAAGCTCATTCACAAACTTCTTCATCTAAAGTAATTCTTTACATGCTCCAGTTGCTGTAATGAATTCGGCTTCTGTAGTAGACAATACAATGTATTTCTGCAACCTAGATTGCCATGCCACAGCTCTCCCTGCAAAAGTGATCAGATACCTAGAAGTAAACTTTCTTGAATCCGCATCCCCTGCCAAATCAAAATCTGTATAGCCACTTAGAATAGGCTTTTCAGTTCCAAAATACAACTTCAAACTAGCAGTGCCACGGAGATATCTCAAAATCTACTTCACAGCATCCCAATGCTCTTTTCCTGGATTGGATAAAAATTTACTAACAGTACTAATTGCATGATCTATGTCTGGCCCAGTGCAAACCATAGCATACATCCAGCTACCTACTGTAGATGCATAAAGAACTTTCTGCATATATTCTTTCTCTTGCTCACTAGAAGAAGATTATTTAACATTCAATTTGAAAGACATGTCAAGAGGGATACTGATAGGTTTAACTTTAGCCATATTAAATCGCAGCAATACTTTCTCAATATACTTTTCTTGAGATAGCCATAGTTTCTTGTATTCCCTATTAAGAATAATCCTCAAGCCAAGAATCTGCTTTGCTGGTCCTAAATCCTTCATTGCAAAGGGCTTGCTCAACTCTTTCTTCAAGCTATCAATTCTTGAAGAACTAGAACCCACAATGAGCATATCATCAACATATAGCAATAAGATGATAAAATCACTATCAGAAAATCTCTGTACAAAAATACAATGATCAAAAATAGTCTTCTTGTAGCCTTGTTGAACCATAACTAACTCAAACTTCTTATACTATTGCCTAGGTGCTTGTTTCAGTCCATACAAACTCTTTTTCAGTTTGCAAACATAATTTTCTTTTCCTTTTACCACAAAATTTTCAAGTTGTTCCATGTAGATTTCCTCCTTTAAGTCACCATGAAGGAAGGTTGTTTTAACATTATAGCTCATTTTTTTACATATTCAAGTCTACTATTAATAAAGGAAAAATTACATTATAGCTCATTTTTTTACATATTCATAATTTTTATATATTTTTAATATACTAAATATATGTTAAATGTATAGTGTATTATATGTACATTAGATGTATATTTTTGAAAGGAATATTTTTTAAATTGAAAAGTAGTATTTTTAAAAATAATTTTACTTTTTGAAGTATTTTTTTCTTAAGAAATCCCTATAAATACAATATCATTATATAATAAGACTTGAATCTCGGACCTTTTAGTTCTAAACTTTAGTTTTGACTTTTTACCATTATACCAACAACTCATTAGCTTTATTTTTTTTCCTGTGATGTTGAAAACAATGAAAAGGATAATTATTCATTAATAAAATTTGAAAGTTCAATATATTGTATTTTTTTTAGGTTAAACAATTACGGATGAAGTTAATTTTTGACAAAAAAAAATGATAAAAAATGCAATTACTGTAAAATGTTTGCGCATTATAATTTATTTTTACTGTTACAAACTTATAACAACTATTTTTGTTTGTTTTTGTCGCTAATTCTTTTATTATTGTAGCTAAATCATAAATAAATTCATAGAAGATCAGACTTTGACTTTGAATTTTTATATTATAAATTGTACTCTATCTAATTAATTATTTGGTTAAATACCTGAAGACTAAATCAAATTTTGAATCAAGCAATTGAATAATGGCTTTTTTGGATTATAATTTTTTTTTATTAATTGTCAATATAATATATATACAGCTTATCATTTAAAACTGTTGATTGCTTAACTTAAAACTTTTATTAATTAAAGTTAAAATAAACTTAGCTCAATACATATAAAGCATTTATTTATTTATTTTTTAAATTTAAATAATAAAAATTCTATTAAATTGCATATTGAGGTGATTCTCCTCTCTTTTATACAACTATTCAAAAAAATAAAATTCTACTAATTTTTTATTTTTAAATTAATATTTTATTATAAATAATTGAAAACGTTATTATATATAAAATCACTATTAATGAAGTTCAATATATTATATATACTGTATTTGAGTGAGGCATGCCAAAAATGTTAATGGATCAGTTAGTATATAAATGGACTCTTTAATTTTAACAACTAATTTATATAGTTGATTTTTTTAATTTATATTAAAAAAATTAATATGAAGAATTTTATATAATATGCATGAGATATGGTATCTCTACTTGAATGGTTTTGACATTGGGCCAGGAAGAATCAATTTCAGACTTATTAATAATTCATTATCAACTTTTCCTAAAAAAATAAAGAAATCCGAAATAAAAAAGAAAGGAGAAATTTGGCCATGTTTCCAAAATTTGTTTTTGATAGGAAAGTTGTAAAGATTTTTATTATCGATTTTAAATGGGAAAAAAATACTTGTGGATCAAAAACTACCCAAAAAAAGACCAAAACCCCTAAAATTTCCAATCTATTGAGAGACCTACATGTATGTAAAAAAACCCCAAAACCTCGTAATACAAGCCAAATTGAAATAAACAGATAAAGGTTCCCCGGCACTATTATCTACGCTAGTGCTAACAATTACTGCATTTTCAATCTATTACCAGAAGCAATAAACCAGATTTTAACAAAGCAAAAGCATCACTTCCAAAGTTTTCGACTGAAGGCTAAGATTGTGTCAGAAATAAGTTACTGCATTCAAAGCACAGAGCTGCGATTGAACTTCATTATCTTCATCGAAGGAGCAATTAAACTCAGTTAATTGTTGTTACTTGAGAAGCACCAAGTTTAACTTAAAAACAACCTTAAAATCCTGCCATCATGGAGCTGACAAAATTCAACTGACTGCAAGATGCTTCTCTTGACCACCAGAGCACAAGCAACTCCTCAAAAAGAAGAACCATCTGAATATCTTCCAAACTAATTGTTATAAATACAGCAGACATAGTCGTATAGAAGAACATGTGAATAGCCATATCAGAATAGTAGAACACAAGCCATCATGAATTGCGTCAGAAACACAGCAATAACACTATATTACTCATAGCCGCTTTGGTCAATCAGTTTGGAAACCCATCCCTCCATGAACCAGCTACCCAAAAAATTCACTTATATTATCAAAGAGGGACTCCAAGAATTACAGCCAAGCCACAAAATCTACATTCCTTGAAACCCCAGATTTAGCTAAAGCATCAGCAATAGAATTAGCTTCCCTATATCCATGAAAAAAGGTAACTTCTTTTAGCTTAGAGAGAGAATTCCTTAACTCAGATTTAACATTCCAAAATTTCCAAGGAATATCTCTGGCTTCTCCTCTAACCCATCCCACTGCAATTTTAGAATCAGATTCTATTATGAGATTTGACGTAATAAGTCGGTCATTGTGAACTGAAAGATACTCCAAAATTTATATTAAAACAATTTAATATGAAGAATTTAATAATAATACTAATCTCATAAAAAATAAATTTATTTTTCATATTCAATGTCACGTATACAGATATATATGGAATGATGAAATATGTAGTAAAATAAATTATAATTATGAAGCTAAAGAAAATGTGGAATGAGGGTATTATACATGACAGAGCCAAAAGCACTGAATGTTGTTGATGAAATAATTGGATTGGTCACAAAAATTTATACAGTCAATGAGTAAGAAATAACATCATTACACGTTAATCCACTAGTGGAGTCGAGGCCAACCATGCATATATATATATATATATATAATATTTTATATATATATGAAAGTGACATATAGAATCTCAAACACTCACACTACATATATTTATATATGCATGAACCTAATTGATGCTTTTAGTTAATTGATTGATTGTTTGCTTTGTAAATTACTGTAAAATGTGCCTTATTGTCTAACTTTTGCTTCTTCTTTTTTAATTGGATTATAATTATATGGCAATAAAATGACAAGAACAAGCATTACAGTTTTTAAAACTCAAAAGGGATAAGTTCCTATTGGCGCAAATGCCGTTTTCACTTGTTAACAAAAGAGCTTAATTTACCTGTCAATAGCCTTTAATTTAGCTTACTTTGTCGTATTTCTCAATTATAATATAATAATATTAAAAAAATAATAAGTTTTAACTTTAATCAAAGTCTAATTTAAAAGAAAATTCAAACATTCAACATAAAACTCGGAATGAAGTATTTTTATATGGGATATATTTATCCAAAGTTGCCATATTATTTTTGTGTATATTTTTTTTGAATTGAATCAAGATGTCGATTTATTTTATATAGATTTGGTTAAATAGTTAATTGAATTGTATTATTACAAAATTTTGGTAAATTAAAATTTCACTAAAAAAATCTTTAATAATAATTTATTTCATAGCAAAAAATTTGTTGCTAGTATTCATTAAAAATATTTAATATAAAAATCTGCACATTTTTACACATCTTCACACATAAGAATATCACAATATATATTTTTTCCCTAGACAATTTGAATATCACTAAGTTCAACTTCAATACATCACATTTATATTTATTTAATTATCTACAATAAGGATTCTATTGCTCTAAAAAGATTGGTAATCAATAAATAGAATAAAATTGTGTAATTTCTAGAAAATAAACTGTACATTAAATTTGGACAAAAAACTGTACGTTAAATAAAAAAAAAGACAATTTTCCTGAAAAAGACTTGTTAGCACTTTTTTTTCAGGAAGTTATTTGCTAGAACATAATATACATTTGAACTAAAGAAGGGCATAAATTTAAAGTGGTAATTAAACTGCATTTAGAGAAAAAAAAAGCTCCTTTATATATATTAAAATTTTAAATTTTTTGTTAAAAAAATTTACATTTTTAGTAAAAATTTAATTTGATCTAAATCAAACTCAATATAATTTTTAACTACTTAAATTAATATAAAATTATTAATTTTACATTAATTTAATTAAAAATTTACCAAATAAAAAATATAAATTTAATCTTATAAATTATTCAACAATCACTCAAAGCAACAGATGTAGGTTCCTACATATGTGCTTAATTATATAAAAATAGAAATGATGATCAGAGGCACCAACTAATAATGAATAGTTAAGTTTGAAATATAATTATATTTATATTTGTACTAGTTTTGAGGCTCTACAAAGCCTAAAATTGTGTAATATAATTGTGGTGGTGATTGGAATTCAATGATTTTGTCACACTTTATCATTGACTTAACTTTACGCCTCGACTGTGAATTAAATGGACCAATCTTGTTGTCTTCATACCTAACTTGATGAAAAGATATAAGAAAAAAAAATCTTTAAAAAGAAACAAATGTTTAATCCATTAACCAATCAAATAATTAAAATGAGTATAATTTTTATCTAGACCAGATATATATGTATCTAAATAATAAAAAATCATTCAAAAAAATAATTCAAGAGAAAATAAATAATTTTATCATGTATTCGGTGTAGATAAGTCTTTCTCTTAAAGTGATAGTCAATTTTTTCTTATCTATTAAAATTTATTATTACATATATATCTTCTTTTTTAATACAAAATAAATTTTTATTAATAAATTAAAAATTACATCTATAAAATATAAATAAAATTATATACTTTTAAAATACATAAGATATATATAATCAATGAAGTTATTTAATTTCTCTTAACTTTTTTAATGCGAATAGTTGATAATATTAATATGCCGTAGATAATCTAGCTTTCAGTGTGATATTTATTTTATATATCATCTATAAAAAGAACATCTCTATTTAAGAATAAAAAATAACTTCCATTAGAAAATAATAAATCTCACTTTGAAGAGCATACATAGCTTTCAAATAAGAAATTATAAAATTTTATAATAAAAATTTAAATTACACTCAATATCACTATGTATATATCTTAAATACTGTATATTTTTGTATATATTAAAATACTGTATATTAGATATAAAACTTCAAATTAAAATTATAGCAGATAAGTTTTATTAATTATTATTACTTTTGAGTATTTCAACTTTAATCTTATTTAATATTAAGAAAAAAGATATCATATATTAATTGTTTGTGGCACTCCTTTATTAGAGATTTTTGGTCACCAGAGGTAGGACTCACTCAGGCTTAGGTGAGATTTATATTTGTATTTATATATTTTGATAGAGAGATATGAATGTGACATTAAGATGAGCTTGAAAGCAGCTTTTGAGATAAATAAATAAATAAATAAAAGACTTATTCTAAAGTAGATATATAAAGTTGGTTTTCACTGGAATATGTCAGTCTATAGTTTTATTTCAGTTCAAATTTGCAAATCACAAGTGCTTTAAAATCCCCCCATTAACTTCAATAATGTGTGTGTGTGTGTGTATAGCCAAGTTCTTAATTATGGGATCATATTTTCTTATTTATTTTTAATTTTTCACTTTAAATTATATATATATAATTTCTTTTCAATATTCTTATACTATAATATAAATAGAAATGCTTACATCATATACATATATTACTTATCATAGTACAACTATATAACTATGATTTACATAATTATTAAAACAATAATAAAAGCATATCATACTTATTCTCTCTAATGGTGAGAAATGTATGACAGAATAAGAATTTCACCTATAATCAATTCTCATATATATATATATATATATATGTATATAATAAATAATGAAATCGCATTGCCATTAATCAAGTATATATATATATATTGCATTAAAAATAAAATTTTAATAACAATGATAAGATTCGAATATGACTTGTACTGTTAGGCAAAGTTTTGCAAGATATCTTTCCTTTTTAATTCATAGTCTTGTTGTCAGCTTCGAAGTTTCAAAAATCCAACTCATCCATGTCCGATCCCTCACTTTGTCCTAATTGTTGAAATATAGCAAAAAGTGTAAAACACCATTGAATCAAAGGGACAGAAAGAGTTTGACACTATTGAATTTGAACCTCTTCCAGCTTTTATTCAAGGTAATTGAAGAGGATCAATCCTCCATATCTCTTGCATATTCATGAATTGTTCTGTCACTGCTGAACTTGTATGACCCGGCTGTATGCAAGATCGACATTCTAGTCCATTTCTGCTCCAATATCAATTAACACATTAATAGCTTCAGATGAAAAAACTAATGGGTTTCATTATTATTATGAAGCCCAAACTTGCATATGAAAATATATGGATTTATGTGTTAAAATGTAATAATTACTCACTTTCTGGTCTCTGTATGCCTCATCAACCTTCTCTTGGCATTCCAGGTAACTAGGGAAGTCTTTCCCTACAAGGAAATAATCAGCTCTGCCATGACCTTCATTGCCTTCCAAAGATCCCATAAGTTCTTCATAGTTGTAGGGGCCAAAAACACCACTTCTTACAAATGTTTTCACTTCTTCAAATCGTGGGTCAGGTTTAAACTACAAATGATTGAGATGGGTTTGTTTAAATAATTTGTCTCTGAAATTTTTGTTGTTGGATGAATGGTTTGAAGAGTTAATTTATTACCTTTCCATTTGCTCTTTCCTTCCTGAGCCCTGCAATTTCATGAGCCTTTCACCAAAGAGGAAGAAGTTATCTTCACCAACCTCTTCTCTTATTTCAACATTTGTACCATCTAATGTTCCAGTAAGTAGACATCCATTCATGGCAAACTTCATATTGCTGGTTCCACTTGCCTCCATTCCGGCCGTACTATGCAATTTTAAACAGGAAAATTATATTTGTGCTTATCACCTTGAGGAATATATTCAAGGAAAGCAATTAAGAAAAGCGGTTTGGGAATGTTATTTACTGGATTTGTACTAGTTTTTATGATTAAAATATGTGAAATTGGCCTTAAAGACAAATTTATGACATCTAATCAAAACTTTTCACACAATGTTTTACTCAAAACCAGCTCAATAGCAACATCAAATAGGCTACTGCAAATCCAATAACCTGATATGCTGGGAAAGCTCGCTGCCAGGAATTAGTATTTCTGCAGCACTCACATTGTAATCAGGAACAAACACAACCTAAAACAAGATATAGATTAAGTGTTTGTTTGTGATCTAATATATATTGTTAGATATTAGTGAACATTAATAAGCATATATGTATGTGTATATTTATATAAAGTATACCTTCAAAAGATCACCTATCTCTGTATCATAGTTAACACTAGCTCCCACATCTGTGATAAATTTCACAATCCTCTTAGCTTGAACATATGTAGCAAATGCTTTGCCTCCAAATATACAAACCCGGGGAACAAATCTTGCTTTTCTTTCCTCAGAAGTCATTTCTTTCATCTTTTTATATCTGTAAACAATTCCCAAGATATTCAACAACTGCCTCTTGTATTCGTGGATGCGCTTTACCTGAGAATTAGATTAAGGACATGAAGATGGTGGACAAAAGTCTAATCGTTTGCTAGATATTAGAAAACTTATCTAACATAATAACTGACTCATAGGCAGAGTACATCAAACATTGCATCTGGACTGACAATATACCCAGTTTTTTCTTTAAGGAAGGCTGCAACCTTCATTTTGTTTCTTCTTTTTGCTTCTCTCCATTCAGATTGGAGATCTTCATTATCTGCAAACTGTGATGAAACACATATTTGTCTGTTGGAATCTTCACAGTGGAAACTCGAAACATTATAAAGATATGTAATTTATAAAGTAACAATTTATCAAGAACTTACATTTCTAAGTTTTTCCAGTTTCTCAGTGTTTAGAACCCAATCTTCAGTTCCAGTCCATTTAGTTATAATTTTACTGAGTGATAAGTGCTTATTCATTTTATATTTTCTATCAGATTATATATGTAATTTACTTGAATTTATCTATTCTAAGCTTATCTATGTGTTTTTATTTCATTATTCTTGAATTAAGCTTAATTTAAATTAATTTCTTGTAATTGTGTATAAACTGAAATTTTTGGCAGAATTGAACCTTTAGAGCTTCAAGAGCAATTTTGGTGGTTGTAAAGCACAAATTTGAAGAAGTGGTATTAATAAAGTTGATAGGGAACATCTCAAAATTTCTAAAGAGATCTGATTTATCAAATTCCGAGTTCGTTTGAGCCTTCAACTTTAAAGTCGAATTGGGCTAAAATTTTAGAAGCAGAAGTCCAGCCTGAGCTATTGGGAGTAATTGGGCCATAACTGGAGTTTCTAAAGTCCGAATGAGGTGAATCAAAAATCTAATATTATCTAATCTTTTGGGGCTACAACTTTACTGAAGGAGTCAATTGGTGATAAGGGATATATCTGATAGAAAATCAGGTTAAATATTTGAATTCGAATTTTAGAACAAAAGCTGTGTATGAGTACGAGTCTAGTTTTAACATTTTGAGAAGAGACAACTAATGTGATGTAAACAGTAAATGACAGAGGATCTAGAGGCAATTTTGTTCTACACTTATTCATCTTTTCGAGGGGAGATTAGTTTTTCATCATTTGGGGATCAAAGGAAGAAGAAAATTGGGCTTGAGGACAACTTCATCATCTGTACAAGAATATTCATCAATCTAGTTTGAACTTTCTATTTTAGTTTATGTTTTATTTTATGTCTTTATTTTGTTATTAATTTGAATTTTGAGATTATGAATATCATGTTTATTTTCTTAATTTTTATGCTCTTTATGTTTAATTTAGCCATGAGCAACTAATCCCATAAGTGAGATTAGATAGATTTAGGATTATGGATAATGGGTGCTAAATGATTTGATTACTATTTTATTTCCTGAAATTTAAATTTTATTGATTTTGATCTTAATGCTTATAATTGATTAGCCACCAATTGCATGCTTAATTGAAATCATATGTTGAGTGAAAGCCAGATACAGTTTTAGATTAAGAAATCTACGACTTAAGAAAAATTTTGTTTAGAGATAAAAGAATAATCTTAAGACCAATTAGTTCATTTGAGCTTGATAGGTTGACTTAATTTATTGTTCATGAAAATATAATTAATAAATTGCTTCAATCAATAATTTTCTTGCTTGAAAAAGATGAAGATTAAAATTTAAGAATTTGATAACTTTGATTCAGGAAAAATTTGAATTAGTTTGAAATATTATTTTTACCCATTCGATGTAATTCTAATGAAACTTAATCCTACTTTTATCTCAATTGTTTGAATTTAGAAATTTAAATTTAAATTTAAATTTTAAGTTTGAATTAATAGAACAATATCTTAGCGTAATTTCATTTGAATTCGAATTTGATTTTTGAGTTTTTAATTAATGTTTCATTATTTAAAATTTACAAGATAAAATTAATTTATTGATTTTCAGATAACAATTATTTTAAACTTTAGTTAGTTAAGTTACTCCTTCCCTGTGGGAATGATACTTTACTCACTACTCTATTACTTGATTACGACGTGTGCACTTGCAGTAGCTAGGCTAGGTCTTAACAAGTTTTTGACACCGTTGCCGGGAAGAGAAAAATTAATTTAATAATAGTAAGTTCAAAAAAACTATTAATTTGATATTTATTTTAATTATTTTTATTTATTTTTTTGCAGAAATTATATGCACAGTAACATACAAATAGTATTAGAAGAATATAATTCTGAAATTGAGAAGCAGTGCAGAGAGAATAACAAAGCAAGAAGAGAGAGACTTAGATTAGAAACAAAAGAAAGAGAATAAATCCGAGCACATGAGTCTCTAGAAACAAAAAGTAGAGTTGGACTAGAAGAAACGAGTGATGAAGAAGTTAACATGACATATCCATAAGATTAACTTCAACAAAAAAATCTCACTCTGAAAGTACACGTCATGCCTAATACTCAGATTGGGTCAAGCATCACTTGACCTATAGTGAATGCTAATAATTTTAAACTTAAACCTGTTCTCATCAACATGACTCAACAAACAACTATTCTATGGCTTGAATCAAGAAGATTCTATTGCACACTCTGCAAATTTTTTGGAGATTTGTGACACGATCAAAATGAATGGAGTCAGTGATAATGTAATTAGGCTACGCCTCTTTTCTTTCTCATTGAAGGATAAGACAAAAGCTTGGTTGCAAGGTCAAGCTGCTAGAACTTTTACGATATGGGATGAACTTTCTAAGAAATTTTTGGCGAAGTATTTTTCATAGGGAAAAACTGCAAAATTCAGAAATGACATCACCAGTTTTGTACAGTTTGATGGAGAGTCACTATTTGAAGCATGAGAAAGATTCAAAGACCTTCAAAGGAGGTGCCCTCACCATGAAATTGTAGAATGACTGATTGTTTAAACATTTTATAATGGGATAACAGGACCATTAAGGAGTACAATTGATGCTGCTGCTGAAGGTACTCTAATGAATAAAAATACAGGGAAAGATTTAGAACTGCTTGAATCCATGACAGCTAATAATTACCATTGGTCTAGTAAGAGGTTTTTACCTAAGAAGGTAGTTGGTGTACTTGAAGTTGATGAAATTTCATTTATTATAGTTAAGGTAGATGCCATAGCCAAGAAGTTGGAATATGTTAATCTTGCCACTACAAGTTATGAAGGGTGTGGAGACAATTGCTAAAATTTTGAATGCCAAGCTTAAGAACAAGTACATTTTGTAGGCAATCAAAATAGAACTCAACAACTGCCTTATGGAAACACATATATTTCTAGTTGGAGAAACCATCCTAATTTATCTTAGAGTGAAAATTAAGGCAATCAATGAAACCAAGGAAATCAAGGCAACCAATTCAACCAAAAAGGAATGTACCAACACCATTTCCTAATCGGGATCAAGGTCAAGCTAATTATTAAGATACCAAGAATGGATATGAAGCTGTCTTAGAAAAATTTATTACTATTTCTAGTGAGAGGTTTGACAAGTTAGATAAGTAATGTGATCGATTGAAAGTTAGGATGGATCAAATTGCAAGTCAAACTAAGAACCTTAAAATGCAAATTGGGGAAATAGCTAGCTCTTCTGATTCAAAAAGTCAAATGTCTCTTCCTAGTAAACCAGAAATAAATTCCAAGAAATATTGTAAAACAATTACACTTAGAAGTGGGAAACAGCTACACGAGGTGGTTTCAATAAAGGTTAAATAAAAAATAGAAGGAGAAACGATTAAAGAAGATGAGAAAAGTAAAGAGATTAAGAAGGAAAAGGAGAAAAGTGAGACACTTCCACTAAAACCAGAAGTGAAGCCTTATGTACCACTTGTACCATTTCCTCAAAGGCTTCAAAAGCAAAAAGTGGAGAAACAATATAAAAAATTTCTTGAAGTGTTTAAACAATTAAGAATTAACATTTCTTTTGCAGATGCTCTTGCTCAAATGCCATTATATGTTAAATTCTTGAAGGAGATTCTTTCTAATAAGAGATCCATTGAATAAAATGCAAGAGTTGCCCTAACCGAAGAATGTAATGTTGTGATCCTAAACAAACTTTCATCCAAATTAAAGGATCCAAGGAGATTTTATATACCCTGTACGATTGGTGATTTTAATTTTAGTAAAACTTTATGTGATTTGGGTGCAAGTGTAAGTCTAATGCCAAACTCTATTTGCAGAAAACTTGGACTCACCGACTTGAAATCAACAAGGATGACATTGCAATTAGCTAATCGTTCAGTGAAATTCTCTTTGGGAATTATTGAAAATATTTTGGTTAAAGTTGATAAATTTTTTATACCTATTAATTTTGTTTTTCTTAAAATGGAAGAGGATATTGAAAATTTTCTAATTCTAGAGGGAGACCATTTTTGGCTACTGCATGGCAATGATAGACGTTAAGGGAGGTAAATTAACCTTACAAGTAGGTGAAGAGAAGGTAGAGTTTAATCTAAGTGAGTCCATGAAAGAACCTAGCTTTATGGATGATTGTTTTAGAGTTGATGTGATTGATGAGTTAGTTCAAAAAGTCTATGAAAAAGAGTTTAGAAATGACCCTTTAGAGGCTTGTTTGACTTTAAGTGCAACTCAATACGATAACAATCAAGAGATAACAGCCTATGCTTATGCCTTACAAATGACACCACTAATAGCTTATAGGGGATTTGAAGAGATAGGGAAATCGACACCTTTGCCACCCCCTTCAATTGAGAGACCACCCATTCTTGAGATGAAACCATTGTCTTCCCATTTGAAATATATCTTTTTAGGTCTCAATAAAAGTCTTCCAATAATTATAAATGCTCAATTATCTGAGGACCAATTGAAACAAACATTAGGTGTGATTATGCAATTTAAAAAGGCTATAGGTTGGATTATTTCAAATATCAAGGGTATGAGCCTATCTTTGTGTATGTATAGAATTTTGATGGAGGGCGATTGTAAACCTGTTGTAGATGCACAAAGATGATTAAACCCTAATATGAAGGAGATGTTCAAGGCAGAAATTACTAAGTTGTTGGATGCATGGATTATTTACTCAATTTTGGATAGTCCTTGGGTAAGCTCGATACATGTGGTGCCAAAGAAAGGGGGGATGATAGTAGTTAAAAATAAAAAAACATGAATTGATTCTATTTAGGACAGTTACGGATTGGAGAGTATGTATAGATTATAGAAAACTAAATAAAGCTATTCGTAAGGATTATTTCCCATTACCGTTCATTGACTGGATGTTGGAGAGGTTAGCTGGTAATTCATTCTTTTGCTTGTTAGATGGATACTCGGAGTATTTTCAGATAACTATAGCTCCAGAAGATCAAGATAAAATAACTTTTACTTGTTCATTTGGTATTTTACTTATAGGAGAATGCCTTTTGGTTTGTGTAACACACCAACTATATTTCAGTGTTGCATGATGGCCATCTTTAGTGATTTTGCAGAAAAATTTATGAAAATTTTTATGAATAATTTTACCATTTATGGAACTTCTTTTGAAATTTATTTGCATAATTTAGCTAAAGTACTTCAAAGGTGCGAAGAAACAAATCTGGTTCTTAATTGGGAGAAATGCCATTTTATGGTTGAAGAAGAAATAATCGTAGCTCACAAGATTTCATAAGCAGGGATTGAAGTGGACAAGGCAAAAGTAGAAATGATAGAGAAGTTGCCTGTACCTACAAACGTCAAGGGAATTCGGAGTTTTCTTAGACATGCTGAATTTTATAGATGTTTTATTAAAGATTTTTCTAAGATTTCAAAACCTCTATGTGATTTATTGAGTAAAGATGTTGATTTCATCTTTTTTTTTATTGATTGTCTTATTGCTTTTGATAGGTTGAAGAAAGCATTGACCACGACTCTAGTTATTGCACTTTCAGATTGGACATTACCTTTTGAAATCATGTGTGACGTTAGTGAATTTACAATAGGAATGTTTCTTTTCTAAAGAAGGACAAAATGTGTTATGCCATTTACTATGCTAGCATATTACTTGATGATGCTCAATTCAAATATACTACTACAGAAAAAGAGATGCTAGCGGTGGTATATTCTTTAGATAAATTTTAATCTTACATTATTGGATCGAAAGTAATTGTGTATATAGACCACGCCACTATTAGATATCTTATGACAAAGAAGGAGGGAAAGCAACTTTTAATTAGATGGATGCTTTTGAGTCAAGAGTTTAATGTTGATATTAGAAACAAGAAAGGGCTAGAGAATGTTGTTGCAGATCATCTTTCTAGACCAGAGTTAGGGACATTGGCTATGGAGGAGATACCAATCAACAAAACTTTTTCAGATGAGCAACTTTATTCATTGATGGAAAATTCTTTTTGGTATACGGACATTGTGAATTATCTGGTAAGTAGAAATTTTTCTCTAAAGTTAAGCATTACATGTGGAAGGATCCACTATTGTTCAAATATTATAGTGATGGATTGATCCGTAGATGTATTTCTGAAGAAGAGTTCCAATCGATACTGGAGTTTTGTCACTCTAGAGAATATGAAGGACATGTTAACTCCTCTAAAACTATAGCTAAGGTATGACAATCAGGATTCTTTTGGCCCATAATGTATCGTGATGCATACAGTTTTGTTAAGAAATATGATCATTGTCAAAAGGTAGGAAATATTTCAAGAAGGAATGATATGCCTTTGAACCATATTTTAGAAGTTGAATTATTTGATGTATGGGGAATTGATTTTATGGGATCATTTCCTTCTTCTTTGAGCAACCAATATATTCTTATAGTTATTGATTATGTTTTTAAGTGGGTAGAAGCAATTGCTAGTCCAACTAATGATTCTAAGGTAGCGACCCATTTTCTAAAGAAATTTATTTTCTCTAGGTTTGGTGTACCAAGGGCTATAATTAGTGATGAAGGTTTACACTTTTCAATAAAAGCTTTTGAAAATCTTCTTAAAAAGTATGAAGTTCATCATAAAATAGCCATACCTTATCACCCACAAACGAGTGTTCGGGTAGAGATTTCTAATAGAGAAATTAAGTGGATATTAGAGAAGACTAAAGGAAGTTCTAGAAAAGATTGGGCACTAAAATTAGATGATGCTTTATGGACTTATAAGACTACTTTTAAGACACATTGGAATGTCCCCTTATATGTTGGTCTATGACAAAGCTTACCATCTTCCAGTAGAGTTAGAACATAGAGCCTATTGGGTAATTAGATAAGTAAATTTTGATATGAAGAATGCAAGTGAAAAGAGACTACTTCAATTGAGCCAACTTAAGGAGTTGCGACTTAATTCCTATAAGAATGCCAAGTTGTACAAGGAGAGGGCCAAAGCATGGCATGACAAACATATCCGAGTACTTATCTTTCATGAAGGACAATTTGTTCCTTTGTTTAATTCTAAATTAAAGTTTTTTTTCAGGACAACTCAAGTCTAGATGGTCATGGCCGTTCAAGGTAGTTCAAGTTCATCATTCAAGAGCGGTGGGTATTCAAAATAGCTCAAATCAAATTTTTACGGTTAATGGACAAAGACTAAAGCCATATATAATTGGTGAACCAATTGATAAGGCTTTAGTTTGTTATTTTAATGTTTGAGCTTCAATGAAAAAGTCAAGCTGAAGACTTTAAACAAGCGCTTTTGAAAGTCAACCCAATTTTCTATCATTTTATTTCCATTTAATCTTTTATTTTTAGCAGTTTTAGTTAAGTTAATTAAGTTAATTTGTAGTTATTAATTTAGTTTATTTGATTTTATAGGTTGGTGTTTTAATTTTATGTTCCTTAATTTTGCATGTTTTATTTTTATTTGTTAAGAAAATAGTGATGGTGGAGAAGAAAGAATAAGACAAGTTTAGTTATGAATTGTAATTTAATATATATATATATATATATTAAGAAGGTTGCATGTCTATCGCGATTGCAACAGAAGGGGCAGTGGCATCTCGTGAGAGCAGCCGCTTGTCTGTCGCGATCTCAACAAACATCGCGATCACGATGGGAAGGTTTAAAAAAAATGAATGATTTTGAAAATAAGAGCGGGTCGCTGTTGCGATCGCGACAGCAGGCTTCTACAACCATTTGCGCGACCAAGATAGGTGTTGTAAAAGCCTAAGCAACCCCTTCTCTCTACTAACTTTTCTTTTCATCTTTTTCTTTTCTCTCCCACTCTCAAAAACTCTCCCAAATCCCTAACTATTCCTTTCTCAAATCCAAACAAATCTCATCAAAATTCATTTAATTTATTCCTTAATCCAACAAATCCTTACGAACTCCACTTTACCCATTCCTCAAATCACTCAAAAATAACTTCAAGAAATAAAAGTGTTGCGAGGAAAGCTTCTTCAAGGAAATGGAAGGATAAAGTTTCAAGCTCTTCAATGGAGGAGATAGATATATCTTCTTATTTTGATGCTCATTTTCTCATTTATACTCAATAAGAAGGTAAGAAATATCTCTCTTTATAGTTAAGACATATTACTCCTTGCAGATATTTTAACCATAGTATTTTTTAGCATTTGGGTCTTGATGCTAAAATAAAGTAATTGTTTGGTAGATTAGATCGGAAAAATTATTACAAAAGAGATATAACACGTATAAAGAACTCACTTTTGAATTCTTTACCATACTTAAAATGTCTAAATCTAAAAATAAGAATTTAATGTGTAGAATGTTAGGTGTTAATTATGAGATTTATCATGATGTTATGTTCAAGGCTTTAGGCTTGCCTAAAGGAGGTGCTACTGCTCATTATAAGAAATTTAATGTTGATAAATTCTGAAAAAAATTAACCAGATTTGATTCATTTAATATTAGAAGTGCATCTAATGGATTGATTCATGATCATAGTTTATTGTTATTGCATAAGTTTATGTGTCATTTTATGTTTGAAAAAAGAAAAGTAATAAAGTGTCACTTCAATAATTATGTATATTATATTGTGCTACTAAGAATACAAAAGTGTAATGGTCAAGATTTTAAACATAAAACTTTTTAACTAATATTGAAAAAAAAATTGATAGTGTATTGTGATAAAAGTAATGTGGATAAATGTTATAAGTAGAGAATATTAAATTATATATCTTAAAAATTTACTGAAAAGATTATTTTTTTTACGGTTTTATAGGATTAAAAATCGAATTAAAATCAAAAGTTAAGAGTGAGGGTATACCATAATTAAAATGATATTGACCATACTAGATTGAACATATTATATATATGTGGACATGTGTGTGTGTAGAGAACTTTCTTCTTTCTTCTTGCTTCATCATCCACGCCTATCATCATCTTCATCACCAAACACCTTCTTTTTAAAAATTCAGCTAGAATTTAAGAGAAAATCATATCTAGATATGAGTTTTTAAAAGAATAAGCTAGAAAATGTGAGATTATCAGCAAGTGATCAAAGAAAAAGAGGAAAAAGAGAGAAGAAGAGAGAAATTAAAAGAGGTATGTGCATTTGTATTATAATTTGCAAATATATGAATTTTTATGAGTTTTAATGTATGAATTGATTGATTGAGTTATTTATAATGAAATATTTCTTAAAAGTATTGATTAAATAGATTGATGAATGAAAAATAACTTTTATGTGATGAGTTTGATTCTTAATTCAATCTTTATAAGAAGTTAGTGGTTTGATATTGTTTTTAGCTATAAGTGATGGTTAAAGATTGATTAATTGATGTTTGAGTAGAGCATTTGATATAGACTTTTTTTATGTTAAAAAATTTATTTTTGATTCATTTTTATCATAGATCTTGAAAATGTTTATGTTTATATGGTTGAGTGTGTAAAAATATGCAATTTTTGCCAGTGATACGGCCAAGTCAGTGGGTGTGTCACATGCTGTCAAAAATTATGCCAGTGACATGGCCAAGTCAGTGGGTGTGTCTAGTGACACGGACAGTGTCACAGCCAAGTTAGTGGGTGTGTCACATGCTGTAAAAAAATTTCATTTTTCATTGATGAGAGACATGGCCAAGTCATTGAATATAACTTGGCTGTATCATGGAAAAGAGTGATAAATTTTGGATATGTGACAAATATATATAATACTAAACGTTGATAAAAATATTATATTATTGAAATGATAAACACAATTTAGTGTTAATTAAAACTAATGAATTGCCCAAATCATACTGATTTTAGATCTAGCTTTAGATTGAATGACTAACCAAAGGAAGGATAGCCATAGTAATAGTGGGTATCTCCTGCCATTAATGGACACATTGTGTTATTAGTGACAGTAGACATAATTGCCATTCTATATACATATTCTCGAGACTTGGCATTACAAATGCTACATTAACTTGTTATCTAAACCTACGATCTGAATTCAGTATGTATGTGCATATTTAATGAAGATATCTAAATTAAAAATATATGTGAATATAGTAGTTGTGAATAATGGAAGAAATACAAATAATAATATAAGTCAATTACTTGAAATTGACTTACTGTGTTATAATGTGAAAGTGATTGGTAATATATATATTAATATTTACAAGTGAAAGTTTTAATGCACGGAATAGAAATATTATGCTCAAGTTATTGAATTAATCAATAATTTTATAAGTGTAGTAATGATTAAAAGTATATATAATGGTATAAGATACACATTACCCCAAAGTATAGTACTAAATTTAAGTGCTGAAAATTATAGATTGAATGAAATTATCTTATATGTAAAATTAAAAAGTAAGACTTATTGAAAAATAAAAAAGCGTATTGTGAGCAATGTTATCAAATGAGAAAGCAAGTCGTAAATAAAATGATTCATAAAGAGAAAAGTTACAATACCGAAAGTATAATATAGCATGACGACTTTTATAAATTTAAAGTTATTATTTCGTGTAATCATAATATTATGTTGGTTTGTAGTTGAAAATAGTTAATATATTAAAATATGTCTTAAAACTAAACGTTATTACTATATTACCATAAGTATTTTTTTTAATATTAAGTCACAAAATATGTTTATAAAAGCACCACTAAGCTTCGCTTAGTGTGTTAGAATTATTTTCTGACACGCAGGTATCAGGTCATCGAAATAAGTTAAAAGTGGAATTAAAGATCTCAGAAAATTATCTATAGTACATATAGAGATCTTTTATATATTGTACTTTAAAGTTATAAAATGTATGTATGCGATTTATTTTGACTATTTGAGAGATTATACAAATTTATAAACATGAAAAGAATATATGTATTTAGAGGACGAAGTTTGAGATTCTAGTGAATGATTATCAAATAAAGCAATGTATTATATATTTATTTGATTTGACAAACTTATAATGGTTATCTGATTTATAATTAGTAATTGAATTATTGGAGATATTGGAGATTGATTTAAATGTTGAATTTATAAGTGTTATATTATACAGATTGTATTATTATTTACAAATTTTTGTTAGTTGGAAGAGAATTTTATAAATGAATTAATTGGAGTACTGACAGTATATCGAATAACATTCTCTGATAGTTTTTATGTAAGAATTATCAGATGATGTTACAAAAACTGTCTACAACCTATCACATTTTTCAAAGTTTAATATTTATTGTTCAACATCCCAAGAGCACAATTGTGTTAGGTCATATTGTTACAGGATTGACAATCTATTTTAATATTTTTTATCCTAATAATACCTCAATGAACTGTATTAGTGGGGAGCAATTACTTTATGTCGTTTTGAGATTTTGAATGCTAACAGTAATATAAGAGATCCCACAACAAGACAGTGCTTCAAGAATCTAATTCAAGCAGGTTCTAGTAGTATTGTACCAAGTGATCAACCTGCTCATGAAGAAGAGGATAATGAGGCAAAGGAAAGTGATGATGATAAAGGCGATGCTAATTAGTTAATTATTAGATTTTATTTAAATTTTAAGTTAGATATCTTAGTGTATCTAGGATTAAGATAATATTTTTTATTTTGAATTTAATTACTTATCTTAATTATCTAAGAGGTTGTTTTTAATTAATAAACTTTAATAATAAGGTTTAGCTAGAATTCTTTTAGTTGAATGGTTTTATGATTAGACTTTAGTTCTTCTCTATATAATGTTAAGTTCTTATTACTTTCATACATCTTTAGCATAGCCTTAGGGAAGAGAGAGATAATTAATAAAGGGAAATCTTATTCTTGGGGTTGGAATGGAGATAGTATATGGGATCCCGAAAAACTATTTGTGAATCCACCTGTAGAGACACCTGAGCAACTCACTGCTTCTCATGCTTTTAGGTGTGCTTATCTTTATTCTTATGAATGCACTTTTGATCTCGATGAGATAGTAGAGATAGAAAAAAAAATAGAGAAAGCATGAGAGAAGGTAGGATCCCAACTTGATTTAGTGATTTTAGATGATACCTCAAGTGACGATAATGAACCTAAGTCATCACCAACAAAAAGAAAGAGAGGTAGGCCTTCTAAATTGGAGAAAAAGAAAGGAGGAAGACCTCCCAAATTCCTTAAAAATTTCAGTATAATGAAGAAACTATTAAGAAAGAAGAGAGAGAAGCTTAGAATTTTAAAAATAACTCTTATTTTTAGTTTGATTTAAATAATATTTATTTTTAGGTTGTTTTTGTTTAATTTCTTATTTAACTTTATGTCTTTTATAATTGTAGTAGATTTCAATTTCAGTTTCTAATAAATCATAGAACTTGTTCTACTCCTAATATGCAATTTATATAGATTTTGATCTCTATTTGTTCTTTACTTGTTACTAAAGTGAATTAATTATTGTTATTTTAGATTTCAACGTGATAATTGAATTTATTTAGTTAGATTTTATTAATTCTTAGTTATTTTTAATTTAACGAATGGAATAGATGTGGTTGTAATCTTGAGAAATTTTACAAATTAAGATCACTTACTTTTAAATAATAAAAATTATTTTTATCATAGTTTTTTTGAGTTCATTGTAATAAAATAGATTCTTGAACTAGCACGTATCACTAAGGAGATATATTGTTTAATTATATGGGATATGATATAAGAATTATGCTTAAATAATATAGTTATTATATTAAAATTTTTGCAAGATTGAGCGTAAAACGCATTCATTGTGGACAATTAAGGTGGAATGAAGTATAAAATACATTTATCATATATATAAAAGAAAAAAAAAGAAAGAGAGAAAAAAATTATTACAATAGTATGGGATGGAGCATAAATGCACCCATTGAATATATATATATATAATAATAATAATGATAAATTTTTAGTTCTTATTGATCCCAAATTTTTGTGAACAATTGGCTACTTAGTGATGCATGCTATATTCTTGGGTTAATGAGTTATGGTGAATTTTTTATCACTAAGATTTGTTATAAAAAGTTTTTTGTTAATCACATTAATATATAAGTGTACTTAGTTTGTAAAGTTAATTGAGGTTATAATTCTTTAAAGTTTAGTATTTTAAGTTAAAAATAAGTGATTATTATTTTTCTTTGGTTGATTAAGTTTGATTGATTGTTGGAGTTTGATTTAATGATGTTCATTTATTTGAGGACAAATAAAAGTTTAAGTGTGGAAAAATTTAATAAGTGCTTATTGATCTTATATTTTCTATTAGATTATGTATGTAATTGACTTGAATTTATCTATTCTAATCTTATTTATGTATTTTTATTTTATTATCCTTGAATTAAGCTTAGTTTAAATTAATTTCTTGTAATTGTGTATAAACTGAAATTTTTGATAAAATTGGACCTTCAAAGCTTCAAGAGCAATTTCGGTGGTTGTAAAAAAGCAAATTTGAAGAAGTAGTCTTCATGTAGTTGATAGAGGACATCTAAAAATTTTTAAAAGGGTCTAGTTTATCAAATTTTGAGTTTATTTGGGTCTTTAACTTTAAATTCGAAATTGGGCTAAAATTTCAGAAGCAGTATTCCACTATGAGCCACTGGGAGTAATTGGGCCATAACTGGAGCTTCTGAAGTCCAAATGAGGTGATTTAAAAATCTAACATCATCTACTCTTCTGGGACTACAATTTGCTGAAGGATTCAATTGGAGATAAGGGAGATATCTGATAAAAAGTCAGGTTAAATATTTGAATTCAAATTTTAGAATAGAAGCTTTGTAGGAGTAGGAATCTAGTTTTAAAGTTTTGAGGAGAGACAACTAATGAGACATGAACAGTAGCTGACAGAGGATCCAGAGGCAATTTTCTTCTATACTTATTCATCTTTTCAAGGGGAGATTAGTTTTTCACCATTCGGGGATCAAAGGAAGAAGAAAATTGGGCTTGAGGACAAAAGTATTCATCAATCTAGTTTGACCTTTCTATTTTAGTTTATGTTTTATTTCATGTCTTTGTTTTGTTATTGATTTGACTATTGAAATTATGAATATCATGTTTATTTTTTTAAATTTTTATGCTCTTTATGTTTAATTTAGTCATGAGCAACTAATTCTATACGTGAGATTAGGTGGATTTAAGATTATGGATAATGGGTGTTAAATGATTTGATTACTATTTTATTTCCTGAAATTCAAGTTTTTTTTTTATTTTGATCTTAATGCTTGTGATTGATTGGCCACCAATTGCATATTTAATTGAAATCATATGTTGAGTAAAAATTAGATATGATTTTAGATTAAGGAATCTACGACTTAAGAAAAATTTTGTTTAGAGATAAAAAAAATAATTTTAAGACCAATTAGTTCCTTTGAGCTTGATAGATTTAACTTAATTTATTATTCATAAAAATAGAATTGATAAATTGTTTTAATCAATAATTTTTTTGCATGAAAAAGAAAAAGATTAAAATTTAAGAATTTAGTAATTTTGATTCAGGAAATATTTAAATTAGTTTGAAAGATTGTTTTTACCCATTTGAAGTAATTCTAATAAAATCTAATGCTGTTTTTATCTCAATTGTTTGAATTTAGAAATTTAAATTTAAATTTTAATTTTGAATTAATATAACAATATCTTAATGTAATTTCATTTGAATTCAAATTTAAATTTTAAGTTTTTAATTAATGTTTCAGTATTTAAAATTTAGATGATAAAATTAATTTATTGATTTTCAAATTATAGTTATTTTAAACTTTAGTTAGTCAAGTTTTTTTTTTTTTTTTTTTCTGTGGGAACGATACTCTGCTCACTATTTTATTATTTGATTGATTATGTTCTTTATACTTATAGTAGCTAGACTAAACCTTAAGACTGATATCAGGATTGCAAAAACAAATCCATCTTCCTGGCGTCACCCCCGTTGGTCTTATTTTGAAATTTCCACAACTGCAAAGAGCTAGAAAGGTTAATATTCTACGGTATGCAATACAGTCTTCTACAAAACAACTGGGCAATATCATATGAGAATATGAGAACAAGAACAGCATTATATTAGTAATTACCTAGTAAAATTCATTAAATACTTCATTTTTCACTATTTCACTATGAATCTCCGCAACCCCATTCACTGCAAATCCACCAACACATAGATTGGCCATTCGAACAATCTTTGGCAATGGTGGATTAGCCGTAACTTTTACTGCTATTTTCTCCTCTCCTTCCTCTTCCTCTTCGACTGCCAGTTTTTTCTTTCCTTCTTCTTCTTCATCATCATCATTAGTAGATGGAGTAATTTCTACATCAGGAACTTCATCTTCAACATCCTTAAAGGAATCAACAGAAGAATTTTCTTCTGACTTAACTAGCAATTGCAGAACTGATTCAGGCAACTCAACATTATCAAGAATCCTCATTTGCTTCATCTTTACATGCAACAAGTCAAGATCCTCCGTGCCATACTCCGCAATTATGGTATGAATCAGCTGATTAATACAAGCAAAAAATGACATTATTAATAGGATGAGTATGCAAAATCCTACTACGCAGATTGGCTTATTGAATTAAATCTCAAAATATCACCTTGCGACCTTCAATCTTACCTCCTCATCGATCATTTTAATGATCTCCACATGTCGAGGAAGCAATTCTTGGAGTAAATCTAAACTCCATTTCTCCAAAGCTTCAGGTAGAACTGTTTAGTTTGTATATGCGACAGTCCTAGCATAAAATTTTAATGAACATCAGCTCTTGCAACTAGACAACTACTTGGATAATGTGCTTGAAATAAACATTGATCAATACTGAATCAGTGCAATACCTTTGAGCAATATCCCAAGCTTCCTTCCCACTCAAACCCTTCACATCCATCAATATCCTAATCAGCTGTGGGATGCAAAGAGTAGGATGAGTGTCATTCATTTGTACGGCAACTTTAAGAGGAAAATTTTCCCAATTTACTTGTTCTGCTGATCTTCTTTCAAAGTTAGCAATTATATCTTGGAGAGATGCAGAGCATAGTGTATATTGTTGCTTCAACCGAAGAGTCTTGCCCTCTATCGAATCATCGCCTGGGTATAATATATAGCAAATCTGATCACAATAAACATGAAAGAGACCACACCCTTTATCAGAAATGTTGATCATTGTAAGATAATCATAGGAACTAAAATGATTTATGATTATGAAAATTCTCAGACCTTCTCAGCATTCTGTACAGCGGTATATGCTTTGGAATGATATCCACAGCATTAAAGCACTTAAATCAAATTCTGCTGGGGAAACTTTGGTGGACCATAATCGAAGGTTTATATGGTGATCTTAGTTTTATCTCCCGGAATTGGTACATCATATGCAACAGCCATTAGGTTTTCTCCTCCAACCCAGGCTTTACTTCCGTCTGGCTTCAAAATGACTTTACCCTAAAATTTCACAGGATGGGAGACATCATTTCTTACAATTTCCCAGGGATTGCCCATCTAATAGGAAATAAATCAATCAATCAGCACTTAAATTTTATGACAAGGGAATATCAATTTAACAGGAAGGGAACAAAATTAAGAATACCTCGAGCCAATTTTCTGCAACTTCCTCTAGACCATCTTTTGTGATAAGTTGTTTGAACAAGCCATATTTGTACCTAAGCCCATATCCCCATGCAGGGTAATTCAGTGTTGCAAGGGAATCAAGAAAGCAGGAAGCAAGCCTCCCTAGACCCCCATTACCGAGTGCAGCATCAGGCTCCTGCCATTTTCATTTCACAGATTTTAGAATACACTATACAATATAAATACAATATCCAAGATTTTTGGCTTTCATAATTTTTTTGTAACAGTAAGATGGCATCTAGTGTGAGCTGTTATCTATCATCCTAAATCTACCTTCCGATCCACTCTAATAAAAGACATATCATCACCTCAAACATACCCCTTTGGTGTCGCCTTAAAAATCTAATCTTGATTAATAATGTCGGAAGCAAATCTACAGACAAAGTGAGCCAAGGGATTATTAAAGGGCGAAATATCCCAAAACAAATTAACTAGCAGTTGCAAAAAAATCATCCAACCTGTCTGGCTACATCCTCCAAATTGTGACCCAACTTTCTCAAAGCCTCTGCATAAGCCCCTGAGAGCTCTAAGTTACCAATAGCATTAAGCAGAGCTCTACCCTGCAACCAAAGAAAAATTAAAAACAAAAGGTAATAACTAATAACCAAAACAAGGATTCATTTCCCAGAAACCCAAACTAACCTGTAGAAATTCCATAGACAAATAATATGCCTGCTTTACATTGGTCTTTTCTGTTGGAAAAATCGCTATTTTTCCGCCCCTCGGACCGTCTTTAAGCAGGAATAAATGAGAAAATAAAATAACAATTGAGAAATTAAAGAGAATAAAACACAATGATTTAACGTGGAAAACTCCCGAATGGAGAAAAACCACGGTCGTTGTCTAACGACAACCAAGAAAAATATTCACTATGCGGCAAATTGTTACAACCACAAATTACAAAATATTTTTCTAACCGACACCCACAAAACAACCCCCAAATATTTATACTCCAAGGAACTCCAAGAGATTGATTCTCTAATTCCTAATATAAACTATTTGGTATTTAACCTATAGCTCTCCTTAAGCTATATTTTGTGTTTGCTTGGTGTATTTACAAATGGAGAGAATGAGCCTATTTATAGGCTTCAAATGCAAATAAATTGTCAAACTAAATTAGGTGAAAATTAGGCTAAATTAGGCACCTCCCATTTTCACCTCACATTTTTGACAATTTCTTCATTGTTAGGCACCTTGCATTTTTTACTTTCTTTATTTTTATTTTTCAATTTTGGTGTGCTACCACCAACAATCTCCACCTTGAAAAATAAAAACACAACATTGTCTGTTACCGACAATTATAATTCTTAACGTCAAGAATTAACATACTCCACCATAAAAGAGTATTGACACTTGGAATTATTTCGCCAACTCCAAGAATTTTTCATCGGCCATGTCGGATCCCGCTAATAGTTTATGGTGCAACCCTCCTGTTGACTTTCCGAGAGTTCATTAGCCATCGACATAATTTTTCCACCACGCACCTTGCATCAACTGTCAACCAATGCAGCGCGCATTTCCGTGGACCAGCTACCAATAATCAGTCCTCTTCCATGGCATCTCAACGGGTAGCAATCATGCCATGAGGACACACTTCTCTCAACTACAGAGACAACTCATCATCTCCTTCGCCACAGGAGATCACATTGGCAGCAACAACGTTAGAGCTTCTAGCCGAATCAGCTCCACCGTTCGGGCAATCCTTCCTCACGTGTCCAGTTTGACCACACCCCCAGCAGACAACCTTCCTCTTTCCGGAGCCTTTATTCTTTTTCCTGATACCGACAGATAAAGCTGAATTCTCATAAGATTTATTTTCCATTTCATTCAGTCTTCTCTCCTAAGTAATGAGCTTACTAACCACATCCGCATACACCACTTCCTTACTACCATATTTCAGAACAGGCTTCATGTGCTCATATGTTGAAGGAAGTGACAGGATGAGCCGGAGAGCTTTATCTTCATCTTCGGTTTTCACTCCAAGAGTTTCTAATTCAGAGATAATACCATTGAGGACACTCAGGTGATCGGACAGCTTTGTACCTTCCGCCATTTTCAACGTATGAAATTGCTCTTTCAAATATAACATGTTGGATATATTTTTTTCCTGATACAATTCTTCCAGTTTCTCCCACAGCTCCTTTGTCGTGGACAATCCAAGCACATTAGCAAGAACATTTTTTGCTAGACACATGCGAATTTGACTTGCCGCCTTGATATCCAGCTCCTCCCATTCTTCGTCACTAATCTTGGATTTTTCTGAGTCTCCACTGCCACCGCCTTTTTCTGAATTTCTTCCGCTGACTGGTTTACCCTGCAAAACCTTATGTAGTCCAGACTGTATCAACACGTCTTTGACTTGCACTTGCCACAGTGCAAAATTCATTCTCCCATCAAATTTCTCAATCTCGCATCTCATTGCCGACATGCTTACTTTGTGCTTAATAAAAGACCAGAAATAAATATTATACCAGGTAAATTCCCAGGTAAGAGGAGGAGTCACAAAGGTCTCACTTAAAATCCACTTGCCTTAGACTAAATTCGTGTCGTTTGACAGAATTTACCTCGACATGTAATTATTTATCTCACCACCAATACTCAAGCACACCAAAGCAAAACGGCTCCACCTTTTCCAAAGCTCCACCAGCTTAAAAACAAAAATAATTTTTAACAAAAATCTTTTCTGATGTGGAAGATCAGACCAAGCTGCAACCACAGAGCATACTAAGATTTTTGACAAAAAATTATAACACCTAAGCTCTGATACCACTTGTTGGGAAAATCGCTATTTTTCCGCCCCTCGGACCGTCTTTAAGCAGGAATAAATGAGAAAATAAAATAACAATTGAGAAATTAAAGAGAATAAAACACAATGATTTAACGTGGAAAACTCCCGAATGGAGAAAAACTACGGTCGTTGTCTAACGACAACCAAGAAAAATATTCACTATGCGGCAAATTGTTACAACCACAAATTACAAAATATTTTTCTAACCGACACCCACAAAACAACCCCCAAATATTTATACTCCAAGGAACTCCAAGAGATTGATTCTCTAATTCCTAATATAAACTATTTGGTATTTAACCTATAGCTCTCCTTAAGCTATATTTTGTGTTTGCTTGGTGTATTTACAAATGGAGAGAATGAGCCTATTTATAGGCTTCAAATGCAAATAAATTGTCAAACTAAATTAGGTGAAAATTAGGCTAAATTAGGCACCTCCCATTTTCACCTCACATTTTTGACAATTTCTTCATTGTTAGGCACCTTGCATTTTTTACTTTCTTTATTTTTATTTTTCAATTTTGGTGTGCTACCACCAACATTTTCATAGTACTCATACTTAGCATTCCAATTTATAATAAGTGAATCACGAACACTCTCTGCTGCAGCCACAAATGCCTTAGGAAGCTCAAAGTGTTCTAGAGAGAAAGAAGGTGTAAATTCTGCATGGTATTTGATACTTGAGGCAATAAGGCTGAATCTGGAACAAATGTGTCCAAGGAATCTGAAATAATAGATACTAAATAGTAATAACATGAACTCATTTGGCATTAGAGATAGTTTAATATTAATTAAGAAAATGCAGAGTAATTAAGGAGCCTTGCTGATTGATGGGGTCTTGCAATTCTTGCTTTTGGTCACTGGCAATGTTCTTTACGAGCAAAATTCTTCTCCTGGAATGGTTTAAACGTGGTGGTGTTCCAATAAAGAAAAGCCTAGAATGGGTTGCTTTGTAACTGAAATTTATGAAACTTGATGTGAATTTGGACTTTGATTGAGTTGCTGGAAATGGTAAAGCAGCCATTATTTCTTGTTTTAATGTCTCTGTTGTGTGTTTTTATTTTCTGTGTATTAAGTATAAAGGGATATAATGAAGAAAGAAAAGAAAAAATGAGTGAAAGAGAGAGTGTCGGTTTTGTCTTCTTATCTTGTTTTGTGATGCAGCTTTTTTCTCTCAGTCTCTGTTAAATCATTCAATATATCATCTTCAACACGAGCAAAATTTTCAAAATCTTTTCCATAATTCCCTTCAAATTAATTTACTCGCATATTCCTAGTTTTCTTGATATTAAAAATACTATATATTTATATCAACAAGTGGTTGACATGAATGGTTTTGACAATCTTATTTCTTAGATAATAGATTATAAGTTTGATCTTTATTAATAAAATCACCACTTATTAAATGTACTTATAAATAAAGTTACCACTTCTTAGAAATACTTTACCTCTTATTAAATAAAGATACGTCATAAATTCATATGAAAATTAAAATAATAATAATAATAATATTGATGGAAGCATTTTGCCTCTTATTAGATTACCTCTTATTAGATTAGAGATACATCATAAATTCATATAAAAATTAAAACAACAACAATAATAATAAATAAATGGATTCATAAAATCCTATATGTATATAATGGTCACTTGTTTATAATACTAGTTTTTTTTTAATACTAGTTTATATGATTATATGTATATGCTTATAACGCTAGCTGGAGAAGGCAAGTTTGCAACTTGCAAGGGCCACTTATAACTTACAACTTTCTCAATGGAAAAAAGGCCAAATTATCAAAAACTGCTTCTTCTTCTTATTATTGATTGAAAAGTTTCACCAAAGAATTTCTCCTAATGGTTATGGCAGCGACGACGTCGGATTATATGTTAATTGTGGTGTGAAGGCAGTGAATATAATATAAAAATTATTTCAAATAATCCAAATCGTAAATTTTATTTCATTGAAATATTATATAAAAAGTTTATACTAAATATTATCTATTGAGTTTAATTTGTTTTATTTTTTATAAATATTTTGATATCGATATTGAAATTTTAGTAAATAATTTAATTATAAAATTAAATTTAGCTAAATTAAATTTTTATGAAGTAATATAATTTTTATTTATTATATTAAGTGAATTGAAATTGTATAAATTATTTGTTAAAAAATAAATATTGATAAAATAAAATTTATTTAAATTAAATTAGTAAATTTCTAAACAGAAGATAATACGATAACTTAAAAAAAATAAAAAAAATGCATTTTTATTTTTAATTAATACATCTAATTAAAAAATCTTATTTACCAAGATAAGAAATTCTTTGAGAGTAAACACTGAAATAAAAATGTTGTCAAATATATGTTAAAAAATTAAGAAAAAAAATACTGTAAAATAGTGTATGAAATATTTTCATTTTTAATTGTTTGATGTGCACGTTGGGATATCAAACACTCAGCATGACTGGGCTTAAAAATTCTCAACCTTAATAGAAGCCGAAAATAATTTATAAATTTTCGTATAAGAAAATTATATTATTATATCTTTTTGAATTTTTAAAAAATACTTTTAATATTTTTTATACATTTTTAATATGCTAAAATTATATTGTTAAATACTCGTTATGCTGCTTACTGGTTGACTATTTATACTCTGCATTTCATTTTGAGTGCTCATGTATTTCATCAAATTTTAGACGATTTGCAGATATGTTTTTTAAATGATTTAATTGAAGTATTTTTTCTAAAAATTGGTCTTATTTACTTATATTAGGATTGCTATCTTCTTTTGAACCTAAAAAAACAAATATTGTTGGATGTATATTTTTGATATATTTTTAAAATAAATATTTTTTAACATATTTTTGTTTTTAAAGATATTTTTAAAAGTAAAAACTTTCGTATAGATGTGGAGGCCCAACAAACTCTAAAATGGGCTTTTTCAAAAAGAAATCCAACGGTCTATAAACTCTCGAATGAAATTCATGTCAATGAGAGTCTCTCTCCTTTTTTCGCGGCGAATCCCATAATCTGTTTGATTTTTTCAAACAATGGAAGAGTGAGTCTCTCTCTGCCTCTGCCTCTGCCTCTCTTCTCTATTCCTATTTTTGCTTTTATGTTTCCCAAATAATCCTCTAATCTTTAGTCTTGGGTTTTTCCAATTACCCAAGATTTTCTATCAGAATCTCTGGTACCCATTTCTTCATTTCTTTGATTCTTTCACATTTTTTTCATCTGTTGTATATTCTACTATGAACCCTTAATTGTTTTTCCTTTTTCTTTTGTTCCATTAATTGTTATTCCTTTTTCATTGTTGGTCGTGTTGTGACAAATTGGTTCTTGCTTTGTTTTATAATGTATAACGAATTGGTACTGTAATTCTAACTTTAAGACTTGAAACGTGAATTTCTACGCTTTGATTCAGAATTCCATTTTGCGTTCTTTTCTTTCCAGGTTTTGAGACTGGCAACCGACCCATTCATTTTATACCTCTCTGATGTGTAATTTCTTTTTTTGTAGACAAAATGTTTTGGTTTAAGAAATCACCAGCAAATAAAGCAAAAGATTCAGATGATAATCACGCTGCAAAACGAGCTTCTTCTGAACCTGTGCTTAATGTTCCAAATCACAATTTTGATGATGATTTTCGTGATTCCGGAGGACTAGAGAACCAAAGTGTTGAAGTGCTGGAGAATTATGCCAAGTACAGGGCTGAAGAGACAACAAAGAGTGTTAATAACTGCCTAAGAATTGCTGAGGATATTAAACAAGATGCTACAAGAACTCTTGACATGTTGCATGCTCAAGGTGAACAAATCAACAGGACTCACAATATGGCTGTAGATATTGACAAGGATTTGACCAAGGTATCTCAATTTATATTTGTGAATTTATTTTACATTATACTTCTTTTATAAGAAGAGCATTACTCATTCCTGGAGAACCGATAAATGTGTGTTGGAAAAAGGGTGGTGAAAGGATAATATAAATGAAATTCTGAGTTTTATTTTTATTGGATTTGGTTGAATTTGATTAGTTCTGCCACTTGAAAACAAATAAAAAACCATATAATTTTCTAATGAACTCGTATTGCTAATGTCAGGGTGAAAAGCTGTTAAACAATCTTGGGGGCATCTTCTCTAAGCCCTGGAAGCCAAAGAAAACCAGGGATATAACAGGCCCTGTGATCACAGCAGGTTTTTTTCTTCTAACATACACTTGGTTGCTTCATTTTCTAAAATAATACCCATATTGGCCAGACCAAACAATCATTATTTTTTTTTTTTAATTTGATATACTTTCTTGCACAGATAAACCATCTAAAAATGGTGAAAACAACAAAGAACAAAGAGAGAATCTTGGTTTAGGAGGTAAAGGCCAAGGAAAGTCAGCAACTGCGACTCATGCTGAACCAAAAACTGCCCTCGAGCATGTTGAGGTTTGTGCCTTTAACTGGTGATCGATCAGGAAATTGAGATTTTATTGGATTGTTTAACTGAATTCACATAATTATGGCTTTATCAATGCCAGCTAGAGAAGGCAAGGCAAGATGACGCACTTTCAGATTTGAGTGATATCCTGGGTGATTTGAAGGGTATGGCTTTTGACATGGGAACTGAACTTGACAGGTCAGTGTGACTTTCTCAATAAGTGCAGTGACAATACAATCTTTACATTATTTTATAGATTAGTTTTCTAACTAATATGGCCAATGCAGGCAAAATAAAGCCCTTGATCATCTTAGTGATGATGTGGATGAGCTGAATACTCGAGTGAAAGGAGCTAATCAGCGTGCACGCCATTTGCTGGCAAAGTGACACAGTGCAGCCACCAGATTACCAAAATTGATTTCTACATTTTGTCTAGCAGTCACAATTAACCCCTTCCTGTGAATGTCATTAGTTGATGCCTGGAAACCATTATTTATACTAGCAAATTATTTTCTACACCACCCCTTCCCCCCCCCCCCCCCCCCCCCCCCCCCCCCCCTCTTTTTTCCTGTATAAGATGTCTGCTGATCCAACGAAGAATTGTCTGCAGTCAGAAATACCTAATGTTCCAAAGAGAATGAAAATTCTTCTGAAATTATGCGTGTGGTGGTTATTGTAAATGTTAGCAAGATTGGTATTCTACTGAAAGGATCCAAATCTTAACAGTGTTTCTCCCCTTGTACATTTTTTTATGTACCTAAATGAATATCTACTAGTTTTGATGATGATGCAAGTACATAACTCAAAAATGACAAATTACTAGGGTAATTTCTAATGCGGTAAAATATGATAGAAATTCATCTTATTTGATTTTTTTAGATAATTATTAGTAATTATTTTGAAAATTTTTTAAGTACAAATCCAAAATTGACATGATTATCAACACGTCCAACCTAAATGAAAACTGTAGCAAGACTTCAGATAACAGAGATCACACTTGCATGACACGGCAGGGCATGTCTGCTCAAGAGAAGAAATATCACAAAATTCAATATTCAACTCCATTTGGTGCGTGCTTCTCAATATTCAAGAGAAGAAGTGCCTACATACATTCATAAGAAGCCCTCTGCGACGCAGGCGTCTAATTATTTGTATACACTAGTTTCCAGATTAATAATTAAAACAAAGGTATATTGTTTTATTTTTTTCCAATAATCATACAACGTTTTTTATTCACCAAATATAGGAAAATTTAATATTTACAGAATTTGATGTTATACAATCATACAACAATACTAATTTAGTAGTAATTCTTAACTTCCTAACTCACCAGACAGCAGCTTAACGTACAATATCAAAATCTTGATACCCATCACAAATAGGTTTTTGAAATATGAGGAAGCAAATTCTGCTTTCATGCCATTATTTCATGGTCATCATTCTTCACAGGAGTCCAGCTGCCTTTCATGGCATTTTGCTTCCTGTAATACCAAATAAACCCAAGAATGTAGCCCATAAATAATCCAAGCACCAGGACACTCGCACCCTTAACATATTTTGAGAATGTAGAGTCCACCACCACCTCAACCTTAGTTCTAGCAACACCATTATCACCATCATTTCCGCTACGAACCAGGCCGGATGAGAAAATTTCCACCATATCATGTACCTCCCCATCGTGGTTCCCCACATAAGAAAGTGTCAGTTTGTCCTTTGTAGCAAACAATCTAGTGTACCCAAATTCACCCCCACGGTACATAGACCGCTCAGGTTGTGGAAAGATGGGTAAATCAGGGTGGTCAGGTGTGGGTTCCCAGATAGGCTGCCAATCTTGTCCTGCCATCCCAATCACGAGATGAACTGGAAATCCCTTCCAAGTGTTTCCACATGTGAAGTTATTCAATGGACAAAACCTCTCATATCTATGCACATGGCCCCACAATGCAAGGGTCACATTGTTTTTCACAAACAAGGGTTCCAAGTGCTCAAGCATTCTCACTCTCAATGGGGCATCCCTGTTCTCATGGCTTGTAGTATACATTGGCCTGTGCCCTTGGACAACCACAAAAGGGGTCTTGCTCCGGTTAACAGATTCCAGATCATATTTTATAAAATTATACTGGCGGCTCCCGGGAAGGAAATTAGTCTCAGTTGATATGTATACAAAATGGACAGCCCCCATATCAAATGAGTAGTAAAGGTTTCGAGTGGCAGGAGCATGGTTTCCAGTTAGTTCTGAAGAGTTTCCAGGCATGTTAAATTTAAGGCTGTAGGGAACACCACATTCACCACCCCCATCAGTTCCATAAACAGAATTGGACCATTCAGGTTTCCATGGTTGTAATGGCCAATCATACTCGTGGTTACCAATGCACACATGGTATGGCACTTTAGAAGCAACAGGTTCAATCTGAGTGAAAAAATGGTCCCACAACCACGAATAGCCTCTGGCATAGCTAATATCTCCTATATGTGAAATGAAAGCAGGCTTGTCGCCAATAGCTTCTATGTCCCGAAGGATCCATTTCATGGTTGATATGCTTTCATCCTGTGTACGACGGAAGGTTGCATATGGTGTTGCAGCTCCCATATCACCAAACAGGAAGGCTATTGTTTCGTCCGAGTTTCCATTGCTTGATATAAATCTCTTAGTTTCACTCCAACCTTTAGTGTCGCTTCCGACCTGTAGAGTAAACAACAAAATGGTCCTTAATCAGAACAGGTAAGCTTTATTGCTGCAGTATTGTTCCCACACAGGCAACATATGCAAAACATGGATTCATTGGTCTCATTCTCACATTAGCATCATTTTACTGATAGAGACGAATAAAGTACTGAACGAAAATTACAAAGCAGCCAAGCAGCCTAAATACAGAAGGCTATTAAAACTACAGGGTGTTTAGAAAAGCCGAAATCAGTAGCAGCCCACAATCTGTAAGAAAGAATAATTAGAGTAAAATGAGCATTCAATTAATCGACGAAGAAAAGGCAGCACAACTCGATCAAACAAAAAAAATTCAATCATACACGAACTACAAGTTAATTTCAACATTCAATTGATTTAAGCACAGCTATAGACAATTAAATGAGTTGGACTAAGGCGCTAAACTGGAATCAGATACATCACCATGAAATCCAATAAATTCCAACTGATATTAAATGAAGAGTACAATTAGACAATTATGATGTCTTCAATGTTTAATGGCATTAACACCAAAGAATCCGCAAAAAGGATCATTTCATACTGCATAGTTAATACCAAAGAAAGAAGTTTGAAAAGAATTGCTCCAATAACAAGCCATACAGAGTTCTTAATCAAGCAAGTAGGAAGTGCAAAAATCAGACATAGATCCAATAATTGAAAATTAGTAATAAATATAAAGAGAACCCCAATTGATAACTCCATAAGAGAAAATTACCTGGTAATAGTATTTAACACCTTTCTTCAAATCAGAAATGACCGCGTCATGAATCCACCCAGGATCTCTCCACCCAATGCTTCCATTCGCAGGAGCATCACACATGTGCTCCCTCTCATACCTCACCACACGTGCAACTGTCTCGTGGCTCCACTCACCATTAACCTCTCCCCATTTCACTTTCCTCTCCTCCTTATCCTCCACTACAAACATCACCCTCATCTCATCCTCGAAGTCCGTATAAGCCAGATGGATCTGTTCCGGTCCACGACCAGGCTCGAATCCGACTTCCTCAGATTGAGCAAGCAAATGGGCTGTTCCAGGAAGAGGGTTATTTTCATGATCGTGACGTTTGGGGTTGATCTCAGATTCTGACCATCGGAAGATCCTAAAAGAGTAGTTGGACCGGAGGTTGGTGATGGGTAAGAAAACGGAACCCGATCCAGATTCCCATGTGGGCGAAGAAGAGAGAAATTTATAGCCAATGAAGTGATCGTGGCGCGAGTCAGGAGGAGAATAGAGACCAACCCAATCTAGCTTGGAAGGCGAATCAATGTTAGACCAGGAGATAGTGACGGTGTCGCCGGATTTGGTGAGGAGGGTAGGGGTAACAGAGAGGTTGACTTTGGAAATAGAAGGTGAAGCGAGGAGAGAAAAGAGGAAGAGAAGCAGAGGTATTTTCATGGTGAAAGAGAATGAATTAATGATGAAATCGGAAAAGAAAAGCGCGCTTAATCCATTAATCATGAATAGAGATGGGCACCGGTATGGGCATAGAGCTTTGGAATCTGAAATGGGGATTAGGCCACAGGCATCAATCAAAGGTTAGGCCTGTTTAGTTTTTTTTTTTTTTAAATTATTATTCATGAATATTTTCTATATGTTTGGCCTACCTAAAAATTAACAGATTATTTCATTAAAAAATAATTAATAGTAATTTAATAATAATAAAATTATATTTAAACTTGACATTGAATTTAAATTTTTTCTCTCCTATAATTTTTTTCCGAATACTAAAATTAATATAATAATAAAAATAATAAAACATTAAATGTATTTAAAATAAATTTATTTAGTAAACTCTTACGTTATAATAATTCATATATTGACAAAAATTTAAAACAAAATTATGAAAACAGATATTGCCTCACTAATAATGTAAATTATATGCAAAATTAGAAAGGATTTATGAAGCCACTTGTAATTGTGAAAGACTTCAGTAGTTCAGTTGGGTTTCCAGCTGACCTTTTCTTAAACAAACAAAACTATTTTTGTCTTTTTTTTTTTCGGGTTTATTTGTAGGCTTTATAAGCAGTGATGGTAATGGATATGACATTTTTAGATATTCCATGTATGTAATTCAAAGAGCCTTTCCTCTTAATTTATCTACTTGTTGCTTTGAATCAAACGGTCTTCTTTTAATTAAAATAATAAATGATCTAGATTCTTGTCTTTGAGAGATTGAAGCTGTTATTTTAAATATTAGTATGAATTTCTATTTTTGTTCCTTTTCTCATATTTCACAATGGATTCAAATGGGGTATAAATATATTCTTATATATATATATATATATATATTACCCTAATCGGTATATATAAAATTTTTTTTATTAGTTATATTTTTATTATATTTAAATTCAATATAATATTTACTGCTGTTTAAAAAGTGTCAATATAGCACTCATTAATATTTTTTTAATATTGCATTTTAATTATATAATTTTTTGATTTAAAATTATTTTAATAAAATTATATTTTTATTTATACTTATGTTATAGAAAATTATAATTTTTAATTTAAATTTATTATATTTTTAAATTTTTATATTTAAAAAAATTTAATAACATACAGCCAATGTTAATCAAGTATTGGATGAGTATAAGTAATAGAAAAATAATTATAAATAAAATTGGTATAAATATAAATAATTAAGAATTAAATGGACTACGTATCATTATAGACTAAATTCTATAAATTATAATTTATAGACTAACTTTTTATTAGTCTAAATTATAAACTACGTATTATTTTAATAAGTTAATTAATGTGTTAAATTTATATAATATTTTTATTTAATATTATTTATTAAATATATCACATACTAAAATAAAAATATAATATAAAAAGTATATAAAAATTTATGTTTTTAATAAAAATAATTATTTTTTAATTTTTATAAAATAAAAAGTGAGTCTATCATGTTAGGCAGGCATAGTATTATTATTTTTATTTAAATAAATTCAATAGACCAATGATAATTCTCTCTTTTAATAATTTTTATCAAATTGATAAAAGCTCAAATATAATACGTGAAACAATTAATTAAATTATGCTTAATTCATTAATTTTTTTAATTTATAATATTTAATCATCATAAATGTTAATCAATTTATATTTTATTTTATTTTTAGCTAAAAAGTAGAAAATAAATAAAATTTATAATGAATTATTAATCTTATCCAATCTTTTTAGTTTTCTAATTTTAGTATTAATCTAATTTAATTATAATTTTAATACAATATATAATATTATTAGTTTTATTTTTTTAAAAGTGTGAATAATGAAAAATTTTCGAATTTTAATCATTTAATTTTTTTGTCCATTAGTAAGAAAAATTTATTAATTTGATGAGAAGAATTTTGAAAAAAAAAAAGTTACCCTGCGTAGTATTTTATAAATTAAAAAATTAATCATCCAGTTAAAATTAAATAATTATATTTTATTTCCCCCTCTCATAAAAATATACAAATAATATTTCATAAAATATTTTTAAGAAAATAAAAAAATAATATGTAATTTCTTCCTAAATAAAACTTTAATACTGTTCTAAATATAAAAAAATAGAAAAATAAATATGAGAAATAAATAGGTATATAATAATATAAGATTTTTTATTTTTGGCAAGTTGTACAATATAAAATACTTTAATTAAATTAAAAAATTATAATTATCGTATAGATAAAATTAATTATATTATATTTTAAATAAGATAAAATTAATCTAACTAAATAGTTATTCATATATTTTTTATTTTTTTTTCTATTTTAAATTATTCTTTACATTAAAAATAAATTATCATACTCTAATCTCATATATAATTTTATCTTAAATATATTTACAATCAGCGGCGGAATATGCAATTTTTTTTAAGCAAGTAGGCTTTTAGTCTCCTTCTATCATTTTATTCTTTTATTTTTTTTCTCATTTCGTCCCGCTTCTTTCTTTTCCTTTTTATTAGATTTTTTTTCATTAAGTTTGAAGATAATTCTCAAAAAAAAAAAAGATTTTTAGTGCCCTGTTTTAAATTATTCTTTAGATTTAAAAAATAAATTATATTAAATTATTCTTTAGATTTTAAAAAATAAATTATCATACTTTAATTTCATATATAATTGTATCTTAAATATATTTACAGCTAGGGGCAGAATATGCAATATATTTTTAAGTAAATTGGTTTTGGTCTTCCTCTATCATTTTATTCTTTTATTTTTTTTTCTCATTTCGTCCCATTTCTTTCTTTTCCTTTTTGTTAGATTTTTTTTTCTTTTTCCGTTAAGTTTGAAGATAATTCTCCCAAAAAAAAAATTTTTAGGCATTAAAAAGACATGATCAATGAGTCTATATTTAGTAAATGAATTATTTTGATTTACTTTTATTTTTCCTTTAAAAATTTTAAGTTTTTATTTAATTGAAATATGAATTTTTCTTAATTTTATTTATAAAATTGAATTTTAGTAAAAGTAAATCAGTACTATAACGTAAAGAATTTTACTAAAAATTTATTTTGATTATCAAAATTCTTATTTGGAACTCTAAAATTTCAATATTAAGTCCTTAAATAATATCTTCACCTCAATTAAATTTTCTTTCGATTATTTATATTTAAAAATTATAATTAATTATCTAAGCATGAATTTTTATTTAATTATGGTAATTTGACAAGACTTACAGAAAATTTTAAATAGGAATAAAATAAGATTCATTGTAATATACACTTGAATTTTATGTTATATTTGCAAATAAATGTATAAAATAATAATAATAATAATAATAATAATAATAATAATTTAGAACTTATTTTTTCATAAATCCCTTTTGTTATCTTCAATTCTTAATGAAATTTAAAAAAAAGTTTATTCTAAAAAATTTTAGAATTTTTATATTATTAATTTATGTTTTGGCTCTGTTATGGTGCCATCCTAGATCCGCCCGTTTACAATTGTATCTTAAACACAGGGAAAATATTTATGATGTCAGTAACAAATTTTTAAATCAAGAGAGAATTAATGATTCTAGAAAATAGAGAGAATTAATGATTCTAGAAAATAGAGGTAAAAGAAGTTTAGGCAAATAAGGTATAATACAATTATTTCCAATTAAGTTAAATTTGTCTATTAATAAAAATGATCTATAATTTTTTTATAATATATAGGTTATGAACAAATATAAAATCAGAATATTTATTGAAATGATAATATCTATACAAATTTTTTTTTTTTTTATGGTTTGATTTTCTATTAATACTTATGCATTTCTTTTTTTATATAAATGTCTAAAAATAGTTATTCTGATTGTGGGATTAAATTGTAAACAAATTTATTAATTTTGATATAATAATTTATTTTCTAAACATATGATAAAATTAAAAAAAAATTAATGTATTTGTGACTAATTGAACTTTTCAAAAATATAAAGTATAGAACTTAATTAAGTTTTAATCAAATTAAAATAATAAAAAGATAAAAAAATTGTAAAATAGTGATATGTATATAATGAATATCATATCAAATATTTAATTACATCATTGTTTTAAAAAAAATTAAAGATAAATCGGAATAGTTGTACTGGTACATTCTACCATAAAATACCTAATAATTATTTGAACATAAAACTAATACCATAGTAGTGTTTAATTAGAAATAGAAAACAAAAAATACCAAATAATTTGGATTACTTCAATATGGTAATGCATTATAGTAAAAAAAAACTAATATTGTTTTGTAATGATGAAATTTAAATAGTAGAAAAAAATATTTTCGACTGATAATCTCTTACAATTGAAATTAATTTCAGCTCTCATTATGTAATGTAAGAAATATTCGTACCAATATTCAATATTTTAGTACCTCTCCCCCCTTTTACGTAAACATATCTAATATATCAAAAAGAAGAAGAAACAGTGAAATAAATATGGGATAATATAAAAAATAAATGGAGTGAAATTACAGAAAAAGGCATCTCATGTGAGAGTTGAAATAGGGGGCATCTTAACCTACCTGTCCTTAATCGTCCCTACAAACAATTAAGTGAAATGCACATTTAGAACTAACTAATATATCCTACAAAATATTCGTAACTAATTTTATGCTATATATATATATATATTCAATTCAATTGCCGACTATACTACCACTCAAAAATAAAAGAAAAATAAAAATAAAAAATAAAAATAGAAAACGGGTGGCCCCCTTATGCTTTTTGGCCAAATTATATTCGTTCATGGGTCTCTTGCTTTGCATTTAAACCCTCTTTTCCGAATAATTATATGCTACAACCGTTGTAGCAATAAATGCCTACAACGGACCAATGGGATTCTTACACGTAGAATAAATGTTTACAACGGACCAATGAAATGAATCATTTAATCTACGTGTAAGAATTCCATTAGTCCGTTGTAGGCATTTATTGCTACAACGGTTATAGCATATAATTATTCCTCTTTTCCTTCAATCACCATCTTCTTCCCTCCCTTTCACCTCTCTCCCTGTTTTTTCTAACTATCCTCTTCAACAATCAAGAGTTCCTCTCTGCCTCTCTCTTTCTCTCTCTCTAGCTAGTTTTCTCTTCAAGAATCCAGAAATAAGAATCAAGAACCAAGAATCAAGAAATTGCTTTCTTTCTTTCAAAAAAATAACCATGAAAAGCTCGGCCTCTCCTTCTTCAACTTCCATAGCCAGCATGTTAATAATCTTGATGTTACTTGTACTCTTATTGGTCACATCATCATCAGAGGCGGCTACTAGACTTCCATACCCTATTTCAAGAATTCATTACCTCCACCATTTCGACCGCCGTGAACCACCTTCTTGTGGTTCTTTTCCTCACAAGAGTTCTCGTTCTTTATGCATTCACTTTCAAAGAATGCACCCAAACCGCCGTCCAACTCCACTATCATCACCACCACCACCACCGTCAACACCGGCTGAGATCGACCCAAGATATGGCGTGGAGAAGAGATTAGTTCCTTCTGGGCCAAATCCACTTCATAATTAATCGAAGACTCGTATCATTATTAGTTTTTTTGCCTCTTTAGTATCAATTTAACTAATCAGAGTACTGTCAATACCTTTTTTCTTTGTCTCATCAAAATTTAGCAAATCTTGCTCTCTGTTTCTTTCTTGAATCTTTATCGTTTCTTTCCATTTTCTATTGGTATCTTTTACGTACAACTCTTAAAAAAAAAGGGTCAATCTTTCTCGTAGATTAATCTTCTTATTATTTTATTTTATTATATTTTCCAGTTCCCTTGTATTTTTTTATAGAAAGTTCAGATTATATATTTTATTATTGTTAAATGCGATAAACGTACTTGTGAAATGTATACTACCCAAAATAACCGAACCCATTACATTCAACCTATAGAACACCCCATGATTATGTGAGAAAATCTCAAAAACTACAGTACAACCGAAATAAAAGATAACTAGTATACTAACAATTTCTCTAACTGAAAACCAAAAGAAGGAGACTTGTAAGAGTCAAAGTGCAGAAGCAATTCATCAGCAAGAAGTTCAGCCACAGTAATTGAACTCCTTTCATCCAATAAAAAAATCAACAGCTACATGAATCCCTTAGGAGATTACAGCCCATCCAAGTGTTTGATAACTTCAACGAATGATCCAAATACAACAGTCTTCAAACAATGGCCCAATATGATCCCTCTGTAGAGCTACATCTACGCAATCATGGATGCACAGATGAACTAAAAATTGCCACCAGAAGAAACATCCAGTTCCCTTGTATTACAAGCGAGATCAAGAAATTGCCATTTCCATGCTTGTTTATGAGTAGCATAGAGGGAGAGAGTCATTATAGTTTTTTTTTTAAGAAATGTATTAAGAAAAAAAGAAGAAGAAGAAAGAATCACAAACAAGCACGGAAATGATCTGAATTTGTGGGTTTTTTTCAAAATGTAACCATTAATAGAAGGTGGTTCTAATTTGAGGCAGTGGTGGAGAGTACTTTCAAGAGAAACCCATGAGTTTCATTAATTTGGAGCTGTTTAAGGGCAAAATGGTATCTAAAATTGCTTTGTAATGGTGGTGGGTCTGAAATTTATTGTATTGATGTGTATAGCTTATTAATTAGGTTGTATTAGAATTATATTATTATTATGGATTATATAGAGAGAGATTTCTTTTTCTTTCTTTCTTTCTTTCTTTCTTTCTTTCTTTCTTAATTTTTCATTTAATTATTGCTTTTTATAAATATACAAGCCATATATATTTAATTTTGTCTCCTGTGTGTTTGGATAAAAAAGAAATCATGAAATTTATATTAATATGGAAAATAGGTAACATATTTATTATTATTACTGTCAGAAAATCCCAAATCTCAACCTGTCTATCGGATTTATTATTTTTTTGGTAATTAAAATTTTTTAGAATTCATTAATTATAAGAAAATAATTTTCACTTTGTAAACACTGTTGAGTATTAGTCTAACTAGATTTTAATTTATTTTTCATTTTTTAATTAAATTTCGAATTATAAAAATAAAAAATTATATACCATTATCATACTGAGATTCGAAGAACTTGCCAGTAATACATTGAATATTAAAATTTGGCGCAGAAATCAGAATGCTACCTATATATCCCATGAGAAAATTAAAAGTAAAAGAAAAAAAGAAATTGTTATTACCATTTCCAGGTGGAGGGAAGCTGTTAATTAGAATGACACATCACCAGCTAGTATGTTAATATTAATGAATGCTTAATTTACAAAATTAATTACTACTTCCACATATAGCGAGTATGGTTTCACATCATTATTAATTAATCTTAATCTTAATCTTTGACAAATATAATTAATTAAGCAGTATCTAAATGCTATTGATTTGGACGGACCTTTCCATTTAATCCTCCTACCCAATTTTTTTTTTAATATGGGGCCTACCGAGTTTTGAACAAACATACAACTATAAATATTTACTCCCTTCATTTTATTTTAAATGTCGTATAAAAAATATTTTTTTATTTCACTTTAAATATTATTTTTAAAATTTTAAAAGAGTATTAATTAAAAAATTTTAATATCACCCTTATTAATTATTGAAAGAGAGTAAGTAAGATAAGAGATAAGAAAGAGTATTTAGGTAAATTATAATAAAATTTATAATAATTAATTATTTTTTTATCTGTACGTACTGTTTTTATACAATACTTGAAATGAAACTAATGGAGTATTATTTAACAGATTTTTACTAAATGATCAATTAATTATTTTCATCATCTCATTTGTGGGATTCATACTTGTATTTGTATAAAGAAATTAGACGCTATTGCCCTAATTAAGTCTACATTCTCTTTCTAAAGAAGTTCAGTAATATATTTTTCACAAATTCACTTTATATATTTAAAAATAATTATTTTTTACATTTTAATCCTAATTTTTTTTGGTATATGTAAAAAATAATAAATTCATTTACTACCCAAAGAAATTAATTATTAGGATACAATATTTTTTCTATTTTTTTAAAAAATAAACTGATATATTATCTAATGATAAAATATATGTTAACGTAAATAATTGATCAAATTTTGATTTCCATCTTAATGTTAAAAGAAAAGGAAAATTATGTTATATATCACAGTCGTGATATATTATATCATTTTTTATCTCTGTTTTCATTGATGGATGAAAAATTAATGAGTAGTTATCCCAATAATTAATTTGGAAATGTATTTATATTTAATTTTTCAATATGTCTGTTCAAATTTTCAATTAGTCCTTCTAAAATTAAGATTTTATCAATAATTATAAATATTAATATTACTTAATTAATTCTTGTTATATGGATATGAAAGATCATTTTTTATCTCTATTTTCATTGATAGATAAGAAATTAATAAGCCTTTATCCCAATAATTTATTTGAAAATGTATTTATATTCATATATAACTAATTTAATTTTTCAATAAGTCCGTTCAAATTTTCAATTAGTCCTTCTAAAATTAAGATTTTATCAATAATTATAAATATCAATATTACTTAATTAATTCTTGTTATATGGATATGAAAGATTATTAAAAAAAAATATTCAATATGATAAAGTATAATTAATTATTACTATTTGAAACAAAAACTACTAAAAAGTTTAGAAAAACACTAACCTTCCAATTTTCTATTAAAATTTTATTTTTGGTTTCCTAATTAAAATTTTGAAAATTAAAAACTATTTAAATTGTTTGGTTTCCTCATCATCATTATTAAATTAAAACATAATAATACCCAGCTGAAAAAAAAAAGTTAAATAACGAAATACAATTTTAGTTCTCAAAAATTTACTCATGTTACTAAAATTTTAATTCTAAAAAAAAAACTTGAAAATAATGCATAGAAATGTCTCAATTTTGTCTGCGTTCAGTAGTTGACTCTCTTTTAGCCTATTAATAGTACTATTCTTTCGCGAGTGAACAATAATTAATTAATTAATTTGGCAATATCCATATGAATTTATCCTTCCTTTATTTGAAAACCAATACACACTTATCAAACCACACAAACTTATATGTCATTATTACATGACACGCTTCATACAATATACTTTTATTTAATTGTTCATTATTTTTAATTTATATGTTGTTCATCTAAATACTCAACACATACACACTAATATCTCATAGATACTTACACACACATACATACATTGGGCCAACTATTTCCTATAACAATAATCAAATTTCAGAATAATTGATTTTAGTCCATTTGTGATATTAGTATATCTAGTCCCAAAGTCAAAATTATATCAGTTATATGGCCCAACTCTATTTAAGTCTACAAACTCAAGATCTAGTTCTGCTCAGGTCAAAACCCAGCTCTACTCAGGCTAATTAACATATAATTCCCAACATCAATTTTTTAAAACAGGTTATTATACAAGGCAACACACATCATATAATCATCCATCTCGTCATAAACAATTACATTTTTCATTTCATATTTCTTTTCAGAAATTCTTATATATCTCGTGACCATTTTATGCCATAATGACCATTACATATTTCATTTAATCATTACATATAACACATTCATTTATTTATTATTTATATAAGGCTTAATACATTAATTGTCTCATGAAATTGACAGCTTTGATCATTTTACTCCATATACTTTTGCATTTGACAGATTGCCCTATATATTTGTCTATTTTGTTCCAATAAATACTTATATAATCACATATTGGTCACTTTTTCCCTTTGTACTTGTATATTTTATATCAAATAAATACTTACATGCAACTGTAACACTATCTTTGTCTAGGTGTCTATTGAGTATGAAATAGACAAGTATAAGAGGCAAAATGACTAATATATAATTATAAGTGTCTATTGAAATAAAATAGGCAAGTACAATGGGTAATCTGGTAAATGCATAAGTATAAATGATAAAATGACCAAAACTATCAAGTTTAGGGGACAATTGATGTATTAGGCCTTTATATAAATCATAAATCCATTATTATCATATTTTATCAATTTCCATTATATTTATTCTTTTTTCCCTCGATTTCCCTTATTTTCTATATTCTTTTACTATTTTCACATTTTTATATTTTTTCCACATTTCATATTATATACGTACCAACTATTAAGCCACTCTACAATAGTTTAACATTTCATGCTCCAAGCGTTAAATACACTTTTAGTTAATACAATTCACAAATTATACCAAAACTAATATCAAGTGACATAACATATTTTTCAAATCACAATGGGTTATGCTACTCAAATACAATTAATACATAAAGTTTAAGTATGTAATAACATTGATTTACTTCAAAACCAAGCCTAAATCTCTTTCAAGTCTCAACCTCAAAAGGCCTAAGTTTATATAAATCATACGATAAGCACAATTATTTATTTAAAATCATCTCCATTTTTAATTTATACCAAATGGCACTTATTAGGACAAATCAATCCATAATCCATCATTTTCACAAATTAATCTATAATCAATTATTATAACAATTTAATCTATAATTAATTATTATTATAAACATAATTAATTATTTTTACCAATTAGTCCTTAATCACTTATTACCACCAATTAATTCATTATCAACTATTTTACAAATTAATCTTCTAAATCAATTCCTAATCTTCCGTAAGTAATTTAAATTAAGAAAAGACTTATTAAATAGTAAATTATAAAATATAGAAACACATACTTCTTCAATTAGCTTTTCCATTTTCTTTCTCAATTTTTCTTGGTTTTGTAATAATTTTATTTAAAAATATCAAATAAAATCATCAAATTCTACCAAAATTATGGATTATTTACTTAAGGTTCTTTGATTTTTAAGTAAAGAAATGGAAAAAGAAGAAGAAGAAGAAGAAAGAAAAGAGATGGTAATGGTGAAAATGAGGTTACGGGTTTGATGATGATGATGAAGAAAATAACTTTTATTTACAATGATTTCTAATTTTGCCCCTTATAACATACATATTTACAAAAATATTTAAATAAAATATAATTAAATATTTAATATTTACCTATTCCTTTGACTTTCCTTTATCTTTAATTATTATTATTATTATTATTATTATTATTATTATTATTATCATCATCATCATCATCATCATCATCATCATCATCATCATCATCATCATCATCATCATCACCTTTTCCAACACAAATTTATACTTTGCATATATGTGTGGTATATTTTATGTATATGTATATATCTTATATATCTCATGTATATTTCAAATATACTATAAATATATATTTCATATCCACAATATGTTTATCTTATATTTCTCTCTACCCATTATATCTATTTAATCCTTCTTATCAACTACTTCAATATACACTAAAAATGAGAATATTACAGAGAACTTGGACAAAAAAACATGAAGTTTGATTCCTTTATCTTTAAGATGGTTGAGAAAATTATATGAATTGAATTCACCTTCTCCATCACATTGAAAAATTTTAATATTTTCTTTCAAATTGGTCTTTAAGTAATTTTTAAAACTTTAAAAAGCAACTGAAAAATTTAGATTTTCTTTTTAAAGGATAAATCCATGAAAAACGAGAATAATAATCAATAAAGATGGCATAGAAGCGAAAATTTTAATTTGAATTTTTCCAGGAGGAACATTAGAATTTTTATTAGAATTTTGAAAGGGCAATTTATAACTTTTTTCCATTTGACAACTAACACAAACAACTAGTTTTGATATCCAACAAGTAATATTAATTTTATTCTTTAATAAAGATAAAATTTTTAAGTTCGGATGGCCAAGCCTTTGGTGTCAAACCACAAATGAACAATTGCCGTTTCTTATTGCAAATAAAGCCCTTTGATAGTCTTCATTTAATGTATAGAGTTATCCTTTTTTTGATGCACCTTTGCTATTAACTTTTTGCTTTGACCCTTAACAACAAAATCAGAAAACAGTGAATTCAAAAGTACATCGATTATCAGAAGTAAATTTTCCTACTGATAATGAGTTTTTCTTTAAATCAAGACTGCTAACACATCGGTTAATTTCAACTTCTCATTATTAGTTGTAACAAACATATCTCCAGTATGAGTTACAAGTAGAGAGTTTCCATTGCATACATATATCTCATAATTTCCATAATATGGTTTGGTGTATGAGAGAATACATGCATCTTTTACCATGTGAGAAGTAGCTCCAGAATCTAAGATAAAGGATTTGATCATTTGGATTATCCAAATTAAAGGCGGCAAAAGCTTATGGAAAATCCTCGAATTGATCAGAGTAATCAGATTTATAACAACAATCAATAGCTTTGTGTCACATATTTGGCGAGAAACTGTATAGTCATTATTATGGTTAATAATATGTTGTTGTTGCTCCATATTGTTATGTGTTGAGGATTTTTCATTATTTTGGTTATTTTATTGTCCACTTGAGTTGTTGTAATGAGCAACAGGAGTGAAACCTTTTTTATAAGAGCTGAAAGTACCTCTGCCATTGCATCCATTTCGACCTCGACCTTAACCACGCTGCCCGAAGTAGGCTTGAGCATGTTCCACAAAGATCTTCTCTTCCTCTTTTTGAGTATTAAGAGATTGCTCGTGTCCTTGAAGCTCTAACAAAATTGATTGAGAGAAGGATAAGGCAGTTTAGTGAGTATAAAAATATGAAAATTCTCATATTTAGCCCCAAACCATGAGCAAATTAGAACATTTTGTCTTGGTTAGAAACCAGAATTTTAATGGCAGCAAGGTTATCACATATTGATTTGAAGTCTCTTAAGTATTCCTCAAGAGAATGTGACCCCCTTTTGATAGTCATCAACATATTTTTTCAAGTTTATTTCCTTTTCTACCATGGCTGGCAACAACTGTTCTTCAATGGAGATTCAAATCTGATATGCAATTTAGCCATTGACGATGCTATGAACATCTTCTTTCATGGTTCCAAGAAGCCATGAAGTTAGAAGTCCATCATTTGCAATCCATTTTTGATAATCAAGGTTTGCACTTTGCTCCTCTGTTGCACTCTTAATTTCTTTTGTTGGTCTTTCTTCGCTTGTAAGATGATGGATAAGACCAGGGCCGTCTTGGACATTTTAGGGGCCCCGAGCAGAAATTAAGATATGAGCCTCTAAAAAACAGTGTCGGAGCGAAAATTTTGAATTTGAGGGGCCTCCAAAAAAAATATTTAGGATTTAAGGGTCTAAAAATAACAATATAAAATAATAATTTTTATATAAATTAATGAATTATATATTTGAGGGGCCCATATATGACTACTGAATTACATAATTTTTTTTTTATTTGAGGGGCCCTGAGCAACCGCTCAAGGTGCTCCCCCTTGAGAGCCGGGCCTGGATAAGACCAAGACTTCAAACTAAAGGTGTAATTTGATTTCTTAATAGGAGGAAATTGTTTGTGTTCAATTTAATAGATAATAAATTAGAACACTGATGAAAAGATTTGATGTTTAATTCTGGCTCTATTGGTGATTGAGATTTGAAAACATTTGCTTGCAGGTATATGGCTCTGATACCATAAAGAATGATTTGGTTATTTTTATTATCTTTTCGTACAGCTATAAAGAATAAATTTTACATATATATAGATGAGTTAACGGCTATAAATTACAACATCTATAATTCAGACTTTCTATATTTTCTTATAATTGTTGATACAACTATTGTTTTGTAATACAACTTCACATGATTATAGGGATTGATTAAGTTGAATTTCATTCAACTGAATCAATGAGATTTTATCTCTTATTAGTTTCAACTTTTGTTCATAATATTGGCAAAGGAGATTCTTATATTGTTGAACTTTGGGGTATTTTGTCAGGCCTTTGCTTAGCGAAAAGGTTGGATATTGAGCAACTAATTCTAGAATTTGATAATCAAAAAGTTATTGCCAATATATATCTTAAACAATTTAGAGAAGAAAAGGATATGCTAGAGGTATTATCTTAGTCATTTGAGAGTTGCTGCTCTCTAGCTGGAAAATTGAGGTTAGGCACACATATCATGAGGGTAATAGGTATACCTTCTTGCAAGGATAGCTATGAAGTTTCCTTGCGGTTTTAGGGTCTTGGATAATCCTTTTTTGGAGCTCAGAGAGATGATGATGGAAGATAAAATTGTGGGAGTCTCGGGGTCTGGAAGGATTTGTTGCTGGTAGGCAGCTGTTGTTGTTGGATTAATTCTTCTTTCCTCTTGTTTTGTTCACCAAAAAAAAAATTATAATTTTCAAAATAACTTTGTCTCAAAAAAAAAAAATCTCATCATTTCAAATATATATGATATCTCATACACATGCATTTGAGGGAATAATATTAAATTCATACTAAAAAAAGCAATTCATTGTTTCTTTAATAATTTGACTTGCTTTGATAATTACTAGGGATTTATTTAAATATATGTTAAGAAATAAAGTTATTTTAAAAATATTTTTTAAAAAATATTCATTTTTTAATCTTTAATTTCGAAAACAATTTAATTTTAAAAACATACATTTAATTAAACTATAACATATTTAAAAAGTTAAAAAATTTTCATATAACATAAGTTTCTTTAGTTATTATAAAATAATGCAAGAATCTTAGTCTGCTTCAAATTTTATAGCACAAAAAAATATAATTAAGAATATTTATTTAGATTAAAATGCATTATATATAATATATTTTTTATAATTTTATTTATTTAAGATGATTTTTTTAACAAAAAGCACTGGTTGTTTCTTAAATTGATAACTATATTTTCATCTTTTATTTATTTCAATTTACTATTTTGATAAGTTAATTAACACGTTCATTTCTATTATACTCATATTTAATATTATTTATTATATCTATATTTAATTTTATTCATTAAAATTATAGTTTAATTAAAATAATATTATGATAAAAAAATTTATATTTTTAATAAAATTAATATATATTTTTTTAATTTTTATAAAATTAAAAGTGATACAGACCGAGTATATTAATCAAACAATTTGCATGGTGAAACCTGCGAAATGTCTGCATAGAAACATCCCAAAACGCGTCGTTTTGCTCATGTCTCTTGTTTCCAACTATTTCAAGGCCATAAAATGCACATAGAAAAAAAAAGAACTCCACCAACGATACAACTTCAATTTCCACGTTTGCTGAAAATGAACTAAAAACTTCCTAATGGACAAACTAAATTTTTTCCTCCATTGATGCAAAATGAAAAAAATTTAATCTCAATTTTCACCCTTATTTTTCCTGTGTAAATTACATCAATGGTCCCTTATGAATTTACTAATACACTTAATGGTCCCTCAACTTCATTAACACTAAAATTCCTCTAGTTTCAAGTTTTATAACAGTGAAGTCTCTCGCCCCTATTACCGTCATTGTTGTTAACTGCGATCCTATGTGGCAGCATAAGCGTTGCCATGTAGAGAGTCCACGTCATCCTTTCATGTTTAAAGCCATTTCAGCTGGCTTGAATGACTATTTTTTCCCTCTTTCTTCAAATCATTTCATCTTTGACGTTCTTCGTCTTTCTTTTCTCTGAAACCTTTGTCTCGTTGTGGTGGACATGCACTATGGTGGTCCAAAATCACGACAAAATTGGTGGGTGGACCAACAATTGGAAATGGCAGCAGGTAATTGAAAAAAAAAATTGTTGCTTTTGTATTTTCTAGGGTTTTATAGAAATAGAATAATGCACTTGTATTAGGATTAACAAATAATGCATGAAATACATGTGGTCTTTATTTGTATTTTGTTAAAAATTGCTTGTAATAGTTTGGAATAGGGTTGGGATGGACATTGAATAAGGAGTGAAACTAATAGCTTTTATGGTACAGGACATGGTGGATAATAATTAATTCTCATTGATAGTAAACCATCACTTAATAGTTTTTTCATTTCTTCACCATCCATCATTAAAGCTTTTTTTTTTTTTTGGTTTAGGGCCATCATTAAAGCTTTTTCCTTTTGACTACCTTTTCAGTTTTAATAGCGTAAGTTAGCAAAATCTATATCAATATATATGATATCCATCAGCACTAAATTTTGAAGCTATATCAGGTCCAGAAACCTTTTTATATATCTTTGGTCCATACCTAAGTTGAAAGTATAAAAGCTAGGGTCAACTAATTACCCAGAAAACACAAAAATAAAAGGATAAAAAATAAAGATATAAAACTTTTAAAATAAAACAAAGAGAAGTTCTTCATAACTCATATGCTTTAACTCCAAAAGCAAAAAAATTTTCACCACGAAACAGAAAACGACCAAGAATAAGAGGTACCAATACCAGTGATGAAAATGAAGTGTCAAATGATGAAAATGAAGTGGCAGTTGATGAAAATGAAGGGAAAGAACCAGCAGTAAATGGGGAACAAGCTACTGATCAAGAAGAGATGGCAAAAGGAGATTTATGGGGTGTGGAGTATGATTTAGTTGGTTTGGGTATCCTGAAGTAGATGATGTGATTGTTTAAGATGGTGATTATGACTTTGCTAACATGGATGAAGATCTTAAAGATGTTCTTATTGAGAATGCCAACAATGAACAATCTAATATACCTTCTGTGAGTTTAAAGGCAAAAAGGAGACCTGCAGCTGTAAATCCTTCTATGGATGTCAGTCAAATTGAAACCGGTGCAGGTGATGATGAAAGCGAATCTAACTATGGCCTAAGTGATGAACTACATACTGAGTCAGATTCAGAAGGTGAAGATGAAGGTGAAAATAAAAGGTTTCCTGATATGATCCTACCTTTATGGTGGGCATGATATTCAAAAATAAGAATGAATTCCAGGAAGTAGTAAAGAAGTGGTCCATAAAGCATAGATTTCATACCCACTTTAAAAAAAATGATAAACTTAGATGATATGCAATTTGTGCAGCTGATGATTGCAAATGGAAGGTGCACTCATCCAAGCAATTTTGGAAAGACAATAATGATACTACTTTCCAAATTAAGATAATGAATATGACACACTCATGTGTGAGGGTAAATTCTATTTCTATATTACCTCAAAATGGTTAGCTCAAGAATACATTGATGAAATTAGGCATAACCCTAATTGGTTGATAACTGCATTTATAGCTAGAGTACAAAAGGATTGAAAATGCACTATTGAGAGGATGAAGGCATAAAGGGAAAAAAATATGGCTTTGAAAATCATTAATGGAGATGAATTACTTCAGTATGGTAGATTGCACAACTATAAGTTAGAACTACTTAGGTCCAATCCTAGATCGATAGTTGAATTTAAGGAAGAAAGGGGTGAATTTCAAGAAATTTATATATGTTTGGCTGCATTGAGGGTGTCTTTAAGGAAGGTTGTAGGCTCATTAGTTGTCTAGATGGGTGTTGGCTGAAAGGGGTTTATAGAGGCCAACTTTTAGCAGCAGTTGGCATAGACCCTAACGATTGTATATATCTTATAGCATATTCAGTGGTTATGACAGAAAATAATGAAAATTGGGGATGGTTTCTAAGATGCTTAAAGGAAGATTTGGGAATGCATAATTCATATCAATGGACATGCATGTCAGACAAATAAAAGCTATGCATTTTATGTTATTTAAAACTATTATTTTATATAATTGTTGATAATGGCTTAGAGTTTTTACATAGGGTTTAGTGAATGTCATTTCTAAAATTTTCCCTAATTTCGAACACCGAATGTGTGTTAGACATCTGCATGTAAACATGAGATTAATTTATAAAGGTAAAGAATATTAAGGACCTATTGTGGGCTTGTGCAAGGGCTATGTATCCTAAATGGTTAGAGGATTTTCTTGAAGAGGTTGAGAAGAAATATGTGGTAGCAAGAGAATGGTTGAGGGCTAAACCTTGTGAGAATTTATGTAGGGCTCTATTTAAAAACAGATGCAAAATGCAACATTTTATTGAATAATATGTGTGAGTGCTTAAACAGCTATATATTAGAAGCAAGATCAAGACCTATACTGATCATGTTAGAGATGATTAGAAATCAAGTCATGATGAAAATTGCAAAGAAGATAGCTGAATATATTGGAGAGAAATGCCAACTTGATATGCCCTAAAATTAGAAAGAAGTTAGAGAAGATCAAAGGTATAAGTGGAGATTACTTTCCAACTTTCAGTGGATCTTCTAAGGTTTAAGTCCATGGTAAAGGTTACCAGTTTGTTGTGGATTTGGACAGGAGGACTTGCACTTGCGGGAGATGGGATTTGACTGATATCCCATGCCCCCATGCTATTACTTGCATAATTAGACACAATGATGATCCTAAGAAGTATGCTGATTCATACTATTATGTGTTCACTGCTAAAAAAATATACAGCTACACAATCGAACCAGTTAACCGGTGTGATCTATGGCCAAAAAGTTCTGGAACCAACATAATAACCCGTCCATCAGTTATTGTTAAGAAAAGAGGTAGTAAAAAAATAAGAAGAAAAGAACCAGGGGAAAAAGAAACAAGACAACAAGAAGCAAGAGACAAAGAAGCAATGGAAACTCAGCAAGCTACATCTTCAACAACCTTAAGGTCAAAAGGAGTGCCAACTAGAACCAAGGGAGATACAACAACTTTGGTGCAGAAAGGAGTGAAGATGAGGTGCAGTCAATGTGGTCAATATAGTCATAACAAAAGATCACACAGATCTATAAGCAAGTAAGGAAACTCATCTGTAAGTTTATATATTCTGACTCCTAATATACATTATGGTTTGTATTTTGGTCTTTATTAGAGCTATTAGCCATTTAGTAGGTCTAAACATAAGGGACCATAGTGTTTTTTAAATTATTGTTAGTGGACCACTTTATATGAGATTAACTTATTTTAATCCTTTCATGATGCAACAAGCATATGCCAGTGGATCCACACAAGAAAGCATATTGACTCAATTAAGTCAACAAAGGGAAAGAAGCCAACGATAATATTTATAAAAGAAGCCAACCATAATATTTATAATAACTTAGCTTCTAGGTGTATTTTGTGTAGAGATGATTAGAACAGTTGCTGCTTTTGGGCATATGTATGTATTTTGGTCATTATATGCAGGATTTTGATGTATTTTTGGTTTATGTTCTCATAATGCACATTTTGGTACAAGTAATGATGAATTGGCATACCTTTTGAAGAAATGATATCTCCGATTATTAGAAGTGTATTCTTTTCTCTCTCAATCCTAAATTTGATTGCTTTTTAATTTTTCTTTCCAAATTACAGGATATTAGGTTTGATCTCGTGCAATTAGTTTGGTCTTTAATTCATATAATTGTTAATAATACATGTTTTACCTTTGCAAATGACTATTAGCACATTGGGTTGTCTCCTCAGAGCAACAAATTGATTTTACCATGAAAGATAATATACATATTATGCATATCTTTGTATGCCTAGTAGTTGGTTGTTGATTAGCATTGAAAGACAAAAAATAGATTGTTGTTCAGTTATAATTTTGATACTTTTGTGGTTTGTTTATACTTGAAAATTCTCCTATATATTCTTTCTTTGATACAATATATATTAGAAAGACTATTTGATTAAAATATTAAAATAATTGATTATGAATACCAAAACAATACCAATAATAAAACAATAGAAATCCAAAAACAATTCAACCAATCTACTGAAGACAATTCAATTAATTGAACTTAAGGGATTAATACAATTCCATTAGCAAGCAACATCATTGCTAATGTTAATTTAGCAAAATAGCAACACTAATAACCCCCAAAAACTACAAAAGAAAAAAAAAATATCAATAGCATTGAGGAAGGATCCTAACGACAATTAGATTTGTACAACTACAGTAGCCAAACTGAAGCACCAAATCAACTATGCATCACTGCATAACATAACTTCACTACTTCTTCATCGCCATCCAAGAAGACAGAATAGGCACCCCAACTGATGCAATTACCACACCAATAACAAAAATCTTACCCATACCTATTACTACATCCCTCTTCGCTAGGGCATTATTTTCCTTCTCTAATCCATCCACTTTCCGCAGAAGAGCATTGATGATGCTTGTAGTTCGCTCAGAGTTTTTTGGATCAACCCACAAAAAAAATCTACATCTCCCACGGGGAGTCTACAAATGCAAATGAAGACAACACAAATTAAAATTACTGTAAATTGTAAACTTGAAAAAGAACTATTTTACATATCCCATAATACTTGCATCCATAGAAACATCTCCCAGGATTGTCCTCAGTCCATGAAGTTCGAAGAGGAGCTGTTTTGCCACGCTCACAAATCGGAGCAGTACATTCGCCGCATTCACAAACAGAGATCGAACAATGGATTTCAGAGAGTGACATTGTCCAGAATAATGGAGTAATTTTGTGAGTTGAGCGAGAGTGAGGCTAGGGTTTCAAATCCAGAATGAGACAAAGGTTTCAGAGAAATGAAGAATGATAAAAAATAGTCATTCAAGCCGACTGAAATGGCTTTAAACATGAAAAGATGGCGTGGACTCTCTACATGGCACTACTTATACTGCCACATAGGATCGCAGTTAATGGCAATGACGATAATAGGAACGAGAGACTTCACTGTTGAAAAACTTAAAACTAGAGAGATTGTAGTGTTACCTAATGAAGTTGAGGGCCATTAACTGTATTAGTAAATTCATGAGGGACCATGGGTATAATTTACTCATTTTTTCCTAAAATTTTCTTCATAGTTCTTTTAGAAATAAACAAATTTTGGATCTGATCTGAGCTTCCAGAAGATGTTTTCGCGTCTCTCAAATTCAGTGTTTCTGATCCTAATTTTCTCTCTTCTTCTCACTTTAGCTCTTTCCAAGACCCTAAAACGCGATGGTAAGTATTCAGATCTCTCTTTTATCTTCACTATTATATTCATTATTAACTTCATTTTCTTCTTCTTGTTTCAGTTAAGGCTTTGAATGAGATTAAAGCATCGCTTGGATGGAGAGTAGTGTACGCTTGGGTCGGTGATGATCCTTGTGGTGATGGTGATCTGCCGCCTTGGTCTGGTGTTACTTGCTCTACTCAAGGAGATTATCGAGTCGTCACTGAATTGTAAAATTAATTACTCACTACGAACTTAGAAATGTCTAAAGAATTGTTGGAATGAAATTAATTTTTATTTTTATTGCTTGCAGGGAAGTGTATGCTGTGTCAATAGTTGGACCATTTCCTACTGCCGTTACCAATCTGTTGGATCTTACTACGCTGTAAGATTTTCTTAATTTTTTTTTAATCTTTTGATTTGTTGCTTGCCTGTTTTGATTAATGATTTATATGAATGTTTCTGCATAATAGGGATCTTCATAATAACAAACTGACAGGACCTATTCCTACCCAAATTGGGCGGTTGAAGCGTCTTAAGATACTGTATAGCCCTTTTGCTGCCTTATGTATTAGCATTTCTTTGTACTTCAATTTTAAGAGTTAGAATAATTTGGTGGGTTGATACAAAGTTTGATCCATTATCTTGGACTTTTATTATGTTCTCTTAGTAATTTGAGGTGGAACAAGCTACAAGATGCCATTCCTCCTGAAATTGGTGAACTCAAGAGTCTAACTCATCTGTGAGTAAATTGGATTTTCTTCAGTATGATTTATACTGAAACTTGGGATTCTGCTGCTTTTCTCATAAGATTTTATTCTGGTTAATATTGTTGAGGTTTTTGCAGATATCTGAGCTTCAATAATTTCAAAGGTGAAATCCCTAAGGAGCTTGCTAATCTTCCTGAGCTCCGTTATATTTATCTACATGAAAATCGTTTTTCTGGGCGAATTCCTGCAGAGCTGGGGACTTTGCAAAATCTTCGGCATTTGTAACTTTCTTCTCCTCATTATATATTTGCATCCTTGCTGTAGTAATGGTTATCAATTTAGCATTATATTTTTAATGTGTATTGTTGTCAAACCATACGTGTAGGGATGTTGGTAACAATCATTTGGTGGGTACTATAAGGGAATTAATACGCTTTGAGGGTTGCTTCCCTGCACTCCGCAACCTGTAAGTTTATTTGGTTTTAACAAATTCTACAATTACTGATATTTTCCGCTCAATAAACAAACTGCTACTTTAAGTAACTCTATTTATGGCTATGACATACAGTTATCTAAATAACAATTATCTCACTGGAGGAATCCCTGCACAACTTGCAAACTTGAGCAATTTAGAAATATTGTAAGTTCTGTTATCATCTTTATTATTCTCTTTTTACACATTGTATTCATCTTTTGTGTTCATTGAATGAGAACAAGTGCTTTTCTTTATTCTAGGGCTACGGTAGAAAATTATCTCTTAGCTAGATTTTAATTGCTTTTCTTACCTATGAGGTTTGTCTAATTGATTGTTTTATTGGTTGCAGGCATCTATCTTATAATAGGATGACTGGAATTGTACCTGCTGCAGTTGCTCATATTCCTAGATTGACTCACTTGTAAGCTCCTTTTCTGAAACTTTTGCTGCTTATGCATTGTTTTTCCTTTTGACAGATTCTAACTTTTCCCAGAGCAATTTGCATTACTATACATTGATTTATTGAATGATGATATCTAAGTCTGACACGGAAGAAAGGGGTTTGATACATGAATTAACCTCTGCCACTATTTGTGATTAACAATATTCAAGAAAATATTTCTGATATTCCAAATGTTATTTAATATTTTTATTTTAGATACGCCTCTTTTGCATGTCATTTTGAACTCAAAAATTGCACCTTACTCAGAGATATTGGATTAATTTTCATGTCATAAATTGATGAGAAGGCTTGCCCATGGTTGTTAGGAGACAACATGTTATCATGAATAACCATTATTTGAATTCTTGGTTATTTCTTTACCCTTTTAACCACATGTACCTGGCTTTGCTTGTATGTTGATATCAATGGGTTCATGGCTGTTTTTGCTAGACAAAAGTAAATGCACTTGCTGTGCAAGCAAGTTGGTGGATGCTACACTCGCCCTGCTCTTTCTCAGTATAAGAAATACAATATATCAGTGCATTATCTGCTTACTATTGAAAGATATCATGTTTTTCCGCATGGATGGATGTTTTTAAGCTGACCTTGATTTTATTCCAGCTACTTGGATCACAATCAATTTTCAGGGAGAATTCCTGATGCCTTCTATAAACTTCAGTACTTGAAAGAAATGTGAGTCTCTTTCTCCACTCACACCTTGGAACTTTAAAATTTCAAAATTTTGCGACCACCCAAAAAAAAATTGTGATCATGGTTATTTGTTGATTTATTGCCATGTGCAGGTATATTGACGGAAATGCATTCAAGCCTGGTGTTAACCCGATAGGTGTCCATAAAGTCCTTGAAGTTTCAGATGCGGATTTCTTAGTTTAGTTGACAACAACCTATTCTTTAACCGTCTGGATAATGTAATCATATTTGCCATTGCTAGTTTATGAAATTGAATGAAAATGAAAATCCCTTACTTCTCTGCCAAAAGTTTTGTTTATCGGTGAATAGCTTCTCTCTCTTTATCTACATTTGAACAAAGGCTAAGTTACCACATTATATGGAGCTCGAAGAGCCCCTTTCCACTAGTTTTGGGTGCAAGTTACTTCTGCTTACAAGCGTGCTTGAAGGTGCCAATGAAGAAACGAGATCAAATCTCGGTGATACTGCTACTCTACTGTGGCCTGCAGACTTTGGATTTAGGTTACTTATTGATGAGTTAGTGTTGCTATGTAGTTGCTTATATTTTATGTAGTTTTGTTATACCATTTTAAAGGAATTAAACATTATTCTCTTATTATATTTCTAGAAGTGCTAAAGAACATGGAAATAAATCTGTGATAAATCTGTTCCGTGCTGCCATTTCTATTTATTTAAACAATATCATAATAATAATAAGTATAATAGGTGCATATTCGACGTGACAAACTTTGAATTCGATATAAGTAATCGTTTTGATATTCATATTATCAAACTACTAATAATTTTGTTAATCAAGATAATAAAAACATTCCCGGGAATAGTGTGGGTGTTAAGAATCCCAATAGGTGAAATTCAGTAAAATATAATAGGAGAATACAAAATGTGAATTTAGAATTGCCTTGGAATCCATAGAAATGCTATGCACATTTGACATTTAACTTTGAGGGTTTCATTTTTGCTTATAAAGATCAACGAAACATCTTTTATTTTGACTCCAACTGGAGTTCGTTCTTGCAGCCTTATAAATATAACTTTATTAGATTAAATACTTGTTGGTTTAACATATCATCTTCATATAAATAATGCAAAAAATATGAACAATGCTTTGTATGCAAAGTTCGTGGTGCATGGAAATAACTGGTGCACCCTATAAATTCCTTACCATTACAAACTTAACATACTTCAACAACATGATGTTTGACAAGTATACTAACATTATACCTGAAAGCCTGAGAGCACCTATGGATTGTACCTCATAAGAGGCGATGGTGAAAAGAGCACGTGCTCCTAATAATTCTTGGTAGTATTAAGATGCCACAAGGATATGAACTGGAAACAGGTATGAGAGAATATGCCATGTCTGTTCAGCTAGAAATGCAGAGGGGGTGACATCCTAAATAGTTCAAATGGTACTTCATCTTCCCCAAAACAGATTCTATTTCTGCCATTTGTTGATGCGTTTGCTCTCCTGCAACAATCTCATGAACGATACCATTAATTTTGATTGAACTGCAACCGGGTGCTTTATTTACCCCTCTGCTTCTCATTGTCTTCTTTATTCTTTCGGCATGATCATATTTCCCAGTAGTTGCATATAAATTTGAGAGCAGAACATACACCCCACTGTGTAGTTCTAACTGCAATAGTCTCTCGGCTGCAACTTCAGCCAGTTGGGCTTGTCCCTGATTGCAACAAGCACTAAGCAACGCTCTCCAAGCTACTGCTTCTTCAGAGGAACTACTTGAAGTAGGCATTCTTTGGATTATATCTTTTGCTTCTTGAAGAAGGCCAACTCGGCTAATAAGCTCAACTATACATCCGTAGTGTTCACTCTTAGGCTCAATATTATACACATTATACATTCTATCTAATAGTCTTAAACCTTCATATGCCATGCCAGAATAACTACAAGCAGACAAAATTGCTAAGAACGTAACATCATCTGGCCTAAAACCGGCCTTCTCCATCTCCAAAAACATCTTATACGCGCCCTCTCCATCTCCATGCATTGCCAAACCAAAAATCATGACGCTCCAGCAAACAGTGTCTCTTTGGAGCATTTTATCAAACTGTTTCTTAGCTAAATCCAGATTCTCACACTTGGCGTACATATCAATGAGACCTGTGTTCAAACGGATACTTAATGGCAGTTCTAGCCTGTCCAAATATCTGTGAATCCAAATCCCAGTATCCAAAGCACCTAACTGCGCACAAGCACAAAAGAGTGCTTAAAAATATACCCTCATCAGGCATAATGTCAGTCAACTGCATTAACCTTAACATATATAAACACTCTTTAAAACAATTATTTTGCACATACCCAGAGATCATGGCACCCTATATTCCTCTATCTTTCTCTGGAGATCCATCAAAGAACAGTCTTGCAGAGTCAATATCACCCACTTTAGCAAGGCCGAAAATCATTAATGTCCATGACACAGAACATGGACTAGGAATTTCATCAAATAGGTATCTTGCAGCTTTCATTTTACTAAACCCACAATACAGCAAAATCAAAGAATTACCCACTACAGTGTTAACCACAAAACCCAATTTCAAACAATGCCCATGTACTAATTCACCAAGAAAACAAGATTGCAACTTTGAAAAAACTTTCAACACATAAGGCAAAGTATAGTTGTCAGGGAACATGCCATTTTGGACCATGCTAGAGTATAAATTAAGAACATTAGTGAATTTAACTTTGAGCAGAAAAGCTTTGATCATGGTGTTGCATATGCAAATGGTAGGTTGTTGAATGTGTTGAAAGAGTTTCCATGCGTGGTTAAGGCTTCCATGAAGTGGGTCTGAGCAAAAGGCTAAGATTCTGCTTAAAGCAAAGGAATTGTTGCTCAAACCACATGTGATTGCCTGTGCATGAGCTTGATTTAGGTGATTCATGCTCTTGCATTTCTCCAAAAGCAGGAGACATCTCCTACTATTGCTTGTAGCTGCTGGCATAGGTTCATGGGCATTCTTTTCTGATTTTGGGGGGAAAAATAAACCCAGTGGCAGTTATGCCTGGACTTTTATTTATCATTGGCCATTTAATACATAATAAATGAATGGAAAATTCTATGATGTAGCTGGCGTATGTTTTAATTTGTGGAACAAATTAATTACAAATCGTAATTTTAAAATTAACTTGGTTCATGAATAAAAGTATGAATGAGGTCCATATTAGAATTTTTCTAAATTAATATATTTGTAGATTATTGTATACGCTACATACATAATATATAATGTATTTTACACAACGGCAGAAGCTAGATTTTTAAGATAAGGGGAAAAAATTTCTCATCAAGTATCGACTTCGCCTAGTTATTTTTTTTTTCATTTCGATATTTGTTGTACCATTTATATATAATTACTATTTTATGAGTTTATTAATTTATTAATAAATTATCTTTATTTATCAAAAAATAATTAAACTAATAAAGAAAAAAAGTGTATATATACTACTAAACTTATATGATGATACGTCAAAAAAAATAACATAAAGAAGAAGAAAAAAAGCATTGAACCATAAAAATAATCTCTTAATAAATAATTGAAACAAAAATTATCATATAGTATCAAAATTAAAAAAAAATTTAAAATTTAAAAAAAGAAAAATCAAAAAGAGATTTCAAAAAAATGAAGATAAAAGAAAAATCAAAAGGAGATTTCAAAAAAAAAATAAAGATTTTAACTTTATATTTTTCTTCTTAGTTTTCATTCTTTTTATTGTGTTTTTTATTCTTTGAATGAATTTAAATTAATTTATTAAAAAATAAAAGACAATTTAAAATTTAATGGAAGGGCAAATAAGAAATTTTAAAGATTTTTAATATATATATATATATATATATTTCAAAAAGAGAAGGAGACAATTATCCATTTTTCCACTAAATGGTTTGGCCTTTGATTTTACACTCACTGTATCAGGGTGTTTAAAAATCCATGGCCCAAATAACCTAGCCCAACCTAACTAATCCGATCAACTTGGGCAAACCAAAATAACTATTTGGACTAAATCTCGAGTTTAAATTATAGCTTAACTAATTTTTTGGTCGGGTTTTGAGCTAAAGAAATTTTTTCTCTGGTTAGTCAGACCCGACCCGATATTTATAATAATATATACAATTTATATTATATATATTTAATAATATTATTATATATTATATATTATATTATATCACATATATGTATATATATATATATGATAAAAAGCAGATACATGAGTCACCTAGTGCAACATCTTAATTTTTTTTAATATATTATATATAAAAAGTATAAATAAATTCATTAGCCAACCCGTTGGCCCGTCCAACCCGACTAAGCTCGAGTTGGCTCAGCCAGACGGGTCTAGAGTTGGGCCACGGGCAAAATATTTTATTTCAAATTTCTCTCGAGTTAGGCTATAGGGTGGGGGTGAAATTCGGCTCAGCTTCGCTCGAGAGCACTAATACACTATAAAATAAAATTTATTTAAAATTGAAAAAATAAGTTTTATTTAACTGCAAGAGAATATATTCATGTATATTATTACATAGTCTTCCAAAAATTAGAAAATGATTAACGGAATGATTGTATCGTAATGTTAAAATTAAAGTAGCATTTAGTTCAACTTTTGAAATCGGAAAAGGATTGGAAAAGGATCCAAATCGAAATGATATATAATCGAAATTAAAATAATTATTTTTTTATTTAATTTATTTTGATATTAAAATCAGAATGGTTATTTATTTTTATTATTTAAAAATTTAAAAATATTATGCTTAGAAAAAATGAAAAAATAAATTTATCATATTTTATTTTAAAAATTCCAAAAATCAATTTAATTTTGTTATGGAAAAATAAATGTTTATTTAAAAATTCAAAGATATTATAATTAAAAATAACTATGAAAGCATATTAAATTGATCATATGTTATTTTAAAAATCTAATTTAATTAATTAAAAAATTAAATTTATTTTATTTAAAAATTTTAAAGATATTAGTAATTAGAAAAAATTAAATTAATTTTTGGATAGAAATAAAATTAGGTTTTTTTTCTTAATTTTTAGTTTCGGTCCGGAATCAAATCTAACAGCACAATAAAAAGAAATCGCTTATTATCTTTTCTGAAAATAATTTATTCTCATTACTCCATTTATTTTATCTATCCAAATAATATCATCGAGAATAATTTATTCTCATTGTCATTTCCATCTCCAATTAAATGCTCTATAAATTCATCTAACGTTTCAAAGCTTTGTAATTGTTTATGATTATTAAATTAATTATTATTATAAAATTCTAATGGTAAATGTTCTATAGATTTCTAGTTTGTAAAAAAGTGTGCTTTCAGTCCAAACAAGTGGTTGAAATTTTAATTAGTTATTATTTGTATTTGTTTAGAGAAATTAGTTTTATATATATATATATATATTTACTCGTGAGTAATTCTAAAACTAAAGGAATTTGTGAAAGAAACGGAAACATAACAGTGACATTGCATTTACAAAATTAGAAGGAAAAAGAATAATGAGTATAGAATTCTAAGATTAATCGTAGAAAATAAATCCTATTTTAAGAAAAATTTCTAAAATGAAGTGGAAAATAAAGTTTGTTGCTTTGTTGAATTTTCGAAAATTGTTTTTTGTTGTTCTCTAAACGGAAAACACAAAGTCCTGAAACATATCTACGACTTTTTTTTTATCAGTATCTTTTTTTTTTTTATTTTGAAATATTACTAAATATTTTTTTATTTTTATAATTAAAATTACCTTTAAATAGAAAAAATTCGGTAATCATATTATAAAATTATCTATATATTTACATCAAGTAATGAATACTTTTTAATATAATAAAAGTTATTTAATAAAAAAAAGATTGATATGAATAGTCAAAAGTTATTTCACCTGAGATAAGAGTTAGTTTAGATTATCAATTAAGATAAAGTCAATTGAGATAAACAGTTTAGATTTTCATTTGACGTTCAATTCTGTTTAGATTTGGTTGTTATTAAAAGATCAGTATATAGTATATATACAATCAGATAAACTATATATTGTATGAAAACATTATCTCAAAGCATTTGAAACAATGACGGCTTTACTTAGATTGTTCACCACCACTCTTGTTGTATTCTTAGCATTATTATGCTCAGTTTCATCTGCAGAGGTGAATAATGTAAAGGTTACAGTGAAGGGGTTGACTTCCATAGCTAAAACAGATGATACTTTCGTCTGTGCTACTTTGGATTGGTGGCCAAGTACTAAGTGCAATTATGGACAGTGTCCATGGGGACAAGCTGGAATTCTAAATTTGGTATTTTTTTTTTTACTTTTTTTTCGTTTAATTTATTTTTGTTGTTGTAATTTTTATGTTAATTTAAGTTTAAATATGATTTGCAGGATTTGGAAAATAAGATCTTGTTTAATGCTATTAAGGGTAAGAGTGTTTAATATTATATTGGTTCCAATTATACATTAGATTTTTTATTATTATTATTATTATTATTATTATTATTATTATTATTATTATTATTGTTGTTGTTTTCAAAAAATCAGATTATTTGATTTGATAAAAATCAAAATTTCAGCGTTTGGTAATCTGAGAATTAGAATTGGAGGATCACTGCAAGATCAAATTGTTTATCAAGTTGGAGATGCTGTAAAGAAATTTCCTCATCTTAAAAGAGATGATAATGGCTTGTTTGGATTTAGCAGAGGACATCTTCCTATGGACAGATGGGATCAAATTAATAAATTGTTCAACGATACTGGGTATGCATCATATATACACACTAAGGTTTTTTATACTTTTTTTCAAAAAAAAAAATTATCTGAATATAATGAAATTTTTATGATAGGGTAATACATACATTTGGTTTGAATGCTCTCTTCGGAAGGAGGAATTCCAATGATTCAACAGGACTATGGTTAGGCAACTGGAATCCAAGGAATGCTAAACATCTTATGAAATATACCGTCTCCAAAGGATACAAAATTGATTCTTATGAATTAGGTATTTTTTTCCATTAAAAACTAGTATTGTATATTAGATTTCTATAACAATTTTGATGGATTAGTTTTTGACTTAATTTACTAATATTATTATATTAATCATGTATATTCAGGAAATGAGTTATGCTCATCTGGAGTATCTGCAAGAGTTGATGCTGTTCAGTATAGTAAAGATATTATTGTACTCAAGAAATTACTAACTAAATTGTATCCAGATCCTGATACAAGACCAAAAGTGTTAGGTCCATCTGGGTTTTACGATAAGAAATGGTTTAATACATTTCTTCTTGAAAGTGGACCTAATGTTGTTGATATTGTTAGCCACCATGTTTACAATCTTGGTCCAGGTCATATATATTTTAATTTTTATTTCTTTGGTTTTTGGTTTTATTGTTGTTATATATATATATATATATATATATATCAATATTATATGAATGAATATAATAAGATGAATATATGGACACATTAAGATATATAGTCCATTAGAGAAATGAAAAGAAAAAAAAAAGTGAGGTTATCACCTATCGAAAATAAGATAAGAGATCGATTGAGATGAAGCTCTCTAGTTAGAATAGAGGTAGCTAAACATAAATTAATTTGGACAAAAGTAATTTAAAATAATCTTATAGGTTTATATTTAGCTGGGTGAAAAAAAAATTTATATAACCGATTCTAATTAACTAGAGATTAACACTTTGTTGAGTTGAGTTATATATGAATAAATATGATGCATGTGCAGGTTCGGATTCAAACCTCATTTACAAGATTCAAGATCCATATTTCTTGGACCAAATAGCACAAACATACAAAGATGTCTCAACCAGTGTAAAGGAATTTGGACCATGGTCAGGTGCTTGGGTTGGAGAATCTGGTGGTGCTTATAACAGTGGAGGCAAAGATGTTTCTCATACTTTTGCCAATGGATTTTGGTTAGTTGAATTATTTATTAAATTAATGATCATCAAATTTAAAGAACACAAAGATATTCTGTATCGAATTGGGTAGGTTTCTCACCAAATATATTTATCTTTCTGACATAGGTACTTTGATCAGCTGGGCTTAACCTCAACATTCAATCATAAGGTTTTCTGTAGACAAGCCCTGGTTGGAGGAAACTACGCACTTCTTAACACCACGTCTTTCATACCAAATCCTGACTATTATGGGTATATATATTTCTATTTAAAGAATTTTAGAAAATTTCGTCCATATATAGCTATTATTGATATTTCACTTTTTTTTCCCCTTATAATAGTGCCCTTCTATTCCATCGTTTAATGGGAAAGACAGTGCTAGCCACCTCTCATGATGCTACTCCATATTTGAGATCATATACTCATTGTTCCAAGGAAAAGGTAATTAATCACATATTTTCAACTAATTTATTATTGTTCATAGTTACATTACTTATATACTCATTGTTCTAGGAATAATGTAATCGTATAGTTATATAAGTAATTTATTATAGTTTAATTAGTTACATTACTTGTACAATTTTTTTATTGCAGCCTGGCATTGCTTTACTTTTAATTAACATGTCAAATCAGACCACATTTAAAGTTTCAATTGCCAATGATGATAATCCGTATACAAACAAATATAAGCTGAAATCATTCACTAATGGAGCTCAACAACAAAGAGAGGAGTACCATTTGACTCCTCAGGATGGGAACATACAGAGTGATGTAGTGCTGTTGAATGGAACTCCATTGAAACTTACAAGCTCCTTAGACATTCCTGCAATGGAGCCGAAGTATGCAGATTCTTTATCTCCAATCACTATCGTTCCTGATTCCATTGTTTATGTTGTCATCAAGGATTTCAAGGCTCCTGCTTGTGCTTAGAGAATTATAGTCTTTTTGTTGCAACATGTAAATAAGTTCGGAGTTCGGATTCATTTAATTTGCAAGTTTTGTTTTGTTTTGTTTGTTTTTTTTTTTTTGAGAGTTTATATTAATTACTCCGTTGACTTTGGATTCTATAAATTAGTTTCTTTTTTCCCTTGTCATTGTTGTTTCTGTCTCTATTTTCTTTTATGGTGTGTGTTTTATCTTTATTTCAAGAATGGTGCATGAACATTAAATTATATCATTGTTAAAATTAGTTAATCAAGCCAACATAAAAATTTTGCATGTTACTTTGTTTTCTATAATTTAATATCTGATAGACTAAAGCAAATGAAAACTAATTTTGAATTTTTGTTTATTAGTTATTCTTTACTTTAGAGAACAATCAATACGCTTCAGTTTTTCAGGAAAGAATTTCTTTTAGCTTCATTGAAAGTGGGGAAACTTTACTAGGTTTTTCCATTTTCTTCTAAAACAAATTTCTACTTTCCCAGAAACCCAATAATGATAATTATTTTCTTATTAATTGCTTTTTATATGATGTAGCTCAAAAATTTACCCTAAAATGAGGGGTATAATATGGTGTAATTAACGGTACTGAAATGAGGGGTATTTTAATTTTTTTAATATAGTTTGAATGTTTTTTTTTTTGATAAAATGACGGTTCAAATAAAATTATACTATCTAGACTATCTAGTTAGTTGACAAAAATAAAATGTTTCTATTAATTAGATTAAATAAGAACTAATAACTCATCCAAATTGTAGATAATTTTTGGGGACCAAGGCCAATTGTTGTTCACTTGTTCACCAGTGAACGAGAGTATTTTTTCTTGAATAAAGATAAAAATGATTTTTATGACTTAGCACATGTAACTAATAATTCTAATTCACCATGAAAACAAGATTGTAAATTTGAACAAAGCTTTTAACACATAAGGTATAATTGTATCGTAATATCAGAATTGGATTCATTAAGTATTTGAATTTTCCGGAAATTACAGTAAATCAGGCAGTAATTTAGATAAGATAAGATATATTAAACTTATAATAAATTGGATTTTATAACATAAAATAACTTATTTAGATGGACTACCTTTCTTTTATATTTTTTAAAGGGATTGGGCTACTTTTCTAGTTATAAACCCATTACATTTTTAGATGTGGGATGGGTTTAATAAAATTTCCTTCAAACTTTATCAATGTTTAAATTAATTATTATGAATTCTGAGTTTAAAAATCCCTGTTTTGTGAGTTTTGGACATCGTATTTGGAGTGATAATTCAGTTAAATAATGATATTTTTTATATTTTATAATTGGAAAATTATAAGATTAATATAAAGAAATTATATTATCTAATTTTTAAAAATATAGTCAGTGTTATTCTTATTCAATTAATTTATTTTTTAACTGAAATGTAATTAGAATCATAATTATATAATATAATTTTATCTCATTCAAAATAACTGGTTATAATAACAATCACATCATTATTCAACATTGAAAAAAAAATTATCCTAGACTAGGTATATATATATTCAATCAATAAAAAAATAAATAAATAAAATTATTTTTCTATATATTATTACTCTTTTACTCTTTTAACAGTTTAATATTAGTTGGATGTGCATGCACTCATTATAAGATATAATTGTACTATAGAAAAAAATAGTATGATAATAATAACAAAATTCTATTTGACAAGCTTTGGAAATCAGAATCCAAATGAATTAGGGTTTCAAAATTTTAAATATATTTTCTCAAATTTATTTTATAAATAATTAAATAAAATCCATTAATTAGATTAATAATTATTTTTACAAATATTGTATCATATTAATGAAAATTATAGTTCTCAATTAGAATGATTCAAATATTAAAAAAAATAAAATTATTTATGTATCAAAATAAAAATAAAATTTATAATTATTAAAATAAGATTTTATTACGGAAGATATCCTAAACAAATGTAAAACTAAAACTGTCTGGAGATGGAGCGGAATTCAAAATCAATCGCCTAATATCTGTATAAAATGAAATTAAAAATAAAAATTTTATAAAAAAAAAAGATTGTCTTTCAGTTTTATTATAAAAATTAGATCTAGCTTGCTTTTTCTCCATCTACGATGAGGAAGCGAACTGTGAAATTATTGAGTAATTTTTTTTTACCTTCACCTATCGTTTGGATTGGCTATACATACACTATCTATATGAATAAAAAGCTTTTTTTTAGTTAAACTAAAGATAAAAAAAACAAAAATTGAATATCACAAGTTCCAGTCTTCAAACCTCCTCTTACACCTAATTTATAAAATTATAATATAAACTTAAACTCTATTAGAAGAACATATATGAATATATACATAACAATTTATAAAGCTTATTGTGAAGAATAATAAAATCTCACATGAATTAAATATAAAATATTATATGTGCTTTATAAATAACCAGTGGCTTAATCTATCAGGACTTTAAATCAAAAGGATAATATGAGAAAATAGATTCGTTTTTAGATAGAAAACAAAGAAAGAGAGATGGGAGATGAATTGATCAAGAGATGGGTGAAGAAGAAAAAAAAAACACCCAAAGCTTGAATTTTCAACTTCAGTTGAAGTATGGAGATAAAAGATGAATTGATGGTGCGTTTTGTTGGAAAGATGAAAGAGGTGATTTTCATCGATTAGTGGGTTGAAAAAGAGAGAATGACAATCCACAATGCTTAACATTTCATATCATAAGGCTCAAAAAAATATAGATTAAAGGCTACTAAACTTTTTATAAAAAGAGTTAAACGACATCGTTCTTGCTATTGGGCTTCAAATAACAAATATCATTTAGGCAATTTTAATTATACGGTTGGTAATGGATTCACTAATAATACGAAGACTAAAATATTCTCCATGAATTAAAACACTGTATAATAACTCAAGGGACATAACTGAAAATTCATACAAGTCAAAATCAATTGTGATTCTATTGTTCCTAAGAATAAACTTTATATTATTATGTTATAATTAGGATTTAAGGTTTTCAACTTTAATAGCTAGCTTTTAAAGTTAACACTTTTAAAAGTGTATAAGCACTCAATATTTTTATATGATATTAGAGCAAAAAAAAAAATATTTGTACCTATCATTTTTATCTAAATTTGTAATGTGATTTTGATATAGGTTTTTTTGTTCTCTTATTCAAGAATCAAAGACTTAAAATTGTATTTTTCTAATTATAATTGAATTGAATATTTAAATGAATAATTAGATAAAAAAAATTAAACTTATTAAACTAAATACTTAAGTGAAAATTGAAAAAAAAAAAAGCAATTAGAATATTTAAATTAAAAATTGAGCAAAAAAAATTAAAACTTTATAAAAAAAAGGATCATATAGTTTTAGGAGGGGCCAATTTATATATATATTATATATATTTAAAAAATTAACTTAAATTTAAAATATATATATATATATATTTGGTCTGTCCCTGATTTTACAATTGGGAAATTATGGGATTAATGTAAATAAATTATATGATATATTTTTTAAAAATAAAATCACATGTTATTATTTAATTAATTAATTAATTATTTAATTTAATTAAAATATTTAATTAGAATTACAGTATAATTTGTCCTGCAAAACAACCGGTTATACAACAATCACATCACCACGAATCATTGAGAAAAATAATAGTATAATAATAATAACAAAACTCTTATTCTAATAGATGTTTGGAAATCAGAATCCAAGTAAAATAGGGTTTCAAAATTTTAAATATATTTCCCAAATTTATTTTATAAATAATTAAATAAAATTTATTAATTAGATTAATAATTATTTTTAAAATTATTATATCATATTAATGAAAATTAAAGTTATTAATTAGATTTGCATTAGATTTAGTCCGCTTTTCTGTATCGACAATGAGGAAGAAAACTGTGAAATTATATATTCATAAGTAATTTTTTTTTTACTTTCACCTATCGTTTGGATTGGCTATGCAAACACTATTTATTTTTTAACACTTAATATTATTAAAAAAGAAACTTTGATGATTTGTGAATATTAAATAATAATAATGAAATTTAAATAACAATATTGAAATTGAAATTTTTTTCGAGATATTAGAAAGAAAATAATTATTTGCATCTAAAAATATTCGATCTAATAAAGTTAAATATGTTATAAAAATTTTAAACTTTTTCGAGGCTACTTAATTAATAACACGTTAATTAATATTCTTAAAAAAATGGTTCATTACTAGAGTTTTAATCGGACAAGAATTTTTTATTATTATTATTTATCTGAAAGCATTTAAGATTATTTAGTTGTCTTTTAATCTTCAAATATCTAAGACAATAATATTATTGATAATTATACTAAATCATTTTAAGATAGAGTCATTATCGTATGAGATAAAGATAATGATTTAGATATTAGTTGTTAATTAAAAGACTAATAATTTTATATCTTATATATGTGTGTATATATATATATAACCTATTGTATCAATACATTTAACTCAAAGCATCGAAACAATGGCGGGTTTACCTAGATTGTCCACCACCCTTGTTGTGTTCTTAGCATTATGCTCCGTTTCCTTTGCAGAGGTGAATGATGTAAAGGTTACAGTGAAAGGATTGACTTCCATAGCTAAAACAGATGATACTTTTGTTTGTGCTACTTTGGATTGGTGGCCAAGTACCAAATGCAATTATGGACAGTGTCCATGGGGGCAAGCTGGAATTTTAAATTTGGTACTTTTTTATTTTATTTTTTTGTTTTAATTTACTCTTGTTATTGTATTATATGTATGTTAATTTAAGTTTAAATATGATTTGCAGGATTTGGACAATAAGATCTTGTTTAATGCTATTAAGGGTAAGAAATTATTAGTTTTGAGTGTTTATATTTGGTTGCAATTATTAGATTTTTTTTTACTTTAAAAAATCTAATTATTTGATACAATCAAAATTTTCAGCGTTTGGAAATTTGAGAATAAGAATTGGAGGATCGTTGCAAGATCAAATTGTTTATAAAGTCGGAGATGCTGTAAAAAAATTTCCTCACCTTAAAAGAGATGATAATGGCTTGTTTGGATTTAGCAGAGGACATCTTCCTATGGGCAAATGGGATCAGATTAACTCATTGTTCAACAAGACTGGGTATGCATCATACACACTTTGTTTTTTTTTTCCTTTTAATTTCCTTTTCTTTAAAATTTATTTGAACATAATGAAATTTTTATGATAGGGTAATACATACATTTGGTTTGAATGCTCTCTTTGGAAAGAGGAATTCGAATGACTCAACAGGACTATGGTTAGGCAATTGGAACCCAAAGAATGCTAAAGATCTTATGAAATATACCATCTCCAAGGGATACAAGATTGATTCTTATGAATTAGGTTGTTTTTTTCATATAAAGCTAATTGCTTGAATATTTTTTTATATCAATTTTGATGTTCACTTCATTTACTGATATTTTTATATTAATCAGGAAATGAGTTGTGCTCATCTGGGGTATCTGCAAGAGTCGATGTTGTTCAATATAGTAAAGATATGATTACACTTAAGAAATTAGTAGCTGAATTGTATCCAGATCGTGATACAAGACCAAAAGTATTAGGTCCATCTGGGTTTTATGATGAGAAATGGTTTAATACATTTCTTCTTGAAACTGGACCTAACGTTGTTGATATTGTTAGCCATCATATTTACAATCTTGGTCCAGGTAATATATTTTATTTCTTTGATTTTTGGTTTTGTTGTTATTTTTTTCAATGTTAATTAATATAAGATATTATATGATTTAATATGCAGGTGTAGATAAAAACCTCATTTATAAGGTGCAAGATCCATATTTCTTGGACCAAGTAGCACAAACATACAAAGATGTTTCAACCAGTGTAAAGGAATATGGACCATGGTCAGGAGCTTGGGTTGGAGAATCTGGTGGTGCTTATAACAGTGGAGGCAAAGATGTTTCTCATACTTTTGCCAATGGGTTTTGGTTAGTTAAATTATTTATCAAAATGATCGTGAAAGTTAAAGAAGACGAAGATATTCTGTATCAAAGTGGATAGATTTCTCATTAAATATATTTTATCTTTCTGATATAGGTACTTTGATCAATTGGGCTTAACCTCAACATTCAATCATAAGGTTTTCTGTAGACAAGCCCTTGTTGGAGGAAACTATGCACTTCTTAATACCACGTCTTTCACACCAAATCCTGACTATTATGGGTATTTATATTTTCTATTTAAAAAGTTTCAGAAATTTTCGTCCATATATTGCTATTATTGATTTTTTTTTCCTTTATAATAGTGCCCTTCTATTCCATCGTTTAATGGGAAAGACAGTGTTAGCCACCTCTCATAATGCTACTCCATATTTGAGAGCATATACTCATTGTTCCAAGGAAAAGGTAATCAAATATATTTACAACTATAATTTATTATTGTTCATAGTTACATTACTTATACAAAATTATTGTTTCTGTTGCAGCCTGGTATTGCTTTACTCCTAATTAACATGTCAAACCAGACCACCTTTAAAGTTTCAATTGCCAATGATGATAATCCATATACAAACAATTATAAGCTTAGATCTTTCACTAATGGAGCTCAACAACAAAGAGAGGAATACCATTTGACACCGCAGGACAGGAACATACAGAGTGATGTAGTTTTATTGAATGGAACTCCATTGAAACTTACAAGCTCCTTAGACATTCCGACAATGAAGCCAACGTATGCCGATTCTTCATCTCCGATCACTATCGTTCCTGATTCCATTGTTTATGTTGTCATTAAAGATTTCAAGGCTCCTGCTTGTGCTTAGAGAATTATAGTCTATTTGTTATAACTGTAAATGAGTTCGTAGGACTTGACTAGATACGTAGGAGTTAATTAGATAAGTTATTAAGTTAATTTCTTTACTATTTTCAGTTTATGTTATTCCTCCGTTTTGGATTTTATAAAATACATTCTCCGTTACTTTTTGTTATTTTGGTTCATTTTCTTAGTTGTTATTTAGGTATGTTAATATCAAAATTGCCGCATGAACTCTACAAAATTGTTGTTATGAAATTAATTATCTTTTGCTTTTTTAGTACTTAAAATTAGGTCATTGTAGAAATATTTCCATTCAGTACTTCATCAACAATTGAATTTAGATATTCTTTCATTTCTTTTTTGTAAATGCTTATGTAGATAGTACAATTAAGCTATATCTTATGATTAATTACATTAAGCCATATAATGCAATACTCTCGTATTTTTCTATATTAATTTTTGAACTAAAATTAGCACAAATCAACTCTATTCAAGTAGAGTTTGCCCCTTAATTATATATAGATAGATTCTCTTAACCTTTTATTCATTAATTTGTACATATTAGAAATATTTCTTCTTCTTCATCTTTTATTATTATTATTATTATTATTATTATTATTATTATTATTATTATTATTATTATTATTATTATTATTATTATTATTATTATTATTCTGAATTAAAGGTTGACGATAAATTACAATTTTATAAACTAGTCAATATTAAATACTACAGTGAATGATGAAAGACTACAAAACATGCTTAATTTAGATTAGTTTGTATAGCTATCAACAACTAATTATAAAAGTCTATTTATGGTTAATTATAATGATATAAAAATTTTAGACATTTCTATATATAAATTTCTTACCCTTAACTTGTAATTTGTAAGAATGGCCAAACTTAAAATTGCAATATATTGCATTGTTTTATCATGGTTTTCTCCAATTACATCATCCATAAAAGATGATATAAAAGTTACGGTGGAAGGGTTGGCCTCCATTGCTTCAACAGATGACAATTTTATATGTGTAACTTTGGATTGGTGGCCTAGTACGAAATGCAACTATGACCAATGTCCATGGGGTCAAGCTGGACTTTTCATTTTGGTATTTATATATATTTTTAAATTTTTCATTCTTCTTTTTTTTTTTCTTATTGTTTTACAAATATTATTTTGTGAATTTCTTGAGTTTTGGGATGTTTACAGGATTTGAAAAACAGCATTTTGTCAAATGCTATTAAGGGTAAGTTATGAATAAACCAGAACATATCTCTGTTTCTTCATTAACATGGTAATTAATAATTAATTGATTGAATTGTTTTTCAAAAGAATCGATGAAATTTTCTACATTGATATGAGGTATAATCATATATTGCATGTTCCCTTAAGCTCATGCTGCCAAGAATTGAAATTATATATTTAGGCACCTTTGATTTGTTTTGAAAATGAAAATAAAAATTGAATACTTTGAAAATGAAAATTTTCAACTTCCTCATTTTTTTAGTATGCAAATAACATAAATTTGCTTTTTCATATGTTTTTTTAAATATGATTTACTATATGATTTACTTGAATTCAAAAGACGTAATTGAAATAAATCCTTGGGTAATGTTTTTTCTCTCTAAATTTGCTTTTATTTATTTTTCATTTTTCGAACTGTTCAGAACCTAATTGCTTATAAAATTTCAGCACCATTTTTGTTTTTATTTTGGTAAAAATTTCAGCATTCGATCCATTAAGAATAAGGGTTGGAGGATCATTGCAAGATGAATTGGTATACCAAATAGGAAAATCATTCAAAAGATCATCATCATGCCCCCAATTTCATCCAAGAAAAGATGGATTGAATGGATTTACTCCTGGTTGCCTCACCATGGACAAATGGGATCAACTCAATCACTTCTTTAACCAAACAAGGTATATATATATATATATAAACACAAATTAACATATCGTTTCTTTTTATATGCACATATAAACAATAACTTAAGCCTTTTTTTTTGGTAGAGCTAAAATTACATTTGGTCTAAATGCACTCATTGGAAGGCAAAGACCTAATAAAACTGGCTCAATTCTTTGGTATGGGACTTGGAATCCACGAAATGCTTATGATCTTATGAAGTACTCTATCTCAAAAGGATACAAGATTGATTCTTACGAATTAGGTATACCAAATTTTAACTAACTAATTCTATCTTCCTTCAAATTTTTTGAGCTATAAAACCCATTATTTTTTTTCCCTTAAGGAAATGAATTGTGCTCAAATGGGGTTGATGCAAAGGTGGAAGCAGCACAATATGGGAAAGACATGATAGTATTAAAGAAACTTGTGAAAGAACTGTACCCAGATCCTAATACACAACCAAAAGTATTAGGTCCAGGTGGCTTCTTTGATCCATATTGGTTTAAAACCTATCTTGAAGCTTCAGGGCCAAATGTTGTCAGTGGAATAACCCACCATATTTATAATCTTGGTCCAGGTATATGAATATATTTAACCCTTATTATTTTATATAATGAATGTTGTATGCTGCATGTTAATCACTGCAGTCTCTTTTCCGCCTTTGAGCTTGTGTTTGTAGAAATAAAATTTCTTGTTTAAAGGAAAATTTGCTCATTTTATGTTTAAAAAAATGTAGGCATTGATCCTAACCTTATATTAAAGGTTCAGGATCCATTTTTCTTAGACCAAATAGCAAAAGTTTATGGAGAGGTGTCAGAAACAATCAAGAAATTTGGGCCATGGGCAGGAGCATGGGTTGGTGAAGGCGGTGGAGCTTTTAACAGCGGAAGCAAGAATGTATCACATTCCTTTGCTGATGGGTTTTGGTAATCTCTTACCGTATAATTAATATAAAAGATTAAGACTGGCAATCGTTTTATAGAATATAATGTTTATTTGGCTGTTGGATTTGAAATAGGTATTTGGATCAATTGGGCATTTCATCCATGTTCGGTCATAAGGTTTTTTGCAGACAATCTCTCATTGGAGGAAACTATGGACTTTTAAATACTACAACCTTCATTCCAAATCCAGATTATTATAGGTATGTATTATATACATATACATTCATATAATTAAGTTTTATTTTTATTTTTTTGAAATACATGAGTGTTGGCTTTTGTATCAGTGCACTGCTATGGCATCGTCTAATGGGAAAGGAAGTGCTTGCTACCAATCATGGTGGCTCCCCTTATTTAAGAGCATATTCTCATTGTTCTAAGCAAAAGGTATATTTTGGCCTAATCTTAAATTTTGTATGCGTTTGTTTTCCCCCCTTCAATGAAAATTGACATGTTTGCCTGACGGCCAATGCATTTTATTTAGCAATTATTTTCATTCATTCAAGAAGATTATGTTAATAGTTATAAAATTTAAAATTTTTTTAATAGAAAAGTGTAATTATACTCAATTCTTTAAAAAAATTCACTGTTTTATATTAATTCTAAGTAGTTGTTGCAATAATACTCGTTTTATCAAAATTATACTCATCATTTTATCATAATTAAGTTTTAACAATGAACAGCTAAAAAAAATAAAGTATAATCGCTTCAATTTGATCAAATTGATGTTATTGTAATTAATTTTTAAAATTAAAATAAAATTTTTTGTTCCAAAATTTTTTTATATAATTTTATTTTTCAAAAGAAGGGGAGTCTTGGCGCAGCGGTAAGTGTTGTCGCCGTGTAATTTGAGGTCACGGATTCGAGTCGTGGAAACAGCCTCTTACAATTAATTGCAAGGGAAGGCGGCGTACAAAGACCCAATGGGTCTGACCCTTCCCCGGACCCCTTTCATTGTGGAAGCATTCGTACACCGGGCTGCCCTTTTTTTTATTATTTTTCAAAAAAAAATTATCATTAGGTGTCTATTGAACTTTGAAACTTGAAGAAGTATACATATTCCAAGTGAATCATAGATTATTTACGTACTATAATTTTAATGATCCTTAACATGAAATTTTCCATATCTTATTGTTGCAGCCTGGAATTACTCTACTTCTAATGAACCTATCCAACTTCACAAGCTTCCATGTTTTTGTTACTAACGAAGAAAATCCACAAACAGATGGTTATGGAGGTTCAAAAGCGAGGGAAGAGTATCATTTGACCCCAAAAGATGGCAATATCCTAAGTGATGTGGTGCTGCTCAATCAAACTCCATTGCTGCTTGCTTTTTCATCTGATATTCCGCTCATGAATCCTAAGCTTGTTGATCCTTCCTTTCCCATTATTGTTTCACCACTTTCAATTGTTTTTGTTGTGCTAAGAGATTTCAATGCCCCTGCATGTGCTTAACAATTAGCAAATTCTTTCCTAGTCGTTAATTAATTTTTGCATGTTAAGAGTATTAATTTGTATATGAATCATATGATTATAAGCTATGAAGTCGCATAGACAAATTAATACTTTTTATTCGAAACATGTATTTTCACATTCACAATTCACACTTAGAAGTGAGAGACAAATAAAAAAATACATATATATGTTTCTATGAATTCAAGATAAAAAGGATATTATATTATATCAAAAAGTATTTATACAACATGATACAATATAAACAACATATGTAAAATTGAATCTTCGATACTTATTTTATAAATTTAGTTTAAGATTATCAAGAATATAATTCAATATAATACAATATACTTATATGCAATTCTACTCATATATTTAGTTTTGCTTGAGTGTAACAACATGACTGTATTTTGTTCAATCACTAAAAAAAGGAAAAGACTTCCATTTCACCCAAAAAGAAATTCTGGGTTTTAAAAACAAATGTCATTTATGCTCCTTCCTTCACCAGACATTTCCAAATTATAGTTGCTCATACCTAGCTAGCTAGCATTGCATAATAGTTACCTGTTTGTGAAAAATAGGATTGATTGAATCAAATTTCAATATTAATTTAAATACTTTCCAGATAAAATAGCATGATAATTCCTCTATCTTATTTTACATATTGTTTCAAAGTACTTAAACTTTCCTTTACACAACGATCCTTCAAATGTTTTTCATTGGTTCAAAGAATAAATTCAGCTAAGATTTTTGGGCAACAGAAAAAGAAAACCATTTTCAATCCCTTCATTTTTGAAGAGTTCTCGGCCTAGATTCTTATCCGCTTCTCAAAGTTGAAACCTATGAAAAATTTAATGCATAAAAAGGCCACTTTTGGCCATTAAATATTAAAGATGAAGCATCAAGAAGCAAGACTCAAGCACTCGTAGAAACAAAAAGAATGCTTTACTTGAGAAAGCAGGCCTAAAAGATCCAAATCAGACTTTGCATGCAAAGCATTTCCAACTTTACTTGTATCCAATTCCTAGTTGCAGCCTATGACCAACCATAACAATCTCTCTCTTTCTTTAGGCTTCTTCATCTTCAAAAGTAAAACTGGTCCTCAAATGGGTTCAAGACCATTGTTCAAAAAGTCTACATTTTTGCACAAGAAATGGACTATTTGATCAAGCAAACCAGCAGGTGAATGCAGCAATTATGTTTCTTTTCTTTTTCTGTTATTAGGAACAGTCCTTTATGACTACTATCGATTGTTTCTATTAGTGCGAGATTTTCTGGACGACAAAGCGTTGAAGGGCCTGGCCGTACTGGAGAAAGAAGAACACCTCCTCTTCAAAAAACCCCACCTTTCAAAGAAGGTAATTCTTTAGCAACTTCTGAATTTGAATTGAAAATTTCAAAAATTTATAAAAAAAAATCATGGAATTAGAATTTTGGTTTTTCTTCTATAATCTCACTTGTTTGGCACGAAATACTAAACAAATTCACATATTTCAGATATTGAAAATTTTTCAACAATAAATAAGATTTTAATTTCTTTTGTTGATCCAAACAAAGAATTTCTACCAATTCCTAGAATTTTTATCTATACTTCAAGCCATTCCCAACATATGGAGAAATGATCCAAGATTCTGAATATAATGGTTGATTTTGCAGAAAAAAAGAGACCTCAGAACTGGTTCAGGAGACAGATATCTTGGCAGATGAATCAAGATTATGATTCTACTATTGGAACTGAGCAAGCAACTGCAGTAGCAGCTGCTGCTTATGCAGTTTCATCTCTGAAAGAAGTAAGCAATATCCCTGAACGAAAAAAGATTAGCCAAGTGCCTGACTCCTCATTTGCTCGAATCAAGAGCAGGAAGGAAGGTACAACAACAACAGTTTCAAGCCCAGAACAGAAGAAGATCAGTGAAGGTCCTGACCCCTCTTTGGCTCAAGCCAAAAGCAGAAAGGAAAATAATACAGCAACGACAATTTCAAGCTCAGAACTTGGTACAGTATCTGAAAATTATGTAGGTAATTACAGTTCACTTTCTCAGGCACAATATAGTTAAATTATTTACAAAATGATTAATCAGGTGAAGATACAAAGAAAAGACCAGAAATTCCAGTTGACAAAAAAACAACGAAGATTATTGAGCCTGCACCATCAAGGAAAAAAACTCTAACTTTTACTGATAAGCCTACTACACAGATGGAAAAGGTTCCAACATTTGCAGAAGAGCAATTGAGAAGAACAGATGAAATTCAACCTGAAAAACCTGCCAAAAAACCCGAAATGAGAATGCCAAAACCTGAACTGCCTGCCACAACTAAACCTACAACCTTTCCTTCTGAATTGAACAGGCAAGCTTTAACAAGACCTGAAATAGGAGGAGGAACAGAAGCAGATATTTGGGAGAGAACAGAGCTGGCCAGAATAAAAAAGAAGTACCTCTTACATTTTTGAAGACTGATTTCTTCTTTTCTCTCATTTTCAAGGCTATTCTTCCACTGATAAATAAATTTTTTCAGGTATGAGGAATTGAATGCTAGAATAATTTCCTGGGAGAACAATAAGAAGGCAAAATCTAGACGCCGTCTGGACAAAACAGAGGTTTGAACCAATTTTTGGCTCTTTGTATGTTTGCAAGTTAAACAGAATCATAGAAAAAAATATCCCATTTACTCATATCTGTCTGCAGAGTGAAGTGGAGAGGAAAAGATTAAAAGCCTATGAACAATTTCACAGCGAGGTGGATGATATCAATCAGATTACTGCAGGAGCAAGATCAAAGGCAGAGGAAAGGCAAAGAAAAGAAGAGTTAAAAGCAAAAGAAAAGGCAAATCAAATTAGAAAAACAGGAAAAGTTCCAAGCACATGCTCCTGCTTCTGAAATATCTAAAATTGTATTTAGTTCTCTGATTTCAGGGAAAAAATAAATCCACAGCAATCTTTTCTTTCTGTCATAAAATGTAAATAAAGAAAAATATTTCTCGCACAACTCTGCATCTTATATATCATCTTTGACAAGCTATGTACAAACTTTGTTTTATACTACCAACTCCTTAAACCAATAAACTGGTAAACTAAAAAAATCTAAATTCCATTTACAATTCCAGGTCAATCTTGGGAATTTCAACAAGAATTAGTCTTATTAAATCCAGAATTTAGCTGTAAATTGAAATTAAGAGTTCAGTCTAGGAAACAGAGAGGACTATTATCTTATTAATTATTCTTGGACTTAAACTGAAATTAGCTCCACAGTACATTACTTAAACAATATGTAGAAGATAGAACAGCATTAACATCTTGTAGAAGACAAACACAAAATAAGAAAACGGAAAATACAACAAGAAATATTTGGCTTTTGTATATATTATCAGTGTTTCTTCAAGAAACCTTGAGCCATCTTCAAGTAATCACCATACCCACCTTCAGAATTATCATCACCACCGGTTGAATGTGATGATGAGTGTGTTGTACTGGTGGCAGAGTGGCCAGAAGTGGTAGTGGAAGTATGGGCGGAGGACTGGTCCTTCAAGAACCCCTGAGCCATCTTCAAGTAATCACCATATCCACCACCAGAATGGTTATCGCCACCGCTTGAATGCGGTGAGGAGTCTGTTTGAGTTGTGGCAGAGGCAGAGAGAGTAGAGGCAGTAGTGGTGGAGGTAGTAGAGGAATGGGAGGAGTGGTACCTGTGGAGATAATCCTCAGCCTTGTCTACATACTTACCAAAACTCTTCTCCTCTAGCTTGCCATAGTGAGAAGCAGCTCCAAGAAGATCAGCGGCAGCGCCAGCAACTTTGCCTTTATCAACCTTGTCTGATTCATGGCTGAAGGTAGATTTAGCAGCCTGAGCAACTAATTTTGCACTTGAGAGGAGCTCAGACGAAGATGGTGGTGCTTGGTGGTGGTGCTTGGTGGGTTTGTTGTTGTGAGGATCTGTTGATGAATCCATGGATGTTTTGGATTGGGGTTTTGGAAGTTTCTCAATAATTGAAGAAGATATGTAGTATATCGGTTTGATTGATTGTCTATGTATACGTGTGTGGTTATGATTTTTTGTGGGGGGTGCTCAGAGGTTTTCTTAGCGTTGCCTGGTTTACAGGGGAATGATGCTTCCTTCCCAGCGTTAATCGCGTGTTGTTTCTAAACAGATGTAAGATAAACATTGGCCACACGTTCTTTGTGCTTGTTCCACCGTCCACGATCAGTTATTAAGATGGTATTTTTTAAAACTAGAGCTTTTCAGCTTATCGTGAATAAGTAATTTTTAGATTATAATCAAATTAAAAATAAGTAGTTAAGCATTTCTGTAAACTAGTTAATAATCAGCTGATAATCAGTTAAGTGTTTCTGTAAAATCAGCTTATAATCAGTTTTTAATTATAAAAACTGTCAAAATGATTAAACTGTCATTAAGTTTATTTATTGTATAAAAATAATTTTTTAAATGTCAATTCAAAATTTATTTTGCAATAATAATAATAATAATAAATTTTATTTAAGAAGAAACGTAAAAAATTTTTGATGGGAACTAAAGTGTATAGGGTGGACAAATTTGAAATATTGAAGATTAAGTAGGGATAGTATGGTCTTTTACTTGGTCAAAACTGCTTAAAAAATAAGTGCTTAAAAAAAAGTAGTAAAATCCAACTTTTAAAAAACTGATTAAAATCAGATTATAATCTACTATTTAAGTTTCAGAAACACTTAAATAAACAACTTATAATCTAAAAACCGCTTATTATCAGTTTTGACCAGCTTTTAAGTTTTGAGAAACACCCTCTAATATATTTAATAAATCATATAGATTTTAAATTTTAACCTAGAAAATATTCGTTAATAAATAATTAATAAATTTTAGATATTTTTAATCTTAATTAGAATTTTTATCAAAATACTTTTAACTCTAAAAAAAAATCTCTCTCTCTCTCTCTTTTTCTTTTCTATCATCCCAAACATACTCTCATTTCTTTTTTTTTTATCATAAAATCTAAAACTTCATTTTTCTCTGCCTTCAACTCCTTTTTTTTCATTCATTATATATTGAAGCTTTTTCAACATAAAATTTTAATAAGTTAATTTTTTTTCTTTTAAATTCAAATTTTATAAAAAAATAAAAAATTTTAAAATTTGAATATATGTTTATTTTAAATATTTTCTATAATTAATTGTATTTTATTTCTCTATGAGTTTGAATATACCCATTTGTTTAGCTTTTCTATTCAATTTTCTAATTTATAAAAAAGTTAAATAAAGTGTTAAGGACTTTTAAATGGAGAGAAAGGTTGTTAGGAGCTGATACGAACTATTAGATACTAGTAGGGGCTATTAGAAGTTGTTAAGAGCTATTATGAGATGTTAACAGCTATGTTAGGGTACTGCTAGGGCTATATTAGATTGTTAGGGGTTATTAAATATTATTAAGGGTTGTTAAGAGGCTATTAGTAGGTGTTAAGTGTTATTAAAAACTGTTAGCGGCTATTAAAGGGCTATTAGCAGATATTAGGAGTTATTAGAGACTGTCATGGGCTATTAGAAGATACTTAACATAACTCTTATTAGAAAAATAATTTGTATATTAATATCTAATACACATTCTGTTTGCTTAATTATGAACTGCAACAGTAAAATTTATCCTAACAGCCTTTAACAATTCTTATATCATAATATTATATTAAATTTGAAGAGAACTTATTTTATTTTATTTTATTCTTATGATATTATAGCTCTTGAATATTTATTTTTCTCTATTCTTCCTTTCTTTTCATGTAATCTTAAAGAGTTTGAATGTGTATAATTGGATTATTATGAGCTATCATATTTTATTATAGAATAATATGGATTGTTATAGATTAATAGTGTATATGGGTTGATATAAATGAAAAAATTTTATTCATCTATATGAGTTGATATAGGCTATTTTGAGTTTGTTATGATTTTTTTGAATTATGATGTAAGCATAATTTATTATTCTAATTGCAGGACATTAATGGATGGATGCAAACTAATCGACGGACGAACACATTTAATGGAAGAAAGAATAATTTGCTATTTATCTGTCACTTTTGCTTCAACGTTTTTGAATTTAAACCCTTTTTTTATGCTGGTGTTAATTTACATTTTTCAGAATAATATGAAGTCAAAATTTTTCATTTGTGATGAAAAGTTTGAGAACTAATGATCCTATAAGTTCATTTTAGTTGTTGGTTTGTTGTTCCAGATGATACCTCTGAGGTTGAGACAATAGTCCACGTAGTTATTGTTAAGGGCTGATGTTAGTATGTTAGGGTAACCTCTAATAATTTCTAACAACCCCTAATAGCATCTAACATCCCTTTAATTTAAACTCTTATAATAAAAATTGAAAATGAATGCAAAATCATTAAAAAAAAATAGAATATGAACAGCCTCTAAAATACCACAACATATATGTCATGTTATTATTTAAATTCAAGTGGTGAAAATGATTAAAATGCAATCATTATATTATATTAATGTCAATAACATTCGGTTAAAATACACATGTTTATATAAGTTAACAATATAAACTAAAGTTTATAATATTTTCATATACAATATTAAAGTAAAGATCACAATTATGAATACAATAATCTTTTTTTAAATATTCGATGACTGTAAAATACTATTATTAATTATTAATACAAATATTAAAAGGGTATTATTAACTATTAAGAGTTGTTAAGAGTTATTAGGGGGTTATTATGAGTTGTTAGGGGTAAACTCTGACAACTCCTACCAGCCTCAAATACCCTCATAACTTCTCCTAACATTCGTTAACAATAATTATTATGCTTTAATTTAAACTCATATAATGATAATTGAGAATACAAAATTATTAAAAAATAGATTATATAACAACCCCTAAAATACCATAATATGGACTCCTAATAGCCCCTAAAATACTACAACATGGACATTATATTATAATCTAAATACTTGTAATGAGAAGATTGAAATGCACTCATTAAAATATATTAATATTTATAACACTCAGTTACAATATAAAATAAAAATTTATAACATTCAATTATACAATAATATTAAAATAGAGATCATAATTATTAATACAATAATTTTTTTTTGAATATTCGATGACTGTGAAGTACTGTGTAGTGATATTAGATTTTGATGTACTATCAATATTAAGTAAATTCGATATCACTTTCTTAAGTTCATCAAAATCAGGTTGTTCTGACAACACAACAAATTTAGTGCAATCCTCAACATATTTGGAGATATTCATATTAAATTTCTCATCATAATGGATGAGAATAATTATGTCAAGCTGCATATCAATTATCATTTCTAATAAAATACCATGCAATAAAAAATAATAAGCAAAACTAATCAATAATAATATTCACCAACCGCACAATAAAATACAATCATATACAACTTTTACATAGATTTTTATTATTTGTTATAGGATGTTAGAGGCTATTTTCACATTAAAATAAAGAAAGAAAGGAAAAATAGAGGACCATGAAGATTCAAGTGCTATAATATCATAAGAATAAAATAAAATAAGTTGTCTTTAAGTTTAATATAACGTTATGATAGAGGGCATATTAGAATCTGTTAGAAATTGTTAGGAGCTGTTAGAGAGTAGATAGAACACATTTTACAGTTGCAATTCATAATTAAACAAGCATAATGTGTATTAGATATTAATATACCAATTATTTTTCTGCTAGGTGTTGTGTTAAGTATTCTCTATCAGTCTCTAATAACTCCTAACAGCTACTAATAGTCCCCTCTAACAGTGTTTAATAGCTCATAACATCCTCTAACAGTCTCTAATAGTTCTTAACATCTCCTAACAGCCCTTAATAATTTCTAATAACCCTTAATAATCTCTAATAGCCTTCGGCAGCCCCTACCAGCCTATATAGCCCCCTAACAATCTCTAGTAACTCTTAACATCTTATAACAGCCCCTAGTAGCTTCTAATAGTCGATACTAGCCTCTAATAGCCCGTATCAGCTCTTAACAACCCCTTATCTCCACCTAAAAGTCCTTAACATCTCATATCAGCCTCTAACACTACCCAATATTGCTTCACATAAAGTCTAACATTGCATTATAACCCTCAAAAACACATTGCAACCCCCTGTTAGACTCTAACAGCCCCTAACAACCGATACTAGCCTCAATAATACACAATATTACTTCATATAAAATTCATAATACACCATTCAACTTTTTATGAATTCAAAAATTAAATAGAAAAGCTAAACAAATGAGTAGATTCAAACTCATGAAGAAATAAAATAAAATCAACCATAGAAAATATTTAAAATATATATGTATTTAATTTTTAAAATCTTCCATTTCCTTATAAAACTTGAATTTAAGAGAAAAAAAATTAATTTGCTAAATTTTTATGTTGGAGAAGCTTTAATGCATGGTGAATGTGTGAAAAAGAGAAGTTGAAATTAGAGAGAAATGTAATTTTGGATTTTATCATCAAAGGAGAAAAAAATGAAAGCATGTTTGCCATGGGAGAAAAGAATAAGAAAGAGAAAAGGAAAGGGGGGAGAGAGAGAGAAAGAGAGAGAATTTTTTTTTTTAAGGATCGAGGTTATTTTGATAAAAAAAAAGTATATTTAAGATTCATGGAGTCTAGAATTTCTTAATGGTTTATTAATGGGTATTTTTTAGATTAAAACTCATAGTTTTTTTCCTCTTCGTTTATTTACTGCATTTATTGGGCGAACGTTTTTTAATTTTAGTGATAACGAGTATCTAGTATGAGAGCCTTGTTGGGTAGACTTTTACTTCCACGATAGAAAATGATAATTTTTACGACCCCCAAATGATGGTGGTTATAACTTTATTTTTTCTATTGAGAGCTGAGCTTTTGTGAAATTTTCAAGGAGACATTGTTCCGCAGGTATAGCGGCAAGGCAGCACTGCTGAGTTTAGAAGACTACACATATTTTTTTACAAGTGGAAATCTAGACGTAATAATATTTATAATACTTCTAATAAAACTATTAGTTCTTTTATTCTATGTTTGGATGGATGGTGTAAGAAGGTTAAATAATGTAGGATAAGGTAAAATAAAGTAGAGAATGAACTAAGTGCATGGTAGGAGGGGCCTTGGCCTTCCCCAACCCCTCCTCATTCTCTCAAATATTTTAGTTTCATTATAAATGCAAATATTATATACATTAATTTTTTTTTAAGTAAATAGGTTCCCCCCCTCTCTCTCTCTCTAATTATGCAATTAATTATTAAATAATTAAATAAATTTAAATGTTTAGTCATATGATTATTAAAAAAATCTAACAATATTAATTATTTAGCCATGTGATATTAAAATAATAATAAAAGATACTCTCTTTAATGAAAGAAGAAAATTTATTTTTTATTATTTTAATTTCTTATTTTTTTACCTTATAACTTTATGGATTCCCTTAAAATTATAGTTTTAAAAATCAACTTTTAGATTCAATTATAATTTTTTTTATATTATGGATTCAATTACAATATCTTTTTTTAGCAATTTGCAATGGTTTAATAATTATTAGAAAAAAATAAAAAAGGGATAAAATATAGGTAATTATTTTTGTCTATATAAGAAAATAAATAATAATTATTTTTTAATTTACAAATGATTAATTTGTAAAATTTCTTATGGATATTTGATCAATAAGTATAATTAAGTTATTAGTAGAATAATTATAATGTAAAATTTTTATATGTTAAAATATGTATATCATTGAGTTTGGATGATGACTCAAAAAATTTATATAGCAATCAATTTATATATTGACCCCTCCTTATATTCAATTTTGGCTCCGTCCTTAAAGTAAAATAAGAAAAAAAAAAGGTTGAATTTCTGAATAGATAAGCGTACAACATTATTTCAAGACTGGTTACTAATAATAGAAAAGATATAAAATTATCAGTTATATGATTAGTTTCCTATAAACATGTTTTATAGTAACCACTCAGCTCTTATGAAGTAACTCATTAATTTTTTTTGAAGTTATAAAAATGAGAAATCTCGGATTTGAGCCTAAAGAAAATATATATATTAACCACGACTTCAAAAAGTAAACATGTATGTTTAAAATGGTAAAGATGACAACATTTTATTATGGTGGCGTCAGATGTCAACATAATGTCGTGTGGGATTGTAATCGTACTGCGGTATTATCTATATATACATATAGAGATGATTGCCAGTAAATAATCTTCAACATTATCATTATGCTACAGATGGTGCACCCCAGAGGAGTGGCACCTGAGAACACAGCTGCATTGGCTTAGCCTAAATGGCTATTGGCCTACTGCACACTGTGTTCTCAGGTCACCCCTTTGGGGTTCCCTGTTCACATTACTTTTAATTTAATTTTACGTTTCAGAATAAATATTCCTCATTTGCAAGTTTCTTTGTAATTTCTCATAATAAGTATCAACAGTTTACTTTTATATTTCCTTTATTTTTCACCATCTATTCTATTTACTTCTTTGTTTCAGGAAAGGGAGGCTGTACTTTGGGACATTAATCTCTTGCATAATAAGTTATATATTGAATTGCTGATAATAAGAATATATTTATAACTTTCTTTCTTCTATTTATTGAAATTAATAAATGAATCTAAATAATATTATAAATTTTATGAATAATTGTTTTCTTTTTATCATTCTTATTAAAAATGGTGAAATTTTGAACCATAAGGATAAATGTCAACTCAAAACATAAAAATTGCAAATAATTTGTTATTTATAAATCAAGTAAACTAATTATAAAAAATTATTCGAATTTTATAAATTAAAATTGAAAAAGGATGATTTACTCTTTTTGTTTTTTTAGTTCTGAAAATTGAATCACTAATATTTCTTTCAAGACCTCTGATGTAAAAGAAGAGAAAGTGAGGTAATTTCTTTTTATTTTCTCCTACTTTATCTCTATTTATCCTCATCGAAAATGGCCTTAGTTTCTTTTCCCTTTTTTTTTTTTTTCATTTTTAATGTTCTGAAAATTGCATCACTGATACTTCTTTCAAGGCCTATGATCTGAAAAAGAACATCAAAGCTCCAGAACCATAATCAGCCCCCAAAAATAGGCATGGAGATTGATCCTCCACACCTATCACAATCCAAAATCAAAGACAAAGACCTCTTCAAGGCCGCAGAGGCTGGCGATGCTTCCACATTCAAAGCCCTTTCACTGGAATACCTTGCTAAAGCACTTTCTCTCCAAAACGACGACGGCCGCTCTCTCCTTCATGTCGCCTCCTCTTCCGGTCACCCCGAGGTATATTGCACCATACGCTTAGCTTCAATTTTGCGATTTAATTCCTTCACGTTTTATTTATGATTTATGATTTTGGATGTTTTAATGGAGTTAGGTGGTCAAAATACTATCAGATACAGATGAATCGAAAAAAGTGGTGAATAGAAAAGATGAGGAAGGTTGGGCACCGCTTCACTCTGCAGCCAGCATTGGTAATCTGGAAATTGTGGAGATTCTCTTGACCAGAGGTAAATATTTATTTTCGTTTTTCATTTGTTTCACTGTCCAAGGACGATTTGTTATTGGGATTACCCTATGAAGACTATTGAGGCTATTTTATTGGTAAATTGCAGCAATTGAGCTGTATTATTGGAATTTCCAGTAAAATAAGAATCATTTCTGTGTTTTTCTCCCACATTATTTAGGTTTGCCTTCTCTATGGTTAAAATTATACCAACAGTTTGGAAATGTTCCTGGCTGATTTTATGAAATAAGATCATGTGTTTCGTTGCTTTTTTCATGTCTAATGCTTTTTTACTACTTATAATCTCTATATTTTGTCACCGTTTCTTGCTGCTGTTTTTTTTTTTTTTTTGAATTTGAGATAAGATTTTAGAATTCTCTGGTTTATGCATTTTAAAGGGTAAACTAATCATGATTGTTTCCAGTGGCATTATCAGGTGGGGATAGGCAGGAGCCCTGGCAGCCTTCCCCCCCCCCCCCCCCAAACCACTTGGAAATGATATTATTCTACATCTAATGTCATCAATATTATTTTTTAATTTGTCCCTTTAAATTTCTAATTGGTTCTTCAAAAATTAAATATTTATAAATAATTTCAAATATTAAAATTATTTAATTAATATTTACGTATAAATGTGGAAGATCAAGTAATTAAAAGTATACTTTTTTGAAGAAATATAGTTAGTTATTACTATTCAAAGCAAAAATTGTTGGAAAATTTTTAAAAAACTAACCTTTTTCCTTTATTCTCCTATTAATTTTGGCCCCTTAAAATAAAATTTTCTGGTTCTGCACCTGATTGTTTCTGTAGGAGCTGATGTTAATCTGAAAAATGATGGTGGTCGCACTGCTCTTCACTATGCTGCCGGCAAGGGAAGATTGAAGATTGCTGAACTTCTCATATCACATGGCGCAAATATTAATCTGAAGGACAAGGCTTGTGACTTCACTCAACTATCTTATATTACTTTGTTTTAAATCTTAACCCCTATTGAAATGTGTGATGTATTGCAAATGGTTCGAAATCACACTTTTTTTTTAAGTGTACTGTTAACTTTTGTTCAGGTTGGTTGTACCCCATTGAATCGAGCAGCTAGCACAGGGAACTCAGAATTGTGTGAATTTTTAATTGAGGAAGGAGCTGAAGTTGATGCTACTGATAAAGCTGGTCAAACTCCTCTAATGAATGCAGTCATTTGCCATAACAAAGAGGCAAGTTTGCTCAGAATTACTTGGAAACAGGGCCTCATTTTCTAGCTGATTGTCCAATTGCAACCTCCCATGGTCCTTAATTAAATTATACCTCTGAATCCACTTGTTTGTGACTTGTATATTTATGTTGTTGCCATCCATACTTTAGGCTATTGTGGGTACATTATTGATTCACTTTTCAGATATATTGTAAAATTTGTTAATAAAAATGACAGCAAAGATTATTTTAACTTGATCCTAGCATTGCTAAACTTCCGCTGAACAATTTCCATCCTAGAAATAAGAACGTTTCTCCCTTCCTTCCAATCATTATATAGAGAAGAGGTATGTGATAGATTTGCCCCAGCGCATGGGTTAACTGCCTTCCTGCCCTTATTCCTGCTTATTTATTAGGTAGATGTTTACTTTTCCAGGTAGAATGGATGGAGTATTTCCTCTATAAAACTTGTTCCATATTTGACTTGTTGAGTTGTCATCCTTCTCCATGGAGTGGGGATAATCTTAAGTACAGTTCATGGGTTTGAAGTCACACCTTTTCTCTAGGAGAGAATAAAAAGATGACGAAAAATTATAGAAATGGTTGGTGGCAATCTTGGTGTTTCCTGATAATTGCAACTTACTAAGGTTGAACTTGATTTGGCCAATCGTTTTGTAGAGGTGATCTTAGATGTTAGAAATGTGGTTTGTCATCTTGAAGGAAGGCCAAACTGTGATAACATGTGAAATGATAACGAGGTTGACTTTCTATGAAAATAGTGATTCAATTAATTAAGATTGGGTTGTGTTTGATTGATAGGTTGCTCTCCTTCTTATAAGGCATGGAGCTGACGTGGATGTGGAAGACAATGAAGGATACACTGTTCTTGGTCGAGCATCTGATGACTTTAGGCCAGTGCTGATTGATGCTGCTAAGACTATGCTTGAAGAATGATTCTAAACTTTTACGAAGTTTGATGGGGTATTTAATCTAGCAGTTGGATTATCAAGTTTAGATAGAGGAATTGCATTTTGGTTTTGTTTTATCTGCTCTTCATATTTGGGAGATGAGAGTTGCAATGTGGTAGTTGATGTTCATAGCCTTTTGCTCGTTCGTTGGCTCTTCTTGATACATTTTATTTTTTGTGAACTGTTTTGCTGACAAGAAATTGAAATTGTAAGTTAGGATGTTTAATCACTACTTATGTTTTTTATTCGAGTTGAGTACGGTTACTATCATATTCTTTGATTTGGATGAAGAGATTTTTCCTCCTCTATGGAAAAATCTATGAACAGCCACAATGTAGTTGGGCAATTTAATTGGGAGCGAATTAAAATTTTCAATGTCCTGGATGTAAATTTTCTCTTTTCTTTGGCCAATGAAGCTTAATCCAAATAATTAAACATGAGACCTTGACAAATTATTGGGTATATATGTTTTTTTTAATGAATTTTACCCTTTTCTGAATAACGATTTTTTTTAATTGAAAATTGTTTAAAACAATCAAACACATCATTTTGCCTTGTATTTTCTGTGACCAAAAAAGGTTATATTTTTCATTAATCAATAAAACTGAATTTCATTTTCCTTTGCTTTCAACTCCACCTCATTTCAGTAACTAAACAAGACTACTACTACTACTACATTATTTTAGTTCAAGACTTTGTTATAATATACAAAATACTAATAACAACATTAATTTCAGAGGATAAAACAGCTTATATAAAACTTTTCAAGTATTGAGAATTTTGGTGTAATGCGCTTGGCTAGAAAGCAGCTTTATCCAACATCACACCATTTCTTGCCAATGAACTGAGCTGCATGCGTAATTCTATTTATAAAAATTAAAGAATTGAGTTTTAACTTAATGTTCTAAAAATTAAGTTCAAAATCAATTCTAAAATTTAATTTTACAACTAAAAAATTTCATAATCCATAAATCAATTTAAACTCATACATTATCACCATCTTAAAAATGACTTTTATACGTTTGATTTCATTTTTCTGTGTGACATCTCGTGGGCCCACCTCTTGGCCCCAACGCTGGAGCCATTCATTGATTGACACGAAAGCTTTCTGAATGAGCTTGGTTTGATTACTATAGACCGTTCATTGTTCCTTTCCAATCATTCTTATCTCTGAGCTCAGAGAGAATGAACACTCTCTGCTCTCAGATTTCATCTCCCAAAGTTAACATCAATAATAGGATTAACCCTGAAAACAATTTCCAAATTGGCTTCATATTCAACTTCAAGAACGAAAAACCCAAATCTTATTCTAATTATAATTATCCTCTACTCAAACCCATCATTCATAAGTCTCTTCCTTTGGCTGCTTCTCTTGCTTTGCTTCTCTCTGCAACTCCAGGTTTAATTCTCTTTCCAAGATTAACTAATTTCTCTGAAGTGTTAATTATAAATTTGATTGTATTTTTTTGTGGGTTTTTCCTTTTGTTGTTGTTGCAGCTAGAGCTGGATTTATGTCCGGATTTTCAGGATTGGAATCAGTCCCTGGTCCTCAGATTCCTCAAATTGATTTTTTTAATCGGTTCAATGGTTTGATAATTAATAATGGAACATTTTATTTCTATTTTTATTAGATATTTTTTAATAGAACTATTTTTAATGGGCAATTCTGCATCTGCAGAGGAAAACCAGAAGAAGTATGCAGAAAATGACGAAAGATTCAAATCATCTCCTATATTAAAGAAGCTACTAGAGCGGTCCAAGCAGAACAAAGAAAAGTATTTGAAACTAATTTTTCAATTTGATTTAACGAAATTTTTCTTGTGTTAATTTGTGTATATAAAACATGATGAAATTTTGTGCAGAAATCGTCAAGAAATACTAGACAAATACTGTGTTCGCGGGGCAGAATGGGGCGTCGGAGATTGTTCGGCGGAGGGAATGTCACCGGAAGAAAGAGAGAACTTCATTTCTATGCTGAAACAGAAGACCGGAGTGAAAGACTGAAGCCATTTTGTGAATACTTTTCTTTGCAAGCAGATCATAAAATGAGGTCTAGTTTTTTCACATGATAAACTATATTAATTCAAGTAATTTCTTTATGCGAGGAACTCTTGATGAGGCAATTTTTATTTTGGAGCTATGATTAAATGTTTTATTTCACAGCTTCATAATGTTAAAAATAGTTTTTTTTTTTTAATTTTAACAAATATAAATTTATTCTTTATAAATTTTTATTTACTATAAAGTTGAATTGTGATATAATACAAAAGTTAATTTGATATTAAGTTTAAAACTGATTTTTAAATTTATTTTTTTATTTTACATTTCATCTTTTTATTTTATTTTTTTATTTTTTGTAAATCATGATCTAAAAAAATATTTTTTTTAGGATAAAAATATAAATTTTTTAAAAATATGATTTGGTAAAATTAGGCCCTACTCATTTGCGTTGTTTTTTTTTTATTTTTATTTTTCAAAATTAAAAATTATTTTCAATTTTTATTTTATATTTTTAAAAATATGTTTATAGTTTTAAAACTATATTAAGTATAACTTTTATTTATATATATACAAACACATAATTTGTAATCTCCAATAGTAAATATTATAAAATTAATTAATATTTATTATACCTAAATCCAAAATTATCAATAATGAATATAAAAAATTGATCTAGTGCAATAAAATATTCTAATTTTTTTCTTTAAATTTTTTTCAATTCTAACTAATGGTGTCATTCATCATTTATTTAGTTTTTTAGTTTTTTTTTTTATTTTTCACGTGTATTTTCGCACTCTTTATCGCAATGATCAATTTTCTTTATTATTTTTTCATCTTCAATAATTAAAAAGCTTTTAGTAGAAAGGACAAGAATTTACTCATATAGTAGTTATATCATTAAAAATGATGTGCAGTTTTTCATATTCTTTACAACTTTCTTTTCTAAATTTTCTTACTATTTTTTTCATCTATCAAAAAAGATTATATTATTTATTTCAACAATGCATCATAATATTAATTAGATATTATAGATAATAATTAAAATAAAATAAATTATTAAAAAATAAGAAACAAAAAATTTAAAAAAATAAACGTTAATTACAATTTTTATGGTTTAATTTGCAGAAAATTAAAAATGAGTAAAAAATACATGCAAAAAAGTTAATAAAAAAAAGAGCAAGGAGAAAATTTTTTACACAAATTATGATAAAAAAAAAAAGAATCACGATGGAAAAAAATGATCTTTGATCTACGAAGGAAAAAAGTGTGAAACGGCATGAAGAAAAAACATAAGTATTTAATCAAGAAAATTTAAAATTTAATGATAGTAATAAATATATTTTTTTAAAAAAAACTAAAACTCATCTTGTTAAATTTTCAAACACAATGGAGTATATTATTATTATACTAAAATAATATTTAACTGATCTTATAAACTAATCAAATTAGTTTATAAACTCTAAATTTAAATTAATGTATTTATTAATTTTACGAGTTTATAAACTGAATTTATAAGTGTAAGAAAATAAGCTATGAAATTAATTTATTATTTTACTATTTATAAAGTATTTGGTCTAACTTATAAAAATTAGCTTATAAATTAGTATAAGTTTATAAGCATTAAAGTTTATAAGAATTTAAAATTTTTAAGTAATTATATGTTTATTATAATACTCTTATACCACATATATGTATAATATATACACTCAATACATATAAAATATACATATAGAATACAAGAATACTACAGTTCAGTCTTTTCAAAATTTTTCATAATTTTAAAATAAATATTTAAAGACTTAAAATATATTTTAATTAATAAATAAAGGTATTTCTTTAATATTTTTAGTATCAAAAATAATTATTTATTATAAAAAAATTTTAAAAAAAATTCATCAAAGTTTTATCTGTAATTTAGACGTTTTTAAAAATAAAATTTTAAATTTCATAATCTGTATAAGACGAATAGTCCCATATATTATTAAAATATTAATTTCTCATAAGAGTTTAAAGGCTCCAAATATTCAATATTTTTCAATATACACAAATATTTATAATTATCAAAATACATACATATTTTAAAATATTCATAATCTTAAACCCCAATAGTCCTTATAATTTCAATCAAATACATATTCATATACATAATGTACATAATTTATAATATATATAATTTAAAAATAAGTTTTCAAGATATAATATTTGCATGCTCACAACTGATCATGGTCCTAATCTGTGGTGGCCAAAGAAAATACTAAAAATAAGCAGGAAACCACTACTCTTACTCCGGTACCGCAGGACTCTCAATACCAACCATTTTACTTGCGCAATAAGCAAATTACCTAGTAATATATACTTTGATATAAATAAAAACTTAAGAATGCAACAAGAATACATTTTTTTTAATTATAAAGTAACATGTACTCTCGTGTACCAACACAAATACTTTTGATCTGTCACAATATATATTTATATGCATTGGGCTCAAATGATCTTATATAATATTCAAGTTTTAGAGATATTACTTTAGACCAATATTTGACACCCAGTGTCTGGCACGAAGGCAAAAAATATTGAAGTCCAGTATCTGGTCCGAAGACAAATAAAAATGATTCTCAGCAGTTGGCCCGAAGGCAATAATAATGACGCTCAGCGTCTAGTCCGAAGACAAATAACCGTAATTGATATTATATAAGGTTTCACACATAACACATATAATTTTACATTTTTCTCATGCTTTGTCAATTATGCAAATTTTCATTCTCGTTGCATTTTTTTCATCTTTTCTCATTATTTTTATGTATTTTCATCAATTTCATCAATTTACTTGTCACATAAACAATGTGGCCAAATTATGCCTACATTTGGCATAATTACACACTTTTCACAAGCACATTATTAAATACTTTTAGCAATCTTAAAATGGTTCATTCAATCACACATTTTGTATATTATAATATAAACATATACTTATACTCTTCATGTGTATTCACACATTAAAGTAGCAAACTCATTACTTTCACATATTATGCAAAATATCAATCAAGTGTATATAAATACAATTCAATCAAAGTATATATTAACCTCTTAACAAGAGCACTTCCAAGCTACAATGTTTAATTTTTCACCAATTCTTTAATATGTTTTTCACTACTAAGTTGATGAAATTTTTATCTACTCTACGTCTATTCAAATTTGAATGTACAACATACATTAGAATCACATTTTAAAGTGTTTAAGCTATTAAAAATCAATTAAAACATAACCCTTCAATTTTTTTTCTTTTCTTAGACCTAATGTACTTTAATATTAGAACTTAATTCTCATTATTTCCAAATTATATTTAAAGCTTAAATATATTACAAATATTATATTTTAATACATTTCAAGCATTAAAAAAATAATGTATATCACTTTCTTTAAAATTCTAAAATTTTTGCCCTAAGCTTATTTAATTTTAGTTTAACATTCTAATAAATTTCAAATGTTGATTTGATATCATTAAAATCATTAAAATCATTAAACAATATAATTTCAATCATAAAACTGAATGCAGCATCACTTCTTTACAAAATTCTTTCCAAAACCCTAATTTACAAAACTTTGTCTTTCAAATCCTGACCAAACCTAATATTTTCTTTAATCTAACCTTAAAATCATTGTTCACTCATCAAAATAACTTTATTCAAACCTATTTAAACAATTATATCATGCTATTTCAAAATCTTCATTCTTACATAAACAAGTTTTCTAACATAACTTAAAAATTAAAGAAAAGAACTTATCAATTTATTGAAAAATCATCAAAACTTCTTTTTATTCGTAAAAATTCACTCTAAAATTGGTGTTTGAAAGAAGAGAAATATCAATGGTGGTTCAGCATCGGAGGAAGAAGAAGAAGAGGAAAATTCTTTTTAATTTTGACTTTGTCTTTCTTTTAATTTACTAACCATATATATTATTATATTATTTATTTATTTATTTATTTATTTTTAAATCTAATTTTTGACTTCCAACCAAAATTGATTTCTTTTATTAAGTATAATTATCATTTTATCCCTCTTTTTACTATTTATCTTTTGTCTTTTTCTATCTTATATTTGACTTTATATGTAATATATATTTTCTTTATATTTCACATATACACTACATATGTTCTCACTTTCAACACTTTATTTAACTCTTAAATTATTTATTTAAGTTAATTAATTTTATTTTAGCAAAAATACGAAAGTTACATTTGTTATAAGTGTTTATAGATGGTTGATAAGTTAATAAGCATCTAACATGTTTAGTAAAAATAACTTATAAATATATTTATTGTTAATTGACTAAAAATTATATTATCAAAAGTATTTATTAAACTAAAAAAATAATATAATAAATTATTTGGTCAAATTATTTTATAAATTAAGTATTTATAAACATCAAAATGATAAGCTCCCTCAAGTATGATTGATACTGAGGCTTGGAATCTTTGTTCTTCGAGAGGATTTGCCCTTAATGAGATGGAAATTTCTTATATCTCTATCCCATAAGGACAGAGACAAGAATAAAATTCTCTCCGTTGGCTAAGACGAAACAAGATAAGGAAAGAGAGTGTACTCTCCGCCTCACATGGATTGCCGTCCTCATCCTCATAGAGACCAACTATATTTTCTATATATATATATATAATATATATATATATATTTTATATTTTATATATTATAATATATGTATTTTAATATACATATTATATATTATATATATTATATTTTAATTATTTGTACATAAAGAATAAATTTAATTTAATATATTTTATTTTATTGTTTATAATTATTAGATAATTATCTTATTAAGCGTATAATTATTATAGATTATTAATTTTTAATATTATTAATTTTTAATTTTAAAAATAAAAAATATATAAAATTTTTCTTGTATAGAAATTCCTAAGGGAGCAAAGACAAAACAAACTTGTCTCCGTTTGTGTGGCAGAAAAGGGGACAGGGATTTCCCACCAAGATCATATAGGTATATGAATTATCCTTCTGTCCCACCCCACCACTTACCATTCCTACCCTCCAACTTATTTTTTTTTAAGTTATAAACTAGACTTATCATTTCATAAAATTATACATTGATTTAATTTAAAGTATATAAGTTACTTAAATCAGTTTATAAGCTAAACTAAATACCATCTTGTAAGCATTTATGTAATATCCTCATATATGCCCTAGAAGTTTTGATTATGTTGTTGATGTTGTTGTTATTGTTGTTGGTATATATTGGAAAGTGAATGTTTGTGAATATGTGTTTTGGGGAAAGAAATAGGGTTTAGAGACAAATGTATATGTTGTGTATATGATGATATATATAACATATAAATTGGTCAAATATAGAGTCAATGCAAGAAGATATTTTTGTGGAATGTGCAATTACATATAAGGGCTTAGATGAGACAAAATGTTAGTTATTTGATTGAGGGCATTTTGGTAATTACTTGGATAAAATCTCTTGGTGGAGATTTAAAGTGGAGTTGACTTTATTTTCTCCATGTATTTTTCTTCTTCTTTTGCATTTTGGCTGATTTCTCGTAGACAAAGGGAAAGCAAAGAGACAAAGAGAAGACTTTGAAGAGTAAGCTCCAATTGTAGGAAGATTGAAGTGATCAAGTGTTGATTCAAGAGGTGTTATAATTTAAGGTAAGAAATCTCTTGTTTTTCCTTTGTTAATTTTGAAGTTGGGTCTAAAAGAAATTGTGATTTGTTGATATGATGATTTGATGTGGTTGTAATGTGTTGAATTTGATTATAAGCCAAAGAGTTAATTATTAATGGTTTTGGATTGAAGATGGTAAGTAGATGGAGATTGATTTTGAGAAAATAGGAGTGATGTTGTATTTTTAGGGTTTTGGTTTGGTATGAATTTAATGTATGGTTATTGTGATTACTAGGGTGAATATGTAAGATATGTGTTTATAACATGAATTGTATCCATTTGAATGAGATGATTGTTGTGTAAAAAGGGTGTAAATGCTTTTAGAAGGGTGTTGGCCATTTTTAGGGTTGTGTATTTGAGTGACACGGCCAAAACAAAGGAGAGACACGGCCAAGCCAAGTGATTTTGGGCGTGTTGGATTGCTTTGAGAGAGACACGGCCGTGTCTAGTGCCCGTGTTCACTACTGGATTTTGGTGTTGGGAGACACGGCCACTAGCTTGGCCGTGTCCTATGCCCGTGTCTGCTGCTGTGATTTGTTGGTTGAGAGACACGGCCACAAGCTTGGCCGTGTCCCTTGCCCGTGTTGCCTACTGTCAATTTAGGTTGAGAGACACGGCCACAAGCTTGGCCGTGTCCCTCAAGTGGCTGCCCGTGTCCCTCAAATGTGTGAGTTAGGGTTTTTATACTTTGTTCTATTTGCATTGTTTTGGTCCTTTTAAGGTAAGTTGGTACCTAAACCTAAACCTAAACACATTTAAACAATGATTGACCTAAACAAATGCATATAGAAGATCTTAAAGCTATGAATGATATAAATTATTCTTTGCCCTAATTGCATTGTTGAGATTGAACAATATTATGTTATGCATTGTGAATGGTTATGTGTTTCATGAGTAATGTATATTGAAATGTTATATCAAAGCCATTGTGATTGACTATGATGATGATATGGAAAGAAAGAAGGCATGTTTGCCTAAATGTGATGAGAATTTGAGAATGGAAATGGTAACTATATAATAAATGAATTGTTTGTTTAATATGTTATTCAGTTTCAGAGTTCTGGATTTGGGTGGCATGCCTAAGAAATGATGAAAGGTAACAGTCTTGCCGGGTTGAGGATCTCCTCAAATGTGTTGAGTTGATGGTCCAAGAGACTGGGTCTGTTACACTATAAGAATTGTGAATATGAGATATATGATTTGTAACAGTCTTGCCGGGTTGAGGATCTCCTCATATGTGTTGAGTTGATGGTCCAAGAGACTGGGTCTGTTACACTATCCATGGATAGAGATACATGTATATATATTGCCTACGGGCGTGATTATTGTGATTATGAACCAAAGCAGTAACTCTGAACTCTGAATATCGTATTAAATACTTGTTGGGCCCATAGGTGTCAAGGTTATATGAATGTCCTAAATAATGTTATGAGTCAATGAAATGAGATGTTGTATATTGAGTATGATTGATTAATGATGAATGTGGAAAGATGTTGAAATGTGGTATGCTCATATGACTATGATTTGTGAAATGCATAATTATGTGGTTAACTTTATATTTATGATGTTGATCTTATCAATAACATATGTGGCATTGCATTACATTAAAGCATACCATTAGCATGTTTTATCTTACTAAGCCATTGGCTTAGCGCGATAGTGTTTAATCGCGCAGGTGATAGAGTTGATAGAGTTGAACCTGAAGGTTCTTCGAGACCGAGTGAGAGTAGACGTTGAAGTGTTGATTTGGAACTTAAAGATCAGAAGAGACTTGCCAATCATGTATATTTCTTTTATATTTTGTAAAGTATTGGTTTTAATGTAAATATATGTATAACTATAAACATGGATTTGAAAGAGTTTATACATGTAAATATTTTATAAAATTCCGCTGCGTATTAACTAAATGTAAATATATCTATTTGGTTTTGTATTACAACTTGATTACTTATTTTTCTATAATGTATACAACCGAAAGATTATGGTATTGTTTAAAATGTTTTGGATGTAAAGAAAATCCGTAGCATCCCTATGTTTAGTGCATGTATACTACATTGTGGTGTTTGTAGTGTGCATATATTGAATGTGGGGGTGTTACAATTTAGTTTATAAATTAGTTTGGCCAAATTTACTATATTATTCCTATTTATTTTCATAAATGTTATTGATAATATAATTTTACATTTCTTTTAGTCATTTTAATAGTAAATATATTTATAAGCTATTTTTTTATCAAATATATCAAGTGTTTATTAAGCAATTATAAACGCTCAAAATATTAATTATTTAAAATTTTAAATATTTATAAGCCTATATTATTTTACAAGTAGGGGTGATAGCGGGTAGAATATTCGTAAAATTTATCTTATTCGAATATGAATCCATTTAAATATAAAATATTTGTGTTCGTCTCAAATCCGATTATAGTTATAATTTTACTATTTATATCCGTTTCAAATATGTTTAATAGTGCTAGTGTATTATCCATACTCATTTAACTATCTGTTTAAATATAAAATAATAAAAATATTATGAAATTAAAATTATAAAATTATAATTTTTAATTAAATAATTATAAATAAAAATTTAATACTAACACAATTTTACTAAAATAATTTTATACCACACACTTCTATATTTAAAACAAAATAAAATAAATATATAATTAAAATTTAATTAAATACTACTATATTATATATAATCAGATTTAGGTAACAGATAATTAAGAATACCCGAGCCCAATTTGAACTTGCACCCGCTCAAATTCATTTATAAAATACTCATATCTTATATAAGTAGATTATATATCTAAAAATATCAGACTTATTATTATTCCTAATTATAAATACTCAAAATAAATAATAATTATTTTAAATTTTAAATATTTATAAGCTCAAATAAACTTATAAGCACTTAGGCTTTATAAGCTAATTATTATAAGTCAGGCAAAACATCACTCCAAGTGGTTTATTTGTAAAAAATGCTATAATTCTATTATTTTCATAAGTGAAAATTATATCTTTCATTTAAAAAGAAATCATTGATTTAATGTAATTTTGATTATGATTATATAAGTCATATTTAAACACATGATTGAAAGAAACTAAAAAATATTATAGCAAGAATTCTCCTATTTATGATTATGAAACAATTCAAATTACAAAGTCGTGAAAAAGCTCAATCAAATTAATTTTAAACACTAAATGGAGCTCAACTATTTTTCTAAAAAAAATCATGGTTTTTAAGTTCAATTAAAAAGCTCGTGAACAGCTTAAATAAAAATAATTAATATTATAATAGTTAAATAATTAGCATTTTAATATTTGAAAATTTATTATTTTTCTTAGCATTCCTAAAATTTATTATCTAAATAGAATTTAAACATATAAAATAAATATCAATATGCATTTTGAGATAAAACATATTTATTAAATCAAATGAAATAAAAATTAATAATTATAATTATTTGATTATATTTGTGATATGAATAAACTTGAACTCTTTAAATATTTTTTTTTCTTTTGCAGTTTCATCTCTTAGAGAATGGAAAAAGGCTCAAGAAAATGTGAATCGCTGGACGAATCCAATGCGACACTCTGTTGGTATTCTTCATTGGACTAAGCAAACTATTAATCGATGGAAAATAAATGTAGATGGAGTTGTTTTTGTCCAAGAAAATGCACATTGTCACAAGACTTGCTTGTGACCTAGCCAAAGTGGAGGTTTGGCTAGAAATTCTCTAGAATATTATACGTAAATATTCTCTAGAATGTTATATAGTGTTCTATAGAGTTCTAAAGTTGTGTATGTGTAGATTTCTCTAGAATATGCTAGAGAATATATTAGGAAGATGCCATCAAAATATCTAGAGAATATGCTAAGAATATTCATAGAATTATGTATAAGTTTAATATAGGTCGTTGGATCAAATTAATCACCACCGTCCATTGAGGAGGTAGAATAGTATAAATAGTGGTAGGATTCATTTGTTGTAATCATCCAAGAAATTCAAGTTCTTTGAGTAATAAGAGCTTTCAAGCATTCGCTCAATTCTCTCTTTTTCTCTTGTGATTGGGTTACTTTCTTTATTACTTAGTTTTCGTATTTAACTTGTCTAAGTTAGGTAAGCATTTCGAGGGAAGGCTGACTAGCATTCTTTCAAGTGTTGGGCAAAGTTTGCTAGTATTGCACGAGTTTGAGCTTGTAAGAAATAAATTTCGTGACAATTGGTATCAGAGCCTGGTTGAGAAAACTTCAACACAAGAGAATGACATAAGTTACCAATCCTTTTGTTGCTACTAGCACCACCCAAGCAGGAAAGGGCTGCAAGGATAAGTCAAGGGATATTATCTTTGCCATAGAGAAAAAGTTGGCTAGGTTTAATGCCACTATGTCCGAAATAAGGGACAAAGTCGAGGATGTGAACCAACGCATCAAGGGGCAAGAGTCTATTGGGGTGGACGAGCTCCGCAAGGAGATGCAAGCTGTTTTGAACACGACCTTGGACATAGTGTCTAAGAAGATGTAATCCTTGGAGGCCACCGTTGCTACGAAGGATGACAAGGTGAATGCTTGCAAGGTAAGGATTATCAACCTTAAAAAAGTTTTGGAGAAACTTCAAACTCAACTTAGTGCGTGCATGGCTGCCGTAGCTAATGGAGGTGGAGCTACGCATGCTAGTCCTACACACAAGATGGATATTCCCCGACCTCAAGCCTATAGTGGGGCAAGGAATGTAAGGGAAATCGACAACTTCCTTTAGGGCATCGAGAACTACTTTGATGAGGTAGAAATCTTCGATGATGCTCAATGGGTGAAGAGCATCACTCCCTACTTAAGGGACATCGCCATGATGTGGTGGCGAAAGAGGTGTGATGATGTGAAGAAGGGTCTTTGCATCATCGACACTTGGGAAGGCTTCAAGGGGAAACTCAAGAAGCAGTTCTACCCTAAGGATGCATAAAATGAAGCTAGGGCCAAGCTTCGCCGCCTTCAACATAAGTAAGGCTACATAAGGGAGTATGTGAAGGAATTCTCCAAGCTGCTGCTGAAAATTTCAAACATGGGGCATGAGGATGCTCTCTTTTACGTCATGGATGGCCTAACTGGATGGGCCAAGCTTGAACTCTAAAGGAGAGGAGTCTAAGATCTAGCTACCATAATGGCCGCTGCCGAGTCCTTGATCGAATTCAAGAGGAAGGATTCAAAGAAGGAGCAAAACAAGAAGTCCACCTACAATGGAAAAGGTGGGAGAGATAGGTATAAATCTCCAAAGAAGGGCCAACCCTCCAGAGACAAAGGCAAAGGAAGAAGGAGGACAAGGATGATGCTTCCAAGTCTAAGATAGCTTGCTTCTTATGCAATAGGCCTCATCGGGCTTTTGAGTGCCTTAAGCGTGGAAAGATTGCTGCCTTATTCATGAAGGAGGAGAAGCAAAAAGAACGAAGACTTGCTTTAATGCACCTACTTAGTGCAATCCAAGCCAAAGTGGAAGAGCAACCATAAGGCCGAATGTATGTGGAGACCTTCCAAGCCTTGGTGGATACTGGTGCCGACACAGTCTATATAGCCAAGGAGCTAACGAACAAGATTGACTTATCCTACACCAAGGAGAAGGGCTTCGTCAAGGGAGTCAATGCTAAGAGTCTCCTAATTGATGGTGTAGCACGAGACACAAATATCAAAATCGGTTGATGGAGAGTTTAGGTCGATATCACTATTACTCCCATTGATGATAATAAGTTCTATTTAGGTATGGACTTTCTAAATATGGTGAAGGCTTTCTTAGTTTCCTATGCCAACACCATATGCATCATGGAAAAGGGACAACCATATGTTGTTCCCGTCAAGAGGGGAATTAGTAAGGAGAAAATAATGTCCGCAATCCAACTCTCTAAGGGGGTAAAGAGGAAGGAGCCAACTTATCTTGCCACCCTAAAGGTAGACGAAGGCCCATGGATGGAGGGGTAAATGCACCAAAGGCAGTTCAAGACGTGCTTGAAGAGTTTAAGGACATCATGACCGTCGAGCTACCAAAGAAGCTTCCTCCCAGAAGAGAGGTGGATCATGCCATTGTGTTGGAGGTTGGAGCAAAGCCACCCCCTTTTGCTCCTTATTGTATGGCACCACCCGAGTTAGAAAAGCTAAGGAGGTAATTGAAGGAATTACTTGATGTCGGTTACATCCGTCCCTCCAAAGCTCCTTATGGTGTGCCAATTTTATTCTAAAAGAAGCATGATGGGTCACTTCGGCTTTGTATTGACTATCAAGCACTCAACAAGATTACCATCAAAAACAAGTATCTCATCCCACTCATTGTAGATTTATTTGATCAACTTGGTAATACAAGGTGCTTTACCAAGTTGGATTTGCGATCGGGGTACTATCAAGTTCGTACAGCCGAAGGAGATGAACTAAAGATGGCATATGTTACACGATATGGGTCATACGAATTCCTTATGATATTCTTTGGCCTCACCAATGCGCCGACCACATTTTGCACACTCATGAGCAATGTACTTGCTCCTTTCCTTGATCGATTTGTAGTTGTATACCTTGATGATATTGTGATTTATAACAAAATATTGGAGGAGCATGTGGAACATTTAAGGCAAGTGTTTTATACTTTGAAAGAAAATGAGCTCTATATGAAAAAGGAGAAATGTTCCTTCGCCCAAGAAGAAGTTACATTCTTGGGTCATGTCATCGGTGGAGGCAAGCTAAGGATGGAAGTCCAAGGTACAAGCCATCCGAGATTGGGAGCCACCAACTAAAGTTACCGAGTTAAGATCATTCTTTGGCTTAGTTAATTACTATAAAAGATTCATCAAGGAATATTCTTCTATAGCTGCTCCATTGATGGATTTGCTAAAGAAAGGACGAAGTTGGGATTGGACTTTGCGATGTCAATATGCCTTTAATGAGTTGAAGAATGCAATTGTGGAGGAGCCGGTGTTAGCGCTCCCCAACTATCTCCAACCATTCGAGGTGCATACTGATGCTTCTGATTTTGTAATAGGTGGTGTGTTGATGCAAGATGGACATCCTATTGTCTTTGAGAGTAGGAAGCTAGATGATACTGAGAGGCGGTACACGGTGCAAGAAAAGGAGATGACCGCTGTAGTGTATTTTTTGCACACATGGCGACACTACTTAATTAGGAGCAAGTTTGTGGTCAAGACAGAAAATGTTGCCACTAGCTATTTCCAAACACAAAAGAAACTTTCTCCAAATCAAGCTAGATGGCAAGACTTTCTAGCAGAGTTCGACTACACTTTGGAGTATAAGCCCAGTAAAGCCAACTTAGTTGTAGATGCTTTGAGTCAAAAAGGAGAGCTGGCTGACATTAGTAGTCCTTAAAGCACCTTGAAGGCATAAATCAAAGAGGGGTTAGAACATGATTCCATGGCCTAAACCATCACTGCTCTTATCAAAGAGGGGAAGACAAGACGCTTTTAGGTAGAAGATGGCTTGGTATATATTAAAGGAAGAATGCTCTATGTTCTATCACATGACAACTGGAGAAAGGGAGACCTTGAAAGAGTGCCATGATAGCAAATGGGCTGGCCATCCGGGGATACATCAGACTCTCTTATTGGTGGAAGATGCTTATTATTGGCCTCACTTAAAGGATGATATTGAGGCATATGTGAAGACTTGTCTTATATGCCAACAAGACAAGGTGGAGCAACAATTATCCACAGGTCTACTCAAGCCACATTCCATCCCTAAAAGGCCTTGGAGACTTGACAAGGAGTTCGTGTGTCAGTGTTCAAGTCTCCAAGGCCTAATTTGGTGACGTCCTCATTGCCTTTAAGTCTTTTAAAGACTTGAAGGCAATGAGGACGTCACCAAATTCAAGCTTATGAAGACTTGAAGGCAATGAGGACGTCACCAAATTAGGTAGGAGAGAATATCACAAGACTTACTTATGACCTAGCCAAAGTGGAGGTTTGGCTAAGAATTCTCTAGAATGTTGTATGTAAATATTATGTAGAATATTTTATAATATTCCATAAAGTTCTAGAGTTGTGTATGTATAGATTTCTCTAGAATATGTTAGAGAATATATTAGGAAGATGCCATCAAAATATCTAGAGAATATGCTAAGAATATTCATAGAATTATGTAGAAGTTTAATATAGACCGTTGGATCAAATTAATCACCACCGTCCATTGAGGAGGTGGAGTAGTATAAATAGGGGTAGGATTCATTTGTTGTACCCATCCAAGAAATCCAAGTTCTTTGAGTAATAAGGGCTTTCAAGCATTCTCTCAATTCTCTCTTCTTCTCTTATGATTGAGTTATTTTCTTTATTAATTAGCTTCCGTATTTAACTTGTCTAAGCTAGACAAACATTTTGAGAGAAGGCCGACTAGCATTCTTTCAAGTGTCGGGCAAAGTTTATTAGTGTCGCACGGGTTTGAGCTTATGAGAAAGAAATACCATGACAACATAGTTATGGTGCGCTGATAAGAGATGATAAGATTGGATTTGTAAGGGTTGTATCTAGGTTTCATTCAGGTGCATTGAATAGTGAGTGTGTTGAAACAATTGCTCTGCGTGACTGTGTTTATTTTGGGCAAAGGAAAACAACTTTTCACATGTTGATTTTAAGATAGATAGTCACTTGGTTTTTAATGAGTTCTTCAGCCATTGTTTTGGATTGCCTCAACCTTCTCTCTCAGTTAATAGGTTGCAATCTATTTTGGATTAGGAGACAAGCCAATTCAGCTGCCCACAAACTTGCTAGGCATGCTATTAGTTTTTCCAATCCTTGTTTTTGGAGTCATTCTCCTCCTTTTTTCACTGGATGTTATTTTTGTTGATTTTGAAGTTTTTGGACCTTAGGGTCGGGTGTATAGGGGATAGCCTATTGGCTAGGGTGTAGGTGGTCCGGTTGCTTTGGTTTCTTTGTTGGTTTTAATAAGTTATTATTTCAATAAATAAATAAATCAATCAATCTTGAATAATTTGTTAAAGTAGATACAAAATTTAAATTTGAGTGAAGTTGAAATTACATTTAACCAAAACAATCTCAATCAAATATTAGATAGAGGTGTTTACATTCCCCAATCAAAATATATGATTATATATGTCGTGTGAATGAAATAAATAATGAGCCTTTTTTTTTGTACAACCACAAGTATCCCTGAATTCAATGAGCTAGACTAATTCTGTTCGCACCAAGTCGGTCCATTAAAAAATAAAGTGCTCCTAGCAAATAGTGACTTTATTCATAAGGATTGAATATTCGACCTCTTACTTAAAGAATAAGGGTGTTGAACTACTCATACCAATTAATTATTGGTAATAATGAGCCTCTTTTACTAGCACATGCAAGTGAGTTATCATGACTATTATAGGTAATTGCTATGGATGGGTTTTAACCAATGAACTGAATTTTATTTTGATCGAAATTTTCGAACACTAAATTTATTGACCAAACCAATTGATTTTCAATTTTGATCGGTTCAATTAATTAACCGAATCAAAAAGGTTGATTTAGTTAATTGATCCAACTAATCGATTTTTTTTATTTTATAATAAAAAATTATATTTACAATGAAAATATTAATATAATTAAATTACTAAATAAAATTATTTAAAAACTAAGCAAAACATAACTTTATTTTTTAATAAAAAAATATATTTATAATAAAAATTTATATAATTAAATAATTAAAAAAATTAATAAATAACTAAATAATTTTTTTAAAATTTTTGGTTAACAGTTAATTGATCGAACCGAATTGGTTAACCGTTAATCAAAATAAATTAAAAATTTTAATCGAACCGATCGAATTAATTTTATGGTCAGTTAATTAAACTAAATTTTTGATCAATTAATTAAAAATTCAGTTGGTTAACCGAATTGCACTCATCCCTAGTAATTGCTATAATTTATCATAATTTATTGTTTTTGTATAATTTTTTAAATTTAATAAATTAAAAATGTAAAATTTATAAATTATTTTTTTAAAAAAGCAGGAAAAATAGTAAAGCTTTTCTTCAATGACATTTTATAGTCCATAAAAAAAGAGAGGAAAGAGAACTTTTTTTGTATAAACAATGAAAAATGATAGAGTTGTTATTAGATTACAAGTGCTTAAAAGGAAAGTTTGTATTTTTATTATTTTTTTTTGGTTTTAAGTTCAGTAAATTATTTAAATTGGTTCTTACGATATTGAAATCTAATTTATATTTCAAAAAAATTTTACACGAAAATGAATATAAAATATCTTAGAGTTGTAATTAGATGATCATTCGTCCGTTACAAAATTTAACCATTCTTATAAAGAATTTATGATGCATATTTTTGTTTCAAAAATGAAGTTTCTTTTGGCTTGGAAATAAAAAATAGTCTAGAGATTGTACATAGAAAGAAAAATTTTGAAATATAAATTTAGGTTTTAAGTTTATATAAATAAAGTAATTAATTTTTTAAGATTTGTTGAAAATTATATTCTTTCTATTTTTTAATCTGAGGATTTATTATTAAGAGTTAAGGAGATTTTCCTAATGGACACTGCGATAAGCCTATTAACCATATCAACTTGGGTTTGGTTTGATTTTTTCAAATATGATCAAGTTTAATTGAAAAATTAGATCAGATTATGGGTTCATAAATAATATTTTGCTAAATTTTAGGTTAAATTACAAGTTTTAAGAGAAATTATTAAATTAAGAGTGACCTAATTAGAAAATTAATTTGAGTAGCCGATTGATCAATCTAAATTTAATTTAGATCATCGGTCATGATTTATAATTTGAGTAAGTTTTAGTGACTTGAATTTAGTTTAGACCAAGTTTAAATTAAACAAAATTTTGATCGAGTCTGAGTCATATACACGCCCTATTTATTGTGAGCATCAAAGGACTAATAAAGAATTAATATAATTGCAAATATGATGTCTACTAAATTTGCCAAAAGCGAGGATTCAAACTCGAATCAATTTGTATGAGTCAATTTAAATGTGTTTAAGTCAAGACCTTATATGCTTAGATGACCATTAAATTAAGTTAATTATTTACAAAAAAAATTAAAAATATTATATGATAACAAATTACTAAAAAAAAATTAAATTATACTGAGAATAGGGTTGAGGCAAAAAAGACGAGGATAAAGCTCAGAGATGCATTATTATTACTATAGCTCACTAAAAAATAAATAATAATAATAAAAGAAAAACCCTTAAAAAATTTAATTACTCACTTTTGTGAGAAAAAATTAAAAATAGAAAAGAGTGAGAGGATTAAATGGAATTTAAAGAAAATAAAAGGATTGTTTTGATATTTTAATTGAATCGGCGCAAAAGAGGACAAACAAAATAAAATTTCATTTTTAGCACAAAAATATTTTTTTTTCCGTGTTCTGGCCAAATAACTGTGAGCTTCGCAAATTGCAGCTCATCGAGCCAGCGATGATACTGCAAATAAACCAAATAAATAAATATAAAAATAAAAACCTAATTTTTCAATAATTCAAAATTTTACCAATTTCAGGTACGTTTCTGATTTCTCTACTCTTTCAGATTCATTTGGCTTCTTTAAATTTCCCTTTTCATCCATCAATTATAATTAGGGTTTCAAGCCAAAATTTTCCTTTTTATCTATTTGGTTGCTGAGAAAAACTGGAGGTGAAGAAAAGAAAAAAAAATACGACTTGATTTTCCTTCTTTTTTTTTTTGCTCTTATTTGACTCAATTGATACTTGAATCATGTTAGAATTTGAGGATTTTTTGGTGTACTTGTTATGTGCATTTTATGAGAAATTAAGTTGTCGCTTGTTTGGTTAGATGGTGATTGAAAATTGAATAATGCTTGTTTATGTGTGTGATATGCTTATGTTTCTCGTGTTTTTTTTATTCGGCATAATAATGGAATTTTAATTGGTTAAAATTAAAAGGGTTTTGTGAGCTTGATCATCACAGTGGTTTGGTCTTTGTGGTAGCATCTGTGTAAATGATGATATTAGGTTTTAGTTTATATATATATATATATATTTTTTTTTTTTTTCTCAGGGGAATTATGTGATTAGTTTGATATTCCAATCCAAAGTCCAAGTGGGTGAACGTTGATGTTTGGTCCTGAAAGGATTGGACTCTAGCCAAGTTGCTCAACCACTAGGAAACTCAGATTTCAATTGACAGTTCCACAATATGTACTGGAATGCGGCTACAGCCACCACCACCCGGGGTGGATCACCCACTGATAGCGGGGATTCTGTCGTGACTTTGGATCAAGTTCCACGATGGAGTGATGCAGAGAATAGATCATCGTTTGCTTATGATACTGATGATCCTTCATTCGCCAATTCATATTTTGCTGATCCTTTAACCTCTCCAGGCGAGGGGGAAAGTAGTGTCAATGGGATGGTATCGAGGTTTCCTGTCAATCACGAAGTGAACTCAAAAATATATTTATGGAGGGGGAATCCATGGAATCTTGAGGTGGATGCTGTTGTAAATTCTACAAATGAGGTAAGTTTTAAATGCTGACCTATGATTTTGATTGGTATATAACTTCTTTATTTGAAATGGATAATTGTTGCTTTGCACTTTTTTACGAATAATTATATGCTACAACCGTTGTAGCAATAAATGCCTACAACGGACCAATGGAATTCTTACACGTTGATTAAATGCCTACAACGGACCAATGAAATTAATCATTTAATCAACGTGTAAGAATCCCATTGGTCCGTTGTAGGCATTTATTGTTACAACGGTTGTAGCATATAATTATTCCTTTTTTACCCTTCACCAGTGTGACATGTGTCATGTATTTATATGTGCAAAATAAAATGTTTCAAGGAAACTGTTGCCACTTTTGCAGCTGGACTGAAATATTATGTCATGATTGAGCCTTTGTCTGGTGAAACATGAAACAATTGTTTCCTTGGATTCTAAGAGGCTATCTTAGAAATGAATTTTAGCCTTTTATTCTGTGCTACGCCATCTAGAATTTTTTAGGTATGTAAACTTTCTCTTTTGGATCACAAGCCATGCAGAAGATGTTCGGAATTTCTGTTATAAGTGCAAGAATGTGATTCTTCAAAAATCAATGGGCCAGCTGTTAATTTCATTTCTACTTTGTGGATGGACCTGACTTATGCGTGATTATCATTTTGCTGCTGGATGTAGTGGAGCATTTGAAGTCAATCATTGTTTTTTAGAGTCTTTAGGAATTTTGTTTTTCTACTAGGAGTGGAGGGAGCACATCTGCTTGGTTTGCCCATCACCAAAGCATGAAGAGTTCCTACTGAAGTACATACTGAAAGTTTTGGGACTCTATCTTTATCCAACACAGATTTTTCAAATATCTGAAAGTTGATTTGAGTTTCAACCTGGAACTCCCCTGCAACTTGCCATTAAGTTTTTTGGTATAAAAATTAACACGGGTGTGTCATTTATGTCATCTCTGATGTGCATTTAAATTGGTGGCTTGCAGAACTTAGATGAAGCTCACAGCAGTCCTGGTCTGCACGCAGCAGCTGGACCCGACCTCGCAGAAGAGTGCGCTACACTGGTATGCTATAGGTTATTTGTTGGATGTTATCTGAATATTTGCATTTGATATGCTAGTTTGATAAGGCATGGCCTCCAGGCACTTATTGGCAGTGGTGCCTCTACTGATCTGACACAGCATATATATATACATATATATATATATAGTTTTACTGGATACAGCTGATAAGAAATAATATCCATAGTATAAACTTAATGTGCATGTTCCTAGATGAGGCAGGACATGCTCAACTGGGATGGCTTTTTTAATTAATAGGTTATTTTATGGAGATGGTAAATCTAGGATGGGCTGACTTGATGTACAATTGTTTTCTGACAGGGTGGATGTCGAACAGGGATGGCAAAAGTTACTAATGCATATGACCTCCCTGCTAGGTGTGTATGTGAGCATTACTATGTGTTGTAATTGAAGCATTTATCTGTTCATGCATGCCTCATATCACTACTAATTTATATCCTGTATACTTCTCCTGTCGGCTTGGTATATCAGAAACACTGATTGTGCATCTTATTTCTGATGCTAAATTGCTTTATATTTTTTAGAAAATTTCACATGTTTTCGTCTTGTTATCTTGTGAGCTAGCTTGAGTAGGGTAGTCATTCTTTTTAGCGTTTGTCTTTTAATCACTAAAATGAGATAATTAAGAGTTATATTGGAAACAAATTACTGTCCAAGCATTTGGCATAATGTTGTAGTGATTCTAGCATCAATAATAAAAAAAAAAGGGCAGCCCGGTGCACGAATGCTCCCGCAATGAGCGGGGTCCGGGGAAGGGTCGGACCCATTGGGTCTTTGTACGCGGCCTTCCCTTGCAATTAATTGCAAGAGGCCGTTTCCACAACTCGAACTCGTGACCTCAGGTCACACGGCGACAGCACTTACCGCTGCGCCAAGGCTCCCCTTCTGATTCTAGCATCAATAAGGTGATATTTTCATGAGCGACGTGACATTTAAATGTTTGCACTTTCAACCTATATTTTGTGATAAATTCTCTTTAATTTTTTGTTTCCTTACATTCTTGTGCCATTTGGTGGAAGTTTTCACAATTTATTAACGTTGCATTACAAGGCTCCACTCCTTTCCACCTCAGTTTTAGCTAATTTGTGTCTCTCTTCCCCCCTTCCTCCCTCTCTTCTCATGACAGGAGAGTTATACATACAGTTGGTCCTAAGTATGCGGTGAAATATCATACGGCTGCAGAGAATGCTTTGAGTCACTGCTATCGGTCTTGCCTTGAGCTTCTTATTGAAAATGGGCTTAAAAGGTTTTCAGGACTTTTTTTTAACATTTATTCTATTTGTTATAGTGTTTCTCTGTATTTTTGTAGAATTGGAGCTAATTTCTGCTTGACATACCAAACCTGCAGCATTGCTATGGGCTGTATATATACAGAGGCTAAAAACTACCCACGAGAACCAGCTGCACATGTTGCTATTAGTAAGATTTTTCCTCTCATGTTTGGATTTCTTTTTTATCCATCTGCACATGTCCTATATGCTAAAATATATCAAGGGGCTGCTTTCCACATTCTTTGTAAATTTAATTGCCACTTCGTGCATAAAAATAGCTAATGACCTGCTTATAATGTGTGCTAATATGCATCTATTGTTTACGCTGTAATGTCAGTATCTTCAGTCTGGGTAATCTTTAATTTTCTCTTTTTCAGGGACAGTACGGCGTTTTCTTGAGAAGCAAAATGATAAAGTCGCAGCTGTTGTCTTTTGTACAACCACAACTATTGATACTGAAATATATAAGAGGTATGTCTGTAGATTCCTTTTCATTGCATGATGAAGTCTATAATTTCTTTAAATATAATGAACAAGTAATATGATGCCTTAATGTGATATGTGGATGTTTTCAATTTTTTAAGTGGCTGTATGTTAAGTAGGAGCTTGCATATTTTATTGATTATTAAATTTGTTATTTTACAATGTAGATTGCTACCACTTTATTTTCCTCGGGACAAACACGAGGAGGAGGTGGCAATCTCAAAACTTCCTGCTGATGTTGGAGATGAAAATGGCGAGACAATAATAGATGAACGTAAAATTAGAATAAAGCCTTTACCTAAGAAAACTGCTCCAAAATCACCCCAAGCTGAAGTTGACCTTCTCATCAGCGATGTTGGCTTGGTAAGAAGGTTAGTTTACACTTTAACTCATACTTTCAAAAAAACACATTATTGTCTACCTGTTGTTTCCTATTTTTTAGTTCTCGTGGTTACATTTCAGTTAGTTTGCTATATTTTATTTGTTTTTAATTTCTAAATTTCAGATGATTTTTGTTGGATTGGAGATGAACTATATAATACGCAAGTGCTTAGAATTATCATAACATTTATTGGTGAGAAGTGTAATGTCTTTTTGTAAGCGGTTCCTTATGAATGAGATGATCTGTATCTTTCCATATATGTGTGATAAAATGAGGTATCACCTTTGCTGGGTGCTCTTCTGGTTACTTTTTGTTGTAAATTATTTTCCTCTTTCATATGGATTGACTCTGGTTACGATACCGAAAATATTTTATTTTTGCTTACCAGAAATGGGTAGTCGCTGTGCCAATTTTGTTTTATAAGCATGAAGATTTTAAAAATGCCGAGCAGTAGTTGTGTTATTATCATATGCAATGTTGTCTTTGTGCTTAGTTTACGTATAACTTTCATTTTTCTGCCATTTTGTTCACATATTCAGTTTTTATGGTTTGTGATGGCATTAAAATTTTACTAGCCTATTGGTATAAATTCACCTGACCTCCTAAGGGGAAGAAATATTATCCTTACAGAAACTCGTCATACTTGGATTCATATTTGGATCCAGCTTTCATGTCATTAATTAAGGATCCAGATCAGAGGCGCAAGGAGCAATGGGAAAAAACTGCTCAAGCCCAGAGTGGATTTAATTGTGCTAAAATGCTTGGATTTGGCAATCTTGGTGGCCCTCCTCTGTCTGTTGCTGAAGAATTCTCTCTTCACTCTAGATATCTTGCTAAGGCAAATTCTCTTAATCTTTCTGAAATCGCAGAAATGAAAATTGTGTAAGCATGTGCACCTTTTCTTGTTTGTATACTTGCTTTAGAGCTGAACTTTTACTTAGTTATTTTGAAAATCAATTGAGGGATTCTGCCTTTTCATCCACAATTTATTTATCCTTTGACACTGTTGGTGTACACTAGTTGGTGGTGGCTATGAATTGTACTTTTTGGCCACCTTTTCTTAACTCCTAACTATAATTTTGACCATTTTTGGGCTTTATAACCTTTCTCTAAAGTTCTCGTCGAGTTCCTTTTTTAATACAAAGTTTATATATTTCATGTGTCCTTGGACTGCTTTTTTTTTTGCCTATAGTTGTGTTAGGTTTTCTCTTTCTTTTGCAGTTACCGTGGTGGGGTAGATAGTGAGGGCCGTCCTGTAATGGTTGTTGTGGGAGCACATTTTTTGCTGCGATGTCTTGACCTGGAAAGATTTGTGCTTTATGTGGTGAAGGTAATTGCTAACCTCCTCCCCCCCTTTATAGCTTATGCTGGTGAAGTGTTGGATGATGCAATTGTTAATTAGATTAATTGGTTAAAGGCCTTTGGCACTTCGTAATTTTGGAAAATGCTCACTTCTTTTTCTGTCTTCTGATTCTCTTATTTTTATTTTTGTAATTTAGATAGTTTTGTTGGTAACTGACTGTTGGTTGCTACTTATTATATTATGTCTCGATGACTTAATTGCAGGAATTTGAGCCCTTGATACAAAAGCCTTACACCATTGTATATTTCCATTCTGCAGCAGCTTTGCAGCTGTACGTATTATTAAATAGTTGACTTTGAAAATTACATGATGAATTTTCCTTGTAGATGATTTGCATCAATTTAAAAATTCTGGCACATTGTTTAAACATTTACCATTTAAAAAAAAAGAAAGAAATGTGGATGTAGTAATCTATTTTTTTTAACAAAAAAAGAAAAATAATTAAAAAAATAATTTATCCATAATTTAAGGCCTAAAATATAAAAAATAATTCATGGCATAAAACATGAAAATATTATTTATATAAAAAAAAATTTTGCCCATAATTTATGGCATAAAATATGGAAATAAAAAATATTAGTGGAATATACTTTATAAAAAAATAAACATAAAAAAAAAGAGGGGCTTTTTTGTTAGTATAAAAGGAGGAGGAGAGATTGAAAATGGAGAGGAGGAGAGGAGAGAAAAATTTCCAAGAAAAAATAGATACAAAAATATATATAGAAAAAAATTAGTTTCTTAGTAGAAGAAACTATAATAACTTGAATTTTGTTAGTATAGGCAGTGTATTTAATGAAATTTCGAGAAATTTCATTAAAACAAACAATATTTCAGAAGTAAAAGTTCAGAAAACTAGAGAAACAATGAAAATTATATTCAATTCTTAACAATTAGCACATCAACATAAGGTAAATCTCCTATGAATTTCAATTTTTATATTGCAATTATTATTAATATTTATTTATTATTTTACCCTAGTATCTATTACTATTTTTAGGCATATTTTGTTTTACAATTGTAATTACTTTTTTAGAAGAAACGAAAGAAATAACAAAGCTAAACTAGAAACTCTAAGATTAAAGCAGCTATATTATTATAAGAATTTAATATTTTTCTTTGCAAATATACAAATTTTAATTGATAGGTACATTTTTATTAAAATTTTAAATTTTATTTTAAAAAAAAATATGAAAATAACAAATATCCTTTATAATATACATTTGTTAATATTGGTGATTTCATAGCAATAAATATAATTAGTTAAATAAAATTAGCTTTTGTATCTATGAAATAAGCATCTAAATAATATAAAAAAATAATAACAACTATATCCAGGAAGTAGATACGATAACAAATATATATAAATAAATGAAACATATATATTTAAAAAAATATAGAGACTATAAATAGTCAACAAAAATAGCTCACAGATTAAATAAAGAATAATAATATTAAAATAAATATAATAAAAAATTATGTCCTTGTAGTGAATATGATAATAATAATAATAATAACAAAAATAATAGGAAAAATATTCGAACTACGAAGATTTTAATTCCGTCAAGCAGATACATATACATTCGAAATCAAGTTTCAAATTCAAGTTTGTTTTAATTAAAAATACTTTTTTTAATATATTAAAAAATAATAAAAATATATATATTTAATGAAAATGTAAAATTGGAACAGTTATGTTCATGGAGTGGGCATATTTAAATTAAAATAAAATTATAAATTTAATAAATTTTAAATTATAAAATTCTTATATTCAGGTAGTTAATGTAATTAATAAATATAATCATCAAAAATAATAAATCTTGGAATTTAAATAGTAATAATAAAGAATCATATTCAGAAAGTGAATATTATTCAAAATAATAATAATAATAAATAGTAAAATATAAAACTCTTATATTCAGAAAGTAAATGTGGAGGTTAAATCAAAGTAACAAAAAAATTGTACATATAATGGTAATAAAACTATTAAAGATAATAAATAATAAAATTATAAAATATATATATATATATATATTTCTATTCAGGTAATGGATATATGTGTGAATAATTATAAAATAATAATAAATAATTAGGATTTATATTCAGACAGTGAATATAATTTCTCTTATAAAAATATATAATAAAATATCACAATAATTATAGTATCAATTTTGAGCGCTGTATGGTGTTTTTCCTTTCCTACACGTAATTAACTCCACGAATCTAAAAACGCAAACCATTATAAGGTTTCTAATCAAGCTTTATAATTAATTAGTAGCGACTCCTAATATATACTATAATAATAATAATTAAATATAAACTGACAAGAGAAAACAAATCAAATCGATATCTTCCGCTGGCTTCCCATCGCCCCGTGTGTGATAATGGAAAAAGTGGTTGATTAATTTTGGTAAGCTGGCTGAGATAGCTTTTTCTTAATTCAACATCCTTTTACATTAGTTGTGTGGTTGGATTTGTCAATGGTTGGCCTGCCCAGAAGCACTTGGAGGTCGGAAGACTTGACAAGGATGCCAAATTCTTACTGAGTTTCTTTGTGCAAGTTGTAGGAATTCTTAGTCGACATAGTTTATCAGACTTTCATCTTGAAAGATTTAATTGGAATTTTCACCTTCTGAGGGGATAACTTTAGTACTTCCCATTTCTGTGTATCATAAAATTGTATTGCTGGCTAGAACTTTTCTATTTCATGTCTGACTTCTATTTTAAGTGTAATAAAGTAGTTTTGGCCAGCAGCTAAGGCTCCAATGTTTGGGTGCTTGCCTTGAAGTGGGTTCCCTCCTTCATCCCGTCTCCTTTGAATATAAAATAGGATGAGCATTTGTGCATCTAGGCAGAAGTATTATTGTTGTGTGAAATTCATTACCTGAAATGTACCAGCATCAATTAATACTAACTTGTTATCAACAGTCAACCAGACTTGGGATGGATGAGAAGATTACAGCAAATACTTGGTCGGAAACACCAGCGGAACCTGCATGTGCGCAACAATACTTTAATCTAATTAGGAAATATGTGTCTTCATTCTAAGCTTTGAAAACCTTAAATTCTTATGCAGGCCATATATGTTCTTCATCCTTCTTTTCACCTGAAGGCTACAATATTTGCTCTACAATTATTTGTTGATAATGTGGTATGTCTGAATTTTTTATTATTATTACTATTTTGATAAAATGTACAGTTATTTTATTTAGTATGACAGCTGTTTTATATTGATCTCTAGACATGGAAGAAAGTGGTATATGTTGATAGGCTTCTACAGCTGTTCAGACATGTTCCTCGTGAGCAGTTGACTATCCCAGACTTTGTTTTCCAGTTGAGTTTTCTGCTGCTTTCCCATTTTTTTTTGTACCAGCAATAAAAGTATTGCAGTAAATCGAAATTAAATACAAACGTAAATGGAAAGACTTAAAGTACTTCAACACCTTTAAACAAATAGATGTGAAAGTCTTTCCTTTTGAGATCTAATGCATTTGGACAGATAAAACCTTCAATAACTTGACCAAGAAATTAAGCACATTAAGATGCCACATATTCATCACAGGATTGCACAATAATGGAAACCAGTTAAAATTCACAGCTGAAAAGAACACTGGAAACCAGTGAGGGATAATTTGAGTACTGGGTAAGCAGAGCCAAATCGCCTTCAAAGTCCACAAATAGGTGGTAGCGGTAGACCCATCTTGAGTAGGACTAGTTATCACCAAAAACTATGGTGGGTAAGCCAAGCCAAGGGATTCCAATGGAACTATTTGTTGATATACTTTCTGAACTATCAGACCTTAAAATTTTAATCAAACCACCATCAAGGTAGAGAACAAAGAAGACAATACAAGAGCTAGATTTAGACATAGTTCCATCATCATAATGATATGTGAAATCATATTTGAAATATACTACAGAAAAACATGAGGGAATGGGGGAACATGGTTTTAGATGGCTCTTGCTGACAAGAAAACCAGCGATGGTCTTAGATTTCAGAGAGAAATAGAGAGTTGTAATGTCAAGCTTCTAGATGAGCTTTTGCTTCGATTATTATTCTTATGCTTATTTTACAATTTATATTTCATGATGAATATATAGGACTAGCATCTTAGCCTTATGGTTTTGATCCCTTTGTTGCATGTTCTTCTGCCATGATCCAAATTGATGACTAGCAGTGAAAATAAGAGGATACTAATGTTCTGTAGATACAATGAATGCAGGCATGATCTAGAAGTAAATGGAGGGAAGGGCCTTATTGTGGACCCCAGAACAAAATATGTGTATCATCGTCCATAGGAGTCACATATGCAGTTCCACTTGGATGACAATGCTGGTTCGCAAATTGTTGGTCTCAGTTTTCACTCTCCTGTTTTGTTGAGCAGGTGGCTGTTTTCATTCTTGCGTCTTGGTCTAGTAAGTGGCTGCTGCATTAAGCGATAATAGTGTACAAAATGCATCTGATTTTGTTTTGTTTTTTTTTTTTTTTTTTTTTGCTGTTGGGTTGGGGTTAAATCTGTACAAATAGTTTGTCGTTTCTTTTTCATTTGATTTCTTGAGAGATGATATATTGGTTTCTGAAGACAAATAATATCAAGTGTATTATCTGTTGGTTCGTTCTCAATAATACGAGGCATTTGACGAATTCTGGGTTGCAAAGTGACCTTTTTTTTTTTTTTTTTTTTTTTTTGCTTTGTATGTTTGTTTCCCCTTCCTCTCATCCCTCTTTCATTTCCTTTTCTCTTTTATTACTGCAACTATTATACTGCTACTATAATTTTTTTGTGAAAGGGGAGAAAACATATTTCAAATTCTGCTTTGTAATCAAGAAACCATGTTGAGCGGATAATTGTATCACACATGTTATTGGGATGTTAGTTTATCTGCCATTAAAAGTTGGTATCTTTACAAAAATATCAGAAAAAATAAAAAAAATTAAATTTACCAATTTTTTTAAAATATTTTTAAATTTATAAGAATTTTATGGATTTTTTTTTACAAAAATATTATATTTATATAGTTATTATGAGTTTATCATGTGTTTATGAATATATATAGAGTTTATTATAAAATAATTAAAATAAAAATAAAAATTTTATAAAAAGTGGTGTAATTTTTCCGTAAAAATTTTATGATTTTATTTCAATTTATGGTGAAAATGGTCGTTTATTGTTTGTGAATCGTGATCCAGACTATCGGATTAGTCTGCCAATTGGCTGCCAAGGAAAGCTAAGGATGGTGGCAGCAAGTTTAAATCATAATTGGCGAAGTGATCCAAAGGTGTCCAACGACGCAGCATAGCGTCAGGTCTATTGGTGCAGAAATTGGCCCGTAGCCAAGTCGAGGAGAAATGAGTGTGCAAAGTTGGCATTTGCTGGCCAAATACATTGGTATTGGGGTGCAAAGGAAGGTCAAAGTCACTATTGGAGAAGAGCAAGGTAATTGGTGGCCGAATTTGGGAGCTCTTCTCCTCGCATCCTGGTTTGCTTCAGAAGCATATATAAGGGAGGTCACGGTAGTGCATGTTGGCCCGGTCATAAAAATTGGTGGCAGAGGGTACGTTGGCAAGCCAAATGACTTGGAGGAAGCCAAGCATGTTGGTGGAAAATTATCAAGCTCCAAGGGCCTTGGTGGTAGGCCTGTTCATTGGAAGCCTCCAGGTGCGATAGGCATGTTGGTGTGCGAATTCCTTGGCCAGTAGGCCAATTCGGTGGCAATTGTATGCTTGTCCCTCATGGAACTCTCTAGAGACTTGTCTCCAGGCAGAGGCGGAGCAATGGATTGGCAGAACAATCTAGAATCTTGTAGAGGATTCTAGGACGATTGGTATGCCAAGAGGGCAACCAGCCTGCCCATTGTGGGTAATCTGCGAGAGTTGGCTTCGGAAGACTCTAGAGCATGCTAGAGCTTGCTGGAACACTATGGACTCGTGGAGAACGTCCTAGGCAGATTGGGAGAGTCGGTGGAACTCTCTAAGACAATTTGGCTGGCCAACCAGCAGATGCATGGGCCCGTAATGTTCTAGAGTAGGCTGAAATGCAGCAGAACTTCCCAGCAAGGGAAGTTGCTGTAATAAACGCCCTCCACCACATTTTAGGTCGATGGAGATGGGCTAGGTCGATTGCTACAAGTATAAATATGCTTGTTGGGTCATTTGTAATAGATAATGAATGAATAAATGAATGAATGAAACACTTGAGAGGCGAGAGCTAGATTAGGGTGTCGACCTAATGTGTAGCAAGAGTTTTCCTTTGTTGTAAATAGATTGTAATTGTAAAGTTATTCTTTATGTAATAAAACTGCCTCCATAGGAGTTTTTAACTCACTTGTTCACTCTATCATTGGCTTATTTGCTTGCTACTTTCGTTAGCTAGGGAGAGTAAGGCCGAACTTAGCCACACTTTGAGGATAATGGTCTGTTAGGTGCCGCAAGAACAAGTAGGTTGAGTCTTGCCCGGTGTCACGTGGCATTAGAGCCTCGTTACTAAGAAAAGGGGTGCTAGTAACAATGTCTAACAGCGAAGTAGAAGTTGGTAATGTCCAGGTGGCACAAGAGGAGCATGGTTGAAAGGAGACACGCGAACAGCCTCGAAGGAAGGCAAAGTCCAAGGACATACGAGCGGATGTCGCAGTTGCTTCGAACACGGTGGATGCCTTCAATGCTAGGTTGGCCAAGCTAGAGTTAGCAACGGGGGACGTGTTAGATACTCTTGACTTAAGGGAGGATGAGCAATAGTCCCATGCTGAGGAAATGAAGGAGCTCAAGGGTCGACTCCAAGGTGCATTAAATGCTTTCATAGATAGGTTGCAGAAGTCTATGAAAGAGTATCGCGTTGGTTTTGCTGTTAAAATTTAGTCTCTTAAGGAAGAGATACGCGTGGTAAAGGGGGACCTTGCATTGTGTAAGACTACCATGACTCCTGAAGCATTATTGGTTGCTGCTCCAAGGGTAAAAGTCCCTAATCCGCCGAAATATGCTAGCAAGCGTGATGCTAATGAGCTGAATAATTTTCTTTGGCTGATGGAACGACACTTGGATGCTATCAAGGTAGTAGATGGTGCTACCAAGATCAACACAACAACTTTTTATTTAGAGCATGATGTTGCGCTATGGTGGCGTCGTAGGCATGCTGAAATGGAGAGAGGTCTTGTGTAAATCGCTATATGGGATACATTCAAGGGAGAGTTGAAGAAGCAATTCTACCCCCGAAAATATCGAGGGAGTGGCCATGAAGAAGCTGCTTGGCTTAAGACAAACGGGTTCTCTCAAGGAATATATATAGGAGTACTCATCGTTGATGCTTGAGATCCCGATATGTCGGACAAGAGCCACTTGTTGTACTTTGTGGATGGTTTGCAATGGTGGGCCAAGCTAAAACTCAAGAGAAGAGGCGTTCAAGACTTGGCAAGTGCAATTGCGGTGGCAGAATCACTTGTGAAATTCTTTAAGGAGTCTTCCTCTAAAGGGGAAAAGAGGAAGAATGGGAACTTGAAAAATGATGGGAGAGATAAAGCGAAGAAATCTCCCAAGGCAGCCAGCACCTCTAAGGGCAAGGAAAAGCAAAATGATGGTAGTAAGGAGACTCCAAAGGCACGACGAGACTGCTTTCTTCATGGAGGGCCACATTTTGTGCAAGAATGCCCGAGGAAGAACAAGTTGAACGCAATTATTTCTTCTGTTGGAGAGGCACCTCAAGGGGGGAGGTGTGACGCGTGATTGAGTTTGATGTGTGTGCTGAATTCGGTAAAAATATTGGCATCAGAGGAGACCAAGGGGGTTGGTGCCAAAGACAAGGTCGACACGGGACTTCGACTAAGCAAGACCCTCATGTTCGTTGACTCTGTGGTAAATAGGGAGTTCACCAAGACTTTGTTAGACAGCGGGGCTAATCAAAACCTAGTGTTAAGCGACGAAGTGATTCTTTTGGGGCTGAATGTAGCCAAGTGTGAAGGTTGGATGTAAGGGGTTGATCAACCAGCCAAGGGGTTTCTTGGCATAGCCCGGGGAGTCCCAATCAAGCTTGAAGATTAGGTTGGCACAATTGATGTGAATGTCGTGCCCCTCCAAGAGTATAAGATGCTGCTTGGGTTGGACTTCATCGAGAAAGTCTTGCCCTTGTCCTTCACAGAGGATGGGTTTGTGAAATTCCAAAGTAAGAAAAAGGAATACAAGGTGGCTGTGGATCAGAAGCCAGTAGGCAAAGGCATGGTCATAGCTACGAGGGTGATGCGAGACGGCCTTGACCAATTTGGGGAGAAATTGGCCCAAGGGAAGCCCAAGCAACGCAAGGCTAGGCAAAGAAAGCACAATGAGAGTGCTAGTCCTTTTACCAAGCACGGAGATGGCAAGCCCTCTTTAAGGGAATCAATGGGGATGTCAAAAGGGTAGGCCAAGGGAAGGAAGCCCATGGAAAGAAGCATCGGGCTAGGAAAAATGGCTGAAATTTTAGGGAAGGTGATTTGGTGGTAATTTAAGTTCTGCCTAGTGGGAATGTGAGAAAGCTTGAAGGTCCCTTCCTTATTTTGTAAGGTGGCAACGCAAAGGAAGTTAACTCGTGGAAGCTCTCCAAAAAAATCCTTGGGCGTAAGGATGGAGAAGCGACGAGGGCGTCGCGAGCTTAGGTGGGAGAGAATTGTCACCATCTCCAATTGGCTGCCAAATTGGCAAGGGTGATTGGCCAAGGATGGTGGCAGCAAGTTTGGATCATAATTGGCGAAGTGATCTAGAGGTGCCCAACGACAAAGTATAGCGTCAAGCCCGTTAGTGCAGAAATTAGCCCGTAGACAAATCGAAGAGAAATGAGCTTGTAAAGTTGACATTTGCTGGCCAAATGCTTTGGCATTGGGGTGCAAAGGAAGGTTAAAAATGCTCTTGGGGAAGAACAAGGCAATTGGTGGCCGAATTTGGGTACTTTTCTCCTCGCACCCTGGGTGTCCTCCTCGGACAGCCCATTTTGCTCCAGAAGTATATATAGGGGAGGTTACGGTAGTGCATGTTAATCCGGTCAGAAAAATTGATGGCAAAGGGCACGTTAGCAAGCCAAATGACTTGGGAAAAGTCAAGAATGTTGGTGAAAAGTTGTCAAGCTCCAAGCGCCTTGGTAGTAGGCCTATTCATTGGAAGCCTCGAGGTGCGATAGACCTGTTGGTGTGCGAATTTTCTAGCCAGTAAGCCAATTCGGTGGCAATTGTATGCTTATCTCCCGTGGAACTCTCTAGAGCCTTGGGGAAGTCTCTAAGCAGAGGTGAAGCAACAGATTGGCAGAACAATCTAGAATTTTGCAGAGGATTCTAGGACAATTGGCATGTCAAAGGGGTAGCCAGCCCGCCCATTGTGGGTGATCTGCGAGAGTTGGCTTCAGAAAACTCTAGAGCGTGCTAGAGCTTGTTGGAATGCTGTGTAAGGTTGTGAACTAGTAGAGAACGTCCTAGGCAAATTGGGAGAGTCGGTGGAACTCTCTAAGCCAATTTAAAAGGCAGCAGAGCTCAGTGGTTGGCCAACCAACAGATACATGGGCCTAGAATATTTCAGAGTAGACTGTAGCAGAACCTCTCAACAAGAGAAGTTGCTGGAAGAAATGCCCTCCACTACATGTTGGGTTGGTGGAGATGGGCTAGGTTAGTCGTAACAAGTATAAATATGTTTATTGGGTCATTTGTAATAGATAGTGAATAAATGAATGAATGAAATACTTGAGATGCGAGAGCTAGGTTAGTTTGTCGACCTAGTGTATACCGAGGGCTTTCCTTTGTTGGAAATAGCTTGTAATTATAAAACTATTTTTATGTAATAAAATTACCTCCATTGAAATTTTTAACTCGCTTGTGTACTCTATCATTGACTTATTTGCTTGCTACTTTCATTGGCTATAGGAGCAAGACTGAATTTAATTAGATTTTGAGAATAACAATTTGTTAGGTGCTGCACGGACAAACAGGCTGAGTCTTGCCCAATAACACCAAGTTGTGTGGCTCATCCAGTGGCGGAGGCAGGTGGGATCGGGTGGGGGCTGACGACCCCCCTGCTGGCCGCCGGATATATAAACTCTCAGCCCTCTCAGCCCCTCAGTTTCAGCCCCCCTCAGCCCCTCAGCCTCCTCAGCTTTAGCCCCCTCTCACAGCAGTCTGACTCCGCCACTGAGCTCATCAAAACTGGGCCCTGCGCAAAACTCAGATCGGACTGCAAAGCTTCTGTCCCCATGTTTTAACAATTAAAATTATAGAATAGGTAATCGGAACAGGTGAATTTCCAATTAGAACAGGTGAAGCGCCCATGGACATGGTTATTTTTAACCGCTATTGCTTGTTTTGCGTAAAAAAAACGTCTGAATTGGAATAATCACTGATCGAAATACTTTCCTTAAATGGGAAATCTCTAATATAATTCCTAATTAATTGTAACAATTTATACTTCTCGTCTTTCATGTTATTATCAATTAACTAATTTTTTTAATTTATCAAATTCAGAATGAAAAGATAACTGGGACTGATATACATATATATATATTTAGCGTCCTATATTTTCTTTTGGCTAATAAATCTTTTTTTCTTTGTTTTCCTTATTCTCCTAAATTGATAATTCGTGTAACAATTCGGTTAAAATTATAATTTCAAAAATTTGAATAAATTTAATATAATTAACAAACAGAAATATAAATTAATTAATCAATGATAAAAAAAAATTGTGGCTAAAATTAAATTATTATTATTATTTTTAATTTGGAAGATTTTTTTTCCCCAAGAAAGGTAAAAAAAATTATAAAATCCTCTAATCCATAAAAGCATGCTGCCTCAGATGTCATCACTCTATAGTCCGAAGCTTTCAAGATTCCGTTTTTCAGAAGACGAAGCCTGGCCTTCTCGGTGTACCTCATTCTTTTTTCCGGCAACTTACCTTGCCTGTGAGTTCTCGTTTTGGTCATACATGAAGTTGAAGTTTTTGTTTAATTATATTATATGTATCTTTTCCTGTTTGGTTTATAAGAAAATGTAGGAATTTGATTGAATAATTAGATTTTAATATCGAACTATAATATTTCTATTCAACCAAATGACTCTGGTTTATGTGAGTTCAGTTTTTTGCACTCGAAGAAATTCAAAAAAAAAATTAAAAATTAAAACCCTAAATCACAACACTTGAAGAACATAGTGACGTTTGAATTTAATAGAGAGCGTAATTTACGTAATTCTTCTTCTTATTGATTTATCGTGCAAACGTTTTGCAGAACAGAGACGAGTAGTCTAACATAGCTTGGCGGAAATGGTCCAAATTCTGTCACCAAGTACTCTAACAATAACTAGAAATTGTGGGATTTGTGAATCCATTCCCTCGCGGAGGAGACATTTCAAACTGATAAGGAAAACTCATTGTACCTTTGGGGCTGACAAGCAATGCCATTTGCATCAGTTTGTAACAAGCTTAAACCTGGCTGGTAATCACAGTAAATTGAGATGGAGAAACTTAAGGGTTGAAGCTGGATGGCTCTTCAGTCAAGGGGGTAATCAGGAGTCCAATGCAAGCCGTGAGCGCAGTGAGAATGCTAACGAGGATATATTGATTTTCTTTTTTCAGTTAGATTTAGCTACTCGAGTTCAGGTTTGACATGCTGCAATTAGATTTTTGTGACGATATAGAGTAAAGCAGTAGGTTGCCTCCCCTCTTTTGGTGTTAATTCTCCCAAATTTTTCTTTTTGTGTGTTTTGGAAGTGTAGTATGCTCTGAATATGGAGCAGTATGACATTGCACAGCAATTGAGAAACAAGCTCACTGAGGTTAGGTCACATTTCCTGGATTTGATAAGATGCTTTATTTGCATTTTACTGTTGTTGTAATTTTATCCAAGCATGTTTATAAATACATCATTCTCTCTCTCTCTCTCTCTTGCCAATTCATGCTTCTGTACATTAAGTAATGGAAATAGTTCTATTAATACAGAGTAATTACAAAGATTTTTGACTTGTAACATTTGTGTTATATTTTTCAACATTGTCGTATTTTATATGCTTGCGTAACACCAGCTAATGTCCGCATTCACATGAACAATATTGCTCACAAGTAGAATTATCAAATGATTTGGCAGCATGCTGAATGAGTTCTGTTCTTGAAAGGTTGAAGCAGAGTTTATTCGACAACAGGAAGCCAAACGGGGATCATCGTCAAAGAGTGAAGCCCGAGATAAGGCTTTAAGTATCATACGACTACGGTGAGTCCCAGATTGTTTTATTCTTTTTATCTACTTGGGTTTAAATCCAAGAAGTATGGAGGAAAGTTGCTAGGCTATCAAATTTACTTTTTCCAGAAGCTATTTGTTTGAATTGAATTCTCTTTTTGTCACAATTTAGTTCAACTTTTATCTACTTATAAACTGCTTCTTCTTTCATTGCAGTGCAGACTTGCAAAATGCAATTGAGAATGAGAATTATGCCATGGCAGCTCAATTACGGGATCAAATTTCCAAGATGGAGGCGGAGTCTTTGGCTGTATCAGCAAAAGCTCTGGCATATGAAAAGGCACAGTATGCATTTCGTTTAGGCCAAAAATTGACCCACAAGATTTTTGGTATACAAAACATGGCTTTCACTGTATCCTTTATCCTTTCGTCTGCTTGCAGTTTCACTTCCTATGCTAAGGTCCAATTTTGTATGATAATTCATAGAAAGAATCCATCAATATTGGGAATAGAATGTTAGAATTCAGGATACCTGCCAACTGAATTCTACTATCTTATTGATTCTCTGTACACATGAAGATGAGAATATCAAATTCATACTGGTAGGATGGGGATCTCGCCTATCCCACTGTGGCGGGTCAACATGTTAATGTTTCCATGGGCCCATCAATTAATGGCTAGTGTGGAGCTTTAATTTATAAGTTTATGACAAAGTCAGACGTCTCTGTGCTACTTTTCTTTACCATAATTATCTTAATAATTCTGATACTAAACATTGCAAATTCATTATGTGTTAATTTTAGTCTGGTAATGTTGTTTCCCTTTGAAAGGATGTCAATGCCTGTCGCTGCGATTTTATTGGCATGATTGAATCTTAGCAGAAAAATGGTTGCGTTCTTCCTCATCAAGGAAATGTCTAAAGCTTTGGTCAATTGAATCAAATTAGTACACATAGAATAATGTATGGAAGTTCTTGGATGCTCCAAGATGTCTACTAATCTAAGTATATTAGTGGATTTGTCCCTTCTTCATTATATGGCATCCTTTCTTTCATCCTAACCTTCTTTCTTTGATTACTGAAAGCTGTGTTGTAATCTTAGGCTATCGAGCTGTGGTTTGTGGAATGGATCCTGTTTGCTGTGAGTCCAGTTCGTGGATGGAAAATGCACAGGTTGAAAAGTTACAGCGGGGTTCTAATCAGCCATTTTATCAGGTTAATTTGGTCTTGTCTTTATATTCCCTTCTCTCTCCTTGTGAGAATTTTCAAAATGGGCAAGGTGATGTCATCTTCAGCTTTGCTTATTATTAACTGTTTGGAACCTTAAGGGGCTTGCTTTCTTCCTGCCCTGAACCTTCTTTACAACTTTACCCACTTCTTTCTTGAACCTTTGAAAAAATATTTGATTTAGTGGCTTGCTTGGCCTATTTAATGTGGTCAACAAGGCTAAATTGTATTTAATTGATCAATTGTTGATATTCAATAATAATAATGATGAAAATTATGGCATGTTAAATGCATGCATTTAGTTGGTTTAGTACACTGGAAAACTAATGCTTTAGTTGTGTCAATTAAAAGAATCGAGATTTTATAATGCTTGTAGAACATTTGTTTCCAAGGGTGCGCTCATAGTCTAATTGTTATGAAATACTTCATGTTTTGGCTACTTTAAAGTAACTGAATACTTCAATGGAAAGTAACATAAAAAAAAGATATGGTTAACGATCTGCATCCACCTTATCTGCATATTTCTGTTCCCAATGGCCTTGACCAGCAAAATGACATGATGATCGTATTCTTATTTTGTTTTTCCAGGTTTTGGTTGACGTACATGCAGATCCCAATATACTGGTGGCTTATGGTAATAAGCAATTCAGCATTATCTGCATTTTTTTACTTTATTTCTGTGCATCTCAATGAAATTTTTTTCTTTGGAATTTGGAACTGGAAGCTATTTTTTCTGTGGATATGTAATAGTTCTTTGTGCTTGGATGGAAAAACTTATACGTGTGCTTTTGTAAGCTACTATAACAGTCATACTGATACCTGTGGTAAAATTTGGTATGGTGTTCCTTCATTGCAGTTGCTGAAGAAAATTTGGTGGCCCCTGAGCGACCAGATTTGGTTAGTTAATATTAATTGAAAACCCTGAAAGATCCCCCAACTTCTTGGCTTGATTTTAAATGAGCTGGGATAAATCACGTGCAGGGTAGGTTTGATCATCCCTATATATCCTTTTTATTCTATGGAACGGACACATCTGGAGATTTTATTCCAATTAAGCAGCTGCGTGAAAAGTACAATAGGCCTCGGCATGAAGTGCCAATTGATCCACCAGATGAGAACACTGGAGGTGCAGCTTAAGAGATGAGTGGTTCCTCATCAATGTAAGCTTTTAAGCCCTTGGAGACCAAAAGTTCTTTTGGTATTTACTTGTTTGTCTTGTTTTATCTTGAATAGTTCATTCAGATGATGTTTTTTTATTGTTCCATTTTTGTACGAAATTTGGTGGAATACCTTGTATATGATGTAGATCAACATATGAATTCGGAATCACCTCTTCAATGCTTCTCAACCCTCGTTCATTCTTGAAGTTCCGGTTCGGTTGTAGATATTAGAAACAACTTGGAGAAATCCGTTCACATTTTGTTTTTTGGTCTACTTCTGTTCATGCATTTAGCAGAAGTACAGTAATTATTGGAATCCAGGTGGTTATGTTTACAGTTTGAGCGATTGCATCTCCAGCTACGAGGTTCTCACAGGACATGTTGGTGGGATTCTCATTCAAGTGTGTGGATGTTGTAAAAGCAGTTCTTCCCTAATTTGTTTTTCTGTTTTGTTGTAAAAGCAGTGCAGAAATAGGGATACTAGATTCAACAAAATACAATGCAGATCGCCTCGTTTGTAACCTAGGGGTGTGGTAATAAATGAAGGAAAATTTCATAAAATTTTCATTAAGAGTATGTTTGAATAGGTGGTGAAAGGAATTTATTTTAGAGTTGATTAGAGTTGTAAAAGACTAATATGACGATAAGTTAAGAGCGTGTTTTTTTATTTTAAAGAGCAACCTAATCAGTTTTTAAATTTAATAGAACTTTTAGATTTTTAAATTTTTAATTTTTCCTTTTTATATGACAAATAATTTTCATTTTTAATTACCACTTCTATTTCATTTCTTGAGAGGACTATTGATAAATGGAATTGGCTCTCTACATATGCCGAGGGAAATTTATTTTCTATTTTAATTCATATAATTAAAAGGATGAGTAAAATTATTTAAATTTGATCAATAAAAATGTCATTTAATTAATTATGTTGGTTTAAATAATTAAGTTGGTTGATTTTGATTTATATATTTGCTAATAAATTCGATCGAATTCAATAAAAATTGAATCAACCTATAATAATAGGTTTTCAAAGTTAAAATTCTTTTATCTATTAATAATGGTCGGATTGACTGATCTTTAAAATCTTACTAATTCTATCACTGCACATCTCTGCATATAATAAGTTCATTGAAGTTTTATTTTATTTTATGTGTTTTCTGTCTTTTTTTTTTTTTAATGGAGAGTTTAGGATATATAAATAACTCATTTAATATGCCCTAAAAATTTGAAGGAATATATTTATAAAGTCACATTTGAAGTGTTTGAAGTAAATGAAAATCCATATAGAATTTTTCAATTTTTAATTTTAAAGAATTAGTCATAGATTTGAGTAAACTGGAATTGACATGAGAATATTTTGAAAAATCTCTTTTAGATAAATAATAAATAAATAGTATTATAGTTAATTTTTGAATATGAAAATGTAATTTTTTAGAACTTTTTATTTTTTTATTTTTTGAAAATAATTTTTAAAAATTTTTAATACATAATATAGGTGATAGAATTGAATAATATGTATTATATAAGAAAATCTGAGGGAGATGTAATGGGACAATGCCTATTTGTTCAAATTTTTCTCGCACTCTTGTTATCTATTATTATTATTATTATTATTATTATTATTATTATTATTATTATTATTATTATTATTATTATTATTTTGTAACAAAAGATTAAGAGGGGCAAAACCTAAGAAAACTACATTACACGTATCCTCGGAAAAGAGACACCCATCAAGTCGTATAACATAATCTGTCTCAACTGGTTGGGGGCTTGATCGTACCGATGGTAACCCATGCTAAGATTAAAATCACTGTTGGCCAATCAATCCGCACTATGATTTCCTTCTCTGTGAGTATGATTTACTTGGACTGTCTACTCCTTTGCCAGGAGAGCTTTGATTTCTTGAATAAGGCTTTTGTGAGCATTGATGTTAGTTTCTTTGTAAGTAATCATCTGCGTAGCTAACAAGTTGTCCATTTCCAAGATGACCTTGCGATATCCCATGGTCAAAGCTAATTGACGTCCTCAAGGGATCCCCATAACTGAGATTGAATCATTGAGTAGCTCTCAATGCAATGACTAAATCCTTTCAGCCATTCTCCTCCATCGTCTCTTAAAAGTCCACCTGCACAAGCTAAATTCTAGTTTGCTCTAAAAGCCCCATTAGTGTTGAGCTTGACCCATTGTGCAGCAGGACAAACCCAACTAACAAGCTGCTCCTTTTTCTGAATTCTAGGCCCGTTGATAATATTCATAGGTTCAATGGCTCTAGAAGTATAATTTGATAGACGCTATCAAGACCTGTAGGCTTTGAACTTTCTTTTCAAACAAAAACAAATTTATTTGGTTCCAAAGGCTCCAACAGGTAATTCCGAAAAGGATTGGCCAACTTAGATCTGTGCTCATCCCTGCTTTACCTTAAAGGTTCGTAGCAATCCATTATTCAGACCTACAAAAGAAGAAATTATGAATGTTAATAGCAGCAATAAAGTTCTACCAAATACACCTAGCAAAGGCACAGTCAAGAAGAATGTGAATTATATCTTCATCATTGGCTCCACAGATTGAGCAACTACGGTCACTCGTCAGATGCCTTCGTTTTCTCTCGTTATCTACTATTTATGTGTTATATACTTTAACCGCAAGTTCGTTTTGGTTAATTTTTCTTTTCCTTAAAATATCAACTTTAACCATTTCACTATAAAAAAATATACAAATTAGCAACGTATTTTTATTCATCGCTAAATAGTAGAGATAGTTTAGCGACATGATAAATTTATCACTAAATCGGTTGCTAAATCTAGCATAGACCATCAACGCCTTAAATTTAGCGACGGTGTTAAATATCCATCACTAAATCTCATTGTTAATAAATAAAAATAGAGACGAAATTTATTTTCATTCTTGATTAGCAAAAAATTAATTCTGTTGCTAATTAGAGACGGAACACCCTAGCTGTCACTAATTTTATCTGAATTAACGATAAAATTATTTCATCGTTAATTATTAATTATTTAAAATACTGGCATTGCAGGCTAATTATCCGTCGCTAATTTTATCTCTAATTAAAAATAAAATTATTTTTCATTGCTAATTTTAAATATTTTAAAGAATAAGTAGAATTTTTGTGCGAAATTTTAGCGACAGGACCTATTTTTATTACTAAGCTTGTCGCTAATTAACGATAAAATTATATTTCATCGTCAATTTTAAATATTTTAAAGAGTATGTGAAATTTTTATGCAGGATTTTAGCGACGTCGCTAATTATGTTGCTAATAATATATTTTTAAAAATATACCGCTTTTTTTAGTGACGAAATTTAATTGCGTCGCTAATTTCATCCCTAAAACTTAAATATTTATTATTTCCAACATTTTTATTTATTTTTTCTTCTTCCTTCTTTCTTTTTTTCTTTCTTCTTTCTATTCTCCTCCTCCTTTTTTCTTCTCTTTTCTTTCTTTCTTTCTTTCTTCTTTTTTTTTTTCCTTTCTTCTTCTTCCTCTTCCTTGCCTTCTCTACTATTCTCTTCCCTTCTTCCTCCGCCTCTTTTCATTTGCAGCTGTGGCACAACTATAAGCCCCCCCCCCCCCCCCCCCCCCCAAAGAAGTCTTGTATTTGTTGTCATATGTTATACTTTTAACTTTTTTATTTTTAATTTTAATTCATCATTTTTTTATCATTAACATATTTGTTTTTGTCGTTTTATATTTGACGAAGGCCACTTAAACAGCCTGGTCCTTCAAATAAAATATGATACTTGTGCTTAAAAAAATAACACCTTCCACCATATTTTTAAAAATTTTTATTTTTTTATTAAGAATATTTTTATTATTTTATTATAATCTCATTATAAACTTATTGTAAACTCTCTGTAAATTAATAAAAATATGGTATTTTGATAAATATTTTATAAATATAATAAATTTAAAATTATTTTCAATTTTTCTTATATTTTTATTAAAAGCTCTTTGTAATTTACTATATGGATGAAAGTCTAAGCAGACCTTGTCCAGATTCTTCAAGTTCTGACCCTGAATAATTTTTTTTTATGTTCAAAATAATAACAATTAGCGCATATAAGAATATTTTTTTTATTTTATAAATCTTTTTATTTTATTTATTTTTTATTATTTTTGGTTTTCAAATATATTATTTAAATATTTATTTTTGTTTTTATAACATAAGACATCAAATATTCGATAAAATATATTAAAAAATAATTTTTAATTTTTTAATTTTTTATATTAATTTAAATATATATATTTTATATATATATAACTAAAAAATAATAGTAAATATATATGGCAAAAAAATAATAGTAGATATTACATATATATAAATATATATCGAAATATATTTTGATATATACGAGTATATATTATAAAATTATAATAATATATGTTATATATATATATATATTATGATTAAAAACTTTTTAAAAAAAAAAGGAAAAAGAAAAAGGCAAAACCAAGCGTCTGCTTGAAATCAATTGATTTGGATTCAGGGTTAGTCTGTTTAAGCTTTGATGTTTTTATATTCAAGGGGAGAAATGCTGGCCTTCTAATTCTTTTAGTTCCCCTTTTGCTATTAGGTTGGAATCTTTTAATGGTTTAATGATATTCTCTATTTTATGCTAAAAAAAACTTGTGAAGTAATGAGCTACTGGGGGTTTTTGGCGCCTAATAGAGTTCCCCACTTCCTTTCTCCACAGAAATGTCAGTTGAAGACTTCATTAGAATCATTATACAAACAATATCAACATCGTTTCTATAGACAAAAAAGGGACAATGACACGCTACATGCCATTGTTTAGGTCCTGCACAAGCTTAAGACCATTAGCCCAACTCCATGCTCATCTCTTGGTCACTGGCCTTCATAGTGATCCATAAGCCTCTACCAAGCTCATCGAGTCTTATTCCCTTGTGGGTTCTCTTCAATCCTCCAGATTTGTCTTCGGAACTTTCCAAAACCCCGATTCTTTCCTGTGGGGTGTTCTTATCAAGTTCCATTTATGGTCCCATTTCTTTGAGGAAGCTATTTCACTGTATAATAAGATGTTACATAACCAAATACCGATTAACGACTTCATATTTTCTTCAGTTTTAAGAGCTTGTGGTGGCTTTGGTGATATAGGCATCGGGGAAAAGGTTCATGGGAGGATAATTAAATGTGAGTTTGATGTTGATCCTGTTCTTGAGACCTCACTTTTAGATATGTATAGAGATTTAGGTCGCATAAGTGATGCAAGGAAGCTGTTTGATAATATGTTGATGAGAGATGTGGTTTCCTGGAGTTCCGTTATTTCTTGTTATGTTGATTATGGGGAGGTAAGTGAAGGTTTGGAGTTGTTTCGCTTACTGGTAAAAAAAGGTGTTGAAGTAGATTCGGTGTTGTTGCTTAGCATTTCTGAGGCTTGTGGTGAACTGGGGTTTTTGAGGCTAGCTAGGTCAGTTCATGGTCATATAGTGAGGAAGAGAATTGAAACTCGCGGGCCATTAAATGATTCTCTTCTTGTCATGTATAGCAAGTGCGATGATTTATCTAGTGCAGAGAAGGTCTTTGTAAATATGGTTAACAAGAGTATTGCTTCATGGACAGCTATGATTTCTTGCTACAATCGATGTGGTTGGTTTAAAGAAGCACAAGAAGTTTTTATTAATATGCTAGAATCTAAAGCAGAGCCAAATGCAGTTACAATAATGGCTGTTCTTAGTTCTTATGCTGGGTTTAGCATGTTAAGAGAAGGGAAGTAAGTTCATTGTTATTTAGTTAAGCATAAGGACCTGGATGATGATGATTGCCTAGGACCAGCTTTAATAGAACTATATGCTAAATGTGCTAAATTGAAGTATTGTGAGAAGGTTCTTCAGACTATAGGGAAGAGAAATATTGTATCATGGAATATGCTTATATCAGTTTATGCTTCACAAGGATTGTTGGAGGAGGCATTGTCACTGTTTGTGCAGACAAGGACTAATACCAGATTCTTTTAGCCTATCAAGTACTCTGTCAGCTTGTGCAGATGTAGGCTCATAACAACTCGGGCATCACATACATGGATATGTCATTAAAAGATGCATTCGGAATGAATTTGTCCAGAATTCACTTATTGACTTGTACTCAAAATGTGGTCTCGTGGATTTAGCATACTTGATATTTAGCAGGATGCAATCCAAGAGTGTTGTAGCCTGGAATTCTATGATTTGTGGATTTGCTCAGAATGGTAATTCACTGGAGGCAATTAGTCTTTGTGATCAAATGTATCTAAACTGTCTTGAAATGAATGAAATGACCTTCTTACCAGCAATTCAAGCTTGTTCCCACATGGGACATCTTGAAAAGGGAAAATGGCTTCACAACAAAATCATTACCTATGGCATAAAGAAGGATCTTTATATCAATACTGCTATGATTGACATGTATGCGAAGTGTGGCGACCTTTGGACGGCCCAGAACATTTTCAATAGTATGCCAGAAAGGAATGTGGTGTCATGGAGTGTAATGATTGCTGGACATGGAATGCATGGTAATGTTGATGCTGCAATCTCACTCTTCACTGAAATGGTTCAGCTGGGAATAAAACCAAATGAAATTACATTCATGAATATTCTATCAGCTTGCAGTCATTCAGGATATGCGGAAGAAGGAAAGTTTTATTTTAACTCGATGAAGGATTTTGGAGTGCAGCCTAACTCAGACCACTTTGCTTGTATGGTCGACCTTCTAAGTCGTGTTGGCGATCTCAATGAAGCCTACAGAATAATCAACTCAATGCCATTCCCTGCAGAAGCTAGTATTTGGGGTGCTTTACTTAATGGTTGTCGAATACACGGGAGGATGGATATGATCCGAAGCATTGAAATAGAGGTATTAGATAGGAGGACAGACGATACTGGATATTACACCCTATTGTCTAATATCTATACAGACGAAGGTAAGTGGGATAAATCTAGAAAGGTGAGATCAGTAATGAAAGATATAGGTCTGAGTAAGATCCCAGGATACAGTACAATTGAACTTGACAAGAAAGTCTATAACTTTGCAGCAGGAGATGTATCTATGAACAAAAGAGATGTATGTAAACCCATTTGTTAACGAAACCAAGGCAGAATAATTAATTTTAAGATGTGGATGGTAGAGAATAATAGTTTAAGCTTCTTCTTTTTTCCCACTTAGAAACAAGTGAGTACTACTAGCAAGTTAAAAACACTTTGCTTTACTTGACAAGGTTGCTGGCTATGAGGTAATAGGTCAGACACCAGCCTTGTGGATATACATTTATTACACAACATGATACATCAACTCGTCTATTCTTAAAAAAATTGAACACAGTGCAATCGTAGCTTGTGTTGGGTCGGTACTGTATTGGAAGAGTCAAAAAGCCATAATTAAAATTAAAAAGCCAAAAAGCCAAAATTCATACGCTACCTATTAGTTCAGCATTCGTCATGTCAAACAAGAGTTGTCATCCAGAAAATCTGGAAGCTAATCTAACAGACTGAATTTAACTTGTTCCCCGTAGTTTATGAGAAGGGGACCTAATCAAACGTCTGAATCCCTGAATTTGCCCTTTTCACTCTTTCCTCTTGCAAATTACACTTCCAATAGCTTTAATGTGTACCTTTCTATTGTCCAAGAGAATAAAATTCTGATATTTCATATATACATCAAAAATAATCCATGAATTCATAGGAGCAACAAAGGAAAACTTGCTCCCATTAGCAAGTTTGTTGTATTGAAAATGCACACAACAATAAAGAATAAAATTGAAGGAAAACAGACCGCGTAGTAATTATGCTCTTTCACAACATCTGATACTCAAAAGCGATCCCTCAGAATGAGATAACGCCCAGCTGATAGTGAATTTCATTCATACGTTATTTATAAATTACTTCCTAGCTGCTAGCCACATAAAATCCTGTTCATTCAACTGAACCATCCTCTTTTAATTTGCATCAGCTTCATACTCATTGACTTGTGATGAAATGACCACCAGATGGCCGTATACATTATAGTTCTTCATGGCCATGATCAAGGAACCATACAACTGTAAATCCATATCAACAATATCCTCCAAGAACAAAAATCTTTAGATGAGCTGCAGCCTTATCCTATAATCATCCCTTCAATTTGTATCGCCTTGGTGTTTTTCTTAGCTTGTCAGCCTCTCACCATGAAACCAGAGGGTGAGCATATGATTAAGCACTTCCAGAAAGGAACAGGAGAACTTCAGTGATCTTCATCTTGACAATAAATATATGAATTATGGCTTAGGCAAGAGACGCGACTCTTGACCATGAGAAATCATAACCATGATCCGTCTCCATCAGGCTACATCCTGGGGATTTTGTTAATCCTCTTTGCCTCATCAACTCCCTTACCTCTTTACCCTGATTCCATCTTCCATCAGAAGCATACAAATTGCACATGAGCACATAAAAACAAGCTTCATGAGGATGTAATTCTTTCATTCTTCTGATTCCTACCTCTCCAAGATCAAACTTTGAATGCAGCCCACATCCATGGAGAAATGCTCCAAACAAACTAACATCAGGTGGAACTGGCATTTTCTCAATGAATTCCCAGGCTTCTTCAAGCCTGCCAGAACGAGCCAATAGGTCAACCATGCAAAGCATAATGCTTCATAGAAGGCACAAAGTTGTCTTCCTGGCACATTGAAGTGAAAATATTCTATCCTTCCCCAACCATCCCTGTATGACTGCAGGCAGATAAAATGGTGGTGAATACCACTTCATTTGGTTTCAAGCCTTCCCTCGAAATATAATTGAAAAGTTCAAGGGAACCACCAGCATCACCTTTAAGTCCATAGCCACCAATCATCGCACTCCATGTGACGTTGTTTTTGACTCCCATACTATCAAAAACTGATCGCGAAGATTGAACATCCCCACATTTGGCATAGAAGGTCAAAAGTGCTGTGCCAACATAGACATTAGAAGATAAAAGACCATCCTTGATAGAGTAAGCATGGAGCGAAGAACCAACTCGGAGAGCGCCCAGGAAAGCGCATGCTGAGAAGACATTAACTAGCGGGACTGCATCAGGCAAGATGGATTCCATTCTCATTTGATGAAACAATTCAAGAGCTTCATAAGCAGACCCATTCTGATAATACCCAGAAATAATAGAATTCCAGGCAACCACATCCTTTTCTGAAACTGTCTCAAATATGAAACAAGCATCTCTTTTCATATGGCATTTTGCATACAGATACACCAGAGCATTAGCGACAGTAGGTTCTCCAAACCCAAGTTTGATTCCAAGACCGTGAACAGATCTTCCCAAACTCAAGCTGCCCAACCGTGCACATGCTGACAATACACTTACAATGGTAACATCATTGGGCAAGAAACCAGCCCATTTCATATCCATAAACAACTTCAAAGCCTCCTAAGAGAAGCCATTCTGAGTGTACCCGACAATCATAGCCGTCCAAGAAACAAGATCAATGCTAGATAGCTCATCAAATACAGACCTAGCATCACTAATGACTCCACAATTGACATACATATCTAGAAGAGCTGTCACCAAGTAAGAATTATGCCCAACACCACTCTTTATTGCCAAACCATGAACCCATTTCCCTTGATGCAAAGCCCCCAATTTTGTGCATGCAGTAACTAAGCTGGATAAGGTAAATTCATTACCCTCAATCAACCCTTCTCTCATTCTATTGAATAAAATTAATCCTTCAACAGGGCAATCGTTGTGTGCATACCCCGCAATCATTGAAGTCCAAGAAACTACATTTCTATTAACATTTTTATCGAGCAGGCAACGAGAACGCTCAATCTCTCCACATTTTGCATGCATATGTACAAGACCATTCAACACGAAACTATGAGCCGTGCCCACCTTGACAATTTGACAGTGTATTTTCCTACCTTCTTCAAAACAGCGTAATTCACTGCACGCCTTTAACACAAAAGAGAAAATAGAATTATCGTGCTCCTTGACGCAAATTTTCATACGCCTATAAAGCTTAATAATATCCCAATAGAAATCATGCAAAAAATACCATCTTAGCATGAATTTCCAAGATTAAAGATCTGGGTTAGGTATTGTATCAAACACCATGCGGGCATCATTGAGATAACCAAAAGAATCATACAAACCAACCAATTTGGTATTGCACATAAGATCAACGCCACTGAGGCCCTCAACAATAAGCAGTCCGTGAACTTTCTTGAGACAATGGATGCTTTTGCAGGGACTGAGATGATAGAGATATGGGCATGAAAAGATGTGGTGATCAGAGGCAATATGATAATGACAGTGAGATTGGAGAGGGTCCAGAGGTAGTTGATGGGTTAAAAAGGAGATATTTCTCCTTTGCAAGTAAAAGGGTCTTTTGTACAAGTGATTTTTTTTTTTTTTGGACTGCTTTGTACAAGCGATTATGCAATAAAGAGATTAACCTTACCATCCTTTTTCATCTCATTTAAATTTCTGGTTATCTTCCTCGCCTTTTTTTTCCACATTAGGGAAACAAGTACAAAAAGGTTTCAACTTTGCTTTATTTATTTCCAACTCGTTCAAAATTTTAAAATCTTCGCCAAGTTTTTGCAGTCAAAGGCTAGCCTTTGTTCAAAGAGATAAGTCCAGATCGATTTACTCCAACTTAGAACCTAATTCTCTGTTTCCATATAACCTTGCCAACGCAGGTTCAAGTCCAAAGTCCAAAAAGGATAAATTTGACAATTTAAATTTTCTATTAAACAATTTAAATTTAAATGTCATGATTGTAAAAATATATAAAAATTAAACTAAATTTACTTATTAAATCTTTTTCTTTTATAAATTGAGCTCCCATAAATATTCAATTTATTTTAAACCTTAAATATGACTACCATTATTATTAAATCAAAAATTTATCATTATTAAGCATTTCTTTAAATTGATAAACTAGGCATTTCTCTTTCATTATAAACTTAACTCAGTTTTAACAAATTCCGAGCTAATCCATTTATGCTTATTATTTTTGTTTTAATTTTAGTGTTTAAGTTTGCATTATTATATAATATTGAATTTCATATTAATCTCTAATATAATTTTTTTCATATAATAATTAGAGATGCTCAAATTTTTTTAACTCCACCGAACCGAATATATTTTAATTGAATTTGGTCTATTTATATTATATATATGAGTGAAATCGAATTTATATTTTTAAAAAAATTTGGGTTCAGTCGATCGGTAAGGTTAGGATATTTTTTTCGTTATAACCCGAATCTGTCCAACTATTATATATATTTATATATAAATATTTTTATTTTTATTTTACTTTATCACTCAATCCGATCCGACCCAAAAATATTAAAATAAATTTAAATATAAAGATATAATATTAAATATAAATCCATTTGAATCCTGACATGTTTCGACCGAATCTAAAATTAATTCAGTTCGGTCGAAATTTTAAAAAACTTAGACAGACTCAATTTTAAATTTTTATTCTTTAATCGAATTTGATCGAGTTGAAAATCACTCCAGCCTTATTGAATCTGAGTCGTAAACACCCGTAGTGATAATGATAATAATATTTAGTAGCATAAACGTTTATTTTAATAATTTTCTTTTAATTTAATTTCAACTGAGCTTCAAACTTGCAAAATTATAGTTTTAAAGAAAATTCAAGTTTTATTTAATTTGAATTATGGATTTACACTCATAATTATTTTGAAAAGTATAAAAAAAATAAGAGATTTAAAAACATCTAAAACAACTATAGTAAAAGAAAAATGCTTACATAAGTTCATACGTATAAATATTCATGCCAACAGAGGCTGATTTGGAATAAATTTGAACCTTTCAAACCTAACGTAAATTAATATGTATCCATTAAGAAACTGATTTAAAGTGTTATTCAAAAAAAAAATCATTGCCTGTCAAAATAGTTTTCTTCAAAAATAAGTTTATATTAAAACATTTCATTAAAATCTAATTTTATACAAACTCAATTATTATTTTTTTTACATCATTATATTTTTGCAATTCCACTTAAAATTTTATATCAACCAATATATAGAATAATAAGCTTTTTTTAATTATTACGTATATTGGAAATCTTTTATCATTTTTTATAACATTAATATCCAAAATTATTAAAAGTAATATTTAAAATAATTAAAACAACAATAATGTAATTTTAGACTCAATAATATAAATTTAACAAAAATAAAAAAAATTAAATATGTCTCATCAATAAATTCAGATTTGTGGTAGACACCGGAAGTCCAAAACTATTAATTATAAAGGTGCATAATTTAACTGAATTTTAATAAGGTAATAATAATAATCAAAACTATAGTAAGTGTTACCTTAAAAGATTGATTTCTAAACTTAAACATTTTCTCTTTATCCTAATTAATTAATAATTAATAATGTTTATGATTTTTTCTTTATTTTTTTAATTGTTTCCAAACTAATAAATAATATTTATTTTTGAATTAATAATTCTTTTTTAATAAATCGTCCATTATTAAAAAAGAATAAACTTAACGTAAAAATAGAAAAGAAAATAGTTTAACGTAATTCCCCCAAATATCTACCATTTTATTCACAATAATCAATCATATTTCCACCAGTAATGGTCATATTCATGTATTAAGCAGTTTTTTTAATAATAATAATAATAATAATAATAATAAACATGAGATATTAAAAACAATAAATTTTATAAACCCTTTCAATGGAATAAATTTCTTAAAAGAATGTACTGAAGCGAGAACTAAAATTAAGTTGTGATAATTTTTTATTTGAACAAAATTTTCAATTAATCATATAAGAACAATTAAAATTCAGTTATGATAATTTTTATTTGAATAAAATTTTCAACTAGTGATATAGAAATTTAAGAACAATATAATTTCGTAATTATTTTTAATAATAAGACAAAAATATAGAAAACCCTCAATAAAAAAAATAAAGGTCGAATCATTTTCAGTTAAAAAATATCTTTCAAAATGGATATAAAATAATTTTAGTAAGTCCATTCCAATAATCAAAACTCAAAAGAAAAAAAAAATAAAAGAGAGAAAAATTATTGCAATAATTAGTTCTTTTATGCTATTTGTGGATAAAGACAGCGATCTTGTTCTTTAATAAAATATTTTTTTAATATTATCATACACTTTATTTTTTTCATCATAAATAACAAGAAATTTGAATGTTTTTATTTAAAGTATATATTTTATGAAATGAAGAGGATAAAGAGTAAAATTTTTTTATTACTTTTAAATTATATTGAAATATAATTAAATTAAATAATCAAAAGCCGTTATATTCCTTTTAAATTATAATAATTCCAAAATTAATAATTTAGATCATTTTTTCAAATTATATTTTTATAAATTTATATGTTTACAAAAAAATTGAAAATAATAATTTAATAAATATATAAATAATTATACTAAATTACAGTTGGCCCCGCGTGCAAAAAGATATAATACAGAAGCACGCGGGCCTAACTCCAACTAGTAAAGGGGGAAAAAAAAAAGGAAAAGGACATGTGGATAAGTAGGAGTGCCACTCAAAGGTATGTATTAGCTTTTTGCATGATGATGATGATGATGATGATGATGTTGGCATACACTTATTATCCTCATCCAATATAATAATACTATTTGTATAAATAAATAATAAAAATGGGGATATTCATATTGAAGAAATGTAATTGGTGGAAAGAGTATCTAATTCAGAAGTGTTGACTACAATAACTAGACAGAAAAAAGAATGCAAACTATTATTATTATATGTAAAAAAGGACAGGTGACATCTGATTTGCCGCTCTTCCATACAAAAACATCTTTCTTTCCCACTTTCTCTCTACCGCGCGTCTACTTCCCTCCTCTCCGTCCACATCCTTTTTTTTTTTTAAACTATAAAGACGGCAATACAAATTACTTTTAATTAAGTTACAATACTTTTTTTAGTTTTTTTTTTCTCTGTAACTTTTAAACTCTTTTGATTTACCAATTATCTAACAGTAAAAAACAGTGATTACGGTTGTATTTAACTACCAATAATCAATCTCGACTGGTTGGAGGATTAAAAGCAAACATTTTTTTTAAATTCTTTCAATTATAACTTTTAGGCAAAACCAGGAGAAATGAACCATAAACAAACTGAAAAACTTGAATGGAGAGTCAATTAACTGCTGCAAAGATTTAATCTTTAAAAAATGAAAGTGAAAGAGGATACTCAAAAACTTTAATAATCAATATATTTAACCATCTTAAAAATCAAATGAGACAGACATCAAACTCGAAAATTGTATATAGCAACTCCCAAGGGCTAGCGAGTAGAATTTCAATTTTTGGTTATATCTAATATATATTTTTGGCTTGATAAGAAATGGATAAAATACAACTGATTGTGCCATTTCTCACAGGCTCAGTTTAAGACAACCACTAGTATAACTTTTGATTTTATATAAAAAAAATATTGACTTTTTGTTATATTTTTTATAATTAATAATTAATAAAAAAAAATTAAACTTGAATGAATTAAAACGATTAAAATTTTAAGACCGGTCCTGAGAACACGTGTCCTCATTATATTAGAAGATATCCTTAGAATATGAGAAGTTATCTTTTTTCCTTATTAGCTTTAACCATTGATGGAGAAAAACTAACAATTAATTTTTTAAATTAAAATTTCCAAATTCAAATTATTAGAATAATTATTTTTTTTCCAAATTCAAAAATTACCATAATGCTTTATGAGAATCAGGATGAAGGTGATTCTGTTTTCTTTTTATGGTTTGAAAATGAAACGGTATTTAAGTTGCAAGACTATGCTTCGAAATGGATAATGATTAGCATTACATTTCCAAGGCATTTGGTAGCACAAAATCATGTTATCATCCTTTTCAGTTCTTAAAAATATCAAGATTTAAATAAATATGATCTCTTGATTATAATTTATAACTGAAAACTTAACTAGTAAAATTAAGTCTTTAGATCAATCAATCAAAATTAAACTTCTAAATCGAAAGCTTGCCATAAATGAGATAGAAGCCTCTTTATCACAAATAAAATAAAAAATAAAAAATTGAAAAGAAACTCATAATTTTAGGATGCTGTTGCCGCTTTGTTGCCCATTCTAATATATATTCACAGAGATCCAATCACACATGCAAACAAGATCCATATCATTCTTGTTCGATAGGAGATTTTAAAGAATAATAATAATTAATCAGAAACAGCTGAAATATACCACCAGTATAAGGATTCAGGATCGCCAAAAATCACTCCTACAACACATGGACGTGTCAATGTGGATACACAACCAAAGGAATGCTTAGTATATATCCAAGAAGAAATCATGCAACATTATTTATGAATAATAATAAGATGGTAACCACCCAAAACACAGATAATCAAGGGGACCCAGATTATGGGCTAAGAAATGTACAAAGAATCCCCAATGCCTCACAACAACCTCAATTTCCGGAAGCCGTAGAAATGGATCTTTCCCCACTTCCCTCTATAACATTCTCAATGGACAAATCAATCTCTCTTCTGATGATTAGGTTAAAAGGATAACTGGAGGATTACCTGGAGGGCATCTTTGCCGGCGGGGACGTCTAGTTGTTTTTCCCCACCCTGTTAGGCTTCTATCCTCTAGTCCCACTTCAACGTTATTAAGCTGCTGTATTAAGGGAGTACAAGGAGGACTTGCTATCACAGCAGGAGAGGAAACAATCACTGTGCGCCTCCTCCCCTTCGCACACCCACTTCTAGTAGAGTGCCTACTTGTTAATCCTGAATGCCAAAAATGACCTGTTGCTTTCATCAGCCCGCCAAATGTCTGAAGATCTTCTGTTACCTCGTGCCTTGACAGAGAAGCAAGGCCTGGAAGAATGTACCTTTGGAAGTCCCTCTGCTGCCTTCCTCTTCTTGCCTGGCCCTTTCGAGTTCGAGTCTGTAATAAATTTGTTCCTGTTTCTTCCAGTTTCAGGTTTTCTGGAACCAAAGGCTTGGGCATGTAATCTTCTTCCTTGGTCTCTGCCAACCTTAAAGTCATAGACTCAAAGTAATCTTCTGAAGATAACCCCTCATTGTCTTCGCCATTCTCAGTTCCTAGAACAGCATATTTGCACTCTAGATCCTTTCCAAAGGAAGAAATAACCTCCACAAACCAATGAAGAGGATCTGTCATTGAAGCTTCTGATGGATTGAAAGTGACATCATCCTGATTATTGGGATGACTAGTTAAAGAGATGGCAACTATTGCCTCTGCTGCTGTTTTCACAAATTCATCTGGCGGGCTTTCAACTTCGTCCAGCGACGATAGTAAAAGAGGTGTTTCTTGAGCCTTCTCTAGACATTCTTCCCCAGGAATGACATCCCCTTCAGTCTCGGGAACTGCAGGAGCTTCCAAATCTATTCCTGAAATAATCTTCACATCAGAGCCTAGGGCAGAAGGCATCAAAGGAGGTTCATCCTCAGTTACACAAGAATTCAAATCAATCTCATGTCTGACATTGCTGACCTGTTTGTCTAATTCTTTTTCTATAAGCCGCCCTTCTACTGCAATCTGTTGACCACAGTCAGGAACAGCTGGATCACAAGGAAAGTTAATATCAAGTACTCTACTTTTCCTGTCATTTTCTACTTCTTCAGATGGTTGGCTAAGGGACACAGAAGGGGAGGTAAGGGATGAAGACTCGATCTTTGAAATATGTGATTTTTCAAAAATGGGAAAGCCGAGAATTTTTCTGCAACTCGAGGAGTCACTCATTTCAGTTCTACTGGCCTCAGCAAAATTGGAACAAGAAGCTGATTTCATATTTGGAACAACTGTTTGAATAGGAAACTTTCCAGCTTCACTTTTATCAGACAACTGATTGAGAGAAGATTGCAAATCATTCAATCCCACTGTATTCAAATCCACTCCTGCACCAGTAGCCTCATTTTTACACTTTGGCTTAGTTTTTAGCCAAGGCAGAGTGACAAAATGATCTTCATGATTTCTTTCTAAATCGATGACCTCAACACCTTGCTGAGAAACCATCTGGGTTGCGGTGCTGTTTGCAAATGCAACATTCAAGTTCACATCTTTTACAAACTTTGAGTCCATGCAGTTTGAGCTCTTGTAGAACTTCACTGAACTGTGATTGATGAAGTTCTCAGGGGCTGCATGATTGGCACTGCTGCAGTTCAAGTAATCAGAGTTGCCTGAAGGAAAGCGAATGTTTAGTTCCTTGGACCCTGATGAGGACCCATGATAAAATCCATTTTGCTTAGGCATATCACTTCCAACTCTCAAGTTAGATACAGAATTGCTGTTATAATTGCACCAATCTCGGAAAACAACATGACTTTGAGTTGATGAGTGAGAACTCCTACTCAAGGTAGCAGACGATTTCAAATATGGGTGCATCTGAACAGACATCGACTTCTGGCTTAAGCTACCACTGATTCTTTCAAAAGATGAAATAGAGCGAGACCAAGAGTTGCTCAAATCAGAAGAAGGGTCAACTGCATATTGACTGGGTATATGGGAAGCAACAACTGAACCCGGATGGTTATTGGTGGACACCTCATGATTTCTTCCAGAGAGTTCTGAACCACGGATTTTCCTCTCTCTCGATTCATCTACCTTGCCTTGATCAGTAAGAAAAAGAGTTGCAGGTTCATTACTTTTGTTTGAGAGAACCTGTATTGGGTGGGAAGATGAAGGTAACTTTGCTGCCTGAAGACATTGATTAGCAGACTTCAGGTTATTTTTCTTGTTCCCTGAAACCAGGCATCATATGAGAACATCAGGACCAAATGGAACAACCTTGGAGGACATTCTCAAAATGCTTAATCATAATAAAAGGAACAGAAATGAACTGACAGATTTCCAAATTGAGTCATAATAGTCAAATAGTAAGGTGTTCCATGAACTAATGGACAGGTAAAAATGACCATCTAAAACAAAACAGAGCAACCCACTAAGTTTTCCCAGCCAATCCTCAGTTTAAGCATTAGAATATATTTCCCCTCTGATTTTCAAGAACAGAATTCCCTGTTATATACTTTTGCCAACTTGGATATTTGGTAGGAGTTACAAAGTTCAGATGAGAAGAAAAAACTATAAAAAGCTTTCTCAAAAAGATATCTATGAATTAGATTTAATAACTTAATCAAATGATTAAAGATGAAATATTGAAGAACATGAATAAAACTAAAAAAAAAAAAGGAAGGGCAACTTCATAAAAGAAATCTTACCTGAGTCAAGCATATGGGGAAACCACAGTTTTCCATTCACATCATTCTGTAAATACAGATTATTGATGGTCCCATTATTGCCCTGGTGATGAGAATTTAGCAAAATTTCTTTAGGAAGACCATGAAACTGTGATTTTAGTTTAGCATCCAGCTCATCCCCTTGAATCTCATAATGTGAGGAAGTACAGCCTAGAATATCATTTCCAGTTGTTGTATCTACAATCTCAATAGGCTCATTCAGGTCAGCCAAATTATTTTTGCTTTTTAAACACGATTCAGATTGCAATGCATCTTCCTGGCAATTATTCTTCCCACCAGTACCAATAACCAAATTTATTCCACTTTCAGGTGAAACTTTATGATTCCTATTTAGCAGATAACTATATATACCACATACATTCTCATCCCTTATTTTTTCCCCTTCTTCAGTATCGATGTACTCATCAGCTGGAAGTTGAAGATCAAACATCTTTCTCCTCACCTTTGTGGGTCTAGACTCCAGTATCTCAACATCTTTTGAAGTACCCCCATTTTGGGATAGCAAGGGACTAGCTTGCAAACTGTTTCCTCTCATAGAACTCAGTGAAGAATGCATTTCACCGATGCCAGAGGTAGGTGGTCCAGCGCAAACAGAGTTTGCCAACGGAAAGCTTGGGATATGCCGTTTCCGCGCATCTTCAGACGTAATTTGAGATGCTAAGGGGCTTGATGACAATGATGTCTCAATAGGCATCCGAATTTTATATAATTCCTTCCTTTTAACTTCATCCATCAAATCCTTCTGTATTCTGTAAAGGCGGTGAAGTTCACACAGCTATACAGAAAAATAAGAGAAGATAGACATATCTTTAGCTGGCTAGCACATAAATAGAATGATGCATATATTCACTTTAAGTTGACTTGGATTGAATCATATGAGACAAAGGATATCTAAATTCAGATCACATGACTATCATCTCAATTCTCAAAGGTGATGCATATAAAATTGCACAGATCAGAAAAGGAACTTGAAATAAAAAATACCTGATTCTTAAATATGGCCTCATGCTCCAGCATTTTCCGTTTGACTACATCCTTGTCATATCCTGGATATACATCTGCAATGGCCCTTGGCAAGAATCCATTGTAATACTGTCCATTTGTGAATGTTCTATCTCCATAGTATAGAGGCCAGTTACAACTATTAGAATCCTCATTAAGATCCCTCATTGAGAAATATCCTGGGAAGCAACTTTCACACTTTACTTTTGTTCCCATTCCTGGCAATCAATGAAGAAACATGGCAAGCATGAAAAATAACACAAAACTATTAAATAAAACAATTATTTAGAAGCATGTAGAGAATATAAATTTGAAACCATTTTAATATGGTTTTGTTCATTAAGTTTCAGTCTTTCACAAGCATGGTATACTAACAATGGGCTAAACTGCCCCAAATTAAGGGACACTTGTCGTCACAGACTCACAATCAGGGAGAGAAACCATCAACACAAGCTAGTTTCATTCTTGAGTACAGGAATTTGCCTAGCTTCATATTAAATCTTTAAAACAAACATGTAATGTAGGCAATACCAACATATCCGACTAACAAAGCACAAATCGAAAGCTATGATACCTGGATTAGTTTAAGTCCAAGCCAAGTTTGTTTACTAAGAGCAGTAAGAAATCCCGGTCATAATCCAGAGAAATTGTAAAGATGAGAATGGGTGACTTCAAAAAAGTGCAAAATAAAACCCCTAATAAAAATTTGCCTCAGAACACCCATTCAGACATCCCATATTTTGGAGTGTCTGAGAAAACTTTGGGTTGCCATGTTCAGACAAACATCAAGCAGTATCAGAACAAAAAGGAAACAGTAAATAAAATGCTAATACAATTGTTAAACCATGACTATTTTGTACGAGCCTCCGTTATTGTCCTTGTTATCTTTCCTCCGTAAGCTCAGAACTCAGAAGAAATTTATTTTGTTGTGCTCAAGATCTGAGAAAAATGGAAGCACACATGAAAAGAAAACTAAAAAAAATAAGGACTAATTTCTTGATTTAGATATTTCATGAACAAACACAATCACTTTTCCTCTATGATATTACATAGTCTCACTTAATATAAGAAGGATCATCATACACCACCGATATTGGAACTCTAATATTCATGGGCTCAAACAAAGGTATAGCATTTCATAGTGCAAGCACATGTATCAATGAATGGACCATAAGTCTTCCCAATACCTAATTCACTATTTATTAATCCAACAACCACATTTTATTCTTTCTTTAAGGTATATTAGTAACAGAAGATTATCCATCTGATTACAGGACAGATAAGTACCTGATGACGATTGTAAGAAGAGTATAAGAAGGATTAGATGTCAAAACAGATGTCAATACAAAATTTTCCAACTGGTTAGGGTGGAAAATGTTGCATCTGTGAAATTGTCACTAATCAACAGAAAACTCCCAGATTTGAGGCCTAAACAACCTACTATCGCAAGGTTAAAGAACTAAATTAGAAACATAAATGAAATAAATAGATAAACTGTGTTACCTCATTCAGTAAAGGTTCTTTAATAATTAAAATTTACCACTGTCAATCACTTGATAAATAAGAAAGATTCAAACTAATATACGTAAAATATCCTAAGCCCCCATCCCTTGCAGAAATATAGAAGATATCAAAAAGCTAAGAAGCACATGGATACGGAAAGTGCAATAATGATGAGTACATGAAGGAAGGATATCAAAACCCAACCGCACTAGATTTTAGTAGATTGCCAAACATCCAATTGTTGGCCACTACAGTTCAGTTTACTTATGAGCAGAAAAACACAAAGAAGAGCACAACTTTTCAGCAATTTCCAGGGCTTCTTTGAGCTCAACATTTTTTACCTAATGGAAATAGAGGAACTGAGTATATAATATGGACGAACTTCAAGTTGTTTTCTCACGCGTCAAACACAAAGTCATAATAGTAAAATTAAAAACTCTAGAATTCCTAGAAATTATTATCCACTCCATTCTATTCTACTTCCAACTTCAGATCTGAGTTAAAAATTAATGAGCAACCTTTTTCAGAAAGCAATTAACCATCCATTAAAAATGTCCTTGATTGCAGAATAGGTATATTCATGTGCAAGCCAATCATCCAGACAGCCACTGAAAAGTATCAACACCAGAACAGAAGATATTATGCAATGCTACTGTCAAGACTTATTAAACTGTTATTGTGAGTAAAAATCAACATACTGCTACTGATATAGTTATAACTCACATTTTATTAATTCAGGCAAGCCACTAGTAACTCTCAACTATTGCACAATATCATGAGAATAAAGAATTACCAGCCTCGTATAGCAAGATGATGCCTTTCTAATAAGTAATAAATCAAATCACATTCGCAGGAAATAACATAGGTAGTAAACACCATTTCTCGCCTTCCCAATTTCCTGATCATGTCAAAGACCACACTGAACCTCATCTGTCCAGATGTTACAAACAATTGGATGGAAGATAAACATCATACAAAGGAACCATTGACCTACGTTGATAAAATCTCGTAAAGAAGTCAACTCCTTAACCATTCTCTGTACATCAAATTCTAAGCTAAAACGAATGCAGCACTCGAAAAGCAACAAAAATTTTCCTGCTATTTGTGCTAAAGTCAGATTGTTCTTTGCTGGCAAACAGAAAATATGGGACATGAACAAATTACAAACCAGGACATAATCAAATTTTTTCCATACTCACATATATCCAAATAAGTAACCATAGGGATTGAATTTTGAGGCTAAACACAACATGCTGGAAATTTAAGAAACTCCATTATCAGTAAGGAAAATTCAGGTATATTCCCTTTTAATTATTATAATGGTAAAAAGAAATAAAAAGATAAATTAGTCGTAAATAAAAGTTAATATAACTGATCCCTTCCAACTATAATCTGAATTAAATATCAGCAACAGAACCTGCCATACTAGAATCTGAGCTTACCATCAATCCAAATTGCCCATCTAATCAATCCTTTAACAATAAAGGATAGGAAAGAAAATTCAGCAATTGAAAAGGCAATAAATATTTATAAAATAAATAAATGTATGAACTAAATTATAAAGGCCATAAACCTAAACAATTAATCAAACACAAAACAGAAACTCAAACATTAAATAAATCAGCCAGTAAAGTAAATGTATGAACAAAATTACAAAAGCCATAAACCTAAACAATTAATCAAACACAAAACAGGAACTCAAACATTAAATAAATCAGCCAGTAAAGTAAAACCCAATTAACCAAATCATTAAAATATATATATATATCAAATTTCCAATAAAGTTAAAAAAATTAATCAATTAATTAATATTACCTCAGACCTACATCCTCTTATCTCTTCCCCCTGAAGAATACCCCCCAGTGGATTCAATTATTCAACAGTTGACTCCACATCATAGACAAAAAAAGTTGAAAGATTTCCAAAAAACTGGCACTATCAAAAACACAGAGAGAGAGAGAGAGAAGCTAAAACCTGAAGAAACAACAAATTTACAGCAAATAACAAAGTGGGTGTTATTGAAACTCCATTAATGGAGCTTAGATCGTCTCCAAAATTGAACAAAAGAAGGAGATTTCGATCTGCTAGGCCACTCTCAGCAACAAAAAGGAGAGAGAAAAAAAAATAAAAACAAAGGTTTTTATTTTACAAGAGAGAGAGAGAGAGAAAGTATTTTTATTTATGCTAGAAAGAGAAGAGAGAGAGGGAAATCCCAGATAAGAAAATCTTTACACAAACGAACGACCTTCCAAGAACAGTGACATGAAATTTGTCAACATCCGGTCTCTTTTTATTCTCTGCTTTTTCTCTTCTTCACTTCTCTCTCTCTCTCTCTCATTTCATTTTTTTTTTCTTTCTTTTCTAATTATTTCTTTTTTCCACTTCTAGATATTACTTTCTTGTTTTATTTTCCATTTTCTTTCTGGGTTTTTAAGGAAATTTAACTTATTAACGGGTATTTCTAGATTCTCTCCGCCCTCCTTGCTTTTGCTACTAATATTTTTATTTTTTAAAAAATATTTTTTCAAAAAATTCACTATTTCTATTTTTAGTTAGAGAATAGATTTCATTTCTACTAATTAATATTTAAAATTATCAACAAAAATAATAATCATTTTATACACATTAAATTATTAAAAGAGATAGTTGATTATCTTCTTATTTTTATTAGAATGTCCAACTAATTAAAGAGGGTGTTTCTCAAAACTGGAGCTTTTCAGCTTATTGTGAATAAGTGATTTTTAGATTATAATCAGATTAAAAATAAGCAGTTAAGCGTTTCTGTAAACTAGCTAATAATCAGCTGATAATCAGTTTATAATCAGTTAAGTGTTTCTGTAAAATCAGCTTATAATCAGTTTTTAATTGTAGAAACTGTCAAAATGACCAAACTGTCCATGAGTTTATTTATTGTATAAAAATAATTTTTTAAATGTCAATTCAAAATTTATTTTGCAACAATAATAATAATAATAATAATAATAATAATAATAAAATTTAATAATAATAATAATAATAATAATAAAATTTCTTTGATGGGAACTAAAGTGTATAAGGTAGGCAAATTTGAAATATTGAAGATTAGGTAGGGATAATATGGTCTTTTACTTGGTCAAAACTGCTTAAAAAAAAAGTGCTTAAAAAAAAAGTAGCAAAACCCAACTTTTAAAAAACTGATTAAAATCAGATTATAATCTACTATTTAAGTTTTCAGAAACACTTAAATAAACAACTTATAATCTAAAAACAGCTTATAAGCAGTTTTGACTAGCTTTTAAGTTTTGAGAAACACCCTCAAAGTGTTCACTTTCTTACTAGAATAATTAATTTTTTATTATTTATTATTTAATATCTTATAATTCAAAAATTACAGGTTAATTAAAATTTATATTGGATGAACTTATTTAAAAAATAAAGTATTTTCTTTTAAATTAATTCTTTATCTTATTATATAAATGAGGTTTTCACTTTTATAATTATCACTTTATAGAGAGTGTGTAATTTAATAATATATATATGTTTCAAAAAAATATAAAGTAAATGAAAAATATAATTATAAATCCATGCAATTAGAAATTATTACAATTACAATAATATTAAGCTAAAGATCATTGATAAAAAAATAATTATTAAATTATATAAATTAATATTGGTATAAGCTCTGTTTTATATAAATAAATATTAAATTTTTATGATTAACTACTGATTAGGTTAAGCCTGCCATAAAGCATGGCAAACTTTACAGCAAAAAATCCTAATTAAGTTTTATTATAAGCTAATTAGTGTTAGTTGTTTTTTAAATCCCTAATTAAAGGAATTAATTGATATATAATATAAATTGCAAATAAAATAATAATTATTTCCATTGAAATAATTTTTATTTTAAGTTACAAAATATGAAATTAGAAAATACAGGAGACAAAAAGTGGGTCCCATAGTACTGTGGGAAAGATGAGATTTCTTGAGGTTTTGGGTCAGATAATAAATACCCATTTGTGGAGAGTGTATTTACAAGATTGGGCTTCACTTTTGTTTGTTGAAATTTAATATTATATTTATAATTAATTAATTAATTTAATTGATTGACCCTTTCTACTCTTTTTTTTAATTGGCCGATCCTCTGCTTCCAAACATACAAAACTTATTTTTATTTTTAAAAAAATCTTATTTATTTACTTACTGTATTAGAGTATTTTCTTTTTCTTTAATTTTTTTTGTTTAATTTAGTGTAAAAAAATGACATCTTAAAAGCTTAACACGTGGCTTCTTGTTGCAGCTTACATCAAAGATATCAATTAGAATGTTTAGTGGATTTTTAAATATTTTTTTAGTTCCATAATTAAATACTTTATTTCTTTTTAATTTTAATAATTTATTTTGATTTTATATATAAATTTAAAAAATTAATCAATTTTATATATTCAAGCTGTTTAAATAGTAATAATATATTAATTATATATACTTTGTTCAGTATATATATAATAACTGTAAATCTAATCCATGCAATAATTAACAAAAGAATAATATAGAAATTTGTTATTAAAATAATATTTTAAAAATAAAAATAATAAATTTAAAAAATAATAAACTGTCAATTTAAAATGAAAATAGAATTACAGATATAAATTAAAATTCAGCATAGCCAATTAAAATTTTATTTTAGTTTCATCAACAGACTAAAATTTTATTAATTAAATTTCTTAGTTTTCTAATATTAATACGAGGGGGAGAAAATTGATCTTATATTTATTATTTAAAAAATATATATTTATTATTAAATTATATATGACTCATTATATTTAATTAAATTTATTATTTTTTATTAATTATATATAGATAAAGAAAGCATCTAGAACTCAAACTGAAGATTTATAAAGAAGCAATATATATTCATAGTTACTAAATTATATAATTGGTTATTATTAAAGAGAAAGAGAGAGAGAGAACCAATCTTTGTCTTTATAAACAGAGCAAACTTTTTTCCTTGCAAGTCAAGAATCAAAAAAATAAAAAAAATAAAAATCTTTATTAACCCTAATAAATGGGTAACTAAATGGCTTAATCACACAAGTGTTTTAAGTTGTTCTTAATTTTCAATTATATTTCCTACCCAATTACTATTAAATAGTTGTTTTAGTTATAATATAAAGTGCAATCATAGTCATGCCACCTAAATCAATTCAATTATATGTTAAATTCTTCTTTGGCATAACCATCACAAAAAATAATATTGGTGTTATGATATGATAAAACTATATATTTGTATTAATAAAGTGAAATTATTTAATGTGCTTGTGTAAGTTCTTAATATATACAAATAATTTATGAAACTTATTTTTTTATATATATTTTATCACTTAACTTGATTATCTCTCAAAAGAAAAAAAAATGACCCTGCTGTTATTTCAATTTTGTTTAAATATACATACTTTCTTTTTATATTGAGTTGTAATGTAGCTGTTGAATCATTCGAAAATATATATAATATTTTATATATGGAGAATTATGTGAAAATACTTAATAACTTATATTTAAATTGGATAAATATTTTAATTTTGAAGAATTTCAGAAAATGTGAGTGCTGCTAAATGTAATTGAAATGAAGTCCGATTTCATTTTTTCATTTTGATACGAGATTTAAAAATTCTATGATAAATAAATCTTATAATCTAAATTTCAAGCCTAACCATAGGTACATGTATTCCTTTGTGGTCCCTTTGTGGTTCTCTATTCTCTCTCTTCTTTACTTCCTCGTTTCTCATGATTTTCTTATGATTTTCATCTTTTTGCAGTTACCGTTTTGATTTTTTATGATGTCAGACCCTATTGAGCCATATTTACGTCTTCTTTCTATAGATGACGAAGAGGATTACGTTGTTCCTCTTCATAATACCACAGAAATTGATTTGCCTGTGCATGAGTTTTGTTTGGTTGGTACTCTTATGACGTTTAGCAATATAAATTTCCAGACCATGAAATCTACCATGGCTAACCTTTGGCATCCAATTGGAGGTGTTACCATTACTGAGTTGGAGGCAAAACGTTACCTTTTTCAATTCTACAATCAAGTCGACTTCGATAGAATTGTTGGAGGAGGTCCGTGGCTGTTCAACAGGTTTTTATTGGTTTGGAAGGAGGTTACTGGTAAGGAGAATCTGATGCATATTCCATTGGTGCATGTGGATTTTTGGATTCATGTTCATGATATTCCACCAGGCCAATTTTCAGAAGCCTTAGCAGTTTCGGTTGGTAATTTTGTTGGCAGTTTTAAGGAATATGATACAAGGTAGTCCTCATTGTTCTCAAAGAATGTGATGCGGGTAAAGGTCTGTGTGGATATTCAATTATCTCTTCGCAGGAGGAAGAAGTTTGCAGACAGTGGAGGCAATGTCTTCACAGTTCCTTTCAAATAAGAAAAGTTAACAATCTTTTGTTACTTGTGTGGAAAGATTGGTCATGTTGATTCTTTTTGTGACCTTCGTCTTCAGTTGAAACCAGAGGATGTTAAGTTTGGATGGGGAGATTTTCTCAGAGTACCGTTCCGGCAAAATCTGAGACAGGAGAGCCCGTGGTTGCGTCAAACTGAAAGTCCTGGAAATCAGGGATATGGTGCGCAAAGTATGGGTGGAGATACTGCTTTTGCCAGCTTAGCATATCGAAACTTACAGGTTTCCTATTTTAGCACGAGTGTTCCGTTGGGTGCTAGTAAGGAAATAGTTGACCCTATGGATACTAACAGATTAAATGTGGGCCTTTATAATTCTCATGGGTTGGGGGAGGAGTCGGAGGCCCGATTGATTAACGAGGGTAAGAAAAGGCCTAGAAACTCAGCTCCTCTTTCATCTACTGTTGGCAATTTGTTTTCCTATGATCCTAAGGATGCAATTGTTGACCCACCTGCGAGTTCATCTTTGACAGAAAAATCATGAAGCGGCTGATCCTTCTAGGAGGGATAGCCGAGAGCAATGATAGTCCTAAGCTGGAATGCTCGAGGTCTTAATAATCCTCGAGCTATCAATGCTCTCCGGGATCTTGTTCGTAGTTATAAGCCGGAGATTTTGTTTTTAATGGAAACTAGAGTTGTTATTTCGAAGATGGAGGAATTAAGGGTGTTATTATAGTTTTCTGGGTGTTTTGCTGTGGATCGTCGTGGTTTTGGTGGTGGAGTTGCAATGTTGTGGCGCAACTCTGTGGCTTTGACTGTTACTAATTACTCGTTCAACTATGTGGACTGTAAGATTGATGACCGAGCTGGGAGCTGGAGACTGACTGGTTACTATGGGTTTCCTGAGAATAATAGACGCAGACACTCTTGGAATCTACTTCGTGCTCTTTCGTGTCGTAGTTCTCTTCTATGGCTCTGCGTGGGAGATTTCAATGATATATGTAGCATGGATGAGAAGGAAGGCGGTTCTCAGAGACCTCATTATCTTATGGGTGGTTTCAATTCGGCTCTCATGGATTTCAATTTAGGTCAGTTGCCCACTGTTGGTTCATTCTTTACTTAGGAAAAGGGGAGGGATACGGGCAATTTGGTGAGGGAAAAGTTGGACAGAGCTCTTTCCACTGAGGATTGGGCCAGAATTTATGATAATGCATTGTGTACTGTTATTGCGGCGCCGATTTCAGACCACAAACCACTGTTAATTGAGACTGCTTCTCGTGCTGGGATAAGGCCGACTCGAAAATTCAGGTTCGACAATGCATGGTTTTGCGATGAGTGTTTAGCTGGTGTTGTTGAGCAAGCTTGGTCAAATTCTGGTTCTGTCAGTTTAATGGATAAAAGGGACTGCTTAATTTCTAATGTTGCACAGTGGGGAAGGCAGAGAAATCGTGAGTTCTGGAGGAGGAAGAAGATCATCCAGAATTTGTTAAATACTGATGATGGTGCTTATTCTAATCTTCCCACATCTACACTTAAATTGGAATGGAATAGGTTGCTGCAACAAGAAGAGGATCGAAATAAACATTATTCAAAGTGCTTTTGGTTGCGTCATGGTGATCGAAACTCAAAGTTTTTTCACTCGCGGATTAAGAATCGGCGGCGTATGAATTTCATATGGACATTGTGTGATCCTGCAGGCAATTGGATTGATGACAGTGTTACACTCCAGTCTCATGTTTTGGAGTATTACCATAACATTTTTCATGGGGGGTCAGTGGATTGTGATTTTGTTCTAAGTCTTGTTCCTGTGATGATCACAGAAGCTGATAATACTTTCCTGTGTTCTTCGTTCACTGATGAGGAATTCAGGAATGCACTGTTTCAAATGCACCCAGACAAAGCGCCGGGCCCGGAGGGGTTGAATCCTGCCTTTTACCAAAAGTTTTGGCCTCTCATTGGCAAAGATATTTCCCATGGATGCAGATTATGGTTGAAACAAGGTACTTTTCCACCTTCCCTTACTGAATCTTTGATTGTTTTGATTCCGAAGGTGGATAATCCTGAAACTATTAAAGAATATCGGCCTATTGCACTTTGTAATGTGTTATATAAGATTGTGGCCAAAGCGCTTGCTAATAGGTTTAAGAAAGTCCTTCCAAAAATTATTTCTGACAACCAATCCGCCTTTGTTCCTAGATGCATGATAACTGATAATGTGATGGTTGCTTTTGAGATGATCCATTTTTTGAAGCAAAATAATAATAGGACTGAAAACGGTTGTGCACTTAAAATTGATATATCTAAAGCATATGATATGGTTCAGTGGGAATTTCTTTGGGGTATGTTAGAGAGGTTTGGTTTTACCTCACAGTGGATTTCTTGGTTGTCTATGTGTTTTATGGAGGTCTCTTATCGTATCAATTTTAATGGTGAGTGGATTGGTCCTATTCAGCCGAGTAGAGGGCTAAGGCAGGGAGACCCCATCTCTCCGTATCTTTATCTTGTTTGTGCTGAAGGTCTTTCCTTGTTGTTGCGTGATGCTGAGTCTAAGGGGTGGGTGCAGGGTTGTAAGGCGGGATTGACTTGTCCCAGACTTACTCACTTGTTATTTGCAGATGATTCTTTGTTGTTTTTTCGTGCCAATGTTCGGGAAGCAGCTAATGTTAAGAAAGTGTTGGTGACTTATGCGAAGGCATCTGGTCAGAATGTCAATTTTGCCAAGTCTGAAATCCTTTTTGGCCCAGCTGTGTCTTCCACTGTTTGCAATGATATTTCTAATGCTTTGGAGGTCCATGAGTCTTTTAGCCAGGGTTGTTATTTGGGTTTGCCTTCCCTCATTGGTCGTAATAAGAAACAAATTTTCAGTTTCCTTAAAGATTGTATGTGGAATAGAGTTAATTCATGGAGTAATAAATTTTTGTCTAGAACCGGGCGTGAGGTTTTAATTAAATCTGTGGCTCAATCTATTCCTACATATTGTATGAGTTTATTTCTTATTCCGATTACTTTGCTTGAGGTACTTCATCGGATGATGAATAATTATTGGTGGGGAGGTAAGAGAGAAGGGCGTAGAGGAATTAATTGGCTTGCTTGGGATAAAATGTGTGGTAGTAAGAAGGATGGGGGAATGGGTTTTAGAGATTTTCGCAGTTTTAATGTTGCATTATTAGGCAAGCAAGCTTGGAGGTTATTAACGGTTAGGAATACTCTTTGCTACCGTATTTTTCATGCTAGATATTTCCCTAATGATGATTTTTTTATCGCAAGCGTAAATAGTGGTTCGAGCTTTATTTGGCGTAGCATTGCTTTTTCTAGGGATATGCTTAAAAGAGGATTGAGGTGGAGAGTTAGAAATAGCCAGTCTATCTTGGCGGCTTCAGACCCTTGGATTCCAAAGGATGGGAGTTTCATGGTTGATGATGGTGTCCATTTTATTGACCCAAATTTGAGGGTTAGTGAGCTTATGGTGGAAGATGGTAAGAAATGGAACATATCTATTCGTCTGGACCTGTTCTCAGTCCTGGATATAAGAGCTATTGTTAGTATTCCTTTGAGCTTATTTCTTAGAGAGGACTGTTATGTTTGGCACTTTGATAAACGGGGTGTGTATACTGTTCGGTCGGCTTATTATGTCAGTCTTCAAGTATTACAAAGGGAGCCACAGGTTGTTGCTAGTGATGTTTGGAAGAGACTGTGGCCTTGGATCTTCCTCCAAAGGTTAACGATTTTTGTTGGAGAACTTGTAGGAATGTTCTTCCAACAAGGTGTAATCTGAGGAGTAGGGGGGTGGAGATTTTGGCCAATTGTCTACGTTGCAATTCTGAAGAGTCTGTGGAACATGTGTTGCTGTGTTGTACCTTGGCTGTCAATGTTTGGAACCTGTGTGGACTGGGTATTTTACCACCTGATATATCATTTCCTAACTTTCTTCTACAGGTTTTACTACAGCATGGCAAAGATAAATGTGTCTTGGCTTCAGTTGTGGCGTGGAGTTTATGGAAGGCAAGAAACAATCTCTTATGGAACCAAAAAGATGCGGATGCTGGTCAAATTTTCAGTTTTGCTTCGTCATGGTTAGAAGAATGGAAGGACGCTCAACACGTAGATCGAGCAACTGCTGGTTTATCTTCATCAGCTGGCCGTCGTTCATCTATTATGGATTTTAATGGTTTCGCGTGGATTTGTCAGGTGGACGGAGCAATTTTCCAGTCTCAATATTTTGCTGGTTTCGGTTTCGTTGTTGAAGACCAGGAAGGTGTATTTTAGAGGGCCGTTTCAGGTTTTTGCGAAGGGGGTGGTAGTGCAGTCATGGTGGAAGCTCGAACTCTACGCCATTGTTTAATCTTTGCTTGCGAGTACTTGCCTTTTAATGGGGTGATACTTTGTGATTCATTGCATGTTGTTCAAGCTTTAGAGTCTGTTAATGTTGATAGCTCAGAGCTGGGACTGTTTATTTCTGATTGCAGGCATTTACTTGACAGTAGAGCTGATATTGTTGTTAGATGGGTGAGAAGAAGTGCTGTGGAAGCTGCTCATATTTTAGCTAGAAACTCTATTTTCTTTGCTGATTTTGTTGTTTGGGATGAATATCCAAACTGTTTAGCTTCTTTTTATCAATAATATTTGGGTTTTGGCCTTTCAAAAAAAAAAATTCTATGGTTTTTATATAGTTAAATAATTCATAAATTATTTTTATTTTTAGTGGTTATTAATTAAATGTTCAAAAAATATTATACATAAATTAAATTTTTTTAGTTATTTCCCATAGTTTTGAATACTTAATTGTATGTGTTTGATCGAAAATTCATGAGATTTTAGACGGAAAGAGAAATATTCTTTTTTTTAGCAATGAAAAATATTGATTGATTGGATTAATAAACAATAACATTTTATTAACAATGAAAAGTTTAGTAATTATTTTGAAGTTATAATCAATTACTTTTTAGTAAATAAAAAAAGAAAAAAATAATGATGATATTATTATATGATATATAAATTAATCAAATAAAAAAAATATATATATATATATATTATTGTCTATGAAAATGACAATTTAAAACCGCGTTTTTTGATTTTTCTTATGAAATTTTGAGAGAAGAAAGTTTAGAATTATTTAAGTACTTACATCATATCATACATCAATAAATGCTTAAATTTGAAAGACCTAAGACATAAATGTGGTAAGAGTCAGAAAAAAAAAAGGAAAAGAAGAATAAACTTAAGATTTGCGTATGTAGTTATTACTATGTATAAATATATTTAGTTGGTTTGGTTATAATTGTACAAAATAATTAAAATACAAGTTGTAATCAATAAGATTTTAAATAAAAATAAATTTAAAATAGGAAATATTCAAAAGTTTCCAACAATTAATCTTGAAAAGAATGATGTTATTTTTTGAGGAATTAATATTTATTTTATCCATGATAGTCAAATTTTTAATATTCTAGAGGTGCTCTTTGAAATTATGGATAAACTTGAGTTAGAATTTTTTTTTTATTTTTTAACAAAAATAACAAAATAATAAGAAATATTATATCAATTTTACATCATACTTTAATTTATAATTTATAATTCAACTTTAGCTTTTATCAAGCCCTTCCCCTAAAATTCTTTAAAATGGCTTACAGTTTGGTATAAATTGATTGAAGGATTTAAGTTTTTTTTTTCAACGACAATTTTATGTTCATTTCTTAATCATTTGTGATTATTCAACCACAATAAAATACGTGTTAATATTGAATTGGCTTTTCATAGGTGTTTCTTTTTAATTTAGGAGTGTGACGCACGCATTTAGTAAATACTACACCGTGGTCCGCACAAAAATAATAAAATTATATTATTTAAAATATAAGATAATTTATAGTCATTTATTTATTAAGATGTTTCTGCTTTATTTAATATGAAAATTAAGCTTTAGCTTATTAATTATTAAAATAAACTATGACTATCATTATTTAGCTTTAGTATGATTAGTTGTGTGTGTATATGTTATGTTTATTTGTATAGTATATGTCACTTGCATGATATATTTCTATATTCATTCTAACTATAAATAAAATATGGATAATATATTTTATTAATTATTATTATTAAACATATAGTTATTGTATAATTTATTGAATTTATCACTAATTAAATTTTGGTTATAAATTGTAAATAAATTTATCAAATTCTCAAATTGAATGAACTGTTGCTTAGCAATCAATTAATTTTAAATCAATTAAATAAATGTATCTAATTTGTTGAAACGATAAAATTTTACATATTTTTTATAAGACAAGACAATTATTCTATATGGTATTTGTTTTTGTATTAAGTGGCATATATATATATATATTATAAAATCTATATTTATATATTACACTAAAACAACTAATACAGTATTGGGTCATGCATTGTTATCTCAATCATACCATATTCCATAATTTCTTAATATTTTAAATTAAAATTATTATTTATTATATAATAAATATTTATTATAGAATTTAAATATAATTATGATATTATATTTAATGTTTGTAACAATTAGTTATTTATACAATAAAAAAAATCATAACTATTATATTATTATCATCTTCTTCTCAAAGTGCTATTCAATTTTAAAACTATAATATTATTATTTAATTATTATACTATTATTTAACTGATGTTTAAATAATATATTATTTTTTTATATTTATATTTATATTTTTTATATTTTATATTATTTATTTATTTTACTTATTTTTTTTAATAATCATGTTTATAATTATGATATTTCTCGCTATTTTCTTTATCTTTTTTTCTATTGTCGATTACTGTTAATATAGTTTTTTTTGTTATTGTTTTTTATTATATGATTTTTTAATAATTTGTATTTTATTTTATTATTTTATTATTTTGATTTAATTTTTGACCTTTTTTTATTTTTTGTTTTGTTATGTAATATTTTGGGTCAATTTTGTATTGTTTAATTATTGTATGATTTTTTTTTGTGTTCTTTCTAATTTTTTGAGATGATTTTTTATTATTTATTATTTTGATATTTTTAGTTTCTTTTTAAGTTTTTAATTAATTATTTTTATTTTATTTTGGATAAACAATAATTTTATTTTAATTTATGTTATAATTTTTTAATTTCTATAATTTAATTATTTTTAAGTTTTGTTTTAATTTTAATTAAATTGTTTTTTTAGGTATATTATTTTATTAGATTTTATTTTTTAATTTATTTTATTAAAATTTTCTTTTACATTTATTTTTTAATTATTATTTAAATTTTTTAGATTTATTTTTATAATTTAATTTTTATTTTTTTTACTTAAAATTTTATAAGCTTTAAAATTAATATATATATTGAATAAAAATATAATCATGCAAGACTTTTGCTAGTTATAACTTAATATAGAAAAATTTTAAGGCGAACCGAGTCTACATCTTCATTATTGGACCCGATCAATTATAATCTATTATTTAAAAATAAAAATTATTTTTAATTAAATTTTTAAATATTATAATTCAAATGAAAGATTGTTATTAACATATCCATAAATAAGAGTATGGATCGTGGTGAAATTTTTTCCTAAATTAAATAATGTAGTAGGGTAGACCTTAGAGAATAGACAGTAATTATCTTATTAAGAGTATACACGAATTTTTTATGGATATGTTAATAACAATCTGATAGGGCCAGATTGCTCTAGTTGACGAATTTTTTGAACACCTCTATATCTTATAATGAGAGTTGAAGAGACCCAATGGCTAATTAGGCTCAGTCATAGAACTGGAGGCAAGAATAATTTTCATTGCCCAAAACAATGGAGAGTGGAATCCATACTTTTTTTTTTCTTTTTTTAAAATATTATATATATTAGAGAAAAAAAATTGATCTTAGTCTATTATTGACAGATATATATTTATCAATTGACTATATCTCCACAAACACACACACACACACACATATATATATATATATATTAATTAGTACAAAATAAATTCTCATCTTCCTGATATTCCTCACATAAATCAAATATTTTAAGAGTAAACTTTTTCTCACTTTAAATTCAACAAAATTCTTAAATTAAAATTTACTCTCTAATAAAAAGTTGATTGTTATACAGAAAATCATGTTTTTGAAAAAGAAGAAAATTCCAAACTTAAGAAGAAAAATTCCACAAGTTGCATTGATGAAAGCCGGCCATAGACTTGACTTGTACAAAACTTAAACTTTATATATAAATTAATTATTTTTTGTATGAAGCCAAACAATTCTTTCATCCCATAATGAATAAAACAAATTTATTATTGTCTCATTTGGTGTTTGATAATATTATTTCTGGATAGTAATTAACCAACAAGAAAAATAATAACAATTGATCATGTTATTAATATTTTCTCATAGTTTTTTTTAGAATCCAATCAAATGATGGTACTTTAACTAAATTCATGTTCATAAATATTCTCATAGATCTCAGATAGCTTTATATGGGTTTATGGGATTTTAATTTTAATTTTTTTCCTTTTATGTTCTATAAAAGAAATGTCTAATTATTGGTCAAATAGGTTATGATGAAAGTGAAGAAGAATCTGCTTTATAGATGGTATATTTTGAACGCATGTAAAACCAGAAAATTTTATTCTGGATCCGATATATATGTATATTTAATTAATAAAAGTTAAATATATATAATTATTTTTTTATTATGCCTCTTTCAATAGTTTATTATTAGACGAGTACATATATATCTAGTCCAAGATAAAATTTTCTTGTGAAAACAAGCAAAACTAATAAAAGAATCAAACTAACATGTAATTATGGGCAACGTATATATTCATCAAGTCATAGTATTAGATAATTTTATTCCATGTTTAAAATATAAATTTTAAAATTTAAGTTTATTTTAAATTCTTATAAAATGATATGTGTCAAAATTTTTAATATAAAATTATACTGAATCATTAGTTTCTAATTTTTTTGTTTTTTTTTTTTCAAGAATAAGAGTTTGTTTGTCATTAGCGTCTGACCTCTATATTGTTAGAAAAAAAAATTTTAAAAAAATAAAATTGATTAATTGATTATCAAAATTTATTTTTAAGATAAATTCTACATATTTTAATAACAAAGTTTTAAAATAGTTAAAATTCTACATATTTTAATAACAAAGTTTTAAAATAGTTAAAAGACATTTCAAAGCCATTTTTTTCGACAACATAAATCTTAAAATGATATTTTATAAAAGAAAAAAAATTAACTTTCAAAAAAAAAAAACTGCAAACTTTAAATCTTAAAATTAGCTTAGCTTTAAGCAGAATTATAAAAATTCTCTTGATCTTAGCTATTTGCTTCTCTTTTGTGAGATCCTCAGTTAGATTTTGGATTGTTTGCTCTATAAGGAAAAGAAAAGTGATTTTATCATATATATATATATATATATATATATAAATACATACACACTGTGAGATATTTTTTAGATTTTGGGTGGAATAATTTTTATGGAATCTTGATTTCGCTGTAAGTCTCTTTCAAATATATAGCATTGTTGCACAGCGGATATTAATAACATACAAATTACTTACTATTATATAAATATATGGTATATAAAATATTATACTAAAAATAAATACAAAAAAAATTTATAAAAGGCCAAAATGATAACAAACGGTCTCACTTAAAACTCAGTCTCCTTAGATAAAATTTTACTCAGATAATTAATAGCATAATATAACAAAATAACTACACATGATAATAACTATAAAATTGAGATAAAAATAGCATATCAAATTTAACGTGGTTCACCCATTTATTTGAACTACTTCCACGAGACAAATTTCGAATAAAATTTCTTACACTAATAAATAGTAAGATTACAAGAGAGACTTTTCTAAAAAAAATATTATAGAAATATCATACTCACAATTGAGATAAACCCATAGTGGTAAGTGTTTCCCAAAATAAAACTTCATTATTTTGTCACTCACAAACAAATATTTCACACAAATTTTCTCTCTCTCAAAAAATTACTCTTTCTCTTTATCTATATATTTTTTTCTTCCTTATTGATATATATATATTAATTGGGGAGGGAAGGTCTATTTATAGGCACTTCCCACTTCCCTTATAATGTTACAACTTGCTTAATGCAAGCTGTAACATAGCTTGCATTTGCAAGCTTTTTTTTTTTTTTTAATTTCTAGGTTTCACTTGAGTACGACACCACCATAAATCTTCTCCTCACACTTAAGTGGGTGGAGCTTTCATACCATCAATCTTTTTACAAGTAACAAGCTTCTCCGATGGTAGAGTTTTAGTCATTATGTCAGAGCTATTATTTTTTGTGTGAATCTTTTCAAGCCGAAACTATTTTAATTCTAATGCATCTCGAATCCAATAATATCTCACATCGATATGCTTTAATCGTGAGTGAAAGGTAAAATTCTTACTGAGATGAATGGTGCTCTGACTATCACAATACAACACATATTTCTCTTGCTCAAAGCTCAATTCTTGTAAAAATTTCTTCATCCAAAGTAGCTATTTGCTTGTTTCAGTAAAGCAATATATTTTTGTAACTTTGATTGCCAAAACACTGTTCTCCTTGCAAAAGTAATTAAGTACTTAGAAATAAATTTTCTGAAGTCAATATCACCAGCCATGTTTGTATTTGTGCATCCATTCAACATAGATTTTTCATCACCGAAGTATAAACAAATTCTGAATGTGCCTCTAGGATACCTAAGTATTCATTTCACTACTAGCCAATGTTTCTTTCCAGGATTAGAAAGGAATCTGCTTACAACTCTAACAACATGAGTAACATCTGGCCTTGTGCAAACCATAGCACACATCAAGTCACCAACTGCAAAAATATACGGCACTACAGAAGCATAAGGCACTTTTTTCATTTCTTCTCTATCTTTTTTACTCGAAGGACATTGTTTGGAACTCAACTTGAAATGACTTGCAAGTTGAGAGCGAACTGATTTTGCATTACTCATGTTGAACCTGTTAAGAACTTTCTCAATATATTGCTCTTGAGAAAGCTACAGTTTTCTTCTCTTTCTATTCCGAGTAATCTTCATTCCAATAATTTATTTGGTAGATCCTAAATCCTTCATTGTAAAAGGCATGCAAAGCTCTTTCTTTAAAGAACTTATCTTCTCAGTATCATGACCAACTATTAACATATAATCCACATAAAGCAGTAGGATGATAAAATTACCATCATGAAACTTCTTTACAAACACGCAGTGATCAGCAGTTGTCTTTACATATCCATGATCTATAATGAAGAACTCAAATTTCTTGTACCATTGTCTTAGTGCTTACTTAAGTCCATACAAACTTTTCTTTAATCTGCATATAAGATTCTCTTTGTCTTTGACTTTGAATCCATCTGGCTGCTCCATATAAATTTTTTCCTCCAAGTCACCATGGAGAAAAGTTGTCTTCACATCAAGTTATTTTATCTCTAAATTCATGTTGGTAGCTAAATCGAGAATTACTCCGATGGAAGATATTTTGACTACTGGTGAGAAAATTTCTTCAAAGTCAATTCTCTTCTTCTGCCCAAAATCTTTCATAACCAACCTAGCCTTATACTTTAGCTGTGAAGTGTTGCTTTCGATCTTCACTCTGAAAATCCATTTATTCTTTAATGCTCTCTTTTCTTTGGGCAACTTCACCAACTCGTAAGTATGGTTCTCATGCAAGGAATTTATCTCATCTTGCATAGCATTCAACCACTCATTTTTCTGATTGCATGTTATCATCTCTTTATAGCTTTCAGGTTGTCCTCCATCAGCGAGCATAATATACTTGTGAAGAGGGTATTTATGGGAAGCCACACTATTTCTGGTAGATCTTCTTAATTGAACTTCAACTGGTGGTACAGAAGGAGGTTTATCACCATGCTCATTAATAGCCTCATTAGTTTCATCAACATTAAGAATAGGCTCACAATCATTATTAACATCTTGTTCATCTGCATCATTCTACTTAGAACTAGATGACTCTATCATAAGATCTAAAATATTTTCTTTGACTGGTTTAGGCTTTTTAAGATTTTCATATTTTGATCTTCAAAGAACACCACGTCCTAACTTCTGATGACTTGCTTATTAATAAAATTCCAAAATCTATAGCCAAACTCTTCATGGGCATAACCCAAGAAGATGAATTCTTTAAAATTAGAGTCGGGCTTAAATCTCTCATCTTTTGGAATGTGAACAAATACTCTGCATCCAAAAACTCGGAGATGATAATATGAAATATCTTTTTTTCAACTAGACTCTTTTTAGAATATCTTCATCAAGAGGAACAGAAGGAGAAAGTTAATCAGATCGACTGCAGTTCTCATTGCTTCGCCCAAAAGAACTTAGGGAGTTTAGTATGAGAAAGCATACACCGAATCCTTTCTACAATGGTTCTGTTCATTCTCTCAGCAACTTTATTTTGCTGAAGTATTTTTGAAATTGTCTTCTCCAGGAAAATTCTATGATTCTTGCAATACATCTCAAATGGACCCCCCATATTCTTCACCATTATCTACACGAGCACATTTTAACTGCCTTCCCATTTCTCTTTCAACACTGGTATGAAAATATTTGAATACATCCAGCACTTGATTTTTAGATTTCAAAGCAAGAGCCCACACTTTTTTTGAGTGATCATTAATAAAGGTCACAAAATATGAAGCATCACCAAGAGATTTATCACTCATGAAATAAACATCAGTATGAATTAAATTCAGAATATTTGATCTTCTAGAAAAGTAAGATCTCTGAAAAGTAAATTTATATTATTTTTCAACTAAACAATTAGTGCAGGATTCTAAATGTATACCTGTCAAGGATAGAAATTTCTTTTGAGTGAGAACACAAATTTCTTTCTTACTTAGGTGACCAAACATTTTATGTCATAAATATGGTGAAGTATCTACTACTGCATTTACCTTTCTTTTGCATATTTTGGCTTACACGAAGTTTAAAGTGCCTTGTCTACTTCCTTTAGCCAATACATAATTTTCTTTAGTAATTTTGTAATTCTTTATACTAAAAAAACTTATACAACCCTCATCAGCAAGAGTACCAGAGAAAATAAGATTGAGCCGCATTTTAAGAACATGTTTGACATTATTGAGCCATAGCTTGCATCCAATATTGGTATTTAAGCATATCTTACCCCATGTCAATAACTTTGGTTGAAACTTCATTCCCCATTCTGACATAGCCAAAATCATCATTAGTATATGATGTAAAAAAAATACGTTTTGTAGATATGTGATATGAATGGCTATCAAGATGTAAATAATTGTTACCAGTAGAAATAACAACGTCACCATTAAGTGCAATTAAAGTTGTATCTTATTTTTCTTTATTTTTATCTCTTCTCTGCTCATTTTTTAATTATCTGTAAAATCTTTTCATGTGTCCTGACTTGCCACAACGATAGCAAGTGATACATTTTCTCTACTTGGATTTATTCTTTGACTTATCACGATTGTCAGACCACTTGTCTGTATTTTGAGATTGTCTAGTTCTGCTTCTACCACGCCTTTCATAACTAATGCTTCTGAGTGAGTAGAAGAGCCTTGATATCTTCTCCTGGTTTCTTCATTTGATAAACTTTCACAAACTGCATCTATGGACGGTTTATCTTCAGGAGCTGAATTACTCAAGGCAATTACTAAAGTCTCTCATTTATTAGGCAAAGTATCAATAAACAAATATGCTTGCAGCTTGTCAGATAGCACAACTTCCAAATTGGTTAGGCGATTTACAATATCTTTAAAATAGCTCAAGTATTCAGTCATACTGCTCCCATCTTTAAATCTCATATGAATAAGTTTTCTAATAAGAAAAGTCTTATTTTGTGGAGATTTTTTTTCATACAAGTCAGGAAGTTTATTCCATAAAGTCTTGGTATTTTTCTACTAAGCCACATGATGATAGACACTATTATCTATCCATTGCCTAATTGTACCAATTATTTTTTCTATTCATTTTCTTTCAATCATGGTCTAATTTATTTGCTGGTTTGCCCTTGTCACATTCGATAAGATCATAAAGATCTTTACAAATCAACAGATTTTTCATTTTAGGCTTTCAAATGGAATAATTTAAAGAAGTCAATTTAAATATAATGCTAGACTCCTCCATTTTAAATTGCACAAATAATAATCAATCAGGTTTTGATATCACTTGTTGCGCAGCGGGTGTTAATACCACATAAATTACTTACTATTATACAAATAAATAGTATTTGAAATATTATACTAAAGATAAATACTAATAAAAATTTTAGGAAAGGCTGGAGGGGTCACAAGCGATCCCACTTAAAATTCAGTCTTCTTAAATAGAATTTTACTCAGATAATTAATAGCACAATATAATAAAACAACTATATTTGATAATAGCTATGAAATTAAGGCAAAAATAGCACACTAAATATTCACCCTTTTATTTGGGTTATGTTCACGGGACAAATTCTGAATAAAATTATTTTTACTAATAAATAGTAAGATTATAATAGAGAAACTTTTGTAAAATATATTCTAGAAGCATCACACTCACAATTAAAATAAATCCAAAATAGTAGTAAATATTTTTCAAACACCTAAAACAAAGCCTCACTATTTTTTTACTCATAAAAAAATATTTCACACAAATTTTCTCTCTCTCAAAAATTTACTCTCTCTCTCTATATATTTTTTTCTTCCTTATTTAAAGGCTTATTTATAGGCACTTTCCTCTTCTCTTATAACATTATAGCTTGCTTAATGCAAGTTTGTAACGGCTTGCATTTACAAGCTCTTTTTTTTTAATTCTTGGATATCATTTGATATAAAATTCACATAAAAAAAGGCTTGTATTTATCTTTTAATATGGGGCCTTGAGTAAATAAAAATTCGCATCTATTGTCCCATGTATTTGAAGATTTGACAATTAATTAGGTGGTTGAATTGACATTGTTCATATTTATTGTGAAATATACCTATATTTACAGTATATTTTTTGGGATTTATATGATTTTTTATAATATTAATTTGTATATGATCAACTATTTATTTGGCTATATATATGGACAGAGCTGCAGAATGATTTTTCATGGATTCAACCTTCTAAATTTCTAATAACACTTAAAAAGGAATATAAATGAAGTAGCTATATATATCGCTCTTGCCCAAAAAATATAACCACAAAGAGATGACTCAAACTCCAATATATATCCAACTTTTCTAATGGGTGATTTCACCTTTTCATGTAGCTACCATATACAGCTAGCTTTTTTTTTTTCCTCCCTTCCAATAGAAATTCTCCCATAGGAGTTCTTTTTCTTACAGATCTAAATCTAGGATGATCGCTGGCCTTTTGACCAGCAATAAATAGTCATAAATCTTATATTTATCTTTGTTTTCTGTATTTTTTTTCATATTTTTATAATTTTATTTTTTAGATTTAGCCTTCTATGGCTTTTTTATCTTCTATTTCCATGGTGAATTGTTATGACTTCATAGATTTAATAACTTATAAAGGATATCAATATAAAGTTCCAGAAGTTAATTCAAGGTTTTTAGAAATGAGCTAATCTCCTTCTTGTAGCCTATGTCTATCATGAAATCCCGTATTTTTTCACTTAAAATCTTCCTTAGTTTGTGCTCCAAGAAGGTGCTTTAATGGCATTGTTTGTGACCGCATTCCAGCTTAATTATGAAGATTTATCAGAGTTTCCTAATCATAAGCCTTTATGAGAGTGTCCAACTTTTCTCTTCACTCGGTGTTTACTGTTTTCATACCTAAAATTGTGTGGCTGTTTATGCATGAGAGCGTTACAGAGGACTTTTTTAGGTGTATAATAGGCCTCATTATTACTCTGTTTTTCACGGTCATTATCTGTTTATGGGTAGATTTCTTTAGGCAGGGCGAAAATTATTTGGCTCATATATCTCTTTTTATACCTTCTTATTCCCTGATAGCATCTCCAACCTAAATCATCAAAATAGTATAATTTTTACACTAAAATAATATAAAAATTAAATTTTTTTTTCAATCTATCACATCATTTTCTACATTAAAATAGCATATTTTTTAAAATATTCTTTTTTATTTATTTTTTACATATTTCACAAATTACCCATATAATTTTTTATTTACCAATTATCCCATATAATTTTTTATTCCCATATTGATCCAATAATATATTTTAATATTTAAATATTAAGAGGAAATTAATATATTAATAATTTTAAATTTATTAATTAATAAAATAAAAAATAAAAACTAATATATTAATAAATTTAATTTTATTAATTAATAAAAATAAAATATTGATATATTATTAGAATACAAAATAAAAAATAAAAAAATTAAATATTAAAAAGAAAATAGTAAAATAGTAATATTTTAATATAAAAAATATTTAATTTTGTTGAATTAATGAGAAATGGACTAAAAATTAAAAAAAATATATAAAGGTTAAAGTATAAAAATTTAAAAATTAGTGGACTAAAAAAATAAAAACAGTATGTGAATAGTGCAACACCAAATTTAGTGTTGTACTATTCACTTTTTCTATTTTTAACACTTTTTTAGTGTTGAATTAGAGAGAAAATTAAGTACCATTTTAATATTTTACACTAAAATAATGCCTGATTGGAAATGGTATAAGACCATTAAAAATTGCTTGTATTGTTCTTTCTCTTACACCTTTCCATTCCATGTAAACAAAAATATCAGGCACATGCATGCCCATTCCTCACACAAATTTTTTTATTATTATTATGTAAAAAACCTTACTGTAACAGAATTCAGATTTTTTTATAATTTTTTATATAAGCAACATCTTTTATTAAATTTATATATATATATATATATATTATTCATCAAAATTTAAAATATCATTTCCATTTAAAAATTTAAATGTAATATTTTTCATAAGTTAGGTTAATTACATATGATAATAATAGAATGTACAAACTTTAATTTCTTTCTTTCTTTTAAGTTATAAAGTTTTAAATATTTATCCTAATTCTATGCGATTATATATTATATTATTATTTTTAAAAAAATTTTAACTGTCTACGTTTATATGATATAAATAAAATTATATAATTTTAAAGTACACAAGATATTCATAACTAATGAAGTTATCGAATTTTTTTAAACTTTTTCGATGCAAACAGTCAATAATGATAACATGCCATAGACAATTTAATTTTCAGCCGAATACTCATTTCATATGTCATATGTTACCTTCTACATGAGAAAGACATCTCCATAAGAGAATAACAAATAATCTCCATTAAAGAATGATAAATAATCTCCATTAGATAATGATAAATAATCTTAAAATAAGAAAGAATAAAATTTTATAATAAAAACTTAATTAAATCATATTCAGATTATTATAAAAAAATAAAAAAAATACGAAAATAAGACATAACTGCTAAATTTCAAATCTATATTAATATAAAAATTATTTTAAAAATAAACTACACAAAAATACACAAAACTGAAAAATAATATTAAAAGTCAATGACAAATTAAAAAGAAATATGAAAAGGGGCTATTGTTAATGAATCGACGAAAGTTCCATTATCAAACTATAAAAGAAGAAAAATCTACTAGAGTTTCTTAGTGTATTATTTTTTATTTTATTATACATTTTAATTAATGAAATTGATTGTAGATATTTTGTAAGGGTGTTAATTTATTGTTTATTGATATATTTTGTATTACAAAATTAAGTTTAGATTTTATATATATCACTTTTTATTGAAATATTTAGCATAAACGGTATTACTATTTTATTTGAATATGATTTTTTTTTGGGTCTGAAGTATATGAATTGTTTTATATATTCTCAATGCAGTATATTTTACATGTTCGATTATTTAGCTGTGAAATTAACTGTTAACTAACTGCATTTGAGATTGAAAATAATTATATAACTAAAAATTAGTTAATCGCAATTGAGATATTTTTATATTACTATTATTATATAATTATTTAATTAAACAAAAAAAATTAAAAATATCACTTGATATATATCTTCAAGATTTAATAGGAGATCTTAAAAAAATTATAAAAACTTATTGTAATAATATTTTTTTATTAAATTCAGATCATTAAGAAGATAATTTATATGTAAATTTATAATTATTGTTTAATTATGGAATTGATCCATATATTTTTGTCTAATTAATAAATTTATATAATATATATAATTGATATTGTGAACGTTAAATCTAAATAATTAAGTGGTCCCTAAATACTTGATTTGTCATTGTCATAGAAAAATATGTGAAGCTGGGAAGATTTAGCAAACGAAATGATAAGGGTCCTACACGTATATGCATTTTATGATGACCCACCGAAATGTCTTGTAAAGTTTATTATTGACTTTCACTTATTGTTTGTTTTCTGACAAAAAAAAAAATGCGGTTCTTTTTTATTTTTGGAGTTGTTATTAACATTTCATTTTATATGTTAATCAATGGATTGGATTTGTCTTCATAGAATTGGGAATCTGTTTAGTCCACTATCACCTCCAAATTCAATGGTTGCTTATTAGAATAAAGAGATTTAATTTGTCTCAACCTCAACCTAATTCTCACAAGCTTCTAACCCCTTATTTAGATGATATTTTTTTTATAGTTTCATATAATATGGCATCATTTTATTTTGTGTTTATTTTAATTTTTAACTTGATAATATAATTTTTTATAGTTTTAAAATCATAATTTTTTGTCTGTTTTTAAAACCACCGATTTGGTGTTTTCATATAATTTAAATATTTTTTTACTCTAAAAATGCTCTCTATAAATATTTTAAATTTCAAAATTAACATTTTAATCTAATAATATTTTCTTTCATTGTTATTTTCTTCATGCATTAATTTTATTATAATTTTCTCAATTTAGATTACTAGAAAATAATTTGTAATATATTTTATTAATTTTAATATTTATTTTTTATATATTTAATTAAAATTAGTTATTGATTATAAAAAATAAAATAATAAAATTAATTATTGACTATAAAAATAAAAATAAAAATAATTATTAATTATAAAAATTAAAATTAAAATTACTTTTAAATTTTAATTAAAACTAATATTAATTTCAGTTTTAGAGCATTTCATTATTTTATTATATTTATAACCGCACTATTCCATCAAACCAAATAAAAATAGTTTAATTAATTATATTGTATTATATCATACGTATACAATATCATACCAAACTATACATTAATGAATCATATTAACAGTCATCCAAACAAAACGTAAATGTAATTATATATATGTTTATATATATTAGATATGAATTATTATTTCTTCAAATTTAATTTTTTTTGGATAATAAAAAAATTGTTGAGGAGAGATTTTAAGGGTGAAAATTTTAATATCTTTATTAAAAAAATTCCAATTTAAGTTCTAAATTAAGCTACTCCATTGAATTTATTATATATATATTTATTAAAATTTAAAAATATCTTATTTGTAATTACACTTGATTAAAAAAAATTAATAAAATGAGTAAAACTTATGACACGTAATCTCTTATACCATTCAATTAAGTAAGAAAAGTAAAACTTCCAATTTATTTTTTTTAAAAAAAGCACAAAGTTATTGAATATTTAACTTTTAATTTAAACTAAGCAATATGTTAAATCACTATCAAATTATGACATGTATAAATGCATTGTCTTACAAAAAAATTATCATAAATAAAAGGAAATAATGTGTGCATATATATATATGTGTGTGAGAAAGTGAATAATATATTGGGAGTTTAATTAGATAAGAAATGGTGTCCATACCAACATTAATTTCAACTATCAAAAATTTATTCCCATCATAAATATCATGAGTTTGTATGTTATCATAATATAGACATTTGCCAATCTGATGCTCCATCTTTTTAGTCTATATTTGGCACTCATTTTTAGCCTAATGGGTTAACAAATCATTTACTTCATTTTTCACCATGACTACATCATTCTTGTGAAAAAAAAAAGTCTCTGAGAGGTTTTGTCATGCTATTGAAATTTTCTACTTTAATAAATCTGCAGAATCCCTAGTTGTCCTCTAAAGATAAAAAATCTTTCATCTTCAATTTTATTAAACTTGTTCAATTTTTATACCCTTTTTTTTTATTTTCTTTTGTATGTAGGACTGATAATAAATCAGCTGACGGATTAACTATGACTATTGCTAATCATGGTCTTAATCTAGATTGATTAGCTAATCATTCAAAAGAGCTGGATCTTCTTTTGTATAATGATATTTCTTAATATATTTGACTTACTTGGGCCAATAAAAAAATAATAATAAGTCATTTAATAATATTGTATCTATTATTATACCCTATATATTTTATTTGGATTGATCTCATTTAAAAAAAATTTATAATATTTTCGTACATATCATAAAGATTTTACTATATTTATATTGAACCAGAATTTAAAGTCTCTTCTTAAATTGAATCATTACACGAATTTGTCATTAATTTCTTAAGTAAAATAAGTAAAACTCAAACTTGTATGTTAAAGCTATCACGGTATTCTGATTCTGATTTTATAAGTTTCCTCTTCAGTCCAGTTCTTTTGTTTGGGCCGTTGGTTCAATATTTCTTCAATATCAGTTTTAATTTGGGTTGTTTACAGATTGCTATAAAAAATTAAATAAATAAATATATATATATATTAAAATATTTTTAAATTTACTTGAATCCATAATTAGTTTAAAATTTTAATAAATTTATATAATTTATTACGAATTTATTATACACATAACAGTTTTTCAAAAATTAATATGAATTTATTATATATTTTAAAAAATAACTAAAATACTCATAATAAAATATAAAATAAATTATAAAATTTGGTGAAAGTTGTAATTTTCTCTTTAACAAAATATATGTAAGTATATATGTTAGTTCTATTTTTGCATAAATATTATATCATTTTCATTAAGAATATAAATAATTAAAATAATATGATATATAAAATTTATTTAAAAAAATAATTATAACTAAATATAATTAAATGCATTTCTTATTTTCCTTACATCTAATTCATCTTCAAATTATTTCATTGTCTTGAGAAACTTGTTAGAGATTTCTTATTTAGTTATGTCATTAAATAGTAATTTTAAATAATTGATTGTTTTGTGAAAAAAAAATTATTAATATTAATATATAGGAAGGAGATGAGAGGATAAAATGGGAATTGTAAATGCTGTAATTATTACAACAAAATTTAAAGGCTTTCTTTAGTTCTTAGATTGTCCGTACATGTCGCTTTCGTTCTTTCCTTCACTCATTAAAGAAAAAGAAAATTCTTTATTTTCTTTCTCAATTCTCAAATCCCCGTGTCGATCGTCGCCCATGAATCTTGGGCCTTCAAACGATTAGCCCTCAGATTTTCCCATATATTACAAAAAAAAGTCACTGGCCTCAAAATTTTCCATCTGGCGAAACTGCCCCTGTAAATGGACCCCACAGATAGAGAATCTAATTGCTTTTTCGAGAACGTCACATAAAAACTGTGCCGTTTCGGTTCTTTTTACCAGTTTTTGTCCTTTTAAGGTTAATTTAAGAAAAGAAAACAGGGTTACTATTTTGTGCGGGTGACCTCACCCTTGTAAAAGTGGTCTTTCCATTGGATAGGATTCTCTGGCCATGATCTGTTATGTCAACTGTGGCTCCCAAACTTTTTAATTATTAGTATATTTTTATTATTTTTCTTTAAAAAAAATTCAATTAATTAATTTATTTTTGAAATTGCGAAGGGAGATGAATGGTCATGTCAGTCATGTATAAAAGAATAAAAGATTTTTATTCTTATTTTATTTTGGTTATCTTTATTTATTTGGGTGGTTTTTGTTCCGTTCTAAATTGAATGTTCATTCTGTTCTCATGCTTAATGTCATTAGTTTCAACGTCCTGATTTTTTTTTCAAAGGTTTGAAAATTTTGTTGGAAAATTTCTATACTGGACACGTATATTTAAATTAAATGTGCGTTATTATCTTAAAATATACTCCATTAAATAATATAAGTAATTTTAATTTTCTTTAAACTTTATTCAGTGGAGAAAAATATAATCATATAAGAATTGTAATAATTGAAAAAACTAACCTATTTTATCAGCAACATCAATTTTCATATGGGTCAAGGAAAGTTTATGTTAGTCTCTTTTTCTCGTTTCATTGTATTCTTAAATTTAATTAATATTATGAATAAGTATATGGTTATAATGCAAATTGTATCATACAATAAGACAATTCATGATTGATTTTCTATGTTGAATATGCTATAAGGATTCATAAGAAGATGTTCAATATAGTTCGAGGGGTTTTATTGTCTATTTCTAGTGTTATAGTGACGACGGTCATTCTCAGATGCTTGACACTAAGAAAGGCTTGATGTATATCCAGGGTATATTATCTACTCACACTATTCAAGATTTCATCAATATCTCTTTTATCCCGACAAATTGTTTTATCTGTTCGCTGGCGGTTTAGTGGTTTTATATCACACATCACAATCTTCTATTAGTATGATCCTCCGAGGAGAAAGTTTATAGCTAAGATCATTTCATATTTGTTATTTCTCCATCATGAGAATCGATTTTTTAGGTTCTCAGAAGGTCATTATTATGGTTGGATCACTTTTGAGCGAAAATGACCTAGGTTTATTCTGGTGATTTTCATGTTTGTTTGATTGTTTATTTTTTATTTATAGCTTTTGATTATTGAGTTTTTGGTGCTCTTTTATACTTTGTTGGACTCCCATGCGTAAAGGCCTCTGTATTTCTTTTCTTTAACTAATGCATCTCGCTTTTCATGATTTTTTTTTACAAAGAAAAGTACAGTAAAGACTCCATGGTTAAAAGGATATGAAGGATATATACAAAATCTTGATAGGAATTAACCCTGCTTTATGATTTTGTGCAGTAATCATGGAAATGTTAGAGGGGAAAAGGAAATTATATATATATATATATATATATATGAGAAAAGTGCACTATGATAATTAAGAGCGTATATTATTTTTATTTATAGTGTATTTGATTATATAAGAATTTCAAAAAAATTGGCTTAATAATTTTATTTAACCAAAAATACTATATTTATTTATAAATAATCTATATAAAATAAAATATTAGGCAACTAACTTTATCAATCAGTTGATAAAATATTCTACTTAAAGAAATAGAAAAAATATTTTATTAAAAAATAAATTAAGGGATCCACATATTAAAAATAATTATAATCTTAATTTAAAATATAATAAAAAAATATATTATAAAAATAATTTAGGTATTATTTAAATTTTTTTTTATAAAATTAAATTATAAATTAATTAATTAATATTTTTACTAATTTATTTTTTTAGTATTTTATTATATTTTTTAAATACAGTAATATTATTTTTTCTAATAAAATATAATTTATGTAATATATCTCTATAAAATATATTTTTAATAATTAATTTTTTAATAATTTATTAAACACACTATTAAATTTTAAATTTAAATTATAGGTATTCATCACCACATACAATTAATTTGAAAAAAAAAATGGTAGAGACAAAGGATAATTAACGATAATACGGTAGTCAAAGTATGCGGTTGGGTCATGAAATGAAATGCCCCAATTAGACGTCGCTTTCTTATCAGTTTAGTGGGTCATTAATGATTTTATTCATCATCAGAAATTAAACATTTTAAACTGAAAACCCTTCTTTTTTTACCGTCAATTTTTTTGCAGCTGAAATTAAAATTTTGGAGATTAGTTAATCCAAATTTTTATTATTATATAATAAATTTCGATTTATAGGACATTCTTATTATTAAAATTTTACAAAATATATATTTATTTTAATTTTTAAATAATATAAAAAAGTCATTTTCTTAAATCTTACCATTTTTTATTAAAAACATTAGCTCAATAATTAAAAGTATTAATTGCAATAAATATTAAAGAGTGTTATATCCATGTATTCATAATTAAATACTTTTTTTTTTGAAATGATTGTCAATAGTCACATTTTGTATGTCATAAAAATTGAAAAATTATTATTTTTATTAAATATATATAGATATATATTTATGATACTTTTATTTTACTATAAAATAGATTTATTAAATATTTTTAATGAATAATATTAATTATGGGCATACTAGAGATTTAATATTTCAATTAATTTATTAAAATAGTAATTGAATTATAATTTAAAATAAATAAAAAATATTACTTATCAATTTACAAGGCCCATTTAAAACCTAACTCTCAAAAGAAAATGATTAAGCGGAAGATGGGAGGAAGAAATTGCACAAATGTATTGTCCAATAAATGTGTGATTATGTTGAAGGGAATGTGTAAGATGGGCCTAACCCATTTCTCAAACTGGGCCAACCTTGACGATGGGACTTTCTCCTTATAACAGATTTACCAATGACTGTGGACAATAAATACCCCAACAAATTACTCTTTGAAAAATTATACTAAGAACTCATGGCTTGAATAAACAATATTTTCCCTCAAAAAAAATATTTTATAAATAAAATAGGATTAATTTAAGAACATGACCAAGAATTACGTACAAGCTTGCGTTCATTATCCCAAAACATTTCAAAATTAAAAAAAAATTAAAATTTTCATTCATAATTTTAAATTATTTTCTAATTTTGGAGTGTGATGATTCAAATTTAGATTTATTATCCAACAGAGAAATGCATTATCATATTAAATTATGCTTGAGTGTAAATTTTTTTTATAAATATATAAGTAACCTCAAAATTTTCAAAATTTATTATGTCACATAATAAGCACAAGGAAGAAAAAACTGCAACTTTAAAAAAAAAATCCATTAAATAATAATAATAATTTATATATTAAAGTAAAATGTACTAGTAATTTAAGAAAAAATTCATAGCTGAGGTGGTAAGTAGCGAACCCAAAGATTATGTTGTCAAAGGTTTGAATTCTACAAAAAAAAAAAAAAAAAAAGTTTACTTGATGCACACCTAAAAAATAGCTGTTGAGAATTCTTCCGCCAAATAAAAAAAAATGTACTATCAATTTAGGAACGAAAAAATTATCAATTTCGAAGATGTAATTCTTTTATTTATTTTAGATTAAAAAATAAATATATAATTTTTTAAAGTATAAATTAGAAGTGTGCAAATTTTTTAAAATTGACTGAACCAAATAGATTTTAGTCAAATTTAATCAATTTATGGTGTATAATCAGATAAAATCGAATTTATATTAAAAAAATGAATTCAATCAGATGATCATATTAAAATTTATTTTTCAATTTAAATTTAAGATAGAACGATAAATAAATATTATACATATATATTTATAGTATATAATATATAACTTGACATGATTCAATTAAATTCGACATGTAAATTTATATATATATATAATATTATATATTAAATATATTTATAATATATATATCTGAAATAATTTTACAAAATTCAAAAATATATAAATATATTAAAAATAATATAATTTTAATAGTAATTAATTTAAATTTTTAATATTTAATCGAAGTTGGCGATGTTAAAATACATCTTAAATTTGACAAATGCCCGCCCCTAACATGTAAACTCATTTTCTGTAAAATAATTACATAAAGGCCTCCCAAGCTTTCTTAATTTAAATAATTTTTATAAATAACAGAGTTAATATTATTATTTCATGGGGAGTGGCGCTAGTGATGATCAGTGGCGGGACGCTGATTTGATGTCAACAAGTACAACAAAAAGAGAAAACCTTGTACCCGCTAGACAGTTACACGTCACCTAATGTTTGTATATATATGTGGGACCAGAAATACTGTCAGTTGAAATAAAACAGTGACAACTGCGGGATCCACTCGAATCTAATTATTGACAATTTTTTTTTATTTTTAAAAATATTTGTATGTCCAATTGCTGGTTTTCAATTTAGTCCTATCATTTTGTTTGGGGGAAAACAAATCTGCCAAAAAAACATCGCCGTTGTTATCCATTTGATAAAGTTTCACTGTAAGAAAAAATAATGGCCAAAGGTATAAAAAAGCCTTTAACTTTAAATCAAAAAAACAAATGAATTTGTAAAATTATTTTAAGTTTAATTCAACCCTTTAATTTTATAAATTCATCTAATATTATTTTTTTTAATTTTATATGATTTTGAGTCTAATATTATTAGTTAGTAATTTATTAAAATTAAACACTTAAATTTTTAAAGTTAAATTAAATGATCAATTAAATTCTTAAAGTAATTTTAAATTTTATTCAACTTAACTCTAAAAGTTCATCCATTTAACTAAATCTTACCAAATTAAACCGCTTATTATTAATTTTATTAATTATTTTCATATTCTGCTATTTGCAATTTTTTATATTATTTTTTATTTCAATTTTGATTTAAAATATAAAAAACAGTAAAATTAAGATTACATACTTTGTTTGAAGTAATTAAAATAAACATCAAATTATTTTTTAGGACGAATTATTTGAAGCAATTATTTTTTTTTCAGATTTTAATTTATTCACTTCATTTATATATGTATAATTTCTTTTATAAATCTAATATTTATATATAGGTCATATTATAGGTTGTAGTATAATTATAATTATTCATTATAAATTTAATTTTTATATACAAGTCATATTTACCAAGTTTAATTTCATTACCAACTACAAAATATATATTGATTAAAGTAGAAAAAATATCAATAATTAAAATAATTAAAATAAGCTATCATATTCTTTTAGTCTCCTTTTTTGTACAACACAAGAAAAAAAATTTATCTCTTATCAAGGAGCAATTTAAAGTATATAAATGAGTTGCTAATTAATTATATTAGACTTAAGGCTACATAAAACTAAAATTAAAAGTAATACTAAAGTGCAAAAATAATTAACAAGATTAATAAAAGTAAGTTTAATTTAATAATAGGGGGCTTAACTAGGTAAGTTTTTATAGTTGGAGGATTGAGTTGGACTCAAACTAACTTTAAGGACTTAATTGATCTTTTAATTTAAGTTTAGAGACTTTTTTGCACCTTTGGCATAAAAATAATATGCTTTCTAATTCTCAATAGTCTAAATTTTATTAGTGCATTTAGTAAATTATTAAAAATATATTTAATAGATATATAATTAGGATTACATTTTATAAAAAAAAATAAATTATCATATTTTGAAGATATAATATATTGACCACTGTTAGCTATCTAAAGGAGATGAATATGTTATTTTGATATATGGCTCCTCAATTTATTTTTCTGTTGAAATATTTTTTTTACACTCACTTTTATATAAAATATTTTATTAACTAATTAATAAAATTTAGCGACATCAAAATTTTATGTTATATGAATTATTTATAAGTAAATATGATATTATCAACCAAATAATATTATATAGTTAATTTTTCAAGGATTATGGTACAACTAAACACATTATAAGAAGGTATGGATTTTGAATGTAATATGAAAATATTTGTTTTGGACATTGTAAAGTTTGTTAAGGAAGATTTTAGAAGGAAAAAAAAAAGAAAAAAAAATATTACTTCTTTTGTAAAAGGGTCAAATAGTGTAAAAAAAGGGTCAAATTATTACTTTACAATTATTTTAATAGAGAAGCGGATTGGTGTTTGGATTTGTTCGTATTTCCTAAATAAGCTTAATATATCCGTGACTTTTTATATTTGATATGATTTGTCATTTCACCTCTTGAACTTTTCAAGTAATTACTTAGTCCCTTATACTTTATTATTTGCTAGCAAACAAACTCTTTTATGCTGAGGTATCACACCGCGTGTAGTACACTTTATATGTGTGCGTGAATGCACTAAAACTATTTTTGCTGACCATAAAATGACAACAATACCCTTCGTTTATTAATTAATTTTTCATACTAATTAATTAACCCTTCCATGCTTAATAATAGCTTAGTTTTTTTTTTTTTCAAATTTTACTTTTGATTTTGTTCATACAGAATTAGTCAACAACGAATTAAAAATGCAAAAAATCTCAAAATTTATAAATATTTCTTTTTTCTTGTCACCTTTTAATTAAAACCCAACTATCACCTAGTCAAAACTGCCCTAATCAACAAGTGTTATTCGAGCACCATCTTCGATCACCGTTGCTCTCTGTGATGATAAAATCAGTGATCTCTTCTCTTCCAATTTAGCCATCAAATCGATGATCCAAGGAATCGTTTTAGGAAGTGGGTTTGCTAGTTTGGTTATTAGTTTTACTAGGGTACGTTTTTGGTTGAAGATTACAAAACAAAAGAAGGCTCTTCAAGAAGGCAAGATTAGTCAATTTATACTTGATTATTGAGCTTAATTAATCATGGATTCTTCTGAAGATTAAAAGAAACCCAAAAAAAAAAAATTAAGGTGTGTTATCGTGTAAATGAAGATTGATCCTTGCAAGAAAAAAAATTATATTTCATTGAGATGTGATCTAATGCTTTTTTTTCTTGGATGGGGGTTGAGAGGGGGTTAATTTTCAACTAGCAGTTGTGTTTTACAGATTTTTGAGAACTTCTTTTGTTTTTTAATTTTTGATCCTCTTCTACCTCTTTTAAAATTTTCTTTTCTTAATTTTCATTTAATTATATATCTATCTATTATATTTCCTCTTCACAAAAATCAACAGGGTGTAAATCAATTCAACCAAGAAATAGTGCAAGCTTCTTTTTTCTTTTTCTTCTTCTTCTTTGATTACTTGTCAATGCTTAATGGTGATATGTAACAATCAAAGTTTGATGTTATAAATCTCTTGCTTTTCTTTCTCCATTCATTTTTTGCATGTACTGTAGAATTTTATTTGCAATTATTCAATTCCTTAGAAGTGGAAATTGGATGGAGATTATCTATTGTGATTTTAGAAATACAATTTGGATGATGATTTTTAACATGGAAATGTGATTTATTTATTTTGATGATTTACTTCTCAAAAAGGCAGCTGGGAGTTTTGATAATGATCAGATGATTTTAACACAGTTCTCTAACCTTTTTTCAATTTTTTCTTATTTAATTTCCTTTGAATTTCAATTAATTACCAAACAAAGTTTGTAGAAAGAAATATATAGAGAGAGAGCGAGAGAGAAAGAAGGAGAAAGAGAGGCGTTTAAAAATCAATTAGCAAGAGGAAAAAAAAGAGATGCATCCACATATGCATTATGTTTTTTGGTGGTTGTCTATTTATGTTTAGAGAATGGTTAATTGATTAGGTAAATAATTGAGTATAAGGGACAAGTGGTTACTAAAAAAATTTAGAAAGCGAAATGATAAATCGTGCAAGTATAATACGCCATAAATATATTAAGCCAAATAAATACTATAAATTTAGATGCACAAAATTATCATTTTAATACATTAATTTTTTTAAATTTCGTACCTTGTATATAACATTTTTTTGTATTTCTAAATATTTTATTATAGGATAAATTAAATATTTTATTAATATATAAAGAAAAAATAATATAAATATATATATATATAATAATGAATTATTAAAAATATATATTTTTCTTAAAAACTCCTTGTTTAAAGTTAATTAGTTTGAAGTTAATTATAAAAAATATATGTTTTTGTTACTATTTTTTAAAGTAAATCAAAATAAAAATTAAAAAATCAAATTCAAAGGTATATATATATTTATTATGTCTTTTGATAACAAATTGTTCACAATATGCATGTAGTTGCCACTATTTTATTAAATTTAAAATATCCATCCCATAGCACTATTTGCCATAGCAAAATTAAATTTAAATATCCAACCCACAGTATTTCCTCAGGACAAATATTAAAAACGAAAATTGCAAAATCATACATTATAAAAAAAGTATTTTTTTCACTTACAAAAAAGTTTAAAAAAATAATTTATTAAATTAAAATAAATACATCTAGGTAAAAGATAGACTAGCATAAAACATCAAATATTTATAAATATAAACATTAATATTTATTTATTAAATTAAAATAAATACACCTAGATAAAAGATCCTACAATGAGCTCACTTTTTAAAACATCGACTAGCATTGGTGGAGTGCGCCAGGCCCTTGCAGTAGTGCAAGGCATGGGCGACGCTCGAAGGCCCCAATAGCAAGCTACTGCGATGGGCCTTTCTCCTCGAAAAATTAATTTAATATCATGTGAACCAATGGTCCACGTATCAGATATTAAACTGATAAGAACAGATACTACACTTGATCTTAGCCAAAAGGCCGAGAAAGGTATGCTTTGCATTGCCTTTAAGACTTCATTTTATAGGGCTTTTCTGTTCTTATCTCTTCTCCATCTCCCGATGTGGGATTTTGTGTGAACAATTGACCATTGGACGTGAGCAATAAAAACTGGCCTCAAGTTTCACATCAAAGCTTCGGACAAGAATTGAAGACTGTTTGAAAAGACTCGATCAAAATTTTAACTTTTGTTTAATATTTCTATTGTATTAAACAAAATAAAATAATATAATTTTAAAATAAACTAAAATTTTATAAATAATATAATTTTTATTTATTTTGTATCCATTCTATTTTTTTAAAAAAATAAAATATATAAAAAATATTTTCTTTTAAATATGAAAATTAATAAAATTGAATTTTTTAAATATTAATTTTCAGATAAGAAAAATATGAAAATACTTAATTGAATGGAGTAAATATGGTGAGAAGCGAGATAAAGAAACAAAAATGATACTTTCTATTATTGCTCACGTCCAATGGTCAATCCCATACATTAAGCCACTAGTTTTGGGAGATTCAAATCATACCCAATAATAGAAAGTAACCAATTTTAATCAAAACTAGTTCACGTTAGTTTTGGGAGATTCAAATCATACCCAATAATTGTAAAAGTGCAACTCTCTGCTTCCTCTTTTTTGTTTCACTCTTCATTTTACAAATCAATCATCTTTTCTCTCGAGATCAAGATCAAGATCAACAAGTTTAACTTATTCATCACATAATAGCAATCCAGGTATGCTCTAACGTACAATTAATCTTCATTAGTACTGTTAATCAATATATATTCATATTGTTTTCTTTCTTTCTTTCTTTTTAATTCTTCATGGTATATATACATTCTTGATATGTTCACATATAAAACAATAAACATATTTTCTTAAATGAAATTCAAAAGGGTCATATATCTTGGTTTTAATAGTATTTGACAACCAATTTTAATATCTTATACATACATACATATATATATATATATATATTTCCTAATTATTTTCATCCTTCTGAATAAGATGAGGAGGTAGTATAATTTCATTTGGTTTGACGTGATTAATTAAAAACTCATAATAATAAAATTATTTTTTGGTGAATATTTTGAAAAATTAAATATTAAAATCAAAGTAGATTCTATTCAAGAATACATAAACTATTTATTTTAGAACATTTGAGAGAATATTTCAAACCTTTCAAGTTTCTTTCTTTCTTTCTTTTTTTTAATGCACCTTTCAAGTTTCAATAACTCCCTATGCATGCATTGCATATAATTATATAATATATGTTGATCATATTTTAATTTTGATTTTTTTAGGATAGTATGTTTCGGACGGGTGAAGGAGATATGAGTAGGGTTAAAAGATGAATAAAGATAAATTGTGTTATTTGGGAAGAGTGTAAATTAAGGGAGAGGGTTTTATAAAGTTAATATAAGTGTTATAATTTTTATTTTTATCCTTGTAATAAATATTTTATTACTCAAATATCTATTATATATTTATATTTTTCATAGAAAATAAAAATATTTTAATAATTTGAAAAAATATTATTGTAATTATACTATTTCTTGTTAGAAGACAGAAGCTATAATTAGAAGACAGAAGCTATTATTAAAGAAGAAACAATATAATTACAGTAAACAGTAGCCAAGATTTAAGGAATTACTATTCTAAATTATTCTCTTGTCTATGTAAATGTTAGCATAAATATCAATGTAATAATACATAAATGAAAAGAATTCCCTTAACAAATTAATTCTAAATCTTTAAACATGGTATCAGAGCTGGTTCTACAATCCTTACAAAGAGAACCAGCATTCATCATCTACCTGTTCTTCCTTTGATCTTAACCTGCAGAAAAACAAATAACCATGTCAGAAACCAATTCTTCCATGTCTGGAGAAACAAACCCAAACCCAAACCAAACAAATACCAATTATACAAACCAGACTAATCCAGATGAACTCACTGTTCGTTTGGCAAATTTGTTAAACCAAAATTTAAATAATACTCTTACCATTGGAGTAAAACTGAATGAAAACAACTACCCTGTTTGGGCTCGGATGATGCGAGTTGCTCTTGGGGGAAGAGGAAAAACACACCATTTATTCAACCAGCCACCAGACACCACTGATCCATCATTCCAGCAATGGGAACAGATCGATCAGACTGTTTTCAACTGGATCATTCAAAATATAGAAGAACAAATACAGAATACAGTGGTCCAATACCCCACTACGAAGGATCTTTGGGAGGGCTTATCCACAACCTATGGCAGTGGGGTGGATCCCTTTCAAACATACGATCTCCATAAAAAAGCAAGCACAATCAGACAAGGAAACGAATCGTTAGAGAGTCTCTGGACAACAATAAAAAATCTTTGGTTGAATATTGACAGAAGGCAACCCAACCCTATGGTTTGCTCAACAGACATAGCAACATATAACAAACTGAAGAATGAGCAAAGATTATACCAGTTTTTAACGGCGATTGATGATAGGTATGAATCTGCTCGTAAAGATCTGTTGAAAATGGAACCGCTTCCATCAGTTGAGGCTGCATACGCCTCTGTCAGAAGGGAGGCCGCAAGACTTCAAATTTTGAAGACTTCTACCTCCAGCAACCTTGACACATCATCAGAAGGGTTGGGTTCGGGTATGATAGCCAAAGCATCAGATCGAGGGAAATCAGAACAGAAGCAGGGGCGCTCAGACAACTCAGAGAGGAGAGTTTCTTCATCGCGAGAGGACAATTCAAAATTGCGATGTTCACATTGTGGGATGAAAAAACACACCAGAGAGGGTTGCTTTAAATTAATTGGCTACCCAGACTGGTGGAAGGAGAGCAATCGAACGAAACAGAGAGAAACAGGCAACGCAAATGTGGTTTTGGGCAACCAAGAGGCTACCAGCAAAACCGACGATCACCATGATGATGAGAGTAATGGAGGCAGAACAAATCAACATGGATTTGTTGCCATGGCAAGCGGTGGCGACGGAAACAAGGGTAAGAACCCTAATTTTAATTCAAAGAAGGAGAGAAATGAACGGGCAGTGGAGAGTGCAAATGAAGCAGAAAACAAAATTGAAGAAAGCCCAAATATGATATGGGCAGTGGAGAGTTCGCTTAAAAAAAAAGAAGAAAGACAAGAAAGTGGGCCAAAAAATTACCTAGCCCAGCCCAAAATTTTTTCATGTATAGAAGGAGGAGCCCAAAATAAAAAAGACCTAACAAGTACCAATCCGAAAAAAAATTACAAATGGGTCCTTGATTCGGGAGCATCTAACACTGTCACACATGATATTTCAGATATTGTTAGTCTAGGAAGCCCGAGCAAGCAATTTATCTTTCGTGCAAATGGTGGTCTTTCAAAATTAGATTTAATTCCAAAATGGAATTAAATCATTGTTTATATGTTCCTACCATCTCACATAAATTATTGTCAATAAGTCATGTTACGAAAGAATTAAATTGTGTGGTTCTAATATATCCATTTTTTTGCCTTTTACAGGACATTCTTACGAAGGAGATCATTGGGCGTGGTACTGAATTTGATGGCCTCTACTATGTGGACGATGTTAAAAAAGGAACGGTTTTGTTAACCCGTGGATCTGAAGAAAGGCAAGTGTGGTTGTGGCATCGAAGACTGGGACACCCTTCAACTAGCTATCTTCGGTTTTTATTTCCTACCTTATTTAAAAATAAAGATGTTTGTTTGAACTGTGAGACATGCATTTTAGCAAAAAGCCATCGTGCTTCGTTTCATTTGAACAATACTAGAGTTAACAATGCATTTGGTTTGATTCATTCTGATGTGTGGGGTCCTGCTCATTGCCATACTAGTTTTCAATATTTTGTGATCTTTGTAGATGATTTTTCTCGTATGACATGGGTGTACTTTATGAAGCACAAGTCTGAGGTATTTGAAAAATTCGTTAATTTTTATCACATGATCCATACCCAATTTAAGTGCAAAATTCAAATTCTACGTTCTGATAATGGGACTGAATTTGTTAATGGGGCTATGAAAACCTTCTTCCAAGAAAATGGCCTTATCCACCAAACTACTTGTCCTTATACACCTCAACAAAATGGAGTTGCTGAACGCCGTAACCGAACACTCCTTGAGATGACTCGAGCAATGCTTATTGAGTCAAAAGTTTCAAAGCATTTCTGGACAGAAGCTCTTGCAACCTCAGCATATCTTCTAAATCGTTTACCTACCAAAATCCTTGACCACAAAACTCCATTAACAGTTCTTGGTAGCCAAGTTGAAATCCCACAAGCCTTCTCTTTACCTCCTAGAATCTTTGGGTGTACTGTGTTTGTTCATATCCAAAAACATGATCGAACAAAATTAGATCCATGTGCAGTGAAATGTGTTTTCATGGGGTATGCCCTACAGCAAAAGGGATATAGATGTTATTGCCCAACTACAAGAAGAACCTATGTTACGATGGATTGTAATTTCATAGAAACGGAGTATTTTTACCAGTCTACTAGTCAGGGGGAGAATAGTGATGACTCATTAGACTGGCTAAACAATATTACACCTGAGTCTATATCAGTGGAAGTGACAGCTAGGAAGGAAAAGGTTTCAGAACAAACTTCAGAAAAAGAAGTACAAACAGTACCACAAGAAGTACCGCCCAATGTCTCTCATTCTGAAGATGTCCAAAATGAGGTAAGAGAAGAATCACACTCTTCTAATTCTAGTAATAATGATTTTTACACTGACAGTGAACAGAAAAATCCAGTAGAAAGATACTACTTACCTCCAAGAAGCAACAGAGGAATTTCACCTAGAAGATATTCTCCGGAACATGCTCCCAGAAACTCTAGGTACCCACTAGAGAATATGATCAAGGGGAAGACAAGTGAAGCTGTCAAGGTTTTTTCCTTAACAATTCATGAAGAAATTCCAAGATCTGTTGAAGAAGCAAAACAAAAAAAGGAGTGGTGGCAAGCCATGAAAGAAGAAATGAAAGCGCTGGGTAAAAATGGAACATGGGAGAAATGTAACTTACCAGAAGGAAAAAAACCTATTGGGTGCAGATGGGTATTCACAATCAAGCACAAAGCTGATGGAACCATTGAAAGATACAAAGCTCGACTGGTTGCAAAAGGTTATACCCAGACTTATGGAATTGACTATTCGGAAACCTTTTCACCAGTGGCAAAGATAGATACAATCCGAGTGTTATTCTCAATTGCAGCTAATGAAGATTGGCCGTTGCAACAATTTGATGTTAAAAATGCCTTTCTACATGGGGAGCTGAAAGAAGAAGTCTATATGGAAATCCCTCCAGGTTTTTCAGAAGGATGTAAACAAAATGAAGTTTGTCGACTAACTATATGGTCTAAAACAATCTCCACGGGCTTGGTTTGGAAGATTCACAGAGGCTATGAAAAGATATGGCTTTAAACAAAGCAATGCAGACCATACATTGTTCTTGAAGAGAAGAGAAAACTTAATTACCTGCTTAATCATCTATGTAGATGATATGATCATCACTGGGAGTGATACACAGGAAATCACCAAACTTCGGGAAAGACTGTTTGATGAATTTGAAATGAAGGACTTAGGAGGGCTAAAATATTTTTTGGGAATTGAGGTTCTGAGATCTAATAAAGGAATCTTCATTTCTCAGAAGAAATATGTTCTTGATTTTCTAGCTGAGATGGGGATGATAGAGTGTAAACCAATTAGTACTCCTATACAAGCAAACCATGGCTTGGTAATGAAGGAAGAAGGAGAACCTCCTGACAAGAAATTATATCAGAAGCTGGTGGGAAAATTGATCTACTTATCTCATACTAGGCCAGACATAGCATGTGCTGTTGGAATTGTTAGCCAGTTCATGCACTCACCTCAGAAAGAACATATGGAAGCAGCTATAAGGATTGTAAGATATCTTAAAGGAACTCCTGGAGATGGAATTTTATTCAAGAAAAATGGACATCTTAGCATTGAAGCCTACACTGATGCTGACTGGGCAGGAAATCCTAACGATAGAAAATCTACCTCTGGTTACTTTACTTTGATTGGTGGTAATATAGTAACATGGCGAAGTAAAAAATAAAAGGTAGTGGCCCTGTCCAGTGCAGAAGCTGAATTTTGGGGAATAGCAAAAGGAGTGACAGAAGTGCTATGGTTGAAGAAACTTTTAGATGAACTGGGTTTTTTCTCACAGTGTCCAGCTAGATTGAGATGTGATAACAAAGCAGCAATCAGTATTTCAGAAAATCCCATTCAACATGACAGGACAAAACATGTGGAGGTAGATAGACACTTTATCAAGGAGAAACTTGAACAAGGCATCATTGAAATTCCTTTTGTGAGATCAGAAGATCAATTGGCTGATATTCTAACCAAGGGAGTGACTGTTCAAGCATTCCGAAAGATTCTCAGCAAGTTAAACATTGGAAATCCCACTGCTCAACTTGAGGGAGAGTGTTAGAAGACAGAAGCTATAATTAGAAGACAGAAGCTATTATTAAAGAAGAAACAATATAATTACAGTAAACAGTAGCCAAGATTTAAGAAATTACTATTCTAAATTATTCTCTTGTCTATGTAAATGTTAGCATAAATATCAATGTAATAACACAGAAATGAAAAGAATTCCCTTAACAAATTAATTCTAAATCTTTAAACATTTCTAAAACAACATTATAATAAAAAATAATTTTAATCCATTATATAATTTTAATAACTAGTTTCATATATAAAAGGATATTTTAGTAAAATAATATTAAACTTTATCTTTCCTCACATTCTATCTTCTTGATATTTATTAAATAATAGTAATTGTTGCGAAATTCAAATTTGAATATATTGAAATAAATAAATAATAATAATAATATCTTCTAATTTTTTTCTTTATAAATTTGGCAATTACCCATGTTTCGCAAAATTTCAGGAATCGAACACTTGAATCTGAGGAAAGAGTTCAAGCAAAACTCTCTGCCTCCACCGCAGCCGCCGCCCCCGCCGCGGTCCTTTCCTGAATCCTCTCGAGCCACAAAAATCAACTGTGAGCGATCGCATAAACCCTACGATCTTTGCACAATTAACGGCCCAACTCTCTTGGACCCCACCGTAGCTACGTTGTACCTTGTGGAACCCAAAGGCCCTACCCCAACACAACCATATACTATAGAGAACATTAGGCCTTACCCAAGAAAATGGGAGAGTTTTACAATGAAAAGTAAAAAAGAGCTCACTCTCACTTCAGGCTCATCATCATCAAGCCCATCATGCGAAGTCCAACACAATGTTCCAGCCCTGGTATTCAGTGCGGGAGGGTACACTGGGAACTTTTTCATGATTTCAATGATGGTCTGATATCCCTTTTAACTTTGTCTTCTCTGATGATCGAGATTTTATCCTTGTTATATCAAAAGCACGTGATTGGTGGGTTAGTATGTATGCAGAATTATTAAAAGCTTTTAGTAAATACCCTATTATAAACCTTGATAATGATACTTCCACTCATTGTTTCACTTCTGTCACTATTGGCCTCATCTCCCTTGGGTTTGTGATTATTAATCCTATGTTATTGCCAAATTCAAAGTCATTTACCCATTTTCGTGCTTTATTAGATAAAGCTTATAGTCACAGTAAAAATCATGCACCAAATTTTAATCCTTCAAAACTTAGGCCTCAGCTAGTATTGGCTAGTCGCAGTAGGTAACATTGGACGTGTAATTTTAAATCAAAATGAAGTAAAATTAATAGCAGAAGTAGTTGGTTTTGATGTTATAATATTCGAACAAACACGCAATGCTCCATTATGGAAAGCTTATGAATTGATTAATGCAAGTCATGCAATGATCGGAGTATATGGCGCAGCGCTTACACATTCATTATTTCTCCGGCGGGGGATGGTGTTCTTGCAGGTGGTGCCTATAGGGAATGGAATGAATGGGTGGCAAAATATTGCTTTGGAAATTTGGGTAAGGCTATGGTTTTGGAATATATGGAGCATAAGATTGGTGTGGAGGAAAGTAGTTTGATTGATAAGTATGATAAGAATAGCTTGTTGTTGAGAGATCCAACTGCCTCCCAAGGAGGACATTGGTCAAATGAGATTATGAGTATATATTTGAAAGAACAAAATGTTAGGCTTGATTTGATTAGGTTTAGGAAATATTTGGAGAAGGCATACAAGAAAGCTAAGAAGTTCATGGACAAAGAGAGTTAGTGGAGGAGGGGATCCTAAAGTAGTTTAAATTCATTCATCATGATTTGTTTTGTAATTAGTAAAGAATTAAATGTGTAATTGAAGTTTATTTATTAAGAGATTAATTAAATTAGAAAAGTATTCAATTGATTAATTTTGAAAAAGTACTTAAAAAAAGTTTTTATTTTATGTTATGAAAGAAATACATGAAGAAAATATTATAATATTTTAGTTAATGGGTTTAAAAGAATTTAATATTTTTTTATTAACCGACTCGCTTGCGAATTATTTTATTTAAATCAATATATCTCAATTATATACACTATAAATGCTGCTATTTTATATACATACATATATATATATGCAATTCATATATATATAGAGAGAATTATTTCAAATAAATTTATGTGTTTATCAAAGCATTTTTTCTATAAGAGTCTAAAAATTCATTCTCCGGTATTTTTTATCTGTTCTTACTTTAATTAGAAATCAACCTGTATTATGCATGAAGTAAAAGGGTGCAGGATTTAGAACAAAAAAAAAGTGAAAGGGTGCGGGAATTAATAAAAGAATTAGAAACAAAGTTTGATAACTATCTATGTAGTATATTTATATATTTAAAATCATACCTTAAATGCAATTTTGTTTGGGATAGAATGCAACCTACAAGGTAGTTTCGAGTATTCTAATCAATTTGATTTATTCATATAAGGTTTGAATAGTTTATAAATCAAGTTGAATAAATATGTGTAATTTGATGTCTGTTACTTGAATCTAATTATATATTTTAACTGTATTTTATTAAATTTTAATTATATATTTATTAAATTTTATTTTTATTATAAAATTGTGTATATAAAATTATGTTAATTTTAAATGTGCATAATTATTTAATTGAAAAATTTATAATTTTATAATTTAAATTTTATTTTAAAATTTTTACATTAAAATGAATATACGTGGTAAGTGTTAAATAAATTTAAAATAAGTATAAATAATAAAAAATAATTATAATCGAATTTAAAATGAGTATATATAATTTAAATTTAATTAGATTATTCCTAAGAGAGATATTTCAACTTGCCCTTTAAAGAAGAAGAAGAAGAAAAGAAAAGGAAGAAGGTATTTCAACTTGCAAATTCTGATTTAAATTACAATCTTTCAATAAAAATTCATTTTTGGTGGACGTCGAACGCGGGATACTTTGTAGTTCTTGAAAACGCGACTATTTCAATGAATTTTTTTTTTGTTTCAAACAGATATTAATTGATACTTTTTGATAGAAAATGAATTGTAAAGTATCATTTCTGTTTTTTGTTTCTTTATATTTGATGGCTGGGAAAAAAAAACAGAGAGCTAAATAAGAGCAATCACAGAAAAATTTAGAAAGTGTATCAAGCTGTTTTCGAGAAAAACCTTGGTAAGTTGTAAAACTTTTCATCTTCCGTTTATTATTATTATTATTGTATCATATAACAATTTTTTAAAGAAAATCTTATCATAATATTAGAATAATAATTTAAAATGAAAATAAAAAATTACTCATATATAAGTATCAAAGATAATTAAAATAAAAAAAAAGACAATCACATAATTTTTCATCATTAAGTGGATAATATTTTAATTCTTTATTTTTTTTAATAGATACAAAGACAATAATTATAATCACAAGTACAAGTACACTAGACTTGGCCAACAGGTAAGGTGGGGCTAGATTGATCGGGCTCAAACGAATAGGTTAAAAATTAATTTATAATGATAATGGATAAATTATTAATGAAACTATAAATATAATGTATAATTTTTTTTTGCAATTTAATTTAAAATATTATTAGACATATTTTTAATTAATTATTATATAGTATTATTATTTATTTTGAATCTTATTATATTTTAATTAATTTTGAATTCATTTAAATGAAATTTTATAGAAAATATATTAATATAATTTCATTTTTGTTAAGTATTAATTCTTTTAATATTGCCCCGCGCAAGTTGTGGATTTTAATATTAATATAATAATAAAATAAGATATATTGCAGGTTGCACTTACCGAGCCTTGAATTTAGGTATGGTTTTGGTAGTTTGGGAAGTTTTCTCTGTTTAGAATTTTTTTTATTTTTCTTCTTTCTATATGTTATACTACAAGAATGAAAGAAGGAGAGCAATTTTTGCCCCAAATTGACTGGATTTTTACAAAATAAATATATACAACTATATAAACTTTTTATACCTTTCAATTAAATAAGAGTTATCATATATAAATTTTTCAACAAGTTTCAAATACTCAAAAACTATATATAAAAGCTTTGTGATTAAATAAAAATAAAAATATGATATTATAAAGTTTGAGTTTTGATATTACTATTACAGAGTTTCATGTGATTGTCAATAACGCATTCTTTTTTATTGTGCAATTATATATACATACATATATATATATATATGCTTGATTGCAAATGCAAAACTACAGCCTTTGCCAATTCAGGATTGATTTAATTAGGTATGATAGCATAAAAAATGTTAAAATTTGCAGAGTTTTGATGCAATTTATTTTAAATAAATAAATTAATTAATAGAATTTGTTATTAATTAACACAACATCATTATTTTTTTAATCATTTTTTAGAGCCGAGCAAAATAATACTATAAAAATAGTAAAACTCTTTTTGTTAAGTTAATTAAATCACATAGAAATTAGTTTAATTTTTTTTGTCAATAATGTAATAAAGACGTAAACAAAAATGGTGATTTGAAATTTTTTTATAAACTCACTAAAAATTTAGAAGTTTTGTTTTTATAAATTTAAAAATTTGAGATTAGGGCAATGCATTAAAATCATTAAAGCTCAAATATAATTTATTTAAGGCTTAATATATTTATAATATCATGTACTTGACACTATTAATTATTTTATCTATTATATTCTTTGAGTAATTAGATAGTCCAAATTTATTTTTACTTAACAAATAAATCATTCTGTGCTGACATGGCATGGTGCGTGAATTTAATTTCTTTCCCTTGCGTAAAGCTTCCTGCGTGGCTCATCTTTTCACTCTTCTTTTTTCACAATAAAAATAAAATATATTTTGTTATTTAAAAAAGATTAATATTCTTCTTCCGGTGAAATCCACAACAACAATAAAAATATATTTTGTTATTTAAAAAAAGAAAAAAATTCTTTGCTGTTCTTCTTCCCGTGAAATCCATCAATCTGTCAACCATGGCTAAATTAATCCAAATCTTTTCCCAGATGTTGAAAAGAATTAAAGCAAGCTAAATTAATAACATTGTCATGTACAAAAAAGTAGTAATAAATCAACATTACTCCTCCAAAAGCACACAATCCTGCAACCTTAAATTGAAAATAATGGTGGAAAAGAACAATTAAATCCAATCAAAACCAATAACTGACTGAAGACATAAACCATCAGTAGACAAACCTTAACTTTCATCAACATTTGTTGCTAGATTCAAACCAAATTCTCTTTAATTATTACCAAATAAATAACAAATTAAATTACTGATAAACAATTTTTCAAAAGTATTTTACGAGTGAAAAAAAAAGCATATTATAATCAAAGGTATAAAAAATTCAAAGACATAAGAACAAACAACAAAACCCAGATCCAATTTTTGTCAAAGAAGAAGAAGAAGAAGATATGAAAGATGAACAATATTTTATTGGTGGAGGAGATGAAACAACCTTTGTCAGTGATGGAGTTTGAAGAGGGGTTTGCATGAGTATAGCCAATCAAATTTGGAGAAACCATTGTCGGAGTTGAACTTGGAGAAATGGGAAACAATTCAAAAGCGAGTCTCTCCTATCTCTCCTCCGCCACTGACGCTGCCGCCACAGTCGCTGCCGCCACCATCACCACCAACAATATGGATTTATTTGATGGAAAAGACCAGAAAACCCATAGATCTGGAGGGAGGAGTTAATAGAGAAGGCAAATCATTAAAAAAAAAAAATACCAATTTGAGTCCTGATGTAGAAGAGACTCACTTGGAGAGCAGCATTATTTTAATTGCATTAGTGGGTTGATGAAATTATAAGAAAAATGGACAAATTATTTTTTCTCTGTAACTGTGTAAATGTTACATTAATTTGGTTTTGTTCTTGGCTGTTGAAAACTAAATGAGTTTCAAAAAAATATTTAAAAATTTTTTAAATTGAAATCAATTTATTCCGTTATTTATTATTATTATTATTAAATATATATAATTTTTTGGTAAATAAAGTAAATGGAAGAATAATTATGCACACGTGTTGTTGTTAGCGCAATTGAGCATCACGCGCCAATAAAGGTTAAAGTGATTTATTACACCAATTATACGAGGCCGTGTATGTATTAAAACCAAAGTAAATAGAAGGATAATTATACACACATATTATTGTTAGCGTAATTGTGCATTACGCGTCAACATGTATCTGTGAATGTTAAATTAAGGGGTAGTGGGTTAAGTAAATAATAAAGTATAAAGAACTATATAATTACTTAAAAATATAAGAAATGAGGTGATTAATTACGTAAAATATAAGAGATTATAAATCTATTAAGTCTTTATTTAATACTACATAAATTAAGTGAGAGAATGCTCTGGGCTTTGATGAACAGTTTGACTCCTTAAGAAGGTAAACACCATAATGCCTACCACCATCACAAAAGCGCGTACTGACATTATATGTTGTTTAATGTCACTTCTTTTCAATTAGTTTCCTGGCAATTATCCTTCCGTCCATCTCTTTCATTAATTTCATTCCTTTTCTTCCAACACCGCCACACCCAAAAAAAAAAAGACTATTCCATCATCATCATATTGATTCATTATTTAATTAGTTGGATCAAATTAAATCAATTAAATTTAAATATCTTATAAATAAAATTTTAATTATGAATAGTTTTTTAATACTTTTAGACACATTTCTTACGGCATTTACTATCAGAAATTAAAAGCAATGTGAATTGAATCTGCAGAGGAATAATTTAATTATTGTAATATTAATTCATATATATATAATGACAAATACAGTTAATAGTGTGTTCAAGGGACACAGGATCATGCCACATTATATAGTATAACATACAAAAATTTAAGACCGGCTGACCCTAAAATTGCAATATTGCATCCTAACTCATACTCCATATATAATTTTTTACCTTATAGTGGGAGACCCCAACTGCCTTTGTTTACTTCCTCCTATTCTTTTTTTTTTTTTTTTACTTTAAAATGCCTATAAATGCTTCACTTCCCAAGATCTCAAAATCATACCAATTTATTCACCTAAAAAAAGAAAGAAAAACAAAAATTTCCCTTCATTTAAATTCCAATACTTCAATATTCCATAATGAAGCAATCATATACTCATTTTGGATTCATTATAATGTATGGATTATTGATCGTTGACGTTGTGTTATTTGCCAGTTCTGTGCAAGGTCAAAGCACCAGAATTGGGTTCTACTCGCAGACATGTCCACGAGTAGAATCCATAGAACTCATTTTAAAGCTAATCCAGCAATTGCTCCTGGTTTGCTAAGGATGCATTTCCATGATTGCTTTGCTCAAGGTTGCGATGCTTCTATTCTTATTAATGGCTCTAACATTGAAAAAACTGGCCCGCCAAATCTTGGGTTGAGAGGATATGATGTCATTGATGATGCCAAGACTCAGCTAAAAACTGCATGTCCTGGAATTATTTCATTTGCTGATATTCTTGCCCACGCTATTTATTATTTCTGTTTTATAGTACAAGAATTTAAAAATCCCTTATATATGGAAATAATAAATAAAATACATATATGCTATGCTTCTAATAAATTAAAAAAAAATTAACGTCTTTTTTTTTTATTTTTTTAATTTCCATGCAGACTAGTGGACGAAGTTGGCAGGTGCCTACTGGACGTAGAGATGGTGGGATATCATTAGCATCTGAAACTAAAAATCTGCCTGGCTTCACAGAATCCGTTGATTCACAAAAGCAAAAGTTTGCTGCTAAGGGCCTTAATGCACAAGATCTTGTCACCCTTGTTGGTGAGTATTATATATGCACACAGTAATCATCCTTCTTTTCCCGTTTAAAGTTTTATAATATTGCCAAAGAAAATTATTAAAAAAATAAATTATCATTACGAAAAACATATCAGTGTGTCAAGTGCATTAAATATAACAAACTTTATACCCACAGAAATATGAGTTTCATATAATGAAATTATAATGGAAGTGAATAATCTTCAAGACATGCATATTAATTATATATATTCATATATACCCAGTACATATTTTGAATAAATAAATAGCTAGAAATAGGAGACTCATTAATTTATAGGAAAAGTTACCGATATTTGAATTTCATCTTTTGCATACTAAAAGACAATCGATCAACAATAGACCTTTTTCATTGTAATATAATTAATGAACTTCCAGGCAAACTTTTCTTTTCTTTCTTTTGTAGGAGGACATACCACAGGAACTACAGCTTGCCAGTTCTTTAGTTACAGATTGTACAACACAAGTACTGAAAATGGTTCTGATCCTACTATCAGTGCTTCATTTCTTCCCCAACTACAGGCACTATGTCCACAAAATGGTGATGTGACAAAGAGGGTAGTATTAGATACTGATAGTCAAAACAATTTAGATCCATCTTTCTTCAGCAACCTCAGAAATGGCAAAGGAATTCTTGAATCTGACCAAAAATTGCGGACTGATGCTTCTACAAGAACCTTTGTCCAAAGATTCTTGGGTGTTAGAAGCTTGGCTCCATTAAATTTTCATGTTGAGTTTGGAAAATCCATGGTTAAGATGAGTAACATTGAAGTCAAGACTAGTATTGATGGAGAAATTAGAAAAATTTGTTCTGCAATAAATTGATTATTCTATAGTGAGAGGAAAAATTAAGATTAATACTCAATCTGTATGCCATATATACAATTGGAAAGCCTAGTTCAATTATTGTACCAAAAATTAAAGACTATTTAATTAGCGTCAGCTAGTTATTATAAATGAATAAAATTTCAAATATTATAAGAAATACATATCCCTGTATATGTTTTTCATTTTTTTTATTTATTATAAGAAATATACGATATATATCTCAGGTTATATTTCTTTGACAATTATAGAATTTAATTTATTTTGTATGTACAAATTCCTTTTACGTGTTAAATACCTTAATTCTCTAATTATTTAAAAAAAAACTTTAAGTATAATAAAGTATTAACTTTTTTATATGGACAATTATTTGTATTTTTTGTATCTAAATAAAATTGAGAGAAGATAAATTTATATTAATAATTTTTTTGTATTTTTTGAATCAAACTATGCTGCTAAAATAGTTGGCTACTCATACTCTACGTTTCAACTTGAGCATCATGTTCATCATATTTCAGATGATTTGCAAGTGTGCCTTCAGAATAATTTAATTGGAGTTTGTTTCCCATAATGCTTGTCAGTTTAATTCTATTTATCTTTTTTTTTTTAAACTAAAAACAATTACTTTTATATTATGAATCCTTTATTAATTAAAACAATCTATTTGGTCTATGTTGTAAAACAAAATTAAAATAAATAAATTTTGCCATTATTAAAATAAGTAGTACAGTTTAATAATAAATATTATTTTTTAAAAAAAAGAAATTTAAAACTAATTTTCTGCTCCCCAATTTCAATAAAAACATAAATATATATATGTATTTGTTGTGTTAAAACTCATTGAAGGGAGTTTTACAGGTTTTATAGTCTTTTTCGATTCGACTATAAAAAAATAATTTAAAATAAATAAATAAGATGTAATTTAAATTAAATTATCTTAAGTTTGGGTTCTTAAATATGCGCGTGTGTTAAAATTTGATAGAGAGAATTTTATGATATTTGTAGTTCTATTCACCTTAATTCTAAAATAATAATTTATATAAAAATATGATTTAAAAAAAGTGAATAAGATGTTGGTCAAACTAAACCAGTGATTTGAAAATCATATTGGACCAATTTAATTAAAATCGGAGGTTGGTCTGATTTAAAAATTAAATTTATTAAAAAATTGATCAAATCAATTAAATTAGGCTGAATCTGATTGAGTTGAACCGAAATAGTTTGAATCAAACTGAATTAAATATTTTAAATAAAAATTAAGCAAAAAATTATAAATTTATTTTCTATATATATTAAATTTAATATATGATGATATTTTAAATTAATAAAATATATTATTATTATTTTTAAAAATTTTAAAAATTTTATTTTTTTAATTTATAAATATAAAAATTATAATATTTTTATATTATTAAATCTGAATGAATCTGATTGGATTAAATCACGAGGCAATCATCAATCCATTTTAATCCCATTTCAAAAACATTGAATTAAACTTGTGTTTCAATGTAAAGTCAAGTGAGCATCAGCATCACGATTTTGGATTCCGATCACTTTTAGGGGCGCGCAAATGTGCGTCGTTTTGATGATTTAGTAAGAAGTCAAAAGTGTAAGACTTTGTCCAACTATAGGGTTTTGTTTGTTCTCTTTGTTTTTATTTTTATTATTTGTTTTTAGGATCTCTATGTCCAAATATAGATACGGACAAATTAATATTTATCAGCAAGAACTAAAAAAAAATTAATATTTATCAGCCAAAAGAAATATTGCAAATCAGTATTGTAGGAAGAAGTCATAAATTATGTTAAACGCAGCGTTTCGTTGATAGTTGTTTACAGCAGCTTCACGTGTCTGTTCTGTTGGTGTACTTCACGTGTTGCCAGCTAGCTTAGTTAGGAAGCTTTATATCTGTTAGTTTAGGTTGACTTAGATGGACTTGTATATATAGCTCATTTCTACAGTTTGAAGTATGAAATAATCAGATCTAATATTATTCACTATTTGTTTCTCTATTTTCTCTGTTTTCTACATAGTATCAGAGCCTTGTTTTCTGATTTGATCTGAATTACAGAATGTTTTTGTTTTTGTTTTCAGTTAGTTCGATTACCGATCTCTATTTACTTTGTTGCCTAAGTTTTGATTGAATCAGTAGAAGTTATGGCAGTAATTGAAGAAACAGCTACGAAACAATTGAAACAAGAGGAGGTGACACTCGGAGGATCTACATTTTTACAGAATTATGATAATCCTAACATGATTTTAGTCACAAATCTGCTGGATGGAGCGAATTACCTTAGCTGGAGCCAATCAATTAAGATCGCGTTGAAAGCAAACGATAAGCTGAGTTTTATAGAAGGAGTACAAAAACCTACAGAAGACAAGGAGGACATTGAAAAATGGAATAGAGCTGATTCGATGGTCATATCTTGGTTACTCAATGCAATGAAGAAAGAAATAGCAGAAGCTTTTATTTACAAAGCATCTGCACGAGATTTATGGAGGTCTTTAGAAGAGAATTTCGGTGATTGCAATGGACCTCAAATTTTCCAGCTGAAAAGAGAAATTTCATTTGTTAAGCAGGGTAATCAGAATGTGAGTACCTATTATACTAAATTGCAGAAACTGTGGGATGAGCTTAACTGTCTTAGTCCAACACCACAATGTACACGTGGAAGATGTGTGTGTGAGGTTGGAAGGAGAATTGAAGAGGCAATGTCTTTGGATAGGCTAATGCAATTTCTCATTGGACTGAATGAAGGATATGAGAATGCAAAGGATCAAATCCTGATGTCAAATCCTTTACCTACTATGAATAAAGCACATTCACTTGTGTTAAGAGTAGAAAGGCAGAAGATAAGTCAGCTTAATATGGAAGAAAATGCTGAAGGAGCAATAATGTTAGTTAGAGGTGGAAATGGAGATAGGCACTCTGTTGCTGCAGAAAATAATTTTCGTAGGAGAGAATTTGTTAAGAATGAAGATAAATTCTGCATTTACTGTAAGAGAGAAAAACATGTACGAGACACATGTTTTAAGCTGAATAGAGTGCTGGATTGGTATAATGATCTTAAAAGGAAACAAATGAATCAAGTTAGAGGACATGTTAATCTTGTGGAAGCAGGATCAGTTGAAGCACAGCAGTTAGAACCACAAGCAGCAACTGATACATTACAGATTGCAGAACTTATAAAGCAAGAAGTAGGAAAATATCTTAAGGGGCAGCAGCATTCACATAATCCAGCTTACATGAACTTTGTTCAGGTGGATAATTTTACAGGTATCTCAACTGATTCTACTTCTCATAATGCATCTAGTTCTTATTAGATCATTGATAGTGGAGCTACAAACCACGTCTGATCGGAAAAGAAATTGTTCAGTAATCTTACCACACTAGCTAATCCAATGAAATTACATTTACCAAACAAATCTATCATTCTTATTCATTCTGTTGGTACTATTTTTCTAAACACTAATCTTTAATTAACTAATGTTCTATACATTCCACATTTTACTTATAATCTCTTGTCTGTTACCAGACTTACTCAAACCAATCAAGTTACTCTTATTTTTACTCACAATTCTTGTATTTTACAGGATATGAAGAGTGACATCAAAATTCTTTTTGGCAGAGTTGTTGATAATCTCTATGTTCTTCCTATTAATGTTTAAGAAAATAAATGTAATAAACTTCAGTCTATTAGCCTTGCTTCAGATCAAATCTTTGTTAATCAGATTACGTCTACTGATGTACAGCAATGGCACAATAGATTAGGACAACCTTCTACCATTGTACTGGAACATTTACAAATTCTTAATAAAATGCCTATTCATTCTCTCTTGCTATGTTTGTCCTCTTGTTAAACAAACAAGGAAACCTTTTCCAATTAGCAAAACCAAAACTAGCAGACCTTTCGAGCTAGTACATGCAGATATCTAGGGTCCATATTCACAGAATACTATTCATGGAGAACATTACTTCTTAACCTTAGTTGATGATTACAGTAGAGCTGTATGGACCTATTTAATGGCTGGTAAAGCACAAACAGTTCCTATATTAAACAAATTTTTTAGAATGGTTGCAACACAATTCAATTGCAACATTCAAACCTTTCGTTTTGATAATGTAGCTGAGTTTCTTAGCCAAGCCTGCTAGAATTTACTTACTCAGCTTGGCACCATTCATCAAAGGTCCTATCCCTATTCACCTTAACAGAATGGGCTTGTTGAAAGAAAACATAGGCATATCCTAGAAATAGCTAGAGCTCTTCTTTTCCAATCCCATTTACCTCTTAAATTTTGGGGACAAGCTAGATTACATGTCACATATCTTATTAATAGATTACCTACTGCTATACTCAAATGGAAATCTCCTTTTGAGATTCTATTTTCTACTGCCCCTAACTATACTTGTTTGAGGAGTTTTGGTTGTTTGGCTTATGCCAAAGATAATGGTCGTAAAACTAAATTTGCATCCAGGTCTTTAAAGAGCATTTATCTTGGACACTCTCCTGGTCAAAAGGCATACAAGTTACTGCATCTTGATACTGAAACTATTTTTAGTTCTAGAGATGTTGACTTTTTTGAGACCATTTTTCCTTTTGGTTCTCAGTCCTTATCGTCTTCTGCTTTTCAGTCTTCTATTTCTTTGCCTGCTGTTTACCTTTTGATAACTTTCCTTCACCAGTTTCAAGTTCTAGTGCTCCTACTGAATTCAGTTCTCCTGCTACTGTCCAAATTCCTAAATCTCCTTCGTCTCCTCTTGTTTCTGACATCTTATCTTCACCTTCTTCTTCGTCTCATGTTGTATCTCCTATTTTACCCACTCCTTCAGATCCTATTTCTACTTCTTCTATGCCACCTACTAGAAAAAGCACAAGAATCATACGGCCTCCACAATGGTTAAAGGATTATCATTCAAATTTTTCTTCGAATACTACCGTTAACCCTGATACTGAACATTTTCCTTCTGCATATATGTGTTTTCTAGCTAACTTGTCACATGATCAGGAACCTAGATCTTATGCGGAGGCTTCTAAATCTCCACAATGGGTTCAGGCGATGGAAAATGAACTTCAAGCCTCAGAAGCTAATCACACATGGGATCTTACTACTCTGCCTGCTGGAAAGAAAGCTATAGGCTCTAAATGGGTTTTTAAGCTTAAACTAAAGGCTGATGGTTCTATTGACAGACATAAAGCACGCCTAGTTGCTAAGGGGTACAATTAAGTAGAGGGGCTAAATTTTACATAAGTCTTTTCTCCTGTTGCTAAAATTGTCACAGTTAGAATCTTTCTTGCTATTGTGGCTGCTAATCATTGGCCTCTTCATCAAATTGACATCAATAATGCCTTTCTTCATGGGCATATTAATGAAGATATCTACATGCTTCCATCACAGGGTTATTCTAAGGCTAAGTCAAGGCAGGTTTGTAAACTGGTGCGTTCTTTGTATGGCTTGAAGCAGGCTTCTCGCCAATGGAACTCGGAATTCACTCACTTTGCTGACTTATGGTTTTGTGCAATCTCTACATGATAATTGTTTATTTCTCTACTCCAAAGCTTCCACTTTCTTGATTCTGATTGTTTATGTGGATGATGTTTTACTGTCTGGCACATCTTTGGAAGCTATTCTTCAGGTCAAACAGCATCTTCATCAGGCTTTTACTATCAAGGATATGGGAGAAGCGAATTATTTCCTTGGTATTGAGTTATTGCGTTCCTCTGATGGTATTTTTCTCAATCAAAAGAAGTACATTTTGGATTTGATTAGTAAAGCTGGTATGCAAGATGCTAAGTCTGTTGCTGTCCCTTTGTCCAAAGGCATACAATTGTCTGATTTTGAAGGTGCTTTATTATCCGATCCAATGCCTTATTGTATATAGGATTCACTCGCCCAGATGTGACATGTGTTGTTCGTCAATTAAGTCAGTTTGTTCAAGCACCTCGAGACCTTCATTGGGAAGCTGCTCGACATGTTATATGTTATTTGAAGGGCAATCCAGCTTAGGGCCTTTTCTATTCTTGCAATATGCTTCGTCTTGAAGCATTTTTTGATGTTGACTGGGCGGTGTGCAAGGATTCTCGCCGATCGTTAACTGGGTATTGCATTTTTCTGGTTTCTGCTCTGATTTCATGGAAATCGAAGAAGCAGAACACTGTTTCCCGGTCATCAGCTGAAGCTGAATACAGGAGTATGGCTACAACCGTGTGTGAGCTTCAATGGTTTCATATATCCTTCGTGATCTTCATGTTTCTGTCCCTCACCCGATTACTTTATGGTGTGATAGCCAAACGACTATTCATATCTCTGCGAATCTTGTGTTTCACAAATGGACCAAACATCTTGACATTGATTGCCATCTTGTTCGTGATCAATGCAAGGCTGGCTTTATCGTTCCCAAACATGTTTCTTCTCAGTTGCAGCTGGCTGATATTTTTACCAAAGCGCTTCCTGCATCGGTGTTTGATCGGTTGAAGTTCAAGTTGGGTATGGTTTCTTTTCCTCACGCCCAACTTGAGGGGGGCTGTAGGAAGAAGTCATAAATTATGTTAAACGCAGCGTTTCGTTGATAGTTGTTTACAGCAGCTTCACGTGTCTCTTCTGTCGGTGCACTTCACGTGTTGCCAGCTAGCTTAGTTAGGAAGCTTTATTTCTGTTTAGTTTAGGTTGACTTAGAAAGACTTGTGTATATAACTCTTTTCTACAGTTTGAAGTATGAAATAATCAGATATAATATTTCATTCACGATTTGCTTTTCTATTTTCTACAAATATTCATATTATTATACACTGTCAAAAAAAAAATTAAAATAATCAACTCTTTTTTTTCTGTCTTTAAATGGTAAAAAAATAAAGAATGTTGATTTGAATTTACTATTGAACAAAATTAAAAATCAACTCATTTTTTCTGTCTTTAAATAGTTAAAAATAAAAAATATCGATTTGAATTTATCCAAACACATAAATTGAATGAATTTAACAAAAGTTATCAAGAATAAAATGAATTATTCAGATAAAATGTAGCCACGATATTAGTTTTAGTTATTTAATCTTTTAGATTTAATTAATAAATGAATAGATTACCCATGAAATTAGTCCACTATATTAATAAAATTTATTTAATCTTTCAAAAATTTAGACTTTCTTCAAATGATTAAAAAAACACCTAATGTATCCCTACATATATAGGATATATATACATGTTACAAAGTTAAAAATACATTTTTTTTACTTTATATATACATCTTAAAAACTGAAAATATTTTCAAAATATCATTTTTTAAATATCTAATTTTCCATTTTCAACTTTAATATATCCACTTGGTAGTACTTATAATATTATCGATTATACAGATATATAAATATAATATATTCTGAATTAATTAAAAAGTAACACAGTGTATAATTTTCTTTATTACTGATATGAAGATGATCAACCAATCAAAATAAATCATTTTTACTGGTTTCTCTAGAGGTGAATGTTTGAAATTGCTGTAAATTACTTCAAAACGTGAGTTTGGTCTCAAACAGAGCCCAGTTTCTTCCAGTTCTGAGGTCCAAATGATCACACTGGGCCTTTTTATCAGGCCTAACCTGAGCGTAAAACTTGTGGTCACCACCGGCGGCAAACGGCGAAGCATGCGTCGACCAACAATGGAGGCAAAAAAAATATTCGCTAATGCTTTTGTTTCCATTTCAAGCCCCAAACTACAAAATCTATAGACCCCACTTCACAATCGGACTCTGGATCCAATGGGTGTTGCCTTTTCCAGCCTTCTCGTTCTCTTTTTTCGGGTAAGCTATTCTTGAACTTCAATTTTATAGCTAAGCTATTTTTTTTTTACTCTTTACCATTTCCTCTGGCAATGGCACTGTTTGCTCTTTTTTTTTTTGGAAAAAAAACGGAAACTTTCTTTGAATTCAAATCTTGTGTTCTAAATTAATCAATCTTGAGGAATTTCAGTTATTGCCAACGCATTTTCTACCAATTTATTATTGGCGTTTGCTACATGTTAACCATTTATAGAATCATTGTACCATTGGAAAGAGATTGTGACACCAATGCCATTTTTGGGCCAAGAAGTATTTTCCTAATTGAAGATCAAACACGAAATTGATCTCCTAATTGTCTGAATCTCTTATTTGGGTTTTACCATGATAAGCAATTGAGATTGAATAATCATGTTCTGTAAATTTTATCAAACTTTTTGCTTATCGTGACCTATCTGTGTCTTCTTTTTTTATATCTTTTGATTATGTATTGCGATAATCTTCATATGCAAATGGATTTCAAATGCATTATCTTTTAGGCCAAAAGATAAAAGCAATGTTATAGACACTTAAACGATTGGGATTTTAATAGAAGATAGCGATTTGAGGTAGCTTGGGTGGTTTCTAAATTTGTAAATTTTCTTTCTAGTTACTCATCCATTAACTTAGAAGCATTGAATACGGATTCTATAAAAGATATACTATTTGATATCCTATGGAAATTATGGTATTACGTGTGTTAAAAGATTGGGATATAATGTGGCAAGGAGATGTCAATAAGTCAACAAAAACTTTACTTTTATGTCTTTCTTTTGGAGCGTTATTAAATGCTTTTTAGTTGCAGTTCATGGAAGTTTAATTTCACAAGAATTTCTTTATGTATAGATCAAAGTGTTTCGTAAATCATTGCGTAAAATCAATCTACAAATTGTTTCCTCTTATACCTGGAAAAATGTCTATTACAATATTGAGATAAGTTTGATGCGTGCCATCCAAGAGGAAACAACTAGATGGTCAAATGTTCTGTTTAAAGATTTGGTATTTGCGTCCTAAATATCATACTTGTTGTTGGATTGAAAGAATAAGCTGATTTTTCTATATGTTCAGCTTCATAATGGTTGATGGTGCCTTCTATAACATGAATGGACAATGATGTTGCCAGTGAATAGCTGAAGGTGCCAAAATGAAATTATTGAGATATTTTATTATATTTTGTTTATTAAAGATTAGAAAAGCAAGAACAAGGCATGTGTGAAAGCCTTGCTTTTAAAGACAAGAAATAGAAATGGTGCAAATTAGTCCATTCATATGTATGCTCAAGGTTTCTGTGCTGTTTAGGTAATGATTAATCAATTTTTCTTTTGAGCAACGCATATAACTTTTGTCTCTTTCTAGATTCTCCTTTACATTTGTTGTGTTTGTTCTGCCTCAGCGCCTTTTGTTATCGCTTGCTTTTCTCGTTTATCATTGATGTATGCAGTTATGTTTATATTGTTTATGCGTCTATTCAGGCCCCAAGATTGCAATTTCTTGCAAATCCACTTCACATTTGGTTCATAAATCCAAAAGAAAACCCCTGAATTTCTTCGCTTGAAATCTAGAGCTTAATGATATCTCCATTACTGAGCCTCTTCACTTTTTTCCTATTAGGTCCATACAGTTCAAATACACACATCTTCTTAATATAAAACGTCTTATCATTTATCTGTATTTTGTATAAGTCGTTAAGATGGACATGTTATAGTTGAATTCAATTTTTATGCTTGCATATGTTTTTCACAATTTCTTTTTGTTTTCTGTAACAAAGAAAACTTCCTTTCTGTAACTCATCTAACTTTTTTTGTTTTTCAATCTCTGTTATATTAGTTGTCTCTGTGTCTGCCTTTTATCATTGCTTTCTTCTCTCTTTACTCCTGTCTTATATCTTTTTTCTTTTCATTCGTTACTAATGGAGGCAACACTACTGAATATTGCTTATGCTTCTGTTTCAATCCCCAAGTCTATGAGTTCCTTCAAATCCACTTCAAATTTTCTTCACAACCACCAAAAGACAACTAGATTTCTTAGCTTGTAATCTAAGGCTAATGGATATCACCATCTTCAAGTTTTAGCATCTTTTCCTATTAGGTAACCAACAAGATTACACTTCAAATGCATGTGTTTCTCATCTATGCATGTTTCATTTGTTTGATGGCAAAACCGAGCACAATTATTTGTCAGGTAAAACCACGTTTACATGTCTTCAATTGTAGGTCATTTGTAGCTAGTTTGGTGGTTGAAAGAAGGAAAAAAATTCACTAGTGGGGTATTTGGATAGAAAGAAACGCAAACATCTTTAAGTTTAATATTTTTAACTAATTGATATAAAAGTTGATTTTTTTTTGGCCCCTTTATGGGCTTTTGTTTTGGGGGCTTTCAGAAGAGTGCCCTCGAGCATCAAGCCTGATTGGAGAGCATTAATTTTTAATTTTGATTTTCTGTTTTGTCTAATTCTGTTTTCTATTTCAAGCTGAAAATTTATCCTCCAGGTCATATTCTCTTTCCTTTGTCAAATATTTTCTTCTGTTCTCGAGGAAAGAGAAAAACTTTTATCACATTTCATTTGTAGATGACATAACTGAGCACAATTATTGACTTATTCTAAATATTATATCAATATTATTATTATTATTATTAAATTAATTATTTTTACTTATTATCGGTTACATAATTACAAGGTTTTATATACATAAAGAAAATGTAAATGACTAGAAAGTAATATTTTTCATTTTGATAGGAACAATAAAAAAAAGAAAAAGAAAAAAGATGGTGGTTATATCAATCTTAGTGGATAAATATAACTAAATAATTTTTATTTTAGTTCTTTTATTCATAATCATTAACTAATGCATTTTGGAATGCATTTATTGTCTTTCATTATTTGCAGAAAACACTATCATGTTTGACACTTATCCTAGTAGTTGGGTAAAACCACATCTACATGTCTTCAACCATAGGACATTTGAGGTTAATTTGGTGGTTGAAAGAAGGCAAAAATAATTAGGACTTGCTAAATTTGCCATGCTATGGCGTATTTGGATATAAAGAAATGCAAACATCTATAAATTTAAGCTTTGTTACTTTATTGATATAAAATTTGGTGCTTTGGCCCCTTTGTGGGCTTTTGTTTTGGTGGATTTCAGCGCAGAGCCCTTGAGTATTATTCATCTTGTTTGAAGAGCATTCATTTTTAGTTTCTGATTTTTCTGTTTTGTCTCTTTCTGTTTTCTATTTCAAGCAGAAATTTTATGCTCGAGGTCATATTCTCCTTCCTTTGTCAAAATTTTTCTTCTGTTATTGAGGAAATTGAAAAGGCTTTATCACTCATATCTTGACTTGCTACGTTTGTATGCATTTGATATAATGTATATAGCGTATTTTATTTTTTCAAGAAACTATCAGTAATGATCTTCTGTAAACTATCACAACTTTTAATAGTTTTGACTGACAATATATAACTATTATATATGACCCAAAAAGAACTATATACACGTGTGTAACAAAAAAACAAATGCTGGAATTTTATTTGTCTGATAATCCATTCTTGGTCATACTTGTTTTAAATTAAACATAAACACAATTCCTACATGGTTTAGTGTTCAAATGTCTGTCTTTCAAGTGTTATTTGACTATCTTCTAATATTTTATTTCCCCTGCATGTAGATATTCATAGAATGGGATAGATGAGAGCAAGATCTTGAGTCTTGAACATATAAGAAGTTCGTTAATTCAACAAGAGGATAGGATAATATTTAGCCTTCTGGTGAGGGCACAGTATTGTTTCAATGCAGACACATATGATTCTGATGCATTCTCCATGCAAGGTTTTTGTGGTTCCATGGTTGAGTTCATTGTCAGGGAAACAGGAAGTCAGGGAAACAGAAAAGTTCCAAGCTTAGGTAACTTATTTATAAGAGAAGAGTTGGGAAAATTACCACAATCGTGATTTCTGAAATTATATGATCAATCTCTTGGTTCAAAATAGGCGGGCCGGTATAAGAGTCCAGATGAGCATCCATATTTTCCAGTGCATGTACCAAAGCCAATGCTCCCAGACTGGTAGTACTCACAGGTGAGGATATCATACAGCAATCCTTACTGCCTTTTATAACTGCAAAATAATTATTTCCTGTATTTGTGCTTATTCTTTGGATGGGCTATATTCTCTTGAGAGAAAATTGCAATAAGTTTAGTTGTCATCTGCAATGTCATAACTGAGAAGTAACATAAAATTACACTGATTCAGGCAAGTAATGTGCAATAGTTTATAAAAATTGATACTAAATCCATTTTTCCTGAGCTTCATATTAATGTGTATGGATAATTAGGTATAAATGACATCAAACATGGCAATAGCTGAGTTTCTGTACAAGAACTAATAGATGGATAATATGCTGAAGTATTTCTCTTTTATGCACTACTTGGTCTGAAAAATTGGAGACTGTTGGGAAAATCGCTATTTTCCCGCCCCTCGGACCGTCTTTAAGCATGAATAAATGAGAAAATAAAATAACAATTGAGAAATTAAAGAGAATAAAGACACAAAGATTTAACGTGGAAAACTCCCAAATGGAGAAAAACCACGGCCGTTGCCTAACGACAACCAAGAAAAATATTTACTATGTGGAAAATTGTTACAACCACAAATACAAAATATTTTTCTATCCGACACCCACAAAACAACCCCCAAATATTTATACTCCAAGAGACTCCAAGAGTTCAACTCTAATCTCTAATATAAAACACTTGTTGTGTTTTTGTGTGTTTTGAACTAAAGGATTTGAGCTACTTATATAGGAGGGGAATACCCTCCTATTTCCTTTCTTTTTCGATATGGGATTGTTAAATCCCTTACTTTTTTTTTTTTTCTGTGGTCAACAAATGCGGCTAACAATCTCCACCTTGACAAAAGAAAATAAAAAAAAATACAACATTGTCTGTTACCGACAATCATAATTCTAATAACAAGAATTATCATACTCCATCATAAAAAAGTATTATCACTTGAAATCACTTCACAGACTCCAAGAATTTTTTACCGGCCATGTCGAGATCCCGCTAATAATTTATGGTGCAACCCTCCTGTTGACTTTCCGAGAGTTCATTAGCCATCGACATAATTTTTTTTTCACCACACACTTTGCATTAACTGTCAACCAATGCCGTGCGTATTTCCGTGGACCAGCTACCAATAATCCGTCCTCTTACATGACATCTCAACGGGTAGCAATCATGCCATGAGGACACACTTCTCTCAACTACAGAGAAAACTCATCATCTCCTTCGCCACAGGAGATCACATTGGCAGCAACAACGTTAGAGCTTCTAGCCGAATCAGCTCCACAGTTCGGGCAATCCTTCCTCACGTGTCCAGTTTGACCACACCCCCAGCAGAAAACCTTCCTCTTTCCGGAGCCTTTATTCTTTTTCCTGATACTGACAGATAAAGCTGAATTCTCATAAGATTTATTTTTCATTTAATTCTGTCTTCTCTCCTCAGTAATGAGCTTACTAACCACATCCACATACACCACTTCCTTACTACCATATTTCAGAACAGGCTTCATGTGCTCATATGTTGAAGGAAGTGACAGGATGAGCCGGGGAGCTTTATCTTCATCTTCGGTTTTCACTCCAAGAGTTTCCAATTCAGAGATGATACCGTTGAGGACACTCAGGTGATCGGACAGCTTTGTACCTTCCGCCATTTTCAAAGCATGAAATTGCTCCTTCAAATATAACTTGTTGGATATATTTTTTCCCTGATACAATTCTTCCAGTTTCTCCCACAACTCCTTTGTCGTGGACAATCCAAGCACATTAGCAAGAACATTTTTTGCTAAACACATGCGAATTTGACTTGCTGCCTTGATATCCAGCTCCTCCCATTCTTCGTCACTAATCTTGGATTTTTCTGAGTCTCCACTACCACCGCCTTTTCCTGAATTTCTTCCGCTGACTGGTTTACCCTGCAAAACCTTATGTAGTCCAGACTGTATCAACACGTCTTTGACTTGCACTTGCCACAGTGCAAAATTCATTCTCCCATCAAATTTCTCAATCTCGCATCTCATTGCCGATATGCTTACTTTGTGCTTAATAAAGGACCAGAAATAAATATTACACCAGGTAAATTCCCAGGTAAGAGGAGGAGTCACAATGGTCTCACTTAAAATCCACTTGCCTTAGACTAAATTCGTGTCGTTTGACAGAATTTACCTCGACATGTAATTATTTATCTCACCACCAATACTCAAGCACACCAAAGCAAAACGGCTCCACCTTTTCCAAAGCTCCACCAGCTCCAAAGGCTCCACCAACTTAAAAACAAAAATAATTTTTAATAAAAATCTTTTCTGATGTGGAAGATCAGACCAAGCTGCAACCACAGAGCATACTAAGATTTTTGACAAAAATTATAACACCTAAGCTCTGATACCACTTGTTGGGAAAATCGCTATTTTCCCGCCCCTCGGACCGTCTTTAAGCAGGAATAAATGAGAAAATAAAATAACAATTGAGAAATTAAAGAGAATAAAGACACAAAGATTTAACGTGGAAAACTCCCAAATGAAGAAAAACCACGGCCGTTGCCTAACGACAACCAAGAAAAATATTTACTATGTGGAAAATTGTTACAACCACAAATACAAAATATTTTTCTATCCGACACCCACAAAACAACCCCTAAATATTTATACTCCAAGAGCTCAACTCTAATCTCTAATATAAACACTTGTTGTATTTTGGTGTGTTTTGAGCTAAAGGATTTGAGCTACTTATATAGGAGGGGAATACCCTCCTATTTCCTTTCTTTTTTAATATGGGATTGTTAAATCCCTTACTTTTTTTTTTTTTTCTGTGGTCAACAAATGCGGCTAACAGAGACTTCATCAATAAACAAATTGAAAACGAGCTCAGTGGTTCAAATCTTAAAATGTTTTAAATACAGTGAGAAGCAACACATTGCTGCTTGAAAAAATACTCTGAGAGAATTCTAAACTATTTTAGTAAATATGTGCTTGAATACCTGTTTTGTGATTTTCAAGTTGAGATTTGTCAATTTCCTTCGCTATTTTTTTATTCCTCTCAATAATGCAGCTACAGTGTGATTTGTGAATGGTATAGAGCTGTAGTATGTTGACTTCAGTTTAATAATTTATTAATCACTATCAATTGCTGATGTTTAGTGCTAATTCTAAATCTTCACCGCCGCATTGATTAGTTTCTTTTTTCAACTTATTTTTGAAAGATAAAAAGAGTTAAATAAGGAGTTTTTACTTTAGCTTATTGAGATTTGTCCATGACTTCTATTCCATTCAGTCCAATATTATTGGCAAATCATTTGAGATGATATCTGAATCGATCTTGATACCGATTAATAATACATCTTATTTAACCTATTTTGGTATCTCTACCAATGTGAAACTAGGTCCTGCATCCCTGTGCTGGTTCAATCAATATCAACAAGAAAATTTGGGATGGGTACTTCACAAATCTTCTTCCGAGATTGGTGAATGCTGGGATGATGGTAACTGTGGATCTGCTGCTGTTTGTGACACAATTTGCTTGCAGGTATGCATTGAGCTAATGCTTCTACTGTTGCTTTAATTGATTTATCCTGGAAGCTTGTTATCATTCTAATGTCTACTGGCCATGGAAGTTCTGTATTTTTTGGAGGAGTTTTTATGATGGGCCTGTCACTATCCTGGATGTGAAAGAATCTTTTTGAATGCTCTAGAGAGCTGCTTCAGGCAATCATAATTCCGGTTATGGAGCCATGAGATAGAGCATCTGTGATTTGATTTCTCCATGAACAAGTATTCATTTGCTGTGGCTTGCTCTTCATCTTCGACTTCCACTCCTGCGAGCATTTTTCATCTTCTTGAATACTTGGTTCATCTTTGATTCTCATTTTGTTTGTCATGAGAAATAATGGCCAGATTTACTTATATTGATTTCCCACTCTCACTCTCTAATCCATAAGCAACCACTGAGCCTATTAGGCTTGTTATGGCTGCTTTTTCAGTCTACTCTTTGTGCTTTTATCGATCGAGGAGAGTGATGGTTGCTTATGGATTCTAGGTGCAGTATTCACTCTCTTTCTCTCTGTCTCTGTGTCCTCTTTATCTTTCTTTTTCTGACTGCCATATATGAAGTTCTCGTTGATGATTTTTTTTCTCCTAATTCCTTCCTCTGGGTTATGCTTGATTGTTATCTTGTCATTTTGGTTCTAAATTCTATTTACAACTGAGTTCCTCTAGGTTTTTCCTATCTCACGTGCAATGAACAGTGATTAGATTATTGAGGTTCAGATGATAAAATCAATTCTTATAACTGGATGAAAATGGTTGACAGAAATTTAGTGTAAGCTAATGAAAAAAGTGTTAATCTCAAGGACTAGGTATTAATTTCAGGGACTAAAATTGTCAATCTTAATACAGCAGAACAAAATGTATATTATGATAAAAAATAACAAAAGTTACCATTTATAAACAAGAAAAATGTTCTGGTTCGCCTGCTTTTTTATCTTGTATTACTTGTTTGTCTATGATATAGCCGATTCCAATTAATTTGAGATTAAGGCTTATTGTTGTTGTTGTTGTATTATTAGTTTGTCTATTATAAACCATAGAATCCATTAAGCGCTGAGTCTGGCCCCCTGAACTAACTCATAGCATGAATTCCCATAATGAACTGACTATAAACGCTAAAAACCTCTTCAGCTAGTCACAAACCAGTTTTTGCACTGCTACTTTGTGCTATTCAGGTTAATTGCCAACGAACTGACTAATAAGCATTAATGGATTATTTTATTGCTGTTGTTTCTACATGACATGCCAGTATAATCCATTTCCTATTACTCTAATTTGGTGATAAGCCTCTCGCATTGTCATCTTTGGAGTTGTGGTTCTTGTAGGATGGAACAAAACTCATGGAATTGCTGACATGTGAAACTGTGGAGGCAATAGTTAAGAAGAGAGTAGAGATGAAAGCAAAAACATTTGGTCGAGACATAACAATTAACCCAGAAGAAGCTGGTGTTAAGCCAACGTATAAAGTGAACCCAAGTTAGGTTGTAGATCTGTATGGGAATTGGATCATTCCCCTCACTAAGGAGGTTGAAGTTGAGTACTTATTGAGAAGGCTTGATCAGTGTTTAATCTCTTTGTGCATTTAAGATAACTTAATTTTAAGATAAAGAATTATTGTTAATTTCTTCATGCTCATTCTACAAATTTCAAGCATTTATCATTACTGTTGTAAGTCTATATCGTCTTTCAATTTAAAAGTATATCATAATTTAGGCATTGATTGGTACTACTTAAAACAAATAATTGATGAAGATGATGAAAGACAGATTATTTTCCAAGAAAAGGCTGTCATTTTATCAACTTTTGAGCTGGAAAATTCATAATCTTGGCCCCACCATGTGTAATTGCATCTTTGATTATAGGGTATAAGATTCGTGAAAATAGTATAAAAATTGGATGACTTTTATCATATTTTTGTCAAGGGGTATCATCTTTTTCTTTTCTATATTCTTTGCTTAGCTTTATATAAATACTCTTTGTAAAAATATTTTTGAATATATTTAATTTTTTCTTTAAATTTTTTCAATTTTTAATTTTAAAAATATTTTTAATCATACCGTGAAACTATTCGCACTTATACCTACTCTCTTTGATTCTTCTTAGCCTTTGATCATTTGAGAGACATATGTTTAAGATTTAAAAAAGAATTTTTTTTGAAAATTTTTAAACTAATATAAAATACAGACAGATGAGTGTAGTAATTATCTAATCATGGTAATTATTATTACAATTAAACACCTTTTGAATTTTTTTTTACATATGGATTTTGAATTTTAAATTTTTATATAATTTTTAACTCAAAGTTATTTAAAGGACAAACAAACTTATTTAGTTATTTTTAAGCCAAAATTTAAAAAAGAAGATGAAATTTAAAAAAAAAAACTCAAATAAATTTTTTAAAATTTCTGTTTAAACAAATTATAACAGACAAACGTAAACTTAATTTGTATCAAAATTCAAACTTTCAAACATATTACTCTCCCTGTGAGCCAGCAGCTCGATCAATATGAAAGGGCCAGCCAAAATAATATTGGATTACAAAAACACCCTCCATAAAATCTTGAACTTCCATTTCTTGTTTACTGTGAGCCGCTTTTTTTGGGCCGCGCACCAGCTGCACTTTTGTCTCTATAACTATAATATCATCAGTGCCAGCTTCAAGTGAGTGAGCCACCGTTACTTCACTGCTCTGTCTGGGACTGTGACCGTGGGAGTAGCGGAGGGAGAAGGCAAAGAAAGAGGAAATATGGAAAAGGCGTTAACGAAAGTTAGCAGCTTGAAAGTTGGGAGTTTATGGATCTCAAAGAAAGCTAAAGAAGAGCTTTCTAACATAACTGAAGACCTCACTGTAAGTACTTTTCCCCTTTTTGATGTTCTTATTTCCGGTTATTCTTTCTTGTTCTTGTGTAATGTAATGTGGGTTAATTGATTGAATGGAACTGTACCCACATCACCTTTTCTGCTAATCTTCTCTGGATCTGTATTTTCCCAGAAAAGGAATAAATCGGGATATGGAAATGGAGTAAGTATTTAAGTATTTTGGGAGTGAAACCACATAATTAGGTTCCTTTTTTGTTTTTTTCTGAAATAGTTAGTTTCATTCTTTGAAAATATTAACCATTTTACTATATTTTCTTTTGGATTGTGGGATTTTTTTATTTATTAAATTTGATCCAACATTTCTGAAAATTATGAAAAAGAAAGGGAAAAGAGAGGATTGGGGATTGTCAATCTTACTAATTGGCTTGGATAATATTTTCACGAATTGAATTCTTGAAGCCCATGTGATAGTTTAGCTAGCTTCCAGAGTTCCAGTTAAGAAAAAGATTTAGAATTTCATTTATGAGTAATTGTAAAATGAAAGAGATTCTCTTTTTACATGGTAACTTTTGCTTTATTTAGAAATTATGAGACTTTCTTGTGAATTCTACCATTTCTGAGGACTTTCTTGCAATTGCAGACTTTTTCAAATACTGTTGAAGAAAAGGCAAAATGGATTTTCAACAAGCTAAAAGGTAAGAAACTATAACGTGTTACCTAGTGTGCATGCTCCAAATAAAGCAAAGCTACAAGCATGCTTGAGATAATGGGTTACTGGTTATTCAGCATTTATCTCTTTATGCACTTCTAATGCTAAAGGAGTTCAAGATCTCCAAAGTATTTCCTAAGAATCTCAGTGGCATTATTTGAAACTAGGAGCTTAATTTTGTAGTTTACTGTGCTTCTGCAAAAGTAAATTTTGTAGTTGAGTTTCAGCACTCAACCTGTGGCCTTTTGAGTTTTGACCAAACCATCAGTCACTATCTTCCTTGATCCTTAAGCACTTGAATTTCATGCTCTGTGCTTTTATATAATTAACATTCCACTTATAAGATGCCTTCACTGCCTTCACATTTAAGCCGAAAAATCAATTTTTCTCCTTTAATTTTTTCAGCCTCTTAAAAGAATGTTGTTACTAGTTTTTTCCATTCCATGTTTTCATGTGAATAATTGTGAGTAAAAAAGTATTTTCATTTTGCTCCTAAGTTTTTGCTTCTTAAACTATTACTCTCTCTGCCTCACAAAGGTTGTCCACTTTCTTTTTTTTAAGAAAATACAATTAATGCATTGGCAATTCATATATTCTTTATTTTTGCCCTTATTCATATATTTATTTTATCTTGAAAATATTTCAAATTATCATTAATTTCTTATTTAAAATGTGAATTTATGAGAGGGCAAAATAGAAAAAAAAGACATTAAATACATTCTATAAATAAAGGTGGACAATTATTTTAGGACATCATAAAATAAAATAGTGGATAATATTTGTGGGACGGAGGGAGTAATAACATAACTTGTTAGTTCTTCATTTCTTCAATTGAATCGAAAAGATTACATTTTTTATAATGAAGGCTAGTTTTACCAATCAAGAATGCTGTCTTTTACTAGATGCTTAATTATGACTCTTTGTTTATGCAGGAAAGCCACTCAAAAGCTTGCCAGATCTCCTTCGAGAGTACAACTTACCACCTGGTCTCTTTCCCCAGAACATAACCTGTTACGAATATGATGAGACAAAGGCCAAGTTGATTGTGTATTTGCCTTCTGTATTGGAAGTCAGCTTCAAGGACTCTTCTGTATTAAGGTATGCAACTAGAGTAAAAGCAATACTTATGAGGGGAAAGCTCACAGGTATTGAGGGAATGAAGACCAAGGTCCTAGTATGGGTTAAGGTCACAAGTGTGGCAGTTGAGGGCTACAAGTCTGATAAGGTATGGTTTACGGCTGGAGTCAAAAAGTCCAGGCCTAGAATTGCATATGATGTGCCACAAGCTGCTGTTAGAGTAGATGAATTTTGAGTTATAGATATTTTTATCTATAGATGATTCAAAAATAGTAGTATATTTTTGACAGGTTAAGCATAAAATCATGTTTTTTTTTGGGTGATATCAAATGTCCTGCTATGGGCTATGAAATTCAAAATTTCTAATTGCCTCTGTAGTGACTTAGAATGTGGTCTGAAATTGTAATGGTAGATAAACGTTTATTGCGTTCTCAAAGAGCCTCGTTTGCAAACGTTTATTGCTTTCTTAAAGAGCCTCGATTGCCTCTTCAATATGCTAGTAATCATTGCAGTTGCAATGTTTTCTAATGATGAAATGTTGCTACTGTAAAGAAACTCGTAAAAGAAGATTATAACAAAAAAAAACAATTAAAGCCTTTGAGAATGTATTTTCAAGCCTATGTTATGAAGCATGTTTCCTTTTTCTTTTCTGAATAGAGGAAGCCTCATTCTTACCGATTTGGCGTTCTTGAGCACTTTAAAATGGTGAAAAATATATGTACCCATTTCAGGATTTCTTTTTTATGTTACACTACTCCAGAAGCTTTGGAACAGGCTACGCCAACCAAATCATTCCATAACTTATATCACTGTTAATATCTATAAGGATCCAAGTTAAAATCAGTTTCCATCTTTTTTTTTCCTATTGATAAAAGGCCACCGTTGTAGATACCAGAAATTTTCCATTGTGTTATATTTAAATATTAATGTCATTACAAATATAAAAAATTTATCTGCTCTGTAAAAAATTGCATTTGACTGTATGCCACTGGATGTTCCCAAACTTTTCCCGCCTTACTATGAATTAAAGGTGCAATTACACCCTATCCCTTAACTATCTCATATATTGATATAACATTCTCAATACTTAACAGGAAAATGATGCACCATTCCAGTAAATCTGACCGTCTGTTTTGGATAACCTCTTGAAGGAAATGAATATTGTGCTGCAAAACAGCAGGCAGAGAGAATGCGTTACATTTAAACTGAGATGAGATTTTGAGTGTTTTGAATGAGTTGTGCATATTGTTTATAACAGTATGAATTTGTAAATCCGTGAGAGCAGAGAGATACCTCTACAAATTTTAATTTGAAATCCAAATTCCCAAATCGTTGAGTAACCTCGTACTCCTCTCTAAGGTACTCGTATATTTGAGCATATTTTGCATCTCTCCAAGCAATTTCAGATCTGGGCAGTGAAAAAAATAAAGCAGGCATGAATGAGGGATCTTATTTATCCACAAGTTCATCTTTTTTTAAGCATGGCTTGATTCAATACTATAATGAGCTCAATAAGTAAATCAACACACACAACAGGAATCTGGGCTTGCAGCTGAAACTGACACACCAGAATCAGGAGTTAACAAATTGCAAGTGAACTCCCTTAATAAAACTATCAAAACAGTCTAACAGGAAATTCATGGCGCTGAACAGATGCGAAGAACATTTACATTAACATGGCCTAAGGAAGCATCATTGTTATGAAAAATCAAATCAATCCTGTGTGAAACTTACATGCCAATAAAATCAGATTCCATGGATGCAGGGTAATTTTCCTCCCAGAGGGAAAAAGAGAGGAGTGAGGGCTGAAAAAGAGAAGTTCAATTTGGATGAAAAAACAACCATACTCTAGAGGCCCGCACAAAGAAGTACGTTTGGAAATTAATAATAACGATAAATTGACATGGATGCAGTGTCCATCACTCTATATCTATAAATTGATCTGGATTTTTTTTGGCACATGCTCACTAAACCTGCCCACTGAATTGTTTTCTCAACTATGCAAGGTTTATGCCTAGAGGATAAGTTACATCACATGGCATGCAGATGAAAATTTTGGGACTTATGCTACAAAACAAGCAACAAGCAATAACAATAGTGGAGTTACCTCTCAAAAAGCCCAACTTTGAGAATTACATCAGCTAGATTTGAATTTGCTTTTCCAACAATTTGAAAGAGCTTCTTCCTATCCATAGTGAAAGTTCCAGTTTTTTCCATGGCACGGTTTATGCCAGCAAACTCTTCAACCATTCCATCAACCTGTGCAGCATGTGTGCACGTGTGCGAGAGAGAAAAAAGTTTTCAAACCCTTATGAAACTACCTTACATAATAGCAATAATAGCATCTAAACCAACTATTTTTCCAAGACAAGATTACTAGCATTGTAGAAATTGATGCTTTCACTGAAAAAGCATAACAAAACTTGAACACTAAATTGCGTTATAAACAAAACAGCAAGTACAAAAATGAACCCCCAGTAGAGACTGGTACGATTCAATTCAACAACAATACATTCTTCCGTCACATACTTGCAAAATTTCTGCAGAGAAATTACAATTATTACCTGTGATATAAAATAGTCCAGAGCAATGCTTTGCCCAAGTACACTTCCAATAATGCGAATGCTATCAGTATCCAAAGTTTTGAGAACTATATGGTCTAACCCTCCCTGCATATCCTCAACCAGAAGTGGTCTCTCTTTTATGGAATAATCTGGCACAAGGAGACATCAGCAGCCAAGCAGAAAATTTATTGTACTTTGTAAAAATTATAGAAAAGAATGAGCCAAAACACAATCGGTTGTGGAACCGATCCAGCAAATACAAAAATTAATGTCAAACAGGCAGAAGTGTTGGATGTTGTATTAGAATATAGTGAAAGGAGAGTAAGGTGAACAGAAAACAATTATATCATATTTAGCACGTCAATACAAATGAACATTCCTGCTTCAAATGTAAGAAAAGAAAAATGACATCTTCTCAAAGAAACTTACCATCTTTCCGCATCTCTAGAAGCAATCCAGAGGCATGTCTCCTTACGATCTCTAGGTAACTTTCAACTTCATGATTTTCAATATTAAATAGAACAGCAGAACCATATTGGAATACAACCATATATTGACAGCTGACTGAGACTCCAAGTGCCTGAATCAAAGGCACATATTATTAAGTTGAACATTAAAATTAATAATGTTGAAATGCATAAATAAGGTTTTAGAAGATTTCACTGTGTGTGTGCGCACGCGCGTGTGTGTGTGCGCGTGTGTATATATATGTAACATCCTTACTACCAAGGCAATGAAGCCATGTGCTATAAGAACAAAACTAAGGCAATGAAGCCATGTGCTATAAGAACAAAACTAAATGACCACAGAACTTTTATTTGTTAAGTGCAATTAACCTAAATACTACAATCAGAAGAACTATTTTTTTTTTATCACTCACCGTAATTTCTGAAGGAAAACTGCAAAATCTGAGGGCGATATAATTTGTTGAACGAGAGGTGGGGGGAACAACATTGCTCAAATTTTCTGCTTGCATGCTCTTCAAATCAATACTGCCAAAACCATGAATCTGAGAAAACCAAATCATCAAAAAAAAAAAGAAAGAAAGAGAGGTAGGAGAAGGGGGAAAGAGAAGCACAGAGAGGAGAGCACACGCACTAAGAAAAAGAAACCCACAAATGGATAACTAACATATCTACACTAAGGTTTTGTTTGGTAGGTCATAATGGGATGTAATATAATTAAATTCATAATTATCTTCAAAATAACTGTCCAAGCACCCTTGTAGTATGAACAATTCCTAAAACCACTGATAGAAATAAAATCTACACCTCTAGAAGGTACTTTGATAACTTCAAAGGAAGTTTCTTTGATGAGATAACCTATCTTTCTAGTAGGATATTTGCATATTAAAGCTCAGTAAGTTTCAATTTTTAAGGGGCAAAATCTAAAACTCGTTAAGAAACAATATCAAAACTCTACATTTACCTTTTCCTCATTTTTCTTATGGATTAGTATTTTATAGATTCAAACCTAAGTGCTGCCCTAGGTAGAGAGACACTTAAAATGGCACAACCAATTAATCTCTTATGAGTAAATCCTATAAATCCCAAAAATTGGAAGCTAAATAAGTTTGATGTGAACAAGACTGAGAAAATTGAAAATTATATCACACAAAAATACAAATAAAGCAAAACCAATTGAGCAAACAGACCTGGTACAGAGAAAGTATGCTTTAACAGGAATTGTTCCAATCTCTTCATCTTCTTCAGGCCCCAGAGCGTAATTGGGAGATAAATCATGAGGCCCATATTCAAAATCATTGTTAGAAACAGAAACTTGAGATGAGATTGCAGAAAATGACCTAAAACTGAAAATATGAACACAAGGGTTTAGAGGGTACGGGAGATGGTGAGTTCTTGGCCGACATGAATGAAGATTAGAGGAAACAAATTTAGAGGTTTTTCTCGGAAGGTGATTGAGGAGAAGAGCAGCAGTAGCACGCCATCTACCCATTCACTTGGTATTAAAATTATTTATTTATTGTGCGTATAATAAATTTATAGAGACTGGATGGTCGTCTTCTCAATGGATTTGGAGGCAGTCAGTTCTCTGACGCATAGCCAAACTCTTGTTTGATTGATTCACTATCACGCCTTTCCCTTCCGTTCGGCCCTTCGCCACCGCCATCCACTACTTTCTGGATTCAATTTTTTTTTATTTCGTTGTATGTGACAATAAGTGACATTTTGTAATATATCGCAACGTGTAAAAATAAATTTCTAAATATAAACCAATTAAAATTATTGGAAAATATCAATTAATTAAAATTTTTATGTAATTAATTGAATTAATTAAAACAATGAGATAAATTTTTCATGGACGTATAAGTGATTAATATTAATATTTTTAGGATACCATCTATTATGCGTGAAGTAATTATTTTTAATTACTTGTTAATATTATATAATAATACGTTTAATTTATAATATTATTTTAATTATTTATTATTATTTTCTAATAATAATTATAATGATGATTAATTTGATAATAATTAATATATTATTTGATTCATTTTATTCATTAACAATCAAAGTTTTACATATTTTTATATTATTTTTCATTATAAATAATAAATTTAAACATATATTTTTTTGGTCCATTAAAAAATATTTTCAAATGAACATAACCCCATAATATGAGTAAGTGAATTCTTTAGAAATGATAGATAATTTACTCTATTTTTGGGATAAGTAAGACAATTTTTTCAAGTACTTTTTCTGTTGTCATTTATGTCCTACTCCAATACCCGGCTCAACATAAATACAGTGAAGAAAGATTTTACAAATTCAACATTATTTATTTATCTTTTAATTTTGAAAAGTTTTTATACCTTTTTATTTTTAGAAAAATATTTAATAAAAGAGAGAAAATCCATAATAGCAATAAACAATAAAATATTTCATGATATATTATTTACATGATAAACCATAATATATATACATATATTTATATAAACTAAAGAAAGAAAAAAGATTTTAAGAGTAACACATTATTAATTTTTTTAAAATAACGTTATTTTACTTTTTAATTAATTTTTAATAATTTTTATAAAATTTAAGATTTAATAATTAATAAATTATATTTGTGATTTTTAATCTTCTATTAGATAATTATACATTAATATAATTTTACAATATTGATTAAATAAATTATATTTATAACTTTTAATTTTTTTATAAATTAATTACATATTAACATAATTAAATAATATTGATTGATTTATATCTTTTTAGAAATTTTAAAATCTTTAAAAATATGACTCTTAAATTTTATAATAAATAATTATAAATTAAATAATTTATTTATAATAATGATTAATTTATATAATTTTAGAAATTTAAAAATTAAATAATAAAATATATGACTTTTAAAATTTCTAATAAATTTATTATATATTAATAATTTATTTAAATAATTAATTAATTTATAATAATAATTTATTTATATCTTCTTAAAAGTTTTAAAATTTAAACAATGAAAAATATGACTTTTAATTTTTCTAACAAATTAATTAAATGTTGATAATTTATGTAATAATAATATTTATATTAATAATAATTTTAATACAAATATATAATTATAAATCATTGTATTTACATTTTTTATTCAAAAAAGTTTGCTTAAATTTTTATTTTTTATTTATTTTTTATTTTTTTATAAATTTTATTATTTTTCTATAGCAAAAATATATATATTTTTTATTCTTAACTAGTGAAAGTATTAAGTTATAAAAGAAATTTTATATACACTCACTGATATTATTTCGATGAAAATATCATAATAATTGAAATAAATATTTTATTTTATAATTTATGTATAAACTATTTTATATTTATTTATTAATTTTATTTATTTATATTTTATTATTTTTATTACTATGCAACATGATAATAAAAAATAATTTTCATAAATTTTAAAATCTAACTATTATTTAAATGCATATTTTTGACGTTTTAATATTTAGAGAAAATCATCATTAGAGAGTTCTTAAATTAATGAAATTTGTATTTCAAAAAAAAATTAATGCAATTTGAATTATTTTTTAAAACTAAAGGAGATGGTAACAACTAAATTTGAGGATTTTTTTTAAATATCTCATAAAATAAAAATATTTTCAAAATATTCATTTTTATTTCAAATAATATATTTTTAATTTTTAATTTTAAAAATACTCAACTTCTAAACATATATATCTAATATATATCAAACACATATTCATTATTCACTTATATATATATATATCTGATATATTAAAAATATAATATATTCACTTTTAATGATATATTTAATATATTAAAATTATATAATATTTTTACAAAAAAAAATAAAAATTGACATAAAAATTGATTTTCTCAATTAAATTGTAAAAGACTATACATAAACAAATGCTAGCGTTGGAGTAAGCCAAGCAAGCAAAGGTAATACATACATATATATAATTATTTATAAATGGGCAATTAAAATATATATATATATATATATGTAAACAAAACCAATTAAAGAAAAAAAACAATTAAAGAAAATATAAATAAAATTTATAAAATACTTTAAGTTATTTTATAATAAATGAATAATTAAAATTGAGTGGGATCGTACGGCATCCTAATTCCTAGACAAGACATGTATATAAAGAAAGATCAGCCGCTGTGATAATAGCTTGTAATAATGACAAAATTAATGCCTGCACGAGTCAAACGAGTTTGTTCATAACAAAGCTACCAAACCCTGTGTGACAGAAATACGCAATATTTTTATTTTTTTAAACAAAACAAATATAATACTGGTATTTAACTGTTTTAAATTTTTTAATAATATTTTTGTTTGTAAATTTTTTTTTTTGAAGAAATTTTTGTTTGTAAATTTAATATATTGTTTTTCTTAATTAAATTTTAAACAACAACTAGCAACTCATAATTTATCCAATTACAGATAATTACAAATAAATAAATATAAATAATATTTAAATTTAAAAAATATGTTTTAAATTTATTTTTAATAAATTATTTTATTATTTAAATTAAGATCTATGCTTAAAGATAGGTATGTTTTATAATTTTTTTCTATTGTTTTTTTTCTTATATTTAATATCAGATAAAATAGAATTTGTATTTTTTAACGAAGATAAAATAGAATTTGTATGGAATTAACTTTTCATACATGTAAAAAATAAATAAACAAAAGATATGGGGATTACTTAAGTTTCTAGCTTAATATATATTAAACATTTAATGACATATTAGTTATAATTTATACAAAAAAAGTAAAAAAAGTTATAAAAATTTTAAGTCTGATGTACTTTATATATATATAGTGGTATTACCTTTTATTTATCAGATTTAAAGACAAAGTTCATTGTCCCATCGGTAGGAAAATTGAACTCTCATAAGACGTTAAGTCCTGGTACTGAACACTTAAAATTTGATCAAGCCTTTAATATCTGAAAAATATGTCATTGAAATAGTTATCGTAAGATGCTGATATTTTTTTAAAATTTGTTGAGATATTCATGTCATAACTTACTCCATGCTCCTTAATTATAAATAATGGTGGACCCAAATATAAATATATTTTTTTTCATTATCTTATCCTCTTATTTACATATCAACATAATTAATTTAGGTATCAGACTAAAGCCTAATATTTTTTCTTATCCTATTGATAGATGAGCTGAAATTTTGATATCCAAACCTGATATGCTAAGTCCACATGTTGTCATATAGTTTTATTTTTATTTTTAGCACCTAAATCTTTGATTTATTAGAAAATCAAGAAAATTTTAGTTGGATGAAATTTTAGTGATTATTTATTTATTCTATAATTTCATGAGGGTGACAAGAGCCAAAACCTAAGCCTTTGTTTGAATGAGAGTAAGTTAGAGGAGAAATTAAATTTACTTTAATAAAAAAATGGAAAATAATATAAATAAATTTATCCTAAATTCTTTTCCATTGTTTGGTAATCTAAGCCTATGTTTGGATGGAATTAAATTAGAGCTGAAATTGAATTTACTTTAATTAAAAAAATGAGAGTAATAGATAAAAATTTACTCTATATTAATTTTTATTATTTGGCAATTTAAATAGAATAGAGAGTAATTTATATTTTCCCCTTATTTTTAATGAAAGAAAAAAGATTGAATTTTTCCATTTACTCTTCTTTACTCCCATTTCTCACTATTTTAGAAAGAAAATTTTGAAAAGACAGAGTAAATTGAAAAATCTAATTTCTATCCCTTTACTCTTATTTACTCTACTATTATTTATACCAAACAAAAAAAAAGATAAATTTGTTATAAATAAATGAATGTTTATTGGGTCTCACAGTCCATACATGTATTAGGATTTCTACTCTATAAATAGAGGAGTTCCCCATCAGTTTAATACAACGCTCATATCTCTTAGTCTATACTCTTCTTGTCCTCTTCTCTCTTATCTCTTGCCTCTTCCTTTATTTTTAAACACGTTATCAGCACGATTGCTTTGGTTTAAGATTGCTTCGGTGTAAGGTAATCTCATGGTTGTGAATAATTCTTTTAAACTTACTTTGTGTTTTAATCGGCATGATATAATTTTTTTTTTTTTTGCATTGGATCTGGGATGAGATTTCGATTCGTTTCTCAATGTTAATGTTTCTTATGCCAATTCGTTTTCAATTTTAATGATTACCCATTATTCAAATATTATTATATCAGTATGATTATATACATCATATTTTATTATTATTATTGTTACTTTGTAATCAATTCCACGTTATCTTGTATAGAAATCCAATTTGTTGTTTTATTGGGTATTGTCAAAGTTTAACACATATATTTTGTCATATTTATATCATACCAATGATGTTCAAACTAAGAATTTAGATTTTTGTAATCTGTTTTAATGAGCTTGGAACAAATATTCCGTAACTATTAACATTCATACGTTTTACTTTATTTTATATATATTATGTTTTTATATTATAGTGTTATCTAATATGAGTATATTTTATTTTTTTTTATTTTTTATTTTTTTAAGCATGGCAAATATTGCGAAACTCGAGTTTGCAGCCCTTCATATTTCGGGCAAGAATTATTTATCATGGATTTTGGATGCTGAAATTCATCTAGATGCTAAGGGTCTTGGTGACACTATTAAGGAAGGAAATCAAGCATCAAATCAAGATCGAGCAAAGGCAATGATTTTTCTCCGCCACCATATACATGAGGGATTGAAAACTGAATATTTGACTATTAAAAACCATCTTGTTCTTTGGAACAATTTGAAATAAATGTATGATCACCAGAAAACTGTTATTCTCCCAAAAGCTCGTTATGAGTGGATGCATCTGCGATTGCAAGATTTTAAATCTATAAGCGAATTTAATTTTGCCCTTTTTAGAATTAGCTCTCAGCTAAAGTTATGTGAAGAGAATATTACTGATCATGACCTATTCGAGAAAACATTCTTTATTTTTCATGCTTCGAATGTTGTTTTACAACAACAATATCGTGAAAAGGGCTTTAAAAAGTATTCTGAATTAATTGCTTGTCTTCTTGTGGCTGAGCAAAATAATGAATTATGAGAAATCATGAAGCTCGCCCAACTGGATCTGCTCTATTCCCTGAAGTGAATGGAAGCCAAGCCCACTTAAATAAATCTATGGCATTCCCTGAAGCGAATGCAATTTCATATGGGCATAGACAAGAGTATAATCATCGTGGACGAGGTCGTGGTCAAAATAACTCTCGTGGCAATCGCAATGGTAGTCGTGGTGGTTATAGAAATACATCATATCATAAAAATGGGAAGAATAATGAAAGAAAAAGAACTAATGAGAATAATGGATCTAATCCATCTTCTAATGTTAGTTGTCATCGATGTGGTGGAAAAGGACATTGACTACGTACATGTCATACGCCAAGACATCTTGTTAATCTTTATCAAGCATCTTTGAAAAATGGAGGAAAGAATATTGAGACAAATTTTTCCTACAATGATGGGCTAGATGATATTGCGATTAATGTCACCCATCTTGATGTTGCTGATTTCTTCTCAGACCCAAATGGAAATATTGATCATTTAGTTGGCAATGACAATCTTGATGCCTAAGTTTAGTTTTTGATTATTCAATTTTATTTTCCTTTATGAATATTTCTATCATATTTTGTATTGAACTTTTATAATTATTTGGATTTTACTTTATTATGTTTTTATTTTAAACTTGTGACATTTTATATTCTTTTAAGTATTATAGTAATTTGCTTCTTATATTTTTGTGAAGACATTATGGATGCTACACAAACTTTAGTGGAAAAAGAAAATCGAGATTTGTGTGTTGCTGATAGTGCATCAACGCAGACGATTCTTAAAGATAGAAAATACTTTTCCCAATTGAAAATGGGAGAAGAATTTGTTCATACTATATCTGGAAGGAAAAGAATTATTAAAGGCTCTGGAAGAGCAAGTATAATACTTCCAAGGGGAATGATTATTAATATTAATGGTGCATTATATTCCCCATTATCTCACAGAAATTTATTAAGTTTTAAAGATATTCGCCTAAATGGATATCATATTGAGACAAAAGATATGAATACTAAAGAATTTCTTTGTATTACAAGTACCATATCAAACAAAAAATGTGTATTAGAGGAACTACCTGCAGTTTCCTCTGGTTTATACTATACTTGTATTCGCACAATTGAAATTAATATGGTTGTAAACCAGAAGTTTACAAATCCAAATGCATTTATTATTTGGCATGATCGATTAAGTCATCCTGGATCAATAATGATGCGAAAAATTATAGAATCTTCATGTGGACATCCATTGAAGAACTAAAAGATTCTTCAATCAAATGAATTTTTTTGTCCAACTTGTTCTCAAGGGAAGTTGATTATTAGGCCATCGCCTAGTAAAATTCAAATTGAATTACCAGCGTTTTTAGAACGCATACATGGAGATGTTTGTAGACCAATTCATCCACCTTGTGGACCATTTAGATATTTTATGGTCCTAATTGACGCATCCTCAAGATGGTCACATGTTTGCTTATTATCAACTCGAAATTTGGCATTTTCGAGATTGCTTGCTCAAATAATTCGTTTAAGAGCTCAATTTCCAGATTATTCTATTAAAACAATTCGTTTGGATAATGCTGGTGAATTTACATCTCAAGCCTTTAATGATTACTGCATGTCAATTGGAATTAAAGTTGAACATCCTGTTGCTCATGTTCACACTCAAAATGGTATGGCAGAATCATTCATTAAAAGATTGCAATTAATTGCAAGGCCATTACTGATGAAAATAAAACTTCATGTTTCTGCTTGGGGACATGCTATATTACATGCAACATCACTTATTCGCATCAGGCCAACAAATTATCATAAATTCTCCCCTCTACAATTGGTTTTGGGTCAGGAACCAAATCTTTCCCATCTTCAAATTTTTGGATGTGCAGTTTATGTTCCAATTGCTCCACCACAACGCACAAAGATGGGCCCTCAAAGGAGGTTAGGGATATATGTTGGGTATGAATCTCCATCAATAATTAAATATTTAGAGCCTTTAACTGGAGATTTATTTATGGCTAGATTTGCTGGTTGTCATTTTGATGAGTCAATTTTCCCAACATTAGGGGGAGAAAATAAACAGTTGAAAAAACAGATTAGTTGGAAAGAATTATCTTTATCTCATATGGATCCTCGCACTGGGCAATGTGAATTAGAAGTTCAAAAGATAATTCATTTACAAAATGTAGCAAATCAATTGCCAGATTCATTTACTGATCTAAAAAGAGTAACTAAATCTTATGTTCCAGCTGAAAATGCTCCTGTTAGAATTGTAGTCCCTGAAGGACAAGTTGCCCAAGCTAGTGAGTCTATTGCACGCCAAAAACGTGGTAGACCAATCGATTCCAAGGATAAAAATCCTAGAAAAAGAAAAGGAGCGAATGTTCAAAATGACCAAATTTCTGGAGAAAATGCTCTTGAAGAGCAATTTTTTGAGAAGACACTTGACATTGTGGAAAAGTTTCCAGAAGAAACTTGGGTACTTGAAAATATTGAAAATGATGAGATCTCAATAAATTATGTCGTGTCTGGTCAAAAATGGAATCGAAGCCAAGTAAACGTTGACGAAATATTTGCATATAATATAGCGCTAGATATTGTAAAAGAAGACGGGGATCTTGAACCTAAGTCTATTGATGAATGTAGACGCAGAATTGATTGGCCAAAATGGAAAGATGCAATTAAGGTTGAATTGAAATCCCTTGAAAAGCGTAAAGTTTTTGGACATGTTGTCCAAACGCCAATGAATATCAAGCCAGTAGGATATAAATGGGTTTTTGTACGAAAGCGAAATAAAACTAATGAAATTGTGAGATACAAAGCAAGACTTGTTGCCCAAGGTTTTTCACAAAAACCTAGCATTGACTATGAGAATACATATTCTCCTGTGGTGGATGTAATTACACTAAGATATTTAATAAGTTTGGCAATTCATGAAAGTCTTGAAATGCATTTAATGGATGTTGTGACTGCCTATCTGTATGGCTCACTTGACAAAGATATCTATATGAAAGTTCCTGAAGGATTTAAGTTGCCTGAAGCACAAAAGTTAAATTCTCGAGAAGTTTATTCCATTAAGTTGAATAAAGCTCTCTATGGATTAAAACAATCTGGGCGAATGTGGTATAATCGTCTTAGTGAATATTTAATGAAAGAGGGCTATAAAAATGATGCTATATGTCCATGTGTTTTTATCAAAAGATTTGGATCTGGATTTACCATTGTTGCTGTCTATGTTGATGATCTAAATATCATTGGAACTTCAGAAGAGATATCTAAAACTGTGAATTTATTGAAAAAAGAATTTGAAATGAAAGATCTCGAAAAGACAAAGTTTTGTCTTGGCTTGCAAATTGAGCATATTGCAGATGGTATTTTAGTCCATCAATCCACATATATAGCCAAGATGTTAAAGCGGTTTTATAAGGACAAAGCACATCCATTAAATTCTCCAATAGTTGTAAGGTCGCTTGATGAGAAAAAAGATCATTTTTGACCTCGAGAAGATGATGAAGAACTTCTTGGTCCAGAAGTACCATATTTTAGTGCAATAGGAGCATTGACATATCTTGCTAGTCATACTCGACCTGATATAGCATTTGCAGTAAACTTATTAGCAAGATATAGTTATTCACCAACACGAAAACATTGGAATGGAGTTAAACATATTCTTCGATATCTTCGTGGTACAATGGACTTGGGTTTATTTTATGCTAACACATCAAAGTCAGTTTTGATTGGTTATGCAGATGCATGATATTTATCAGATCCACATAATGGTAGATCTCAAACAGGTTACTTATTTACATGTGGAGGTACAGCTATATCATGGCGATCTACAAAACAGACTATTGCTGTTACTTCTTCTAACCATGCAGAGATTTTGGCCATCCATGAAGCAAGTCGAGAATGTGTTTGGTTGAGATCAGTAATTCAATATGTTCGAGGTACATGTGGTCAACATCCTCAAAAAGAACTCCCAACAGTTTTATATGAAGATAATGTTGCATGTATACACCAGTTAAATGAAGGATTTATTAAAGGGGATAGAACAAAGCATATTTCACCAAAATTCTTCTTCACTCATGATCTTCAAAAGAATGGTGATATTGATGTTCAACAAATTCGCTCAAGTGACAATCTTGCCGATTTATTCACGAAATCGCTTCCTACAACAAGTTTTGAGAAATTGGTGTACAAAATCGGAATGCGCAGACTCAAAAATCTCAAGTAATGTCTTCATGAGGGGGAGTAGAATACGCACTGTACTCTTTTTCCCTTTCCATGTTTTTATCCCATTTGGTTTTTCCTTGTAAAGATTTTTAATGAGGCAGTATGTTATCGCGTATTCATGTAGTTAGTAATATTTTTATGAATATTTTTAAGACATTCAAGGGGGAGTGTTATAAATAAATGAATGTCTATTGGGTCCCACAGTCCATACATATATTAGGATTTCTACTCTATAAATAGAGGAGTTCCCCATCAGTTTAATACTACACTCATATCTCTTAGTCTATATTCTTCTTGTACTCTTCTATCTTGTCTCTTGCCTCTTTCTTTATTTTTAAACAAAATTCAATTTATTTTCTCTCACCTTTACCTTTGATTACTCTCAAACAAATTGTAAGTTCCCTTACTATGTTTGGATGGGAGTAAATTTGGGGAATATTAAATTTACTTTAATGAATGAAAAAAGGATAAATAAGAGAAAAAATTAAATTTATATTGAATTTACTCTTCTTTATTCCTCTTCATCTTATTATTTCTTATACCAAATAAGAAGTAAGAAAAATTAAATTTATTTTCTCCCTTTTTACCCTCCATTTACTTCCAACCAAACATAGGCTATACTTTCCAATTGCGAACATCACTAAACTGTTCGGCGAAGGAGGCCCCGGGAGCAACTGAAAGTGCGAGAGCGAGCAAATCGAAAATGGCTATATCAGGAGATCTTAGGGTCTCTGCAACACTGGCTTCTTACCACAAACACCCTCTTCTAAGCTCTTTGCCTACTTCAAATTCAAAGGTTTTCTTCTCTTTCACCCTTTTTCGGTGCCTCAGTTCACTTGCATTTTCAATTTTGTTTCTTTTTGCCTCTTCTTTGATTTTGTTCTCGTGTAATTCTTATTTTTTTACGCCCTAAAACATAGTTTTTATCTGATAGTTTAATGAGAAAAAACAGGAAAATTTAAACATGGGAAAAACTCAGGATCTCGGTTAATGGGTGACTGTTATTCTGTAATGAAATTGATTATGTGTTTTTATCAGTATTTAATTGGTTATGCTGACTGATCAAATACTTTTTGTATTTTTATAATTTGATTTGCTGTTTTGGGTTGATATTCAACCTTTAAAATTATATATTTATGTGATTCCTTGCGTGTGCCTCTGTTGCTATGGGTTTTACTGGAGCTTAGGGGTAGAATGGCAGAATTTGTTCAAATTGAACATGACTACTCCTATTTCTTGGTTTTCTCAACGCAAATTCAGACTTAGGGTTATGTAGTATACAGGAGGAGTGTAGTGTTTAAGGAAGGTAAGAGTTGAGAGTTAAGAAGTTAGTGTTTAAGTGGTGGTCACTGGTCATAAAAGTTGCTCAGGATAAATTATTGGTACATTTTTTGATGCACTCCTAACACGGATTAGAATGAAATTAGCTTGGTAGATTTCTTTGCATAAAATACCTTTTATACATGAAAGTTTCCTTTAAATGCTCTAATTTCATGCTCAAATTGGAAGAAATTTTCATCCGTCGATGTGAATCTGACGAGTCAAATTTGCTTGGTCAGTGTAGTTGAGAGGGATTTTGCAGTTAGATTTAGAAAGCTAGGGTCTCTTTCTCGGTTGAGAGTGGTGGTGGTGATATGGGTGCGCCTAAATTGCTCTAGTTAACTTTAAGGAGGCAAATTATAAGACTTAGCTCTTTTTCATTATGTTGTTTCTTTCCTACATATCACTATTGCGGGAGCTCCTCTGGTGATATTGGCTTGATTGTATAATCATTTCATATTGTTGGAACTTTCGGTGTGAAGTGCAAAATTTCTCCAATGAGTTTATTCAGGAAAATAATGAGTTAAACTAATTGTTACCATCCTCTCCTCCTCGCTTCCGCCCTTCCTTTTTTTTTTCTAGAAGTTGAAAGAGTGTGCACTTTGCAAAAGTGTCATGTGGTTACCAAATTAATTATGGGCAAATGATGACTCTAGTGCCATTTTTTCATTTGTTGTGCTTTTGAACATATGAAATAGCAGTAGTAGTTCAATGCCACTGGGTTTAGCCATGTTAATGTCAGTTGTGATGAAATTAGTGGTGTAGGAAGATGAAGTGGGAAATGGATGAGCAGCGATAGTGGTGGAATATGAGTTTTTTTTTTTTCCCTGTTATACCGATGGGTGCGGTGGTTGCTGTAATTAGCGAAGCAGTAACACTGCAGTTGAAGGAGCAATATGGATAAAGTTGCCTGTGCTATTGGATCAAAATTACCTGGTGGTAATAGTTACTCTTATGGTTATAGGTGAAGCAACTATGAGAATTGATGTTCCCGAGAAAAACACCCGGCTATTTTAGGAAGACTTGAAAGAGATTATGACATTTTCAATGAAAGACTTGAGACCTAGTTTAGTAAACAGCTTACTCTTGATTATATGGTTTGGTTGCGGTTATTCAGTATTGAAGGATTGTGGGAAGATTCCACTATGCATATTACAGTATGTTTGAGAAAGTAATGCCAACATGTCTCACTATCAGTTACATATTTTATACTCTAATATATAGGTAGAGTTCATCGGATTCCCTGGTGGAGGATCTGGCACTTCTTCAAACACGCATAGATGGGCTGGCATCACTCTTGATGGAGGTAAAATGCGCGAACACTCTAGACGTTTTTCTGGGATCACTAGAGATTACCAGTTGTCTTCAGCCTCAATTAGTGAAGAAGCTGAAAGCTTCCTCTTAAATGCTATAAACATGAGCTTCTTTGAGCGTTTAAACCTTGCATGGAAGATAGTATTCCCATCACCGGCTCAAAGAAAGAGCTCAAATGCAAGGATTGCCAAACAGCGGCTGAAGATGATTCTTTTCTCTGACAGATGTGCAGTAAGCGATGAAGCAAAAAGGAAAATTGTAAACAACATCGTGCATGCTCTCTCAGAATTTGTGGATATAGAATCACAGGATAAAGTCCAGCTGAATGTCACTACTGATACTGATCTTGGTACTGTATACTCTGTCACAGTGCCTGTACGACGGGTGAGGCCAGAACATCAGGATGCAGAAGAGATCGGATCAATAACAAACATTGAGTACAGAGATACTGGAGAAAATTCTGGTTCTGTTGATGTCCGGTTTGACTTCTTCATCCCAGATGAAAGAACTCGGTGATTCCCTAAGGCTTAAAACAAAATAAGTGTTGGCAACTATCAAAATGTTATCTTTCCATGTTTTGATCATTACCTAGGGAGACAAGCTTACGCGTCTGTATGTATATATGAAATTCCTAGCATTCGATTGACCATTTTTCTCTTTGAATTTGCATTTGATCTCTACTAGTTTAAATGCATCTCCCAACCGTTTTGAATTGTTGTGTGCGTGTGCAATGTTTGTATGTTTTTGAAGTTTGATAGTTGAATGCTCCACCATGTTCATGGTGATTGACTAATATTCTAAAATTTGGAAAAGAAATTAGCTTGCAACTTAGTTATGTGCAGGTCTTCATGAGAATCGAGTTGAGAGGGAGTCAGGGTTCTGAACTGAGAAAGAGATGACACAGTGAAAAGAAAATGATGCCGTTGTGGGTAAACCCGATGTGTATTTATACATATGTAATGAATTTTAAAAAAAAAAAAAAACTCGAATTGAATCATGTTGACTTGACCACTTTGGAATAAACTCGAGACGTAATATGAGATTCAGACAAATTTGAGAATGTAACACGAACTTGAAAATTTGATATGGGCTGAGATTCTTGGATTGGGCTATATTAACTGAGTTAACCACACAACCCTAATGGATCCATTAGCCGCTTGTTTTTTATTTTCTTTTTTTATTATTTCAATTGGTTAATGGAATAGGGAAGATGGAAAATAAAAGATGTAAACAGGTTCCATAATTTTAATTATTACCATTTACTACCACAACTAAGCAATAGTTGGATTCAAATGCGTAACTTATGCTATCCCGTTTCATTTTAAATATTGTATTAAAATAATTTATATAAATTAAAAAAATAATTACAAATTTCCCATTTCATTTTAAATACATATTATCTTAAACAATAAATTTAAAATCTATTTTCCCATTTCTATTTCAATATTGAAAAAAGTAGTGGAATCATTTATATAGAATTACGAATTTAAATTTCACGAAGGAGCTAATTTTAAAAAAAAAATGGAAAGAAAATCATTTTCATCACTTTGAATTGCACGTCCACCAAACAAAGCTCCACGTTGTAGAGCATTTCATAGCTTGATAGTAGGGTGGTATATGAAGCCCGTGGCCTGAATAATCCGGCCCGGCCCGAAACTAAATCCATACTAGAGTCGGGCCACGGGTTTTAAAGTCCGACCCAAACTTGATATTTTTTTTTGAAAAATTTAAAATATTATATATAAATATTGATACAATAATTTATATATTATCAGATATAATTTAGTATAATAAATTTTGAAAGTAATATTTATAGGTAAATTTTATTAAAATTTTATTAAAATTTTATTATTTTTTTAATTTTAGACTCGAAGTGGCCCGGCCAGACCGGGCCACGGGCGTCAAAATGCAATCCAAAAAAGCCGGGATTAAATCCGGCCCGATCCGGCCCGTATACATCCCTGCTTATAGTTAGCCAAACTCAAGTCAACCAAATGGATAGGTTGACTTCAGTTTCTCACATCACATGTGAAACTTGCATTAATTTAAACGAGGAGCATTTATAATAAATTTGTTTTGTTTTTTAAAAATTATTAGAAATTTTATATGGGTTAAATTTGAGATATAGGAGATGTAAACAATAATTTATTTTTTAAAGAATTTTTAATATAATTAATTAAAAATTAAATTTTATTTCCAAAATAAATTATATAATATATAGTGAAAATATTAAATTCGAGAAAAATACTTTTAAATTGATATTATATGCTAAATGATGTAGATGTTCTAGCTAATGTTATTCTCCAGTTTGAGTTTGATTTTCATATTCATTTTTGTAATGGTAGTGCTGGGATAATTATTGCCAGACAATTACTTAAAAAAAATAAAAATCAGAAATTTGATGTTTAAATGGAAAATTTAAAAATAGTTTTGTTTTAAATTTCAAAATTACACTTTATTATAAAAAAGTATTTATATATTAATATAACAATTAAATTTTAGAAATAAAAATAAATAAGGAAAAATAAAGAAAGTTTTAAATGGAAAGAAATCATTATTTTTTTTATTTACAGAGCAAAATAGAAAAATCAAGAAATGAAAAAAAAGGAAAATAAAATATAAAATAACTGCCTCCAATGTATAAAATAATTAAATATTTATTAATATTGAAGTAAACTATAATATACTTAATTGTCGAAAAAAATACCAACACCCTTTCTAGCAAAAAATTATTAGATCACGTGAATAGGAATATATGTATTTTTTGTTACTTTCTCCCAAAGGATAAAAAAAAGAAAAAATCAAAATATATTTAACATCTCATTAATTATGAGTAATAGTGTAAAGTCCAACCCTATCCTATTAATAAAATTTCACATCATTGTCGATGACTTTGGGCCGGCAGGGTCAACTGTCTTCTCATAATTGGTTAAACCTTTTATATTTTTTGGGAACTTGAATAACATTTTGAGTTTTTATTTGGATACATAAGAAGGAAAGTAAATTAATATAATCATAACAACATAAAATAAATTCTTATTTTATATTTTTTGAGTAATAAATTCGCATCAATATTTTAACTATTAAGATGTTGTTTAATGGTTAAAATTATATATTATTATTGTTTAGAGTTTGTATTTGAGTTTTAAATATTTTATTTTTTATATATAATTAATAAAAAAAATCTTAATATTTTAGTTTGTTATTTTAATAAATATGAATAAAATTTTTTAAAAAATAAATTGAATTTTTTAAAAATAGTTTTCTCCTATAATATTTATAAATTATATTTTGAATAATGAAAAAATTAGTTTCTTACTTAATACATCAATTTATTATTATGATCCTAAATTTTGTATGTTTTTATTTTTTTATAAATTTGATTCTGATGAAAGGCTAAAATCTAATAATTTTAACCTTAATTAATAATTTTGTAAGAATGTTAATTAAATTAAAGTACACAATTTATAGTAAAAAAAATAAAGATTTAGATATTGAGTTCTTCATGACTTTTAATAATTTTTAACAAATAAAAATTTGTAAAAATATGAATTAATAATTGTATAATTAGGTATTTGAAAAAAATAATTATATAATTAGATTTACATGCTATTTATGTTATATATATATATATAATTAATTGAAGAGGCGAAAATCAGTCAGTATTTGCACTGCACAACAACACTAATACTGAGCATCTTTCTGAAACAGTGGCATCCCACGTGCCATGAGCGTTATTCTAACGCAAACAAAAGAGATATTTTTCCCATCTCAGACACCAGATTAACCCAACGGTGGAAATTCACCTGATTTTACCAAAAAGCCCAGCTTTATGAAAATAAAAAACCCTAGACCCCTTTTATTTTTAGTCTTCCATGTATAGTGCCCCTATAAATACTATAAAATCTCACAGTTGCTTTCCCCTCTCTCTGTCTCTCTCCCCGCTCTCTTTTTCTATCCATTCTCTTAATTTCTGATACAGTCTCTTGTTAATCTCCGCTCTTCTCAGCCCCGTCGCCGCTATGTCTGACGAGGAGCATCATTTTGAGTCTAAGGCTGACGCTGGAGCTTCCAAAACCTATCCTCAACAAGCTGGAACTATCAGGAAAAACGGTTACATCGTTATAAAGTCTCGTCCTTGCAAGGTCTAATAGTTAATTTCTTTTCTGTTTCTATATGGATTAGATCTATATCTGTATCGGTTTATTTATCCATATTTATGTTTTATTGTGACCTTTTTTTTACCTGTGATTTTGTAGATCTGTTTTTGAATATTGGATCTAGATTTTTCTAGCTAGAAAAATTGCGAGTAGAATCGATTAAATTTTGTGATGAATTTTTAATGAATTAGGTTTTTTCAAGTGAATGTTTTAGGTTTTTTCAATAAAGTGATTTTGATTTTTTTTTGTATAATTTTTATATTTTAACTATGATGATTTATTTTTTATTAGTAACATTGATTCTATTTATTTGATTTTGAATTTTGGATCATTTGAATTTGTAGGTTCATTTTATATCTTTGTTTTGGTATTCTTTTTTGGTGTCATCAGTTGCTTCTTAAATCAGAAACGTCTTTTGATGCAATTTAGTTCTAAAAAAGTTGAAGCTACGATTATTATGATTGCATTAATACTCTTGCAGGCATTTGGAGTTAAACATTAATATGAATGTTACATCTCCCACATATAACTGTCTTTTCATTATAGTTATCCCCACATTTTTTTATCCATTAATTCAAGTTCAAGCTTGAGGGCTATTCAGTGCTGCACTGAACAATAGCAACATTTAATTTGTTATGAATTGAGATAAACGTGTTTTTTTATATTTTTTTTTGTTTTTTTCTTCAACAATAATATTATTTTGTCGCAGGTTGTTGAAGTCTCAACCTCCAAAACTGGCAAGCATGGACATGCTAAGTGCCACTTTGTTGGAATTGACGTCTTCAATGGGAAGAAACTTGAAGATATTGTTCCCTCCTCCCACAACTGTGATGTATGAACTCTTTGTCTGCACATTTTTTTTTCCTTCCCATTTTATTGTTAAACTGAGTGACATGCACTACATTGTTATTACAGGTTCCTCATGTTACTCGTACAGACTATCAGCTGATTGACATCTCTGAGGATGGATTTGTAAAGTCTTACTTTCCGTGGTTGTGTTGTGATTCCTTCTCATTGGTTAAATTTTTAATTTATATTTGGTTGCATTTCAGGTGAGTCTACTGACTGAGAATGGCAATACCAAGGATGACTTGAGGCTCCCAACAGATGAAAATCTGCTGACTCAGGTTAATAAAAATTCCCTCCTGATTGGCAAATGGATATTCGAACGCCCAACACAAAAACCAACTCATAGCTCCTAAGTGATAGCTTTAACTTGAAATATAGTTAATCACTTCTTTCATGGTTTAGTCAACCCTTTTTCATTTTCATTTTGAACATGGGGTTTGGTAATATTATGCCTCCATATGACACCACGATTTTTTTTTTCTCAGATTTAATGACCTATGATAAATTTGGACAGAAAACTTATTTAAGCTTAGGTTATTTTCAATCATTGGTTTGTATTTAGTATTATGATAGATTTGGAGTTCTGCCATGTTAGTCAAAAAGTATTTTGAACCTTTCAACTTGTTGTTATATGAGATCTAATTGGTAATCTAAATTTTCTGTATGATTCTCTGTATGTTGCAGATCAAGGATGGATTTGCTGAGGGGAAAGATTTGGTTGTTACTGTGATGTCTTCCATGGGAGAGGAGCAGATTTGTGCTCTCAAGGACATTGGCCCAAAGTAATTGATCCTTTCTTTGTGGGGTATGTCCATTGATAAGTTCTGATAATTGTAGTTTAGCAGTGCTTTCTATGTGGGTTTGAAAACTGGGCCTGTTTCAGAAACATTTTACTTGAGATGTGGTCTTCACTTATAAGGCTTGTCATTTAGTAGTCTTTTATTATTTATTTTTACTTTGTACTTGGTGTGGAGAAGTTACATCTGCCAGTATTACTAAATGCTTCTGAGAGCACCTTTGGATGTTACAGACTATTTACAGTTTTATTTCAACATAGATTTCAGATCCCATTTTGTTCTTGGATAAGCATGTGTAAAGCTTCTTTTTTTTAATGAATCTGTTATGAAAAATTGTGCGGGAAGAGATCATTGCTGATTGTGTTGGTTTCAATTTTTTGGTATTTTTAACCCTTTGGAGACAAGGATACACATTTAGGTTGGTTTGGGCAAGTTATTCATAAAATGTCAAACAGCGCTTTTTTTTTTTAATATATAATCTATCAGTAAATTATTTTGTTTGATAGATAAAATAAATTGAATGTGATTCATTTATGTTTGTTTAGTTTATATAAATCTGCAAATTGAAATGAATTGGGTTTTTGTTAGTGGTTTGAGTTTGGTATAGTTGGTTTATTATTATAAACGTTAAAAGACTGCTCTTTGAAACTCATAATTCATGCACGAGAACTTAAATGATAACATAAAAGAGACTGCCGTTTTCTAAAATTAAACTTTTGAAGGTGTAATTCATTCACTTCGTAGTTGGCAAGTATTCGGGTATTGAAAGGTCACCAACAAAAATTTCAAGTCAAATTTCGTTGTGAAAATCAGTGGATGTTTTTAACGTTTCGTACATCAACAGAGTTAAAGGTTGCACTCGCAACATAATTCAATGGTCGTGAATATGTTACAATTTGCACTAGCAAGCAAAACTCAAATAGGGTTTGAATTTCCAACTTCAATATTGAAATAACTATAGATCTGCTTCAAGGTGCTAATAAGTCGTGGGCACGAGCACCAAACATTTCTGGATCGTGACAAATTTTGTAGGGGATGCCTCCAAATCCAAGTTAAAGAAATGTATAATGTATAATTCCGGCAATCGAATGAATGTAGCAGATCAGAATGTCTTTCAGTGCTGACAGATTATGTTCAAAATCTGCCCCTCATATTTGTGCTTTATGAGGCTTAGTCTATGAATACTAAGTTGATGTAGATCAAGTACGAGCAGTTCCTTTATCAACAAATCTGATTACAGTCCCAAGCCAATCATCAGGAATGGTGCCTCTCACTTCTCCACTTAAGGCCTTCAATGAATGGCTTGTTGCTGCCTGTATTTAGCCAACAATCCTCTATTATTATTTGCACAACCGTATTGTGATGACTGGTGAGAGAGGAAGACAAAAAGTCCAGGACCATGTTTGGTCCGTATTCCGTTATGGAATTTACTGAATGTAGTTCAATGTATGTTTGATACAAGAAATGCATTTGAATGAATGCTAATGATATCTTGACGAATGAATGAGAAAAAAAATGTATTGACGTAGATATCAGCTGCAGTTATTACCTTAACAATGTAGACGTCAATGCCAAGTTTTGCAATCATTACAGCTTCTGATATCTTGGTCACCATTCCCCCAGTTGTATCATGGGCCGCTACAGTTATTTCAAATGTTGACAAGAACCAGAAAACTTATTTTGTTGTGGTGTCACAGTCTCAAACAACAGAAGTATATCCTGTTCGAATAAGAATAACACGTTTACTCGAAACAAGGTGAATTACATCAACAAGCAGGGGAGCAAAAAAGGTATAAAGTTGAATCTCCATAGTTTTAAACTCTCACTGCTAAATGTGAAAATTCATGGGAAAATCTAAATAGTATAGTAATGTCTAACTTATATGGCATAACTAATGTCTCCCATAATTCCAGCTAGTAGTTTCCAGTGCATTAGAAAAGAGGATCCATCTTTTAATCATTTAATGTGGTGCCATAGCACAAAAGAATTAGGGTCAAATTTTACAATCAGAAATGGTAAATAATGCAAACAATTTGCCATACAGGGATGCACATATGCAGGCAAGCACGTCTTAATAGCAAGCTTATTTTGCAGAATATAAGCTTAATTACTTCACAAACCTGAGTTCTGAAGTGCTGGCTTCACAACAGACCAGCTTCCATCTTCATTCACAGCTGCTATTGTTTGAAAATTGGTTGTGCACAATCAGTTTGCAAGATCCACATGCAAGATTTAGGGTGAATGAGTACTAACTAATCTCTCTCAAGAGTACTGCATCAGGTTCTGAAGGTGGACGGTCATACATGCCCAAAACATCTGTCTTTGATCTATGTTAATCAGATAACAAGGACATAGATAAGGACATAGATTTATTACCTAACCAACGAATATTGATATATGTTGATGTTACAACAATTAGAATTGCATGCAATACAAGGGAGAGAAAACAAGAGAAATGCTAATGCACTGTCATTAAATGGCTTAAGATTCACTTTCAATATGTAATTATCAGCTTGAGTGTTGACGCAACATTAAATTGACTCAGAAATTTAGGCTTCTGCAAAATGAAGATATTGCAACATCTATAATGTACTATCACTAAAATAAAAATCAACGATCATTAATCATTTGATTCTGATTATGCATAAAAAATGTGAAGATTTAGGTACTGATTCATGAAGCTGTGTCCCACCCATGGAAGCATATGAAGAAATCACGCGAATGGAAAGGATGCAAGAAAAACAACATATTCAGGTTTCAAGTAGGCTGCAAGATGGTGTATAATGACATCACCGCTCAATATGGTGCATCCCTGATAAATTGTGCAATCAAACATATTTTAATTCCAAATCTACAACCACAAAGGCCACTCATTTATCCTTGGAGAGACCAAACCTGTGACTCATCAAGTACAGCATCTCCATGTTGGACCTACAAAGCAAATGAAAATCTATGATAATGCAGTATTTCTGTCAAAAAGAGAAAAAAAAAATGAGAACATGTGGATGTCAAGTGGGAAAACATGAGTAAATACAATAACAAGAGATTTGTGCTAAAAGTATGTCTTAGCAAGGGGTTTGTGCTAAGGGAATGGTTTCATCTGCCAGCTTTCCAAGAGACAGTTTATCACCTCAATCAAAATTCGACCTTAATTTGGTAGCTGAATCGCTGCACAAATGTCCCTTCACCATAATATTTAAATTTCATTATAGAACACCAAGCACTTGAAATCTTTTGGTACCCAAAACAAATTGCATTGAGAGTTTGCTGACTTGAGCTAAGGACTTAGAACTGTGAGTTCTTTTTGTCATAAATTCAGATTGCCAAAACCATTGGGCGAACCCAAAAGGTTATATGGAACTGACATATTGGTACAGCTACCTTGAAACTGCAATGCTACAGTTGTCTACTTGTTAAGCTTAATGCATGAATAGGTAATATTAGAGACTAGAAGATCAGCCAGAAATTGAAGTTTTCCTTCTTATTTTTCACTTCAAGATAATTTTGTTTGCACAAAAGGCAACACCGTTTCTCCAAGATAAGACTAATATTATTCTGCCAAAAAATGTTAGCATAGGTCACATAGACTACGCCTCCTAAGACAATGCTTTGGATGACCATTACAGGTAAAAGGTTGCTCCTGCATTTTCAAAATCCTTGGCTGATTATTCACAATGACATGTAAAATAAATTGCTTTGCTTTGTGAATTTCTTGCATATATTCTTCCAATTTGAAGAACATCCAGCTGAGGAGAATAGCAACAAATTGATTTGGATTTGATAATCTAGCTCAAATCCAATTGGTCCATATGGAACTCGGGTTGAAGCTACCAGCCAAACCTGCTAGAGAAAGCAGGCTTCATTCCATCTCCCAAAGCTTGGAATGCCCAACCCTCCTTTTCCATTTGCAAAGTTACAGGATTAGGTCTTCCTCTTTTGTTCAAGAACCAGATTTTTTTATACCATATACAAGTGAATTCAACTAAACCTCAGTCCGAAACAATTATTAGCTAGGTTGTTATCTAGTATGTCTTTCTCAATTAAATTCCATTTACAGCAAACATTTCTATAAATCATTACCGTATCGGGACAAAACATTCAAACATTTTATGGTTCACATCACAGACATCTCTCACACAATAAGCAAGAGCATAGTAGAAGATGACATGATGGTTCATTTATAATCAATTTAAGTGAAATCTCAAGATCCAAGGAAAGGAAAACATGTATAATGAAAAGTTTATGAGATTTTCAAGCTTCTAGGTACCAGCGGAAATTGAAGAATTATATCTTACAGGTACAAATCCAGCGTCAATTGCCTTTGCAATCATTGACAAATCAGCTGATGCTATCTGAGGAAAACACAGGTTGAGGCTTAGGAGAGAGCAAATTGCACAGCATCACTAACAACGATTGAAAAGAAGGTTCTCATATTTGATGTAATTAGATAACAAATACACTCTTTTTCAATGTCTCTGACATTTCTTTTTGAAGTTGACCATCCACATGAAAATGGAGTCATTCCAATGGAAGGAATACCCTCTGTGAAAAAATAAATTATTAGAGCGATGCAGTCCACATCAACAAACAAAGTACAGAAATAGCTGCTAAGAAGCTAGAAAGCATTTAGCAGACAGAAATTTCAAGAACAACCAAATCACATTCCAATTTCAAAACTTTATGATACTATTTTAAATGCTCACATGTTAGAGCAGCAAACATGACTCAGACAACGAAAACTAAAGAGATGAAATATCCAAACTCAAAGCAATAGATAGCTAATAAATTGAATGTTGAATATTAATATTTTGAGCAACCACATAGGATACATCTATAGAGCTATATATAGAGAGATGAGAAATAAAAGAAATTAAGAATTTTATTTTGGTTCTCAATGTGCTTACATCAGCAGAGCCATCTTTATCATTTTTCAGATCAAACAAAAAATATTGAACGGCTATTCAACTTAATTTTTCTTCCTTTTAGTAACCCTTCCACAACGATACAGGAATAACCCAAAATGCAGTGCATAAAGAAAGGTACGCCCAAGGTCGGGGTCATGCCAAATTCCTGTGAGTAAAGTATCTTTCTGAATACGAGTGTCTCAAATTCCTATTTGGACTAAACTTCCCATCTACAAACTTTTCTCCTTTAGATTTGAGTTGGCAATTGAGTATAGGTTTTCCTTCGCATAGGGTTGTGTTCTAGTCACTTGATGGCTTCCGCATTGGAAGCAGCTTAGCCCAATACAACACACAAGGATGACTGGGTAAGAGAGGTACTTTTTGGGTTCAATGAGACTGGATGCAGACACCGATGAGATTATGTTTATGGTGTGAACTGTATGATTATTTCTTTCAAAGACTTAATTATCTCATGTTGATGATTTATTTAGCCCTCCATTGATGCAGGCAGAGTTTTGCTGAGCCATTTAAATCCTTGTATTGTGTGTTTATTCTTGTTCACTATGGCAGTTAGATTTATGCTTATGCCATCACAAAATGCTGCTACTTTTTTTTTGTTGAAGCCATGTGGTATCAAAAGGTAGTTGACATTTTCAACATCTTTCATGCCAATATATATTTTAAAAAATGTATATACATATAATTCATCAACTCATAACAATCATGAGAATTTTTATTTGATGAGGTATTTTAAAACCTAGCCTGAAAATAAAGCGAACAGCAGTCTGTTATTGACCTTAGTGTTACACACAAATGTACATGTTTTATGCGCACACATGCCCACCAAAGCTCATGGCAATTTCATGGAATACCTAACTTGGGCATGGAGCACAGATGGCTAGAACAAAAATGTTCTTGCATTGTCCAGCATTTCTTGCAGTTTGTGTAGCAAAATACAACTCTTGTTTAGGGAAGAAGAGACCAAAAAAAAAGGTACAAATGGATATGGTTTCAACAGAAAATAGCCTTTTCATTACAAGATCAGTACCTCTAGCTAGTACCCGAACAATTTCAAGATTCAGAGTTGTAACCTGAAACAAAGACGAAAAAAATAAAAAATAAAAAATAATCAAAAGTAGAGAATAATAAAAATAGAAGCAGACAAAAATGTTCCATGAATAATCTGTAAGGGACCAAAGACTCATTTTTCTTATCATGTTCTATAGCAAAAGAAGCATGGACATGATAGAAGAGAATTAATGTTTTATACTTCAAAGTCCAATCAATTATGAAGTTATTAGAAATAAAATTCACAATTGCCTTAGACATTATACAGTAGAACTGCTTCACAGTATGCTAACAAGTAACATAACTTTTTGTTTTAAGCTAATGTCCTTCATATAAAGCTTCAAAAGTTACAGAAAAAACTAAAAGAAAAGAAAAGAATATAAAAACACTGGCAGCCACTAAGACATCCCAATTTTGATGCTCAGAACCTTAATCTATCATATTTTTGTCAATGAAATGTATGAATAACATAGTGAAGACTTAAAGATGACAGGTTTCCCATATCAAATATTTACTTTATTCAATATGACAAAGGCAAAGCCTGAAACAAGTTAATGAAATTTTATAGGCATTTAAGAAAGGCTAATATGTGAAAGAAAACCTATTTCTCCATGGCTTTCATTGTGGCAATACACTCATATGTCAAATGGAAGAACATCGCTAGCTCTAATAGTGAGAATGTTATCTGATTGGAACAATTACACAAACAATTGTTGATCTCAAGCTATGGCATCCATACCAAAAAGTTCCAAGAAGTATGTCAATTTTATTCTCAAATTAAGCTTTGATATAATTGGTACATATGGTGTAGAATGAAGGCATAACTGTACTGGGCATGGTTCATTAATAATAGGAAACTGAAGATCCATAATGCATAAACCATTTCCAATTGCAATAACAAAATCAGATCAGTCGGCTAATAAAGATTTGGACCTTGGAGTAATCACAAAAAAAAATCATCAAAAAAGAAAAGAGAAAAAGAACATAATATAATAGAAAAGTAAATCTTACAGAAATGCGTGTGGCTACAAACCCAGCCCTTACATGTGGTTGGTTCAATCCTCCCCTATGAACTCCTGATTTGCTGGCCTGAAAATGCCCAAAAGAACCTATAGCCAACAATATAGAAGACAAATTCAATACCATCATAGAATTGGACATCTTCAGCAAACTATAAGGATGAAAATAATTTCAAAATCAAAAGGCCCCACCAACAATCTACGAGTAGCCAATACACTCTCTTCTAATGCAGTATGAAAGTAAAAGATAAATTCTGCTATCTATACTCTTTGCTATAGAAACAGAAGTGTTTGTTATTTCTTTCACATAAATCCATGGTACTACATTACTACCACTCCTAAAGAAAATAAATCGCCAACCCAGAATAATCATAGTTCATTATTAATGCTTTGTTAATAATTCAAGAAACGGAAGTGTAAAAAACCTGCTCCGTGAACAACAATAAAACTGCTAGAATCCAACAAAGTTTGGCTTTCAAAATTATTCACATCACAGGAAATTTCAGGCTTTCCAGGTCGCTTGCTCCAATCCATCCCGAGAATCTTTTGGGAATCAGATCCAGAAATCATAGCTTGCCTTATCTGTGAGGATACGATCTCAAGATTTTCTTCATTTACCTTCTCTAACTCATTCTTGAAAGTAATTGCAGCACCTCCTGTATCCAGTGTACTAACAAAAATCAATAACCTTCAAACAGACTGCAAAATCGAAATTCTTGAACAAACCTTGAGTTTCTAGTAAAGTAAGTCATTTGGCAATTGTGGGTTCATTAAGGACTAACATTTATGAGCATTGATTTCAATGGAAATCAAGTTTAAAACAACAAGTATGAATCTTTTGCAAACAATCAGATGGTAATAATCAAACCCAGTTCATATGAGATCCAATATCTTGTTCTACTTGAAAACGTCAAAATGTAAAAATGTAAAAATCAGGATTAGACATGAGTCAATCGCATGAGATGAACTACTAAATAGAGAGAAAGAGAGATCACAGACCAAGTTTAACGATGCAGCGAATTGGTTTGGTTAGAATAAGATGTGCGGAGTCCTCCATTTCTGTTCTCTTTTGGGTTTGGATTGTTTCTACTGCAGTGTGCTTGTCGGACGGAGTAACAGTCAACACTGTGCTTCAACTCGAAGACTCGGCTCTTCTAACCTATGAATATGAGTCGACTCAGTCAACTCGGTTAACTTTTTTTTTTTAACTTTTGAAGAACTGTTTCATAACCCACCCGCTATTTCTTTATAATTTTTAAAACAATGTTTTTTTTTTTGTAAAATTAAATCAATGTATTTTTTTTTATAATGAGTGTATCAACAACCATTACCTGTTCTTTAAAAATTTTTGGAATATCTAAAATATAATTTATACTCTATTAAATATTAAAATATAAATTTAAAATACGAAAATAAAAATAATTTATTTATTTTCTTTCTATAAAAAGTAAAATTAGAGTTACCACATAACAACTTTCTTTCTATTATAAATAGGGTGGACATAATTTAATTAATCGATTAAATTTTTAGTTAACTAATCAGAAAATTTAGTTTAGTTAATTGGTCCTATATATAGTTTGGTATGTTCAGTTGAATATTTTAATGATTTCAATATTTAGTTTGGTTAACGGTTAACTAATACAAAAAATTTTAAAAAAATTAATTATTTATTAACTTTTTATTTAATTCTTTAGTTATATAAATTTTTATAACAAAATAAATTTTTGTTTTGTTTATTTTTTAATAAAAATTTTATTTAGTTATTTAATTATATTAATATTTTATTATAAATATAATTTTTTATTATGAAATAAAAAATTCGGTATGTTCAGTTAATTAACCGAACAGACCGATTAGATTCGGCTAATTAATCGAACTGGCCGAACTTAAAAATCGATCAGCTCGGCTAATAAAATTTGTATTCAAAAATTTAGGTCAAAAGTGAAATTCGGTCGATCGGTTAACCCCTAATTATAAAGGGCTCTACCAACATATTTTTGGAAAATATCAAAAATTAAATATATTCATAAATTCTTTTTTAGAAGATAAGCTTAGGACAAGATCATTCATCATATTTAAGTTGTTGATGTTTTATTATTTTTTTAATGTGGGATAACTGACACTTAAAATATGTAATAATCAGACTATTTAAACAACCAATAAAATAATTCATAATCAATTATATAACCGCTTTGATGTTATATTAAAATTTGAAATGAGATTTTTAGACATATGAAAAATGGGGGAAGATAGGCTTAGGATAATTAATATAAAATGCCTAGTACTAGACATATGGACAATCATCCTTCACCATATTTAAGTTGTTGATATTTTTATTATTATTTAAATATAAGATTATATTCTTAATAACTTTATTTTTCAATTTAAAAAAATATTTTTTAAAGATATACAAATAGTGTATCAAAATTATACCTATTTCAAAAGTACATACCAAAGACAAAAATATATATACATAGAATATTTGCAAAGAAAAAATAATTAAATTTGTACCATAACTTTCTCTATATTTTATGAGATCCAGTGCAAACATTTCAGAAAGAAATCATGAATACAAATGGACATTGTTTTCAATATCTTGTTTTTGTGTAGGGATTTTGTTTTTTTTTTATCATTTTTTTTTTGTATTTATTCATATATCTATTATTTAAACGTATATTATAATTTTCTTTAATAGTTAGCGAACTATTTTATTATATATTGTCTTATATTTAATAATATACTTTATATAGAGAAAATGTGTAAATACGTCTACGATTTTTAGATTTAAAGACACATATATCTCATTTTGTTTTTTAAAAGTTTACACCAAATTTGTAAAATGGAGTAAATACACATAAAAACTAAGATAAAATTACATAAAATATTACTTTTTCCTCAAAATTTCATTTTTAATATATATATTTTTGCTATTTACAAAAATATATATATATTTTTATATTTTTATGATATATATCAAAAACAAACCTAGCATCTACAAAAAAATATATTCAATATATATAAAAAATATTAAACATATATAAAAATATATACTGTATTTTTACAAATTTTTGATATATATGCAGTATTTTGTAATTGTTTGTTGGTTGCATTTTTTTTATATTGTTTTATTTCTTAAGTTATTTTTGTAAATTTCTCAAAGATTACCAAAAGTTCATTTCACCAATACATATGCAACCGAAAATTTAAAAAATTTATAAAAATATTATGCAACAAAAAAATTACAAAAATACTATGTATATGCCAAAATTTATATAAAAAAAAATTATATATTTTTGATGTATATTGAGTATATTTTTTGTATGTGTAGTAAAAATGTAAAAAAAATGTATTTTTGTTAGTTAAAAAATACATCGTATAGATTAAATTTTAAAAAAAGTATTTTATGTAATTTCTTTTCATTTTTGTATATATTTACTCTATTTTATAAATTTAGTATACATTTATCATGACTTAAACTCGAAGGCACATTACTGGCACTAGGGAACGGGAAAGCATGTAGCTTCCGGAATCTGCAGTCAGCCTAACAACTTGTTTCTCGAGAAAAATAGATTAGAACAGCAGTCACTGTCTCAAACTGAGTCCACAAGCTACTAATTATACACAATCAGTATAATATCGCCTCATCACTATCACACATTGGTTAATGAACATATTTAGCTAAATAACATGACTAAATAAATAAAAAGATAGACAAGCGAGGAAATATCATACGGAGTTCTAAGATACAGAGATAACATAGTTATATAATAAAATATATAAGTGACACTCCTGCCGAGAAATGGAAGACACGTTAACTCGATTCAGTATTTCTTTCACACTCAACTTGCAAGATGAAAAAATGGTAAACATAAACGAGTGTTCGACTCAATAAGCTATATAGTTATTAATATAATACAATGATCCCATACAAATAATGCTCATGCAAATGGCAACAGAGAACCAAATCACATAATCAAACAAAGATAAGAGTAAGTCAATGGGGTCATACTAAATCTCTAATTGGGGAGCCGATCTCCCTATCTGACTCTTTTAGTCCACATTTTTTTCTTAGATTCCAATATATAAGGTTTACCTTCACAGCTGTTATAACATTCGAGAAATTGATAAAATTAAATTAAATTAAATAAATAAATTGAAGGGTTAAATGGAGTGTTGAAAGTGACAAAATATGAAATGTATATATTAGGTATAAAAAAATATACATAACATATAAAGTCAAATAATAAATAATAAAAGTCAAAGGGTGAATAATAAAAGGGTAAAAAATATATTATTAATTAAAAATTAAATTAATTTTTGTTGGAAGATTAAAAAAACATCAAAATTAATAATTAATTAAATATATATATATATAATTGGCTAGGAAGATAAAAAAAAAAAGTCAAAGATTTATTATTATTATCTTCTTCTTCTTCTTCCATTTTGGCCAAATTTTGAAGGTTTTTAAGGGTGGATTTTTGCTTTTTTATACACTAAATTCATCAAGTTCCTTCAATAAATTTAAGAGATTTTAAGGAAATTGCAAGAAGAGGTAAGATTTTTTTTAGTTTTTGATAGTTTTTCTTAAAATTTTGAATACGTGTAAAATTATTTTTTGAAAGAGAGACTTATAATTTGTTAAATGATTATGTATGATGTTATTTTGATGAGCAGATAATGAATTTATAGTTAGATGGTTGATTTTTTTTAAGTTTGATAGGAGTTTGGATAGGTTGGTAAGGTGATTTAGGGTTTAAATGCAACTTTGATAAAGAATTGAAGAAATTTAAATTTAATTGTTTAAATTATGTTCTAATATGATTTTAATTATGGAAATGAACTTAAAATTTATATAGGAATTGATTAATATGATTTTTTAGAATTAAAGTATATTAGTACTAAAATTAAAAAATTGAATAGAATTATACAATTTAAAGTTTGAATTGTTAAAATTAGTAGAATTATAAATTTAATGATAGAAATTAGTTTAAAATGTAATTTGAAATTGGATAATATGAAATTTCAAAGCTGAAGTGTATTAGAGAAGAAAATGAAAATTTAAAGAAAATGTATTAAATTAAATTTAATAGCTAAAAGATATAAAAATGTGATACTAATGGAGTATTTAAATTCAAAATGTGATTAGGTATTGAGTATATGATAATTGCTCAAAACTAATAGTGAAGAGTATTTTGAAAGTGAGGAATAAAGGTAATTTTTAGCTTGGAATTTGCTTTGAATTGAGGTATGTACATATTTTGATAAATTACAATATAATTGCATTAAATTTAGCTTAACACATTTAGATAGTAAATGTATCAAGCTACTTTGTTATTTGAGTTTATAAAGATATTGCATTGCTGATTGTGAATAGATGTTAATTGTATTATATGCATTATGTTAGGCCATTGTAAATACCTAAAATGAGTAATATATGATGCATGTAAAAAAGGTAGTCACATTGAAAATGTGACATATATTATTGAAAATACCATGAATTATATTACATTAAAGTAATTATGCATGGATTATAAAAATGCAAAATGATGTGTATGTCGTCTTGTATAGTATTTTGTTCCAGATGATTAGTTTTGGTATTATTGATATGATTTGCCTTCGGACCAGACATTGAGTGTCACTATGATATGATATGCCTCTAGGCTAGACATTGAGTGTCAATTATGATTGTGATTTACCTTTGGGGCTAGACACAGAGGTTTCAATAGGGGACGAAGGTGACATTTAGATCTCTGGTGTCGTGATAGACCATGAAAATATCTCTAAAATCAAAATACTGTATAAGGTTATTTGAGTCCAATGCATGTGTTTGCAATGTTTTGATGAAATATATGTAAATGTATGTACATAAAGACATCATTTAGGTTAGTTGAAAAAGAGATCCAGATTGCATTGTTTTTAACTTATTTGTAGTATCAAATTATGTATTACTAGGCTATTATTTTAGCGTCATTTGTTTATCATACAGGTAACAAGGATGAGATAGAGAGTCATGTTAGACATGAGCAGGTCTAGGGTTTCTAGGATATACTAAAAGATTTCGTTGCTGCCACGAGACTAGAGCAAGTGTTTTCATGCAATTATTTTACTTTATGAAACTTAATATAACTTTGTGTAATATGTTTATATATAAGAAAACGATATAAATTTTAAAAGTATTTTGAATAAATGTTATAAATTTGTATTATTTATACATTAATGTATATTGAGTATTTTGAAGAATGTGGAGCATTGATTGTGAATATTTGTGAGTGTATTTTATATAAATTGCGTGATTTGAATTTTTAAAAATATCTAAATTATAGATAAAATTCTAATCAATTTTTTTCGAAAATTTTTATATAAAATATTTATTTTGGCATCTAAAATTATTGAAAAATATTTTTAGTTACTTTTTAAAATATATTAGAAGTCTATGAATACTTATTCTTGAGAATTTTAAATTTTTTTAAAAAAATTGAACTGTAATATTTTTATATTTTATATGCGTATTTTTTTATATATCAGATATATATATTGTACGTATATGTGGTATAAAGATATTACAATCGTAGCCAAGCAGCGCTACTCGACTGACAAGCAGTGCTGAGTATGAGAATATTTTATCGTCACGTCAGTCTTAATCTCATCATCATATAGTATCATCATATCATAACCCATAGCCTTAATCATATGTGATCCACGTCATCTTAACTATATTCGGTAAACACATAAAATATGCAATGATATAATCAAATCAAGCACCAATATACATTACATTTTTTATAATGTAATGTTAGTAATAACAATTATATATGCTTACTGCACAAACAATTGATGCAATTAATGCAAACATAACTATTTTCATAAATTAGGAGATCGAGATATTATATTAATATATATAATTAACAGATATATGAAAATCTCACAATTCTCCATAGAAAATCTATTTGGAAATGGAAGATACTTGAAAATTATTTTCAAATGACAATAAAAATAATTAAAATATAGACGGATGGATCACTTTAAAGATTCTGTCAAAATTTTAGTATAGTATCCCCTATAACTAGAATGTCCTCCTAAAACAAAACAATAAATAATACTTCTAAGTATCTCACAACCGTCAACATCAACTCAACTACCTTATCCGAGCCTCCGTCAACATTCTCAATTAAATACAATAGTTTATTGAGCTACCACAATATATTCATTAGATAATATTAATAATTATAATAATAATAACTTCATTATTTTAATTATAAAAATATTAATTTCAATCAAATAATTAGTTTTTATAAATTTTAAACATAATACTTTAACTATTTAATTTAATTACTTAATAAGCTATTAACTTATTTAATATTCAATAATTAACTTGATTAGTTAATAAATAATAATTTTAGTTAATTAATTAATTTTATGCGTGCAAATATATAAACATAATTAATTAATTCTATATATTGATAAGTAATAATTATATTTAAATTAGCGGTCAAATTAATCTAAATCAATTACTAAAGCAAATAATTATTATTTTAAATAATTAATTAAAATTATAATCTTTAAATTATAAATCTTTACATGAAATCATAATCTAATTTAATATTTGCCTACAAATAATAAATAATAATTATAATTTATTATTTTATTTTAATTAATTTCTAATTTAATTTATACTAACTAATAAGTTTTTTTATTTATTTATAACTAATTAAAAATATATATATTCTAAATATATATTTTAATTCTATAAATTATTACTTAAACAAATAATTAGTTTTAAATTAACACGTTCTCAGTATTCAAATTTTATTCTATTAAACTATCAATCATTAATTATACATATTTATTTATTTTTATTCTTATTTTTCTTTTAAATACAATTAATTTATTTTAATTTATTATTTTAATTTACTTTCTTATTTATTATTATTATTTTTTATACTTTCTTTAAAATAAAATTTATTAATCAACTAATTAAAATTATATATTCTAAATTAATTTAACTTAAAATTTCTAACTAATTATATATATTATTTATTTTAGCATCTTCGGAACAATATCATCTTCGCCGAAACAATATCGCCATGGCCAAAAAATAATTTTTGAATTTCGATCATTCTAAAACGTGCTATAAAATTTATAAATAATATATTAAAATGAAGCTTAAGATGAAAGAATTTTTAAGAGGAGAGGATTTTAAAAATACTAATTTCGCCTTGAAAAAATGTAGAAAAGTGGCGAAAATTTTGTCAAAAAAGTCACTGTAGCGGTACACATCTTATCAACTTCGAACGTCAAGTGAAGGAAATTCTGGCTTCGGACGGGGTCGATTTTAGTGGTATTAAACTCATCGGACGATGAGTTTTCCATTGATGCAAGAGATGTCGATAAATATTACCGAAAGGCAATAGATAGAAAAAAAACTGACCGACACTCTTTTTTCTCTCTCTCTCTCTCTCTAACTTTTTCTCTCATAATTAAATATTATCTTTCTTCAATCAGTATCCTCCCTCTCCTCTTTATTATAAATACATATAAATATATACATATATTATTTTCTTTTTTTTTCTTCTTCATATTTTTTATTCTATTTAATTAATAATATTTTATTTTTATTTTCAAAAAATTAAATAATAAATTACTAAATAATATAAATTTAACTATTTATATTATTAAGATATTATTTTAAAATAATTTAAAAAATAGGCTATTACAATATTTTTATGATAAAGAAAAAGAATGTATGTATCTCTAAATCTAAATATCAAGTAGTAGTTGTTATTCAGTCGGCCAATTAATTAATCAATTAAACCAATTGATTTTTTCAAAATTATTTTTTATTGATTAAAATGATTGATTTTTAGTTTAGGTCAGTTCGGTTAATTCAATCGGTTTGGTATAAAAATAAGTCAATTAATTGTGCAAAATAGTGTAATTAAATAACTAAACAAAAATTAATAAAAATAACTAAATAAAAATAACTTTATTTTATTATGAAAATTTATATTTGAAATAAAAATTAATATAATTAAAAAAATTAATAAATAATTTAAAAAATATTTTTTTATTTTCAGTTAATGATTAATTGACCGAACTAAAACGGTTAATCATTAATCGAATTAGTGTAATTTTTTTAACCGAGTTGACTATAATTTAATATAATTAATTAATCAAATTAAATATTCGATCAATTAATTAAATATTTGATTGATTAACCCTTAAATGCTTACCTATTAAATTTATAAATTACTTTTATTAATTTTTTTTGAACAAACTGATATTGTATTAATACTAAGATGGAGAATAATAACAGATTTACCAGATGGGTAGGAGAAATTATAACCTAGTTAGATCTAAGAGTACTAGAGAGAATAGCGGAAGCTATCCAATATGTTTCTCTATTACAATTAGAGATGACAACAGGTCATGTATTTTTTAGTATTCGATTCGTCTCGATCCTTTTATATAGAGTATGTGCAATTTATAAACAGATTTGAATGAATACGGATAATATTTTTACTATCCATGTCAGGTTCGATTTAGACTTTTGAATATCCGTTATCCAAACCCGATTATATATTAATTATATATTATTAAAATTTTAATTACATATTTATTAAATTTTATTTTAAATATAAAATTATTTTTTATAAAATAGAGTTCATATTAAATTTTTATTTATAATTATTTAATTGAAAAAATTATAATTTATATTTTAAATTTTATAATATTTTAGAATTTTTATATTTAAACGTATTCGGATAATAAACAGATAGTATTGAACGGGTTTGAGATGAGTATCTGCATAACTATAATCGAATTTAAACGGGTACAAGTAGTTTAAAATTAAATAAATTTAAATTTAGGTAGAATAATTTTAACACATATCTTATTCATTGTCATCCCTGCTTACATTTACTTTTATTGAGTTTATACAATAAGAAAATTACATTTAAGTTAATTTATAATTGACAAGAATAAATGCAAATCTTACAATTATAGGGATAATTAATTATCAACGAATTGTAAAAAAATATATATTTAATAACTTTAAAATACGTTCAATCATTTTCTTATCAAATGAAATGTGCAAGAAACCTAAATGAAGCCTGAAGCCATATGGCGATGAGTAGTATTGGAGGACGCATACATGTTCGAAAGGACATAAATAATTAATTGGGATTTTTTAAAAAAATATCCAAAAAATAAAAATATTTTAAAAAATAAAATTTTTTAAATATTTATCTTTTAATTCAAATTTTAAAAATATTTATTTTTCAGGCAAGCAAAGTGGTTCGAATTTGATCAAGATAAGAGTATATTATAATTTGATCAAACCTATATATATAATTAAATTAAATTTGATCAAATTTATATATATTTTTATTTGGCACATAAAATTTTAATTTCAATCGAATTCGATCGGATTATAATATGTATATTATTAAAAAATATTATATAAAAAAATTATTATCGAGTTGATTCGGGTCGGTTCGGATCAGATTATATAATATATATTATAATTTATAAATATATATGTATAATATATATATATCAGTCGGGTTCGGATTGAATCGAAAAAATAATTCTCAATCTGACCACCTAACAAAACTCAATTTTTTTTAAAATTCTAATCCGATTTCACCTGTATATATAATATAAATAAACCAAATTCAATCAAAATATACTCAATTTAATCGAATTCGGTTAGATTTAATAAATTTATATACCCTTACTGTGTCCTACGTGCTCGGCAGTAATGTATGCTCCTTCAATATTTACAGCTATTCAACAATTAATAATGTCAATATGTTCAAAAAAATAATAATAATAATGTCATAACTAATATTCAAATATCATAGAGTATAATAATAATAATAATAAATTATTTTCCCTGTGGTGAATCTGAAATGAGTGTTTGGATCTTCAGAAAAAAAAAAAAACAGATTTGCTTTTTTTAGGTGGCAGATTCAAACAAAATCAACAGCCTCTTCCCTTTCCCTATTTCACTCGCTGGCCCCCAGCATCTCCATTTACGTACTGTCACAAACTATAAAGCACCATGCCTTTTTGTCCTTTCCCTATTTCTAGGCCTGCACACTGCCGGGCTGAGCTGAATTTGGCCCTAATCCAAGGTTTGATCCGAATAGTCATAGTAAAAAAATCAGGCTTGAAACCCAATCTGTAGCCCTAGTGGCCCGAGCCATTCAGGTCACTCTGATCAGCAGATCAGACCTATCGAGCCCAACCAATTTTTTAAAATTTATTTTTAAACTTATTTAATAATTTTAATCTAATTAAGAATATTTTTGTTTAATTTTAATTCTTAGCTTGGATCAGATAAGTTTAAATATTATTTATTTAAAATAGTAATTATTTTTTAAATTTAATCTATATTTTAATTATTATATTTATAAATGTTCACGTATTATATTTAACAAATTCATAATACAAAAACTAAAATAAAAATAATTTATAAATATACACACTATATACATTATAATGTTCACATATTAAAAATAATTTATTAAATATTATCTATATCTAATTTTTTTAAAAATAAAAATTTAAATTATATAAATTATTTTGGATCAGACAGCGTCAACTCGAGTTGTTTTAACTCGGACTCAAAGTCCAATCCAAATTTATCGGATTCTTTAGAAAGAACCCGATACCCAATTTAATATTTTTTCAATACAGCCCAACCCAATCAGGTCGAAATGGATTACTCGGATTGCACATGTTGATGGACAGCCCTAGTAATTTATATTCTTTTACACTAATAATAATAAAAAAATAATCTTACTCACTTTTGATAAATTTTCAGAATTTGATTTTTTTTAGCAGATACGAAGTAATATATTAGAAATTAAAGCATCAGCATTTTTCAAATTGGCCTTGTGAACCAAAAGAGATGCTAAAAAACATAAAATTTTGATATAGAAGCTTACTAAATTCTTAAAGAACCTAATATTTGTTGGTGGTAGCACACCAAAATTGAAAAATAAAAATAAAGAAAGTCAAAAATGCAAGGTGCCTAACAATGAAGAAATTGTCAAAAATGTGAGGTGAAAATGGGAGGTGCCTAATTTAGCCTAATTTTCACCTAATTTAGTTTGACAATTTATTTGCATTTGAAGCCTATAAATAGGCTCATTCTCTCCATTTGTAAATACACCAAGAAAACACAAAATGTAGCTTAAGGAGAGCTATAGGTTAAACACCAAGTAGTTTATATTAGGAATTAGAGAATCAATCTCTTGGAGTTCCTTGGAGTATAAATATTTTGGGGTTGTTTTGTGGGTGTCGGTTAGAAAAATATTTTGTAATTTGTGGTTGTAACAATTTGCCGCATAGTGAATATTTTTCTTGGTTGTCGTTAGACAACGACCGTGGTTTTTCTCCATTCGGGAGTTTTCCACGTTAAATCATTGTGTTTTATTCTCTTTAATTTCACAGTCATTATTTTATTTTCTCATTTGTTCCTGCTTGAATACGGTCCGAAGGGCGGGAAAATAGCGATTTTCCCAACAAGTGGTATCAGAGCTTAGGTGTTATAATTTTTTGTCAAAAATCTTAGTATGCTCTGTGGTTGCAGCTTGGTCTGATCTTCCACATCAGAAAAGATTTTTGTTAAAAATTATTTTTGTTTTTAAGCTGGTGGAGCTTTGGAAAAGGTGGAGCCGTTTTGCTTTGGTGTGCTTGAGTATTGGTGGTGAGATAAATAATTACATGTCGAGGTAAATTCTGTCAAACGACACGAATTTAGTCTAAGGCAAGTGGATTTTAAGTGAGACCTTTGTGACTCCTCCTCTTACCTGGGAATTTACCTGGTGTAATATTTATTTCTGGTCCTTTATTAAGCACAAAGTAAGCATGTCGGCAATGAGATGCGAGATTGAGAAATTTGATGGGAGAATGAATTTTGCACTGTGGCAAGTGCAAGTCAAAGACGTGTTGATACAGTCTGGACTACATAAGGTTTTGCAGGGTAAACCAGTCAGCGGAAGAAATTCAGAAAAAGGCGGTGGCAGTGGAGACTCAGAAAAATCCAAGATTAGTGACGAAGAATGGGAGGAGCTGGATATCAAGGCGGCAAGTCAAATTCGCATGTGTCTAGCAAAAAATGTTCTTGCTAATGTGCTTGGATTGTCCACGACAAAGGAGCTGTGGGAGAAACTGGAAGAATTGTATCAGGGAAAAAATATATCCAACAGGTTATATTTGAAAGAGCAATTTCATACGTTGAAAATGGCGGAAGGTACAAAGCTGTCCGATCACCTGAGTGTCCTCAATGGTATTATCTCTGAATTAGAAACTCTTGGAGTGAAAACCGAAGATGAAGATAAAGCTCTCCGGCTCATCCTGTCACTTCCTTCAACATATGAGCACATGAAGCCTGTTCTGAAATATGGTAGTAAGGAAGTAGTGTATGCGGATTAGGTTAGTAAGCTCATTACTGAGGAGAGAAGACTGAATGAAATGGAAAATAAATCTTATGAGAATTCAGCTTTATCTGTCGGTATCAGGAAAAAGAATAAAGGCTTCGGAAAGAGGAAGGTTGTCTGCTGGGGGTGTGGTCAAACTGGACACGTGAGGAAGGATTGCCCGAACGGTGGAGCTGATTCGGCTAGAAGCTCTAACGTTGTTGCTGCCAATGTGATCTCCTGTGGCGAAGGAGATGATGAGTTGTCTCTGTAGTTGAGAGAAGTGTGTCCTCATGGCATGATTGCTACCCGTTGAGATGCCATGGAAGAGGACTGATTATTGGTAGCTGGTCCACGGAAATGCGCGCTGCATTGGTTGACAGTTGATGCAAGGTGCGTGGTGGAAAAATTATGTCGATGGCTAATGAACTCTCGGAAAGTCAACAGGAGGGTTGCACCATAAACTATTAGCGGGATCCGACATGGCCGATGAAAAATTCTTGGAGTTGGCGAAATAATTCCAAGTGTCGATACTCTTTTATGGTGGAGTATGTTAATTCTTGACGTTAAGAATTATAATTGTCGGTAACAGACAATGTTGTGTTTTTATTTTTCAAGGTGGAGATTGTTGGTGGTAGCACACCAAAATTGAAAAATAAAAATAAAGAAAGTCAAAAATGCAAGGTGCCTAACAATGAAGAAATTGTCAAAAATGTGAGGTGAAAATGGGAGGTGCCTAATTTAGCCTAATTTTCACCTAATTTAGTTTGACAATTTATTTGCATTTGAAGCCTATAAATAGGCTCATTCTCTCCATTTGTAAATACACCAAGAAAACACAAAATGTAGCTTAAGGAGAGCTATAGGTTAAACACCAAGTAGTTTATATTAGGAATTAGAGAATCAATCTCTTGGAGTTCCTTGGAGTATAAATATTTTGGGGTTGTTTTGTGGGTGTCGGTTAGAAAAATATTTTGTAATTTGTGGTTGTAACAATTTGCCGCATAGTGAATATTTTTCTTGGTTGTCGTTAGACAACGACCGTGGTTTTTCTCCATTCGGGAGTTTTCCACGTTAAATCATTGTGTTTTATTCTCTTTAATTTCACAGTCATTATTTTATTTTCTCATTTGTTCCTGCTTGAATACGGTCCGAAGGGCGGGAAAATAGCGATTTTCCCAACAATATTTAATAAAACTGAACAAATCCTCCTAAATAAGTCAGTCAGAAAAAGAAAATGATCAATATAAAAAAAATTCTAAATAAAATAACAACATTCAATACATGCAAATTTTAAGTCTAAAACGCAAGAGAAAAAGAGCCTTATATCTTCAAATTTCGAATGCTCTAAGCAGAGTAATACCAGATAAAAACATAAACTTCTTTCGAATCTGGCATGAAAACACCCGAAATACCATAAAAAGATATTATGGGACTTGCACCAATAGAGGAGAGAAAATAACCCAACACCAACAATCTCTCGTAGAATCAAAGATTGACAAACTTCTATCATTTGGAAATCCACAGTGAAGCACCAAAACAAATAGAGCATCGTGAAGGTGAAGAATAAAATAAGACCAATAAAAACCAAATCTATTTCTAAGACAACCAAACCAACAAAGAAGATAAAAAATAAAAAATAAAAAAGATTTTAGATAGTCGATGGCCAAAATGCCACGACGACAACCTGAAATCTAGGACAAACTAATAAGGGAATCGACTAGAGAGAGAGAGAGAGAGAGAGGAAACTTCTAAAGAAAAGTAACTCCTCATAACTAGAATTTTAATCCATAGCATGACAAACAAATTAGAAGTTAATATATTTGTTTTACTAGATTGAAAGCGGTCTTCTCATACAATTTTTTTTAGTGAAAAAGATGTATTTTTACCTTTTTTTATTTTTAATATTTTTATTTTTTTAATATATTAAATATATATTAGATACATATTTTTAAAAATGGATAATGCATATATATTTATGAAATTATTAAAAATAATTTTATTTTTTAGTATATTTTAAAAGAAACCAAAGTATAGATAGGGCTTGGACAATGTCACCAATTCTGTACCTTTTTTGGTTGTCTAACACTAACACAGCTCATTTTATAAGCATTTTTGACAAATTTGTTACTTTATTGTTATGTGCTCACATTTATCAACAAAATAACAATTAATTAGTTTCAAGGTGTGCATTTTTATTTTCTGACAAAAAAAAAGGGGGTGCATTTTTATTTATTTATAATAAATAATTATACTTATAATTATATTTCTAATAATAATAATAATACGGTAAAAGCAAAATATAATAATAAAATTTATAGTTATAATGGAAGTCATATGATGCTTGAAATCAAAGGAAGAAATCTAATTCTAAGTTATCCAACGTCATTGCTTATGTCCAACATATATTACATGCTACTAAAATTTTGAATTATAATAATAATTCAAGAAAAAAACTTATTTAGACAGAAGATTATTTATTTTTCTTATGCTTAGACATAAGATTATTCATTTTTTTATAATTATTTTTGTTACTTATTTTTTTTTATTCATCGAGTGTACATACATTCAATTTAAATAAAAAATTTTCTTACTTAAAATTAAATAGACTAATTTATATTATTTTTTTTATAAAAAAGCATAATAATTACAAATAAATAAATAAAATTAATCCACTGACAGTTAGTCACATGAAGAAATGATCTGTTTTACTACTACTGAAAAATACTTGCCAAATGCCAATGCCACCTGCCTCTAAGTCTTAACTAAACTTTTGCTCATTGCATCCCATTGCCATATTATAATTATTCCCTAATCAAAACAATTTTACAATACGTGCTTCCTCTTCCTACATTTTTCTTTTTCCTTTTTTTAATTTATTTTTATCCAAAATATATTTTTTAATTATTTTATTAATTGACATGAAAACATCTCATATCATTTATAATAAAATTACATAATAAAAAAAACTGATTTATGTGAAAATTATTAATTAAATACTATTTAATTAGGGATATTTTTTTAATAGTTTTCATATTCATAAATATGCTCAATAACACTCTTTTTATATATTATTTTCATTCCGATAAACATATTTTTTATTTCATAAAAATTAAAAAATTAATTATTTTATTAAAAATATATATTTTTATTTATTATATTTTAGTATAAAATATATTTATTATATATTTTTAATAATTAATAAAAAATATTAATTTTTTAATTAAAAATTTAATTAAGAATATATGAGAAAAAGAGTAAAATGTTAATAAGGATTAAACGAAAACTTTGATATTGTCAGATGTATACACTATAACCCAATTAGCACCCTCAAAATTCCAATTATCTCTTATTAAAAACCTGCCAACTCTCTGTTTTTATGGGGTTAAAATAGTCAAATCAGGCCACAAGAAAAACAATTTGAGCCGCAAAAAGTAAAGAAAAAAAAGAAGAAAAGAGAAATATTTTTTTTTTTGAAAAAAGGGCGTGGACTTTTTGCTGAATTTGATATCCGCCAAAGGACAGAGAAGTTGAGAAAACAAGAAGTAGAAGAAAAGACTTCAAATCCTCATCTAATGGCTCAAAATGACGGTCGCCAACAGCCAACCCCACCGCCACCACCGCCGGCTTCTTCATCTTCATCTCCCTCTCCTCCCTCCAAATCCTCCTCTGCTTCTACCCGTCCCACCACCATCACTCTCCCTTCTCGTTCCTTCAACGAAACTCTCTTTACCTCTGGCCCCGCCACCGGCATGAACATGGGATTAAGCTTCGGCTTCAGCCCTGGCCCCATGACTCTCGTTTCTAGCTTCTTCTCCGATTCCGACGACTTTAAATCTTTCTCTCAGCTCCTCGCCGGTGCTATGGCTTCTCCCGCTGCCTCTGCTGTCAACAATAACAAACCTCCCTTTCATCCTACTCCTACTACTATGGAGAATAAAACCTCCGATGCTGACGTCAGCAAGCCGGCTAATTTATCTATCGTTCCGCCTCCGCCGATGTTCGCTGTGCCTCCGGGGCTTAGTCCGGTTGCTCTTCTTGACTCGCCGGGGTTGGGGCTCTTCTCTCCTCAGGTAGTTGTTCATTGAAATGTTTGTTCGAAACTTTGATTTTTGTTTATTTATATATATTTTTTTATGTACTGAAGATTGCTATAATGTTAATAATAATAGATTGACAATTAAAATCCACTTCTTTTTTTTCTTTGAAGTGTTGGGATTTATTATAGTTAGGTGAATGTTTTAGTATAATTAGCGAATGATATTTTATTTTTGAGTTCAATTGCAGTATTGGATTTTATTATATTAGATTGGATGGTGCCAGAATTGGTTCATGAAGGAAAATAGAGAAGTAATGGTTGAGTTTAGAATTGTTAAATTGTATTGCAGACACATTATACCAAAAAATTCGTCTGGATCGTAGAGATTGTGACAAACTGGTCATTAAATTAAAGGATGCTTGCAGAACAACAAATGAAAGCCCATCAATGTTTGACTACTTTGATTCATTATTTGTATACCAGTTTCATTCACTGAGAGTTTCGCTAAGGATAGGACTGGAGCATATATTTGATTCATTAATCTGCATCTCCTACTGACATCAATCCGTGAAATGGTCCAGCCATGTGGCTCCAATTTGTAGGATTTTTTTTTTGACCCAATACATCAAGGAAGGGGCTGTTCGTAGTTTGGAAATTTAATGAATTTGGCATTGCTTCTGTTTGTCAGTCATAATTCCTTGAGTTTAAGACATTGAGCTAGTCGCTAGTAGTTAAGTGCTTGCCTCAACTTGCATCCTCCTGTAGTTTGCAAATTTAATGAATTTGGCACTGTTTCTGTTCGTCAGTCGTAATTCCTTGAGTTTAAGACATTGAGCTAGTCGCTAGTAGTTAAGTGCTTGCCTCAACTTGCATCCTCCTGCACCTGGAATTTTAATTATTTATTTAGATTATTGTTGTAATTTGGTGCTTTATCTGCCAGTTCCTAGTAGTCATAGTTGAAAGATTTAAGTTCTTATCAGTATTCTTGAAAACCATGCTCTCTTTGTGAAAAGCAAAGATGTGTATGATAAAAAATTGGATGATGAATACCAAAATCTTGGCCTTCTAATGCTATGAAGGTGTGATGCTGTCACTTAGCAATCTTAATTTTTTACTGGACTTTCATGCATCATTGAGTCATCTTTTTTTAAATTATTGTTACCTCAGTGTAGTCAGCACGACAATGCTATCAGCCACCTGGTGCTTATACTTTGGTGGATTTGATATCCTTGACTATTTTTTCATTGCTCTCACCTTCTCTTTGTTATTGCACGAGAATCTATGCAACTTCTGTTTTTCTTTTGTTTAACATAATATTATGCAGCTGGATTTTTTTCGTTCTTAACGTTGGCATGGCAATCTTTCTGTGATATCTAGTTATGAAATCTCAGGAAGTGCTGTATCTTACTGATACTTGAGTTCTATTTTGGTTTACAAAGGCAAAAAACCTGCATATAAAAAATTAACTTCGAATGTCAATACGCGGTAGAGTAGTGCAAGTAATGGTAGTAGTAGCAAGATTAACAGCTTGAAAAGAAAATATTTCTATCTTTTTCCTTAGTGCTTAAACCAAATGAAAGCTTATGGATATACAGTAGTTCTGCGGCTGTGGTGCGTGTGTGATGTATCACTAATGTGTCTCTGTTTAGTTGAAAGCTCATTCTATTATCGTTTACTAATTTTAGTGGTTTGAGGTTTGCAGGGACACTTTGGAATGACACATCAGCAGGCCCTAGCACAGGTTACTGCTCAGGCTGCACAAGTACATTCCCATACGCATACTCATTCACAATATCCATCTTTATCATCTGCTCCAGCAACATCTTCAGCACAGTTTCCATTTGTTACTACTAATTCAACAACACACCAGGAGATGTTACCCTCAGTGCCAGACCCTCGTTCATCTACAAAGGAATCTTTAGATGTTTCTCATTCTGATCAAAGATCCCAATTTTCTTCAGTCGCTGTTGATAAACCCGCTGATGATGGCTATAATTGGCGAAAATATGGGCAGAAACACGTGAAAGGAAGTGAATTTCCTCGAAGTTATTATAGATGCTCACATCCCAATTGTCCTGTCAAGAAAAAGGTTGAGCGATCTCTAGATGGTCAAGTAACTGAAATTATCTACAAGGGGCAGCACAACCATCAACCTCCCCAACCCAATAAACGTGTGAAGGATGCTGGAACCTCAAATGAAAATTCAAATAATCAAAGTAATTTTGAGCTAGCTTCTCAATTGCAAATTGGAACTGTGAATAAATTGAAAGATAAACAGGATCTAGAATCGAGCCAGGCTACACCTGAACATTTATCTGGGACGAGTGATAGTGAGGAAGCTGATGATGCTGAAACTGGTATAAAGGAAAACGATGATGATGAACCTGATCCCAAGAGAAGGTACTTTTGGATGGCAAAATTCTCTGTGGCTGGGTAGTCTATCATGCGGGTCTAACGAAATCTGTTTTATGCAGAAATACTGAAGTCAGGGTAACAGAGCCAACTTATTCGCATAAAACTGTTACAGAGCCTAGAATCATTGTGCAGACTACCAGCGAAGTTGATCTATTAGATGATGGCTATAGATGGCGCAAGTATGGGCAGAAAGTTGTGAAAGGCAATCCTTATCCAAGGTAGTTTTCTGTAGCTTATATGATTATAGCATGTAACAGTAATTTATAATTGAATAATTACCATTCTTTAGTCCCAATGATCATTCATTAAGGATTTGCTCTGATCATATGTTTATATATTTTGATCTACAGAAAACACGAGCCTCTTTTTTATTTTTGGTCTTAGGGTTGGGGTGACAGTTCAAAAATCTAAGAAGATGGTGAACTGAAGATATGACATTCATTTGAATGCTTCTTTCAAGCATGATTTTATCTACCACAAAGTTGAAATCCTTTGTGTTAAACTTTTGTCTTGGGGTTCTTATCTGGTCATCAAAATGCATAACATAAGCCAAAGTTGCTTATGTAAAGCAAATCCATTTCTTCTAATTTTCATTGGGAAACATTTAATATAAAATTAGCGTTAATAACTTATTTTTGGGATCCAAATGCTGTGTTTAAAGTTGAGACTTATTCTTTGTCCCGCTTTTGATGCTGTTGGATCATCTTTGTTAGATGCTAAACTGCTAAAGTTAGCGTTTTCCTCTCTGTTTCTCTGGCAGACTTTTAAAAGGCTCTGTTGCTTTTGCTCATTGTGGTATTTTATAGTTACTAGAATTTTCCTAGTTAAAACTGAACAATAATTTTCTGGTTTAATGTTCATTACTCTTATATGTACAATTACTTAATATTTACTACCCTGCTTGAAGATGTTTAGTATTATCAGACTATGTCCATGCTGTATGTATCATGTTGAGCATTTGGGTTTTTATTACTCATTCCTCTGATATAAAATGCCTGCATCTCCATTTTGCAATGTCTAGTTTTCTCTGTAAACCTTGGTTGCCATTGCATTTGTACCCATTTTGCAATGCTTAGATTCTGGATATATTTGCGCTTTTCTTGCCTTTAGATTTTGATCTCAACATTCAAGTTGTGCTTTCGTTGATCGACAGGAGCTACTATAAATGCACAAACCCAGGCTGCAAAGTCCGTAAACATGTTGAGAGAGCTGCAACAGACCCAAAAGCAGTTATAACAACATATGAAGGCAAACATAATCATGATGTACCAGCTGGTAAAGGGAGCAACCACAGTACAGCCAGTAGTAATTCATCTGAGCTAAAACAACAAAATGTAGATAACAGGAGAGACCTTGGCGCCAATAATCAACAAACTATAGCACAGTTGCTGTTAAAAGAAGAGCAGATAACATAATTTCTTTGAGTTATCTTGTAAAGCAGGATAACATGGACATTTACTATGAACCAGGAACCGATGTAAGACATCTTTGTTGAAATATGTTTTCTTGCCTTTTGAGGTCATTGTTTTTACGGGGCCCCCCCCCCCCCCCCCCCCCCATGTCATCTACTGCCATGTACACAGAAAGTTGAAACTTTTTTAAAAGAAGATAGAAGTAAATCTGTTGCTGTATTTTAAAAAAGAAGATCGAGAGAAGTCAATCTGGGGCTAACTTACTTGGATTGAGTCAGAAGACAATATTGTTTTATGTAAACAGTTCACCAGGTATATTTCATCACATCCTGTTCTGTTTATTCTTTTGTACAATGTTTGGAAGTAATGTTGCATATAGTTGTTCACAGTTGTTGCTTTTGGATTTAATTTTTAATGAAGATATTTTTTCTTATCCTGTTCTCTGTTGATATTTTGCTTTGTTTCTTATTGTTTTATTGCAAAATAAAGTCAAAAATTATCTGTGGGGAAAAAGAAATGGAATCTTATGAGGCTTAATATTACATTAATTAACAGAATACAATTACACAGATCAAGAAATTTTATATATAATATTTTCATAATCAAAATGCTATTGTTTGGAAACGTGATATTTGATCTAATGTAAAGCATATCTGGACTTGGCGCCTTAACTGCGTCATTTAACAGCTGCCATGAAAGTTCATGTGTTGAGTCCAATCATTGGCCTTATGAACAAATTACAAGTCCAACAAAAACATTTTGCACAATGCTGGCTTCTGGGTAATCGGCTTTCTATACTCCCTTTCAGTAGGGTTTGTCTGATAAATAACAATCTAATCTGTGTTTCAAATCTCTGCTCACTAAACCAAATTTATCCCTTAGATGCTCGATCTCTAAGCTCTTTTCTTGCAAATTTCAATACAATGATACACCAATTGCAAAAAAGAAAAATAATTGTATTATCTTTTTGGTTAAGATTAAGAAGAATTCACTTCCAGATTCAAAATAGATTTTTTTTTTACCATTTTTTCCAGCAGTACTGGTAATGGTGGTCTGGTTTACTACAAAACACATCTTGTGATCGATGTATGGACCAGAACTATTTCCTGTAGAGGCCCTATCAATTAGGTGCCTAATTAAATCAATCATCCCTAGTTACAAGGGTGGGAATTTGCCCATGATTCACAAAATCAATCTTGTTTAAGCGGACGCAGCATACCACTTGCTCTGGCAGTTCCTCTGGTTTTTGTGCCTGTCAAAATTATCATAGAAAAAGCACATTATATAGAAGCAGTTGAGCAGTAGATACATCAAAATTAGAATCAGTTACTCGGAAAAACAGCAAGTGTTCTTTTTAACAACTTTTTAAACACTGAAGATACTGTTGTGCTTGTTTTCAGTATTAGTGACTAGATTATTACCTGAATAGTTAAGCCAAAATTAGCTATCCCATTTTTCATTCGATCTCGGAATGCTTCAAGTCCTTTCCGAGATATGTAACTGAAACGATGAATGTCGAGGTCAATCTCAAAGTAATTTGGTCCCTGCAGGATAATAAAAAATTAGACAATATTTGTTTCATGAATTCCATTTTTCTGGGTCGAGTTGGTGAAGCCAATAGAACTTGGAAAATAAACAAAACATTATGCAGAAAGTGCAGCCAAGGAAAATAGGAACAACTGAGAACTGCATCTAATCCAAGACAACGACATAGTTACTGATAGGTGAAAATCCACGAGTAACAAAAATAAACTGTATGTATAAGCAATTCATGGAAAGGCTTTTTGACTTGGAAAATCATCAGAAAAATGTTACAAGACTCAAAGAATTAAAATGAAAATGGTAGCAAAAACATGTTGGCTGCATGTGTGCATTTCTTGATTCTTGCCTTTTACTCCACTAAATGAATGTCTTTTTTAAAATTAGGCACTGGTAAAGTGAACATAATATGCTAACAAAAAGAACTTCATTTACCCTATAGAACTCGTGTTGAGGGCGGGAAAGAACTGGCTTATCATTATAAGCATGGATAAGCTTCCTTTCTGCAGAACTCAACTGCAAATCCTCTGGATTAACCAACCCTGCCAAAATCTTTAGCCTTTCTCTGAAAGGAACTGAGGACTCCTTTGTAAAACCTTTAACCTTCTCCATATCATCATCAACCATTCTCTGAGGCAGAAAGCAACACGAGTAATTAGCAAAAACATATTAAACAAGATAAATATATACTATATACAAGTAAGAAATATATTACCCTGATAGTCTCTTGAAAATGAGAAGAGATCTCTTTGTCGAAATTCTCATTTAATTTAAAATATAATACAAGACTCATGCCTTCTCCATCACATTCACCTTGGAACATGGCAACAGGATAAGTAGGAAGCTGCAATGACAACACACCAAAATTAAGAACCTAACAACTCATAGATGACAAAATTTGAGCATTCAGTTAAACTAGAGGGAATGGAAGAGTATTAAGAGAAAGGAGGGAGAAATAACCTGTAAATTAACAATTAGAAGCGAAGGAATATTCTCGTGTGGCTGCACATAAGGAAGTTCAAGGTGTTGAGCAATATGATGTATCTTTCTTGAACAAGCAAACAAATCAACGCCAATAGGTATATAAGAGCTGCAACTTGGAGCAGCAGACTTTTGCTTATCTCTGCACAATTAGTTTATAAATGCATTAACAAAAACACATTCTGATACTATGGACAATAATATGTGACTGCTGAAGTAACTAGTAACATGCCTGAAATAATTCTCGCCACGGAGTTTAAAAACCGAAGGTGAAACCTCAGACCAACATCCTGGAGTAGGCTTCTCTTCTTTTGTACATGGAACTTGAAATCCTGCTCTTGGGCGATACAACCTCAGACCAGGAGCTGCTCCTCCTTGTGAAATGATTTTCCCGTGAGCAGCACCATCTTGTGAAATTGATTTTTTTTATTAGTTAGGAATTATACTTACCATCATATTCAAATCATTTTAATAATTATTCACCCCCTATTAGCATATACTTACAGATTTGAGTCTTTTCCTCTCCATCACAGGATTTCCTCTTCACAGAAACCATAATAACAGTAGATTTTCTTCTATTTTCTTGAACTTTCTCCCCAGAATCATAAGTGAGTTCTTTAAGACCTTGAAAGCTTCCATAAGGATCATCTATTACTTTCTTTGTTTTAGTAGCAATGTCATCGCCCTTTGAAACTCCTCCATCGATTTTCAGGTAACTTTCATAGAATCCCTCGTACTTACTCCCGGTATCTACGAAACATGATGCAGCTCCATACTGAACCACTTGGGTGCTTGGTTTTTGCACAATTACACTACCAACTGAAGGAAAACCATCTACCACAAGCCAATGAAGAAAAATCTAAGTATTTTCTACTACTGGAGTCTGGAACTTGGAAGAAGACTCATAATTCCAAGAAACAAATCTACTTGGTTGTGATGACTTATGAGATTTTTTTTTGTGGAAATTTTATGGTTAAATGTAAATTATCCCTAAAATATAAACCTTAATTATCTCAAATTAAAAAATTTTAACATGGTGCTTTTCTGACAGCAACTAACCTCCGTGGACACTAATGTAATCATCGTCAGAATCTGAGTCAATAATACTGACAGAATCAAACCATACTTCTTCTTGGCATATTCCTGCAAGAATTGAATGTCTTGTTTGATTAATAAAGAAACAAGAGATATGAGAAGAAGAAAGAAGAAAAAGGAAATTACCCTTGGCATCAATTTGGCTGTTCCATTGAAGCTGGGTGAGATGGAAAGTCTTGTTAGAAGTTTCAGATCTTCGGCAAGTAGTAGCAGCACCTTTTTCAAAATCAAGATGAACAAACTCACTAACAGCAAAATCTCCAATTCCAGAATCACTAAACCTTTTTATAGGCACATCAGAAATAGAAGTGGAAATCTTTCCACGGCGTTTGGAAGATTTATGGAGGTGTTTTCTGTGTGTTCTTGGCCTTGCATTAGCTGTTGATACACATCCACCCATTTGGACAGCACCCCTTTTTATATTATATAGACAAAATGACCATGACCACTGGCTTCAGTTAAGAAAAGGAACCTACATAATCAAATACAGAGTTTTAATCAATTTGGTTTTGGATTTAGATTAGTAATATCTAATTATTAATCTTGGACTGCTTGATAGAATCAGATGATTTTATATTAAATTTTGAAAAAAAAATGAATAAATGAATCAGAATAATGAGTCCCTATCATGCAAGTAAAAGACAAATTAAAAAATCCAAATAATTTGATTAGCAAAGTCATGCACTAAAATAAATGAATCAAATAATATCGAAGTCTTTATCGCAGTGTACAAAGTACTTGTAGTCAAAATGTGCAGTCTTTACAAATTAAAGAAAATGGAAAAAGATAAACAGAAAAGGCAACAAATGTCAAATTTCAATTTTCAAGAGCATTGAAGAAAGAAAGGAAGAAACTTTTGCAGATACTAATATTAATAACAGGGCAAGAAATGAATGAAGCAGAGAGAGAGAAATAAAGTAATGCATGAACAAATGAAAAATCACCAAAAAGCTACAAAATCAAGAAAAAGAGAAACAGGGTAGTAGAAGAAGAAGAAGAAGAAGAACCTGAGAAGAAATAAGGGGGAAATCCCAGAAAAGGAAATGAAACCCGAGTTAGCAAATTCGGATTTCCCCCATTTTTCTCTCTTGCTCTCTAGCTAAATGTCTCTGTGTAATATATCTGTGAGATCACAACCACCAAAAGCAGCTGTAAATCCCACAAGAAAAAAGGGTAATGAAAACAAGACAAGAGCTATATAAAAAAGAAAACAGAGACCAAAAAGAAAAGGAAATGAAATTAAGAAACAGATAAAGAAAGAGAGATGGAGACAGAGACAGAGAGAGAGAGAAAATGGCGACATTATAAGACAAAATTTTTACCCAAAATGAGACTCCGATTCCTTAGGATCCAAATTTGATTTATGATTTTGTAGAAAAGCTCTGAGCCTCTTAAATTCTGTTTATGATGTTTTTCATGTTCTGTCGCCAGACATTTCGCGGGCAATTCACTATTTGGACGACTCCGCTTTGTCTTCTCCCCACGTGTTCTCATTTATGAGTTTTATCTTCCATATATCTATTTTAATTTAACTAATTATTTACTAAATAAATATTTTTATATGCCAATAAAATAATTAATTTTTACTTATTTTATCCCTTCAACTCATATATCACCTGTTAAAAAATTATTAAATTATTAAATATTATATAAATTATTTTAAATTAAATTAAATTTTTTCTATTAATTCATTAATATTGTACTTATAATTAAATTATTAATAATAAAAATATAATTAAAAAATTAATTAATTTTTTTAATTATATAAAATAATAATTTGACTGGGATAAATATTTTTTACAAAAATAATAATTTAATATGACAAAAAGTATAATATACGAGCTTAATAATAGACTTTGTTTGTTAATACAAAATAAAATTTTATTAATAAATTAAAGAGTACATCCGTAAGTTATAAATAAAATTTTGTAATTTTAAAGCACATAAAATATATATATAATTAATAAAATTTCTGAATTTTCTTAATTTTATGAACTTATTCGATGAAGATAGTGAATAATGATAACATACTTTGGGTAATATGGCTTTTAATGAAATACTCACTATATCTGTAATTACTTTCTATACAAGAGAATATTTTCATTAAAAAAGAATAGACAATCTTCGGTATAAAAAAATAAACCTTCATTAAAATAGGACACAAATTTTTAAATAAAAAATGAATTTACATTCAATTTTATTATAAAAGGTAAAATAATACAAAATAATAATAAAAATTAAATTTCAGATCTATTAATCTGAAATTATATTAAAGACAAACCACATAATAAAATATATAAAACTAAATAAAATTAAAAATTAGAATAAATAAAAATAAACAGAGTTACCACTATATACTCTTAACTTAAATAAAAAGAACAAAACCTATAAAATTGAGAAAAAATAAGATGGCTCGAATTTCCTTTTATACTAACTTAATAATATACTTAACAAAAAATTATCAGTAATTTTTGTAATAAAAAGTTTTTTTTATCTGATTTTAAAAAGAATTTCCCAATAATAACATTAAATTATTTCAAAGTAGATTTTTTCCTATTTTTTAAAAAAATTAATATATGATTAATGATTGAAAATATTTTTTATAGAGCTTATAGTTATTTTATATTTTTGTATAATGGAAAAGAAAAGAAAAAAGTATAATAATAATAATAACAATAATTATAATGCTGCTCTTTTTGTCTTATAAAAATTATTTATTATTTTATTTTGAAATGTTTTAAAATAATTATTTATTTTTATTTTATAATATATATATAATTTTTTTATTTTATTTTTTAATAAATTTATATTTTAAATAAAATAATAATAATAATTATATTATTTTTAAGATAAATTTAAAAATAATCTATTATATAAATAAGGATAGAAGAAGAAAATAAGTAAATTGTTAATACATTAATGATATTTTTTAAATTTAAAAAAAAAAAAGTGAAATTTTTTGAGAGAGAGGGAGTGACAATAATAATAATAATAATAATAATAATAACAATAATAACAATTGAGTCATTGACTTCTCACCGTTAAGGATTTTTTTTTTTTAATTTTTGAGCCAATTAATCCATTAAGATCGATTAGTGCCAATCATTTCAAGGACAAGATAATTAAGGACTTGGTCAGTTTTACTGAAATATTCCTCTTTAGTTCAAGTATATTTATTAAAAAATTATTAAATTTTAAATATTATATAAAATTATTTTAAATAAATTAAAATATATTTATTAATTTATTAATATTATATTTTTATTTTATTAAATTAAATTACTAATAATAAGAATATAATTAAAAAAATTAATTAATTTTTTATTATATGAAGTGATAATTTAAGAGATATAATTTTTTTTTATAAAAATAATAATTTCAGTGAGAATGAATAGAGTAATTAACTAAAATAGCTTTATTTTGGTATATCCATGAGTATATCACACAAATTTACACTTTGTTAATTAAATCAAGTGTGATTCAACTGATAATTTTAATAGTAATTGTATAGATATTTTATTATCTACTATATTAAAATTTTTAACTAGCAGTTTATTTTGAAAAAAAAATAAATGTAAATATAAAATTATTTTATTTTATTTTATTGTCTTTTAGTATAATAACCAACAATATTAATGCTATTATTGAAAGCATAAAAATTATACTTTTTAATAATTTATAAACATACTTCAAATGCTAGAAAATAAACATTTATAGCAAGCTAATGTGTTTTATATTTAAAAAAAAAGAAAGAAAAGTGATTTAGTAATTTTGTGTACGAGCTTATTACTCGTGAATAAGTGTAAATATTTTTACTAAGTTATCATAATCTCATGCCTATGATGTGTGTGAAATTAATAATCAAATTAAAATTTTATATTTAATATATAGTCATTCCGTTCCACTGCAACTATCAGTGTAAAAAGAAAATGAGAATACATTACAGAATAAAAAAATTAAAATAATTATTAGTTATTATAAATTTTATAAAAAATTATAATAATTTATTTAATTATTCATTTTAATTATTCTTTTATTAATAATTATTAAATATAAGCTCTCTTCCTTTATTAGGAAAGATTAAAAGAAAGTATTTATTATTTAATAATTTTAAATTTTTAATTAATATTATATTAAATTTATAAAAATAAAAATTAAAGTGGAATAATTTTTTTTATAAAAACGATAATGAAAATAGAACGAACTACAGAATATTGAATAATAAAAGTTTAAGTATATAAATTTTTCAATGAAATTAATGGAAGACATGTCAATTAATATCAACCATATGTTATCAAATATTCAAGTAGTTATTGTTTATATTAACATAAAATTGAAAACGAAAACTTGCAATTAATGCCATTGTTTTAAAATTTCTAGGAAACCAAACTACTTTTAGAAGAATTTTAGCATAAGAAAAAAGAAAAAGAAAAAGCAGGGCTTTAATTAATTACTTGAAACAAGCTACCTATTATTTATACATTTAATTTTAGATTAAAACCAATTACAGTGCAAAAAAAAAAAACCAAGTATATTGCAAAGCAAATTAAGTTCTAACAAATTAAGCAAAATTTTTTAATTAATTTAATATAATATTAATTAAAAAAATTTAAAATTATTAAATAGTAAAATATATTTTTTAAAATTATGTGCCTAATTAACTATAATTTTTTTTCAAAAAAAAGTACAAAATTAATTTTTTTAAATATAAATCTTTGGATGATTATTATATTATAATCAATGAAAAATTTCAACAATACCAATTGAATTATAAAAAAAATAGTTTTTTGGCCAATAATTAAAAAAAATAATTAGTTTTGTATATTTAAAAAAAAAAAAGTGTTGCAAAGGTCATTGTCGTGTCAGAATGGCAAAGTAAGATATTAGAAAAAAGAGGGTGTTCGTGTGCATATTATATGTATACATATATAATTGGGTACGTGAAAATGACATGTGATACAAAACCAGCTGCTTCCGTTACATCAAAATATTAATATTATATGGTATATTATACAGTACAACTAATATTTTTATTTAATTATAAGGAAATATAAACAATGCGTAGAAACCATTAGACAACACAATACATCAAAAAATTTCAATTCTATTCTATATAATTTCAGGAAAATTCTTATATGAATCTTGTTAATATTTTTATTTATAAATTCAATTAATCATAAATTATAATTTAAATTACAATATTTAAAAAATATAATTTAAATTAATTTTTTTAAATTATAATTTGTGATTGATTTAATTCATAAATAATATCATGGAGTAAATTTATCTAAAAATTTATCTAAAAATTTTCCTTGCTTTCAAAGCTTCCCTGTGTTACAAACTTTAGGGGTGGGCATGAATTTCATGCTTCATTTTCTATTATTATAAACTCAATCATTAATTTATATATATATATATATTTAAAAATGTAATTAATAATTACTATTTATAATAAAAGATTATTCTTTAATTAAGTGCTAAAAGTTGGAGAGGGACTTCGAATTTAATGGCCAGATAAAACCCATATTTTTTTAAATACCCTGATTAATTAGAAGATTTTGTTTTTTCTTCTGCTAAAGCATATCAAAAACTTATTATAATAATTTTTAAAAAAAATTAATGTAAAAGATTATAGAGAAATAATGGTGGAAGAAACTATTGGGGAAGTAGTTGGGGTCGTAAAGGCACTTGATGTAGGTCAGGTTTTAACTCATCTTTATTTCACCAACCCCTTGAAGTAAAGAACCCACTTCAAGATTTAACAATATTAGGTATACATACAATTTTTTTCAAATAATTAGGATTTTTTATTAGAATATAAAATAAATTATAATTTTTTGAATTTTTCACTCTCCAGAGCGTTATACAAACAATCAACTATTTATTAAATTATTTATTTCATTATTAGTGTTTTTTTAGGAATGAATTCAATGGTAGTCTCAATATGCATGTGAATTCATAAACAAAATCAAGCAAAACAAAAATGCCCTTGTTAGGTAGGTATATAACAATTCTTGAATTGGAAAATTTTCTGAAATTAATTAATTAATCAATGAAGATATTTATAAGAATTTTGGCCAAATCAAAAGACTTGGTTCTTCCAATATTATGATAATGTGAGTGTAGGGTGATTTGAAAACCATATCAATTGGGATCATATATTAATATCTACTAAGATAGTATAAAATAGCACATTAAGGAAATACATCACCAATAATTGTTATCTATTATGGTTTAGAATGGAAGAAGATGGAGACCTAGAAAATCACATATCTCAGTTCAATCAAAAGGTTAGTAATTTATTGTGTGTGAACGTTAAATTGAATGACGAGGATAAAGGCGTTGATACTCTTATTTTCATTACCACCATCTTTCAATCAATTCAATACGACATTATTATAGGGGAAGGAGACGCTAGACTACGAGAAAGTGGTGACAGCTCTAATATCTCATATTTCAATGCAGAAGTTGGACATGAAAAATGCTTAAGCTGAGGATTCATTAGTCAGTTAGAACACGGAGAAGCAGTGTAAGAACAAGGAGTAAAAGAGAGGAAAATCAAGAGAAAATTCAAAGTCAAGAGTGTTAAAGAAAGAATATTTCAAGTGTCATCAAAAGGGCTACTGGAAAAAATATTATCCATTATTAAAAAATCAGGGGGCTGATAAGAAAGAAGAAACTTCAAGTTCGGCGAGTGTAGCTGCTGATATTTCAAAAGAGGAAGATCTCTTAGTAGCCTCAGACACATGAATTTTATATTCAGCATGCTTATCACATTATATTTCTCACAAAGATTGTTCCACAGTTATAAGGTATGTGATGCTGGCAGTGTAACTTTGGGTGACAATTATACTTGCAAAGCAGTGTGGATTGAAACTGTTAGAATTAAAATATTTGATGACATAATCAGAACATTGGAGAATGTCAAACATGTTCCTTAATTAAAGAAGAATCTAATTTCTTTGGCTTATTAGAGAAGAATTGTGTGAATTTTCAGTAGCTCCAGGTAGTAGAGTTCTTAAGGTATTCATAAGGGCTATGACTGTGATGAAGGAAAAGCGGATAGAAAATAATTTGTACATGCTAGAAGATAGTACAGTTGTAAACAATAATTCTTCATATTCATGAACAGAAGATAGTTTAGATGTATCAAAGCTCTGGCATATGCGATTAGGACATAAGTAAGCAAGGTTTGTAAGAACTTTATAAAAGAAATTGTTGAATGGGATAACACGATGTGAAGTTAGATTCTGTGAGTTTTGTGTCTATAAAAACAAAAAAGAGTTCAATTCAAGACTTTCTCATAAAAAAGCAAGCAAATATTGAAGTATGTTCACTCTGATGTTTAGGGTCCAGTATAAGTTATAGCAAAAGGTGGAGCCATGTATTTTGAAGCATTCATTGATGACTTCTCCCAAAAAGTTTGGGTATATTTCATGAAGGAGAAAGGTGAAGTATTCTTAAGGTTCAACGAGTAGAAAACCAATGTTGAGAAACAGATAGGAAAAAGCGTGAAGTACTTAAGGTTTGACAATGGAGATGAGTACACATCTAATGAGTTCATAGATTTCTGCAAGAAAGAAGGAATTGAGCGACACTTCACAGTTTCTAAAACACCTCAGCAAAATAGGGTAGCAGAAAGGATGAACAAGACATTACTAGAAAGAACCAGAGCAATGAGATTACAAGTAGGGTTACCCAAACAGTTTTGGCAGAAGTAGTAAATACTGCTTGTTTTTATCATAAACAGGTCACCTTTAAGTAAATTAGAGAAAAAGTATGCACAACAGGCTTGGAAAAGTAAAGACGTCGACTACTCTGTACTTAAAGTATTTAGATGTCCAGCCTGCGCATTAATCCCTAGTTACGAAAGATCAAAATTGGATTCAAAGTCAAGAAAATGCATATTTGTCATATATGGAAAAGGGTAAAAGGATATAAACTTTGGGATCCTAAGGCAAAGGAGATGATAGTTAGTAGAGATATAGTCTTTGATGAGCGGGCTATAGTAAACAAGTAGGAATCATCTCAAGAAGCTGTAGAATCAACCTCCAAGATAGATGTGGAGCTTGGGTTGGATAGCTCTTCAAAACCAATTCAACCCGTAGTTGTATCTGAAAGCAAGGATGATGATTTAGAGAGTACATAAGTGCAACATCATCAACATGAGCACAGTATTACCATAGATAGACCTAGACGCATAAGCAAAGATGATGATTCAGCCTCCTTTGCTTTACTAACAAGTGAAGGAGAACCAAGTTCTTTTCAGGAAGCAGTTTCAATTATAGAAAAGAAAGATGATTAGAAGCTATGGCTTAAGAAATGGAGTCACTGCATAAGAATCAAACATGAGAGTTAGCAAACTTCCTAAGGGAAGAAGGTAGTTGGATGCATGTGGGTTTATAGAAAGAAGGAAAGAGCTTTAGAGAAAGAAAATATAAGATACAAGGCACATTTAGTTGCAAAAGGATACTCATAGAAAAAGGAGATTGACTACAATGAAGTCTTCTCACTGGTAGTTAGACATACAACTATTAGAATATTATCGGCATTAACAGCTTAGTTAAACTTAGAGTTGGAGCAATTAGATGTCAAAAAAGCTTTTCTTCATAGTGAATTATAGGAACAAATTTACATAAAACAGTCAGAAAAGTTTGATAAGCAAGGTAAAGAGCATATAGTATGCAAGTTCAAGAAATCTCTTTATGGATTGAAGCAATCCTCAAGGCAATGGTACAAGCAATTCAATTCTTACATGATAAGTGTTGGCTTTGCCCATATGAGTATGATTGTTGTTTATATCTTAAATCTTTGAAGAATGGATCATTCATATACTTGTTGATTTATGTTAATGATATGTTAATTGCTGTAAGAGACATGAAAAATGTGTGTGACTTTAAATCTTTTAAGTCAAGAGTTTGATATGAAGGACTTAGGTGCTGCAAAGAAAACTCCTGGCATGGAGATCGGCAGGGATAGGAAAAACAAGAAACTATGGCTCTCGTGGAAGAATTACATTGAAAGAGTATAGATAGATTCAATATGGACAAGACAAAATCAGTTACTACCCCTCTGGCTAATCACTTCAAATTGTCTAGCCATCAGTGTCCCAGAATAGAAGAAGAACTATAGTATATGGCAAAGATTTCATATGCTAGTGCAGTAGGGAGTTTGATGTATGTAATGGTGTGTACAAAACCAGACTTAGCACATGCAGTTAGTATGTTTAGTAGGTTTATGGCTAATCCAGGCAAAAAAAACTGGCAGGCTGTAAAGTGGATTCTCCGATACTTGAGAGACACCTTTGATTATGAAATTTGCTATGGTGCAATAAATGATTTGGTCTCCGTTATTGGATATGTTAATTCAGACTACGCTGGATGTAGATGATAGGAAGTCTATTATAGGCTATATTTTCACACTTGCAAATAATCCAATCAGTTGAAGGTCAACCTACAAAGTGTGATTGTTTTATCTACCACAGAGGCAGAATACATGATAATAACGAAAGCAACTAAGGAAGCATTATGGTTGAAAGGGCTTATCTCATAATTAGGCTTCAAGCAGCAGGCTCTTGGTATATATTGCGATAGTCAAAGTGTTATAGAGTTATCCAAGAATCAAGTATACCATACTGGAACAAAGCATATTGATGTGAGATATCACAAAATCAGAGAGTTAATTTCTTCATGTGAGATTTATTGATGAAGGTACACACAAAGAAAAATGCAGCAGATATATTGACAAAGATGCTACCTTTGGAGAAGTTCAAATATTGTTTGAACTTGCTCCAAGTCACAAACTGAGAATTTGTGAAGATGTTGGAACTCCAGGTGGAGGTACAAATTTTAAGATTAAGAAAGTCTTATAAAAGAGTTGATTATTCGCCAAGGTGGAGATTATTAAATAATGGCTCATGAACCAAATCAGTTTTGTACTAGGAGTTCCAACAAAGAGGAGGATTATCAATTTTATAATAGAGTTTGAATAAGAAAAATAGGTTAGAATAAGAAAAATATTTTCTTAAGGAAAAAGGATTTCTTTATATATCTTGGGTAAAGTAAACACTATATATAGAGCATCTTAAATGTTAAACAATATATTGAATTGTGGAAAAAGAAAAATTTAAATTGTATTCTCTCTCTAGAAAATAAAATAAAAAATCTCCCGTGAACGTAGACAAATTGTTGAACAACGTAAATCTTTATATCTTATGTGATTACTTCTCTTATTATTCTCCTTAATTTTTCTATTCATATATTGATCTCTTATTTTACAAGAAGATTTTACTAACATAAATAATTATCTACAAGCTCTTAGCAGTCACAAGATAAACTTTAAATTAAACAAGCTTGTAACTATGAAATAATTACAATAATAATATAATAATACTCCCTTTATTTATAAAAAAATATCACTTTAAAGTTTTACACAAAAATTTAAAAAGTTATTTAATAATCTACTTTATACAACCATTTTACTAAACTACTATTATTCTCAATTCATTACTCATTTCATTATATATTAATTATATAGGGATAAATTTAAGAAAAAGGTAAAAAATAATCTTTATTTTTGAAAAGTGATAATTATTTATGAAGAAAATTTATCATATAAAATGATAATTATTTATAAAAGGGGGAGTATTAAATAATATTAAATATGAATACAATAAAATTTAATATATTAATTAATTTATTAAAATAATAAATAGGTTATAATTAGAGTCAAATAAAAAAATAAGATGTGTCTAAATTTAGGGCTAAGAGAATATTTATTAGGGATGGATAGAATAATTATTATTATTTTGTTCTATTTAAATTGTCATTTTTGCAAAAAAAAAAAATCCCATTTATATTGTCATTTTATAAAATCATTAAAAAATATTTAGTCTTTTCTCAATTATAATTTTATTATTATTGAGGTAATTAATAAAGTAAGAATAAAATATTTTCAATACTCTCTCCATTCCCTTTTAAATGTTTATTTTAGTTATTTCATCAATATTAAAAAAATATTATTAACATTATTTTTTACTTAAATATCATTTCACAAATAATAGAGATGCATTTAATAAGCAGATAATCATGTTTAATAAGTAAGGATAATATTAGAATAAAATAAATAATTATATCTTATTTTTTTATATGGATATTTATTTAGGAACAAATGAAATAGCTAAAGTGGACACTTAAAAGAGAATGAAGAGAGTATTAATGAGTTAATAGAGAATATATTAGTCTATTTAAAATAATTTTATATAATATTAAAAAAATTTAATTTTTTTAATAAATGTGCATAAATTAAGAATAATAATTTAAATAGGATAGATGTAAATTTCAAAACTCGGTCAATTCCCTTTAAAGAAAGAAAAATTAATAAATTAAAATTTTTATTTTTCTCATTTACTTTATTTTTAAATAAATTCATACGTATATATACTAATTTTTAACAGAACCCTTAGAGCATTTGTTAATAAAATTTAATTTAATTTAATTTACTTTATTTGCAAATTTCTATTAAAAAAATTAACAAAAGGAAAAATTCCCATACAAAAGCTTTGAATGTGGTCCAATTGGTAGTGATTATATACTTTGTATATGAAGAAGTGTTCACAACTCATATGGTGATGACTGATGAGTTGACCATTAATAATTTGACATAATTTTTCTTGGATCCAAAGTCCTTTTGTCTCTGTTTCATTCATCATCCTCTAATATAAATTAAAATATCATTATACTCTCATAATTTTATAATACTAATATACATAATATAGAAAATTTTAAATAAAATATATTATCTTTATGTACTTTAGATATACATACCTATATTATAGGAAGGTAAATTTTTTTATTAAATAAAAAATAGTCTATAAATTAATATGTGGCATCACTAACTATAATAAATAAATAAATAGAAACTATTATATATTAAAAATAATTACTTCATCCGTCTTAAATTAATAAACACATCTTTTTTATTTATTATAAATTTTAATTTATTTACTAATCTAATAAGTTAGTCAATATGTTAAATATTTACTATATTAATATTTATGTTACTTATTAAAAATATTTAATAAATTTATTTCATATTAAAATGATGATATAACAAAAAATATATATAAATTTATATTTTTAATAAAATTAAATAAATTTTCTTAATTAATATAAAATAAAAATTGTCTATCAATTTAAAATAAGTATGTACATTGGTTTGTTGGTTAAAATTTAGAGGTTGACTAATCTGACCACTATTAATCAATAAAAAAAATATTTTTAAATACTGATCATTTTAATCTATTTGATCAATTTTTATCGTAATAAATTGATTTTATTAATAAATATATAAGCCAAAATAGATCAGTCACTTTAAATTAATATAATCGATCAAATTAATTAAATTATAATCAAATTAATTAGATTCAGACTTACTTTACACATCCCTTGTTTGGAATAAAGGAAATAATTGGTAAAAATATATAAATAACTTTAAGAAGAGAGCTTTAAAAATTATGTTTAACTTTATTCATCATCATTATAATAATAAATTAATTTATTCGCCTTTTTATTTTAATTTATTTGTGAATTAATTTATTTTAATTAGTCAACACTCGATCGAACTCAATTTCTCCTAATAGGGATAAGAGTGCGCCGACTGCCGCGCAAGTGGTTTCCGCCTTCATTTATTATTTTTTTCTTGGCCAATAAGAGAATATATCATTATAGAAACAGAGTTACAAACACTAAGAACAGATAGATGCAAAATACAAACAAAGAAATACAGAGAAATACAAAATGCCTTGAACCAACAGGCACAATCAAGAACCAAAAACATACAAAGATATGCTACAAACAACAGAAACTTAAACCAGTAGTCTTTAATCTCCACACAAATAACGGCCATCGAAAGAGCTTCAAAAAGGCCTACTAAGAAAATTAAAATAAGAACCTTAGAAAAGCTCTTAAACAAGAACACAGAGACACGATTAAGATAAAAACACTCCTCAATCTGTATATCCCATACCTCCTCAGATTTTAACACCATGATAGCTGAGGAAATAGAAGGACAAGTCATCCTCAATAGGGACCTTTGAACAGATAGCTCAGGTTGAACATTGAAATTGAGCTGCATAGAAAAGAAGACCAATATCGTCATCAAACCACTTTCGTCATATGAGTACCAAAAAAGATACACACGGGGAGACAAAGAAGACCAAGGCTCGTAGAATCTGTCGTAAATAGAATGTCTTGCTATTGGAACATGGTTCGCACAGCAATAAGATCAAAAAAAGATTTGCAACGATCGTTTTTAAATCCACCATTAAGAAAGATAGATAGGCTCCTTGCTTGAAGCACCAATTGGTCCAGGCCCGCCAAACACCTTTAACAGTAAACATGGACTCAGGCAGACAAAAGAACAAAAAGTAAGAGGAAAAGAAAAAAGCTAGATCTGCAAGAAAAACAAGAGAAACGAAAGAAAAATAAAACAGAGGGAGGATTTAGGGCCACCGGCAGCCAAAATGGCAGCCGGTGACCCCAAAATTAGATCTTGAAACCATCTGTGGGTTAGAACTAAGTATCACTGTTGGGTAGAGAGAAACTTCTCGAGGAAGTTTTTTTCACTCATGTTAGTACTTAGTACTGTCAATATGCAATTTTTGGAAAGGTTTATCTTATTTTGGAATAATTATACAATCAGATCGTTGTATTACAATAAGCGTATTAGACCCCCTCAATGATGACTTTTACACCTACATGGCTTGGGGTGTTTATAGTTTTCCTGTTGTTTGTATCTATTTAATTGAAGTGGAATTCTTTTTTGATAAAAAAAATATACATTTAAAATAACAGAGATGTGCATATGGTATATTTTCAGTTATTAAAAAAGCATTTCAAAAATTTTCTAAAAATTATAAAATATTTTAAAAAATAAAAAATGTGATATATAATTCATGTATTTTTAAGAAAAAATGACACCCTCTGCTAAAAATTTTAATTTTTTTTACCGAAAGTATTTTAATTATTTTATAATAAGCTATATAAATTTATAAATTTATAATAAATTATAAAAGTCTAATATTTTGGTAAATAATCCAAAATTTTTATAAATTTAAAAATGTTTTGAAAATATAATAAATTTAATTTTTTTTTATTTTTTTAGTATTTTTTGTCAAAAGTCCTATTTTTAAAGAAATAAATGATAAAAAAAGGAAAAAATTGGTAAGTTTCTTTCACTAACTGGATGGGCCTTTGAAGGTCGTCCAAGAGAAGTTCAAAAGTTTATTTCACTCACTTGGGCTTCGGTTCGGCTTGAGAGAGACACTTTTGATTGGACTTGGACCTAAGCCACATCGCCCGATTGTATGTAGCTAGATCAGAAGTTTTGGAAAACGCCATAATCTGTCCAATTAATTAAACATATAAAGGTGAAGAAGTATAAAATTAAGATAATTTTAGTAAATAAATAAATTATTGGAGAGGGATTATAGATTCATTTTCCCATTAAAATAGGGTTTTTTTTTCTTTATTACTCGTACAAAATTATAGCTTATTTTCTTTTTTTTAAATAGCTATTAATTTATTATTTTTTAATATATATCATTTGATATTTATTTTTAATTTTAATAAAATAATAAAAATTTCTCTTAAGTTTATGTAAATTAAAATATATCTATATACTTATATGACGAAAGAAATATTAAATATAAAAATATGATAACTAAATTATTAAAATATTATTAGAATTAAGATTTATGGAATTTAAAGATTCATGCTATATTATTATGGTCAATTATATATATAGTCCCTTGAACTTGTAACATTTAATCACTTTGTAATTTATATTTTATTCTAACTACTTTAACTATTGTATTTATCTATTTTTCATTAACGACCATTTATATTAATAAATATATATTATTTTATTATTTATATTTATATATTTTATAGCGATACATTAATAATTTTACATAACTCAATGAATTTAAAATTTATATTATTAAATTAAAAGGTTAAAAGATAAATTGATCAAACACAATAAAATTAGAAGGGCTATATATATATTCGGTCTATTGTTATTCATAATAATCTTTTATTCTAATGAAATTTAATCATTTTTTTTTTACATAAATGTATTTTGAATCTTTGATGTTATATATAAATTATAAATGTATTATGATTTAGTTTAACGTGTAGGTGAATAACATGACATGTTTATAAGAATTTGGGGGATTTGGACATAATTACATGCATCACATGTTTGTCTAAAGTTAAAATTATTAAACACAACGACCCAATGGTCTCCTTTTAATGTATGCCACCAAGTAGGCCCCAACCACTCATCAATGCAGAGAGAAGAGATACAAACCAACCACTCATCAATGCAGAGAGAAGAGATACAAACCAACCACTCATCAATGCAGAGAGAAGAGATACAAATATTAAAATTTTATCGTTCCTCTCTTGAAAATTTCTTGCCATTTTTAATAAAAAATTTTGGCGGAATTGCAGTTCTGTATTAAGCCTGTATTGGCCTTCTCAAGGCATATTTATGGAATTAATTTGTACACAAATATTAAAAAAAATATATTTTTAAAAATATCATTTTTAAAATACTTTTTTTATAAAAAAATATATAGTTAATGTACATTTAGTAATATATTAGAGATATACATATAATATATTTTTAAATATTTTATTTAATATTTTTAAAAAATACTAATTAAAAAAGATAATGCACAGTGTAATTTTATCGTCCTTCTAACCCAATCAATTTCTCACTTTTAATAAATTAATTGTAAAACATATTTAGAGTTAATAATCTTTAAATTGCTAATTATATTAAATACTATTCAACATTTTTTATTTTTAATACAAAGAAATTAAATACTCAATGAAATTTAGATTTTTATATCAAAATTATAAATTTATTCATAGTTTAAATATGATTTTGAGAATAATGATGAATGCTAATGGCTTATTAAAAATAGTTAATTAGACAAAAATTAAATGTAGATTAAAAAATTGCATGAAGGAAACAATGATAGGGTTGGTTGGGTGTGAGTCGGACCCTCCATTTACCGGCATGCAAAGCAAATAAAGCCATGATAAATATACTGCTTAAGAAAGCTACTTCCACTTATTATGTAACTTGTAGTAGTAAATTATAAATAAATATATATATACATATAGTATACATAGCTACAAAAATAGGTCACGGGCAACGATCACGTGCCCACAAGAAAAAGAAGCAAGAAATAAAAAAATAGATAGGTCACGGGCGGGCCAAGTCCTTTTGGTTTGTCGCATTAAAGTTTTAAAGATATATAATATATATTTTTAATTTTTCTAAAGAAATTTGCGGTCGATATTACACTTGAATTTGTATTTGGTACACTTACTATACATATTTTATTTATTAATTAATTAACCGCTCATTAGGGATTTAATTAAGTTAATTAATTGAGGCAAAGGCAAAGAATTGGTCAATGGTTTCATTGATATTTGATAATATATAGTATTTGTAGGACACTGTCCTAAACGTTTTTTCTAATACTTTCTTTTGTTTTATTCTCTATTGGGCTAACATGTATTCTACATATTCCTTTTTTTTCCACATGACTAATATGACAAACTATATTATATGCTAATTTATTATTTTAGGTTTTATAGGTTCTTTTGAAAATAAAAAATAAATATAAATATTTTTTACCGCCATATATTATATACAAGACCAAACAATTTATATATCATGTTTGAATAAAAAAAATTAAATAATAATTTTTTTAAAATTTAAAACTTAAAATCTTTATTCAGGATCATTGATAAAAAATAAAAATAAAAATAAAGTTGAGGAATACTTGAGGGTGTTTCTGAAATGTGACTTTTTATTTTTTAATATTTGGCTATGATGATAATTTAAATTTCAAATCTCATATTTACATGGACAACTCAATATTTCTTCAAATCAAAAGCTTTATTGATTGATTTTTTTTAAAAAAAAAACAACGATTCATCATTTAAAATAGCTAAAATTTTGACTAAATTTATAATTAAAGAATGACTTTTTTTTTTTTAAGATGGTTAGTTTTAATAGATGGGTCAATAATTATAACAATATCAATATCAAGCTCGATATCAATTTTTATTGCAATTGAAAATTTATAGTTAAAAATATATTTTGAAAACAACAAGGAAAAAGAGAAAATAAAATAACTTTGAATCTTATCAGAAAAAATATAAATAAGTAAATGAAAGATTTTTTAAATAAAGTATTGTTATGTGGTATTGCATTAACTAATTACAATTGCACATATTATGAATAAGTAATATAGTGAAAGTAGAATATTATTTTCTTAATAAATACATATTCTAAGTAATCTATTATTATCTTGAAAAGTTATAATAGTAAATTACTATTGCATGATTAATTAAAACTATTAATTAATTAATTAAAATTCTATATTAAAAATATAAGATTAGGTTTAATCGGTTTCTTTTCTTATAGGTCTTAATTGATTCATTAAATTCAAGTTTAATAATATAATAACCTAAAACCCTTCTAAAATTTTCCTTGCTCTCTCTCGGAGAATATAAATAGTAATAATAATAGTAATATCCCTATACTCTATATGCATAACATATATATACTTCATATATGTATAATATATATATATATAATATAAAGATATTACGTTACAATGTTGTTTAAACCTTTACCTTAGTCCCACGTCAATTATATATTTAATAAAACTAACATTTCCAAAACATTGTAATTTTCATTTGATTACATATATACAAATTTACATTGTCTTTTCTAAAATTCACTTATATACAATACATATGATCAAAATACAACGTAATAAAATTGTACATGCATACATCACCTTCTAGTTGGTCTTAAAGTACTCTTACTTTTCTTGTGACACAACCGTCTGACTCTCAGATCAATAATCTACTTATCTGCGCGATTCACACAGCCATATTAAGCTACAAACTCAGTGTTACATACTTGATAATGCAATACTAATATGACAACATGATATAAAGATACATCAAACTTTAATATAAAAATAAATATATATATAATTAACATACATCATACAATGGGCTCACAATCCTTATATAATAAACTAATTTTAGAACTATTATTTTGGTCTATCTCATCACAATGACACCAATGTGTTGCGTTAGAGGATTGTAGTAATATTTGTGATACACAATGTCTCACCCATAACGTACATCAATAGTAATAATACTAATGTGTCTCGTTAGTGGACGTAACAATATTTATGACACACAGTATCTCATCCACAACGTATATCAATAATAATGACACCAATATGTCTAACTCGGATGTGTAACAATATCTGTGACATCCAGTGACTCACCCCGTCATGTATGACATGCAACTACCAAACACAATATTCTGGTAAATAGTTGATGTATAAGGTACACATAATACACATTTATCTTTTAACATATTTTTACATCTCAACTCATGACATGGTTTTCACAAACTATCATCATATATAATGCAAATGTGGCTCGCTTTCACATTTTAGTGCACATCTTACACTTTTCACATTTTATGCAACATCACATTTAGCCATTTTTAATGGCTTATCATGCCATAGTTAATACAAATCAAGCAATTTATACACTTTTACTCATAATGCCTTGATAGCCATTTTGCAATGGCCCAATATTCACATTACATGCATTAAATACTCTTTTTCTTATACAATACACATGCATTTTATCAACTCCAATAATATAAGTAACATAACACATTCTCCAATTCACAATGTGTTAAATCAACCATATTATTATTCTCATAATAATGATTATAATAACATCTACTAACCTTCCCAAAACTTGCTCCTATCACATTTATCAACCATCAATTTATAGTATTTACACTAAAATAACATCAATTCATCTCATTTCAACAATCGGAACCACCCTTAAATGAAATCCTAATTGCCCGTAATCTTCCATAACCGTAAACTCATTCAATCTTACCCATATCCAATTTCTAATCATAAAATCATCACATAAATATGAAAATCACATTAAATTCATCCATTAAAAGAATTATATCCATCCATAGTAAAATTCCTAATGACACATATTTACTATAAAACTCCACTTTCCTTATATGAGCTCATTTCAAACAACCAACCAATATTTCATCATATACTCATCAACACACCAACATTTAGTATAATCAACATATTTTATCATAATTCTTCACTTTATAATCACATATACATTTTCAATTCAATATATATATGTATAAAGACATAGCTATGAAGCCATTTACTACACCTGTACAGTGTAAAAATATGGCAACAAACATCAATAAAGCAACCTCACGGCCATGGCATCCAATAGTCGTGCCGTAGGATGTGAAATGAAGCTGTAAAATACTATTTAAAAAACCCCATAGTTGTGGCATCAAAAGGCTACGCTCGTGGCATCCATTCTGCTTCTGTCTCTTCATCATTTTCACACGAAACAACCCTTCGTCCAATCCCACTAACGTGGCCCTGTATGGTCACACCCATAACATTTCATAATCACTCTTTTACACCATTTTTTTTATCAATACAATGCGCACACATCACATAAGCAACTCAAGCATACATTAAATCAAATATATGCAACTCAAGATCATATGTACAAACCAAAGATATTATATGTATAAACTCAAGATTACATGTACAAACTAAAAAAATTGTATGTACAAATATTGGTTAATTCAAGCTTACTCTTCTCCACTTGATCCCTCTTAGCCTAAACATAACATCATCAACAACAATCATCATTATAATTCATTCGTACAATCATCCATATATCAATTCACTCAATTCTTAACCCATGTCTATAAAACCCTTGCTCTTTTCCTCAATTCCAGCTACTCATCATCATCCCTAACATCTAACCATATTTACTTCATCTATGCATCAATTCAACATATATATATATATATACTCCAACATATCATAGTTATCATCTTATTCAATTAATTATCACTTTCTCTCACTAATCATATCACACATATATATACTTAAAATCCATAAAATAAGCTTAAGAAAAAGAGCACTTACTTGAATACTTTGCCAAAACTTCAATATCTGCCTTCGAATCTCTTAAAACTCTTATAAATTTGGTGTATATATGAATAAAATTAAGTTCTCCTCACTATCTCTCAACTCCCACGTTCAAACAGGAAGAAGAAGAAAGAAGGTTTTTTTTTTTTAAATTTTCATCCTTATCTTTAATATATATAAAATAATATAATCAAAATTTCACCAAAAATTTTCACCAATAATCTTCTTCCTTCTTTTGACTTTGTCTTATTCTCTTTATTATTATTATTATTATTATTATTATTATTTAATTAATTAAAATCAATTTTCCTACACCAATGTATACCTCATATATGTGGTATATATTTTGAGTATATGTATATATCTTATATATTCTATTTATCTTTTTCATATATTTCAAATACTTAATATATATGTATAATATTCATCATACACATACATCTATCTCATATTTTCTCTGCCCATCACACTAGTATATACTCCCGTATTTACTATTCTAAAATATATCAAAATCAAAATATTGCAAGTAAGGTTTCAATTATCTACTTTCTTGAGAACGATAATCCAGAAAATTCAAATATTCAAAGGGACAAATAAAGGGTTTCCTAGAGAGCCAATTTATTTCTACTTTAATTTTGTAAAGTTATTGTTCCAAACTAAACTTACATTCAATTATCGCTTGTTTTGCAATTTCATAGATCAATTAGTTGGTAGTCAAATAATTACCAGCATTAATTTCAATAACAACAAATCAATAAAAGGAGAGATTAATAAATTTAATTAATAACCGATAATTTAATAACTAAATCTCTCTAATCCCAAGTTACCTATAACTAAATTAAATAAAATATCAAATGATTTGTAGCATCCAATAAAAAATCCATCAATCAAACAATGACAACAATAAAATAAATAATGAAATTGAAGTTCTAAATAAAAATTATCAAACTATAGCTTGAAAATATGATATCCGTGATAAAAAAAAGGCTTCAAAATCAATGAAAAAAAAAGAATGTATTTATACTCTATCAAAATGTCCATAATTTTAGGGTTTCATAGCACTTTTTTCTCAAAATTTGTGTCATCAGTATTGTCTAGTTTATGCACGGGTGTGTATATGAGTCAACATGCTCGTGCCAGAGTTGAGCTTTCCAGTATGTAGACTTTAAGCCTTCACATTCTCAAAAATTTAGGCATGGGCATACATGCTTGATTTGGCATGCTACGTTAAAAATTTTACTTCTAGACTTCTTCAGGTTCTCCATATAACTCCATTTTCTGTTGTACAAGCGTGCTCAAAGTATTTGGCACGCCTGTATAGAGGTTTTTATCTATAAAATTCACTCATTTATTCGTTATAATGCCCTCTTTTCATTTCTTATGGCACATAATTACTCAACATGCTAAGAGAGATATTTTCCATAAAAAACCAACATGAAACCACACAAAACAACACAATTTGAGCTTTTTTTCAATTATAAATTAAAAGCAAACATGAGTTCATCAAGTATATTTATGTTGACTTTGATCTTTGCCATTTTTTAATTTGTTTTTAACATATAAATATCTTAACATATTTTATTTTTGAGTATTATAATATGAGAGAAGAGAATTAAACCTATATCTGTTTAGAAAATGTGTACTTGCTATTAGGCGCGCATGTATATTTTATTTAATCGTTATGCTAATTAAGCAACAATATGTTAATAATATTTAAATTGATTAATTCGAATGAATTTGCTAATTTTCTAAGTTAATAATATTATCTATGTATAAAAAGTAATGAATCTAGCTAATTATATAGATTAAAAATAAAAATAACATAGTTACTTAATTAATCACTCATGATTCCATTGATCATAACACAAAGCAATGTCTTAAAATGAGACAGATGCACATAAGACAAAAACTTGAATCTGAATGTAACCAAACCATTTCTCCCTCTCTCTCTCTCTCTCTCTCTCTATATATATATATCCAAGTGATAAAAATATTAAATATGGTCCCCTTCGTATACCAAATCCAAATGAAGAAGACAAAATTTTGTTAGAAAGTTCTGTGCAATATTGAATTTAATGTGTATATAGAACTATAAACTTCATGGGGTAGGGACTGAATATAAAAACATTGTTTATATCAAAATTAATAAGCACATGAAGCATAAAGGATTTTTTATTTTACTTTATAGTAATTTTTGTATTGAATAATAGTAATCAATTTTTTTGTAAAAATATATTTTAATTGAATAAAATATTAAATATGATAAAATTAATAAAATCATTTTAATATTTGAAATTAATTATAAAATTTATTTTGATAGACTAATTAAAAATCACACTAATTATATATATATACACATTTTCAGAGTAGATTAGAAGGACACTAAAACTATGACCGAGCATGAATCTTAAAAATATTTGAACTAAAATATTTAGACCGAAAAGATCAATTAACTTTTTAACTTTATTCGAATCGAACCATATTAATTTTTATAATGTGAAATGATTCTAAATATTAGTTTAAACTATCACCAAAAAATCATACCTTATTAAATAACTAAATTATAACCGATTTATTATTATAAATGTACGGTGCAAATATAATGAATATGAATATATGTATATATATCGGTTATATATAACACTATAATTATATAGTAGTAAATAAATTAAAGTTTATATGATAATTAATATAAATTATAAATTATTTGACAATCATAATATTTTTACAATTTACGTGTTAAAATATATTTAAAATTAGTTAATTTAAATTATTAAAGTATGAAAATTTGAAGTTATTTTATTTTATTATCTCATATTTTATTATATTAATTTACTATATAATATCTAATATTATATGTAAATAATTAAAGTAATTTCTTAATTTAATTACAAAATAAAAAATATAAATATACTACAGTAAATACAGTTAAGTAAAATTTTTAAATATTAATAAAATATATAAATATTAATATTAATTTGCCACTATTCTAAGTAATTTTATAATTTAATTTAAAATTAATTTTGCATATTTTTATAACTAAAATAATTAAATATTATTATATTGCTTAAATAAAAAAAATAATTTCAAATATCCGAAGGTATTGAACTAAAATCGCATCATTATAACTTAATCTCTGAAGTATATTGTTCCATTTTTTAAAAATAATGCCCAATATTTTTTTATTTTAGTTTAATTTTTGAACCCAGACAGATTGACGTATCGAATTTCAATTTAATTTCAAGATTTCTATATCTTGTATTATACTGGACCTTGATCAGCCCTAACCAATGGTCCTCCTTGTCCTCTAGTCACGCCAATACATAAACGGAAGCTTTACAAGAAGTTTGAAATTTTTTTTTAAAGATATTTATTCTGGTTGAAATTTCCTCAATGATACTTTGAGAAAAATTGGTGATCATAATTACTGTATTCGATTCATAAAAAATGGTCAATTATTATATTTTGAGATGTTTTAAAATAATTATCTATTTTTATTTATATTATATATTTATTTTTTTCATTTTATTCTCTAATAAATTTATATTTTAAATAAAAAATTAATAATAATTTATATTATTTTTATGATAAATTTAAAAATAATTTATTATATGAATAAAAGAAAAAATAAAAATATATGAATTATTAATGTATTAATTATATATTCTTAAAATTTATAAAAAAAATGATATTCTTTTTTAGTCTGCACTAAAAGAGTATTTAATTAAAAACTTGTTAATTTTAACGTAGAATGTCGAGCCCAAAAAAAATCCAAATCTATATAATAAAATAAATTTTTTAAAAAAATTATTGTTTTAACAGTAAATGGATAATAAAAAAATTGTACTGACAGTGGTGTGGGAGTGTTCTGAAAGGGGCTGATAGATCCATAAAAAAAATTAGTGCAGTTTGGGTAACATTGTCAGTTTCACACTCTGTCTATCTACTCTACGTAAAATCTCTTTCTTCCACGAACTTCACTAGTCATCACCGGACGCAATGCTAGAAGTTAAAAAAAGGAAGGACAAATTTTTCATTATAAAATTTTAATATCAGGCTTATTAAAAAAATATATTAAATAATTTATTTATTTTTTTAAAAAATAGTTAAATAAAAAATTATATTAGAATATTAGAAGTATAAATAATAAAATAAAAAAAAATTATAATTTTTTATTTTTTTATAATATTTTATTATTGTATTTTTAATTTTTTCTTAGATCTTTAATTTATAAAATGAATTTAAATTAATTTAATTTTTACATTTAAAAAGTATCAATTTTTTTTTAAAATATATTTAATTATAAAAAAATAATTTATTAATTTTTTTTACATAAACTAAACGATGATAAGAGATAATTTAAAATTTAAAAAAAGAATAAATAATGTTTTCTTTTTATAGATTAATTATTTTTAAAAATAATATATTTAAATAAAAACTATTGTTTTTTTTTGACAAAAAAATGGAATTTTAATTCTTCATTGTGATTTTTTTTCCTCTTTGTTTTGTTATAAAATGTTGGATTTTATAATAAAATCCAACTTAAAATTTTAAATTAATTTTTTTTTAGTTTTATCATTGAATTAAAGTTTTTTAAATGATTTTATCATTGAATTAAATTTTTATCATTAATTTTCTTTTTTTAGTTTTATCATTGAATTAAAGTTTTTTAAATGATTTTATCATTGAATTAAATATTTATCATTAATTTTCTTTTTTTAGTTTTATCATTGAATTAAAGTTTTCTCATTAATTTAAAAATTAATTTAAAAAATTTAAGTTGGATTTCTATCTATGTTGAGTTTAAATTATATTAATAATATTTAAAATTTCTCTCTTTTTTAATACTGTATCCAGAGTTAAAATGCCAAGACAATTACCATTATATTTTCATGCATTCATCAACTCCAATATCTGACAAGAAAATGCCAAATGCATCTCCCAAGCTTTGAAAAACCCTTTATTTAAAATTAAAAAAATAAATAATAAGAATACGAATTAAATTGGTGCATTAAAAAAATAGAAATTTATCTTTTTAAAAGAATATATATATTTTATTTTTAATAATTTTATTTTATTTTAATAATTGTTTATAATATTAAATTAATATTATAACTTGTCATTAAAACAAATAATATAGTTTTTTAATAGATAAATAAAATGTATTTTGTTCATGTGTAGTAAAAAATATGATATAATTTTTATAAATATAAAATAAATTTTTATAAACTTAAAATAATTTTTAATTTTCAAAAATAATAAATTTATAACGTAAATGAATAATGCCTAAGATACTTTCTTTTCTCTTGATTATTTTATACATGGGAAATTTTACATTGTCTTTTTATTTTCAAAATTATGTTAAAAAATAAAACGACTTTCCTTTTTTTTTTTTGGATAAAAAGAGAAGAACAAAAAGGGAATTTTATGTATTTTTACTTTTCTTTTGGCCATATAGTGAAGCAATCATCAAAATCACTCGACTCAGCCTTTTTGACTTGTGCTAGAGGTTTTTTATTCTTATATTTTTTTTGAAATTATGTTCAATATAAACAATTTGCTATTAGTTACTCGTATTACTTATATTAAGTATAAAATTTACCTGAATTATAAAATAAAATAAAATAAAATAATTTTAATTGTTGTTGTTTTTTTTTTTTAAATCAGATTTATTTTTTCGCATGGTAATAAGATCAAAATTTCTAATATATTTATATAAAAATTAGATTTGGTTGCTATATTCTAAAATATATAGTACAATAGGAATAGGGTTTTTTTAATATATATATATATATATATTTTGTTGGCACTAACCACTCCAATTATTTTGATTAGAACAAAGAAAAGAAATTACGATATTAAATAGGAGTAGATGGATCTCTAATTCTTTTCCATCCAAAGGGCATTTGCTCCTTAAGGGTGGCTAATGGTGATAGTCTGATGAGCTTAAAAGGATTGAAAATGCCACTGAATAAAGGTGGGGTTTGAGCTTAAAAGAATTCAAACTGCCATTGAAGAGTTTGGGGTTTGAGTCTCTATTATATATCTATATATATTCACACTCATAATTTTTGTCACATTTTAAAATTTTAACTTAATTTGTTTAACCTTTAACTTTTAAATTTTATATACGTTTTACAAAAAGGAAAAATCAACAAATTGCATGAGTTTGTATACATTCTAAAAATTTCAATTAATAATAATTTCAATTAAAAAAATATTATTAAAGTGAAAATAAATAAAATTTAAAATCAAAATGATGAATAGAAGGAAAGATGCTTATGGATATTGAATCTGATATTAATATATTTAATTTTTTTTATGAATAAGTATGCATATATATATATATATTTAAATTCAGAATTTATTTCTTTTTAAATTCACTTGTTTATGAAAATTAAAGTGTTGAATATGCATAAAAATTTAAAAAATGAGTTAAATAAGAAAAATTCTATAGACTATATAGAAATAAATAAAACAGTCACATTTTCAGTGATTGAATTTGCATTTGCCCAATAAACAAACATATAAAAAGAATGTATTTCAAATTATTTCATTTAGAAATTAATATATTATATAATTAAATGTTTAATATTGTTAGAGATGTCATTGTCTCAGGTTAATTAGTTTATTTGTGTTAATTTCAAATACTGGTTTAAAGCTTATCTTTTAGACCTATTATACTTTTGTGGGGATGACAAATTGATAGACATTATTATTTTTTTAATTATTGGAATGAGACAGGAAAATTAATATAAATTTATTATCCAAAGTAATATATACAGTAAAAATTTTCAAATTGAGGGATACTGTTTTATAAGTGAAATATCACTTAGAATTAGAAAAGGGGAAAAAAAAGCAGGGAAGGCAAAAAAAAATAAAAAGGGCAGCATGTGGTATTTACTTAAGAGCATTTGGGCAAGAAGTTTTTAAAGAGGGAGAGAGGTGGGTTGGCAAAAGGCAATTACAAAAGTGAAAAACTAATCAAACTGTCTGTGCCTGCGACAATGGCCTGTGCCACACATGATCAAGCCAGTGAAAAAGGTGATGCTAGAAACAAGAAAAAGAAAAGTAAAAGAGAGGTAGCCAAGGCAAGGTAATCACAGGCTTGAAAAGAAAACCAGACCCTTGTACCCTCTCTCTCTCTCTCTCTCTCTCTCTCTCTCTCTCTTACGCTCAGATCTTTGTTTGCCCAAGTGAAAAGCTTTTTGCTTGCAAAGAAACAAGAAGAAACCCAAATCCAAAATCAGGCCACGCTCCTTTTTTTTTTTTTGTTTTTTTTCCTCTCTCTCTCTCTCATCTTCCGCAACCTTCGGCTATGACTGAGTGAACCGGACAAAGGTCTCCTCACTATCTACCGTCCATTTCCTTTACTACCCAACACATCATACTCAGGACATAGCTTCACACCTTCACCCATCTTTCTTTCTCTCTGATTAGACCCATGAGAATAATGGGTTGATCATGGAACCTTTTTTTTTTTTTTTGTAATGCAGTGAATTGAATTGTTTTTTTTTTTTCCTTTTCTAGACAAATGAGGGAAAGTGAGAGAAAATAAGTAAAAACCAAGTCATTCTTTTTTCTTCCTTTCTTTCTTGAGCTTCTCCCTTTTTTTTTTCTTTACCCAATATATAATTTTGTCCTTGGCTGCTGCTGCATTTAGACTGAACGATGAGGAAGCATGGATGGCAACTACCTTATCACCCTCTTCAGGTCCTTCCTCTTTCATTTTATGGTTTTTCCTTTTATAATATATTTTACTTTTCTTGTTTCATTATCTTTGTACTTAAAGTTTTGATTTTATGTGTGCTAATTTTTTTATGCGCAGGTTGTGGCTGTTGCTGTATTTCTGGCATTGGGGTTTGCTTTTTATGTGTTCTTTGCTCCTTTTGTTGGGAAGAAGTTGTTTCAATACATTGTGATGGGAATCTACACTCCTTTGGTAAGCCATTTTACAACTTTCATTTTAGTTTCTTTACTCGTCCTTGAATATTTTTCCAGTAGGTTCAAATAACTCAGATCTGTGCGTTATGTGCTTCTTGATTCCGATTCATTTGTTTGATTTTGTACCCTCAATTTTTTCTCTTTCTAATTTGATTTTCGCTCTCCAGTTTGTTTGTTGTGTTTATTTTTTAGCGCTCGAATCAGTAGATCTTTTCAAGTTTATGTAAAAGCTGTTGCCTATTAACCAATTCTACACTACATGTATTTTCAATTGTTACATTTGAGGATTTGGTTTCACACTTGTTTGGATAAGCATATTATCCTTCTATGTCCCTCCATATGCTTAGTGCAATTATACCTTTTGGGTTAGACGTTTGAGATTTTTGATAAAGGCAAGTTCCTAGTTGCGGTCTTCTGATGAAGCATTTCCCATTATCAATTCTAAGCTTGTCTCAGAAACTGCTGAATCACTTGGTGTTTTGCTTTCTGTATTGTAAAATGGCACCAAATGTCAATTTCTTCTTCAATGCATCTTGCCTGGTTTTAGTTGATAATTTTAAAATGTAAAGTAAAAATATCAATATTCCATTTCCCCATGGTATTGGGAATTGAAAAAAATGAAAGTTTGAGGACTGAATTTAGATAAGTTCTCCTTGGAGTTGATAAATGATAATTAACTTGTGTTGCAGCAAACATAAAGGTTCGACACAAGACTGATGCTAAAGTTGTTAAATTTGAATTTGCGAATTTGAGCAAAAGAAGAGAAAAAAGATTCTATTGTGTGCTAAGCTTTAGGTTACCTAGCACTGTAGTTGACAGCCAATATCATTGAACATCATGACATTCATGTGCAAACCAGAAGGACGCCAATCATTGCCCTTCAATTTAGACTTGTCTTATATAATTCAACAGCAGAATTTGAAGACTTCTTTTATTCAATCCATTTTGTAGTAGAGCAAAACAAGTTTGATCAAATGGTTCTTTGACACAATCGTAATGACGCAAAGTGGTAATTTCGTCAAAGAATATATTTGAAACCTAGGCTAGGTAATAGCTTTCCCAGTAATGTGATGCGTTTTTGTGTGCTAATGACACACAAGCGGAGTGTGTATTCTTTTATAAGTTTGGTTATCTGCAATCTGCCATTTCTCTACATGATTCTTGCTAGTGATAATTTTCTTCCCTAGACTCTGGAGATGATTTCACAATTGTAGTATGCCAAACTCAGAATAGCTTAGGATATCTCTGACTTATTTGATGCAGGCCAGAAGTTAATGGCCATTGGCTTCAAATGGTTGCTAGTGTATCCTTATGTTATATTACAAGTCTGCATAAAGACTTTCTTTGTAATATATTTGGATATTTTCTCAAATTTTGAGTATGATTGCTGTTGCAAAATCATTTTTTAGACAAAGAGAAGTTAAATTTCAGTAGTATTAGTGTTTTATGCATGAAATATGTGTGCACTTGGCGAAATTTAGCCTAAAAAACTTTTGAAACCAGCTTTTATTATATATGCTCTCTAATTGGAACTTCCATAACTGCTTTTTCTTTTCAGATTACATGTGTTTTTGGCCTATATATTTGGTGCGCAGCAGCTGATCCTGCAGACCCGGGAGTTTTTAGGTCCAAAAAGTACCTCAATATTCCACATGATAGGAAGCATGCCCTGCAAAAGGATTCTAAACTAGGCGGGGAGTCAACTTCGTCATTGCATGATGCCAATGCTTCTACTGTTGGAGGTAAATCTCAGGATAAAGGTTCATTAGGTGCAGATGAAACTGCAAAAGATCAGAATGCTGATTTTAAGGAGACGGATGTGACATTGGGGGATTCATCTTGCTTTGCGTGGGCTCTCTTTCCATACGGTCTTGTCTGCAATTACTGCAGTTCGGCTGATGAATCTTTGTCACAGCAAATGAGCGAAGATGGAATGTTCTACTGTAGTTTGTGTGAAGTTGAGGTTGGTGGAGACCATTGATTAGGTTGCATATTTCTTCTCATTTTTCAATTTGCTTTTAGTCTTTAATGACTTGGAGGGATATCATTTTATTAACAAGCCTTGTACAAATGGACTAATGATTTCAAGTTTTATCATCTTAATTTTGTTAATGGAAGTTTGTAAAATGTTATGCTTATCAAATTATTGTCCTGGCCAGGTTTTCAAGTACAGCAAGCATTGTAGAATTTGTGACAAATGTGTTGACCGTTTTGATCACCACTGCAGGGTACAAAGGATCTTGATTATTGAAAAATTTTCTTCTAATTTTTAACCTATTTTAACATTTCTGTGATATTCTTTTGGTCCTTGGTTTTTTCAGTGGCTTAACAACTGTATAGGCAAAAGGAATTACAGAAAGTTTTTCACTCTAATGGTGTCTGCTCTCCTCTTGGTAAGCTTATATCTCCAAATTCTATCTTACCTGGAATCTTCAAATGATCAGGCCGCACTTATCAGCAAATTACCTCTACAAATCCTGCAGTAACTGTTGAGAGTTATTGGATCCTCCTTGTCTCATTTGTTTCTATCCTTCTCTGTGCAAGTGGCCTCTGTTGTGATAAACCCATCTTTGAGCATGTATATATATTATCTTGACATCATTTATCTCCAGGATAATCATAGCATTGACCCTTTTCTTAGAATTCATTGCTTTTTCTGCAATATCTCTTGATTGTGGCATGCTTTTTGCTGCCACTATTCTTTGTGCTCAATATTTTCCTTTGAAATCCCAAATTCTTAAGATAGTTTTTGCATCCTGAGTTTTGTGCTTTGATTCCCAATTGCAAACGACATGGCAGGACTGAAGATCACCCAGAGTAAGACTTCTATTTTTCTCGTCATTTTTCATTTTAATTGATTATTGACAGGTATATACATGGTTTGTGCACCTTGGGCTTGAGATTGCAGCTTATTCTACAATGGTCAGTGGGAATCCTAGTACTTATATGCTGTTTTCTTGAACGGAAGCGATTCTCTGTGGATATCTCCTCCAAATTAGGAAGCAGCTTCTCTTTGGCTCCATTTGTTATTGTTGTGGTGAGGATCACTAGAGATTCAACTTTATCCTATTGTTTCATTTTTGTGTCAACATATTGTTATGTGATGTAATTTCTACGTTCTTGTAGGCAGTGTGCACCATATTGGCTATGATTGCCACCCTACCTCTTGCGCAGCTTTTCTTCTTTCACATCCTGCTCATCAAAAAGGTGATGTTGAATCTTTTCTTCTGACTGAACTTTTTAATCATATAAAACTTCATCCTATTTCTTTATGTTTGGAATATGCATACAAAATTTTCATTCTTTTATTTTCTGGATTGGCACTTGCAATTTTCTTTTCATACATTTTTTTTGTAAATGTTTTTATTCATCTGAAGTTTTTGTATCAAGTTCAATGGGCTAATATGGTGCCTTTTTTCAGGGAATAAGCACCTATGATTACATTATAGCTCTAAGGGAGCAGGAGCAAGAGCAACAAGGAGTTGGAGGGCAGCAGAGTCCACAGATGTCTTCTGCCAGTTCACTTACTGGATTAAGCGGCGCAAGCTCCTTTTCTACTTTCCACCGCGGTGCATGGTGTACGCCACCTCGCCTGTTCCTGGAAGATCAGGTACTTGTTCACCTCACAGTTTTCTGAGGACTCATGTTCAAGCCTGTATTTTGCTACACAGCATTTTACTAACTTCAGCATCATGAAGTTTGAAGATGGCTACGGATCTAACCACTTAACCCCTTGAACTACATTCTAGAATCTTTTATGTGGTATTCATTATCCATGGTTCACTAACAATTATGTTTAGTGAATTGGAGTCACATGTGGGAATCTTGGAGTCATGATAACAATTTAGTTTTTTTTTTTCCACTTGCCATTTGAGTCACAGCTATATCATATCAAAACCTGCAAAAACATGTAAAACAAAAAAAAAATCTTAAACAATCTTTTTAATTTGGCTTTTTTCATTTCATGAGAGCTATGGAAAGAAAAAAGCAAAATTTCTTAAGTTGGAAATTATCATTTTTCTCACCCTTTTCTCATCACCTTGAATATTATGTGGAGTTCTCGTTGTGGATTTTCTGACTGCCCCTTCCCTTTACCTAGAAAACAGAACATTGAAGCGGCTATTTAGTCCTGGATTGCTTTCTCCGTTATAGGTGCAGTGCATAATGTGATATGTTTTGACATATCCAGTGCCCATTGTTGAGTGCACTACACCATAGGTACTGTAGTTTACTATGTCAAATGGCAGGGTGCACTGCACTGCATCTCTTATGCTTCCAATGATCAATTAGGAAGTAGGCTACAGTGAAACTTTTAAGTTTTTGGTGAACCCATGAGCCAATAACTCTAAAAGTATACCTAGTGCACTTAAAAGTGTAAATTGTGAAGTACCTGTGGAAGTGATAACTACTAACATGTGCATTTACCTAGTACACTTAAAAGTGCAAATTGTGAAGTACCTGTGGAAGTGTTAACTACTAAAATGTGCATTTATCATTTGCTGCTGAACTGCATACAATTGTGCTTGTGTTAAATTAACCATAGATTAGTCAAACTCATACAACCTGGATATCACCCATAATTTACATACAAAGGCTTTCCCATCATGACTTTTATGCCTATTTGATCTTGCACACCTAAAAGACGTGTTTGTGCTAAATTTTTATTTGTTACATCTCTAGAGCTGTTTGGATGGAGCCTAGAATCATTGTCGTTCATCTCCTGGGCTAGTGTGTTTATGCATTGAACTGTCCACCCCCTACTGAAAATATATGTATATTTTCATTGTCAGCTATGGATATTTCTCATGGAATTAAGTTTGCACATCCTTTGTCATGCATAAATTTTTTTACATGATTGCCTTTTGTGCTGTGCCTTTAAGAACTTAACTTGGCACACTTTATTAGGTTTCACACTTCTAGCAACAATGAGATGAATGCTGCTGAAATTTCTGTTTTCTTCCAGTTTGATGTTGTTCCTCCAGAGACTGCATCTGTCAGTTCATTAGGAAAAAAGACGGGGGGAGAGGAGCCGATCCGGAAAAAGAATACAGCAGCAGTGAAGATCAGTCCATGGACTTTGGCCCGATTAAATGCAGATGAAGTTTCTAAAGCTGCAGCAGAGGCAAGAAAGAAGTCCCGAATCCTACAGCCTGTGGTAAGACGGGAAGCCCCATTTGGGCTTGAAGGAGATAGCAGTTTTGGTAGCAGCGGCCGTCGGATGGTTCCGAGGCCTGATAATAATAGAAGGAGAGTTAATAAGAGAGTACGCCTTCCAGCAGACCTACCAATGGACTCTGGAAGTAATGTTTCAGGAATGGCTGCTGAGAAAGGTTTCACCGAGACATCCACAAGTTTGGCCCCTCTTCAGCTTGAGGCAAGAAGTGCTTTCCAACCTAGTCGAGCAAAAATGTCAAGCTCAGCTGGGATTGTTGCTTCTTCTCCAGAAAGCAGTTTGGACTCACCAGATATCCACCCGTTCCGTGTTTCCTCATCAGGAGCTGAGGAGTCGAGGCAGCTGACAGGTCTAGTAGTGGCAGGTGCTGCTTCTCACAGTGGAATCCCACTATCAATGTCTACTAGTGATGGATATGAAGCGTCTGGCGGGGAAGACAGTGACAGGGTTCCTGTCAGGATTGTCCAAAGGTCAACTAACTGGAGTAACCTCCTCTTCCGGCCTGATCATCAGGATGAGGGTATTCTAAGATTGAAAGCATCATCATCTTCATCTATTCAGCCTAATAACAGGAAGCTTTGACTACAAGTGAATGACAAACGAAGATTTAGTTCATTGTGATTTCAATGAGGGAAAAAGCTGGACATTCTTTAATTTTTGGGCCAAAATATATTGAAGAGTAGTGGACTAACTGGCCATTCACCTTATCTATTGCTTCGGCCTTTTGAGTCTGGGCTTGTGGAGTCAGGCTTCGTGGGGAGGACATGGCAGTGCTGTAAAGAGGTTTAATGTTTCTCGGAGCCACACACATCCCATACTTGCACAAGCTTTTGTTGCAACCTTTTGGTCCCTGGCTCTTGCATTTGGCATTTGACAAAATGACAAATTTGTTGTTGTATTGTTCATATTATTATCACTCTCAATTGTAATCTCTTGTGGGACGTCTGTTAGAGCTGGAAGGATTCTTATTTTCATATGGATGGCTTCTATTGAATATTTTATTCAATTGTAATTTCATGTTGTGTCAACTGTGGATCTTCAACTCCTTCCAGTTTCGTTAAAAATCTGTGGGTAAGGTTAGAATTGAACATTTAATCAAGGGAAGGAAATGATTAATTTCATGTATGTTTACTAAATTTTCTGACATGGTTGCCTTGGCCTTTTGAAAGCTTCTGCTGCTATTGCTAGCCTGCATTCCACCTTCATCAGACTCTGCAAGTAAAAATCTTCCACCATGGTCTCTGCATAAGAAAGCAACACGCGCACTTCTCATCTCTTCTTCTCTCTTCTCTTCTCTGAAAGTTCATTTCTTCTTTGATCTCTTTGACTTGCAGCGGCTTATTTATTTAATACAACATAATACCCAGTCCTCAGTCACTGCATAGCACCCATTGCTTGTACAATGTCTCACATCACTTTATTATTTCTTTTTTCACCGATAGGGATTTCTTAAAAAATGCCAATATATATATATATATATATATATAATATACATTTAACGTATTGAAAGTAGAGAAAATTATATGAAATATGAAAAAAAAAATCCGTTTTCATTTATACAGCCCGCCTTTTGCTTTTTTTTTTTTTTTATTTATATGTTTTTTTTTTGTTTTTTACGAAATAACATTGTTTATTTTTTTGTTTTGTTTTTTAAATAATTTTTTGTTGACGTATTTTCAATTACACAAAAAAATAAAAAATATATATATAACATATATAAAGACAATAAATAATAAAATATAAACTAAATAGTAAAATATAAACAACATACACTAAATATACACACATTATCTATACCATATTTACATAATTCATTTAATATTTTTTAACTTTATTTTTATTTTATATATACATAATATTCATACAATATATACAATAAATATATATACATAACATACATACGTAATATTATATAATAAAATTAATATTTTTAAACATTTTTTTATATGTATAAGATGTGAAATTTGTTTAAAAATAAATTTAATAATTTTTATTAATATATTAATATATTTTATCTTTTTATTTTATTTTATGACAGCTATTTTTTTATTTGTAATGAAAATTAAAATTTTTTCTTTATAGAAAATAAATAAATGAGATATTTAGAATTGCTTAATTTATAGAGGTATGGAGCTTATGAATTATACTATGAAATTGTGAAAAAGAGTTGTGGAGCACCGTTTGGGTTTAAATATTTGTATTTCTCCAAATCAATTTAACTGTATGCTTGGTCGATCAACTATGAAAATTATCTTTCTTATAAGAGATTTTATGAAAAAGTATAGAGAGATGAATGACTTATATATGATTTTTATTGACTTAGAAAAAGTAAATAATAAAGTCCCTAGAGAAGTTTTATGGTGGGTCCTAGAGCGTAGAAAAATATTTATATGATATATTCAAGTCTTAAATAATATATATGAGAAAGCCATCATCGATATTCGTACTGTGGAAGGAGGTACTAATAATTTTTTCATTTTTATTAAGTTATACCAAGGTTCAGTTTTGAGCCCTTATCTTTTCGTTTTGGTCACGGATAAGCTAATAAGACATATATAAGATGGCATCCCTTGGTGTATGATGTTTGTAGATGATATTATATTAATGAATGAAATTTAAGCAAAGATAAGTCAAAAGTTGGAGTTGTGGAGAAACACTTTGGAATATAAGGATTTTCAGCTAAGTAGGACTAAGACTGAACATATGCATTATAGATTTAATAACGAGAATAGAGAAAGAGGCGAATTATTTTAGATGGAATAATAGTACCTCAAAGTACTCATTTTAAGCACATTCGCTCCATCCTTCAATAAAATGGGGATTGTGAAGAATATATAAGTCATATGATTAAAGCTAGTTGGATGAAGTGGAGAGATACTGTAGAAATTCTATGTGATCGAAAGATACCAATTAAATTGAAAGGAAAGTTCTACCGCATTGTAATACGGCTTGCGATGATGTATGGTAGTGAGTGTTGGGCAGTAAAAAAACAACACATGAATAAGATGCATGTTGCGAAAATGAAAATGTTAAAATGGATGCGTGGTCACACTAGGATGGATAGAATCCATAATGAGTGCATTAGAGAAAAAGTGAGGGTAGTTCCTATTGAGGATAATATAAGAGAGCACAGATTGAGATAATTTGGCCATATAAAACGAGGACCAAATGATACGCCGGTTAGAAAAATCGAATAAGTTAAAACAGATATAGCTAAGAGAAGCAGAGGTAGACCTAAACTGACTCTGTCAAAGGTGATCTAAAATGATCTTATAATGTTAAATCTATCAGAAGAGATAACTCTAAATCGTACTGAGTGAAAAAGAAGAATTAATATAGCCGATCCCAATTAACTTGGGATTAAGATTTTATTGAGTGGAGTTGAGTTGAGTAGAAAATGAATACTTTTTATCTATTGAAAATATAATTTTAAATATTAATTTTATTATTTTATTGAAATATATTTATTAATAGAAAAGTTTGAGAAAAATTATAGTAAAATATTACTTAAAATGAGAAAAGAGATATTTAAAAAAAAATTTAGTGAAAAATAAAATACTTTTAAAAATAAAAATTTATTTTAGTATTTTAATTTTTTTTCAAAGATATAGTATTTTTAAGGTAGTTTAGTAAAAAAAAAAAGATATAGTATTTTTGAAAATAAAATTTATTTTTAAGGTAGTTTAGTAAATATCACTGAAAATTATTGCCAAATACTCTTTATTTTATCGATCACTTCTCCAACATGTCTCCTTGAAAAAATTACATCATTCACTTTTTTTATATATTTTTTTATATTTTATTAAAAATATTTTAATTATTTTATAAAATTATATAATAAACTCAAATAAATTCATAATAAATTTATAAAAATTATTGTGTGTTATATAATAAACTCATGATAAATTCATAATAAACTTAATAATAAACTATATAAATTTAATAAATTAATAAACTAATCATAAATTCTTATAAATTTAAATAAATTTTAAAAGTTTAATAAATTTAAATTTTTTTATTTTTTCTAATATTTTTCTTAAAAATCCTATCTCCTTGACCAACAAATTTTATGATGCCCGGAACAGTTATTATCCCAGTGAATATTTAGGGCTTTGTTGGAGGCCCAAAAGTACAAAAATAATAAAAACAATAAATTATAAGTACAAACTAAATAAAATTACTTATTCGAAAAATAAACTTGTCTATAAATATTTTTAAATTAAATAAATTATATATCAAACTAGTAATGGGGTAGATAAAATCATCCTAATTTAAGCAATGAATTAACCCAAAACTCAATTTTATTGTTTAACCATATTCACGAACACATCATTGGCGAATTTGATATAGAAACGAAACAGCAGCTCAAATAAACTTAAGAGGGTGTTTCTCAAAACTGGAGCTTTTCAGCTTATTGTGAATAAGTGATTTTTAGATTATAATCAGATTAAAAATAAGCAGTTAAGCGTTTCTGTAAACTAGCTAATAATCAGCTGATAATCAGTTTATAATCAGTTAAGTGTTTCTGTAAAATCAGCTTATAATCAGTTTTTAATTGTAGAAACTATTTAAATGACCAAACTGTCCATGAATTTATTTATTGTATAAAAATAATTTTTTAAATGTCAATTCAAAATTTATTTTGCAATAATAATAATAATAAAATTTAATAATAATAATAATAATAATAATAAATAAAAAAAATTTCTTTGATGGGAACTAAAGTGTATAAGGTAGGCAAATTTGGAATATTGAAGATTATGTAGGGATAGTATGGTCTTTTACTTGGTCAAAACTGCTTAAAAAATAAGTGCTTAAAAAAAAGTAGCAAAATCTAACTTTTAAAAAACTGATTAAAATCAGATTATAATCTACTATTTAAGTTTTCAGAAACACTTAAATAAACAACTTATAATCTAAAAACAGCTTATAAGCAGTTTTGACCAACTTTTAAGTTTTGAGAAACACCCTCTAAATGGCAGCTTCTTGAAAGCGAACAATAAAAAAAATTTATAAAAATGGGCAACTCTATTACAAGAACACCCGCCAATCTAATCACGCCAAGAATCCACCGACTACTCTCCTTCAAAAATTTCCAAAGGGCACATCTTATATGCAAAAACTATCATTTGGGTACAGTTCTAAGTTCTGGGTCTTGAAAAAGTTGCTGCCTCGTGCGCGTTTCATCTCCACCAGGTGTTTCTTTCTTCTTTGTTCGTTTACTTATTTATAGATCTGATTCTATCAATTCTAATGCCTCATTGGAGCAACTCTCTATTTGATTTTTTTTGTTAAGGTGAATTTTGAATATTTTTGTGTTTATAAAGACATTTCTTAGATGGAAGTTTCTGGTGGGACTTCTCCTAGGATGAATTTGGATCAGATACAAAAGGAAGGATCTGAGGAAACCCAGTTACAGAATTTTGAGTTGGAATTAACTCAAAATGATAATAGGCAGAATCACTATCTCCAATTCCATTCAATGAATGCTTTGGAGATCTTGAGAGAAACAGTGAGGATTCTTCGATATAATTCCTCTTCATTTATGATAATTGCCGCATTGCTTATTTGTCCAGTATCTGCCGTTGTTTTATCAAATGTATTTGTCGATCGGTCTATAGTTAAGAGACTGACTATTAGACTTGTGTTAGTTGCAAAATCTGGTGGACTCCCATTAAGGCCTTTTGTCAAACAGTCTTGTCACCGTTTCTCTGAGATGGTTGTTTCTTCGGCAATGTGCTTCCCTTTGTTTATCACATTGACTTTGTTATCCAAAGCTGCAGTAGTTTACTCTGTTGATTGCACTTATTCCAAGAAAAAAGTGGATGTTTCCAACTTTTATGGGATAATAAATAAAATTTGGAGAAGGGTTATTTCAAGTTACTTGTGGGCGTGTATGATGATAGTTGGTTGTGTTACTCTGTTCTGTGTTCTTCTCTTAGCTATTTGTAGTTCATTTTCTGTAATTGGGTTTTCACCAGAGTTAAATTTGTATGCTGCAATATTGGTGGGGCTAGCGTTCTCAGTGGTTTTTGCCAATGCAATTATTATTTGCAACATTGCCATTGTCATCTCTGTGTTGGAGGATGTATCAGGGCCACAGGCTTTGCTTCAGTCAAGTATTTTGATTAGGGGACAGACACAAGTTGGTCTTCTCATATATCTTGGATCAACAATTGGGATGGCCTTTGTGGAAGGGTTGTTTGAGCATAGAGTTAAGACATTGAGTTATGGAGATGGGTGTTCAAGGATTTGGGAAGGTCCTCTTTTGGTGATTATGTTTTCATTTGTGGTACTTATTGATATGATGATGAGTGCAGTTTTCTACTTCAGTTGTAGATCTTATAGACTGGAAGCCTCTGATACTGAATCCCGGTCAATTTTAGAAACAATCACAATTTCTTCTGAGCCAGTGGGTACTCAATGACATGATATTGTAAATTGATTATTATGCCAAAAAATTTCTTCAGTTTGATGAGGATACGAGCTGCTATGACAAAATTTGCAGTTTGTTGCTAGTTATATTCTCTCACTACTGATGAACAACATACATGGAACTTCAGTAGCCATTTGCATTCAATGGCTTACGGCTGTCTAACATCAGGTTACTGTCCGGTGATAAGCAAAGAGTCACTGTTTCTAGTGATATACAGACAAGAAATGAGAAGCAAAGAATGTATTAAGTTTGATAATTACATTAACAGCGGTATTCCTTCAAGGTAAACATTTGAGCATTAAATTTACTTTTTTTTTTTTTTTGGAAATTCACTTCCTCCAGAATTTTTCAATTTTTTTTCCTTTGCATAGTGTCCATATTTGCTGGACTCCAGTATGTTTGATGGCTACACAATAAGCAGTAAAAAAAAAGATGATATTAGATTGTAATTACTTCTAGGTATTGATTAATTGCATTCAAGAGTTATATTGAAAATAATTTTATCAAAATTATTGAATTAATTCATAAATGGAAGTTTTCTTAACTGCATCACAGGAATTACGCTAGTTATCCTGAATTCCAGAAATTAGCATGTTATAGTCTTGGATGGACCTTTAAAGTTATGGGAGATTTTGTTCTTCAAAGAATGGTACATAAGGAATTGTTGGGAACATGCCTTAGATTGAACTAATTATCATCTATGTTATCAGAAGGCCTAGTATTCAACTGAATACTAAGCTGGAATTTTCATTGGCATATAATCTTGGAGGATTTTTCTTTAACTTGATATGTAGCAAGTTGTTTTGGAAGCATTACTGGTTTTGCATTTCTTATGGACTTCTGGCTTTCTGGAGCAGTTAGGCAGGTGGAAACCTTTTATCCTGATCAGAAATCTATATATACTGGTTAATTTTGATGCTTTCTGGATTTTAATGATTATTTGTCATACATTTTCAAGCAAGTGTATAGGTAAGTGAAAAGACATACATGGTTGTGAATATGTAGTATCATCAAAGGAATCCCTTGACAATAAATTTTTTCAACGTAGAGGAAATCAAACAATAATCTTTGTTCATCTAAATCTTTTATGATCGGTTCTCCTCTCTTCTTCTATCCTTCTTTTAAAAGAAATTTGCCTTTACAGTAGAAGAAGATGAATGCAGCGGCGGCAGCCAGCCTATGCTGTAAGATTGATGCAATTATCTCCTTCAAGCAAAGGCACAATTTTACCGTACTCCTCTGACTACTTGTTAGTCATTTAATTAGTCACTGGTGTCAGATCTTTGAATTACAGTAAAATTGTTAAGATAAAAAATATACTAAATTTCTAGAAACTGGCTTTGTAGTTCAGTAGTGCTACATTTCTACCATTTTTTTCCTTAATTTCTTTAATACTACCATTTCTACTTGTTTTAGCATCGAGTCTGAAAACCAATTTGAAGCTTTTGTGCATGTGTTTCTCAACCTAAACTAAAGTACTAAACATCAGCAGACAAGCTTCAGAAAGCTTATTTGTTAGCCCCTTCTGAAATCTTCTTGTTGAGTTCTCAGTTTTCTTATTATTCGCAAATTCCCCATTTCATCTTCAGTTCTTGTCTTTCAATGTCTTGTGTTTGATTGTTCCACAAGTTCCATGTCAATGCTTCAGACTTTCTGATTTCCTGGATTTATGTTCCCTGAAAGCTAAGGAAATAAAAGGAACTGTTGATTTCATTTTATTGAATAACTGTACATGGTGAAAAAGCAAAAACTATATTTCATAGCCGTATTTCGGAAAATAAAATACCATTAATAATTTGATCCTAAATGCTGCATGTCATAGCTTTGAGGTCGATTTGTTCGTGTTGAGCACATCTCCTTTTATAGTTTGATGGGTTCTTTTCGCTTCAAGTGACAGAAAGAAGGTCCTGAGATTGTTTTCATCAATAATGATGTTCCTTTTCAGTTGCAGGTACTGTAGTGTATCTTCGTGCAGAATTGGAGATGTATGCTTCTTGGTATCTCTGATATTTGCTTTTGCTTTTGCAAGTGCTACTATGATCGATATGTTGCCATTTAATTTTAGCTTCTTGGAAGCAGTATTTCTGAATCCACTGCCTGCATCTACTGGTTTTTTTTTTTTTACAGGTGGAAACATATTCACACAATTGCTTTGCATTTTGAGTTGTAAAAACAGAGTTTCAATTTTGAATTTTCACCTAGAAAAATGAAATTAGAAAAAGAAAAAGAAAACTTTTCAGAGCTTATATCAAGGCAATAATATAATGAAAGACAATTCCAGTTTCATATAAAGCTGCAGCATGAGAAGATTAATCATTAATATCCTATTTTAAAGGGAAAATTATTTCCTAAGCAAACTGTTAATTAGAAAACAATTTAAGGTTGCACTTGCATTGGGTACATAATAATAAAACAAGTGATAAGTTAAGCTGGGTTGGGTCCGGGTTCGTACTGGGTCCATTTGTAATGACTGCAGATCTTAAAGTCGAGTAATCTGGGCAGCCTCTGAGTTTGTCAACATCACTAGGCCTTTTCTTCACTCTTGAACTGTGGATCTAGGTCTGCAGTTGACCCGACCCGACCCGACTAACGAGTGTACATGATTGGCGATTGTTACTGGGAATTATATATATACTCTCAATTATATTTCTCAATTATTTTTTAATTAAAATTTGAAAAAGTTATATATATATATATATATATATAAAAGAAATCATTCGCACTTTGTTCCAAAAATAATACATATTATGAAATATATTAACTTAATAAAGAATTTATCTAATATATACTCTGAAAATATATTTAATTAATATAAATATTTTAATTTTTATAGAAATGTATTCTATTTTTATTAAAATTTATTGTAATTATTTTTTAATGTTCACAGTTTCTTATCTATTATTATGAAAAGATCATTACAATACGTTTTAATAAAAAATTATATGTCAATAAAAATTAAATTATTTATTATTATTTAATTTGTACTCTCATAACATATGTTAATTAAATCCTTCAAAGTTATATATTCATTATTTATTATTGTTTAATTTATACTCTCATAATATATGTTAATTAAATCTTTCAAAGTTATATATTCATTAATTTAATTTACATCGAGTATCTTTTAAAATATCGAGTAAAAGATAATTTAAAAAGTAATTAATTTTATAATAAATGAATTTAAATTTTATACTAAATAAATGATAATGTACAAACTTATGGAAAAAATCTAATACATAAAATTTAGATAGAAATTATAGAGTTTTGAATTAGATTAGTCGTTAATTCATTTTGAAATTTCATAAATAGAATTTAATATGTGTGAATTAAATTTTTTTTTTTAAATTTTAGAATGAAAAATTGTATCTGTCTAATCAAATAATGAATTGAAAGGTAAGGAAAGCGAAAAAGTCTGACGTCGAAAAGAAAATAAGATGGGATTGGGAGTTGATGGGATAACTGATAGGACCATTAATAAATATATAAACAAAATAATCACGTCTTGTTTTATCGCTTGTTTTTCTTTGCTGACATAAACTCCTCATACGACACTGTTTTTCATCACCGACAAAACGAATTTCACCATTTTCATACTCAAAATTTTTTATCTATTCTGGCTAAAAAAAATTATTTCCGTTTTATAAAAACTAAGCTATATATATATATATAACAATTGAATTTTACTTATTAATTAGTTTATTTATTAAAATTTTAATTTAATTATATATACTCTTGAATTTATATTTTTTTAATTTATAAACACAATCATAGTCAAGAGTTGATATATAAAAAAATACATGTCCTAACTTCATTTTTACATCAAACTATAATATTTCCATTAATAATAATAATAATAATAATAATACTTCTTCCTTTCTAAAATAATAGTTTTACTTTTTTCTTTTTAGATATTTCAAAATAATAAATTTATTTTTATTTTTAAAAATATTTTTTAACTTTACCATAATATTTTATATAAATATTTATTTTATAATTAATATTGTTTATATTTACTAGATATTTTTTTTGCCAATAAATGATGAATTATATTAAGCATAAAGATAAAAATACATAGCTTCGTCTAGATACATGTCATTAGGAATATTAAAATAGATCGTGACATATGAATACGATATAAAATTATTTAGTTAGAATTAACTTTAAATGAATTAGTGTTATGAACGGGTTGATCCGTTTATTATATAATTTTAAATCAGTCATATAAAAGATTAACATGTAAATTCGTTACGATTCATTTAACTAAAATGATATAGTTTTGATATAATTTAAAATTATATTATTTTATTATTATTTATTTTAAAAGAATAAAAAATAAGTGTTATATAATTTAATATAATATTATATTATTGTATAATGCATTATTATTATTTTATTTAGAAATAGTTTATTTAAATTTTTAATTATTTTTATTAAAAAATTATTTATTTTATCTAATTACTAAAATATTTTTTAAATTTAATTATTAATTAATTTAAAATTTAATTTTATGAATTTTTAAAAATTATTTTCTAAATAAATTAAAAAATTAAATTTTTTTTTATGATTTAGATAATCTAATCTTTTTTACTTTATATCAAGTAACTTTTTAATTTAGAATTTATAAAATAAAATAAGAATAGAAAAAATAAATTGAAAATAAAGTAAAAAAATTAAAAATTTTATTATAAAATTTATATTGTCAACTATATTTTATCTCAACTTTGTTTTATTATTATTAGGTTATAATACTAAAATATAAAATGCACATCATTTATTTTAAATTGAGTTTATATTTTTTTTATGTACTCTTAAGAAATTCTTTTTAACACATTTACATTTTTTTAAAATTATTTGATCATAGTGTTATTATATAGATATTTTTTAATTAATTATTTAAGAATATAAAATTATTTTAAATTATAAATATTATACAGTTGAAATAGATTACGTTGGATTGCGTGACTCGTATATAATTTATTTAAATAAATATATTATATGTATCGTATTCTTATAATCCATTTAATTTTGTATTATGTTCATGTCAACATTATTAATAAATGGATGATGTTCAAATTGATTTTATTCGTGTCATCAGAGTGAATCAATTCGATACGAACATAATCAGTCAACTTATTTTGACACTCCTTCCATGCCATAAGAAACTAACCACTAGAAGCTCTGCGACCTTGTAGCAAAGAGAGTTAAAGATATAAGTGAAGAAAACTAGTGTACAAGAAAAGGTTAATTTCAAATGTATAACTGCTCCAATGTTGAGAGATAAAACCCAGCTCTTTCAGTTGGGAAAGCAAACCATGGTTATACAAAGAAATCATCCATAATATAATCCTTTATTAGGATAACAAGCATTAAACCTTTTAGTTGGAGGGTCACACTGATAGTATTCAATGGTGTGTGACATAATAGAGAATAAAAGTCAGCTGATAAAGCAATGTAGTACTGAAAAATTTAAAAACTCTTTAGTTTGTAGATTAAGACATATCAAAAGTAGAGTCTGTATCCTGCAATAATCCTCAGAGAAAGCAATGATTATGGAGTGTTGCAAATTCCTTAGGCAAAAAGTAATATAAGCGAAAAGCCTTTCATAGAATTGAAATGTTTCTAGTGATCCCCAAGGATAGTGCATGGCTGCTTTAGAAAGAAGGGATTCACACATTGCTATAAACCCAGAGACACAGGAAAGCATAAACCACTCATAGAAACTTATATCATAGGAGCTACAATAACAACATCACAGTCATAGAACAAATGAGACCTAAAATAAGACCATCATCTCTAATTATGAACAGAGTCTAAGAACTTATTGTGAGTAAGCTCAAGCAATCAAGAACAAGGATAAAATCCTTAATAAACCAATCTCCCTAAACCTTCTCAAATAAAAAGTACATTGAGGAGATAGAAGGATTGTATGTCCTAAAATTGGATAAAGGGCAGTAGCTTAGATAAAACATGAAAAATGAGTTGAATGAAAGAGATCAAATGAAACACAGAGAAACTTCCTTCCTCAAAATTACAATACCTAGCAACACAATAATGGAAGATAGTGTTAAGGTAGAATCACTCTTCCTATCACTATGTTGGAAGAATATGGTGGGCTATATGTTACAAAAAAAAAAAAACTTGAAGAGAAGAACTCAATAATATTTTATTCTTACATGCTCTCTTTCAAATACAAAGTACAAGAGATTATTTATGGGTACAAAGATAAACATAACATCAACACTCTATTAATGTCATCACACTTAATGAATCATAACTTATGACTTAAATAATATTTAACTACTATTCATAACTCTTGTAACTCTTTAATTAAAACCTTATAAATATTTTAAGAATTCTAAACACCAAGAATTTAAAAGCATTTTAGAAATTTCAAATTATTATTAACATAGTTTCCTCTTAATTTGAAATTTTCTTCTTCATACTAAGACTTGCTCTCATTCTTCAAAAATCTTCAAATTTCAAAGGCTTTGTAAAGATATCCGCAAACTAATCTTGAGTCTTCACATACTTGAGCTCCACTTCTTTATTGTCAATGCACTCTCTCATAAAATGATACCTTGTATCTATATGCTTACTTTAATCACGGTACACCGAATTTTTGGCAAGTGTTTGTGCAGACTTATTATCGATGCAAATCTCTATAGCTTCTATTTGTGGCAAATGAATCTCTCTCAACAATCTTCTTAGCCAAATAGCATGGCAAGTATAAGAGGTTGCTGCCACATACTCAGATTCACAAGTTGAGAGTGTAACTATAGATTGCTTCTTTGAACTCCGAGATAGCACAATCACCCATAAAAAATACAAAACCAGTTGTGCACTTTCTATCATCAATATCTGCCACAAAATCACTATCACAAAATTCCAAAAGCTTGAAGTCACTAGAAGGAGAATAATACAATCCAAATTCAAGTGTACCTTTCAGATAGCGAAGAGTTCTTTTAGCAGCTTTCATATGGTGGAAGTAGGACTTTTCATGAAACGACTCACTACTTCAACTGCATATAGAATATCGGGCATTGTATTTGTCAAATATCTCAAACTTCCCACAAGACTTTTGAAAATAATGGGATTTTCCTTTTCTCCATCTTCAAATTTTGATAATTTCACTCCACACTCCATGGGTGTATTCACGGAATTACAATCAAATATTTTGAACTTTCTCAAGACTTCTTTTGCATAACTTTCTTGAGAAATGAATATACCTTCCTCCATTTGCTTCACCTCTAGGCCTAAGTAATACGAAGCCCTATGTTTGTCATCTCAAACTCTAGTGACATAGCCTTCTTGAATTCTTCAAACAAACTTGAATTATTACGAGTGAAAATAAGATCATCCACATAAAGACAAACAGGCAAAACATCTCCATTATCATGAAATTTGAAATAAAGAGCATACTCATTAAAGCAACGAACAAACCCACTATTTTGGAAATATTTGTCGATGCAGCTATTTTATTATCTTGGTGCTTGTTTCAATCCATATAAGGTTTTCTTCAATCTTAAGACTTTATCTTCATGTCCCTTGACTATATAACCTAATGGTTGCTCAGCGTAAACTTCTTCTTCAAGATAACCATTAAGAAATGCTGACTTTATATCTAGTTGATAGATTCTCCATTTCATTTGCACTACTAAAGAGATGATTAAACGAATTGTTTCCATTCAAACAACAGGTTCAAATACTTCATCATAGTTAACTCCATGCTTTTGACAACAAGTCTAGCTTTATATCTCTCCACTTCTCCACTAGCATTATTTTTCGCCTTGTATATCTATTTAACTCCAATGGCTTCATGTCCCTTAGGAAGTGTAGCTAACTCCCAAGTTTTGTTCTTTTCAATTGACTTGATCTCCTCATCCATGGCTTGTTTCCACCTTTCATCTTGCACGGCTTAATCAAAGATTAATGGCTCACTATCTATAAGAAGACAAAATAATTCTTTGTCAGCAAGCGTCTTCCCTAGATCTTGCATTAATGTCACTTATATCTCTCATTTTCCTTGGCCTTTCACTTGAGCTTTCTTCATGAGGAGTAGGTGATGGAGGTGGAGTTGTGTCTTGTATAGGCATTGTAGACTCATTTTCTTCTTCTTCTTCAAAATATGGAAGGAAATCATAAGCATTTTCTTCTTGAGCCTCCCAATTCCATGTTACTGCTTCATCAAATTTTACATCTCGACTTATCACCACTTTTCCATTACTTGGATTATATAATTTATAGCCATTAGAATGTGAGTTATATCCAACAAAGACTAGTTTGACACTTCGATCATCTAGCTTAGATCTTTCTTGCTGTGGCACTTGAGCATATGCAATGCTTCTAAAAACTTGCAAATGATAGACACTAGGCTTTCTTTCACTCCATGTTTTTTGAGGGATTTTATCCTTGACATTTGAAGTTGGTAAGCGGTTGGACAAATAAACTGCACAAGAAACAACTTCAGCCCAAAACTCTTTTGGCATTTGTCTAGCTTTCAACATGCATCTTGCCATGTTAAGGATGGTTCTGTTCTTCCTTTCGGTTACTCTATTTTGTTGCGGTGATCTCAGAAATATCAAAGGACGACAAATGCCATAAGTTGCACAAAACTCGTTAAATTCTTTTGAATTGAATTCGCCTCCTCGATCAGATCTCAAAGCTTTGATCATGAAACCACTCTCCTTTTCCACTAGTGCCTTAAAATTCTTGAAAGCAACAAAAATTTATGACTTCACCCAAGTCTTTCTACTAAAATCATTAATGAAGAGTAAAAAATATTTACTCTTACTAAAAGAAGGCGGATTGATCAGCCCACATACATAAGTGTGCACAAGTTCAAGTGGCTTGTTTGCTCTTGATATAGATTCTTTAAGAAAACTCTTCCTTATATGTTTGCCAAGAAGAGATGCCTCACATAATTGGTTAGGATGGTTGATTAAGGGCATCCCTTTCACCATCTGCTTTTCTCCCATGGTCTTCAGCACTCCGAAATTCAGATGGCCAAATCTCATGTGCCAACACCATACTTGATCTTGTACATTAGTCTTCAAACACTTTGCTTCAATCGTTTCAATATTTAATTTGAACATCCTGTTCTTAGACATAGCCACCTTAGCAATCAAATTGCCATTTTTATCTTTAAGCCAAAGATATCTATTTTTCATGAGAATTTCATACTCATTTTCAAGAAATTGGCCTAAACTCAAAATGTCATTTTCTAATTTAGGCACATAATAAACATCAGTCGCCAACTTGTGATAACCATCTTTGGAAGAGATAAGAATTATATCTTTCCCTTCAATTGGTATTTTCGAGGAGTCGCCAAAAGAAACATGCCCTTTCACCTTCTCGTCAAGCTTCACAAATTTCTCTTTGCTTTTATACATATGATTGCTTGTGCCATTATCCAAGTACCATAAACTATTGCCATCCTTCTCTTTATTTTTTATTACTAGCAACAAAGATGACTCTTCAACTACTTGATTGTCATCGATAAGATTAGCCTTTTCTTCAATATCATTAGTGGCGCCATGACATTCCCAAGCATAATGGCCAACTTTATGACAAGTGAAACATTCAACTTTAGACTTGTCATACCTTCTCCCATATGAATTTTGATAGTAGCCTCGTCCTCAACCTCTTGCTCTTTCATGGCCTTTTGATGATGATTGGTTTCTCTCCTCATCATTTGAGTGATCGCCATTGTCTATTCCTCTTTCACATTGGCTATGACCACGTCCATGTCCTATTCCTCGTCCACGTCCACATCCTCTATATTGGCTCTTATCTCCTTCATTCTTCAAAGTAGCCTTAGTCTTGAGAACTTGCACCAAAGGCTCTTCTTGTCTCCTCTTGATCTTTTCCTCATAGGCTTGTAGAGATCCCTCTAATTCTTTAATGGTCATTGAGTCTAGATCTTTTGATTCTTCAATGACACATAATACATAATCAAATTTAGAAATCAAAGAACAAAGAATCTTCTCCACCACACGTACATCTTTTATCTTATCTCTATACAAAGGCGAAGTCAGACTTTGAAATAAAGGGGGACAAATTTTTTTTATATATAAATTTTAGTTTTTTCCGTAATTATTTATCTCTCCTTTTATTTTAATAGTATTTTATAAATTTATTAATTTATTAATAATATATTTTCATTATTAAAAAATTAATTAATAAAAAATATTAATACATATATGTGTATATAATTTTAAATTTACAAGATTGTTCATAATAAAAATAAAATAAAGAGAAAAAAATTAAATAATGAATATAATTTTTTAAAAAATAATTAAAATAAATAAGTTTTTTAATCCATTAAATGCGTTCAAATTAATTTAGTTAAAAAATTTATCTTTTTCTTTATTTTTTTTATATTTGTATATTATCAATATTTTATCAATTTTTTAAAAGAGAACTATTATTTATAGAATAAATAATTTATTATAATTTTTTTTACTTCTTATAAAAGTTTTTTTAAAAAAAGAGGGATAATTAAAATTTTGAAAAAAAAATAATTTAAAAATTCTTAAAAAATATTATATATATATATACATATTTTAAAAAAGAGAAGGGGCAACTACCCCTTCTCAATTACGTGTCTGCGCCTCTGTCTCTATATTTCTTCAACTGATTCATAATTGCCTTCACTGTTGAACAATAATCCGATATTGATGCGGAGTCCCTCATTTTCAAAGCTTCAAAATTACCCTTTAGTGATTGAAGACTCATCTTTTTTTCTTTACCAACACCTTGAAGAGATTTTTCTAAAATCTCCCAAGCTTGTTTTGAAGCTTGTTTTTCTAAGGTTCCGATTATACGAGTTGGTTGATTGGACAACAGGACAAGGAATTTATATCTCTGCTACTAGAATTATGAATATCTTCCGCTTTTTCAAATAGAAACATATATATTATACGTATACGTGTGTTTAGATATTTGTATATTAAATTTGGTGACTGCACCGCTTTTCATAATTTATTTTGAAGTTGATTTATATTTAGGCATGTTTAATTCTTTATCATTTGCTGATTTACTTGTTTCAAGTAGGCCCCCAATCGCTCCTTTTGGAGAAATTATATGGTACCTGTTATTTCAACTAAATATTATAATTAGAATAGCAAATTAATTAAATTATAACAGGTGATAATATTTTTTTTAAATATATCCTGAAATCTATGTAAGTGAACCATTTAATTTTTTTTAGAATACTTGATTAGAATCACTGTTCTGTTATATAAATTTTCTCTTGATTAGAATCACTGTTTTGTTATATAATTTTCCCCTTTTTGCTCCTTTGAATGCAGTTTTGAGAAAACTGACATATTTTAACGTATTTCAGTCTTGCTGTGGGCTTCATTATAGGGGAAGCTCAGAGCTTAGTGGGGATTTTGTCTAGGGAATGTTGTTTGTAATGCTGTGTTTTTTAGTTCTGTGTTTTTTTTTTTTGCCTTCAGCTGGGTTTTCACACCTAATTGAAGCTTGTATTGTATTGTACATTTGTTTTTAATACACTTCTTATTTCCCGAGATAAATTTATAAAAAAAAAATGAAAAACAAAAAGTCAAAAACTCATATACATCTACACATTTCAATGTCATTTGATAAATATTTGAAATAGCGTGGGTTTGATAGCCCAAAAGATAAATTAGCTCAAGCCCATTAATTGTTTGCCGCAAGCGGAAGCCAGAGCTCGCCTTTCTCTTTTCCCCATCTTAACCAGCAGAGAGCTAAATAGAGCGGACGATTCGATCTATTCTACTCTGCCAACGGCTATATCTTCTTCTTCAACGGCTCGATCTTTCCAAAGGGCAGGTTTCAATCTTCTTTCCCTGTTTTTAACTACTCTTCTTCTTTTTACCCCTGTGATTTCAGAATCAACTTGAATCTGCTAAAATCCTATCGTACCATTTCTTTTTTCCCTTTTCTGAATGGTGGCTTTTATTTTTTTCGAGTAAATTTATTTCATATTTAAAAATTAACGTTGTAAGTTAATCAAGAAAGCTAGAGATTTAATTGGGTGTTTCTCGATTGCTTTGTCGTGTGTGATTGAAAAATTGGGTTTTGATTAACCACAATTTAGGAATTGTAGTTTAATAATTATCCATAATGTAGAAAAAACAATGAGCAGTTAAGTCTCTCTCTTTTTGCTTGATCCGTATCAATAGTCATAGCATATAAATGTTACACATCACTTCCATAGTTAACCTTTTTTATGCTCTTGTCTCTGATGTTAAGAACCTCATTGAATATAGTTTTCTTCTTTGAAAATACTTTCCATCTTTTTTATTGCCGAACCGAGCAAAAAATAGAATAACAAGTTCGTGTTCTTAAGGGATAAGTTCTTGGGAATTGCTTTTACAGGCGAGATATCCGTTGAGTGTATTCTTGTTAGCTGTTTAAAATCAGTCCGTTTGTAAAACTAGTGGTTTCTTGATAATGTTGTCATTTTAAGGGATGAAAATTTCCATTTCTTCAGTGCTGCTGCATTTGGCTCCATTGCTGTTGGTGGTATTGGTACTGGAGAGACAATATTAGATATTTTTTTTTCACAAGCTGTTATAATTTAAGGTTTAACAGAAGCAACATAAATTATGTTGTCAAAAATAGGTTAAAACTTTTTAGGGCATCTTTGTATATTTCTACTTTCTTAGACAATTTTTCTGCTCCTATTGTTACTGTTATCTAGTGCTTGATCCATGGTAAGACATATCAAGTTGTTATCGATTTTGCAGGACCTACATTTCAAAGCATCCACCATGTCTGCATCATATCTCCCTGTAACTGATGATTCAATTCTCAGGCTTTAGAAGCAAAAACCCCAACGGAGTCCATTTCCATCTATTACCGCATACTAGAGAATCCATCCTCTTCTCCTGAATCTCTTAGGATTAAAGAGCAGGCTATCACTGATCTCTCCGATCTCCTGAAATGGAGAAGCGGGCAGAGGAACTTCGAAGCCTTCTGACCCAAGTAAGGCCCTTTTTTGCCTTGATTCCAAAAGCAAACAGGGCTAAAATTTTCCGTGGGATAATTGATGCAGTAGCAAATATTCCGGGCACATCTGAACTCCAGATTTCTCTTTACAAGGAAATGGTGCAGTGGACCTGAGCTGAGAAGTGAACTTTTCTTTGGCAGAGAGTTGAAGCAAGGCTTGCAGCTCTTTTGATGGAAAACAAGGAATATCCAGTGGCTTTAAATCTACTTTATGGCCTAATCAAGGAGGTGAGAAGGCTGGATGATAAGCTTCTTCTTGTGGACTTAGACTTAATGGAGAGCAAGCTTCACTTTTCTCCGAGGAACCTTCCCAAAGCCAAGGTTGAACTCACTGCAGCAAGAACAGCAGCCCATGCAATTTATGTTCCAGCAGCTCAACAGGGTACTATAGATTTGCAGAGCGAGATTTTTCATGCAGAAGAGAAGAGGATTATGAAACTGCATATAGCTACTTCTTTAAGCATTTGAAGCTTTTGATGATCTTGAGGATCACTGAGCAGTCTTTAGCCTTAAATATATGCTGTTATGCAAAATAATGGTGAGTCAAGCTGATGATGTTGCAGGAATCATATCATATAAGGCAGGGTTACAATATGTGGGGCCTGAGCTTGATGCAATGAAAGCTGTTGTCGATACCCATGCAAAACGTTCCCTAAAGCTCTTTGAGATTGCACTCTGGGATTTCAAGGGGCAACTAGAGGAAGATCCAATTGTTCATCGAAATCTCTCTTCTCTTTATGACACTATTAGAGCAAAACTTCTGTCGATTGCTTGAGCCTTTCTCCAGGGTTGAGATTGCGTATATAGTTGATCTGATTGAATTGCCAGTAGATCATGTAGAGAATAAATTGTCTCAGATGATCCTGGATAAGAAGTTTACAGGGACTTTGGACCAGGGTGCTGGATGCCTCATCATTTTTGATGATCCTAAGACATATGCAATCTACCCAGCAACGTTGGAGACCATTTCCAATATCGTCGGCAAGGTAGTCGATAGCCTGTATGTGAGGTCAGCCAAGATAATGGCTTAGAGTTGGATGTAGAGGCAGCTGTTAGCTGCCATTTGTTTCTACTTCCATGTTGTCTTACCTAGGTGCATTTTGGAGAGGAGTAGTTGTTTTCGCTGTTTATTCAGTTTTTTTTTTAGTACAACATAACCACCGTGAAGGTTAACAGATTTTTTTTTTTAATCTTCAATGGAATTCTTCTGGACAAGGTTTATCATTTCATATTAGGCTGTGGTTTATTCTCTTTTAAGAAATGCACTTGTCCTGTTGTGTTTGTCAAGTCATGTTTCCCCTTGCAAAACATGGTATCTATCTCCACTGTTGCGAAGTTCCTTGAGGTGCTAGGGTTTAGAATTATTGAATGTCTGAGATCCAAGAGACAGTTTTATGGAAATTAATGTTATTATCTTAATCTAAATATTTTTTTTATTTTATTATGTTATAGTTCTAGATAAAGCAGACGATAAGCTACCCTATTGTGCAGCGAAAAGTTATTATTATTATTTTTGGGTGCTACGATTACTTGAAAATTTATAAAAATTGTAAAGGATTAATTAATTTTCACAGGGCAGTAAGTTTGCTAACTTAGCTGCTTGTTCACTAGTTTGAGTGGTTAACTTATTTATTGGATATTTTTAATATTGTTTTTATGCAAGTAGGAGAATAAAGATCTTAGTTTTTGCGAACAGGAGGGAAGTCTTTTGAATAGACGATCCTTTGTTAAAATTTTGTGTTTTGTTTTTTTTTTTAATAAAGTCCATTCTTTTGTTAAAAAAAAAAAATTTTACAAAATTTTTTAAACATTAACAAAATGTTTAAAAAATTGTAGTATGATAATTTTTATAGGAAATAATTTAATTTTACAAAATTTTTTAAAAAATAAAATTTGCAAATTATTTTATAAATTATTATATTTATAAAATACTATTCAGTTTACAAAGTATTTATAAAATCAAATTGTGCATATAAAAAGATATTATTTCATAAAATTTATATAAAACAAAATTGTCATCTCGATTCTTGAATATTATTTTGCAACATAATAATTTTTAAAGCTTTTTACATAACTATCTTTAAAAAATTCGATTTCAAAAATAATACAACTTCAAAAAAACTTTTATTAAAAATACTTCAAAACATTTTTATTTATGAAAATATCTCTTTCTCGCTTCAATCAATGTTCTTTTTATAAAAATACATCTTCTTTACTTCAAATAATATTCACTTTAATTTTCATTTTTTTTTCAAAATTTACGACTAAATAAATATATTTCAACAAAAATAATAAAATTTAGTATTTTAAATTACATTTTCAACATATAAAATATATTAATTTTTATAAAAATTTTAATTTTAAATAAGAAGTAACACTTATAAAATTTATATAAAAAATAAAAAATATAAAAATATTTTAATAAAAAATATTAAATTTATTTTTAAAAAAATTTATATATCATACACATAAAAATAAAATTAAAAAGTATTAAGTTTATTATATATATATATTACATGTATATTATATATATATCCATATTTATTGCATACATATTATATGTATATTACGTATATATCAGTGTGTTATGTTTATATAAAATTAAAAAAAATAAGTTAAAAAAAAGTTTTTTATGTATATGTCATGTATATATTGTGAACATATCTAAGCTTATTGCATACTTATAGTATATATATTATGTATATATTATATACATATTTATATATGTTATGTGTATGTGTGTATATATTTTGGATTTATTGAATTACAATTAATAAAATATATATTTTTTTATGTTATTTAATTATATTATATATATTGTATGTATGTTAATATTTGTTATGTATATATTATGTATATATTATATATATACACCTATATATGTATTATTTATTTTATATATATGCTATAAATATGAGAATAGTAAAATTATTTATGAATAAAAAAATAACATAAAAAATAAATAAATACTTAAAAAATAAATTACTAAAAAAAGGAGTTGCATCATATAAATAAAATTAAAATTAAAAAATAATACTCTTCATTATATTTTTTATTTTTTTATAGAAATATTTTAATTATTTTATTATAAAATCATTATAAATTATGTAAAATTTATAGATTCATAATAAACTCATTATAAATTTATTGTAAACTCATCATAAACTAATAAAAATTTAGTATTTTGATAAATATTTTATAAATTTTGATATTTTAATAAATAATTTATAAATATGATAAAGTTAATTTTTTTAATTTTTTTTATATTTTTATGAAAAAATTAATAAAATTGGACGACTTTCGCATAAATGAAAAGAAAAAGCCCACCACTGTAAAAAAAAAAAAAAAAACTAAAAGAAACTGTCGTGTATATTATAATTTCCCCTAATATTTATATAAAATTGCTTTTCTTTATAAAAATTATTTGGTAAATTATGTTGCAAAAATTATGTTTAACAAATAATTTTGTTTTATAATTTTTTTTAATTTTACAAAATATAATTATTTTGCATATCATTATGTAACATTGCAATTTTATAAAAAAAAAATGACATGAGTTTTATAAGATAAAATACAATATGATTATATATATATTTTTTATAATTTTGTAAAAATAAAGAAAAATAAAACACTTCCTAAAAAATCAAAATGACTTCAAGCACTTAAATTTTATAGTTATAGATCTTTTAGCCCGAAATTATTCGCAGTCATTTGACTTACTCAATATGATACATAAAAATTGAAATATTTTTATGCTGTTTAATTGTAAAAAATATTTTCTGTTTTTTTTATAGTCATCTATTTCTTAAGTTTTTAAAATTTTCATTTTCTATTTCAAAATAAATACATAAAATATATATAAAAAAGAGCTTATAATAATCAAAATGGAAATAAACTCCTATATTTTTTTCAGTATTTATTTTTTATTTAAAAAATAATTAAAAGTAATTTTTCAAAATTTAACTATTAATTAATAAATATAAAAAATATTATATATAATATAGAAAACAATTTTCCTAAGGTTGGGCTTTGTGGATTATTTCAAGGGACATTTATAAAACTACCTAAAAAATAATTTTTATTATAAAAATACTATAAAAGTTAAAAATATTTACATTTTTATAAAAAGTTAGTATAAAATATAAAAAATACCTTATTCCTCAATAAAACATAATTTTTTAAAATATATCTTTCCTCGATATAATTAATATTTTACTTCAAATTTTTATTTTTTTTCAAACTTTAATATTAAAAATAAAAAATTATAATAAAATAATAAAAATTAATATTTTAAATTATGTTTTATCATATAAAATCATATTTTTTTATAAAAAAATAAATTTTAATTTTAATTATAAAAAATAAATAAAGCTCAAAAAATAAAAGTAAAATAAAATATACAAAAATATATTAATAATAATTATTAAATTTATTTTTAAATAAATTTATATATCATATAAATAAAAAATAAAAAATGTATACTTTTATTATATAGATATATTTTAGATATATTATAAATGTATTTTAGATGTTATAGATGTGTTGTAAATATTCTCTGTATATTATGTTTTTGTTATTTAGATGAATATTATATAAATATTACGTGGATATTTTAAGAATAAATAAATAAAATTAATTAAATATTAAAAATATTATATAGATGTATTGTAGATTCACGGTAGATGAATTGTTAATGTACTGTAGATGTATTTTATATTATTGAATATAAATTTTATATAAATTATATATATATTATATATATATATTTATTTTTTACTTATATATTAAAAATATGACATAAAAATTTTTTTAAATAAAAATATAAATAAAATATATTAAAAAATTACAAAAATTAAAAAATAAAAAATAAAAAACAGCGTTCAAAAAGTCAATTTGAAAAAAAAAGAAAAAAAAACTGCGTAAATTTGAAAAGAGAGGTATACAGCGAAAATTCCTCTTATTTCAAGGCCTTCGATTAGCATGGGAGTATGGCATTGGCAAATTTCATGTGGAGGTGGATAGTGCCACGGCGGTGAAGCGTTAAGTGCTCAAAATTAAAGCCTGGCATTGTTTTTTGGTTTGATCCTTAATATTCAAAATTTCCTTTGAAGGAATTGGCAAGTGCGCATTAATAATGTCCATGAAAAGGCAAATTACTCAGCAGATTAGCCATAGCCTCGTTTGCATTACAGTATCCTGTTGTGTTGGAGCAGATGCTGCAAAATGTATCTCTTGATCTTCGAAAGTGGCTCACTCACAATAGGATAGATGTTTCTTATAGTAAAAGAATTGTAGTTTAAGTCTTGAGTCTGACTCTTTATGCAAATAAAAAAAAAGAAAATTATTTTCTCATTTTTTAAATGGTAAATATTTATAATTAAAAAAATAAAATTTTAATTTTCTAAAAACTAAAATTTATTCTGAAAAATTGAAATTATTTTCTACAACTAAACATCCCCTTAAATTTTACACTAGATTTAATCATGTCACAAAAATTTTATCAAGTTTTTTAATTTTTTTTGAGCATTATGTTACGGTAAAGGGGGGATTAAATCTAAATATGTTCAGAGGAGGTCCATGTCCATTTGTAATTAAGCTATGCGGCATGTAAATTTTTTAATTAATCTCAAATAAATTTGATTAATTTCAAGCTTGAATTGACTACTTAAGATAAAATAGTAAACATATACAATATATAATAAATAAAATCTAATTTTATAATAACAAAAATTAAATTTATGATCGATAAACTATATGCATTTGGCTGGACTTATTATTGGATCTCCCGATTTAAATTTGAATATTTTGTAGCTCAAAGTTTAACTTTTGAATATTTTTTTATGCCTTCTATTTTATTAGTTTTTTTTTTATTAATATGAAAAGTATTATTACGAAACCCACTACACAGTCCTTCTTCACCTATGAAGCCAGGTGAAGATAAACAGCCACAGAACAAAAATTCCAATCCCCATAGATTTACAAGTCTCAAGAACAGAAAGATCCAGCCCCTTATATGAAATCGGCCGAAAACAGAAGAACGACCTATAATATACCAACAGAGCATGTACAATACAGTCAATAGATGTAAATCCTAAACAACCTCAGATAATATAATAGATGAGGGAATAAGGGGCCAAGAAGGCCACACATGAGATTCACTTACTAACAGCTCGGCAAAAACCTTGAAAGTGAGCTGAAATGAGAGAACAAACCTCCCCAAATACTAGCCGGAATATACAGGATCCAACCAGAGAAACCACAAGGGCAAAGAGTGACATGAATTAGCTTGCAAGAGTCCAGAGGACAAGATAAGATCGTCTGGAGGCAAAACCACCACCAAAAACCATGGATCCCTGAACCAGTTCAATCGGAAGAGAGAACCATTGGATATGCTCCACCAACCGAGAAGAACTACTGAGAAACAATGATCTCCTACGGGTGATAGGACAAAACGGCCTCAAAGACCAGATCTTGACCCTTCAAAAACAAAAGAAGCCGACCTCGAGCTTGAACGGCGGATTAACCAACTGAGACCACTTATTATTGACATAAAACTGAAAAAACCACAAAGAAAGACAACGAACTTAAATAAAAATGATAGATCTAGAGCTGCAGCCGACCAAAAAGCCGGCAGCAGCCCTTGAACTAGTTTTTTTTTACTGTGAGTATGCGCAGAGAACAGAGGATAGGGAAAGAAGAAATTTCAGCAAATTATAATACTTTGTCTTCTATTTTATTAGTACTCTTATTTCAAGGCTTCTAACTTCAAAAAGCAATTCAAATATGCAGTTAACATTTAAAATTAAAAAAATAAACATTCAAGTATCAAGTATGAATTTTATGATTATATTTTTTATAATACAAGTTATAATATAACTTGTAGGAAATCAGATATATATATATATATCTTGTTAAAATAGTAAGTAATTTAATCAATTTTGACGCATTTCTCTTTTAAAAAATGATAAAAAAATATTTTTTGTTTTAAATTAAAAATGAAAAATTTATAACTTGCAATTTATTATAAAAATAATGTGAAGTTCGATATTATTTTTAGGGGGTTTGACTTTGATATGCAAATGTTGCCATTTTTTTTTAAGTAATACAATTTTAAGCTAAGAAAATTTTGCAGGGAGTTTTTTGTATGTTCATTTTGTCATACTCTAATTTTTCTGTGTACAGTGTCACAACAAGAGGTCCTCTGCTTTGCTTTTCTCGCTCTCTCTCTCTCTTTTTCCCTCTCTGTCGCGCAGGGAGGGAGAGTTCATTTACGGATCTCTCATTCTCTCCATAAAGCACAGGTAAGCTATTGTGTTACATATTATAATTATTGTTAGTTAGGATTAAATGATTCTCAGCTTTTGTAACTAACTGTCAGCTCATCTATCCGTGTGATGAGTTTTCATTGGCTCTCTCACTTTTGTATATATTCTCTCTATAACTGAATGTTCTGTACGAACAAATGGATATACTAATGAAAGCAGAGAACGAGAAGTTTTTTTGCTGTTCTTCAACTCTTTCTTTTCTGTGAATCTTCCATTTTGCTTGCTTTGCCAGTTTTAGTCCTCATCATGGTATCAGAGCAAGGTTAAAGGTTAGATTGATCTCTGCATTGTTTTTTTTTTTTTTTTTCTTCTTCTTCTTTAATTGTGAATATTCAATCTGAATCGCAAAATGATGACACCGGAAGACTTAGCCAAGCTAATTGCTGCAATCAGTTCCAAAAATCATGAAAATGATCCTTATTTTACTAGTAGTTCTGAATCGCCAGGATTTCATCTGGTTAATACTCCATTGAGAGGCCCTAACTATCTCTCATGGAGCCAATCTGTTATTGTTGCCTTGAGAGCAAAGAAGAAACTAGGGTTCATAGATGGAACCATAGCTGAACCAGATCCTAAATCTGATAACTATGAGAAGTGGTTGACTGCAGACAGTATGGTAGTTTCTTGGTTGATAAATGCAATGTCGAAGGAGATCTCAGATGCATTTGTGTTCTGCAAAAGTGCTAAGGCACTTTGGGATGAATTGAAGCAGCGTTATGGAGAGTGTAATGGTCCAATGATATATCAAATAGAGAGAGATATTGCAAGCTACAAGCAAGGATCAGAGTCAGTAACTGACTATTACACAAACTTGAAGAGAAAATGGGATGAACTATTGTGTCTAGCTCCTTTGCCTGTGTGTTGTAATCAGAAAAATGGAATTATTGAATATGATAACAACAGGAGACTGATGCAGTTTCTCATGGGACTAGGAGATGAGTATGATAATGTGAAAAATCAAGTGCTTCTGATGGATCCTTTTCCTTCAATTAACAAAGCATATTCAATGGTTCTTAGTGTAGAAAAACAAAGGGAAGTGCATGTGACAGGTACTGAATCTACAGTATCATCATCAGTCATGTTAGCAAGAAGAAGCAACAGTTATAACAACAATTACAACAATGCTGGCAATAACAACAAGAGCTATAACAACAATTATGGTTATGAAAGATCAAGAGGATTCAACAACAACAGGAAAGAGGAAAAGAAGAACCAGTATTGTACAAAATGCAAGATGAATGGTCATACTATAGATAACTGCTTCACAATTCATGGCTATCCAGATTGGTTTCTGGAATTACAGAAGAAAAGGGGAGTAAACATGAAGAGGCCAGCAAATGTGAACAATGCCATTGTCAACAAAGATAAAATGGAGGAGACACCTTTACAGCAGTTCAATCAACACCAGAAGGGAAATGAGATTTTTGACAAAGGCCTATCTGTTTTTATACAGCAGGAATTGCAGAAATTCATCAAAGGAAAGGCAGCTGATGAAGATGAAGACAATGATGTCAGGAATGTAAATTTTGCAGGTACATTACTCAATTCAGTTATTTCTGATATTGATTTTAATTGCAAAGCTAACTGGATTATAGATTCAGGTGCAACAGATCACATAACACCAAAATTAACATTCTTTGATCATGTTCTCAAACTAAATCCTCCTAAAACTATTAGACTACCTGATAATTCAACAAGGCTAGTGACATACATTGGAAACATCAAATTAAATGACAGAATTACCTTATACAATGTGCTGTATGTACCATCTTTTAGCTGCAATCTCATGTCTGTGAGTCTCTTAACTAAATCATGCCACTTATCAGTTCATTCATTTCCTGAATATTGTTTATTCCAGGATTTACAGACTGAGGAACTGTTGGCAGTGGGAAAAGTTCATGAAGACCTTTACTATATGACAAAAGATTCTTTTACCCAACCCTTGAAACAATGTAATACTGTAAGCAAATGCAGTAATCATAATAAACATCTAGCCATGTTGTGGCATGCTAGATTAGGTCACATTTCTTGTAACAGAATGAAACATGTGAATAGTTTACATGAATGTGATTATGCTGAATTGCTATGTCCCGTGTGTCCTATAGCCAAACAATCTAAACTACCTTTTCATACCAGCAAAATTTCTACTGCTTGTCCTTTTGATTTGATCCATGTGGATGTGTGGGGACCTTACAGTGTTAAATCTGTCACTAATGCCATGTTTATGTTAACAATAGTTGATGATTACAGCAGATTTTGCTGGACATATATGCTTAAAACTAAAGTTCAAGTGCCTTCAGCCTTGAAAACCTTATACCAGTTCATTCTTACCCAATTCAACCAAAAGATCAAAATTATTAGATCAGATAATGGATCTGAGTTCTTAAACTCAGATTGTCAAACCTTTTTTCAAGAACATGGCATATTACATCAGAAAACATGTGTGTATACTCCCCAACAGAATGGGGTAGTTGAAAGGAAACACAGAACCCTCCTAAATATAGCAAGAGCTTTGCTTTATCAGTCCAAATTACCACCTAAATTTTGGTCAGAAATCTTGCTGACATCTACGCACATATCAAATAGAATACCCTCAGAAAACCTGAAATGGCAAACACCATATGAGAGACTGCATAACAAACCTCCTGACTACAGTTATTTTAAAACTGTTGGTTGCCTATGTTACTCCACAAATCCCCTACCACATAAACTCAAATTTGACCCTAGAGCTATACCATCTGTATTCTTGGGGTATTCACAACAACATAAAGGCTATAAACTATATAGCTTAACTTCCAAAACCTTATTTCATTCTCGAGATGTTGTATTCTTTGAATCTGTATTTCCATTTCATTATAAAACTCCTGAAACCGTTACCACATTCACCTTACCAAATTGTATTTCAGACACATCTTTACCTGCCTCATCTTTTCCTCAAACATCAACCACTTTTTCATCTCCACCAATTTCCACAAATGTAAATGAACAACCAGATATCCCAATTTTTGTACCAGATATGGGTGACATTTCTGAGCAGCATGATACAGATATACATATTGCAGCTGAACCTGTAACAGACTCACAACATGATTTTGCTGAAACAACTCAAAATTCCATACCCTGTCATCCACAACCTGTTCCAACAAGACAAAGCACTCGAATTAAAACTACACCTTTATGGCTAAAAGATTTTGTCACTAGCAAAGATTTGACAACCAATCCCACAGTCCATTTTTCTTCTTCTCATTTAAAATTTGTTGTACATGTAACTAAAATCAAGGAGCCTTGCAATTATCATCAAGCCAAAAATGACAAAAATTGGGTAGATGCTATGTGCAAAGAGCTGACTGCTCTTGAACAAAATAATACCTGGATATTAACTGCTTTACCTACTAATGTGAAGCCTGTGGGATGTAAGTGGATTTACAGGATAAAGTATCATGCAGATGGCAGCATAGACAGATACAAGGCTAGATTGGTAGCCAAGGGGTACAATCAGTTGCTGGGTCTGGATTACAATCACACATTCTCTCCTGTTGCTAAGTTAGTAACTGTGAGAGTTCTTTTGACTGTTGCTGCATCTTATACATGGCCTGTCCATCAATTGGACATTAATAATGCTTACTTACATGGTAGCATAGATGAAACAATCTATATGCAGGTTCCACCAGGATATGATAAAGCTAAAGCTGGACAAGTATGTAAATTGCAGAGGTCTCTATATGGATTAAAACAGGCTGGTCGGCAATGGAACAAAGAATTATCTGCTAGTCTCATCTCTCAAGGGTTTAAACAGTCTTGTTATGATCATTGTTTGTTCACAAAAGGTCAAGGACAACAATTCATAGCAATTCTGGTCTATGTGGATGATTGTATAATCACAAGCCCTTCTGAGAATTTAATTGATGATCTAAAGTCTTATCTTCATCAAAAATTCACTATAAAAGATCTTGGCCATGTCAAATACTTCCTAGGCATTGAAATTGCTAGATCCAAATCTGGTATGCTTTTGACTCAACATAAATTCATCACAGATATCATAAAGGACACAGGATTGCATGATGCCAAACCAGCACCTACTCCTTATATTCAAGGTATCAAACTTCAGCCACTATGGATGTCTCACTCACTAATCCTGAAGTTTATAGAAGGTTGGTTGGAAGGTTGTTGTATTTGTCACTCACAAGACCCGACATCAGTTATGCAGTGCAACAGCTTAGTCAATTCATGCAGCAGCCATCTCAACAACACCTCAAAGCAGCCCTTAATGTAGTCAAGTATTTAAAAGGCACAAGTTACAAAGGATTGTTTTTACCTGCAGAAACTGACTTGAGACTTAGAGCTTTTTCTGATGCTGATTGGGCATCATGTGCAGACACAAGAAAATCCACCACAGGCTACTGCATTTTTCTGGGAACTTCTCTTGTTTCTTGGAAATCAAAGAAACAGTCTACTATTAGTAGATCATCAGCAGAATCTGAGTATAGGGCAATGGCTACAACAGTTTGTGAAATTCAGTGGCTCAATTCTTTATTATCAGATTTTCATATTGCAGTTCCTAAACCTATACCTCTACATTGTGATAACAAGGCAGCCATACATATAGCAGAAAATCCAGTTTTCCATGAAAGAACTAAACACATTGACATTGATTGTCATGTGGTTAGAAATCAACTCAAAACTGGATTAATTTGCACTCCTTATCTTCCTTCATCCCTCCAACTTGCTGATTTGTTCACAAAGCCTCTTTCTTCTTCAATGTTCCTGTTTTTTGTATCCAAGCTTGGATTGGTGGATTTCTCACCAACTCCAGCTTGAGGGGGGGATGTTACATATTATAATTATTGTTAGTTAGGATTAAATGATTCTCAGCTTTTGTAACTAACTGTCAGCTCATCTATCCGTGTGATGAGTTTTCATTGGCTCTCTCACTTTTGTATATATTCTCTCTATAACTGAATGTTCTGTACGAACAAATGGATATACTAATGAAAGCAGAGAACGAGAAGTTTTTTTGCTGTTCTTCAACTCTTTCTTTTCTGTGAATCTTCCATTTTGCTTGCTTTGCCAGTTTTAGTCCTCATCATATTGTTGTTTGATCTAACAAGTGTTTTTCACTTCAATTATCTCTTCTCTTCAATTTTACTCTGCTCAATGCTTCTTCCTTATTTATTTGCTCTTTTCGCCTTTTCGTTATTGCAATTGAACCTTTGTTTGGTCCCTAGAAACTTCCTTTAAGAAAATGTTTCTTTTTCCAATCTTCTGATTCATGCAATCCTTCCCAATTCTGTTAAGCAAAAAGAAAAAAAATGGGAATGCCATCGCTTTTGTGAAATCTGGATTCAGTTTTAATTAACCCTTTTGTTTATTTTTTCTGGGTTTGGTTTTTTATTTGATTAAGGAAGACTATTCTGTCTATCTCTTTTGCTAGATCTGGTGTTATCAGTTACTTGGTTGACTGTATATTGAATTGTGATTCCTTGTTTTCTTTAGTCCTTCTCCCATTTTATTGATATGGCATATGCAGTTTGTTGATTGTATGTAAAGTTAAAAGTTCTTCTCTTGTGGATGTATGGGATGCATGTAGGTAAAGCTTTATTTTGTTGAATTGTTATTGACATTTTACTAAGTGTTATTTTGAGATAGATTATTAAACTAGGGTTTTTATATGACCTAATGGTAATTTAAGTTCTCCTTTAACTAAATTCCTAGTTTGAATAATCAATATTTGATTTTTTTTTATTTTTTTGATTTTTTACATTTTTTTTACAAGAAGAAATGTTAAGTACACGAAATACGATAGAAGTTAATTGGTGCATTTTGAATCAGACTGCTCTAACTTCATTTTGATATGCATGGTGCAGTATTAGGGAAGAGTATATTCTAGCTTCTCAGGCTATTTTTATCTGTATTTGGCAATTTTTTTTTCTGCTTATGACTTATGAACATGCATTGCTTGTTTTCCAATATGAAGGGCATGCATCATCCAAGTTATTCTGCCTCCTCTGTTTAGCAACTGGTAGATACTGATAAAAATTAAGGCATGGGTCGGTTAAAGCTACAATCAGGAATTAAGGCAATAGAGGAAGAACCTGAGGACTGTGACTCTTCCTATTCTAGCAAAGCTACTTTAGCATGCATGATTAATGCAGAAGTAGGTGCTGTATTGGCAGTCATGAGGAGAAATGTAAGATGGGGAGGTCGTTATATGTCTGGTGATGATCAGCTAGAGCACTCTTTGATCCAGTCCCTGAAGGCATTGCGGAAGCAAATTTTCTCATGGCAGTATCCATGGCATACAATCAACCCTGCTGTGTATCTTCAACCATTCTTGGATGTGATTCGATCTGATGAAACTGGTGCTCCAATCACTGGGGTTGCACTGTCATCTGTTTACAAGATTTTAACTCTTGATGTGATTGATCAAACTACTGTAAATGTTGAAGATGCTATGCACTTGGTGGTTGATGCTGTGACAAGTTGCCGATTTGAAGTTATAGATCCTGTATCAGAAGAGGTTGTGCTGATGTTGATACTTCAAGTTCTTCTAGCTTGTATGAAAAGTAAAGCATCATTCTCACTGAGTAATCAACATGTCTGTACCATAGTAAACACTTGTTTCCGAATAGTTCACCAAGCAGGAAGCAAAGGCGAGTTGTTACAGTGGACAGCTCGGCACACAATGCATGAACTTGTTAGGTGCATTTTTTCCCACCTACCAGATGTTGACAACACTGAGCATGCTCTGGTTAATGGAGTTAGTCCTGTCAAACAGGAGGTATAAATGAACATTTCAGTCTTGTTCACAATTGCCATTTCATTTCTCTTTGCCTTATCATTGGGGTGTAACTTAGAGATGATGTAATAACAACCTTCTTTACAACTATAATATTTAGAATGAACATTGGATACTAAAAAGTTTTCGTATTGGGTTTGTCTGTCATTTTCTTTAATTCAAAATATGTGTAACCTTCTTTCTTTTACAGATTGGTGGTATAGATAATGATTACTCTTTCGGGACCAAACAAATGGAAAATATCAATAATAGTTCGGAATTTGATGGTCAGGGATCTACTGTGAACTTTGGTTCCAGTGCTTTCTCAGTTTTGGTGGCAACTGTAATGGATGAAAATACAATAGGAGGTAGTAGTGGAAAGGATGCACTTCCATATGATTTACACCTAATGACAGAGCCTTATGGTGTGCCCTGCATGGTGGAGATATTTCACTTTTTGTGTTCTTTATTAAATGTTGTTGAGCATATGGGAATGGGTCCCAGACCTAATACAATAGCATTTGATGAAGATGTGCCCTTTTTTGCATTGGGCTTAATTAATTCAGCAATAGAGCTGGGTGGGCCTTGTATTCGTCACCACCCTAGATTATTGAGTTTGGTTCAGGATGAATTATTTCGTAATTTGATGCAATTTGGCTTGTCAACGAGCACACTTATTCTCTCAATGGTTTGTAGTATTGTTCTCAACCTGTATCACCGTTTGCATGCTGAACTCAAATTGCAGCTTGAGGCTTTCTTCTCTTGTGTGATTTTGAGACTGGCACAGAGCAGATATGGTGCTTCATACCAGCAGCAAGAGGTTGCCATGGAGGCTCTTGTAGACTTCTGCAGGCAGAAAACTTTTATGGTGGAGATGTTTGCTAACTTAGATTGTGACATAACATGCAGTAATGTGTTTGAAGACCTAGCTAATTTATTGTCAAAAAGTGCATTTCCAGTAAACTGCCCTTTGTCTGCAATGCATATTCTTGCATTGGATGGTCTTATTGCTGTTATTCAAGGGATGGCTGAAAGGATAGGCAATGGATCAGTTAGTTCAGAACATGCACCAGTGAACCTTCAGAAGTATACACCCTTCTGGATGGTCAAGTGTGACAACTATGGTGATCCTGATCATTGGGTTCCCTTTGTCTGTCGGAGAAAGTATATCAAGAGAAGATTGATGATAGGGGCTGATCACTTCAACCGGGATCCAAAGAAAGGCCTAGAATTTCTCCAAGGAACACACCTCTTACCTGACAAACTTGATCCCCAAAGTGTAGCCTGCTTTTTCAGGTACACTGCTGGGTTAGATAAAAATCTTGTTGGAGATTTTCTAGGAAATCATGATGAGTTTTGTGTTCAGGTTCTTCATGAATTTGCTGGGACTTTTGATTTCCGAGGTATGAATCTGGATACTGCTCTGCGGTTGTTCTTGGAAACTTTTAGGCTGCCTGGAGAATCACAAAAAATTCAAAGGGTGCTCGAGGCATTTTCTGAGAGATATTATGAGCAATCACCACAGATCCTAGCTAACAAGGATGCTGCTCTTTTGTTATCTTATTCACTTATAATGCTCAACACGGATCAACACAATGTACAGGTGAAGAAAAAAATGACAGAAGAGGATTTTATCCGCAATAATAGGCATATCAATGGAGGCAATGACTTACCTCGGGAAACATGGATGGCGCACTAATAATTGCTGTCAAGCTCCTTTCAAAAGTGTTTTTACAGTTACTTCATGACCTTTCACAGTTAACGACTTTCTGTAAATTGTGGTTGGGAGTGCTCAGCAGAATGGAAAAATATTTAAAGGTTAAAGTAAGAGGAAAGAAGAGCGAGAAGCTTCAGGAAGTTGTACCTGAGCTTCTTAAAAACACCTTGCTTGTAATGAAGACTAAGGGAGTGCTAGTACAGAGAAGTGCCTTGGGCGGAGATAGCTTGTGGGAACTAACATGGCTACATGTGAATAACATTGCGCCATCTTTACAATCTGAGGTATTCCCTGATCAAGACTGGGAGCAGTCACAGCATAAGCAGGATGAAAATGATGGTATGGTGTCTGATGAAACAGGTTCTGTTCCTTCTAATGGATCTGTGGCTTCTGAAGGTTCTGGCGCAGGAGGTTAACTTGCGCCCGTGTTTGTTAATGCATGTAGCTGAGAGCCAATTATTGCAAGCACTGAAATGATAAATTTTATATGGAACACCAGAGATTAAGCCAGTCTTAGTAGCAGCCCATGCTTTTAGACCCAAGTTACAGAGAAGAAAGGAGCAAACATGGCGAAGTGTCCTTGTTTAGAGAAAGGTTGGCCACTTATAGCCCTATATTCCTCCTCTCCTATTAGTGCTCCCTATCTGTGTTTTGATGAGACCTGGCCAGAGTTTGTAATTGAATGTGGATTTCACTGAAGATATTATATGGTACTCCAGTATTGCATAGGATGTTTCTGCGGATGATGATTCAACCCATATGATTTTGTATTTTGAAAATCTGGGAGGGAAGAATTGTCTTCAAGTAAGGTTTAGGATTTAAGCCTGTAGTATTGGCTTGCTCGCTAATGTACAGAACTAAAAAGTCGAGATTTTCTTTTTGTTTCATCTAAAATTTTTTCGAAGAATGATAATGAAGTGTACGGTCTTGGGCGGGGGAGTTTTGATCAACTCTTTGCAGGATTCAGAAAGTTCCTAAGGATATCATTTTTCAAAACTATGCTCCGGATTCTCGATTTTCTTCTGAAACGATTGATGGACAGTTCCTTTTAAAGTTTATGCAGTCTTTTGCATCTCTCCAAATTTGATTTACCATATCAGGTAGATTCGAACTCTCAGAATGTTATGATACATATGATTTTAGAGATCTTCATTAGTTAGAAAGGGACAATGCCAGTGATCAAAATTTGTATCAGGTGTTAAGACTCTTTGTTTTCTGTGAAGGATACAAGTGCAAAGCTGCAAAGATTGGCAACCAAGGTTTGAACTTTGAAGTGAAAGATAAAAAAAAAAAAAGAAGAAAAACATGATGCTGTTTTCAGGATAAAAACTAATTCTTCAAAGCATGTTCTATCCCAAATAAATTCAATATAAATTTTCGTATATGACAAATATAAAATAAATCCATTTGTGAATAATTTATATAAAATTTTATAAAATTGATTGCTGTTGTGAAATTTACAGGGATTAAAACGCACCGTTTCGCTTTTGCTTCGCAAGTAAAAAACTGCTAAACGATGAAGGATCATTGATTGCCGTTTTCGGGCTGAAGTCAAAAGAGGGGAAAGCGGCTGTCCGAAGGCATCAACCATTCATTTTCTGAACAAACACAGAGTTTCGTCGGTTGCAATTTTAATTCATTGCCTTCTTTCTGTGTAAGTAATTATGAGCGATGTCTTCGAAGGATACGAGCGCCAGTACTGCGAGCTCTCTGCAAATCTCTCCCGTAAATGCAACTCCGCTTCTCTTCTCCCCAGTGCAGAGGAAAAGAAGGCAAAGATCTCCGAGATTAAATCTGGATTGGATGATTGTGATTTGTTGGTACGTTTTTATTGATAAATAGAATCTGCTTTCTGTTTTGCGTTTCATTTTTTTTTCTTTTTGCGCTAGATTCGGAAAATGGACCTCGAGGCTAGAAGTCTGCAACCAAGTGCGAAGGCTATGCTTCTTGCCAAATTAAGGGAATATAAGTCTGATCTGAATAACTTGAAGAGGGAATTTAAGAGAGTTACTTCAACTAGTTCTGATCAGGCTGCTCATGAAGAACTGTTGGAGTCTGGAATGGCGGATGTACACTTAGTAAATTATGTCTTCTTCTTCTGCTTCTTATTTTATTTTTATTTTTTTTCTGGTATGTGATTCACTTCTAGACTTTTGTTTATGGTTCTTGATATGTCTAATATGTAAGATTTTTTTCCATCTTCAATCTTTGATAAATTTGTTTTGTCGTTTGTACCAACCAAGATTCTCAGTTGCGCTAAGCTAGGTATAGAGTTAGAGAATTCAATTTCAATGTTAACAATGTAAAATATTTTAATGCTAGCCAGAGTACACAATATGTTCATTGTTATGTCTGCTACTTACTATTGCTTAAGCTCTGTTGTTGAATTAGTTCCGTAGCACTCTGCTATAAGTTTTATGGGGTTGCTTATTTGTTGGGCAAATGAGACCTAAACAAAAGTAAAAGGAAACTTTGCCCACCATTCTTTGTTGGTCTCTTTATTAATTGCGCTGAATTGTCTAAGCACCGGGTGAACACAAGATTAGTCAATTGCTAGTCAGCTAGAAAAGGTACTACTTTCACGAATTTCAGTTGACAACTCGATGTATTTGACATTTGTGTTACCATTTGGTTTCCTAAATGATAATTGCAGTGCTTGTTAGATGCTTTAGTAGTTGAACAATCTGCACTTGGGATGATAATTGCCATTATTATTGTTGTTATTATTATATAGTTCATTTTGTGGACAAATTTTTGTTAATTGGTGAATGGTGGTACAGGTTTCTGCTGATCAAAGGGAAAGATTGTCTATGTCGGTTGAGAGACTAAACCAGTCAGGGAACAGGATTAAGGAGAGTAGAAGAACCATGCTGGAGACAGAAGAGCTTGGTGTTTCGATTCTTGAAGATTTGCATCAACAGCGCCAAACTCTCCTACATGCTCATAACAAGGTATCCTTTCTCTTTTCTTAGGTGGGGAAGGTGGGGGTAGCAGTGGTTGTGGAAAGGATGTTTGTTATGATGTTTTTTGTTCATTTGATGTTACATGTTCCATTTATTGTTCACTGTGCTCAGATCTCAAGTTCTTTCCAGGAACTATGATGTCAATTAACAATTGGTGTCAAAATTTTTGAATTTCTTACCATTCTGTCTCTTTTCTTCATTTGACTAGTGTTGCTGTAATCCTTGTTCAAATTGTGAACAAATGCTGTGGAATAAGTAGTTTGCTTGTAATGATGATTAAATTTAATTTCCATGTTCGTTTTCCCCTTTTCAGCTTCATGGAGTAGACGATGCCATTGACAAGAGTAAGAAAGTCTTGACTTCCATGTCAAGAAGAATAACTAGAAACAAGTGGATTGTTGGCTCAGTAATTACTGCTCTTGCAGTTGCAATCATTTTTATCATCTTATTTAAGCTTTCTCACAATTAATAAATTCTTGAAATTGTCAATTGTATGATGCTTGATACACTCTGTTACTTTGTTCTGCGCACATTTTGTATATAAAGTTGACACTCATCTACTGAAATCTGTCATTTGCTATTCAAGCTATATCTTTGGAATCATGCATGTTCACCGTTTTTCATGTTGTCCTTTTGCATTCAGCAAATTAAATTATTGGGTTTTATACTTCTATTATGCTCCCAGTCGCTTTGATAGGGTGTTTTACCATGACTTTTTTTTTTCTTTTAAACTGAGAATTGGATTTATAGTTTAATGCAAGATTGATTTGGTCATTCATACTCCATTTGGAGCATATGTGAGAACCGAGGAGCAAGTTAGTAAAACATAAAATTTTTGGGGAATGTTTCTGTAGTTGCGTCGTATAAAATTTAGAAGAGGCTAGTCCAATGTTGCAAATAAAGATAGAAATACTAAAGCATGGGCTTTCCCCTAATCATGAAGTCAAATCTTTTCAATATTTGCCTGTTTAAATCCAAGGCCATCCGGCCACTCTGGAATTCTTGGTGCTAGTAATGCTCGTGAGAAATCTCCTTTTTTTTCCGTCCTCCTTGGTACATGGACATATTTAAGCGGAGATTATTCTTCGGAGTTTGAATTTCTAGGAGGTTAGATTACCAGACAAATAATCTCTCACTAAATAATTATTAGTATAATAACTTGTGAGATCTGTTTAGAGTTGGTTCAGGTGAAGCTGAAATTCAACATTAATCATGTTGGGATAAATTCAATTTGTTATTTTTATTATTGATAAATGCAGCATCTCCAGCAATTCCTAATAAAACAAAAACAGAACTTTACGTAGAGGGCTGTTCTATACAGTATACCATAATGGCAGCCCATTGGGTTGAATTTATGCTAAAACTACAATCACGTCGACTAGGCTTAGAGTTTGACCGGCCCAACCCAAGTTTCCAGTGGACTCACCGTCCAAAAATATCGCACAGATTCTGATTCACAAAGCCAACTTCAACTTTCCCTGTTCCTGCTAGTTCTCGCGAATTTCTTCTTCTTTTGCTTGTACATTAACACAACTTGTTCGGCTTTATTACTCTTTGGCATTTTTATTATAATTTTATATGCAAAAACAATAACAGATTAATAAGCTTGAATTTCTCTAATTTTCCTATAATAATGGATTCTCTCGCATCAGTTTCCCCTTCCATGGTTCCTCCACCTAGTAACTCTCTTCTTCTACGACGTCGTATTATTCTCTCTCCTTCCCCTCTTTTTCCCCACCTTTTATCGTTTTCTTTAGTACCTTCGAGAACGAGATGGAGACAAGTTTCGTGTAAATTGAACGATGGTGGGTCTGATCATCCGGAACAAAAGGAGGGAGAAGATGAAGATGATGGACGAGAACAAGTGGAGAGGGGGCGCTTCACTTGGATGGTACGATTCCAGGGACCTCTGATGAGTTCGTTAGACAAGTGTCTTCCCGTGCTTATGATATGCGAAGACATCTTCAACAATCGTTTGATAGTAGCAGCTATGATGGTAATAATTAAACCCTTTGATTCGATTCTTTATTCTTCTTCTTCTTCTTTTTTAAAATGAATTTGGATTCTCACTAGCTGCTATTCTTCAGCTTTTTCTATTGCTTGTTAATTCTAATTATGCCTGTGCTTGGACTCCCGAATCCCCCATTTCCTTTTTCTAAATATACAATACTGATTTGTTAGAAAATGGCATATTTTGGCCACTGTTATACATTATTTGACTTGTTGGAATAACTAACTGTTGCCAATTTTGGCCATATGTGTGATAATCAAACTTTTTAAGCTAAAAACTGGTTTAACTTGTACTGGCATTGGACTTAACTATTTAGTTTTGGATATTAAATTGTTTCTTTTTTTTTAATGTAAAATTACATACTGTATATTGCATATGATTTATGAAATTAAATTTCATATCAAGGCATTTTTTTAATTCTCTGGAATTAGTTCCAGTGGTTTCCACTTCTATCCTCCTTTAATTGTAGCCTTTCCCTGTTATGTTTAGATCTACTTTCCTTGCGAGGACTGTAAAATGCTTTAATGCTTGTATTTGCCTGCATAATTCGCAATGACAAGTACTGAGCCTGCCAAAATCTCTTGACTGCTCAGCTATTGTGCCGATTGAGAAATATTTTATATCTCTCTCTCTCTTTCTCTCCCTATGTTTGTTATGAGAGGGAGACAGGGTCTGCAAGTGTTGCTTATACTCCTTGCTGGAATATGAGTACTTTACATTTTAGCTTGATGAGTTGCTTATTTATGCCATGGAATCATGGATGCATGTTTATTGTTGTGTGTTATTCTTGTACTAGATCGGTGGTTATACCAGTGTTATGCACTTGCTTGCTTTTCCACAAAGTTTCATTTTTTTTTCTGTGCAGTATTGGACTCCAACCCATGGAGAGAAACCTCAAAGCCTGTATATGTACTAACCCAGGGAGAAAACCTGTTGTGCACGATGAAAACTCGAAGAAATCGCAGGTATGAATTATTTTTGGTGATTTATCCTTTATAACATACTTGTTTTTTTGTCCCTGCCCTGGCTTAAGTTTTGCTTTTGAAACAGCGAAGTTGAGAAGGAGCTTGGGCTACTATTTTCTAAAGGAAGAAAGTGGAGGTCTGGAATGGGAAACCAGGCTAAACAGTCCAGAACAGGGACAAAGTTCCAGATGCTTGTGGAGGATGTTAGGGAGGGCGTGCTTGTAAGTGCTTGTTTCTGTTAGTTACTTCTTTACTTGGATTTCATATTAAGACTTTTTTCTCATTAGATAATGCATGAAAGCAAGCACCATTAACCTTATGTTGATTGTTTCTTTTTTTATTAAATGATGGGGGGATTGTCAAAGTCTTACCCCCAGAACTTCAAGTGGGAGAGCCACTTCATAGGCCAATTAATACTGGGTTACAAAAGCAGATAAAATTGCTGATAGAGCGCAAACAGAGAACTAGCACTGCTAAGTTAATCCCCGTCTGGTACAGAGAGGCTTAAAGGAATCATTGATAATTCCTTCTGCTGTTTGTCTACCCCAATATCGCATACTTGCAACAATGTACTCTGTTTGTGAAAGCATTAAAGGACTTGTGAATTCTGTGATCGTGAGCTTTCCAACTATGATAAATTGGTGCACTCCAAGCCAATTTAAGATCATTGTACGTATAATTTGCAACTGCCCAGCTGAATTATTCCTGCGATAAATCCTATACATTTCGGTTTATTGAACAATTATGCTCCAAACTCTTGTAGCGTAACAACAAACTAAAGAAAATTTAGTCTCTATTTGCAAAGAAGCTGCCATAAATAACATGAGGATGGACATTATCCTGCCTTTTATCTGTCACACTTCAGCATATTTCCTGCCTTGAATTGCTAACCTATAAATAAAATGATGTTTGCCTGTATAAAGGCAAACCAAACCAGTTGAGTTGAATGAACTTTGGTAACTTTTGGTCTCTAGGTATACCAAACACAGTACTACTAAATATATGTTTGTTGTAGCAGTCCAGCTCACTATAGCCTTCTTTGTTATGTTGTAAATAAGACAACATATGTAACTATGACTTCAACTCTGTTGCTGGAAAATCCACTTATCATTGGATATCAGATTGATAATGCAGTTTAGTACAGGTGCATCTGAGGCAGCTTCACTATTGAAGTGAAGAAGTGATGGAACTTGAGGGTTTCAATCAATAGGGTGATGGGATTTGACTTTTAAAATTTCCTCCATCTACATAATATTTTCGGGTTTTGAAATATGAACTACTAGTAACTGAATGTCTTGCAGCATGCTTCATGCTCTTGTGAATTTGTAAAAGCAGGCTTTTATTTTTAAGATCCCATTTAATATCTAGTTGCTCTTGTTCAGAGACAAAATTCTTACTGCAGGTATTTGAAGATGCGAATGAAGCTGTAAGATATTGAAGCCTCATCAGTAAGAGCCTGAGCAAAAGTTTTGATATACCCTCCTACTAAAAATAAGTGTTTATGATGGTCTCCTCGCTTATCCTGCAGGTATTTGATCTTTGCCAAAGAATGAGGGCCCTTGCTGTTCTATTCCGAAGGGGGAAGACACCTCCTCTGCCTCAAAGCCTTGAGCTGAACTTGAGAGCTCGCAAGAGGTCCCTTGAAGACCAAGAGGACTTGGTATGAAATTCTGGTGATTTAAGTGAAAGTGAGATGTTACACTTACATACGAAAGGTACAAGTAAATATTGTAATTAAAATAAAATCCACAAATTATATGATATAAAGAAACACAGTTCCATTTACAGATTTTTCTTATATGTTCAGTGGTCATGATGTGTCGGCCATGATAAAGAATTTGAAATTCAATTGAAGATGTATCGGATGAATAATAATATTTTCCGAAAAAAATTGCTGTTTAGAGCATTGGCAAAGACAATAAGTGCTACTTTCAAACTCAAAACCTCTCCGTTCATATCAATTCAATATCGAAAAGTTCGTTGCTGCAAGCAATTAATTCAATTTGAGTGCGAATTTGAGATTCCTGACGTATTGATTTAAAATGCGGTTTGGAATATGACATTAGAGTGATAGAAACAAGTGGATTTCTTAAAATTGACAATTTCAGTTGACGTGGCCGTCTCCTGTTTGTTTTATTTTTTAATTGAATAAATAGAAAAATGATGATAGCTTAGTTGCCCATTCGTTTATTGTGAACAGCAGGTTAGACTTTTGTATTCAGTTAGCCCTGAATGATCATAAATAAATTAGTTTAATTAATGAAATAGCTTATTCGATTGCTGATTTTGATTATTAAATTAGAAATATGAATTCAATATTGTTATTTTTTTATTTATTTTTTAATAATTAAACTATTAGACAAAAGAGAAATATATTTAATACATAAAAACTGGACAATAATATTAGAAACGACAATGTACCCAAAAAAAAAAAATAGAAACGACAAACTTTAACTAATTTATATGCAATTCCAACTTATTAATTTATTTGAAAGTAATCAATAAAAAATTATTAATTGTTATTATTTGAAAAAAAAAATCTATACGCAGAGTGATTTCAGTGAATCCCCTTACTTGGAGATCTCTCCCGCGCACAAACACGCAGTTCCTAAAAGTAGAGAAGGCCGAAGGAAAAAAGGGCCGGAAAAAGAAAACCAAGAATCTGCTTTTATTTATTTATTTTTAATATAATTTTCTGTTGAAAAAGTAAAAAAACAGAATAACGGATACAAACCTCCACTGTACATCTAGCCGCGTTCCCATTTCCCACTTGCATTCATCAATCAAGTATCCAATCAAAACTTATAAACGCTCATAAAAAAAATCCACTCTTCTTTTCTGATCTGCTCTTCGCTGACACCATGAGCTCCGGTAATTCTTCCTCTGGCGACTCTCCGTTGAATTCCACCGCCCGCGCTGTCTCAACCTCGTCGGACAAGCAAAAAGAAAAGGCCAGAGTTAGTAGGACCTCCATGATACTTTGGCACGCTCACCAAAACGACGCCACTGCTGTTCGTAAGCTTCTAGAGGAAGATCCATCTCTCGTTCACGCTAGGGATTATGATAACCGTACTCCGCTCCATGTCGCTTCTCTCCATGGATGGATCGACGTCGCCAAGTGTTTGATTGAATTTGGTGCCGATGTCAACGCCCAGGATCGATGGAAAAATACGGTATCGTTTCTCGTCTTTTTGCATTGATTTGATTGCTTTTCTATACATGTTCGCTGCTCTACAATTCAATTTAAGGAGAATGTGTGATTTCAATTTAAGGTTTTGCTCTGTGCTTAAAGTAATGATTGAGCATTTAATCTTTTTGCCATGGCAGCCCTTAGCTGATGCAGAAGGAGCTAAAAAGCACAGCATGATTGAGCTTTTGAAATCATATGGCGGTTTGTCTTACGTAAGTCTTGTGCAGATTGTTTTGTTATTCTTTTGTATTCTTTTGTTTCGGAGATCATCCAAAATTTATGCTTAGAGATCACTAATCTTGAAGATTGTTTCTTTCGAGTCTTTTGACATTAATTTTACTTTGGGAAAGAATATGAGAAGATGTAGTTTATACTTTGTATAGCCAGCACACTAGTGCTACTTTTTTTGTCACTTTCTTTTTCCTCCAGTATTCTGAATATAAATGTTCTCCACGTGTAATGTGGAGCACTAGAATCCAGAATTACAAAAATGGATTCTCTCCTTTAAAATGGGGATCCCTTTTTCCCCTTTTAACTACTCCCTATAATTTTTGAGAGTGCTGCCTATTTTTCTATATCTGTTATGAAATTGTTGCAGTAACTCTTAACCTCAGTTTTGGATAATTATCTAGTGTTCACCTGCTTAGCAAGCTTCTATATAACCGAATTTGCTTGTAAATGAACATTTTAAGTAGTGCTACCCTTTGTGTTGATACTGCTCTCTATATTTATCTGGATTTTCTCGTAGCTCTAACAATACATCTCTTTTGGCTGGAAGCACTTTTATGTGCTCTGAATGGATTTTTATGAGCCTTCAGGCATTGGGGTTGATTTTTTAGTACTGGTGGGTCTTTGCTAGGGCTGGTACCTTGCAATCCTTTGATAAAGGTTGTCTTATTGATTGACTCCATGAATGTTAAATCTTATAATACTTTATTTGTCACCCATCAGAAGTCTGCTGGGTTTGTGCCTTCTTATGTGATGATAGTTCAAGAGATGCTTAAAGATCAATCTGCTGGAGCTATATATGCATGCAATGCAATCATGTTTACCTTTTTATGTGTTAATACAATACATATTTCCTTGATATATTTCATAAAATTGCTTTTATTCCTCTTCATTTGTTCTTTGATTGCTTATGTCGGATGCCTAAGTTTGTGAGCTCAAACTGCAGGGGCAAAACGGAAGCCATTTTGAACCAAAGCCCGTTCCACCACCTCTACCAAACAACTGTGATTGGGAAATTGACCCATCTGAGCTTGACTTCTCAAACTCAGCAATTATTGGAAAGGTGTGATTCTATCTATGGATAGTTGATTATGCAGATTGTTTTGTTCACATTGGTTTTAGACTTTTCGTAAATTACGCTTGAGGTTCTTCGTGAATGCTATTGCATTCTTGGTTAAACATTATTAGCAGGATCTTATGCCTGTTATTCTGCTGCAGCTAGGAATGCGTGTGATTATTGGTGGTTTTTGGAGAATGCCTTTCATTATGTCATTCCCTGAACAGGGCATTGTGGTTTAGGCTTGTCTATGACTTGCATAATGGAAAACAGCTTTGTCTGGGCAAGCTTAAAGTGAAAATATGGGGAAGTTGATATGTTAAGCATTTTTTTTAAAATTTTATTATGGATGATTTTGAGACCTTTTGGGTTTGGGCATCATTGAATCATATGATCACTTATCACTTGGTCTATTCCCTGTTATAAGTAGGCTGTCATGTTATACCTATATTACACTTGATTAATTGTGTATGTCCATCCTTATAAGAATTTGCTGATTCATGAAAGTGATGATTGTAAAAATACTGAGTTTCTTGGGGTTTTTGTAATCATGAGTTCACTCTTTATCATCTCCTAGGTGTTTTATATTGTTGAGTTGTTGTACTTGACCCCTTGACCTGTTCATTCCATCAATTAATTTGCAACTAGTGGGAGAACCATATTAGGACCTTTGCCAAACATGACTCTCAGACTGTTGTTCTCCTCATGAAACCTCAACACTGTTACTGACTTGTACTTGTTAGACTGAGTTTTCCTCAAAGTTGATGTTTCGTATTCTATTAACATAAAGGAAATTTTTTCTCTTAGGCTATGATTGAAGGAGACAATAAAGCAAAATATAATTTATTTTGGAGTTATCTCTGATTTGAAAAGACATGGGAACATATTTTTAGAATGCAATTGGGCCTTGACACCCAGGTGAAACTTTCAAATGTTAAATGTGTGTTTCTTTTGGTTCAATCATCTATGCTATAGTAAATTGTGAAGGATGAATGACTTTGTTCGTATGTCATATTTATTCTTTCTTTCTTTGGTTACCACATAATATGGGGCACATTATGTATAAAGAAATTATGTAATTATAGTTTGAGCTTTGTTCCCCAAAGCTAAATGTTCTGCCACTTCGTTCAATGTGAAGTCACATGCTTTTTAACTTGCAGAAGTCAGCTTTCAAGTTGTTGGTCTAAATCTATCTGCAAGTTCTACTGCTAATAGTAGCTTATGCTGTTAGGGATCTTTTGGTGAGATTTTGAAAGCATATTGGCGTGGAACACCAGTGGCTGTCAAGCGCATTCTTCCATCCCTCTCAGATGATAGATTGGTGATGTGAGTCCTTCTAGTTTGGTTCCTACATATTCTATTACAGTTGCTGATAAGAATTTTGGTTGATTTGCGTTGATTGACTATGTTCAGAAGCAAAATAAACATCAGCATATCTTAAATCTTAAATGTATACAACCTCTTCAAAAGAGGTATTAGTTCTCAAAGAATTGATATTGTTTGTTTTATGCTTTGAGCTGTTTTAATGACTGGTAATCATAACTAAAATATAAATGGTATTAATACTTTTTAAGTTTGAACTGTAAAATGACATGGAATCTACTTTTGCATGATTCTATCAGAATTCTTCTGTGAAGGTGATGATTCCATAGTTCTATTTAAATTAAGTTTAGACTTTTGTTTCTCATATGTTATTAGTATAAAGGCCATAATTCTCAAAAAATTGACTTATATGGTCCTAGTTGTATAATCGACTTACTGTGGTTTTCCTTACAATTTTTCATTTTCCTGATTCAGTCAGGACTTCAGGCATGAGGTTAATTTGCTAGTGAAGCTTCGTCACCCAAATATAGTCCAATTTCTAGGAGCTGTCACCATGAAGAAACCCCTTATGTTGATTACTGAGTATTTGAGAGGGGTAATACTCAATATCTGTTTCTAATTTCAGATTCCCTCTGCATAAGTTATTGTCAATGACTTGAAAATTTACCTTCAAAGCAATCCTGCTTGATCATAGCATTCATGGGTTGTGACAGGGCGATCTTCATCAGTACCTCAAAGAAAAGGGTGCGCTTAGTCCTTCAACAGCTATCAACTTTGCATTGGATATTGCCAGGTAATGCAAGTTTCTATCACCTCTTCTTGCGAAAAAAGATTCTCAGTTTCTCTTCTTTCCCGAGAGTGAATCACTTGAATATACATCTTTGATTACGTATGTCTTCCCTTCGCCTTCGCTAGTATAAGTCATTTTATCAACAAAAGGTAAGAACGGGGGGCGGTTGGTCTACTAAGAATCAAGCCAAGTCAGAATTAGAATAGGTACTGACGGGAACATGTGGGATTTCTCCCCTGTATGTTTGATCTGTTATTCGTACTTCTTCTAGTTGTTCATGGTAAAGATATATATATATATATATATATATTATTTAAGCTTGATACCCATTCATTTTCGCACAAGTATTCTGGTATGAGGTTCTATTTTATTTTTGTGGTGATCCATTAAGCTATTCTCAAATCATTTTTCAAACTAAAGTTACATGTAGCCCTATTTATTTGACAATATGTGCTTTTTTTCCTTTTGGGATATTTTAGCTGGTCATATAGATTTTTTTGGTTTTTCCTTGGATCGGTGCTAGTAATCAAATGATATTTGAGGAAGGATAATGAGGAAAATTGAAGGACCTTATAGCCTGTACTGCACTTACTTCTCCAGACTTTTATGCTTTTTGAAATGTATATTGCATATTGCTCTGTGGGATATGACATTATGCCACATTTCATTTACTTTGGAAAGGAAAGTATCAGAAAATTTTAACCATTTTAGACTCTTAGCTCTAAAATTTTAATTCAGTTACTTGTTCAGCTTTAGAAATTCTTTTTATCATGCTTATCATGTATTTTGTTAATCTTTTGTTACCAGAGGCATGGCTTACCTTCACAATGAACCCAATGTCATTATTCACAGAGACCTAAAACCAAGGTGAGTTCACCTCATTACTAAATAATGCTGGAAAAATTATCATGTTTTTTAATTAACTTATAGTCAATCAATCTATGGTTTAAGGTTTAAGTGGTGTGTAAAAATTTAGCACCTCAATTTGCTGTATTCTGTGAGAAGAGATTTAACATTTTTCAGCATTCTTCCTTCCAGTATTGAGAATTTTGAGCTGACAATTCCTATTAAATTCTGTTCTTACCTATTGAGTTTGTTCTCTAAATCTTAGGAACGTTCTTTTAGTCAATTCCAATGCTGACCATTTGAAAGTTGGAGATTTTGGACTCAGCAAGCTCATCAGAGTTCAGAATTCTCATGATGTGTACAAAATGACTGGCGAGACAGGAAGCTGTGAGTGTCTGTAGTGAAGTTCTTATGAATGAATTTGTTCTTATACTTATTTTTCCTTTCTTTGCTTGGATAAAACAAAAGATCGTTATATGGCTCCTGAAGTTTTCAAGCACCGGAAATATGATAAGAAGGTTGATGTTTTCTCTTTTGCGATGATACTGTATGAGGTAATTTTTGGTTTTTATATGACAACTTAGTGACACGTAGCATCAAAATAAGTTATAATGAAATAAATTTCTCGTCCAATTCAGATGCTTGAAGGGGAACCGCCACTTGCAAATTATGAACCTTATGAAGCAGCCAAGTTTGTGGCAGAGGGGCACAGGCCAACATTTCGTGCCAAAGGATTTACCTCTGAACTGAGAGAGTAAGTTCCACTTTATCAGATTTTCTTCCTTTTCTCATGTCTAGTAAGGGTTACCAGCAAGTTTACATGAACCATTCTATAACATCATCCGCCTGTGAATCTAATCCAAAATGTCAAGTTGACTGCTTGAACTATCACATGAAGAGGGAAGGTATTACAGTTCACAGCTCCAAATCCAGTAAACCAATTGAAAAAACCAAAATACTCATAAAAAAATGATTTTAAGTATTGAGATTTATAAATAACAGTATTGCTGTGATCAATGATAAAGAGCATAAGTGCGTGTAGTCCAAAATGCAAACACAGGGAGAATTTTATTCAAAGCCAAAAAAAAAAAAGAAGTGCCTGATTAAAAAAAGCGAGTTATAGCCAAATTACCTGTAAGATCTGAAATAGGTTTTGCCTTCTATCTAGAAGGTTTTTCCACTTTCATTCCCTCCAAACTAACTGAATAATATTAAGAGGGTAAAACGATCTTTGCTAGTACAAATTATAGTAACCGGATCTGAGTGTGACTTCTCTCCTTTTTATTGTAATGAAGTGTATCTTTCCATTTCATTCCAAGCTGAACTTGCTTCTACACAAGGATATCTCTCCTAATTGAATCCCTTAGCACCCTCAAACTTTCTACTACAATTTTAATGCAAAAGCGATACACCAACTTCAGTATGCATGTACAATTGGTCATTGGGTTATTTTGGTAGGAATTTTTTTCAAACTGTCTTCAACTATGAATGACGGACACTTCAAACGGGGTGAAGTGTCTGTGTCGGACATTTTCTGATATGGACATGCATTTGGCACGTGCCTGACACATGTTGGACATGGCTTTGTACATGTTTTATTTTTTAATTATTTTTTATTTTTTAGACACGCATAGGGCATAATATGGACACATTTTAGAATACCTTAGGACATATTTTGTCAAAAAAAATTTATTTACATAGTATATTGATAGATTATTAGCTGGATAATTCCAACTTCTCTATTTGTCACAAAAAAAATATTTTTTTTATAACTTAAAATATATTCATGAAGTTTATGTATAAATATATATATTTATTTTGAATATATATTTATCTCTTATTGTATTTTTATAACTTAAAATAAATATATGTACATATATATATATATATAAATGTGTTCCACCCGTGCCGTGTTTCTATTTTTTTTTTAACAATTATCATGTTAATATGTCCATATCATATCATATCCGTGTCCCATATCTGTATCCGTGCTTCACAGATCTTCAACTTGACTGAAGTCACAAAAAGAATATTTTTCATTCTTGAGATTAAGGAGGAAAAAAGGGATTATTTAGACCTTTTAACTTTGAGAGTGAAAAATAAGACCTAAAAATGTTTCGGAGAAAAAAAAAAGAACAGTCTATTAGGGATAGGCAGATGTCGAAAAATTTCTAGAATAATAAAGCAGTATTGTTTGGTAGGCAATTCAGAAATGATGTTTCCATTGTCATTTTCAACTTCTTATCTCCATGGGAATTGGTTTTGTTTGGTTGCATGTATTGAAAACTAAACAGAAAACTAAAAACGAACAAATCTTAAAATTCCAAACCAAATTGTAGGTTTAGTTTGGTATTTCTGTTTAAAGTGAATGCTGATTTCCCAAACTCTAGTCTGTTTCTATGAAGAAAGTAACATCTTATCTTTAATCTTCTCTATTTATCATCTTAATATAAATTTTTAACAGACATGTTTATATGGTTTGAAGAGTCCTCTCCAAGACACCTTCTACTCCATCCCTTCTCTGAAAAATTAAATGAATAAAATAAAAAAGAATTCTTTGGCTATGCTCAGGTTGTTGATCATCTGGGTTTCTAATTTCTTACTCTTAATGTTGTTAGATTAACGGATCAGTGTTGGGCTGCTGATATGAATAAAAGACCTTCTTTCTTGGAAATCCTCAAGAGGCTTGAAAAGATCAAGGAAAGTATTGGTGAACACCATTGGAGCATATTCAATGCATAAATCTAAGAGCGAATATAGATCTGTACCCCGTTATGCCTGTCATTTCCTGTACCCACAATTGGCAGATGGTGTTGTGAATAGATATCGCTGCAAAAGATTGTTACTGTTGTTGCTGGTTTTCCACAAAATGGACCAGATTTCTTTTTTCAGAGTTGGCCTTCAGCTGGTCTTTCGATATTGAAATCAAGCCCGAGTAATGCAATTCGATTAACACAGTATATGCTCATTATCTGACCCGGTTTTTCCTTTGTTTTTCCAATTGTAATTTGCTGACGGTTATGAGATTTGAGAGTTTTTAAAAACCATTGAAGATCCTATTCCTAGGTTTTTTTTTCCTTGTATTTGTATATGCTAGGCTTCTTGATCTCATAAAGTTGTTTTTTTCCCCTCTTGAATATTCTCTGGTGTTGCAACAATCGTTCGGAAAGCTAGTTTAGCCCCTAAAGAACCAGATATATTTTCAGAGCAAATGTTTTGCTGAATTTATAGTGACTACTTGATATAAAGTGACCAAAAGCGATTTGGTATGATGTTTGTTTTTCAACTGTTAAAGAGGATTTACTATTAAAATATATGTGAATTTATAATTTGATATTTTAAAAGGGAAAAAAAATAAGTTATCATAATAAGAGATAATAATAGAATTTCATCAATCCGTATCATTAATTTTTTCTGGAGCTCTGGGGCCGTTATGTATGGCGATGAGGGTTGCTGCCATGAGACATGACAGTTGCTGAGGAGTCCAGAGTTTTTTTCTCCACCTTTCCACGAGTATAATGGAGTCACCAAGTTTGATGAGACTGAGAATTTGAGATTCAAAATTAATTGTTGCTTAGTTCTTTGTAAATTTGAACTATCAAATGAAATCCACTATTCAAAAAAATGAAGAGGTCGTATGAATCAGGATGTTCATAATTGCAGTTAAGACCCTAAGGGGATACATACCTTAGGTTCCAACACAAAAATTATAAATTTGTACAAATTACAATTCATTCATGGGCAGGAATATGAAATCTTAGCCATGTGTATTTTTTTCTCATATCAATGCTCATTTCAAATGGTTGAAAGTTATAAATCAACCAAGAAAAAATATAATTATTTTCAGCCCATGGAGATGAAAGCTTTTTGCAAACACTTGCCTAGAATCTTGAACAGCATAGAATCTCAGAAGACAAACTGCATCAAAAGTAATAAAAATCCCAATTAATCTAAAATTACTCTTCACAATGTTACACCATTTGTAAAGCATTTTACCCAAAAAAAAGACGAGGGAAAATCGTATTTGACTAACAAATTAGAATCAAATGAGCTTCTTTTTCTCGAAGAAGTTCTTCAAGTGCCATACTTGCAAGCCTGCCACAGATAAACACATGAGAAGAGACAGCAAACTGAACCAGCCCATTCTCGAGTTGGTAGCTCGGTTCAACTCTTGTATTTCCTCTTCTCTGCACCATGCATCAAACATGTTAAAATGAGTTCGATATCCAAATATACATCATCTTGTTCAAAAAAATTGAATATTTCAGCTTTCGTAATTGTTTTCTCTTTACCTTTCACGAAGATAGTACATCTCCTCCTGAATGGAAATAACAGTATCATGGAGATTCAGCTCCAATTCCATTACCTGGTCGACAAAACAAAGACTAGTGCATAATCATCTTTCCTTATTCCATGCATACATTTTAAGCATACAAAACTGATATGAAGAGATCAATTTAGAAACTCAAAAGAAATAAATTCATACTGCTTGGGATCGGGAAAATGAGGGAAGGAAAATAAAACTAAATTTTCCTTGCTTGGAAAGAGAACATAAAGAGGGAACGAATAAAAATAAGACATTATGGGGCCCTAATTTATTCTCCCTCATTTGTAGTGGAGGTGAATGCAGAATTGTTTAAATTATATTTCCATCCCTACAATCAATTAACTTGTTTTTGAAAATGATAAGGGTAAGATAAAAATTATTTTCCATCCCTAAAATCAATTAACTTGTTTTTGAAAATAAGAAGGTAAGATAAAAATTATTTAATGAATAGAAATAATACTATTATGTAATAACTTTTATTCCCTTTTCTTTCCATAATTCCAAAAGTGACAAGGACAAATAATTCTCTCCTCCCTCAATAACCCTCTCCTTTGCAAACATAGTGTTAATGACAAAGTGCCACAAAAAACACATTTCACTGCCCAAATCAAAGTTGCTACATAAGAGGAAACCAATCATTGAAGCCTAGAAAAAAATTGTTAAAAGGTGTTAATGTAATTAAAGACTATGTTAATTAGTTGCTACCATATATCATAAAAGTAATAGATGACAAGTTTGAAGGTTATGGTAGCTGGAAGTGAAAACCCTTGTTGAACTGCAACAGTTTAAATGCTAGTAGAAGTGACATTTACCACAGCTCCCTATTAAGGCACCAGTTGAGTAGCAACTACTTCGACACTTTGATTCCCTCTCAGGTAAGAAAGGGTGAACTTCACCTCTTTCTGGCAAACTTTAGATCAACCATATCAGATTAGAATCTTAATTGTCTTAAAAGGAAGTTTGATAGCAAAGAGCAAGTTACTGTTACTACAGCTCCCCATTAAGGCACCATTTGAGCGGCAACTACTTCGACACTTTGATTCCCTTGTAAACATTCTCAGGTAAGAAGGGTGAACTTCACCTCTTTCTGGCAAACTTTAGATAAACTATATCAGACTAGAATCTTAATTGTCTTAACAGGAAGTTTGATAGAAAAGAGCAAGTTATTAATATAGGGAGCCATAGATTTCACAATGGATGTTCAATGATGGATGCCTAGCATCTATTAAATACAGCAAACAGATTGAAACAGTTATACAACATCAAGTTGCCTAGTATAATACAGGGGTCGTGGTTTTGAGATTAACAATCAATCCAATATTAAGTGCAGCATAACACACTAAGAGGAAGGCAGGAAACATGGCTTTCAACCTCTGGTCCAGATCTTCTGTTTCTTAGCAAAAGTACATAATATATATGTAAATAAATTGATATCCTAATTTCCAGCTAATTTCTAAGGCTTGAAAGTTGAAACTCACTGAAGTAAAACAACATTCAAGGGCCCATATCTTTCCTGGTCATCCTTCTGACAGCTTCAATGGTTACCCTTTCAAGGCATCACTTTTATGAAACCAATGAAAACTGTCTCAGTCTGGTATTCAGCTCTCCCTTACCTAACCAATGACCACCAGTTTCCTACTTCAATCTACATTAGCATTTATAGTTAGTAACAATCAAGTTTTTAAGATCTTCTACATATAGCACGTATCTTCAAGAATCAGAACATATCCATTAGTTTGTTGTTACTTGTGAGACAAGGTGGTGTTTTAGAGTCCTGACAGGCTTCTGCTTCCAGAGCTTTCAAAGAGATCCCTTTAAATGTTATCCAATTCAACTGGAGGGCATTATTTATTTAGCTTTTATATTATGTTTCTTGTTGCAATTTGTTTTGAGTTATAGTAGCATTTCTACTTCATGGTGTACACTCAATTCTCTCTTTCTCAATAGTATTTTACTCGTCCAAAAAATTAAATTCTTTCTTTGCTCAATATCAGTAGTCCAAATGCTTTTACAAGAGAATTTAATTTAGATTTTCTAACAATACACTTGTATCAGGGTAGGATTGAGCTGTAGATATCAATCTTCCACCAGAAATTGATTCTATAGAGTTTTTATTTTATAGTCATATAATTTCTATGCAACCTTTTTTTCTTATATTTAGTTGGGTTGTGGTCTACTACATCTTTATATCTACCTTATTTGATCTCTCAGGTGCCCATCCAACAGCTCTTTTTATACTTGCACAACTCCTCCCAGCAGATTAGCCAATTCTTAACTAATAAATTTCCTATGGTCAAACCATCAAATATAACAGATCAAAAGAATCATCGATTACTGTCAATTAAGTCCAAGCATATTTGAAGTTGTATGTTTGTATAAGCAGTATAGCTGGGAGAAACATCACCTAGATGGTACTAATATCCATGTCTGATTGCCAACTAATTTTTCTTTGACCTTCAAGCAATAACACAACAATAGTCATGTACTAGAAAACCACCAGTTACTAGAAAGGGCACAACTCCACTATCCAATGGTAGGATCTGTCTAAGCTCTTATAATAAAAACAAAGGGAAAGATTGATCAAAGCTCTTGATGTAACTTCCTCAAACTAGAAACCCAGTTTGGCCAAAAAGACACCAATAGCTTTATCTCTTCATGATTACTTTGGCTCATATATGTAGCCCTATAATTATGATTGTATTGCTAGGCATGCTTCAATCCTCCAAAATGTTAAAACTTTTATCAACATCATTGCACAATTCTTCACTTCAACAAACCCCTTTTTTCTTTAATGCTCAACTCATCTCTGTCTACTTTACCACTACTTAACAAATAAAATTAAGAAAATAAAAAACCCTTTATAGCATTCAATCTTTGATCCCTGGTACAAGTAAATACTCACTCTGTGAAATTATCAACAATTCCATCCAAAACCCAAACAGCAGCAGAACAGCAAATCAAAAAATATAACAAAAACACAAATGAAAAAAATAAATAAAAATACTTACATCAATAGAGCCTTTCTTAGCAACATTAGTCCAATCCTTGGCAGCCACACCAGACTTCCAATCAAAATCAATAGTCAACGTAACTTCTGGCTTATGATCCACTGCCCAGAAACACACCATGTAATCCCCCGCCTCCGCCGCGGTAAAGGCAAATTGCCCTGATTCCACATGGTCGGCGTAGTGATAACTATTCCCATAACTCGACGTGACCTACAAACCTATTGGGTACCCACCCTAGCAGTGAGCTTATGCCACTCAGGCAAAGGCTGATCCTCATTGAGTTTAACGATACTGTACTTGCCAACAGTCATAGAATTGCTTTTAATGTCTTCTGATATGCACTTGGTATGCCCCGATTGCATCTCAAAACGAAGAGATTCCGATGTAAAAGATAAAGGACCCACCGCTGTTATTAATACAACAACACAACAGACCCGTAATCTAGCCATAATCATGGTATGGTGGTTTAGCAGGGAAAAAAGAAAGAGAGAGAGAAATCAAAAATGGAGTTTAGAGGATTTTGATTATTGTACAAAAGAGAGAGAGATGGGAACTAGGGAACGTGGTGGGTTATGCGCAGGTGGCGAACTTTGATTGGAACAGACACGCAAGATTCAGAAGACGGATCGCTATCACAAGTATGGTATTTATTTCCTAAAAACTTCTATCATTTTGTAGAGTTTTAAAAACATTATATATATTATAAATATATTGTGTATTATGCAGATGTTAAGTTTTACTTAAAATATATATATACTACTTTTAAGTTGGCTCTTGACATATCTTGAATTTTTTGTTAGGTGTGAGTTTTTTATTTTGGAGATTTGTTTATCTGCACATTTTTTTCCCTTTTTGTTATGTTTTGTAGAGATTCATTTTTCGTCAGTCTATTAATAATCAGTTTACAAGCATAGCATCACCACAAAAGCAATATATGACTCGAAATTAAAGAAATTCTCTCAGTTTATTCTTTATGTTTTTTTATTCTAAAAATTATGTTTGATATTTTCTTATTCTAAAAGATAAATGTGATCAATTTGTCCATCAATAGTCAACTGTAGAGTATAATTTATACAACCACTTTTATCTATATTGATAAAAACACATCAACAGAGTGTTGCTGTATATATTAAATTATTTAGCCAACAATGGCTAAAAATTTTACAATATTTAGTTGGGAGAGTTTATACGATGTAAAATATTCAACCATTGTCATCTGAACGATGTAAATGTGTAAATCATATTTATTATTCTTCGTTATGTTATAGTATTTTGAAAAAAAATACTCTTGAGCTCTTTAATTTTATTTTGCCATATATGGTACATGGGAAAATCTTCACACATTCCACCCATGCCATCAGAACGATATTGCCATGCCCATGCATAAACAAGCTGAAACATTTTATGAACAACTCGTACAAAGAACTATTGCAGCATATCAAAGAATAACTCATACAACAAGAATTAAAAAAGAGGAATATGCATGATCTTATTTGTATTCAACATGAAAAATGGATAAAAATGATTGAATGAACTTATAGGTTGCCACTCGAGATGTTCGAGCATGTGGATGACATTACATGCATATGCAGTTGATTAAAATTGTAAATTATATTAATGTTATTTTAAATGAGCTTGACAATATTCACATTAAAAAATACAAGCAACCTATCAATGCAGATGATGAGGATGATTAACCATATGATCAATGCACAAGACACAATTAGCATAATTTTAATTTGAATGAATTGTTTTTGTTAGTGTTGATACTAATTTGTAATGATGACGTTTGTTAATGTTAGTACTAATTTGTATGTATGACTTCGGTTAGTAATGCTATTAATTTGTATGAATAACTTTTGTTAGTGTTGATATTAATTTATATAGATGACTTTTGTTTGGTATTCTATAGGTATTTATATATATAAACAAATTCTCTTAGATCATGGTTGCATTTCTCTGTTTTCTTTAATTGGCGGCGATGTGATGGAGACAATAATCCATGCATTATAATTCTTGAAAGCTAATGGTCACATAAATTCAAAAACAATAAAGTAAACCGAATCCACTTTTAAACCAAAGTTTATTTTGTCCTTTTATCGAATGTATTATTTCCTAAAACAAAGAATAACCTTGAACCCATCAAACCATAATACTTTACTTTTGGAATTAATTCCTTAAATTAGCTTTCAAAATTCAACTATAAATAACATGTGTATTCTTTTTGTCCTACGTGACCATCTATAATTATACAAAAATAATAAAATAAAAAATTTTCTAAATATATTAGAAAATATAAGAATAATCAAAATGTAGTCTAATAATTAAAAATATGTATTACTTTCATTTAAGTCTCATATTTAAATTCACATATAACTAATATTAAAAAAGTACCAAATTAAGCATTACCTAAAGGCCCTTTTCTCATATTCTTAAATGATGCTATTTCTAAATTTTAATCATATTACTAATTAATAAAAAATGACAAAAATTAGCTACTCATTTATGCCATATATCTATCATATTTTTTCCTATTTTTATTTTTCTTATAATTTATTTTTTTTTTTGAAAGCAAATATTATTATATATTAAAATTATTAAATTTTTTGCCAATAAAATTATTAGGTTGATGCTTGGGTTACCTAACATGTGGGTACTCTTCCAATTACATAACCCTTTACCCTTCTATAATTATATAAATAGATATCATGTCTTATGGAAAGTATTATTTTTTTAAAATTATTTTACGGTCTTAAAAATAACAAAAAAATCATATTATATATAATACAATAGATTTAATAATGAGCAAACATCCATAAATTTGACGTCACATTTTAATCTTTATAAATTATTTTTATTTATATAAAATTATTAAAATTTCAATAATATGTTAATTATATTATTGCATTATTCAAATTAAGTTAGTTGCAAATTATGATATTGATTTCATTTTCGTATATTCTATTTTTGAAAAAAAAAACTTAAAAAACAGAAAAAGAAAGCATAGTAAGAATAATAGCCGTTGGATTAAGATATAGGGAAAAATAGAAATTGCCGTCTAATATATAGTTGCCTTCTATGGATCGAATCTGTTTATTATTCTAATTCTTCAAAATTCTCTCAATAACTATATTTTATTTATTTATTTTTTTGGAATTCATATATAATTTTAGAATTTTAGATTTCACAGAGAAATAAAACTGATTGGAGGAAAAGAAAATCTTTTGCCAGAAAAGAAAATAAGAGAAATTTTTTTTTGACGCTTGCGTTTGGTTGGTGAGATTCATTCCTTTTTCTCGTTCTTTAATTTATTTTCCCTCGTGAAATCTCTCTCTCACTTTCTGTCTGTGAGTGAATTCAAAAAATCAAAAGCTTTTTCTTCTTCATAATAATAATAATTTTTTATTCGAAGATCTTGAGAAAAAGCTTTCTACAATGCGGATATTTTCTTGGAGTTTTTGATCATTAAATCGATGTTGAGATCTGTTTGGATGAATCGGCGATGATGATGAGGAGTGAAAGAGAGAAATGGAGGTTAGATCTGAGAGTGTACAGCTGAGGTGCCAGAAGGTGGGGTCTGGAGCTCCTCCTCCAGTGATCGCTAGAACTCGGTTACAAGTATGGTTTATAAGGGTTTGCTCCAGTATTTTGCTATGGACCGGTTTGGTTCAGCTCGTGGCTGTTGGAGAGCTATGGCAACCGCGTTTTTTTACCGATTTAACCTATAAAATCTCCCAAATCATGCCGTTCTCTCTTAGCGTTCAACCACCACCTCCTCCGCCGCTGCTTCCACTAAGTGAGTTTCTTTCTTTTTGCATGTGAAGTAGCCTGGATTATTTTAAAATTCCAATTGTTACTGAAGGCTGCCTATCTCACTCGGCAATTGTTGATCTTGTTTTAATAAACAAAATGGCGTAGTTGGACTAACTTTTGCATTTTGTATTTCACTTATTTGCTTTAGCTAAACTCTTGAATTTCTTTATTGTGATTTAAAAAAAAATTATAATTATTTGAGCGTGCATACTCACTGAACAGTGATTTTGTGCAATATATGAACAATCATAAATTTATGCGCGATACTGGTTTATGGAGATTTTCATTCATGCTTTATCATTTTTGGGATTCTGCATAATGCTGGTGTAATTTTTAGATTTTTGGAATTATTATCTATAATTTTTTGAGGTGTCCTTTGATATCAAATATTTCAACACTTCGTCTGGACATTTCAAGAAGGTAAGGATTCCTTTTTGGTAATTGGCTTGAGTCGCTTGACTTAAACGACTTCTAGGAATTCAATTATTCATAGTGAATGCGCTATTCTTTCTTCACGGGAGCACTTTGGAGTTATAAATTGGGATCAGGAGATTCTGTATTTGTTTTGCTATATCAACTTTTAACCTCATGTGCGCTTGATATCTGGCTTCTGATCAAAGATCTGGACCAGTAATACTTCCATTTGTTGGGCTTAATGCATATGAATTGTGCGTTTTAGGAGGAATGAGTTAAAAAGTGTTGCCTCTTATATATTGTAAAGAACTGCTTTCCTCTTCATGGTTCAATATGTCGAACCTTATGAAAGGTTGTTGTATCTTTGATAGATATATCATAGTCAATTTTTTATTTATATTCTTAAATACTATCTTTCTGCTCGCATAGATAAGATACTAAGAAAGGGAATTCTGCAGGAAACTATACAAGTAATGGTTATCTTATGGTGTCTTGCAATGGTGGCTTGAATCAAATGCGTGCTGCGGTGTGTACTTCTTCCCTTGTCTGTGTCCCTAATCTTTTCTCAGGTTATTAACTCAGACAGTCTTGTATGTCAGATTTGCGATATGGTGGCTGTTGCTCGGTTTTTGAATCTTACTTTGGTTGTTCCTGAACTAGACAAGACATCTTTTTGGGCTGACCTTAGGTACACCTTTCATTATTGGCAAGCTATGGCATGCTTCTTATCTTTTGCAGCTTATGTAGTCTTTAACTCTTACCATTCTTTCTACAGTAACTTTGAAGACATCTTTGACGTGAGACATTTCATCAACTCACTGAGAGATGAAGTTCGAATTGTTAGAAGGCTTCCAAAAAGATTTAATAGGAAATATGGATACAAAATATTTGAGATGCCCCCAGTTAGTTGGTCAAATGAAAAATACTACCTACAACAGGTGTGAATACTTACTGCTAAATTCCAGATACCCTCAGTTATCTAGATTATGCATGAATTCAGCAATTTTTGTAAATCAGGAAAGTGAAAATGTAGTTGATTGACTGATTCATTGTTTTGCACATTTTGTAAAATATTGAGTTAAATCTGTGGATAAGCCTGACTGAAATTCTTTACGAGTTTTACCTTTGTGTGTAATGATATAACTTCTTGTTCTGTGGGAGGGAAAACTATCTCAGAGACAAGCTTTTAATTTTCTCAAGACGGCATGGGATGACGTTTAGCAGGATGAGCTAGAACTGTTCCTGTTCTGTCCTCATGCAACTGAATTGCATCACATTTGACTTTGGACCTGTCGGGGATCTTCTCCCTGTGCCGAATAAGCAAAAGAAGACTTTTCTGGGTGCACATTTAATTGACATTATGATAAAAGGTGGAACACTGATGGGAAATTTTTGTTAGGATAGCTGTTTGTTGTTCTACCCCTGGTTGTCTCTTTCCAGTTGAGAAAGAGAGAAGACAAAATGCAAGTGTTTCTCACCTTCATGCATGATGTAATGCTTTGTCTCCTTTGCGCATGATCAAATTCTTTGACTCCTTGGACCAATAGATGCAACTCTCCGTGTTTAGATACACTTGCCCTTGAGACGAATTTATATTTGTATTGTTAAAAGATATGGTAAGGTTGATTGCTGGTATTCATTTGACATTTAATGGTAGTTAACACCTCTTCTAAGTATTCCCCTCTTTTGAAATGTGCATTAGAAGTGGATATTTCTCAATTGAAATTATTGACGAGCTTCCCTTTGGGCTGCCTTTTCTCAATCCCCTCTTCTTCAACAATTAGTTCCTTGTTTCCAAATTCCATGTTTTCTGCCTTTGCACTTTGGCTTTGTTTTATGGATTGGTTAATTTGAAGCAGCTTTCTCTCTGTAGCTGCTGAGCTAGGTAGACAGGCTTCAAATCCCCTCTTCTAAGTATTCCTTTCTTTTGCATTGTTTTTATGCTTCAAATATTGCTGTCATCTGCTTTTGTTTGTATGCACAAAACATTGAGAGTTTTCCAATGTTCTTGTGCAGTGGGTAAGACATTGATGGTAGGCAAGGATATTGATTTAAAACCCTTTTGTTGTTCAAGAAAAAAAAAATCTCAATTGATACTGTACATATATAACACAAATTTGTATGTATATAAGCAGAAATGCTACTTTGGTCTATCTTTACCAGTATGTGTCAGCAATTTCATGTATATTAAAGTTTCAGCATAATTATGGAATCATTGATTTAACTGATTCAATTATTTAGCTGCTACATATAAGTAATAATAGGGGAAAGTATGGCACACAAATAAGAGGCTAGTTACCGTATAGTGAGGAAAAATAGGTGACTTTCATTGTAGTGAAGAACTTGGCATGCTGGAACTGAAACCTGTGTTCAAGTCTAGGAATGTTATCAAGATTCAAAGTGGATTAAAAGGGGTGAATACCCTTTGGCGAAAGTGTGAGTTATAATTTCTCTTCCTGTCAGTCACGATCGTTGATCCTATGATGCAGATTTTGCCACTTTTCAGCAAGTTTAAGGTGCTGCACTTTAACAAAACTGATGCACGCTTGGCCAACAATGGGATCGCTCTGGATCTTCAGAAACTCAGGTGCCGTGTAAATTTTCAGGCATTGAAATTCACTCCAAAGATTGAAAATTTGGGGTACAAATTGGTTCGTATTCTTCAGGAAAGGGGGCCTTTTGTGGCTCTACATCTACGGTATGAGATGGACATGTTGGCTTTCTCAGGATGCACTCAAGGCTGCACCAAGGAAGAAGCTGAGGAGCTGAAGCGATTAAGGTTTGTTTTGTTGGAAAATTTACAATTTTCTTTTGGATATCTAGTTGAAGATCTGGCAGATGATCTTCATCTGTCTTCTGTGTGCACAGCAGTGAGCCTATAGAAGTTCCCTTCATTCAACAGCTGCTAGGAGAGAAACTACTTGAGAAAGAAAATTAATTGTTGGTAATAATGACCAGGTAAATAGAAAATAATAACAAGACGTTGTTTGGCTTATATCAGCACAGGCTCTTTGGTAGCATAATCCAATTGGCATTTAGTCGAGGCAAGAACAACTATCGATCAATGTTCATTTAGTGTCTACCATTTAACTCTACTCTGTATTTTTGGTCAAAGTGGGTGCACTGTGCTGTACTTTAAAAAAGATGTATTGATGTTTCTTTTACCCTGCACTTTTTATTCAGATATGCATATCCTTGGTGGAGGGAGAAAGAGATAGTGTCTGAAGAGAGGAGATCACAAGGTTTGTGTCCCTTGACACCTGAGGAAACAGCACTAGTTTTGCTAGCACTGAATTTTGGCAAGGAAACACAGATATATATTGCAGCTGGTGAGATATATGGCAGTGAACGGAGACTTGCAGCACTAAGGGCTGCATTTCCACGGATTGTGAGTTATTAACCAATCCATTACCTGCCATCATGTTTTTCATAATGTGAATATGCATTTTTACATTAGTAACTATGATTAAACACTTATAGCATACCTTGGCATCTAAAATAACAATGTTCAGGAAATACTGATGAGCATCTGCTCATGGATGCCTTTTGATGGGTTTGTTTTTGGAATGAGGAAAGAGTTTGATCTTTTAGATTATTATGTCAACAATTAAACTATAGAACCTCGAGTTGAAATCCCTACCCAATGTTTGAATGTCTCTGGACTACTGATGTCCTTAGTAATTAGATTGGTACCATCTACATTAGTTTGTTCTCATCTTTCTTGTAATCTATTTCAGGTGAGAAAGGAAATGCTGTTAGATCCCGCGGAACAGCAGCAATTCCAGAATCATTCTTCTCAGATGGCTGCTTTGGATTTCATGGTCTCAATAGCTAGTAATACTTTCGTTCCCACTTACGATGGAAACATGGCAAAAGTTGTGGAAGGTCACCGCCGGTACGTAACCTCTATTTGTAGCGGGTGATTTATCATATCTTTCACAAGGAAAATATATTATCTTATTTCAAAGGTTTGGAACTAATTAGATTTCATGTAGGTATCTTGGGTTTAAAAAGACAATCCTGCTAGATCGAAAAAGAATTGTCGAGTTAGTGGATTTGCATCAGAATGGGACACTTGCATGGGGAGAGTTTGCAGCTGCTGTTCAAGCAGCACATGAAAGAACGATGGGACAGCCAACGCGCCGTAGGGTTATAGCCGATAAACCTAAGGAAGAAGATTATTTTTATGCAAATCCTCAAGAGTGCCTATGTGAGGGAACAAATTGTGATGACTTGCTAGGACCGAGCAACACAGTTCATTACAGTGACCACCCACTCAATTCCAAGCACAGATTGAGACTCTATGCCACTTATTATTTAAAAGCTGGGGTGCACTGAGTGGTTTAGAGTGACAGAAAGCTTGAAATGAGAAACGTTCACACATACCTTAGAGCATTTTAAGAAATATAAAAGCAGAAAAGAGTCCTGAAATGTCCGTTTAGGGAGTCAAAAGGTCATGTTCATTTTTTTTTTCTTTGTTGATATATTTATTTGATTTATTCTACAAGTAACGAGCTTGTTCAATGATGTTATATAGTCCACATTTAGAAAATGCTCATGTAGCATTCTTATTCTTTAATTCGTAAGTCATCTGATGAAAAATTTTATATACTGAAGAATTTAGAGAAGGCTGCCTCCAGAATAAGCATAGCCACACTTTGATTAATTGAAATCTCCAGTTTTGATTCATAAAAATTACGAACTTTAATTTTAACCGATAAGAGTCAGTTTGGTTAAGGTTTAAACCTTTAAAAGACGGGCCGACTCCGATTCTAGTTTGAACCGTTTGTTCAAATTAATTTTAATAATTTATTTTTTTAATAAAAGAAATTATAATTAATAATATTTTTTATAAAATTAAATATTTAACTCATAAATTTAATAATATAAGTTAAATTAAATAATTTTAATTGTTAAAAATAACAAAATAATAATAATAATGATGGTAATAATGATGGTAATAATAATGATAAATTTTTGCAAATATAATTTTTTATATAAATATATGTATTAGACTATATAATTTTATATATTTAATATTGAAATTGAAGTGTAAGAAAAAAATTAAAAAATTAATTCTGAGATTTTAATTTTAAACTAAAAATTAAATATATTTTAATATATATATATTAAAAATTAATATATGTTTTAATATTATATATTATATAATATTAACACATATTAATTTTTAATATATATTTTTATAATATATATTCATTTTTATTTTTATTTTATTTTTTACAATTCAAAACTATCAGTTTTGGTTCCGATTTAAAAAAATTATGAACCTAAATTAAATTTTATAATTTGATCTTAATTCCAGTTAAGAACCAGTTTTTCTGGTTTCGGTCCGGTTAATGAGCTGGCAGTTCACGATCCACTGTGAACCGTGGCAATAGTTACCCCAGAGTCATTATCTGGTGAATTAGGGTAGCAGGACAACTAGTCGAGTCTTTATTGCGGATGCTGTTGCAAGCTTTACATTTCATATTGTTTGCAGCTCATCTGTGCAACTAAACCAAGGAAAAAAATTATATTCCTTCCACTATTATCAATTTAAACTAATAACAGCTCTTTGGCATCAGTATAAAAATGCCAATATAATTTCCTATACAGAAGCAGCTATTATCCATGCAATGGAAAAACAACCTAAAAGCAACACTATGATACAAAACTCTTCTCACTTGTATGGAGGTGTTACCAGAGGCATTCTTACTTTCTCTCTCCAGACCTCATAAAAAGGGCTATACCCTTCAAACAATTTGGTATTTGATGCAGCTCTCTATTTGGACTCCCAGAAGATAATTTCTCCTTGTTCCCCAGTTAGACAAAGTTCTCTAAGCCTCCTTTCTAGGGAATATTCTACCTCATCCAATTCCGACTCCTTTTGCTTGAAAATCTCATCAATTTGCTGCAGCACCTTCTTTTCCCCAGCTCTTATGCCCACTGCAATCTTAAGCCTTGGGTTAAGATCTGCTGCCCCTTCTAATTTCTCATCCTGCAATCCGAATTTGTGTTTAGTGCACAAGCATAAAACTGTTAACAGCCAAAGATAACATCTGCTTCAGATTTTTGAAATTAGTACAATGAAACATTTGAAAATATCCAGAAATTGAGGACAAACGTAGAAGTAAAAGATTGCAGTAAAACATCAATGGAGCTTTGTAGATATCATTTAAGATCAGACTGAATATAGCCTGGCTTTCTACAACAGCACTATAGATAACCTAAATGCTGTTACGATCCTTGGTCAAGCTATGGGACTTGGTGAATCCCGCATTGAATATATGGGATTTCAGTGTGGGGTTTATATAGATTTTGGGCTCTCCTTCTCAACAAATGCATTACCTTAAAGGTGAAAACCTACTTAAACAGGTAAGGTGACCAATAGTTTTAACCGAGTGCTTTCAACCTCCATATAACTTTCGATTGTCCAGATTAAGGATAGATTCTAGTTTAACACGACCACCTTATTTAGTTAGGATAAGAACAACACAAAAAATACAAGTTACCTAAATGAAAATCAGAAACATGATGCGGATTAATAAATGATTACCAACAATATAAGTCACAATGTATTCTTAATAGTAATGAGAACTATCAGTTTACCTCTTCAATAGTACTATGATATCCTGAAAATGCAGATTTACATGCATCTCGAACTACTCGACATATGAGCTCCTCATTGGCACGACTTACTGGCAACTCAAGGTGGCCCCAGATGGAATTTCTGAAAATTGATTCTAGAAGGAAAGCATCAGTACCCCCAAGTGCTATGAGCCGCAAATATGGAAGCATTGTTGGTGGAAGAGGATTTCCTAAAACAATGTCAAAATCTGCAGTCTGACCTAAACCATTTGTTTCAGCAATGTCCAGCTTGTCACCAAAAAATTGGTCTGTCTCAGATATCTGAAGTGTAAAAGTATATTTATTGCGGTGAGGCTTTGTTTCTATGAAGCCGTAGTCCAGAGCTAACTTCACGTTGCTCTTATTTAAATCACATTGGATCAGAACCTGTTGAATTTCCCTCCAACTCAGTCATAATGAATTGCCATATTAACAGGATAACAAGCCAAGCATATGATTGGAATTTCTTCCTTCCACTAACTTCTTAAAGCTAAGTTACATATTCCTGGCATTTATGACTATGAGACATCTCCTTGTGACTTGTGAGATCATTTCTTTAAACCACAAAACATCTGATTTCTGTCTTTAACACTAATGCTATTTTATCATACAGAGTCCATCTATCTGTGTGCAAATGCACTTGAAATCTTACATCTTGTCATATTTGTGGTTCCCTTAGTTTACACATTTCAAATATTTTTAGAAATGTGTCTGCATCAACTATTAAGCAAGCCAAAATCATATATGTTTTAGTTAATGGCATCCAATTGATTTATTAGAACTTCTCATGCGGACAAAATCAACATTTTGGAAGCAGCATTTTGTAATTGAGAATAAAAAACTTCACCTGCTCACCAGCCTTGACTGCAATTGGTGACCGCAAGGAAAATAAAAGATCTCTGGAGAAAAATACCTCCTCCTTTAATTCCATATGCACAATCCTCTGTTGTTATGTCAGAGCTGTGGTTGATCTGATCCAAGTGCCAGGTTTGCAGAAAATTATAGTCTGGGGGAGAAGACAGTCATGGAAAATTCACAACAAAATTATTGAAATCAGGCTAGCTACCTAAAATGGTGAACCTGTCCTGTAAAAATAAGCTAAGCTAGCTACCTTAAATGGTGAACCTGTCCTGTAAAAATAAGCTGAGCTAGCTACCTTGAATGGTGAACCTGGCCTGTAAAAATAAGCTAACTGTATTTTTCTGGTATAAAATGTGTATTATGAAAGCATTTTTAGGACAAGGATCTTGGCTTCAAGCTTATATGTTGCCTATGTACTTCACTCTTTCTCATCTTTCACTTTATAACAAACCATTTAAGTTTACCATGCCACACTTATATTTTAATGACAATCTGATGCCCTGTGAAGGTCTTATTTCATGTACCAATTTCTAAAAGAACATTGAAAGCTCAAGGAATTGCTAACCAACAACCACAATGACTTTCCAGCGAATGAAGTACAGAAAAAATATCTTCAGGCTTCCAGAAGATCTCTTTGTTAAATCAAGCAAAATGAGACAATGTAACACAATTTCAAATTTGTTTTTAAACGATGTACTTCAGCTTGCTTCTGAAAATCCACCAAAATAAAGAAATGAAAAATCTCACCAAATCTGCTGATTTGAACAAGATTTTGCCCACGAAGACTAGAAAACGCCCTTGATCTGAGAATTCCAAATGCCCAAAAGAAGTCATCCAATGTTATAGGGGAAGGAAATAGATTCTTATGAGGATCCCAATGTTGTGCGATAGACTTGGGATCCTGCATGAGATAAAAAAAATGATATATGGAAAAGAAAAAAAAAAGAGCAAGGCCATCCAACATATATGTGCAGCACAGGGAAATCACTTAAGATCCTAGGCAAGCATAAGTGCATAACAAAATGCAATAGTCTTTCTGATAAGGACATTATAAATTCCACTATAGGAGTTTCTAAAAGCAATAAAATCCTCATAAAATGAGTTCAATTTTTGAATGGAATGTTGCAAAATTGTGTTTGTGGTACACATTCTTGATTCCAGACAGCTCATAAGAATCATAATTGACAAAAGTAAAATAAGCAAATTGTCATAATTTGTTCATATCATCTACAAACGTGCATTTTTACTGAACATGCATACATGCCTCACCATGAACCAAAAATTATGAATAAGAATATTCAGAATCTTGTCCTATCTTGATTCCCAATATCTAAGTTCTTCCCACTTAAAGATTTACATATATGATTCCAGCTCAAACACAAAAACAAAAGCTGAAAAGAACATCTATAATTAGATAACGCGGAGACCAGACTAACCTTGAAGCTCAGCGAGCTCCTCTTCTGACCTGCACTGGAATCACCGGACGAACACTTTATCAATCCCCAAAATCAGGATGGATAAAAAGGAAAACTTATTAACAAAAACAAATAAAATAAATCACCAAAACCAAGCAAAACCCACCAATATATAGTGGAATCGGTACTCTCAGGAAGTATGTCCAAATAAGGTCGCCATGTAGAATCTTCCATCAACTTCTCCCTGATCAAGGAAAGAGCTACAGAGATCCAAGGCTTCAACTCACTACAAACATTTCCTAAATCAGAAGCTGCAACAGCATCTGGGTTTATCCAAAGCTTCTTGGGGATTTCCAAAACGACCTCATTTTTCGAAATGTTCCGTTCTGCCACCAGTCCAGGCCTTCAGGAACGACACCAGGTTTCGCAGGGGACTTGGCGGATACAACGCATTGGTCATTCAGCCATTGCCAGAAGGTTTGCAGTGATATTGGCGGTGAAGTTATTGATTGTTGGAGAGAAGAAGTTGCAGAAAAGGTGTGTCTTTTAAATGGTAGAAGAGATGGGGGTTTGACAAGGAGAGAAAAGGGTTTTAGAGGAGAAAGGAAAGGGGAAGAAGAGAGACTGAAGAGTGTAGCCATTTTTGTGGGTTCACTGTTCGCAGTGAAGTTAGTTCAACAAAAATATGAGATAATGTGTTCTCGTCAGTTATAAATTTTCAACGCTGGGGATAAATCCACGGTTATCGCTGGCCCACCTTGTATATTTGCTTTTCTTCTTCTTCTACTGCATTTTATGCTTTTTTTTTAATTTATAATTTTATTTTTCATGAACCATATAATAAACATAAATATTACAAAATATATATACATAATTAAGGCCAATTAATCGATATTATTGGATTGATAGTCTAATATGAATGTCAATTAAAAATAATGCTTTCTCTATTTCACTTTAATTATTATATTAAAAAAATTATTTCACTTTATCATATTTATATATTTAAGATAATAATAATTAAAATTTTAAATTTATCCTTATTAGATAAGGTTAATAATTAATAAAAAAATAATATTTTAAAAAATAATTAAGTAAAATATTATAATTTTTTTATAAAATTTATAATTATTAATAATTACTTTAGTATTTATAATTATTTCTAAAGCGAAAATTGAAGTAGAACGGATAAAGTATATAGTTATTAAAAATTTTGTAGTTAAAAAATAAAAGAAAATTAATTAACATAAAAATTTACTTTATTTGGAATAAATATAGTTAACAAGAAATCTATACACACACACACACACAACTAACATTAAGGCATCAATCGTACTAACTTTGAGGAATTTGGTAAATTTAATTTTTATACTAATTTTAAGTGAGGCAAAATTATAAGAGAAATTTAAAAAAAATGACATTTTGTTTTTATTTAAGTTTAATCCTTCAGTAATTAACCATTGAAATTTAAATAATCTAGAAATTTTAGTACGAGGTAAGTAAGATAATGAACTAAGAATTTATTTTTTTTAAAAAATAATCAACTTATTTTATTTAATTTTCATTATTAATGCTAGTTATTTTATATTCAATATAAAAAATAACTAATGTTATTCAATAAAATTTTCATCTGTTAGTTTCTAACGGTGTCCCATTTACTTGAATTTTCAATTCTTATGAAGTTTAACTTCATTTGCATTATATGGGAATTTGATTTAGTGAAAAAATTATAATTTGACATGTTGAGAAGTTATGTTAGATTTTCAAATTTTCTACAAATTTTATTTTAGTGTATAGTTGACATATTCACAATTAATATATAAAATGTGTATAATATTTCTTCAAAAAATAATTATTTTTCCTTTATTTATTTGTTTTTTTTATTTTTGAAGGAATCTTCTATACACAGAAATAGGTTCCATTCACAAATGGATATTTTATAATGGGATCAGTATCACTGATTTCTATGTATATTAATATATCATGATATTATTTTTGCTAAATATCCTTCAGGATCTACTACTAATGATTTTTCACTGCTTTGTTTGTTTGTTTGTTTATTTATTTTTGTCTCCAAAAGCACTAGCACATCACCATCTATAATAATTAAGTTTGTTTTTTTAACCTTAATATTATATATATCTTTTTTCCAAAAAAAAAAAAAGGGGTCGTTTAATGTTTTAAAATACAATTTGAAAATTGATATTTATTTTTTTTAATATTCATACTTAAAATATATTAAATTTGATTTAAAACTGAATTTTAATAACTTCAAATTAAAATTTTCAATAACAGTTTAAAAAATATGTGAAAATATCCTTGTTATTTAATTTGTATTTTTATGGCGAATGTAATTATTTTGAATTCAGGTTCTTACCCCTTCAAAACATGCATGCATATGATAAAAGAAGTGTTCAATAGACCATTCTTACTCTCTCCTGTTTTGTATTTCTGAGTGTTTACACATATATACATACATACATACATATGTATGTATATATATATATATTATATATATTATTTTATATTATATATATGTATACACACATTAATTTATATATATATATATAAATTTTATATTTGTATAAGAATTTATATATATTCGTTTAAATTAAAATAAATTTAAATATATATATGTATGTACATACACATAAATGATTTTTATATTTATAAAAGAATTTATATATTTTTTATTTATATATTTAAATTTAAATGAATTATATATATATGAATTATATAATATATATATGTATATATGAATTTAAATGATTTTTTTAATTCATAAAATTTTCGTCAAAATTCATATATACATAAATAATCAACTACTTTGTGTGTTATATGGAGAAATATATTTTAAAAAAAAATAAAAATTAGAATATTATGTAATATTTTTAAAATATGCAAAGTTGTGGAATAAAATTATAATTTTTTATGTGTAGTTAATTTAATAGCACAAATTAGTTATTGAACTACTTTAATATTAAATATTCAATAAACTCATCTGTAATTTTTTCTATGAAAATTTAGTCTCCCTTTAATAAAATTTGGAGTCCACCGTGCTCCTATATATATATATTTGAGCATATTATTTTCCTACTTTCATTATTTTTTAAATTGAAATAAAGGATATAATTAAATTAGGTAAATATTATTTCAATTACATCCCGTTAGCTCGAGCCTAAAATTATATATATATATATATATATATATTATGTAATATTCAATTGCATGGGCTTAAAAAATTAAGATTTAATGTGTAATTAAAAACACAAAAAACAAAAAAAACAAAAAAAAAACAAATCTAACATTGAAATTTTAGAGATCTCGTACCAATTTTGTATATAAAAATCACTTTATACTTATTAATTAAATTACTTGATTATATCAGATTTAATAATAATATGATAAAATTTTTAATTTTTGATATGACTAATTTTGAGAAATATAAATAATATTTTTACTTATTTTTTTATCATTGAAGTGTTTGGTTTATTTATATTTTAAGTTTGTTTATCAAATAAACAAATAATATAAAGACATTCATATTCTTAACATTCACTTTGAAGCTCATCCTTGGCTCTATTTTTAGATCTAGGCTACTAACGGTTGAAAGATTAGTGGCAACCCTAGATTCTTAGTTTTTCTTAGATTCTTAGTTTTTCTCGCTTCTCCTCTTAGATTTTCTAATTTTTCTTTGTGTTTTCTAGTTTTTTTTTAGATCTAGACATTGGAGGCCTGTTATTTTGTCATCCTTGGCGGAATCTTGTATTCCAGAGGCTCTCCCCTAATGGCAGGGTATGGATTCAAGACAATGTCTAGTGTTTATTTTGCTTTCAGAAGTAAATTAGTTCTCCTCCAAATTTTCACAAGCAGTTGTTCGATCCTTCAATCCTTTAGATTATTCTAGATCAGTGTTTTAAGATCCAAACTGATTTGTGGAGTTTCACACATTCTCTCTTCAGCTTGCCTTCTATGCTTTATCGGAGCTTTCTTTTTATTAATCTCGGATTAAGCTTTGTAGGCCATTTATTCTCTCATTTTTCTGCACAATGTTTTATGAGATGGTTTGGGATTTCTAATATGTGCCTGTATATAGTTATTGAGCGTTTGCCCCATATTTATAGGCCTCTCTTTATGTTTTTGGCTTATTTATGGGAAGGTGTTCTTATCACCTGTTAGTTTAATATAGGTATGCATGGGCCGAGTTGGGTAGGATTTGACCTTTGCCAATAATCCGGCCTAAAAAAATGAGACTCGAAGCCCAACGACAACCTAAATATCTTGGACTACTCGGGCCACTGAAGCCAATGCGTCAGATTATTCATGCCCAAAGTATTATATATATATATATATATTAATTATTAATATTATAATTTTTATTAAATTTTTTAATATTTTACATGTTATTTTTAAGTTAATAATGATATAATTTTTATTATATAAAGAATTATATATAAAAATTAATATAATTTGTAATACCCTTATACCCTATAAAAATATAATACACACACTCTCAGTATGTAAAATACGTATATACGGTATAAAAATGTCACAATCCAGTTTAATAAAAACTTTAATATTCCCTTATTATTTAAAATATTTGTATTTATATAGGTATATATATATGTATCAGAATACATGATACCTCACATTACTCCATTATTTAAAATATTCTTTATAATTTACAGTATATATATACATATACTCCCAAAATATAATATAATATAATATACATAATATCAAAATATACTAAAAAATAAAATATGTACATGCTGGTAAAGTGACACTGATATTGCGGTAGCACAAACACTTCAAGCTTAATCAACAAAAGCATATACCCGAACTGGCCTAGTAGAACTCTTCGGCTCTACCGGAACATCCCTGTCACCTGCGCAATGAATTACAATCGCGCTAAGCTGAATCCTAGTGGTACAAACTTTGATAATAATAATATTCAAATACAATGCCAATGCAGAATGTTTATATGCTATGTCATCACATGATATTTAAGACCATTTTTGGATATATGCTCTCATCACTTGATAATTCACACAAACACATACACAAACATGGGCCTAAACAACTAATATATCATTCAATTCTCAGAGTTACCATTTTGGTCTATAATGATACCATGTGTCTAGCCCCAAAGGTAAAATATCAATATAACAGTCCAACTAGGCCTAAGCTTACGATCCTGTCTTTTTATCCAGTCTAGTTTTAAGGACTTGTTTCTGAAGTTTATGACCTGGTCTTTTCACCTCAAAAATATTTTTACAGTGATGCCAAGCGTCTAGCCCCATAAGCAAATATAGACATGCCGCCAAACACAGAACTCTGAAAATTGAATAAAATACTAAGCACACAATTATTTCATATTTTCATTATCAATTTCTTTTTCATTTTCTCATGATCAAACTAGGCCTCATCATAGGATATTTCATAATTAAACCACATTACCCAAACAATTTGGGTTATTTTTATATTTTTCATATAGTTTACTTTTCATTCAATTTAGCCATTAACAATGGCTTTTCACAATGCATAATAATGCATACATAGCAATTCGCATGTCTTAGCACCATGCTCATGAATACTTAATGTATTAAGTAGCTTAACATGTTTTTCATTCAAAATGTGTTAGGCCAAATGTAATACAATCATATTTTATTTTTCAAGAGTTTGTACATACCTTAGGAAACACTCCAAAATAAACTTTAAAACTTTCTCTAACTTTCTCTTTCAAGTTGTCATTCAACACTAGGGTTAGGCAAACTACTCTCTCTTAATGCCTATACCAAATGTAATCATAAACAACTATTTAATATCATATTCTAAGACATTTTCAACATCAAATCATTTAAATAGGAATTGTAAATGAAAAATAAAGAAAAGAGTTATTCTCAAGTGACACGCCCAATAACACGGGCGTGTTAATGACTATGTCATTAACTCACTTATACAGAATCATTAATACGTCCAATGACATGGGTGTGTCACTGCCCGTGTCATTCATTCTGCCTCACAGAATATTTGACACGCCCAACAATATGGGCTTATTAATGGTCGTGTCAATTATTTTACCGTACAAAAGCTACGACACGCTTAAGGACATAGTCATGTTAATGATCGTGTCATCAATGTGGAACTTAGCACCGTTGACATGCCCAATGATATGGCCATGTCACTGGCAGTGTCAAGCAAAATCTGTATTTCAAACTCTCAACCATATGAACACAATCATTCCAAACTCAACAATACAATACCCTAAACCATCATCTTAGTTTATATTCATAATTCTCCCATAAATTTAACATTTATATAACTTCAATATATCATAACTATCATCTCATTCAATCAATCATCACTTTCTCTCACAACACATTCAAAGAAGAAGAAAGAAAAGAAATCTCTTCTCTTTCAATCCAACCTTAAAAATTATCATTAGCTACTTACAACATCTTCACACATATTCAAATAAGTCATCAAAACATACTAATACAAAATTCTCAAAATCCAAGTATCACGTTCTTCTATAAAATTCTAAAAAAAACTTATAAAATGATAAAAGAACTTACAAATTGATGAAGAATCCTCAAAATCTTCACTTGAATTCTTGAAATCTCTTCAATTCTTTGATGAATGGAAAAAGAACTCTACTCTAGACTATATGCCTCTCAAACTCACGTCAAAGAAGGAGAAAGAAAAGAAAAGACTCTTCTATTTTCTTTCATCCTTATATATATATATATATATATTATAACAATTACTATGCACTTAATTATACAATGTATATATGTAATTTATATTTTGAATATATGTATATATCTTATATATATATATATCATATTTACATCAAATATACATTTCACTTAAAAATCCTTTCATTTCATTTAAATTATTTATTTAATATATCCAAATTTAATTAATTTTATTTAATATTCAAAAATTAGAAATATTACAATTCTCTTCCCCTTAAGAGAATTTTATCCGCGATATTATCTGTTATCAACTCTGGAACAACTGAGAATACTGACTCTGCATTGTCTATTCACTTTTCCATGTTGCCTCCTCATTGGCATGATTCCTCCAAAAAACTTTAACAAATGACACTTTCTTATTTCTTAACTCTCTTACTTCTCGTGCCAAGATCGCTACTGGTTCTTCCGCATAAGTCAGATCTGAACTCACCTCAATATATTCCACTGACAAGATATGAGATGGATGTGACCTATACTTCCGAAGCATACAGACATGGAAAACATTATGTATCCGGTCCAACTCAAGCGGTAAATCCAGTCTATAGGCCACTAGACCAACTCTCTCCAGTACCTCATATGGTCCTATGAAACGAGGACTCAACTTTCGTTTGTGGCCAAATATCAAAATTTTCTTCTAAGAAGACACTTTTAAAAATACTTTATCTCCTATACCGAACTCTATGTCTCTTTTTTTTAAATCTGAATAGGATTTCTGTCGATTTGAGGCTGCTTTCAAACGACCCCGAATCACCTTTACTTTCTCTTCTGTTTTCTTAATCAAATAGGGACCGACCAATTTACCTTTTTCAATTCCATTCCAACACAAAGGTGTTCTGCATCTTCTGCTATACAAGGCCTCATAAGATGCCATTTCAATACTAAAATGATGACTGTTATTATATGCAAACTCAATCAATGACAAGAATCTATCCCAACTTCCACTAAAATTAATGATATAACTCCTTAACATATCCTCTAAAATTTGTATCACTCTTTCTGATTGCCCATCTGTCTGAGGATGAAAAACAGTACTAAAATGCAATCGAGAACCCAATGCATTATGCAAACTCCTCCAAAATCTTAATGTAAATCAGAGATCTCGGTCTGACACCAAAGAAACTGAAACTCTATGCAACCTCACTATTTCACTGATATACAACTCAGCCAATCTCTCAAAAGAATAATCTATCCGAACTGGAAGAAAATGAGTTGTCTTCATCATCCGATCAACTATCACCCAGATCGCATCATGCTTCTTTTGGGTCAAAGGCAATCCAGTCACAAAGTCCATCGTTACTCGTTCCCATTTTGACTCTGGTACTAACAAAGGCTGAAGCAACCCTGAAAAAACTTGATGCTCGGCTTTCACTCTTTGATAAGTGAGATATTTGGAAATAAACTCTACTATGTTCCTCTTCATACCTGACCACCAATAATGCTACTTCAAATCTTGATACATCTTGGTACTCCCACGTGCATAACATAAACCGACTACTGTGATTCCTCCAAAATCACCTTTTTTAATTCAGCATCGTCAAGAATACATAACATATCTCTGAATCACAGATTGCCATCATCTCTCATATGAAAGTCTCGACTGTCCCCCTTTTGGCAATCTAATACAATCTTCTCAATTTTCTTATCTACTAACTGAGCCTCCCTAATCTAATCCAACAACACTGGCCTTAACTGCAACTGAGACATCAAAGCACCATTATCATAAGACTCAAATTTGACATACAACGCTCTTAACTCAACAAGCAACAAGAGCGAAAAAACAGTCAAATTTGCCAAAGACTTCTTACTCAACGCATCAGCAATATCATTTGCCTTGCCAGGGTGATAATCAATCAAACAATCATAGTCTTTAATCAACTCTAACCACCATCTCTGCCGAAGGTTCAGCTCTTTCGAAACACCTACGTACTTCAAACTCTTTTGGTCAGTATAAATGAAACAATTCTCCCCATTCAAGTAATATCGTCAAATCTTCAATGCAAAAATTATGACTGCTAACTCCAAATAATGAGTCAGGTAATTCAGCTCATGCGGCTTCAATTGTCGAGAGACATAAGCAATGACTCTACTCTCCTATATCAGAATATAACTTAAACCACTATGTGAAGCATCACTATAAATCACATAAGATTTACCTTCCACATGCAGAGTAAGAATAGAAGCCTGAGTTAACATCTCCCTCAGCTGCTCAAAACTTGCCTGACACTGATCTGTCCACACAAATCTAAATCCCTTCTGAAGTAATCTGATGAGTGGAGTAGCTATTATAGAAAAACCTTTCACAAACTGACGATAATAGCCTGCCAAACCCAGAAAAACTTTTAACCTCTGTCACAGTCTTAGGTGGACTCCAATTTAATATAGCATCAACTTTACTCGGATCAACTCTAATACCCTCTACTGATACCACATGACCAAGAAAAAGTTACTTGATCAAGCCATAACTCATATTTAGACAGCTTAGCATACAACTATTTCTCTCTTAGAGTTTGCAATACAATCCGCAAATGTCTATCATGATTCTCCTTATTATGCGAATATACTAGAATATCATCAATAAAGACCATCACAAACTGATCTAGATAGGGTCTAAATACTCTGTTCATCAAATTCATAAATGCTGCTGGTGCATTCGTCAATCTAAAGGGCATCACCAAAAATTTATAATGCTCATATCTCATGCGAAAAGCTGTCTTATGCACATTCACTCTTTGACTCTCAACTAATGGTACCCTGATCTCAGATCAATCGTAGAGAATATTGTCGCTCCCTTCAACTGATCAAATAGATCATCTATCTGAGGTAATAAATACTTATTCTTGATGGTCACTTTATTTAACTGCCGGTAATCAATACATAATCTCAAGGTGCCATCCTTCTTCTTTACAAATAACACAGGCGCTCCCCATGGGGACACACTAGGGCGAATGAACCCTTTTATCCAGCAACTTTTGCAACTATACCTTCAACTCTCTCAACTCAACAGGCGTCATACGATAAGGAGATATAGAGATGAGAGTGGTACCAGGCAATAAATCGATACCAAACTCAAACTCTCTCTCAAGGGGTATCCCTGGCAACTCCTCAAAAAAAAATCTAAAAACTCGGCAACTGTGGGTATATTGTCAAGCTGAAATTTTACTACTTTGGTATATACCACGTGAGCAAGATAAGCCTCACATCCCTTCCAGACCATTTTTCTAGCTGAAACAACTAAAATAAACATGGATAAAAGATGTCTATGCTCACTAGATACCATCACGTCTCTACCATCTCGTGTTCTCAGAGTAATATATTTTTGTTGATAGTTTACCACAACCACATACCTGGATAATCAATATATGCCTAAAATCAAATCATACTCCTTAAAAGGTATCTCAATCAGGTCACAAAAAAATTTCTCATCTTGAACAACTGGACTATCTCAGTGCACCATGCTAACCATAATATTATGCCCGAAAGGATTTGTCACCAAAACATCAAATCCTAGGGACTCTGAATGCAAACTGCTCACAGGCAAGATAAATGCACTAATGTATGAGTGAGTTGATCTATGGTCTATCAATGCAAGAACTGAAGTACCAAATAAAGAAAAAGTATCAACAATAATGGCTGAAGCATCTGGCTGCCTCTGAATCTCATAGACCCACTGCGATGGCCCTGCTTTATCAGGTCTACCTCCGGCTGTAGAACTTTCTCTCTGATCAGATCCAGATCTACCACCCCTATCAAAATCTCTGCTACCACAACTCCCTCTAACACTGGGTCGAGAAGCTGTAGTATCTGTCTGTATATCATTTGATTGCTCTGGACAATTTCTAATAAAATGATCTAGCAATCCACATTTATAATATACTTCTGGTCCACTTATCCTCCAGCAAACACCTCAATATACTTTACCACAACGGAAACAGTTAAGTGGAGTAGATCTCTGAATCACTGGGGTCAGAGCACTAGCCACTAAAACTGTAGGTCTCTATCTCTGTCTCTATCTCTGCTGTTGTACTAACCTGCCCTACTGAATTTTTGAAAATATCCCCCTTGGCCTCTCTTCACTGATGAAGACCCTGCCTCACTCTGGGCTCTCATAATTCTGGTCTCCTCAACCTTAGTAGATGTTGTAAGACTCTGTACTCTCTCAACACTCCTGACAGCTGCAACCAATTGAAAATTTTTTTGGTACCATGAACCTGTTATAATGCACATGATAGAGAGTCTCAACCCCTCCTTAAACCTCTGACACAGATCAATCTCATCGGAAATGATCTCACCAGCATACTGACTCGGCCGAGTAAATTCTATCTTACACTCCGACACTGTCTTAGTATCCTGCCTCAAACTCAGGAACTCTATCTTTTTCGCATCCTTATACTCTCTCGGAGTATACTTCTGCTCGAATTTTTGTAGAAAATCGTCATAGGTCAGGACTGGTGGATCATCCAGAGCATGTGAAATCGTTTTTCACTAATCATATGCATCCCCTCTGCAAAAGAGATCTGACATAATCAAACTTCTCCCCTGGAGTAGCTTGCAGCTGAATGACCATTCTTTGGACCTTGTCTAGCCACTGCTCTGCTACAGCAGGGTCTGTAGTACTAATAAAATCTTTAGCTCTAAACTTTCTCGACTTATCATATTTTCTAGTCGACAACTGCGGCTACGGCTGTGGTGGTGACGACTGCTGAACTGGAGCCTGCCTTAACAGCTCCACCATATGTCGTACCCAGCCTGGTGAAATCTCATCAACCGCTGGTCTCTAGGTATAGGAGCAGATGCCTGTTCAGCAATTTCATCTCTGGCTCCATCTCTACCCTCACCAGGAGCCACACTCTCTGTACTACCCTCTGTAGACTGATGCGTCATAGACACAATAACTACCTATATCTGCAAACACAGCAGAAATTACCATATCAGATATCAGAAACTGCTAGTGCCAATGCATGTATCATAATTGAAAATTATATTTAAAAATCTCTATTTTCTTTCTCTCATAACCCACCTAGATTGAGAATCTCAAATCCAGGCTCTAATATCAAAATAAATATAACACCCTTATACCCTATAAACGTATAATACACATACTCTAAGTATGTAAAATATATATATAAGGTATAAAAATGTCACAATCCCATTTAATAAAAACTTCCATATTCTCTTATTATTTAAAACATTTGTATTTATATAGGTATATATATGTATCAAAATACATGATATCTCATATTACTCCATTATTGAAAATACTCTTTATAATTTACAGTATATATATATATACTCCCAAAATATAATATAATATACATAATGTCAAAATATACTATAAAATAAAATATGTGCATGCTGGCAAAGTGACATTGATCTTGCTGTAGCACAAACACTTAAAGCTTAATCAACAAAAGCCTAGATCCAATCTGGCCTAGTGAAACTCTTCGGGTCTACCGGAATACCCCTGTCACCTGCGCGATAAATTACAATCGCGTTAAACTGAAGCCTAGTAGTACAAATTTTGATAATAATAATATTTAAATACAATGCCAATGCAGAATGTTCATACACTATGTCATCATATGATATTCAAGACCATTTTTGGATATATACTTTCATCACTTGATAATTCACACAAACACATACATAAATATGGGTCCAAATAACTAATACATCATTTAATTCTCAGAGTTACCATTTTGGTCCATAATGACACCATGTGCCTAGCTCCGAAGGTAAAATATCAATGTAACAGTCCAAATAGGTTTGGGCTTACGACTCGATCTTTTCATCCAGGCCCGCTTCAAGGTTTTATTTCTGAGGTTTACGATCCGGTCTTTTCACCCCAAAAATATTTTTACAGTAACATCAAGTGTCTAGCCCTATAGGCAAATATAGGCATGCTGCCAAACATAGAACTTTGAAAATTAAATAACATACTAGGCACATAATTATTTCATATTTTCATTATCAATCTCTTTTTCATTTTCTCATGAGCAAACTAGGCCTCATCATAGGATATTTCATAATGAAACCACACTACCCAAATAATTTGGGTCATTTTCATATTTTACACATAGTTCACTTTTCATTCAATTTAGTCATTAACAATGACTTTTCACAATGCATAATAATGCATATATAGCAATTCACATGTCTTAGCACCATGCTCATGAATACTTAATGTATCAAGTAGCTTAACACATTTTTCATTCAAAATGTGTTAGGCCAAATGTAATGCAATCACATTCCATTTTTCGAGAGTTTGTACATACCTTAGGAAATACTCCAAAATAAGCTTTAAAACTTTCTCTAACCTTTTCTTTCAAGTTGCCCTTCAACACTAGGGTTCAGCAAACTACTCTCTCTCTCAATGCCTATACCAAATGTGATCATAAATAACCATTTAATATCACATTCTAAGGTATTCTCAAGATTAAATCATTTAAATAGGAATTGTAAATGAAAAACAAAGAAAAGAGTTATTCTCAAGTGACACGCCCAACAACACATGCGTATTAATGACCGTGTCATTAACTCACTTATATAGAAGCATTGACACGTCCAATGACATGAGTGTGTCACTGCCCTTGTCATTCATTCTGCCTCACAGAACATGTGACACGCCCAACAACACGGGCGCATTAATGGCCGTGTCAATTATTTTGCCTTACAGAAGCTACAACACGCTCAGGGACATGGCCGTGTTAATAGTCGTGTCATCAACGTGAAACTCAACACCGTTGACATGCCCAACGACATGGCTGTGTCACTGGCCGTGTCAGACAAAATCTGCATTTTGAACTCTCAACAATATAAACACAATCATTCCAAATTCAACAATACAACACCCTAAATTATTATCTTAGTTTATATCCATAATTCTCCCACAAATTTAACATTTATATAACTTCAACATATCATAACTATCATCTTATTCAATCAATCATCACTTTCTCTCACAACACATTCAAAGAAGAAGAAAGAAAAAAAAATCTCTTCTTTTTCAATCCAACCTTAAAAATCATCATTAGTTACTTACAACATCTTCATACATATTCAAATAAGCCATCAAAACATACTAATACAAAATCTCTAAAATTCAAATATTATGTTCTTCCATAGAATTTCAAAGAAACTTGCAAAATGATAAAAGAACATATCAATTGATGAAGAATCTTTAAAATCTTCACTTGAATCCTTGAAATCCCTTCAATTCTTTGATGAATGGAAGAATAACTCTCCTCTAGACTCTCTCTCTCTCAAACTCACGCCAAAGAAGAAGGAAGAAAAGAAAAGGCTCTTCTCTTTTCTTTCATACTTATCTATATATATAATAATAATAATAATAATAGTAATAATAATTACTGTACACTTCATTATACAATATATATATATATATATGTAATGTATATTTTGAATAAATGTATATATTTTATATATATCATATTTAAATCAAATATATTTTAAATATATATTTCACTTAAAAATTCTTTTATTTCATTTAAATTATTTATTTAATTTATCTAAATTTATTTTATTTTATTTAATATTTAAATATTAAGAATATTACATAATTATTCATAAATATTAATATAATTAATTAAAAAGTAATTAATTTTATTTTTTAAAATACATTAGGCCGGGCCATGGTATTTCTCCTCGAGCTCAAAGCTCAACCCGAGGTGATATTGGACTCCTCCATCGAACCTAAAGCTCAGTCCATTTTTTAAATCATGCCCAACTCGTTGGGCTGAGCTGGGCCATTTGGTCCAAATACACAATCCTAGTTTGATGATTGTAATGATTAGGGGTAGTTTGATTTGTATTCGAGCCTTTAGATTGCAAGGCCAGTTGTATTATTCTTTTTGTTTAATGAAATTTCTGATTGTTGAAAAAAAAAAAAAAGGGTGTTTGCTTCATTTGAAACTCCTTTTGTCAAAGTCAATAATAAATTTTATCTTTTAGAATCACACAAAGATGTTTCGTTTTCCTCTTTAATTTATTCCCACTTCCAACAAATAATTATATACAGTTACATAAATGTATTATAAATGTATTTTAACTTTTTAAAGAAAATTAAAATATAACTAACAAAGGTCAAAATCTTTCAAAAATTACTGTTTTTCAAATTGAGATTTCATGCGTATGTATTTATAAAGTATTGGCAATCCTTCAAATTCATCCTTTAAATAAAATGATTAAGGTGTCCCAATAATTTAACCAAAAATGAAAAAAAGCTAACCGCAGCTAATATGTTAATAATGTTTTCAAATGATTCTTATAAATATATATATCTACTACTGTTTCAAATTGGTTCAACCTAATAAAACGACACGTTCATAAGAGGGAAAACGACAAACGCAAAAAGACATATTTCGACGTACTATGTCGAGTTGACAGCTGACTCTAAGCTATCAATTTTCTAAACGTTTGATTTTAAAGTGAAACTTGAAAAATAAGCATTAAGGAAAATTAATTCCAACGGCGAAGCTATCATCGTAGAAGAGGCAATTCTCTCTCTCTCTTTTTCTTTTTTAAAAAATACATATTTATATATTTTAATATTTAATAAAAATTTTAAAAATTTCTATTTGTCCCTCTTAAAATTTTCTTATAAACAAAAATAAGAATAAATCATAATAAATACTTTTTTTTCTAAAAAAATATTTTTCTTCTAAACAAATTGAAAAAAAAAAATTGATATTTTTTAAATATAAAAAAATAAAATTTATAAAGAGATAAATTCTTCAACCAAATTAATTTTAACTTATTTAATAAATTAAAAAGATAAAGACAAAATTAAAGTGTAATAAAAAAATGAGAAAAAATATATGCTTAACATCCTTAACATTTTTTTAAATCTATTTTTATTTTTCTTTTTAAATTTCTATCTTTACTTTAAATGTTCATTTTATTATTTCTACTTTAAATTTTCATTTTATTATTTTTATTTTTACTATTATATGATGATTTTTACTTTAATTATTTATTAAAAGATTGTATTCATAATTCAAACTTTTTTTATTATATTTTTTTATATATCATTAGATAAATTTAGAAATATATATATAAATATATTAATATTTTTTTATTGGTTCTATTATTTTTTTCAATAAATAAATATAATATATTAATAAATTTATAAAATAATAATTGTATATAAATGGTACCTCAAGCATTAAATAAAAATAAAAAGAGACAATCAATGATAAGAGAACTTTTTTGCCCTCTTATCTAGAAATTCTAGCTTCACTCCTATATATATATATGAAGGAGAAAAAAAAGGCAATAAGAAGATCAATTCAATAACATGTTTTCCATTTTCTTTTTTTTTTTCCTAATAAATAAATAATTAAACATTTTAATTGATATTTGCAAGAATGACAAAAGTCCAATACATAATAAACAAAGTTACAAAAGTATTATATCGTAACCTTTTAAGAAAGTTGTAAGAAACTGATATGAGCAAGGATAAAGAACAATACTTTATATCATATATATCCCTTTAAATAAAATTAATTGTATCAAACAAATTTACAAGAAATGAGCAAATACCCTTTTAATTAATTGATTAATAAACAACAAATTGATATATATATATAATATTTTATCGATTGCTATAGGTTAGTGCTTGTCATTATTATTATTATTATTGATTGTTATTATTAGTATCATAAATTTCAGCTTTATAAAGCTTTACAGTCATCTCTGACCACTTCCACATCACGTGTCTGCTCTCTTTCCTTTTTTCTTCCTTCCATTTGAAACTTCTTTATTATGATTTCATTATATTTTACCTAATAATTATATTTGACTCTGATAAAATATATATATATATATTTGATAAATTGACCATTTAAAAAACACATTTTTGATACATTTATATATGGAGACCTAAAACCAAGCAAAAAAAACCTATATGCTATCATCAAAAGGTTGCTTTCAATGTTGTCATTGTCTTGTTTCTTAGTATCTTTCAAGTAAACATTTGTTGCTAAAGAAAAAGCAGTTCTTGCTAATCTTTTTCAAGAAAAACAACCAAACTAACTGTAATATTGTTGTAGTTAGCTCAGGCTTCTATAACCCATATTAGTGTTATTTCGATTCTTGACCGAAAATAAAGTTTGGGAAAGAGTTCAGGGCACAAATGGTGCCAGAATGGCAAGAAGCATATACGGATTATGATTTCTCAAAACCCTTTTGAAAGAAATTCAAAGATTCAAGATTAGAAACAGACCATCACCAACCCCAGGTGGTGCTGGTGGCCTGAAAAGAAAACCAACATTATATAGAGCTTTTAGTGGCTTAACTCAGAGAAATATTCAGAGTCCCAGAATCCCTTATGATGATAATAATGATATTGAAAGCCAAGCCATTTTGGTTAATTCTGTCAACAAAAATGGGTCTCAAAACTATGAGACTACTTTCCTTATGGTTGCAGAAGGAGGTGAATATGAGCTTGTCTATTTTAGGAGGCTTGATGAGCAGTTTAATAAGGTTGATAAGTTTTATAAGGCTAAAGTTGAAGAGGTGATGAAAGAAGCTGCCATGTTGAATAAGCAAATGGATGCTCTGATTGCATTTAGAATCAAAGTCGAGAATCCTACTGGTTGGTCCGATAGGAATGCTGATATGACTCGTCTTACTTCTGATGTTGCTGCTTCTGCTACTGCTTTGTCTGCTTCAACTCCGTCTGGGGCAAGAGCAAAAAGTAAGTAATTAAACACCAATAACAGTTATAGCTATGAGTTTATCTGGCATTACGCTATTTGACATTACTATTTGAACTACTATTTAAATTAAAGTACCGTTTCAGTACAAGCATCATGTATAATATAAGAGTTTAATTTTTATTGTTTTGTAGGAAGAGTGCAGGTTCTTGTTGTGATTGATGAAGGAACAAGCCTACACGAGCAATCAGATGAATCAATGAATAATAATAATAGAGATGAGGAGGAGAAGATTCAAAAGCTAGAAGCAGTAAAGAAATCAAAGATCATTAAAGGGTCTAGACCAGCTCAATTAGAGATACTAAACCATGTGAGAATGAACAACACAGTTGAAACTCCTCGCTCAACCATTAAAGGCTTCCTCAAAGTTCCTCAAAAGACAGAACTGAAATTCACAATGGAAAATCTTAGGAGAGTTGAGGAGCAACTCAAGCGTGCTTTCGTTGAATTTTACCAAAATTTTCGCCTTCTTAAGAGTTTTGCCTTCTTGAATACTTTAGCATTTTCCGAAATCATGAAGCAGTATGATGTATATATATATGCATATATATCTCATCTGCAGCATTCAAGAACCCATATATTTCATTTCTAATGTATATTTTTCAATCGGTAACAGATTACTTCAAGAAATGCTTCAAAATCTTACATGAAAATGGTGGATAACTCCTACCAAGGCAGCTCTGATGATGTGAGCTTTTTTTTTTTTTCTTAATGTTTTTTTTTTTTATTTCTTGACGCCTAACTAAATTAATATGATTTCATGTACATGGCTAATTTTATAATAGGTAATCAAACTCATGGAAAGAGTTGAAGTGACATTCATTAAGCATTTCTCAAACTCAAATCGGAGTAAGGCCATGAGCATCTTAAGACCAAAAGCAAAAAGAGAGAGACACAGAATAACATTTTCCACGGGTGATTTTTTTTTCACAGACTTCCTTGTTTGTTTTATTTCTTAGTTATATGTATATTTCAGATATTAATATAAAGTTCATTCTTGCAGGTTTCTTTTCTGGGTGCACAGTTGCTCTAATCATAGCCTTGTTTTTATAATTCGGACTCGCAAAATCCCGGATGCGCCTGGCAAAGAAATATACATGACAACAATGTTTCCACTATACAGGTAAATAATATATATATATATATATATATGTAATATATAAAATGATAATGTTTAAATGTTCAATAAAGCAAATTGTTGTCGATCAAGTTCTGATGAGCTATGCTTTAATTATCTGTTTCAGCTTGTTTGGGTTCATTGTTCTGCACTTGATAATGTATGCTGTAAATATATACTTCTGGAGGTGATATCGAGTAAATTATTCCTTCATATTTGGATTCAAACAAGGAACAGAATTAGGCTATAGACAGGTTCTCCTTCTGGGTTTTGGCATTGCAGTATTAGCACTCATATGTGTACTTTCAAACCTTGATATGCAAATGGACCCTAAATAACAAGATGACCAACAATTCACTGAACTACTCCCTCTAAACCTGGTTATAGTAAGATTCTTCAACTAATAATTCACCTCTTTTTCCCAGTCCAGCTTCCAGTATTTATTATAAGCGAAACTCATCTCTTTTCTCTCTCTCTCTCTCTCTATTTTTTTTTTCTGCAGCTTTTACTAGTCCTATTGTTCTTGCCATTCAATGTCCTATACCGATCAGCTCGATTCTTCTTCTTGACTTGTCTCCTTCACTGCATTGCTGTTCCTTTCTACAAGGTTAAAACATCAATGTCGGGCTTGCAAAAATATTCAATTGTCAACTTAAGTTGTTGAGTCTAATTGCTTGGGAATTTCTTATTTTTGCAGGTCACACTCCCAGATTTCTTCTTGGAAGATCAACTAACCAGCCAGGTTAGTTAATTAAACAATGACCAATTTTGATAACACAAAACACCCTGTTATCAGTAGCTCAATGGTCTAATACATTTCTCATAATAGGTGCAAGCCATCAGAAGTTTGGAGTTCTATGTCTGCTACTATGGATGGGGAGACTATAAAGTAAGAGAAAACACTTGCAAGCAAAGTGATATATTCAAAACCTTCTACTTCATTGTTGCTGTGATTCCATATTGGGCTCGTCTTCTTCAGGTCTGTGAAGTTACAAGTTTGAACCATTTTCAAAGCCTAATTTAACCAAAAAAAAAAAAAACATTAACAACTAACAGGGTTGTTTTTCCTATTTAATTTGTTTCAGTGTCTTCGTAGACTATTCGAAGAAAAAGATCCATTGCAAGGATACAATGGATTAAAGTATTTTGTAACAATAGTAGCTGTTAGTCTAAGAACAGCTTACAATCTGAGTAAAGGGACTAGTTGGAGAGCAATAGCATGGGTTTTCTCAGTCATAGCAGCCATCTCTGGCACTTACTGGGATCTTGTTATTGATTGGGGGCTTCTTCAGCGCACATCCAAGAACCGCTGGCTTAGAGACAAACTCCTTATCCCTCACAAAACTGTATACTTTGTGGCCATGGTTAGTACTTTATCCCTCACAAAACTGTATTCTTTGTGGCCATGGTTAGTACTTCACACCAAGAAATAAAGAAACTTTTTTTTTTAATTATATTATAATTAACACTTCGCACAGCGAGCACATCGACATACAATTTAGTTGTAAGTCTAATATACTCAAAATCGATTCTAGTTCCCTGTACCAATTGTTTAGAAAAAATAAAATACTGCTAATACCCTCTAATGTATAGAATTTCTGTAACCAATAATAATCTTCAGTAATGATCATTATAAATATTTGACAGTATAATATAAACTATTAGTATCAATATATGCAGGTGGTAACTGTGTTGCTGAGATTTGCTTGGCTGACTGTATTGAAATTCTCATTTCCAAACTTACAAAGGGAGGAATAATTATATGCTACAACGGTTGTAGCAATAAATGCCTACAACAAACCAATTGAATTTTTACACGTAGACTAAATATGATTATTTCATAACGCCACGTGTCATATTTAATCTACGTGTAAAAATTCAATTGGCTTGTTGTAGGCATTTATTGCTACAACCGTTGTAGCATATAATTATTCCAAAGGGAGACTTCAATTACCATTGTTGCTAGTCTTGAGATTATTCGTCGAGGCATATGGAATTTCTTCAGGTAATTAAAAATCTATTGAAGTTGATTTGATATCAAAACTATGAAAATTAAATTTTAGACAGTTTCTAAGTTAATTTTTTCTATGGTTGAATAATTGAATCAGGTTGGAAAATGAGCATTTGAACAATGTTGGAAAATATCGTGCATTCAAATCAGTACCATTACCTTTCAACTATGATGAGGATGATGATAAAGATGAATAATTAAACTTTTTTTTTTCCAGTTAAGCAAAGATTTGACAAAATTGATATATAGACTTTTGTACAAGAAATAAAAACAAGAGAATAAATAAATAAAATTAAGATGATTAGACTTTAGAGATCGCAAAGAATTGAGATAAAATCTTTGTATTCCTTTTTTTTCACTTTGTAAATTAATGAGATTTATTCTTTTTTGTGTGGATAGATTAATTCCTATATATATATATAAATATATATTACTTTTTGGTTTTTCAGTGAGTTGAATTTTCAATCTCAGAATAATTTAGACTTCAACAATAAGCGATAATTAATATAATTTAACACTTAATCATTTTAAATTATTTAATAATACTTGTTTTTTTTGGAGTATATTTCACGAGATGTCCAGACCCATGTCCGTGTAACGGTCCATCAGCCCGACTAATCCCCGTTAGCACCCGGGCTTAAGGGATAAATTTCCGTTTAAGGTGCTGGCCCAAGAAGTATTTTACTCCATCCGGAAATTGATCCCATGACCTGGAGGCTCAGGGAGCAAGTGCTCACCAACTGAGCTATCCGCTTGGGTTAATAATACTTGTTTTTAATGTCAAATATCATTTAAAATAATAAGTTTAAAATTATAATTAAAATTTATACCAAATACTATACGTCACTTATATTATTCAATTCTCAAAATTTAACATTTAAATATTCATTTACTCAACTTTTTTTTTAGTTTTGCTAAAGATCATTTAAAAAATTACAAAGTCAATTTTTATAGTAAAATAAATACCAACTATTAATTTGTAAATGGAGTGGAAAGCAAATTTTTCCTTCTTCAACCATTTAAATAATTGATAATTGAGGGTTCACAATCAAAGGCAAGTAATCTATCCAAATCGACAATTTTGCCCGTTCTTTTTTAATTATTATTTAAAAAAAAACATTGTAAATGCAAGTGATTTAGAAACCCAATTCTCTCAAGTATTTTTTTTTTTTTGAGGAAATTCTCTCAAGTATTTGAAGTTGGCAGGTAGCTAAACAAATGCTACATTAGCATCTTGTCTAAAATTCATCCATAGTTTATTTTTAGCTGAACAACTTTATGTTTAGCTACCCAAGCGTTTACACAGCTGCTTTGTGGTGTGATTAACTAATTAAATCAAGTTGCAAGATCTTGTTTAATTTAATATATATAAGAATGACTCTGAGATTAATTAATTAATTCTGTCATTCGACTTCATATATAATGAATAAACCAAGCACACCCATATTCAAGCAGAACGTGAACACTGGGGAGCAGTGTGTTTCAAATTTTGCAGGGAATTAGTTTGATGATAGACCTGATCATAAATTGTATTGCGGATCTCAATTAATAAAGAAAATTACAAATTGATAATCAATTCTTTAAAAAATTTAATATTTTCCAAACCTAATTCCAGCGCATGACCAGGTCTAATCCGTGGTTATATATATATATAATATATATATATATACCAGAAATACTAGAATCAATATTATAACTTGATATCAGCACAGAAAAGTGTGGAGAAGCAGCAGTATCTCATTTTAGGTCTTATCACTGTACCAAAGCCTCATTGGTACGTTTAGGCCAGTCCACTTCATCTTCTGATATTTTGAAGTCCTTTGGTAATTCATTTCAAGGCACACAAATAGTAACTAAATCATCACTTCATCAGCCTCTGATGCTTAAGGGTATTAAACAAGCAAGAACCTGCAAACTTTACACTGCTAATTAATTAGCATCCAACCTTTGGAGCTCATCAGATGGTTCCATCGGTTTTCTTTTCTTTTGTAACTAAGAATCAAGTATAACACACGAGTGGATGCAACCCTCAGATGGTGGAGCACACAAAGTTATAGTTTCCATGAAAAAAGACTGCAAAAACAGGCAAGTAAAATTTGAAATCTAACTGATCAAAATATAAAAGTACAATCTTAAATCCAACACTTGGTTTTGAAAAAAAAAATTCATGCAGGTTATTGAAATCAAGGTATAGCCATTAGCAAGAGAAAGTGGTAGGTATAGTGCAGAGATTTGTTGATAGGAAGCCAAGGTCATTAAATACTTAATAGTCTCTCCCTCCCTCTTATGTCTGTGCCAGGATGTGCACACACAAAATGAACAAGGATCGCATCCAGCAACTATTTTTTGCCAGTGATCAGTTAAAAACTGACCAACCCTTTTTTGCTAGGAGGCTTGCATGGTAAGATGGATATTGCACATTCTAGGCCAAAGCAGCATATGTTTCTATCATTCACCTTCCTTCCATAGTGCATTTTCTCATCTTCTAGTTAAAATATAAACCCTCTCTCAGTTGAACCAATCCCATCCCATGCCAGACAATAAGGCAAATTAAATAATAAAGACCAAATCCAACATATCTAAACTTCCACATCTATCTTGAACAACAACATTGACAAAGATAGAACCTAGAAAGCATGAGAAACAATAGTGGGAGTACAATTCTAACAATGTAGAATTTGTTTCAACTATAAACGTGATTAGAGAAATTGTTTCCTTTCTGATTTTTTAAGTTCGTTGTCTTGGTAAAAAAAAAGTGCCCAACACAATTCTCTTAATTCTCACAACAATCTCTACCACTCAGCTTCTACACTAAAATCAGTTTGCAGTACAGAAGATGAACCTCAGGGGAAAATAACTAAAGACCATCCCAAAATATCAGGAGAAGTTGCGAAATTTATCCTAGTTAGCTTATACCCATTATTGTCATGCCAGCATTGGGGAGAAAGAATAAGCTCCCATTAAAATGAAAATTCATATATCTAAGAGCTTCAGTAAACCAAAACTTAATTTAAAGTTGCATGAAAAACGCCTACCAATACATATGACGTCAAAATATAACTGCCACACTCTTATAAGCATTCACAGAACTCTGATGGAGAACATTAACTTAAAAGATTCCATTAAACAAGTAATCAAAAAGACATAACAAGCCAAGCAATTGAGACATAATAGGCAGGCAAAAACACATCACATGACAAAAAAGAATGTTTAATTTAGATTCAAGTGAAACTAATCACCATCAATTTCTTCAAATTTTTTCATTATTCGCCATTTCGTGTTAACCGATAGCTATACGAGTAAATGGAATTTTCCTATCGAGAAAACCCAAAAAAAAAAATCAACAATCTGACTTATCTAATTACCACTTCTCAAATCTTTGGAATCCGCAATCTTCTCCGTTTCCTTCTTCCCAGTCCCATCCGACTCTGATTCTTGTGACCCTTTTTTCTTCCCAAACACCTTCTGCACCTTCTTCTCAGCAGCCTGCTCCGCCTCCAAAATGGGAGCGTAATAATCAGGATGATTCAGCATACACTCCCTCAAAGCCTTAGTCACATCATAGCACTTCTCAACATCCTCCAGTTTAAGTTCCGTATATTTGACGCAGTTCTCCCAATCTACAAAAGCATCTTTGCACCCACCGCCTTTCATAAACAAACAAAACCCACACTCTCCTTCTTCGTCCTCTTCACTTTGATCAGTATCTCCATTCTCATTCTCCTGACCAGTGGGTTTCGTTGCTTGATCTGATTGTTTTGGGGTAAGTGGACCGGGGGATTCAGGACCTGAAAAGACCATAGTAGGGTTGGATGGTTCAGAAGAGGAATTAGGATTGTGAGAATCGGTTGATTCGCGGTTGAAGAGAGCACAGAGCCCATGGCTTGAGCTTGAACGTTAAAACCTTTTTAAAACCCTTAAGACAGGTTTTGGAGGCCGATGCCTCTTTATTTTAGTCAGTTATTTCTTGCTGCCTAAGACAGATTGTAATTTGCAAAAATAAAAAATGTCCTTCAGAATTTTGATTTTTCTTATGTTTATCTCTATTTAATGTTAAAAATGAAATTTATGTATATTAATATACATAATATTATAATTAGTTAATGTGCTTCTGAAATTAATTATATATATATGATTTGGGTAGAAATTAAGGCTTTTTTAAATTTTAATAATTTTAGATAATAATAATAACAAATAAAAATATTCTTAAATTATTTAGAGTTCAGCAAATTATGATTTTAAATATATATATATATATATATATTGAACTTTTATTCAACTATTCTTTAATAGAAGTAATAAGAAAAAAATTTTAAGAAATCAAAACATAATTTCGATAAGCAAACAAAACTTAATCCAAAATGAAGCCTAAAACGCAGTTAGAAAACCAATTATAATATCATAATTTTGAAAATGTTTCAATTGAACAACAATTTATACTAATAATTAATTCGTACTTCTTTCCAACTTTTTGATTGGTTAAAACTCATCATATCTTCTTAAAACATTAAAATTAAAAGATACAAGTGTATATATATTCCTCAAAAAAAAATAAATATATATGAGGTCTTTACAAAAACACCAAAAAAATTAAAAAATTTTAAATTATCGTATTTTTAAGATTTATCATAATTTATAATTTTTTTTATAAAAATATTATATTTAGATATTTTATTACAAATTTATTATGAGTTTATTATACGTTTATTATGAGTTTTTAAATTTATTTAATTTATTATGAATTCATTATAAAATGAATAAAATACTCCTAATAAAAAAATTATAAAAAATGGGAAAGAATATATTTAACATTTTAATGGGAAGTTTAGCAAATCACTGATCAATAAAGGTGTGATTAGTAGTATACTGTGATTTAAGTGTTTAGAAATGGCAATCCTTCCAAGAAATCCCAGTCTACCACTGTGTCCCAATATGCATTCATCATTGTTGCAGCACTGACCAAATAGCATCCTAGTCCTTTTGTTTAGCTCAAATGTAAAATAATCAGGAGTTATCTAACACCCAAAGCTCTTAGTTCCTTCCAACCATTCAAAACTCCACTGAAACGAGAATTTTTTGACTATTTGGCTAAAACACTCAATAAAATGAAAGAGATCAAAACTCGTCTTAATTATTTTGGGTGAAGAAGTGGCACTCTCATAGGGTGCTCAACTGTTCATACAACTTCTCTGACCCTTTCGCTTCTCGCACTCGCACCAACAGTCATCAATTTGTGCGAATTATTCTATTTTCTTTTTTAAATTTTAGTGTAATAATTCAACTGATTTAATATACCAAAAAAAATTGCAAGTTGAAAGAAAATAAAATAAAATGCAGAGAGAATATATAATACAGTAAAACAATTACGATGCTCCAAACAGGATGAGAAATTTACACAAACCACATTCCTAGCCAACTTACAAATATGTAGAGGAACTAATCAACCCTATCAAAGGGTAAATATACTTGGCCATCTTCAACAGGAGCAATCCATAATTGAGAATAAATTGTATGAGATTAATGCATTATTTGTTATGCTAACCCTGTCCTCACTACAGATTTCCACCCTCAAGCTACTGAAGACAAATATAACCAAAATGAACCTTTTCTACTTTATTTTGCCGATGTGGATTGATCAAAACCACAACAAAAGATAGATGCCATTCTAAGTTCCAAAAGGGTACAATTAAATAAAGCTTAGAAAAAAATATATTATCAAAAATTCACCTCACTGTAATAATATATTAAAAAATATATTATAAGCAAAACAATCCACCTCACTGTGTAACATCAATTCAAATTGCTGACAGTTGCATTAAGTTACATATATAAATGATCTAACCTACAAATCGAACTCTATATTTTACTTATCTCAGTAGGCAGATAACTAAAGGCTGCTTGGTTAATTATTTTGCTCGCCGGTCTTCCCTCTATCACCGCTGCAACAGTAGAAGTGCGGTAGCTTAACCCTACCACAACTCCTGAAACCAAATAACCAATAGCAGAAAACATCATATGCAGAGGCATTAACATACTTCAAAGAAAACATTCAAGCGATGGATCAATCAGATAAAAGTTCCTGAATTTTGGGAACAATTGGTTAACAGTTTAATAATGCCTTTCCAAAGTTAATGATGAAAAGCCCAATTGATCTACATGAAAAATTAGATAACTAGTTGAAATGAGCTTGCTCCATTTCATATCTTAAATGTTTTTATGATAGACTTTGTTTTAATCAGTTTTATCATTCTCTAATACTCCATTTCTTTTAGGACCCCCTAAAAAAGAAGTGAATTAATGCTGATGCACTCCACATATCACTCGTAAACTAAAATACATAATAAATACAACAACACTGCAGTTAACCTGACTTTAAGAAATGATTATAGATACTAATTGCACCATGAAATTTCTGAAATCAAATTAGAGTTGTGTCTTCAGAAACTTTATCCCAAACCAACCTTTCTGCAACCGTGATTCAAACATCTCCTACTACTGACACTTGATAAAAAGAAAAAATATTCCCTATTGAACTGATTTCCCAAAATTGACAACATCATTTGGCAATACTCTCACCTGCAACGGATAATCACAGGAGTTGGCTTCAAAGCCTTTGGTCCATTTCTTACGCCTCTCTTGTGGGGAGAAACCTGCATAATTTATAGAGCATTAACAATCACTGTTGTATACAGATACATATAAGAATTAAAAAAAAAAAAAAAGAAGCAAATTTTCCACTGTTCACAAAGTCATGGTTTCATATGCACAACTAGCCATTGCTTCACTGAAAATGAAAGCTAATAAGTCATAATAGAAGCTCTAATCGCAAACTAAACAGCCCAAAATAAAAAGAAGTGCCCATAAAGGAAGCTCTGATGATCAATTATTAGCAGGCTGCTCAGGAAACTGTTAAAAAGCAACCAACATAGAGAGTTTCAAGAGGGAAACCTGTCACGGTATCATACATATGAACTGTGTATGAACCACACGATCAAAATCAAACTGTCATTTAGGAAACGCAATGACCACTGTTAGAATTTCTCATTACATTAAATATGCTGGTTACTATAATAACCCATTATAAAGGAACGACAACATTGATGATTCCTTTCAACCTGAATAAAATGCCCGGTCTTCTCAGGAATTAAATATGAAGCAAGCCAGACTATATAGGGGAAAAAATGCAAGAAGCAATCCATTTTCTTTTAATTAGCAATCAGGAGGCAAAATCGACATAGTAAAACCCAAGAATAAGTTCAATAACTGAAATAATAACAGCAAAATTGAAGATAACAATCCAAAAGTACAGCTATCCAAAACACCAATACATCACGCCACTAAAACCCAAAACCCTAGTTAACACAATACACATAAAAGTAAAACCCCTATCATAAGAATAAGCACAACAATGAATAATGAGTACAATAATTACAAAACCAAGCCAATCCAATGGTTGACAAAATAGTACGAAATCGGGCGAATAATTACCTTCTTTTTAGGAACGGCCATCAGCTCCATGGATCCACCAAAAGAGAAACTCGGAAACCCAAATTCTATATTGTTGCTGTAGTTGCCACTGCTATTATCGGGGTTCCGATCGAATTCTGGCAAAACCATTTGCGGACGTGGGATAGTATGGTGGAGGGACCCATCCAACGACGAAGGAATGGCTGCTATATGGACCCACCTCGATAGCCCTAACGAGCAGCTGTTGTTGCCGGCGGCGGCTTTTAGCATCCCTAATAATCTCAACGCCATTGTTGCGAGCGATACTGGGAGCTCTTCTTTTTAGATAGGTCTGTACTCGGCTCAAGAAGCAAACTGATATCTGAAGCAGCGCCGCAAAGAAACGAAGAGAACTACGAAGAAATTGAACAGAATAAAACGATGTCGCCGTGAGCAACCAAAAAAATTCGGTTTATTTGGTTTAAATATTTAAAAATAAATGTTTAAATTTTATTATTTTTAAAATTGAATAGATCGAATAAATTAATTTTTAGTATCATAATTTGACAAGGGGATAGAATTGATATTTTTCAGGCGAAGTGAATGGTTTTCGAAATTAATTAGAAATAAAAAAATAGAGGGGAAAAAATAGCAAAACATAATACATTTTTATAGTAGTTAGGATTCAACTAATCAACATTCACTTCGCAACACCCAAATTGAAAATTTCGCTATACCAATGAGTTTTAGCAAACTTAATCCTAATTTTGTGTTTTTTAACTTATACTCAATTGATTATAAGAGTTTTATAACTAACTTTGTAACTCACAACCCTTGTAAATATTGTCTCACAGCTAATACTTAGATCAAATAATTCTAATCTTACACTACACCAAACTTTTACATAGTATTTAATGGGGACGAAACCAAGATAAATTAGTAGAAAAAACTAATTAGTTTAGATAAATAAGTTCAAATATATTTAACCTATCAAAATAGAATACTTTTTATTTTAAATCACGAAAAATATTATAATTTATAGAAGTATTTGACTACTTATTTGAATTTAACATTAATATTTTTGTTTTTGAAAGATGCATCAATTGTAAATAATTTTTTCATCTATAAACAAAATATATACGTATGCGTTTATATATTATTAATTTATATGCAAATACAACCCACTAAAATAAAGTAGCACAAAATTTAATAATATCTTCATAAATAATTTAATATGAGTTTCACATTAATGAATAATAGATTATCACTCAAGTCTTTTAGGAGCTACCACTCGACTCACCGGCTATATACCATAAATTATCCAAGAAAAAATTTAATTACTTGTACTATTGATTATGCTTGATGAATAGAAAATTTTAGTTTTCTAATTTAATGTTAGAATAAGGAATGTCATTTTGCCTTTAGTTACTTTGATAGTATTTATTAGATCTTTCGTATATTAATAATAATTTAATGATATTAGTATATATAACTTAATTAACTAACTATTAATTTATTTTCTTTCAATTAATTAACTAATTACATACATATATATATTTAAATATAATTAATTAATTTTATAAGTTGGTAAATAATAACTATAAGTAAATTTTAGATTATTAATTGATTAATCTAAATTAATTAGTAAAATAAATAGTTTTAATTAAATAATTAACTAATAAATAATAATTTTAACTCAATTCATCAAATAATTTTTAATTAATTTAAATTTAATACTTGAAATTTATAATGGTTAATTTAAGTTAATTATTTAATATAATTATAATTATTATCCATTTATTTATTTACTTTTATTTATTTTCTCTTAAAAAAATTTCACTAATTAAAATTACACATTCTAAATTTAATTAACTTCTTAAATTTCACTAATTTATTTTATATTAATTCTAATTAATATTATTTTAAATTAATTATAATAATTATTATTTTAAATATATATTATTTAATTATATATATATATTTACTAAATGTTCACTCTTTTCTTTTTTTTATTTCTTTTATTTCTTTTTATTTCTTATATATATATATATATTTAAATAGTTAAAAAAAATTTTTTTGAAAAGAAGGCAGAGCTTCTATATATTAATCTGATGATAATAATCAACAAGAGTATTTGGCATGAAAACCCAAACTTTGAAACGATCATAGCGAATAGAAGCACGGGCCAACAAATGAGCACCTCTATTCAACGATCTTCGCACCCAAGACACTAATGTCCGGTCTAGTCAACAAAATCGCTTTACAATCCATAACAATAGACCCAAAATCAGAAAAATCAAGAGAAGAAGAGTAAAGAGCTTGCACAAGACACAAGCAATCTGTAAACATTCTGCCTGGACCAGGAAAGGCATCAGCAGCATAGAGCAAGCCTTGCCTCAAGGCTAGCACCTCAGCTATAGCAGGGTCGTGTCCACCTTCATTAAAACCCAAAACTGCAAGTGAGTATGAGCCTTCACCATCTTCAAAAAGACAGCCGAAACCCACAAAAATCTGAGTTAGGAAAGAGAGCGCCATCTGTAAAACCCAACCAATCAGCACCCTCAACCATTTGAGCACTTGTGGAAGCACGACCTGCAGTTAGCGATGGGGAAGAAGCTGGAATTGATTGAGCCGCAACAAAAGAGTGAAGATATTCACTAGCAAGTCGGACAATCAGTGCAGGAGGAAGCCACTTGTTAGACCACAACATATCATTACGTGAAGCCCAAATTTTCCATGCAATAGTCGCAACATTGACAGCCTTATCTCTACCCAAGTTCAAATAAACTTGCTCAAAGAATTGATTAAAAGAAAGCATACCCGATGGCAGAATAAATCCGCTGATTCTCCAAACATCACGGGCACGAGGGCAAGCGAACAAAACATGATCACTGGTCTCATTATCAGGGCAGAAAAGACAAGCACTAGGAACCCTAATACCACGTTCCACAAGCTTACACCGGGTGGGAAGAATGTTTCGACAAGCTCGCCACATAAAATCCCTTATCTTAGGAGGCACATGCAGGTTCCAAATTCTGTTCCAAACAGAATCATTGGAGGGCAATTGATAATGCCTCAAAGAATTGAAAATTTCATAATAAGCTGTCTTCACATTATAAATACCCTTTTTGTGGAAATGCCAAATAATTTTGTCTTCTCTATTCATAATACTCAAAGGAATTGAAAGAATGGCCCTCAAATCCCGAATGGAAAATAGATTCATAAGCTTATTCACATCCCAACGATTCTCTCCTGGCACAAACAAATCATAAACACGCATGGCATTCGGAATAAAAAGCTGGCCATCATCTGGAAAGAAACCATCATCCTTAGGAATCCAAGGACTAGAGTTTACATGAATATTCTGACCATTACCAACACGCCAACGAGACCCCTGAAATAACACCTGCTTAGAGGACAATATACTCTTCCAAACAAAGCTTTGGCCTGGAATGGCACTAGCCGACAAAAAATCCCCCCTTGGAAAATATTTAGCTTTAAACACGCGATTTAGAAGAGTATTAGTTTTGGTCAACAACCGCCACCCTTGTTTCCCTAGCAAAGCAACATTAAAACAATGAAGGTCCCTGAACCCCATACCACCACCTGACTTACTAACACACATATGGTCCCAAGATAACCAGTTTATGCCATGCCCATCAAACTTATTACCGTTCCACCAGAAACGGTTCATCATCACCTGCAAATCATTGCAAAGAGTAGTAGGTAGCTGAAACACATTCATGCAGTAATTAGGAATAGCCTGAGCAACTGCTTTGAGCATAACTTCACGCCTAGCTCGGGATAGAAACTTATTGTTCCAGCTAGATATCCGTTTCCACAACCTTTCTTTGAGAAAATTAAAAAATTGCCTCTTGCTTCGCGCAACTAAAGATGGCAAACCCAAGTAACTGCTTCCATTAAGTGGCAAAAAGACGCCCAAGGCAGCAGATATGTCATGCTTCAAGGTATCAGAAACACAAGGACTGAAGAGCAATCCAGACTTGCCAAAATTAACTGATTGACCCGAAGCAAATTCATAAGCTCCGAGAATATCCTTTACCCACCTTGCCTCATCCAAAGAAGCATCAAAGAACAGCAGAGAGTCGTCTGCAAAAAATAAATGAGAGATTCTTGGGCAATTAGCAGCAACACGACACCCATGGATAAGGCCCCTATGCTCATCATTTTGTAATAACAGTGATAGCCCCTCAGTCACAATAAAAAAAAGATAGGAAGAAATGGGATCACCTTGACGTAGACCACGCCCAGGTAAAATCGGTCCCACTTCAGTCCCATTAACATTTACAGAATAAGTAACTTCAGCAAAACACATATGCATCCAATTAACCCAACGATCAGAGAAACCCAAAGCCAAAAGCATCTTAGTTAAATAATTCCAGCTAACACGATCGTAAGCTTTCGGCATATCAATTTTCAAAGCACACGATCCAATAGTACCCCTAGCCCTTCGTTTCAAATTATGAATGGTCTCAAAAGCAATCAGAAAATTATCAGTAATCATTCTGTCTTGTATAAAAGCCGATTGTGTATCAGAGATAATTTTCGGAAGAACCATTTTCAAACGATTAGCAAGAGCTTTGGCTAAAAATTTATACAACACATTGCATAATGCGATCGGCCGGTAATCCTTAACAAATTCAGGGCTATCACACTTAGGAATTAGAACAAGCAGAGTCTTAGTAAGAGAGGGCGGCAACGTACCTTGACTAAGCCAAAGTCGACAAGTATTGCTAATATCAGGACCCAGGATACCCCAATTTTTTTGGAAAAAAGCAGGGTTCAAACCATCAAGGTCAGGTGACTTATTGGGATCCATATCAAAAAGGGCGGCTCGAAATTCATCGCCCGAAAAAACACGCAGCAACTGCTCATTTTTCTCATTACTAATCCGAGGGTGCACCAAAGCCAGAATCTCATTTTCATCGGTACTGTTAAAAGTAAACAGGTCTGTAAAATACCCGAACACTAAAGAATGAACATCCAAAACATTAGTTGTCCAAGTCCCATCAGGCAAAATATTGAAATATATATATATATTTTTAAATAGTGAAATTATTACATTTAATATATATATATATATATATATAAATAAAAAGTTTGGAGAAGACTTATTTTTAAAATTTTTTAATATATATATATATAAATTGAGAGGGGCCAAGGCCGCTTCCAATGTACAGGTGGTTCGGTCCCTGGGTTACACCCAATCTCTCAATATATATAAACACACACACACACTATAAGGTTACAAGGATTATTTGTCAAAAAAAAAAAAAAGGTTACAAGGCTTAAAAATTAAATCACTATATAAGATCCTTTATACTTTGTTTGTTTGTTCTTAAATGATATTTTCTTTTTCTAATAAAAAAATTTAAATCTGCAAAAGATTGACTCTATTTGAATGCAAAAGTCATTTATAAATGTGATTTGAAGGTGTATTTATCCACTATATTTCTCACTGGAGGGAATTTTTTTTTTTTTGAAATTCACTGGAGGGAATATTGAAGAGATAGAGCTTCACCAATTAAATCTTTAACATTAAATGCTTTGTCAGAGCTTAGTCGCGGTCGCTAGCCTTGTACGACTGTCTCAAAGTTCTTGTCTGCATGATGAGAATTAATTTGTAGTGGTCGCGAGACATTTTTTATCTCTAAATTGGATACCCAACACTTAATATATGTGGCATTCTCTTAGTGATTGGAGTTACAATAGTTTTGTTCCAACCTGCCAACCAGTAAACATCACAATCGCTTCAAAAGAGTTTGAAAATTCAGCTAGCGGTCACGTGTCAACTTGTCCACTAATTTATCGAAAATCGCCAGTTTTCTTCTGACCAATGTGAATGGCATAGTCGCGAGGCTTCTTCCTCACGGTCGCTGCATGGTTAGCAGGTCGCTGCATGGTTCTCCATGACTTTTGGGTTTAAAAGTTGAACTTGTAGCGCAATCACGATGAGACTATCATCAACGCAGATTACGTGTTTTGAAAGCAATTTTAAGTTTCAACTAAGGCTTGTCATATATTCACTTGATATAATATTAATAACGTTTGATTGCCTATCAAAATAAGGTCAATATGACTAAGGAATTGATCAACAATAATCTTATTAATTATATATTTTTATAATTATATATTTAAAATATACAAATAAAAATATTATTGACATAAATAGAATGGCACTATAATTTGTATATAAATATTATACATGTATTATAATTATATATAGGAGTATTAATTTTGCGGAAGAAAAAAAAAAGCCAAACCCATTTAAATGGCAAAGCTTGCTGTTGTTTGGAGAAGGGTAGCAGTTCTTTAATCTTCATTTAAATGAGTGGTTACTGCAGAATTTTAATATCAAATTTAAAAGCAAACAAATCTGAATTGGGTCTCTATCTTTAGATATATTTGTTGATTTTATTGGAAGTTGTAGAATATTGGGGTATTTGAAGGAATGATATGTCTTTAGATTTTAAGATTGCAACAATCAAGTGTTGTGTTCAATTTAACAACGTCAAGGAATGATATCACGCTTTCCGTGGTGAGTTAGGAAATTCGTGCCAATGATTTTCTAGTATTTAATACAAATGGGGCTATGCGAAGAAGCATTTCAAACACAATGGTTGATGGAGTTTTTAAAGACTGTTGGTAAATGGATTGGAGGTTTTTTAGCAGTTTTAGACTCTTGTAGCTCTTATAGATTTGGTCTGAAACAAGTTTGGAAGAGAGGATGACAGAAACTTGTTGAAGTCTAATACTATACATTTTCTGTTTGAAAAATTATATAGTCTAATGATTTTTCCAACTAGCATTCTAACCTGAATAATAAATTAATTAAATAATTATATGTATTAATATTTTTTTAAAAATATATCTTAAAAATTATCTAGTAAATCCTATAGTTTATTAGAATGTATAGTTAAAATAATCGACGTATTATATAATTTTTCTTTTTCTGTTTCATATAATATGTTGATGTTGTTGCTCTTATCCACTAATAAATCTAGAATTAATTTGGAGTATCAAAAATTTGCCGGATTTTAATTAGATCTTCCATAGAAAATATATCTATAAATAAGCCAATTACGACGTAAAATGACTTATCTAGTCTTTTTTCAAAGTGTGAACTTTTATTGACACGGTGAAACTCCAAAAAAATATTGAATAATTATACAATAAAACCATTGTATTACAACAAGCCAATCGAATATTAACATATGGCAATGTTGTAAATTACAATATTGTCACATGTTGATATTTGATTGGCTTGTTGTAATACAACGATTTCAATATATAATTATTCAAAAATATTTGATGACTTAGTGACGTAATGAATTTTTTTTAGCCTCGTAGTCAAGGCCGGACCCATGTATTTGTTAAGGGGGCCTTAGAGTTTTATATGTATATTTATTTTATATGTTATTATTTTTAAAATAAATAGATTTTGGCCTTTTAATTCTAAAGATTATAAGTGTAATCTAATAAAAAAATAAATTGAAATGAAAAAAAAATAAAAATAATGTAACAAATATTTGATGGTGAAGGGAGGATCTATCCAATATACAATCACAATATTTTTTATTTTTTTATTTTTCCTTTTACCGTCAATTTTCTTTTTATTTTTTTATTTTTTTTTCAAATTTGAAGATTTGAATTCTTGAACAAAATAAAATTTTTAGACATAAAAGAGAATTGATAATTAAGGTGTCTATATAATAACTGAATTGCTCACATTTATTTTCATTTTTCCTTTAAAAATAGTAGTTTTTATTGTATTTAAATCTAAATGTTTCTTAATTTTATTTGTAAAATTAAATTATAATCAATATAAATTAGTATCCTAAAATAAAAATTTTACTAAAAATTCATTACGCTATCAAAATCCCTACTTGAAACTCTAAATTTTCAATACTAAGTTTTTGAATAATTTGTTTATTTTTATTGTATTTTTTCATTATACATATCTAAAAATTATAATTAATTATTTAAGCATGACTTTTTAATCAATTATAGTGATTTTGTAAAACTAGTTGATATTTTTGAATAAGAAAATAAATGGATTAAATGTGGTATAAATTTCAATTTTATGTTATTTGTTACACTAAATGAATAAAAAATAATAATTTAGAATTTACTTTATAAAAAAATTAATTTTTTGGTAAAAATTTTAATGAAATTTCAAAGAAATTTTATTATGAAATTTTATTAAAATTTTTATATTATTGATGTGTATTTTGGCCCCTCTCATTTTTTAATCCTGTATTCCCCTCTGCTTATAGTGATTTATATGAAATTTGTTTACATGCTTCTTTAGAAAATGTTTACTAAAATTAAATTTGAATTTGAATTTTTAAAATTTATTTATTCTATATGATTTTAATTTTTATAATAGAATGGACTCGATCTGAATTGATACTTATAGTAGATTGGTGGTGCCCAATTTTGCTAAATAAATTTATAAATCTTAATTAATAATCTAATTGTGAATTATACAGATGGCATTTTTTCATATTTATTTTAATTATGATATCAATAAAATTATTTTTTTATAAAAGGCTCTTATTTTATTGTCGTCCTTTGCAACGACTTCTGACATTGGCATATGCACCGACATGGAAAAGTTATTGCTCGAAACTGGTCTGCCAGTCGTTTGGTCACATGAAGCACACGCTCGGTTGCTGTCTTATTATTCGCGGAAATTACGAAAATAAATAAATCCTAATTATGTAAAATACCAAATAAACCATCTTAAAAGATGAATAACTTATCTCATGCCGCGGTATGAAATATCATCCTCCTACTAATCCAATCCGATAACTTTATTTTTTATATTTATATATTTATCACTCTATTCTTAATATTTACCTTTTTTATATAAATAAATACTTATATAAAAATATATTAATTAGCTTCCATCTTATATTTATGTATTTTTTTGTATCAAATATATAAATAATTATATACATATATAAACAATTATTTTTTATTTCTAAAAAAATATTTTTATTTAAATGTATATTCAACGTGAAATAGATAAAGACAAAGTGTAAAATAATCAATATATATATACATTTATATATAAATGTCTACTATTATGAAATAAGTAAATATATAAGATAAAATGATATATGTTTAAATATAAAATATAAAATGACCAAAATAAATAAATAGAAAAGCTGAGAATTTATTAGACCAAATATCATACTTAGATATATAAATGGATGTTATTGCAGATCTTAATTAATAAAAAAATATAAATTAATAAATTTAATTTTTTTTTAAATTCAGATATAATTCATAAACAGTTTTTCGTTGTTATCAAGTATCAACATATTAATTAGTCTCTCCGCGAATGAGTTTAACTTTTCTTTTTAAACAAAATTTCATTATTGAATTTTATATTAAGAATAGTTTTTTAATATATAAATTAAGTATGAAGAATTATATTTTTAAATTCACTTAATAATAATACTTAAATCTTAATTAAAGCATGGAAACTGATTATGTTTAAAAAACTGGAATATTAAACTTATAACCAATAAAACTTATTGCTTAATAATTTGAAATAAAAATCAATAAAAATATAATATCTAATTTAATAGAAAAATTGAAATATGCTTAAAAAAGAATGGAGGAAGTTTGAATGGATAATCTCATTGAAATCTCTAAATTAAGTACTAATCCTATTCATTACTAATTTCAGACTGTGATATCAATTAAGAACATTTGTTTATGATTTCCCCTATGAAAACCACAAAGTTTTAAATAAATAATAATAAATAACAATTAGGTTCAATCTTTGAATATTTTAAATGTTTGCAAAATACAGACTTAACCCATGAATATATCTATTAGTCAAATGATATAATTTTAATTTTTTTCTTTTAATTATTTTAAGTTATATATTTAAAAATTATTTTAAAATATATAACTAGAGAATATTAAACTCATCTTAAAATTCTAATTAACATGGAATATCTAAAATTTTTTAATTTTTTATAATTATATTTAATCTTTTAAAAATATTATTAAATTTAAAATGTTTAAAATTATTTATAATTATACCTTTAATCAAAACTTTTAAAAATTTTCTGATTTTAATCTCTTATATTTAATTTAATTTAATTAATAAAGGCATCGTTCTCTTCTTAGAAATTTTTATTTATTAAAATAATTTTCATTATTATTGGCAGTAATAGTTTTATAAGTTAGCAACATAATAGTTAATAATATTTAAAATGTTTAAAATTATTTATAATTATACCTTTAATCAAAGCTTTTAAAATTCTTCTGCTTTAATCTCTTATATTTTGATTTAATTTGATTAATAATTTTTTTATTTAATTTATAAAATAATTTTCATTATTATTGAAAGTAATAATTTTATAAGTTTGCAACATAATAATCTATTTCAGTGAAAAAAAAACATGATAACCTATTTCAAAAAGAATAATATAGAATAAAAAAATTAAAAATTAGATATTCTTCACCGTTAATAATTTTAGCGTGAATTTTCTTTTGAATGGCAGTTTAGTAGCAATATATATTTATATATATGAAATAGATTCCATCATTCCAACATTGTGAATCTAAATTACATTGTCTGGTCCAAAACCTTAAAAACCTCTGTTTCAACTCAAATAACGGAGCCCGTCCATTCAGCTTTCCCTCTCCTCTTCAGTCTTCACCATTTTCCCTGTAACCGAACAGAGCTCTGAATCAGCAAGTGATACCCGTCTTATGAATACGGAGAACTGAATGGATCCAAATTCTTTTACAAGAAGGCGATTATCACTGTCGAAGTACACGGATCAAAGCCTTTCCCATTTCTCTCGATTCCAGGTCAGGAGATTCGGATCCACTACCATGACGCTCACCAAGATCTTGGCGTCCGGTTTGGTTGCTTTGCCACTCTTATTTGCTCTTTCCATCATACTTCGCCACCCACCTCCTGATCGGCTGTCAGGCTTCGCAGACGCCAGAGTTCTTGAAAGCAGGGCCCAACCAAATGCCACATCTTTCTCATCATCAGGTATTGGACTTGGTGAGTTTTCACTGTTCATTTGGAGTTCTTTTTCTTTCTTTATTTATTTTTTATAGTTTTGATTGGGGAAGTTGCATTTTATTCAAGTAATTTTAGTTTTAGTTACAACGATAATGAGAACCGGCAAATTTTGGGATTTGGGTGTTTTACCTAAAATTAGAGATAATGATTTTGTTGAATTATAAATAAAACAAAATTTGAGTCATTTTGCTGCTATATATTTAAGTTTAGTGAACCTGTTGAAATTCAAGAACAAAGATTTCAGTTTCGGTTCACCTTACTTTTGGTAGCAATGAGGCAACTAAATTCAGGATTGGGTTAATATTTGATTTAGCTTTTGATTTAGATCGAACAAAGTACGGTAAACACAAAAACATCAATAGATTTTAGCCCTTTAACACCCGATAGCATTTTATTTGAAATCAATTCAATTAAAAGTGAAATTGGAACGAAATGGAATGGGGTGTTTTGAGTAATCTTCATTTTCATCCTCGTCCTGTTGTGTGTATAATATCACTCGTTTTTGAGTTATAGTCATTTTCAGCTCAAAACAAAAGCAAAAATGCTTAGTTATTTTCGGATTGTTTTGCCCATTCAGGGTCTGAAAATGTTGTGTCACAACTTTCTGACTATCCAAATGAAAAGTTGCTTGGTGGACTTCTCGCTGCTGGATTTGATGAAGCTGCTTGCACTAGTAGGTATCAGTCCTTTTTGTATCGCAAGAGATCACATCATAAGCCGTCTTCTTATCTGATTTCTCGACTCAGAGAATATGAAGATCTTCATAAACGCTGTGGACCAAATACTGAATCTTATAATAGAGCTTCAGAACAGCTCAAGTCTGGCCAAAGAATTGGCTCTGATGATTGTAGATATATTGTGTGGATATCTTTTAGTGGCTTGGGCAACAGAATACTATCCCTGTCTTCTACATTTCTTTATGCTCTTCTTACAAACAGAGTGCTTCTTGTTGACCGAGGTAAGGATATTGATGATCTTTTCTGTGAGCCATTTCCAGAGAAATCATGGTTATTGCCCATGGATTTCCCTATTATTGATCAATTTGGAAGTTTTGATCAGCAATCTTCCCATTGTTACGGGAACATGCTCAAGAACAATGCCATAAATGCTTCAGCAGAGTCTGTTCTGCCATATCTATACCTTCATTTAGTTCATGATTATGATGACCATGATAAACTTTTCTTCTGCGATGAAGATCAATCTCTTCTTGCAAAAATTCCCTGGTTGATTATGAAATCAGATAACTACTTTGTCCCCTCACTTTTCTTGATTACATCTTTTGAGCAAGAGCTGACCAAATTATTTCCCCAGAAAGGAACTATTTTCTACCACCTTGGGCGGTACCTTTTCCACCCCTCAAATCATGTATGGGGACTAATCACAAGGTATTATAAAACTTACTTAGCCAAGGCAGATGAGAGCATTGGCATTCAAATAAGAGTTTTTGACTCAAGACCAGGTCCCTTTAAATATGTGATGGATCAAATTTTAGCCTGTACTCTGAAGGAGAAATTGTTGCCTGAGGTAGATATGCAAGACTCTACTGTCAGCCTCTCTATGAGCACAAAATTGAAAGTTGTTTTAGTGACATCATTAAACTCAGGGTACTCTGAGCATCTAAGGAACATGTACTGGGAAAACCCAACTTTGACTGGGGAAGTTGTTGGCGTTTACCAGCCAAGCCATGAAGAGTATCAACAAACGGAGAAGCAGATGCACAATAGGAAGGCATGGGCAGAAATGTACCTCCTTAGTTTGACTGATACATTGGTTACAAGTTCATGGTCCACCTTTGGCTATGTTGCACAAGGTCTTGGAGGTTTGAGACCCTGGATCCTATACAAGCCTGAAAATGAGACAGCCCCTGATCCACCTTGTCGCCGAGCAATGTCAATGGAGCCTTGTTTTCATGCTCCTCCCTTCTATGATTGTAAAGCAAAGAGAGGAACTGACACAGGTGCTTTAGTTCCTCATGTGAGACATTGCGAGGATATGAGCTGGGGACTGAAGGTAGTAGATGGTCATGATGAGTTATAATAGCTTTGTTATTTTCATTAGTTAATCAATTTTGATATCAATTTTAGATGTATTCAGTAATCATTTGGCATGGGTATTCTGCAAAAGGGTCATGTATCTAGGGAAGTTTAGTGTAATATTCACTTCAACCAACTTCTGGTTGAGAAAGTTGTAAGCTTAAATTTAGCTATGGAACAGTTGCAGAATTGCGAGTTGAATTTATGGCCAATCAGGAGGAATTATATCTTCTGGAGTTTGAGGCAGTTTGATTGATGGCAACCATAGAACTGTACTTAGAAATTTAAAAAATGATAATAATAATAATCCAACGGCGGTTTAATAATGATCATGATAACTAGTTTCCAGAAAATAACAATAATAAATTCATGACTCCAAAAAAAAGTATAAAAGAAAAACAGAAGCAAATTATGCAACTCTTAAAACAGGAGCAAATTATACAACTCTTCTCAGATAACTATCAAGCAAAATATAAATCCAGATATATTGTGTGCTGTGGCTGGCTAGCTCAACTAATTATTGCAACTGATAGCACAGAAGCTAAACATGGATCCACTTTTAATATTGCTTAATAGCCACCTCTTCGTCTGTTTTCGATTTCAGCTAATCTCTCTTCTTTCATTCTGTTCACGATTTGGCGTATGCTGGGATTGAAGAAACGGTCGCGAACATACTTCCTTTCCTCAGCTTGTATTTCCTTAATGGCACTAGGATATGGATTAGGAGGCCTTCTCCCCTGCATTCGAGCAATTTGCTTCAATCTAGCATAAGCCTTCTTCTTAGCCTTTCTCTCTGCCCGATACTCCATCCACACACCTAAAAAATAATCAAAAGTCGAAAAAACTAGGTTAAGGAAATGAGGGCAGAACATTAAACATGCTCGTCGAATTAGCAAGGAGTCCAGAAAACATACATCAGCTAAAGCCATAGCTTCCTCCTCACCAACTCCCTGCTCCTTCAACTCAAGCACCCGCATACCGAATATACGGGCTGGAGAGGGATCAAAACCACAAATCCTGTATAAATGTAAAGCACAAGTGAAGCTGAGCTATGAATGTTTTGATTTTATTTGTGCTACAGCCATTATAACAATTTTTGTTATATATATCACGAATTAGAGCCAAAATCTCAAAGAGATGATAACTAGAAAGCTTCTGTTGATATATTTTAAAGAATCCCGAATAAGAAAACCAAGCAAGTCTTAGCAGTAAGGTCTGATTTAATAAAAGTTCAATAATTTTATAAATACCAGCGCTTAAGCAACCGATCTGAGTTGGAAACTCAGAAAATCAAAGTAACAGTTTCTAAACTCCAATTCTAAACAATGTTTTCAACATTGGCAAAAGCATAATAACCATTCTAATAGTCTCATGATTCTCTAAAATATCCAAAAATAGTTGCAATTCGGACAAATACAAATCCTTAAACTCTAACATTCGAAAAAGCTTTAAAAAAAAAACTAAAACCCTTACGGCAGCTGATTAAAATTAAAACTCATAAAACGAAAAAAAAAGTAGAAAGAATAATACTTGATGGCATCTTCATGTTTGGAATCTGGATGCTTGTTAAAGAACTTCCTTATATATGTATCCTCTGGGAGAGAGATTTTCTGAACTTTCCCACTCGCCCAAGGAAATACAGCCGGTGGTGCCCTAAATTTATGAAATTAAATACACAGATTGAAAAAACAAAAAGAAAGGATTATGAAAAAGCCATTGATTAATTTGGATATCAATAAAAGAGGGTTTTTCATCCAATCACATAAATATGATAAAAAGATAGAGAAGCACACTGTTCCATGGCTTTGAGCCAAATAGGCTCAGCTTTGGCTAAGCCCTTGACTAGCTTTCTAGTTTTGGTGAGCAAATCTCCTCGCATGAACGACATATGGCTGCTTCTGTTTCTTCTACCACCACGCCTTTTCTCTCATTTTTCCTCTTGCATTTATGCTCGTCGCTGGTTTATACAAATATAAATATTTATTTAACGCTTTTCAATTTTCAGTATATTATATAATTATTAATTAATTTATGCAATATAATAAAAATATTTTACAGAACTAAATAATAATAATTGATATTTAATAAAAATATATTTATGTTAAAAAGGAATAAAATTTGTTAAATGCTATTTGTTTCAATTAAATTTAAGTTTTCAAATAATATTGTTGATTAATTAATTTTATATTATTTATTTGTTAAAAAATACCCTTTGCTTATAGATTAATTGTTATTTCCTTTATGTTTTGTATATAGTTGAGAGATGTGTAAGTATTTGCACATGTATTGTTAGACTTTCTTCATGTTTTTAAGTGTGTGTCGGTGTATATATATGTTAATATGTCTCTATAAAATTATCATAATTTTATGATAATGTATGTTTTATCTCCGTCTTTTTTTATGTATCAAAAGCAAACTTTTTTTTATGTTATTTTCTCTCTTTGTTAATTGCTATTTGAAATTCTCTCAAATTTAATGTGCTAAATCTTTTTTACTTATATATCTCTTTATTAATTTTATTTTTTTATGTGAATTTTCTCTCATATTTGATAATTCTAATGCGATGTATTTGAATTTTATTAGGATAAATTAATGTATCTAAATATATTGGTACTGACATAGTTTGATGGTAGTGTGCATTTTTCCAACTCCCAACCCCTAACCCAAAGTTGGTTAGTTAGTTTGTTTTTTTTTAATTATGAGACATACTTATTTGAGTTTTGCATAAAAATATTTATTTTCATTTGTCAATTATTAAGTTTAAATATTCATCTCAGGATATATATATATTTTATTAATAAATTAGGGATATGCATATAATAAATTAAATTACACCCATTATTCATGTATCATATCAGCTTTTAAAATAAAATATTATTAAATATCTTAAAAATTAATTAAGGGAGTGAGGTGCAAATATTCAAACCATGCACCTCTTACGGAAAAAAATCCAACAAATTAAACATTTAAGTTATATTTCACTTTTTGTTTTCAAAATTGCATTACTTGTACTTTTAATAATAATTTTCTGAAAATTTATAATTTTTAATTTTTTTAAAAAATAAATTATATTTGCAAATAATCTAATTTTTTTCTTTTTTACATTTGAATAATCTAAATTCTTTTTAAATAATCTAAAATTTTCATTTTTATTGATATAATTATTAATTATTATAATCTAAAGTTTAATTATTTAATTACATTTAAAAATTAATTAAATAATTAATATTAATTAATTTTTATAATTCACTTAAATAATTAATAATATTTTTAAGGGATTTTTATAAAAATAACCTAAAATTTAAAAGTTTTTCAAATATACAGAAATTAATATTTTTTTTCAATTTTACGTTGCTGAAAACTTTTTTTTTTTTGTTAAAAATGGTGAAAGAGAATCGAAGCCATATATCAAATCATAAAAAAATTTTGTCCAGCACAAAACAAAATTATTGGTTTGACCTCTATTCAATTTTTTATTAATATTTTAAAAATTTTATATAATTAAAAAATTAATTAATTAAATTAAAATATAATTTATTTTATCAATTTTAATTTATATTATATATTTAATTTAATTTATATCTTTAAAATAATTTCAAACATAAACAATAAAAAATTATTTTAAAAAATTAATATATAATATAATTCATATTTTTATTCATATATGTGCAATATATAATTAAATATAACTAAATATATATCAACATATATCAGATAATTTATAATAAAAAATTAATATACAAACTAATATATATTTATATATATATATATATTACATATAGCAATATATATTAGTTGGCTTGTAAAAAAATATTAATAAACAACTGATATATATTATTATATATTAATATATGTTATAAATAAAAATATATATTAGTTAATTTATAATAAAAAAATAAATACACAAACTAATATATATCAGATGATTTAGAGAAAAAAAATAAGAATACAAAAATATTATATGTTGATATATGTAATATATATCAATATATATTATATGATTTAAAGAAAAAAAATTAAATACAATTATTATATGTTATATAATATTTTTATATTTTTTATTTAGATTAATATTCATTTTATTATCTTTTAATTATTATAATAATCCTTTTATATTAAATTTTAATATCTTACTTTATTTATTTTTTAATTATTATAATTATTATATTATACTACAATTTATTAAATTATTATAATTTTCTTATTTTGAAGCAGCTTAAATTTTTTATAGTACATTTGGTTATACAAAAATCTCAGAAAAGCTGACTGCAAATTCTATTTCACTAGTAATACTCTGTTTATTTGTAAATAATCTATGTAAAATAAAATGTTATGCGCACCTAAACTTTACCGATTAATTGATAAAATATTTTATTTAGAGAGAATTATAAAAAAATATTTTACTGGAAAAGAGGATTGAGGGCTCACATATCAAAATAAAATCATACCCTTACTTTAAAATATAAAATAAGAAATAAATGTTATAAGGGCAGTTTAAGTATTGATAAACTTTTTCTGTAAAGTTAAGTAGCAACCAAATAATTTAATATTTTTTTAATCTATTTTTTCAGTATTTTGTTACATATTCCAAACACGATAATATAATATGTCATAATAAAATATAATTTTAGTAATATATCTTTGTAAAATATATTCTAAAAATACTATTAGAATATTATCTTAGGTCAACACTGATAATTAATTAATGAAATTGAATCATAAGCCATATATGTATAAACAAAATTGCACTAGCATTTCTCTTTTTGATGAACATCAAGATATTTAATTTAGAGGTTGCCAAAATCAAAACAACATTTCTCAGAAAACAATATGATACACATAAAACGAAGGCATAAATATTAGATTGATCCCTTCCCTTCTTGTAAGCCTAAAATTCAAGTATGATTTGATTACTTCTTCGCAGGTCCTGCACACTCAAACCGGGGTTTCAACTTAGCTTTCTCAGACTCAAACACACAAAGTGTGTAAAGGTAATTGGAACACCAAACCTTGAACTTCACCACATCTCTGCTTCTCTTGATCTTGACAGAACGAGCATCCTTCCTTCTTGCTGTAAGAAGGAAATCCTTAATTTCATGAATTAATTTGCTTAGGCATTTTCTTCTTCTTCTTCTTTTTGTCAAGAGAAGCTCAGTTCGTGCAGCCGAGAAACAGATTTCTCTTTCCACTCTCCCTTGTGTTGCATGCAATTCTAGTGATTAGAACACAAAGAAAATCGGTGACAATCGTCGGGATTTGCAATGGAGACGAAGAAGTAGCAATGGAGTGGAGAAGAGAAAGTAATGAAAATAGGCAAAAAGTGAGTCACCGTGTTTTAAAAAATATATATATAGTAGCCTAAAATTAAAAAAAAAATATTAAAACTGAAAAAAAGTTACAACTGTGAAAATAAAAAATGCAAATCAAAATATAATATATGGTATAATTTCCTCTATTATTTTTATTTTTGGCTTTAACGGTTTGAGTCAAAGATCTATTTTTTTTTTTAGATATATTCTTTATTTTTTATCTATAACCAGATGAGATCTCATAAGTGTTTGTGTCTCGTTGATTAAAATTACAGAGATCTTGTTTCCTGATTGTTATTTTTGTTCCATAAATTGATAAGATCTACATTTATTAACGTTTAGATCCAGATTTGGGTATTGAAAGAAATAAGAGAGATCAAGCCAAAATCAAATATTAAAAGATCATAATTACTCTATTTTTTTTTGTCAGAATATTACTCTCTTATTTGATTAACATGGCTAAATATATATTTTAACTTAGCTATATATTTTGTATATACATGGCTAAATATATATTTAGCCCTTAATCTTATAGTGTTAATTAATCACTTTATTCTTTAAAATTTTAATTTAACCATATAGCTCATTGAACTCATATTTTCTTAATTTATAAACATAAGCACGTTGAGTCACACCGAGTCATGTCGAATTATTAAAATATCTATTTGGTATAAAATATATAAATACAATAAGTAAAATGATCAATATTCATTAATATATAAATAAATAAATAAATAAATAAATTAATATCTATTAAGTATTTGTTAATAAATAAATAAATAAATATATAAGGTAAAGTGATTAAAATAAAAGTTCATAAAATGAAATAGCTAAACGCTATAAATTTAGAAGACTACATATGTATTTAGCCTGTATACTTTATGGAGCTACTAATATAAAATATAATTTGTGCTATATTTGAGCTATTTTTCAATGATTTTGTAGTTCTATAATAAAATTTGAATATTGTATTGTTGAATTATTACAGAAATAAAAAAATCATTTTTTTGCCATGTTTTTTATGTTTTATATAATAAACTTAACATGCATCCGGTAAATATGCTACGCACAACCAAGCTTTAATATTTACTCTATAATAAAATTTGAATTTCGCATCATTAAATTGTTTCAAAAAATAAAAAAATCATCAATTCTTTGCTACATTTTGCATGTATTTATGTATAATAAACTCAATATATACTAAATATAGCATGTTGCAGCTTTTAATATTTTATTCTATAGTAAAATTTGAATTTTGGATCATAGAATTATTGCCCAATAAAAAAAAGAAAAAAAATCAATTCTTTACTATGTTTCTGCATATTTTTCTGTGTAATAAATCAAATATTTACTAAATATACCTTGTTGCAATTTTTAATAATTTGTTTTGTAATAAAATATAATTTTTGTATCATTGAATTGTTACAAAATAAAAAAATATCATTTTACAGTTTATTTGATAAATTCAAGCATAAAATTGTAACTTTTTGGTTTTGATATTATTTGATAAAAAAAATCCCGTACATTTAATAAAATATTTTCAATCTAATATAATTTGCAACATTAAGAGTTTTTTTTATCACAAATTTGTAAAAAGCCTTAAAAAATATATGTAAGTAGACTCTAATGGGATTTCAAAAATCTGAAACAATATAACTTAGCCAAAGATATATCATATATATGTTTGGTATATATAATTTTTTATGCTTTATAGAAATGGAAAGGGAAGAACAAGAAATAAATGAGTTCTTACTTCTTAATAATCACATCTAACATCATTTAAAAATCTAATCTATCTTTTTTCATTTGCAAGCCGGGAAAGAAAATTATAAATTAATAGGTCAAAATTTGTTTTAAAAAAAATATTATTTTTTAAATTTAAATCAGTACTAAATGTATATGAAAATTAACTATATAGAGAGAGACCTAAAGTTGAAGACAACTTGAGTAGAATAATCATCTTAAAGCCGAAAGAATAATAAAGTGCAAAAGTTAAAAAAAAAAAAAAAAAAAGGAACACAATGTATATTGGAATGCGATATGCTCATATTTTTAAGCTACCTATCTTGAAGAACAAGTACATAATAGTGTCTACTTTCTCACTTTCAATTCATTAAAGAACACACTTACATTGTAAAAGATATAATGATATCTTTATCTGAATTGGTGAAGGTTGAAGTATAAATCAAGCGATTCTACATTCGATTTTTCTATAATTATTATGTTTATTTTTATTTGATATTAATTTTTTCTCATATTAAATTTGTAATATTAATATAATCGTCAATTTGAACTGATAATTTCTATAAATTAATAATTTATAGTAACATTTTGAAATGTTATTTTTTAATATATAATTTCAATTTTAATTCCAAATAAATTATTAAAAAAAACAATTTTGGAGGTGATGCTTGAATTGCCTCCAATAGGTGAGATTGTTAGTATTTATGCAGGCAAAAACAAAAGCGCCAATTAAAGATGAAAACTTGACCAGAAGAGGCTAATAGTAATAGACTATTTTTCGCTTATGGTTCCATACTTCATTATAATCATAGACTAAAAACAAAAAAAGAGGTGTCACCTTCTCATTAGTTCTCAGTCCCACTCCATTCACCATTCAATCTCACTACTCCTCCGTCCTCTCCAGCCATGGAAATTGTAACAGCATTACCATCAGCAACTTCGACACCCAAAATCACTAATGTTCTTGCAACTTGTACTAACCCAATTGCCTTAATCCCACCATCGCATTCCACAAAATCCAAATTGCTCACTCTTTATGCCTCAAAAAGAAACAACACCCTTCTCTCGCTCACTTGCTGCTCCACAAAACCAGACACCAACACAAACAACGGAACAGACCAAGATTCGAGCTTTGCCTCCAATTCTAGCCCAAAACCCCAGAATCCATCAACCCCTGTTTCAAGCAATTCAATTTCCTCTTCTTTTTCATCCCAATCTTTATCTAGAGGATTGGTGTTTGATTTGGGGCCTGTAAATTCGTGGGATAGCAAAGAAATTGGGTCACCAGTGGTGAAAAGGTTCCTGAGTGATGAGGAAGAGAGATGGTACATGTGGTACTACGGCAATTCTAGTGAAAACCCATTTTCTGATTGTATAGGATTAGCAATTTCAAATAATGGGATTCACTGGGAAAGAGGGGTAGGGCCTGTTAAATCGAGTGGGGATGTGGGTATGGTGATGAATTGTAGTCAAGATTGGTGGGCATTTGACACTATGAGTATTAGGCCTAGTGAAGTGGTTATTATGTCTAGTTCTAAAATCAGAGCCTCCAGTGCTGTGTATTGGCTTTATTACTCTGGTTTTAGTTCTGAAAATGTGGATTTTTCTGCAGATTATGATTCTTTTGAGTTCAATTTAGAAAACCCAGAAAGATTTTTCATTGATAATGAAGATTGTGCCAATAGGAAAATTTTTAAATCCTTGCCAGGTTTGGCAATAAGTCAGGATGGGAGACATTGGGCTAGAATTGAAGGAGAGCATCATAGTGGAGCATTGTTTGATGTAGGTTCTGAGAGAGAGTGGGACTCATTGTTTATTGCTAACCCACAAGTTGTTTTTCACGGAAATGGTGATTTAAGAATGTATTATCACTCATTTGACAGGAAAGATGGGAAATTTAGTATTGGAATAGCCAGATCAAGAGATGGGATTGGGTGGGTGAAATTGGGGAAGATATTGGGAGGAGGAAAAATTGGCTGTTTTGATGAGAATGGAGTAATGAATGCAAGTGTTGTTAGGAGTAAAAAAGATGGCAAGTATGTAATGGCATATGAAGGTGTTGGCGGTGATGGAAAGAGGAGTATTGGACTGGCAATTTCTCCTGATGGAATAAAAGAGTGGAGGAGAATTCAAGAAGAGGAAGGAGTGCTAAGGGCTTCTTCAGAGAAAGATCAATGGGATAACAAAGGAGTTGGATCTCCTTGTTTGGTGCAAATGGATGGAGATGCAGATCATCAATGGAGACTGTACTATGAAGGAATTGGCAATGAAGGAAGACGTGGGATTGCAATGGCATTTTGTGTAGGAAATAATCTCTGCAATTTTAGAAGATGGACTGGTTTCCAACTATAGAATGATCATTGTGGGTGTGTATGTGTCATTTCTTACTTTGCATCTAAAATTTAGATGGGCTACTCGATTGGATGTTATTCGCAATCATATTTCAAAATTGATGCCTCTCTTTTGGTCGGTTTACGTTACATGCACATTATGTACTATTATTTATTTATTTATTTATTTTAGTATTGGCATAATGGAAATTAATCATAGATCTATTGTCTAATATAATATATGCTTATTCATAATTTGTCTCTCGATGTGTATATATTTATTTTATTTAAATAAAAATAATATTATATATATTTTTTAATATTTCTATAAACTGATTAAAAATAATTTATTTATGTTAAAAGACTCATAAACGAGAAAAAGATCATTCTTTACAATACGTTCTAAAAATTAAATTGTTATTAGTAACAAGGAGAACAAATTTATTTATCAATTTTATTATTTTTCAAGTCATTTTTCAATAATATAAGAATATCTATATTTATTTATATTGTTTTAATACAAGAGAAGATTATAGTTTTAAGATAGAGCAGTGATCATATTTGGGAAGAAAATTCCAATCAAATCCTTCTGTAAGTGTACACTCAAGTTAAAACAAAGAGAGAAAGTTGTCAACCAATCGGCGGCATTGTTTGTTAGATTCTTTATACACATGTGTCACTATTACATCAAGTCCAACTTCTTAGGGGGTGTACACCGGGTTTGAGCCCGGCCCGACGCCCAATTGGGTCGGGTCACTTTGAATCTGATCAGATCTGGCTGGATTCAGGCCGAATTGGGCCGAATTAATTTTTTTTTGAAATTTAAAAAAATTAATGGATTTTTTTTAAAATTTAATAAAATTTTCCTATAAATATTACTTTAAAAATTTATTATACTAAATTATATCTAATAATATATAAATTATTATATCAATATTTATATATAATATTTTAAATCTTTTTTAAAAAATAAATTACCAAAATATAAAATAAAAAAATTAATACCTCGGGCCGGCCCGAAAATTTTTATCTCAACCTGAGGCCCGACCCGAGCATAGCTCTGGTTGAACTTTAAAACTCGTGGCCCGACCCTAGTATGAGTTCGGGTTGGCCCAACCGGGCCTAAAATTCTTCGGGCCGGGCCAAATTTTTCGGGTCATGGCTGGTTTGTACACCCCCTACAACGTCTTCCATTTTTAAATAAAAAAAATAAGTGACTATTTTTTTTGTTTATATTTAATGCTACATAGTACTAACAGTTTACTGCTATTCTGAAACCTTAATCATAAAACTTAATCAATCGAAAGCGGAAAGCTTACACTAGATCTAATAAACATTATATTTTTATGTGATTTTTTTTGCACCTAATTGTCCCATCAAAACTTCCTAAAAAAGAAAAGAAATTGATTGTTTAATGTTTATTTTTAAAACATGAAATTAATTATTCAAAATTTTAAAAATAGATATATATAATAATTAATGACATTTTAATACAGAGGTAAAAAGTCAAAATGAGATTCTAGTAAGTACTTTATACCTTTTGACAAAATATATATATATAGAAAATAAAATAATAATAATAATTTTACTGAAAATTTTTAAAATTTAAATTCTAGAATATGTAGCAGCAGGTTTTTTTTATAATAATAATTGAGAAAATGCAGAATACTGACAATTATAATTTATTTTTTCAAAGGCAGCTGCTTTAACTAGTTTAATGGGAGCTTTGTAGTTAAAAGAGCATTTGGGCAGCAGCCTCTTCCTCTTTAGTAACGGAATGTGCAATTGGTTTGGCTATGGGATCTCTCTTTTAATTTTATTAGATTGTTATGATTTCTGTCTTGTGTCTGATACAATTTGGCACACACTGATGTCTGATTCACTCCAAATAATTAAATATCAAGAGAACAAAGCAAACGTTTGATCATGTCAATTAAAAACGGCTATTTTCGAAATTAATTAAGATGTGGATTGATGACCGCTAACAAAAAAGTACTCTCTCTTCTTTGATTCCTTTTTTTCTTTTGTCTGCACAAAATGGAAACTTCATTAGTAGTATAAAAGAGATACAAAAATCTAAGGATGAGCACGGATCGGGATTGATAGAATTAAGAGTGTTTTCTTTTTCGACCGAACCCGACTAAATATAAAAAATATAAAACTGATGTCGTCTGAATATTTTATTGTTAGAATTATCAAGTGTGAAAGAAATTTCACATCAGAAAGAGATTGAATTAATGGGGATATATAAGTCGAAAAGACTCGTAAACTCATTTCCTCAAGGTTTTAAGTTAAAGTGTTGTGTCAAGTCCATAAATATATTCTCTTATTAAGACTTATCAAGCATATCTCTCAGTTAACCGGGCTCCCTATCTCAATATATAATATCAAAGCCGATAGTTCAGTAGAACGAGTATGGAGACGATGGTCATATCATGTGATTTTGTATGTCCTTCTATAAGAAAAAAAAAAAGCAAAGGTTACTCCCAGTTAGGCCCAGACCGATGAAAGTATAAAGAGCTCAAGTCCAGATTCAGAGAGACTTTTGCTTAAGGAGGAGTCCAAGATCGATGTGAGAGCTCACACTTGAGGGGAAGATTGTTGAAATTATCAAGTGTGAGAGGAATCTCACATTAAAAAGAGATGGGATTAATGAAGGATATATAAGTATAAAAGACCCATAAACTCATTGCATTAAGATTTTGGGTTGAAATGTGGTATCAAGTTCATGAGTATATTCACTCATTAAGGCTCATCAAGCGTATCTCTCAGTTAATTGAGCTCTCTATCCCACCATGTGATATCAGAGATGATGGTTCGGTAGGATGAGTATAAAGACGATGGTCATATTATATGGTTGTGTATGTCCTTCCATATGAAAGAAGAGCCAAGGTTACTCACAATTAGCCCAGACCGGTGAAACTATAAAGAGCTCTAGATGACATCGTATACTCAGGTCCAGATTCAGAAAGACTTTCGCTTAAAGGGGAGCCCAAGTCCTACGTGAGAGCTCACACTTAAGAGGGAGATTGTTGGAATTATCAAGTGTAAGAGAAATCCTATATCAGAAAGAGATATGATTAATAAGAGATATATAAGTAGAAAAGACTCATAAACCTATTATCTTAAAATTTTAGGATGAAGTGTGGTGTCAAACCCATAAGTATATTCCCTCATTAAGGCCTATCAAGCATATCTCTTAGTTAAGTGGACTCTATGTCTCAACATGTGATATCAAAGTCGATAGTTCGATAAAACGAGTATCGAGATGGTGGTAATGTCATATGGTTATGTATGCCCTTCCATATTAAAAAAGAGCAAAGGTTACTCCCGATTAGACCCAGACCAGTAGAAGTATAAAGAGCTCTAGGCAATACCGTATACTCAGGTCCAGATCCAAAAAGATTTTCGCTTAAGGGGGAGCCCAAGCTCGATGTGAGAGCTCAAACTTAAGGGTGGAAGATTGTTGAAATTATGAAGTGTGAGAGAAATCCCACATCGAAAAAAGATGAGATTATTGAGGAATATATAAGTAGAAAAGATTCATAAACTCATTATCTTAAAGTTTTGAGTTGAAGAGTGATATCAAGTCCATGAGTATATTCTCTCATTAAAGCTCATCAAGTATATCTTCCAGATAATTGGGCTCCCTATCCTAACATTTATATTATCTATCGACCTGAGTTAATTTTAAATTTGATCGAGTTCAATAAGTGGGTTGACATCTAATATTGAAGTTTTATATTTGGATATATTTTTATACTTTCATATCAGGTCAGGTAGAGTTGAGTGGTAAAATATAATAAAAATCTATATTTTTATATATAAATATTAAATATTGGTGGGATTCGGGTTTAAATGAAAAAATTATTCCAACCCAATCAAATAAATATGAAGTTTTTTCTATTTTATAAACTGAACCGACCAGCAATTTATTTTTAAATCGGCCAAATACGATTCATCCCAATCAGTTCAGTCAGTTTCTAAAATTTTTCTCTATCCTACATAAACCCAAGATGAATTAAAAGCAAACTTGCTTAGAATAAAAAGGTAGTTGAGCAATCTAAAATCGAAATCAAATACAAACTATCAAATATAAATAAATAGGGATAATATAATTTTATATTTAATTAAATTAATTTATAAGTACCAAAATAATAAGTTAATCTCCCCTAATTTATTTTTTTAGTTTATAAGTTGATTTTGCAAATTCATAAAACTATATAAACAAATATATTAACTTAAACTTAGAGCTTATAAACTACCTTATAAGCTAAGCCAAATACCCTTTAAGTGAACACTACTGTCCTTTATTTTAGAATTGTAAATTCTTGAATTTAAAATTCAAATAAAGTTAATTATAAATTAAAAAAAATATTGATTAAACTTTTATAAAAGACTATTATGAAAGACAATAGGTTGGATACTTTAGAATAGTTGATCCGATTCTATTCGTTTATATAGAATATGGATAAATTATAAATAAATTTGCATGGAGATTACTAACCAGAGAGTTCAAATTGGGTCTAGAAATACACTTATAGATATCTATTATCTGAATAAGATTATAGTAATATTTATATTAGTTATATTTTATTAAATTTTAATTATATTTTTATTTTTTATTTTAATTATAAAATTATGTGATATAAAATTATTTTAATAAAATTTTATTAACATTAAATTTTATTTATAATTATTTGATTGAGAATATTATAATTTTATAATCTAAATTTTATAAAATTTTTAAATTTTTATAGTTAATCAAATAATTAAACGGATATGGATAATAAATAAATAGTATTAAATAAATTTAGAATGAATATAAATAATAAAAAAATAATTATATAATCGGATTGGGACGAATATACAAAATTAAAAATTAAACAAGTTGAAGTTCATGTATTATAAGTTTAGCGGATATCTCCATTCCAGCAACACTTTTTTTTTTTTGGCCAGAAAGCACGCAACACTTTTTTTTGTCAGAAAGCACGCAACACTTTATATATATATATATATACACTAGCATATAATCGGCGCATTGTCACGGAATTTATTTATTTATTAAAATATTTTTATTTTAAAATAGTATATTATTTTTTATATTTTTATTTTAAAAATTTTTCTACTAATAATATAAATTTAGGTTCAGAGGCATAAAATTAATACACATATCTTAAAATTATGATAATATTGAAGAGTATCACACATATTGTATATTATTGTTGTAGATTTCTTTACCTATACATGTTATTTTTATCTTTTTTCTAAACTATTTATTTTTTATAACAGTGGTAAATATTATTATGTAAGAAACTTATATTCTTACATTATTTTAAATATAATTTATTTAAAATATTCGTAATACATATTGTTAAAAAATATAAAATATTAAAAAAATCTAAAATACAAATAAAAAATACATGATCAAATTATTGTATATGAAATTATAAATATTATAAATATATAATAAATAATTTAATTTTGCCTTTAGCAATTTAAATTAATTTTAATTCATTGAAAACTTTTTATAATTTTGATTTATAATATTTAAAGAGATATTTAATTAATAAATCCAAAATTTATACTCATTGATTTTTTTTAAATAAATTTTATAAAAGATTTAAAGCTGAAATGAAAAATATAGAAGTAACTCAAACTATTATAAGAAATTATTATTGCCACTAAATCAAAAGCTCTATACTATTTTCCAATAAAACTTTTTTTTCTATTTTTTATTCTCTACCAATCTATCAACAAACTAATAAAATATTATATTATACATTTATTAAGTAATATATTAAAATTTTATAAAATGAAAAATATACATATTAATTTTAATTTCTATTTCAACTTACTTTATTAGTATAGGTGATTTCTTAACTACATAATATTTGTTTAGTATATTCTTATATAATCTGAGATATCTTTAAAATTATAATTAAATTAATTTTTTAAAAACTTGTCTAGTAATCTATATTTTAAAAAAAACTATTAATTAATTTGTAACTTTGTTCATTTTAATATTATCAAAAAATTCTTTAAATAAATAAAATTTAAGATTGTAACAATATATTGATGCTATATTTAAATAAGCAAAAGTCTCATAATTAGAAACAGAATCAAAAGTTTTATTATCCTTAACAATATGGTGATTTTAACTTGTAAGACTATATTATTATGAAGTGATGAGTTAAAATTCTTAAATAAATATTGAAAGGACGTAAAAAATTAAAATGAAACTCATAAAAATAAATGATAAGAGTAAGCATAAAACAGAAAAAATAAATAAATATTGATCAATATTTCAAGAAGTACATATAGAGAATGAGATTTTATTTTTTTTTATCTAATTATTTTTTTTTATCAAAATACCAAATTAAGAGTCTTTTAAAGGTGACTTTTTCTCTCTACATAAATCTTTAAATTTTTTAAGCAATGCTTTTAAATGGACGCATTATATTTATGGTTTTTATCTCGTAAAAAATCAAACTCTAACCTCTTTGTAATTATTAAACTCACTAAATAGAACTCAATTTAAAAAAAAAATCAACTCACAAAAAGGCAAAGACACCTTAATCTTTTTTCTTTTCCTTCACTTACAATAGAGAGAGAGAGAGAGAGAAGAATTTTAGATATTTTAAAAAATTAAAATTTATGAAAAATACTAAAAATTAAAATTTATGAAAAATGCTAACTCTTATTAAAATCTCTAATTTTATTTTCTCTCAAACTTTGCTTTCTCTACCAAAACATCACTCAAAAATAAAGAAGGAAAAAACTTCAAAATCTAATGACAAAATGAAATTGAATAAAAGTGAGTCATTACACACACACACACACACACACACACACACACACACACAGAGAGAGAGAGAGAGAGAGAGAGAGAGAGAGAGAGAGAGAGAGAGAGAGAGAGAGAGAGAGAGAGAGAGAGAGAGAGAGAGAGAGAGAATCAGTGAATATTAGAAAAAAAAAATGAAATGAATTTATTATGAAAAATAAGATTTTTAATTCAAATAACTTAATTTTTAATTTATTATCTAAATCAAATTCAATTTTCAAAAAGAAAAATAAAATTCATGGGTATTTATTTATTCCCTTTATAACATGATATACCACCAATAAATATCAATAAATTGATAAAAAATATATATGTCTATTTTAATTTGTTAGACATTTTAAATTTCAAAATTGTCTTCTTATAAATAGTTAATATTTTCAAAACTCAAGAGTCTAAAATTGCAATTATATTAGGAACAACAATAATATATAAAGATTAAAATATCCTTAAGTAATATATGAAACGACGTCTTTTCTTTATGAATTCTTAAAAAAGAAATATCAATTTTAATAATTTTAATTTTATCCATTATTAGCGGGGCCATTGGATAATATAAAGACTAAAATATTCTTTAAATATAAAGACTAAAATGCTCTTAAATAAAATATGAAATGACGTCGTTTTCTTTATGAGTTCTTAAGACTGTAATCTATTCGAGCCGAGCCAAACTTTAAAAAGCTCAAGCTCGACTTATTATAAAGTAATCGAGTTCGAATTCGAACTCAAATTAAGCCCGAGCCGAGCCCGAGCTGATATCGAACCAGCTCATATAACATATATTTCGAACTTGAACTCGAGCTTGATTTAAATAAGTTTAATGAATTCAATGAACTTATTTCAGTTTTTATTTTTTATTCATCTTTTTCTACATTTGTATAAAAGATACACTAAAATTAATATTTTTATGAAAGATAAATACTATGATTATATATTAACAAAAATAAAAATATTATATTATTATAGTATTATATTTTATTATAAATTATTAATCTATTTTATATTGTATATTATTTAATTTATTTATCATATATCATATATTAATAAGTTATATGAATTAAATTAGTAAAAAATTAATAGATTCACATACATAATTTAATATATATAAATTAAAATATATATTTTAAATTAAATACACTAAATGAACTAATTTATGTGCTTAACTCACGAGCTTTTTAAATAACCCAGCTCACGAGCTAACGAGCCGAGTATTTCTTAGCTTGAGCTTGGCTCATTTAATAAATGAGCAGTTCGATCTCGAGCCTGAACGAATTTTTACCGAGCCAAAATTCAAATCGAGTTCGAGTAAGTTGACTCATTTACAACTCTATGAGTTCTTAAAATGAAACATCTATTTTAGTAATTTTAATTTTAAACACTATTAGCTGGCTCATTGAATAATATAAATACTAAAATGCTCTTTAAACATAGAAAAAATATATTTTTGTAATTTTTATTTAACTAAATAACTGTGGATCCTATTTAATAATATAAAGATTAAAATATAATTTAGGAAATAACCACTTTAACTTAAAATCAACAACTCAAAGGGCAATACCATAATTTCATGAAAGTGAAAATTAATTTCATGTCTACTATTATGAATATACAGGTAAAATGTATTATTTGGCCCTTGTACTATAATATTTTTTTTATTGAGTCCTTATACTTTAATTGTAACCTATTAAGTCTTTGTACATTATTATCTTTTTAACAAATTTTTTTAATGTCAGTATAATAGAGGGGTTAATAGACAAAATAATATAGTATAAAAGCCAAAATGGTATTTTTTGCCTTTTTTTTATACATGAAAAATTTAGATAACAAGAGAAAAATTAATTTTAAGGTCCAATAATTAAATAATAAATAATTTACTGAATAAAATTAAAAATAAAATAATAAATGATTAAATGGCTATTAATTATCATAATAATATTTTAGAATTAATTGATAAATAATAAATTAAAATTGAAAATAAAAATAAATAAATAAATAACAAAAGAATGAAAATCGTAATAATAAAAGAATTGTTATGATTTTCATACTTAAATCCAACTATAAAACTTAATAACAAATGTAATTAATGATTACCTAATTAAATTCTCAATTCAATTTTTTTTTAAACAAATTTAAAATAAAAAATAAATATCTTACTTTAATAATTTCCTTACCTGAGTGGAATACAACGCCAATTTTTTTAGTACTTTTGTTATGTGCTATTAATCGTTTCTCTTCTCCCTTTTAACCATTTAAAATTTTATTATATGCTGACAAATAATATATGGCAACGTCATTCATGATCAAGCAAGCATGCCCTTGGTTGCTGCACCCCACAAATGTGCATAATCATTTCAATTGGAACACAATATGCTCATTAAAACATATACAAACACATATACATATTTTCATTTTTTTTAATTATTTTTTTTAATTTTAATTTGTTACTTATCAATTAATTCTAAAATATTATTATGGTAATTGATAGTCATTTAATCATTTATTATTTTATTTTTATTTAGAATATAATTTTTATTTAATAAATTATTTGTTATTTAATTTATTTATTAGACCTTAAAATTAATTTTTTTTCGCATTATCTTAATTTTTCATATGTAAAAAAATAAAAAGTGTTATTTTAGCTCTTGTATTATACTATTTTTTCTATTAAGCCCTTTATTATAACGGCGTTAAAAAAATTTATTAAAAAATAACTAACTTAGCATAAGATAATAATGTACAAGAGCCTAATAGATCACAATTAAAATATAAAGACTTAATAAAAAAAAATACTAAAGTATAATGGCTAAATAATACATTTTACCTAATAAATAAGGCTTTTATTCTTATGTTATGATATTTATAAGGATTCAATAATTTTTTTCTTTTGTACCGAATAAGGATTCAATACATGGTCTAACATATAATCATATCATTAAATAGGTCAAAATCAAATTAGATTAGATTAACCCTAATTGAAATTTAACTTTTTAGGAGATAAACCAAAATAAGCATAAGTTTAGTTTTTGAAGTGTCCGTTTCTATATTAATTAGATATTTTATTTATTTCTATTAGATATGAGATTTTCCAATTTTAGTTCATGTGGTTTATTTTATTTAGGATTGTGGTAATATAATATATATATTTTTAATCTGTAATTCAAATGGATTATATATTTGCACTAGCAAAATTATACAGTAAAAAATGCAGGTAACTGTCCCCCTTCTTTTCTAAAGAAAACAAACATATATAATTATTAAATTTTTTAAATCTATTATTTGCCCCTTTAAAACTTTAAATTATCTCCTATCCCTCAATTTATGTAAAAAGCAAAAAAAAAATCAAAAATTTTCAACCAAATTAATTTGAACCCACCCAATTAATTAAGAGGCTAAGAAAAAAAAATTATAGGCATAATAAAGAAAAGAAAAATTGAGAAAGAATACAAATTTAAAATCTTTATCTTCTAATATGTTTTAATTCTTTAAAAAAAATTTCTATTTGCTTTTGATTTTAATTTTATTATTCAATATTATGTGATAATTTTTGCATAAACAATATTATTAATAGATTATATTCATATTTATGATTTATTGATATATTAACAAATTACAAAATGATAATTGTGTACAAAAACTATAAAGAGAACCAACACAAGAACATAAACAGACAATCAGGGTTAAATTAAAATTTTAAGAGAAATTTTGGCTTCGCCCATGTATAAATAATAAATTCCATTTAAAAAAAATTGATGTTATTCCAATAAAATGATTTTCCAACCAAGAAAATCAGCCTATAAAACCATTTTTGTTTTTTGTTTTTTTTGAAAGTGATTGTTTTATTCAATTAAATCTTTATGAATAGAATCAACAATAATAAGTTGTGAAAGAATTAGCAGCCAGCCTATGTGAGCCACCTAGTTTACAAATATGCCGACAAAATGAATGGAGCAATCTCTAAGACATCTTAACATACAATCACAAACTGATAATAACATATTTTTGGTTCATTATTTTTTGAGGATAATGTCAATACTAATTTTTCTTATTCCTTTTCTTCCTTTTTCATACAAATTGGCAGTCACAAACAGTTACATGTTCCAACTGCTATTAGAATAGTAATTAAATTAAGGGGTTGACAACTCCAAATAAGATTCATAATTCGGTTCACGACCTAATAAAGAAAATCTATTAATTATTAAACTAAGGTTCCAAAATTTTTATATATGACAAGTTAAAAATAAAAGATATAAAAAAAGGAAAAAAATTAAATTGATTGATTGATTGTCTAATCGATTTAATCGTATAGAAGGCCATGTGATTTAAATATACTGACATATAGTATAGAAGGCCATGTGATTTCTATTATTTTTTTAGTTTCAACTCAGTAAATTCATATCGAACAAATTAGATTTGGGCCATTATTTGTTGTTTATGTGTCTTTTTATAAGATAATGATCTGTTTCTTTTTTCATTTTTGTTGAAATCATACATATATTTGTATTTATTTATTTTTATTTCTTTTATCAATGAGTTTCTCTCATCAAACATGAATATATAAATATATACATATATATATATATATATATGTATGCATATATATACATTTCTTATATGAAAATTTTAAGTTAGAGCCAAGTGTATAACTAAAAAGAATAGGCATGATGATAAATTTCAAATATCGAATCATTTTAAATAATTAATCATTCAAACAATTTTTTTCTCGTCTGATATTCATGCTAATAATTTTTGTATATACTTTATTTATAATATTCAAATCAACCCTTAAATTCATCCAATCCAAAAATAAGAAAAAATTGACTTATATTTTAAAATTATTATTGAGTGAAGTATATATACTTTTGGTTGAGTTAATTTATATAATCAAATTAATTAAACAAAAAATAATAGGAATATGTACATTTGATAGTATTTGAGAGACAGTCATGCTTTACATTTTAATTTTAAAAGAAAAGAAAAAAAAGGTTTTTTTTTTAAGGCAGCTTTGAATAGCGAATGTTAGATAGAAGATTGAGTTAGACGATCGCGTGTGGTGGCTTTTGTATAATTGTAAGTTGGTTAAGTCACGCTGGAGATCATGGTACAATAATGTGAATAAATGTCATTTAATAATTCTTAATATTATCTTTCACTAATTTTCGAATTTAAAATATTTCAATTTTAAAATTAATTCCAATAATGTTATATCACTACAACAAAATCTTTCTTTTTGTTAAGCATGTAAAAACTATATGAAAATTTAAGATTATTGGACTAAATATACATCAGCCGCTGTATTAACAGGGTTAGAACATCATCTTACATAAATTAAAATTGAAAATTTTCAGGAGCGAAACCAGAAGTTAATTATAAGGGGATAATTTTTTTTTAATTTCTTTTTATCTTGATGATTGGTCTTTCATATACAATAATTATTTTATAAATTTATTAATCTATTAGTAAGTCATTTTCATTTGTAAAATAATTAATCAAAGAAAATATGAAAATAAATTTTAACATATAATGTTGATGCAAAAATATTAAAGTATATTAGAATTATAAATAATAAAATGTAAATTTGAAGTAAAGAGAAGAAATTAAAAATAAAATAAATAAAGATCTTAATTTTATAATCTTTCTTAATTTTTTTAATTGTACTTTTAATTTATTTTTAATCTCTTAATTGATTGGATAAATTTAAAATTAATTTGTTGAAGGTTTTAAAATTTTTTTTTCTCCTCTTGAACTTGAAGATAATTTAAAATTTTAAGGGGGGCAAATAGAAGATTTTAAAAATTTAACGGATATATACATATGGATTTTTATAAAAAAAAAAAAATTAAGTGTTGTCCCCTTCCAACCACCTAGCTTCGCCATTGAGAATTTTATAAGAATAAATTGATTTTTTTTTAAAAAAAATTATAAATGATATAAATGAAAAAAAAAAGATAGTGAAGTTATGTGTTTATAACAAAAAATCATGGCCATATACAAAGGGAAAAGACAGGAGAACCATTTAATAATAGTGACATATAAAATTCTAAAACATTAGACAATCACATCCAAATATAAATATTAAGTCAATAATTAACTAATAATTTTACGATTGTTCATATTTTAATTACTTGAGACTATAGTCTTGTAAAATGGAATAACAACCTTTTTATTTTATTTTATTTTATTTAGCATTATATTGATATTAATATAAGGAACTAATACTCAGTTTTTTTACATGCACACTTTAAATTAGTTTTTAAGAATCAAATTGATCAGGTCTACCTAAAGAGAAATAAAATCCTCTTATCATTCTATGAAAGTTTGTAATAATTAATTTTTTTTCCTATCTAGATGTACCATATTAGTAATACTTCAGTGGAAATACTTATTTCGTACTTTCTGCAATGCCTGTTAGGTTTTCACTTTGATTATTTCATCAATATTTATTAAAATATCCTTTAAAAAAATAAAATAATCGATTCTTTTTTCTGTCATTAAAATTTTAAGAAGAACAGAAATTCTATTTACTTAATATAATTAATTCCAAATTTTATAATGGAATATGGAAGATTATTTTAAATGTTGAAGTCATTGAAAAAATTATAAAAGTATTAAGTTGATTAATATAATTAAGGAATATTTAATTAATAAGCAAGTTTTCAAGTTTTGAAAAAAATAAGATTTGAAATATTTTGAGAATTAAACAAGTATAAAATATTAGAATAAGATGAATAATTATATCTTATTTTTTTAAATAAAAATTTGTCTAAAATTTGATAAATTTTAAAAATATGATAAATTTAGCAGTTAGATATGTTTCAAAGTAGTAAATGTATAATGCTGAAATTAAAACTTTTAATATTAGTTTTGGAACTTTAATGGATAGCCATTAATCAAACTGGGCGATTAGTAAATAACTAAAATTATTATTTTGAGATATAATTTAACAGTAATTATATATATATTTTTAATAAATTTGATATCAATGCCCCCTCTTTATATACAAATACTCCAAAAAAAAAAAGAAGAAAAAAAAACTAAGTACATACTAAATTATAATTTGTCAATTTTCAGCTCTTAAGAGACAAGACAATGTTTCCACCATATAAATAATACATGTTCTTCAACTAAAAATTTGCAAAATGACATTGCGATGAGAAGTTAAGATAACAATGCAAATTTTTTTTTTCTGTTTTTTAACAATTTATTTTTTTTTACTAGTAATTAATTTTGATGGAACTTTAGGGACAAGAGTTGATCCTTAAAAAGACACACAAGTCTTTAATTACTAATTAATTTTGATAGGAATCACTGTGCAGCTTAGGGCCGGGTATATGTGGACAGCATCCTTTCAGAAAAATAAATAAATAATAACTATTTAATTTAGTGATATTAAAATTATTCTAAACTTCGGTAGAAAAATATAAATTTGAATTTAATATTATTAAATTTATATTTCATTCAGAATTTTATTTACTCTCTTCGTTCAAAATAATGAGAATATTTTTTATCTCACATATATTAAGATAAATTAAATTATTTAATTAATAAATAAAATTTTTTTCTATAATATATTCATTTTACCCTTCATTTATACTAAATAGTTATTAATTATAATAAAAATTAAAAATAAAAAATAATTATTAATTGAATCAAAATAATTATAATTTAAAAAATATAAATAATTAAATATAATATTAGTAATTATAAAATATTTAAATAAAAATATTAATTTATAATATAACTATAATCTAAATAAAGTAATATAATTATATTTTAAAACAAACAAATAAAAAGTATTTCTATAAGTTTTTGAGACGAAAAGAGTATAAAATAATCATTTAATATCAGAGATCTCAATATATTAATTAATTCTATTTCAACCAAACATTAATTAACTTTGTATACCTAAAATGCCATAATAATAATAATAATAATAATAATAATAATAATAATAATAATTTGCCTGTGCTATACCTTGGCTTGGCATGTAGAAAGTATACACATACATTAGAATTTACAAATAAATGAGGCTACTTTCAAGTGCAATTGTTGTGCGACAAATACAATAGATATTTGGAAAAAATTATAGATTTTTATTTTCTATTAGATTTTTTTTATTATATTATAAAATATGTATTATGCAAAGTTAGTAAATTTATAAATTAATAAAACAATTTTAATAAGTTCGATAGTGTTTTTGGACGTGATATATTTATAATGTTGTGGTTTTTTTGGCAACTAATAATATTTTGCAATTTGAGTGAATTAGAGGGTGTATAACTTAGCTTATAAGCTAGTTAAATTATACTAGTTTATAAATTTTAAATTTAAATAGATGTATTTATTTAGATAATTTTACGAGTTTATAAATTTAGTTAAACTAAAAAAATAAGTTAGAAGATCAGTTTATTATTTTAATACTTATAAGAATTTGGCTTATAAGCATATTATTATTAAAATAATAAAAAAATATAAAATCATATTTGACTAATAAATATTTATTAAAATAAATAGAGATAATTTACAAATCAACATTTAATATTTTAAATTAGGTCTGTAACAGTTAATTTATTTGTATATTTCTTAATTAAACATTTTAAATTAAATATTTCAAAAAGCAAAGAAGGCAAATATTTATATTTTATATTTACAAGTCAACATTTAATAGTGCATATAATAAGAAAAAGAATATTACATAGTCAATCAAATTATGATATTTTTGGAATCTATTTAGTTATAGTTAATTGTTGACAGGAAGTTTTTAGAATATATATGATCTCCTTATTAACTTGAATTCAAAATCTAAATACGGGTAATACATATTTTTTACTATCAAAATATATTTTAGTGGTTATATAATCTCTTCATTAATTATGAAAAAATTTTATATTTCACTAAGAAGAGAAGCAGATAGGGAGTGGAAATAGCAATTAACAAGTCAAATGCCCCAAAGAACATGTTATATTTAAAATAAAATATTATATTATCTATAAATACACAAATTTTCAAATGCAATTATTTATCTAGACCTGCGTGGACGCCACCATAAATACTACACTAGCAGCAACTAGTTGTATCTCTGCTTCTTCTTCAACCAAAAAAAATGGCGAAAGCAATAAATTTTATCCAAACAAGATGGTCTTATACTAGTATTAGCTTCCCAAGCAGCCAAAAAACTCCAATAAAACAGAGGAAGAACAGTCTGCTTCTCACTTTTTGGTCTACAAAACCAGGAATTAATAGCAATAATTATGCTACAAGTAAAAACAATCCTGCTATTGAGTTGGATTCCAATTCAATTTCTCAACATTTACCACCTCCAACATCAAATCAACCACTTTCACCACCACAATCCAAAGGTTTAATCTTTGATTTAGGTCCTAAAAATTCTTGGGATAGCATAGAAATTGGTTCTCCAGTTGTAAAAAGATACATTGGTGACAATGAAGAAAGATGGTGCATGTGGTACTCTGGAAGGTCTTCAAACTCCAGCTCTAATGCCAATTTAGATCGGATTGGATTGGCAGTTTCCAGCAATGGAATCGACTGGATTCGAGGCTTACAAAATGTAAGGTCTTGTGGATATGCAGGGGAAGTAATGGAATGTAGCAACAATTGGTGGGCAATTGATACACACAGCATTAGGCCTTCAGAGATTGTGATGATGTCTAGTCCAATGTATAGTTCAGTTTATTGGCTTTACTATACAGGGTTTAGTTCTGAAGAAGTTGAGATTCCAGGGTTTTCTATCAATTTTGTAGAAAACCCAGAAAGATTTCACCATGAAAATAGAAAAAATGACAAGATTTTGAAGTCTTTGCCTAGTTTAGCTTGTAGCCAAGATGGTAGACATTGGGCTAGAATTGAAGGGGATTATCATAGTGGCGCTTTGCTTGAAGTAGGGACAGACAAAGAATGGGATTCTTTGTTTATTTCTTCACCTAATGTTATAGTTCATAAAAGTGATGATCTTAGAATGTATTATTACTCATTTGATCAAGAAAATAGGTGTTTTGCTATAGGGGTTGCAAGATCCAGAGATGGGATTAGATGGGTTAAATTAGGAAAAATCATGGGAAAAGGAAACGGAGGTTCTTTTGATGAATTTGGCACTAAGAATGCTTGTGTTGTAAGAAATTCTAAAGATGAGAACTATATAATGGCATATGAGGGTTTTGCTGCTGATGGGAAAAGAAGCATTGGATTGGCAATTTCTGAAGATGGGCTCAAGAATTGGGAAAGAATTAAAGAAAATCCAATTCTTGAACCTTCAGAAAGTGAAGATGGATGGGATTGTAAGGGAGTAAGATCTCCATATTTGATTCAGATGGGAGATAATAAAGATGAATGGAGATTGTATTATGTTGGTGTAAACAATGAAGGAAGAACAGGAATTGGAATGGCAATTTCAGAAGGAAGTAATTTCAGGAGTTTCAGAAGAGAAGAGGCTCAGGACTTCCGTTGTAAGATATAAAGATTTGTAATGTACTTTCATACGTGTTGTGTTAATATAGTTCAAGATTTGTTAAATCAAGCCGCTTTAGTTTATATTTCTTTGTGGATTGTTAATACAATTTGCATCCAAGCTTTGATGATATAAAATTTAGTTTATTGTGTATATATATACATATATATATTGCTTAAGAACCATATGATTTCATAAATGGTTTAAGGCTTTAACAAGATTCCAACAATTTAATTTATAGTGTGCTGATGTTAAAATGCAAGTGTATAATGTATGATGTTGCAACTGTTGCCTTTCTTTTTTTATTTTTTATTTTTTTTGACGAATCCTTGAAAAATATTGCCCTTTTTATTGTCCAATGTGTATTTAGACATTTGGTGGTTCTGTTATAAGAATTTATCTCAATCATAAAATAAAAAAATCCAACATTTTTCTTTGGCTCTTATAAAGTGCCTTTTTCGTCACTTGATAATTTTTTCCCTATATTTTTCTCTCTTTTTTTTTTTATTTTCTAGATTTTAAAGTTTTTTTAATGCATTTTCTAGATTTTAGAGTTATTTTCTTGTTAACTTATTAGTACATCTGATTTTATATAATTAACATTTTAATTCTTATTAATATTCTTAACTAACTGGACTTTTAATCGTCACCCTACATTCCACTGACATAATTGATTTTATTTGAAAATGCTTTCGGAGTTTTCTTTTCGAAAAAAGTCATTAAACATTGTTTTTCTTTTTATTTCTTCTTTCTTTGAAAAAAAAATTAATATTTATAGTTTTAAACTAATTTCAACAGTAAATGTTAGACTTGGGGAGTTTAACATATTTTATAATATAATCATTGAAGAAACTATATTATATTTTAAAATTTTAAAAATGAAATATTATAGAAATTAAAATGTAGTAAAAAATTATACTTTTACTAACAAAAAGTGTTAATAATGTTGACCATTAATAAACTTCAAGCATTAAAAAAATATTAATTTTAAAATAATAATAATATAAGAAGTAAAGTACTAATTATATTAAGTAAAGCCCCATGAGTATTTTATAATCTCCTTTTTCTTTCCTAGTTTCTCTCTCTCAGTGGCGTAGCCAGGATTTTAGATAAGAGGGGTCCAATTCAACTTAAATACTAAACATTAAAAATATCAAATTATAAAAGAAATAAAAAAATTCCAGATTATAAACTACAAAAAAATAATAATTTCAATTTAACTTCATACTACTTTTCTCAAAAAAAAAAACTTCATACTACAAAATCAAATTAAACATTTCAAATTTATAATGTCCTCAAGTATTCAAGCCAATTTCTTAATTCATTATATTTCAAATTTCAATTCATTTTAGCAAGATAAAAAAATTGCAACAAAATAAATATGAGATTAAAAGTAAGTGATGTACCTATTCTTAACTTGTTGCCGCTGCCTTGCTGGTGCCAATCGGTGAAAAAATGAAATTGAAAAAGGAAGAAACTGTTATCTGAAAAAAACAAAAAGAAAGAAAGAAAAAAGAATTAACGAAGAAGAAATGTGAGAAAGAAGAGAAAGAGTCACAATTAAGTTATTCTTGTTTGTTTGTAATGGGCAGAGTCATTAACAAATCTTGTTTGTTTGTAATGAGCTTGATTAAAAGGCTCAGTTTTAAAGATTAGAAAAAAAAGGATGAAAAATGTTGGGAGCGTGGATCGAAGTTGCGTGCTCTCACATAGTAAGGCCAAGCTGTTCCATCTCAACCAATGTAATATTCATTCTCAAATATACCTAAAAATTTTTTATTTTTAACTGAGGGGGGAACAGGGCCCCATGGGACCCCCTTTATCTCCGCCTCTGCTCTCTCTTTAGTTTTCTTAGTTAAATTTTCACCTTTATTTCTCTGAAGCTAGGAATGTCGTTGGCCTTTTAGCAGGCCATAACCTTAATTTCATCTTTTTTAGTTATTTTTTATTCTTCTTTGTATTTTTTTTCCCTATTTTGAAAATAAATGGACCTTAAGATGCAGAGACAGAATCAAAGGGATATAGGGTCTATTGCCCCCTATACAGGCCCGGCCCTGAGGGTAGGCACTAAGTGCGACCGCCTAGGGCCCATGCTAGAAAGTCCAGAATAGGAGCCCAAAATCCAAAAAAAAAATCCTGCATTAAATAGCACAACAGCAGCCAAAAAATAAAATAAAATTCTGGGTTAATTTTATTTCTTTTTTCTTCTGTCAAAATATCGTTTCATATTCCTTAGAGCCTCTCCGACTTGTCTTCTACCAAAAATTCGAAAGACTTGTATTGTTCCTTGATGTTGGTCCCAATGTTAGGGCCCTCTTTCTCATTATTCGCCTAGGGCCCTAAAAATCTCAAAAACGGGGCTGCCCCTATATATATATATCATAAAAATGTGTATTTTTATGCATATATAATTAATATACTTATATTTATATAATATAAAACTATAATTAATTTTATATTTATATAATTTATAATATTTATATGTTAAAATAAAAATAATAAAAATTTTATCATTTAATTATTTAATATAAAAAAAATTGAATATAAATTTATCGTAATTTTTTTTACTTAAAAATTTTATCCCCTTCATTTCTATTCTGATTCTTGTTGTTAAGACGAATAAGATCTCTGTTTTTTATTTCTCCTTCTTCAGAAAGGTTGCTTTTGTGGCTTCAAATCTGGATCCTTACAGATCTTGGAGTATAATAGTTTTGTTGCTCTCTGATGAGTTTCCTACTAAAAATGTAAATGTGGTTCAAGCGACTTTCTCCCTTTGTGGCGTTTGGAAGAAGATCAACCCCCCTATTCGCTTTTCTTAGATGGGGTTTCTGTTAATGCCGACGAAGGTTTCTTTCAATCTCATCTCCAACCCTTTTTTTAGAACGTATAATCATATTCTTTCCTCAACAGCTTTGAAAACTGAGGATACTAAGGGTAACAACCCTCTGTTTACACTCTTCTTTCATCTTGCGATGGTTTGTGATTTTAGTAGATTGTGTTTCTGCTTTTTTTTTTTTCTGATTGTGGCCTTGTTTCAACCTTGGTGTAGCCGTGGTTGCAGGGAAAGCTCTTCCAGAGCTTAGATGGGATTTTGTCCAGGGAATGTTGTTTGTAATGCTCTATTTTTTAGTTCTGTGTTCTATACCTTCGACTGGATTCCCACATTCAATTGAAGCTAGTATTGTATTGTAGGTTTATTTTTAATGAATTTCTTATTTTCTGATAAAAAAAATACAAATTATATTCTGTTAAAAAAAGTGCTAATTATATTGAATTTATAGTTCAAAAAAAATTATATTGAATTTAAGTGATGTCCCCATCACCCAAGTATTAGTATGTTGACCATTAATAAAGTTCAGGAATTAAAAAAATAATTTTAAAATAATAACAGAAGAAGTAAATTACAACTTATATTTTTTTTTGAACTGAAGTAAATATCATCGGGTTTATATTTTTTAAAAAATTTGAGTTGGATTGGGTAATTAGGTTAAGATTTATTTTTTTAATTTAACTCGAACCCGACTTACATATATATATATATATTATATTTTTATAAATTATAATATATATTATATAACTCGATCCGAATCAACCCAACTATAAATTTTTTCTATATAATATTATATATGTTAGGATATTTATAAAATATATTATAATCCGACCGAACTCGACCGAGCTCAACTAAAATAAAAAATTTATGGATCGATAAAAAATATATAGGTTCGGTCGAATTCGATTTGATCAAGTTTGCCATTGAGGAAGATTTCTTGCGGTTTTGGTTACGTCAATTATGGTATTTCAATGGATTTGCAATGCGTGTCTTCAAGTGGACTCCTGATTTCCATTCTGATGTGGATTGCCCATTGTTTCCTGCATGGATTACATTGGAGGGGCTGCTAGTTCATTTTTTCAATCAAAAGGCTCTGTTTCCGATAACTCAGCTTGTTGGTAAGCCGTTGAAGCTAGATTATGCTACTTCCTCATTAATCCGACCTTCTACTGCCCGTATATGTGTCGAAGTGGATTTATCCCAGGAATTGATTGATAGGGTGTGGATACAAAATGGCAAAACTGGTTTTTTCCAATCAATTATTTATGAGAATTTGCCAAAATATTGCTCCATTTGCTATAAGATGGGGCATGCTGCAGCCACCTGTATAGTTGACGAAGATTTTCATCAACATAATTCAGTTCCTGGACTTGCTAAAAATTCAGAACCAATTGAGCATGTTAAACCGGTAGAGAAAGTATGGGTGCCTAAACTGAGTTCACAAACTGAAAAACAGAGACTGGGTGAACCAAATTCAAATGAAAATACCTCTAGCTCTTTGCATGATATTGTTCCAGTGGACCAACCATTGATTGATTCTTGTCCTCTTTTGCATGAAAATAATAAGGATCACATGGAAACTCAGCCTATAACGATTCCACCCGCTAATGTGCCGAATGCAGATACTTTGCCCCCTGTTTTTGCTTGTGTTGGTGATGAGCCTCGGGCTGTTACTAATTTTAATTTGGCTGTTTCAGATTCTGAAAAGAATAGTGATACTCGTGATACTGAAACTCTGGACAGATTCTCTGATGGAGAAATACCTGCTGAGGCAGATTTGAATACAAATGCTAATGCTGATGGATTTATTCCTGTGGCTCCTCGTGCTCGTGGACGACCGCCGAAAAAAGGTCAAAAAATTAAATCTAAAGATGCCTGGATCACTAATTCCCTTGCTACTCATAATAACTCATAATAATGAATATTCTTTTTTGGAATGTGCGTGGTGTTGCGTCTTCACAAAATCATCTTCATAAATTATGTTTGGTTCATAATATTGGATTGTTGATTATTATATAACCTATGGCTATTGCTAGTAAGGCAAACTTTTTTGCGATTAAGCTTGGTTTTGATAATGTGCATGCCTCCTATAATAATAAGATGTGGATTATGTGGAATGATCACCTTTTTAGTGTGTCTATTTTTAAGGATGATGGACAGCTTTTATCTTGTTCAGTGTTTTTCTCGTCCAGAGGTTTTGATTTTTGTTTATCAGCCGTGTATGGGTTACATTCTAGAGCTGCCCGTGAAAGTTTATGGTCTAGTCTGGTTTCTTATTCTAATTCTTGCTCTAAGCCATGGATTGTTGGGGGGTGACTTTAACACAATTAAGTATCCTTCAGAATATAAAGGAAGTGGTTCTCAAGATTTACAGGCTATGCAGGATTTTATTGATTGTACTGATGAATGCAGTTTAATGGATATCCCATTTCAGGGGGCTGATTTCTTATGGACTGGTGTTAGATCTAATGGTCGGGTTTGGGAGAAATTAGACAGGCTCTTGGCTAATGTTACTTTTTTTTATGGCTTTGATTATGTTGGGTATCGACATTTGGGGAAGTTGTCTTCGGATCATTCGCCTATGTTGTTGGAATGTCAGATTGTTAATACTGCTGGGCCTAAATATTTTAAATTTCAGCACATGTGGCTTTCAGATGTCTCGTTTCTTCCTATGGTTAAGCGACAATGGACGTCCCATTTTTCTGGGGGAGGAATGCAGGGTTTGTTTCGCAAGTTGCAAGGTTTGAAAAAAGCAATTCGGGAATGGAATCGGGTTTCTTTTGGGCATTTGTTCAATAACATTGGTAAAGCTGAGAAAGATGCTCAAGAGGCAAAGCTTGTGTACATAGATGATCTGTCTTCGACTAATTTAACTTCTTGGCAGGATACGCAAGCAACATTAGCCATGAAAATGAAATTGGAATAAACTTTTTGGAAACAAAAATCCCATATTTCCTGGATTGCTGATGGAGATTGTAACACTCGGTTTTATCATAATTATGTCAAGATGCGTAGAAAGATGAATCGCATTGTCTCTATTAGAGCTGCTGATGGGTCTCGCATTTCAGATAAGGAATCTATTGGTTTGGAAGCTGTTAATCATTTTAGGGATTTATTTTGTAGTAATGATGATTTTGATCCAGATCAGGTTTCTCATATGTTGGAAGTCATTCCTACAATTGTTTTGTCTCAGGATAATGATGATCTTGAAGCAATTCCTGGCGATTTGGAGATTAAAAATTGCGGTCTGGAATCTTAATCCTAATAGTGCTCCGGGACCTGATGGTTTTGACGATTATTTCTTTCGGCAGTGTTGGGACATTGTTTGTTGGGATGTCTGCAGTGCTGTCAAGGAATTTTTCTTGGGTCTTCCGATACCGCAGACTTTTAGCAGTGCGCAGATTGTGCTCATTCCTAAGGTTGAGAACCCTTCCAGCTTTTCACAGTACCGTCCAATCTGTCTAGCCACGTTTATAGGCAAGGTTTGTACCAAAATTTTGGCTAACAGAATGGCACCGCTTCTGCAGAATTTAATATCCCTTGAGCAGGCAGGCTTTTTAAAAGGGAGTTCAATTTACTCTCAGATTATGCTGGCTAATGAGATGATTCATGATATTGATAAGAAAACGAGAAGCCATAATTTAGCCATTAAACTTTATATGGCTAAAGCTTTTGACAGGGTGTCATGGGATTTTTTATAGACAGTGCTTAATAAGTTTGGTTTTTCAGGGCGTGTTATTCAGCTGATTATCAGGAACCTTGCTTCTACTCGCCTTTCTGTTCTGGTTAATGGTGTGTGCTATGGGTTTTTTCAACCAACTCGGGGAGTTAAGCAGGGTGATCCGTTGTCTCCACTTTTGTTTATCTTGGCTTTTGAAGCATTCTCTCGGGGTCTTAATGCTTTGATTTATCAAGGAAAAATTACTCCATATAAAACTCATAGGCACTGTCCTATTGTTTCTCATCTTGCTTTTGCAGATGATCTGTTAGTTTTTATAAATGGGGATGCGAGGTCAATTAAAAATTTCTCTCGGTTCTTGACTTCTTACAAGATTACCTCTGGACAACTTGTGAATTTTGACAAAAGTGCTTTTTATTGCTCAGACGAGGCTAGTAATGCTATCATTAAGAAGTATGAGGACCTGCTTTCTATTAAAAGAAGCTCTTTGCCTTTCACCTATCTTGGTGCACCGATTTACCATGGCATCAACCGTGCTTCTCACTGCAAAGATCTTCTTAAAAAAATTGATGTTAAACTTCAAGGTTGGTTGAAGAAATTTCTTACTCCAGGTGGTCGACTTGTTCTCATTCGTCATGTCCTGAGTTCAATTCCCCTTCATACGATGGGAGCCATGCTCTTGCCTAAATCCATAATTGCAATTATTGAAAGGCGATTTGCGAAGTTTTTCTGGAGTGGCAATTCAACTGAACTAAAGCATCATTGGGTTAGATACACTGAATTTTTATTCTCTACTTCGGAAGGGGGTTTGGGAATTCGTTCCATAGCAGCTATTCAAGATGCGTACTCCATTAAACAATTATGGATTTATTTGTCGAAGGATTCCTTGTGGGCTACTTTCATGAGTCGAAAATATCATCGACAGGGCAACATGAGCTACATCCAAACGGATTCTTGTGCTTGGAAGCGTATTTGCCATATATATTCGGCTTATGCGGACAGCTTTGAGATAACTGATAATTCTGTGGTTTGAAAAGAGAGTGGTAATGGACAGTTTACTTTCTCTTCAGCCTATAATCTGGTTCGTCCAAAGAGAAGCACAACTATATCACGGCAAACTTTGTGGGATTCTGTAGTTCCATTGAAGCTTTCAGTCCTATCTTGAAAAATTCTTCATAATGCACTGCCACTTCCAGATATGTTACAGCGTTTGGGTATCTCCCTTGCAGCTGTCTGCCCCTTTTGTTTGGAGGCCTCCGCTTCTGTTGACCATATTTTTTATAACTGCGTTCCTATAAGGAAGATCTGGAAATATTATGCTGCTTCACTCCTTCCTCTTCGGCATGGAGGTTCAGGAACTCTATCTTTAGGGCAAGAACTCTCAATCTGGTGGCTTAATGCAGGTAAGCCAGTTAAGGGAAGGCTTTGTAATCTGGTTCCCCAGGTTATTCTCTATAATACATGGAATGCTTATTGTCGTTGTGTTTGGGGCTCTGAGAAATTCTTTCCCCACAGTGTTGAATTACAAATTTACAAGTTCATTTACAGTTGGGGAGTAGCTCATGCGGGAGATCGTTTCGCTGCCCCTCTTTCGTGTTTTGCAGATCATTTGCCTTCTGTTTTCGGGTTTCGGAAGCCACGTCCTAAGCTGGTTGTATGGAGTAAGCCCTCTATTCATTGTTTTAAACTAAATGTTGATGCCTCATTTTCTTTGCATACTGTTTCTGGAAGCGATGTCCTTCGTGACTCAGAAGGCTATTTTATCGCTGCTGGAGCTTTCTTAATCAAGGCGAGGAACGTTTTGGAGGCTGAATTGACAGCCTTGGTTCATGCGCTTGAATGGGTGAATACAGTTGGCTATGCTTCTGTTCAGGTGGAGGTAGATTCTTTGGAGCTAGTTCAGTTGATGTCTTTGGTCTCTGATGTGTCGCCGCATTTTAAGAGAGCAAGGGCTCTTTTGTCTTCAAATTTTCACTCTATTTCTCATGTTCATAGGGAAGCAAATCAAGTTGCACATTTTTTAGCCTATTACAGTATATTGAATGGTGTTTCTAGGTGGTTTTTATCTTTTAACTCTTTGCCAAATTACATTAAAGGGGTTGTATTGACTGATAGTATGGGTCTTCCATACATTAGATTTAATTAATAAAATCGGCGGTGGTACCGTCCACCTTTACCAAAAAAAAAAAAATATATATATATATATATGGAACTTTTTTTAAAAAGTGGGATTTCATTCAAACTAGGGACAGGTATCGGTCGGATTTGATCGAATTAAAATATACTTTCAATCCGACATAACCCGACTGATGCCTACCCCTACTTTGAATGAAATCCCACTTTTTTTAAAAAAAAAGTTAAATTATTGGAAAAATTATATTAAATATTATTTTTAATTGTTGTTTTCAAATATACGGTGTGAAGAGTTTTTTTTCATATATATCAAGCGGCTTTTTTTCACCTTGTTTTTCTTTTGTAATTTTTTATATTTATTTTTTTATATTTTATTTATATTTATATTTTTTTATTCATAGATAATTTTTTATTAGTATATTCTCATTGTACACACAAAATATATATATATATAATATATATACAACATATACACAATATAAATAAAACAAACAGTGACATATTTATAACATATACATAATATATTTGTAATATATACAACATATATATTACAACTAACCAACATATAAAGATTAGAATATGTATATTTATAACATATATACTATAATTAAACAAAATATAAAGGTTATATAATATATAAATATCAAAAAATAATATATGCATAATATATATCCGACGTATCTGCAATATATACTGATATATACATCATTTCCTAAATGTATAAAATCATATTACAAAATAATATTTTTAAATTTTTTTTGAGAAATTTTTATAAAATTATTTTATTTTTTATTAAAGCTATTATTTTATAAAATAATATTTTAAATAAACTCAATTTTTTTTGAAGAATTTTATACCATATACATAACATATATAAATAGCATAAGATGATATATAATATTTTTGTAATTTTATAAATTTTTTAGATATTTTTAAAATTTTTTTATAACAATTATATTTAAAAAAAAACTTTTAATTTTATAATTAGTTTTGTGAAAAGCCCTAAATTATTTTTGATTTCCTTGTTATTTAATATTTATTAGTAGTGCTGAAGCCATTTTGAATGGTTGTGGATTTAGTTGGACTTCCAACGAAAGGGCCTAACAGACCCAATCCTTTTTTTTAACAGATCAAATCCTAAAACTCTAGAACTAGGGATCTTTTGTAGAGGAAATTACGCTATATACGTAATTTCCTCATTGGATTTGCAGTTGTACGGGCCAGGAAGATATTACTTACAGAACTACGTTAAACGCTTTTTTTTTTTTAAATCACCTTTGTGACGGTGATTTTTATTTTTTTTTCTAATTTTATTTATTTCATTTTTATATTTCATTTTTTTCTATTTTATTTTATTTATATTTTTTATTTTAAAAAAAATTATCATATTTTTAATATACACATAAAAAATAAATATATACGTAATATATACATAATATATATAAAATATGCACTCAACAATACAAATTGTATCTACCACATCTATAACACATACAATACATCAATAATACATTTACAGTAAATGTACAACACACATATCTAAATAATATTTTTAATATTTATTTAATTTTATTTTTAAATTTTTTATTCTCAAAAATTCATACAATATTTAGATAATATTCAATAATTTTTACATAAAATTTACCAATTTTAAATAATAAAAATATAATATGCACACAATATCTACAACACATCTATAAAATCTACAATACATATATAATACATCTACATAACAAAATTATATATATTTTTATTTATATAATATGTAAAATTTATTTTAGAATAAATTTAATAATTTTTAGTAATATATTTTTATATATTTTATTTTTATTTTTATTTTTGAGTGTTATTTATTTTTTATAATTAAAATTAATTTTGTTTTTTATAAAAAAAATTGTGATTTTTATATGATCAAACTAATTTAAAATATTAATTTTTATTATTTTATTAGAATTTTTTATTTAATAGTGAAGTTTAAAATAAAATAAAATTTGAAGTAAGATATTAATTTCATTGAGAGAATAGGTTTTTTTTTTAAAAAAAATTTATTGAAAAATGAGGTATTTTTAAAATTTTATATTAACTTTTTATAAAGATAGTAAATATTTTTAACTTTTATAGTATTTTTATAATAAAATTTATTTTTTTAGATAGTTATACAAATGTCCCCTCTTTTTATATAAACTAATTATAAAACTAACCTAAAATAAAATTTTAATTTTAAAATATGGGATCATCTTTCTTTTTTCACTTTCAAAACAAAGTTTTAAAATTGTAAAAGTGGACAAAAAAATGAAACCCCATTTTTTCTTCAGTTGATTGAAGTCATGTTTCATATTTGTAATTATATTTTTCCTTCAAATGAGAGCCCTTATATTTTAGTATTTATAAGAATATAATTATTATAATTATATACATCTATTATCTTTCAAAAATTAATATAAGATACAGTTATAATACATTAGTAAATAAAGGTATATATAACATATATCTACATATACATATTATCTTATAGAAATAATATTAGTATACAACTATTATATATTAGTATTTATAAATATATTATAACTATAATTATATATATTTATTATCTTTTAAAAAATAATATTAATATGCAGTTGTAATATTTTAGTACATAAAAATATATATAGCATATATCCACGTATATTGTTATTCTTTAGTTAAATTATATGTAACATATATTGATATATATCAATATATACCGACATATATCACATATATTGTTATTTTTTTTAGTTAAAATATATATAAAATATATCGACATTTATCAGCATATATCGGTATATAGCCATATATATTATTATTTTTTTAGTTAAAATATATATATAATATATCGACATTTATCAGTATATATAGGCATATAGCCATATATATTATTATTTTTTAGTTAAAATATATTAACATATTTCAATATATACACATATATATTAATATTTTTTAGTTAAAGTATATATAATAAATAATGATATATATATATATTATTGTTTAGTTAAAATATATGTGATATATACCGTTATATACTTATATATATCGACATATACCCATATACATGTAATATATTATTATTCATTTGTAATATATACTAACATAAATCTAATTATATATATATGTATGTAGGATATACCAATATATAAATATAAAAATTATTTAAAAAATATTTTTAAATATAATAAAATAAAAATATTATTTATATATAATATATATTAATATATCAAAATATACAAATATATATTTACGTATATCCATATATATTATTATTTTTTAATTAACATATATGCAATATATGTTAATAAATATTGACATAAACCTATATATTTGTAAAATATAGAATATATATTGATATATACTCATAAATATGTAACGTGTATTGTTAATTTTTTACAATATTTATTTTCACATATATATAGATGTACATAACATTTATCAACATATATTATTATTATTATTATTTATATATCTAGCTATATGTAATATATATCTATATATAAATAAATATATATTATTTTTATACTCTTATTCTTTTAAATTTTAATAAGTATATTTTGTTATTGGTTTAATATATATCAACATATAATTAAATATATAATAATTTTATACTCTTATTCTTTTAAAATTTAACATGTATATATTATTATATGTTATATACTAATATATAACTAAATGTGTATCATTTTTATACTTTTATTCTTTTAAAATTTAATAAATTTATATTATTATATATAATTATATAACGATATATAACTAAATATATAATAATTTTATATTTTTATTTTTTAAAAATTTATATGACATTATATGTATTATATACCGATATATATCAATATATACTAAGATATACCTACATATATGATAGAAACAAAAAATAATATAATGATTATATGATGAAAAATTATAAAAAATATTTCTTTGAATCATTTTATCAAATATGTGATGTGCATTTAGATTGATGAACAAAAAAATTCTGATTATTACATTCAAACCCAAAACAGCAAAATTAAAAAGATTTACAAAGCAAAAACCAAAAAACAAAATAATAAAACACACTTAAATTAATATTTGTCTTTAATATTTTGTTACAAGATAACAAAATAAATGAAATACAATGGATATATATGCATATATATATATATAGTCTACAGTACCATATAAGCTTTATTAAGTATATATGCAATTGAGATCAGATGGCACTGCATGTACAAAATTCATCATCTAATTGGTGGATTAATATCGTAACGCCTCATTGCATATACCATTTGTTATTTAACAAAAAAGGATTAAAAATAAACAAATCATTTGAAATATGAGATTAGATACAGAAAAAATTCTCACCAAATTCCATAAGGAACGTAAAACTAAGTGTCAAATAGCTTCATCATACCCCACACCTCACAATTATAAAAAATAAAAATTTATTCGTAATCTTAGTCACAATCATACTTCATGTTCGCAGCAAAAAATAATCGACAAACAAGAGATAATGTTTTTGATAAATCCAAAACTTTTACAAAATCTTTCCATTCCCAATACTTTCAATTTGTTATTGTGTAATTGTATCTACTTTTTCTAAATATCTTATCATTGCTTCTGGCATTAAGAACGGAGTAAAGAACCACAGCATGAGGAATGACAACAAAAGATAAAGCTAGAAATATATACATATTCAAAATAAATAGAAAAGAAGAGAAAAAGAGAAAGACCATAAAAAGAAAAAGAAAAAAGAGCATAAAAAATAGAATAGAAGGAAAGAGGAGGAGGAAGAGAAGGAAAAAAAATTTTGTATTATTGAAAAAACAAAAGATAAAAGAAGATAAAAGTAAAAAGTTAAAAAAGAAAAGTTAAACTCAAAATTAGGGGCAGTAAAAATAAAAATAAAGCTTAAAAAATAGTATATGATATAATTTTCTCTATTATATAATTTTCTATATAAAAATGACTTTTTAAGCAATTAAATATCAATTTGTAGAAAATAAGTTTTTATTTAAAATATTTTCTTTTTTTAATTTAAAACTAGTTAAGAATTATTTTTTAAACAGTTAGAGTACATAACTGATTTTTTGAAATAAAAATATTAATCATAAAGATATCCCAATATTTTGATGTTTATAAAATTTCACTCTAAACCTTTACTTGATCAATTTTACCCTAATTTAAAATATATTATTTTTATTTTAAATCAAAGTAAAAATAAATTAATAATTTATTATTAATTAAAAGAGCAATATTACACTGCTATATGTTGTCATACTAAATTTTTTTATAAAGAGCAATAAATACTCTAATTTTCATTGAAATATGTATTATTTTTATTAAATATTATTATAATCGATTATTCGAGATAATTAATAAGAAAACTATACACATTTCAAAATTATTATATAAATTTCAATAAAAATAAAAAAATCAAATAAAAATACAATATTTATTGTTACTTAATGGGTGCTATATTAGCAACCGTTAACATTTTTAATTTTTTATTTGATATCTAAATTTTTATCATAAAAAATTAAACTTTAGAACTTCAAAATTTTGACTGTTGATCAAACTATGACTCAATTAATTAAATTTAAAATATAAAATCTAAATTGACCTTTTAATTTTGTAATGAAAAACAAATAACATTTATCTTTCAATTTTAATCGATGTAAAATTGAAATTAATCTACAAATTTATAACAGGTTAATGAAACTATGGGTTAATTACATAATAGTCTCTAAATTTTCAGAGTTTTCCCTTCAAAATCTTAGAATTTTAATTTATCAATTAAAAATTTTTTAACTTAAAATATTATACCATTTAAATTCATGAATTCAGTTTTTGGCTACGGGATGATAGGATAAAATAGCTGATGAAAAAGTTTTAATTTGAATTTGATTTTAAACTTGGGCTTTTGATAAAAATATAAGAAAAATTAAAAATAATTTTAAATTTACTATATTTATAAAATATTTATTAAAATACCAGAATTTATAAAATATTTATCAAAATATCATATTTTTATTCGTTTACAAAGAATTTGCAATGAGTTTATAAATTTTACACAGTTTATAATGAGTTTATTATGAGTTTATAATAAAATAACTAAAATATTCCTGATAAAAAATTAAAAATTTTTAAAAATATGGTAGATAGTGTAATTTTTTCTTGAAACTTCGATAGAGAATTTTTAAATTTTAGATTAAAGTTTGGATGAGGAAGAATAAATTATGAATTTTGAAAAATTATATGTAATAGAGAGGAATATAGTTAAATAAGTTTGAAATATAATTAATAAATAGTGAATATAATTTTTTATTTTTGGTTTTTAATACAAGTGATTTGAATTATGTATCTTTTTATTTTTTTTATTTTTATTCATTTAGCGTGTTTGTCAAGTTATTATCCAACGAATGAAAATCATATTTAAGGATTTTATTTGTGTAATATTAAAGAATAGAGAATTTTTAATTGATTAATTAAAATATAAAAATTTAATTTGTACAATATTAAAAATTAAAAAAAATTTAATTAACAAATTTAAGTTTATGAATTTTTATGAAGAAATTATAAAAATTTAACAACTATTTATGTAATTAAGTCATGAAATTATTGTATGAAATGGGATAAATAAAGAAAATAAACTATTTATTATTGTGTATTAAAGCTTACTGAACTTTGGTGCTAAATGTCAATGAAATTTAAAAGATATAGCTCCCCATAGTAATTTTACGCTTATGAGAATTTATTGCACAGTAATTGGTTGTTAACTCTTAGTAAATGCTAGGCCGTCTCTACTACACTAAATGTTTATCCACTTATTGTCAATTTTTGATTTTTCCTTTAAGTTTTTTATTATATTATTAGTTAAAACTGTTGACGCTAAAAAAAGCCTACTACCTCGGATATATGTTTAATAGATTTTAACGAGAAAATATACTCATAAATTAAATATTATATTTTAATTTAAAATTTTAAAATATTTTTTGTTTATATATTTTTTATTAATTTTATTTTTTTTGATATAAAATTATTTTCACACTTAATAATTTTAATTATCTCTCTCTTAAATATAAACTCTCATAATAAATTTAAATTTCTTTTTAAGCAAAAATTTTTCAGGACTAAATATATATGATATCAGTTAGAATGTCAATATATATATGTTATAAATATAAATAAATATGAAAAAAAATAGGTAAAAGAATATAATAATTTTTATTATTAAAATTATTGTAAGTTATATAATATACACAATCTATTATAAATTTATATAGAGATATAAATAAGTTTAAGGTAAGTTAATTATAATTTGAAGATAAAATTAATTTAATTAAGTAGTTATTTTTATATTTTTCAACAATATACTTAATATTAAGGCTATTTCACCCCAAGATTAAAAAAATAAGAATAATTAGATTAATTATATAAAATTATAGTAAAAACTAAATCCATTAATATAAATAAAATTTTTTATTTACAGATACACGTATGATAAGAATTTCAATATTATTAAATTTAATTAATAAATATTTTAATTAATAAAAATTTAAAAACTAATTAATTGATATAAAAATACTTTGAATATGGTATGGCTCATCAGTTTTGCAAAACAAACAAAAAAAAACAGTCATAATGAAATTGGTCATGTGGAGTTAATGGAGAAATTAGAAAAAATATAAAAAATTAATTTATTCAGAACGCATTAATTAACTATTACTCCGACTCAAAATAAAAATAATAAGAAATAACTAAATAATAAATAAAGTTGATTTTATTGACTAATTAAATAACAACCTTATATTAATGAAATTTAAAACGTGGGAGGACAGGAAGGCCCACCATCGACCCAATCGAGTAAAGTATTCCAGTAATTTCTGTTGTCTTCATCATAGCTTCCACTAATATTGTAACTGTTCTCTGTTTCTGCCACAGCACCTTCCATGGCGAACCAATTTCTATTATTACTCTCATAAATCATTATTTCATCACAAACTCCTTCACCCATTTCATTTCCTCCCTTCACCCACTCATTGTGCGGCGGTGCCACCTCCGCTCCGATCATTTCATTTTGTTTCTTCAATTCCTCTAATTCACCATATAATCCTTTCATCATTATCGCTTGCTGTGGATCATCAAACTCATTAAATCCACTGCCAATTGGTATATTCCCTGATACAACGCTGTTTTGGGAGAAATTCAATGTTGATGTTGGGGATTCCAATTGGTTGCTTGAAATAAGACTTTGCCACGCTTTTAATACGTCGAGACACGGCGGTCTTGCTGGCGCAGTTATGGCGGGTAATTTCTGATGGGTGGCTGCGGAGATTTGTTTATGGAAATGATTGAATTGCAGTTTAATGGAGTCTCTGGCCAATCTTGCCTCTGCTTCAAGACGAGCGCTTTCCCACTGAGCCATGTGTCTTAACTTGGCGATGTGGCCACGGTTAGTGCCAAAAGCGTCGGCTTTAGGCTGATGGGTTGCGGGATCAATCCCCATTTTGCCTAATCTCTTCTTAAGATGTGTGTTCCAGTAATTCTTTATTTCATTATCTGTTCTTTTGGGCAAATGAGCTGCTATCGCTGACCACCTGATTCACCGTCATCACCATACTTAAACATATATATAATTAATTTTTAAGAAAAATAAAAATTGGTATATATATATATAAAATAAATGATAATACAATTAACTAACTACGCCATTATTATTATTTTTTTCTTCAAAAAAAATATATATTTCATTATTTTTGTTAAATTTAATTTCCTTAATTTGCGAGAGAGCCCATGTATAAATGATTATTATATTTAATGTGAGACCTGTGTAACTTCATCATGATTAATTTAAATATCAGTTATGAAAATTTTATTTTGGTTTTCAAAATGCCACTCTTACTCTTTACATACACATATATGATAAAATTTCCACTGGAATAATAAATAATATTTTCCGTAAAGATTAAAGAAAATAAAAATAAAAACTCTTACATATATGTTAAAATTAAATTATTGCGTGATTATGATAGAAAAATTTAAAAATTTTGAAAAATATTTTGTTTCTATTATGAGCAATAGACACTCTATTTTGACTGCAAAGTTATCTTAAATCAGTCCCACTTATAAAATTATTTTGAATTTGTCTTCAATTTTCAATTCAATTTAAGCTGCTAAATACTGTATTAATATAATATCACAACAAGATATTTAATCGGTGCCATGTCTTAATAATAAAAGTAAAATTATTTATAAGTAGGCATTAAGATAGTAATTAATTTGTCCATATAAGAAATCCAATAAAGGACTAAGATACTCCAATGGGATTAGTTACTAATATATTCATATATAACTTCTCTCACTAGAATTTTGCCCATTGATCAGGGAAACTTTATATGATCAATTAGTTACTAAATTGATTAACTACTTAATATACATATAGATTACTAAATGTTTTTAAATATTTAATAATTAACCAGTACTAATATTAGTTTCATGGTTTATTAAACTTTGCAGGGCATTAGTATTGTAATAACACATGATTTATTGACTTTTACAGGATATATATTAATATTATATTTTATACACAATTTAAGTCTATAAAATTTTCAATTCATGATAATTTAAAATATTTATTATAAAGACAAATATAAAACTTATAAAGATTTCATATTACTTTTTTTTCCTATTGACAATAATTATTCTTAGAACTCTAATCCGTAACTAAAGAAATTAATTATTTTACCGATAAAGTTATTATCATTATTATTATTATTATTTTGATTAATTATATATGAGGAGAAAAAATACAGTTTAGGCAAAAATAATATATGCTTAGTCATCAAACTATATTTTAATGGTTATTATTATTATTATGACCGAGCTAGACGCGTACAATAAACTCAGAAGTCATAATTGAATCATTTAACACTTAAAAACAAATAACTACATAGTATGAATTTATTCCCCCATATTCCGTTTTTTTGGTGATCTTAGAAAATTTATTTTGTTCCAATTCATCTATTACTTTAAGAAATTAAAGATGAATTAATTTTTTTTAACTTTATTACTTTTGTTATTGACATTAAATAATTTTACACATTTTTATATTTCATATTTACAATTTGTTTTTTATAATTCAAACTAGTTTCTAGCTTTTTAGTTCTCCAATAATTACCTTTAAAGAACACATGAAAAAGAACAGAAAGAATTCAAATTAGTAGCTATCTATACATAAACTCACTTGTTCCCGACAAGAGCATGGAGTTGAATAATGGTCTGTTCTTCCTGCAAACTGAACTTGCCTCTCTTGATATCTGGTCTCAAATAATTACTCCACCTTAACCTGCAACTTTTCCCACATCTTTGGAGTCCTGCACAAGTGATCACAACACAAAATAATAATGAAAATTCTTTCCTTAAAAAATGTACTTATCATATCTTAAAAAAAGAGCTATGTAAATATTTCCCTGAATGTGGATAGATATATTAACAGTATATATCATCTGATTAATATATATAGTATATAATGTACCAGCTTTTGCAGGCAGAGCTTGCCAGCTTCCATGGCCGTGTTCTTCAATATAAGCGAGGAGCTTCTGATCTTCTTCAGGAGTCCATGGTCCTTTCTTCAACCCTGCAGCTTTTTGAGAACATGGGGATTTCACCATTTTCTTTTATTTTCTTTTCCTTTCTTTCAAAATGTAAAACTTAAACAACGGTCGAGTTTTAGCTAACTAGTCGACGAACAAAATAAATACTATCAAATAAAATAAAGTATTTGAGAGGAAAGGAAAGGAAAGATAGTTAACTTAGAGAGAGCTCAGATTTTATATACATTTATGCAGTACAATAAGATTCTAATATATATAATATTCATGCACATGTAGGAAAAAGAAAGAAGTAATAAATGTGGAATAAAAAAGGTTAATAATTTGGTAATGGTAGCTCAAATCGTATCCGTATTTGGTGAGGAGTATATACTGGAAGTGGAAGCGCAAGTTATAATTTATGATATAGTTGTACTGTCGTGTCTATCGAATCAATATACTATACTATTAAATGATATCGAGAGCTACAGTTTGGTGAAGCCGTTGTATTATAATCACAAATCTCTCTCTCTCTCTCTCTCTCTCTCTCTCTATATATATATATATGAGCTTTCTGAAATTCTTGTACAGAAAGAATGCTACTGGAGCCAACGACCAAAAGTATTTTGGTTACATTAGGGTGATGGCAACACTAACCCCTCCCTTGTTTGCATGATGCTTTGTTATATATATATATATATATATAATGTACGTCTTGAGTTTAATTATTTATTTGTTTTTATTTTAATCTTCATGATGTATACATATATATATATGATTAAAATTGTAAATTTCGTAGTTTTCGAGTTTTTAAAATTTTATTTTTTAAAAAATGTACTCGACAATTTTTCTAAATATTAAATATATTCTTATAATATATTTTTTATTTTTATAATTTATTAAAATATTATAAAATACCATCAAATTAAATAAAAAAATATTTAACTATATAATACTATATCATCTCTTAAAATATAATAAATAACACTTGCATGCTATACCATATAATAACATATAATATCATATATTACTAAAACACATTATTAGTCATTTATTTAGATAAAGGAGAGAAATATTAGTTCAGAATAAGATTAATTTTATTCATCCACTGTAAGGTATAACTACCTATCTTGATCTGTTAACCTGCTAACATTTCTTCATTTGTACTAATTCACCAACTTGTATTTCATATGAAAAAAACGAAATTTACAAAAATAATTTAAATAAAAAATTATAAAAACATTGTTTAAATAAAAACTACAAAAATATAGAATATTTTTTTATATGTTGAGTATATATTGAATTATTTAATGAAGTATAAAAAAAATTTTAAAAAAAAACACATATTAATAAAATTTTAAGGAAAAAAGTTGTATTTATGTAATTATTTATTTCTACAATTCAAAAAATAAAAAGAGGTCATTGTGCATATGGTTTTTCTAGTGCAGCCTTTGTACAATTGGAAATTGGGGTTGTCGATTTTTGGTGCAACTTGTAATTCCATATGTTAAATGATTTTTGAGTCATATTTGTGAATTATAAAAAGGACATAGAAATTATTATTATTGAAAATATCATTTTTTAATTATTATTATTGAACAGAAAGGTAAAATTAATACCTTGTATAATTATATTTGATCACATTATATGGCTCACTGATAGATAATTTCTTTGAATTAGCTAGATGTCCATACCCAAAATATTTTAAAAAAATAAAAATAAAAAATAAAAATTTATAATTCCGAATATATAATTCTAAAATAGATAACACAGATATAATATTCTACCATATGCCCTAATTTTTTAAAATTTTAAATAATTTATTATTTATTATTATAATATTAAATTAATTAGAATTGATAAATATTTATTTGAATCAATATCAAATAATATTATAATATTAAAATTGAATATAGTGTCCTAATTTTACATGGAAATTTTATTATATAATGCTATAATGTTGTTTATTATTGCATGATGTTGTTAGAAAAACAAACTCTATTGAAAAAGAAACCTTAATATTATAATATTAAATTTTAAGTTTTTTTATTTAATATTATTTAATAAATATATTTATTTAGAGAATTTAAATAAAATTATGATATCCTATTTAATCTATTATCTATTTTTTATTTTGATTTATTTTCATATTTTTTACTTAAAATTATTATATGTTTTCAAAATTATTATATATATATATATACATCAATTAAAAATATCATTACATAGGTATATCATATTGGTTTAATTATTAAATTATTAATTAAATGGCTTACCTATAATTAAAGAAATAAACTTTAATTTAAGTTTTAGCATATATTGTATTATATTTTAAAAATATGTCAATTACTTTTATTTTTTATTTTCACTACAGGTATCTCCACCCCTGTTCGTTTAACGGTATAAATATATGCTTAATTTTGTTCGGAATGTAATTATAGATTAAGACTCTTTGTCTCTTTCCAATAAAATATTTAGTGAAATTCGAACTCACACCTTCATCTACTTTCTCAACCTTATTTAATCAACTGAGCTATCCATCTTTAGTATATTAATTATTTTTATTAATCATATATTCTGACCGCAATTTAAATAATAATAAGAAATTAATAATCTAACCGTAATTTTATTATATATATATTGAACAAAAAATTTGAAATAACGTAGACAACCTACAATTCACTGATTAGATATACCAAATTACATATTTTTTTAGTGGATTTTATTTACATTTTTTAAATATATATAAATTCTAAATTTCAGTACTAATCATATTTATATTTGAGATATTTTAACTTAAGAAGTAATTTCAAAGTTTCTGATTTACAAAAAGTTTTTTGTTGTGGATTTTTATATACAATTTATAATTATATATATTGTTTACAAATTTCATTTTAATTAATTCTGAATTTAAGACATTTTAATTAAAAAAATTAAGTGCAATATTGCTCTGCCAAAAGATGAATATTGGTAGAATTTATTTATTTGAGTTATAACAATTACAAAAGGTGGTATTATAATAAATGCATTTCAGTGATAAATAAATAAATAAAAATAAATGTTTCAGTTAAGAGTAGCAAGTCTCTCACCACACACGCAGAGAGAAAGAGGACAGACACTAAAATGTAAAAACAGAGGAAATAATTGTAATGAGAGTCCACTTAATTTAATTATAACTTTGTATTTATTGAAATTTTAATTCTATATATATGTACTTTTACTATTAAATAACATGTTGTACATATTCTTTTTACTCGACTGACTTCTCTCCATTAATTTTTTACTCAGCATAAACGATCAAAATCAGTACCACTATATATATATATATATATTAGGCTAAATAATTATAATTTTTTTAAAATTTTATATATTATATCAGTTATTTTTATATTTTTAATAATTAATTTTTATATTTTTTATTTTTAAAAATTAAATTATTTATCTATTCTATTAATATTTTCATTCTAAAAAATTAATCAACTACTTTAATATTATAAAATAATTTCTTTGTCTTTCCTTTATATTTATATATTTTTTATTATTTATTAAGTCATAATTATTTTAAATTTTATTTATATTTCTTATACATAATTTATTTTAATTTTATAAATATTATTAAAAACTAATTTTAAATAATACGAATAATATCTTTTATTATTTTATAGACAATTTATATATATCATTTATTTTAATTTTATTGATATTACTAAAAAAATAATTTTAAATAATATAAATAATATCTTTTATTATTTTACAGACTGTCTATATATAAAATAAAATTAAATATGAAATAAACTTAATAAATAATAAAGATAAATATATTTTAAAAAATATAAAAAAATTATTTTATAATATCAAAGTAGTTGACTAATGACTTTAGGATGAAAATATTGATAAAATGACTTAAATAATTTAATTTTTAAAAATAAAGGGATGAAAAATAACATTTCAAAATAAATATTTTTGGTTCTTATAGAAATATTGAAATAATTATTATGAATTTTTTTTTCAATAGATTGAAATGTTATTTATATTTTATTTTTTAATATAATTATTTAAATATTTCACATTAATAAGTTATTTTAATTTTATTTTAATTATTATTTATAGTTTATTTATTATTTTAAAATATATATAAATTTATATTTTCAATAAAAATAATTAAAAATTTTAATTTAAGAATGTGAAGATAATATAATAAAATTTTCATCCTATAGAAAGAGAGTAGTAAAAGTGTAGCAATATTAATAGTTCACATTTAAAATGAAGCCACCTCTGTGGATTTTATTTATTTTTAAAAAGTGTAATTATTTTGTCCTTTCGCAATTGGCTAGATCTACCAAAAACATACCCTTTGATTTACATCCTCTGCCCAATCGAAATTAAACTACCTTCTCTTCCTTTATTTATTTATTTTTCTTTCTAATTAATTAAATGTTCCCTAAATATGCTAAATATTGTTTTACCCTACGTGTAATGCACAACAAGGGGTTAGGGGTAAAAAATAAATTATGAAAATAATGAAGGATTATTTGGTATTGTTTTTAGACTATAATATCCCTAAAATTAATAAAAAAAAATTCCATATTTATAATATCGCCGGTGCTTTCGCCGGCGGTAGCCCTACTCCTTACGCTCTCTCTTTCTTCCTTTTATTTTCTATTTGTTTGTCTTTCTTTATGTGTTTATTTTCACTTTTGCTGGGATTTTTTTGCTATCAAAACATCCAGAGAGAAACACCATTCGACTTATTAATTCTAGACTCTTTAGAGCTTTCATTTGGTGTTTTTCTGTCCGTTTTGAATTCTGGTCTTCTCTAGACCTAAATCCTTCTTCTCCCTTTCTTTTTGTTCTTCTCGATCCCCTTGATTGTGAGCTCACTGGCCCGTTTCCCTCCGATTTCTCCTTTCCTAAGTTTGAGAAAGTTGATCCTTTGGGATCTCAAGTTTACTCCTTTTTTTGGCTTAGTTTTGATCTAGGCGGTCTTTCCTTTCTTGTTGGCCCCATTTTTAGGACCTTTTGTGCCCCTCTTCCCTCAAAATATTCCAGATCCAAGGATGTTTGGGGCGACAGAGACATTCATGTTGTTAGTTCTTTGTGTTCAACCGATGCTGGTGGACGAGCTTTTCTTTTGGCTCTGCATTCGTTCTCAGTTACTGGCCTCCATCTTAATTTAATAGTAGTTCGTGGAGGGTTGAAGTTCTCTTCATGGTGTTTCCTTTGCGCTCTTCTTCGAGGAGATTGTTGAAGTTTTTCTGGTTCTATCTGTTGGTTGCTTGGGTTGGTTTTTATGTTTTTTGTATTTGGAGTCTGTCTCCCCTTTGCGTTCTGTTTTCTGTGCCTATGTTTGTATTGTTAATCTGTTTGTCTTGCTTCGTTCCTTGTTTGTAATCTCTGTACTATTAGTCTGTTTTCTGTATTGTTCTATTGTCTCTTTGTTCTAAGTTAATGATAATATCTTCTTTCTGTTAAAAAAAATTAAACATGATTTTTATATTGATTAACTTATTAATTTATATGCCATTTAATTCTTTAATTAGTATTTCTACAATTATCTTAAATTTTTTAATACAAAATAAAGTTTTATTAATAAATTAAAATATATATATATAATATAAATAAAATTATATAATTTTAAAATATATAAATATTAATTAATGAAATTATCGAACATCTCTAAATTTTTTCTATATAAAAAATCTATAATGGCAAAATATTACATGTAATATAATTTTTAACAAAATATCCATTCTATTTATTATCTATAAAAATATATAAAAATATATTTTATTTGAAAATGAAACTTAATTTGGGAAGAATAAATAATTTTTATTAAAAAAAGTCAAATCTCCATTCAAAGAAGATAAATAATTTTTAAATAAAGAATAACAAAAATTTAAATTGTATTTAAAGATAAAAAATAAAAAATAAAAATAAATATTAAATTATATATTTATTAATTTAAAAAATATTTTTTAAAATAAATTATAAATAAAATATATAAAATTAAAAAATATTAAATTAAAAAAATTATATATATAAAAATAAAAATATCAACAGTTAATAAATTGATGATAATTCTATTCCAAATTAAGGTTCAAGGAAAATTTTAAGCAGTTAAGGTTTCGATGATTTGAAAAAGAAAAAAATAGAATAATACAACTTTTTTCACTCCTTTTCAAAATTAATAGTGATATTTTTTATTTATTTTAAATTATAATTTACTTATTAATTAAATAAATTAATAAATATATTGAATCTCTATTATATTTATATTTAGCATTGTTTATTAAACTAATTCATAAATACATTTCACACTAAGATAATGATGTAACAGAAAATATATTTAAATTTATTTTTTTAATAAAAATAACTATTTTTTATAATTTGTGTGAAATATAAAATTTGTTTATTATTTTTTAAATCTATAATGTAAAATTCTTAATTTTGCAATTGTATCTCTTATAATTCTTTTATATATTACTATTACATTTTAAAATACAAATTCCCTTTATAAATATAATAATTTAAAAAAAATATCAATATTGAATTCATACTGAGTACTGTTCAAAAGAATTTGTTAAAATAAAATAAGAATAAGGTATTTTTTTCACCCTTAAATTTTAAGTAAGTTGTAAATTAAATTTCTCAATTTTAATTTAGTAAAATTGAGATCTTCAACAATACCAATTGATAAAATTGAGACATTTTTAAATAAATGTTAAATGTGTATTTTTATGAGCTATGAATTGAGGGTTTAATATTATAAAATAAAAATTTATAAATTTAATGTGTAAAATATATAAAAATTTAAGGGTAAAAAATATATTATTATTTAATTTTTTTATTAAAATATATCATTTTATTTTAACAGTTACATAATTTTAAAAGCATGTAAAAATATATATATAATGTCTATTAAAACAGAGTTTAATTTTATAAATTTATATAATTATAGGACTCAATTTTATTAAATAAAAATTAAATAACTTAATTATGTCTCAGCTAAAATTTAAAGGTCAAAAAATACATTTTTTCAATAAAATAAACAGAAAAGCAGATCATAAATAGGCAAGCCATAGGAAGATGGAATCATATTTATTACCACGATTGAATATTGAATATTGAATATTGATAATACACTGCTCCGCTCATCGCTCATATAGGGTTATAGTAGGTAAATACAAGGTATATTTTATTTATTTATTTTTCTTTTAGAATAGTTAAAATTACTTGGGTTATTATTAAGGGATTTTTTTAAAAATACTCTTAAAATAAAATTAATTTTAAAAATATCCAATTTTATTTTTTCTTTTAAAAATACTCATTTTAATTTTTAATTTTAAAATACTATTTTTAATAGATATTCAACATATTTTATTTTAGAAGTATTTATTAAATATATATTTGATATATTAAAATGCAAAAAAAAGTGAAATATTTAAAAAGAAGTTAAAAATATTTTTTCTACAGTGTAATTTCTTCTCTTGTAATTTAATTCTTTTTGTTTTTTCCCCTGTTTTATAAGAGGTTTTTTTTTTTTTGCAGTTCATGATTTTTTTTTAAAAAAAAGAGTCCAATTGACAGAGTATCCTCACTGCCTCGCATTGAATTTTCTGTCTTTTACTGAATTTTCTGTCTTTTACTATTGTATTTCTTTTATTACTATTGTATTTCTTTTATTAATTGAAATTTATATTTTTGTTATAGGTTATTTAATAACATATTTAACGGGTAAGAAAGAGATGAAGTGAGTGGAAATAAAAAAAAAAAAGAGATGAAGTGAATGATGTAACTAGCAAATTAAACATGTTTTTATTCTTTTTAAATCTATTATTTCAATTAATTTAAACAATATATGATTTATAATTTATAAAATTTTACATAACAGATAATGCATTTCACTATCCTTAGCAATTTAAAAAAAATCATAAAATAGTAATTATTGATAGAGTATGTTCCTAATACTATACTTATTATATTCTAAAATATGTATGGTCTAAGATTTTTCATATAAATTAAGAAAGCCACTAAATTATTTCAATCACAAAGTGAAAAAATTAAAATATTTTTTGTTTTAATATGTGGAAATAATAATAATAATAATAATAATAATAAATGTAAATATTTAGTGAAGAAATAAAAAAGAATAAAATTGAAAGAAAAAATAATAACTTTTTTAATATTTTAAAATGAAAATATCTAAAACAACATAGGAGGGTATCTTATCATAATTAAAATGTTAATACCAGCCCTGATAGGACTGAGTACTCAACCTCCCTATCCCTGATAGGACTGAAGGAAATTAAAAAAAAAAGTATTAATGAGAATTGACAGTATTATTTAATGTATAAACGTTATTTGCAGAGTATTTAATAGCACTATTATTTTTATATTTTGTAGACCACCGACGTATTATTAATAGTCAAATAATCTATTATTATATAGATTAAAGTTTGATGGAATTTCAATTAATTTTATAATGAAATTGCGCTCAACAGTTGGCTGACACGAATGCGTCTTTAATCCTTTTATATATATATATATTTGTTTTATTTTATTTTGTAATTAATTTTATAAATTATTATATAATAAAACGGTCCTTTTTGGAGTGTCTTAGCAGCCAATGCACATTTTGGAGAGGACGCGTGTCTGAATTAAAAGAAAAACGTGCACATTTCTTAAATTTAGTCGCCCGGAAATTTGACACGTGGATCCATGCTTCTTTCGAATTCTTTAGTCATAATAATTATGGTATTGTACTTCTAAAATTTGAGCAAAGATATGAGTTAGCCTTTTAAAAATTATTTGAGCTAAAATTTGAGAGGATCTGCAAAAATGATTTTGAAATTTACGCGACTGTATGAATTCGTCTTTGATTTTTTTTTTAAACTCATTAAGTTTATATAAATATACGAATTAGTCTTTAAAATCTAAAAAAGCTAGATGCATTATTTCATTACATATCCAACACTAACAGTTTCATTAAAATTTTATACAATTTTTTTATTACAATAAAAAATCAACATTCAATATGTTATCTAGAAAAATATAAATTTATTGCTAAATTATATATCAAGGTATTAAAATTATATATAAATTATTTTCAACTTTATATATATTTTTTTAAAAATTATGTTTTAAAAATTAAAATAAAAATTCATTTCAGTGCTACAAATTTAATTTTATAAAACTAAATATAATTAAATCAAATTCCATTATAATAGTTAAAATCTCTAAAAGAATTTCGTAAAATTAATAAAATAATATTAAAGATAAAAATATTTTTTTTCTTATTCATGCTCTTTTTCTTTCTTCCTCTTCTTTCTCCTCTCTTTCTCTAATATTTTTTATTTCTTCACTTTTTTAATTCATTCTCACCACTATTTTTTACTATATTTATAATCAAATTTCAATCATAAATATCAAATATAATTTTTAGTTATTTATTTTTAGATCATATTTATTATATTGAATTTATTAGAAAATAAGAAAAACAATTAAAATTTTATTTTAAATATAAAATTCAATTCAATTTCATACTTTCAATCAAAATTTTCTAAATATAAAAATTTAGTTATAAATAATTTTTTAAAATTTATTTAAAGAAATCTATACATTTAATAAGCTCGATCTGTCAAAGATTTATTTTTACCCATGTATGATTATGAATCTATTGGGACCTTATGCTTAGATCATTATGCGGTCCCCTTGGTTTTATTGCACTCTATCTATTTATTTATTTGTATTTACTTTTCTCAAAGATATGCTGTTGGCATTTTATATGTGTGACCTTATTAGCAACGTTCATGAATCATTGATAAGGCTAAACCAATATTAACCAATGTTTTGCCTTTTCTTTTCTTTTATTTTTTGTTTGAAAAGACAAAATGATTGTCTATATTGAGGTTTAATTATTGAGAAATTCAACATTCAATGATCCATCTAACTCAACAGAAATAAAATTATATTATATAAATTTTATACGATATGTCAAAATTATTGACTCATCTCATTACTCTTAAACTAATATTATAAAAATCAGGTAAGAATTATGTCTGTTTACGATTCAAGCCAATTCAGAAATTTATAAATCTCTATAACCATATTGAAATTCAAGAATTTTAAAAATTCAATCTTTATAACTGTGTTGAAAATAAAAATTTTCATCTTGTATTGAGGCAATATATAATGAAAATTCAATTCTTTTTATACAATCCAATTCAATTCGGTTCAATATGAATATTTGAAATATTTTCTTAAAATATAAAAAATAAATATGTTTAAAATATTCATATATTTATAATTTAATTTTAAAGTTACAAATAAAATACTTATAAAATCTAAAGTCAAAAATATTTAAAATAAAAAATGATATAATAATATTTTTGTCCACTATTACCATCTTAAGCATTGTAGTATATTATTTACTTAAAAGCCACTACTTCGATGGGTGAAACTCACTCTATATAATTTTTATTTTTCTCATGTCTTAAGATAATATGGAAAGATAATGTCTAGCATTAATAAAATAAATTAATTTAATTGACACTCATTTATAAAAAAATTATAGTTTTAAATTATATATATAATTAAAGATATTTGAGAATTTAGTGACGTACTGATTAATATTTGATTATAGTATATTATATCTTATTAAAAGTTGTAAGTAAATTTAATTTTTATTACATAAAATATATAAGATAAATTATTAAAATATAATCGATTCTTACTATATAAAATAATTTGGTACAGTGTAATACAGTTCAATATAATTATTGGTTCAAATATTATCTAATCTTTGTAACTGTACCATTTAAAGTCAATGCCTTTATATGATCTTGAGACTTAACACATTTGATTATAAATGTGTTAAGTAATCTATTGCATTGTTGATGCATATTAATAATGTTATGTTTTGCATAATGTAAACTTTGTGGAATGTATGTTGAAAATGTGAAAGATATGATGATCATTCAAAAGGTATGTGTAATGTAATTGGTTTTTACATCAAAGTCTTAAGGGCTTTAAGAGAATTGAAGGTGGATATTGAAGATTTGGCAAAATATTCAAGTAAGTATTCATTTCCTTGTGTTAATTTCTCTTGATTGAGCTTATAATTGATATGGTTCTTGGTGAGAATGATGATGAGTTGTTGAAATTGTTTAGTAATGGTTTAATTGATTGTGATTTTTGGGGTTGAATGGAAGAGTAAGAGTGGTGTTTATGTTAGGATTTTGAATTGGTGATTGTTGTAGATGTTGAGTTTGATTAACCATGTTTGTAGATCTTCATGATAATTGTGTTTGATGAAGTGTAAAGTATATAATACATGAGTTTAGTCCGAAACAGAAGCATTTTGGATGCCACGCCCGTGGCCCTTGATGCCACGACCGTGGCCATTGGAAGCCATGGCCGTGGGGGTTTTGAGTTAAGGAGGCAGAACCGTTTGTTAACCTACGCCCGTGGGGGTTGGGAGGCCACGACCGTGGGGTCCTAGAGAGAGATTTTGATTTGTAATTTATGATCTAAGGGTCTAGTATGAGACTAATAGGTGAATAATTGCATTGGAATTCATGTGTATCTTTATATAAGTGTGTATTATTCATTTTGAATTAGGTTGTGAAGAGATTGAATTGCCCTAACTCTAGTAGTGAAGAATTATTGGGAGAGATATTGTATAGATTGGTGGGAGTTGCTCTTGAGGTAAGTACAAACTTACATTGTTGCATACATTTATATGACGTTGAGACTTAACACATTTAGTTGTAAATGTGTTAAGTAATTTATTATATTGTTAATACATTTGATAAATATTATGATTTGTATAATGTGAATGATGTGATGAGCATTCAAAATGCATGTTAATGTATTTGGTTATGTACACTTGAATTGATTTAATGTGATATGAGACCTGATGAGAAATGATGACATTGTGGTTGGCTATAATAATTCAAATGAAATAAGTGGGGCATGTTTCCCTAGATGATGATGAATTTAAAATATATGTCAAATGCAATTGATTATGTATACTTTCATGATGAGATATGAAGCCAATGTGGTTAGCTATGGTAATGCAAATGAAATGATTGGGGGCATGATTGCCTATTTGATTATGAAATTATGAAATGAGAAATGAATTGAGAAAGAGATTGTTAAAGAGATAATTGAAATAATTGTGTGCTTAATATGTTATTCAATTTTCAGAGTTCTGAGTTTGGCGGCATGCTTATGAATTGCTGGATAGGTGAAAAGACCGGGTGGTAAGCCGATTCCAGCTGAAATAAAAAATATGAAATATGATGTTTTTAGGGTGAAAAGACTGGGTGTAAGCCTCAAAAACAGTAACAGTCTTGCCGGGTTGAGGATCTCCTCGGGTCTATCTGAGTTGAGGTCCAAGAGACTGGGTCTGTTACACTATAAGCCTCAAAAACAGTAACAGTCTTGCCGGGTTGAGGATCTCCTCGGGTCAATCTGGGTTGAGGTCCAAGAGACTGGGTCTGTTACACTATCCATGGATAGAGATATATATGTATCGCCTACGGGCTTGATGATTGTGATTATGGACCAAAGCAGTAACTCTGAACTTTGAATATCATATTAAATTCTTTTTGGGCCCATGCTTGTCTTTGCTTTAATGTGAATATGGAATGAGATATATATGTAAAGAGATTATGAAAACACAACATGATATGTAATGTGTATGAAAGTGGAATGGCATAATAGTGTCTTTTGGACCCATGTGTGTCTTTGTTTCAATGTGATTTATGAATGGTGAAACAATTGAATAAAGTAATGGAATATAATGTTATGATAACAATACATAAGTAAATTACTGAAAAGAAACATGGTTTGAGAAGCTATGTTGAAAGATGAGATTCTGAAAATGTAATATGACATGTGATATGTATATGAATGTTCTAATATGTTATGGAATTGTGGGTTGTGTTAATAATATATGTGTATATGTATATAATTATGAGATTAGTAAAAATATATGAAAAGTGTAATTGAAATGGGAAAAATATGATAAGGAAATAATGATTCATGAAGTTAACATGTGAGTATGATTTTCTGTAATGTATGTTATATTATTTATTTGTACCACTAAGCTTTCGAGCTTAACGCGGTTGTGTAAATCGTGCAGGTGAGTAGGCGGTTGATCTGGAAGTCAAACCGTTATGCCACGAGAAGAGTAAGAGTATTTCGAGACCAACTAGAAGGTGGTGCATACATGTACAATGTAATTATGTTGTATTTTATTAAAAGTGTATTCATATGTATAAATGACTTTTGGTAAAGACAAGTTAATATATATATGTAATATCATTAAAAGTATAATGATTTTGTAAATGTTCTTTAAATCAAATGTATTATTGTTGAGAAGTAAGGTAAAGGTTTTAAACTGTAATGAAAAGTGACATCCTTATACTTTATATACGTACTGGAAGAATTGGTACTGGATTGCGCTCGCTGGCTCTCTTAAGGGGGAGGTCAGGTGTTCGATCCGGGGAGGCGACTCCTTAGGGAGCCAAATAAACAAATCCTGCTGGAGGGCCCGTGAGGGCAGTCCAGTACTGCGGCCTTTTTAACTGTAGCATCCCACTATGGGCCCGGTTTACAGCCCGGCCTTTTCACCGGTCCCAGTTAGGTGATCTTGGGCTCTTCAACCCGCCCTCAACCCAACAGGCCTGCCACAGTACTGGACTGCCCTTACGGGCCCTCCAGCAGGATTTGTTTATTTGGCTCCCTAAGAAGTCGCCTCCCCGGATCGAACACCTGACCTCCCCCTTAAGAGAGGCAGCAAGCGCAATCCAGTACCAATTCTTCCACTGGTACTGGATTGCGCTCGTTGGCTCTCTTAAGGGGGAGGTCAGGTGTTCGATCCGGGGAAGCGACTCCTTAGGGAGCCAAATAAACAAATCCTGCTGGAGGGCCCGTGAGGGCAGTCCAGTACTGTGGCAGGCCTGTTGGGTTGAGGGCAGGTCGAAGGGCCCAAGATCACCTGACTGAGACCGGTGAAAAGGCCGGGCTGTAAACCAGGCCCAGAGTGGGATGCTACAGATTCTAGTAAAAAAGTCAGCGATACAATTCAATTTTAGATCTTTTCTTTAGTATTTCAATTCGATTCAGAAATATTCAATGTGTACACCCAAATATGAATTATGATTCAAAATAGACGAAAAGTGAATAATTTTCTCATTGACATAACATTTAGGCAAACAAAAATGAGTTAAATGTCAGAGAATATAAATAAATTTCATATTATTAGAAAAAGTGTAAAAAAATACAGTGATATATAAATGATATAAATTGAATCTTAACACAAGTTAATTAATTTTGTGAAAGAAAAGATTTCAACTTCATTAGTATGACTATTTATGTATATTTAGCCCAACACTCTTAAAGATTAATTTTGTGGCAGTTGATGGGCATTTGGTCTAACATTCTCAAAACACTCTTAAGGCTCATTTGGTAGTCATTGATGACCATTTGGTCTACCACTCTCAAATCCATGTAGTTTTTACAAAATTAATTATGAATTGTTTTGATTTACATCTAAATATATTTAAATTTTATTTAAATTCTATTTTATTCACGACTAAAATTATTCAAAACAATATTTGATTTGAATATCTTTTTTCATCATGCGCCATTGAGTGGTTATATTCAATATAATTTATACACATTTTCTCAGAATGATATTTAAATAATAAATTTAAAAATGAAACTTCAATTCATTTGAATTATATATATAAATACTAATTTCAAATTAATAAAACAAATTATCTAAACTTTTAACATTAATTAATTAAATTAAACAACAAACACAGTGTAAAATCCAAACACATTCTAATTGAGTTTTCACTCTAGCAAGAAAGAAGAAAGACTAGTTCCAATCCGTTGAAAATTGGATCATCGGTTCATCCATGCGGGCCTTCAAATCTTGTGCTCAATGCTTATAAATGGGATTAAAAAAATTCCCAAAAATAAATAATTTAAAAAAAAAATTAAAAACGTCCCTTTTTCATATGTACACATCTAATATATATTGAGTGTAATAAAAATATATCTCAATTTTAGATGTTTACATTTACTATATATATAGTATATTAAAAATATGTAAAAACTGTGAATGATTTTGGAAAGAAAAAGTTCAAGTTGTTACTATTATAAAATAGAGGTGCATGGCAGTGTTTTCATTTGATTTGATACTTAATTGGAGTTGAATTAAAATCAATATTTATCGCCAATATATATTTTAAAATAAAATTTAAAATACTACATTAAAAATATAATCTCACATTAAAAAATAATAAAACATAAATAATTTAAATATGATCAAGTAAGATTGTCTATATATCTATTATTAGGCTTTTTGAGTTAATTATCCTAAGTCTATCATATTTATTTTTTATATGTCTGAAAATTCACATTCTAAATCTTAATATGATATCGGAGTAGTTATCTCACTGCGTTGTTTCATCGATTGTCCGATATTCATTTTAGCCCGATCGTATGTTGATTGTTGTTGAGTTTTACTTATCGTCCAATATTCATTTCGGCCCAATTAATTCACCAATTATCTGATATTCATACTGGCCTAGTTATATAATTAATTGTAAATTATTTCATTAGTTATCTAAATGACATGATCATTTAGGAAAAATATTGAAATTATATATTTCAAGTGCCAATTATCCTAATTACCACTTTAAAAAATTGAGAATATAATCTTACATTAAAAAAATAATAAAAAATACCAACTTAAATATGGTGAATGATGATTATTCATATGTCTAGTACTAAGTATTTTAAAGTAATTATTCTAAGTCTATCATCTTTCATTTCTTATATGTCTAAAAAAATATTATTTTAAATTTTAATATATTATTTTTTAATAATTATATTTGTGTTACTTCTGTTGAGATATTGAATTTAAATTTTAAAATTTTTTTTCTCTCCGCATAGAATTAAAAAGGATGCACATAATTTTACATATTTATTGCACAAATTAATTCAATTCGATAACAATGTAAACAAAATTGTCGATTGTTGTAAAATTAGATATGAAAATTGAAAAGTAAAAAAATTTCCAGTCAGATGGTGGTCAAAATTAATGTGCTTAATAGGACCCATTGTTTTAACTCAAATTAAATACATTTGATTATATTGTCAAATGTCAGGTACTCAACTTTGCAGAATTAAATTTAGTTCATTGATGATATGATTACAACAATTTTTAGTTTTTCATGCATGTCTACGTTTTAATTATACTAGAATAACGCCTCACATTGATATACATATTTCATTTTTTTTATAAAATAATTTTAATCTTTTAATGTATTTAAGAGAAAAAATATTAAAAAAATATTATAATAATTAAGGATAAAATTAGAGAGTAAATAAAATATATAGAAAGCATGCGTTAAAATTCTATCATTATATGAAGGTTAATTTGATACTAAAATAAATTGATAGATTAATCGATAAGTTATATAGTCATAATTATAATTAATTATACACTTAAAATACATATAAACTTCACTTAATGAATATTATATGTTGTAAGTTAGACTAATCAAATCAATTATAGATATCATTTATAATATAATCATTATAATATATAAATATAAATATTATTTATAATTTTAATATAAAATATAAATTTATATCTTTATTTATATGTGTACATGCTAATGATATTATTTAAAATTTATTTTTAGTATCGATAAAATTTATTTTTATTTTTTAATTATTTTTTATTTTATCTTATTAAAATAACTTATATAAATATGAGTCTATAACAACTTATCTTAAAGACTTTTAATATAAAATTAATAATTATATTAATAATTATTGAAATTATTTTTTAAAATTAAAAAATAAAAATCTTAATTTATTATATTATACTTATAAGAAGATTAACACTTAATTGATAAATCTTTTATAAAAAATATTACGAGATATTATCTATTATTCAATTCAGTTTTTTTTTTAAAGAACACATTTAAACATATTTCAACCTAAATAATAGAATTATATAATGATTTATTTTTTAATGTATCATAGATAAATTTAGAAAAATACAAGGGCAAATTTCTTAATTTTTTTATTCTATGTTTATCTGTATAGCATTTTTTCAAATTAAATATATTTTGACCCCCTAGATTCTAAAAGGTATAAATTTAGCTTAATAATTTTAATTAAGTATCAATTATGTAATTGTAATTATACAAAAGTGCAATATTTTTAAAGATTTAGTTATATAACTATTAAAAAAGTCCAACAATATTAATTATTAGGTAATATTATATAATTAAAATAATAACAAAATATATCATTTTCAATAAAATAAAATAAAAATTTGTCCTGCTTTTCACATAATGCAATAGCTAACTCTAAAAATGTAATTTTTATAATTTCACTTTCTTATTCTTTAGCTTTATAAATCTATGTATATCCTTTAATAAAAAATATAAATCCATGTATATCCTTAAAATTGCAACTTTTAAGTTCAAATACAATGCTATTTTACTTTTTGATGTCGCAAATTCAATTATAATGTCTTTTTTTTAGCAATTACAATTATTTAGTAATATTCGAATTAGTAACTTCTTCTTATAAAAATAGTTAAATTATTTATTTTGATTTAATTTTTATAGGCATTTGTATAAAATCAACTTTCTCAGTTTAAAATATGCTTTTATTATTTGATTTTTTACTATGTGATTAAGATTAAAATTTTATTCCATTTAATTCATTACTGTAAGAATATATATTTTTTATATGAATTTTTAGTAATAATTAATAGCAAAATAAAAGAGAAGTAATACTATATTTGTAGCATATTTTTATAATTTAAAAGAATAATGTGTTTTTTTTATACATATTAAAATTAATAATTCAAGTATAATTTAAGACATTTTGGCCCTTCTTAATGTTGAACCCTGGGGTTGTCCTTGTAGAATATTTAAAAATTTGAAGAGGCAAATGAGAAATTTTAAAATTTTTAATATATATATATATATGTAATCTTTTGGAATTTTTATAAAACTACACATAAATATATATTTTTTAAAATACTGCAAAAAATATAAATATTTACACTTTTAAAAAAGTTGATCAAATTTTCAAAAATACCCTATTATTCACTTTAAAAAAGTTTTTTTTTTAATATTTTCTCTCTCACTTTATGTAATTTTTTCCTTCAATTTTCATCAAACTTTACTAAATAAATATATTCTAATAAAATGATAAAAATTAATATTTTAAAAAATATTTTCAATATATAAAATGTATTACTTTTTATAAATGAAAATTTTAATTTTGATTTTTAATAAGAAATAAAACTCATAAAAAAATATAAAAAAGAAAATTCTATAAAACTATATTGATAAAAAAAACATTAATTTTAATTTTAAATAATTTTTACATATTATATAAAAAAAGTTAAAAAAATACTAATATTATTATTATCTATATGTTATACGTATGATATATATATATCATATAGACCGGGGCAAAGCTAAAATTCTAAAATAGGAGGGGTGGAATTTTTCTTGAAAATTTTGATTTTGCTCTTAATTGTCTCGGTTCATTTTTATTTCAATGTTAATTGTACCTTTTGTATAGTCATTATTTATAACTAATTTTTGTTTGCCAAAAAAATAAATTAATGAAAGAAAAAAATTAATATATATACATACTCATAAAAGAAAAATTAATATATATATATATACGTGTATGTATGTGTATATGTATACTAACTCATAAATTTATATGATACATAAATAAATAAAATAAAGAGAAAAAAAATTGAATTATGGATATAACTTCTTAAGAAATAATTGATTTAAAAATTATTATATAATATTAGAAGTAAAAATAATAAAATATAAAATATAAAAACTAGAGAGAAGAAAATTAAAAAAAAATATTTTTTCAAATAAAGATTCTAATATTTTATTCTTTTTCAAATTTTCTTATTTTGTATTGTATTGCCAATCTATTCTTAATCTTTTGATTCATTTGATGAGTTTGAATTAATTTGATTAAAAAGTTTTCTCATTTTTCTAATTTCTTTTATTTTTTTTTAGATTTTAAGAGCATTAATTTTTTTAAAAGAGAAATATATTTACTTCGAAATAAATAATTTATTAAAATTTATTTTTTAAAAAATAGGAAAGCAATTTAAAATTTTGAAGAGAAATAAATAAAAATTTTTGAAAATTTTAAAATACATATATGTAAATAAATTTTTTTTCAAAGAGAAGGAAAGCAGTTGTGTCCATACATTCTTTATAAATTGATTTTGTAATTGTACATAGATATTATATGAATATTATGTATATTTTTTTTTTGTGAAAGCCTGGACAAACTTAGTAATTTAAAGAGTGGCTCAGCGATTGTGCGACTGAAACCAACTCAGAAAACGACTAAGTCTGCCAGAGATTTTTATTTATAACGTAAATAAGGAATCCCGGATGAATCAGAAATTACAATGCCTTTGAGAATGGAAGGCATATTAACAAAATTCTGAAAATTACAGCAAATGGAAAATAAGCGGCTATATCTCGCTAAGAAATTGGCTGCCTGGTTGCCCTCACGATGGACGTGATTAATAACAATGTTCTCTGAATTCATCAAATGTTTAATCTTGCCCAGAGTCCTTGAATTTGTCGTGTCCGTGCTAAGAGCATTGATAGCCTCAAGAGAGTCACATTCAAGAAGGAGAGACCTGTACGGCATGTTGAGACCCCATTTTAATCCTACCAGAATGGATTGAACCTCAGCCTCCATTGGACCAGAAGCCTCCAAAGGATAGCAAAATGCAGCAAGTACATTACCACCTGCATCTCTAAGAATCGAGCCACCAGCCGCCTTTGTATGAGAGAATGATGCATCAATATTGATCTTGAATTCACCCGGCTTCGGCATCTTCCATAAAACTAGCGTGACCCTCTTCTTCTTGCCAATACCTGCTGGACAGAATTCAGGAAACAACCTGAACGCTTTGGAAACCTTCGAACCAGAATTAGCCACACACCATTTAAAAACTAAGTTTCTAATCTGTTCTATGACAGCAGGCACATGAAAATTACCATCTCCCCAAGTTATATTGCAGTACGAGAACCAAATTGAGTAAATGATCAGTTGGGATATACCGCGTAAAAGAATGCCCGGCGGTGATTTTGGAGAGTAATTTATCCACCACAAGATAAGTTCTTGCCGCAAAGAAGACGCAGCTGGACCTGATAGAAAAACTTCCCGAAAAAAATCTCCAAATAAGTTGAATTTGCTCACACTGAAAAAACAAATGAGGGATTGAACCAGCAGCAGCCAGACAGAATGGGCAACAAGAAGCAAGTTGAACGCCTAACCGTTGAAGGCGAGAGGGAGATGGAAGAGCTGAATTCAAGGCTCGCCAGGATATAATAGAAACTTTAAGAGGAATGTTATCACCCCAGATCATTCGAGAAGATAGTGTAGCAGAATGGTGGTTCCTCATCGCCTCATAAGCATATTTCAAACTAAACTCAGTGCTGTTTGATTCCAGCCATCGCAGCTCGTCAATATTGATCAAATTTAGAGCCGTATCATGAATACCACAAACCCGTTTCCATGTACATGAGTCCAACACTTTAGCTTGCATCTGACCCCCACGTTGGTACTTAGATCTCATCAGCTTGGCCCATACAGATTTGCCTTCCATGAATTTCCACCACAACTTGAGTGAGTAAGCTTCTTGCAAGGAAACTAATGACCTAATACCTAGGCCACCCTCTTCAAATGGACGACATATCTTGTTGAAGTTTACCCAATGGTACTTTCGCTTGCCCCCTTCGGAAGACCAGAAAAAATCCGCAAATTTTCGCTCCAGGATGGAAATAATGCTTTTAGGAAGAGTCATAGCACCCATAGTATGGATTGGAATAGAGCTCAATACGTGCTTGATTAACAATAACCGTCCACCCGGAGATAGAAACTTTTTTGTCCAACCATTCAATTTGGCATCAATTTTATCAATAAGATAAGAGCAATATTGTGAACGGTTAATACCTTTATAAATGGGAGCTCCCAAGTACAATAAAGGCAAATCCCTGTGCAGAATTGATAGAATAGCATGCATCTTCTCTTTGAACGCTAACGAGCATTTCACTGAGCAATAGAATGAGCTTTTATCCAGATTGATTAGTTGCCCTGAAGTTTTTTGATAAGTCTGCAAGAAATGCATAAAATGCTTAGCACTTTTAACATCCCCATTGATAAAAATCAGGAGATCATCTGCAAAAGTTAAGTGAGTAATAATATCACTTCCTCGCGATGATTTGTAAGGAGCAATACGGCCTTCCAAAACCAATTTCTTGATCCCTCGAGAAAAACCTTCAGATGCAAGAATGAAGAGAAGAGGCGATAAAGGGTCCCCTTGCTTCACTCCCCGGGTTGGACAGAAGGAACCATAACCAATCCCATTAATAAGAACCGAGAATCTAGTTGCCTTCAGTTGAGACAAAATTAATCCCACAAATCTCGGAGAGAATCCAAATCTTAGAAGAACAGCCTCCAGATACTTCCAAGACACTCGATCAAATGCCTTAGCCATATCCAATTTGATGGCCAAATTATGACCTCTAGTCCGCCTGTCAATATCATGAATGAGTTCATTAGCCACTAAAATCTGATCATGAATAGATCTTTCTTTCAAAAAACCCGCCTGCTCTGGGGATATCAAGTGAGGCAAAATAGTGGACAGTCTATTAGCAATGATACGGGTGCATACTTTGCTCAAAAAAGTTGCCAGGCAAATAGGCCTAAATTGGCCAAAAGAGCTCGGGTTTTCTACTTTCGGAATAAGAACAATCATAGCTTTACCAAACTCCTTAGGAATAGGAACACCGAGAAAGAATTCTTTTACTGCACTGATAACATCTTCCTGGATGATCTCCCAACAAGAGCGGAAAAATTGACCATCAAATCCATCCGGGCCAGCCGCATTGCTGGGATCCAACTGCCAAACCGCTTGTTTTATTTCAATATTTGAAGGAAGAGCTTCTAGAAACTGGTTTTGGTGAGGATCAACCACTGATGGAATCAAGTCCAAAATCCAGCTTTCATCAATATCAACTTCTGCAGTAAATAAAGTCTGATAAAAACGACTTGCTTCTTTACCAATATGATCTGGATTATTAATCCATAAGCCATTAGAGTCTTTGATGGAAGATATCCGCTGAAATTTCCGTCGGACACTCACAAAATTATGGAAAAATGAGGTTTTAGCCTCTCCGTCATGGAGCCATTTGATGTTTGCTTTTTGTTTCCAAAACATCTCTGCTTGTTTGTGCCGTTTGAGCAACAACCCCTCCTTCTTATGCCAATCGGTCCTATTAGATGGAGATGAACTCTGCAAAAATAAAGCCTCAGCCTCTGAAGACTCTCTTTTCAAGCGCTGAATTTCCGTGAAAACATGCCCGAAGTGTTGCTTATTCCACACTTGAATCACCTTTCTCAATTTATTGAGCTTGTCGAAGAAGCCGTACATTCCTCCTTTACTGAAATCACAGCACCACTGATCTTTAACCATAGGCAAAAAATCTTCATTAGATAACCACATATGAAGAAAACGAAAAGGCTTTGGAGCATTCTTATTACTCTTAGAGCATGTCAACAGCAAAGGCGAGTGATCGGAAGATGCTTTACTCAAATGCTTTACAGTCACCTCTGAAAAAAGATCAAGAAAAGAAACAGAAGCCAGCAAACGGTCTAAACGCTCCCAAACTCTTCCAGTAACACGGACTCCAGACCAAGTATATGAGCAACCAGTATAAATTATTCAATATCCCATATATCTCGTATAAATTATTCTTTAAAAAAAAACAAAAAAGAAAGTTTCGGCCCTTTGAAAATATTTTTAGAAGTATATCTTTATTTTTAGAAGTATATCTTTAGTATATATTTAATATATCAAAAATATATTAAATTTAAAAAAATATTTAAAAAATTAAAAAATACGCTCTACACTGTAATTTTCTCAAAATTAAAAGTAAAAGCCAAACAGCCCAACTTTTCAGGCTTTAACTTAAATTAAATAAATTTCATTGGTGATAATAACAATTTTTTTTTCGCATGTCTACATATTTAATTATATTTCGACTTTTCGAATGATATAATTAGGAATTTGAGTATTAAAAATGGGTTAGATAGATCATATTTATATTTAATTAATTTACTATAATAATACGATTAAGGTCAATATGAATATAACCTATTTATTAATCATATCAATATAAATATAACATAAAAATTAAACGGGTTATAATAATATGACACGTATAACATATTTATTTAAATAAATTATATGCAGATTAAATAATTTAACACGATTTGTTTAACCCGTATAATATTTTTAATTTAAAATAATTTTATATTCTTAAATAATTAATTAAAAATTATTTATAAAATAAAATTATAATTAAATTAATTTTAAAATGTAAATGTATTGAAAATTTCTTAAAAATATACAAAAAAAAAAATAAAATATATAATATAATTAATATAAAATAAATAATGAGTATATATTATATTTTAATATTAAAACTTAATACGAAAAAAATTAAAGAGATAATATATAGTTTTCAATACAAAATTTATAATAAAATTTTTTAAAAAATTTATTTTCTATTCTATTTTATTTTTTTTATAAATTATATTATAAATTCTAAACTAAAAAATATTATTTCGTTTAAAATATATAATATTAGATTATTTAAATTATAAAAATTATTTAATTTTTAATATTTATTTAGAAAAATAATTTTTAAAATTCACAAAAAATTAAATTTAAATTAATTAATTATTAAATTAATAAAATAATAATTTAATAATTTAATAATTAAATAAAATTAATAAATTTTAATAAAAATAACTAAAAATTAAATAAAATATTTTTAAATAAATAATAATACATTATATATTAATAAAATTATAATAATAAAATAAATATATAATATTTATTTTTATTTTCTTAGAATAAATAATAATATAGATTTAAGTTATATAAAAATTATATCATTTTAGTTAAATAAATTATAGAGGATTCACGTTTAAATCCATTAACAATTCGTTTAAAATTATATTATAAACGGGTCGATCCGTTTATGACACTAATTTATTTAAGATCGACACAAATTAATTTAAGATCAACATTAATCTATTAATTTTATATATTTTGTATTTTGTGTTAGCGTGTCATGATCCATTAGACACCCTCTAACTATAAATTATACTATACACAATTTATCATTATTTATGAACATAACAAGTGATTTCTATCATTTATAATTAAATTTTATTAATATTTTTTAGTTAGTAATAATAAAATAAATGATATAACGTAGCAATTAATTTTTATGGACGTACAAAATTTATCTACTATAAATAAATTACACATCCAACAGTAAAAAAAAATAAACTAGCTGGTAAAATGTCATTTCTAACGTAAATAAATTGTACTAAAAAAATTTTGCAATTGAATTGCCCCGAAGATTTGTTTTTCAATTATTATTTTTTAAACAGAAAGAATCACGCATTAATTATAGTAGACCGGATTGAATTGATTTTCTGGCTCACCCACTATTCAATCTGAGATAATTTAGGTCCTTACGAAGAGCTTATTACTTGGCTTTAAGTGACTTGAAATAAACTCGAGTTACCTGAGTTTTGGGGGACTGGATTGGTTTAGTTAGAGCACCATATAGTAACTGCTGAAAATGATGCAAATCCAGCAATTCAAGCAAACTCAGAAAATTAAGAACACACACTCAAAAAACGAAAAAAAAAAAAGAAATCAACAACCAATTGATAAGAGTAAAATTAACAAAACCTAGAAAATTAACCAAAAATTCACCGAGCAAACTTATAAAATTAACCAAAAAATAAATATAGAAATATATGTACAATCAAACGACGGGGAAGAGAAAAAACCATATAGAAGAATGCAAAATAAAATAAAAGCCAAGAAACCCACAAAATTTTCTCTTTTCACTTTGTATGGATTTCACTGAGTAAGTAATTAAATTCTATTTTAACATAATTGATATCACAAATTTTCTTAGCTTTATTCCGGGATTCATAAAGAATTAGTCCAATTGTTATTTGAGATACTACTAAGAATATCATGAAAAAAAAAAAAACTCTCATCATAACATAATAATATGGGGTTAATTTCTTATGAATAGTGCATTTCAATTTGATTTTAATTTTTATAAAAAATAAATTTTGCCCTTAAATTATTTATGTTTTTAATACAAGGTGATGATATATTAGAAAGTTTTTTGATCTTTGTGCAAGCCGACTCAATGGCCATGAATATAATTTGAAATTCTTGATTTTAAATCTTTCTTGTTCCAAAACTCATAACAAAAACAACTTCATAATACATGCATATTTAAAAAAAAAAAATACATGCATATTTTTAAAGCTAATGTTGTCTTTATATATTTTTTTTATGTTCCATGTGCTTCATTAAATTTGATCTGCACTTTTTCCAGATGCTTTTTTCCAGTGGGCGCCCTTTCTTTTATTATTTTTAAGGTTCTTTGATTTTCTTTTTTTTTTTTCATTATTTATCGGTTCTTTCATTTTGTTTTCTATGATTCTTTGATTTTTTTTTATCTATTTTTTCTTTTGTTGTGACTAACTCCCATTCACTTTCATTTTTGCTTTGTATTATATAAATAGGTTCATATACTTTTGTTATTAGACTGTGATTATTTGTTTTCCATGTTCATTATTTATTCTGTTTTTTTTTTTTTTCAATTTTTGCTTTTTCATTTGAGGGTTTATGTGGGTTTCTTTTATTTTCTATTCTTTTTTACTTTTGCTGCCGCTCATTTCCATTGTTCTTTATTTATTTTTTTTCATTTTTTTACTTTTGTATATTAAATTTAGGAGTTTATGTAGATTTTTTTTTCATTTTCTTTTCTATATATGGTTACTTTCTTTTTCTTTTTTTATTTTTTCTTTTGCTGCGGCTCACTTTCATTATTTTTTTTCTTCATTTTTTTTACTTTGGCAGGTTAAATTTAAGAATTTATGTAGGTTTATTTTATTTTTATCATTTTCTTTTTTGTATTTGGTGTTTGATAAACTGCGGTGAGGTAAATTGGGTCTCTATTATTTTAAGCTTAATAATACTATTAGTCAAAAATTTAAATAACAAACAATACATTTCAAAAAAATATATAAAAAGGTTAATATAATAGACTAAAATAAAAATATTTTTAAAAAAAATTGAATCCCGCAGTAAGCGCGGGCTATAATATAGCATTGATACAAATTTACAAAAAATATTAAGTGATTAATATAAAGTTAAATTCTCTACTTTTAAAAACTATTTTTAAGATTGATTTTTTCAAATTTTTTAATATTGATTTTTTGGGCCCGTTGTATATTCACCAATTTAATTTTCCAATAAAAAATTACATAAAAATTAATTGAAAATATGGTATTTATATAATTAAATTTTTATCCATGATGTATTGTGTGGAAATGAAATAGATCTTTCTCTATTTTAGCTAAAAAATATTACGGATCAGACGTAATCATTAAATTATTATTAATTTCATATCAAAATACTGAAATAGAGCCTTTATATTTTGTTTTTTTTTTTTTTAAAAATAGAGCCCTTATATTGTTTTCCCATTGCACACTTCTAATTTAGTTATTTCGTTATAACATTAAAAATTATTTTTTGACATCAGCATTACTTTGTAGAATATTTTTTGTAAGGTATAAAATTATAAATGCATTTAACTTTATTCTATTTCATATTTTTTTTTATTTATACATTATTAAACATAAAAAACTATATAAAATAATTAGTGTTGACGGATGTAATTGATGAAATAACCGGCATTATTTATGTACGTACTTTTTTTTAAAAATACAATAATATGCACATACTTAAAATTCTTTCTTTATAATTTTTTTTATTGTTTAATGAGTTTGCCAATGTCCAAGAAGCAATTTTTAAGAAAAAATGACTCTTTTCTTCGCCATTAGCAAACTCATTAAACAATAATAATAAAAAAAAAACAGAGCTCCAAGTTTAGGACTGAACACGTCCACAACTCCAGCAAAATTGGGCTTTAAGGGTAAACAAGCATCATACGGCTATCACAAGGCTGAAAGATGCCAGATATTTAACTTTTTCACAACCGCAATCTAAGAATACCAGAAAATAAATACTATTTTTAGGTTTCATTTTTTGATAAATCATCACAACTTCTTAAAAATCTGAGACCTATTTTATTGTTTTCTTCAGTTCAAACCATTTCAATTTTAGGCTAATTCATTGCAATGAAAAATAATTGACCCTGCACACTGAACAATAAATCAATAATCTACATCACTGAGACACTGATTGCTTCCATGAGAAAGCAATTCATCCATCTTCAGAACTTAAAGAGAGTATATTTGGCTAGAGGAAACTGGCATATACTGATTTTTTTGATCAATTATCAGAAGGAAGAAAGTCCTGCAGCTTGTCTGAACTTCTCATCAGAGACCCAAAACACAAATTGCCAAGGACCAAGTCTTGCCCGTGTCGGAAAAAAGCCTTTCCATAATGCTCTTAATCCCTCGATTCTAACCGTCTTCACCAGACAATCATAAGAATTCTCGTAGGTAATCTCACCCTCCTTGTTTGCTACTTGATTCATCATTCTTGTCTTAATCACATCAGCAGGACAGCTCAAAGCAGTTGCAGCAAGCCCTGACATAATGGATGCTAAAGTGTGAGCATACATATTATCCAGCAGCTATTTGGTTTCTGGATAACAAATCGTTTTGCATGATCATAACAGCCTAGTTCTCCCATGTTCACTAAAAACGCCCTCTGGATGTTTGGGAAGACTCCTTTCCAAAGTCCGTCAAAGCCTTCTGCTTTCACAATCTTGCTGAACGCATCAAATGGCCCCAAATACCTTGGTTGGCGACCTTGGCTCACCATATTATCTGCTTGCATCTGTACCTTAACAAGATCAGCAGGGCTAGCCACCACCTGTACTACTAACAGAAACAATAACTTACAGTTATTTTCCAACATTTACTCAAGCCAAAGAAAAGGCTGTTGGAAGGCAAAACTCACTAGGCCGAGATTGTTAATATTGTTGAAGGAATTTAAATCACTGGCAAGCAGATTAATCGTGAAAGTTCAGCCTCGAAGCATCAAATTAATAGTGTCTAATACTTTCGAGATTTGTAGTCAACGTTTCACAAACATCTTATCTATTGGAGAGCTAAAGCAACAACATACTCCTCAGAGTCTTCAATGAAAGCAAGATTGCCTCCACTTGATCAGTTTAATGTATAGACATCCAACAAACTCATGAAACAGAACTTGATTTCCCCTCACATGTTGCTCAAACTTAAGGAGTAGACAACTTCTGTATCAATAGCAAGAGTTGGCATTTCATCTGTGTTTGAATTACAAATTTACAGTTCTAGGAATAACTGATGCATCATGAGAATCACTAATAATAATAATTGAGAACTATAATGTACCCTGTACACCATGTAATCAATGGAGTAGAACTCCAATAACCAATTCAAATGCAACTTCTGTTAAATTATTTTGCTGTAAATTATTCATCACTCTCAGCAGGAGGAAAACACTAACCTCAGCAAGTAGATAAATTTCACCAGGGAGAGGTTAGAGATACAAAATCTAAATATCCACGCAAGTTATGTTATTCATCCTTTTAGGAAATGGTTGCATGTTTTTCATTATGCCCTAAATCTAAAGCATAAATGGCATGTCATACTTTCCACTCAACCATGACGAATGTATTAATTGTACAATCCAATCTATGCCACTGAAATGTATTGTGCACTAAGACATAAGCAGTTCTCATACCCTTAAAAAGTTCATATTACTAAGTTTAGAAAAAATAGAATGGAACTATGGCAGCAAACATAGAACATAGGATCAACATTTCGTTTTTCTGTCTCTCTCTCTCTCATGTTCTGAAAGACACAAAGATGTTTTCAGTTGTGTTACGACCAGAAGAAATTAGAAAAACCCTTCGTTTGTGTCATTTACACTTTAGAAAGAAAATGGCAATCATCAACAGGACTAGCATTACCATCAAGCAATATAATGTTTTTGGATTTGACAAAGCAAACATCGACTACAGGCACAGCTCCAACCACAAAATGACATCATCTATCCAATGAAACAACATGCCAACTCTTTATATACAGATCAAAGATAAAACATATAATAAGTAATATTTTTACAATCTTCATATGGCCTAAAGAATGTACAATTTCATTTTTTATAGCTGCTAAAGCATGAGCATTATGTTGTTTTACACACTTAATATTCATCCTATGAACCTAAAGCATGCTCCCTGGAACATGAAGAACAAGTCTTTCATTTTCTAATCACATGTTGTAAAGTGTCCTCAAAGTTTATTGATGCTTTTACAAAAAAAAAAATGATGACACTAACGGAGTAATTAGATTTTTTTTTTTATATAAAAGAAGATTTTATTAGAGAAGAAGGGGAATTAGAATATAGACATCTTTGCTCAAACAACAAACAAATGTCAAAGCATTAGCTACCGACAATCCTTTAAAGGAACCTGTAAGGACAAGAAAACGATCTAGTCCTAAAATAACTGAAAAGGGCAAAAACTTTAGTTAAAATTTCAAGCATTTCTCACTAGCCAAACATACCAAATCATTACAAATATATGACTGCACCTTAACTTCGAAGCCCATTTTCTCCATCCAGAACGTCTAATTTCCATAAAATTCTCTAGCATATCTAATGCACTCTGAGCATTCTAAATAAAAGAATCAATATTTTGAAATTTTCAAAGGCTTTTTTTGTTCAGAATATTGAGTGAATTTGGATCGCCAAATTCTGCAATAATGTTTGAATTCCATTAATAGAATTGAAGTGATTCATGTGTAACATTTTTTCCAAATGGTAGCATCATCTTGCAGAATTGATAAATATCTTACCTGGGCAATAACACCATGGATCCCACCAATGAAAGCTTTACTAGAGAGAGAAATGGAACCACTATCATCATGATTGACAACAAAATTTCTTAAATTTTCATAACCCACAATTCGAATAGGGGTATAGAAGAGGTGTCTGAAGATAGCCGGCTGAAGGCCTTGGTAGAGTCCGAGAGGGCCTTGTCAGCGAATGATCTCCGCAGCAACTCGAAAAGCGTTGGTGGATCGAGTGGAGGAGAAAGACTCGCCGTGGAGATGAAGTCGAGTCTTTGCAAGGTCTATTGGGAAAGTCAGAGTCTCCGCCACCATGGCTGACAGTGAGGTCAATAGGATCCTTGTGTGAGTCTGGGTTTGGTCATGCCCGTGGCTTTGGTTAGGTCTCATTGAAGAATGAGACTATATTATCTTCGGCTCGGTTAGCATATAACGAGTAAGGTTATGATCTTTATTTGAAGACACCTCGTCTCGTCTTTTAGTGGCGGCAAAAAAAATAAAATAGAAAAAAAAATTGAAAAGCCCCTGTTGTATTTTCCCTCCAGTTGACGCCTTCGCTGCTGCTAAGCTCTCTCTCTCTCTAGGGTTCTGTGAGGGATTGCTCATTCAGTAAATGGAAGAACCAGTTCCTACAGTAAGTAATTTAGGGATTTTGGATACACTGAGTAATGAATCGACCCATGAAATCCTAGAGGGCTACAATGGATTCTGTGCCGCAACTGCAGCTCTTCTCAGTGGCGCCGGAGATATCCCTATGGCGCCGGAGTTCGTGTCTCATGTGCACTCACTCTGCAAGCACAGCCTTGATTCTCTAGTTCGCGATCACTTCCTTAAGTCTTTAGAGGTATTAATCAATATTTTAAAAAAAAAAAAAAACTCTGAAGTTAGTGGAGGGTTCAAATTTTAATATCATTGATCAATTCTTAATATCAGAACTTCACATAATTTTTTTTTCATTCACTTTTTTAAAAGGAAGCATTTGAGAAAAATGGCGCTTCAAAATTTTGGCAGCATTTTGATGCTTATAGCAATGTAGCATCTCTGGAGAAGAATAAAACTCCTGTATGTAAGCATCTCAAATCCTCCAGGTTGGGGGTCTGTTCTTATAGTATACTGATGTTTTGAAATAGTAATTAAAAAAAAAAACCGCAGGCTTTTGACTATAAGCTGCAACAACTATTGTGTAGAGCTCTTGACGAGATAACCTTGGAAAAACAGTATCAGGAGAAATGCTTGTTGGTTTTAGTTCATGCCTTATCTGAGGGCAAACATGATTCAGATGCTGAAAGGTCTTTCCTCTTTTCTAAATATCAGTTAATGGTATCTTCAGTTATTAGCCAGCCTTCCTCGACATTTTCCTGGTATGCTTGTCCGTTTCAATTGATGGTTATGTTTTAATAAGTTTTCTGTTCTTGTTTTGGTTCAGTTCTGAAAAATGGATGTTGGAGCTAGTTGTTTTTTGTCATTATCATTCTTGCCTAATCATATCTTGATAGTAAGTTTAATAGCTACCTTCTTTTCCCTGCCTTACCATGTGCTTAGAATTACTACACTGGTATTTAAGGGAAGACTAGAGGAGCTGAGTACAATTATGGATGGAGAGGTTAATGATGATGTTAATTTTCAAGATAAAGATGACATGGATTTAGATGAGAAAAGCAAACTTTCTTGTAGAAATGGTGAAATGGATATTGATGAATGCCACCTCCAAAGTAAATTCACAGAGAGCAAGAAGTTGGTGAAGAACATCAGGAAGGTTGTTCGAGATCTAAGAAGTCTTGGATTTAAATCTATGACTGAAGATGCACATGCTTCTGCCATCTTTATGCTTCTGAAGGTGATTGTGTGATTTATTATATTATGCATGGTTCCCTGGCTGCTATGAAGCACATATCTCTACAGGGTTTGTATTTTGACATTGGACATGTTTCAGATGCAAAAATGTCTTGGAGATGTTATAATTTTCCAATATGAGAACTCTTTTGAAAAATTTCAGAATTTTCATGTGGTGATTAGATTAATTTTGGAAATATATGGGTTCAAAAATTTTTTCCCCTAAAAAAGGGTTGACAGATGTTAAAACATTTTATTTGTTGGATATCTAAATTAATTTTGATGTGGAAGTATTATCATGGTTTATTAAAATTTGTTTTTTTTTTATTCTGATAGTTGATTGACCATATAGCTATTTAGACTACCTTTTCTTAAAAGCAAAACGTAGAAAAATCTTATACTGAAATATTTATGCTATTACAAAAATTAAAAATTTTAACATTTTCTCAGCTTCTTGTTTCCCACTTTTGCATAGGTAGTTTATATTTTAATGCTACTTGGGCTCTTTGCTTCATCACCGGTGTTGTGTTGGCAACTAAGAACGACTTTTTTTAGATGTGATATGCATACATGAACACAATTGTTTACTCTATTGTATATCAGAAACTCGCACACTGTCCTTGTATGCATGCATGCATGGATGTAATTTATTTTGGGCTGTTACACATCACTTTTCTTGAATACAACACGCTATTTAACCTTTAGCCATAACACAGTAAATTTCCATTTTTGATGGCAGGCTAAAGTGCATGATCTGGCTGGTGAGGATTATAGGGCTTCTGTTTTGGAATCCTTTAAAGAGTGGATACAGGTTCCTTTCTGTGCCTATTTTTATTTATATTCCTTTCAGCTTATATAATTAGGGTTTATCTTTTAGTGATGTCGTCCACATAGTGCGTTAAAATGGTATATAGTTGGCCCTTTATATTCATGGCTTTAGTGTAATTGGTCTGATTAACCATTTAATGCATGCTTGCCTGGCATTGTTCCTGGAGGATATCATAGACAAGATGCTTAATCTTTTGTTATGGCATTGTCACAAATATGATTTTATTGATTGAATATCTGTAGTTTTGTACTGTCATGAAGTTCTAACTGTATTATTATGTCAATTGTTCTTGTGTGGGTATTATTAACATAGAGGACCTGTTATAAATTCTAGTATCTTTTTATTTATGTGCAAAATTAGATGTTCTCTGAGCATTTGTATCCTGCAAACTTACCAAATGCCTTCATGTCAATGCTGGCATTGGTTCAAATTGCTTAGTTCTCTTCATGCTACCTTCTAGTCTAAAGTTGGGTCTATCTTTTTTTATTACTTGGTGATGATTCCTCAGAGGTATACTCTACAGGCCGTACCTCTCCAATTCTTGGATGCACTTCTTGCTTATCTTGGTGATTCTATTGGCCGTGATAGCTCTTCATCTGGTCTCAAATCACCTTTGGCTTCTCATCCTCCATCAAGCCATGCTGGGATTAGCACTCCTTCTGAAGGATTTGTTAGATGGAAGTTGCGGCTAGAGTATTTTGCATATGAAACATTGCAAGATTTGAGAATTGCCAAATTATTTGAGATTATCGTGCACTACCCTGACAGGTAAAATATTTTTTCATAATTGCATCTTAACTTTTTCCTTTTCTTCAGATTTCAGTTGTGCAATAAAAGTAGCATGTCTGACTGGTGTAAAATTATGGACCAAGACTTGTCATGTAGCTTACGCAAGATAGTTCTCTTATTTAACTTCTCACCAAGTTGCATGTGAATTATATTAAGAACCTGAGAGATCAAGTAAAGTATGCTTGTTTTAGATGCATCCTTTACTTCTCTCATTGTGCACAGACATTGGCAATTAGTCGATTGGTGAAAGGGGGAATATTCATGTCACTGGTTCTTTGCCGCCTACTGAACTGGGAGCATTTACTGGAAAGCTGATTTTGAATATGTGAAATGATTTTATGTACTTAATTTAGAAAATGGATACTGAATATCATATGAATACTGAAACGAAATGGACATGAAAATGAAGAGGAAGAATATTTTCTGATGATTTATGAGAAAGAATATACACATATTTATAGGTATGAACAAATTCAGTAGCTAAAAACATGCCTAGAAATCTGCCTAAAGTTATTCCAGGAAATCTGGAAATATATCTAACTATTATGTAACAATTCCCCTCAAGCTGGAGCATAGATGTTGATCATGCCCAGCTTGTTATAAAGATACTCAACCCGAACCCCACTTAGTGCTTTTGTGAAAATATCTCTAAGTTGCTCTCCAGTCTTCACATATCCGCTAGAGATTAAATTTTCTTGGATTTTTTCGCGAATAAAATGACAGTCAATCTCAATGTATTTTGTTCTCTCATGGTAGATTGGGTTTGAGGCAATATGAAGAGCAACTTGGTTATCACACCAAAGTTTTGCTGGTATCGAAGGCTTCAATCCAACTTTAGACAAAAGGTTATATATCCACAAAAATTCATATGTAGCTTGAGCCATGGCCCTATACTTTGGTTCTGCACTAGATCTGGATACAACATTCTGCTTATTGCTATTCCAAGATACAAGATTTCCGCCAACAAAAACACAATAACCTGTTGTAGACCTTCTATCAATTTTAGATCCAGCCCAATCAGCATCTGCAAAGCACTCAATGCCAGTATGTCCATGATTGTTATATACTATGCCAAAACCAGGAGCTCCTTTCAAGTCGCATAGAATCTGTTCTTAGGTAGTTGCTCCATATACACCTCTTCTTGGAGGTCACCATAAAAAAATGCATTTTTGATGTCTAACTGGTGTAGAGGCCAATCATGAGAAGCGGCTATGGATATAAAGAGACGAACAAAGGTGAGTTTGGCCATTGGAGAAAAAGTATCTGAATAATCCACCCCATATATCTGAGCATATCTTTTAGCAACAAGTCTGGCTTTGAGTCTTGCTACAGAACCGTTTGGATTGACTTTAACAACAAAGACTCACTTACAACCCACTGCCTTCTTGCCAGCAGGTAAATTCACCAACTCCCATGTGTGATTGGTGTCTAAAGCACGTATCTCTTTAAGCATTGCATCATGCCATCTAGGATGATTCAAGGCCTCTTTGATAGTTTTAGGAATAGGGATGGAATCTAAAGAGGTAATCAGAGCATTCGAGGCAGGAGACAAGTGATCATAGGAAATAAAGTTAGTAATGGAATAAATGGATTTGCTCTGACATTTATCTTTGCGAAGTCCAATAGTAAGGTCGAGGTCATTATAGGGATTCGAGGACGAAGGAACTGGTGCAGGGCATGTATCATTTGTTTCAGATGGCAAGGGATCATATGACGAAGAGTGCGGGACATGTATCATTGATCTTTGTCTTCTAGAGTAAACCCGGATGACATGTGGAGGTGGCTTTGTTGGAGCAGGAGGTTGTTCAGCAGGAGAGGTACCTTTATCCGTCTTTTCAACAGAAGGACTCTGAGGCATAAATTTGTAAATGAGCCATTCATCTTCCTCCCCTTGATATAAATATTGGGTAGCGGAGGAGAAGAATGGTATAGTCTTCGAAAATATCACATCTGTCGATACTGGATATTTGTTGAGTTCAGGAGAGTAACACCGATACCCCTTGTGAAGACAAGAATAACCCAGAAATGCACATTTCAAGGCTTTTGGATCTAGTTTAGTAACAGATGGCCGCACATCACGAACATAACAAGTGCTTCCAAACACACGTGTCTCTACTGAATATAATGACTTCTTTGGAAAGAGAGTATTATAAGGAATATCACCATTAAGTACTGTAGATGGCATGCGATTTATCAGAAAATAAGTTGTAGAGATAGCATCAACCCAGAACTGCTTAGGAACATTTGTTTGAAACAAGAGTGCACGAGCAGTCTTAAGTAGATGTTTATTCTTCCTTTCAACCACCCCATTTTGAGTAGTAATATCAACACAAGAAGATTGGTGAAGAATCCCGTGTTGAGTCATATACATCTGAAATGGGTCTGACATGTATTCTTTAGCATTATCACTTCCTAATATATGCACAAATTTATTAAATTGGGTTTTAATTTCAGTATAAAAGGCACAAAAATGAGAGAACACTTCAGATCTATTTTTCATAAAATAAATCCATGTCATGCAAGAAAAATCATCCAAAAAAGTAACAAAATATCTGAATTTAGTTTTAGACATAATAGGGCAAGGCCCCCAAACATCATAATGAACTAATTCAAAAGCTGACTCAGCTCGTTGATTAATTCTTGGGCTTAATGGGCTACAATGATGTTTTGGAAAATGACAAGACTGGCAATCCAAAGAAGAGACATTATGAAATTGAGGACATAACTTCTTTAATACGGGCAAAGAAGGATGTCCCAATCGACAACGTGCTTCAAAAGGAGAGACAACACTAGAACTTGTAACCGACCGAGGTACCCAATCATCAAGAATGTAGAGACCATTAGATACATGTCCTTTACCAATAATCTGCTTCGTCATAAGATCCTAAAAAAGACAATGATTAGGAAAGAATGAGATATAACAATTGAGATCTTTGGTAAGTCTGCTCACAGATATTAGATTAAAGGCAAGTTTTGGGAGACTGAGTACAGATGACAAGGTAATGGAAGTAGTTGGTTTAACATTCCTAGATCTCACAATGCTATAGGTTGACCCATCAGCTATGGTAACAGGGGAAGGAGTTTTAAGTGATTGAAAGCTAGAAAAGATACTATGATTACCTATCATGTGATTTGTGGCACTTGAATCAATCATTTGTTTGAAGAGGAGATAAGACAAGTGTTACCTGACTCCAGTGTTGTCAGAGGCTCAAGGCGCACTAAGGCGCAAAAGGGTCCTGGAGCCTAGGCGCAAGGCGCAAGGCAAAGGCGCGCGCCTTTTGACAAAAGGCGCATTATTGTAAAAAAACATCAAATATTATAAAAAAGCTATAAAAATAGAAGGAATTCCGAAAGAAGTCAAATCTAATAGCAAAAAAGTCTTAATACTTGATAGTTAGTCATAGAAAATGGACTTAGATGTTCTAAAATTCAAATAATAACCTATGACCTATCAAATTACTAGTTAACTTAATCTAAAGCAAATAGTTAATATCAAAATTCCATAAATTGTCTAAATTCAAATACTAATCATCATCATTGTTCAAATCAATATAATCATCTTGAGGAGGCACTTCATCATCTTGCTCCTCATCATCCATGACATCCTTATACTCTTCATCTTATTGATAATCATCTTCAATGTCAATAGCATCTTCTTCATCCCCATCCTCATCCTCATCCCTAAGTTATAGAGATGGGGTTGCTTTGATTCTTCTTGAAAACACTTTGTCAAGAGGCGGTTTCGGTCTCGGTGTGGGTGTGGAAACAACTTGTTTACCTCTCAATGCTCTAGTGACATAAGTGGGATCTTCAGCTCCGACCGCTCTACCAACATCACCCCATGTCAATTGATCTTCTGTAAACACTAAATCTTCATCTCCCATTTCTTCGAAAACCCGACCCATCAACCATTCATTACTTTCATCAATATCTGTCATAGCTATGGGGTCTATGCGATCACGTGCATCATACCGAAGTTTCAACGCTCGATTGTATTTTACAAACACCAAGTCATTCAAGCGTTTTTGAGCTAACCGGTTTCTTTTATTTGAATGAATCTACAATAATTTGAAGATAGAATAAGTATTAAGTACATAGATCATAATCGAGTTGAAAATAGTAGACATATAACGGACCTTTTTTTCTTGGCCGTTTGTTCATTTGATTTGTAGGAAGGTCTTCCTCTTCCTCTTCTTCGAAACTATCACTGAAACTATCTTGTTCCCGAATAACTAGATTCCTTGACTTTGCTTTCGATGCCATGTAAGCTCTAATTTCTTCCTCAACATGAGGCGGACATTTTGTACACTTTGTGGCATTCCGAAATCCACCAACTATGTGTTGTTTTGCTCTAAATATACCTCCTCTTTTGGTAATATTACAGAAATTGCAAATCAAGTCATTTGTGCTTGGTGGCTTAGCCAAACGGAAATACTTCCAACCTGGATCTTTCCTAGAAGACCCACTACTATTTGATCCGCCATCGGATGAAGCCATAATATCAATTTCAACACTCAAAACCAATCAATAAACCAATAAATTTACTGCTGAAAAAAATTTTCAGCATTACAAACCTCAATCAATTTGTGTATTAGTCTCATATTACTACAACAATACTAAATAATTCAAACAACTACTTTATTTCCTTCATAAATTTTAAAAAAAAAAACACACTTAACTATCAAAATTAGGGTTTCTGAAAAAATTTGGGCAGCATAACCCCATAGAAGATTGATATTTATTTGAAAAAGAAGGAGTAGAAGCTGAGGAATCTTGAGATAAATGAAGAAAGAGCTTGAAAAACTTACCTCTGGTACTTAGGTTTTAGATTTCTCCAACATTCTGCCGTCCTTTTTTGTTTGGTTTCTGTCTTCGCTAGTTTTTAACCCTTTTTTTTTTTCCCAAGCTGCCACGCGAGTTAAAAATTAAACTGTGTGCCTTTTGTTAAAAGGCACGCCTTTCTTGCTCCTGGAAGAGAACCAAAGGCGCACGCCTTTGCGCCTAAGGCAACGCCCGACAATCCTCGCCTGCCTTGCTGTTTTCAAGGCTCAACGACCTGCGCCTGTACTAAGGCGCGCCCGAGGCGCGCAACACTGCCTGACTCGACAATAGCAGTAACTGGAGTGAATCCTTTCAGCGATTCTTAATACTGAGAGAATTTTGCAAACTCATCAGCTGAGACCATAACTGTTTTCTCAGAAGATGAACCAGGAGTAGCGGCAACAACAATAGCAATTTGGGATCTTTGGTTATGGTTTTGCAACTTCTTAGAGTACCTCTGTGTGACCGGTCTCACGGCAGTAATAGCAGACAATGTTGCCTGAATCACTATTATGATTATCAGTAGTCTTGTTTCCATCTCCCATGTTGTTAGACCGTCTGCCATTGTCATTTCCACCTCCTTTGACAACAAAAGCATTATTAAGCTGAGTTGATGGAGTATTCTCAGTACGTAATACCCTATTGAATACTTCTTGAAGAAAAGTGATCTCAGAGCTAGAGAGATTTTGAGATTTAGCTATTTCAAATTCAGAAGGGAGACCAGCTAAGAAACTTATTACTGTCATTTGTTCTCTGTCTCTATTGCACCTCGATGTCAGTTCTAAATGGCATAAGCATATTTAGTTCTTCATAAATTTTCTTGAAGTCCATGAAGTAGGTTGTGAGAGATTTAGCCTCTTTTTCAGCACGATAAAATGCCTGCATACTTCATAAATTCAAGAAACATCCCCTTTTCCAGAATATAAAAAATCCAGATGCTCCATCAATTCTTTAACAAACTCACAATGGTTAATCAAACCTATAACTTCACTATCAATAGAATTTCTAATCTGCAAGAATAATCTTGCATCTTCTCTCATCCAAGTATGCTTAGTTGCATCATTAGGAGGATCATGAGTCAAATGATCATCTTTATCAATACTACGTCAATAAACCCTAATAGTTTTACTCCATTCTAAGTAATTAGGGCCATTTAATTTATGTTCCGTAATTTTAGATGTAGGTGGGATAATTTCAGTAATGGAAGCCTTATTTTCAGACATGGATTCCTTAGTTTCAGTCATTTTCAATCAATAATTTGAGCAAGAATGAACTTCCAGCAAAAAAAAAAAAAAACACTCTTAAACACAATAATAATCAGTTTTGGTGCCTAAAAATAGTCTCCAAAGACAAATAACCAAATTGACAAACAATACCCAAAGAGTAAGTAACTTTCACAGAGGAAAATTGAACCTGTATGAAGCAATACCCACAAACAGTGGAGAGATGATAAAACAACCACCGGGATATGGCCGGAGATTAAAGGGCGACACCGGATAACCAAACCGGAACAAAAGCCGGAGAACCACATGCTTTCATGTGCCGGCAAGTGGAGACTGATGCAGAATCTTCAAACGGCGCGTGAGCCTTATGTGCACACTGTCTGGTCACCGGACTCGAGGACAGTGCCGACTGGAAGGAGGTGAATCTTCCTAGGCAGTAGGTGATGATAAACTATCACTCCAAAAGAGTGACCCAAAAGCACAAAGGTCGGAAAACAAAAGGCACAGACAGCTCTGATACCATGAAACGAAATGGACCAGAAAATGAAGAAGAATATTTTCTGATGATTTATGAGAAAGGATATACACATATTTATAGGTATGAACAAATTCAGTAGCTAAAAACATGCCTAGAAATCTGCCTAAAGTTACTTCAGGAAATCTGGAAATATGTCCAGCTATTCTGTAACAAATACATTTTATGTATGTGTTGTATGGATTTTTCTTCTAAAACCTAGATGCAGTTTTGTTTACATGGGAACAAATCATTCATCCTCTTTGTATGCAGCCCAATAAGTGCTTTGCATAACTGGAATTATAGGGAACTTCCTTGTTGCTCCCTAATTATTTTACAAATACTGCAGTGCCTCTGCAATTGAGGACTTGAATCAGTGCCTTGAATATACAGGACAGCATTCTAAGTTGGTTGAATCTTTCATTTCTGCACTGAGATATCACTTGCTCACTGCTGGTGCCTCAACTAATGATATAATGCATCAATATGTTTCGACTATTAAAGTTTTACGTACAATTGATCCAGCTGGTGTCTTTCTTGAAGCAGTTGGTGAACCAATAAGAGACTATTTAAGGGGCAGGAAAGACACCATAAAATGCATTGTAACCATGCTTACAGATGGAACTGGGGGAAACCCAAATGGATCTGGAATTACTGGGGATAGCCTTCTTGAAGAATTAAATGGGGATGAGGAAAGTCAAGAAAATGCTGGTGCTGATGACGATTTCCACACTTATGACAAGCAAGCATGGATCAATGCCGACGGTATGTGTAGATTGTAATACATGTCTAAAATGTAATTTATGGCTGACATTTGTTTATACATGGCGCTTCATCTACCTTACTGTGATACAAGAGTTTACATGTTGCTTTACTGGACTTTTGCCCTATCAGGTGGGAGCCTGATCCTGTAGAGGCTGATCCATCACAGGGCAGCAGACATCAAAGGAAGGTTGACATATTGGGGATGATTGTTGGCATAATTGGTTCAAAAGACCAACTTGTTAATGAATATCGTGTAATGCTTGCTGAAAAGCTTCTCAATAAATCTGATTATGACATTGATTCTGAGATACGTACCCTAGAACTTCTCAAGGTAGGTGGTCTTGTACTAGTTGGGTCTGTGTTCCTTTGATTTGGCTTGTCGTGCAAGGAAGTCTTCATTTCGCGTTCATCATTTTTCACGGTCCCTCTTTTAACATTCATTCCTTTGGCCCGTCATTTTCCAGATACATTTTGGAGAGGGCAGCATGCAGAGGTGTGAAATTATGCTTAATGATCTGATTGATTCCAAGAGAACAAACGACAATATCAAAGCAACAATACAGCCATCGCAAATAGTTAATCCTGGCATTTTCTAAATTTTAGCCTGGATACAACTCTTCCTCTTTGATTGCTTGTACATGGTCTCAATCACCATTTTAGTTGTGTCCACAATTTTCCCTTTATTTTATGGATCTTTAGGTCCAAAGGAGCGGGAAATGGGAATGTCTCTGGATATTCTTGACACCACAACTATATCTTCAAATTTTTGGCCTCCGATCCAGGTATATGCCTAATTTTGCTCTTAATGCTGAGTTATTGTTTTTGTTCTTATTGTCTTGTTGATAGCCATTTTTAAAATTTTGAGAACCAGAGAAGTATTGGATATTAAAAATTAATACTGATGTGTTAAAGCATCATATGGGATACCCAGGATCTGAGAGCTTATTTGCACATCATCCATTATTAGTGCAAGGAATTGTTATAAGTAAGAATTTATGTTGTGATTTCTATAATCAATCTAATTATAGGTGTCAGGAATAAGTATACAGCAATGATCTGTTTGCCTTTAGATTTCAGCAGCAACTTTAAGTAACAAGATACTCCTCAGTAATCTACATTTATTATTTTGTGCAAGCATATTGAACTTTTTTCATTATTTCAATTGCTTTAACAACAGGGTGAACTCTTCTTCATTTTAGCTTCAGTCAACATACATAATTTGCTCTTGCATTTTCAATCCTATGCTCCCTTATGACAATGCATTGAAAACTACTTTCAGTGTGCATATAAACTAATAAGCATAGAAATGGTAAGGCAGTCATTGTCCACGTACTTTTTTTTTTCTTTTGGTATGGTATATGTCCCTGTCAAGACCATTTTCTCTGCAAAGGCATAAATCTTATAATACTTGATCTCAGGAAGAGGAACTTATTGTACCTGAGCCTGTTGAAAAGCTGCTCACTGATTATGCCAATAGATTTCATGAAATCAAGACTCCTCGTAAATTACTTTGGAAGAAAAATCTTGGCACTGTCAAGGTTAGATGCTTCAGAATCTTACATCCAGTTTTCTCTTTCTATTTTACGTTGCTCTAAATATATTTATACCTATCATGATTGCTCTGCTTTTAGTTGGAGTTGCAATTTGAAGATAGAGCAATGAAGTTAGCTGCAGAGCCTATTCATGCTGCAATTATCATGCAATTTCAAGATGAAACAAAGTAGCCTTAAGAATTATTCACATGTTATATATTCATTGTTTAACAGTGTTTTATATTTTCGACTTTAGTTGGACCTCTAGTAAGCTTGCAGCTGCCATTGGGTACTGGTGTATGTACTCAATCGGAGGATAAATTTTTGGATAAGCAAGGTAGCCTAGAAATCTCATTTATTTCGATTTTTGATAACTGTGTATCTTTCTTACCTTTGCTTTTTAAGATTGATAGAAACCCCTGGTGCATATTTTAACAAGCACAAAACGCATTAATAACTGCTCAAAAGAAAAGCCTTTGTGATAGGCATTGCAAGATTTGTTGTTTTCACCATTTTGCAAGTTTTTCCTTTATGTAGTTATTTAACTCATGTGTCTTTTAAGAGTCAATTTGCAGTATTCTGCTCTTATTTACAATCATTTTGAAATTTGAATCACGAGTTGCTATTTTATTGTCAACTTGTCTTTTTCTTGGTAACTTCTGTCTAAAGGTGTTCTTTATGATTTAAATCTGCCTGTTGGTGAATGTCAAACTTACCAGGACTAAATTTTAGGTATGTAAAACGATAGTTTTCACCTCTTTCCTTGTCCAGGGAATTCTGGCAGAATCACCTGCCACAGATGCTGATGATCATGTTTTTACCTTGGTAGAAGGCATGGTTGATGCCGGTAAGAATGTTGGTAATAGTGGGAGTTATGAGGAACTGCTAGTCGGTGATGAGGAGGGAGAGTGATCAATAACCTCTGTGGAGGACCAAATATGCAAGGAAATGACCGTGTACGAGGTATGTGACATGATTTGAATTTTTTTGGATAATTGTTGTTATATCAATCGATAGTTGGAGTATTCTTTGAAACTAGTCCATTGTGTTTATGATAAGATGTATTGTTTTTCATAGACTCGGCCTTCAAAGAGGTTGGGGTAAAAAATAGACTCTTCATCTGCAGGGAGTGGGTAAAGTTCCGGGGTTTCTTTTCTGCCTACTACTGGGCAAATGGCTACTTTCCCTCTCACCAAAAGCCACTGTCACATAACCTCTGACTTTTTGTTCTGTCTTAGAATTAAAAGTTTTTCAACTGGCCTCCTTGGTACTTGGGTTTGAGAGAAACTTGAACTTGATCTATCTGTTGCCTTTGAGATAAATATTTGCTAAGGTAAATGTTAATTTGGACAGAACTGTATTAGGTTTGTCTTTATTTTCCCTGTTGAGGGGCAAAGTAGGTTGGGTAGCTAGGCGACAACTACCAGTTAACACATTGATCAAGCAAGAAATATCAGAAGAACAAATATATAGGCACTCTAGTGCATGTAGAGTTCTGTCAAAATTTTTGAAGTCTCGTGTTCTCTGTTTACCTTTCTAAAGGACATTTGGCTTCTTGCAGAAATTTATAATGGGGATGCTCACAAATTTTGGCAGCAGGGCATGGGATCGCATTCATAACACCCTCAAGGTGAGAATGGTTGTACAGAATAAGTCCTGCGATTTTTGTTTTTAGGTACTTGTTTCTCTCTAGTCTGCTAATGGGCACAACAAAAACTACTCCAGATGTTTTGTGTAGCTGATCCTCCTTATGACAAGTCACTGCAGCAGCTGCAAAGCTTTTTATCAGGTTTAGTTTCTGAAGAGAAGTTAGAACTGAATGAGGGAATGTATGTCTTGAAAAAGTAATGAATCATTATGAGGATGAACTATCCTTCTACTGCAGAACAAGTGAGTTTTCAAAAACTGTATTTAGTTCATGGGCTATAATTTTCAGTTAGCATTGTCATCTAGTTTGATTGATCTTTTGCATTACAGTCTTGTTATTGGTTCTTAATTGAAAAGAATAATTGACAATGATGGTCACTAGATTTGTTTGTGGAGATCAATTACATGAAGATGTCACTTTCTCGTAGGAGTTTTTTTCGCAATCCACAATTCTAGGTTTTGGCCTGGTCAGTGTAGCTTGGGCAACGAAGATTTCTGTTCGGGGGATGTTCTTCTAATCATCAGCAATCCTAACTGGTCTTCTGATTAATATTATATTCCTGTTGCGCTAAGTGCTATATTGTGCAAGTTAGAGCATTTTTCTGGGAACTTTTCATGGATTGCAGAATTGCTGGAGAGCAAGTGTCCATCCTAAGAAGATTGCTTTATCTCCATACAAGATGATACCTATTACACTGATATGAATCATATAATCAAATGTAAACGTCCAATGACGCATCTTGGAGTTAAGAAAGAGATTTGATTTAATCTTCCTTTGCATTGTTCATGTTTCTGTATATTTCTAGAGAAATCACATTAGGTTGTGTCAGATTGCCCACTAGTTACAATTTTGTGCAATTGTTAAATCTCTCCAGTGGAATTTATTTATGTAGAAACCATTGCAACCACATAGGTTTGTGTATTCTTTCTTAATTCTATGCTCTTTCACTATTGTTTTTGAATGGTAAAGGTTTTAGTGCATGCAAATATTTTTCCAATTTCATCAACGTTTACTTGTAGGTGGAAGGATATTTTTTTCCCTATTTTATAGATATAAAAATATAATGTTAACAAATTTAGTCTTAAAATTCATGAATTCTGTTAGACCATATACAATAAATTCATGTATCAACAATGTGTAATTTTCCATCGTGCCAAATTCAAATTATTATTTAATAACATAGAAATTCAAAATTTTAATTATTTTATTTTATTTTATAAAAATATAAATTACAACAGAATTCACAACACAAATCACAATATATGAATTATTAAATACTGAGAGATAATTTGAAGAACAACTTTGTATTCTAATTTACTAATAGTGTGTTTGGTTGTACGAGAATTTTAAAAAAGTTGATTAAATAATTCTGTTTGATAAAAAATATTATATTTGCAAATGATTATATAAAATAAAATATCAGGTCCACTATATTTCACTAATCAGTTGGTAAAATATTTTATTTAGAGGAATTAGAAAAAATATTTCACCGAAAAAGTGAATTGATGATCTACATATTAAATGACAATCATATCTTTAATTTAAAATATGATAAAATAAGAAAACGATGTTATAAGGGTAGTTTAGGTATTATTGTAGTTTAGGTATTATTGTAGTTTATGTATTATTTAAGTTTTTATTATAAAATTGAATTATAACCGAATAAGTTAATATTTTTTTAATCTATTTTTTTAGTATTTTGTTATATCTTTTAAATATGTTAATATAATATTTCTCAATAAAATATAATCCATCTATATAAAATATATTTTTAATAATTAATTTTTTTTAGTAATTTATTAAATGCACTATAAGTTGAATTAATAGAAGTAATGTTCATTAGTTGTAAAGTCCAACATTATATCTGCATAATAACACAAATTACCTCGTAATTCTTAAGATTATCATTTTAATAAATAATTATTATAGCTTACTCTTTAATTTTAGTAAATCGGATGCTAAGAAGAAAATTATCGCTTACTCTTTAATTTTAGTAAATCGGATGCTAAGAAGAAAATTATCTCCTTAATTACATAAGATAATACCAAGTTGCCTCATTAACTTTCTTAATCATAATTAATATTCATAATAAAAAAGGAATAATAAATAAGCAAAGCTGGATATAGCCGTTGCAGTTAGAAATATGACCGTTACAAGATCTCAAATTTAAATCAAGAAAGAACAAAACCACACGAAAGCAGATCTCATACCCCACCGCCCACTGTAAAAAATGAGAGAAGAAGAAGACCAACAACAGCCACCAACACTACCAGAAGAGCTATTGCAAGAGCTCCGATTTAAGGCCAATGAGCTTCTCCTCCGTAAAGAATGGCAAGAATCCGTACAAGTCTATACTCGGTTCATCGATCTCTGCCTTATACACTTAAACCCAGATCAACTAGTCAAGCTTCAGAAATCCCTCATCTTAGCCTTCTCTAATAGAGCTGAAGCGCGGTCCAGGCTTAGAGATTTTACTGAAGCACTCAAAGATTGTGATCAAGCATTGAAAATTGAGAATACCCATTTCAAATCTCTTCTCTGTAAAGGCAAAATCTTGCTTTCTTTGAACAGGTATTCTCTGGCTTTGGATTGCTTCAAAAAAGCTCTTCTTGATCCACTGGCTATTGGGAATATTGAAAATCTCAATGGATATGTGGAAAAGTGCAAGAAACTTGAGTTTCAATCAAAGACTGGAGCAATCGATCTCTCTGATTGGGTACTAAATGGGTTTCGCGGCAGGTTGCCGGAGCTCGCTGAATTTATTGGCCCCGTTCAGATCAAGCGATCTGAATTCAGTGGCAGAGGCTTGTTTGCAACAAAGAACATTGATGCAGGGACTTTGGTGTTAGTGAACAAAGCAATTGCTACAGAGAGAGGCATATTATCAAGCAAAGACTCAGATGAGAATGCGCAATTAGTCATGTGGAAAAATTTCATCGATGAAGTAGTAAATATCACCAAAAAATGCCAAAGAACCCAACTTCTGGTGAGTACATTATCGACTGGTGAAGAAGAAGACAAGCTTGAAGTGCCTGAAATTAGTTTCTTTAGGCCTGACGCAGAGGAGAGTAGACAACAAATTGATGAGCTTGATATTGTTAGAATTATGAACATATTGGATGTGAATTCTCTTGTTGAAGATTCAATTTCAGCTAAAGTCTTAGGCAAAAATAAAGATTATCATGGAGTTGGATTGTGGATTTTAGCTTCATTCATCAACCATTCTTGTAACCCAAATGCAAGACGCTTACATATAGGGGATTATGTATTAGTACATGTTTCAAGAGAAGTAAAGGCAGGAGAAGAGATCACATTTCCATATTTTGATGTGCTTTTGCCATTGGAGAAGAGAAAAGAAATGTCAAGAACATGGGGTTTCAATTGTCAATGCAAGAGATGCAAGACTGAAGACAAAATATATTCTTGTTCTAAGCAAGATATGAAGGAAATTGAAATGGGACTAGAAAGTGGGTTAGATGTAGGTAATGCAATATTTAGGCTAGAGGAAGGCATGAAAAGATGGATGGTGAGAGGGAAAGAAAAGGGTTATTTGAGGTCATCATTTTGGGGGCCATACTGTGAAGCATATGGGTCAGAGAAGGTGGTGAAGAGATGGGGGAGACGGCTTCCTGCGGTTGATGTGGTAGTGGATAGTGTTGCAGAAGCAACAGGAAGTGATGAAAGAGTAGTGAAAGTGTTGATAGAAAGATTGAAGAAAAATTCTAATTTGGTGGAGATGGAGAGAGTAATGAGGTTAGGGAGAGGAATATATGGAAAAGCGATGAAGAAACAAGTAATGATGTCTCTTCTTGAGAACGGTATTCATCTTGATTAAGTATTAAGCTAATAGCTAATCCTAGAAACGGTATTTCTTCTTTTTTCAATTTCTCTTGATTTTTTTAATGGATGAATATAGTTTCCGAATTCATTCCCTTGGTCTTTATTTTATTTATATCAATAAGTTAGTTCTTTTGTTCACGCAACTAATAATGGCTTCAATATTATCCATTCATCACTTTTTTTTTTCCATAAGAATATCAAATGCGTCCATAATGTAACCAACCATTACGTTATGAAAATGTGCAATAATTGTTTGGCTTTTAACTTCATTGATATTGATGAAAACTTAAAATAATGATGAACCCTTCTCAAAAACATTATGAAAAGTTGTAAAAAAACGAAAAATTACATTCAACAGAGTTTGCTTAACAGATGTAAATGTTACCCGCAATGCAAGTTTATTTCCATTTCATTGGAAACTAGAAATCCCTATCATCCACTTAGAATATAAAATATTTTTACATTTCCGATTTGCTCTAATTTTTCCCCCCAATGTCCAACCATTCACTTGTATATTCAATTCCATAAATAACACTTAAGCCACCAGGACCGGCAATTATCACCTGCTCGAGTTCTTTCCAATGTTTTAGAAACAGGAGGTAATTTGACATTTAGAGGACATGAAAATAACAAAGCCGGCCCATACCATCATGTAATTTTACTTTATGAGAAGCTCCCAGTAATAGACAATCTCCAAAAGCTCCCACTGTGGCTCAATATTTGCTCAAAATAATTTACATTATCATATGATTAAAACCTAAACTTAAAATTGTTTTTCGCAAGCCAACACCACCGATTTTGCCAGCAAAGACAAACCGATACATGGGTTATGAACTTATGAAATAAGAACTGACACTGACTTGAAAAAATTGAAAAAAAAAGGTCTCCACATCTAAGAGGAGATTACAGAAGAACAATAACCAAAGCTCAGACCAGAACCAACCAAAGATCCACATCTCAAATAATCATTTTCACCAGCTTGCCGTAAAGAATGTGGTCATCCCTCCCAGTGTTACTCTCTAACAGTGCACTTTGCACCAGTTCCTGACACAGGTAAAACCATTATCAACCATATTACTTAAATTACAGAAAAAAGTGGCGTAGTAAAAAGATTTGAAATGTTATAATGCAAATGTTCACCTTTACATCCCTGTGGGAAAGAAATTTCCCCAAGCTATGGGCAATCAACCTCAAGTCTTCGACCTAAAAAAGTAACAAATACTCAATGCTCTTGGACATCATTAATACCAAAACAAAATAAATGTTTTTCTTACCCTAATATAGCCAGCTCGATTACGATCAAAAAACCTGAATGCCTGTTTCAGGAATGAAAAGTTATCATTAAAGAGAAGAACATCCTCACATCTCAAATGAAGAAATGCAATAAGGGATTAGAATCTCTGCAAAAAAAAAAAAACCTGCAATAGCTCCTTATCAACCACAGCTCCCTTAGCACCAGATGGCATTTTATTTTCAGTCTCCACTCCTGCATCTCTTTTTTCAGTCAAATCGACATCAATCTTCGATTTTGCCTCTTTATTTTCTTCATGTTTTGCCTCCTTGGTATCTTCCTCTACCTTCTCTTTTCCATTGCCAGCTACTGGTTCATGGTTGGCATCCATCTTCAACTTTCCCTCTTCTCTGTCCTGCATTGCGTTTCACATAATAAAAAATTTCATTTCCTATTGTATTGTATGAGACAACTCAGTTGAAATATCAGAATAGCCCTTCAAATATTTACAGATAAGAGTATTCTTGCCTCATTAGACAAGTCATCTCCAGCATCCTCCATTTCTTCATATTCTTCAGGATCTTCCTCAGGGTCTTCCTCGTAATCAATTTCATCTTCCAACTTTGCTTCATCACCCTTATCAACAGAAGTATCTTCCTTTTCCTTAGTTATTTGTTCCTCCGATTGATCTGTACTCAATAATTCCGACTCTGCAGATTTAGCTTTCACAGGAAGCTCATTGGTCTTTAGCCGTTTAGTTGATGATTTCCTCTCCTTGTCCTTTGCTTCAATTTCCTCTCGCAGCCTCTTATGCTGATTTCTTTTTGTTACAAATTTTATACGTAGTTTCTGCACATAAAAAGATTTGACATAGAAGGATGTCAGACCAAATGAATCAAGTATAGACAGTGAATTCACCACTCTGAACCAACCTGGAGAAACGTCAAAATACGAGAGCCCATCTGGTACTGGAGCATTTCATAAAATGATTCAGCAAATAATGAAAGCTGCAAAGAAGAAAATTAATGAAAGGGTTAAATTACTTTAAATAATACAACTTCATGGAACAAGAGCTATATGAAACACAATTCACCATGACAAACCTCAAATGTTGATTCCTCAATATCATTATCAGTGTAATCCAAGAGAGAGTCAAGTGAAAGAGACAATGAGCGCAGCTGTAGAGAAAAAAGCACCATTAGACTACAAGGTAAAGGTTACAGGCAACATATGTGAGATTAGTGGTTCAATGATGATAGTGATAATATATTTTTCTATGAAGTATGATGATTTTTCAGGTCATTATCAACGTACTTTATTTTCCTTGTTCCCTTTTGTTTGCAAAATAATGCCAGGATGTCTAGGAGGTTCTTCGGTGATTCTCTTTTCTTTTGCATCCTTGTTAGATTTGCTCTTAGACTCATCTTTTCCATCTTTGTCCTTCTTCTCATCCTTTGATTTTTCATCATCCTTTGACTTTCCTCTCTTGCCATCATGATCATCCTTCTGAGAAACTTTTTGTTTGTCTGCCCTACTGTCAATTTTAGTCTCTGAGCTATTTTTCCCATCAATTTCCTTGATCTTATCTTCACTGACAACTTGCATGTCAGTCCTATTTAAATTCGGAACACTAGCTTGCTTCTCTGCAGTTGGCACTTTTGACTTAGGAATGATTTTCTTTTCTGACCTTTGTACCTCAGTCGCTTGGCTTTCTGCATCTGTTTTTTGTTTCTCCATGTTTTCCACTTCATTACCTGCCTGAGCTACCTTATTGTCATCCTTCTTAGTCTCACCTGTCCCATCAACAGTGAGCTTTCTTTTGAGTACTCTTTTAACTATTTTCTTTTTTATCGCTGTTTTGGCACTAGCGCCTAGCCCAACTGCAACACCACTAGTTTCTGAATTATCCTTTGGTTTATCTCCAGCGGTGCCCACTTCCATCTCGCCTTTAACCTCAGGTTGCAAACCCTTGCCTGCATTTTGAGTAGCTTTCCCAGCTGGAATTTTTTTTATAACTTTTTTTCTCACAAAAGTTTTTACTCCAGAAGGATCAGCAGAACATTCGTTCTGCTCAGTGGAGTTATTAGATGCATGGTTCCCTCCATCATCCTTGTCATGTAACAATTCATTCTTCTTGCTGTCAGTACTCTCAATATCAGTTTTGTTACCAGCAGCAACCTTCTGTTTCACAATCCTCCTGATAATCTTCTTCTTTCCAGTCTTCACACCGTCAGCTTTCTGAGCAACACTATTATTATTCCCTTGTTCCTTCTCAACATTCTTGGCTTCATCTCCTGTTTCAATCCCATTCTTTTTCCCTAAGTTCTGGTTCTCACCACCCTTTTGATCAGTCACTTTAACTTTTCCATCTTTCTCCTTATTGTTGACACCAATTAATGCAGCCTCTTTGGTGTTTTCTGATTTTCCCGCCCTTTTAGAATCCTTTGCAGAATCTGCTCCTTTATCTGAATCATAAAGAGAATAATGATATATCAATTACAAATTATAATTTATACACACAGCAAAAGGTACAACATAATATGGTACAAAAAGTTTGGATATTCCATTCACCTTTCTGCCCTTCCTTCTGTTTGGACCTCTGAGAAAAAAGATAATTACAGATCAAATTAGCATTAATATATCATGCTCCATGTACATAGATACCAATTTCAAGAAAGAAAAAGAAAATGATTTAACAGCACTCTGTAGTGATTATATCCCCATAAATGAGCATAAGAGAAATAGAAGCAAAATTACATGTATATGTGCATGTAAATGCTAACATAAGAACAGACCTCCTTTTTAAAAGAGAGCTGGCGCTCTCTCACAGCAACAGCTTTCTTGTAAGCAAGCCACTGATCTCGCCATGAATCCAACATAGGCAGGCACTCTGATAAATCTGGAACAAACAGAACAGTGATCTCTTTATGGCTGAAGAACCCATCATTGCCAAATCTATCATAGTGAATCTGCACGAGCAAACAGCAGTCTAAGAATAAGCTTCCAAATAATAATAATTATAAGAAACCAATTAAAGAGATAACATCTCATAAATGCAACCCAGAAGAAAAAATAAAAAAAATTAAAACATGGTTAATCTCAACAATAAGCTACCAAAATTTTATTAAGCAGCAGCATCCAAGCGACTAAAGATCCATACAGCATTAAATTGATAATAACTCTTGGTCTTCAATTGATAGAATGACAAAACAAATAAACAAATAATTAAACTCGCAGCAAAAAGGTTCAGCCATCAAAAAAAGTTTTTTGTCCATGTTTCGATACCCAAGGTTTCAACATGGTTGATGTCACTGTAATAGTCATATTCACAGTGTCACTGTGCAACAGTGGCGTCTGGCATTATCTCGAATCTTTTCATGCGATGGAACTTTTTTTTAAATTCAAAATAATGCATAGTCTTGAAAGGAATTGAATTTTTTTTAATTTCAATTAATATTAACTAATTTTTTTAATATAAAGCCTAAGGATTTGAATTATCCTCAACTTCGCCTACTTTTTCAATTTTATCCTCTTGTAAGGACCAGTTTATGCCACACCACATACTTCAGTATTGGTTGCAATTATATCCAAAAACTTCAGGTCATGTGTTGTTTACACAGTGCCTACAGTATTGGTCCAAAGTATTTGTCCAAATTGATAGGCTCACTGTCTATTTCATAAAAATTAAGAAAAATTAATTATTTTTATTGAAAATGTAAGTTTACATATAATTTTTATATTATACCTTTAGTATAAAGATATATTTAATAAATAAAATTAAATAAGGTTATCACAGAGATTTAAAATATTAACTAATTTATTAAAATGATAAGTGGGCTATAATTTGAAGCCTACAAAAAAGGAAAGTGAGCATATCAATTTGGGACAAAGAGAGTAGTAAATAATCTGATATGACACAGATTAATGATCTAATAAAACAAAGTCAGTTCCTCTCTTTTAAACCTTTATTGTTTTATGAGCAGGCATATGAAATCCCTTAATTTGCAAACAGGTTCACCATCTCACCAGGGCTATACAGAAAGCATGTATAAAATCCTTATCCTCTTACCAAGGCTGTGTTTGAACATTGATATGGGTGATTTTCAGAAAAAATAACCACAAATACATTGAAATTGAAGATAGATAAAACAACAAAATACATCAAATTAGATAGTGACCCACTTAAAAAATCCTGAATTTGCATAGTTTTGCAATTTTTAACAACAAAAATCGAAAACCCATAGGACCTGAAAACAGAAATATCAAAAAAAAAAGACCCTATCATAAATGATGGATAGAAACCAATATGAGAAACCATATTCTCAATTTTGTGAAGAAAGACATCGAAGGAAGTTTATCAAACTAAGGAAGAAGAAAGGAAATGAGACGTGCAAAGTTTCTAGAAAGATCCTCTCATTACTTTTTTTTAAAACAGAACTATTTGTAGAGATTTTGATAATGTCCTCAGAATACCAAATTAGGCTCTCGTCTTGCTAAAATAATTGGATTCAAGAAAAGAAAGAAAATCAGACAGAACGGTGTATTTGATTTCAAAAGAACATGAATTTTAACAAGGAACAGAAAATGATTTCTATTGAGAGAGAGAGAGAGAGCCTAGAGAGATGCTTGGCACACATGGACAAAATGGAGCAAATGCATGCACAACTCAACCTATTTAGTTTTAACTAAGCATGCTCCAGGGACGCCACATAAGCAACAACACATGACTAGAAGATTTTGGATATAATTGCAATCAATGTTCAAGTATATGGCACAAAAATGAAGCAACTTTAAAAATGGGATAAAAATTGAAAATTAAGCCTATTAATAATTATATACACATCAATGATTTCTTCATTCGAAAAATAGAACTTACATGGGAGTAGCTTGTTAAAAAAGAATGAATGCAGTTATTCAATAAGACTATATCTACTAGAGTGTAGAAAAATCTAGAGCATTAACTACAAAGATAATATTATCAAATAATAAAGTCAATAACATGTCTAGATCTGGCCTTGGTAGCTTTCGCTCCGAGAAGTGCAATCCTTTTACAATTTTCTTTGTTTCAGTCAAATGACCAAAAAACCCAAACCTTTTTTACACAATTGCAACTTTATCCAAAATTATTTGACTTTATTAATTTTAAAAATTAGCCGTAACTAATCCAATTGATAAAAAGTTGTTGGTCATTAGGCCTTCTGTTTTTTGCTTGAATAAACTCAAATAGGGTCTTACCAAAAATAAAAAGAATTTTAAGTCTTTAAGCTTCTATTTTGTGTCCTTTTCTTAGTATTATGTAAAGAGACCAAATAATTATTCATAAAAATTTAATCTGAAGCCTGAAAGGCCATAAATATTGATTTAATTGCCATTATTTTGTTAGAAGAGAAACCTTTCATAGAATTTTCTTCAACTCTGTCTCTTTTTCTACCTCCACCTTCCTATAACAATTAGCTTTTTCACGAAACGCAGAAACCACCACCAAGAGTTGCCTCTAAACTTCAACATTCCAACCAGAGTTCTGCACATTGACACACTTATAGGAACCAAAAACAATGAAAATATTTGTCCTATAACTCACATAATTTCCCCAAATCAAAATAGCTCCAAAATTCCCCATATTACTTGTTGCTAAAAAAAATTCTAGTGCCCCGGTCCTGCATTTCCAGCTGCCAAATTTGGACACCAATTTAACCTAAACGAAATACTATTCAAACTATAAATCCTCCTAGGACCCCCTTCTTTATATTTTCAAGTATAAAAATCCAAATCCTAATCTCCTAGTTCACCAAACAATGCAAATGGTCTATCTATATCACCAGCAAAGGTGCCACCCACTGGAGTTTGTGAATTTATATCAGATATACAGAACATGAGTTCTCAAGATTCTAAATTTGCATAATTAATGGAAGAAGCACAATATATTACCTCCAGAAAACGATTCCAGTTTTGGCAGTTCTGCAAATCAATTTGAGTTACATCCCTGGCATATCTACAAGGTAAATTCCATTTTAGTCCATTGGAGAGAATCATTGTCTTATATCCCAATTCATTATTAGGTAGAATACTAACCTGAGAGCTGTTTGAACCAAAACAGAATCAACTGATGGGTCACCACCATCCACGGAATCCCATGGACCACCAATTGCCATGAAAGAACGATCTCTTTTCAGCACAGCAAACCTAATAATATTGCAAACATGTGGTAGACGATCATCATAACTTTTCTCAGATGACAGCTCTTCTAAAGCATTCTTGCTGAGTCCACTCATCAAAAGTATCTGAACCAGAGACAAAAATATGCATTACCAAGCACAAAAACGCTAACACATCCATATTATGAAGCCATAACAGTAAAAGGGTGAAATAACTAACATCATGCATCAGTAATAATTGAAATAAAATGAGGCAACGAACAAGAAAAATTGAAGTCAACACAGGAATACTCAATCTACAAGTCCAGAATACTGATCGCTACTATGCAAATGGAATGCTTCTTTCCTCATGACGAGTTGGATCAGCTACTTCCCTCCACTTCCTGTAAGGAGAGAAATTATCCATCATCAATGCTTCAACAGCATCATATTTTGTCCACCTTAAGAATTTTCTTTCCAGTGCCTAAAACCAAATCGTTTTAAAATCAATCCACTTTCTGACATACATTCACAGATCTACTATCTACTTATTCTCCAGTAGTGCCATTTCATACATTTGCCACATCTTAATCTTAACATCCTCATTCAACTACTCATTATGGACATCTCTCAACTGTGTACCATAAAGAATAGTTGCTTCTATCCGTAGAACTCCCCATATCGCCTAGTAAATTACACTTCTGCATTCAAATTATATTTGTCAAATTCTGTGGACAATCCTTGATCACTTGTTGCTCTTGAGTATATCAAAAGATTTTTGTGATGAAAATTTAGGAGGTGATAAGGGCAATTTTCCATGGGAAACAATCTTCTATTCCATTTAAAATGGGAATAAATATATGAGACCTCCAACTTAATAACAATATTTCAATTAGGCGCTAAAGTTTTCCTTCACTTTAATTCCTTGTTTTTCCTCTACTAAAAAGTCCTCAAACTCTTAAAAGCACATAATAATGTTCCAAAATTTGATGTGGGGGTGCCACATGTACTACACTATTGCTTCCATGTGTGTATGTCCATTAAGATTCAAGCACTACAGATTATTCACAATAGTTTAGGGACTTGATTGAAGGAAGAACCACATTCAAGGCCTTAACTGAAAGATCATTATAAATTAGAGGACTTCTAGGTATTTATCGACCTCAAGGTAATATAGGTCAATAACATTGATTTTAAGATCTGAAAAATGCACTATCAAGTTAAATATGAAAAAGGTACCAAAAGAATTAATCTGAATAGGGTTTTAAATAACAGAAATGACAACAATGTTGCAGAATCAGTTAAATTTGATTGAATCATTCTGAATCAGTTGCAGATGCCATGAATTTGTAAAGCCACAAATCACTCAAACTCACAATAAACAAGAATCGAGTAATATATAAGCAATAAAAAAGAGATGGATGATAAGAAATGATTGTTTCTAATGTTTTGTCTACCATTTCTTGGCATTTGGTTATTCATCCTAAATAAAAAAATAACATCAGTACACTAAGATTCCATTACAAAACAGCCGAAACATTATTAAACAGCCATTATTCAAAAACATGATGGATGACATATCAGTTGTTCAATAATGATGAATAGATTAATGACGTTCGCAATAGGAACCTAATTCTTTCATCGCTTGAATACTTCAGTTCACAACCAGCAATTGCTAGTGATGAAGGGAACATTTAAAAAAAACATTGAAAGAAAAGGATAATTGAATGTCTAGAAACAAGTTCCCACAATCAACTATTAAAAATATGGAAAGGCAAAAAAATAATCATTAATAAAATGTTTTGTGAACTCCAAAGCAGTTAACAAATCCTAGTAGAAATATCATTTTGAGATCAAACATTTATGCAGATATAACTGAAAAGTGATGAATAACCTACCTTTGCATTCCATATAGTGCGCCCATGCTCTGATTTTGCAAGTCGTTGAGCCGAAAGATTAGTTAATGAAGATTCTTTTGACTCTGCTATGCCCTCATCTTCAATAAAATCATGCTCAAAACTGTTGCATTTAGGATATTTAACTAATATTATCACATCATCTTTTTTTGCTAAAGAATAGGATATTTAACTAATATTAGCACATCATGTTTTTTTCCTTCTCTTTAGCAAACAAGACAAATACTGGTGATCCTTTTGGCTTCTGGAAGATTAAAAGAGATGGCTTAAATCTAGCAATAAGACACCAATATTTTCATGCTTATGCCAAATACATAAGTATACATGTACATACATACATATACACACACACACACATACATATATACACAGAAAGATAGGTAGAATGATAGATAGATAAATAGATAAGAGAGAGAGAGATTTAGAATAGCATGTAATAATAGCACGACTCGGGCAGCAAGTGCATGCCCTTTATAACAGAAAATCTAAACTAACATGATCAAAAAATATTATGAATTTCAGAGAAGCTCAAAAAGAAATCAGGAAAACTACTCAACCCAAAACCAAAGAGCAGACTACCTGACTGGTGTATGCATAGAAAGTTTAAGATTCTCCTTTGGCCAGTTCACAACAACCTAAATCAATAAAGAATTAATATAAACACAAAAAATATACTATCAAAAGTTGATATATCATCAGATGAAGGGAAAAAATTTTGAAACACACCTTTGAAAATTCTGGAGATATAAATAGTCTTGGATATCTCTTATCTGTTGATAAATAATCCCTCTCTATATCAACCAAACTGGACGCATGAATCTGGCAAGTACATAACATCAATTATAAGCAAAAATGAAATTCATCAATATACACTTCAGAAGTGACAGAGAAATATGACTTAATATATGCTATGTCTCATATGAAAATAGCAGGTGTAAAAGTCTCATCAATATCAATAGCAGTAATGGCAAAAATAAATGTTGTCTACCATTAAAATAAAAGAGGTTCCCGTATGAGAAGTTTCTAAATTCAAGTTCAAAATTATGACTGGGAAACTCTACAAGAGAATGACAAAACAATCTATGAATGATGTTATTGATTATCATCCCCAGTGTTGTTACAATGAGAAATGGCTAGAAAGTCCAAGAAAAGATAGAAGACATTCTAAAAAGAGTAAAGACAGGTAAGATGAAAATAAACAAAAATGAAGAGGATGCTAAGACTGGGAATCTGACACAGGAAAGCAGTTCAAAATAAAAGCGAATCAAGAGGAGAAAAATTAGAGTAAGATGCAAATTTGTGAAAGTCAAACACAAGAGAAGTCAACAAGACAAAAGACTCGGGCCAAGAATTGAAAAGGCAGGCCCAACTAGAAGCAACAGTAGGAAGAATCACAATTGAATCCAATTAAGGACCTCAACTTATGAACCCCAAGGCGATAAGAACAATTCTTGACAAGGTCAAGTTCTTGTCATCATTGAATTACTAAACTCTTGCATTGTTTTTATTTTACCTTGCAGATATATTCCCTTCTTTTTTCTTTAACAGGTGAATGACGCCTTCAGCATAATAGAACAGCTAGTTAGTTATGAAGACTGCAAGATATACAAGTAGCTATATATTCAGAACTAGAGCAGGACGCAAATTTAACAGCATGATCCACCTATGTGAAACTTCATGACTTGGAGAATCACGTCGTAAGGATCTCCCCTCCTTTGCCAAAGAGGACCCATGTCTATCCCTTGAGACTCTTGGTGGAGTTCGTTCACGCCTAATTTCAAGTGCACGTTTCCGCTCCCGCTCCCTCACCTTTTCGCGTCGCTCCAAAATGCGTTCCCTTTCACGCTTTCTTTCTCGTTCTCGTTCTCGATCCCGCTCCCTTTCCTTCTCTCTTTCCCTTTCTTTCTCCCTCTCGCATAAAAGCTCTCTACGACGTTCCTCCTCTCTTAGCTCAAATTCCCGAAGATAACCAGCTCTATCATCCCTACGTTCATCAACCCTCAGATGACCACCACGGTAATCTGGTTCAAGAGATGCCGCATGAAGCCCTTTTCCTGTACCATAATCCCTACCAGGAGGCAAGCTAACTCCATACCCTGGATTTGATGAACTCTGAGGATACAGGAGGTCATCCGCATTCCTGCTTGGAGCTGCCCCTAATATCGATGGAGCATGTTGCCCACTATACGAAGAAGCACTAAGCAATGATGAAATGCGAGGATCAGCATCCATTCTTCCTCCATAAGACACAGGATCTTGGGTGGAATGACGACTAGCAGCACCTCTTGCTGCAAGGTAATCAATTTGTCTGCCAGAAATGTGTTGCTACTCAGTGCAATATGAAGTTTACACCAGCTAACTTAGCACAAACTAGAACACAAAGGTCTAAAGTCTTATAACATGGCAAGGATGAACTTGCCTGTTCATCAATGGAGAAGGATGTAACCAATTAACAAGCACCATAAGCCATCAAATGCATAATAAGGTTCATTTTGGACAGATCACATAATAAATATTTAACAAAGAAAATACCTGGCATCGAGAGAAGCAGATTGCATTGACTGAGATTTCAGTAACTGTTCTTGTCGAAGCGCTGATGCCTGATCGATACGTTCATATACCCCAGGCTATAACCAAAAAAAAAGATCGAAACAGTGAAGAATGTTATCAACTAAGCATAGCAGAACCTAAACACATATAGCACTAATGGGTTAAACATTTGTTGGAAAAAGGGCTAACATCCCTGCATAAAATTGGAATGGCATTGAAATTCATGGTTCTATGATTATTCCTATTATCATCAGTAGGTCATGAACCTAATGATGGAATGCAGGTTCTACATTTAAAATAAAATCCATATCATACTGAACCTGCAAAAATCGAAATCTATGAAAAAATTATGTTTATTCATCTGTGCTTGTATTGATAATTTCTAGCTTGAACCAATTACAATGCTGTTTGGAGACAATTATGACGTAACAGCAAGTCATTCAAAAACAATAAATATATAAAATGCTTGGCATGAAGTTTGAGAACAATTGTTATAAAGAATGTCCCACAATTTCATGAACAAAATCAAGTTAGTCACAGTATTCTAAATGCAACTGTATTTACAAACTTCAAAAAAAGTTGGGGGGCAATAATATTTTTACAATTAAAGGAAATCTAAATAATTATGAGCATTCTTAGTTCTAAATGCTATTCATATTCTTTTATTTTGTGCTCTGTCTATGTGTTAATTTCAACTTTAAATAGAACAATTAACTTTACCTTTTATATTTTACATTTTATTTTTTACAACAAAAAAAATGTAAGGAATTAAAAAAATTAGAGCATGTAAAACAACACCTGATGTTGATTATTAAAACCAACAGAATCAGTATATCTTGAAGCTGGATCACTTTGCATATCCCTCCCAATATAAGCGCTTTGTCTTTCCCCATACTGGCGTCTGTCTAGTGCTGGATAATCATGAATCTTTTCTGTGTATAATTGATCACTTTTGTGACCATATACATGACTAGATGATGGCACATAGTCACCAGATGCAAATTTTGGAGAATCAGGGAGAGCTGAGGTATAGCCTCCACGGCTTTCAAGAGCTGACAGTCCAGTCGCCTTAGCACTCAATGATGGTGACTATGCAAGACAAAATTCCCAATGAAACCTTAAGACATTTATGGCAGCAGGTGATAAAAGATACAGTTTAACAACTCAGGCTTATCGCAAAACAAGCTAAATCTCTAACAGCTAAGTTGAAACCATAGCCACAATGCTAGGGGTACAATGAATAAAGAATATATTTAAATGGCAGTATTCAGTAATTTAGAGCCCAAAATACATATTTTCTAGGTCAATTTTTCCAGGGCCTAACAACACCTAATATAAATTGCTCATCTTACATTAACTTGGGAATTATCTAAGACCCAAGCGCAGTGTAGGAGATCAGATTCCAACACATGGGACATATAGGCTGTAAAGTATGTAAATAAGGTCAATTGAATATGAAACAAAGAAAAACAATGAGAATTAAGATGTGAATGAATCGTTGAAAAAAATATTAAAGTAGAAGGTTATGATGCACTTCATTATGCAGAAGTACAAGAGACGGTCTGAATAAAAGAAAAGAAAAGAAACTCAGCCCACCAACCTGTTGAGCACCAGTGATGGCAGATGATCCATAGAGAGTCCCATATTGGGCCCCATAATGTGTCGCAGAACCTCTGTATCCACCAATATCTGCTTCTTGAGAACTACTCAATATTGAAGGATGTCTAGAAGATAGCGAATGTTGAGAGCCTCCATCAGGCCCTCCAACTGAAGTCCCAGAATATGCAGATCCCAGCTGTAAAAGGACAAATTTTTAAACGCAAAATTGCATCATTAATTTACAAAAATTCATACAACTCACATCTTTTTTTGCAGCAAGCAAAAATACGAATCTTTCTCAATGTAATCGCAGCACATTTGGTAGTTTGTGTCATATCCAGTAAAAAAAAAATCAGATTCAACTCAATTAACTACCATCTAAACAGCCACAACTTCTATAAAGTTAATGTCGTAGTAATAAGTAAACGCGAACTATATTACGAGCAATCAAACTGCAATGAATTTCCAAACCTATCATATCAATAACAAAAAGGCCAACCAAACCAACAAAAAGCAACAAATCAAATAAACTTATCATCACAAAAAATAAAGAAAATCAACAAATCAAATAAACTTATCATTACAAAGTCAAGAAAATGCCGCAAAACAAAAGCAAAGCCGCAATTTTTAGAATGAAAGCTTACATTTTGACCAAAACCAGATTGCCCACCATAAGTCTGCTGCCCGTAGGCACTATTGCCTCTTGAGGAATACATGTTTAAACAGATATTAAATCTGCAATTAAAAGAAAAAAACAAAAACTCTTTAACTATATCAGCTAATCAGAAACGATAGGCCCTGCCTTTAGAACTAGATGAATTTGAGAAAGGCAAATACAGGATTAGAGAACCTACGGTTATGAACTGCGAGACATCAGACAAGATGATATAAGCAAAGAATTTTCAGATAAAAAAACCCTAAACAGAGTATATATATTTTCTGGAAAAATACATATAAATTAATTTTCAGATACCCAATGGCACGCTCTTTATACGCAATAGTAACTCGTGACTCGTGTTGGCGGGTTAGAGAGGATCCGGTTTTGTCTTGTTGGTTTTCGGGATAGATTTTAGTGGGCCCCATAATTACTTCATTTGAAATTAGTTTCATTTTTTGGATTTTTTTAAAAAAATCTAAAAAATAAAATTATTTTTAAAAATACTCAATTTTTTTAATATCCATTTATTAAATTTTAGTTTCGAAAATACACCACATTTCTAATACAATAATAATATATTTCACTTTCAGTATATTAAAATATATATTAAAATAATAAAAATATTGTATAAAAAACTAAAAAAAATAGCATATGATGTAATTTCACTTTTTTTAAAATTTATATGTGCCTGGTTTTTGGAAAAAGTGGATCAATAGTGCGTTCTGTTTGTTCGTGAAGTTTAAGTCTGTATCTAACAAATCAAGCTTAACAAATTTAGTTATATTCCCATTCATAATATTTAATTCCTATTTACTGAAAAGAATTATTTTCCTTTCAAATATGAAAATTAAATTTTACATAAATTTATTATTACTAGAATTTGAGTATCTATACAAACTCAGTTTACAAAAAAAAATCCACAAAATTTATTGAATTAATTTTTGGAAAAAAGTACAAAAAAAAAAGGCATTTTACAGTTGTAGTAATTTGCGCTTTGAGACGTGTAGAATTTTTTTCTCTGTTTTACAAAATGAACTCTAAAAATTTTTAGAATCGACTGTTTTAATACTTAGTTGTTAGAAACTTTTACATTATGTCTCAAAATTTATATAATATCATGGTTATTACAATTGGACATTTTAATTAAAATAATAAACTAATTAGATAATCGCATTTATTAATTATTTCACTTAAAATATTTAGTTAAAATAACCATAGTACCATATAATTTCATCATTATATCTATCATATATAAGTGATAATTCATACGTGTTTATAATTTTGAGATGCATGAATGCCATGCCAACAATTTTTTATGAATTTAAGATTATAAATTTAAAAGAGCAGCACGGTATACGAATGCTCTTCGCAATAAGCGGGGTCCGAGGAAGGTCGGACTCATTGGGTCTTTATACGCGGTCTTCCCTTGCAATTAATTGCAAGATGCCGTTTCCACAACTCGAACCAGTAACCTCAGGTCATACGGTGACAACACTTATTTATTGGGTGGTACAAACTCACAAGCTAACTCAGCACTTTTCTAGCATACACAACTCCTATTCTATCATTATTCAGTAAATACAAAAGAGCATACGGAGGAACTTCTAAAACATGAAATGCAGTTGAATAAGATGGAGACAGACTAACTAGAGCATATGTTACTTAGTTTGCTTTCTCTAAAAATATGATAAACTCTCACATTTCATTGTCATCCTAGCATCTCATGAATTTGGTTTAAAAGAGGGCCATTAGAGAAAGAAGCATGTCCAATGCCATTGATAAAATTAATCGAGCATAAACTCTCCATCTCAACTAGCAGCAATTGTTTTAGGCAAGGCATAAACCACAGTAAACCCCAAGAGTTTGGCTTTAGTAATGCTATACTTGCCAATATTTAGAACAAACTCCTTCCTCCAATATCTTTTGAAATCTCTGATGAGGCCACCAATAAAAGCCAACCCAATAGAGCTCTTAAAGGATCTATATGTATTCAGTATATATCATACAACATATGGGTGTGCGGTTCCGGTTCTGGTACCGGTTCCAGGAAGGAACCGGTACCGGAATCGAAAAAACGGTTCCTAAAAAAATTGGAACCGGTACCGAAACCGTTGAACACTGGAACTGGTATCGGAACCGGTACTGGACCGGTTCCACTCCAGTACAGATTTTTTTTCGGTTCTGGTACTGGTTCCAGTTCTTTTTTTCGGTTCTGGTACCGGTCCCGGTACCGATCCCAGCTCTAGGAGAGGAACCGAAACCGGAACCATAAATTATAATTTTCGATTCCGGTTCCGGACCGGTTCCAAAATTACCGGTTCTTTTTCGATTCTAGTACCGATTCCGAACCAGTTTCCGATTCCGGGCCAGTTTCAGGAGGAACCATGCACAGCCCTAATACAGGCGGATACCAGCTAATGCATTTGTCAACATAATGTTGACTGTTGAGGCAGTAAAGAGTTATCTTGAAACATGGTTCAAACTTTCATTATATATGTCGCTTGATTTTAGATATCAATTGTCACTCATATGAGATTAGCTCTTTGCTGTTGCGAAAAATATGTGAATTTTATTTTATTTTATTAAAAGTTCTTTTTTGAACTCCAAAGTAAAGATGGTTGCAGCCACGAGTTTATTTGGCACTAATAAAACTACTTATTATAAAAGTACCAAATTATGGAAGATAAAGAAATTAAAATAAACCTGATAATTTAGTCTGCTGATTACATATTTTTGACAATCATATTTTTGCAAAAGGATCTTGTGGCATTTAGAGTATATTTAAAATAGCCTATTTAACTTTTGATGCTTCTAAAATAATTTATTTAACTCCTTAAATTTTTTTAATTATATATACATTCAATATCTATTACATTGACTAAAAGTGCATGCACGGCTGTTATGGGCCTACAGTAAATGTTACACCAACAAAAATAATTAATGCATTCAAGAGATTGGAATGTTTTTAAAATCTGGTCCGATAAATAAATAATTTATGATTTAACTGATTTAATTGGATTAGCTCGTATTTAATAATATAAAAATATTATAAATTTTTATTTATAAATATTAAAAAAAATTTAAAATAAAAATTTAAAAATAATAAAATTATACTTTATCAATTAAAATATCACAAATTAACTTCACACATATAAAAAATAAATATGTATTTTTTTCCTTTACTTTTTAAACTTAAAATTTAGAAGCTAGTTCAGTTTAACTTAAATTGATTTGATTTAACTTAATTTAGATCAATTCGAACTGATAAATTTTAACTGATTTTTAATATATTTGATTTTTAAGTGTTTTAAAACTAAATCTATCTTCGATTTTTAGTTAAATCGGTTCTAATTTGGTTTTTAAAACACAGATGGGAGAAAGAGACTTTTTTTTACGTTTTCTAATATTTGTTTTATTTCATTTTATAATTAATTTTATCGATTATATATAACAAAATAAATTGCCTTTTATATAGGAGCCAAAGACAAGTTGCACTTTCGGAGAGGACACGAGTTTGAATGCAAAGAGAAGCTAACATCAACCGACACGTGTCTTTAAATTTAGTTGTCGGAGAATTTGACCTGTGAAACCGTATAATATATATTTATATAATATTATAAACTCTCTTGCAACATAAAATTTTTTGTGTAATATTGAATTGCGGTTATATCTCAATTACATGTGCGAAAAATCAAAATCAAAATAAATTATTTTCAATAGATAAAAAAATTTACATCATGGAATGAAACCAACTTAAAAAGTAAAAAATAAGTTTCAAAACTTAATATATAAAAATTAAATAAAAGTCTGTAAAAATAAAATAAAATAAAATAAATATAAATCAAAAAATATAATTTTCATTTAGTTCAAATTTATTTCAGACGCTTCATATATTCAGAATTAGAATCAAATAAAAAATTTAAAGAATATGCAAAAATACCGTTAAAGTTTATATGCTTGTTTGTATTGGCATTTAAAGTTTATTTGAACTTATTTATATATTTAAAATTTGAAAGAATATTTAAAATTATTTTTTTGAAGTTTGCCCAAATATATGAATGGACATTTAATTTTTTTTCTCATTTATAAACTTAAAATTTGTGCAAATATATAAATTAGCCCTTACAATTAAAAAAAAACTGACATTAACCTAATTTTTAATAAAAAATTAATTGTCGTTGATTATATAGATTGCGTATTTAATTTGTCATTGAAATATATAAATATATTCTTTAAATTTATATAAAAATACAGATTGATATTGAAATTTTTTTTACTTAATTATATATTAAAATTATATCTTTACTTATTTATAAATAATTTATACATATTTAAGAGTATTTATACTAATTAATATTTTAATTAAATTATCATTTAATACTTATTCTAATAAATCTTTAAAATTATTAATTCGATTATATGTATTGCATTAAATGTGTTATGTTATTAGAATTATATATTTAAGAAATTTTCTTTAAAATATAAAAAAATAAAAATATTTTGATAATATTATTTTTTTAATTTGCTAATAATTTTTAATTGAAATTATTTTTTATTTTAAAAATATTAAATTTTAATTAGCTTTAAAAATATATCCTATAATTAATTAATTGAAATTATTTCTAATTTTAAAAATATCAAATTTTAATTTTAAAATTAAAAATTAAAAGAAAAACTTTAAAAAATGGATATTTAAAACAATACACATAAATATATTTGATTCATTTATAAATGAGTAAAATATTATTTTAGTATATAATTTTTAATTTTCAAAAATATCATATTAATTTAAAAAAAATAAAATTTTATACGATATTAAATAAATAATAAAAAAGATAGATTAAATTATATATTTTTAATTAATTATTAAATTTTAAAAAATAAATAATCTTAAATATATAGAAAAATTATATAACTTGTTATTTGATTAATAAAAAAACCACGAAATACAGCAATGGTTTTCATAGTAAAAATTGTGATCAACAAACTGTGTGACTGTGTGAGGTTGCGTGCGTCATAACAAATTAAATTGCAAATATATATATATATGTGTGTGTGTTATTAAAATAAAAATCAATAAAATTTAAAACTAAAGAGATGACCGTTAAATTTGATTATTAAGACACATACATTTATATATATTCCAACCTAAAATTGGGGCGTTGCGGTGGAAATTATTTATTTTTTTAAATATTTTTATTTTAAAATATTATATTACATTTTTACATTTTTATATTAAAAAAATTTCAACTAATAATATAAATTTAGATATAGAGACATAAAATTAATATACATATATTGAAACTATGATAATAGTAAATAGTATCATACATGTTCTTAGAAGTGAGCATTCAGTTCACCGGCTACTGACCAACTGAATTCTATTTTGATCGAAATTTCTAAAAGCCAATTATATCGAGTGAACTAACTGAATTTATATTTTTATCGGTTTAGTTAATAAACCGAACTAAATTGATTGGTTTATTAACTAATTGAACAGACTAAATTTTTTTATTTTATAATAAAATTATATTTACAATAAAAATATTAATATAATTAAATAACTAAATAAAATTTATTATAAAAATAAACAAACATAACTTTATTTTGTAATAAAAATTTATATTTCTAATAAAAATTTATATTTCTAAAACAAAATTTATATAATTAGAGAATTAAAGATAAATATTAAATAACTAAATAAATTAAAAAAAAGATTCGGTTAACGGTTAACTACCGAACCGATTAACTATTAACTAAATCGAAAATTAAATTTATATAAATTTTTCAACCGAACCGACCGAATTATTCTACTGCCGATTAACCGAATCGAATTTTCGATTGGTTAACTAAAAATTTGGTCGATTAACCGAATTTTATCCATCCTTACATATTATATGTTATTGTTGTAGATTTCTTTACGTATGTATGATATTTTTATCTTTTTTTAAACTATTTATTTTTTATAAGAACGGTAAACATTATTATATAAGAGACTTATATTCTTATATTATTTTAAGCATATTAATTTTTAAATGTAATTTATTTAAAATATTTGTAATGCATATTATTAAAATTATATAAAATATAAAAAGTATTAAAAAAGTCTTTAAAAGAAAATATTTAAAATACAAATAAAAAATACATGATTAAATTATAGTATATCAAATTATAACTATTATAAATATATAATAATAGTTTAATTTTGCCTTTAGAAATTTAAATTAATTTTAATTCATTAAAAGTGTAAAAATTTATAGTCCAAAGCTTTTTATAATTTTGATTTATAATATTTAAAGAGATATATAATTAATAAATCCAAAATTTATATTCATTGTAAAAAAAAATTTAGAAAAATAAATTTCATAAAAGATTTAAAGTTAAAACGGTAGACATAAAAATATCTCAAACCATTATTAGAAATTATTATTGTCACTAAATCAAATGCACTATATTATTTTTGAATTGAACTTTTTTTTATATTTTTTATTCACTACCAATCTTTCAACAAACTAATAAAATATTATATTATACATTTATTCAGTAATATATAAAAATTTCATAAAATGGAAAATATACATATTTATTTAAATTTTTAATTTAACTTACTTTATTAGCATAGGTGATCTCTTAACTACATAATATTTATTTAGTACATTCTTGAACAATCATATATATTTTTAAAATTATAACTAAATTAATTTTTTAAAAACTTGTTTAGTAATTTATATTTAAAAAATAAAAAAACTATTAATTAGTTAGTAACTTTGGTCATTTTAATATTATCAAAAAAAATTCTTCTAATAAGTAGAATTTAATATTATAACAAAATATTGATGCAATATTTATATAAGCAAAAGCCTTATATTTAGAAATGGAATCAAAAGTTTTATTCTCCTTATCAATAAGGTAGTTGTGTAACACCCTTATATTCTATATATATATATATAATACATACACTCCATATATGTAATATATATATAGAATATAAGAATGTCGCAAATATAATCATTAAAAATTTTATCAAAATTATAAAAAAATAATTTATTTCTTAAATCATAATCTTATTAAGTAAATCAATGTACACATTAATAATTAGTATTTAAAATAAAAATTATTAATGAAAATTTTTGAAAAAATTTCGCCAGAATTTTATCTGAAATTTTAGTATTTTTTAAATATCAAATACTCAACCTGCACTTTGAAAAATGCTTCCAAAAATATTAATCATCCATTTTCATTCTTCCAACCAATAACATCAAAAAATTTCACAATAATATATACCAAATACTTTAAATACTTATACAATATTTTTACAAAAAAGTAGTTACAAAATATACTTATAACACTTTACAATGTATATTTGCACATATAACATTATTTTCAAATATAATTTTTATATAAAATTTAAATTCTACAGTTCACAAATAAATATACGAATGCAATACTATTATTGTTGATCTCGTGGCACACACATTTTCAAGTCTCAATTAATCACCGGCTCACCTTGGTCCGCACATCTAATACCTACACGATACACACTACCACACTAAGCTCAAAAATTTAGTGGTACATATATATATATATATTCTTTTATAAAATAACAATATTAATTACACCAATATTAATTATTATTTTTCTCAAATTATAGCTTTACGATATTTTTATAAAACTTTTATTCTATATCTAACATATAAATCATTTCATCAATTTATCTCACATACTTTATCTTATCACAGCCAAATCATTGCATATCATTATTCACAGCACAACATATATATACATATATACATATAAACACATATGTAAATATTGGGCCTAATTAATCTTATATAATATTTAAATTTCAGAGTTGTTTTTTTAGTTTATTTTGACATCCAGTGTCTAGCCCGAAGATAATACAAATGACGCCTAGCGTGTAGCCAGAAGGTAAATCATGGTGACGTCCAACGTCTAGCCTAAATGCAAATCATATATCAGTGACGCCCAGCGTCTAGCCCCGAAGGCAAATAATGAGAATAATTTCATAGGCATGTCACAAAAACACAAAACTCTAGAACTAAATAATATACTAGGCAATAAACAAGTAGTATATTTATTTCATAATCAATTTCCTTATCACATTGCCTTTTTTACTCATTTTACATAACCATTTTCATCATTTCTCCTTTCTATTATGTCATATTATCTCATTTCAACATATTCGATCATACTTTCATAATGTAATACTCATTTAATCTTAATATTTTTTTTTTCATAATTTTCAAGTGATTAATCTTATCATGTTCACTTTCACATTTTCACATTCTCAACAATCATTCCCACATTCTCAACAATCATTCCCACATTCTTATTATAATTCATAATCATATACATAATTCACATTATATTACATATTAATTAAACATCATTACAATATGAATATTTATTTCATTACTACTAGTTATCTCATGTTCTTACAATTTATGCATAACATTAATACTAGCCATAATTTCATGGCTTATCATTAAATTCATAAAATATTACACATATCATGAATACTAACACACATAATCTTATTTTATCAATTTTTTATATTTTCATTTATTTTATATTTTAAATATTTTTAATCAAATTACATTTTTCAACATACCATTGCATTTTATTAAATTTTCCAATTTCTCATATTTTTTATTTATTTTTATTGATCAATTTGTCAATTAAACATATATTACATAACTATGCAACAATGCGTAGATTATTTGTTTAACATTTTTTTAATTATATTTCATCTCACATATTATTTTTACACTTACTCTTAGTATTATTAATATACAATGCTACTACTTTAAAGGAATAAAAACATCTTTTAAAGTACACCAAAATAAGTAATGTCATTCATATAAATTTTACTAAGAAATGTACCAACCTTAATTTGTCAATTTCTAAGCCAATTCCATCTTTCAACTCAAACTTCACCAATGCCATTATTTACTTTGATTTTATAATTTTACCTTAATCAATCATAAACTATATTATAGATTCCAATATAGCATTAACAACTTATTTTAATACACTTTAATCATTCAAACACTAATTATATCATTTCTACATAAAATTTAACCAAAACCTTATTTTTACTATTACTACCTTATTTAAACTTAAATTTTCAAACTCATTTCCATCATTTTACCATATAATCATCATTTATATATCAATATAACATCATTATAAATCAATTTAGTAATTATTGAAAATTTCTACAAAAACTAAAATTTCACATAATCTAACCCTAATCTCAACTTCATCAAAACTTGTTTATAATCAATTTCTAACCATAAAATAATCACACACACATATATATATATATATATATTAAAACAATATTAAATTATCTCATTTCAACAATTATAATCACACATACTAGCAACCTTAACTGCACGTATTCATCACACATCCATTCTTCCATCATTTATACTCAATTCAAACAACAACCCAATAATTCATCATATACTCATCATTTTAATATTATTTCTACCTATTTGATAATTTAGACACTTTTTCTCTCTAACAACTCTAAACATAACCATAAAACTAAGAATTTAAATATTCAAAGAAAAAAACTTACTTGATTTCTTAATTTCTTTCAAAAATCCACTTGATTCTTTAATAATTTTGATGAAATTTGATATGTTGGAAGAAGCCATCTCTCTTCATTTCTCTTTCTTCAATTTTGGGTAAGACATGGAGGAAGGAAGAAGAAAACTTTGATTTTTAATTCTTGCTTATTTTTCATCCATAAATATAATTATATTAATTAATTAATTAATTAATTAATTAATTAAATTACTTTAATTCTCCACCATAAATCCCTTTCCTCCTTTGACTTTTCTTTTTCTTCTTCTTTCTTCTTTTTTTTAAAATTATTATAATTATCTCTTTCTCATCCTTAATTATCCACTATTCAACATATACAATTAATATACAATATATATATATATATATATGTTACATATACACTAGACTTATATATTGGATATATACAACTTTTATATCTCCAAATACTTATTTAATTTCTCCAAAATTATAGATATGACAGGTTGTGACTTGTAAGGATATATTATTATGAAGCAAATATATAGACTGATAAGCTAATATTTTTGAACACATATTAAAATGAAACAAAAAATTAAAATGAAACTCATAAAAAGAAATGATAAGAGTAAGCGTAAAAAAAAAAGATAAATATTGATCAAAGTTTCAAGAAATACAAATAGAGAATGAGACTTTATTTTCTCTTATCTAATTATTTTTCTATCAAAATATCAAATTGAGAGTCTTTTAAAGATGGCTTTTTCTTTCTACATAAATCTCTAGATTTTTTTAAGCAATACTCCTAAATGAACATATTATATTTATAGTTTTTATCTCGTAAAAAATCAAACTCTAATCGCTTTGTAATTACCAAACTCACTAAATAAAACTCAATTTTTTTTAAAAAATAATCAACTCACAAGAGGACTAAGAGGAGAGATTCTCAACCTTTTTTCTTTTCCTCCACTTACAACAAAGAGAGAGATTAATTTTTATATATTTTAAAAAATTAAAATAAAAAAATACTAACTCTTATTGAAATCTCTAATTTTATTTTCTCTCATACGATTCTCTCTCTACCAAAACATTGCTCGAAATAGATTTATATAAATTAAACTCCCAAATTCAATAGGCAACAAAAAAAATGAAGAATCTAATAATGAAATGAAATTGAATAAAAGTGTACTATAAAAAAAGAAATTGAATAAAAGCGGGCCATTGCAAAAAAGAGAGAGAGAGAGAGAGAGAGATAAAAAATCAACGAATCTTATAAAACAAAAATGAAAGGAATTTATTATGAAAAATAATGTTTTTAATTCAGATAACTTAATTTCTAATTTATTATCTAAACCAAATTCAATTTTCAAAAAGAAAAATAAAATTCATGAGTATTTATTTGTTCCCTTGATAACGTGATACACTGCAAAAGAATACCAACAAATTGATAAAAAAAAAAAACACATGTCCATCTTAATTTGTTAGACAAATTTCAAAATTACTTTCTTATAAATAGTTAAAATTTCAAAATTTAAGGGTCCAAAATTATAATTATATTAAGAACACTAATAATATATAAAGACAGAAGACTAAAATACCATTGATTAAAATATGAAAGGACGTATTTTTTTTATAGATTCTTGAAAAAAATATCTATTTTAATAATTTCAACATATTTTTTTTATAGATGATTAAAATATATATATATTAATAATTTTAATTTCATCTACTATCAGGGAGGCCCATCGAATAATATAAAGGCTAAATTATTATTTAAACGTAAAGACTAAAATATTCTTAAAAAAAGATAAAACGACATTATTTTCTTTATAGATTTTTTAAAAAATAAATATCTATTTTAGTAATTTTAATTTTATTCACTATCAGTGGAGCCCATTGAATAATATAAATACTATATCCTCTAAAAAAATAAAAAAAGAAAGATACATTTCTATAATTTTCATTTCACCAATTAACTGTGGGATCCTTTTTAATAGTATAAAGACTAAACTACCTTTTAAAAAATAACAACATCTTAAAATTAATAATTAAAAGGGAAAGACCATAATTTTATAAAAGTCAAAATTAATAGTATCATTTTTACTATTTCTAACATATAATGCTTTTATTCTTATGTCATGATATGTCCAATAAGGAAATGTACTATTAAGCTATGCCGGCAAATGTATTATAATTTTAGGACCAACATTTTAGGAAGTGATTCTTGAGATAAAATTTAAAAATAGTCTTTTTTTAATATATATTTCACGATTTGAAATATATATCAAGTGTTTAATTTTTTATGAAGCCAAGTCATCAATTGTTTTTAAATAGAAATTTATTTATTTACTTTTATTAAGTTCGTTCCCTATTGTTTTTAAATCTCTCTCTCTCTCTCTTCAAGTTTTTTCCTTTAATTTTTTCTAAAAGAGTTGTGTTTCAGAGTTGTGCCCAGAGCTATTTGATTTTCCCTGTAATCACTGTGGTGAACTCGAATTAGTAAGGTATGCCTTTTTTTCTTTTTTTTTTTATGGCTAATGGGTACATATTTTTGTATGCAGTGGTTGAATCAAGATTCAGTTAAGAGAGGGCAAAAATTTTCAAATAAAAAAATTACAACAAAATACTATTTGATAAATTACACCATATATATTATTTTTTTAAATAACTTTAATATATTTTAAAGATATTTTAAATAAAATATTTAAATTAATTATTTTGAATAAATTTATGTAATATAATATATAAAAATAATATGAGATTTAGCGTAAAATATAAGTTCATTAATCAATATTTAGTTATAAATAAATTTTTATTTAGACATTTAAATTTTAAAAAAAATTAGTACAATTTAATTTTATTATACCAATTTTTATATTTTAAAAAAATATAATTAGTAAAATATAATTATTTTTATACAAAAAATATGAGTTAATTTGAAAATAATAAAATTATATCAAAATAAAAATAATTTTTTAAGAATTTTATTTATTTAGTTAGATCCACTATGAGTAATTTTATCCATATTTAAATTTGACATAAAACTTTTTATATAAAAATAAAATAAAAATAATTATTTGTTATTTTTAATATATAAATTACACACCCATATATATATATGTGTGTGCGTGTATGAGACTTCCTTGATTCTGCCGCCGCTGTATGCATGTGATAAATTTAATAAGTAAAAAAAATATTATTCTTTCAATATATTTTGTATAATTTTTCTTTCAATCAAAATTAATTTAAATGAATCTTTGTATTCATTCAAATTAATTTTCTATGTTATTAAAAAAAATTAATAATTTATTTAATAAGTATGCATAAAAGTTGATGATTTAAGTGAAATATATTTAGTATTTTATTTACATGTGAAGAGCAGAAGAGGAAAAGAAAATGTCTATAGGTTCTAGGTTATTATATTATTGGATGGGAACACCAGTATCTGAATTTATAAATTCAAACCTAATTATTTGTGTCAATTGATAAAATTACAAAAATAAAGTCGGTGGCATTAGGCTTGTTACTGCCTTGGTCGCCGGAGTTGCTTGAGCTTTTCACATAAGCTCAACCAGCCAATCAAAAAATATTATTCTAACAAAAGGTATTAAAAAATAAGCTTACAAGGACCACCAAACAATGCATAGATTGTTTTTATCAGAAAATAAGAATATATTAGATGGTAATAAAATCTCTATATAACAGTGCAACCTCAACCATGGTGAGAGGGGCCATGATGAGTAACAGACTCACAAACAAACAGGAAACAAGTGTGCAAATCAAGCAAATAAAGCTAAAACCAACCGCTGAAATCTTTATAATCTTAACAGTGGAACTCAGGCCGGATAGAAAAGAGATATAGCCTAGAGAGAACCAAACAGAAAAAGCTCACCAGAAATCTTATATATTGAACAAAGCAAACCCATATGAAGGATTGATCAATGGCTAAACGAGAGCCATAAATCGAGCAAGTCAAAGGCTATGGATAGATTGAGGTGAGGGACAATATCACCTTGAACACAAGGGGCTTGTTGATCCCTTAGAACATAAATCCCCAAAATCAGAGAGCTTCTAAGGGGAGGACGCGCATCCCATAACTTGGTTACCAATGAACAAGAGCTGAATATTGAAAAACTTCTTTCTGAGATGAGTGAGTCACAACAAAACAACACCAAAAAAAGATCCATGCGCTGCTTCTTGGAGAAAATAGCCAGAAAAAGCTAAGATTAACTTGAATAGCTTTGCAACCTATCCAAGAGGAAGTCTGAAGAGCCTAAAGACAGAAAGAGTGGGGACGATAAGATAAACTCCAGCATTACCTATATCTGCATAAAGCATAGACCCGCAATAATTACCTCTCATGAGCTCAAAATCACAAAATCATATGGATTTCCTCGTGGTGTAGTGGAGAGTAATAAAAGAGTTTATATATAAGAAATCTATAACCCAAATTCTTAGATATTAAGCACACTATGTTAGAATTAATTTTAAATTGTTAAAATTAATCCTCTAATTAATTATAAATGTGGGCTAAATATATTTAAATATTAAATATGTATTGCAGTCAAATTAAAATAGTTAAATTAAAGTTATGATCAAATAAGGATTGTTGATTATTGAGGTGTCCTACTCGTAATAGGATTATAATTGTAGAGGCCATTAAGTGTTTTTATTTTGTTGAAGGACCAAAATAGAAATTTATTCAGTTATAAATAAGGGGTCGTGGTCTCCGGGGGAACATAACAATTTTGAGAGAACATTACGTTCCTTCAGTAGTGCTTCCGCTAAACTTAAAGTGTGTATCTCCTGGAAGGCGACAAACCCCAAAATCGTCTTCAGCTTCAACATACGATGATGTCAGGTACGCAATTCTGCCATTTGTAATTTAATTTGAATAATCTAGTGATCTATGCATATTTTAGTTTTTAGGAGAATTAATTTTCTTCTCCTTTTAATTGGTATCAGAGCCCTATGGTAGGTTGCTAGATTTTCCGATTAAATTGCAGTATTGATTATTGTATTGATTCTAGAAAATTAATTCGGTGATTGTAATTTTCTAGAATTAATTTGGAATCGAATTTAGTAAAATGGTAATCAATTTTGGTTTGATTTATTTTTTGGTTAATTAATCAGTTTAATTAATTTAAAATAAAAAAAATTGGAATATTTTGGAATTAATCAGACTTTGGTTTTTCTGTATTTTTTTATGAAATCAAATTTTTTTTAATTTAATTTTCAAAATAATTAAAAAAAAAGGAATATTTTTCTATTTTTTTGGGCTTTTGAGATTCCTAGCAACTTGAACAATCGATTTCTTTTCTAGCCAAGGGTATTGAGGTTTTGAACCGAGCAATTGTGAGGCATTGTGCTTCATTTTTTTCTTTGTTTGGATGTTCAATTTTTCTTTACAATATTTTTTAAAATGTTTTGTTCAATTGAATGAAAGACGTTTTATTCTTTTGAATTAAAATTACTTTTGCTATTTGATTCGTCAAATTCGTATTTGTTTGATTGATTCAATAAAGTAACAAACTAATATATTGGATGAATTGAATTGTCTTTGTCAGTTGGGGAAACAATTGATCCAATTTAAAACAATTGGCCCAAATATTTTATTTTTATTTTAATTAATTAATTAAAATTTATTTTTATTGCAATATTTGATTGAGTTTAATTTAATTAGTATAAATATTGCAATCAATTTATTATAATTTGAGAATTTTATTGAGTTTAAATTTTGGTATTTTAGTCCTGATTGTGTCTAATATTTTTAATAATAAATTAATTGAAGCAATAAGTCACCAAAGTGGCCTCTATTGTTTTAATTTATTTATTTGGGATATTAGACAGGTGTATTAAAATTCGTTGCGGGTAGTATGTCGGCCCAAAGGAAGGCTGCTATCTGGCTGAGTTTTGAATACACGTGTTGCAATAAATATGTGACAATTATTTGGTTTTATCCATGTGGATAATATATCGGCCCAAAGGAAGGTTATTATCTGATGGGACTAATTGTCAATATTTTGATTGCTGCGTGAGATACCAATTACAGTTAATATTTTATGTCCAAAGATGAGAATATTAACGTTGTGCCTGGTATCTTATTTCCATTATTTAAACTCAAAATCAAGTTTATAATTTGTGGATCGTGAGCGTACAATTTTTTATTTTTCTCTGAATTTAGCTAATATGCTATATAAACTCATAGTGTACCTTTTCTTTAGAGGTTAATCTTAGATTTAGAAATTCAAACATGTTGATTTATCTGGGACACATGTATTTGGACTTAGCATTTAGGAAGGATGAACCTATTTCTCCTACTGAAGAGAGCAAAGATGCTCATAGGGTTCAGTATGAGAAGTGGGAGATTTTTTATCTTGCTTGGGTCCAGTGATCATGCATCAAAGAATCCCAGAAATGTTTGAGGAGCCACTCTGCTAAAGCTATAATGCTATGAACTACCTTGCCCAACTGGAAAGCGACTATGCCAAGTGTGATGAAGTCGAAGTGGGGACATTTTCAGCAATCTAATTTTCGTTAGGTATACTGGCAATGGTAGTATTAGGGAGCATATTCTGAGCATGTCCTAAATAGCCAATAGGCTAAAGGCTCTGGATTTGGTTTTACCAGATGACCTTTTAATTTATCTAGTTGATGGCTAATAAAGAGGAGAATGCTCGTTTGGTTGCTTCAGCAGATAAGGACAAAGGTGAAAAGAAGAATAAGACTGCTAATAGAAGGACTGTCCCAATTACACCACGCGACGTATAAAGAAGGGTAGTACCTTGTTTAGTTTATTATGAGGTTAATTCAACTTTAGTATCTAGAAACACTTATTAAATGGATTACAGTGCTACTATTCATATAAATGTTTCATTGTAGAGTTACTTGAACTACTGAAAACCAATTGACGGTGAAAGATACGTCTATATAGTAAATGGCAAACTGGTAAAAGTAGAGACATAAAAACATTTTAGATTGTGTTAAAGAACTGGATATTATTTGAATCTTATAGATACTTTTGTTATACTATCTTTTAGATAGAATTTGGTCTCTGTTTCTTATTTGGACAAATTTGTTTTTTACTTGTTCATTTAGAAACAGATAATTTACTTTATCTATAGATTCAAATATTTGTGATACTAGTTTCTTAAATGTTTATGATAATCTATATACGTTAAATGTCAATGCTTCTTATAATGAAACTCTGCATGTGAGTACTAGAGATATCAAAGGAAAGCTGGATATGGATAACTCAGCTGAACTTACACATCCAAATCTAGAATAGAACATCTTGTGTCAGATGGTATCCTAGATACATTTGATTACACATATTTGGATTTCTGTGTTAAGTATACTAAGTTAAAATAGACCAAAAATAGAGATTAGGTGCTATTAAGTCTTCAGTCATCTTAGAGTTGATATATATGGATATCTGTGATTTATTCTCTATAGCATCATGAATGACCACAGATAATTCATATCATTCATAAGATGATTACTCACGTTAAGGGTACCTATATCTCATTCATGAAAAATCTAAGTCTGTGGACGCTTTATTTTAATCTTATAAGGCTGAAGTTGAAAATCAACTCGGAAAGAAGATTAAATCTATTACATCTGACTGTGGTTGTGAGTACTGTGGCAGACTTAATAGCTCAGGTGCGCAGCGTTCTGGACCAATTGTTATTTTCTTACAGAAATGTGATATAGTCCATCAGTACACAATGATTGGTATAACCAGTATGAATGGTGATGCTGAGAGACATTACAAGACTCTTTTGGATTTGATGAGGAGTATGATTAGTCATTCATCCTTATCAGAGTCTTTTCTAAGAAAAAGCATAAAATATAGCAGTCTATCTTTCTAATTAAGTACCAATCAAAGTAGTCTAAGTACTTTCATACTTAGGGATATCCAGCTAAGGCTAGGCCTTATAGGCCTAATAAGGGTAAAATTGGACTCCAAATATGTTAACTGCTACTTTATTGGTTATTCTGAGTGATCATAGGGTCTAAATTTTATATTCCTACTACCATATTAGTGTATTGAGATGTGTATTGTGACATTCTTTAGGATGTTGAGCTTGAGGGGGGAAATAAGGTTATAAACATTGTTTTTGAGGAGAGATCAAGTTAGGAAATTTTGATTCTCATCATTGTTTTTTGGAGTGGTAGTGTCACTCTTATTCTAGAAGCAATTCTAGATCCAATATAAGACAATGTTAAAGAACTTACCATCAGTTTGAAGATCCGTTCTTCATTAGGATCAAGCCCATCAACCTTAAGAATTTGAGCCAGAACATCTGCCTTTAAATAGGTCCATTAGATAGAAGAGAAGTGCTATTCTAGATATTTATGTAGTATTTCTATAGGAATCTAACTCTCATAAGTGGATTGAGGCAATGAGTGAAGAGTTTAAGTTTATGCAAGACAATAAAGTTTGGAATCTTATCCCATTACCTGAAGGAAAGAAACCTATTGGTTTTAAATGAATATTTAAGACCAAAATGAATTCTAAAGGTAATATGGAGAGATATAAAGCATGTCTTGCAGTTAAAGGCTTTACTCAGAAGGAATGGATTGACTATAAAGAGATCTTTTCTTTAGTTTTATTGAAGGACTCTTTTAGGACAATCATGGCTCTCGTTGCACAATTGTTCGTGAGTTTCATCAAATGGATATTGAGATTGTGTTTATCTATGGAGACATTGATAAAACAATCTATTTGGTGCAGTCAGATTGCTTTGAATAAGGAAACTCAAAGCTACTGATATGCAAATTAAGAAAATCCATTTATAGGCTCAAGCAAGCATCTCGTTTGTGGTACTTTAGTTCCATCAAGTAGTTGTCTCATTTGGTATTGAGACAAATGCTATTGAGGACTGTGTATATCACTGTGTGTTTCACTAATTTAGTGGGAGTAGGTTTATTTTCCTGGTTTTATGTGTGGATAACATAATTTTTGTTACCAGCTGTAAAGTCTTGTTGCATGAAAGGTTTAGATAAAGTTTCTTTTGTATTAGGGATCAAGATACTTCGAGATCACTCTCGGTGTATTCTTGGATTATTACAAAAGAGCTACATTTAGAATATGCTCAAGAGGTTTGGTATGCAATAATATAAACCAATTTATACCCATGATCATCATAGGTGATAAGTTTAGTCTCATACAGTGTTTTAAGGATGAACTTGAGGTTCAGTAGATGTAGCAGTTTCCTATGCATCGGCAGTTGGGATTCTAGTGTATACTCAAGTTTATACTTATCTGAATATTGTGTTTATAATTGGCATGTTAGGTTGATATCTTAGTGATCCAAAAATGGATCATTGGAAGGCAGCCAATAAGGTTTTAAGATATATTCAGAGAATAAAGGAACGTATGCTCACATACAGAAAGTCAGATTAGTATGAGATCATTTGGTATACTGATTCTGACTTTATCGAATGTCTTGAGTAGCAAAAGATCCACATTAGACTACATTCCATGGTTTTGGAATTTGTAGTATGCTATGACACATTTGATCATGAATTTTTTTGACTTTGCTGAATGTCACAGTGCTGCACATTATGGCTAGCATTGAAAATGCTAATAAAGTTTTAAGTGTGACATTAATTCAGCAGTTTGATTCTCCAATGACAGTAGGAGCTATTTGGTATTTAGTTTCTGGCTGTAAATGGAGAAAATACAGAGTGGACAGATATCCATAGAGCATGTTAGAACAAACTCCATAATTATAGATCCTCTTACTAAGGCATTGATACCGAAAGTCTTTCATGAGCACACTGCTCATGTGGGTGTCATATTGTTTGAGGATGTTTAGTTTCAGTGGGAGTTTTGTTCATTATGTTTTCATTATGTTTTGAATGCTCTATTTGGTTTTGGATATGTTAATTCAGTTTCTGCAGAAAATGAAGTATTCACTTTTGTTTATTACACTCTGTGTTATTTTTGTGGTTGATTTCAATTAAGTGTGACCAGTTGGAAACAGGCATGATTAGATCATATTACATGTAGTTTCCATGCTACACTTCTATTATTGATCTATGTCATTTGAGAGTATTGGTAATGTGATTGATGGTGGTTTGAGTCACGATGAATGTGGCGACTGACCCTTCAGTCCTTTATCGATATAATCAATGGACGAGATTGTTTGAGACACCTTCAGTATGACTGCTTTTATGAGCTCATTAAGGTATATACATTTATATTTAATATATGTTAGCCCAAGTGGGAGATTGTTAGAATTAATTTTAAATTGTTAAAATTAATCCTCTAATTAATCATAAATGTGGGCTAAATATATTTAAATATTAAATATGTATTGCAGTCAAATTAAAATAGTCAAATTAAAGTTATGATCAAATAAGGATTGTTGATTATTGAGGTGTCCTACTCGTAATAGGATTATAATTGTAGAGACCATTAAGTGTTTCTATTTTGTTGAAGGACCAAAATAGAAATTTATTCAGTTATAAATAAGGGGTTGTGGTCTCCGGGGGAACATAACAATTTTGAGAAAACATTACGTTCCTTCAGTAGTGCTTCCGCTAAACTTAAAGTGTGTATCTCCTGGAAGGCGACAAACCCCAAAATCGTCTTCAGCTTCAACATACGATGATGTCAGGTACGCAATTCTGCCATTTGTAATTTAATTTGAATAATCTAGTGATCTATGCATATTTTAGTTTTTAGGAGAATTAATTTTCTTCTCCTTTCACACTAGAAAAATAAAACAATAAGAAACGATGATCTAGGGCCGCTCTTGGCTGGTCAGCCGTCAGCAACTCCAGATTTGGATCTGAAAACCCATTAAAGAAGGGGACGACAAAAATCTCATGCGAAGAGGATGAGAAACTCTAAGAGAGAGCTAAATAATACATAGATCATTGGACGAGAGATTATTATAATTTAATAAAAAATTTTGAACATATAATTATATTGAAATTTGATAGAAAATATTTTATTGTCATTGTAATCATATTTTGCTCGACTATAAAAAAAAGTTTATATAAAAAAAAGCTTGCAAGGAAAAATAATTTGTTGCAATTTAATATCTGTACACTCCTTCAAAAATTTCAATTTCTTTTTTTCTTTTTTTATCAAACCCCCTCAGCAACTTTTACATAAAATCAAATGTTGTTTCCAAAATCACTTCAAATGATATCATCATTTACGAATTTCTAATCTTATTATTTCCAAAAACCAGCATTAACATCATTAGTTTCTTTCCTAATCTCCCACAAAATGGCCCATCACTCCAAACTGGATTATGATCTAGTGGAAAAAACAGTGTAAAACATATTTTTTAGTTTATTTAGAAAATTTATATATATATATATATATCTTTTTTTACTTTTGATATATTAAATGTATAGTTAATATATATTTTTAAAAAATGAGTATATTTTTAATATACTAAATATATGTTTAAAATATACCTTTAAAAATAAATATTTTTAAAATTAAAAATTAAAAAAAAGTATTTTTAAAATTAAAATTTAAAAAAAATATTTTTAAAACTATTTTTATTTTTTAATGTATTTTTGAAAAAAACCCCTATGATCTAAACATCGATATGCCTCTATTATTAATTATTCTCTCAAATTCACTAAAATTATTATTTTCATAAAAAAACATTTCTCTTAAATTTTCATTTTATATAATTAAAAAATTAATTAATTTTTTAAACTGTATTATTATTAATAATTTAATTAATAAAATAAAAATATAATATTAATAAATTAATATAAAATATTTTAGTTTATTTAAAATAATTTTATATAATATTAAAAATATTAATAATTTTGTATAAATTAATGGTGATGATTTCAGCATAATATATATGAATACTATTTTATTTTATTTTTTATATTAAATTAGATTATTACACATTGCCTATGTGGCATCTAATTATCATCATCGTAAAAGACAAAAGATTTGTCTGAATCGAAGGAAAGCCACCTACTATAGACCCATGCCTCGCCCTACAATGAAAGCTAGTGGTACCCGTTTTGAACATCTGGGATTCAATGGAATATTCTCTTCATATTATCAATTCGACCTTTTTCTTCTAATAGTAACAAGATTAGTACAAAATCAAGTATGGTGACGTGAGGAAAAGCCCACTCATTATTATTATTTTATTTATTGTAATTAAAAAATTGTTAAAAATTGCTTTGGTTCTAATTTGGACCAATTAGGACCCATTTCGGTGATGTGGCTAGATAAGAACCTCAAAGTAAAATTATTTTTTTCCAATGCTTATCCTAGTTTTTTTGGGGAGGGAAGAGATTACGTGGCACCTTAAGAAGTGGGCTGATAGGTAAACATCCACGACTAATGCTTTTACTTTCTTTGCATTTGGAAGGAAATAATATTTTAAATTCATTTTTTAGCAGCAAAAAAATAAAAATAAAAATCGAGCTCATCGGAAACAATGTTAATTTGGTAAAAATTTTATTTAATTATTATTTGATTTATTATTAAAATATAACAATATATATCACAATTTTACAAGTTTCAATATTATTAGTTGTTCAAAATCAAATTTAAATATTATTAACAAAATAAAATATAGCTGATTAAGAAAATAAAAGAAATTAAATTAATTATTCATAAATGTAACATTTAGAATAATTTTTGAGCTAAAATTATATACAATCTGAAAAGCGTCTTAGTTTAATGATATTAGGAGGGTATTTCTCAAAACTGGAGCTTTTCAGCTTATTGTGAATAAGTGATTTTTAGATTATAATCAGATTAAAAAAAAGCAGTTAAACGTTTCTGTAAACTAGCTAATAATCAGCTGATAATCAGTTTATAATCAGTTAAGTGTTTCTGTAAAATCAGCTTATAATCAGTTTTTAATTGTAGAAACTGTCAAAATAACCAAACTGTCCATGAGTTTATTTATTGTATAAAAATAATTTTTTAAATGTCAATTCAAAATTTATTTTGCAATAATAATAATAATAATAATAAAATTTAATAATAATAATAATAATAAAATTTCTTTGATGGGAACTAAAGTGTATAAGGTAGGCAAATTTGAAATATTGAAGATTAGGTAGGAATAGTATGGTCTTTTACTTGATCAAAACTGCTTAAAAAATAAGTGCTTAAAAAAAAGTAGCAAAACCCAACTTTTAAAAAATTGATTAAAATCAAATTATAATCTACTATTTAAGTTTTCAAAAACACTTAAATAAACAACTTATAATCTAAAAACAACTTATAAACAATTTTGACCAACTTTTAAATTTTGAGAAACATCTTCTAATTTATTTTTTCATGACTCTTAGATATGGACTCTTTTTGGAGGTATCGAAGAATGAGTGACTGAAATTGAATTTAATGTTTAAGTTGGACACGCACGCTTATCAATAAGCCATACTGGGAAGGATCTTGACTTTGAAATTCTATCCAAGTTTAATTTGCGCAGAGAAAAAGATTTAGGACATTTTCATAAGTTGATTGATTGTGCATTTACATTTCGTTCAAAAAAAAAAAATCCATTTACATACCTAGCTTAAATCCACTCGATTTACACATATCATCTCAGTAAAAAGGGTTTGATTATATTATTAACCACACGTCAGGGTAAAAATTTATATTTTAATATGGATGAATTTTATTACCTTTTACTGTAAATATTAATTATCTTTTTTTATTTTTTTATAAGAACTATTATAATTAAGGCAGAACAAATAATTAATATTAAACATTTACCTACAAAAATGTTTTTAATTATATATCTTTATCATTTAATTTTTTTTAACTCTCGTACTACGTTGATGACCACATGACTCTAAAAACTCTTAGCTCTAAAAACTCTTAGCATGGATTTTGATTGCTAGCTCTTTGACATGCAAGATAAGAGAACATACCGAATTTTAAAAGTTAGAAAAATATTCCTATTTATAATTAAAGAGTGAGAGATAAAAATTTAAGGGTGTGTCAGTGTCATATAATGGTAGTATCAGAAAATAATCCTCTGAACATTAAAAGCTCCACTAGATCTTGAATGTTTGATATCAAAATTTAATCTTCTTCAAAAGTTCGGTCTCACAGGACACAAGACTCGATTTATGAGCTTGGTTAATGTGGAGTAGTATCATATGTCATCCTCTTTTAACAATAATTCTTTAAAATTTATGTATACGCTTTATAATTATTGGTAGCAACTTATGTGATCCACCTTTAAATCGTTAACCACATGATCATATCATTCACATCTGATATAATGATAATCAAACTAAGCACTCTCATCCAAGTAATAATAAAAAAAATAAAGAAATTCAAATTAAGGGTCATTATTCATTCATAATGTTATTGGCATGTACCAAAGAATAAAAAAAAGAAAGAAATTCAAAGGATCGCATTTCATTCATAACGTTGGCATGTTGCGATGTTATAAGCTGCCATTTTCTTTCACAACACCATTTTAGTTTGTACTGTTGCACTTCAGAGACTTAGACCCTCTTTGATGTTACATTTTTTTTTATCAGAATAGAGATTGCATTAAAATCACTATAAATCCAACATAAAGAAAGATCTTTTAACATCTAAAAAAAATGCAAAACCCTTCTAAAATCAAATTTATAATACAAGAAATAGAAACCACAAAAAAAGATAAACACTAGATCAGAAGAAAAAGGAGAGTGCCAAATAATTATCTTCCCGCAGTATTATAATCAGAGTAGCAATCTTAAATCACATTTTGGCAGGATGTTAGAAAATAAATGGTGGTAATCAAAACACCAGAGTAAAAGCATTGCCACTTTTTAAAACTCCTTTAATATGCTAGATACAGTAGATCTACGATAAATATGATTGAGAATCACCGTCTGCCATAGATGGTAGGCTAACACATGAAGAACTTCTGAAGCTTTCCTTGGTTTTCCTTTTAAATATTCAAATTTAGACAACAAAAATAAAAAATCACTACTATGAATATGGAAAACAAAATATGTCTATCTAAAGATCAGATCGAAGGAAAATTCATAAAAAACCTTAAAAAGACAGAATAAATAAAAAGATAAACTAAGAATGAAAGGTAGATTTAGATTTGCTGTCAGCCTCAGTCCCAGATCCAAGACAAACAGAGAGGGAATACGAAAGCCTCAGAGCAGTAAAGAGAAATAAGAAAAAGAGGTGGTTTATCAATTTTTTTCCTTTGATGTTACATTTTTACCATCCTATATTTTTTATTTAAAATCCTATAAGGAGTTGTTGTTATTATTATTATTATTATTATTATTATCTATAAGAGAGCTTCTAATATTAGTTTTACTTCACCATTTGATATACCAGCAAATATAATATAATCTATAAGAGAGCTTCTAATATTATAGTTAATTTTACTTCACCATTTGCTTCTAATATTAGTATTACTTCACCATTTGATATACCAGCAAATATAATAATAATAATAATAATAATAATAATAATAATAATAATAATAATAATAATAATAATATAGTGAAATCAGAAATGGTTTAGCATAGTTTTTTTTTGCTTCTAAAATTTCAATAAAATAATATTATTATTAGTACATGGATACATGAGGAAATTTTTGGTTAATGTACAAATCACTTGGTCAATTTTTTTTTCAATAATTTTTCTTTTAACAAGTTCAAGTGGCTCCGAAAATATAATTAAATATATATAATTTTTTAACACGCAAATTATTACAATCAAAAGAACATACTTATTATAGTTTGACCCGAAAATAAACCCTAATTAATCAATAATGCAAAAGCATAGCCATTAGATAGAAGGCTTTCATTGGAAAGAGGAAGAAGAAAGAGTCCGAAGAGTGTGAAAGAATGCGAAAACAGAGCCAACGATGTTTGGAATATTCAAAGGAAAATACCCCTTTTGGATAAAAGCCTTTGAAATCACAAAGTACAAGCAACCAACCAAATAATAACAACAAAATGTCAAAATCTTGGCCATTTGAGCATGGCCAACAAATTTAACTAATTAATGATATTCCTAAATCAATAAAATAACCAATCAAAATTATAGACTTCACTACAAGACAAATAACCGTTGCAAATAAAAGCAGTAGCCATCTCCTTGCAAACATTTCAAACGCTCTCATCCTGCTCTGCCTCTTCCTTAGATCAACCTTGCCTAGGGCCTCCACCGCCAGCGCTGCTTCAAATTAGACTCAACCCACGAATCCAAATAATTCTTAGAACCAAACCCATATTTTTTTTCTTTCATAAATCTTATAATATAAATAATATTTACACTAGAAATATGCTTGGTAAAACTAGCTCTGACCTTCCTCCAGGTTTTAGGTTCCACCCAACTGATGAGGAATTAATCATGTATTATCTTCTTAATCAAGCCAAATCCAAGCCTTGCCCTGTATCAATAATCCCAGAAGTTGATATTTACAAGTTTGATCCTTGGCAATTACCTGGTAATTATCAATTAACTTTCTAAATTATACTGCTACCCCCTCCCACACGTGCGCGCACACAAAAAAAACTGATCTTTATGAGTTTTTTTAATTTTTTGGGCGTTAATTATATTAATTTGTGATGCAGAAAAAGCAGGATTTGGTGAAAATGAATGGTATTTTTTTACCCCTCGTGATAGGAAGTATCCAAATGGAGTTAGGCCTAACAGAGCAACTGTTTCTGGGTATTGGAAGGCTACAGGCACGGACAAGGCTATCTATAGCGGGTGTAAATATGTTGGTGTCAAGAAAGCTCTCGTCTTTTACGAGGGTAGGCCACCAAAGGGTGTCAAGACTGATTGGATTATGCATGAATATCGCTTAAACGATTCAAGAAAGCAAATCAATAAGCAAAATGGATCCATGAGAGTAAGCCCTTCTGTCAAAATTGAATTTACCTTGTAGGCTTTTACTATGTATATAAATCTCAAACCTATTTTATTGGTATCCGTAATCTAATTTTTTTAGGATTTATTTTAACAATGATTCTGTGGTTTGTGTTTCAGTTGGATGATTGGGTGCTATGCAGGATTTATAAGAAGAGGCATATAGGAAGACATTTGGAAGAGAAAATAGAAAATACCAATACCCAAATAGAAAATACCAATACCCAATTGGATCGAGCTGCTCCTAATGAGGCTACTGAGCAACAAATGTTGAAATTTCCAAGGACGTGTTCCCTTTCTCATCTATTGGAATTTGATTATTTTGAACCAATCCAGCTTTTGAATGATCACACATACAGTTCAAGTTTTGATGTCCAAAACTTCATTGGCAATGCTGAGAATGACCATGTTGAAAATTTTCAGATAGGTGAAATGGTTCCCCAATATGCAGATTCTGGGAAATTCCAAGTGAATCAAAGTATCATCTTAAACCAGCCATTGTTTGTGAATCCAATGGTCTACGAATTTCAGTGATTTGCCTGGTTTTGATTGGTTTCAGAAAATGAAAACTGGGTTTCTTTGGACATGATACTGTTAGCTAGACATCTCCATTCTGGACCTGTAAAATTGATTGTGAAGAATATATTATTTTGCAAAAAAAAAAAAGATCCCAGAAAACAACTTGGTTCGTTTGTTGGGCCAGTGGAGGTTTGCGGCTTCAGTAGTGCTCTCTTCGGCCTGTCAGAATTTGTCTTCCGACAGTGATCAAGTGGTGTAATGTCTTAATTAGGACATCATCATTTAATTGGCGACCAAGCTGGATGGGGCGATAATTAATAACACTTAAAAAAAGATAAACTTGAACAAACAATGTTCATTAGCATCATTAAAATAGATATTTTAAAATGTGTAATATTTAAAATCTGTTAAATATACAGAAATTATTGTGCAATTTGAACTTGAGACTGTTGCTTTTGCTTTGGACCTTATACAAGTGAGATTAATAGTTCTTTAAACCTCGGTTGCCGTCAAATTAAGAAAAGTAAAAAAGCATCCTTTTGCATGGATGTTTCCTCGTGCACTCTTTCTTTAACTCAATTTGATTATTGGACTATCTTGAAATATGCAGCAAGAAATTATAAAGCACATCCTTAATAATTAAAAGTAACTCTCAATTTCACTAAAAAACACAAAGACTGACGTAAAATATCCAATTCTGCAACTTCATAAACTTCACTACTATAACCTGTTTCTCAACCAATCTTCTCCTTATCCATCTTCTTATTTTAAGAAACCATTTCATTTAGACCTTCTGTATCAGTACATTACATATGCACGCACACACACACACACACACACACACACATATATATATATATACACACATACATACATACATATATATATATATATATATATATATATATTTGGTCAGAAGAAAATTGTCTTTCATTACTTGCTTTTGTGAATCCAAGTAGGAATGTCGATTATAGCTATCTTGGCATTGTCATGGATTTTCATTCATTGATGGAAGATGCAGCCATTGAGCAGCTAATCAACTTGATAGGAAATGCATGGTTGGTTCGTCGGTTACTTATCAGAGTTTAGAAATGTTGTTCCTATGCCATTCATGACATACACTTGCATTGCAGATCCAGCTAATGTTGAACATTTCCTTAAGATAATTTTGACAATTATTCAAAGGTAACAATCCTCAATAATCAATGTGAACTTATTTACTCCAAGGTAACAAATCGTCAATTTTTCTTCTACATTCTGACACTTTTGTATACCCTATAAAATTGTGTTTATTGGTGCAATTGTTCATGAAAATGACATTGGATTCTCATATGCAAAGTTGGATTAGGAGTAGAAATAGGAAAATTGGCTCCTAATCTACCAGCTAATTGCTTCGCTAAGGCTTTTGATGCTGCACAAAGAGCACTGAAGCCATTGATTATTTTACAATAGAAGAAGCTCAAAATGCGGTAATAACAAGTCAATGATATTAACAAAAGCTTTCTTTCACTAGAATTTAAAAAAAAAATAAACTTTCACTAATCAAGATATACCTTTATATGATGGGAAAAAGCAGCGAAAGCATGAGATATTATCAAGGTTCATTGAGCTATAGGACCCAGAAAACCATCTTACAGATAAAAAGTCTAAGAGATGCTATGAACTTTGTTATAGCTGGTAGAGATACAACAGCAAGCTCTTTCTTGGGCCATTTACATGATAATGACACGTGAAAATGGAGCTGAAATCTTTCGAGGAAAGGTAAGGCAAAAAAAGAGAATATTTCACCTATTCAGTTTGACTCAGATGATCTTGAAACTTCCAATAAAAAAACAATGCAGTATGCAGGCCTCTTGACTTATAATGCATTAAGCAAATTATATTGTTTGCAAACAGTGGCAATGGAGACACCGCGTTTCTACCCTTCAGTCCCTCAGGTATGCTTATTTTTCCTTGATCAGAGTATGTTTGCATTTAATGATGGAGTGAGGTGAATCTATGAATCACAGGCTCTTTAATTAGTCACATCTTTCTATCATGTTGTGTTGGACACACTCATCTAACATGAGACATACCACACGAATCATGTGCTGATCTTATAAGAATAGTCGTGTTAGCAGGTCTGTATTAGTAACATGTTCTATGTCCATGTCTGTGTCAGTGTCTCATAGGACAAAACCAATGCTACTCCAGGACACACTAAGCTTCACGACTCAGCATCATAGCTTGAAATTCAAATGAGAGAAAATCTCGCATTTGAGGCAAGAACAATCAATGTGAAATATCATGTCAACACTAGAGACAGAAGTGAGAGCTAATATACATATAATGATTGTAGGATGCCAAGGACATTTTAACGGATGATATCTTGCCTGACGGGAGAAAAGTCAGAGCTAGAGAGATGGTGACTTTTGTTACGTATTCAATAAGGAGGATGGATTACAACTGGGACCTGACACAGCTTCACTCAAGCCAGAGAGGTCGCTCAAAGATGGTTTCTTCTGGAACGAATCTCCATTCAAATTCACTGCATTTCAATTAAGCAATAAGTGATCAGTGATCTAGATTTATTGTTTCTTGAAAATAAAAGGTAATCAGAGTTACCATTTTTTATTTGCAGGGTGCAAACAGAATATATCTTGGTAAGGACTCAGCATATCCCCAGATGAAGATAGTAGCCATACTCTGTAGATTTTTCAAATTTGATTTTGTCCCAGCTCACCCAGTGAAATACAGGATGATGACAATTCTATCAATGGCACACGAACTGATGCTTACCAGGCGCTCATAAGATACAGCCAGAAGCCATGATGCTCTAGTCAGTCCCTTAATAAATTGTTTCAAGATAAAAAGATTCACATCTAGAACTTTCTTTTGCAAATACTACATTCATAACTCTTACTTTTGCTGTCCTACAGAACAAGCAAGCAAGGACATTGATATTCTTTTTTCTATTTCTCATTTGATTCAATGTCAAAGCTCAATCTACAGAAAATAAAGGTGAAAGTCTGAAAGAAGTGAAAAGTTTCCTTGAGCTATAAAATTTATATCATATATTTCATAAAGCGCATTTTCCAGTAACAGGAACTACACTGAATTACTCATTTCTGAACAATAAAAGTTACACTGATCGATATGTTAATTGCACACAAACTGCAGTTTAAACTACACAAGTAATTTCTGCTGCTTCTCTTGCCACTCATTGATTTCAGTACTAATCTTTGCTTGAACATTTGCATGAAACCCTGGATACGGTTCATAACTGAAAAAGATCTGAAGAGCCTGATGGAAAGCAAAAATAATCAATTTCAGATCAGAACTGCTATAATATCATGAAGCTTAAAAAATTACCTCCAGCAGCACAAAAAATGGAGCCATTATTAATGCTTGAACGAGGTTGTCTAAAAGGGCTGGCGCTCGTTTCTGCGGGATATTTGATTGACTATCAGAAAAATAAAGATATATACCCAAGCAATTAGCATATTTACAAATAACAGAAACAAGTTACCTCAAAGATTCCATGGCCAATGAACTGTCCAGCCCAACAAACAATTTGAGCCACCACACATACCTGCGAAAAGATATAATGTTGTCATTGAATGAAATAAGATGTTACTCTTGTATCATGGTGATGTTCTTTAGTAACAAAAACAAAAAGTGGAACATGTAAGACTGGTTGCCGCACACTGAACTTTTCTGCTAAAAAATGGAACATGTAAGACTGGGCATGTGCACAACTCACCAAATACAGACCATCAACATGATCAAATAACAGTGAAGAAATGCTCTTCAGGTGGAAACGAAGTCAACATACACATTATCACTCTTACAATCCAAGACGAGCAATAATTTTATTTTGCTGATTTATGATTTCATGACACTTCAACATTGAAGTTCAATCTCCTTGTCATCTTACATTATTCTTCCAGATTTTCCTCTGCAAAACTTTAGGTTAACTTCAGATTCACTGCTTTCATCACGTCCATCTCATTTTTCTGAAATATACCAGCCTTATTAAAATGCACGATTTCTGTTCCAATCTTAACAATGACAATGTATCAGTTACTTTATTGTGAATAGTCAGGAACTTTTTTCTGTTCCAATTTCTGTTCCTCATATGCTTCACAAGTTCAGGTACAGAATGAGAGAACCATTTACAATCAGCACCAAAGTCCAAATTTCCCAAGCATGACAATATTGCTGAGTAAAAATATGAATCCAAATATGGCATATGATAAGCATTCCACAATATTACATAGGTCATCTGAATAGGCCTAATTCAATTATTATTATTTTCTTTATGCAGAACCCATCAAAGAGGCAACTGGGGAGGACTATGATCTTTCACAGATGAAGTGAAAGCTGTAATAATTATATGATACACAAATTTCCAAAAACATAACAATATCAAGGAAGGAGGAATAATCCATGTCTAGTTTCTGATCCTGCAATGGTTCATAACATATTTGTTCACTGCTTGTTATCCTTCAGAGAGCAAAATAAAGAAAGATACAGAATTTAACCACTACTCTTTTAACATATAGAGTTCTATTCTAGAGTTCACGCAAACTGTATTCCATGGGAACCTTGACTAAAGTATAAACCACAAAGAGATGGTTCACTATAACTAATTCTACTTTGGCAATTGCCGAAAATCAAATATGATGCAATTACAGTCTTTGACACTGTAGCTGCATATTATTATTATTATTTTTTTAAAAAAAGATGCATGAGATAGCAAGACCAAACTTAGGTTGGACACAACTTAGAGTTTCATAAGATCATGAGACCCATCTCCAATTTATCTCCCCAGCTTATGTTAAAAGAGCAAAACCACAAGATGACCCATAAACTAAGTTACAAGAATTATGATTAACAATGAAAGATTAAAATAATGCAATGTAGTGCCAAACAGAACCACCCTGAAATTAAAGGAGCAAAGACAGAATAGGTTGACCGAAGAAATTAAATAAAAAAAACCAGCCAAAATGGAAAGCCGAAAGCGTATAAATAGCTATTTGTTGAGATTTCAATAGCCCACCCACTGCAATATCTAATATCACGCAAACTCTACCAGAACAATCCTTTTCTTAATTAAAGTAAATTCAATTTCACCTCTAACTTATCTCCATCCAAACATAAATATTTAACTTAGACACTGAAGAAAGCTGAAAGAGCAAAATCAGGGACCGTAAAGCCTGACCTAATATGGTACTACCAAATAATGGACTTCTAATCTAACCTCAAATCTGACCATTGCTTTTCTAGTGCAAGACAGAATCAAAATGACTCATCCTACTACAAATACTTTTTTCACAAAATGAAAATAAAATTACGCAACCAGTACTCACGATTCAAGAAATCAAACGAAAGAAAACAAAATTGCATAGTTTTCACTAAAAATATAAGACATATAAGCTGAAAGTTTATGAAATTCGCAGTTACGGCCATCAATTTAAAGCCTATACGAGTAATTGACTCATTTCCAATTCTTCTAAGCTATCAATAGCATCAACCAAATGTGAAATATGACAAAAAAAAAAGAAGCAGATTTAGTTTCCAGATGAACAAGTGCATAAATGTTTAGCATCCGAAGCAGACCTCAAAAAAGCATGAACTAAAGCGGGTCCATATCAAATTAATCAGCAAAAAATAACATAACATTTACCTTCCAAGCAATAGAAAACCCAAGCCAGCCAGCCAAAAAACTACTGGCCATCCAACAAAACGCGCAAAGCAGAGCAGCCAAGGAGCCAGCTTTCGCGTCCAAACAGATATAAAACAAAGCATATGTCAAACCAAACAAGAACCCAAAATTGAAAGGCAAAACAACATGGCTACCAAACAGAAAGAACTCGAGCTTGAACAGAGAAGGAGTAAAGTAAAGAATGAGAAGAACAGTGAAAAAGATTGGCCAAACAAATATCATGTGAATCACTACGTTAATCGGGTTATGATGGTAGGCGCCATAAAAAGCAAAATTCTTTTCTAGATCAAACAGTCCACAATTTGCCATGGAGGTTTTCCAAGAAAAAAAATTAAAAGAAAGAGAGAGATTTTCCGGGAAAGTTGATGGCTTTTCTTGAAATAATTAGCGAGTTTTTTCTGTAGTAGAAGAAAGAAAGGGGACTGTCAAATGTGAGACATGGCTCAAGAATAATCCGATACAATTGAAGACTCAGTAGTCATCGCATAGGCGCCATAAAAATAAACGTTTGGTATATTTAGGGTGAATGACCCACGCTGTGACTTTTTTGTTTTTTTGAACTGAGCACACGCTGTGACTTGTTGGCGATGGTCCAGTCTAACTGGCAATTTTTTTTAACAATAGTGTGAGAAGGAAGAATGGATTAGTAATTTAACATGCAATCTGATTGGCTTTTTTTTTATTATTTTTAATTAATATATTATTTTTAAAATTTATACATCCATTTTTTTTTCTTTTATGCTAATTTATTTTATTTTTATTAAACTTAGAGATAAACATTAATCGAATTAATTGATTTTTATTAGTCAACTTGTTAGTCATATTAAAAAATTTATTCTTTAAAATTTATTATTACTAATCGAATTTGTTCAGTTTTATCGAATCCAATCAGTTTTAAACAATAAACACAAGTCGAAATTGACTAATTTAATTCGAATGAATGGCTGGAAATAACAATCAAATTGATCCGCATTTACTCATCCCTAATTAGACTTGAATTTTACATTTTACATTGATTAAACTACTTTAGAGTAGCCCTTCAGAGAAATAACAATTATTTTATTGGAGTAAATTTTTTTGGACAATAGAAATAAATCTGTATTAGAGAATATCTTGTTTTAATAGTACATCTAGCATAGAAGGATACACATTTAACCAGTCAGAATTAAGAGTGCCTTTGGAAATAGCTGACGCCACCCAATCTGCCACTCTATTACAAGATCTGGGAATATGAATAAAGTTCCAGCATGTGAATTCCGATTTGATTTTCTCAATCTCGAAGACAATAAGCTCTATCTCCCATGGACAATCTATGTCTCTATTAATAGCTTGAATGAGAACCATGCAATCTGATTCATAGATACAAGAATAGAAGCCTTTACTCTTTGCAGTTTCAGTGGCTATTAAAAGAGCTCGAGCTTCATTAAGAAGTGGAGAGGATGACTTTATCAAACATGCTAAACCATATGAAATATTACCATAACAGTCTCTAAATATGATTGAGGTTCTCGCATGAAATGAGGCATGACTGAAGCTTGCATCAGTATCGGCTTGGAGGAGGATGCCATTTTTGAGGAGATGGTGGGCTGGTGATGTTGTCCTCGATAGGGGAGGTAGAAAGAGAATGAGTAGCCGCATGAGAAGTCCATAAATGTATAGCTCTGAAAACTGTGACTTCGGGGTTTGGGCGAAATATTCCATAAACAATATTCATTTCTTGATTTCCAAATACTCCAACATAGATATGAGGCTCTGTTTGGAAGATTCTCAGAGGTAACAGATCTTGACATATGGAAAAGGCTATTCCACCAAGCTTTGAGTGAGGCAATATTTAAAGCTTGAGGAAAGAAACCAATATTTGATCTAAACCATAAAGCTTTAGCATGATGACATAAAAAGAGCATATGAGAAACTGATTCATCCTTTTCTCCACAAATGGGGCATTTTGGATCTTGACTCATATTCCTCCTGTATAAATTAAGCTTCACAGCTATTGCATTCACACACAATCTCCAAAGGAAATTCCTAATTTTGGGTTGAACATTAAGTTTCTAGATCAATTTTCAAATACAAGAAGATGATGAAGAGGAGGAAGAAGAAGCAAATAATTCTTCTCGTCTATTGCATAAAAACCGATACACAGATTTTGTTATAAGTTTACCTGCTCTTTCATGATACCAAATGATTTTATCTTCATCGTTTCAGTATGAGATAGGTATGTCAAGGACAGTTGTCGCCACCTCTAAGGGAAAATTGGCATTAATCACACTCCGATTCCAACCTCCATTTCTATCAATGAGATCTGTATCCTGCAATAGATTTGAATCATGTGGTATGTTTCCAGGAATTTGAAAGTGTGGGAGATTAGGAACCTAAGGGTCCCTCCAAATGCTAATTTTGTTACCGTTTTTCACTATCCATCTAAATCCTCCCTGGATATATGCTCTCTGGTTTTAACCATACTTTTTCAACCCCATGACGGTCTAGAGCCCATCTTTTCCTCCAGGAAAGAACAATTTGAAAAATAGATAGATTGGGTAACTTAACCCATGGAGAATCTTTTTTCTAAACTAGCTTCCAGCATTGCTTTGCCACAAGAGCAATATTAAAGAAAAGGAAATCCTTGAACCCCCAGGCCACCTCTGAATTTAGATTTTGAAAGTGTGTCCCAATCTCTCCAATATATACCCTTGCCATCCTTGTCAAATTTCCACCAAAAAGTAGATATAATGCGATCTAGGTCCTTGGAGAACCCTTTTAGGAGTAAAAAGCAAGACATTACATGGGAAGGGGTAGCTGTAAGAACCGATTTGACCATTACTTCTTTCCCTACATGTGAAAGGAGATTATATTTCCAAGATTGAATCTTATTTGAAATTATGTCTTTTAAAAATAAAAGAGCCTCCTTCTTTGATCTCCCCCATTGAGAAGGAATGCCTAAGTATTCTCTCCTCTCTCCATGATCTTCATACCCAAACACTATGAGATCTCAGATTTGAGATAATCCGGAATGAATTTGCTGAATGATAATTGAGACTTCTGTCAGTTAATCATCTGCCCAGATGTTGAACAATAAAAATTAAGAATGTGCATAGTATTGCGAGCTTCTTCAATTGTAGCTTGTCCACATAAAAGATTGTCATAAGCGAAATGTAAGTGAGTGAATAAGGGAGAATTTCTATTTAACCGAATACTTTTAATCAGACCTTCCTCCACAGCTTGATGAATGAGAGCAGATAAAACATTAGTTACAAACAAGAATAGTGAAGGGGATAAAGGATCTCCATGTCTTAAGCCTCTGGATGGCTTAAAACTACCAATGCAACCTCCATTTAAAACAATATTGTAAGAAACAACCGATACACATTGCACGAATAGGTTGATGGCCCTCTCACAAAAACCCATCGCCCTAAGAATTCTTTCCAGAAAGAACCAGTCCACTCTATCATAAGATTTATTCATATCTAATTTGTCAATCATGTTCCAGCTCTTTTTGGGGTTTTTGCAATTTAAAGAGTGGAATATCTCATGCGCAATAAGAATATTTTCATGTATGATTCAACCCGAGGTAAAAGCACCTTGCTCTGGAGAAATAATCCCATCCAAAAAGGGCTTTAGAGGGTGTTTCTCAAAACTTAAAAGCTGGTCAAAACTGCTTATAAGCTGTTTTTAGATTATAAGCTGTTTATTTAAGTGTTTCTGAAAACTTAAATAGTAGATTATAATCTGATTTTAATCAGTTTTTTAAAAGTTGAGTTTTGCTACTTTTTTTTTAAGCACTTATTTTTTAAGCAGTTTTGACCAAGTAAAAGACCATACTATCCCTACCTAATCTTCAATATTCCAAATTTGCCTACCTTATACACTTTAGTTCCCATCAAAGAAATTTTATTATTATTATTATTATTAAATTTTATTATTATTATTATTATTATTATTATTATTATTATTGCAAAATAAATTTTGAATTGACATTTAAAAAATTATTTTTATACAATAAATAAACTCATGGACAGTTTGGTCATTTTGACAGTTTCTACAATTAAAAACTGATTATAAGCTGATTTTACAGAAACACTTAACTGATTATAAACTGATTATCAGCTGATTATTAGCTAGTTTACAGAAACGCTTAACTGCTTATTTTTAATCTGATTATAATCTAAAAATCACTTATTCACAATAAGCTGAAAAGCTCCAGTTTTGAGAAACACCCTCTTAATCTATATGCAATGATTTTTGATATAATTTTGTAAGAAAAATTACATAATGTAATGGGACGAAAATGTTGTAGTCTCCGGATTAGGAATCTTCGGCATGAGAACAATATTAGTTATATTCAAGGATAAAGACAAAGTACCTTCCAGGAAGAAGTTTTGAACTGCTTTGATGACCTCTGCTTTGATAATCGGCCAAAAGCGCTGAAAGAAAAAACCCAAAAATCCATCTGGTCCTGGCGCTTTGAAAGCACCCAAACTCTTCACTGCCACATATATCTCATCAGGGGGAGGGATGGCGCTTATGGAAGAATTCAGCTCATCCAGTACTTGGAAATGGAAGTTCTCGATGACTAAGTCTTGATGATTAATAGCCCCTGTTGAAAACAAATTTTTATAGAAGTCCAAAACCAGACTATTAATACCATTTTCATCTTCTACCTACTGCCCCGAGGTGTCTCTCAATTTCAGGATTGTGTTGGTTACCCTGCAATGAACAGTAGATATATGGAAGAACTTAGTATTTTTGTCTCCTGCGGATAACAACTTTACCCTTGATCTTTGAAACCAATGTTGCTCTTCCATTTTCCAAAGTCTTCCGAACTCTTCAAGAAGAAAATTCTCTTTATCATGAAAATGCCCTGTTTAACCTGAAGAATACAAATTCTCTAATTGCTGCTTGATTTTCTCAATACCCATCTTTGCATTCAAATTAGATTGACGGTTCCAACCAATAAGAGTTTTAGCCGTGTCATTCAGTTTGCTATTAAGGATCTCCATGGGTGCACCCTCCTTATAATTGGACCATGCTTGTTTTATTTTCTCTATACAATATGCTTTTTCAATCTATTTAACTTCAAACTTGAAACTCCTTTTAAGTCTAGGAAGGAGATATTTCATATAGAGGATAATGGATCTATTGTATGATCCCAAGAGGTTACCATGAATAATATGAGCTTTATCAAATTTAAGTCTCCATGACATGTTCGATAAGCCTCTGCCTAGCCTTTGTTGAATATTATGGATGCCTTCTTGCTTATTAGACCAGGTGTATTTCTCACCTTTAAAACCCAAATCAATCAACATAAGATCATTCATCCAGTTTCTAAAGAATTCTAATCTCCCTGTATCCCATTGATTGCCACCACATTTCTCATGGAGATAACTAATTTGATTAAAATCTCCTAAGCACAGCCATGGATTACAACCCCCCGGATTGAGTCTAGCAATTTTGGAGAAAACTAATTTCTTATCTAGTTTATATGGGGATCCATAGACAAATGTAATTACAGAAAATTTGCAATCAGGATCATAAACCGCACAGTGAAAGAAGTGTGGGCTTACCTCCAAGACTTGAATAAGCCAATTTCCCTTCCACCAAAGAGCTAAGCCAGCTGCATTGCCTTGTGCATCGACGTATTTTGTAAAATGAAATTGAAATTTCCTTCTCCATTTTTTCATAAAAGTTTTCTTGTGCTTGGTTTCTGACAAAAATACTACCCTTGAGTTATGGGCATAAATGTGATCTTTGAAAACTTTCCTAGTCATAGCTTTACCAAATCCACGACAATTCCAAGCAAAAATACTCATACAAAATTGAGCTGAGAATAGGAATGTGAGCAAAACCCTAACTGAGATACTAAAAGGCTAATAGTGGGCAAAAGTAAGGAAAGAGCATGGAGGAATAAGGGCAAAACAGTCATGTAATATAATCAAAACCCTAACTGAGATACTAAAAGGCTGATAGTTAGTGGGCAAAACTAAGGGAAGAGCATGGAGGAATAAGGGCAAAACAGTAATGTAATGTAATCAGACCCACACAAACATATCGATATTACCACAAAATATAGGACAGAAATGAACTCAAGGATTTCAGTTTATAAAACCAATACCCAGCTTGCTATAATCAAATATTGGAAAATCAACAAAATCCAAGTATTTAATCACAAAACCCAACCAATAAAGGAGCAATCTTACCAAATCCAGCCGACAGAAAAATACAATATCTAATCTTTTGGAACCCTTACAACGAGAACGAAGAGTTCTAGATGAGTAAAACAAAGAAAGTAATCCAAAGATTCTCAAATCCAAGCTAGCATCAATGGTGGTTGCCGAGAAACCACAGATCCAGGTCCCGAAGAACGGGAAGATGTGCTCCACCAAAACGGAAATATTCAAGTTATCTTGCCCCTCCATTATTCTATTATAATGACTATTGGAGTAATAGTATATTAATTTTTTTCCCTCTTACATGCATGTTTAAGGGAGATACACTTATCCCTGTATTATGAATAATTATATGCTACAGCTGTTGTAGCAATAAATGCCTACAACGGACCAATGAGATTCTTATACGTAGATTAAATGCTTACAACGGACCAATGAGATAAATCATTTAATCTACGTGTAAGAATCTCATTGGTCCGTTGTAGGCATTTATTGCTACAACGGTTGTAGCATATAATTATTCCTGTATTATATTTAGGTGTGCAATAGTATATTAATTGCAATCCCATGTTTACTGTAAATTTTTTTATTATATTTTTATTTAATTTTATATTTTGAAATTTAAATAACATCTTGCCGTACATTTGAATATTAATATACTTAAAATTTATTTTATTATATATAAAAATTAGCAAAATTTGGTTCCCAAAAGTGCAGATTCTAGGAAATTCCAAGTGAATCGAAGCAGCATCTCAAACAGGCCATTGTTTATGAACCCAACGGTCTATGAATTTCAGTTCATAATAAGCCGCTATATCAGTTTATATGTGCTGATATAATACATGATATGATTATCATGAAAATTTAAAAATTTTATAATTATAAAATTATATAAAAAGTTAAAATTATATATTAATATATATTGTTAAGGGATGACAAATATAATTTATCAAAAAAAAAAAAGACATCAAGATTTCAACTTTACATTATATAAAGTAGCTATTCAGAGTCATTAACATAATAGCCTCGCTTTCATACGTTATATTTTATATGACAAAAAACTTGTTTCTTGATCGACTTTCTTCTTACCCATTTTGATTCTTATTATAAGAAACTATTTCATTTGGACCTTCTTCTCAAATATGTATCGATATTTTGTTTTCTTGTTAGAAGAAAATTGTCTTTCATTGCTTTCTTCTTGCTTTGATGAATACAAGATGGGAATAATAATGATAGCTCTCATTGCTTTGTCATGGATTTTTATCCATAGATGGAGCCAGAGGAACAAGAAAGGGCCTAAAACATGGCCAGTTATAGGTGCAGTAATTGAGCAGCTAATCAACTATGACAGAATGCATGATTGGCTTGTTGGTTACTTCTCAGAGTCGAGACCTGTAGTAGTTCCCATGCCATTCACGACATACACTTACATTGCAGATCCAGCTGATGTTGAGCATGTCCTTAAGACAAATTTTGACAATTACCAGAAGGTAATTAACAGTCCTCAAGAATCAAAGCATATTTATTTACTCTCTAATGCTATGTATTTTCCTTTGGCAATAATGGAAATCAATATCAATTGAAGGGCGAGACATACCATTCTTATATGGAAGTGCTGCTTGGAGATGGGATATTTAATGCAGATGCTGAACTATGGAGAAAGCAAAGAAAGACTGCCAGTTTTGAATTTGCATCAAAGAATTTGAAGGACTTCAGCACCACAGTTTTCAGAGAATATAGCTTGAAGCTTTCATCTATTCTTAGCCAAGCATTTTTTCATAATCAAGAAATAAATATGCAGGTGGGGTGATTCTTTTGAAATAACAAATCTTCGTAAATTTTCTTCTACATTCTGATAATTTTTTATGCCCTGTAAAATTCTGTGCTTTATAGGAATTGTGTATGAGAATGACATTGGATTCCATTTGCAAAGTTGGATTTGAAGTAGAAATAGAAACACTGGCTCCTAATCTACTAGATAATTGCTTTGCTCAGGCTTTTGATACTGCAAATATCATTTTTAAACTTCGCTTCATTGATCCACTGTGGAAAATCAAGAAATTCCTCAATGTGGGATCAGAAGCTTTACTTGATGAGAGCATTAAAACCATTGATGATTTCACCTATTCTGTTATTTATAGAAGGAAAGCAGAAATAGAAGATGCTCGAAAATGCGGTAATAACAAGGTATATGTCATAATGATATTAACAAAAGCTTTCTTTCACTAGAATGAAAAGGAAAAAAGAAAGAAAAACTTTCACTAATCAAAGTATACCTTTTTATAATGGGAAAAATCAGGGAAAACATGATATATTATCAAGGTTCATTGAGCTAGGTGAGGACCCAGAAAACAATCTTACAGATAAAAGTCTAAGAGATGTTGTTCTGAACTTTGTTGTAGCTGGTAGAGACACAACAGCGACAACTCTTTCTTGGGCCATTTACATGATAATGACGCATGAAAATGTAGCTGAGAAACTCTTTATGGAGCTGAAATCTTTTGAGGAAGACAAGGCAAAGGAAGAGAATGTTACCCTTATTCAGTTTGACTCAGATGATCTTGAATCTTTCAATCAAAGAACAATGCAGTATGCAGGATTTTTAAGTTATGATGCATTAAGCAAATTATATTATTTGCACGTAGTGATAACAGAGACACTTCGCTTCTACCCTTCAGTCCCTCAGGTATGCTTATTTTTCCTTGATCGGAATATATTTGCTTTTAACAGTGGATTGGGGTTGAGCCTATGAATCACTGACTCTTTTAGTCACATATTTCTATCATATTGTGTTGGACACTTATCTTACATTAACATACAATCATGTGAAATATCATGCCAGCAATAGACAGATAAGTGAGAGCTGATACACATAGATTGATTGTAGGATCCCAAGGGCATTTGAAGGATGATATCTTGCCCGACGGGACAAAAGTCAGAGCTGGAGGGATGGTGACGTACGTTCCCTATTCAATGGGTAGAATGGAGTATAACTGGGGACCTGATGCAGCTTCATTCAAGCCAGAAAGGTGGCTCAAAGATGGTTTCTTCCACGATGCATCTCCTTTCAAATTCACTGCATTTCAAGTAAGCAATAAGTGATTAGTGATCCAGATTTCATTGTTTCTTGAAAATAAAAGTGAATCATAGTTATCATTTTCTAATGTTATGTGCAGGCTGGGCCTAGAATATGCTTGGTAAGGACTCTGCATATCTCCAGATGAAGATGACTATGGCCATACTCTGTAGATTTTTCAAATTTGATATGGTCCCAAATCTTCCAGTGAAATACAGGATGATGGCAATTCTATCAATGGCATATGGACTGAAACTTAGAGCGGCCAGGCGCTCATCATAAGATACGGCCAGAGGCCATGATGCTCTTGTCAGTCCCTTAAATAATTGTTCCAGGATGAAAAGATTTGCATCTGACTTTCTTTTACAAATCTTACATCCATAACTCTTTCCTTTGCAATCCTATAGAACAAGCAAGGACATTGTTTTTTTTTTGGCATATCTTATTTGATTCAATGCAAAGCTTAATCTACAGAAAATAAAGGTTAATTAAATTTCGCAATTAATGATGAAATATTTGGTTTACATACACTAGTGGTACACTATCCAATGGATGAATAAACTCCAAAGCAATTAGCAAGAAGACAACAATTTGAAAAAGATAATGAAAGAATGACTGACACATGGCAAAATAAAAGAGGTACAATTTTGAAGGTCAGGGCAAATCCATCACAAGAATTTTTCAATGGAATGAATTAAATTAAATTCCTTCACCCTTTTCTCATTTTATCCAAATCCAAACCCAAAACCGAAAAATATCAAAACCATGATGATAATGCAATTTCCTCTGTACCATACATTACCAATTTCAAACACTTAAAGGCATCAGTAATTTCACCCTAAGAAAGCAATCCCATTATTAGCATTCCAAATTCAAGAAGAAAAATCATAATAAAAACAACAGTTTTACCAACTTCACTAACACCTCATCTTGATCTGGCTAAGAAATGGGGAGTTCGATCCTTCTTATGGGAACGTTTGTTTGAGCCTGATAGATCACCAGAAGACTCTGTTTCAAGAATTAAACAAACTACCCGAGCTTCAAAAGAAGCTTCTGAAACCCCATCTACTGGATTTTCGGAGTTCAATGCTGCTGTCCCCCAACAAGATGACCACCATTGGAACAGTGCAAACAGTAGTATGGATTTTGTATATATTTCTGATCCATTGGAATATAAAAATCTTGGTCGATTATGCATTCCATCTGATTGTTTTTGTTGGGAATAGTGAATAAGATAAAAGAAAAGAAAAGAAAGCAAAAAGAAGATGTAGATAGACAAAAAATACCACGTCCGGTATGAGAAAAGAAAAATAAAATATAAAGTGGAGTTCACCAACCTAAAGAGGATTAGGCCATTTTTGTGGAGGTGAAGCCCAAACTAAATATAAAACATTCTCATGTGATGCAAGACTTTGTCCGGGTCTAACAAAAATTTTAAACATGATATCAAAGACAATACAGTCTAGTGGTCCGATAATTTAAGGTTGAAGGCTATTAAAAAATTAATGGAGTACATGTAGGCTTATAAAAAAATTAAGACCTATGACCTAATATTTGGAAAAAAAAGCTTAGTGAAAAAGACCCAGTTAATAATCTATGATATTTAATATTCCACTTATAAAATACACATCCAATAAATACAGACATAAATAAATATAAGTTCAGGATAATAATTGAAAAACAAGTCACAACTGAATCAGATCAGTCATGTGACCTTTGAAATTACACTTTAAGAGTATATATCTAGATAAAGAGAGACTAAAAAAAATATAAGTTCAAGATGATAATTGAAAAGCAAGTCACAACAATATTTTATCACTTTTATTGAAATTCATTTTTTTAATCTAACTTTTTAGCATTGTTTTTTTTATTTTATTTTTTAATTTATTTAAACATAAAAAAATTTATGTTATATTTTTAATAAACACATAAAAAATAAATATATATACAACATATATAAAATATACATACAATAATATAAATAACATCTATTATACATCTATAATACATTTATATAATATTTTTAATATTTATTTAATTTTTTATCCACATAATAGTCATACAACATTCAATAACTTTTATATAAAATAAATACAACTTAGATAGTAAATATATAACATACATATAATATCTACAAAATATCTATTACATCTACGAAATATAGACAAAATATCAATCAAATATTTATAAAATATCTGCATAATAAAATTGATATTTTTATTATTTTTATGTACATAATATATAAATGTTGTTTAAAAATAAATCTAATGATTTTTATTAATATATTTTTATATGTTTTACTTTTTTGTGTTTTATTTATTTTTTAAAATTAAAATTAAAATTTTTTCTTTATAAAAATTAATAATTTTTATATAATGAAATAATAATTTAAAATATAAATTTTTATTATTTTATTGAAATAATTTTATTTAATAGTGAAATTTGAAAAAAAAAAGATAAAATTTGAAGTAAAATATTGATTGTAGTGAGAAAAGAGATATTTAAAAAAAATAGTAAGTAATGAGGTGTGTTTAAAATTTTATTCTAATTTTTTTATAAAAGTGTAAATATTTTTAATTTTTATAGTATTTTTGGAATAAAATTTTTATTTTTGTAGTATTTTTGAAATAAAAATTATTTTTTAGGTAGTTATATAAATTTTCTAAAAGAAAAGAAAGCCAAGTAAAAAAGAAGATGGAGAAGGACAAAAAATTTCATATAGAAAATCATGAAAAATAAAATATAAAATATAAAGTGGATCTTACCAAGCTAAAAAGGCTTAGACCATTTAAGTGGAGGTGAGCCCAAATTAATATAGGGAAGCTCATCAAATGTCAGCCCAATTTAAAAATAAAACATTTTCGCGTGATGTACTTGGGCTGGGCCAACAAAAATTTCTAAAGTTTTAAATGTGTATTGTGTGAAAAGTTTCTTTCACAAAGATCTCTTTGGAGTTATCAGCATATTTTTAGAAGTGGAGACAAACCTATTGCCGCGGTTCTTTCATGTTGTCATGTTTTTCATGCAGAATGTTTGGAGCAGACAACACCAAAGGCACAGAAAAGTGGACCCTCCATGCGTTCTTTGTGTCCGGTTGGAGGAGAAAAATTCTCTAGAACTGTGAGTTTTCCCTATGTTGAGGAATGGTTTTCCAAGTTTTAGAGCTTCTGAGCATAGGCCAGCAAGGCCCTGGGGCTGTGTACTGATAACAAGCATTTATGCATATTTATGGTTTATTCAATATATATTGGCTTGTTATTGTGGATTTCTATTGATTTTAAAATATTTTTGAATAAGTTATAGCTCATGGGAGAAGATCCGACAGAAAGGTAGAATTGAAACCTCTAGTGTATGCCATGGGCAAGGCTTAACTCATCCACAGGGAATAGTTATATTGCGATTTTTGGAGGGACATCAGAAGATTTTTTTTAGATTTTTATTCCTATTTAGAGATAAATAAAATTCTTATTTAGGATTTTTATTTTTTTTATTTTTTTCCTAATTAGAGTTTAAGTAGGATTTTATTCTTAGAGTAGAAGATATTTAGAGACACAAGGGCCCTAGAACAACTTTGGTCCATATTTTTATAGATTTGATTTGATTTATTTTATTTTAAATTTTCTTTTATCAAATTATGAGAAACTAATTTTCCCATCTATTGAAGGTAAAAGTTTTAATTCAACAAAAAATTGTGAGATCCAAATAATTTCTCTTTTCTCTTCCTTTAATTTTTCAGCATTTATATTTTTTATGTGACTTATTAATATTATTGTTTTGCTACTTGTTCAAGAGAGCCCATTGTTCATTTAGTATAATAATACACCACCAATCAAAATACTTAAATCCGTAATTGCTCTTATTATTTTTTATAACAAGTGGTAATTAGATATAATACTAAGAAAATATATAATCAAACCTAAATAAACCATACAATTGAGTTTGCTTATTAAAATTAGATTCTTCTAATTCTTAAAAATGTTAATGAAATAAATTATAAGAACATTTCTATAGAGTTGTTCAATAGCAATAGTTAATTAACGAGTGTTTCTTAATCAATTTAAAACTAAAGAAGGATTGATTGTTGCGAATGTCTCTAACAAACAGAATTAATTTATTAAAAATTAGAAAGAACTATCTTTGTATCAATGATCAATCCAAAGAATTGAAAATTAAATTATTTTTTCAACTAAAATTAATTCCACTGACTTTTTTTAAAATTATTTTTGCTATTATTTAATTTTAATTTTTGATTTCTAGTTTTAATTTAATTTTAATTCTCAATCATAAAACTTCTCTTATTTAATTTTCATTCTAGCTTTATTTTGATTTTTAAAAGAAATTTAATTAAATAGTCAATTCCATGTGAATTCGATACCATTCATAACTATTATAAATTTATTTTGTATAGAGATAGAAATTTATTTTGTGTAAAGATAGAAATTTATTTTTAGTAGCTTCGATACTATCATATATTGATGGGAGACTGTGTTGAAGATGCATTATATACATCTCAAGGGAATACTACGTTGCTACTCAATTGGAACTTAATGATTAAGAATCTTACTTTGAAGAGTAACTCTAGCAAGAAATTTCTAGGAAAGTTGAGAAACAATGGCTCATATTCTTTACAGTTCTGAATGAAAAGTCTTTTGATTTTAGGACAGATGGGTGCTCGAAAATAAAGCTAGCCCAGGTATGAAGGGATGATATTGGTATTAACAGCGGCGAAACCAGGACACCAGCGAAGGGGGGGGTAAAATTTTCAAACAAAAAAAATTACATGCGAATTTATATTCAATTTTATTTTCATATTAAAAAATTAATACAAATAATTGGTATTAATATTTGTATTCAATTTTATTTTTATATTAAATAATAAACTATTGAAATTTTTATTATTTTTATTTCAATATCTAAATTTTATTTTCAAAAATTACATAATATATATTATTTTTTAAATAATATTTATATATATACTGAGATATTTTTAAAAAAGTATTTAAACTAATTATTTTTGATAAATTTATATGATAGAATATTTTTTATAAAATAATTAACTTAATCACAAAACTTTAAACCCAATTCATAACCAAATTGTAAAATAATTAACCTAATAATAAAATTTTAAATTCTCATTTCATATCATAGTCAAATTATAAAATAAGTAACCTAATAATCAAAACTTAAATTCTAATTCATAATCAAATTCTAAAATAATTAATCTAACCATTAAAACTATACACTAAAACTAAAAAATTAAACTTTAAATTAAAAAATAATTATAAATAATTATAATAATAACATTATCAAAACAATAAATTAAAAACTAAAAATTAATCTTAAAGAAAAAAAATAAATATACATACACACACAAATATATATAACTACTATATATTATATTATATTATAAATTAATTTTATATTACTTAAGCTTTATTAATTTTATGTATATAGAATTATACATATACATTTGTAAATATATATATATATATATGTATATATATATAGAAACCAATGAGATAATCATATAAGTATTATTAATTTATGCATTTATAAATATAGATATACATATGCATATGAATTAGGGGGAAAATTATATAAATATTATAAATTATATATATATATACATATATATATATATATGTATATAGGAACCAAGGGGGGCAATAGACCCCATCTTCCGCCCTTGGGTATTAAGATGATTGCAATGTGAATGTTGTTTTACCTCATTTTTTTTCCCTTTGTAATTCACTAATTAATTTTGTATCTGGCTTGATGCCTGGCAATCATCGATGAAAATGGACAAACAAGTCAATTGACCAATAAAAATAACGTGCATATCAATGTCTACAGATAGAACAAATGGGTTATTGACAAATATCAAACTAAAAATTTTAGACTGCAATTTTGGAACAATAATTTTTTAAGAGAATATACATTCTATCGATAAATGTAACGGCAAAGTAAAAATTTTATGAGCTAACTTTAGCGCCATAATATTTCGAGAGAAATATTTTTTCTCAGTAAATATAAGAGCATAGACATATTAGAGATTTAATTTGTAGACATATGTAGAATATTAATCGGCAAACATAGGAGTCAAAATTTAAGATGAAAATTTTAGAGCTATAATACTGAGAAAATAGTAGTCCACGTTGCTGACAGATGTAGTAAATCTATCAATAAAGCAGAAAAAAAAATTTAGGCTATAAATTTACCACAATAATTTACCGATAAACACTTTTATTTTATCGGTAACTTATTGTTATCACTGATAGACACTAAAGTATATCTTTAATTTTAAGCCTATATAAAGAGACGGATTTTCTTTTCTTCCTTCATTTTTTCCCGCACTCCTCTTCTTCTTCGCTCTGCCTCTGCATGCATAATAAGGTATTTCACATATTTAATAGTAATGTTTATATATATTTGTATTTAACTGCATATATATGTTATATATATTTGTGTTTATAATGTATATGTACATTTGTTTATTTAAATGTATATATAATGTATATACATGTTATTTACCATATGTATTTAATATATATGTTTATTTAATGTGTTTTGCATGTGTATTTAAATGTTTATTTAAATGCGTTTATATTTATGTGCATTTATATGTTTATTTAAAGGACTTTTCTAATATGTGCTCTCTCGACACATGTTAATGTGGATTAAATACTCCACTTTTATTGGGATTCATTTTATTTTTATTAAAAAATTTTACAGTCACTTTTTAAAATGATTAATAAATAAATTACACACATTATAAAATCATTACAATAAATTTCAAAAAAAAAAAATAATAACACGCATCCTAATAAAAAGTAGAATATTTAATACTCCTTAGCATTATAAAACACATGTTAAGGAGCATTAAATACTCCACTTTTATTAGGATGTGTCTTATTTTTATTAAAAAATTTTGCAGTCACTTTTTTAAAGTGATTAATAAATAAATTACAATCATTATAAAATAATTGAAATAAATTTCAAAAAAAAAACACATATCTCAAAAAAAAAGTATAATATTTAATATTCCTTAACACGTGCCTAGAGCATATGTTAGAAAAATTCTTATTTAAATGTGTATATAATGTATATTTGTTTAATGTGTTTATACATGTTTATTTAAATGTGTATTTAATGTGTATATATGCATATTTATTTGTGTATACATGTTTATTTAAATGTGCATTTAATGTGTTTAATATATATATGTGTTTATTTAAATGTGTATTTAATGTGTATATATGCATATTTATTTGAGCATACATGTTTATTTAAATGTGCATTTAATGTGTTTAATGTATATATATGTTTATTTCAATGTGTATTTAGTGTATACATAAATATTTATTTAATGTGTTTTATATGTGTATGTAAGCCGAGATTTTTGCCCCTACTTTCGGTGAAATGTTTCATGCGACTTTGACTCTGTTAGGCTTTGTGCCTTAGAGAACATGAGCCTAAACCAGAATAATAAGAGTCGCCACCCTGACGGGTGAGGAAGAAAATAGAAGGGGTAGATGACTTGATTCCTAAGGAATCTCCAACTCCTACTAAGTTCGAAAAGTTGGGTATGCATAAGGAAGGTAAGAAGTGACCCAGCATCCCCATAAGGTCCGATTCATTACCGGCCTCCTTTCAGGTCTAAATATTATTTAAATTTTATCTTATTATAACATTATTCATACTATAAATATTATTGAAATAAACCAACATAATATTATAAATCAAGCAATCAATTAAAATAGACACTCATATAAGATGAAAACATATCTTTACAATATTCAAAATCTATAGGCACCCACATAAAGTAAAAATGTATCCTTACAAATGTTTCCAAAATCCTTAATTAAAGCAAAATAAATAAATTAAGATAGGATACCCACAAAAGAATGAAAACGTATCCCTTATAATAATTTTAATAATAAATTAAATAAAATATAATTTAAATAAAAAAGACACCCACAAGTAAAAACATGCCTTTTATAATCTTACAATCCAAATTATAAACAATTGCAGCCCTTCAATATATAAACAATCATCATACACAAAACAAAAAAAAAATACAAAGAGTTATAAAAATTAGGGCTTAAATAAAAGAAAGTTAAGATTAATCACAAAATTAGGGTTTTGAAACACAAATTAGGGTTTAATGATAAATTAAGATTTTGATAATAAATTATGATTTTGATTATCAAATTAGGGTTTTGGTGATAAATTAGAGTTTACCATGTAATTAAGGTTTTAGATTTATAAATATTGTCCCAAGATAACAATCAAGAGAGTGGTGAATTGAATGTTTTGAGTAGTGATGATAAATTAAAAATTAAAAACAACAAGAAGATTTAAGATGAAGATGAAGTAGAGCAGAGAAGAAAAAACACAAAAGTTTATAGTGGTTCGGATTACCTTAATCCTAAATCCACTTTCTTAACAACTTGTTAAGGTTTCACTAATTTTGAGTTTTTATAAGCTTAACTCTAATTTGGTGTTTTCACAAGCTCACTCCTAACTTTTATAAGATTTAAGTATCTTTCTCACAACCCAACAAGAGTTTTCCCAAGACTTACTCTAAAACCTAAGTATTTCAAAACTTATACTCAAACTTTCAATGGTGTTTAATACTCACACCTAACACTCAATGAATATAAGTTATAGATTTTAATGTAAGAAAATGAAATATATTTTTCTTAGCAATTACAATCACAATCTTTTTCAAAAATGAAGTTTCTTGTGGTATTTATAGTCTTCAAGTCTTCAACTAGTCGTTAGAGATAGAAGCCAATATGTTTGATTTTTGTCTCCTACTTTAATTATTGTCTGGAGCAATTTCATGGTGGGACTGCGACTAGTCTAGTCGGCTCGAGCTCGGTACGATCGAACTCGTCTTTTTTTTTTCTGACAAAAGTTCTTTAACGACTATTATACATGGCTTCTAATAATTGATTGGCCAAGTAACAACTATATTTTTTAAATTTTGTTTCTTGGTACGATTGGGAGTACCAATGCCCATGAACTCTACTGAGATTTTATTAGATTTTTAGCTTTAGCTCGGTCTGGTCATACTGCATCAAGTCCAGTCGGTCCAAACGTAATATGCTGAAACATTTGGAGTGCTAGGGACCGTGACCTCTACTAAATATTTTGAGGATTTAGCTCGGCTTTGGTATGGCTGAGTGATCGATGGTCCGGTCATGACAGATAGACCATTTATTATGTGGGAGTGACACTAAGCATGAGACCTACTAGATCCTTTGGCTCGAGTTTGGTCTGGTCAGCTCGTGCTTTGTTCGGTTATACCATACTCCGGTCCAATCAGCTCGGTTTTGGAATGTTCAAGCTTTTGTCACTTTGCTTGTGGAATGCTCATCAGCTCGGTATTGGTGTGGTCGGACAATTAGCTCGGTAAAGATGCTAGAGCTCAGTATGGCCTTTTTTCTCTTGAGTCCAGTTGGCCTAACTCCTAGGCATGTCGGGCTCTTTGAAGTTTCTACAAAAATTAAAGTCCTGCAAAATGTAACTTGATATAAATATTAGTCCTATTCAATTTGATTTTCTAAGATCAAAATAGAGATCAATTATTTAGCTAACAATGAAATTAGGGTTTAAGTATGAAATTAGGATTTTAGATTTACAAAATAGAGTTTAATATGCATTCAAGGTTGTAATATATGATTTAGACAAGATTGGAACCATAAATCAATGTGAAATAAATGAAGATGATAACTTCATAAAAACTAACAAGTGTTAGAGAACATACCTATGTCATTTGCTCTACCAAAATAATTTCGTTAAACCAAGTCTTGGCCAAACGCTAAATCTCTTCATAGAAGCTAGTATGTGATGATGCTACGGTTTGTTTGGATCAAAATAGGTCTTGGCTGAGCTAAATAATCTGAGGATTACCTACTGTGTTCACAAGCTTTAGCTACTGTCTCTTTTTATTTGATTGTTCTCTGTCTCTCTTTTGGTTCCTATTTTTAATTGTTTATTGTTTCTGCCCTCTTTCTTTGCTAATTGTTGTCATCTCCCCTTTTTCCCCATGCTAATCATTCTTGGATCCCGTGTTATAATGTTTAATTAGGGTTTTATCAGGGTTAATTTAATTAGAAGTCTAATCTTGCTAGAAAACTATCTGCTTATTTAAACAAAGTTCAATTATAAATAGGATTAGAAAATTTAAAGACCCAGCTCATGGTGAATTAGTCATGACCATGAGCCAATTCGCCATGAGACAAATTTCATGGCCAATTCATGGCCTTGCTCATGGCCAATTTGTCATAACTTTTCGGGCCAATTCAGTGATTTGGCTTTTAAATCGGGACCATACTTGATTTGGGCTTTAAGATTATCACTAAATTTGATTTAGACCTTTTTAATTGAGACTGAATTTATTCAGAGCTAAAATTAAGGGTATACAATATATATGTGTATTATTAGTGTATATATGTGTATTTAAATGTGTATTTAATTTTTAATAATTCTTAATTTAATATATTTAGGAAAATTCTCCAAGATTTTGCTATGAAATTTCAAAATCCAGATGACAATGTGTGGTACAATGTAGAATTATTACTCAATGGTGACACGCTAAGTATAAAGTTTGTTAATATTCAAAAAGAATTGAAAGTTGATGTTAAGCACTTGAACACCGTTCAAATGCCGAACGATTTTAAAGAGAGGTTTAGAGTTAGAAGTGTCGCGGTACAAGATAATGAGTATTATAAGATTCTTCAAGATCAAACAATGTGTGCATCCTACAAATTCAAGAATGGTGATATTAAGTTCTACGATTATATAGTTATTGAATTTATAAATATGCATTAAAAACTTAACATGGACGACAAAGAAGAAATTGTTACAAATATCAGTAATATTTGCATTACCCCACATGAAAATCCAATTAATTCATCACTGATCCCTTTATTGGAGCTTGCAAGAAAGAGAATTAAGACTTATTCTCCTATCAATGCATATATGGATCTTGAGTTATTTTTCACCGTCTCAAGGAAATGAAATGGAAATAGGTTTGTAATTTGGACAACAAAGGAGAAGTTTCATGGTAAAATATTTACAATATATCAATAACACATCTACATTTTCAATTTGTATTCTTCTTATATACACAAAATATCTATAATAAATTTATAATATATCAATAATTTTATTATGTATTTTTTTATTTGATGATTCAAATATGTATTTTTTATGATTCAATGAGTTGTATAAACACACTATCCTTTTTAGTGCAAATATAGAAGTCCAATTTGGATTGTTGTTTTTGATGATCCAATGAGGTGTTGTTGACAGTGATATCATGAATGCTAGGCCTCTTCTTTTCTTTATTCACAAAGTTTAAGCAAAGAAAATATTTTTGGGCATGGCTAGCTACTTGTGTTGGTGTTCTTGACACTATTGCATTTCTTGATATACTGCTCCAATCTCCTTTCCCATATCTTTGTATCCCATTAGAAACAACCTTCATAATTTCACAAACATTCAAATTATTTACACATAACCTATAAACAAAATATAGAAACAAATTGGAAAAATATTTTTGTTACCAGTGCTCTTCTTCAGTCCAAGGAATTCCCTTCTTTTAATTGTCTCTTTTTCTTTCTCTTTAGACCTAAACCAGACTTTACTAGTATCTGCAGATTGTTGATTTTCCCTTTAGAATAGATTAAATTGAAATTAAAGAATATGGGAAAGCAAAAACAGAGAAAAATAGAACATTGTATCAATTGTCTTCTTTTATTTCCCTTCAGACATCAACTGGTACCTACAGAGTATTGTATATAGCAAAATATGTTTCTTTTGAAAGAATCTTATATTATTTTGAATTTTTTTTTCGTATCTTTTTTCTCTTTTTATATTTGTTTTTCTGCAAATTTTTTTAGATCTGTTTGTTGACAATTTCTTTATTCTTCTTTGTTTTTCTTTTCACAGTCACTCTTCACGATCTGGTTCTTTTTTTTTTTTTTTTTATGTTTTCGTTTTTGGTTTCTTTTGGATATACTTCGATTTGCTTTTTACTCTTCTATTTTGATCTCATTTTTTTATATTTACAAAATATTACCGGCACGATAATTTCTACAAGTTATAGTAGTGAATATAGAAATATTTAGTTTTTCTAATCTATAAAAGAATTTTTATTATATCTCTCAAGAATTCACCATAAATCAAGTTATGCTTTTTGTTAATAATTATTTAATTATTTTTAATATAGTAAACATGAAATTTTTCTGAGTTTATATGAAAATACAAGTTTAAAACTTGTAATTTTAAGAAAAGCAAAAGAAAATTTTTTTTTTTTGAACAAACCAGAAAATGGGATATGTTAGGGAAGAAGTGATTTTTGAAAAAAAAAAAATGGTTTCATCCCTGAAATTTTAGCTTTGTTGATTCGATTCACTTGTCAATATTACAATTTATTTTCTAAAGTTTTGTACATGGCAATTTAATTCTTTTGTCCAATTATAGTTTAGGTCATTAAATTATTTATTTATTATTATTGCCCAAAGTTAAAACTAAACTTAATTTTTAGTATATAAAAATAAAAGAGATATAAAACTATGCTTAAATATTTGAGTATTGTGTAACGTTGGTAAATAAATTAATATTTATTATGATTTGATATGATCATCTATAATTTTAGAGTTATAATATTTAAACTCTAATTATAATTTGTAATCTTTATTTATTTGATAGCCCTATAATATATCTAATTTATGATTTTTATTTAAATTTAGTATATTTACAATGTTACATCTCATAAAATATGACTTTATTACTTTTTATATTTTTCGAAGAAATCATATGTTATTGATATTTCATAATTAAATTCTCCTCAATATTATGAATCTTAAAGATATTATGAAATAAAAATTAAGCATTATCGTATGATCACTTCAAAATAATAATTTATTTTCATTATTTATACGAGAAATTAAAAATTAATTATCCTATTATTAATGATTTATTATAGCCTTTTCGATAAATATTAAATTTTTCATACTTCAAATATACTCTTATAGTAGTAATATTGAGAATATAGATTCACAAAATATTCTAAATTAATTTTTTGTTTAACTGTAACTAAATAAAATTATTGACTTTTGATTCAAAATCATCAAACTCGTTCAACTAGCTAAATATCGTTTCCTGAAATGAATGTAATTTTTTTAAAAGTTTATGAATAAAAAGGAACATGGTGATTTTTTTTTCAACGAATTCTGAAAGCAAAGTACTAATAAAAAGATGTATATTGGTACAAATTACATAAGTTTTTATAATTAAAAATATTTATTATAGTTAATATTATCAGAAATTAAATGTTAATATGATATCTAATACTACGAATGTTGTTAAAGACTAAAATTTTAATTATTATTAGAATTAATAGTTAAGGTATTGTTTGTAGAAAAATTTTAATATGGACTTGGTTTACGTCCACACTTATAGATCAGACCAATCAAAAAGTGTGATTTAAAAATAAAAACTAAATAAAATTATTTTTTAAAAAAATTATAATTTAAATCATTATTTTTGATTGGCTTATTCATGAGTAAGAATATGGACAAGATCTATAATAAAAATTCTCATTGTTTATAAGGACATGGGCCATTATCTCTCATTTTCAAAGATGATGTGGTGTGTTTAAACTAACTTGGTTCAACTACACACTCTCTTTTTCTGTTCATTTGTTGGCTTTCACTATATAAATATTAACAATGCATAGTTAAATACCTATTCCTATGAGATCCAAATATTTTATTTTTTAATTTATCTCAAATTATAATTAATTTAAAATTTAAATAAATAACGTTACTTATTAATATTTAATAAATATATCTATATTAAAGTAAAGATATAATAAAAAATATATATGAATATATATTTCTTATAAAAAATAACTATTTTTTTAATTCTTATGAAATATAAAGCAGTTATATTAATTTTTAAATTTTAAATGGGAGTAAGAAAGAAAAAAGGGAGAAATAGGCATCTTGTTGGAGTATGATCATTTCAATTTTAAATTTTCTTCAGTCCCTTTTTAGGATTTTTTTTTAAAACATGTCATTATCATTTTGTTAAAAACCCCTATAAAAAAAGCTGAAATTAATTATAATAATTAATTAATCTCTTCACTTTTATGGGTAAGGATAGAACTACAACTGCAAGTACCTAAAATAAGGGGACCAGAATTGAAGTGAAGCAACTTGGTCAGGAAGGATTTGTTCCTTAAAAGTATAATTTTTAAAAAATTATTTCATTCTATAATTAAATTTTGTTCCTTTAAAGATTAAGAAATCGTAATTTAAATCTTTTCTCTACAAGACAATGAAATTATTGAATGGATACGATTAGGAAAAATAAGATATTCATGTTTCCATTATAACCTAAAACTATTTAGGAATGAGAGATGAAAAATTGGTAAACCTAATATATATATTTTTTATCATTACAATATGGTTGAGGAATAAATTGAACATAAATCTTTTCAGGGGCGTTGCATTTATCGTTAGACTATATCTCAACGTACATCAAATACGGTTTAGCTTATGCCAATATAACGTTATATTTTATCTCTAACCTTATCAATGGTTATCTATGTACAACCAACACTGTTAATGGAAATATCTTATTATACCACCAATAATAATTCTTATCCTTTTGATAAATTTGATTTATTTTAATTATTTCTTTTGAGCATTTATATTAATTAATAAAAATGAAAAAAAAAATATTCTCACTTTAATTCTTATAATTTTTTATTTTTATTTGAAAAATAGTTGAAGAATGAAAATTTAAAAAATTTAAAAATAAAAAATAAAAAATATTTTCGTAATTAAACAGCAGCTCAGATTTTCATTACAATGTAGAACTCTTGAGGGATGAGAAATGAAATTTGGTAAACTTAATATAACTTATTTTGTGACTCTCTCTAAACTTTAGCCATTTGTTTCTCTAAAATTTTATACAGTTGTTTTCTTCTAATTTAAGAATGAGACTATTGTTAGTTTATTGACGGATGTCAATCCTATTTTTTTCTTCATTCTTATTTCTCATATATTATTTTATTTTTAATTTTGTATATTTTTATTTATAATTTTTAAAATAATATTTAAATCAATATAGATTTAAAATTTAGTATTTATTCTTACTCTCGTATTTCTTTATTTTTTTAGAATAAAATTAAATGTAATTTATATTTTTATTTTAGGGTTTTATTTTTTTATTTGAAGGTTATGTATTTTTTTTAAATAGAGATTTATTCTTTTTTAATGGAAGTATCATTCTTGTATGAGAGGTGATTCAAGGTGACAGATAAAATGAGTATTTTACTGAAAATTAAATTGTCCATAATATATTACTATTATTTACTATTTATATCAAAGAAGTTTGGAGATATCTAATAATCCTATTAATTATATACATATTGTATATTTTAAAATTTTAAAATTTTATTTATATTTTATAAATATACTTTAAGCTCTAATAATAAAAAATTATTTTGCATTAAAAAAAATCTAACTTAGTTTGTGTCAATATCATATTCAATTTTATCTCTAACTTTATCAGTGGCCATTATTGGACAACCAACACTATTAAAGGGAATGTATTGTTACACCACCAACCATACTTAATGTTATTTTATTTTGATTATTCTTTTAGTATTTATATTAATTAATTTTTTAATTAAGTGAATGTACATTTGCTTTGAATTAATTGGTTAAAAATGAATAGCATATATCGTCCATGTATTTAGTTAAATTTAAAATAAAAATTTTCAATAAAAATTCAAAATTTTTTGCTCTTGAAATATCATTTTAAGTGCTGAAATAGCATCCTTTACATACTAAAAAAAATGGACATTTTATTAAAATATGTGGAGATTTTTTCATGAATAATCTTAATAATGAATGTACTGTAATATTAGTCGCTTTCAACATTTAAAATAAATAAATAAATATATAAAATAATTAACAACAAAATTGGGGTATACCTGTAGCAATAGGGAAGAAAAATAAGGAGCTAGTTTTAGGCCATGTGACCTCCATGTGGAGGGGGTCCCCACCCTAGTTTCATACAAGTACCAGGCATTTATAAACAAACGTTAAGAAGCTGAACATGCTGGCCCTAACTTATGAAACAATAGTGAACCTAACTGTTCTCTCTTCTCTAATGTAATAATTTAAATAAATAAATAAATATTATAAAATATGAATAAAAAAAGAAAAAATAAAAAAAAAATAAAAGAAAGAAGTCGGCGTGGGCTAACAGGATAATCCGATGACTATGAGTCCAACGCCATCGGTCTAGTGGCCAATGGCCGCTGGAGGAGCTCACACACCATTTGATTGTCTCTCTTCCAGTGAATTTTTTATTAACGTTTTGATCGTTTTTTAATCTCATTTTTCGGCGATTCTATTGCGGTGAAGATTCTCTCATCATGAGCTTCATTTTAACATATTATTTTTAATTTTTGGATGAATTTTAAAAAATGCATATATATTCATATAATTGAAAATAATAATAAATAATTATAAAAAATTTAGTTAGTTATTAAGTGTATTAGTTAATGTTTGTGAAGTTAATTGAATTTAGAGATAGTAATTTTGATTAATTGATTGTATTTAAAAAAAATAGAATAAATAAAATAAAATAAAAATGAATAAATAATGGAAATAAATAGATAATAAGTATATATTAAATTTAAAATAAAATATCAACATAATATATTAGTAAAACTAATTAAATTTTTGAATTATAGTTTTTGTTAGTAATTCATGAAATTAATTAATTAAGTATATATATAAATATATTTATGGGATTGGTTGATTGATTGAAAAAAAAATAGCAGTTGGTTAATTTAGTTATATTTATTTCTACATATCATTAAATTATTATTAATATAAGGATTATTATTTGTTAATTATTGAATTAATTATTAAATAAGTTAATTGATTATTTGATTATTAAATAATTTGAATTAAATAATTAATGTATTATGTTTAAAATTTATAAAATTAATTATTTAATTAAAATTTGTATTTTTATAATTAGAATAATCAAGTTGGAATTATTATTATTGTTATTTTTTTATCATCTAACACTAAACTTAATATAAACTATTATATTTGAACTAAAGGTAATTAAATAAATATTTTATAATGAGAATTAATCAAATAATTTAATATCTAAGTAAGTATTAATATTGTTATTACTATTATTATTTTAAATTGTAGCAAAAATAAGAATTTAATATAACAATATAAATATTTTCTATGTACAATAATATGTATAAAAGTTAAAAGAATATTAAATGACAAATAATAAATTAAAAATAAATATGAGTGTGCAATTTATAGTTAGATGTGAATGTAGGTTGAAGATTGTCACATAATCAACAAGTAATTATCAGTGACTTAGAATAATCAAATTTACAAATTCAATGTGAGTTATAGTGTCCATTCCTTTTTTTGTTGCTATGAAATTCTTGATAAAACATGAACAATCATTGACACTTAAACCATTTCATAACTTTATTGATTGTGTTCTTATATTTGTGAATTGTAAAATTCTAAGTGACCTCCATGCCTATGTGATCACATCAAATTATTTATTTAGCCAATATATCAAAATCTCAACTTGATGGGAATTATATTATCATGCTATATGCACATAAAGACTTGTAATAAAAAGGGTAAAAACTACTGTCTTTATATGTGTATGATGTGTGATAGTACTGAAATATACATAGTGATATATTTTTTTCAGTGCTATTATTATGTATTTATCTATCATATTATTTATTTTATTTTATAATATTAGTCCAATTATTGTGGACAATTTCTATAGATTAAATTTTATTGATATATCTTTGTTGTGCAACCACCTTGTATTATTATTATTTTGAGTCTTGAAATACTTCTGTTGTACATCTTACCTTTAAAGTAATATAGTTTTATTGAGTTAACGACTCACTCAAACGTCTATGATTTTAGATAGAGGTGATCTAGATTTATTAACTTCTTGATTTCTTTCTTCTAGTAAGAAGTTTGAGAATAATATAATTAATCAAGAAATAAATGTGATTTAGTAAGATGTGGAGATAAACTATAATATAAATGATATGACATATATGTATAATATATAACATAGAAATAAATGTGTCAAAGTATATTATAAGATTATGAATAAGCAATAAAAGTTATAAGATAAAAATTTTAATCCACTAGAGCAATTAAAACAAGATAATCAATAGGTATCAATATATTACTTCGGTTGGATTCTATCTAGTATTAGTGGCCTTAAGCCTATCTGAGATCATCACACTTTTAAAAAAGGGTTGTGACATCTAAGAGCCCCACTTTTCCTTTGCTTACACTTCCATATCTAAGATTGTTGGCGATTATTTAGCCACGCAGTCGTAGATCTTCACTTCATCTTCACTTCTTTTTATTTTTATGTAGTTTTTTAAATAAATTTGTGATTTGGTTGATAGATCTCCAAGATCTAGCCTTCTTTTAGGTCGTTTTGACCTCCATCTTCATGTTGGCCTTATCTTTCTTGGCTTGGAGTTGATTTTTTATTGGAATCTGGAAAATTTCAAAAGCTATTCAATCTATTTTTATCTTGTGTTCAAAACCACATGTATCTTATATTCTTCCAGTTTCTTTTAGTTTGGCAAGCTCATCGTTTGATGCGGTGACTCGTGTCTTAGCTACCTTTAACCATAGTTATATGGCTATTGTTCCATATCTTAGGTTTTCAAGTTTCAAGCTGAGTATTTTTTATCTTCTCATCCAATAATTAATAGCCACAATATCCGAGGTGCTTTGAGACCTAGTTTATAAAGTCTCTCTTTATTTGGGGTATGGTCCTTTCTCTCTGCAAATGCTTTTCCTTTCAAGCTAATCCGTATATTTGTTAGACCTTTATATTTCTGTTATCTTGGCCTTTATTTTCTGGAAGATGTTTTTATGGTTTATAGTGCAAAATTATTTGGTGAAGATTGTAAAGCTTTTGTGGTATTTCTGCACTCCCATTTCTATTTAACGAAATTATCTTTTGATGATTAAAAAAAAACTTATGAAACGATCAAACAAGACTTAATTTTACTTCTAACCTAAAGACATTAATTGTCATATTCAATTCTACCATTAATTTTTTTGAGTAGGACATTAGCTTTTCAATTTTGACTTTTTTGTGGCGCAAAGCTAGATTGTGGCGACTTTAAATTATTTAAAATTTTTTATTATCTCCAATTACTTTTATTTTAAAAGTTAAATTTTTTTTTATTGAAAATTGATTTTCTATTTGAAATCAATATTCCTAACTTAATATTACTAAGTCTCGTCCGAACACCGATTTAGCTTGCTAAAAGAAGTCGAAATGCCCAAAAATTTAATTTAATTTTATTAAAAAATATTTATTTAAAAATTCAGAGATACTATAATTAAAAAATAAAAAAATTAAATTAATTATACTTTATTTTAAAATTTTAATTTAATTTTATTAAAAAGGAAAAAATAAATTTATTTTATTTAAAAATTTTAGAAATATTCACAATTAGAAAAAATTAAATTATTATATTTATTTTATTTTAAAAATAAAAATATATTTTAATTTCATTCTCTTAAAAATAAATATTTTTTAATTTTTAATTCTGGTCAGAAATCAAAACTAATTAATATGAGAGCGGCATGGAATCACCTATTCTCACTCCTCTAGGATAATGAAATTTTCATTAACTGTCTATTTTATGCAACCAAATATTTTTTAACGAATTGGATAAAGATCATTGAATAATCTCTCTCTCATTTACTAAAAAATATTTATTATATATTTATATAATAAATATTTTTTAGTCATTTGGACGAAGATTGTTATACAACCATTCTTCAAAGTGAGTGTATTTAGAATTCCTCTTCTACCCCAACCAAACGCCCCCTTGTTGTAAGAAAGCATTTCATTTAGACCTTCTTCTTATATATGTATCTATATTTTGTTTTCGAGCTAGAAGAAAATTGTCTTTCATTACTTTCTTCTTGCTTTGATAAATACAAGATGGGAATAATGATCATAGCTCTCATTGCTTTGTCATGGATTTGCATCCATAGATGGAGCCAGAGGAACAAGAAAGGGCCTAAAACATGGCCAATCACGGGTGCGGCCATTGAGCAGCTAATCAACTATGACAGAATGCATGATTGGCTTGTTGGTTACTTCTCAGAGTCGAGAACTGTTGTAGTTCCCATGCCATTCAGGACATACACTTTCATTGCAGATCCAGCTGATGTTGAACATGTTCTTAAGACAAATTTTGACAATTACCCAAAGGTAATTAACAGTCCTCAATAATCAGAAGTATATTTATTTACGCCATAATAAGTTCTTGATCTGAAATAGTTGGCGCACGTTAATTTCTTATGATAAACTATGGCTAAGGTTTACATTTACAAGTCATTTGAACATATTTTGAAGTCTCTCGTGCTATTTATTTTCCTTTGGCAATAAATATCAATTGAAGGGCGAGACATACCATTCTTATATGGAAGTGCTGCTTGGAGATGGGATATTTAATGCAGATGGTGAACTATGGAGAAAGCAAAGAAAGACATCAAGTTTTGAATTTGCATCAAAGAATTTGAAGGACTTCAGCACCACAGTTTTCAGAGAATATAGCTTGAAGCTTTCATCTATTCTTAGTCAGGCATCTTTCCATAACCAAGAAATAAACATGCAGGTGGGGTGATTCTTTTGAAATAACAAATCTTTGTAAATTTTCTTCTACATTCTGATACTTTTTTGTGTCCTCTAAAATTCTGTGTTTTATAGGAATTGTTTATGAGAATGACATTGGATTCCATATGCAAAGTTGGATTTGGAGTAGAAATAGGAACATTGGCTCCTGATCTACCAGAGAATCACTTTGCTCGGGCTTTTGATACTGCAAATATCATTGTTACATTTCGCTTCATTGATCCACTGTGGAAAATCAAGAAATTCCTCAATGTGGGATCAGAAGCATTACTTGATAAAAGCATTAAAACCATTGATGATTTTACATACTCTGTTATTTATAGAAGGAAAGCAGAGATAGAAGCAGCTCGAAAATGCCGTAATAACAAGGTATATGTCATAATGATATTAATAAAAGTTTTCTTTCAGTAGACTGAAAAAGAAAGAAAGAATTTCACTAATCAAAGTCTACCTTTTTATGATGGGAAAAATCAGGGAAAACATGATATATTATCAAGGTTCATTGAGCTAGGCGAGGACCCAGAAAACAATTTTACAGATAAAAGTCTAAGAGATGTTGTTCTGAACTTTGTTATTGCTGGTAGAGACACAACAGCAGCAACTCTTTCTTGGGCCATTTACATGATAATGACACATGAAAATGTAGCTGAAAAACTCTATATGGAGCTGAAATCTTTTGAAGAAGATAAGGCAAAGGAAGAGAATGTTACCCTTATTCAGTTAGACTCAGATGATCTTGAATCTTTCAATCAAAGAACCATGCAGTATGCAGGACTCTTGACCCATGATGCATTAAGCAAATTATATTATTTGCACGCAGTGATAACAGAGACACTTCGCTTGTACCCTGCAGTCCCTCAGGTATGCCTATTTTTCCTTGAAAAGAATACATTTGCGTTTAATGGTGGAGTGGAGGTGAACCTGTGAACCACTGATTTTCACTTTAGTCACATATTTCAATCATATTGTGTTGGACACTTGTCTTATATTTTGTATAAGATACAATCATGTGAAATATCATTTCAGCAATAGATAGATAAGTGAGAGCTAATATACATTGAATGATTGTAGGATCCCAAGGGCGTTTTGAAGGATGATGTCTTGCCTGGCGGGACAAAAGTCAGAGCTGGAGGGCTGGTGATTTATGTTCCCTATTCAATGGGTAGAATGGAGTATAACTGGGGACCTGATGCAGCTTCATTCAAGCCAGACAGGTGGCTCAAAGATGGTTTCTTCCAGAATGCATCTCCATTCAAATTCACTCCATTTCAAGTAAGCAACAAGTGATTAGTGATAAAGATTTCATTGTTTCTTGAAAATACAAGGGAATCATAGTTATCATTTTGTAATGTTATGTGCAGGCTGGGCCTAGAATATGCCTTGGTAAGGACTCTGCATATCTCCAGATGAAGATGACTATGGCCATACTCTGTAGATTTTTCAAATTTGATTTGGTCCCAAATCATCCAGTGAAATACAGGATGATGACAATTCTATCAATGGCACATGGACTGAAACTTAGAGTGGCCAGGCGCTCATTATAAGATACAGCCAAAGGCCATGATGCTCTTGTCAGTCCCTTGATAAATTGTTCCAAGATGAAAAATTTACATCTATAACTTTCTTTTACAAATATTACATCCATAGCTCTTTCATTTTCTATTCTATAGAACAAACAAGGACAATGATTTTTTTTTTGGCATATCTTATTTGATTCATTGTCAAAGCTTAATCTACGGAAAATAGAGGTTAATTAAATTTCGAAGTTAATGATGAAATATTTGGTTTACATACACTAGTAGTACACTATACAATGGATGATTCAAACTCCAAAGCAATTAGCAAGAAGACAACAATTTGAAAAAGATAATGAAAGAGTGACACATGGCAAAATAAAAAGGTACAAGTTAGAGGGTAAGGGCAAATCCACCACAAAAATTTTGCAATGGAATGAAATTAAATTAAATTCCTTCACACACCCTTTTCTTATTTTATCCAAACCCGAAACCCAAAAAAAATCAAAACCATGATGATAATGCAATTTCCTCTGCACTCTCACAGTACCAATTTCAAACACTTAGTTCCATTAATCAAAGCATCAGTAATTTCACCCCAAGAAAACAATCCCAGTATTAGCATTTCAAATTCAAGAAGAAAAATTATAATAACAGTTTTAGCAACTTCACTAACACCTCATCTAGCTCTGGCTGAGAAATGGGGAGTTCCATCTTTCTTATGGGAACGTTTCTTTGAGCCTGATTTATCACCAGAAGACTCTGTTTCAAGAATTAAACAAACTGCTGAAGGGTTACATAGCATTAGAGACGGTAGCGAAGCCAGGATTGTATTATAAGGGGGTAATTTTTTTTTTAATTCTTTCTATATAATAATTATTTAATAAATTTGTTAATCTATTAATAAAACATCTTTATTGGTTGATAAAAAAATTAAAAAAATTATAAAAAATAATTTTTAACAAATATAATTGATTAAAAAATTATCAAAAAATATTAGAAGTATAAATAATAAAATAAAATTTAAAGAAAAAAAGAATTAAATATAAAAAAAATAAAAAATAAAGATAAAATTTTATATTTTTATTAAAAATTTTAGAATTTATATATTTTTCTCCTCTTAGATAGGAAGATAACTTGAAATTTTAAGAGGGACAAATAAAAAGTTTTAAAAACTTTAATATATATATTTATTTTTTTTATTTTTTTTAAATGAAGGGTAACAATTGCCCTCCTTTCTAACCATGCGGCTTCGCCGCTGATAATAATACATAGACTTAGTATTTACATCTCATAACTATAATAATAATAAGAACAACATGGGTTTTTCTTGTTTTTGCAGGACAAATTAAGAATACAAAGAGATAGAGGTGAAGCTGGGACTTTAAAAGAAATGTGATAAAAAAAATTTAAAGTCTTAGTTTCACCACTAACTATCTCTTTTTATTCTCATTATATTATTCATATATAATTACCATTTTATAAATTTGTTAATCTATCAATAAGATATCTTTTTTATATAAAAAAAATAAACTAATCATATAAGTACATATTTCTAAATTTAGCTAATTATATATATAAATAAAATAAAAAAATATTAAATTATAAATATAACCTTTTAATAAATAGTTAAAGCAAAAAATTATTATATAAGATTAAAAGTAAAAAATTTTAAACTTGTATTATTTTTCAATTTTCATTATTATTTATTAAACTTTTAATTTTTTTTATAATCTTTTTACTAATTGAATGTGTTTAAATTAATTTGGTTGAAGAAGTTGTCTCTTTTTTAATTTCTTTTTTCTTTCTCCTTTTTGAATTTGAAGAATATCATTTTTTTTAAAGAAAAATAATATATGAGGACAAAATAATTTATTAGAATTTATTTTTTTTCTTTTTGCATAAGTTAAAAATAAGGGTAATTAAAAATTTTGAGGGGGTAAATAAAATATTTTATAATTTTTAATAATTATATATATATAAATATATGTATATATATATTTTTTTTAAAAAAAGAGAAGGGGGTTAATTATCCCCTTCTCTTATATGTAACTTCGCCCCTGATTAGAGACATGCTTGAAACTATGTCTTGGAGGCATGTTATGTTCTATATTAGGCTAAAACAAGCCTATCTCTCTAAAGATTTGAAAATTGCTATGGAAACTTTGCCTAAAGCTCGACGGAAACAATATGTTGAATTGGCTAATGACTTGGTTGAAAATATGGCTAAGGTACGTATTTCATTAGTTAACTAGTTTTTTTTTAACGAGAAGGTTAAGTTATTATTTCTACGATTTGTTCTTATTTTTCATTTTTACAGTTTGATCAATACGTTCGGCCGCCGAAGGTGTATGAATCTTATCTGTACTATGAGAAGACATTGAAATCCATTTATGATCTTGTGGCATAGAATATATATATGATATTTTTTATTTTTTTTTTATTTTTTTTTTTGAAGATGTGAGTTTTTAGTTAATTTTACAATAATGAAACTTGTTTTGTTTTATTTTTTTAATTAATTTTGGTTTTTTTTCTCTGTTTCTTTTCGTTTTTTTGATAGATCATTTAATTTCAGCAATAAAATCAATCAATTTTCATATTCTTTTAATAATAACTATTGCCAAATTCTTATAGCATTTTGGCCAAAATTTTTATGTAATGATTTAGGATGTATTTAGCATTATTTTTATTATTATTAGATTCATTATTTTAAGTTAATGTGTATTCAAAAACTATTATATGGAAGATTACCATACTTGAAGATATATCAAACAGCAAATAACTTTTACACCACTAGAATAAAAGCTAATTATAACTTAAAATTCATATGCCCAATTTTTTCCTAATGAAATAAAGTGTAATTTATATAATTTTAATTTTTATTAAATAAAAAGAGTATCCAGAGAAAAAGTAACATTCTAATATTATACATACCAATAATAAAAGCGAAATGGAGTAAAGCATCTAAAAGGACTACATATAAAATGTGAAATTCATCTATATATTATTATAAAGATATAATATATAGACACAATAATTAGACAATACATAGTTGAAATAAACTTAGATTAGAGAGAGAGAGAGAGAGAGAGAGAGAGAGAGAGAGAGATGATATAATTATAATTAGCATAAACAAGAAGATTGAGATGAAAGAACCAACAAGAGATGCAGACAGTCTGTGGCAGAATTTATTGAATCTGAAAGGTTGGCAAATTGGAAGCCAATTAGCTCTAATATCCCCTTTATGTGCCCCACTTGCGAGAATAACCACCATTACCTTTTCCAATATATAATTTCATTAATTTTACCAAATATATACTATTACTGCATGATCATAACTGGAAAGTTACAAGGAAAATGCTTCTTCAATCCCAAAATAAAATAAATAAAAAGAAGGGAAATGCTACATAACATGCTTTATAGTTTTTAAGAAAATTATAACTATAATGATGTGGAAACCCAACCCAACAATGTCTTGTTCTTTCTTCTTCTTCTTTTTTTCTGAAAATTGAAAGAAAACTTAAAAAGAAAAAAAAATATAAAAATATTGTGTAAATAAAAAAATTACAAAAATACAATTTATGTTGAGTATATATTATAAAAATAAAAATAGTACTTTTATAAATATAAAACTGTAAAATTTCAAAAAAAAAACTGTAAATGATATTTTGATAAAAAAATATATTTTATTTTATTTAATTTTTTTGTTTTTCCTTGACAATATCTAGTCCAAATAAGAATTTCTCTATAATTAAATATACTTGTAGACCGTTTGATTGCATTAAAATCTCAGAAAAACTGATAAAATAATCATTTTTTTCAAAAAATATTATATTTATTTATTAAAAAATTATATAAAATAAAATATTAGACCCACCAAATTTTACCAAGTGATTGGTAAAATACCTAAAGAAAAGTAGAAAAAAATATTTTACTGGAAAAAAATTATGAGGTCCTATATTAAAATATAATTATGACATCACTTTTAAATATGGTAAAATAAGAAAAAAAATGTTATAAACAGTGACGGAGCACACATGGGATAATGTGTGGTCACACGACCCTCCTCACCGGTGCTCAGAAGGTCGTGATCCCATAAAAGAACAACTTAGCCCCCACAGGGAACTGAGTTGTTTCGTTTGCAGCAAGGAGTAGACGAACCCCTCGCTGCAAATAAAATTTTTTTTATTAAATCGTCTCTAGCGAAATGACGTTGTTTTATCAAGAACGGTTTAATTTTTTTTTATCACTAGTGAAACGACGTCGTTTCTCCAGAGAGTTAAAAAAAATAATACCCCAGTGAAACCGCGTCGTTTCGCTGGGGCGGGATTTAAAAATAAAAGGGGGCTGTGTTTCTTCCTCTCTCCCCTGCTTCCCCAGTCCCATTCCTCCAAAATCCCACCCAACTCAGCTAGCCATCGGCCAATCGCACCACCGCCAGCGCAAGTCCACTGCCATTAGCCCGCACCAGCTACTGCATCTCCGCCAGCAGGCCTCCACAGTCCAGAGGTAATTTTTTTTATATGATTATTTTTTTTTGAAATTAGGGATATTCGATATATATTATAGATTAGCTTTTAATATGATAATTTTTTTTTGTTGAATTTAGGGTTATTTTTTTTGTTAAACATTATTATTTTTTTAATATGATTATTTTTTATTGATATTTTTAGAAATATATAATAATGTCTAATTTATTAAATATTAGATATAGATTATTTAATAATTGTTAATTTTGTGATTTTTTATTTTGTTTTGATTAATTAAATTGTTGTAATTTGAAATCTAATTTGAAATATTGGTTTATTAATAATAGGTTTTTGTAATTTGGGAGTTTTTTAGGAATATATAATAAGGTTTAATTTCTTAAAAATTAGATATAGATTATTTAATATTTGTTTTTTTTGTTTTTTTTAATTTTGCTATTGTTGTTTTTGTGTTTAATATTTGTTAATTTTGTTTTTTTTTTTGGTTATTGTTGTTTGTTGTTTCATTAAGATTAAATTATTTTAATTTAAAGTTTGATTTGAAATGTTGGTTTATTAATAATAGGTTTTTGATATAGATTATTTTGTTATTTAATAATTAATATTTTTATTTGTGCTTTGTTGTTAATTTGTTTAATTATATTAGTTGATTTTGTTATTGTAGTTTATTAGGTTAAACTACTTTATTTTTTTAATATATACCTATTATATATTTTAATAGATATGGATAAATTTTTAATTAAAATTAAGAGAGTGCGGAATAAATAGGTGAATCCTCAAATATTTCTAAATCAATTTCAACATCAAGTAGTCATACAATTGGTGAACAAACTAGCAATAAAAATGGCGTTAAGAGGTTAGTTTTGATGATATTATTAGTAATCACATATTGCGTAAATTATATGGCTATAATTTTTCTCAAACAGATTTTTTTAAAATTATGAGGAGATTTAGAGATTATTGGTTCTCTAAATATGAGTGGTTGCAATATAATATTTCTAAAGATGTGGTATTTTCTTTCTGATGTTATCTTTTCAGCTTAAATAGAGGTTCTAAGTGGGGAGATAATGTCTTCATAGAAATTAGATTTCGCAATTAAAAAAAAAGCAATGGAGAGATTTAATGAACACGTTGGGGGTCTAAATAGTCCACACAATTATGCTAGAATGTAATATGTTGATTTTAAAAATCAAAGACAAAGTTTAATTTTATTATGAACTCATCTGTAATTTTTTTTCTCTCTCAGTAAATTTTTAGTTCCGCCACTTGTTATAAAGTTAGTTTAAATATTACTTAAACTTTTTCAGTAAAATTATATTGTAATCAAATAAGTTAATATTTTTTCAATATATTTTTTTAATATTTTTTTATATATTTCAAATATAATAATATAATATTTTTCAGTAAAATATAATTTTAATAATATATATTTATAAAATATATTATCAATAATCTACCAAACCACCTATTATAAATTTTGCATGCTTATTGGTTCAGATAGTACTTATACATATAACGTACGCCTATATATTTTTCTAAATTAAAATATAAAAATATTGATTTGATTTTGAATTTGAATTTGGTATCTATAATTGAAAAGTATGATTAAATCTAATTAAATACATATTTTTTGCGCTTTAATTTTTTTTTAAAATTTCCATTCTATTTTAAATTTCTGTAATTTGGAACTCTACATGATCCTAATGGATTTGTTAATAGTAAAAATAAGAATAAATTCTTCAAAAATTAAAATTCTGTCAAAATAACTAGAAAATTATTGATAAGTTATCAATGGATATTCTTTTTAAATATTAATATTTTAAAAGCATATGCATTAAGCAATGGAAAATATATCAATTTTTATATTATTGACAAAAATTATTAAAAGTTGCTCAAATTTTCATTAAAAAAATTAACTATGGAAATACTATCTATGTCCCATCGAAATTATTATTTTTGGAAAAAAAAATGTTATCCCATTAAATTTATCACTTTATCAAATCAAAAAACAGTATAATAATTTTAATATTAATAAATTAATTAAGAGTATTTTAATTTATTTAAAATATTTTTTATGAAATTAAGAAAATACAATAATTACTTTAATAATTGTGCATTAGCTAAAAACAACAATTTCAATGGAACGGATGAAGTTTTTTTTTTTTTGTATAATTATATAATTATTAAAGACAATATATACATTTTGAAGCAATCAAAACTTAAAATTTATGGGTTAGTGTGATATAAATTAATGATATAGAAAATGAGGAGATAAATTAATAGTACTTGTCAATTAATAAATAATAGAAGGGAATGAAGAACAATAATTACCGTATCAAATATAAGCAAGATAATCCTGCTCAATTTTGTAGAGGTCTTGATCATATGAAAGATAGACAGTGAAAGTGAAAGAAAAAGATATCCACATACAGTAGAATTTGCAATCACAAAGAACCTGCATCACATCATATTCATATATATATATATATATATATATATATATATTTATAAGTATAATTAATTCAAATGAAGTTTTAGCTAGCAATTAACTAATGATTAAGAAATCTAATTAATTACTTGAACGCAGGGAAATCTTTATGCTCAACCTTGAATTGGGAAGCTTGAAATGAAAATGGAAGTCTTTGCTTAGTAGTTGCCCTGGCAATGGCACTTGCTGATGCGGCAATTGCTATAAAAACTCTTAAAATAAGCTCAAGTATAGACAACCCTCTCTTTACATTTACCTTTATTAATATCTCCTGTTTTGAGTTTGCTTCCATTGTTGCTTCATTAAGCTTTGATTTTTGAAGTTATGGAAAAACATAGGGGAAAATGTGGGAATAATGTGTGTGTATAAGAATTAATTTGGTACATCAAAGCAATTTTGGATTTTCTAAATGGATGCTATGGTTAAAAATCAACTAAAAGTGAGTATTAGGTTGGTTTAATGGCTTTGCTTCTCTAGGCAACCTAATGATAGGTACTTATTAAATCCAGGATAATGATGCTTTATTTTCTAATAATAATTTATTATAGATTTTTTTTGAGTTACAGTGATGAAGGAAAATTCGATTATAATTTATAGATTCATTGCTTAAAAGAAATGTCTTTGCAGCTAAAAAAATTATATTATTTATCACTTTTTATTTTTATTTTTTAAATATCTCACTATATCTCTTAAAGATGAAATCGGATATTTTTAAAATTATAAATTATCAAAAAATTAAAAAAGCGGATATCTAAAAAAAATAATATTTTTGAAGAAATCCTTTTCAATAATAGAGAGTAATTTATTTGAAGTGTGAATAAAGATAATTAAAAAAATAAAAGTAAAATTAGCAAAATAATTGGTTCTTTCACTATAAAAGTATTAGAAGTGTGAATAATTGCAATCTCTATATAAACATTAATGGTGACAGGAAATCGTGTAGAATTTTCAAATTGATTTAAAAACAGTGATTTTGCTTCAATATCAGTCAGTCCAAAAGATATACAACAGCTAAATAATGAAAAATCACTAAACAATGATTTGAAAAACTCATCAACATTCATGGTTTTCAAATCATAAATTATCATGAAAAACTATTTATAAAGATGAATATTAAAAGAAATAAAAAATTAAGATATATAATATTTTGGGAAATCAAATCATGAAACAAACAAAGTCTAAGAAGTGTTACATATACATATTTATATATTTATATCTATTGCCATTGATAAGGTTCCTTCTTTTTTTTCCGTGTGAGTTTTTAAAATTTTCTACTGGGAATATTGTTACACTTATATATAATATTTAAATGTTATTAATTCAAATTTATCTTTATAAGTTTCAATTTTTTTATAAAAATTTTAGCGAAACAAATTTAATTATTAAATTTTACAGCAGCCACGTAATTAATAAATTTAAAGATAATGTATTTATGATAAAAAAAATTCATTTAAAACTTTAGTGGTGAGACCATTTGTAAAGAAAAATGATAATTTTAAGTATGATAACAAATACCAAGTATAGCTTAGTTTAGGTTCTTCAAGGAATAAAAAATAGGAGTACAGTGCGTACCTTAGTGCTTGAATTCATATTATGGGTTAAAAGCCCACAAGATTAGAATTGTTTAGGCCATGGTCCAAATCTTTGAGTTGGGCGTATAACAAACAGCATTTTGGTTTTGCTAATTAGCTCCAATTATAGCAAGAATTTGTCAATAACAGAGAAAGAAAGAAAGAAAGAAACATGTTTGGATCTTCTTCAACACAAAGAAACAGAATCAAAATTGCAAAAAAAGAAAAAAAAAAGTGAACTTGATGAGTAAGAATTTTGCCTGTAATTTTATTTTATGATTAATAACCAAGAGGAAAATTCTTTGGATTCTGAGAAGTGTAATTATTTTCGGCAAATAAAGAACTTGCAATAATGTTTAATAGTCTGCTTTGCATCCATGTAATTGCTAGTAGAAATAGAAATGAAAAATCATCATATAAATCTAACATGTGGGTATGAAATAGAAATGAGCCAAAGACAACTTGCCAATCTCTCTTCTGATTTAAGCAAATATTCTTCAAAAAAAAAAAAGAAAATTATGGAGATATATATATATATATATATATAGTTGGACGTGTTAATACTTTACGAGGAGGAGTGGTGACCTCTAGAAAAGAGATCCTAAGGTATTAACACTGCTATACTTAACGACGCTGGATTGCTAAATAAAGGGTCTCTTAATACCCTAGGGGAGGTGAAGTAGAGGAGAGACTATCATCATTGACTAAAGGTCAGACTTTCTCTTTAAAGAGATCATCTTCATATATTTCAAATACATTATGCATCTCGTTCAATCTTCTTAGCATCTTTGAAGAGGAGGATTCCTCAATTTTTTTATGTATGGATTTACATTGAACTATTTTCAGAAATTCTTTGAGTGTATATTCCCTCCAAATACAGGGCGAGAAATTAGTTGAGGTTGCAGCCCCTTGGGGGTCTTAGCATAACCTTCTGGCTACTCAGCATTAGATCAGAAGTGTCTAAGGAGACTTTCGCTTGCACAAACCCACTAAGCTTGGTCGAATAGTAATCAAGTTGCCTAGCTCTATTTAGCTACTTTATCTTAGCTCTTTGTGCTTGTAATTGGATGAAAAGTATAACTTTATGATAATATATCCGACTAATTTCTCAAATTCTGTTTCAGGGGCCGCCCTAATCTTTAAAGAGAAAGTATTTTCCTCATTACCAAGAATTAAAGAAGCATGTGAAGATTTACAGATTTTAAGAATGATGAAAGAAAATGTTCTTGAAAGAATACATGAATATGTAAAAAAAAGAAGGTTATCCCCCAAAATATTCAATTGAGGCAATTAAGGAAAAGTATCTTCCACTAGGCTGGTTAGCGTGTCAATTATTTTGTACAAGACCTATCAAAATAAATTAGATAATCGTATATGGAGAACCCAGTACACAAAAACCCTTATATTTTAAATGTTACAAAAGGTGTTGAACATTTATTTCATAAGCTCGAGACGAAATGACTTTACCAGAGCAAATGACTACTATGACTATTTAATATAATTCGATGGTTAGATATTATCTAATTTTATAATCATATCAATTAAAGTAGAGGTGAACATTCGGTCAGCCGGTGACCGAATTTTAATTTGATCGATCATTTCAATTACTAATTATTTTAATCGAATCGACTAATTTTTAATTTTGGTCGGTTCTGTTAATTTTTAATTAATCGATCGAACCGAATTAATTAACCGTTAACCGAACTAAAAATTAAAATAATCTAAATTATTCGATCGAACCGACCAAATTAAGTACCGATTGGTTAACCGAACTAAATTTTTGATCGGTTAACTAAAAATTTAGTCGGTTAACCGAATTATATTCACCCCTAAATTAAAGTCAACTTAATAGTTCAATACGATTTTAGTAAAAAATTAAAAGTTATAGTTTAATTTTGAATTTTCTTTTAATATTTTGATTCAGTACAAAAATATTCAATCTTTGTACTCAATTATATTAGATGCATTGATATTATATTATCCCGCTACAGACAATAAATTAGTAAGTTGTATAACTTTGTTTTGACAATTTTTATAGTAGAAATATATGTTTTGGTCTTACAATAGATAAAAATTAAATTAACGCAGGTCGAATTAACTTTCAACTTTAGTCTTGTCTCGCCAAAATTTAATATAAATATGATTTTTTTTGGATTTTACAAATTGAAATTTCGACCAACACTAAATTTATAAAAATAATCGAACCTTAAAATATAACTTTTCTTATTTTCTAGAATAAAATTTATTTGTAAGAGAAAAATTATAAATTTAAATGTTTTCTTGGCATTATATATATATGTAAATATATGCTAACAATATATCACTATTTTCTTTAAAAAAAATCATTTTCTATAATTATAAAATTTGTTTCAAATAAAAATGATCAGCTCAATAATGTTAATCAATTAAAAATATACTAATTCGATAATATTAATCTATTATAATAAAATAATTATTATTATAAGAGAAATTTTATATCGAAAAATAGACATTTCATATTATAAGTTTCAATAAAAAAGAATGATTATTAGTTTTATTATACAGATTAAGTTAGAATAGATTTTTTTATATATATACCCACGGTAAAGTTCACATTATATATACCACACACTAAATAGTAAATAATATATTAAAAAAAATTCAGTGGTACTTTCTCTTCAAGAAATAAAGTAAAAAAAATTTCATGAACATAAGTAAATTGATGAATTATGAAATTTTTTGTATGTTATGTGATTACTTTTTTTATTTTTCTTCTTAATTTTTTTATGAAATTGATGGTTTGAATGAGTATGGAAAGAGGATTCTTCAAACCCAACAATAATATTTAATCAATTAAAACTATACCAATTTAATAATATATTACTCCATTATAGTAAAATAATTGTTATTATAAGATCGATTTTGGTTTTTCCTATTTCATTTAGCTAATTAGAAGATTTTCATCCAATTCTTGGAGTTTTTCAAAAATATCACACACGTCTTTCAAGGACCACTACTACATAAAATCGATCAACCTAATCACAATGCCATTTATCATCTGCAATTTTTTTAATATATATATATATATATATAAACTTAGAATAACAATAATTAATATGTAATGATAAAGTTTCCATTTTTTTTAATATATTTGCAAAAGACAAAAGTGTTAGCATTTTACTGAAATCTCTACTTCAAAGCTTTCATTTCAAGTCGTCTTTTTTTGGTTGCGAATATATCTCTTTAGTTTTCAAATTTGAGGATAAGGGATCACATAAACTGATACATTTATCTCTCTGCACTCTTCAAGAAAATTTGGAAAGCAATGATTGGCTTCGCAGCGTATTATAATTTTTAAATGTTTTACGTCATTTTTTCATATATTTCTTTCTTTTTTTTGAAAGTTCATGCATTTCTTTTTAGGTGTAAAGTAGTACGTGTTTAATATCACTTACCATGTATAGTATACTCCTAAATTTAATTTTTCAATCGAATCCAATAAATATCTTTCAAAGCAATCTAATCAAATGTATTTTTATTCATTTTACAATCTATTTCAGAATCGAAAAATTATGTATTTCAATTTTTTTTTAAAAAAATTAGTTAAATGTAACAACCAGTATGTACGAGCTTTGATAAAAAAAAATCAGTATGTACGAGGATTATTGAATTTAAAATTAAAAAAATAAATATGTTTTGATTATTTAGCTCCATAATCAAACCCTAATCAATAGCATAAACAGATTATTAAAAATTTCTAACCGACTTATTTTTGACTAAATTTCATATATTTTTCTTCATTTTTAATTTAAAAATAAGGGTAGCATCAGTTCATTAACGTAGCATCAGTTTATTAATGGAGCATCTTTTATCTTTATTTAACTTTTATTTATTATTATATTTTATATGTTTTTATTTGTGTTTCTTTTTCAAAATAATTTTTAGATCAATATAAATTTAAATTTTAGTATTTAGATATTCTCTCTCATAAAAATACAAAAATTATTTATTATTTTAAAATATACGTGCTCTTCTCATATATGAGGTGATCTAATATTTATTTTAAAATTATATAATTTATTTTTTTAATTTATTAATTTAAACTTATTTTGAATTAATAGTGTATTTGGTTATATAATAATTTTTTTTTAAAAATGGCTAAATAATCATGTTTAACAAAAAATACTATGTTTATTTGTAAATAATTTATGTAAAATAAAATATCAGACTAACTAATCTTTATCGACTAATTGATAAAATATTTTATTTAGAGGGAGTACGAAAAATATTTTACCAAAAAAGTGAATTGAAGAATCGATATGTCAAAAGACAATCATACTCTTAATATAATAAAATAAAAAAAATATTAAAAAGATAGTCTAGGTATTACTTAAACTTTTATTGTAATGTTATATTATAACTAAATAAGTTAATGTTTTTTTTAATTTATTTTTTAGTATTTTATTACATCTTTTAAATACAGTAATATAATTTTTTTTAATAAAATACAATCTTTATAATATATATTTGTAAAATATATTTTCAGTAATCAATTTTTTCAGTAATTTACCAAATTTAAAAAAATGAAATCTAAAAATCAAATTCTCTCACCTCAAGATTTTCTAATTTTTAAATTTTCAAAAAATACAAAAATATTATTAAAAAATTTAAAAATTTTGTTATTTATATTATCTGGTACTTAAAAAATAGCAATTAATTTTTAATTTTATCAAATATCTTATTAGATAATCATAATTTTGTATTATTTAATTTTATTGTGCTAAACATCAAAATAATGTTCAATTTTAATGAATTAAAGTTATTTTTAAAATTATAAAAATTTTAAATACAAACCCTCTTATCTTAAAAAAATCATAAAAATTTAATAAAATATTGATTTTAATCACCAGGACTTAGCTTCCTAACTTAGATCTCAAATTTAAATTCCCATATTAATTTAAAAAAAATCATACTACCAAATTAATTATATATATATATATATATATATAAATTGCTTGTGAATGGTGATGTAATGGAGCGAGGGTGAAGGGCCTTGAGTATGCTAGTTTAAGGAGAAACATTGTGACGACTGACAAGCAGAACATGCTAATGTCATATACAAAATTTCGATAAGAATTGCTTTTTGAGGTCCAATCGCATCACATTTTTCCACCCACTTTTTTTTCTTTTTTCTCTTGCATAATTGTCCTTTAATTTCAAATTTTTACATCATCGTATTTTGTTTAGGTTGGTAATTAAATTATTCCCACAAATCATTATCTACAATTTTAAACATGATTTTTGATAAAAAAAATATCAAAAAAAAATTAAAATTTATTAGATTTTTAAAATATATTCAAATTTACAAAGATTTATAATTAGTTTATAAATTTACTAAATTTATATAATTTATAATAAGTTTCATATGGATTTATTATTAACTTATTTTATATATCATAAATTTTATAAATTTATTTGAATTTATTTAAGTCTATTATATATTTTTATAAAATAACTAAAATATTTTTTGTTAAACATGAATTTTTTTTTTTTATAAAAAACAATGAAGGGTATAATTTTTCCTTTTAACATAATATAGTTTAATGGGTTTAATTGAATGATTAAATTTGCTAAAATTCCTCATTACGTGGAATTTATTTTTTAATAAAGATTCTGTTCTATTTTTTTAACGTTGTTTTACAGTTCAATTTAATAAAAGGAGTAGCAAAATTCTCTCGGCACCCGCTAACCTGAACTTGATTATATTAATGTTATAGTGTTTTGGTTACAATTAATTAAATATTTATTACAAGTAATATTTACTATTGAAATATTAATAAATTTAATTTAATTTAATTTAGGGTTTTTTATAAATTTATTTTAAAAAACTTATAATCTTATAAATTTTTTAATTCAAAAAAATATTATAAATTTATCAAAAATTTTTGATTAATTTATAAATTTATTAGTTATAGGATTTATAAAAATTTATTATTAGTTTATTATAAATTTATTATATAAGGAATGCTTATTTCTGTAAATTTATTATTAAATTATTTATAAATTTATTATATATTTTTATAAATAAAAAAACACTCATAGTAAAAAAATTGGAAGAACATACTAAGAGATGCAATTTTCTTATATTATGCATACTTAAATAAAAAAAATAAAACAAAATAATGAAAAAAAAAACTCCAAAAATCTAGGCCCAAAAAGGGTCCATGTTTGGCCATAAAAAGAAAAAAGCACATGGACCTAGGGCCCATTGTCTATCCTCCCACACAACCAGGGTGGTTAAGACACAGAGAAAACTGTAGCGTGGTCCTTAGGCTTTTCCAATTTATATAACCATTTGTATAGCCTATAGGAATTCGTATGAGATTAGCCGGATTCGTGTAGACCCGTTTATTGGAGCGGACTCCTCCGCCAAAGCCTCCCCTCTCCGAGCTTTAATCATCAGGTAATAATATCTATCAACCTACTGATCTTCTCTTCTGCTTCAGGTTTCTAATAATCAATTTCATGAAAATACCAATTATATATATATTGCTTTTGTTTTTCATATTTGTAGATTGATTGAGAAATTTTCAATGCAGAATTGTTGATTGAGAATTAAAAATGTTTATTTAGATTTTCCTGCTTTTGATGTTATAATTTTTTAGGGAAAAAAAAGACAGTTCACGGAGCAGAGGAATGTCAAGCTCAGACATGGAGATGGCAAAGGAGCAAGATCAAGTTGTTGATGTTGATCATTCTGCTGAAGAGCCTAAAGATTCTGATAAAAATGGTGAAATCTCTATGGAAATTCCCTCACCTCAGCAGGAGGTATATCTGTTAATTTGAATACCAATTTTCACTTAATTTTCTTGTTTGTTTGATTGTCTATTGTAATTTTTTGGTTTCTGTTTTGTTCAGGAAGAATCGATCAAGAAAAAATATGGGGGAATGTTACTTAAGAAAAAGCCATTGATATCTAAGGTAACCATTTTTGTTTAGGAAGTTAAACTGTTTGAATAAATGCCTAGTGGAGACTAGAGAACACTGATGAGCATGTCTTCTTCTATGTAGGATCATGAACGTGCATTTTTTGATTCTGCTGATTGGGCGTTGGGAAAGGTTGTTTTTATTTTTATTCTTTTTTGTTTTTTTACTTCAGAACTTGAAATGCTTGTTATTTTTAGCACTTCTTTATATTTATTTTTAACGATTCTTGGAGTTCAAATGCTTAATGTTCTCGGTTCTTGGGTTGAATGTATTTTATTGGGAAAACACAGCAAGGAGCACAAAAGCCTAAAGGTCCCCTCGAAGCTCTTCGCCCAAAATTGCAGGTACTGTATATACACATACATTTGTCGCTATACGAATTCAAGATTTCATCGCACTTCCTTAATTCATGGTTGTCCCAATCATTATACAGGTAATTTTGCTTTTATCTTTGTTTTTTTTTTTGACACAGTTTCTGTACATTGCAGCCCTCCCCACATCACCACCAAGTTCGCTCGAGGCGCTCAGCTTACGCTCCTGCAGATGACTGTGAAGGTTTGTATAGTTGATTTTCTCATTTTTTTATGTGCCTAGCCATTTGGAAAATCTTTTTTAGCATTTGCCCAGTATCTTAACCTGTTCGATTTCTTTTTACGAACAGTTGATGGAGGCAATAATCATACATCTTCTGAGGATGAGAACATCATTTCGGATTCTGGTAATGATAAGAACACTGTTCATGAGGACCAGAGCTTCCATGGCTAGTCACCGAGCTGAAATAATCCATATCAGACCTATCAAGATTGTACCCTTTGTTCCATTTATTCTGAGCCTGATATAAGAGATTCAAAAGGTGCTCGTGTAATAAGTACAAGTATTGCTGAGCTTTTTTTCTTCAGTAATTACGGAGTCGAAAGAGAGAGTAAAAAAAAGGATGTTATGATCTTCCTTTATTGTACTCATTTCAAGTATATTTTCTTATAACATTTCTGGAGTTGAATACTCATGTACTAATTGTTCCTAAGGATTTATTTCATACTTAGTTTTTTACCTGTGTATTTGGATTTGACTAAATGAATACTCTTAGAGGCTGGTTAAAGTTTGTGTTACACGACAAACCTTATAAATAAAAATAAAAAAATAATTTATGAATATAATTTAACGGGATAAATATAAAAGCTTGGTTTATCACTTGAAATAAAGATGATTCAAGCTAGATATTGCATTTTTCAATTCAGCCATTACAATAACTATTTTTCTATAATTTATTGGCTACTGTTTTACAGTAACTTTCATTAAAAAAATCATTTTGTTTTATACCCGTTGGGACAATTTTTTAAAAAACTTTTGGAGAATGGTTTGAAATTATTATTTAACATAATTTTTATGATTAAAACATGTCTAATGAAGTAATTATGTTTTTCAGTAGCCTAATTAATATTTCACTTGGTTATTGGTAGACCTTGTCTTGTCTTCGCATCATAGACACGCTGCAAGTTTTTCGATTAGTAGCAACAAATAGGTTAAAAAGATTAGACTATGGTAAAGATTATAACTTTAATTTGCAGTTTTGCACTAACCCAAAGGCTTCAACGATATTACAAGATTATCATATCCCTTTAGCCAATTTATCAGGCGAAAAACTTGCAAGGCTGCACTCGCAGGCAGAGCTTAGCAAGTGTGCATCTGGCAACAGGGCAATAAAAGTTTTTAAGTCCACATAACGTAGCAACACTGCATTTCTAAACTGACCCCTTCCCATCTCCCAAGAAGACTGGGATCATGGATGGATATTTATGTCAGGATACAAATCAGCTGCTAGCTTAAATTGCCATAGCTATAATACAAACCAAGCAAGGAGAACCAATCAAGTAAGAAGCCCTCGTACTTAATTAGATTATCTCATTATTCAAGAGGACTCGCATGCTCATCCTCAATATATGAGAAGTATCACAACTCGATCTCCATCAAAGCTGTAGATCTCTTTTAAAATCCTGTTATCCTGACATGCTTCAAGACTTTTGCGTGGACAGACCCCCGCTGAAACACCTCTATCTTTGCAACCAAAAGGCCCTTACGCCATGAAACACTAATTTCTGCTTCAAACGCTCGCATAAAGCAAAAGGTGCTATGAACTCCATCACGAACCATTCTCTTAAAAGTCATTTTCAATACCTGTTTCTTCGTTTGTTTATCTTTTCTTTTCACAATGAATTATAGAGAGGCATGGCAACAACAAATCATCCTTTTGATTTTGACCTAATACAATTCAACACTTGAAATCTCTCTGATACATCATCAGCCAACAAAACAAAATTGCCTTTAAAACAATAAATCAATAATCTTTTTATAATTTAATTAATAGTTTGATGAAAATAATGCTGCTTTAATAAATGAGATCAGTATTGGCTGATATGTACTTTATTTTATGTTCACAATGTGACCATTTCATCATAAGCATCCGCATCAACCAATACAAACATCTTCATGACCTAGCGGCCTACTGAAACAGTGCCAGAAATGAAAGATGGGTAAGGAAAGAACCATTTGAGGAGGAAATAGCAACAGAAGAATTCCCACAGCCCCAAATATAAATTAATTTATCAGGCAGACAGTCGAACTGCAGTCACATTCAATGAAAAAAATGCATAGCAAATAAAGATGGGCCTTCAAATTATCAAATATAATACAAACAAAACAAATACAATGTCACTGGAAAAATGCAAAGTTCCAATTGTAGAACCATTCGACCACAACAAATCACAAACCTTCAAATTATGCTGACCCATAAAATGCAACTAAATCAAACTTATGCTTGCAATTAGCACTTGTATACAGAACATGCATCAGCATGCCAGGGGTCCACTACATCAAGCTTTAGAGAAGAAATTTAGTGCCATATCATAATCAATGGGGCAAATGAACAGAACCAGAATATCAGAAACATCGGGCGAGCATTTATGTAATTCATGAATGACTATGTTCAACAGTGATATTCCTTCTAATGTTTTCCTATCTACAATATGAGCACTTGATGTCATAATCATGCATCGAAGGTCCTATAGAAAGCAATTATATTATTCCTCGAGCCATTATCCTCTCTTCCTTTTTTACCCTCTCCTTCACATTTACATGAATTACTATCATATAAATGTGCCATAAGAGGATACAACTGTCATGATAAAGAGGATACAAGTGTCATGTGATAAAGAGGATACAACTGTCATGTGATAATGCTTTTTAAGCTTAAAACCACAAGGAATAATTTTTGCTTCTGATTTTTCCTATCCTCAGAAACAGTTGGCTATGATATTTTACTACATTCTATTGCTTTATCTAAAGCTACTTAGATAATCATATGCAGCTAGGTTACATTTGATAGAAATATCCAGAACTCCAGTTTAGTGATTACTAGTTGCACAAAAACATACCTTCCGGTGATGCCAATAAAACCATGATATATAAAACCTGCCACATTGATTGCAGAAAGAACTTAAATCCATCAACTCAAGGCCTAAGGTAAGACTAAAAAGATGTAATATAGAGAACAAGCCTACCCTTTGAGCTGATTTTATCCATCTTTCACCATGCCAACAACCTGTGAATCAACTCAGATATTGTGCACATTACCTCTCATGCAAACCATAGCTCTCATTATGATTTCCCCAAAGCTTAAGAAACAAACCTGAACACATACCATGACCAATGTACATGCCTTTAAAGCGATATGCAGAATCAGCAAAATTTCACATCATAGTAACAAGTGAAATCCATTACACGTAAACCAAATTCTCAATAAATGGAAGGAAAAATCAGTTGGTTCCATTCAACTATGCTGGAGTAACATGAAGCAATAGGTCAAAACAAATAAAACTTGCAAGTTGAAATAAATGAATGCCTGCACAACTAAGAAGATGATGGTGAGGTGCAACTCAAAACTACAACAGCCTAACTCCAAACCTCAATTGCCATACTCTCTCAATCCACATAAAGATTGAAAACCATGAAGAGCAGATTCTATCAGAATTCTGTTGCACAAGCTTTTTCCCTCACAAACCAGGAGAAAAAAGTAATGGCTGCCAATCACATATTTCTACAGAGAATCAGAGATATGTATTAGTATTACTGCTGTTACACATTAGTGTGCAGATAGCATATGATCATTTAGAGCACATGACTATAGGCTCGATAAGCATTGGTGTCAAGGTCCACAGATAATTGATTAGTGAATTGCAGACATGTAGGTCATCAAAACAAGGCATCAGTGGTGGACCAAGATGAGGCACAATTTTCTCAAACCCTGTTCATCTGATATTTTCTGACCTAGGCTGAAGGCTTCATCAAAAAGGTAGAAGGGCAGGCTTCAGGATTTGTAGGTCACTGCTGTTTAGATTGCAGAGATGGAAAAAGGTACATTAGAATTCTAAACTGGGATGGGTGGGTTAGATATCATCATTCATCTACTTGTTCTCGTAATCAAAAAAGAATATGAAATTTTATTGAATGAAGACAGAGAAAAGAATTTAAAAAGGAAAACAAAATTATCTACCTGCTTTTCCATAGATTATGAGACTAAAATCCATGATGTTTTCTTTGGGATGCTGAGCTCTGACCTGGTAACCTGGTGAGAGATGCTAAAGATTAGGTTCCTAAAACTATCGTCAACATAGACAAAAAAGAAGGATTAACACTTGCAAATTTAGAGAGCAAAAGAGAAAAGGAAAATAATAAATTGCCCCAAGAATTAGCTAATGATTCCAATGAAGGGAAAAAATAGTTTCAAATATCTGATAAGACAAAAAAAATCTTACCCAGTACCACCAGAACGACCAGTAAAGAAGCCACCATATGTTCCATATCCACTTTCACCACCACTCTGAATAGTGACAATCAAATAAAACATTGTAAGCAATAATGGCAATGTAGCCATGACCGTAACCTAATTCATCAAATGTGCACTGAATAATCTTGTTAAGTGCCGGATTGACAGATTGTGCATATCCATAACTATGTCCACACACAACATTATACATATATGTGTCTGCGTGCGCAAGCTCAAATGAGGGGAAAACATTAGAGGAACTTCATAAGCTTACCAGTGAACTGCCATTATTTCCATAATTGTCATTTGGAGGCAAATCACGTGAACTGTAACCACCAGCAGAGTACCCACATCCACGGGATTGATTATCTCGATTCCCATATTTTTGACCATCTAACATGTCCACTGAAACAGGAATATATGGAAGAGCTGGAGGAAATACAGTTAGTGCTCCATCCCTTCCAAATAGATTGGCTTTCAACCTCAAAATAACATGGAAGAGGGCTTTGCTAGCAACATCATGGCTGCCGGTAATCTGGCATGCATTAAAAGATATAGCCTCAATAACATTCTAAAGGTTGGCCCTAAAAACACATGCAATGTAAATTATGAGCATTCACCTGCACCATCTCATCATCCTCAGAAGCAACCTTAGGAAGATTTGCCTCTGAGAGAATCCGAATGCTTGCCCTTGTTACACTTCTCATTTCAGAAATAATGGCCCCTCCTTTACCCATAAGGCATCCAACCTGTGATCTTGGCACAAGCAGACGGGTGGTGATTACAGAATCACCTGATTCCCTTTCAGTTTTCTCACTGCAGCGTGGTTGCAAACGCAGTGCTGCATTAAGTGTTGGAGATTGATCTTCAAAACACTGTAAGAGCAACAATTGGCATTAAATCTTGATATCTTTGTAATGTATTTCATAGCAACAATAACTAATAAATGAAAATGCATCCTCACCTCCTTCGCTGATATAAATATAATACAATCATCCCTTTCAGCACCTGAACTATTAACTTTAATAGAAGCCCTAGAATCCTGACGAATTTGCTTTATAGTACCACCGCCTTTCCCAATCACACCACCAATATTTCCAATAGGACACACCAAACGAAGAGAGAGCTCTTTAGCAGAAGTTTCATCTCTCTGATCAGAGTAAAAAGATGAAGACCGGCCACCTTTATAATTGCCATAAACACCCATTAGAGAGGCACCAGAATTGGCCGTCACAAACATACCGCCCGATTGATACATATTGTTTGAAGATGACAAAAGCAGATGCTGAGATCGAGATGGATTGTCATGAAGGCGCGAAGCCACTTGATAAAGAGCATTTCTAACGATGGTAGGTTCTCCGATAATCTGAAACCATAAATTTACCAATCAATTAGAGGTCCCTTATCACGTAACGTATTAGCAATATAAAAGTTCATTCGACAAATGACACGGCAATTCATTGATTCACTCTTGATAAGCTTGAAGTTAAATAAGCCCCGACAATACACAGAACAAGTGGCAATCAACTATTAATCCTATGTAAGCTTACAGTTAAATACTTCCAAAAAATACACAGAACAAGTCCCAACCAACTATTGATCCTATGTAAGCTTAAGCATACGCATACCTGGAGAAGCTCATCGTTACTCAAAGCCAAAGGAGGCAGATGCTCATCCTTAAGAATACGAATCTGAGCACCAGTTTCAGTCCTTATATTCTGAATGACCTGTCCGCCTTTCCCGATAACGCAACCAATCTGATCAGAAGGTACAAGCATCCTAACAGTTATTTGTTCAGGCTCTCTAAATTCATCATCTCCATCACCATCATCATCATCATCATCAGTATTAGGAGGCAGGTCCTCAGCAACAATCCTATCATGAACCATGAAAAGAGCATCCTGAGCAGGCGAAACAAACTCACCACTATCTCCAAATAGATTAGTCTCCTCGCTAGAGCTATAAATAGTTACAATGCGCTCCTCATACCCAGGCATAGCTTCGCTAATTCTAATGTTGGATTTACTCACTGACCTCAATTGCTTAGCTATCTCTCCACCTCGACCAATAATACTCCCAATCTTTCGCAGCGGGCATAAGTAGCGGTAAACGGTGTCGTCATTCCCAATCGTATGCGGCTGTTCACCGTCATCGCCAGGGTTTCGCCGCTTGCCTCCGCCGTAGTCGGATTGGGAATTGGATCTCTTGCCATAGTCATTTCTCTGGCCAGCCATAGATCTGGAAATCAAATAATCAGAAGCAGAAAGAGAAAGAGAGAGTTTGGCGTGTGTGTCGACTTTTATGTTGATTTGTTTGATCGTGCGAGTGAGCGTAGATATTTGTAGAGAGAGAGAAAGAAAGTGCGAAAGCATGTGAATGTCGACAGCTGGCCATAGGGTTTACGGTTTTGCTTTTATCTTTTGTCACCGCTAAAGCATTTTAGATTTGCTCTTTCCATTCCTAAATAACTTTTTCTTTTTAATTAGTTTTGGAAAAATTATACACCGCCAGTGTTTGCAAAAGAATTGCTTCAAAATAAAAGAAAAAAAATTATCTACACATTTGCATAAGCAAATTTTAAAAATCTATACGTTAATGTAATTTTTCCTATTAGTTAATTAGGTTTTGACTTAGTTTAATAAATTGATACTATATTTTTTTAATGTTTCAAATAGTGTTTAAATTCTTTGTAGATGTAGTAGGTTGAATTTAGCAAATATAATTTTCCCCTATTAAAAAAAACTTTGTAGCTTCAATGTATATATCAATTTTAACTCTGCGCCACCAGAATCATTAATGTTTTTTTTTCTGGGTAAGTTTTGACATTTTTTGTGAAACTACTAACCCTATGTGAACATAGAGCTGTGTCATGTCAATCTCCAGTAAGTGATTACTAGTATAGTGTCTTAGAAATAAATATTTTTTTTTCTTGGTCAGAAATGGAAATAAATATTTGAAGTATTTAAGATTTATAAAATTTATTATAATTTATTATTATAAAACAGAAAAAAATATATAAAAATACTCTTTAAATTTTTAGAAAGATATATATTAGCCGTTAAATTAATTTTAGGCTCAAATATACATAAATTTTCTTCAAAATTAATTATTTAAGTCCCTCTTATAAACAGAAATCTGACTTAATAAAAAGTCCTTATCTCTTATCTGGCGTAAAATTATTAATTTGTCAAATAAAAATAAAATATAATTAAGTTGGATTTCCTCTTTACATCAAACAAAATTCACATATTCCACAAATAGAATTTGCAGAGAATGAAAATTTTCATTCAATTGAAATTGTTAACATGGATTCTAAAAGAATAAAGAGCAGATTATTAGTTCCAAATAACTCGTGAAAAAAAAGATTATTTAAATCTAAACCATCTTTATAATTCTATCTTATAGAAAACAAAATCATTAATCTAAAACTGATTAACAAGAAAACACAAGATTTGTAAAAATAATAGAAAATTACCCAATGGATCTTAAAAGAATTAACAAAAAGTATACTAAAAATACAAACCCATATCAAAGATTAACCCTGGGGCGGAGGCAGATGAGGTCAGGTAAGAGTTAACGATCCTCTGTCGGCCGCCGAACGTGTATTTATAAGAGAGTTTTTCTACCGGCCGAAGTAACAAAGTTGGAAGCTCAGCACCTCTTCCTCTCCCGGAGCAGCCGGCTCCGCCACTAGATTGACCATCATTTAATTTCTACTTTCATTATCTTCAAAACTTATATATATATAAAACAATCAATAGCCAAGACACGTTCTTTGAATCTTTGACGCAAAATATACAAAAATGACAAAAATAATCCAAAACTCAGAGCAAAAACAGTCAGAATTCATCACTGGATGATTGTAGATCAATTCAGCTTTTGGCACAAACATTCTTTGACAGTGGTGGTGACAAAACTTCCGGCTATAAAGGTTTTGGGTGGACCTCGCCATAAACAGAGTAGTCTAGAAGGGCGACTAGACATCAACTAAAATATAAAAAGCAATAAAAAGGTATATATCAACTCCTTAAAAAGCAATAACTCTTGTGATAAAGCAAGAAAAGCCACCAATTAATCTTAGCCAAGAAAGAAATAGACAAAACCCCATTAATCCGAGCAATGAATCCATGGCTGAATTTTTTTTTAGACCAAGCCAAGCGAGTTCTTCTGAAAGAGAAAAGTATTGCAAAGAAAAATTAGAGAGTCCCTTGAAAAGAAATAAAGTAAATTGCAAATTCTATGTTTTTGGAAACGAAACAGAGGAAACATGTAGGAGAAATTAGGATCTTATTGAAAAAGAAACCAAAAAAAAGCCAATTTCTTTTCTTTTTGTTGAGTTTCTAGTATTTAAATAATGATTTGAGTTAGAAATCTGTAGAAAAGATGAGAAGAGGCGCGGTTTGGATCTGAATATCTTTAAGTATCTGCCGTGCATTTAGTTTATGCGTGAAAAATAAGATATAAAGAGATTAAGATAATGAGTAATTAAACGATAAATTTGTATAATTAATTAATTATGTTTTAATTAATTAATTACTTGCCACATCATCAATCATTAACAGAAAAAGAGTTACGTTTGATTTCATCCATTGCAGAGAGTCTTAAATGGTTGATTTAAAGAAAATCTGCGTATATTCGGGCTTAAAATTAATTTAAGGACTAATATGTACATTCACAAAAATTTTAAGGATATATTTATATTTTCCCCCTTATAAAATATGTATGTTCATATTTAACCTGACTGCTCATACATGTACATAGATAACTTCTAAACAACATACAGCTTATTTAATTTTGCTTAAAAATCATTATGGAAGTTTTTCGGAGGCTCAATGTTTATCCTAGTATAGCTAAATTAAACACAATAATTAGGATGACGCTCTTATATTACTTTGAATGTATATATATTTTTTATAAATAACCTTATTTATTTAGTTATATAATATAAAAATTTAAAATATATCACAACGGTTAATAATAAAATTAAAAAGTAATTAAAATATATAAAAAATAAAAATAATATTTAAAAAATTACGAAATAATTATACTATTTATTTATTTACACTTAATAATATTTTATAACAATTATATAAAAATTTTACTAATTTAAACTCGGTTAATAATAATTTATTTTTAATTTATTTTTTTCTCTTTTAAAAAATATATTAACCGTCTTTTATATCATTGATAAAAAAATTTAAAATTATGTATATTTTAAAATAATGCATAAAAGAAACATCCAAGGCAAACCCAACAAAAAAACCATCCAAGGCTGGAGCAAAAACAACAACCTACACATATTAAAAAAAAAAAAAAAACTAAAACTAACAAGAAGCAGGAGGAAGAGGAGGAATAGTAAGTTTAATTAATTAAAAAAAAATTAGTCTTCTCTACTAAGAAGGTTCTCTCGTCTTGCACCTTTGCAAGTTTCTAATCCTTTTTTGCGTGGTGATCAATGGAAGAAGACAATATCTCGGTGGATATGGCTAATCTATCTGTTAATGGAGATGAAAATGATGAAGGTTTCATCTTCAAAGCTGATGATGTGGAGGCTGTAGAAGATGAGCAGAACCCTAGCTTCTGCCTGGTTGGCAAATTTCATGGTGATCGTAATATTAATTTCATGGCTATGAAGCAAACCCTTGCCGCTTTAATGAAACCTGTCATGGGGATGCTAATCAAGAAAATTGATGGAGGTCTTTATTTGTTCCAATTCTATAATGAAATTGACATGGAACGTGTCATGGAGATGAGCCCTTGGACTTTTAATAATCAAATCCTCATTCTCAACGAGATGAAGGGTTATGAAAATCCATATGATGTCCCTCTTGATAATATTCAGATATGGGTGCAGTTTCATGGCTTAAAGGATGGATTTAAGAGTGATTATATTCTGAAAACCCTTGCGCAAGGAATCGGAAGTTTTATCAAAACTGACCCTGATAACTTTACAAGGAGGAACAAGGAATACTTAAGGGTCAGAATCGGATGGAACCTTGAAAAACCGATTAAGGATAAACTGAAGCTACGACGTGAGGATGGAGATTGGTTCGCAATCAATCTGGTTTATGAAAGAATACCAGTTTTCTGTTTTATATGCGGCATTATAGGCCATGATGAAAAAGCTTGTCCATTACCAGTGTTACAAAATGAAAGGAGCTTGCCACTAAAATTTGGCCCTCACTTGAGAGCTGTGACGAGGAGAACGCTAACTCAGATTGGTTCGCGTTGGCTGCATGACGAAGGATATGCCGGTCCGGTCACCGGAACAACAGGCGGTGGTGGAGGTAACAGTCCTAGTCGCACACAAACACAAGATGGTAATACCGCTAATCAAGGAGAGGATTACGTTCATGATAAAGGAAATAATGTTTTAATTTTGAATAAAAATCAGCAATTTCCTTTAAGTGAGAGTCAACTTTCCAAGGAAAAATGAGTCATTTCAAATATGGAAAGTTCCAAACCTATTGATGGTTTTATTATTGCTGATCCAAAAAGGCGCAGGATGGGCCTGGACCATGAAGGGAACAGCTCAAATGGTGAATCTGGTAATTCTGACCAAGTGTCAAAAAACAGACTAGAGGCGGGTTCTGGTTTCCAGACCCGCCTATCACAATGAGTCTACTAAGTTGGAACTGCCGTGGACTTAATAATTCACGGGCAGTTCAGTGCCTGCGGCAGCTTGTCCTAGACAAGAGGCCAAATTTTATTTTTCTAGTTGAAACGCTTTGTAATAATGTCCGCATCAATGAAATAAAAGAATTTTTGGGCTATGATGATTGTTTTGTTGTGGATAGTGTGGGTCACAGCGGTGGATTATGTTTACTTTTGAAGAATGTTGATTCTGTAACTTTATTGGGAAGTTCTCGGCACTACATAGATGTTAAAGTTGCTATGAATGGTGTTGGGAGTTGGCGTATTACTGGTTTTTATGGACACTCAAACCGTAGTATGCATTATGAAAGCTGGAACGTTTTGCAATCTCTTTTTACAATCTTGACTCTACCTTGGATGTGTATTGGTGATTTTAACGACATACTTTACAGACATGAGAAAAGGGGGGTGACCCACAGCCTGAGTCTTTAATTAATGGGTTTCGTAACGCAGTGACCAATGCGGGTTTAATTGATCTTTACTTAATTGGGTATAAATTCACGTGGGACAATGGCAGATTCGGTGATGACCGTGTCGAAGTAAGATTGGACCGCTGCTTAATCTCATACTCTGGGAACAGCAGCTTCCCGTCGGCAAAAGGGGAAATTTTAGATTTCTCCACTTCTGATCACCTTCCCATTCTAATCTCTATGCGGGTTTATATACCTCGGCAAGTCTCTCACATTTTTCGGTATGAAAATCAATGGATCTTGGAGGAAGAATGCCGCATGATTGTTTCAAATTTCTGGGCAGAGGATAGAAGCCCCAATCTGCTTCAAAAGCTTCTTGCGTGCAGCAAAATCCTCGAAAATTGGGGAAGAAATTTCAGGAATAAATTCAAATCAGAGATTGATTTATGCAGGAAGGAAATTCATAGGCTGAGGGGTTCTAGAAGAACTGATGATCGTAATAATTTTTTGCAAATGAAGGAAAAATTGGGTCAACTTCTGGATCAAAGAGAACTATATTGGAAGCAAAGAGCAAAAGATTTATGGCTAAAGGAGGGTAACAAGAACACCCGCTACTTCCATTCTAGAGCTAACGCAAGACGGAAGAAAAATAGCATTGTGAAGCTGAGAGGTGCAGATGGGCAATGGCGAGACTGGGACTCTGGTCTGGAAGGTACAATTGCCGATTATTTTACAAATTTATACACTACGCAAGCTGTAGCTCCTGATGTTTTGGTTGCTCATATGAATCGGGTTCTTCAACACTCTGATCTGGAAGCCCTAGAAGATCCCTTTACATATTACATATGATGAAGTTCGTAGTATATCTTTGACATGGGAAGAGACAAATCACCTGGCTTAGATGGCTTCAATCCAGGTTTTTTCCAAAAATTCTGGAATCTTATTGGTCAGGAAGTAGTTGATTTTTGCATCTCTTGTGCTAATTCTGGGACATTTCCGAATCATCTTAATGAAACTGGGATTGTGCTCATTCCTAAAAAGCAAAGCCCAGAATTTATGTCTGATTTTCGACCAATTGCTTTGTGTCAAGTTGTGTATAAGATCATATCCAAGCTGTATTCCAACAGAATCAAGCAGGTGCTTCCGACGGTTATTTCGCAGAATCAATGCGCTTTTGTGCAGGGTAGACAGATTCAGGATAATTCTATTATTGCCTTCGAATCACTGCATTATATTCGGAATCGTCGTTATGGGAAGAATGGTTTTGCAGCACTGAAAATTGACATCAGCAAAGCTTTTGATCGTATTGAATGGGGCTTCCTGAAAGCAGTTCTTGATCGTTTGGGTTTTCCGACGCATTGGGTAGATAAAATTCTTTATTGTGTTTCCACTGTTTCGTACAAAGTTATCCAGCAAGGCAAGCTTATTGGACCCATCTACCCGGGTAGGGGTATTCGTCAAGGAGATCCCCTTAGTCCAGTATCTTTTTATAATTTGTGCGGAAGCTCTATCTAAAGCTATTGAAGCTCATTCCCTTTCAGGCTCGTTACATGTGGTGGCAGTAGCAACGAATGCGCCCATTATTACCCATCTCTTTTTTGCTGACGACTGCCTCTTATTCTTCAAGGCTTCCAGTGAGGAAGCGCGAACTGTAAAGAGAATTCTAAATGACTATGAAGTTGCTTCTGGTCAAGCAGTCAACTACAACAAATCATCCATTTTTTTCAGCCCCAATGTTAATGCTGCGGATAGACAAACAATCACAGGTATCCTTGGTGTTGCTGAGCATGCTGATATGGGCCATTATCTTGGATTGCCTCTTGCGGTAGGAAGCAATAAAAAGGAGGTTTTCTCCTTTATTAAATACAAGCTTTGGAAGAGATTTAAACTATTGGAAAAACAAACAGCTTTCTAAAGCTGGGAGAGAGGTCATTCTTAAGACGATTCTCCAGGCAGTACCCAATTATGTCATGTCTTTATTTCTTCTTCCTAAAAATATTTGTGCAGATTTGGAAGGAATAATGAGCCGATTCTGGTGGGGTGGTGATGAAAATCGACGGAAAATCCATTGGATGAATTGGAGCAGACTATGTTTAAGCAAGGAGAAAGGAGGTATGGCTTTTAAACATCTTAGAGAGTTCAATATTGCCATGCTTGGTCGTATTGGATGGAAACTTTTAGCTAATCCTGATTCCTTGATGGCACGAGTCTTGAAGGCGAAGTACTATCCTTACTGTGATTTCATTGAGGCTCCTAGTGGCTCGAATCCTAGTTATGTCTGGAAGAGCATCCGGGAGACCCAAACTTTGATCAAAAGAGGTATGTTTTGGAAAGTTGGGAAAGGAGATTCCATTCGAATCCGCAACAGTCCTTGGATTCGAAGAGAACATCCTTTTGTTACTACAACTTTTAATGCCGACATTCATGAGGTTTTTGTGGGGGAACTCATCATTGAAGGGAAATGGAATGATACCCGAATTCGAGAAATATTTAATGAGGATGATGCTAATGTTATCTTGGCTATGCCGCTGGTGAGAAATGCCACTGACAAACTTAATTGGAAAATGGATGATCGTGGAACTTACACCGTCAAATCAGCTTATTCTCTTCTTACTATGGATATGAGTAATAATCTGCATGTTGGGCAAGATAGAACTTGGAGGAAAATCTGGAAAATTAAAGCACCTGTTCAAGTCTATGATTTCATATGGAGGGCCTTAAACAACATCGTGCCAACTCGTGATAATTTACGAAGAAGGCATGTAAATATTCCTTCAACTTGTCCTTTTTGCGGAGGTAATGACGAATCTGTTTTTCATATTCTGGTGAAGTGTGAATTCAGTAAGAGAGTTTGGCAAGTTTCAACTTTAGGTTGGTACTCCCCCAATGTTAATTCTTTTGTTGGCTGGATTGATGCATTCTTTAAACTGCTGAATGATGAGGATTTCGGTCTAGCTTGTTCAATTTGTTGGCAGATTTGGCTTAGCAGGAACAATGTTGTGTGGCAACAAAGATGGGTTTCTCCTTTATCTATTTGGTTGAGAACGTATCAGCACCTACAGGCTTGGAAGCGGGCTGCTTCTGGTGGTTCTGTTGCTGCAGAAATGTCGTTGTGTTCATGGCAAAACCCAGCACCCTCATGGATTAAGGTTAATGTTGATGCGGCTGTAGGTGTTGATAGGAACAACACGGGTTTTGGTCTTGTGGCTAGAGATGAAGCTGGTGTGTTTCTTGGTGTAAAAATTGGAAGAGCTGCTGTGAATCTTACACCTAGAGAAGCTGAAGCCTATGCAATAAAAGAAGCTCTAAGCTGGTGTTTTAATAACAACTGGCAAAGGATTGAAATAGAAGGAGATAATCTAATTACTATGCAAGCTCTACAAGATGGTTTTATTCAAGAAAATTCCATTTTTGCTGATTTTATCCGAGATTCTTTAGACAGCGTTGCAAGGACTAATATTGCTATCAAGTTCTTGCATATTCGTCGTAGTTGTAATGAGATTGCCCACTCTTTGGCTCAGGCATCTCGAAATCTGTTATATGTCGGGAATTGGCTTGTTGATTTCCCTGACTTTGTAAAGACTATTATTCTCTCCTAATTAATAAATTTTGCCTTTACATCAAAAAAAAAAAAGCAGGAGGAAAAAAGTGAGAGGTCTAGGACTGTCGCTGACAACAACCCTAGATCAATATCTAAGTAGCTAAGGGCGCTACTGAGAAAATAGAGACAAATTTCTAAGAGAGAAAACATGATTTTTTAGTTATCATGTTTATTAATTTAATATAATATTTAATTATTTAATAACACTTATTTTATTTTAATTGACAGGTTTAAATATTAAAATTAAAATTTATATGTTGAAGTTGAACATAATAGGTGATTATATTCTAAACTATACGAAGATAATGATATTATCTTATTTTGTTTATATAAGGTGATATTTTAAAAATTAAAAATGTAAATTTATCATTTTAATTTTTGAAACTACATGTTCCATTCCTACCCTGTTGAATATGATTGATTATACATATATTTTTTTTGAACTGCGAATATGATTATATTTTATTTATTATAATTTTTTTTCTTAATCATTAGTATTATTTTGGCATTATTGTTTATTTTTATATCGGTATAGGTGTAGTATTCTTTAAAGTAATCGAAATTCAATACAATTAATTGAAATTTAAAAAATTGCTCTAAACATGATCTTAAAAAATAATAATAATTTCGACGAATTTTGGAGTCCCTTTTGGTGCGAAAAATAAATAAATAAATATCTTACATTCTAGTGATGGCTCACTTGATAGAAAACAATCCAGATATGATACTCAATTCATCTCTTTATCCTCTGAATTTTACCACTTTTTGCTCTTCTTCCCATAAAACTGCAAATTCTGTAATCTCAGCCTTGAATCATACTTCAAAGCAATCAGATTCAGAAGGATCAGAAAAAACCCATAACAGTAAGCCAAACCCATTAAGATTTTGCCCATGCGGAAGGAGACATTTTCTTGAAGCGGCGGCAACAGGTTTACTTTCACTACCGTCAGCAAATGCTTCTGATTATAAGGTATTATTTGGCAAAAGCTATGAGCAAGAATAGTTGATTATTTGAGCCATCATCATTATTATTATTATATCTAAATAGTTGTATAATTTTGGATTTATAGGCTGTACCGAATAGAGTTCGTCCTCCACGACCTGATTGGTACGAAGAATTTTATGCATCGGCTTTGAGTTTAGATACGATGAAATCTTATGAAGCTGAGGTTCGTGAAAATTTTGCCTTTTGAATTGATTTGGTTATTTTGGGTTCCTCCCATTTGATGCTATCATGTATTTGATAATATCTAATGTTATTTGGGTAAGATTGCGGCTTACAAGTCACAGCTCTTTACTAATTTGAGGGGAAAGGCCAAGAAAGTATTGGAGATTGGGATTGGGACTGGTCCTAATCTCAAATACTATGCTAGTGGTGATGATTTAGAGGTTATTGGTGTGGATCCCAATGGAAAGATGGAAAAATATGTGCGCGAAGCAGCGGAGGCTGCTGGTGTACTGCCTGCGAATTTCAAATTTATACAAGCAGTATTGTCCTTCTCCTATTTCCTTCATCTATTAGTGAATTTATAGATGGTATTCTGTGCTTGACTTGAAAATTGCCTTCTCAGAAACTTAATGGCCAGACTGGAAGTAGAAGAAATTGCAAATGGACTAGTTAGTTATGTTTGAGAAATCTTTTTTTTTTGTTGGCATTGGCTGTATCACAGTTAGCCTTTTCATGATATCTAGCACACGATGGCGAAATGCAACCTGAGAGTTATAAAAATTACTCTGTAGTAATAGGGATTGAGGGAAAATAGTGTGCAGACAACCCTTTCCTCCATTAGTTTCAATCTTTCATTTGTCTTAGAGGGAAAAGAAAAGACTGGAATTACTTGGTGTTGATTAGATGTAATTTCATTAAGCTAATACACTAAGCAACAGTGCAAGAACTAAAATAATTTGATATTTGAACTTTTAATTAGATGGGTTCTGTTAAAAAAATTTGCATTCATTGCTTGATCTAATTAACTGCCATTCATGTCCTAGTAGTTTAGGAGACTTGCCATTATGAAAACCTTAACTGCCTGTTAACTTGGCAGTATGACCTTTATTACTGCTTTTTTCCATTTGGGAGGTAGGTCAACTAATGTAAATCTACTGAGTTTTTATTTTGTTACTTTGGTGATGTATATACCTTTTGCAATTGAAATTGTTGCAATATTAGTATGGATACAGAATTTTTTTTTCTCTGTCAATATTGAATTTATTGCCTATGTCCAGGTTGGGGAGTCTATACCATTGAGCGATGCTTCTGTTGATGCGGTGGTTGGAACTCTTGTACTATGCTCTGTTACTGATGTTGATCGGACATTGCAAGGTAATTGATTTTCTGAAGATTTTGGTTTCTCAACTTTAACCAACTTTATATTTAAAGAGAGCAACTTCAATTTCGTGCTGTTAGAAAGTGATTGTCTGCCTATGATGCAGCCCATCCAATCAAAGAGAGAAGACTTTCCATCACTTAGTTTGACTATAGGAGACATTTTCATTACTATCGTCCCTGTTCAATTATTTTTCTTGCTTCGTGTGTTGAGATAGGCTAATAAACTTGCCCATGGTTTTGTCAGAGTTTGCCATTTTTGTTGTTGATGTTTGAATTTGGAGTGAGGAATGCCAATCTGAGTTGTCATGCCTTGGCAGTCTTGCTGCTTTGGATTCTTAAGTTTCTGTTTAGTGAAACTTCATTTCTTAAAATTAAAATAAAAATTCAAAGGGACAGCCTCAAGCTAGAGAAAGTTTAACACAAATAGCTCAGTGTGAATTTCTCCAGCTGCCATTACTTTGTTCGGGATTAGTTCTGCTCTGCTCTATATGATAAGACATCTGCTATTTTGTTCAGCGTAATAATTTTTGCGGTTGAACATCTTTGTGTATCAATAGTAGAGATCAAAATTGACTTGAGGCTACATTGGCTTGACAAATAACAGTCCTCCAACTAGTGCTGTATCAATTTTTTATCCTCTGTGCTCTTGCAAAATTTTCAGAATCCTTTATTACCTTTGTGCGGCCACTGAAAATAGTTTGATTAATGGACGTCTATCAGCATTAAATATATTTCCATTTCATGTGTTGGTATCATATCCAAAAATGATTTTTGCCTAATAAAATTTTAGCAAAATATATTCAAAGCGTAAGATCATTTGATACCAGTAATACGCTCTCATAATATATGCTAAGCTAAATGGTTTTGCTGAATGGATTGTTAGAAATTGTGGTAAGAGTCTGAAAATTCAAGCTTCTGGGATTAAAGCTTAAAACCTTTTGTGTCTAGAGGTAAAGAGGGTGCTTAGACCAGGTGGGCTTTACTTATTCGTGGAGCATGTGGCAGCAAAAGGTACAGAGCTTAAACATCTTGATTTATTACAAATCAATAACTTATAAGAGTTTCTGTGCTTTTGTTATTGTTTATGTTTTTAATGGTGTTGGTTGATGCAGATGGAACATTGCTTAGATTTGTGCAGAATGTGCTTGATCCTTTGCAACAGACGGTAGCTGATGGATGTCACCTAACTAGAGAAACAGGAAAGAAAATTTATGAAGCTGGCTTTTCAGGCGTTGATTTAAGCACGGCTTTCTTGTCCAAGGCTGCTTTTATAAATCCTCAGGTGTATGGAATAGCTAGTAAGTGAATTTGAGAGGAAAAATCATGCCCTGGATTCGGGTGGCCAAGCGCTTTACCTAAAGAATAGCAGAGGCATATTAGTTCCAGAATGAGGTTAACCTGCAACTGCACTTACGGCTGAGAAAAGTCCTTGATGTACGTCTTATTTTTTCTTAATGCTGGTCATACTTTTGAGAAGGTTTATGCCTTTGTTTGTTCCATGGCAATATATATCTGAATGTAAATCGCATAATTACTGGCTTGTGCGATTAAATTGGACTAGAAACGGTGTCGTTCATTCTATGGGATGGTGGAGAACATGGCAATACAAATCTATTCTCTTCTATCTAATTTAAAAACAAAAGGAACTGGACATAATTAACCAGAGAGTAAGTTGCAGCAATTCAACTAATTAAGTTTAATGAAGAAAAAATAATTTTAGTAGACATAGTTAACGTGAAAAACTAAGATAATTTGATTAATTTTTTATCAATCTCTCATTTCAAAAAAAAAAAACCTCCAGCTTTCTGGCTAAAAACAGATTTCAAACTAGTAATTGATATAAGCTTTTTTTGGGGGTTTTAGAATGATAATTTATAATAACTAGCATTTTCTGGTTTAGTTACTGAGCAATGGAATACTTAATTATCTAATGTCATAGGGGAAATAAGTTTGATTTCCTAAACTCCCTAACTTTCCTTTTTTGATGATCTCCAACGTGTCTGATAATAAAACCTTAATTAATGCAAACACCGAATTCTCAAAAATTGTTATATTTTGTTAAGGTAGCTACAAACGTGAAATACTTTGAATGATTAAAATGCCTAATTTAACCTTATATCCAACATTGTTTATTATTGCAATTAAATGTGGACAATATGGTAAATATATAAGGCCAAAGTAGTCAGGCGGGCAGGGGGTTCCATAAACCTCCGAAGAGGTTTTTGAATTTTGGAAGGTAGAAATTGAATGAGTTTGGTAAAAATTATATGGAAAAATTGGTTTTTTGGTTGGTTTTGGGGAAACTTCTGATGATCCCGATTCTCAAGCTCCCTTCCATGACCGCTTTTGCTGCTCACCCCGGTCGTGTTACACAACCCTATATGTAAGCTCACACCTCTCTCTCTCTCTATCTCGTCCTTTCTCTCTCTACCCTTTTGGTGGTTCTCTCTTTCAGCTCAATGATCGACCTATCCCACATTTAAGACCTTTCAGTTATGCACTTTCATCTCGTCGTTTGATTTGCTCATCTGGGTAAGTTTTTTCTTTTTTTCTTTTTTAATTAATTCAACCCTCCATTTCTCACATGGGTGGTTGTATTAATTTTTGAAAAAAAAAATAATTGAAAAAGGAAATGAGAAAAAAAAAGGGTTTGAATTTTGATCTGGGTTGTATTTAAGTCGTTTGATTTTTGTGTTTATGTTCCAATTTTCTTACTTGGGTTTAGTCTGTTTTGTTTTATTTTATCTTCATTTGTTCTGATTTTATCAAAAACCCATTTATCCTTTGTTTCGATTTTTTTTTTCATACTGCTTTCTGGTTGATTTGAATTGTTCGTGTGATCTCGATACTGGATTTCGCCCATCCTATATTAAAATTTTGGTATGTCGTTTCAAATTGTTAGTCTTGGTACGATGATTTGATCATGATAATGACGAGGGTGATAATAATTCTAATTGATGCAGATGCTACTTGCATTTTTGAATTATAGGCTCAATGTTGGAAATCAGGATTTAATAATTTGAAATGTGTGGATATTTAGGTTTTGAGACTCTTTCAGGGTTTGTGAAATATCGATGTGAAATGTGCAGGATGGGTAGGGTTAAATTAAAGATCAAGAAACTGGAGAACACGAATGGCCGTCAAGCGACCTATGGCAAAAGGAAACATGGCATCATGAAGAAGGCTAAGGAGTTATCTATTCTCTGTGACATAGACATTATCCTTCTCATGTTTTCACCAACTGGCAAGCCCTCAATATGCAAAGGAAAGAAGAGGTACTCTCATTATTGCTTGTCCTGCTTTATGAATTTGTAGCTCATGAACCATAAAAATACATATCTATTTCTTGTTCGATTGAGCTATTTCGTTTTAAAAGCACTGACAAAGGTCAACAGGATTGCACTTGATTGAACCGAGCACCAGCTAATTCTTCATCATTTAAGCTACAGTACAGTTAGATTAAGAGTATAGGTAGCAATGTGATTGACTTAGGTTCTTGATTTTTCATGTGCACATGCATTCTGGTAACATTTGTCTTATTTAAGGATTTGGCAGTGGAAAAACTACTTTTCTAGATTTTAGTGCAATTTTATGTTCCTGTCAATATTCTTCCTGATTATCATCATCTTTCTTATCACCATTGTCATTATAAATATGGAAAAATTGTTTAAAATTTCTTTTCTTTTCTTTTCTATGATTTGAGTAGCATTGAAGAAGTAATTGCAAAATTTGCTCAGTTAACACCTCAGGAAAGGGCAAAAAGGTAGTGTTTCCTTGCTTCCTTTTTGTAGCCATCTTGTATCTGAGTTGTTTTTTGGAATTAGAGTTTAATTGCAATTTCATTTTATTGGAACAGGAAGTTGGAAAGCCTTCAAGTAAGTCCTTTCTTATGAACCATTTCCCATTATCAATATCAATGGCTGTCTTTTCTTTTATCACTTGTTTTCATTACAGAACTTTTTTTCCATTCTTATTGCTTAAAGGACATTTTGTTTTCTTTTTGAGAGTCTAGGCATTAAAGAAAACTTTTAAGAAGTTGGACCATGATGTTAACATACCTGAATTTCTGGGCACAAGGTATGTACTAGTCAACATAGTGCATCACTTTATAGCTGCTCTGGCTGACCATATTTCAGGAAGTATATGTATTAAAACACTTTTTATTTCCTTTTATTTTTTCAGTTCTCAAACAATAGAGGTATGGACTCAACAATAATTCCAATATAACTGTGGACTCTTCAAACTCTTTGTTCTTCAATACTTAAGCTAGTACATGTTTTACACATGTGAAATTGCATTGATCAGGACTTATCAAACCTATCAAGGTTATTGCAAAATCAACTATCTGAAGTGCATAAAAGACTGAGGTGAACAGATGCAAATCTTTGATTGTACAATTATGCTTTCAGCTTTCATATTGGATACCACTTGTATGGTGACTAAAACTGCGTACTGCCCCATACTTTGTTTTTTATATTACCTTGGGTTTCTGCAGCTATTGGACTACACCGGATAAGATTAACAGCATAGAACATCTGGTTCAATTGGAAAATTCACTCAGGGAATCTCTTAATAAAATTCGAGCTCACAAGGTATGTTTATCATTCCTGTGTTTGGATTCAGAAAGGTTACTTGTATTCTTGAGTTTCTTGTGGATTAAATTTTGATCTATAATTGAAACTGCATGTGGGAACTTCTTGAATCTAGAGATCTGTGATGTACTTAAACGTGGTTGCTAAGACAAATATCTTGTTTGACAGTCTGAATTTTTTTTTTTTTCTGTTAAATTGAATGAGTAAGAAGGGGAGCCTTATCGTAATAGTAAGTGTTGTCGCCGTGTGACCTGAGGTCACGGGTTCGAGTCGTGGAAACAGCCTTTTGCAATTAATTGCAAGGGAAGGCCGCGTACAAAGATCCAATGGGTCCCGACCCTTCCCCGGACCCCGCTCATTGCGGGAGCATTCGTGCACCGGGCTGCCCTTTTTTAAATTGAATGAGTAAGTGGAGATCAAGGAGCCTCATTATCTTAATCATTTTTTTTTCATTAAAATTGATATCTCTTATGTGAAAGTACCAAAGAAAATGATGCAATTAAAACTACCCAATGGTAAAAGAGTTCCTGGAGTTTCTAAGCAGTTTAAGTGAAAAACAGTGTACAATGCTGCAACATTTTGAATGAAGAGATCACCTTTGCCACACGCAGATGGAAAACTGAATGATTCAAATCTTTCCTTTCACCCCTTCAAATTGTGGTATCTTTTTTCCATTGCTAACAGCTGCACTAACAATTCTGACTCTTTCTTCACCAGGAATATTTAGGAAAACAGCAGCTTATGTTGCTAGAATGCAATAGTCAGGTAAAGTCCAGTTTAATACTTTCCTTAAAGTCTTCGTTTTGTATCTTCATTAGGAGATATCATCTAAACTAACCTTGCTTGCAGTTCCAAAATGGGATGCATGTACCTTTCAGAATGGGTGCTGAGCCGCAGCTCCCACCTGTGCCATGGATTCCTAATAATGACAGTCAACAGATTGTGTTACCAGATGATCCAAATTTATTTGCCCATAGGTGCGTGGACCTGTCGAAAAAAAAAATCTAATTTAGTGCTCCCAATTACTGTCCTTGTGATAATTTACAGAGTTACTTTTTCAAACCCATATATTGATTGGCAACATCTCTCAAGATACTTGCATATATGTATAATAAAGGTGGACACATGCACACACGCACTCAAAGACGGGTGTAGAAACAAGCTACCATGAGTGGCATCACTTGCCCCTGCTAAATTTTAAATACTTGGGGGTCTTTTTTGATATTATCAAATAGACCCCAAGTGACAAATGACTTGTTAACTTTCATGTCAAATATATAACCAAAGATAATATTTAAAGAAGTGTATAAGTTTTTGCAAGTCTGTTTTCATAAGATTATAATGAATTAAGTCCATATATTAAAGATGAAAATACAATACTAAGAATTATACATCCGGGTGAGATTAACTTGAACAGTCATAATTATACTCCATTGAACATTTGCTCATGATCTTTCTAAAATGTAGCCCTAAACCGAGTGAAATTGAGGAGATAGATATATTTAACTGATTCCAAGTAGTTTGGGATTAATGTTTGCATCTTTCAAGTCTAAGATAGGGTACAAATATTTACATGAGAATAAACAAGTATTTTACATTTATGATCCTTGTACACAGAAGACTCTTGACATATTCTCAACGCAATAAACAAAATTTTCTTTCTTTAGGGATGTCGAGTGTTCTGCAAGTTCCTCTTTCGGGAGTTATTCTGGTTACTTTGGCACTGGAAAAAGTTCAGAGCTATCTAATTCCAGTCAGGAAAATGGTGTGAGTGGTATTCTTAATGAGTTGAATGGAGCTGCATCGCTGAGGCTGCAGCTGGCTGGGCAGTATCCTTCCTTGCCATACAATCTGAATTTACTGAATGATACAAAATTCCATCCTGCAGTAGAGATGAATCTACAAGAAAGCCCTGTAGATTTTCATGTTAATGGAAGTTTTGAAGCTCCCATACCTGGATATGACACTACACCTGGTAGTTGGGCTTCTTCATCAGGACCATGTGCAGTTACCATGTTTGATGAGCATTTGTATTCTCGGGTGAGTGCAACCTTATTTTTAAATAGCCTTATTAGGTAAACATTTTCTTCTTTTTTTTTTTCTCCTTTCATGCTTTTTTTTTAATATATTGTGTATATTGGCTGTCAAATCCTGAATTGGTGTTACTTTTGGGATAATTTGTTTATGGAAAAATATATCGTAGGTGTCTGAATTTTTTAAGATGTGCTATTTTGGTATCTAGATAATTTTTTTAGTTTGATGAGTTTGTCATCTTTTTAAAATATTATCATATTTTGTTTTTAACTGTTTTTGGTCACCAGAGTGCTGATTTTGCAATTTTTCAATTCTATTTAAAATATTGTTTTGGTATTTAATGATTCAAAGAAAAAAAATTCTGTTCAACAATTCAAAAATATTTCTTCTAGTCCTTTCCCTAATTTTAGAAATTTTAGAGTTAAAATCAACCATCAATTGACTTGAAAATGGTTAGAAACACTTATTATTTTTAAAAGTTTAGCGATTCACCAGGCAAAAAAACTGTCCAAGTACTGATATAGCCAATTTTTAAAAAGTTCATATACCATCAATTTAAATATCCATATTTTATATATGAAACAGCATGAAGTAGTACAATTGTATATGGTATATTCAAGTGGGCTTTTATGTAACAATCATCAAGAATTAAATGCGGATTTTGGATTTCCAATTTCACTGTTCTTTTCCTCAAATGCTCTGAAAATTAACTTTCAGCCTTAGTTTCCATTGTGATCTTTCACAACATTCTGACATAGTCAACTTTGATCAACCATAAAACTGCCTCTCCTCTGATAATAGAATTTATGCCTTAGCAAAATTTGCTGACAGCCATCCCTGGAAAATGCTAAAATTTGAAGCTTATGTGACAGTTTTATTTTTGGGTAGCATCTGACAGTCGTGCTAAAAGTAAAACAGTGCTGCTGCTTGGTACAAACCTTTCTGAAGTAATCAGACATTCCAATGAAACACCAGTTTTTTGGCATTTAGTATTGAAAATATTGTACAAGAGAAAGTAATTGCATTTGTTGAAAGGCAAGAAGATAATTAATCAGTTTGATATTTGTTAATTGCGTTTTAAATCCAATTATGTAGAGAAAGTGTTGATCAATAGGAGATCAAAGCTGAACATTTTAGAATTTGTCTGTATAAGAAAAGCAGTTGAAAAACTTCCTCAACTAGAAGAAGTGTTATAATGATGTTGATGAGCTTATATTATAACTAGCAATGCAGCTAACACACTGCAGTTGCAACAATGGAACTGCATGAGTACTTTAGAGAGGGAGAGAGTGTAAGATGAATTCTTTTAATGTGCAGGATTAGGAAAATGAGGGGTAGAACAATTAAATGTTTTAGTTTTAAAAAAAAAACAGACTGCAACATTGAATTTTGTGGAAACAACTTAAAAAATTATGAATTACAAGTTTAGTTCTGAAGACATTGAATGTCAGTGGGATAGCATATGCAGTGGCATTTAGGTTCCAAGTAAATTAGTAAGAAGCAGATTATTATGTGGAATTTTGGTGCGAGAGAATATGTAGTTGTAAAGGTGATACTTTCTGGAGATGTATGTAGGTAATTTGGAAACTTTTTTATTATAAACCGTTCAAGTAAATTCATTTGAAGTAGAATATTAGTGTTACTCTTTCCAATAATTTGATGCATATGTAAAATTTGGTTTTAGAAAAAGATATTCAATATGGGAGCTACCTTGAAAAATATTAGCAGTCACTTCAATTGTGCTAATGGGAAGTGTGATTGTCTTATGAACTAATATATCACATGATCTTACAGGGAGTGGTTGCCCATAAAAGTTGGAATACATGGCTATAAATTTCTTTAAGGAAAGAAGGGAAATGCTTCTAGCATGCCATCTAAATAAGCCAATTTCTGGAATATTGGATGTTTTTTGAATATGATTTCTTGATTTGTATTTAGTCATCAAATTACTTGAATGCTTCTATCTGTTGCTTAAATCAGTTTGGGTCAAAAGTTCTGCTAGTACCAAAATGATACCGCCCTAGATGCAGTAGATCGATTTTCTCAGTTCCATAGCTAGTTGCATTCAATTTTGGGATGTAGACATTGGCTTTCCATTTTTTTTTTCTTTCATTAACACACTTGCATATCACATCCATTCTGGTATAGTAATGCACTAGCCTTCGAGGAAATAAAAGTGGAATCTTAATATAGTGGGCGGCATTGGCAACAGTGCTACATCCTACATGGCTTTGTCACATAATTTTGATACTGAATCATTGATTCTGTCATATAACAATGCATTAGAAGCAAAAGATGTGGTTTATAATTTCTTCCTTGTGCTTCCTTGTATGATATGGATTTTCCATGTTAATCTGTATGACTATATTTTTCTTCTGCTAAATCAGGTCACCAGTGCCTCTGGCAATAACCCTGCTATGTTTCTAATGAACATCTTAATAATTTCTTGCAGCAGCCAAACTAAGCTTCATGGATGCCTTACTGTTCAGCCACTAATCAAGTAGCTGGAGAGCTTGGCTGCATTTACACAAAAAATTACGTATCCCACCGAATGAAGCTGCTGAATTTGCAATTGGATTTTTAGCATGCAAATGTGAGTAGCAGCAATTGAGATATATACATAATTATGTTTTGGCATGATAACTGCATAGGAATGCCCTGATATTCGTCACTTGTTAGAAAGAGAAAGGTGTCCAACTCCATCAAATGAGGCAGGCATCCACTTTTGTGATATTACAGTATCTTCTGTATACAAACTACATATACATAGTAGGTTTTGCGGAGTTAAATCTTTGTTTTTGATGACAAGGTCACCTAATGGCAGCCAGACCACTGCCTCCTTGTCCTCCCTAAGTGTGTTCTGAGCTGTAAATTAAAAAAACATATATATATATAGTAATAACCATATAGAAATTGTTGTAAGTGAAAACGACGACTATGGATTGAATTTATATTAAAAACTGTTATTTCAATCTTGCCTTTATGAACGCTATTTAACCCTTTGTTTTCTTAATCTAACAAGAATTATTTTACTGCATGCCAAAATGTTTAGGGACTCTGATAAAAGAGAGTGAGAAAATAGATGAACAAGATTTAGATAATGAAGTCATAAAGGGTTTATAGTTCATTCTAATCAGTGTGTACACTAGTTTATAACCTTGTACTAATAGCTGTAGTAGAAGACAGCATTCATGAGATAAATGTCTCGTCTTTTGCAGTTTTGCCTGGCCAATCTGGATTACACTTGCCAATGGGGAGATTAAAAATTTATTTAGTAATTTGTCTTCGAAAAACAACTTGACAAGCCAACCACCCTTTAGCCATAATAATAAATATGCACACTGCTCAGCTAGATTTTGATATGATATGGAAGGAAAGTTAAGAAAATTCCAAATATTGGGTGACCTAAATGGTCCAATGCTAAGAATTTCCATCTTTCGAATTGATTTCTTTGAATATTATGTGTTTTCTTATATGATGTGTATAGCCCTTGCCTATTGCCTGATGAATTGTCAATAAAAAGATTATGATCAGAGAAACAGATTGAGAAGAGGCATACAAAACTATGCACAGCTTATGCAAATTTCACGTATTGTGATAATTTGGTAATCAAATGTATATTTTTTGTATTACAGAAGATTAAATTTTCAGAGTTTCTTTTTTAAATATTTTATTAAATTGAATTTCAATATGTATCTTTAATTTATATAATATAAATTATAAATAAATATGTTGATAGATAAAAATCCCCCTATTATTTTTTTATATTCTCTAAATTAGATATTTATTATTTTTTTGAAAAGATTATTATTATTATTATTATTATTATTATTATTATTATTATTATTATTACTACTATATGAAGCAGTCTTATTATAGTTGAATTTTCATTTACTTTATAAATTTTTTTATAAAAAAGTATCAAATTTGACATTATCTGTCAAATTTAAATTTTTTTTGGATATTTTGCACATTCTTTTCATTTAAATTCAAGCCTAATATATTTAGATTAAGCATATATTATGTTAATGGAGATATAACTTTATTTTTTTATTGTCATTTTATAAAATCATATTATTTTTTGTTATTAAAGAGCTATAGCTATCCAATAACTAAAAATTATGATTGTTCATTTTCGGTTTCAATTTTAATTTTATTTTTAATTTTAATTTTATTTTATATTTTTAATTGAGCATTACTTAGAGATAACATATATATATAATGTACTATACTAAAAGACCCACTACAATAAATAGTTTTCTTCCTATTCACCCCATATATATATATATATATATATATATATATATATATCAAAGAGTTTGGCTATGAATAGAACAAATGACTTTCTTTATGTTATCCATTAGTTGTAATTGTCAAATCAATAAATTTATTTATAAAGATAAAAACCACTCAAAATTAAAATTTGAAATCTATATATTATTTAAATTTAATTATTTAAAAATTAAATTTTAATTATTATATGAAAAAAAAATATAAATGTAACCCTGATATTTAAGCTCAAAGATATATACGCATCTCATTTTTTATCTCAAAAATATATGGCAAATTTATAAAATAAAATAAATATGCACAAAAATTTTAAAAAATATTATCTTTTCTTTAAAATTTCATTTTACTATGTGTTTTTTTTTCAATTTGCAAAGATATATTTTTTAATTTTTTATATTTTTTATGCTAAAAATATATTATATTTTTGTAAACTTTTTGCTATATATACAATATTTTTGTACTTTTTTATTTTTAATTTATTTTTATAATTTCTAAAAATTAATAAAACTCCATGTCAATAATACATATACAACCAAAAATTTTAAAAAAATTACAAAAATATTATGCAATAAAAAATTACAAAAGTAATATGCATATATCAAAAATTTACAAAAATATAGTATATTTTTAATAGATATTATAACATCTCTATACTTTATATACGTACTATACATATATTATATATATATATATAATACCCATATAAAATATAAAGATATCACGTTACAGTACTATTTAAACCATTTCCTTAGCTTCATATCAATTGTATATATAATAAAAAAATATTTCTCATTATCAAATCATATTCTTTTTAAAAGTAACAATTCTAAAATAATTTTATTATTATACTACTCATTTGATTACATATATCCAAATATACATTATCCTTTCTAAAATTCACTTATATACATATACATATGATGAAAATACAAAATAACAAAGCTTTATATGCATGCACCACCTTGTAGTTGGTCTCGAAGTACCCTCAATCTTTTTATGGCGCAACCGTCTGACTCTCGGATCAACAATCTACTCATCTATACAATTCACACAACCGCGCTAAGTTTGAAAACTTAGTGATATATATATATATAGCATATACATATATTGTCATCACATCACATAATCATACACATATAACATTCACTTACATGTTAACTATTAGGCTCAAAATCTTTATACAATTATTATGTACATTTAACATAATTTTTTGATCCAGCTCTGCTCGGAACCATCACTCCTCTTAATCTCATGATCTAATCATTGCTCATATCAAGATCTAGCTCTACTCAGATCCATCAACATATGCACCTCAAGGCTTAGCTCTGCTCAAGAACTCCCATGCATATACAATCAGTCTTAATATAACTGGATAGGTAATTGTATAGGTTACACATATATATTATCACTTAGCATTTCATAATTACATCCTCTTTGTTCTATACCTTTCCAGCAATTATCACTGTTAGTGACCACTTCACATTTCCAAATCGTAATCACATCACAATTACATGAGCCACCACCACAATGCGACTCATCATACACACTTTATCATTTTACATCATCAATACATTAACTTAGTTCTTTACTCTTTTCACATTTATTTATTCACACATGAATTTCCAACATAGGGTTACAAGACACAACCGCACAAGCCCATATATCATGAAACAAAGTTACCAACATCATCAAACCAACCTCCATGGCCGTGGCATTCAAGGGTCATGCACACGGGCTTCGAAACAAGGCTGCCAAAACCCTATGACCACCCCCCCTGCCCCCCACGGCCATGGCTTTCAATAGCTATGCCCGTGGCTTTGGATTCACCTCTGCCTTTGGAATAATTCTTCCTCCGACAGTCTAAGCTTCAGTGCCAAAATGTATATTTTACACATTTACATCAATACAACACAAATATCACATAAAGAAAGAGATATGTACTAACCTGGCTACTTTCAAGCTTTACTCTTCCTCACTTAGTCCTTTTTGGCCTTAACACAAAATCTACAACAACAATCATCATTATTCACATATACAATCATCCACTTACTAATTTCATATAATTTACTCAATTTTCAACTCATTCCCTACAAAACCCAAGTTCATTTATCTATCATCATCTCTAACATTTAATCATAATTTCATTATTTATACAACAATACAACAATAAAACAACTCATTTATACATTTTTATCATTCTCTATAACAAACCCTAACCAAGCATATACAATAACAAAACTTTAGCTCATCATCTAAGTTCATTTCCATGAATTATGTACCAAATCAACACATATACATCCAAATCATATTATAACTATCATCTTACTCACTTAACCACCATTTTCTCTCTCTAGCTAATTCAATCATACACTTAAAATTCATTAAAATAAACTTAAAAAAGCCTCAGTAAATCTTTAAAACATTCTTAAATCCTCTTTAAATCTCTTATAAATTTGATATACATTACAAGCTAAAATCAAGCTATTTTCCTCTTTAGTAGTACAAGTCCAAGAAGAAGAATAAGAAGAAAATCTCTTTTAATTCTCATCCTTATCATTTTTATATAATTATATTTTAATTAATAAATTTTCACCAATCATATATCTTTCTTCTTTGACTTTCTCTATTTTCTATTATTATTATTATAATAATAATAATTATTATTATTATCAACTTTCCAACACCAATTTATACTTCATATATAAGTAATATATATTTTATGTATACACATATTTCTAATATATCTTATATATAATTCTAATATATAATAGGTATATATCTCATATTTATTACCCATACATCTTATATTTTTCTCAATCCACCCTACTTATTTAATTATCCATATTAACTATTTCAATATACATCAAAAATTAAGGATATTACAGATATTGATTATATTTTTAGTATAGGTTGAGTATATTTTTATTATTGTGATTTTTAATTACTTAATATCTGATTACAATATTTTTATTCTTTACTCATTTGATCTTTTTGCCCTATAAATTTGTTAATATTCATTAATTGCTTAATTTTTTTTTTAATTTTTCATATAGTAAACAACTAAAGTAACAAGAGAAGAAACATTTTGTTGTACAAAAGAAGAAATAGTTTGCCTAACATCAATATATAAATGATATTATAGTTCACTCTTTTGTTAAACATATAACTATTATTTTTTGCTGTAAATATAAATGATTATCGAGAAATGATATTATAGTTTACTTTTTTTGTTAAACTTGTATCTTAGCAAAATAGAAATTTTATGTATTAAACTTGTATCTTATCAAAATAGAAATTTTATGTATTAAACTTGTATCTTAACAAAATAGAAATTTTATGTATTAATATATTATTATATTTTATATATAAATAAATAAATATTATTTATTTTGCTGTATATTTTGTATATAAAGATATTTTATATATAAAGATATTATATATATATATATTACATAAATTATTGTCATACTTAATATATGTTATTTTTCATTTTTTTTTATCATCCACACTATAATATTAATAATAATATTACTTTCTGCAACGATGTGCGGCCGGGCATAAGCTAGTATATTACTAAATTTGTAGTCACTAACACAGCAATTTGTCATGTGTTCCATTGATATTTCCACATGTCATATTTTTTAAATTAAAAATTCTTTAAATATATTAAATTTAAAAGAATTCGTTTAGATATATTGAATTTAAGACATTCAAATTATTCTTAAAATAATATATTCATCTATTAAAATAAAATATTCAAATAAAATTTTAAAATTCAAATTACAAATGAAAATTTTGTAGTTAAATTTTATATTAGATTTTAATTTATTCAAATATTAAAAAGTCAAAAATCAATTAAATCTTCATCTTAATTAATACTCATCAAATTCTTAATCTGAATATTCATCTCAATTTTAATATGTTAATTGTTTTTTTTTTATTTTCTTGATTTGCAATCGCATTTTGAGTTTAACATTTTTTTAACTTGATTTTTGTTAAATATAAAAAAATTTATATTTAAAATAAGAATTTGTATATTAATTATTATTGTTTTTTCTATTAGAATTTTGTAATTTATGTTAATTTTAATTTGATTATTTTGATAAATAGACTGGCACATATTGATTGATGCAGTGATTGATTGGTCATATTCTGCATTCCATTCCAAATACAAATCGTAAAATATAGTTGTTAAAGCATTTAACTACCTTATTCATTTTTTTTTTAATTTTATTTATTTTTCTTAGATAATTGATGCACCATTTGTTGGAATATTGGATGGACAAGGTCCACAACTTTGTCAAAGTTGCAATTGGACCATAATAAACTCACTCAATCACACCTCTAAATAAAAAAATATATAATTATCAAATTGATTTATTATTACGAATAAAATGTCTAATTTGAATCAAGCTTGTATCATATAAATTTTCCATTATACCTCTAATTGTAATCCACTACTGCATTAATTTTAAACTCACTCCATTATACCTATAACTACAATTCACTATTGCATTAATATGGTTAGATTATGAGTTGGAATAACAATAATCATAGAAGTGTATGAAATTAAATTTGATAAGCTAATTAAGACTTTGGAGCTCACATCTCCTTGATTTAAACTACACTAAATTGAGGGATTAAAGACAGCATTAAGGACATTATTTATGTATATATCATGTAAATAACTTTCTTTCTAATCACTATCACAATAATAAAGCAAATGGGAAGTTTTTCCTTGCCGTGTGACATCTGAACTTGCACTAGTTTCATCGTGAACATCTTCTTCATAGACTTCACTTGTCTGTGACAAGAAGTTGTTTGCCGTGGGTGCACTCCCTGCAGCCTGTTGCTCAGTAATAGACAGGCTTACAGGAGGAGGAGAATTCCCATTGTTTTCAACGCTACTCGCTGCCTATTTAGAACTTTTTGAAGTTGCTGCATCACTCATTTTACTTGTGGCTTGGTCAACACCTGCACTAAATCTCTCCCTGCATTTAATTTAGCCTCCATGTAGTAAGAACAGGATAAAATGAAAGACCAGGAAGAACTTATTTGCCATTTTATACGTGGTTGGTTGGAACAAACTATTTGAGGGTGCTGTTCACTTGTTATGGAACTTTATGATTATAACATTTGAAATTTACCTTAAAACACTACTTTTCGCGACAGCAGTTCAAATAGTAACGTCAAAGGAATCCTAAACATAATCACGTTCATACGTTAATGCTGATGTAATGTCAAATATATTCTAACTCAATCATGATCATATATATTATAATAACGAATCAACTTAATGAAATGAAATTAAGAATCAGTATTGGATTATACCTCAAATGCATGATGGTAGACAGTCGTTGTGATCTATTAACATCTGATGCTATTGTTGAACGAATCAACTGGGTCTTCGTTGCTTGAATCGCCATACCGCGTTGCAGGCATCTTCATTTAAGCATGGACTACATAAGCATCATATAAGTTAAAAGTATCATACAAGTTAAAAGTAAAAGGTTACAATGAACACCTTGTAGAAATTACCCATATCCCAGAAGACTCTAACGTTGATTCCTCTCAGTCAGGGGCGGAGTTGGGGGGTCATGTGGGGGCTGATGACCCCCTCTCGCTGGCGGCAATGAACAAATATATAGGGATCATTACCGCCGGCCGTGAGTGTTGCAAAGAGAACGGGAGAGCTCCGCCCCCACTCCGTGCTTGCTGCCTTGCTCCGCCTGCGAGAGAAGAAGAAACAGGGGCAAAAAATTAAAGCCCCTGCCTCTGCTGCCTCACGTGAAATTACTGAAATGCCCCTCGGAGCTTTAAATTTTTTTTTTTTTAATTTTATTAAGTGAAACGGCGCCGTTTCACTTAAAACGATTTTAAAAAAAATAAAGCCAGCAGCGTTTGCTGCTGGCTCGAGCGAGAGGTTAGGGTAGAGTTTGAGAGAGGCAGAGAGCAGCAGAGACAGAGTGACACAGAGGGGCAGAGATCTGAGAGAGAAGAACGGACGTCGGACGGAGAGGAGAGGCGACGCCGACGCTGCAACACCGAGCCACCACCCACCGGAGACGGCAACGGAGACGACCGAGCCGGCAAACAGGTTTTTTAAATTTCTGTAATTTTTTTTTAATTTTATTAGTTAATTTGTTATTTTTTTGTAATTATTATATTTTAGGTTAATAAAATTGATGATTTAGATTATATATTAGGTTTTAATTTTAAATATAGAATGCAGATTAATTAGTTGAATTAATTGATTTTATTGTATTTTGTGAATTTATGGTAATTTTTTTTAGGTTAAAAATTGGAGATTTGATAATTTTTATTTTAGGTAAATAATTGTAGATTTTTTATATATATATAATAGATTATATATTTGGTTTTAAATGTAAAATATAGTTTATTAATTAGTTAAATTAATTATATTTATTGTGTTTTGTGAATTTATGATAATTTTTTTAGGTTTAAATTTGGAGATTTGATAATTTTTATTTTAGGTAAATAATTGGAGATTTTTTTATTTATAAAATAGATTATATTAGTTAAATTAATTATATTTATTGTGTTTTATGAATTTATGATATTTTTTTTTTGTTAAAAAATGGTGATTTGCAAATTTTTATTTTAGGTAAAAAATTGGAGATTTTTTTATATATAAAATAGATTATATGTTGGGTTTTAAATGTAGAATATAGTTTATTAATTAGTTAAATTAATTATATTTATTGTGTTTTGTGAATTTGTGATAATTTTTTGTTTTAGGTAAAAAAATTAGAAATTTTATTTTTATATAAAGAATATAGTTTATAATGTTTAATCAATTAGTTTTTAAATATAGAATATAATTTATTAATTATATTGTATTAATTGAATTTACTTTTGTTATTTGTATTTGTGATTATTAGGATTTAGGTAAAAATTGATAATTTATTTTCTATATAAATATATATTGTTGTTTATTTGAATTTTAATTAATTATAATAATTTAATTAAAATGATATGTGTTGTGATTATGTTGAATTAATTACTTTTGTTAGTGTTTTGTGAATTGTTATTAGGTTTTAAATATAAAATGCAATTTAATGTCTTGTTATTGTTTAAAATGCTGAATATAACTTAGGTTAAACTAATTTTAAATTGAACAGATATGGATAAATTTGTGATCAAGACTAAAAGAATACGAAATAAATATGGTGAATCCTCTAATATCCCTATTCCTACACCGATCCCTACACTAAGTAGTCATGCAAGTCAGGAGGTATCTAGTGATGATATAAGGCGTCCGGATATTAGTTTTGATTATATTGTGGGTGGCTCCGCATTGCGTAAACCTATTTATGAGTTTGATATTGAGATTATGGATGATATTAGAAGACAATATGTGGCTAAAAGTCCTTGCCAACCACGTGGCCATAATTTTCCCCAAACAGAATTTGGAAACATTATGAGGAGTTTTAGAGAGAATTGGTACTCTAAATTTGAGTGATTGGAATACAGTATTTCCAAAGATGCAGCATTTTGTTTCTGATGTTATCTTTTTAGTTCGACTAGAGGATCAAAATGAGGAGATAATGTATTCACAGAAATTGGATTTCGCAATTGGAAAAAGGCCACGGAGAGATTTAATGAAAACGTTGGTGGTTCCAATAGTCCACACAATAATGCAAGAGTACTATATGTTGGTTTCAAAAATCAAAGACAAAGTGTGTCTCATATATTATCTTCCCACAGCCAAGTGCAAGAGAGGCATTATCGGACACGTTTGACAGCTGTTGTTGACTGTATACGTTTTCTTTTAGCAAATGGCTTAGCTTTTCGAGGACATGATGAGTCAGAAAAGTCTTTTTGCCGGGGTAATTTTCTTGAACTTCTCAATTGGTACAGTCAACGCAATATTGATGTTGGAAATGTAGTTAATTCAAATGCTCCTGGAAATAATCAACTCACTTCTCCACATATCCAGAAATAAATAGTGAGTGCTTGTGCTTTAGAGACAACACTAACTATTATTAAGGATGTTGATGATGACTTTTACTCTATATTAATTGATGAGGCTCGAGATAATTCTGTAAAAGAACAAATGGTTGTGGTATTGAGATATGTTAACAAGTTGGGACAAGTGATGGAGTGATTAGTTGGAGTGGTACATGTGAGTGACACATCTGCTTTGTCTTTAAAAAGTGCACTTGAAAATTTCTTTGCAAAACATGGGTTATCACTAAGTAGAGTTCGAGGCCAAGGTTATGATGGGGCTTCTAATATGCAAGGTGAATTCAATGGGTTAAAAATCCTCATTTTAAATGAAAATCCCCAAGCAAGATATATTCATTGTTTCGCTCATCAACTCCAATTAGTGCTTGTAGCAGCAGCGAGGAGCAATAGATATGTGAATAATTTTTTTGAATATGTTACAATGATTGTGAATATGGTTGGAGTTTCATGTAAAAGGAGAGATGCTCTCCGTCAAAAATAGCATGATGAAATCGTTCAACGTTTGGAAAGAGGTGATATTCAATCAGGAAGATGATTACATCAAGAAACAAGTTTGGCTCGACCCGGTGACACGCGTTGGGGTTCTCATTATAAAACAATTGTGCGGCTTCTGTCTATGTGGTCAGCAGTGAAAGCGGTTCTTGAAAACATAATAGACGATGGAGCTGAACAAAGAACTCAATGGACAGCTGTGGGCTTGATTGATAAAATGGAAAGTTATGATTTTATTTTCATTACTTACTTAATGAAAACAGTTTTAGGACTGACAAATGATCTATCTCAAGTCTTACAATGAAATGATCAATGCATGGACAATGCTGTACATTTAATTGCAACTGTCAAATAGCAATTGCAAGACTTCAGGAAAGATGGATGGGATGAATTATTACAAGATGTTAATGATTTTTGTATAGATCACGATGTCACGGTTCCTAATATGGAAGATAATGTTCCGGGTCGTCTACGTTCTAAGCGTGCTGGTATTCCTATTACTTATTATCACTACTTTCAAGTGAAAATATTTTGTCTTATAATACTAAAACTATTTATAATACAACTTAATTTTCTTTTATTCAATACTAGGTTGTTGATTTTATTACACAAGAAATGAAAAATCAGTTTACAAAAATAAGTTCGGTATTGCTTTTATGCATTGCTTGTCTTTCACCTATAAATTCATTCTCCAACTTCAAGCGATCTCGATTACTTCGTCTTGCTGAACTATATCCAAATGATTTCTCCAATACTGATCGAATGATACTTGAAGATCAACTTAAAACCTACATTGCTGATGTAAGAAGGAATACAGCTTTCTCTGACCTCCACGACATTGGAACTCTTGCTCAGAAAATGGTTTAGACAGGTTATGACATTATGTTTCCTTTAGTATATCTGTTTATCAAGTTAGCTTTAGTCTTACCTGTTGCAACTGCTACTGTTAAGAGAGCTTTTTCAACATTGAACATTATCAAGACAGATTTGCGCAATAAAATAGGAGATTATTTTCTGACCGATTGCTTGGTGTGTTATGTGGAGAAGGAAATTTTTATAAAAATTGAAAATGAAGCTATTATGCAATGTTTTCAAAAAATGCAAACTCGTAGAATACAATTACCACCTCTTAGGTGTAGTCAATCTAGTAATGTAAATTAATTGTTGAACTATTGTAATATTAAATATTCAATTTTATTCATAATTCGTCTGTAATTTTTTTCTCTTGGTAATTTTGCCCCTCTCCCCCCCCTTCAACAAGTCTCTGATTCCGCCACTGCTCTCAGTTACCTGTCCTTAATCCCTATGTTGAGTTCAAGAAAAACAATTATATATAGGAATTTTTTCTGGCTCAAAAATGACAGGAAGGAACTAATAAGCTTTGGCTTAATAAGGGTGTAAGTTCAAACCCCAGTTTGAGCCATTGAATCGGTAAAATAGAAGAAAAGAAAAAGGGTCAATTTTGCTCCACCTGAATGCGGCCACGTTGAGGGCATTTTGAAACAGATTGGCGCTCTGCCAGAGAGACGAGCTCCCTCAGCCTTTCTTGCTCCATTTGAAAGACAGAAAGAGCAAATCATTGAAGGCTTGTCTCTCTTTTATTTTTGGTGAATATGTGAAAGGGCCTTTATGTCTTCTACTTTTCTAACTTTTCTTTATATATTCATTAAGATATGGTTTGTTTTGATGAAATTAAAGAGAAGAAAAGTAAAAAATATTTTTTTTTTCAATTATCGTTTGAATGTTTAATTGAGAAGAGATATAATTTTTTTAGAAAATTAATTCTCTTCAAATAATCAAAATAATTTTCTACCTAAATAGTAAAAAAGAAAGAAAAATTATAAAAATATATTTTGCAAATATATTTATTTATTTAAATATTAAAAGGGAAATCTCATTTTCTTTATTATTCAATTAAAGTTTTTAAATATATAAAAAAATTAAATTAATTTTTTTTCTTTCCTACTCATTTTTTTCATTAAAATAAATTTAATTTCTCTTGAACAAATTAGCTACTAAACAAAGCATAAATGAAGGGTTTTTGGTAGTAGGATGAGGATTAGTATGATTATGCATTTGGTCCGGTCGAGTTAGCTCAAGTTTAAAAATGACAAATCGAGCTTTGAGCTCAATAGAGGAGTCCAATGCTATCTCGGGACTTCAGACCTAAGAAGAAATAAATTGAATTGGCCAATCCTAAGGTATTTTAAAAAATAAAATAAAATAATTAATTATATTAATATTTATGAATAATTACATTAATTTTAATATACAAAATTCTTTGTACAATAAAAGTTTACACCATTAATAATTTAAAAATAAAATACAAAAAATAAAGGAGACCAATAAATATTATAATATTGATAAATAAAATATATTAAAAAAATGGTTTGAGCCCGAGTGGCTCAAGTTGCCTGAGCCACATAGGTTAAGGTCTGGTTATGGGCTATTTGAATTGAAGTATTTTTAGGCCAGGCTATGAGTAAGGCTAAATCTAACTTATGCACAGCCCTAAGAATTAGCTCATTTAGTAATTATAATAATTTTATAATTATAAATATTAAAAATTGAAAATTGAAAAAAAACAAACATTAATCACAACTCGTGTGATTGTATTTATAGAAGAATGGAAGAAAATGGAAAATACATACACACAACACAAAAGAAAAAGCAGAGAATAAAATTTGCAAAAATTATGATAAAAATAAAAAAAATAAGATTAAGAAAATAAAAAAAGAAAGTTTTATTGTTATAAATATTTTCTCAAAACTAAATTTTTCGGAATCATATTTTATGAATTTTATAATCGTGAAAGTTTTTCTTATTTAATAAATAGAATTTAAAATTTAATAATATTGTTCAACGCGTCTTGAATTTTAACTTTTTATTACAAATAATTTTGGTTTACCTGAAATTTTAACATAAATTTATTAAATAATTTAAATTAAGTTTTTATTTTTATAAGATTTCACTGTAAATAAATAAAAAAAAATCATATTTTACTAGTCATGAATTTCCAGAAAGATAAAGATGGCAGTTACTCTCTTAAAATTTTTGAAAATCCCTAATATATATTAATAAATAATATAACTTTTTTTGACAAAATACACCAGTCTTTTTACCAAAATTTTATATTGCCACTTTGAAATTAGAAAAGTTTGATCCGCTGTTTCTTACTAATATTAAATCTACTTTCCAACACTAAACAAAATTAACTTTAAAATATTAGAAGTGTTTTCAAGTCGAATATATAAAAATCGAGTAGTTAACGACTTTATTTTATAAAATTTTAAGTACAAAAAGATGAACAGAGACAGAATAATTTTATATCTACTTTTAATAATAATAAAAATATTCAAAGTTGATTTATAGTGAGAGAGAGTAGCGAAATACTATTTATATTCAAGTACTTATATCTCCTTAAACTAATTTAAATTTATACAGGATCAATCAGTTATGAAAATAATTTTTTTTATTAGAGATTTAATAGAAAAGGGCATGGATATGAAAAAGAATTTATATATAATATTTAACCACTTTGAGAAAACAAATGCTAAATTTCTAGAGAAATATTACGGTGAGTCCTATAATGCATTAGGATATTATTAATTAAATATATTCAAGTAATAAAAGATATGTATGATGGAGTGATTATTAACATCTTAATAATTAGAGCGAATGCTAAATATTTTTGTATTTCTATTAGATGATATTAAAGTTTAACTTTGAATTCTTATCTTTATCTTAATTATGAATAAGCTAATAAAATATATACAGAATGATATTTAAAGTTGTAGAGGAATACTTTAAAATTTAATGGTTTTAAATTAAACTAATAAAACTAAGAATATAAATTATATATTTGATAATACGAACGAAGAAAAGGAGAAGTTATTTTGGATAAAATAACAATGTCTCATCACACTCATTTGAAGTATATTTACTCAATTAGGATGCAGATTAGGAAGAAGATGTTTGCCAGAAAATTAAAATAAGTCGAATAAAATAAAAAAATATGTCAAAAATTTTATATGATTAAAAAATATCAATTAAATCAAAAGGTATTTTTTATCACATTGTAATACGATATTTATGGTGTATGATAACGAGTATTCAATATTAAAAAAATAACATATGGATAAATGCATATTAAAAAAAATTAAAGATAGAATCTGTGATGAGTACAATAAAAAGAGGTCATATTGAAAATAAGATAAAAAAATATAAATTAAAATAATTTGACCATTTAAAATAAATATCTAATAACGTAATTATATAAAAAAAAAACTGATCATATAAAGATAGATATAGATAAAAGAGATAATGATAGAATTAAAATAATTTAGATAAAAATCGTTCAAAATAATCTTAAGGTTCTAAATTTCTTAAGTTTAGATCAGTTATTTAGTTTTGTTTTTATTTTTTTTTCCTCATAGTTTGAAAAAATTTTAAAGGACTATAAAATATTACTATTTTTAATTTATAATGACTTAACTATTGAATTATTAGTATGAATTTGTTTAATATCATTATTTAAATTATTGTTGATAAAAAATTAGATTAAAATATTAATTTAGAATAATGATTTTTTATTAACATAAAATAATATTTTCAACTTTTTTTTATCAGAAATGAAAGAAATTCATTCAATAGTAAAAACACATACACAGCAGCCTTGAATAATCAAGGCAGAAAACCAGAAAAACATCAATTCCCTTGAGGCATAGAAGCAAGATTCAAGCAAAATACCATATAAAATATCGGCCTAAAACTAAGAAACACAGAGAAAGGCCTACAAATACAGAGGGAGAAAGCCCAGAAGCACCACATAAAACGAAACTCCCAACCACCCTCAGATTTAGAAGAAGATAAGGGAAATAAGAGCCTCAAAGGCCACACCCAAGAATTTCTTAACCACCGCTCAGAATGATCATTTATGGTGAGCTTAATGTAGATCTGGCCAGAAAACAGACCGAAAGGATATGCCGACCAGTAGATCAAAAAGGATACAGAGAATGAACCCAAGGCTATACACCCAAATGGTAAAAGAAAGTTTTCTAAAGACAATAAGACCTCCCTTAGCTATCGACACCACTGGAAGAGACAACCTTGACAGAAACTATACCACCGGAGGGAAGCCACTGGCTCAACAACATCTAAGGTGAAATAGACAAAATGGCATTTGAAGCTGGATCTGAAGCAAAAACCTTTAAAAGTCATAACTACAAAGTAACTAAAACAAAATAGCAAAAAAATTTATTATGTGTGGAAAAGTATTTTAATAAAAAAAAATATTAATAAGTAGTTTTTTTTAATATTGGTGAAATATTAAAAATGGAGGCGTGAAAGAGAATAGAAAAAATATATATAACTATAATAATAATTAAATAATATTTTTTTCTTCCTAATAAGAAAATATTAATAAAAAAATATTAATAAAAAAATTATCACCTTAAATGCATATATATTTATTACAAAATTAAAATTTTTAAATATTATAAAAAATTATTTTAAATAAATTAAAAATATTATTTATTAATTTATTAATATAAAATTATAATACTTAAATTTTATTAATTAACTTACTAAAACTTTTTATAATTAATCAATATAATAAATTTTTTTTATAATAACGATAATTTTAGTGAGAAGATAATAAGAATGAAAATATAATTTAAAACTTTTTAATTTTCGTGGCTCATTAACTTTATTACCAAACCAACAATTCCTTGGTGTTAAATGGATCCGTCATTTGTTCAATAAATGGAGGTTTTATGAGCGTAGTGTATGTCCGCAACTGCACGTCTTCTTTTCATGGCAAACAATAAATGCCCAAACCACTTTCTTATTACTTAATTGCTGTTTTTTTATTTAAATTTTAAATTTTACTTTTTTTCACATTTCACAAAAATAACTTAAAATTAGATGATCTATAAATTGAGCTGCAAATTTTAATTGGTGAATAAAATTATAAATTGATATATTAAATTGTTAAAAAATGCAATAATTTTAAAATATAGATTAAAATTATTATCTAGATCTACTTAAAATACGTATGCGATAAATGGAAATTCTTTTTGCTATTTTTTAATAAAAAAAAATAAATTATTGCTTAATTGTGAAAACAGTTTAAAACTTATGATAATTATACACCAATCAATAAATTTGTAACCAGTGATCGAAGAGATCTAGTAGGCGCGAGTTCCTCTTACAAGGGAATGTTTAGCCTAATTTATAAAAATTAGTTTATAAATATTTGATGCTTAAAGTTAATAGGAGGCCATAAATATTTAAAATTTTATAAATTATGTATTTATTTTAATATTTATAACTAATTTATAAACACTTAATATATTTAATAAAAATAATATATAAATATATTTATAATTAAAATAACTAAAGAGATATAAAATTATTTTATAAAAAATACTTATTTAAATAAATATGAATAATATTATAATTTTTTTATAAAGTACAAATAGAAAAAAAAATACTTAGATTTAAACTTAAGATCTAAATAAAAATAATATATATTTTTTTATCACCACACCTATTCTTTAGTGATTAAATAATATTATAATTTAATTAGTTACAATAATTTTATAGTATTTTTTAATTATTTTAACAGTTATTATGTTTATAAAGTAATTTTTATCAAATATAATAGTATTCATCAGTTATTTTAAAATTTTAAAATAAATATATAATTATCTAAAATTTTAAATATTTATGAGTTAATATTAATGTGTTTGTAATTTTTTTTTTCAGAAGAAAGCAGGGGTCTAAATCACGGAACAAGCAAATTAGACGTGTTTCGCGATATATGCGGCGACGCACATGGGCTGTTGTCCTAAGACTACTTACGTGTCGCAATAGGTATCCGATTCCTATACAACTTATAAATAAATAAATGTAAGTTTAAATAAATAAGTAAATTACTAAATAAAATGTTATATTAATATATCAGCATTTTAATATATCAGCTTTTTGAAAAAAAATTATATTTTGAATTTAAATTTCAATTCTTTAAATTTGCAAAAAAAAGTACTTTAGAAGATTTTATTGTAACTAATATCTTAAACTTTGAAATTTTAAAATTAGTAATTTTTAATTTTTAATAAAAAGTTATAAATTCTTTGAGAGATTAATGATTTAAAATAATTTTAAGAATTAAATTATACGAACATTATAATTTTTAAAGTATTTATATTATATAATATCAATAACTAAGCTATATTAAATTTTTTTATAATTTTTTAAAAAAAATAAAATATTAATCATAAATAAAAATTTAGAAATTAAAAATATCAAATTATTAAATAATAAAACTATAGATGGAAAAAGGCATATAAGAAATCAGACACCCACGTGGGTCGAGATTTAGGGTCAGCCTTTTGATTCTACCCATGAGTAGACTCATCAATAGTCGTGATATATATAAAGTTTTTATTTTTTTTTTAATTTGCAAGACATTTGCATAGAAATACTGGTTATAAAAAAATTATTGAAACTAGAAAAGAATATAGTGCGATGCTATTGATATTTTTATTTTGTTGAATTTTATATAATTTAAAATAAATAATTATTTATATATAGCTATAAATAATAAAATAAAATTAATATATATCTTATATAAATAATAAAATTAAAATTAAAAGAATAATATCAACAACTAAAAACAGTAATCTCAAAATAAATTAAAAAAATATTTATAAAAAAGCAAAATATATCAAATATTATCAAATATGTATTCATATTGTAATAATTAAAAAATCATTCTACTTAATGAAAGAAAATACTCTTCTTTCTTAGATTTATTCTTTCAAATATTGCTAGATTTTTTTTTAAAGAGAAAATTTTCTTCACTATTCTAAAACAAGAAGAGACGAAATTTAAAAAAATCAACATCAAATATTAATATTTTAAATTTATAAAAAAATAATATATAAATTATTACTTGTATGTCAATTATTATAATTATAATTTATTCATAGTTAAATAATATTATAATTTTATTAGCACTGATAATAACTAATTATAATAAATATCAAATATATATAATATTATAATTTTATTTAAACTCTTTAAATAAAGATATATAATAATAATTTATTTATTTATTATAATAAATAATAAATTTAATATTTTAAAATTTTAATTTAATTTAAAATTTGATATGAATATTTATAATTATTTAAAAAATTAAAAAATAGACAATTAGTTACTTTGCGTAAATTTAATATTGAAAAAAAAATAATGGGTGGAATGATTAATTTAAAGTAAGACAAAAATATTAAATTAGTTGATGAATTGAGAATAGAGGAATTAATTAATTAATTTTTTTTAAATATAATATTTCATGAATAAAGTAAAAATTGAAATATAAAATAATAATTTATTTTTTTAATTTTGATTTAATTTAAAAATAAATAATTTTTAATGCAAAAAAAAAGTGAGCACATTAAAAAACATTAACATAAGTGAAATTATTGAAAATTATATGAAAAATATTAAATATTAAATTCATATTAAAATCTAATATATTTTTAAATTCATATTAACATAGTAATTATAGTTTTAATTTTTTTATATAATATATAGATAATTAATCATTATCAATATCAAAACAGATATTATAATTATATTTAAATTTTTATAATAAAAATAATAATTATTATTATCAATTTTAATTCTATTTAAATTTTTTGAATAAATAAATAATTATTTAATAAATAATAAATTAATTTAAAATTTTTAAAATATAAAACACATGACACATTGTGTCAGTATGATCAGTTTTAATATTATATATAAATTTTATTTTTTTAATTCAATTGATATTATTTTAGAAAATATAGATAATTTTAATTAATAAATTGAATATATGTATATATTAGTGGTATATTATTAATATTTTATTTTTATTTTTTAATATGTTTAATTATTTCATTTAAAATTAATTTTTTAAACTTATATATGTATATAAATCTATTAAAAAAAATTAGGAATCGTTGTCACCACTGTCCTAAATTCACCCAGACTTCTTAACATGATTATCATTATCGATTAATATTTGAATATTGATATATCACCTCATGAACAATGTTAATTTTCAAGTAAAGAGGTGCCATCTAAGTGCAGTGCAATCCATAAAATATTAAATCAAGTTGAAATTTCTAAGAAACTTCATAATTTGCTTTCAAATATGAAGCCTTTGTCACTCTTTTAAGTTTATGCGTAAAAAAGAGTTCATTTATGTTTTCTTAATGAAGCTGATTTTCTTTTCACAATTTCTTTTTCGGTTCAATTAACAACTCACCTTTAAAAAATATAATAATAACGCCTGTCATTTCTCATATATTCTTCCTTCACTACTTTAAACTAATAATTTTATTTTTTTAAAAATAGTAAAATAAGAATAAAATTTATTTTTATTATTTTAAAATAAATAATAATAATATAATATAATTTTATATTTTATTATAGTTATATCATTTTAATTAAATGAATTATAATAAATCATTCTGCTATATATTTATTTTTAAAATATATTTTTTATATAAAAATATTAAAAATTAAATCTAAATAATTAATTTATAAAAATTATATTTACGTATCGACATCCTTGGCGCTCAAAGAAATAATGAACAAGTAATTAATTTGATGGAGCTAGTGAAAAGAAACCAACCATTTATTATCTTCAGAATAGCTTTGCACCAGTCATTATCAGTGAATGATTCAGCAAACGGGGGTTAGATTTCCTTGAGATTTTCTCGTGACTTAACCAAAATTAAGATAAAATAAATTAAAAATAAAAAAAACAACAAATAATAATAATATTTAATAATAATACATAACATATTTTCCCATCTCAGACTCAGCTGATGCCATATATAAATATATAGTAAAGAAAGATATGAATCTTGAACATAATCTGCACAGAAAGAGACTTTAAAGCTAAGGGACAAACACAAATGACATTGATTTGAAATGTTTTTAGCAATTTTTATTTGAATTCTTGCATCCAGTCACTGCAAAACAAAGTACAAAACTGACTCATTTTATAATTTTTTTTTTGGGCAGTGACTAATTTTATAATTTTCTGTAATTCTTTTCTCTAGGTTAATTAATTTGGATATTCAATTTCTACAAAAAAAAAAAACTTAAACATAAGGGGACCCATAAGGATACTTTCATATAGGTTAAAACTATTAGAGATTCTTACTCACAGTCGAATGCAAAGTCACCATCGATGTACTAAAAAATTAATTTGATTAGAATAGAATTTAAATGTACAGACAGCAGATACTGCTAAAAATCATAAACAAGTCTTCTCTTTTTTTTGTTCTTAAATTATATTCAATATTTTAATTCTTGTTTTCATTTATTTACATTTTGATTTTTAGAGTTGTTTACAGTCAAATTTAAAAGAAAATGTATTAAAATTCAAATTATTTTAAGAAAATTTATACCATCATTTGTTGAATAATTTTTCTTTTATAAAAATACAAATTAAAAAATTCAGACCTTTTCTTTAAATTTAAGATATATATGCAAAAAAAAAAAGACATGGAGTTGCAATGGTTCGAGAGTCGATAATTAATATCCATCGATTACAGATCAATGGTTAAATATTAGTTTTTAAATGTGTTTGGTACTTTGATTTAACACAAAATTATAATTTTTAACATTTAATCATTTAAACTTATTTGATGAATTTTGCTTTTAAAGTTTCAACTAAATTAAAATTTTGTATAAAATACAATAAGGGATTATATTTTTAAATACTCTTATAATTTTAAAAAATTCTATCATTTATTCAATATTTAAATTTTCAACACCTAATTTTAATTTTGTCAAATGCTATCTTAATCTGGTAAGTAAGCAAACAATAACTCACAATTGAGAACTAAATATTACTTCTACTGTCACAGATTATTAATTCACTTTATTTTTTTCACGTATTAAAAAATTAGTTTTTTTTAAAAAAAAATTAGTTAATATCATGTAAATTTCATAAAATATTATTGTTTCTTAATAAAAAAAATTCCATAAAATATTAATAATGACGCATCAATAAATCTTGTACACTTCGTTTAATATATATTCAAAAAATTAAACTGATGAATTATAATTAGCAAAAAGCAATCTATAATTTTTTTTTACAAAATTAGCATTTGAAAATGAAAATATAATTAAATTTTATGAGTTACTTGGTAGGATACTAAAAAAAATTAATTATTAGAAATGTAATTTACAGAGATATATTACTGAGAGATATATTATTGAGATTGTATTTTATTAAAAAAAATTATGTTATGATGTTTAAAAGATTAAATAAAATATTAAAAAAGTAGATTAAAAAAATATTAACTTATTTAATTACTATTTAATTTTATATGAAAAGTTTGGACAATATCTAAATTATCTTTGTAATCTCTTTTTTATTTTATAATATCTAAAAATAAAAATAAAATTATTTTTTGATATAGAACTTCACGATCTCAGATCGTTTACAGTAAAATAATTTATTTATTTTCTATATATTAATTAATAGGTAAAATTTAATGAGTTTAATATTTTATTTTATATGAATTATTTATAAATAAATATAGTATTTTTAATCAAAAATTTATTTTATCAATTTTTATGAGATAATAATATAAACAAATGCTCAACAAATAAAAAAAATTGTGAACTATCAATTTGGTTAACGGAGAAAATAATAATTAGAAATATTCCTTTCACAAATCTAACTATAACTTTAAATTATTAATTATTAAGATTTATATTCTTTGTTTAGAAACTTTATAGCCTTAATGTAAATTCTGCAAAAGTTAAGATTTTTTTTCCAGCAGTCAAAGCAAATTTCTGATGAGTTTAATAAGATTTATATTCTTTGTTTAGAAACTTTATAGCCTTAACGTAAATTCTGCAAAAGTTGTGATTTTTTTTTCAGCAATCAAAGCAATTCCTGATGAAAACCTTCTAAATTTCCTATTTAGTTTGAGGGTTTACATTAAACAAAAATAATAATGACAAGATTATTTCTTGATTTCCATATTTGGTAACAACAATAATTAAATAGGGAATATAATTGGGAAAAGTGGCACTTGACACTTGCCAATGGAAATTGGGCTATTTAACAAGGCTTAATTAGCCATGATGTCAAGAGTTAAAAACCCATAATTAGGCCCATAAAAACTAAATGTTTTGAAGCATTTACTTATTTATTTTTATATACAAATTTAACTCCAAAATGCAATATTTTCAATTTTTTAAAGGCAAATCTGAATCAACTCGTCTTCTATCAACACCCAAATTCATCACCATTCAACTTGAAAATTCATTTTCATCAGTAAATTGAAAGTTGGCTCATTAATATATGTTTAACACTGAAAATAAAATTTTAACATCAATAGTTATCTAATTATTCACTAGTCCTTGCAATGACAGGGTACTTGAAATAAAATAAATCTGTGAAAATTTTTTATCCTCATTCGATTTAGTTATATTTGTATTAAATAATTATTTGTTAGTCATTTTTTATCTGAAACCCCCCCCCCCCCCCCCCCGTCAACCATATAATTATGCACAGTTCAGAAGCTTGTTAATATAAAACAATAAATAAATAACTATAGACAAACACATACACATAAAGAAAAAACAACAAACAGTAACTTTAATAAATAAAATATTTGTTTTAACTTCCATTAATAGTGGAAAATATACATTTCAATCTTATAAAGTTCAAACATAAACAACAAAGGGCATAATAATTTACCCAAAGTTGATTACAGATATCATTTCCCCCACCCCCCCCAAAAAAATGGGTGAAAAAACTAAAAAGACAAAAACAAACCATTCAAAGACTAATGGCGGGTAGTAAGAAGAGTTCACCTCAGCCATGAACTTCTGCTTTTCTTTCTTTTCTTTTTTTAAATATAGCGGAAGGAAAAATAAAAATACCCTTCAGACTAATTGAAAAGGCTCCTGCAATAGGACACCACAAACAATTACCCTCACAAGATCAGAAATTAAGGGCAACTTTTAAAATAAGCCCTTTTTTTTCTCATTTTGACCGAAGAAGCCAAAAGCTAACCCCTGTATATCCTTTCAGACACAGTATAAATATACATATATATATTTACTCTAGCATACTAAACTAAAGTCGCACTAATACAACTATTTCTGACACCCATGTATATATTATGTTATATTATATAATATTATAATATAAGATCCTAGATACCAGTGTTTGTTGGGTGGGGGGGTTACCCTAGCCGGCGCGGCCTAGCGGAACTGGGCACCAGAAAAGGTCTGGCCGAAGGACCAGTGAGCAGGAGCAACATTGTAGGAGACCACATTCCGGCCATCACTAGTGGTGACCTTAAACGAAAGGGCTTGTCCATTTAGATAATTGTTGCTTTGCCAATTTTGACCCCAATTTCTTGACATTGATTGCCAACCAGTTCTTGACCCTTTGATGGCTACTGCATGTACATCACCTGCACCTCCAACGTTTGTGATTAGGACCAAGTTGAAGTAAGAGTGTCCGTTGATTGTGAATCTTATGCCTCCTTTTTTTCTACAGGGCACCCTACAAAAACAACCCACAAAAAATTAATTAGATAAAGACAAAATAACAAAAAGAACAAGAGATTAATTAGAGAATAAGACCCAAAACTTAAGGGCTTTTTTTTTCTTTTTTACCTTCTGTAGGACACAGGAACAATCCCAGCTCTGTATTGAGCAATGTGTTGGAAAACAGGCTGTGAGAGGTCAAAATGGTGCTGAGGAGGATTGCACCAGCCTCCTGCATTATTAGGTAAGGCATTGTTTGGAGGGCAGAAATTGGTGGCTGTGACCACAATGGAGCCAGGAAGACACCATTTTGGATCATTAACACACCTAATTTCATAGCAAGATCCGCAACTTAACCCATTGTTGAACAAAGCTGTGCTTAAAGCTGCAGTGTTTGTTCCATACCCCTGACTGTAAAGATTTCCATAACCACAAGCCCCACCTGCAACCAATAACCAATTTTTACTTTTAATTAGCAAACTAATCAAATGGGTTTCTCTAAAAATGTTTAAAATTTATCCAAAAAAATTAAAGAATTTTCATTTATGCTCATACCCATTGTGCCAGAAGCATCACCACCTCCATAAAATGTTGCATGAGCATTAATCCACCCACCACCACCATAGCCATTAACAGAGGACACCAATGCAAGAAAACCCACCAAAAGAATCCCAAGAAAAGCCATTTTCCTGCACAAGAATTAATTGAACAAAATTATAAGCAATTTTCTTTCCATGGGTTTCATTTAAAGAAAGTAGAAAAAGAAAATGTGAGGGCAGAGAGACAAGATTATTACATAAAGATTGGATCTTGAAGAGAGAGAGAGAGAGAGAGGCAGAAAAACAGAAGAAATGTGAGGCAGTTGAGTGTAGAAAAATGAGCAGGGGTGAAGGGGAATTTATAGAACTTTCTGGTGCGAGGATGGACACTATTTAGCCACCGTTAATAGTCTTACCACTAACACACATGGACACTTTAAGCGGGCGGGGCCCATAAAACTGCTAGGGTTGCATAAAGAGTAGTTTTAATTATAAAAAAAACACTAGTGAAATTTCTTAAATATAATATATAAATTGAAATGCACGTGGGAGTGAGTAGCTTAAAGCTTAAAAGTTATTTAATTTGTGGATTGAAAATTGAAACAGTGTGGTTTTGTAGGTTTCCTATTGGGAAATTCCCTAAATCCAAATGGGTCATAGTGGTTTTTTCTTTTTGTTGGCTAATAAACCTCCATAGCCACTGCGCACATGCAATGCGATGCGATGCAAGCAACCTTGCTTTGCTACGCGCATTTGCCTCAATTACCCTTTTCACTTAACGTTATTTTCTTACCTTTTAATTTGTTATATTGTACAAGAGTTAGCTAATGTTACCATTAGCCCGTTAGTGGTCATTTGCATGCACTCGCCCAATAAAAAATGTTACAATCATAAATTTTCTTCTCTCTAAATTTTATTATTCAATATGGATAATTTTTTTTTCAGTCGGATTGAAATATTAGATTTAATGATATATATGTGATAAGATAAATTGACATTAATTTTTTTAACGCTACACAAGATAATTAATTATTAATTTATTATATAAATTTATATATATTTACCCTTAAGTTAGATTTGACACTAAGTCAATTGTAAATTATAATGTGACAATATGCAAATTGCAAGCTAGCTAGTTCTCTACGTTTCTAGCACATGGGATGGGACGGCGCATATTTTTCAATCTTGTGATGCATTTTTTTATTTTATTTTTATCGTAAGATTGCAAAACCAAATTTATGAAATAAGCCAAAAATTTATCATTTGCACATTTGGGAGTCAAACCTAAGACTAGAAGGATCCCGAACCATTGTGTTAAACCACAATTCAATATCCTAAATGGCTTAAAAATTCATTAAATTTTAATTTTTTCAATGTAATCGCTAACATTTAATTTATTACAGGTGAATATTTATATTTTTATCTTTAATCAAAGACTAATTATAAGGTTTTGAACAAAAATTTAAAAAAAAAAAACTGACATGATATGACACATCATCTCGACCTTTTTTTTTTTTTAACTGTATCATCTAAACCTTTTGAGTCAACATGTCACCTGCAACCCACATTAGATAAATTTTAGAGGCCATATAAGAAAATTTGATTAAGTTTAATAATTTTTTAAGTTATTTACATTCTTTTTCTTTTTTATTTTTTTGATAAATCTTTCATTCAAATATTATTTTAATTATTAACTGATATATTTTTTATTTTTTGTCATTAATTTTATAAATATAAATATTCTTATGATCTAAATTTTAGAAAGAAGATGAAGAATTGTTTTGATATACTAAAGTTTAAATAAATTATTGTGAATACAAGAGCATCTAATAGATCTTAAATTTTAAATTTTACTCATTTACTACTTGTTGTACTATATACCAAAATTTATATAAAAATTTCAGACTATTTAATTTGTCTAATAGTTATTAATCTATTAGAAGAATATCTTCTAATTTTATAAGTTAAATTAGAAAAATATTTTAACTTAAAAAATTAAAATAATGCTTTGAATAAAAAAATTAATTGGATTCTTAAATTATTTTTAAAAATAAAATTTACTATTTGAATTTATGGAATTAAATTTAAATTATAAAAATATTATCGCTTAAAAATTAAAAATATATTTATAAAAAAAATAAAAAATTTTACTGAAAGTAACCCAAAGAATGTTTTAACGAAAAAACAACGGAATGAATTTTTTGAATGGAGAAAATATAATTAAATGGGTTAAAAGGTCAAAAATATATATGATTTAAAAAATCTGCTAAATGTGTATAAAATTTATTTACTTGGAACATTTAATTATTTTACGCTTTAAAATTTTAATTTAATTATATAATTTTTAAATATATTTTTTTTAAATTTATAAAAAAAACTCGTTGAATCATATCAAATCATTATAGTATAATTTAGTATAAAATATATTAATACAATAAATAAAATAATTAATATTTATTAATATAAATATTTATTAATATTAAATAGATAAATATAAAAAGAGAAAATGATTAAAATAAAAATTTATGGATAAAATAATTAAATGTCGGGGCTATAAATATTTTCGGGGCAAAAATAAAAATACTAGATTTTAAGAATATTCTTAATGTGACCGTTAAAATTCATCTGACGAGAATACGCTGTTGATTCGGGTGGTTAGATGTTGTCCCATACCATATCTCATTACACACTCGAGTGAGATTTGTAAAATTTTATTAAATAAATTAAAATTTTAATTATTTATCCGCAACAAATTAATTTTAGTGACTATTTTAATTGAAGAATTTCAAAATTTAATGACTTTTAAAGTCTTTAACATCAAATCTATTTAGGTGAACTAATTAAATGAATATTTTTGACTTGTGTATAGCTATTTTCTCTTCCTATTCTCTTTTTTTTTTCCCTCTCATTTTTTTTTTGAAATTTTTTTTTTCCCTCTTAACTTCGTCTAAATTCTCCTTGCATTTAATTCACAATGTGAAATTCAAGCTTTTTCTTTTGTTGTGGGTCCACATGTCACGAACTCCGCAATACGCATACTATAGATGTATGCACTAAAACCAAGTACAATTTTCAATTTCGTTAGAGCTCTAGCTAGGAGGTATTATTACCAATTGGTGAAATTATTATTTTTTTTTTTGAAAGTAATTGGTGAAATTATTAAGATAATAAATAATGCAAAATTAAAGAAATTCACCTAAAAATGAATTGTCTAGAAAAACAAAGAAAATATTAATATATTATTTTTAATTATAGTATAATTTAATGCCATATTAAAATTACTATTTTCTCTCATTAAATATATTTTTAGATCGAGTTTTTAGACTAATGACTGAAAATTAATTTTTTTTGTAAATATTTATGAACTAAAGATAATTAACTTAGAAATGAAATCTAATAGTGATTGGCGTATAATTTTTTTTAAAATACTTGTGATTCACTAAAAATATATATATATACATATTTATTAAAAAAAATTATCTAGACATATTTAGTACCTTCAAACCATAGCTGAGCCAAACACATGCTAAAAATACCATATTCAACAATAATTTATTGTGCACGTTCACTTGTACAACCAATGTATTGTGTACTCATTTATATTATGCTCACGGCAACTTGGAGAAAATACATTTTCCTGTAATGTTAGACAAATAAATTCAAATATTGGAAATTTTGCTTATAATATATATATATATGTATCTGAAATTCAACATGTAAACTATAAATATGGTATAATTTTATAAAAACCATTAATATTAGCTTAAATGCTTTTAGCATTATAATATACATACATACATACATACATATATATATGTTACTGTTAAGAATAAAAGAGTTCAAAAATATTTATATGAGTAGCATCAAGTTGAAGGGATGGTAAAATTTTTAAATAAAAAAATTATAGGTGAATTTATATTTAATTTTATTTTTATATTAAAAAATTAATGCAAATGGTTGTCATTAATATTAATATTTTATTTTATTTTTATAGTAAATATTAAAATATTGAAATTTTTATTATTTTATTTTAATATTTAAATACTACTTTAAAAAATTATACAATATATATTATTTTTAAATAATATTTATATATTTTTTGAGATATTTTAAAAAATATTTAAATTAAATACCTTTTAATAAATTTATATGATAGAATATTTTTTATAAAATAATTAAATTAATCACAAAATTTTTAAATATAATTCAAAAATAAATTATAACATAATTATTAATATCAATTTTAGGATATAAATTAAAAATAATTAAAGATAATAAATATGTAAAATAGATTTATCAAATTAATATAATATATAATATATTTTATATTATAATATATAACTAAATAAATATATAATATGTATATATATATATATATGTGTGTATATTCACACACAATATGATTGGTGGAAGGGGGCAACATATATACACACAGGGGCAACATATATACACACAACATAATTTGTCAAAGGAGGGCGCAATAAACCCTACATGTCCATACTTAAATTCAATATAAACAACAAAATAAATAATAAAATATAAATTAAAAAATAAAAAAATAAGTAAAAATTTAATATAGTTCGACGTAAGCCTATATTCATAAACGAACAAGATCAAAATTCACTAAAAATAAAAAATGGTAAAAGAAATAAAAGATAATACTCAAAATCTTTAATCCAATTAACATAATTATAAGTTACACTGTAAGTTTAAAGCAAAAATTATAAAATGATTATATCTTTTATTTACACTAAAAAATTACATATTTAGATTACATATAGGAGTACTTTATTTGAAATAGAAATAACATAAATTTTATTTAAAGAAAATTCCTAGTTACTTAGTTCAAAAGAATTAAAATTCTTATCAAATAAGTTTTTTTTAAATAATATTAAATTAAAACAAATAATTGAAAATAATAATTTTTTTAAATAAATTAAAATTACCCCGATAATTATAATATATTAGATGCGGACACTGAATAATTTATTGATTTAAAATAAACTCAACATTATTATAAACTTGATGTTTTCATATTAAACTTATAATAATAAAATGACCAGCAAATTATCATCGCAGACTTATTTAAAAAACATATTTTTATAAAAGAAAACTCAGTAAAAACTTTTATGAAAAAATCCATTAAATCTTACAAAAGAGGCAACTAAAAGTATAAAATAAATGAAAATAAAATAAGATCTATGTATGTCTAGAAAGGTATGATCAATTAATAAAATTTTCTTATTAATTTAAATATAAAATAAATAAATAAATGAATGATGGGTGGTCGAATAAGCTCGAGGATGGCTTAAACAATAAGCTTTGGAAAAAAAAAAGTCGAAATGGAAAGCCTAATAAGATTTTATGCTTAATAATTAATTAATATCAGATCCATAATGAATGGACATGAAAGATCCAGAAAAGCAGTCATAACATGGATTCTGATATACTACAAAATGACGAAATGCGGTCATCAGGCCCCGAGATTCGCGGCATTAGCGTATCAAATCAACTTAATTAACCGATTACACAAATTATTAATTATGTAATTAAGTATGTGTTTATATGCACATGAAAGTACTGTGAGTCAATGATCAAATTAAATACAGGTTGTTGATCGATTGTTCTTTGACTTATTAATAAAATCTACTGGATCATTATATAATATTATCATTATAATTTTGCACTTCTTCTGCTATTCGTTTTGTTTTTTAATTTCCCTTTTGTTGTTATATTATTTTATAGGCAAATCGTAAAATCAATTTATGCTTTATTTTTTCTTAAGGGTTTTAAATATTTTTGAAAATTAAGACTTTTAAATAAAATTCATTATTTGATTGAATAAAAATGTGCAAAATCTATGAATTTATATAAATAAAATCTCATACTTAATGAAAATACCATTCCAATTTCAATTTCACATGCTTTTCTTTGGTTGTGCTTCATGCGCATAAGCTTTCTTTTACAAAAATATCATTGAATTATTAATTTTGCATGCATATAAAAAATAAGAAAGATTACTTATATTTATAAAATAAAAATATTATTAATTTTATAAAATTTAAAAATTATCGATACAATAATGGTGCTACTCATACCTCACCTTGGCTAGATGTTCGAGCTTAGTAGCACCCCCACTCCAAGATTGAGGCCTATCCGAGTTCGGGACCTCAATGTTGAGCTCTCATTTTCTACCAAACTCCTTAAGATATAAAGATAAGTATGTGACACAGTAGACATATGTCAGCGATACATTCAAAAATTCACTGACACATATAGATAATGTCTCATATCCCCTAACTATAAATAGAAGTGGATATTCATAGGTAGAGTTTACTTTTCCACTCTTTAGCTCTTTTATTTTGTAGACAAACTGATCACTGACTTAAGTAACGGAGCCTCCTCAATGAAGTTCGGTAATTCTCTTATCTTGTGGGTAGAAGAGTTGACCACAACCAAACCCGAATTCGAGCAGGAATCCTTTAAATCCACCTTGTCATTAGTGACGCGGTGAGCGTGAACTGGCTAATCTTTGAAAGATGGATGATAAGACTCAAAACTTAACACGTGACTCGCAAAACCACACATAAACTCCGGATGGAAAATTACCCCCGTTACTACACATGCCCCAAAATTACACAGCTTAGAATACCATAAACAACCACCAATTAGGAACATCAGGAGTCATAAAAACATCAGTGGCAAGGCCCTCTCTTCCCGAATCTTCATCCACCCCCCGACAGCAGATCTAACCACCGGGCCCTTCACCTCATTTGGCTCACTAGCCCAAATAGCCCCAGCAGTGTTACAATCCCCAAGTCCATCCAAACAAGCAATCAAAGAGCTTACTTCTACCCTCAAAGATTTCATCATGGCTTTCGGGCTGCAAAGTTACTAAAAGCCAACAACAGCCCCAGACACGACCCACATTACTAGAGTTCGAACCTCCTCCTCATCCCTTAATGTATCATACTCCACTGCCTCGACCTACAATTCATCATACTTCACTCCTACATTACCATCCACAACATAACCCTGAGCCTAACCAGCGGCACACAATAATAGATACCTTCTCTGAGTCAGGGCAGAAGGTCTAGAGAAGGTTCTACTCTCCTGAACGGTCAACATTTGGAACACCAACTTGTGCAATGCCAGACTTAGGTCAAGCTCGGTCTAAGAAGAAAGAGGCAGTGATTACAACAGAGGATGTTAACACTCTAGTTGAGGATAAGATTAAGCGTCTAAACAGGGGTACAACGTTGCACTAAGAAGCCACCTTCTACTCCCCGCTGACTAAACAAATTCTTAGTGAGGTCTATCCAAGCTTCCAAGTATCGAAGTTGAAGGAATACAGTGGAACGACGGACCCTCACTCACATGTTAACAGCTTCTATAATACAACCCTTAAATATACAAGCTCAGATGTTGCCTTATGTAAACTTTTTTCCAAGACTTTAATTGGCAATGCTTAGATCTGGTATAATAATCTAAAACATAATTCCATTCATAACTTTGCCTAGTTTATCGAGCTCTTGATAAAAAAATTTGTGGCTTCAATTGACCCCTGTCAAACATCATTAGACTTATTTAAGATTGTGCAAAAGCCTAAAGAAACCTTACGCCAATATGTTGACATGTTTAATGAAACAATGGGCAAGATTCCAAAGGTGAACTTTGAGATCGTATTGGAGACATTAGTACGAAACATAAAGTGTAGGCAGTTTTCACCCTTTTTAACCAAGAATCCACCCCAAGACTTTGTAGAGCTCATGGCTCAGTGGTATAAGTACATTTGAGCTTATGAGCATGCTCGAATATGGGAGGAATTTCACCCTGACCAAAAAAGCCACAGCCTAGTATCCAAAACCCTTAGAGAGTCCCATAAATCTAAACCACCCATGCAAAACTCATATAAACCTAATATGTAATATCCCAAGCTATACCCTAAAATTTTGAAAATAGTTATTGTTGAAATTGAATTAAATGATTTTAAAGTGTGTATAAATGATTGAGAGAAAAGAGAAGTGTGTATATGTTGTATATATAGAGATATATACAACATATACAAGTCAACTATTATTTAATGGTCATATGAGATATTTTGGATATTTTAAAATGAAAATTTATTAAGTGGAAGATGATATTTATAATATTTTATTATTATAATTACTTGGTGGAAAATAAAGGTGGAAATCTTGTGGTTAAGAGACAAGTGTGTAGTTTGACTTTCATTTTCTTCTTCTTCTTTCTTTGCTTTGGCTGGCTATCACCATAGCTAAAGGGAAAGAGAGGTTTTGTTATTCTTCACTCAAGTTTTTAAGGTGTTTCAAGAGATCAAGTTGGAGTTTGAAGGTTTTTCATCACTTTTGGTAAGTTTCCAACTTGTTTCCTTGGTTTTTCTTTTGAGTTTGTGTATTGAGGTTGTTGAATGGTTGGTGTATTAGTGTGTATGGTTAATTTTGATGTGTTTGAGATTGTGTTGTCTATTTGATTTTGATTTTGGGGTTGGTTTGGAGGAAAGGTTAAGTTTGGTGAAGGAAAGCAAGAGTTGTGGATTGTGTATGTGTTGAGTTGTGATGATGCTGGTGATTGTATTTTGATGTATGTATTATGTTGTTTTGATGTTATGCAAGTCTAGTATGGTTTATTAATGGTTTTGGGTAAGATTATTTGGAGTGGAAAAGGGTTAAGTATGATGTTTGTTGGATATGGTGTTGTTGGTATCGGAATCAGGGTTTTTGGCCTGACACACCCATGAGCACGGCTAAGTCTTAGGGCGTGTCAATGGTTATATTTTCTAGATGGGTGACATGACCATTGACACCTCCATGTCACTGAACGTGTCACAACTTCTGTGTTGGAGTAGTTTTGACACGTCCAGTGACACGCCCATGTCACTGAGCGTGTCATAGCTTCTGTGTTGGAGGAGAACTAATACGTGTAGTGACACGCCCATGTCATTAAGCGTGTCAAAGCTTCTGTGTTGTGGGTTTAGGGCATGACCAGGGATACTCCCGTGTTGTTAAGCATGTCATGTGTAGAGTTTGCCCTAGTTGGTTATTGTTCTTATTATCTTATGTGTATCTCTAAGTGAGTGTGTATAATTACAATTGGATTAGGTTTTGAAGAGATTTGAGTTGCCCTAATCCAAGTGTTGAAGGATCTTGGAAGAGGAGTTTGGAATTGGTGTGAATTGCTCTTTGAGGTAAGTACAAACTTTACATGGTTGCATACATTTACATGACTTTGGAACTTAACACATTTGGTTGTAAATGTGTTAAGTAATCTATTACATTGTTGATACATTTAATTAATGCTATGATTAGCATAATGTGAAAGATATAATGATCATTCAAAATGTATGTACAATGCAATTGGTTATGTATACTCTAATGATGAGATGTGAAGCCATTGTTGTTAGTTATAATGATGCAAATGAAATAATTGGGGCATGGTTGCCTAGGTGATTATGAGAAAATGAGCATGGAATTGATAATGAAATAATAAAAGAATTGTGCGCTTAATATGTTATTCAATTTTCAGATTTTTGTTATTGGTGGCATGCCTAAAAGTAACACTCCCTTGAAGCTGGGTTGGGCCTGGTCCTTGAAGCCAAGTTGGGTTGATGCTTAGCTCCCCTTGAAGCTTGGTTGGGCCTAGTCCTTGAAGCCTAGTTGGGATGTTACATATGAGATGTTTCTCATTATGATAATGATTTGCCTACGGGCTTGATAAATGTGAATATTGAACCAAAACAGTAACTCTGGAATTCGAATGGCATATTAGTTTCTTTTGGGCCCATGCTTGTCTTTGCTTTAATGTGAACTATGAATGATGGAACAAATGAATTATCTAATGAGATTTAACGTTATGAAATATGCATTCTTGAATATTGTTTTTAATGCTTGAAAGTGTGACATTGACATTACATTTGAAGCATATTGTCATCATAATTTGTACCACTAAGCCGTAGGCTTAGCGCGATTGTGGTTCATCGTGCAGGTGATAGGGTAGATCCGGTTAAACCGAAGAGTTCAGCTAGACCGAGTCGAGTCTAGACTTGTGATCCTTGTGAAGTGTTGATTGTTGAACTTCAAGATCAGAGACAAACTACCAAACATGTATAAACTTTATATTTTTGTAAATATTATTTTTGTTGTATATATATGTATATTTCGCTGCTTATTAAATAAATATTTTGGATAAACTTTGGGTGTAATGAAAATATATGTTTATGTATTTTAACAATGAATGTTTTATCTATTACTATTTAAAATAATGATTTGATGTTAAAGTTTAAAGATTGGTTTGTTTCAAATAGACTGTGACATCCTTGTATTTTGTATACGTATATTACATGTGGTGTACATATATGGGGTATAGGGGTGTTACATAATACCCATAAGCAATTTAAGTTAAACACTGATTAGAGAAATTCTAATTAATATATTTATAACTGCACTTACCATATCACCAAAGCACCTGAGGTATTCACACCTTTAATCGCTTCAAGAGCCATCATGTTATGCTGGCTCAAGTAGAACACAAATGTAAACTGGCCTTAACCGATAAAAGACAAACCAAACAGAAACCAAGATTTATACTATAGTTTTTACTAGGGTCATGGCCATAAGACCAATGACTACATTAAACTGAAGCACGTGATTGAGTGATTGATTCGGGTAGGGCAACTAAAACAGTTTGTCGCTACTCTTACATACTAGGATGGCCCAGCTGATCTGAGCTCTCATTCCCCTACCACTTATAGGAAACCACCACTTGGAGTTGTTCATGTCATTGCAAGGGATGAACATTATGATGTTACAAGTATGTTGAGAAAGTGGAAGATCAAAGAAGTTTTTTCTATTGTTGAGATTTGAAGTCTCAGAGCCTGATCATTGCTTTTCATTCAGAAGAGTTGCATCAAATCATCGGTCCCCATACTGCCTTGGAAGTTGAGGCCATAATTCAAAATTACCTAGTTCAACGAATTCTATTTGACACGGGTAGTGCTATAAATCTTTTAACTCTAAAAGCCTATAAAATGCTTAGATTATCACCTAATGCCTTGAAACCTTTTACCTCATCTTTGGTGGGTTTATTCGGACATGTGATGCATATTTATGGATCGGCTATATTAGGCGTGCAGTTGGGAGATGACTTGATTACGAGAAATTACTGAGCCTGTTTCATGGTAGTAGACATAAAATGTCACGTACAATGTTATTTTTGGTCGTCCCCTATTAGCAGGGGTGGATGCATATATTTTGATGAAGAACTTCCTTATGAAAATGCCAACTCATCTAGGGGGTAGCAATCTTGAGGGGAAATCAGCAGATGGCCCAAGACTCTTATGCAATTCTCCTAAAAGACGCCAATTTGGTACTTCCAGTGGATTCACTTGATCTCCCTGATAACCCTAAATCCTATGCCGAGCCTGTAGACATCCTGAAAGAAATTCAAGTCAGTAAAGATAGAATATTTTGAATCACAAGCTCCTCTGAGTGAGAGAAGGAGAATGCCTTAACTCAGGTGTTAGGAGCATACCAGGATGTTTTTGCTTGGGGATCAACCAATGTTAATGGAATTTCACCCGAGATTATGATGCATGAGCTCCATCCCAAGGCTACCCCAATAAAACAAAAGAAAAGAAACTTGGGATCGAAAAAATAACTGGCTACATAATTGGATGTGAAAAAGTATTATAAGCAGACTTCATCAAAGAAGTTTTATTCTCGGACTGGTTGTCTAATGTATTATTGGTATAAAAATCTAATTTAAAGTGGATGATGTATGCGGATTTTACAGACCTGAATAAGGCATGCCTCAAAGACTCTTATCCATTTTCCCATATAGACCACCTTGTTGACTACACGACAGGCTTTGCAGAATACAATTTTATTGATGCGTGTCCGGGTATCACCAAATCCCTTTGGAATTGGAGGATCAGAGTAAAACTTTTTTTATAACAACTAAGGGCACTTATTATTATAAAGTCATTGAAGGATTAGAGTAAAGCTTCCTTTATAATAACCAATGGCACTTATTGTTATAAAGTCATACCTTTTGGTTTAAAGAACGCAAAAGCCACATACCAGAGGCTCGTTAATAGACTTTTTCATAGTCAAATAGGCTTGACTGTCGAGGTTTACGCAGATTATATAATCATCAAATCTCAGACCTCAGCCGAGCACCCCAGGGATTTAGTAGAAACCTTTATAATTCTTAGGCAGGTGAACATGAAGCTTAATCCCAAAAAATGAGCCTTCGTGATTCAGTCAGGGAAATTCCTAGGGTTTATTATATCAAAGAGAGGCATTGAGGCAAACCCGAAAAAGATACGAGCAGTAATGGAGATGGAGCCACCCAAAAATATAAAGGAAGTGCAAAAGCTGAATGGGAGAATTACTTCCCTTAGAAGATTCATATCATGCTTGACAAAGAGATGTCTACCATTCTACAAGCTCTTAAAGAACTTGAAAGATTTTCAATGTACTAAGGATTGCCAACAAGCATTCATCGAATCGAAGCAGTTCCTGAGCTCGCCCCCGCTGCTCACTCGATTTGTGTAGGGCGAGCTGCTTTATTTATACCTTTCAACATCACCTGTTGATGTGGGCTCGATCTTGATTAGAAAGGAGAATGGCTAGCAGTATCCAATTTATTACACCAGTCATGTCTTGAAATGACCTAAACTTCGGTACCCCCTTAGAAAAAGCTGGCCTTAGCACTCCGTGCTGCTTCAGAGAGACTCCTTCCTTGATTTGAGGTGCATACCTCACCCTGGCTAAATGCCCGAGCTTAGTAGCACCCCCACTCCAAGACCAAGGCCTGTCCGAGCTCGAGACCTCGCTGTTGAGCTCTCGTTTTCTACCGAACTCCTTGACGTATAAGAGATAAGTCTCTGACACAGCAGACGTACGTCACCGACATATCCGAAAAATTCATTTAGACATATATATAATGTCCTATATCTCTCAATTATAAATAAGGTGGATACCCACGGGTAAAGTTTACTTTTTCACTCTTTAATTATTTTATTTTGCAGACAAATCGATCATTGACTTAAACATCAGAGTCTCTTTAATTGAGTTCGATAATTCTCTTATCTTACAGGCAGAAGAGTTGTTCACAACTAAATTTGAATATGAGCAGAAGTTTTTGAAGTCCATCTCGTTATCAAATAAAAATGTTTATTTTACAAATATTTTTGGATCTAAAAATATCAAATTTAAGGAGAAAAGGAAAATATCGAATTTTTGGATTTAATTTAACAAGAAACCAAACAGATAAAGAACGTATGATGAGGTTTTAGAATTACCATTTTGGGGAAAAGCTTGCTGCAGGCAAGACATATATAACTTCAAATTATAAATTAAATAAAAGCATGGGTTATTATAATTTTAAATTATAATACAAATACAGTTTAAAAAAAATGCAAATAAAATAATATTACAGTAAAAGCATATAATAAGGTGCGGCCTGAATAGCGAGTACAAATCAGCGCTGCAGAGTGCAGTACGACTGTGCGAGAGTAGGCAAAGGCATGGCATGGACTAATCAGCCCAATTTTCAAGTGACGCTCGTGCTTGGCTTTACTCCTAATTTAGCACCACTCTCTAGAAGGTCAAAACTCATATCAATATTTAATAATTAATACAGAATTTAACATTTAATGTAAATTCATATAAAATTCATTTAATTTACAAATAAATTTCTTTAGAAAAAATTTGAAGTATTTTTCATATTTTAATCATACCTTGGTCACAAATAGTTAACTTATTAATTTGTACTTAAATTAAATAATTTAGTAATTTTATATAATTTAATTTAGATATTATCAAATTCATGAAAATAAAATTAGTTATCATTTATATCAAATATGAAAATGTATCAAACAAATTCTTAATTTTACTTAAGTTACCTTATTAAAAATGGTTTGATTTAAGTACTAAGGTTAACTATTGACGGTTGATAATCAATATAATGTTAGCAATTAAAAATTAGCTATTTTAAATATAAATTTGAATTATATCAATGCTAGATCTAAAATCGTTGAAAGGTACAACAAAAGCTCGGATATATTATTAATGGGCTTGAATCTTGCTTTTTCCTCAAATTCTTACCAATATGAGGAAGTATGGGATGTGTTGTTTGGAAAGATGTTTAAATTTCATCTTCCATTTGTTCGATTGAATAGTAATCAATCTAAGGCTTTGAACTTTGATTTCGTCTTTGGCCGATCCTTTTTATGGCCGATCTGTGCTAGGGTCAGATGTTCTGCCATGACCATTACCTTATGGAGTATGGGAAAATTTTACTTCTATGGGCTCTGCTGGTTTAATTTCTCTCTGTTTATTGATTATTTTGTTGAAGTTACGCTGGTGATGGGGGTGTTCATGTTTTTATTTGGTTTCTATTTGATGTCTTTTTTTTGTTGTAATTTCATGCTAATGGATGTGCTTGTTGCATTAGCAGATGATTGGTCTAGTTTATGGTTAGTTTTTTTTTTTTTTTTTTGTAATCTACCCTTTATAGGGACTATGTACTGTTTCATTTGGTTTAATGCTAATTTAGTTTACTGATAAAAAAAAATTATATCAATGCTTGAATTTTAAAGTATTATTGCAGACCACGTGAGAATAAATAACTTATTTAAGCCTTAGGAAAGGGAATTAAATTTGCAATTTTTTTCCACCCACTTTGACGATATATTTATTAGTAGTAGAGTTCAATCTTTTGTCATGTTTAGGGGGTGTTTGGTTTAGTTGTTTGATGCAGTTGATAGAGGTTTGAACCCCAAACAGTAGCTGTTTGGTAAAATTTGATGTTTGGTAAAATTTTAAAACAGCAGCTGATAGCTGTTAGGAACCCCAAACAGCTGCTGTTTCAATAAGCTCCTACTCGGAGCTTTTTCATATTAGCTGATAGCTGATTCATATTAAAACTATATTAACCTTATTAAAATAAAATAAAAATTAATATTTATTAGTTAATAATATGCTTATTGGTAATTTTACATTCAAACTGCAACAGCTATTGTATTTTTACCAAACACTAACCCGAATCAGCTACCAGCTATACGCCACCAGCTATCAGCTATCAGCAACCGCTATCAGCAACCAGCTGTTATGAACAGCTAAACCAAACAGGCCCTTAATGTATATGTTTCACATTTGTAAAATTTAAATTTAAATAAAAAAAACCTTATTTCTAAAAAAATACTATAAAACAATAACACTTGTAATTTAATTAACAATATTTACTTATAATATTATTCCTTTTGCCTCATTGAAATTATTAATTTTAGCTGATGCATATTCTTTAAGAATGTTATTAAATTATGTAGATATTATAAAAATTATTTTAAAAGAATTAAAATAATATTTATTAATTTATTACTATTGTACTCTCATTTTATCAATTAAATAATTAATAATAAGAGTACAGTGAAAAAAATAATTAATTTTTATTAATTATATAAAATAATAATTTAATATGGATAAATTTTTTTATAAAAGTATTAATTTAAGCCCGACGGATAAATATTATTTTTAAATATGTCATTAACTCTATAAATAATAAGTTAAAAAAATTTTCATTTTTCATTAATCATATCTATAATATAACAACTTATATATAAATACATATAACATGGGAAAAGGCATAACAATATAAAAAAAAATGTATTGAATCTAATGATAAGTATAAATTTTTTTAAATAATACACTTAAAATCTATTTTTCCACTTTCATATCAATATTTAAAAAATAATAGAAAAGAAAATCAAGATATTGTGTGATAATTTGATGTTGACCTTCATAATTAGATGTGATTTGGTTTTGGTTGTATATAATAAAAAGGATAAGAGGACAAAGGAATATTTTCAAATGGTTTGAGATTGAGATATCATAAAACCTTAGTTTTGGAAGGGTGCAATTGCAAACGGTAAAAAAAAAAATTGCAAACGCAAAAATCTCTATGAGAATGATAAGAAAATATTTGAAAACTGAGTGGCGCTTTTCAATCTGCCAAATTGCCTCCTTAACATGAAAGCGATTTTTGAGTTTTTTTTTTTTTTGCTTTAATGGCTCTACCACCACTAGTGTAGACAGCGGTAGCGGCTGGCACACGCTTTGCTTAATTTGCTTTTGGCTTTTCCTCTCTCTCTCTCTCTCTCTCTCTGCTTTTAAATTGCTTTTGGCTTTTTCTCTCTCTGCTTTTAAATACCTATTTGGCTTCTACCTCAGTACGTATTTTCCTTTTCAATTTCTGTTTTTTTCATTTCTCATTTAATGACAGTAAAAAATACACTGTTTATATATATAGATATATTTTTAAAACTATATTATTGAATTAAGCATACCCTTTACAGTTTTAAAATTGAATTTTTAATGGAAATCAAACAAATTATTTACTTACGTTTAATTTATGGAAATTGTATGTACATTTGATGTAAATAATTTGAATGGAAATTTAAAGAGGGAATATATAATTTTAAATGGGAATTTAGAAGGGTAAATTGATAACGTCAAACAGTGAACTTTAACCGCCAATAACCAACTAGTCGTTTGAATGCATCAAACGAAACTACAGAAAGTTCCAACTGCCTTTTCGCAACCGTTCCTTTCCTTCCTTTCTTCTCTGCTTTTTGGCGATATTGTCTGAAACAAAACAAAACAAAAAAAAGAGGAAAAAGAGAGATGATCTGGACCGTTCATCTTCTGAGATGATAATCCTAATACCTCATCGTTATCCAATGTGGATTCGACAATAGATTTTACGTACTTTTGTGTTCCATCTCACATTTCACTGTTTCTTTAATTTCTCTGCCTAATAAACGTCCAAATTTTAAAAATTGAGAGAAATCACGGCTTTTGTTGACTCAATACTTACTACGAAAAAGCATCCAATTCCCTTAAAAAAAAAATTCCTTAAGAATAATTTATTTAAAAAAAAAACTACTTTAAAATGTCTATTTTTAATATTTTTTTATCTATAAATATTCAATAAAATATTTAAAAAAAGTAAAAAAAAAATAATGTGTACTCTAATTAAATTTACATTTTTTTCATTTATATCTATCGTAAATTTATCAATAAATTTTCTTTAATAAAAAAAGGAGAAAAAACCATCTTGACATGTCTATATTTTCAAATCTTTTTTTTTTCAAAAAGAATTATATAAAATTATAATTTGTCATGATCAAATTATTGCAATTTTTTATCAGAAATAAGAAAGATAACATTAAAGAATCCACAATATGTCACTGTTTTTATCTGAGTGTAGGTGGAATCAAAGGGGGTCAGTGGGTCGGCTGACCCCTCCCCAAGCTCTTTAATATATATATATATATATATATATATAATTTTGAATATATAATTTTTTATTATATATTATATATAATTTTATAAAATAATATTATATATATAATTAATAATTTATATTCATTTAATATATCTTAAAATTATATATAATTATATACTTTTATATTAAAATTATATAAAATTAAAATTACATACATATAAAATTATACCCTTTTTATAAAATTATATACTTTTAATATATTCTTTTCAATTATAAATATATAATAATATTTATTAATATTTTTAAATATTAATTTTTAATTTTTAATAAAATTTTATAAATAAATTATTAGATTCAAGAATTAAATAAAAATATATGTAAAAAATTTAATAAATTTTTAGAATTTAATAAATAATAAAAAAATTAATAGTAATTTATAATAAAAAATTTAAAATTTAATTATAATATTAAATATTTAGTTTTATCGTTAGTTCATCTGTAATATTTAAAAAAAAAAATTGGACCCTTTTGCTTAATTTTTGGTGAAAAATTACCCCCCTTCACTCGGTTTCTGGTTCCGCAACTGGTGTAGAAAATCATATGAAGATACTACAAGAACAAACAAATTAGAGATATGCAACATGCAAATGAAGAATTCAAGAGTGTCAAACAAACTAGGAAAACATTTCAAAACACAAATAAAGGCTAGATGAAAATTAAAATGGCCGATAAAAACTCTAGCACAAAAAAATAAAATAAAATAAAACCATGGTGCTTTGATCTAATAGTGAAGAAGAGAGATTCTGCAAGAGAGCTATAAAATGACATGCAGCAAAAGGCTATATGATAAAACTGAAAATACGAGGAATACACTTCTACACTTCTACGTTTAAGGGCGCAGCCACTTAAGTTAGAAAGGGTAGCTGCACTTATATATTATTAAAATTTTTAAAATACTTAATTATTTCTTTTTAAATTTAAAAAAAATATATAATATTTTTATTTTGCATCTTTTCACTAAAAAAATTTAGCTTCGCCCCCTGTCTACATTAAACAAGGTCTCATCAAATATGGAGACTATAATATCACAGCACCCATAATAGCTCTATAATATTTTTGATGGACACTGAGAGAGCACATTGGCTAGAATTTGCAATGCTTGAATCTTAAAACTATTCCAAGACAACGAAAGTCCTCATAGCAAAATAAAAAGGTTATAGAAAGTTAATATTGGACTAAATTGGCAAAAAAGCCGAACCAAACTGTAAGTTATTGAAGAAAAATTAAAAAATAAACAAGAGAAAATAAAAGCTCAAAGAAAATAGTTAGATTTAGTGTAATCGCCAGCTTGTTTTAACTCTAGGGCAACTCTAGCTCAAACTTTCAGAGAGAATAAAAAAAAGAGCAAAATAAAGGGAGAGAATAAAAAAAAAAAGTTCAAAATAAAGGGAGAGAATAAGTGAATATTGACCCAACAATAATCTCAATTTGATCTCAAGATTTCTGCTTTGACTGTGGAACCAAAAACTCAAGTCTTTTTTTTTCTCAAATCTTATAATTGTGCATTACAATAATTATTTTTTTTAATAATTTGTAAAAATAATAGATAGGGAATTTAGGAAGCTGTTTTTCTCGTATTGAATATCATTTAATCGTGTAAGTTCATTTCAAACCTAATTAAAATTTATGATTTTTTATATATGCATATTTATTTTACAAATAATATATATATATATATATATATATACGATATTTGTAAAGCAAAATAAGGTCATTAATTTGTCTACATAGAATTTGTATAATTACGGCTAATTATAAAAAACAAATTGACTCTGCTTTGATACATTTTAAATTATACGTTACAAGTATAATCATGGAAAAATATAATTGAATTTGAAACGTTAGTGTCCAAATGCGATGAAAAATTTATAATTTACAATTAATACTTAAGATATTTAGTTATTAATCCATTTAAAAATTTTGATATTAAACTAAAAATATTATTTTTAAAATAATAATGATCAATATATAAAATATTAAAAAATAAACACCACGAGGTGTGAATTATATATTTAACCTAAATTTTATTTATTCTATATGTGTTTTTATATAATGATTTTGAGTGAAATACATATATATCACTTCCAAATGCACTGCAAAGGGTAAATATTACCAAAAAAAAAAAAAATCATTGAACTTTTGGTATTCACGTGAAAAAATAATTGAAGTTTATTAATTCTCGATATCATTTGTTTGGCTGTTAACCATACTACTTTTCAATGATTTCAAGACATATACCATGTTAATTAATTATGGATGAAAAATTATATATGATTTTGTTATTATCTCAAGTACATGTCTTACAATTACCATACGTGGCAAATTCATATTTACATATATAATTTAAAACTATCCCATATATCTTTTTTTTAATTATATTATATTTTTTTAACACTAGAAATTTGGAATATCTCATATAAATTGTCCAAATCATCTCTTGTTGTCCAGAAGATTCCGTCGGGACCGTAACATTCATTATTGAAATTTTCATAATTTCATATATAATATAAGATTAAGGTTGTGATATCAAGTTTTGTTAAAAAAAAATTATTAGATTTTAATACTCTAGATATATTATATTACAACACATAAAAAGATGTATTTTGTTAGTCTTTTTACTTTGTTTTTCTCGAAGTTTCTAAACCTTAAAAATTCAGAAAAAATAAAATACATTAATTTTATAATAAGTTGAATTTATAAATTGTATTTTTTTATTATAAACCCATTATGTTTTTTATAATTTTAAAATACATGATGTATTTTCACCTTTATTTATATTGTATTTTTTGTGATTTTAACAGTTTTTTAAGAACGAGGTGTCAAAAGTTTGAAAATTTTTTAAATTTTTTATTAGAATTTTCATGAATTTGATTAGAATTGTTGAAAAAGAATTATGTACCCTTAATCTCTCGTTATACGAGTCATATTACTATATAAATCAACTTGACCTGTAGTGAATTAGGATATGTATGGACATATATTACCAGATGGATGAGCAAATACATCAATTTTAATTTTTTTTAGAAAACAAATTTAAAATTATATGGTAAAATTTGGAGATAAATAGGGGAAAAAAAAAGAGAAGAAGAAGAAGTGCTCATCGTCTAAATGATATCTTATTGTGACCTTTAGAAGAGAACGTCAAATCTGAAAATATTGCTAAATTGTCTCATTCTTCTTTCAATGTCACCTCCCCATGTGCAAATGTTTTTAAAAGTGATTATGATTGAGCAAAGGCAAAGAATACGCCTATTGACAATTACTAGTGATTAATGAAATTTAATTAATTTTTATTTATTAATAAATAAATAAATAAAGCAAGGAAAATCCAAGTAGATTGTATTTTGTTGAGAACTGTCTTATTCACAATTGAATTTTTATAGATAATAAAAGAACAACTCTCAAAACAAATTGTTTGTGAAACTTAATTTCCAAATCTCATACCTAATTCTAATAACCCTAAAATCTAAATATTTATAATTCTACATTTAGTTGATAATTTTATAAATTAAAATTCTGATAACATATTTTTCTAGAAAAATTGAAAAATAAATAAACTTTTAAGATGAGAAATACTCTTTTGTCCTATTTAAGTTGTTGAGCATCTCATGTTGATTAAATATAATAAAAGTGTATTTCTTATAATGAATTAAACAATTATCACTTCATAAGCTAACCGTTGAAATTGAATTAGGTCTAAAAATATTTTTTCAACATAGTATCAGAGTTATCGATCTAATCTTTTAATTTTGGATTATCAGAATACGTTAAATTTTATATTCTAAATTTTTTGTATGTATTCGCTTTTAGACGTAAGGAGATATATTGAGTATTTTACATTAATTAAATATAATAAAAATATACTCATAATAATTTGGATAATTTTATCTTATGAGTTAATTTTTTTAGTTGAGTTATGTAATCTAATTTTAGGTAGTTATTTTTCAAAAATAACTTATTAAATTATAAAAGATATCACGCTTTGAGCACTCACTAATAATTGCCAATTTCCAAAAATACTAATGATTGCTAATGTTTAATATAAAACGAAAGAAAATTTACTATCTGAGCATATAGATCGATTTTCACATTTATTCTTTACACGTAACTTGCAATATATTTTTTCGATATATTTAACTCTCCCATTAAAAAAAAACTTGTTTTTCAACATTGATATGGCCTAATTCAGCTTTGCCTTATATTTTTCCATATATATATATATATACATATTATATTTTTTTTCTCTCCATATATAATTCCCAAATAATTTATATATATTGATTCAAATTTTTGTGAGAATAGAGGTGTATTAATGTAATTTCATAAATTCTATCCATATAACGTTTTTATATTAATTGAAATGCGGATTCAAAAAACAAATTGAACTCCGCTTATGGCTAATAAAATAAAATTGATCTTCGCATAAGAAGATTAATTACCTTAAAGCAGTGAATGTTTTAAATAATAGTACAAATAGTACACTAATTATAGGCTAAAATGGACAAAATAACGGCTGATTATTAGACTTTTTAATTGTGTTAATTATTGTTTTGTCAGATTTGAATAATTGGCTACTCCTTAATATTTTGATTAGAACATTTTTATAAAAATATAATTAAAAACGGAATTTATCAGAGTTTCTCAACTTTAGAAATTAAGGCAAAATAAAATAAAATATATTAAACTTATAATGAGTTGGGTTTTATAATAAAAAATTTGAATTATTTTTTATTATAAATTTATTATATTTTTATAATTATAAAATATAAGATTTTATTATCAAACTAATTATATTTGTATTTTATAGAATTTAACAGAATTAAACTAATACATGTGTATAGTTCCCAAGTAGCGGGAGGGCAGGGCATTTCAGAGCGCGCAAAAGGGAGAAAATAGAAGCCCCGTGATCAACGGACACCATGCCTACAAAAAGGACGCCATATCTTTAGACTAGATTTCTATGTTGCCTCTTTTAACTACCATAGCCAAACCTAAATTTACCTAATTAACTACCTCTATCAACCCCTTTTTATTTTAATATATATATAAATATATTTGCGTTTAACACCATAGATTATAATAATAATTAGAATAATAATAATCTAATCAAAGTGCGTTCAACAACCAACCTTTTTAAGACGTGGAGGCCTTACTTATTATTTACGGGGACTTCTTCCATAGGTAAATAATAAAGTTTATGAACCGATAGGCAGTGGCAAAATTGAATGTGATCGTGTATGAGCTGATTACCTTTCTGGCTGACAGCTAGACGCATCGATAAAAGAGAGAGGGATTTTTTAGAGGCCGCCGATGATTTTTGCAGGCAGACAGGGGGGCTCTGGCTTGTGCGCGTGAGAAGGCTGGAGAAGACAACTCTCACATATTTACAATTTTGTTATTAGTTTATTTATTTTTTATTATTTTATTGCTGAAACGGCGACATTTCAGTATTAAAATTTAAAAAAATAAAAATAAAAAACATGAATAAGAAAGAAATCGAATAAAAAATAGCAAGAGAGAGATAAATGCTTAGACCACTACGAGCGACGATCAGCAACTCTTACGAGCGATGTCGATCGCCGACCACAGACCACCCATTTTTTATCTGCCGTTCTCAAATTTTTATACCAATTTTTTATTTTATTTATTTGTGTATTATTTTGTTGTAATTTTTAGATTTTAGATAAAAAAAATTTGGAGTTTTTTTTAAATATAGTGCTTATGTTATTGAAATTTTGCCCCCGACCACCACTCTATTTGCAATTTTTTTTTTCTGTTGAAATTTTATTCCCTTTAATCAACACCTGATTTTGCCACTGTGGATGGATGTGGTTGAGTAGTAAGTACTCGTATATTCTTAACCAAAGGTCAATTTATTAATTTTTGACATTGAATATGGAATAGCCTTAAATTTTTAGGCTAGCTATTTCACTTTTTAAGATATTTATAAGTCAGGAAGGAGAATAATCACTATATTTGACGGTGAATATCTCAGTCTTGACAAAAAAAAAAAAGAATAAAGTTTATTAGTTGTCAAATAGAATAATTATCCTATAAGGACTCTTTGATTTGGTACATTCTATAATTTATTAAAAAATCATTTTATTTGCCTTTTTTTTTTAAGGCAGTTAATTAGTTGTGAGGCTGCCGACAGTAGCATATTGCTAAATGTTTTTTTCCCTCATTGATTCTCTTGTTTCTTTTATTGCACAATTAACAAATTTTTAAAATAACAACGAAATTTTTCTAAACAAAAAAATTTATTTACAGAATAGGTAATTTGCTATGAGTTACCTATACTTTTTAAAGGAAAAAATTTCGCATATTATATACAGAATTAGCTATATAGCTTACGTACAAAATTTACCTATAAAATTAATTCTATAGGTAAAATGAGACACTGAAAATTGATGGCTTATTTTTTCATTAGCTATGGAATTAGTATTACCTATGGCTTAGTTATGAATTTTTCTTTTTTAACCTATAAAAAATTTCACAGGTAAAATAATTCAGTAAAAATTTTAGATTTTTTTATTAATCAAGTATGAATTTACCCACTGAATTAACTACAAAAATTCTTTTTTAGCTGGAGGAAGATTCGTGGATAAAATTAAAGTCAAAATTCTAGAAATTATTTCATATTAGTTAGAGGTTAAAATTAAATCGTGGTATTGCCTTATGGTCACCACTGGCCAGGGGCGGAGGCAGGTGGGGTCGAGTGGGGGCTGACGACCCCCCTGTCGGCCACCGGACGTGAAGATCTTCAGCCCTCAGCCTCAGCCTCCTCAGCCCCTAGCAGCTCAGCCCTCAGCCTCAGCCCCTCCTCAGCCCCTCAGCAGCTCAGCTCTCAACCTCAACCCCCCTCTCTCAGCCCTCAGCCCCCTCTCTTAGCCCTCAGCCCCCTCTTCTCAGCCCTCCTGGCTCCGCCATTGCCATTGGCTTATTGTATTTGAACCTATAGATTTCGAATAGGTTAAGTCAACATGTGGACTTATAAATTTTTATAAGCTTTAAATATTTCAAATAGTTTTAAAATTTCAAATCTGCCATATAACTTCAAATATTTATATAAATCTTATTTTTAATAATTAGAGATATATGTATTCTTCCGAGTCAAATTATATACTCGATAAAATTATGACCTTATTTATTAAGATTTGGAATGTGAAATTTTTTTAGACATGTGAGAAATGAGAAAGAATAATTTAGAACTATCAATCTAAAATACTTAGCACTAGATATATGAGCAATCATCCTTCACTGTATTTAAGTTGTTGATGTTTTTGTTATTTTTTTTAATGTGAAATTATATTCTTAATAATTTATCTCAAGTGATATTATATTTTTAATATTTCTCTTTAAATGACAACTGAGATAATTGATACTTGGAATATGTATTTTTAATACTCTTTCTAAATGACCGGACCATTTGGATAACCAATGAAATAATTCATAATCAATTATATAATCAGATTGGAATAACCATTGGACAACTGATGAATCAACTGGGCTGGAATAAATATCGGATAATCCGAGAAAAATAATCAGACCGGAATGAATATCGGATAACTGATGAAATAACACAGCAAAATAACTACTCTAATACCACATTAAAATTTGGAATTATGAGTTTTTTAGACACGTGAAAAATGAGAAATGATAAGTTTAGGACAATTAACCCAAAAGGCTTAACACTATATTTAAGGTGAACAATCATCATTTACTATATTTAAAATATTGATAATTTTATTATTTTTTTAATGTGGGATTATATTCTTAATATTATTATTTTTTTGAGAAAATGAGATAATGACATTATTAAACAGCTTAAATCTGTATTATATAGGTTTAATCTAAAAAGTTTAAAATTCTATCAAGTAATAATTAACTAGTGATTAGTAATCAATACCAAATGCTTATTGTAATAACTAATTTAACTAATGACACTTTTTTTTTTGAAGGGAACTAGTGACACTTAATAATCAATAATTATTAACTACTGTGCTAATATTAATTAATAATAACTAATTACAAATTAATTAACTAATTATTACAAGTGTTAAGTAATTATTAATAAGTAATACTCCTATTAAAATAATAAGTGATAACTAATAACTATTAAATATTAAATATTAACTATTTCAAAAAAAAATTATTAAATATTAACTGCTAATTTACTAAATGATAACATTATTTTCTCATTCCTAATTATTAAAATTATTACCAATGGTTAAATAATGAATGGAGATTGTGCATGTATGATTATAATTTATGAATAATCATTATACAAATATATATAAAACTATATATTTAATTAGGTATATATATATGTATGTATGTATGCATGTATTTATATTTAAGACAATGATTCTATATATAAGTGTATGTATACATAAATTCGTGAATCCATCCACTTACCATATGATAAACTTTGCAAGTTTTTAACCACCATACCATACCAACTTCGCAATTTAATCAAATTCAATCTTTTAGAAATAAAATTATGAGTTCAATTCATTTATATAAAATAATAAATAGGGATTAAATATTTATTTTTAGTTTATGTATAATTAATGAGAGGAGGGAGGGAATGTCGTTCAAATTAAAGAAACTCAATTCGCATGACCATGACATTCATACAAGTAAGTCGTAGTTGGAACTTTATCATATAGCATTTAAAACTACAAATCGTTTTCAAATCATAATGATCCTATCCGTTATATATGTATTATGTAAAAGAAATATCATTGATCAATTACTATATATTTAATTAATTGTTAGTTCTCTTTTGAACTAAGCAAACATTGAGAGGTAAAAGCACTTAAAATTGAAAACATTGAACCACGTCCAATAGCAAGCATGTGCTTAAGAACTTTAAGGGGCATTTGCATGTGCTATTGGATTTTTTATAGAGAGTTCTCTTAACATTTACATATATATATATATATATATATATATATGTATATATGTATGTATGTACATGGGCGAAGTCACTTTGAAGGGAAGGGGGCAGTTGCCTCCCTTCCCTTTTTGAAAATTTATATATATATATATATAAATTATTTTTTAAGATTTTTTAAATTATTTATTAATTTTTTTTAAAAAATTTAAATTGCCCCCCTCTTTTTTTTTTAATTTTTACAAGAAGTAAAAAAAATAATAAATTATTTATTCTATAGCAATAGTTCTCATTTAAAAAATTGACAAAATATTAATAATATACAAATGCAAAAAAAATAAAGAAAATGATAAATTTTCCAACTAAATTAATTTGAACACATTTATAAAATTTTCAACTAAATTAATTTGAACACATTTAATGAATTAAAGAACTCATTTATTTTAATTATTTTTTAAAAATTATATTTATTATTTAATTTTTTTTCTCTTTATTTTATTTTTATTATGAAAAATTTTATAAATTTAAAATTCTGTACATATATATTAATATTTTTTTATTAATTAATTTTTTAATAATAAAAATATATTATTAATAAATTTATAAAATACTATTAAAATAAAATGAGAGATAAATAATTACGAGAAAGCTAAAATTTGCAAAAAAAAAATTTGCCTCCCTTTATACCAAAGCTTGGCTTCCCCCTGTGTATGTATATATATATATATATATATATATATATATGAGCCCCGCTGAACATTTATTAAGAATGGTCCTATATATGGCTAATAAGAGAAAGCAAAAGCTTAATTGTTAATATCACAAGCAAATGCAATTACTCATCACAATGGAAATAACTTGCAAGATTCCTACAACAAAGTAATATATCATAAAGTTCTCTGCCTACTTAAGTAGTAAATACATATAAAAAGCCTACCCATCAAATTAATTAATTAATTAATACAAGTGTTATTTTAATTCCTCGCCATAGCTATCAACTTTATTTTCCTTTTGACAAGGAAAAATAAAAGTTGTTAATTAAAAAGTTCACGATCGATTCCCCAAATATATAAAATATATTTAACCAATAATAACTAAATTATAAGAAATGTTTACAACATTAATTAATCGGCCTCTACTTTATTGTAATTTACAGGTTAATAATCTTTTTTTTTTGATAGATACAGGTTAATAATCTTAAATTAAGTATTATATAAGGCTTAAAAAAATCGTAAAGTTCAATGTTATGCGCATTTAGAAAGTTATAAATTAAATTTTATGTAAGATTATTAATCTATTGGATAGGGAAGACGCGGCTTCGCTCCATAAATTATATTTTATATAAGATTATTAATGTTTATTAAAATAAATAACATTCAGGATAGCGGTGAAATCAAAAATTAATTTAAGAGGGAGCAAAATTTATACATAAAAAATTACCGATTAGTATTTATAAATTTATAATTCTAATTTTATTAAGCTAGTCACAATTTATAATTTTAATTTTATTAATCTAATCACAATTTATATTAACTTTTTATTTTATATTCAACATTTTAATTTATAATTTATAATTAATTCAACCTAAAATCCAAAACACTGAATCAATTCATTATTCAACCCGATTAAAATATAAATTATTTTAAATAAATTAAAATATAAGTCAAAATTTTTAAGTAACTTTATAGTTTATACAAATAAATATAAAAAGATTCAATAAAAATTTTAAAGTAAAAATAAAATTAAAAAATACTTATTATATTATCATAATAATAACATATTATGTTAATCTTAATAGTTGACAGATTAAGAACTTGAGAGATTAAGTATTATATATGCATAGATATTATATATATATAATTATATATAATTATATAGATATAATATAAACTATACGTAAACTATATATAACTATATATAAATATATTATATAATTATTTATAGTTTGCACACACACATATATATATACACACACAAAGACGAAAGGGGGCAATCTATTATATAATTACTTGTAGTTTATATATTTTATATTTATATACATTTATATATATATACATATATATATATATTACACGTAAACTATATGTAAACTATATATATAAGGGGCATTTACATATTTAATTAAATTATATATATATACATATATATAGTTTACGTGTGCATTGCCTCCAAGCCTCTCCTCTCTCTCTGCCCATGTATAGAGGGATGAATATCTAAATTCAAATTTAAAATTTAAGCGGGTGTAATATATGATTTGACTAGCAAGCTACACCTTGTTAGTTAGATTATTAATGTTATATCAACTAAAAAAATATATTTCACAGAGAATAATGCTTAAAATATAAAATCAGATTTATCATAAAAACTGAAACAATAAAGGAGACCATAAATTTAAAACCTTGTTTGGTGAGTTCTTAACAAACTCTGTGTGAATGTAGCTTTCATCAGCTGCCAATTAAATTAATGTTTCTTCTCCAAATTCAATTTCAGAATAAGGTGTTAAAACGAAGCCTCTAATTATTATTTAAGGGTATGTTGTCCCTTTCACAAAGGGAAATTTCACTACTGAAGTATTGTGCGGTGGCCAACTTGTGCACAGCCTCTGCAGCAGACCTAAGCTTATTATTAGGCACCATTTTGCAGTGGAATATATAAAATCAAACAATTTTCTAAATATCTTTTTTCAATATTTTATTTATTGGACTTTGTATAAAAATAGCTTAAAAAGTGAAAATATTTTATAAAATAGTCAGTTTCTTTCCTCTATTGAATTTTCTTAATATATAAATTTTTAATTTTAAAAATATTTATTTTTAATTTGTAATTTTCGCCATATCAAAAATATTTATTTAACTATACAACTGCATAATTTATGGTATATTAAAAACATATATTGAATATATTTTCAAATTAATTTAAAAAGATTAATATTGAAATATGAAAATATAAGAATCAATTTTTTTAAAAAAATTATAAACTATTTGAGGAAAAATTAAAAAAATGACGTATAGTAATATATTTTATTTATTTCTTTGTTAAATAACATTGAAGCTCCATGTGCATGTGGTACTTACATTGCTGTTCGGCCCATTGATTGAGGCCCATCCATGGATTACTTGGTCGCCAATCACACAATTCAGCCCTTGTGTAATAGAGAATTTTACATGCTGTACCTTATCTTGACACTTACTTTTCATATATACGGGCCCGAAGTTTTATTTTTTCAACGACATTTTTCGCTTTTTTTTTTTAAATTTACTTAAAAACGTTGATTTTTTTTTATTTTTGTAAATTTTTTATTTTTGTTTTTTTACTATTTAATTTTATTTATATTTTTATCTAAAATTTTTTTATATCATATTTTTAATAGATAAATAAAAAATAAACATATATATAATATATAGACAACATATATAAAATACATAATCAATAATATAAAATGCATCTACAACATTTATAATACATCTATATAATATTTTTAATTTTATTTATTTTATTTTTTATTTTTAAAACTTTCATATAACATTCATATAATATTCACACAACATTTAATAATTTTTACATAAAATATATACAACTTGAATAATAAAAATATAATATACATATAAAATTTACAATACATCTACAACACATCTATAATACACCTATAACACATCTATATAACATTTATATAATAAAATATGTATATATTTTTTATTTTTTTATGTGTATAATACTATAATATGTAAAATTTTTTTAAAAATAAATTTAAAAATTTTTATTAATACATTTTTATATATTTTATTTTATTTTTTATTTTTTAGTGTTATTAATTTTTTATAATTAAAATTAAAATTTTTCTTTTTATAAAAAATTATAATATTTAAATAATGAAAAATAATTTAAAATATTAATTTTTATTATTTTATTATAATTTTTTTATTTAATAGTGAAATTTGAAAAAAATAAAGTATTGATTGTATTGATAGAAAATGTATTTTTAAAAAAATTATTTTATTGAGAAATAAGATATTTTTATAATTTTATATTAATTTTTTTATAAAAATATAAATATTTTTAAATTTTGTATCTTTATAATAAAAATTATTTTTTTAGTGTAGCTACGTAGGTGTTCCTGTATAATACGAGTCATTACCAAAATAAAATGGTCCCCCAAGAGAAATACGAAAGCGAAATTTCCTTTTGGATTACATTGAAATTCAAATATTTTTATATCTTTTTAATAAAATTAATAGCATTAGAATAATAACAAAAAAAAGGCAGACACAAGTTCTTTATAAATAAAGTTAAGATCTATATTTTATAGTTTTAATTGTGACTCGATAGACAATTCATTTGATGTATAATTTAATCAACTAAAATTAGAAGATAAATTACTATTGGATTTTGAAATTTAACTTAATATACTTAGTGAAATTTCAATTTATATATTTTTATTAATTATATGTGGAATGAAAAAATATTTAGGATTCGAACAAATAAAGACAACGTAGTGTTGTCCACCAAATTATACGTTATGAACTTTAAATTTTTTATTGTGAATTTTCAATTTACAATATTCTAAGTAAATATTTATTTTAAATTTATGCGTAAGGCTGATGTGAGAGAGGCAAAAAGATTTATGAAATATAAAAAAGAGAAAAATAGGAATTGAAAAGGGCCCAATTGGTAATTGAATCCAGCTTTGCGCACAAAAGGGTCAAAATCCACAAGCTAATGTCCTACTCAAGAAATAAATAAATAAAAAAAAAGCTAACCAATAATATTAGAATTGAATATGACAATGTCTTTTAGGTTATGAAAGCACTAAAACAAAAAAGCAAATCCAACAATGTCGTTTACACATTTTCTCACCAAACAAACAAACCCATTTTGGTTCAGCTAAGTTATGGCCTAATGGATTAATTTATTATACATTGGATAATTGACAATATTAAGTGCTAAAGTTATTGGTTTTGGTTGAAGGGCTAAGCAATAAGTCCTACTTGTTTGATTGTTTCATAAGTTAGGGCCAACATGTTAGACCTCCTTAGCCATTGTTTGTAAATGCCATTGCTTGGTACTTGTATAAAACTAGGGTATGGACCCCTCCACATGGAGGTCACATGTCAAGATACTACCTCTTTATTACTTCTCTACTGCCACAGGTATACCCCAAATTTATTGTTATTTTTTATTTAACATATTTATTTTTTTTAAATATTGAAAGTGACTAATATTAGAATACATTCATTATTAAGATTAACCATGAAAGAATGTCCACACATTTTAGTAAATATTTTTAGTGCATATCGTAGGCAATTTTTTAAGTACATAGAGGATGCTAATTCAACACTTGAATGATATTTCAAAAGCAAAAAAAATTAAATTTTTATTGAAAATTTTACATTTTACTAAATACATGGACGATATTTGCTAGTTATTTTTAACTAATTAATTAAATGCAAATATAAATCAAGTTGTTTTAAAATTAATTAATATAAATGCTCAAAGGAAATAATTAAAATAGATCAAAATTACCAAAAAGATATGGTGGTATTTTCTATTAACAAGCTTGGTTGTCCATAGATAACCATAAGGTTAGAGATAGAATGTAACTTTATATTGGCACAAACTAAGTGTATATCGAAGCGTAATCTAGCGGTAAGTATAACTTTTATAAATAAATTTATTTTCAATTTATTCCTCTTTCATATTGTAATGATAAAAAAAAATATTAGGTTAACCAATTTTTCATTTCTCATTTCTAAATAGTTTTAGGTTATAATGGAAACAAGAATATCTTATTTTCCTAATCGTCTCCATTTAATAACTTCATTGTCTTGTAAAGAAAACATTTAAATTTAAAATTTCTTAATCTTTAAAGAAATAAAATTTAATTATGGAATGAAATAATTTTTTAAAAATTATACTTTTAAGGAACAAATCCTTCCTAACCAAGTTACTCCACTTCAATTCTGGTCCCCTTATTTTAGGTACTTATCGTTCTATCCTTAACCAAAAAAATTAAGAGATTAATAAATTATTATAATTAATATCAGCTTTTATTATTATTATAACATTTTTAACAAAATGATAATGACAATTTTTTTATAAAAATGTCCTAAAAAATAATGAAGAAAATTTAAAATTAAAATGATTGTACTCCAACAAAATGTCTATCCCCTTTTTTTTTTCTTACTCCTTCAGTTTAAAATTTAAAATTAATAGAATTATTTTGTATTTCATACGAATTAAAAAAATAGTTATTTTTATGAAAAATATATATTTATTATCATATTCTTATTTTAAAATGACCGAGATATTTATTAAATATTTTAATGAGTAATATTAATTATTAAGTGAAATATAATTTGGGATAAGTATTTTAACTATTTATTGTTAATATTTATACATTGAAAGCTAACAAATGAACTGAAAAAGAGAGTGGGTAGTGGAAAGGGAACACCAGTCATGATCCAATTGGCCCAAAATTGATTCCGATTTTGCAGAAGATTAGGGCATTGGGCAATACGACAGCATCAGTGTCCAACCTGTTTCATATTGTCTGAGCTAGTTTAAACATACCACATGATTGTTGAAAATGAGATATAATGGTCCCTTTGATATTACAAACTATTAATTCTAATAATAATCCAATTTCTGAATTTTGAAAATTTTGAAATTTGAGTGGCTATGGTCTATGGAAATTGGTTTAGCTTAAGGGCTTTTCTCATTATTAAAAAATGAAAAAAATAATATCCTTCATTTTTTTTAATTTTTTATTTTTATTAGCGACATCTTAGTTATTTTATTATAAACTCATAATAAAATATATAAAATTCATAAATTTATAATAAATTAATAAAAATATAATATTTTAATAAACTAATAAAAAATAAAAAAAATATTAATTACAGTCATTTTAAAGAGGAATTGCTCAATAATTTTTTTATTGGTTAGAAAATATTTATTATAGACTCATTTATTAAGAAAAATAATATAATAAATATTTTTTAACCAATAAGAGAAATATTATTAAACAGTCATTTTTTAAGAAGATTGCAATTAGCATTCTTCATAAAAAAATTTATGTAAATTTGAACATACTTTAAAAATATAGTAAATTAGAATTTTTTTTTAATTTTTTTTATATTTTTGTCAAAAGCTCTAAAAGATGAAGACCAAAGCCTGACTATAAGCCGAGTTTGGATTTGAAAAATATCAAATTTTTCAAAAAATTGATTGCAAATTTCTTTACAAATTGAGATTCAAAGGTCCGTAACAGTTCTATTTAACAGAAAAAAAAAAGTTGGATTTGAAAATTATTATTAGTATTTTTTTTTTGGAAGAGAAAGATGTTAACTGTGTATTTATTGGTGTATCAGAATGTATCTTTGAGATGCATTACCTTTTTGTTTTATATATACGCAAAGACAATTTTGGATGTTGAATTAGTTTATCATTTGAAGATCACATATGCTTTTTTTTTAATGTTAATTAATATTATTATTTTATTTGGCAATAGATTCATTTCAAAAGTGTATTATAATGTCTTAGAGATGCTTAGATGGTAAAATAAATCAATGTAAAGATAGTTCAAAAATCACTATTATTATAATCTGTATTCCTGTGCTCATGGGCCATAATTATTCTGGGAGGGACCTTCAACTAAGAATCCAACAGTCTCAACTGGTAACAAGAAGCTTCCTTAGTGCTCAACCCTTGAACCCCAATATATCAAAGAAATGATGAGTCATTTTGAAGTATTAATTGGACTCTTGGAGTGGGTTCATAGACCTCTACTCGAATTGCAGCAGCAGGCCAGAACCCAATGATCGTCAAGGAGCCTATAAAAAATAAGTAAAAAAAATGGGAAATTTGCAAAAATAGCTTAAAAAACAAACAAAATTATAAAAATACTATCCAAATAACAAATTTACAAAAATACTACCTTTCCTTATAGATATTTACTTTTGTACGTTCTATTAAAAAAAATAACCTCAACCACCGCATCAATTTAATTCTTCTTTTATCACTGAGCTTCAATGGGTTGGTTCTTCAATGTGCACCGATTTTAGACATGAAGATTTTGAATGGGTTGATGGATATATGTCATTTATATTTTAGCAAAATTTCAAAAAACAATTTATTTATTTTTGCAAATATGGAATAGAAGGTAAAATATAATTTAAAAAATGATATATGTTAGGTATATATTTGGTATCTTTTGTATATATTTAATTTGTTTTATATATTTTACTTTCAAAATTTAATTTTATTATATATATTAAATATATATAGTATATGTTGAATATATGTTTCATATAGTTGATTTTTGAATGTCATATAAAAAAGAGAGAATGCCGAAACTCATAAATCAAATATATATTGAGTATCAAGTATATGTTTGATATATTTTATAGTTGATTTTCAAGTTTCAAATATGAAAAATAAAGCTAATCCCAAACTCATAAATCTGGTATATGTTGAGCACATAGTTTTAGTATATATTGAGTATATGTTTGGTATATTTATAGTTTATTTTCGAATTTTAGACTTGAAAAAAAAGGTATTGCTAAAACATAGAAAATTGGTATATACTAAATATATATTTGGTATATTTATAGTTTATCTTCAAATTTTAGGTCTAAAAAAACAAAGGTATTTAGAAATCCAAAAGTTATGATATGTGTTCAGAATATATTCTAGAAATCTGACATGTGTTTAATATACCATCCACAAATATATTTGTAAAATTGTGGTATATGTTTAGTATATGTTCTAGAAATATGGTATACGTTCAATATACCATCCACAAATACATTTGTAAAAATATGGTATATGTTCAGCATATGTTTAGAAATCTGCTATATGTTTAATATATCATCCACAAATATGTTTGTAAAAATACGATATATATTTAGTATATGTTCTAGAAATTTGGTATATATTTAATATACCATCTATACCTATGTTTATAAAAATACGGTATATGTTCAATATATTTCAGAAATCAGGTATATATTTAATAGATTATCCACAAATACATTTATAAAAATACAGTATATATTTACTACATGTTTTAGAAACGAGGTATATACTTAACATACCGTTCACAAATACATTTGTTCATCTATTTCAAATTAGCAATTATGTTGCATAAAACCACTTGATGACATAAAAAGAAAGGCAATTATCAGCCTCCAAATCAAAAGTCCAACTCAAATGATGATCATATGTATAATTTCAACACTTTTAACACTATATATAGACCGAAAATATACTTACTGTACAACTCAGTTCACTGACCATCCATGAGAGATAATAGTATAGTATTTCAAAGACAAAGATTAATAAAAAACTGGAGGTGGGTTTGCACAAATAATATAAGGCTGAGGAAGCAGCAACGGACCTCTCCCAGTGTCTTTGGCACCCAATAACCTCTGCACCTTTTGTTCACAGTATTGCTTATCAAAATGCTTCACCTATGAGTTAAAAAAATTAAAAATTTAAGAAATCCAACAAAAAAAAAACATAGGAATGGGAATTTGGCTTGCATAATCTTAGTTTACCCAGTAAGCACGACAACTCTTTTCAAATTCTTTCCTTAAGCTTTTATATTCAAGTAGGTAAATTATACCAACAGTTGTACCATATTTTGTTTACAAATTACATCATATAACTGCAGCTTGCTACTTGCAAAATATTATTTTCATCTATTAACAAAAAAGCCAAACTCAAGCACATCAAGAGCCTAAGGCCTACCTGACAAAAAACAAGGGCAAATACGAATACATTTTCTTTTGAATAATAATCGATTATTATTGATGAATTTAAGTTGAGTTGTTGAAATTTAACACTACATTACCCCATATTCAATGTGATAACAATCAAAAGGAAATATACGATATATTTTTAGATTCTAAGGTAATATATACAAGACAAATTATCCTCCATTCATCATAAAACATCAAATTATAAACCAACAAATGAATCGAAAACATAAAATTAGATCCAGATTATACTTGTTCACAAGAAAAAAAAAAGATTTCAAAGATTAACAATAAGGAATTAATTACCTCGAGAACTTTGAGCTTCACACTTCCATAAACCAGACCTAAACTGAATGTTGATGCTTTAATAATCCAACAAAAACAAAATCCAAATCAAAATTAAAAATTCAGGAACTCAACAAGGAAGAGAAATTTAGGTTGAATGATGTCGAACACGGGGCGACGGGGAGCCATCGGAAGATATCGATCTGATTTATTTTTTTGTCCATTTATATTTAATTGTTATTATTTTTATATGTATTAAGAGTTTCTACCAATTAATTGTAAGATTTGATTGAACACCTTATAATGATATACATTTCTAGGTTCAGAGGCTTGATTATATGTAGGAAAAGAAAAATATCTTACAACACACAAAATTAGTATTATAATTATTATGACATTTTATTATCTATTTTTTTAGGAAGAATTATATTCACTGCCTGAATATAAATCATAATTATTTATTATCTTTTTTATAATTATTCTTATATATATCCATTACTTGGATAGAAATATATTTGTTTTATAATTTTATAATTTATTATCTTTAATAATTTTATTGTCATTATATATATAATTTTTTTTATTAATTTGAATTAACCTCCTCATCCACTTTCTGAATTTAGAATTTTATATTTTACTATTTATTATTATTATTATTATTATTATGAATAATATTCACTTTTTGAATATGATTTTTTATCATTACTATTTTGATTTCATATTTTATTATTTTAGATGATTTTATCATCCTAGTGTGCACATATTTCATTTATTAGTTATATTCGCTACCTGAATATAAAAATTTTATAACTTAATATTTGTTAAATTTATAATTTTTATATTTTTTAATTTTGTCCACTCCTTAAATATAACTGTCATAATTTCACATTTTTATTAAATATATAATCTTTTTTATTACTTCTTTATATATTTTTAGAAAAAAGGTATTTTATAATTAAAATAGGCTTGAATTCAAAACTTGATTTCTAATGCCTATATATCTGCTAGACGGAATCAATGTCACCATAGTTCGAATATTTTATCGTAATTGTTTATTTTTATTATTGATAATGTTATTATTATTATTTTTATTATTATCATTATTATTTTTGGTAATTGTATTTATTATCCAAATATAATTATATTTGTTTAATATAATCATAAATATATTTGTAAGTTACCAATATTAAATTTATTCAATAATTATTATATCCACTATCTCGTTATAATAATTATTGATTTATTTTGATCTCATTGTTAATTAAATAAAATATACAAAATAGAATACTTTTATTATCAATGGTTTAAGAAGATTAGTAATAACACTAAAAAGTTATAATAATTAGATTTTTCAACTGGAATAAAAAAATCTATATATTATGATGACGCTAATTAAAATAAGATTTTAATAATTATTGATCTTGTAACACCATTATATTCTATATATGTATAATATATATATTTAATATATATAAAATACACATATACAGTATAAAAATGTCATCGTTACTATCTTTTCAAAATTTTCTTATATTTAATAAAATATTTTCAAATTTATAATATACTTTAATGAATAAATAATATTATCCTTTAATAATTTAAATACCAAAATGCATAATTAATTAGTAAAATCTCTGAAAAAAATTTATTAAAAATTTATCTGTATTTCGAATAATTTCAAATTTCAATTTACACAACCTGCATTAAAATAAACACTCCCAAAAAATTTTATCCATTCAATTCACCAAAATCTCCAACATTTTACATATCTCACAAATATATATATATATATATATATATATCCATTCATATTTCTCAATTCAAATATTCAACATTTAAAACCTTAAAATCATTCTAATTTACATTAAATACATATTCATATGCATAATTTACATATTTAAGTAAAAGTTTCTCAAAGTTTAAAACATATATAAGAAATACAGATAACTCTAGTCCGTGGTAACTCAACAAACTCCAAAAGTAACCACCCACAATCTAGTTCTGGTGTGGCCTAGAAGCTCTCTTCGGATCCTCTGGATTAGTCCTGTCATCTGTGTGATTAAATTTATTCACGTTAAGCAAATTACCTAATAATATATACTTTGATATAAATAAATCTTAAGAGTGCGGCAAGAATGTGTTTTTTTTTTAAATTATGAAATGACAGACATTTATATGTACCAACTAAAAACACTTTACACTTTCTATCTATCACATTATACATTTATATGTATTGGGCCCAATTGACCATATATAATATTTAAGTTTTAGGAATATTGCTTTGAACCAATATTTGACATCCAGTGTCCGGCCCGAAGATAAATACTATTGACGCCCAACGTCTGGCCCGAAAGCAAATGAAAGTGAGGCCCAACATCTAGCTCGAAGGTAAATAATCAGTATAGCGTATAATACCAAACACAATACTTTGAAAATTGATATTATATAAGGTTTCACACATAACACATATAATTTCATATTTTTCTCATATTTTGTCAGTTATGCCAATTCTCATTCTTTTTGCATTTTTTTTTCATCTTTTTAATTATTTGCACAAATTTTCATCAATTTCATTAATTTACTTGCTACATTCTAAATATAGCCAAATTTTGCCAATATTTCGCATAATTATACATATTTCACAAATACAATATTAAATATTTTTAGCCATCTTAAAATGGCTCACTCAATCACACATTATGCTTTTCATAACATAAACATATATTTATACTCTTTTTATGTATATTCACGCATCAAGGTAGCATGCTCATCAAATCATACATCAATATAGCATGTCAAGAAGTGCAAACTAATGCATTTCTTATAAAGTATGTACATACATCTTTAAAAGAGCACTTTCAAGCCAAAAAACACAACGTCCCACAGCTTCTCCAAAAATTTTTTCATTACTAAGTTGTTGAAACAATAACTTACTTAACACTTAATCACAATGTGAATATAAACCATATATTAGGATCACATTTTAAGCTATTTAAGCTATTAAACATCAATTAAAATGTATTCCTTCAACTATCTATTTTCTTAGCCCTAATGCACTTTAACATTGAAACTCAATTCTCCTCCTTTCCAAATTGTATTTAAAGCTTAAATATATCACAGATATTATATTTTAACTCATTCTAAGCATTAAAATATAATGCACATCACTTTTTTTAAAAATTTTAAATTTTTGCCTTAAGCCTCTTAAATTTTGGTTCATCATACTAACCAATTCCAAATGCTAATTTAATCTCATTTTCATTATTTAAATCATTAAATAACATAATTTAAGTTATGAAACCTAATGTATAAGCATATTATATCATAACCCTTTCTAAAACCCTAATTTACAAACTTTGTCTTTCAAACCCTAACCAAACCTAACATTTCTTTAATCTAATCTTAAAATCATTATTAACTCATCAAAATAACTTTATTCAAATCCATTTCAACAATTAATTCATCACTCATCAAAAGTTCAATTTTTACATAATAGAAATTTCAAAGCAACTTTATAAAGTCAAGAAAATACTTATTAATTATTTGAAAAATCACCAAAATCACCATTGCTTCTTGAAAATCCCTTCAAACACTCATATTTGGATGAATCAAAATCTCTTCCTAGTCATCCATGGAGGTCACGCCAACCTTGAAGAAGAAAAGAAGAAGATGGACTTTTTATTTTTCTTTTTCTTTCTTCTTTAAATCCTATATATATATATTTATATTATTTTAATTAATTAATTATTTATTTATTTTAAAAATCAAAATTCCATCTTTCATTCAAAATAAATTTTAATTTTGAATTGTTTTTACATTAAAGTATAATTACCATTTTACCTCTCCTTTTACTATTTATTTTTTGTCTTTTTTCTAATTTATTTTTTACTTTATATGTTATGTATATTTCACAAATATATAACATATATACTTTATTTTTCTCACTCCCAACTCATCATTTCTCCCCTAAATTATTTATTTTAATTTAATTTAGTTTAATTGTATTTTATTTTAGAAAACTTGAGGATGTTGCAGGACTTATGAGGTTTTCTTTTATTATTTATTCATTGCTTATCTGAAAATTTTTTAAAAATGAAGGTAGAAAATGATAACAATATAAAAGAACCATAAGTAATTGTCTCTTCTTTTTAAAGAACTAAAAAAAAAGGTGAAAGAAATAATATAAAAATTTTAAAAAAGGGTAAGAAAAAAAATTGAAATGATTGTGATTATAGCTGCATCTCACTTTGTTTTTTTTTTTTTTTTTTGCAAGGGGAATAAACAAATGTAATTGGCTAAACTCATCTTTAGCGAGACTTTAAATTCATTTCATGTATATCACTTTTAGCTTCTTTTCTTTTTTCTTTTTTTTCATTCTTGTCGGTCTCTCTTAGGCTTTCTTCGCCTATTTTTAATCTTCTTTTCTCTCTTTTACAAATAGAAAATCTCCATATACTATTGTAGCTCAAATTGATTTCCTCAATATTACTTCAAGCATCCATTGTAGCGGAATCAGGATAAAGATGAAGGGGGCAAAATTTTTAAGCAAAAAAAATTACGGACGAATTTATATTCAATTTTATTTTTATATTAAATAATTAAATTATGAAATTTTTATTATTTTTATTTCAATATATAAATACTATAAATTATATAAATATAAAATTAATTATAGTTTTATATTATATAAATATAAATATATTAATTATATATGTATATAAATACACACTTTTTTATAAAAAAAAATATATATATAAATATATATATATATATATATATATGTATATGTACATAGGAGCTAAGGAGGGGCAATAGACCCCATGCCCCCCTCCCCCCGCCCCCCCTGTTTCCGTCCCTGAGCATCCGAGTTTCAGTCTTTACCAGCATATAATGAGGTAAATTTTTAAATTTTTTATTTTTATTGATTATATTTATTGTTTAATATTTTATTTATTTATTGTTTTTTTTCTACCAAGAAATAAGGGAAAATTTCTAATACCCATGTGATTTCCTTTCTTTTCTATGTTAAATCTGCTTTGTATTTTAGGTTTTTAGTCGATTTTTCTAAAGAATTTCAATTACCTAAAGAGAAGAGTTATTATTTAAATTTTCAGTAGTTGCATGTTATTTTATTAATTTTTCCTTGTATTTGATTTTTCTATTTTTTTAAATAATTAACCTAGGGTCTAAGAAATTACTTTTTATTTCAAAGTGTTCATCTTTCTGAATTTATTTTATTATTTCCATTGAAATTATTGTTATGTGGCACTTATATTTTTTTTGTTTGGTAGGGTATTTAATTTGGACTCTAAATTATGTGAAATTAAGCCTTGTTTAATTTTTTTGTTGTTTCCATAAAAAAAAATTTCTTGTCTTTTACTTGTCTCTTTTTTTTTTTTGGGGTTGATTATAAACTATGGATACATATGCCTTTTCTAATATCAAACGCTTGTACTTATAGTTATTTTAGTTATTTTAAGATTTAAGTTACTTTTTATGTTTATGGTACACTTTCTATAATTATTGATGTTTGATTTTTGCAAATGGGTTAAGTGATGCAAATCACTACCTAATTGTATTGTGTATTGACATTATATGCGTGCATTTTACAATTACAACATAAATATAAAATAGACAGATAAATAATTAAACAATCGTATTAAAATAACATTTATATGATTTTTACGCCTTAATTGCTGAAAATTTGATATAGATTTTATTGCCCATTTAGAATTTTAGTACTTTTATAAAATACACTTTCTGTATTCAATTTTTTTTTTGTCAATTTCCTCTACCAAGAAACTAATTTTTTTTTATATATTTCTTTTCCTATCTATTTTTTCTCTGTATTTTACTATGATTTTTGTCCTCCCCCCTTTCTACATCTCATTATTAGAATTAATTTTATATTGATTAAAATTAATCCTAAATGTGGGCTAAATATATTTAATATTTAAATGTGTATTGCAGTCAAATTAAGATAGTCAAATTAAAGTTGTGATCAAATTAGGATTGTTAACTATTGAGGTGTCCTATTCGTAATAGGATTATAAGTGTAGAGACCGATAAGAATTTCTGTTTTGTTGAAGGACCAAAATAGAAATTAATCATCATTTATTCAGTTATAAATAAGGGGTCGTGGTCTCCAGGAGAATATAATAATTTTGAGAGAATATTACATTCCTTCGGTAGTGCTTCCGTATAACCTAAAGTGTGTATCCCCTGGAAGGCGAAAAACCCCAGAATCGTCTTCAGCATCAACATACGATGATGTTAGGTACGCAATTCTACCCTTTGCAATTTAATTTGAATAATCTAGTGATCTATGCATATTTTAGGTTTTAAGGGAATTAAGTTTTCTTCATCTTTCATTTAGGGGAATCAGGTTTTCTTCCCCTTTCAATTGGTATCAGAGCCCTATGCTAGGTTGCTAGATTTTCCGATTAAATTGCGATATTGATTATTGTTTTAATTCTAAAAAATTAATTCGGTGATTGTAATTTTCGAGAATTAATTTGAAATCGAAATTATTAATCTGAAATCAATTTTGGTTTGATTTATTTTTGGATTAAATTACTGTTATTATTTAATTGATTCTGGAAAAATCAATTTCTGAACTTGAATTTGTGCTTGTGATTTTTCTGGAATTAATTAATTTTTGGGTTAATTAATTATGTAATTAATTAATTAAAAAAATCTGTTTTGAAACTGTATAAAACAGTTGTTTCGTGAACAGTTTCTTAAACAGTATTTCGTGAACAGTGTTTCGTGAACAATGTTGTTGTTCTTCGTTTTTGTTTAGAAGAACACAGTTAAGGATTTTAATTAATTGATTAAATCTTTATGAAATTTTGATTTGATCTTCGATTAAATCGTAAATAAAAAAAATTCATTTAATTTTAAAATTTCAATTTAAAATTTAATTCAATTGAGTTTAAATTTTGGTATTTTAGTCCTGATTGTGTTTAATATTTTTAATAAATTAATTGAAGCAAAAAGTTACCAAAGTGACCTCTATTATGTAAATTAATTTATTTAGGATATTAGACAGATGTATTAAAATTCATTGCGGATAGTAAACCGGCCCAAAGGAAGGTTGCCATCTGGCTGAATTGAGAATACATTGCGGTAATAAATATGTGATAATTATTATGTATTCATCCATGTGGATAATAAATCGGCCCAAAGGAATGTTTATTATTTGACAGGACTGAATTGTCAATATTTGATTACTGCGTTGAGATACCAATTACAGTTAATATTTTATGTCCAAAGATGAGAATATTAATGTTGTGTCCGGTATCTTGTTTCCAATATTTAAACTCTACTTCTGTGATTTGTTTCAATTTTTTGTGGATTGTGAGCTTATGTCATTTATTTATTATTTATTTTCTCTGAATTCAGCTAGCATGCGGTATAATCCTAACATTGTCCCTATGCTTGAGGGGTCAAACTTTGGTTCATGGAAATCAAGCATCATGATTTATCTAGGTTGTATGGACTTAGACCTTGCATTCAGGATGGACAAACCTGCTCCTCTTACTGAAGAGAGCACAGATGCTCAGAGGGTTCAGTATGAGAAGTGGGAGCGTTCTAACCGCTTAGGTCTTATGATCATGCAGCAGGGAATCCCAGAACATGTTCGAGGAGCCATTTCTGCTGAAGAAAGTAATGCTAAAAACTATCTTGCTGAGTTGGAGAAGGTCTATGTCAAAAATGACAAGGCCGAAGTGGGGACGCTTTTAGCAAAACTCACCTCCATAAGGTATACTATGGTAGTGTTCGGGAGCATATACTAAGCATGTCCCAAATAGCCAAGAGGCTAAAGGTCCTGGATTTGGTTTTACCAGATGACCTGTTAGTCCATCTAGCTTTGAATTCTCTTCAACCACAGTATGGGCAGATCAAGACTTCATATAACTGCCAGCCGAGCAAATGGACTCTTAACGAGCTCATTGCTCATTGTGTGGATGAGGAGGAAAAGTTGTTGGCTATTAAGAGGGAGAGTGCTCATCTGGTCTCTTCAGCAGATAAGGGCAAGAAAAAGAAGAGAAACAAGACTGCTGATGAGGGAAAATATTTGGTTTTAGTCTGTTCTGAAGTTAATTTAACTTCGGTACCTAGAAACACTTGGTGGATAGATTCTGGTGCTACTAGTCACATAAGTGTTTCAATGCAGGGTTGCCTAAGTTACCGAAAGCCAACTGACGGTGAAAGATACGTCTATGTGGGAAATGGAGATCCGGTGGAAGTAGAGGCAATTGGGCATATTAGATTGTGTTTAAGAACTGGTTATTTTTTGGATCTTGTAGATACTTTTGTTATTCCGACGTTTAGACGGAATTTAATTTCTATTTCTTATTTGGACAAATCTGGTTTTACTTGTTCATTTGGAAACAATAAAGTTACTTTATCTATGGATTCAAAAATTTTAGGTACTGGTTTCTTGTATGCACTTCATAATCTATATATGTTAGATATCGATGCCTCTTATAATGAAACCCTGCAGGTAAGTACTATAGGTACCAAAAGGAAGCAAAATATATATAATTCAGCTGAACTTTGGCACAGACGTTTGGGTCACATATCCAAATCTAGAATAGAACATCTTGTGTCAGATGGTATCCTAAACACACTTGATTACACAGATTTGGACTCCTGTGTTGAGTGTATTAAAGGCAAACAGACTAAACAAAAGAGACTAGGTGCCAACAGATCATCAAACGTCTTAGAATTGATACATACGGACATCTGTGGTCCATTCCCTACAGCAACAAGGAATGGCCAAAGATACTTCATATCATTCATAGACGATTACTCAAGTTACGGGTACCTATATCTCATTCATGAAAAATCAGAGTCTCTGGAAGTTTTCAAATTTTATAAGGCCGAAGTTAAAAACCAACTCGGAAAGAAGATTAAATGCATTAGATCTGACCGTGGTGGTGAGTACTATGGCAGATATGACGGCTCAGGTGAACAACGTCCAGGACCATTTGCTATTTTTCTACAGGACTGTGGTATAGTCCCTCAATACACCATGCCTGGTACACCCAACATGAATGGTGTATCTGAGAGATGTAACATGACTCTTATGGATATGGTTAGAAGTATGATTAGTCATTCTTCTTTACCTGAGTCTCTGTGGGGAGAAGCATTAAAGACAACAGTCTATCTTCTTAACAGAGTACCAACTAAAGCAGCTACAAAAACACCTTATGAGCTTTGGACTGGACGCAAGCCCAGTCTAAAGCACCTTCATGTTTGGGGATGTCCTGCTGAGGCTAGGCCTTATAGACCTAATGAGACAAAATTGGACTCCAAAACTGTTAGTAGCTACTTTGTCGGTTATTCTGAGCGATCTCGGGGTTTTAACTTTTATAATCCTACTTCTAAATCTATTTTTGAGATGGGAATTGCAAAATTTTTTGAGGATGTTGAGTTTGGAGGGAGAAGTAAGGTTAGAAACATTGTCTTTGAGGAGGGATCGAGTCAGAAACACTCAGTGTCGATTCCTCTCATTGCTCCTAACAGTGTTCTGGTTCCTACGCCTGTCACTGTTCCAGAAGCACATCAAGTTCCAATACAAGACAATGTTGAACAACTTCCTCAAGAACAAGCTCAACAACCTCAAGAATTTGAGCCAGAACCTGTGCCTTTAAGGAGGTCCACTAGAGAGAGAAGAAATGTCATTCCAAATGATTATGTAGTATATCTTCAGGAACATGAGGACACTGTAGACATGGTGGAAGATGATCCAATCAGCTTTCATCATGTCATGCAGGATTCCAACTCTCATAAGTGGATTGAGGCAATGAGTGAAGAATATAAATCTATGCAAGACAATCAAGTTTGGGATCTTGTTCCATTACCTGAAGGAAAGAAACCCATTGGTTGCAAATGGATATTTAAAACCAAGAGGGATTCTAAAGGTAATGTGGAAAGATATAAGGCACGTCTTGTAGCTAAAGGCTTCACTCAGAAAGAAGGGATTGACTATAAAGAGACATTCTCTCCAGTATCATCGAAGGACTCTTTTAGGACGATCATGACTCTAGTTGCACATTTTGATCTTGAGTTACATCAAATGGATGTGAAGACTGCGTTTCTCAATGGAGACATTGATGAAACTATCTATATGGTGCAGCCAGAAAACTTTGTGTCTGGAGACCCAAAGCTACTGGTATGCAGATTAAAGAAATCCATTTATGGACTCAAGCAAGCTTCTCGTCAGTGGTACTTCAAGTTCCATGAAGTAGTTGTCTCTTTTGGTTTTGAGACAAATGCTGTGGAAGATTGTGTGTATCACAAGTTCAGTGGGAGTAGGTTTATCTTTTTGGTCTTATATGTGGATGACATATTGCTTGCTACTAACTGTAAGGACTTGCTGCACGAGACCAAAGTCTTTCTCTCAAAATACTTTGAGATGAAAGATTTAGGTGAAGCTTCTTTTGTATTAGGGATTCAAATACATCGAGACCGTACTCGAGGTATTCTTGGATTATCACAAAAGGGCTATATTGAGAAAGTGCTCAAGAGATTTAGTATGCACAACAGTAGACCAATTGACACCTCAGTTGCTAAAGGAGATAAATTCAGTCTTGATCAGTGTCCAAAGGGTGAACTTGAGATTTAGGAGATGCAGAAGATTCCTTATGCGTCAGTAGTTGGGAGTCTGATGTATGCTCAAGTTTGCACTCGCCCAGATATTTCATTCATAGTTGGCATGTTAGGACGATATCTCAGTAATCCAGGAATGGATCATTGGAAAGCAGCCAAAAGAGTCTTGAGGTATCTTCAGAGAACTAAGGGACATATCTCACATACAGGCGATCAGATCAGCTTGAGATCATTGGGTATACTGATTCTGATTTCGCGGGATGCCAAGACAGTCGGAAATCCACATCAGGCTATATATATCTCTTGGCCGGCGGTGTTATTTCTTGGAAGAGTGTGAAACAAATTCTAGTAGCTACCTCCACCATGGAAGCAAAATTTGTAGCGAGTTATGAGGCATCCAATCAGGCAATCTGGCTGAGGAACTTTGTCACAGGGCTGCACATTGTGAATGGCATTGAAAAGCCATTAAAGTTATACTGTGATAAAAACTCAGCAGTCTTATTCTCCAACAACAACAGAAGCTCTTCTCGATCGAGACACATTGGGATAAAGTTTCTGGCTGTGAAGGAGAGAGTACAAAGTGGACAGATATCCATAGAGCATATTGGAACGAACTCCATGATTGCGGATCCGCTCACTAAGGCTGTGATACCGAAAGTTTTTCATGAGCACACTGCTCATATGGGTGTCACATTATTTGAGACTATTTAGTTTCAGTGGGAGTTTGTTCATTATAGTTACATTATATTTGTGTATACTCTGTTTTGTAATAGATATATTATGTTATTAATACTCAGTTTCTGCAGAAAATAAAGTATTTATTTTGTTACACTCTGTATTATTATTGATTGATCTCACTAAAGTATGACCAGTTGGAAACAGGCATGATTAGATCACATTACATGTAGTTTTCATGCTACACTCCTATTATTGATCTATGTCATTTGAGAGTATTGGTAATGTGATTGATGGTGGTTTGAGTCACGATGAATGTGGCGACTGGCCCTTCAGTCCTTTATCGATATAATCAATGGACGAGATTGTTTGAGGCACCTTCAGTATAACTGCTTTTATGAGCTCATTAAGGTATATACATTTACATTTAATATATGTTAGCCCAAGTGGGAGATTGTTAGAATTAATTTTATATTGATTAAAATTAATCCTAAATGTGGGCTAAATATATTTAATATTTAAATGTGTATTGCAGTCAAATTAAGATAGTCAAATTAAAGTTGTGATCAAATTAAGATTGTTTACTATTGAGGTATCCTATTCATAATAGGATTATAAGTGTAGAGACCGATAAGAATTTCTGTTTTGTTGAATGACCAAAATAGAAATTAATCATCATTTATTTAGTTATAAATAAGGGGTCGTGGTCTCCGGGGGAATATAACAATTTTGAGAGAACATTACATTCCTTTAGTAGTGCTTCCGCATAACCTAAAGTGTGTATCCCCTGGAAGGCGACAAACCCCAGAATCGTCTTCAGCATCAACATACGATGATGTCAGGTACGCAATTCTACCATTTGCAATTTAATTTGAATAATCTAGTAATCTATGCATATTTTAGGTTTTAGGTGAATTAAGTTTTCTTCCCCTTTCATTTAGGAGAATCAGGTTTTCTTCCCCTTTCACTCCTATCTCCTCTTTTATACTAGAACACTTTCCATTTTCATGTTTTAATATTTTGTCACTTTTTTTTTTCTTTTTTTAGACAAAGAGGAATTGGTAGAAGAATTTGATGCAGAAAATTACGAATTCCTTTCCTTGTTTTAGGTTGTTTTTGTCAATATATTTATTGTATATTTGTATAGATAATAATGTATGAGATTATAAATATTATACTAATAATTTTATTTATCTATTTTTAATTATTGTTTAATTCTTTTTAAAAAAAATTGGGTTATTACCAGAGCGAAATTGTTGATATCAAAATAAGAATTTGGAGGTGGCACCGTTCAGTTGACATTGGAAACACATTTTTATTGCTTAATTTGATTTCTTTTTTTTGGCCCAATGTCAACTGTGGGAAAAACATGTAGGGAAACTTACATAATAGAATGAAGAAGAAAGAGTAAAAAAAAATGGGTAAAGAAAGCAAAAGAAGAAGAAAGAGTAAAAAAAAGCAAAAGAAGAGGAAAGAGTAAAAAAAACCATATAAACGAATAGAATAAAACTAAAACACTATAAATACAAAGTTATGTCGTAAAAATGTATAAAAAAGAAAATAATAGTAAAAATGATATTTTAAGAACAAAAACCTTATTTTTATAATTTCCTAAAAAAAAATTGTACCCACCCTGACACAATCCGTATTCACCAATGGCGACTTTTCAAAAAATATGAAGAAAGACATTTTTATATAATGCAATTGACTGTATTCCAACTACAAATTCAATAAAAAGTGGCATAAGATTATTATACAGAATGATTTGATTGTCTATTCTCATTGAACATTGCCAGGCATTGAGCCAGATACAAAATCAATCAGTGAAACATCAATATCATCTTTCATACTTGGGCCAGCTTTGTCTTTTGAGCACTCAACCGTCTTAAAATCGACATACTTTCCACTAAGCAACTATGAAGAATATGAGCCATTCTTCATAGTATTCCCTTTGTATGTATACAAGGGTTTTATTAAAATATGAGAGTAAAATTTATAATATACCAAAATGTGGGATTTATTTTTATTATTACCGGTCTATGGGAGTAACTTTCGATTTGATATTTTATTTTTTTTAATTTTTTTGACTTAAATCAAAAGTATTAGTTTCGGTAGGGGTGTTCAAAAAATCTGTGGCCTGAAAAATTCGGCACGGCCTGAGCCCAAGGGTTTATTTGGGCCCGATCGGCCGTAACCCGAAGCCCGACCGAAAATCATTTAGGGTTTGACATCAGGTTAAATTTTGCTGCCCGAACTCAGATCGGGTCGGTTTCGGGTTATGCTTTAAAATTCTCGGGCCGGCTTGAAAATTTTTAATTTTTTTTTTAAAATCCTATAGGCTAGTTGTATACTATATAAATTATACTTAAATAAAACCCTAAAAAAACATAACACTCCTCTCCCTCTGCCCTCTTTTCTTTGCACCGCAGCCACTAGCCAACCCTTCCTAAGTCCCTCTGCCCTCTTCTCTTTAACTCGCCTGCAGCAGAGGCCTCTCATTCCACCACTCCATCAGCAATCGGCGCTCGTCCTAGCAATAGCAGCAGCAGCCAGTGCCAGTCGCATCCAGTAGCAGCCAAGTTGTTCTTTCGCAGTCACGCCCAGCAACAGCCAACGCTCATTCCAGCAGTAGCAGTAGCGCCCAATAGGTCTTCATCTCACAGTCACGCTCAGCAGCAGTAACGGCTCATCCTCCCAGCATCAGCAGCAGGCAGTAACTCGTTATCTCTTAGCTCGTCATCTTCTCAGCAGCAACAAGCATTAGGTATATGTTCATATCCATTTTTTTAATTGTTTGACTGTTAATGCATTTGAATTAATTTTTTTTTTGTGAATGGTTTATATATGGATTGTTTGTTTTTTTTTCAAGAGCCTATGGATTGTGTGTTTGATTTTTGAAATTTTTAATTAAATTTATTCTAAATTTCTGCTTGATAATAATTAGTAGAATATTAATTATTGACTTAATTGGTTGATTGAATTTGAACCAAAATATTGGTAATTGGCACTGTTTAAACCAAAATAATAATTATTTAAACAAGTTTTATAATTAGATTATAAATATATAATTAGATTTATATATTATAAATATATATTTATAATTAGATTGTTTGTTTGATTTTATAAATATATATTTATAAATATGTATTGTTTGTTTGTTTTTTGACAATTTTAATTAAATTTATTCTAAATTTTTGCTTGATAATAATTAGTAGAATATTAATTATTGACTTAATTGGTTGATTAAATTTGAACCAAAATATTGGTAATTGGTACTGTTTAAACCAAAATAATAATTATTTAAACATGTTTTATAATTAGATTATAAATATATAATTAGATTTATATATTATAAATATATATTTATAACTAGATTATAAATATATAAATAGATCAATGGTTTATTTGAATATTATAAATATATATTTATAATTAGATTATAAATATATAATTACATTATTTGAGTTAGTGTTTTTTGAATGATTTATTTTATATATTATATTGTGTAACTTGTTAATTGGTAATTTGAATTAATTTTTTTTGTATATATTTGGTAGAATTACAAATGGATATTAACGAATCAAGTGTCAATAAACTTATTGATACAGATGCTTCTAATTCAAATCCTGTTCATAGTATTATTGCTTCCCATTCAAATCCTACTAATTCAAACATGCTTCTAAATTTGAAGATCGAAATTTTGATCAGTTTGAAGAAATAGATGAAAGTGCTAATGGTATGTTATTTATTTCATCAATTTTTATAATTTTTTAAAGTACTTTATAGTTTAAATTTATTACTGCTAATTTCTTTATTTTTACATATTATACAACAGGAGTTTCTATAAGTCTAATCCAAGAATCAACATGCACAAAAGATAAGGATGTGGAGATCAACTAACCAATTTGAGATTCTATTTTATTATGTTGAGATATAATTTTTTTATTTGGCACTTGTATGGTTTAGTAATTTGGTATTAAATTTGTGTATTGTATTGTATTTTTTTATATTAAATTTAATACTAATTTAGTATTAGATATTTGAGATTATTTTAATTGCATGTTGATTGATGATTGAGATTATTTTAATAGCAAGATTAAATGATGCTTGAGATTTTTATAATTTTATTTGATTTTAGAAATTTGAAGTATGCTAATTTAATGATTTATGTTAATTTAATTAATTTTATTGATTTATATATTTTATACAAAAGTTAAAATATTATTGAAAAATGTTATTTTCTCATTTTAAAGTCAATATTAGATAAAAAAAATTATAATAAAAATAGTAGAAAAAATTAAATTAAATAGAGGTTAAAAAATTTATAACATAAAAAACTCAAAAAAATGTCCAGCCCGACTGGCCTGGTTAGCCCGAGCTGGCCAGGCCCGATCGAGTTTAGGACCGGGCTACAGGCTCATTTCTGCAGCCCGAATTAAGTTCAGGTCGGGCTTTTAGTTGGGATAAATCCGATTCAACCCAGCCCAAGAACACTCCTAAATTTTAATTTGAGCCAAACTAAAACTATTATTTTTTATTTGACTCAAATCAATACTGACACTTTCAGTTTAAATCTTTTTTTTTTAAAAATAATGAAGTCTCGTCAAAGCCTGCTAGGAAGCCAACAAACTTTGATTGGAATTTTAATTTTTTTTATAAAATAATTTTTTTAAAAAAAAAACCTTCCCCAAAAGATTTTAAAAATTAATTTTTTTTATTTTAACACATAAAATTCATTTCACCAATTTAAAAAAATTTCACCATTTCAGAAAAAAAATTTCCCAATTAATTAAAATTAATAATAACAACTTCATTATCAATAATAACAATTTGTTTAAAATTAATAATAAATATAATTAATAATTATAAAAAATTGATAATAATAATATAATAATTATTAATAATTATTTAATTAATAATAATAATTAATAATTATATTGGGCCAAATAATTAATAATTATATGTTGGGCCCAAATATAATTAATAACAATATAATTATAATTAATAATTATATATTTAATAATAAATATAATTAATAATTATATAATTGATAAAATAAAATTAATAAGAATAATATAATTATAATTAATAATTAATAATAATTATAATTAATATTAATATTGGTCCAAATAATTAAAAAATTATAATTTGGGCCAAACAATTTACAATTATATTTGGCTCAAATATTAATAACAATATAATTATATAATTAATAATTATATTATATAATTAATAATAAATATAATTAATAATAATATAATTATTATCAATTATATAATTAACAATAAATATATTATTGTATATTGTTATTATAATTATAATTATATTAGTTTTAATTATCTTTGGGCCCAAATATAATAATAATTATTTGGGCCCAACATAATTATTATTTATTGTTATTATTAATTATTATTAGTTATGTTTATTATTAATTATTATTTTATTATTATAACTAATTTTATTCATATTAGTTATATAATTATTAATTATATTTATTATTAATTCTATAATTATTAATTATAATTATATTATTATTAATTATATTTAGGCCCAAATATAATAATAATTATTTGGGCGCAACATAATTATTATTTATTGTTATTATTAATTATTATTAGTTATGTTTATTGTTAATTATAATTTTATTATTATAACTAATTTTATTATTATTAATTATATAATTATATAATTATATTTATTATTAATTCAATAATTATTAATTATAATTATATTATTATTAATTATATTTGGGCCAAAAACATAATTATTAATTATTTGAGCCCAACATAATTATTAATTAATTATTTTTATGAATTATTTAATTATTAATTATAATTATATTATTCTTATTAATTTTATTTTTTCAATTATATAATTATTAATTATAATTATATTGTTATTAATTATATTTGGGCCCAAAATATAATTATTAATTATTTAGCCCAAAATAATTATTAATTATTGTTATTATTAATTATATAAGTATTAATTATAATTATATTATTATCATTTATATATAATTATTAATTATATTTATTATTAATTTTAAATAAATTGTTATTATTTATAATGAAGTTGTTATTATTAATTTTAATCAATTGAGAAAATAGTTTTTCTCAAATGGTGAAATTTTTTTAAATTGGTGAAATGAATTTTACGTGTTAAAAGAAAAAAAAAATTAATTTTCAAAATTTTTAGGGAAGGTATTTTTTTAAATAAAAATTATTTAAGAAAAAATAAAATTTCAATCAAATCCTACTGGCTTCCTAGCTGGTTTTGACGTAACTTTATTGAAACCGAAACCTTTGGTTTTGGTTTCAATGTTTTTTTAAAAAAAAAAAAGCTCAAACCGAAAATATTATTTTTAGTTTTAGTCAAACTAAAAGTAAAAAAATAAAATAAAATATCAAATTGAAAATTAGACTTTTTATTTAATGTTTGACCCCATAAACTAATAATAATAAAAATAAATTTCATATTTTAGTAAATTATAAAATTTACTCCCACATTTTAATACAAACCCCTGTATACAATCTCCCACCGGTACATAGCCCCGAGGCATAGATGACCCATGCTCAGAAGCTCTAAGACTTGGAAAGTCATTCCTCAACTTGGGAAAAACTTGCAGCTCTAGAGAATTTTTCTCTTCCAATCATACGCTGAAAGGGCATGGAGGGTCACTTTTTGTGCCTTTTGGTGTTGTCTGCTCCTAACATTCTGCATGAAAAACATGACAACATGAAAGACCGCCAACAACGGGCATGTCTCCACTTCCAACAATCCACCTGGAACTCCAAGGGGATTTTTGTTTTAAAAAAAAACTTTCACACAATCCACATTTAAAACCATCAAATAGAATATATAATCGATCAAGATTTTTAGACTTCAATGGATCAGAAATATTTGCAAAATCCATACTGCTGCTAGCATTGTTCCAATGGTGGACATATTTATGGTGGGCAGCAACATTGAACTCCAAAAATCCAGTAGATGGTGTTTTAGAAGCTTCTCTTGAAGCTTGGGTAGGAAAGAATTAAGGGTGGATAGGCTTGGACCAAAAGGAATGGTGGCCCAAAAGGTTAATGGTAGTATAAGCATGACTTGAACGTGGGCTCAACTCGCTGCTGTTTGAAAAGGATGAAGTGGATGCCCCATTCTCGGGGTTTCCAGGGGTTCCCTGCATAGATTTAAACAGAATCAGAAAGTTGAATTATAGCAAGATAATAGATATGGCAACAACAACAACAACAAAACCTTAATCCCAAGTCAATTGGGGTCGGCTATATAGATTTTTTTTTTCCACTCAATACGATTTAAGGTTATTTCTTCTGAAAGATGTAACATCATAAGATCATTTTGGACCACCTTTGACTAAGTCAGTTTAGGCCTACCTCTGCTTCTCTTAGTTATATCTACTCTAACTTGTTCGATTTTTCTAACAAGCGCATCGCTAGGTCTTCATTTCACATGGTCAAACCATCTCAATCTATGCTCTCTTATCTTATCCTCGATAGGTGCTATCCCCACTTTTTCTCTAATGCACTCATTGCGGATTCTATCCATCATAGTATGACCACATATCCATCTTATCATTCTCATTTTCGCAATATGCATTTTACTCATGTGTTGTCCTTTTACTGCTCAACACTTACTATCATACATCATCGCAGGCCGTATTATAGTGCGGTAAAATTTTCCTTTTAATTTAATTGGCATCTTTCGATCACATAGAACTCCTGTAGCACCCCTCCACATCATCCAACCTACTTTAATCCTATGATTTAAATCTTCTTCACAACCCCCCATCTTCTTGAAGAATAGAGTTAAGATATTTAAAATAAGTACTATGAGGCATTGCTTTTCCGTCTAAAATAATTTTTCCTCTTTCTCTATTCTTGCTATTAAATCTACAATGCATATACTCAGTCTTAGTCCTACTTAGCTTAAAACCTTTAGATTCCAAAGTGCTTCTCCATAACTCCAGCTTTTGACTTACCCCTGCTTGAGTCTCATCTATTAATACAATATCATCTGCAAACATCATACACCAAGGGATGTCATCATGTTTATGTCTTGTTAGCTCATTCATGACCAAGGCGAAAAGATAAGGGCCCAAAGCTGAATCTTGGTATAATCCAATAGAAACGAAAAAATACTTAGTATCTCCTCCCATAGTCCGGACACTGGTGGTAGCTCCCTCATACATATCCCTCATTCATATTATCACTTCAAAATAATAGGTATGGCAACATTAAACAAAATATAAAATTTATTTTTTAGATAGAAAAAAAATTATAAAATTTAACCGAAAATGATATAATTAAAAAGAAATAAAAAATAGTAGAACAATAAAATAATTAAAATTTATATTATCAGCAAAGAAATAAAAAATAGTAGAAAAATAAAATAATAAAAATTTATATTAAATTGGTACAATAAAAATATTTTTAAATAGATAAAAATCTATTCAAAATAAAGTGAATTAATAAAAATTATAAATCTAATTATAATAACAACATGTCCATTTTAAATTGTTTTTGAGATAATTAAATTTATATTATCTGTTAAAAATTAAAATAAAATAATATAAAAATTATAAAAATATGAAAAATCATTATTTTAAGAATTAGCTCGTAAATCTATTAAAAGTTAAAATAAAAAATAGAATTTTAAAAGCCACTTTTATTAAAACAACAACAACAACAACAACAATAATAATATAGCATATAATGAGTTAAAAAGAAAATGGAAATCAATTAAGAGTAAAAATATAAATACAATATCTAAAATTTAATAAATTAATTTTGCATTTATATGATTAAGTATAAAAATAAGAAGATTAAAAAATATATATAGCAAATCTTGCGCTGAATCCATGGCTGAGACTTTTCCATATATTAGCTCATTTTGAGAAAACTTATACAAAAACACAAAAGACACAAAAGAAAAACATAAAAAAAGGTCAAAAAAAAAAGGGGATAAAATGTAAAAAGAAAAAAATAACCTTAGTTTAATGGGAAATCCACTTATTTAATAGTATTTTATAAGATTTCAATGGGTTAGTAAAATAAGAAGTATTTTATAATATAAATATGGTACTTATGAAATTTATTAAGAATGTTTTTGAAAGATCTAATTTTTAAATAATGAAAAATCACATGATTGTTTGAAAATTCATAATTTTTAAACTATAATATAATAGTGGAAAACCAAATAAATAAATAGAACTGAAAAAATCTTATGTTTTTGTTAATTTGGAGTAAATAGAAAAAAAAAATATGCTTATCAATTTAGAATAAAAAAATTAATTTATACTATTTTAAAAAAAATTAATTTATACTATTTTATACTTAGCAAACTAATAATGCATTATTTCTTAAAGATATTTGAGAAACTAACTTTTGGAATATGTGATTTTATTTATTTGTATGTATTTTATGCTATAATAAATTATGTATAATATTTATTAATTTATAAACTAACAATATAAAAGTATTTATATATTTAATGACACTATAATATATATTATATAAAAATATATTCAAAGAATAACTCATTGTCAAAAATAAATTATAAAAATGTACGAAATAATATTTATTTTTTAAGTAAGTTAAAATGAAAAATATTAAAATATTAAAAAATATTTTATAGTACATTCTATAACACTGTAAAATATTAACCTATTGATATCGAACTATTAAAAAATATATATATTTCTTAAAGAAAAATTTATTATTGAATGCAAGTTAAAAAAAAACTTTGAAATTATGTTTATGATTATTTTTTTAACATGTAAAACTATAAAAGAAAATTTTCAAAATTCAAAGTACATCTCATAATAATATTTTATCAACCACCAAATATAAAAAAAAATAAAACTATAATACATGTATGTATATATATATATATATATTCTAATCACATACTTAACCAATGTAATTTATGAATTTCTCCACTATTATCGTATGTAGTTTCGAATAATATTAAATTATTGAATTATTTAAAATAAGTCACATATATTATTTTTCTTTCATATAAAAAAAGATTAAAATATATGATCTCCTAAAATAGAATATATATATATAATGACAAAAAAATAATTTTATATAAAGAATTGTAAATGATATATATTCATATTACAGTAATAAATAAAAATAATGCAAAATTATAACCATAACAAAAGCAACTTAAACCAATCGATTCGGTTTTTATATTTATTCTTTTCATTATTATTATTATGCAGGGAAATTTCACCATTAAAATTTGATAGATGAATTATTCTCATAAGAAATTATATAATAAATTTAAATGTTGCTATAATAAGATATTTTATGCAATAATAATAATAATAATAATAATAATAATAATAATAATAATAATAATAATAATAATAATAATAATAATAATAATAATATGCCTATATTATTATTATTATTATAGGTTACTGGTTTTCAGTTAACTCAGGCTTGGAAGTTGCTTCTTATCACGAGCTCAACTCAACGTACAGTCACACAAGGTGGAATACTGTGTGCAAATGTATTTTGACATAATCAAATACCTTAAAACTACCTTAAAATTAATTTTTTAATATTTAATTATTTAAATTTATCCAATAAATTGAATTTTTTATATTAGAATTTACACTAATACTTTGTTTGATTGCTAACTTGCACAAAAAAAATTAAATTTATTTTAATGAAGAAAATAATAGAAGAGAAATCTAATTTTTTTTAATGTGTTTGTACCAACGATTCAATATGAGGATTTGTGTCACAACTCAACCTGAGAGTACATGACCGACACTAAAAAATAAAAAAAATATGTGATTTTCAGAACCTATAGTAAGCCTGATAACTCATCGAGAAAATTGAATTGAGTCTGCAATCAGTATCTCAAACCAGGCCCATAAACTAGCTAACTATGCACATTCAGTACAATATCTCACCATTGCTATGATACATTGGCTAATAATCATATTTTACCAAATAGCAGAATTAAATAAAAAAATAGATAGAGAAATATTATGCGGAATTCTAAAATAAAATAAGATGAATAGATAAATAATAAAATAAATAATTGAATAATTCTTACCGAGGAAATAGAAAGGCAGGTAATCTAAATAAACAGTACTCTTATACCCAACCTGCAACATGAAAAAGAGTGATGAATAAAAATGAGTGTTCGACTTAATGAGCTATATAGTAATTAATATAATACAACTATCTCATGCATAACATGCTTATACAAATATCAATCAACCAACAAATCAGATAAACAAGTAAGGATAAGAGAAGTCAATGAGGTCATACTAAGGGGGGTGTATTTAATTCAGATTTTAAAAGATTATGTCAGATTTTTTATAATCCATGGATTATGTAAAATCCATGGATTGTTTTAATTCTACATAGACTTGGATAGATTTTAATGTATTTTATTATAAGGATTTGTTTAGATTCTAAAAAGTCCATAGATTGTTCTAACATCAATTATAGAATAATTAAAAATTATAGAATAAAAATAAAAATAATTACGATTTGAAACAAAAGAGTTTAACACAAAATAATACATCGATCATTGTCATAAGTAACAAAATTTTTAGCAACCAAAAGAGTTATTATCTCCAAATTATTTTTTATGTATGTCAAAATGCATCAATGAAAATGTAAAGGCAACACATTACTCAAAATGCAAAGACAATTTAAAAATGGGAGATTTACGATTGGGTCCTCGTATTTATAGCCAATCTGCCCTAAGGTCCTCACAAAATTGTAAATATGCTCTGAGGTCCCTATCGTTTTAACAATATCTCCTTTAAGGTCATTCCGTCAAATTTTGCCATTAGCTTGTTTAAAAAAAATTACAATTTGATCCTCGTAAATGTCATTTTATTTCTACACTATAATATATTTATGGGAGATTTACGATTGGGTCCTCGTATTTATAGCCAATCTGCTCTAAGGTCCTCACAGTTTTGTAAATAGGCTCTGAGATCCCTATAGCTTTGACAATATCTCCTTTAAGGTCCTTCCGTCAAATTTTGTGACAAAATACTATTTTATTACAATATAGATAAAATGTTGTGACAAGTGAATTTATCACCTAAAATAATTTATTTTTACAACTTATTTTTTTAAATAAATATTAATTTGTCACATTATAGAAAAAAAAATCCTATTGTGACAAAATTTTTTGTTGAAAAATACAATGTCATTGAAATAATATAATTTTATGAAAATAATTAATTTTGCAAAAAAAAAATTAAATTTCGCAAATTATTATTATTACTATAAATTTATATTTTTATTTACTTTAAATATTTTATATCGTTAGTTGCAATAAATTTTCATTAAAAATATACATAATTTTCATTAATTCTACAATCCTGCAATATTAAAGAGAATTAAATATTCATCTAATAGAAAAAAATTATGAAACCAAACCGAATAAAAATGTATTAAACATTATTTCAGATTAACAAATTATTATTGTGATGCCGATTCTAGAACTTGTTGAGGAAGTATTGATACATAAAATATGGAAATCATGTTCTTTAATAAGGTTTATTCTATATAATTTATTTTTAATCTCTCTTTATGGAAGAAATATTGACAGCATTATTATTTTAAAAAATAGAATATTTTTTGAAGATTTTATTTATTTTTGTTAAGTTAATGTTAATAAGGAGTATGTTATTTTTGAAGGAAAATGTTAATAATTATTTATTTATTTATTTAACATTAATATTAATAAGGAGTATGAGTTTTTTTTTTAAAAAATTTTGTTTGAAGATTTCATTTTTTTGTTAAATTATATTATTTCAATGACATTGTATTTTTCAACAAAAAATTTTGTCACAATAGGATTTTTTTTTCTATAATGTGACAAATTAATATTTATTTAAAAAATAAGTTGTAAAAATAAATTATTTTAGGTGATAAATTCACTTGTCACAACATTTTATCTATATTGTAATAAAATAGTATTTTGTCACAAAATTTGACGGAAGGACCTTAAAGGAGATGTTGTCAAAACTATAGGGACCTCAGAGCCTATTTACAAAACTGTGAGGACCTTAGAGCATATTGACTATAAATATGAGGACCCAAACGTAAAACTCCAATAAATATATTATAGTGTAGAAATAAAATGACATTTACGAGAATCAAATTGTAATTTTTTTTAAACAAGCTAAAGGCAAAATTTGATGGAAGGACCTTAAAGGAGATATTGTCAAAACGATAGGGACCTCAGAGCATATTTACAATTTTGTGAGGACCTTAGGGCAGATTGGCTATAAATACGAGGACCCAATCGTAAATCTCCCTTTAAAAAATAAAATTATAAAAAAGCATAGTCTTCCATTCCAACCTCATTATCATCATAACCCTCTTGATTCTTCTCATCCCTTTGTTCCTCGTTATTTTCACTGCCATTGTTTTGATTTTCATTATTATCCTCTTGATTTCCATTATCATCATTTTGTGGTCTATCAGCCCACATAGCTTCAGCAATGCCAAGTCTCCAAGCATTAGCTTCCGCTCTTTGTTGTTGTTGAGTTTGAGAAAGTAGTTCAAGATTTTCTTCTTCCATGTCTAGATATGATGAAGATGATGAATTAATTTCTGGTTCAGGAGGAAATTCATCGGAACGACACTCTTTGCGAAGGAAGTTGTGTAGTCCAGCACAAGCTAACACTAGCTCTGCTTGTATTTCATATGGGAATGGAGGCGCGGATTTGAAAATTGTGAACCGCGATTTAAAGATACCAAATATCCTCTCAATCACATTCCTCAACGACGCATGGCGAAGATTGAATAACTCACTTGCATTTCGAGGGTGGCGACCTTGACCACCAAAATCTTTGAGATGATATCGAACACCTCGTAATGGAGCTAAGAATTGGCGTCGATTAGCAAATCCACAATCCACCAGAAAATATTTTCCTAAAAATGAATTAGCATGTCATACACATAAAATTAAGCTCATAGAAATCAACACAATAAAAAGAGATATAAAGAAAAAAATAAATAAAATTAATTACCTTGAGGCACTTCAAGTCCATTTCTCCTTGATAAGGCATCGCTTAGCATTTTTGAATCATGTGCTGAACCTTCCCACCCACTAAGTACGTATATGAATTCCAAATCGAAATTGCAAGCTGCCAAAACATTTTGGGATTGAATTCCATGACGATTATGATAGCTGCTTACTTGGCGACCTTTTACCATTGCTGGAATATGAGTGCCATCAATAGCACCAATGCAATCCTAAATTAAAATAAAATTTTAATAAAGAAAAGTTAGAAAAAATTTTGTAGTCTGTACAATTAAAAAAATGTAAGTAAGCAAACAAGGTTCATTAATCAACTTTAAAGTAATTTTTTTTAAAAAAGAAAAAACATACCTTAAAATAGGGGTAAAATCTTGTGCTTCCTCTTATTTTAGAAGGCACAGCGGATCCTGGTTTGACCATCATTTATGGTGCTATAGTGTTCAATGCCTTCAAAACTTTGTTAAAGTTTTGACTAGTAGCGAAATGTGAACGACCAAACCTTTGATGAACATTACAATATCGATCATTGTGACCCACAATTAGTAAGAATGTTGCTAGCATTTCTTCAACACAAATATACCTTGTATCTTCTAAAGGCGTACTTTCTCTAATAATAGTACACAACTTTAGAAACACATCTGGATACATTCTATGCAACTCTCGAAAACTTTGTGGGTTTTCCTTCAACACTTCATGTATATAATAATATCCTTTTCTAGTAACTGGTCGCCGTTTGAGCGGACGTTCAATACGTTGAGGCATGATAACTATAGTCTCTCTTAACACAATGATTATTGCTTGAATTGCCATCAATAAGTACTTGATTGTTTCATAAAATTCTTCTTCATTTTCTTCTTCATCTATTTCTTCTCCCCCTATTTCTTCTCCCTCTATCTCTTCCTCTTCCATTTATCTATGATTAATGACAAATAAAGCTCAATTAACTAACAAATTAATATACGACTATGTACCATAAAAAGATATTAAAAAGATTTGAAATTTAAAGCTCAACATCAACATAAACAAAAGTCATCTAATTATCAATAATTTAAACCAAAAGTATTCAAAACAACTTAATAAACCAAATGTATTCTAAATTCCCAACCAAAATAAAATCACATAAGACATTCAAAATAAAGTCACATAAGACATTCATTCCCAACCAATTATAATCCTCTCATCTTGTGGCGTATCCAATTTGATCGTTCTTCAGGGGACATCTTCAAGAACACATCTTTTTTGGCTTTGGTATCAAGCAACTCAACCGCCTTAAACCGAGTATCTTCTTCTAAGTTTGGGGTATCCTTGATGGCATCCCAAATTGTATATTCTCTCTCCCTTTCTCTTTTCTCTAGTAGGTTATAGATTCCTTGAAAACTAGTGGAAATTTGATCAAGCCTTTCTATAATGCTACTTTCTTCATACTCGGTTCTATTTCTTTTGTTCTGGGTTGTTCTTTGCATGGGAACCTCAAAAGTTGTAGGAGATTGGAGCGGTGATGTGGAGTGAAATAATGGATTATTCTGAGGTTGTCTTATGAATGCATCATTGTCTACATCATAATCAAAGTCTTCTATGCGCACATCTCTACCTTCTCCAACACCTAATGTTCTTGCATCAGTAACACTACCCAACCCAATTGAGTTTTTTCCAACAGCTACACCGTTCCCAATGGCGATTTCCAAGTCCTCATAATCCCTAAATATTCCGTAACGTAAGTCGGTGTCCTTTGGGTGAGCCTAGAAAAAAAAACATAAATTTTAAAACTATTATTGCATTACATCTTTAAAATAGATTTATTTATAAGAATAAATTGTCATATAGTATTTAGGAAGCTCACCTTAAAGTATTCCTCCCATATTTCATCACTAGCAGTGAACTTTTTTGTAGTAGAGTCAAACCCAAAACCAGAGCTAAAACGCATAAGGGTTGAATAAGAGATCCATCGATTTTTAAACCATTTCAACCGGCTTTGGTAATTGTTGTAGGTCTTGTGACACCCAAGTTTTTCATTAAGAATAGGAAGTATCCTTTCTTCCACTATTTGCTTTGATAAAATGCCACTATTGTCACGCCATCCCCGACTGGCGGCTTCTACCATGAGCTCTAACAATAAGTCGCTTTCTTCCTTGGTCCATTGCTCATATGTTCCCTTTTTTTTGACATCTTGTTGTTGATCAACCATGATGATATTACTATATTATACAATAACAATCCATTATCCATGTTTCATTACTAATAATAATAATTACTTAATAAGAACAACTTGATGACCAAGCAGCAGCAAGCAAATTCTACTTGTTTAAGTTTACAGCAAGAAAGAATTTACAGCAAGCAAATTCTGCTGTATGTAATACTCTATGATATTATTAATAAAGTTTACATGTTTCTGTTAAAAAAAAAACAAACAAATTCTACTTCATTTTGAGCACTCTCGTTCAATATTATGTCAAGCAATGGGTGATAAATATAACAAATGGGAAAGCAATGATTATTACAACAGAGAGCCTGATACTTATAAGTGAATTAGGACAGACCAATTATATCAACCATAGGGCAAGTAATTAGCTTTGAAAGTATCAAGATTTTTTTTTTCAAAGTATCAGGATTATTATCATTACCATTTACTGCAAATGAGTCTCCAAAAATAAAATAACAAGGCACTTGTGTTCCTACTATATGTTTTTGAATGTTAGAAACAAATAAAACTCCAAAGGCTAACAAAAATATTTCTCCTTGCTTTCCCATTTTAAAAATTAAAAATAAAAAATTATATATATATATATAGAAGAAAAAAGATGATTACAAGGTATAAGAAATGGCCCGAGGCCTGAGGTGTGAAAGGCAAAGAACTATACAATCGATATTGTTTATATAGGCTAGCTAAGAACTGAAAATTTGTGTGGCTAAAAAAATTAAACTATTGGGAGATAAATTTGGGCTTGAAACAGTACTAGTTAGCTGTTTTAACAATAAAATTAACAGTATGTGATTGTGTTTGTAATTTATTAATTATATTTGTGGGTTGAGTATGGTGCCGAGTCAGTATGCTAAAGCGCAGCAATCCAACAGTCATCAATGAGTTACCAAGAACAGCACCATTTGATATTCATGAAACAAATTCGGTTTCAATTCATGAAACAAATTTGATATTCCCAAACAGTAAAAATTTCGAACAAAAAGCAAACTCAAAAAGACCCTAACAATATGAAAAATCAAAAATATATTGCAAATAAAAATAAGACGCACAAAATCCACAACAATATCTCAATATATAATATTTATAGATGTGAAAGTAAAACCTGGTTGATTAGAGAAAAGCTAGAGTAGTGGTCTGTTCGTCTCCCCTTTTTTTTGTGAGCATCAAAATCTTTAGGTTTGTGAGAAGATTTGTAGATGGATTTCTATTTATACCAAATATTCTAGAATCCATCACAATCCATTATTCAATGAATTCTTTGAAAATCCATAGAATTTTCAATACCATTGGATTTAGAAGGATATTTTAAAATCCTAATTGAATACCCCGAGATTTTAAATGACTTTTTAAAATCCTAATTGAATACCCATAGATTTTTAAAATACAAAAAAATCTTATAGAGTCTCTATTGAATACACCCCCCTAAGCCTCAAACTGGAGTGCCTATTCTTTATCTGGTCTATTAGTCTATACATTTTTCTTAGAATTTAAAACATAGGGTCCGCCGTCACAGCCGTGGCCAAACAGCACTACCTGACTAATAAGCAACGTCGAGCATGAAAATTCCCTCGCTGCCATGCCAGTCCTAATCTCATCATATAATATCCTTATATTATAACTCATATACCTGATCACATGTGGTCTCATATCATCTAACTCTATCTGGCATAAAATATCATACGTATTAGGCAAAACCAACTCATACTTAACACACATTATGTTTATAACATTAATAACTATACATATATTGTACAAGCAGTCAATGTATTATGTAAATGTAATTATGAACGTAAATTAGGGGAACAATGCATTATATTATTATATATAACTCACAGATTTATGAAAACCCAACGATTCTCCTTAGAATATTTGATTGAAAATAAAGGACACTTAAAAGTATTTTTAATCGACAATAAAAATTATTAAAATATAGATAAATACGACTCTAGAGATTCTGTTAAAATTTTTGCAGAGTCTCCCCTATAACTAGGATATTTTCCACTGAAACAAAACAAGCAAACAACACTTCTAATAGCTTACAACAATCAATATCAATCCAATTGCCCTCATCTAAGCCTCCAATCCAAACTCAATATAAACCCAACGCATAACTTACAAATATAATAATTTATTAAATCAATGTTAATCTTATTTATTTAATTTACTTAAAACATATTCACTTAAAATTTTAAAATATATATGATAATTCAATTTTAAATAATTCTTAGAAAATTATTTTATAACCATCCCTCAATTATAATTAATTATTATAAAATTTATTCACCTCACTTTTTAAAAATAACTTGATTATTTTAATTATAAAAATATTGATTTTAAACATAATACTTTAACCTTTTAATTTAATTACTTAATACTCTATTAACTAACTTATTTAATATTTAATAATTAACACAATTAGTTGATAAATAATAATCACAAATAATTAATTGATTTCATATATATATATATAGACATAATTAATTAACTCAATATATTGATAAAAAATAATTTTAATTAAGTTAATGGTTAAATTAATCTAAATTAATTAGCAAAATAAATAATTGTTATTTTAAATAATCCATTAAAATTATAATATTTAAATTATAAATCTTTACATAAAATCATAATCTAATTTAATATAGCTTATTAAATATTTTTCAATAATTAATAAATAATAATTATAACTAATTAAGATTATATATATTCTAAATATATATTTTAATTCTATAAATTGTTATTTAATAATTAATTAGTTTTAAATTAACACCTTCAGAGTATTCAAATTTAATTTTTTTACTTTTATATTATTTATTTTTATTTATACTTTCTTTTAAATGCAATTAATTTAATTATTTAATTAAAATTATAATATCTAAATTTAAATTAATTTAGAATTACTGACTAATTTCTTCTACATTGATTACTTATTAATAATTATTTATTCTTATTATTTTATTTATTATTTTTTTCGCCCGAATAATGTTTCCATCACTAGAATAGTGTCATCGTCTCCGGAACGGTGATCGAATTTCGGCCAACCTAAAACGTGCTCTAAAATTGACAAATAATATATCAAAATGAAGTTTGGGAGGAGAGAAACTCAACCTACCTATCTCGCCGGAAAAAAAAAGATTGCAATCGGCCAAAAAATTGATCAAAAGCTCTCACCGATGCTGCCATCGGACGGTACATGCCCCGCCGTTCGCCGTCCTTTTCAATCGTTCTTTGGTGGTTTGAATAGTCGAACGCTGCTCTTCATGTTGATTCTGGCAGTGTCACTTGGGATTGTTCGGAGGGCAGCAGATGAGAGGTACAATATATTCTGTCTCTGTGTCTCCCTCACCCTCTCTCTCTCTTATCTCTCCTTTTCTTTCCTTTCCTCTCTTTCTTTCTCTTACATATATGTATATTATAATATTTTATTTTTTATAGTTGTTAATAATAAATTAATAATAATTGTAATTTCATGGTTTTTAATAATAAATTAATATATAATATAATTAAATAGCTATATATAATTTTTAAAATAACATTTTAAAATATTTTAAAAATCAGGTTATTACAGTTTGGTAATTTTAATTAAATAATAAGAGAAATGAGATTTCTCCTTCATAATTTAAATTAAAAAAATAAGATTGTAAGATATAATTTTATAATTTTCTCTCATTTTTTACTATTTAGGTGAAAAATTATTTTAGCTATTTGAGAAAAATTATTTTTCTAGAAAAATTATATTTCTCTTCTCCTTCTGATATTTCCTCCATACTTTTTTGCATATTATCTAATAGACTAGATCCATTGATATGAAGAATTAATTACTAGATTTTTCTAACCTAGATAAGTCAAAAGGGCATTGTCCTGTTAAAATGCCCATAGCATGGCTGTGTGTTAGGACTATGCATGGGATTAGTCTATGTTCATGAACCTATGCATACTTTCATCTGTGTTCATAGAATTAATATGCTCTATTCTTAATTCTGATCCTGTGTATGGTATATAAGTTGGAAACCTCTGAATAATAGCTACTGGTTGTGAGCATGTTTTGATGCATGCCTTCGGAGGTGTAACAACACACTATACCATATACTTGCAGAAGCTAGAATATTAAAACCTTCTATGAGCTCAGACACCCCTAGGTGACATCAGAGCCATAAGTCTATAGTGATGTGTATTGATAAGTAGAATACGAAAGAAAATCTATAACCCATGGCTAGTTCTTCCAGTTCTTCAGAAATCACCTCTCATACTTCTTCTTTAGTTTTTCCTCCCTCTTGTAAATAGTCTCTTATAAATAAGATAGATCATCTAATAGAAATCGCTCATCTCCTAGAAGAAACAATGGTTGATGATACTTGACTTTCTTTGCTCAATCTATATGTAGTATTTAAAAAGACTGATTATGTTAGAAGTATTAAAAACTTTATTTCTTCTAAATCTCCTGTTATAAAAGAATATGTATAGTCCTCTGCTCTTAGTCATTGTACTTTTTCTTCTATAACTATTGAATAATATGTCACTCTTGAAATCTTAGAACTCTTTATTTTCCAATGGCAAAACAAAGATATTCTCATCTCCATCTTGGAGCTATAAGAATAGTCCTTTCTTATCATGGTAAGAAGGGATTACCGGTGATTGCTCGACTTTCACTTTTGGATACCAGATATGTGAACTTTAAAAATATTGTGATTGGAACAATTTTGACAATACTTAATGCTGACAATGTTGTAATTACCTTCTTTCCTAATTATAATTTGTCTTTAGCATATTCTTTTCTGTCTAAAGCTTTGAAGGTACGAGTCCAAATAACTGGTGCTCCTCAAGTTTAGAATTTTGTATTAGCTATACTCTATCATCAATTTGGCATATAAATTGTAAGATCATGCAATCAATATACCCACTCCTAGAGTTTCTACAGATGCTTTGTATATCTATTCTGATACAGATTCTATCCCTATGATTGTTCAAACTCCTAGACAACTGCCTAGAGAAGAGATAACTAAACTCATTCCTTTGGAATGAGTTACCAATTATGAGAAGATGCAGTAAAAACAAGAATCTGTTCAGACTACAACTTCTAAATTTATTAAATAGGCTGATGGAACTATTAAGATAATTTTTTTTGTTCCTTATAAATCTAGCTCATCTCCAGCAATTTTTCATAGATGTATGACAACAGACCAATCCACAAACAAAAATAAAATTCAGACCTTATATCCAACATACTACCATCCTTCCTACTGGCTAAACTCAAGATACCTCTCAAGTTGAAGAAGTTCTTAATTGACATTCTTTAAATATCCATACTCAGAACAAATATCTCTAGATGATTGATACAAAATAGATCATTTATCTTCTAAATCAGATAAACATGAGGCAATTTTAAATTCTATGTCTATTGAGATCCAGCAACTATATCATAGTCTTTCTACTCGTATATCTCGATTAGACAATGATTTAAGACTAATGATTCAAAAAAGAGATTCTAGTTCTCTCTTTTATAAAAAAAGAAAGAGAGATACAAAAGTTGAAAACTTAGATTCAACAGATTGAGAGAGATCTTCAACTTAAACAAACACAAACCTCTCCAGACTATTTTAATCATTTTTCCAGTTTTTTTTATTTATCACCTCCATCCACTGCATCACCTTTTGGAACATATGTTGAATTGTTTCTACCGGCAAAACCTCATCATTCTTATGTTTCATCTTCTGCTGTTCCTTCTTCCACTAAAAAGACTTTTGTAGAAGTAACCACTGCTACTACTGCTTCACCTTCATCTTCCATTTCTAAATCAGAAGACATCCCTAAAACTTCTTTACAACAAATGGCCTTTAATGTTTTATCTAATTCTTCAGATGATTCTGATGAAAAAGTTTTTTCTAATGATTTAATGAATTAGAAGCAGATATTACACAATTGCCAATGGCAAACAATCCAAGACCTCCTCCTCAAAGAGTTCCTAGACATAGAGATCCACTTTCACCTCATGTTGATGAACAAGATGAACAATCAGGTGTTGACTAGCCTGAAGGTATTCAACCAGAATATGTTAATATCAGTACCAGAGGATCCGGTTCAAGCAATGGACCCTGGTTTACTTTTGATGATATTCCTTCCTCTAAATGGAGAGGCAGAATTCTGGAATTTAATGTTTGGATAGATGTTCAATTGGTAAAATATGGTCTTACTTTACAAGAATCATTAAAAGAATTTATTTCTAGAACAATAGACTCTCTCAGATAATGGATCCTTTGCATCAGTCCTTATGAACAACATCAATTTATTAATTGTCAAGCAGCGACAGACGTTATAAACATACTTCATCACATTTTTTTTTGTTATTATAATCTTGTTCATAAAGCAGAAAAATAAGATTTTTATTCTATGAAGTGTTGTTCCTTAAAAGAAAAAGATATAGAAAGGTATTATGAAAGAATGGCCAAAAAGTTTTATCAATTAATAGGTGTTACTGATCCAAACATGAAATTTACTTATGTTACTTCTTCATCAGATGAATTACAGCTTGAAATTCAACGAATTGTTCAACAAACAAGTAAAGATCTATCTCAATTGACTTTTGGTGAGATCCATCAAATTACAATTACTGCTTTGAGGAGACTCTGTGAACAACAAGAGTCTTTTTTAGAAATGGAATGATGACAAAATCTTATTAAAAGAAGTATGTAAGAGGCCATAACTAAAGATTAAATGTCATGACAAGAAATATTCTTGTTATCCTAAAAAGAAGCCTTATATTCATAAATATTCTCCTCTTCCCAAATATTTTCTTCCTAGAAGATTTAGAAAAAGAAAGAGATTTATATTTTTTAAGAAGAAATCTCCTTTCTATAGAAAGAGAAGAGCTTATGATCGATGTTACATTTGTGGAAAAATGGACATTTTGCAAAAAATTATCCTAAACAGACTCCTAAATCTGTTAAATTCCTTCAGCAAATCCAGCAGTCCTCAATGGTTTCACTATTAGAAGATGCAGACATTGAATCATTTCTATATGAACAAGAAGAACCGACAAATGCGACTTCATTTGCTTTTGAAATTTCTGACACCTATTCAGATTCCTTTAAAGAAGAAGATGATCCTTATGTTCCAATTCTCCATTTTGATCATTCAACTATACCCTTTGTTTTCCCTGTTGATAAAAATTTATCAACTTCTTTAGTAAATATTTCTTTGTTACCTTCCAAATTTGACATGCCTATTTCTTTAATAGCCTTCATAGATACTGGAGCTCATAAATCCATGATGAATCCATCCATTTTACCTAATTCATATTGAAAATCTCATACAGAGCATTTTAGAGCTATTGATGGACAAGTATTTTCTACACACTTGATTACCTGCAAAAAAATTGAAATTCAATTTTTCCCAAATTATGTTATATTGACCCATGTTATTGGTTCATCTCTCCTTGACAAAGATCTCGTTATTGGTTTTGATTTTTATTGTCAGGCAAATTATTTACAGATTCTTCTTGGTGGTCTCAAACACAAAAAGATGTTCAAATCCTATACTAATATAGCTAAGCTCTATTCATTTGCAGAAATTCTTTCTATATCTGATAATGAGAAAGCTTTAATTCTTCATTTTTGTGCAAACTCACACTCATATTTCAAACACCTTCATCATTTGTGGAAAAACCCTTATTTTTTTTTATTTTTATTCCCTTTAAGAAAAATGAAGACATAAACCCTACAAAAATTTCTCATCTTGAAATGTCTATTTTAGATCTTGCTTTGGCTAAGCAAGAATGTGAACAATTATTGCAACAAAGACTTATTAATCCTACTAGGTCTAATTGGGCTTGCTAGATTTTTTATGTAGAAAAATGGGCAGAAATAGCAAGAGCAAAGAAAATGCTTGTGATTAATTATAAGCCTATTAATTTGTTCCTTACAGATGATAAGTTTTCATTGCCCAAGATTTCTACCCTGATGGTTCATTTGAAAAATGCTAAGATCTTTTCTAAATTTGATCTTAAGGCAGGTTTTTGGCAATTAGGTATTAATTCAGAAAATAGACTCAAGAAAATTTTCTGCATTCTTTATGCTCATTACCAATGGACTGTTATGCCTTTTGGGTTTAAAGTTGCTCCATCACTATTTTAAAAGCCATGATCAGGATTTTTCAGCCCATTATGTATTCAGCCTTAATCTACATTGATTGTATCCTTCTCTTCTCAACTATAGAACAAGTCCATCATCAATTGTTGAAATGGTTTGCCTCTATAGCCCAACAATATGGAATAATGCTGTTTGAGAAAAAGAGTTTATTGGGCCAAACCACTATTGATTTTTTAGGACTCCATTTTGAAAATGGCTCTTATTCACCTAGTCCACACATAGCTGAAAAACTTTTGAAATTTTCTGATTTAAACCTTATCCAAAAACAGATTCAACAGTTTCTTAGTATAATTAATTATATTAGAGATTTTTTTCCATCAATAGCCCAACCCATAGTCAGTTATCCAAATTTCTCAAGAAAAATCCACCACTCTGGTCAGATAATCAAACCCAAGCTATTAAAACCATTAAAACCATAGCCCATAAACCTATCCCTCTTTATATTCCTTCCACTGGACTCAGAATTTTACAGATAGATGCTAATGATAAATTATGGGTGTTGTTTTCCTTAAAGAAATTAATAGGAAAAGATAGTATTATGGACATGTAAGTGGGCAATTTAAAGACAGTGAAAAATATTACCACTTTACTTATAAGAAAATTTTAACCATTAAGTATGGAATAAAGAAATTTGAATTTCATCTTATTGGCCATCATTTCTAGTTCTCCTTGATAATATCTCTTTCCCCATAGCCCTAGATTTTAAATAGAAAACTTTACCTCCTCAACAACTGTTGTGATTACAGGAATGGTTTGCTCGATATGATTTCTCAGTGCAGCACATAAAAGGAAAAACCAATCTTATCCTTGACCTCTTATCCAGCCCAATTAAACCCATTACTCTGATCACTAAAACTCAATCCCTTCCTCTCGTTATGATGAATACCTGACCACCCAGTTCTTCAAGCTAAACAAACAGAGCCATCAATTATCAAGTTTTACAACTCCCTCCTAATTGTCACCTAACAAATCCAAATGACATTCAACATTTTGTAAGAACCCATCTCTTAATTTACCTTTCTCAAGTTCATGGTTATTTTAATATTAATCCTGAACTTAATCTTTTCTATCCAGAATATTCCTGGTTTCTTGTTTACCACTTGTTTCCTTCAAATCCAAAAATTCATTCAGAGTTATGGTTATTATGGTCTTATTCAATATTATATCATCATGCTATTGAAATCCTAGTTATGATGATGATTAGTTTCGTTCAAGATGAATGTAACTCTAGTTCCTTGTCATGTAAATATCTAAAATAGTTTGATTCAATTCCTAATTGGATCAAAAGGTTCAAAACCATTGCCTGGTATTATAAAGCTTGGAATAAAACAAAAAAAGAAATTCAGAATTTTCATTCCATCTTCATCTTCCACTGACCTTATTTTCAATATCCCAATAATAGAGTTCTCTGGTCCCAAAATTTAGCATTTGAATGAAAATCCTTATTTGGACAACTTTTCAGAAAAAAGTGTGCAGACAGATTTAAAGATGCTTCTTTATCAGTTCAATAATTCTCCTTTAAATGTTAAAACCCCACTGATATGTACATCTCTAGTTCCTGATAAAAATTAGACCACTGAAGCTGAAAGAAGATATGACGAGGCTTAAAGAAGATTTAAAAAGATTAATACTGAGCTTTCTTTACAGCTTACTGGAGAGTACTTTGTTGATTATGAAGTTTTTGGTGGACCACTTAGCCAGATAGATGATACTCCATCTAACTCATTAGCTCCACCCGTCTAAAAAAATTTAGATGGCTCAGAAATGACTCAAAGAGATATTGTTGAATCTCTTGCCAGCTCAGAACCAACCATACAGGATATGGACGGACAAATGACTGAAGATAATCCAATGGTTTTATTTCATTATGATTCTAACTCATCAGACTATCAAAATATGAATTTGTGACTTTCCCACTTTATCTAAGTAGATGTATTGTTTTCATTATCAATTATCTGTAATAATTTATGCTTTTCAAAATGCTTGTACTGCAGTCTTTTTAACTATGTCTATAATTATAGTAAGTGAAATTTTTATTCCCTCACATGTTTGTTATTTTTTGTATAATGTAGTTTAATGTAAGTAATGACGTTGTATTTCACTCCTCCTCTTATACAAGGAGCACAATTTAGACTAAAAAAATATAAAGAGTTAACCTTTCTTCTTTCTTGATAAATTATAAAAATTAAAAAAAAATATTATTTTTTTTACTTTTCTTTCTCCGTTGAAATAAATAATTTGTAAAAATATATTTAAAAATATTAACTTCTCATCATTAAATGTTTAAAGAAAAATTAAAACAAACTGTATCATTTATATTATTCATCACACTAGATTTTCAATTTCTTGTTACATCAGTAGAAATTGATTATATTTATTTATTTATAATAGTATGGCCGTGAGTAATAATGTGATTATGTTTTGGTAAAATGCAAATCTCTGCAACTCAATTCCTTACCCTCTCTATCTTCCCTTCTCCAAAACCCTCTAAAACCCTCAATTGCCTTCCAATTCCGTCGACATCCACCACGACCACTGATTCCGGCCTCCTTTTCCGGCGAAAGCTCCTTTATCTCTCTGCCCTCAATATCAATACCCACAAAGCCCTTACTCTAAACCCACATCTTCGCTCCACTCCTCTCTCCACCCTTCACTCCGTCGAGCACTGCCTCTCCTCCATGGGCCTCCACCGTTCCGCCATCGGTCGAATCCTCGATATGCACCCTACGCTTCTTACCTCTGATCCACACTTATCTCTTTATCCAGTCTTTGATTTTCTTCTCAATGAGGTTGGTATCCCATTTCCTAATATTGCCACATCCATTTCTCGTTGTCCCAGGCTTTTAGTTTCCAGCGTCTCTGACCAATTACGCCCTGCACTAATCTTCCTCCGGAACCTTGGGTTTGCGGGTCCTAGCGCTATCAATTCTCAGACTACGGTTTTGCTTGTTTATAATGTTGAAACTACTTTGATGGCTAAGATTGAATACTTGAAGAGTTTGGGGTTTAGAAACAGTGAGGTTCAAGAAATGGTGGTGAGGTCGCCGGCGCTTTTGACGTTTAGTATAGAGAACAATTTGGTGCCCAAAGTTGACTACTTTTTGGTCGAAATGAAAGGTGATTTGGAGGAGTTGAAGAGATTTCCTCAGTATTTTTCGTTTAGTCTAGAGGGGAAGATAAAGCCCAGACATAGAATGTTGATGAAGTATGGGTTGATGCTTCCTTTGTGGAAAATGTTGAAAATTAGTGATGGGGAATTCCGTGCAAGATTGGTTGAAATGCGCCTAAGAATTGCTCCGGAGACTTGAGCGGGAGTGAGTAAGTTGCTTGACTGCTTAATTTTTTTGTATATTTTGCTACATAGAAACAAGAGTTATTGTTTTGGGAAATTATTGATGTGTGTTATTTGATGCTTGGTGTGTTTTTGATGGAATCAATAGCAATTTTTCGTATATGATATACCAATTATACATCTTGTAACTATATGTTTGACTGTGTCTTACAGGAGCTTTGAATTTGAAGCTGTTATATTTGCTTGACTTGTAACATAGAAAGAGAATTCTGATTTTTTTTTCTTTTAGAACGTGGATGTTTATCTCTAGCGTCGATTTTCTTTTTACCATGCCAACTAAATCATAATGCGCTTCAATTTAAAAAAGAAAAAATAATATTATGATTTGGTTTGGATGTTAATGTGCTGGAGAAAATTGTATGATTGTATAATTCTCTTTCTGGATCAAGCCTGAATGTGATCCGTACAGATAGAGGGGCCACAGTTTTTTATATTTAAGTGCTAATTAATATTGGTTGTAAACTTGTATGGTCATGTAACAGAAGATGATGGGATAAAACACATATGAAACTTTACCATAAACTGTCTTGACCCTCCGTGTATAACATGTTGGTCATTTGCTGATCTACCACAGGAAACTTGTATCTACAAATTTGCAATCTCAGTTATATGATCTCATTGATTTACTAAAGTTGAAACAGTCACCTTTTCTCTTTTCTTTCTTAAAGGAATGTTGATAAAAGTTGATTGAAATCTTGCACGCCTGAACAAGTAGAGAAGTCAATAAGTATGTTAAAATGGATTTTAAGAGGTTACCACATTTTGGAACATATAATGCATAAGTAGCAAAATACATTTATGGTTGATGTCTATGCTTAAAAGTATTATTATTTCCAAATGGTGCTATGACAGTGTTATTGAGTCAAGTCTAGGTGAGTGCTTAAGACTTTATGAACTAACTCAAGTTTCAATTTCATAACTACCCTAAAAATGTGAGATCAGACTTGGCTGTTTCTCAAACCAACAAGCAGAGCTTGAACTTTCGTGGTGAATTGATGTAAGAACACACGATTTTTAGAGTTCAATACCAAATTCAAAAGCATTTGCTTCTCGTTTATCAAATATTTTTTATTTGACCAAATATGAGTAAAGAGATTGTAGCATTTGTTAGGCTTTCTCTTCAAATGAAACAACACTGATAATTCTGAACATTGATGTGTAGCATTGAATTGGATTACCCACATTGTCCGCTATTCTGATTTTTGAGTGAAGTTAGGTTGCAGTTATTTATGGAGAAGAGTCAATCTCTTCTTCACTTGCTTTATATCTGCAACTTATTTTAGCTATTCATATGCATTTACACTCTTAACATGTGGCTGTTTGTTTGCAATAAAGTAATCCCACCTCCCAAAATGTGTCAATGCATGGACTTCAGAAGCCTATGCCTGCATTGAGCAAAATGATCTATACAGCTGATCCAACTAGATTGGGTTGAGATTGAGTTGAATGGGCTTCCTCACTAATATAAAAGGCATTAACAAGCTGGCTTGTGAAAACCCTAGGGGATTTCATGGTTACTGATAAAAATAACGGGGTTAATTTTGCATATATGTAAGATATAAATAAATTCCTAACAATTACACTCATAATTAGCTTCTTCAAAATATTTGTGCCTTCTAAATGTTGTTCTAGAGAAGACTGATAAATCACAGAATCACTGTTTTTTTTTGTTTTATTTTCGGGGATGAGGGAATACTTTGTTACTTGATATCCTTAGTGTCTTTTTGCCTTGATATCCTTAGTTTCTTTTTGCCTTTTTCCCTCGTCCGCTTACTCTAGACTGGATAAGAGAGTATGGGTTTTAGGTATTTTTTGGGTATTTTCTTGCAAGTCCATCTACAATCGTATTCCTTATGCATCCTTTTTTCCTTTGGCCAATCACATTTGGAAGGTTAGGGTTCCATAAAAGATAATGGCTTTTATTTATTTGGTGGTCTTTTCGTGGGATAAAAACCTACTATATGTGAATGAGGACCGGGGACAAATAAAAGGATTTTTTTCAGTGATGTGTGCTACAACATTATTTAGTATTATTCTTGTTTTTTCCTTGCATTGCTTTGTTTTTCTATCTCTTTTGGAATTGAATTCTGGTGTTCTGGTGAAGCCTTAAGTTTGCCCAGCAAGTTTGAGGGATTATTGATTACAAAGTTAAGAGTTCAGAAGCAAAAAAGCAGATCCTGCTGTGCTGTGTTTGTAGTGTTGGGGTAACTTTAGCTAGAGGAATGCTAGCAATTTTTATAATAAAGTTTGCCTTTGCAACTAGTCACGGTAAATTTTTCTTCTTCATTTTTCCTCAATTATTTTGTAGTTTTCAAAGAGATATATTTATTTGTCTTTCCTGGTTATATGGATTTACTTTGTAAAATTTTTCTTTCAAAGGAGAATAGCTTCACTGTGGATTAATGTTTGAATACTGCTATTCTCATGGATGGTTGATGCTGCTGCACTGCTTGTGGATGATAGATTTCTTGTTCCACTGCTTATCATTCCCTAAAATTGTGAAAATCAATTTCATCTCATTTAGCATAAAGATTCTACAGGTGCTTACACATTCACTAATATTGTCAATGAGATGACTTATTTCAATTTACTGAAGTGTCAGCACATTTTAGGTGCCTCGTCTCTTGGTGTTTTGGGGAAATGCTCACGCATGTACAAAGTTTAGGATCTGCTAACATTGCCACAGAATATAATTGAAATTGTTTGCTCATAGTGTACCAATGTTAACCTTACTGACTTACTCTCTTTACAAAAATAACAATGAAGAGAAAACTTGATATAATTATTGTATTAGTCATTTGAGCTACTCCTGCTTTATTGAAGGAATGGGGATTGTTGGGAGGAGGTGGCTGTTGGAGAGAAAAAAGCTATCTTTTACACTTCTGTTTCTTTGATGTCATTTATTGTCTGCCTTCGTTTTATCTGAATTATTTGCTTTGAGATTTTCTATATATTTATCATCACTGTGAGCATTTGGAATTTCTGTCCATACACTTATTTATTATCAATATGCACATTTGCAATGGAAGTTTCACGTCTGTTGTAGGGATATGCCTTAGGATTGAAAAGTTCTATCTGTTTGAAAAATTTTCCATTGGTGTGAGGTGACAGAATATGTATAGAGTATTCAAACTATTCACTTGATTAATGTTTTGGTGTTTCAGAGAGATTAGAATGTCACTGGAAAGATATTCAGATATCACAGAATTGAGTGCATGTGAAGTGCTGATGACATGCTAGTTCTCAGGTAATTTTGTTAAAATATTCATTTTACTGATGACATACCAGTTTTGGGACGGTTTAGCAACTGCATTTTGAAGTTGTTGACATTGCTGTAGTTCTCAAGGTTTTATGTGCGTAAATTACATCATTTTTGCTCCATTCATTTTTAATGATCATGAGGGTTATGGTTTGGATAGATCTTTTAAGTAACATGATAGTGATTGGATGTCTCTGAGTGTGATCTCTGAATGGGATTCAATGAATAAAAAAAGTCTGATGTTGATTCATTTTGTATATCAGCTATTATTACATTTTGCGCTTTCTAAATTCTTTATTTTACTGATCACCTTCTAAGCTCTGGGTCTTCAGTTCAATTGTTATCGGTGGCTGCCAGCTGCTATTGAGTGATAACGTTTTAGTAAAACCATTGGTAATACAAACTATTATTATTGAATTGTTAGATGACCACCAAGGGCATAATTTGCAGTATATTCATGCAAATACAAAGAATACCAGGAAATATTAATATATAATTACAGTTGTTTACAATGAATGATTTCTTTATTTACAAATGTGAATGTCATCAAGTATCATGCATGACATTATAGACAAGTAAGATTCAAGTTCGTATGTAACACAGTTTAAGAAGTATAATTTTGTATAAATATTTCTTAAAAAAATTCTTAACTGCTAATATTGTAGAAAGGCTCTACTTTTGCAATTTTATATTAATCAGTACAGCTGCTTCAAAAATGGAAGCAAACACTACTTTGGTCTAACTATTGGGTTGAATAGCCTACAACTGCCTGAAGTTTTACCATATGAAACAACTTGCAGTAATTAGTGGAAAAAGGAAAGGTGAAAAGATTGGGTTGAATATAATCACTCCCCTTGTTCAAAAAGTCATATGCTTTTATCCCATTTTTCCTGGGTCATTGTAATCCTTTTACTGCCAACTTGATTCCATTTGTGTGATGCATCAATAATAAAACCATGGCCTACGCCAAATTTTGGATTCAGATATTTATTGCATCACATAAAGTATTGTTTGACACTGAATTTCATAGATTGGTGATTGTTATTTTTTATATTTTGCATGTTTTCCACAAAGTTGGAAAAACGATGGTTCATGCAAAAATTAACTGATCATGGGCATGATCTTCATCTGCTGCTTTAGAATTTGCTTTACAGTCTGTTCAATGAATGCAAGAATGCCCTACCCTGGGCACTGTGCCTTTTGTTGGTGGGACCTCTGCACTGCAGCACTTTTAAAGCAACACAATTTTCTGTCATACTGTCCTTGTTATTCTCATATTTGATCTTTTATGGTGTTGGTTTTATGCTTATCTGGGCAAGTACTAGACAAACACTTTGTCGAATGTCTTGTTCTAGTATGCAATATTGACCCACATATGTGGCAGCCCTGAAAAATTTGTTCTCGTCTCTCTTGATATCCTTAAAAATTTGTTCTGTTTCATTGCTCCCCTTGCAAGAGAATCTTGTGTAGTCAAGTCTTAATGTTTAAGCAGGGATGAAGATAAGAATAAAGAGAAACAGGATCTATTGACTAGTTGGTGGGGTTCCCTTTCCCTTCCCTTAGTGCTAATGTTGTTCCTCATCAGTTTGAGGTACAACGATGAATTCTGACTTTCCTGGATGATTTGATGGTTCCTGGAGGATTATGGTCTGGTGACATGGGGAAATCAATGGCATAAGTTGCTGATAATCTTGCTCTTGGTGTTTTACCATAAACCTTGCACGTTTCGAGCCGCAAAACTGTACAAGCTAAGGGGCGTAGAGCATTGGAATGCATTTTCCCATGGCAAACCGAACTGATGTTAATGATGCCACTGATGCACCTTCCATTAAGCTTTGTTGCAATAGAAGATGCGGGATTGCCATATGCATTATAAATAAATACTATATGTAATTAAAAAAAATGAAAGAACAATGTCACTGGTTAAACAATCATCTGAATTTGTCTGTGTATCCATATAAAGGTAGGAATTTTGACAAAACACTCTTACTTATACCAGGCCATGTGCTTGTAAGTGTTTTTTGAAACTTATGAAGGCTAGTGGAACCTACCTGAAAGGCATGTGTTTTTTTCTAAAAAAAATATTATGGGTGTTAATTATTGTCTGGTCTAAAAATACATCAGTGAAAATTGGTATTATTCATTGAAGATATCCTCCTAATAAGGTGAACAATTACCTGAAAATGGTAGGCATTGGATTATAAATAAATTGAGATACTATGAAAGAAAAGGGTATGGAGACGGGAGAGAAATGGGAGGGAATTGACATTTAATTGTATTTTCATTTGCTAGTTTCCAAATTAATAGCCATTCTCAAAGAGGACTGCTGATAATATTGCCAGCAATTAATTTGGGCCACATTGACACTAAAATGGGAGCAAAAGGATCTCAGTGGGATCTGTTGACTTGAAAATTGATTGCGAGCTTTTTCCATAGCTAGCACGTCATTAAAACACCACAACTACAACATATCACATCAAAACTTCGACAATGTTTATTAAATTCAAAACTTGTACAATGTTTGGCAAGAGGCCCCAGCCTCTTCGTATTCAAAATTTTACTTCTTCCGATATTATTATTATTATTATCATCATCATCATCATTATTTTGCCAGAGAAAAAGAACTTTATTAAATAAATATGAAAATACAAAAAAGCCTAAGCTGAAATGAGGACACAAAAACCTTACAGAAACATACCAATCTACTAAGAAAATCATAAAAACAATCCAAAGATGCTTCCAACGAACATAGTAAAGAAGGAAAAAAAACCCAGAGAGAGTTAGAATTGTAACAACCAAGTTAGGATACCATATGGTAGTTATATATGATTCATAAGTCATTCTCTGGAAAATTTATATTTCATAACTTAGATTTTCCAATCTCTCCTAAGCAGTTGTAGATACTAAAACCCACTGCCATTATTATCATTACTATGCGCTATGGTAAAATAAATTTATAGGATGTAAATTTAAATATATAATAATATACGAGTGAAATAGTGATACTCTTATACCATTTAATAAGAGTATTTCGTGTTTATTTGATATTAAAATTTTGAAAATATTTTGTGAAAATTTTAAATAAATGCAGTAAAAAAATATAATTTTGAAATACTATTTAACTATTTAAAAATATTTATGATTATTTTTGAAAGAAAATGATAAAACTTGAGTAAGACAAATCAACTGATAACAATGGTAAACATGACGAAGGAGGCAACCTCCAAATACAGCTTCCATCAATAGAGAAAGCTAAACTAGCTAAATAGTGGGCAACATTATTTGTTTGTCGTTGACTCCAGCAAAGGGACCATTGGCTATTAGTTTCAAGCAATGAAATGCAGTCTTGAACGATGCTGCCAAACTCAGAAACATCATCTTTCAGAGACGAGATTGCAGACCAAAGTATATGTGAATCAACTTCAACAGAACCTGGACCAAATACACAAGTAGGCAGCCACTGCAACACATGTCGAAGAGCAAGACCTTCAACGATTCGGACGCCATCACAAAATTGCAGAACAACACTTAATCCAGTAACAAATGTCCCACGATTATTTCGAATGACAGCACCAACTCCACACTTCTTGTGTGAGAAAAACATTGCTGCATCTACATTGCACTTCCAATGTGAAGGAGCTGGCAATGACCACTGTATAACCCGAGAAACAGAGTTTGCATCTGAAGTAGCAATGCTTTGAGAAGTATAGCTCATGGATAAATGCTTCTGGGAATTTCTCCAATCTGTCCAAAAATCACTAGCTGGGCAACTTCTGCTGGGGAAATATCAACTTGTCTCCAAAGCATTCTATTTCTGGACTCCCAAATTGCCCAAGCCATTAAACAGAATTCCTCCATCTTGCTTCCTGCAAAACTGGCCAGAATCATAAAGAAGATATGGGTAAAGTCAAAAATAGCGATGTTAGGATTCCATCCCATAAATTCCAACAAGCTTTGGCTTTGCTACAATGGAAAATCACATGAGTGGATGATTCTTCTTCTCCACAAAAAGGACAGCCTCCTAAATCTGAATACCCTTCTTAGCTAAGTTAACTTTTTGAAGGAAGAATGTGACAAGCTCTCCAAACAAAATTTTTGACTTTTGGAGGAATATTAAGGAGCCAAAGCTTCGACCAATTTCTAGATGGAAAAAAACCATTACCATATGTCCAGGACATACAAACTTGATACCCCGATTTGAATGTGTAAATGCCATTCTTATTATAGTGCCAGATCTGTCTGTCTTCAACCTTTCTCATACTTAAGGGAATTTTAAGAATAGATGCAGCATCTTGTTCATTAAAAATTGCCCGAAATAGTATCAACCTTCCAACACATGGTCTCCTCCATAATAAGCTTCTTCACTTTAACTAAATCATGATGAGGAGGCATAGGCGTGGTAACATGGAAATGGTTTGTAACCCGGCAACCAAGAAGAGTCCCAGATATTAACTTCAGCCCCATTACCAATACGCCAATGAACACCACTTCTTAGCAAACGTCGAGCATGCAATAGACTCTCCCAAGTAAAGCAAGGACAAGAGACTTTTCTAGCTGAAAAGAAATCTCCGAAGGGGAAGTATTTTGCTTTGAGAATATTAAAAAGGATAGTACTTTAGTTACTAATAATACGCCAGACCTACTTACCCAATATTACAATATTAAAATAGTATAATTGACGAAATCTCAAACTACCATTTGCCTTCCGATTACACAATCTATCCCAGAAAAACCAATGAATACTACGACTCTCATCTGATTTTTTACCCCACTAAAATGAATTCATCGTTCTTTATAGCCTCTCACAAAACAAAACTAAAATAAAAAAAACACTCATACAATAAGCTGAAATTGTCTGAGCGACAGGCTTCAAGAGAATTTTCTTTTCTTGCCCGGGAGCGACAGGCTTCAAGAGAATTTTCTTTTCTTGCTCGGGATAAATATTTACTTCGCTAACTATAAAGCCTCTTATAAAGACGCTCTTAAATAAAAAAAAAATATGGCTTTCTTATTCCTACCAATTAGAGAAGGTAGTCCCATATATTTTTCATGATCTAGAGAAGCAAAGACTCCAGGCAAACTAGATAAAGCTAACTGAGTAGAATTTATGATTATTCTTTATTTATATGATATTGAAATTATTTTGAGGGTTAAAAAGATTTTTAATTTTAGCCGTAGTAGAATTTATTTAAAAATTTCTATGATTAAAAACATAAAATTAGTTACAAAACAAAATTTAATATTTTTAAACATTATTTTCAATAAAAAATCCTTTTCAACTGATAGCTGAAATAATAATAATAGTAAACATATTCAAAGAAGAAAAATCCTATCCTTTTTTTATTTCTCTAAATTTTTGTATGTTTTTTCTTTCTCCTAATATAAAAATGGGACTACCATAAATTTACTGAGAGGCAATAATTCTTTTATCTTTTTTACTTTTCTTTCTCATTTGAAGTTTGATTTTTATGTTGTTCTCTTTTTAAATTTATGTATTTATATTTATACATTCTTAAAATAATTTTTAAATCAATATAGATTTAAAATTTAATATTATTTTTATTTTAGTAATTTTTTTCATCTTTAATTATTACATATTATTTTTTTTAGTTTTATGTATTTTTATTTGTAATTTATTTTAAAAATAGTTTTTAAATTAATATAAATTTAAAATTTTGTATTTATTCTTATTCTTATATTTTTTATTTTTTAAAATAAAATTGAGTGCATTTAAATTTGTGTTATAAAATTTTATCATTTATTATTTAAAGATTATGTGTCATCTTTAAATAAAATTTATCATTCTCTAACAGAGATTATTATTATATTTTTTTAAAATTAAGATATTTTATCTACAAATGATAAATAGAATGAATATTTTATTAAAAAATTATATTATCCGTGACATGATATTATTATTCACTTTTTATAATAAAAAATTTAAATAAATTTTATAATTTTATTAATCATGTAAATTTTATATATTTTAAAATTATATAATTTTATTTATACTATATAAATTTACTTTTTGATATATTAACAAAAATTTCTTTTGCATTAAAAAAATTGGTGAACATATTCATAAGATTTACCAACCAAAAAAAATTAACAAAACCTAAAATAAAATATATTAATGTACGGATAGCGAGAAAAGGAAGGGAGCATGTACCTTTGGGTCGGCTTTGTTTGTATGGAGCAGCATATTAGGGTCTCTACGCACGTGGGCACGTACAATCACTCAATCACTTGTTCTTCTTTGTTCAGAATTAATAATAATAATAATATTAAACTTTCTGAAAAAAAAAATAATATTCAACTTTTTTCTCAAAATAAAAAAATTATTTTACTATTGAAAGTCTCGTCCTTTTTTTGTTTTTTTTATCAAAATTGAAAGTCTCCTTATAATTAATGTTGGGTCTAAAAAGCTCACTTATTTAAAAGATATATTTATTTATTTAGGAGATATACTTAGTGAATATTAATAAGAGAATATATTCATAGATTTAACATTACATATTGATCTAAAACCTTAAAATAATAAGTCTATAAATTTTTTTCACTTATATATCTCCTATTAATTTAATCTCTTTCCAATATAGAATTTCTTTCACTTAATAATTTCAACAATTTCTCACTCAAGTATGAGTTATCACATCGAATTTAAACTTTTTTTTATACAGAAGTCTTTTTAAATTTAGACATAAGTATACTGCGTCACTTAGAGCCTTTTATACTTTCACCGGTCTGAACCCAATCAGAAATAACATTTGCTCTTCTTTCATGAGAAATGACATACGCAACTACGAAATACAACCATCTTCTCCATATTCGTCTTACAGAATCATCGGCTCTGATACCACATATTGAGTCCAAAAAATCTACTTACATAGAAAATATATTTGATGAACCTTAATGAGAGAATATACTCATATACTTTACTCCACAATTGAGCCAAAATCTTAAGATAATGGGTCTATAAATCTTTTCAATTTATATATCTCTCATTAATCACATCTACTTTTGATATAAAATTTCTCTAACACTTAATAATTTTAACAGTTTATACAATTTTCTGTACTACCCATAAAACTATGCCCCTTCCAGTTTTTGATACTGGTAATTTAATTTATTATTTAAATTTTAATGATAAAAAATTAAATTTTCAATTTTACGAATTCCGTGAATTATTAGTAATTAAATTCTTAATTGAAAAAAATATAAAGAATTTAAATAATTTCAATTAAAATTTAAAATAAACTTGACAATACTGTTATAATAAATTAAACAATGAATTCAATATTTTGGTCTTTTAATTATAATATTTTAATTAAAATTAAATTACAAATATTAGTATAAAATTATAAAAATGTGTAAAATTTAGGATGAATATTTATTAAGCCTTATAAAATTTGTATATTTCGTCTAACGCTTAACAAATTTTTGGTATGGTTGCTGTTTTTTGTTTCTTGAGCGTGAGAAATAACTTGATCATTAAATTATATTTATTTTAGTCCTTAAAATAAAAAAAAATAAATAAATGCTGTAGTTCTTACTATTTGGATATTGGACTACACCTAGTTAACTAAAGTTAAATTTGGCACGCATGTACCATTATCATTATCATCATCATTATTATTATTATTATTATTATTATTATTATTATTATTTTATAGACTTTTGTTTTGGTCAAAGAATTTTATAGACTTTGATAATGAAGGAATGAGATCTCATTTCAGTCATCCTATAATTTAAAAGTTAAATATAAACTGTATCAAAGAATTAATCGTCCCTTCCACGGTTCATTTAGCAAAATCACTTACATATGTTTTATGTATATAATATCTCTTAGCATGCATATATATATATATATATATAATTGATTTGAATTCAAATGATATACACGAATAATACATTATTGAGCCCATACTTTACTGTCTGTATTTAAAAAAGTAATTTGATAGATATATACACTTTAATTTGAAATTAATAAAAAATTACTTTGAAAGAATTTCAATTCATAAGAAATTTTTGTTAATGATTAAATGTTTTTAATTTAATTCAAAATTTCAAATTTAAAAAATCAACCCTCCTGATTTATTTGCATGTCAATGACAATTAATATATCTGCACCAATGATTTCATGCGTTAAAAAGCCAATTAATTTTGGGTTCTGATCTGATCCTTTTTGTAATGAGCAAATCAAGTTACTTACTGATTACTTGTTGGAAATGTTAAGCAATAAGCAAGCAAGCAAATGGGAAAAAGGCAGTGCATGTGTATATATATAAATGAGGATTATATGTATAATATATATATATATATATATATGTATCTAAATATGGTATCAAAAGAGGTTTAGAAAGAGTAACTTGTTTGGATAAATCCCACAAACGTTAAGTTATAAATATAGCAATAAAGGTAAGAAAAAGAAAAACAAACCCTAATTAAATCAGTGAAACTTTATTACATAGATCTGCTGCTGACTTGAGTCTCTCCTGTGGTTATAGGTTAGAGCTGAAGCTGTAGCTGAGTGTTTGTAATTGTACCTGCAGTGCTCTACTACTGCTACCTCTCCCTAACTTCAACCTATAGCTGATTCAACTACTGTTTTCTCCTTCTTTGCACTCTGGTTTCCTAGGGTTCTCATGTTATATGCATTCAACATGTTATACATTTTTCATCATCACATACATTTTAGAGAACTTCTGAACTCTGATGGGACAGTCCTTTAAATAATATATATATAAAATTAAAACTGCACTAGAGAAAAAATAAAAATTAATTTCAAACATGATTTATATATGTATATATGTAAAGATGAGGGTGTGGGTGGTTAAATTTGAAATCCTCAGATAGGTGAGAATTAAGAGAGAAAGAAGCATTAAATGCAAAGCAGGTGTCTGTCTCTCAACATTAAGAAGTGGGTGGTCGTCGTCTAATTTAAGATGTCACACTTCTCCAACTATAACAGCTATCACTGTGCTCTTTTATGGCCATATTATCATAGCCTCTGACCCTTCTTTTCTGTCTGTTTTTATAATTTATATATATTTATTTTTTATTATTCTTTTATATACGATTTCTCTTTAGTACCATCTCCATAAATCCTTGATTAATTTGGGTTTTTGTAACTATTCTTTTTCTATAACTAATTTTAATTTTCTTTTAACAAGAGATATAAGTATTAGTATGTTAATGCGAGGGGTGAAGTTAATAAATATGGCCAAACTTAATTAAATGTGAAAGAGCGCATTTTGAATCGAAATATTCAAACCAAAATTAAATATTTTTTTATGGAGATTACATACTAATTCAGTGCCAGTATTGGTTAATCTTTCTAAAAGAAAGCTTTGCAATTTTGAAATGTCCTAACTGTTTGCTGGAAGTGGTGATGGATTACTTGTTGAAGTGTGAACATGCCAGAGCTATATGGTTTTCTTCAAATGTGAATATTTACCCTATGGCTCTTCACTCTTTTTCTTTATTAATTTGTGGATATGTATCTCTAAAATTTACGATGGTCCTGATAAAGAATCTTGACTCCTATAATCGGTTATTTATGTTCGGTATATTTGGAAAGCTAAAAATAGCTTCTGTTTTGAATGAGTTTCCCTTGATCCTGTGGATACGTTAAATAAAGCATAGTTCTCATTCTCTAATTTTATACAGGCTTCAATTTGCAGGAACAAGGGAAAAAGCACACCGAAGACAATATATCTACCTCTCCCCCAAACAAACTGCTAGGACCTTTGGTAGAAAAGTTCAAAATCAATTCTAATGCTACTTACTCTCATTTAAAGAGACTGGAGCTGCACTGATTATTAGAACTTATAAAGAAAAGCTCTTTGATAGCGTAGCTTGTCTAATAGATTCTGCCTCTGCTATTGCAAATGAAGCTCAAGCTTTATGGATTGCAGTCTAAAAAATTTTTGCTCTAAATATATTCTCTTGTTGCTTTGAATCATATTGTCTCTTATCAATTAAGGTCATCGATGAAACAAATTCTTGCTTCTGGGAAATTAAAATTTAGTCTTAAACATTAAAAAAGAAAAGGCTAGAAAGTTTAATTTTTGTTCTTTTCCATATTCTCGGGAATTTAATAAAGCTACTGACTAGCTAGATGCTTCACAATCCAAAAATATTCTTTGAATTTGATTTGTGAATCATCTTCCCCAGTTGAAGGATATTCTCATGCATAACTCTATTGTGGTTAATTTACTGAAGTTGCTCTTTTTTTACTAATAAAAAAAAAATTAATTTAAGTATTGCTAAAACAAGTACTAGAACCGAGTCTCTGTTAATATGCCTCAAGGTACAAACTGTTAGTTGGCCTGACGCATGGCAACTGTAAATTAATAAAAATTTTATCACTACGCTATATATAAATGCAGTGGCGGAGCCAGCTGCTCCGTGAAGGGCTGAAGATGAAGAGAGGCTGAGGCACAGATGAAGGGGGCTGAGGCACAGAGCCTCCACGTTCGTTGCTCCGTCCAGCAGAAAACCTCCCCTACAAATACACGTCCGGCGGCCGGCAGGGAGTCGTCAGTCCCCACGCGACCCCATCTGCCTCCGCCCCTGTATAAACGAACAGGAAAAAGTATATATATTTAGTTGAATATTTTTTTATTTATTTCCAAAAGTTTAGAAAAGGTTAACAAATTAATAATCTTTAACGTATGTATGTGTATAATAAATGGGAAAATAAATGGGGATGTCACAAACAAAACAAGGCCTTAAAGAAGAGGTCCAAAAGGTCAGCAGATAGAGTCACATCTCACATGGGAAGGGTAAGGAAATGAGATTAATGTAGCTATGGTTAGAGACAGAGTTAACTGACTTCAATGCTTGATATCCAACATCCCCAGGGCACCCACCCCCCCCCCCCCCCCCCCCCCCCCCCCCCCCTTTCCATATGGTTCCAAGGGAACAGCTCCAACAGAATCTTAAGCATCTGCCCTACTATTTATCTGGTGGGCCTCTTTTTCTCTCATACATCACTCACTCACTCACACACCCCTTTGTGTTTTCTGATAGACTACTGGTTACTCTCTTTTTTAATTCTATTATTTCCCATCAAACACTTTTCCCTATTAACACTCAAATAAAATTTTGGAGCAAGTCACCGCTGATTAAAAAAAAGTCACTTCTTTTACTGTTTATGTTTATTTTCTATTCATAAATATTAAATTAATAATGGTGATTGTATAAATGTATAACAAATTAATAAAATGGGCCACTCCAAAAGCATGTTCAATCTAACAAACTAAAGCACATGAGCTTGGGGTGTTGAGGAGGACACATCCCCTTGTAATTAGACAGGAAACCTCAAACTCTCTTTTTATACAAAATATGCAAACATAGGATGCTTCCAACCCCCACTTGTTTCTTTTCCAGCATTTTTGCTTCATTGGTTATGTATTTCATTTACATTTTTCATCTAAAGTCTCACATCATCATGTGATCATAGACTACCATATATATATATATGCTATATATCATCTTGTCCACTCACTCCCTTTTGGCCTATTCTTGTTTCTTTTTAAAATTTCATTATACCCCATTTTTGGATTTAGAATAAAAATTAATCAATTTTTTTATATCATAATATGGGAAAACTAGGGCTTTACTAAGTGGAACTACAGCTTGGTTAATTATTAACATGTCTAACTAACTAGTGCAATCAATCAATTAATATAAAACCACCCCCAAGTCTTGTCTCATTCACTCTGTATATTTACCTATCTTAAATATTATTGCAACGTAAAAGTAGGCTTGGAGAGGCAAGCGCGTAAGTACAGTTGCTTGAGCAAAAGCGTGGTATTATATATATACACACACACATATAATGCAAAAGGACAGCAGAGAGGCATAGCTATTAGGGTAGGGAAAACCAAGAAAGAAAGAAGAGAGAGGGGCATCCTAAGTTGGAATAAGGCAGTCAGTGAGCAACATTACAATAATTGAAGATAGATAAATAAATAAAAACTATATAACTTTATAATATATAATATATATAAAAAAAATAAATTGAATATCCCATCAAAACACACTGAACCGTTATGACAAAGGATGACTCGTGCAAAGAAGAGATGCACTCGTGGGAATTTTTACAAGAAGGCAGAAAAACCAGAAAAGCCACAGCTGCAGAAACTAGAACAAGAATATAATGAGCAACAAACAATAAAAGCACATAGTTTTTAATATTTGAGAAGATTTTAATGATGAGAGCAAATATTTCCACAGGATACATTTATTTTATTTATTTTTTAACCTGTCAATATATTCTGTGGTGGATCTCTGAAGACAGGAAAGATCGTTATAATTTCTTAACATTTTTAATACATATTAAAAATTAATTTGAATTTAGAAAATCTATTTTTTTTAATTATTATTGCACTTTTCAAAACTAAGATGATATATAGATACTGCACATTTACATTTGGTGCCTGAAAAGTTAGAGACCAAATGAATTATTGTCTTTTTTTTTTTCTGAAAATGTTCAAAATATAATACATAATAATGGTCCTGTTATATATAAAGTCTGTATTTTAGCTATTCATATTATTACATCATTTCGTAGAATTAGATAAAGAAAACATAATTAGACAAAGGGTATTACTGTATAGTTTTCTGTATGGTATCTTGCAAGTTCCCGATGTGATTATGTTATGTTGTTGTTATTCTTAGGTCATGGTGACATCAAGACAGTAGCCCAAATGATATCCAAATCTCTTAAATGAAATGAAAAAACAAAGCAAAAGTGTCCATAAATGACATTTGGTAAATCGAAGCAATGACAAAGCTTCGAGGGGGGTGACAGCAGAGAGAAGAGAACTGTATACAATTTTTGGATGGGACCCTCTCTCACAATTGGAAGCAAACTGCAAATGGTGAGTTATTGAATTATTTAGGGTCGTTTAGTTTGGTCTGTTTCCCAAAGAAAGTGCGAGCTTTTCAAAGTTTTTGACCAACAGCTCTGTGTATGAGTGTGTGGGTGCGTTCAGTTGTTCTTCTCTCAGCAAAGTATAGTACATTCCTGTTACACTGTGACCATAATAAATGAAACGTCTGTCAATTGGTTTTTCCTATATATATATATATTTATTTATTTGATTATCTTTTTCCTGTATCTGTAAGACTGTAAACTGTAAAGAAAATAATTGATCCAAAAAAAAACTGTAAAGAAAATATAATAATAATAATAAGAAGAAGAAAAAGAGTACAAAAAGAAAGAAATTAATAATATTTTATTTTCCCATTTTTGTATGTTCTTGGGTTAGCGTTTTAGGAGATGGATAAGTGCAAGCCTTGGGACACCCCTTACATGAAAATGTACCTTTACTTTTAACTGGTCTAATTAGGATTTTTTAGAATGTTGTTATATATTATAAAAAAAAATTAATTTAGATTGAACGTATGTGTGCTTTATTAATAAAAAATTATTAAAAAAATAGTTATAAAAAAGCTAAATATTTTTATTGACTAAATATATATATATATATATATATATTTAATTTAGATAAATCTTTCTTTATTATAATATTATATTATTATTTCTGTCCAAATTATTGGCCCAAATTTTTGTAGTTTCTGAATTTGAAGAGAAGAAATTACTTGAAATATTATTTTTTTATTAAAATTTTATTTTTATTCTATATTTTTTTCAATTTATAAAAATATTATTTTTTAATTTTTTATATTTTTACAATATAGAAAATACATATAGAAAATACACTCAATATATATCCAACAAATATATTATTTTTATAATTTTTGCAATTTTTTATTTTTAAGTTATTGTTGTGAATTTTCCTTTTATATAAACGAATTCACACGTATATGAATGACCCACATGAAATATAAGAGCTTTTGACAAAAATACAATAAAAATTTAAAATAATTTTAAATTTATTATATTTATAAATTATTTATTAATATATTAAATTTTTATTAATTTATTATGATTTATTATGAGTTTATAAATTTTATAAGTTTATAATAAAATAATTAAAATATTTCTGTTAAAAAAGTTAAAATTTAAAAAAATAATGGAGGTATCATTTTTCCTAAAGATAATGTATTTAGTTATCTTGTAAGAGGCCTAAATAGATTTGCGCTTTTTTTTAAAAAGTTTTTTTTTTAAATTTTATTACTCCAATTAAATTATTTCTGTAATAGCTCTTATGAATAGGACTATAAATTTATTATATATATTTTATCATTCACTTCGATAAAAACTAATTTTTGCTTTAAATTTATGTAATAATCCCATTAAATTGAAGGTTTATTGCAATATAAACATTGATGGTTGAATCTATGTATCCATAATTGAATAATGGTTCTTATAGACAGCATATCATATGTAATATATGCTATATCCATTGGCATGGCTATCTGTTTGTTTCATGTAACCAATTGAGCAGGAAAAGTTCAAATCATTTGAGAAAAATGAAAAGTTCAATCCTTTTTCAAGATTAAAAATTTCAATGGTTAACTTCCCCCAAAGAAATGAAAATGTAAAGAGGAAGGTATTAGACCATCCATGTCAGGTTTCTCAATGCTATAATAAACAGAAATTCAAAATAAAATCGATTCGATAGTCTCAGTTATTAAGATGAAAGTTTTCCTTTTAGAGTATTCAAATTGGTAAATCCTTTTCCTTTTGATTTACTCATTCTGCCTTTTATCACGCAAACAATATTAAAGAACAAATCATGGAGAGAGACAGACGTGACAATTTAGATTAAAGAAGCATATGATTTTTCATTTTGAGAGCAAAAATATAAAATGAAATAAGAATTTTTAAAGATAAATATTAAAGATAAAAAATTGTGAATTTTCAACTTTCTCAAAATCTAAAAAATAACTACAATTGCTAGTAACTGTCAGAAGATCAAAAGGGATCAGAATTAATCATCATATCCCTTATTCTCAGCCTCCATCACAGCAGAGTCAACCGAACCAAATTGAGGAAGAATCTGTTCAGGAGCAAAATTAGGATTAGAATATTGTTTCCATGTAAAGCATTTGTAACTAATATATAAACTTTGTATCATTACAATATGAAATAGATCAGTTTTTTCAAAACTCTAAATACCAGATTCAAGATGGTATCAGAGCAAGTGTTGTGATCTTGGACCATCAACATCTTTTAAACTCATCATTTACCCTTACCTTTCTCTAACCAGGAAATATAGCCAAAAGAAACAAGCATAGTCAATCTGTTCAAAATCAATATGTCGGACGAAGAAACATCAGGCATCACAAATGATGAATTGACCCTTAGAATTGCCAATCTCTTGAAGAATGGCTTTAATTCAACCAACCAGAAGCAAACCATATCAGATAACCTTTCCCTCAGTGTAAAATTGAATAATCAGAATTATGCCCTCTGGTCCAGAATGATCAAAGTGGCCATAGGAGGCAAATCCAAGACTTTACTGAGCCACATCACAGGGATTCCAGAACCTCCTCATATTGAAGACCCAGAATATGAGAAATGGGAACAAGATGATCTTATTGTGTTCTCATGGCTCATTCAGAACATTGAGCCACAAATTGCCAATAACCTCACTGAATATCCAACCACAAAGGATCTATGGAACGCTTTGGTGGTCACCTACAGCAGTGGTAGAGATAAACTACAGGTCTTTGACCTTCATGCCAAGGTGAACCGAATAAAGCAGGGAACAGCCAGATTGGAGGATTTCTGGCTTGTTCTACAAGGGGTCTGGGGAGAAATAGACCGAAGGGAGCCAAATCCCATGACCTGTGCAGTGGATATAGCAAGATTTAACACAATCAGACAAGAACAAAAATTATTCCAGTTTCTCAATGCCATAGACCATAAATATGATCAAGTAAAGAGAGAGATTTTGAGGACAGATCCCCTTCCCTCAGCAGAGGCAGCATACGCCACCGTGAGGAAAGAAGCAGCAAGGGCCAACATTCTTGGAGGATCAATTGAAGATCCAACATCACAGGGAATAGGGGGAGGGCTGATCGTCACTGGAAGAGCAGAAGTTAGCCATGCCACCGAAGTAGCAGCTTTACTCTCTCGAGGACAATCACGCCGGTCAGAATTCCGGTCAGGGGAATCATCATTCCGGTTAGACAAGAGCAAACTCAGGTGTTCGCATTGTGGAATGGCCAAACACACAAAGGAGCAGTGCTTTCAGATCGTAGGCTATCCCGAATGGTGGACAGAAAAGCATAGAAACAAGGGAACGGTAGCAGGCAAGGCCGCGACCGCTGTGGGCAATAGTGAGACCACCACCAGCAGCAGCGGAAGTAGCCATGGAAGGAGTGGAGAAGGAACAGCTATGGCGGCAGCAGCGGCTAGGGTTGGGATGAAGGAAGAAAAAGATGAATATATAGGTAAAGGGTTTGAGAAATTACTCTCAAGCCCTTATAATTCTGACCCTATAAATTGCAAAAATTACAATTTAGTCCCTATAGTTTCTGAAGATTCTGATTTGACCCCAAAACTTAAAAATAATTCTGATTGGTTCCAAAAAAATAAGGCTAGTGCAAATGTAGTCCAAAATTTAAAGGAAAAAAATCATAATTGGATATTTGACTGTGGGGCTACCGATACAATGACCTTTGATGCTGCAGATATAACCCTTTCCTCAAGACCTACAAAGACTCATGTTAAAACAGCTAATGGAGGAATTGCACCTGTAAAAGGAGCAGGAACTATTGAAATCTCTCCTATGTTGAAAATTTCAAAGTGTCTCTATGTGCCATCATTATCACATAAGTTGCTATCTATTAGTCATGTGACCAAAGATTTGAATTGTACAGTGTTAATGACTCCAACTTTTTGCCTCTTATAGGATATCAGGACGGGGGAGATCATTGGACGTGGCACTGAGAGTCATGGATTGTACTACGTGGATGAGGTAGCCCAACACGGTACTGTGATGCTGGCTCACGGAACTGCAGATCGGGAAGCTTGGCTGTGGCATCGTCGTTTAGGACATCCTTCTTTAGGTTATTTAAAACTTTTATTTCCTAAGTTATTTCAGTCTAATAATGTGTTGAATTGTGAAACCTGTGTTTTTGCAAAAAGTCACAGACAAACATTTAAACCTAGTAATACTCGTTCTAAAACAATTTTTTCATTGATTCACTCTGATGTTTGGGGTCCTGCACCTATTTTGGGAGGTCAAGTTTTTAGATATTTTTTACTATTTATTGATGATTGTACTCGTATGACATGGGTATATTTTCTGAAACAGAAATCTGAAGTGGTAGACAAATTTATTCTTTTTTATAATATGATCAAAACTCAGTTTAATAGAACTATCCAAATTTTAAGGTCAGATAACGGGGGAGAGTTTGTCAATTCATCAATGAAAGATTTTTTTCAAAATAATGGTTTGGTTCATCAAACTACCTGTCCACACACGCCAGAACAGAACGGTGTTGCCGAAAGGAAAAATCGTATCCTTCTTGAGATGACTCGAGCCCTACTTCTTGAGTCCCAGGTACCTAAGTTTTTTTGGCCTGAGGCAGTAGCTACAGCTACTTACCTCCTAAATAGACTTCCTACCAAAATTCTGAACCTAAAAACACCAATTCATACTCTTTCCCAGATCACTAAAATACCTCCAGTCCTTAGCCTTGAACCACGGGTCTTTGGATGTTCTGTGTTTGTCCATATACCCAAAACTGAAAGAACCAAATTTGATCCTTGTGCTGTAAAATGTGTCTTTGTGGGCTATAGTGTTAATCAAAAAGGATATAGATGTTATGACCCTAAAACCAGACGTATGTTTACCACAATGAACTGTGACTTCCTTGAAACCGAATATTTTTATAACAACCAAACAAGTGGTCAGGGGGAGAGTGAAGCCATAGACACACTGAGTTGGTTGCCAAGTCCGGAAGTGGTTCCAAAAGAGCAAGTTAACAGTACCACCGGGCCAACTTCTGAAATGTTAATACAATCCAAGGATCTCAATACCACAACTGAGGCATCTCTCTCGCCCCTGGTACCCGAGGTAAGAAATACTGAACTCTGTGAGAATCTAGTTGATGAATCTCTTGACTATGATATTCCTGAGCTTATTTTAGAACAGGAAGAAAGTACAGAACCAAAAAAGAGTACAGAGAGATATATTTTGCCTCCAAGAAGTAACAGAGGAGTTCCGCCTAAGAGGTATTCTCCAGAGAAGGAAGTACGAGAATCAAGATATCCTATAACTAACAGAGTAAGGGGGAGCCTATCCGATATAGCCCAAGCTTTTCAGACTGGTCTGTATACAGAAGAAGTTCCGAGTAGCATAGAGGTTGCCTTGAAATCAGAAAACTGGACAAACGCAATGAAAGAGGAAATGAAAGCATTAATGAAAAATGAGACATGGGAAAAATGTCAATTGCCTGAAGGAAAAAAGCCCGTAGGATGTCGATGGGTATTTACTATCAAGTATAAACTAGATGGAACAGTTGAGAGGTACAAGGCACGGTTGGTGGCAAAGGGATACACACAGACATATGGGATAGATTACTCAGAAACTTTCTCTCCTGTGGCAAAAATGGATACTATAAGGGTGTTGTTTTCTATAGCAGCAAATAAGGGATGGCCTCTTCATCAGTTTGATGTAAAGAATGCCTTTCTACATGGGGATTTGAAAGAAGAAGTGTACATGGAAGCACCACCAGGTTTCGTTGACAGTTTCAAAGGGGGAGAGGTATGTCGGCTAAAGAAGTCTCTCTATGGGCTTAAACAGTCTCCTAGAGCATGGTTCGGGAGATTTACTGCTGCAATGAGGGGATATGGGTTCAAACAAAGTAACTCTGATCACACGCTGTTTCTTAAACGGCAAGGAGATTTGGTAACCTGCTTGATTATTTATGTCGATGATATGATCATTACAGGAAATGATACAGAAGAGATGGCAAAATTAAGAAAGAACTTGTTTACTGAGTTCGAGATGAAAGACTTAGGTGCACTAAAGTATTTCCTTGGGATAGAAGTTCTTAGATCAAGGCAGGGGATATTTATCTGTCAGAAGAAGTACATTTTGGATCTTTTAGCAGAAACTGGGATGATTGACTGCAAACCAACTGATACACCAATTATAGTAAACCATGGACTACAAATCATCGAAGGTGCAGAATTGATAGATCGAGAGAAGTACCAACGTCTTGTAGGGAAACTTATATATCTCTCTCACACCCGACCTGACATAGCATATGCAGTTGGAATCGTTAGTCAGTTTATGCATCGACCTCAGAAAGACCATCTAGAAGCTGCCCTTAGAATTGTGAGGTATCTAAAAGGCACACCAGGACAAGGAGTACTGTTCAGGAAAAATGGGCACTTAGAGATACAAGGATATACGGACGCTGATTGGGCAGGCAATCCAGTAGATCGGAGGTCTACATCTGGATATTTTATGTTGGTGGGAGGAAATCTGGTAACTTGGAGGAGCAAAAAACAGAAAGTCGTTGCCTTATCCAGTGCAGAAGCAGAGTTTAGGGGAATAGCCAGAGGCTTAGCTGAAATACTATGGCTAAGGAAGCTATTAATAGAAATTGGTTTTCCTCCACCTAGTGCTTGTAAGATTTTCTGCGATAATAAGGCCGCCATCAGTATTTCTGAGAATCCAGTTCAACATGACAAGACTAAACATGTTGAAGTGGACAGACACTTCATTAAAGAAAAAATAGAAGCAGGAATTGTGGAATTGCCCTTTGTCAGGTCCGAAGATCAGCTAGCTGATATTTTAACAAAAGCAGTCAACGGGAGAATCTTTGAAAGCATCTTGAGCAAGTTGAGTATTGAAGATCCCACTACTCAACTTGAGGGGGAGTGTCAGAAGATCAAAAGGGATCAGAATTAATCATCATATCCCTTATTCTCAGCCTCCATCACAGCAGAGTCAACCGAACCAAATTGAGGAAGAATCTGTTCAGGAGCAAAATTAGGATTAGAATATTGTTTCCATGTAAAGCATTTGTAACTAATATATAAACTTTGTATCATTACAATATGAAATAGATCAGTTTTTTCAAAACTCTAAATACCAGATTCAAGAGTAACAGTCGAAGCAAGAAGGTCCAACACTTCATCTTTTCTTTGGAAAAGGATATTACAGTGAACAAACAATCTCTAATTAAAAAAAAATATAAAGTTGTTGACATTGATTTATTCACCTAAAATCAATTTAAGGTTTATATATATATATAGACAGTTCTCTTTGATTTATTTAAGGTTTATTTAATTTAAGCCCTTTAATCAAAGGTTTCCAGTCTCTGTTTTTATATAATAATATATATCCCTGTGTTTAATTTGGTGAAAAGGCAATTAGTTAAGAATAAGTGTAAAACACCCATATATTAGACTTGTTCAAGCTAATTTATAACCAACCACATGTATATATAAATATATATGTATGTATAAATATATAAATATATATGTGTGTGTGTATATATATATATATATATATATAACGGAGGACCACAAAAATAAATAAATGAAGTACAAAATTAATTTTGCATGAGTTCAAAACTTGCATAAATATAGGAATAGTTAACATTAGAATTTTATTTTTAGAATAGTAAATATATATAAATACGTGGAGAGAGAAAGTCCATGTGAAAGAGACGGAGGGAACACAAGTGGGGATTAAGTTGGCAATGCAAATGGGTATTTTATTTTTGGACTGTTATAATTAGTTCATGAAAGAGAGAAGGAACACATGAAAAAATTGGAACAAATTAATTTAATAGAACACACACACACACACACTGAGGAGTAGAGTTTTGTTTGATTATTGTATTACTTGTAGGGTCAACTTCAGGTGGTTAACCTGAAACCCAGGTTAACGGTAGCTATATATGTGTATGCGTAAAAAGTTGTGGAACTAAAAAGGAAAAAAGGAGTGATTGGGATTGAGAACAGAAAAGGGAAGGGGGAAAGGTTATTTGCATGAGGATGACAGAAGGCTGTTATGTCAAGCTCTCAATTTTTCAGGTTTTTGAAAAGAAAGGTGTCTATATGGCTGTACAATCTCAACCTACCAACTCTTTTTCATTTACTCTTTCTTGTCAATTTTAAGAGAGACAGCCTAAGAACCCTTCAACAGTTTCTCTCTCTCCCCCTCTCACTTTTCCACACGTGTGACCATTTCTCGCTCTCTCCATATGTACAAATACATGATAATATATATACAATATCACGTAAATTTTGACTAGTAATTTGTATAAATTTAAAACTTAAAGAAAGTTTTAAATTTATATAAAAAAAATCTTAAAGATTAGCAACAAATCTTTAACTATATGTATATTATATTAAGGAACACAATAATAAATAAGAAAGGTGAGAGTCAGTCAGCATTGTTAACAACTTTGAACCTCTCTTCTCTCCTCTTCTCTCCTCTTCGCTTCTCTCTCTTTCTCTCTGTCTGTATGGAGTCAGTAGTCTGAGTGGAAGGAGAGGGAGAGAGAGCATAGCCGTGTACGCCATGTAGCTGTAGGTCTCTGTTAAAAGCAAATACTCTTTTACAAATTTTGCTATTAATAAGTTTTCTTTCTATCCACATCTTTCCCTCTTCATCCTATCCTTTGTTTTGTTTTTTTTTTCGAAGTTGCAGAGAGAGTATGACTTTGTAACAGTTGTGTAACAGCATCTGTCAGAGAAAATTAAGATATTGATATCATTATTTGAATGAAATATAATATTAAAGTGATGATGGATTGCAGTAAGTGTGTTATATATGCATCTTCATTAGACAATAACACAAATGGCTTTACTGCTTGTTCTTCCTCTTCTTCTTCGTCTTCCAGTTCTCCTTCATCTTCCACTTCTTCTTTTGCCGCTACTGGTACTGGTATGGTTCTTGCTGATATTGCTTCTCTTTCTCTTACTCCTCATAGTTATAGAGTGGTACCTCATCATCATCCTTCTGTAGTTTATTCTTCTTCGTGGGGTTTTGCTTTTCTAGAAGGTTATATGAGCTCTGATCATGATTGTAGCGATGAATTTGAAGATAACAACAATAATGACATCAATAATAGCAACTTTAATGATAATAATAATGAAAATATGATCAGTGGGAATAAAGAAACAGACAGTGGCCAGTCAAAGCTTTGTGCAAGAGGCCACTGGAGGCCTGCTGAAGATACAAAGCTTAAAGAACTTGTTGCTCTTTATGGTCCTCAAAACTGGAATCTTATAGCTGAGAAGCTAGAGGGCAGATCAGGTAATTGAACTTTACATATTAATTTTATTATAATAATTTCGATTTTCTTATTATTTTTCTAATTATTCATTTTTGTTGAAAGAAGGTAAAAGCTGTAGATTGAGGTGGTTTAATCAGCTGGATCCAAGAATAAATAGAAGAGCTTTTACTGAAGAAGAAGAAGAAAGACTAATGCAAGCTCATAGACTTTATGGTAACAAATGGGCAATGATAGCTAGACTTTTCCCTGGAAGAACTGATAATGCTGTCAAAAATCATTGGCATGTTATAATGGCTAGAAAATATAGAGAACAATCTAGTGCTTATAGAAGAAGGAAGCTAACTCAATCAGCAGTTTACAGAAGAGATCCAGAGCCACCGATATCGCCACCGCAGCCGCCGCCATACTGTCTTACTATCCCTAATGCTGGAGGGTTAACCAATTTATCTTATCCAATTGTGACCTTCAATGGTGAAGGTGGGGCTGATTATGGTTTAAATGGACCATCAGGATCACTACCCCGCATTATAAGCAGTACTGGAGTAGAAGCGGCCTCAAGCATTCAGGTCCCTCTCACAGGGTCTTGTGTGCAACAGACACCTTTTGATTTCTTTCCTGGTGTGGATCCTATTCTTTCACAATCCTTTATTATTTTCATTATTTTTTTTGGGGGGTGGTTTATTTTAGGTTCGAATTTCCTTATAGGTTTCTTTTATGGAAAACTACTAGCTTTAAGCTTATGATCTTTTGTTGGTTTATAGTCATGTAACTTGCTCTTATTTTGCTTTTTTGTTTTTTTTTAACTGAAAGTTTTGATCTTTGTTTAAGCTATTTGTGATTGGATTTGTATTTTGCAGGTGGGAAGAGCAATGACATTATGGGTATGTTGAGGCAGAGTAGATCTTGGGATAGGGCAAGTAATGAAGGGTTACCCCACAGTTCTAGTTTCCAAGACCGAAGCATAAAGGCAATGCAACAGTCAAACTATAATCAAAACCCTTATTGTTTCTCATCAGATTCGACAGCTTCAACAACAACAGCTCAAGTTTCAGCAGCTGCTGAACCTTCACCTTCATCCCCATCATCAATGCCAAAGAACATAACTAGCCATTTTGAGACCATCCCACCACCATTCTTTGACTTTCTTGGAGTTGGAGCCATATGAGATAATATTATTAGTAGTATTTGCAACAGAAGCAGCAGAAGCTAAAGCAGCGAAAGAAAAGCTGAAAAGAGTTTTATATCTTTTCACGGAAGATCATCAGAGAAGAGCTGAATGTGGATGTGTTCCAAGATTAGCTGAGGGGGCCATTAGAGGTAAAAGAGAGGATTTTTTTTAATTTGTTTCAGTTGGGGATATTTAAAAAAAAGAGTAGAAGTCTCTGCATATCATTATTAATCCATGTCATGTCATGTAGTCCCTCCTTTCTCACATCACACTCCTTTCACAAGGTGGAAAACAAATATTTATAATAACTTAATTTTCATTATGATTATTATTTTTCTAGTTTCCTTAATTTCTTTTTTGTTTATCCTTATTCTAATTCTATTTTATTTGGCAACATTGATCATCTTAATATGAACCCTTTTTTAATATATATATATATATGTATATGTATATGTTCTTATCGTTGAAATTGTAAATTTTTTAAAATAATAGGTTCAAATCGCATTTTCATTTTGATGTGCTAGAAGTTTTTTTTATTAAATATAAGTGGGGGAAGGCAATATCTAGAGTTTGAATTTAAGACATAAGCAGAAGCAATATATATATTTCTTACCACTAAATTATAATTTATTGTATTAGAATGTTTTTTGAATATGCACAAAGTTGGTATTTTAAAGTTTCTTCCTGAAACCTTTTTATATTCTTATATCTAAAAATTAAAAGAACTGATAGGTATACATCTATGATGGATAAATATGCAAACCCTATCAAATCAGCCTTCCTCAATAATAGGAAGGGAGTGAAAAGATGATATCAAACTAAAAAAAAAAAGAATTTGGAATGTGCTTTTATTTTTTTTTATTATTAATGGATTGAAAAATCATATAATTTTATAATTCTGTATTTAACATTATTGAAGTAAAAAAAAAAAAAAGAAAACATATTTCTTAAAATGTTTAATGTGATATGGGTAGGTGGGTAGTTGAAAATGAAGATGATAAGAGGGAGTAAAGATATTAAAGATAAAAAAATAAAAATAAAAATAAGACACTGAAATTTTTATAAAAAAAAAATAATAAATAAAAAAAATCCCCGAAAGTAAGCAAATAGAAAAGGGAGGGGAGCATTGGCATTTGATGAGAGGAAGTGTTGAAACATCATTCTCCTAAATCTATCATAAAACTCAGCAGAATCTTCATTTCATGCCGCCCGCATGCCTTTGGTTGTTTTGTCTTTAATTATTTTATATCATTTTCTTCATTTTATTTTTATTTTTTTGTTTTCCTAATTTCTTCTTTTTACTGACTCCCTATTGTTGTTCCTCATTCAACATTTTGTACACTAAATCCACGTTTGACTTTCGCCAACGCGCCTATTATCTTTGCCTTATTATTTTACATTTGTATATATGCAATAATAAAATTATTCGTCGGATTATTTATTATTTTTATAGTACTACAATAATATATATTTATAATAAAATTTTAAATTATATCTATATTTAATTTAGTGTATAAAAAATTTTAACTTAAAAGTAGTTAACAAGTTTTTGTAACATTTTATCTTTCTTTCTTTATTATTATTTTTTTATTTTTTAATTTTGCAATTTCAGTTAAAAAATAATTTCTTTCAATGTACAACTAATAATAAAAACTGTTGAAAATTATGTGCAGTTTAATTGATTTTTTCATTTTCTTTAGGAATGTAAAAAAGTAGAAAAATTTAAATTTAAATTTAAATTTTTTTAAATCATAAAATTGTCATTAATTTTGTTAAACTATCCCATAAACAATATATAAGGGTGGATAATTCCACATATGTTATCTAAAAAATATTATTAAATTAATATAAAAATAAATTTAATAATATTAATATAAAAATGAATTCTTCAACTTTAACAGTAGGCAAATCTTCTAAATTTATATAATTTTTTTTTTGATAAATTTAATAAGAATATTAAAAGGAGATAGCTACGGTATCTCATATTAATTTGATACAATATTAATTTTCGCCTTATTAAGCATTTAATGGGAAAAAAAATTTCAAACTCATCAATTTCATAACCGATTTAAAGTATTTAAGACTGGAATATCAATAAATTAGTCAATCTACTATACCCCCTTGGAATAAATAAATTTTTATATTTGAAATAACATAGTTTAGATATGAATTTGATAAAATGTATATAATCTAATTGAATTTTATATTTTTATATTTAAAATAAATTTTTTGATAAATTATTTTTTATGTTTAAAGTACTCTTATTATGATAAATTCAATTAAAAAAAAGAGAAACATCTGAAAAGTAATTATACCTTATATTTATAATTAAAAACTAATTTAAAAATAAAGCAACAAAATTAATTAAAAAAGAAACAAGTACAAAAAAGAAGCTAATAGAATATTAAAGAGAGAGAGTGGACAAGAGAGGAGAAAGAAGAAAATAGAAGAGGGAGAAAAAGAAAGAAGATAAAAAGTATTTTTGTTAATTATATTTGTTTTATTAGTTTTGAAGAATTCATTTGAAATTTCACTTTTCACATATTTTAATAAAATCTTAATTAGTTACTTTTAATTTCAAATAATTGAATTAAAAATTAAAAATGAATATTTTTGATATTTTAAATACAGATTTTTACTAAAATGTATTGTTTGATAATTATATTTATTTTTTTAGTTTCTAAAATTAATTTGAAAATTTCATATACTTTAATAAAATTGAATTTAAAAAATTAAAATGTAAATTTTAAAATTTTAAAATATGATATTTTATAAAAAAAAATAAAATTTATAAAACTTTATGAAATTCAATTATTTCGAATCTGCGTGGTTAGACTCAGGATAAGTTGGATCTTATTTAACATTATTAAAATAATTATATGTGAGAAAATGCAGTTCTTTTTAAGAAAGAAAATGAAGTATTTAATAAATGATAAATATGTAATAATCTTCCTAAACATCATATTCTCGAAAAGGAAAAAAAATGCTTTAATTTGGACAAACCCACCTGTTGTGTTTTTATTATTATTTTTCTAAATTTTGTTTTAAAATTTCAGAATGCGATTTTCCTGCAGTGATATTTTGTCTGCTTATTAGTCTTTTAAACTCCCAATCCGTGATGGCCCAGAAATTTCCAGAGGGTCGACAAGCCCATCCCAAAACAAATTATATTTTAGAGAAAAAAAAATCTCTAATAAAAAAATTACACCCTCCATCATCTTTTATAAATTTTTTTCATTTTTATAAAAGATATTTTAATTATTTTATAATAAACTCATAATAAATTATGTAAATATATAAACCCATAACAAACGTTATAATAAACTATCTAAATATGATATTATTGATATTTTTGTAAAAAATAATAAATTTTAGTAAATCTGTAAATATTTAAAAAAAAATGATAAATTTATAATTTTTTATTTTTCTAGTATTTTTTATAAAGACTCCTAATTAAAGAACAAGGGACGTAATTTTCTCTATTCTATTTGTATATTGGGATTTATCTTGAACTACCAAAAATTTCCAGGGGCTCAACAAGCGGAAGTTTCCTATCTCTGTGTCCCATTGCTCAATTTAAGTGGAATCATAATTATTAACTATAATAATACATACTTCCTTCCTTTGTTATTTATCATATTCAAATTCAATTTTATTGTTGAATACAAAATAAATAAATACTCCTAGAGATTAAGCAATAAAAAAAATTTAAAATGGCTAGATCAAAGGGTCCATAGCTAAGTGGTAGAGCATAGAGATTAAGCAATGGCAACAAAAATTAAAATGGCTAGAATTTATTATAGTTTTACATACTACACAGTTTGTTACTTGATGAAACTTCAACCCCTGGCATCCACTCTTGAAAATGAGATCAATTCCCAGGCTACACTCCTCCGCTTGTTTTCCTTAAAAGAAAAAAGTTGTGTAAATGATATGTGTAAAACCTAAACGGCACAAAGCTGTGTGCAAATCTTTTTGCCATCAATAAATCCATTTTTTTGCTCATCAAAAACCTCAAATACTTCTTCATTTCACCTCCTCCAAGCTACATATATGGCTTTTCCTCAAGCAATCTCGAGACCTCAAATACTTCTAGTGTAGAGTTTTGTTCTGCGGGTCCTCAACCCATATTCTAGGGCAGTAGCTGATCTTTTGGCCGGTGATAACCTATAGTGTTTTCTTCTTCCCTTTTAGATATTATGTTTTTTCTTCAGCTCTTTGATTTTGAGACTGATTTTTCCTCAGATTTGACCATTAGGTGTTTTATTTTGCTTTCCATCTATATGGTAGAAAGAGTTTACTATATGGATCCATATTTGGAAAGGGAAACTATCAGTCAATTTTTTTGCGCTTCAAGTTGATCTTTCTGCCTTTAGAAGCATATTAATCTTTTCCTAGTTGTCCAGATATTTTTCTGATGAAGCTGCAACCTTTTAAGATCTACTTAATGTAGAAACTCTCCTTCTATTTCGGCTTCCCAAGAGACTGTTCAAGATCATATTTTCCCTGCTTGGTTGGCTGCTTAAGTTTGAGAAAGTTGCTTACTCGATGTTTCATATAACCACTATGTTTTGGCTCTTTTCCTATATGGATTTTGTGCTTCTTCCTCTATGGTCTTTTTATAAGATGGTTGTTCTATATCTTTCGTCAACTTATTCAAAATCTAAGAAGGTTAGGGGTGTTAGATCAATTAAAGAATTTATCTTTTTATTAGATTGTCATTGTTTGGTTTTGAGAAGATGCAAAGCTCTGCTCTTTGATTTCATCAAGGCCAAGTCGTTGCCTTCCTTTGGCCTTTGCTCGAGAGTTTTTCAATTTCATCTTATGTGCTTCTAGAATTATGGGAAAGTTTGTATGTTCTGTTGTTTGGTTATTCATTACACTTTGTGATCTTTTATTTTTAATGATATTTCTCTTCTCATGATAAAAAAAAAATCTTGAGACCTCATTTTCACCAAAACTATCTTGAATAAGCTCTCCATTGTTATCAGGAGCGGAAACACCATGACACTAGGACCCCCAAAAATTTCAATTTCTTATAGATATGCATATATGTAATATTTTTTTTTAATTAAATAGATTTTGACCTCTCGAACTAAGTCTAACTTATAAAAAAAATATATTGTTATGAAAAAATAATGCAACAGATATTTTAGGGTGAAGGAATTCTTTCAACAACCACAATGTTCACGCATTGTTAATTAAATAAAGTGAAAAAAAAAATCACTTTATTATTTCACTTTTCCTTTCATTTCTCTCGCCGTTCTATTTCCTTTCTTTTTCTCTCATTTTTTTTTGCCAAAATTGATAATATTTGAAAAATAAAATTTTTATTTATTAAAAAGAGTAAATAAATTAAGGTTTCTATAATTAGTAAATAAATTACTTTGATTTATTTCCATTTTTTCTTTAAAAATTTTAATTTCTAATTTAAATGTTGTAAGTAATTATTTAATGATGAGTTTTGAATCAATTACGTTAATTTTGCAAGACTACAAGAAATTTAGAATTAGAATGGGATGGAATGAGTTATGATATAAGTTTGAATTTTATGTATTTTTTCAACTAAATAATAAGGAAATGATAATAATTTACAATTTATATTGTAAAAAATATAATATATTCCATCTAGATGAAACTTTTAATAAAATTGAAAAAAAATAATGTGCAAATGTATTAGAATTTATATTATTGGTGTATGGTTTTGGCTCTTCAATGTACAATCTTGAATTCACCCTAGATCATAATAATTGTCATCACAAAATACTCCATACTTTTTCCATTATAATACGTAAATCTGCTTTGCTTAGTTCATTACAAAAAAATTGTTCATTAGTGATGAAAAATTTGTCATTAAATCATTTAATGATGAATTAATGATAGAATTTTTTCGTCACTAAAACATTGACTAATAATTTCGTTGTGACGGATTTTAAGTTCATCAGAAAAATTTAGTGACAAATTTATTATGAAAAATCCATCAATAATTAGTGGTGGATTTTGTTCCATCACAAAAAATTGATGAGAAATCAATCATTATTTAGCTACGGATTAGCGATAATAAAACCTATCACTAATTAATGACAAATTTTTCACTGCAAATTATGACAGATTTATGACATAAACCGTCACAAATTTGTGATGGATACTTTCATCATAAATTCATCACAATTTTGCAATGAAAAAATTTACTCATTAGTTTGTCACTAAATTATAAATTTTTTAATCCGAAATATAATTAAATTTAAATAAATGTTTTTCAAAATTAATTATCTTCAATATATTGATAATTTAAGAAATGTTATTTTTCATTTTTAATTTTTCATTTAATAATTTTCCAATTAACTTTTAAGTTTTTCAATTAGCATTCAACTTATAATTTTTCAATTAATTTTTATTTTCTAATTAATTTTGAGATATGTTATTAATATAATAATAACAAAAAACATTTAAAAACAAAAATACTGATCAAAAAATAAAAAGGAAAGACATTAAAATAGTTTTTAAAAAAATAAAGAATGAGATAATGAAAAGTAGGAAAAATAAACTAGTGAGTAAAATAACAAAGAAAAAAAAAACTTGCAGTAGAGAGTAAAATGATAGGAAAAGCTAAAAAAATATAGAGTAAGGGAAATAGAGGAATTAAAAGAAATGTAGAGAGTAAAATAAGTAGAGAATTAAATAAATTAAGAATATAAAATAAAAAAATAAATTTAAAAAAGAAAAGAATTTAAAAAATAAATAATATGAGAAAAAAATAAAGAAGAGTGAATAGTGAGGAAGATAAAGGTGAGACTGACAGAAAAATAATGAAAAGAAAAAAAAGTATTTACAAAGAAAAGTTGGAATTAGTGATGAATAAAGGGCTTAAATGAGCTTGAAATAAAAAAATTAGGGAAAAATAAAATTTAAAATTAGTGACAGAATTTTATATCAATAAGCCACACTAATATAGTGTTGGATTGCAATTTTCATCACTAAATTTGTTAATAAAATATTTAAACAAGTAAAAAAATAATAAAAAAATAAATTTTAAAATAAATAATGGATTTTTTTGCAACTAATGTATCACTAGATGCAATTTTCATAACTAATTCTTCACTAAAATATTTAAACAAGCAAACAAAAAGAAAATGAAGGAAAATAAATTTTAAAATAAGTGACAAATTTTTCTATCACTAATCCATCATTAATTCAGTGATGGATTGCAAGTTTCATCATTAATCTGTCGTAAAATTTGTGACAAAAATATTTCATCATAAAATTTCATCACTAAATTTGTCATAATTTTTTCGTACCAAAAATTATGATAAAAAATTTTTCTATTACTAAATTTATTTTTGTTGCTAGTCCGTCGTAAAATTTGATCACTAATTTTACATTTTCTTGTATTGGTTCTAATACATGAGTAGAATGCCGCTGCTGGTATACTTGTTTATTAGGAAGCAAATACCGCATGCATAGAGAGAAAAAATTGAGGATTGATTGAAAATAAAATGGAAATTTGAGAGAAGAGTAAATGACATTTTCTCAATTCGGAAAGGATTAGTTTATATCTCTGGTCGTAAATTGAGTTTACCTAAGATTTTGTCGGGAGAAAAAAGTGGAAACCAAACCAAACTGTGGGCTAGGAATTGAAGGCGTAGATCATAAGGAAATTCGTGTTTTTTTTTTTTTTCCTTCTCGCGTGGGGGGTTTCAGTCCACAGAAAAGTAAGATAGAACTTCCTTTTAAAGCTAAGGAAGGCTTCAAGTAATACCCTCATAACTCACTATTTTAAATAAAATTTTCCATTAAGCATTGACTAGCTACTAACTACGCACCTATGTCAACTATAAAACACTATTTTTTTTAAAAAAAAATTAAAATTATTAATATTCATGTTCCAGCAATTGATTAATAATAAAGAAATATATATATTGACTCTAACATTTATGCTGTTGGCGCGTGGGTGTGTTGCTACCCAAGTGAGGTTAATTTATTCAGTTTTATTTTATCCAACTGTTATTAAATAAATATTTCAAATTTTGAATTGATTGGTGTTTTGTTAATGAAAGGTGTAGGAGTTCCTCTGTAGAACTAACTTTTGAAAACATAAGTTAATTAGATATTTAATAATTTTTTTATTAATTTAAAAATATTTATTATAGATTTATTTATTAGGAGAGATTCTATTATAATTATTTTTGAACCAATAGAGAGAAGATTATTAATAATTACTTTTTAAAGTAACTCTTATTAATATTTCTCTAATATCATAAAGATATTTTTTTTATTTATCCTTAAAAAGTGAAATAAAATAGTAGAAAATTTTCTTCTTAACTAGAGATCGAGTTTGAAATCTAAATATAAAATATTTTTAAAATTTAATAGATATCGTTTTATCTTTTAATAAGACTACTCAATATGAATTCAAATTAACTTATATTAAATTATAGGATGTGTTGCCATTTACCTCACAACAAACTACACAGTGGAGCCAATTAACACCTTAAGAAAAGCGGTTCCATGATCTCTCAATGACATAATAATACTCGCTGCTATAGCACTCTCGTGCATTCATTATTTGCAGCTGGTTTAATTTGGCCACTTGTAATGAGAATATGTTTATATAGTCCCGGAGGCGAAGCCAGAATTTCGAGAGGAGGGCAAATTTTTTTATACAAAATTTGCCTTAGCCCTAATTATTTCTCTGTTTTTATTTCAATTTTTATTATACCTTTTATATAATCACTATTTTGTAAATTCATTAATTTATTAATAAATCATTTTTATTTGTAAAAACATAAATTAATCAAAGAAAATATTAATATATACATGTATGGACTCTTAGATTTACATGATGATACATAAAAAATAAAATAAAATAAAAAATTTAATTATGAGTATAATTTCTTAAAAATAATTGAGTTAAAAATTATCACACAATATTAAAAGTAAAAATAATAAAATCAAAATCAAAAGTAATGAGAGGAAATTAAAAAAAATAAAAATAAAATTCTAATTTTGTATTCTTTCTTAATTTTTTTATTGTGTTTTTAATTTTTTATTAATCGCTTCATTTATTGAATGAGTTCAAATTAATTTGATTAAATAGTTTGTTCCTTTCCCTAATTTTATGCTTCTTTCTTTTTTTTTTTTTATTTGAAAGTATCATTTCTTTCAATTTTTTAAAAGAGAAACCTATTTACCCATGAAAGAAATAATTTATAGAAATTTTTTTTTGTCTTCTTGTTTAATTAAATTTAAAAATAAGGGGGATAATTTAAAATTTTCAAAAAAATAAAAATTTTAATATGTGTATATATATATATATATATATATATATAAAAGAGAAGGTGGCAGTTTTCCCAGTTCCTTACCTCATTTCTTTCAATTTTTTAAAAGAGAAACCTATTTACCCATGAAAGAAATAATTTATAGAAATTTTTTTTTGTCTTCTTGTTTAATTAAATTTAAAAATAAGGGGTATAATTTAAAATTTTCAAAAAAATAAAAATTTTAATATGTGTATATATATATATATATATATAAAAGAGAAGGGGGCAGTTTTCCCAGTTCCTTACCACTTGCCTTTGCCCTGTATAGTCCCAAGCAAATCCAGCTTAAAAATAGGAAAAGAAAATGAAGAAATTGATGATCAAAATTTTTTTCAGTTGATGAGAATTAGTCCTTCACAAGTAAATTTTCACAATTAAAAATAAAAATTGTCTCAATGAATTAATAGAAAAAAAAAATGAAATAGGTTGTGTCCAAAAGAGCATAAAATTTTTGAGGGATAATAAGATGAGATTGAAACTGTGACAATTCACAGTAGATTGTATTTTTTTTATGTTTAGCATCGTGGTTAAAAAAATAAAAAGTAATATTTAAAATCAGAAATTGATAAATACTGAGATACAATTTAATGATAAATTAATATATATTATTTTAGATAATAAATTATCTCTTTCCATGTCAATACCTCAAAAATAAAAATCGAAAATTGATATAAAGCTCAAGATCATGATTCATCTAAAATGTTTTCATGTGAGTTTATATATCTCTGATAGCAAATTCATTTTTGCATGAATATATTGAATGTTAAAATTTTTTAAATATTATTAAAATTTAAAAATTCACTATTTAAATTTTTATCATTTAACTTTTAATTTTACCAAAATATTTGATAAAAAAGACCGAAACAATTAGGAAAACGATTAGAAAAAATGAATAAAGTAAGATAGTTTTCAACAAAGCAAAATCAAATGAAAGAAACAGTTTTATCATAGCAACAGTATATATATATAAGTTGCTAGACGTTTTACTGTAGATTTTTTAAAAGAAATTAATCTAATTTTAGTTAAAATTTAAACTACTTTCAAAAATATAAAATTTATAATTTTATCACCCTAAAAATAATTACAGCAGAAGTTAAGAGAGTAAGGACTTTTTTTTCCTATTCATTGAGGTTTAATGGACTGAAATAATATTATATGCTATACAAAAAAGAGTAACTCTCTCATTTAATATCTCTCAAATTGGTGACAATATAATAGATTGTGCACATGTATCTCTTATCCTTTCCAATACTTGCGCTGAAAGGAGAAACCACCATAATTGCTAAGGGCCAAAATGAAAAGTCATAATACTTTCACTTTTAGCTTTCGAAATTCGACTCTCATACAGACAAAAAAGGAAAAAAAAAGCAATCAAATGGAATAAAATTATCACGAAGCCAGAAAACAGATTCTTTAAAGTCATACATGTTGGAAGAAATGTCACTTACTTGAAATAATTTAAAAGAAACTGAATGTATATATAATCTGAATAACATAGTTTTAAGTTCAAATTCCTTCGATCCCTAAACTAATAGTTTCAACAAAAACACTTCTCCATAAATCTCAAAAACTCATTAAAATCAATCTTTCCATCTCCATCCTTTTTAACTGCCATTACCATCTCTTTACATTTCTCCACTTGATCATATTCTTCCTTGAACCCTAACAAACACAATACTCTTTTCAAGTTTTGACCATCTATAAACCCTTCTTTATTCTCATCAAATATATCGAAAGCTTCTTTCAGCTCCTCTAAGCTCGGCTCTTCCTCAAATAATCTTGAAATCTCATCATTCTCAGCATATCTTTCTTCATGTTTATGATCATCATCTAATAAGTCGTAAACTATTCCTAGCCTTGCCATCACCATTTTTATATCTCCTTTAGTTATCATTAGTACCTTTTCTTTATCATCTTGGTGATGTTCTTTGGCTTTGGTACTCAAACCTCTGTATTTTGCTACGTAGGTAATGAAATTTACCATAGGCTGAACATGAAACATGAACAAATCTAAGAGAATACATATTAGAGAATTCATGTCCAAATGGAGAATTTTGAGCCAAGTTGATAAGGTTGCACTTGCTAGTACTTTCTCCAAAACCAAAATCTTTGAAGATCTCTATATTAAGGAAATTAAAACTACTACAAGTACACCCTTCTTTTCAAGTCAACAAAATAATTAGCTTTCTTTAATTTATGGGGTGACTTGGTTTGCAATATATCTCTTTTTTCTCCTCTTAAATTTCCAGGAAATTGTGCAGGGGACAAAAAATTTAAAAAAAATTCCAGGAGAAGTATATGTATAGGTCAATCAATATATTTATCTTTTATATCTTGTCAACGACAGACCATATATAAGTCCGCATTAAGAAATTTAAAAAAAAAATCATTTTCGCTTTAATCCAAGGCACTTTAATTGATTTTTATTCATCCAAGCGATTACATAATCAATCTTATTGTTGTCAATCAATATTTTTATCTTGTATATATATCCTATTAATCACAGAATATATAAGTCCGCACTAAGAAATTTTAAGAAAGAAATATATATATTCGTTTCAATCAAAGAGTGATTATAAGAAAATTCAGAAAAGGAAAACAAACTGTGGGTATTAATTAATTTGTTCAAGCAATAATAGAATTAATTAATCTCAATCAATACCAGAGTAATACACTCACTAGCAAACGAGACCATAGTTTGTAGACTGAATGTGAAAACAAGATAATTATTAGCTAGAAAAGCAAATAAATACAGCAGCATGCTGTAGCTTGTAAGTTATTACAATGAGAATTATTCTGGCCAATCCTTAATATGTCTTATTATTTTTTTATTCCTCCTGTCAGGTTAGATCTAGTCTGTCAATGGAACAAAGTATCAAGTAAAAATATCCTAACTAAGCTCTATTTGAATTTATATTCAATTAAGAAAAATGCTACTTGAATTAATTCATATTCTACTTGAATATAAATACTAAGGAATATTAAATTTTATAAATATTTAATGTAATTGATTATAATTTTCTTCATAAATTTTAAATTTATATATTATCCTACCAAATACCAATATAATCTATACTAGTTTGTTAAGTACATGTGTTGCATATGATTGACTATATGCATGCATAAATAATTCTAAATTTTATATTAATTATAAATAATAAATTTTTGTGCATTATTTATCCAATTCTACTATAATAAAATTTCATTATATAATAATAATAAAATCTAAATTCTGTTATAATATTTACAATAATATAAATTAAATTACAAAAAATACGACAAATATTAATACTAGAGAAATCATTGGCATTCATATGTAAATACTTGAAACTGTAATATGCTTAAAATGTGTATTTGAAAAATTGTAAAATAATCTTATTTTACATCCACATCATCATTTCAAAACTTGAGAACTTAAACCAATGAAAATTAAGTGTCGGTCCCAGGAATTTCTTACAAAAAAGGAGATCCCAGGAATTTTAAAATTTTTACTTTTTATTCTGTCATTTTCTCATTGTAGTCTTTTTTTTAAAAAAAAAATTAATAAATTTTCTACTCAGTTTCTTGTAATACTAATATACATATAATTATTCTCATCTAATCCCATTATGTGTACACGGCGTGAGAAAGCTCCATTTTTTTTTTTTTGAATTTTTTTAAGGAAATTGCGAATGCTTTGGTGTACTACGCAGTGCTGTGGACATCATGGGGTATCGTGTGCCGACCACGTTTATTAATTACTTTTTTTATTTTATATTTTTTAAAAGTTTGAAGTATTTCGTTGAAATTTCTGGCAAAGAAAATTATTTAATGTAATATTCTTATCTTCGTTCACATTAATTTGTAGGCTAAAGTTTTAAATCAGGCACTCGAATATTATCCCTCGACTTAATTTTTAGGCTAAATAATTATAAAATTTTTAAAATTTTATATATTACACTAGTCAGTTTCTGTATTTTAACATCTAATTTTTATATCTCTCTGTTTTTAAAAATTAAACTGTTTAGTCATTCTATTAATATTTTCATCCTAAAAATATTAATCAACTATTTTAATATTATAAAATAATTTATTTACTCTTCTTTTATATATATTTTTCTTTATTATTTGTTAAGTCACACTTATTTTTAATTTTATTTATATTTTTTGTACATAATTTATTTTAATTTTATAAATATTATTAAAAAATAATTTTAAATAATGCGAATAATATCTTTTATTATTTTGCAGATAATCCATATATATTATTTATTTTAATTTTATAGATATTACTAAAAAATAATTTTAAATAATACGAATAATGTCTTTTATTATTTTGCAGACGATCTATATATAAAATAAAATTAAATATGAAATAAATTTAATAAATAACAAAGATAAATATATATAAAAGAAGTGCAAAAAAATTATTTTATAATATCAAAATAATTGACTAATGATTTTAGGATGAAAATATTGACAAAATGACTAAACAGTTTAGTTTTAAAAATACAGGGATGCAAAAATTAGATGTTAAAAATACAGGGACTAACTAGTATAATATGCAAAATCTCAGGGACTTCATAATTATTTAGCCTAATTTTTAATATTTTTTAATTAAATATATATATATTTTTTATTAAGAATGGACTATTCGAAAAACTCCCCTATGTAGTATGGGTTATCTTTCTCCCTGATTTTTTAAATTAAGGTTCTTAATTCCCTAAAATCCAAGATTGGATTTTAGGGTTTTGATGTCACGATGACATATCATGATTCAATAGATGATTTACTTGCTAGTTTGCATCTCATGGAAGAGGATAATTAGATTGTGGAAGTACCAGTGGACACTACACAAAAGGCCAAACAACAACTAAAAATTTTTTTATTCTTGATTGGGAGATTTTTGACAAAAAAAAAAGAATTCAATATTCCAACTTTTCGAAGCACTATGCTATATAGTTGGAGATCGCAGAAGGGATTTTGTTTCTGCTAGTTGGACAATAACTTATTTGTTTTCCAATTTTCCCTGAGGCGGACAAAGAAAGAGTAATGGATATGGGGCCTTGGTGTTTTGATGATCAATTGCTCATTTTGAAGGAGATGAAGGAAGAGGATATTGCGTCTTCAGTTAATCTAGACACGATTTCCTTTTGGTCGAGGGCTTACGATATTCAGTTTAAATGGTTATCAGTAGAAAAGGCTAAGATTGTGGCGAAAATGATAGGGGGACTTGGTGGAGGTGGATGAAGGAGAACGACTGGGTTGGCAACCTTATTTGCGCTTTAAAGTTGCTATTCCAGTGACCAAAAGATTGTGTAGAGGTGTCCTTTTGAACTTAGGAGGAGAGAATGTAGCGCAGATTTGTTTGAAATATGAAAGACTGCCTTGTTTTTGTTTTAAGTGTGGAATTATGGGACATACGGTCAATGAGGGTGATTAATCGTTGAAGGCGTCTTCGAGAAAATAATTTCAATTGAGAAATGCGGTTGAAAAGGAAAAAAGAGAATGTGTTGTTAGCTTCTCTATCTCTATCAAAGATGCGATCTGAGAAGGAGTTGAAAATGTCACATCCGTAAATTCGTTAAAATAAAATAAATTAAATAAATAAATTAGAGGATTAAATGAAATGTCAAAAGTGAGAAAATATTAAATATATATGTGATGTATAAAGAAAATATACATAACATATAAAGTCAAAAAGTAAAAGGTAAAAGTCAAAATGTGAATAGTAAAATATTAAAAAGTTCAAATAATTCAAAATAAAATATTTTTGAATGGACGATGGAAATTAACATTTTAAAATAAATAAATAAATAATTAAATTAAATAATAAAATATTATATATATGGATAGAAATGAAAGAGAAAATAAGAGTCAAAATTTCATATTTCCATCTTTTTTCTTCCCCCCTTTGTTGGCCGAACTCCATTGTTACTTGGATGGACATTGGGCTTTATTTAATACATCAAATTTACTCAAATTTTTAGAGAAATTAGGGAGTTTGTAAAGAAATTGCTCTATAGAGGTAAGAATTCTTTTATTTTTATTAGATTTTCTTAAGATATATGATTATGTTTAAATTGAGCTTTTGATGGGATGTTGAATAATGTGTTAAATGGGTATGGAATGTGTTCTTTTAATGAGACAAAGATTTTATAGTTGGATAGTTGATTTATTTAAGTTTAGATGGAGTTTGGATTGGTTAGTAGGTAATTTAGGGTTTTGGAGGAATGTTGATAAAGAATTATTGTTAATGGGATGAAATGGTTTAAATCATATTATAAGACAGGCCCGGCCCTGAGGGTAGGCACTAAGTGCGACCGCCTAGGGCCCATGCTAGAAAGTCCAGAATAGGGGCCCAAAATCCCAAAAAAAAATCCTGCATTAAATAGCACAACAGCAGCCAAAAAATAAAATAAAATCCTGGGTTAATTTTATTTCTTTTTTCTTCTGCCAAAATATCGTTTCATATTCCTTAGAGCCTCTCCGACTTGTCTTCTACCAAAAATTCGAAAGACTTGTATTGTTTCTTGATGTTGGTCCTAATGCTAGGGCCCTCTTTCTCATTATTCGTCTAGGGCCCTAAAAATCTCATAAACGGGGCTGTTATAAGATGCTTTTAATGATATAAATGAACTTAAAATGCTAATTGTAATTGAGTAGAATAAATTTCTAAATTTAAAGAGAGTTAGGGTTAGAATTTTAAAATTTGAGGAAAAAATGTGTAATTGATATTTAATAATTTAAATGTCTTAAAATGTGACTCTAAATAATGGTAAACATTCACATTTTGAATAAGCATTGAGTAGAAGTAAATTATTCATACCAAGTGGTGAAGGACACTTGAGGAAAGTGAAGGGAAAGTGATGATTTTTAGTTTGAAAATAGCTTAAACGAAGGTTAGTACATACTTAATTAGAAATGTATTAAAATGCATGAGTATGACATTTTATATTACACATTAACATTGGCACTATAGTACTTTAATGTTTAAAATCACATGTAACGTATATATTTATGTGTTTAACGACATTAATTGCATGATGTATGGATAATTAAGCCATTTAAAGATGGCTTATGATATTGTTAAATATATTTGAAAAAAGAATGTATTTATGCCAATTTCAGGGCATAATTCGGCCACCATGAAAATGATGTTTGTAATAAAAATGTATGAAAATATGGTAAATTGATGAAAAAAGTGCAAAAAGAATGGAAGGTGACATAATTGCCAATATATGAGAAAGTATAAATGTATATAATATGTGTGTAATATTATATAATATTTTGTTCAAGAGTATTGTATTTGGTGATTTAAGATGTCATGCCTATAATTTGCCTTCAGGCTAAACGTTGAGTTTTACAATTACATGATTTGCTTTTGGGATAAATGTTGGGCATCACCACTACATTATTTGCCTTCAGGCTAGACACTGAGTGTCAAAATGGACCAAAATAATAACTCTGAGACTTAAATATTATGTAATGTCATTTAAACCCAATGCATGTGAATATATTATGTGATGATTTAAAATGAAAAATGTATATGATTTAAAATGGAATTGCATGTCACATTGTAGAATTTAAATAAAAAGCATTATGCATTGTCTTCTTTAACTTTTACTATTATTAAAGTATGTACTACTAGGCTGTTAGTTTAGTGCGATTTGTTTATCGTGTAGGAGACAAAGTTGACACAGAGAACCCTTTTGGGATTCTACTAGAACATTTTGTACTACCATAGAACCAGAGCCTATAAATTTATTTTGTGCACTTTGATATATCTATGTACATTATATTTGCATAACGTAAAAATGTTATAATTTTATAAAGTTTTTGACTAAATGTTATAAACTTATATATGTGTGTGTGTGTGTGAGTATTTTGGAGATAGTTAAATAATTTTGAGCCATTGGGCTTTCTTGGAAAAATAATTTATTATATGTATATTGGGAGTGTATTTTTTTTTACAGGTTGAGATTTGATTTTTGAAAATATTCAAATTATAGACAAAATTATAGCGAATTGTTCCCAAAGATTTTTTTAATAAGTAGTTTTGATAATTTTATTATTGATGTGGATTTTAATTCAGCAATGGTAATACATCTTAAGAATTAAAGTATTCTTATATTTATAGAAAATTTTAAAATGACTGTAACTGTGAAACTCTAGTATTCTGCATATGTATTATATATATATAGTGTATATATATATATATATATTATATGAGGCATAAGCGTATTACATTTATTTTGGTATCAGAATCTATGTTTGAGGTTTTTGACCTAGGTGAGTTTTGGGGAGAGAAAATGAGATTTTAAATGTGATTTTAATATATTAGACATGCATATGCACTAGCATTTAAACTGGTCTCTGATGTGATAATATTGTTGTGATTCTAGATATAGGTGGATATGACGTCTAGTATGCACTAGTCTAGTAATGGGAGTGCTGAGAGTATTACTCTATAAGAGGATAGAGCTAGAGATAGTGCTGAGACTGCTGGGGAGGCATCTTCATCAGTGCTAGTCAAACCAACAAGATAGGAAATTCTACCAGTCTAAGTGTAGCAGATGGTGGAGCTGCTCTGTCAGGCCCCAATATAAGTGTAGCTGCAACAGTGACGCAACGAAAATAATAAAGATATTTTTTATAGTCCTATTTAGTTTAAAAATGTCAAGGAATATAGAAATAAATAAGCAGTCGTTGATTCAAACAATACCGAAAGCTTGGAAAAGAGACAAAATCTTCTTTGAAATTTTATTAAAATATGAAAGTTAGCTCCCACTACAAAAATATTTGGCATTTGCGACGGATATCTGCGACAGACTTGTTTTCGTCGCAGATTTGCTACGGATCTGCGACGGATTTGCGACGGAAGGATAAGTTAGAGGAATTTTGAGAAATTGGTCGCAAATTGGTTGCAAATCCGTAGTAAATCTGCGACGAAAATCATTCCGTCGCAAATAATCGTCGCAAAAGTTGGCGCGGATACTTGGCGGGAGAGAGACCCGCGTATATTTTTTACCGAAAATTTTTTCCGTCGCAGATTGGTTGTAGAAAACACTAAAAAAAGCAATTTGTAACGGAAATCTGCTACCGTCTATTGCCGTCGCAAATTTCACAACAAAAATATTCGGCATTTGCGACAAAAATCTGCAATGGATAATTTTCGTCGCAAATTTGCGACGGATCTGCAACGCATTTTCGACAGAATAACAAGTTGAAGGAATTTTGAGAAAGCCGTCGCAAATCAATTGCAAATCCGTAATAAATCTGTTCTCATTGGTAATGATTAAATAAAACTTCACAATGTGTTTCAAGGAAAAGCACCCCATTCAATATCTATTAATTAAGTGTTTAAATATCTCACAATATAATGAATTTTTTAGAATTAATAAAAAAAAACTTCAGCTTTAAACGTTTTCTCATTTTTATTATAATTTTTTTTGATAAATTAGTATATGAATTTTTTTTTAATTTTATCTTTTAATAGAGTAATATAAGACAAAGTGATGATCTATCGATAATTTATTATTATTTTTTATTTAAAAAACAAATGAACAAAAATTACTCTTTTATTTTACCAAAACAAAGCTCGTTCTTTTATTCTTTTAAAAAAATAAAAATAACGAGACAAACGGGCGTCAATGCCCATTGCTTTCTGTCTTTTTCGCATTTTTGGAACAAAAACTATTGGAACTTCGCAGCCTCTACATTGCTTAACTTACTTTCGAAACCGAAGAATTAAAGCCATAAAAGCTGAAAAGCAATTTTGTAATTTTCCACCAATAACATTAAGAACAATCCATCCTGGGAAAATGGGAAACAAATCCATACCGATACAATATTAGCCATATTCTTAAGAACAACATAATCACAATCAATTTTGACTTTAGTGCATTTTCAGTCTTACCTCTTAAGCTATTACACACTGTTTCAATGTATGAAGGATGTTTTGGTCTTCATATTATTATTAGTGGATCCGCTATTACATGTGTTTAACTAAAATTACTTAAATGGTCTTTACTGTTAAAAAACACTAGCAAAAACAACGTCGTATAACTTTTTTTTTTCTAAAAGATTTAACCGTGCACTGCTATTGTCTCTTTTCAACCCACTGACCGATGAAAATCATCTCTCTCGATGCACCATCAGTTCGTCTCCCATCTCCATGCTTGAACCCAAATTCAAAATTGAAGCTTTGGGTCTTTCTTTTCTTCTTCACCCACCTCTCGATTAGTTCATCTCCCATTTGACATTCAGCTCATCTCCCATCTCTCTTTATTTTTTTCAGCCTAAAAACGGATCTCTCTTCGCATGTTATCCTTTTGATTCAAAGCCCTCATATATTAAGCCATTGGAGCTTTTTGGTCTTCTGCAATTTTTGTGAGCTTTTCCATCTCTGTTTCTTTTTTTTTTTCTGCAACTTTGGGTGTGTTTCAGATCTGAATTCTTATAGTTGGGTGATTGATCATTGTTTGTTTCAATTTTATATGTGGAATGTGCGTTTATGTGAATGCTGTTTTTAACTTTTGCTGTTTGATTTGGGGAGCTAAGGTCCACTTTTTAGGAAGACTCTAGCGGATTCGAATGCGCCTGTACAAGAGAAGGCTCTTGATGCGTTGATAGCTTTTTTAAGAGCTGCGGATGCTGATGCTTTGGGTGGAGCTGGAGGCTGTTGAAGTTTTTTTGGTAGACTTATTAATGCTTTATTTTTTAACAGACAAAATTTTTCTTTCGGTTGAGAATGGTCTGATTGATTATCACTTGATGTTGTATTCTCACACTGTAGATACTGATATTTTATGGCATTACTTTAAGGAATATGTTTGCAATAATTTATGTGTTGAAGCATTTTAATTCTACCAAAATGGTGGTTACATATTGTTTGATTTTTTTTCCTATGTTTGGGAATTTAGTGGTGATTTGAGTTGCCAATTTTAGTTTCTTAATCTGGTTGCATGCTCAGTTCTCTTTGTGAAGTTTACTACCCAAGAGGCCTTTCATTAATCATAGAATTTAATAGCACCTTTGTAGGTTATTTTACTCATACACCGTAGCCAGCAAAACCCACCATTAATTGCTTTGCAATATATTAAAACGATAACATTTGGAATTTCAATGCTCTAGGATCTTTTTCATTTTATTCCATCTCTCCCTGCTCTGTTTACTTCTCTTCCTACTCTCTTTATCATGATCTTTTATAGTTGCTAGTAGCATTTCAAGATAGAGGGGACAGAAAGTTCATTTGTTAATGATATACACATTGAACTGACCAAAAAACCTAACACACAACAAGATTAATTAGAGAACTGAGTAGAAAAATATTCTAATGCTAAAAAATAGTGGTGCATATGTGAAAGTGGATAGGGAACTAGTGTAAGTGGATTTATTCTTGTGGTATACATCTTAGTGGGCAATCAATTTTGATGGTTGTAAGTTTTGATAGTTGAGAACTTGTAGAAACTTGGTTTCATTGGGAGATAATTTGTGTTTTGATTGAGTTAGAGTGACACGGAAGATTGACAAGGAATAACAAGAAGGAGCGGAGGAAATGGCCATTTGTGAATTACTAGAACTTTTTTTTAAAGTGGTTCTGAAATTTTCTTCTTTTCTTCCTAGATTCCTACTTAATTATTTCTCATATTTGTTTATCATAGGGTTCTGCATATGGTTGATTTTCTTAATGGCCATTCATGAGAATTTCTAGTTGTATTATCGCTGGTCAAGCTTGTTATATTTCATTTTGTCTTATTTATTTCTGTGAGATCAATACAAGCGCATGATGATTGTAGGATGCAATGGAGAAAGCAATTAAAAACAAAGTTGCAAAAGCTGTTGTGCCTGCGATTGATGTCATGTTTCAAGCATTAAGGTTTGTGCATTACATACAATTTTACAAATACTGTCATCTCTTTTATATGTTTATCTAATTGTCAGTTGTCATTTTGCTTGGGATTAGTGAATTTGGAGCCAACGTTGTCCCCCCTAAGAGGATTCTAAAGATGCTTCCAGAATTGTTTGACCATCAGGATCAAAATGTCCGTGCCTGCTCCAAAGGATTAACTTTAGAGCTTTGTCGATGGATTGGGAAAGACCCAGTGAAATCGATATTGTTTGAGAAGATGAGGGATACGATGGTATGGTGAATGGCTTGTTATGTTTGTAACATTTCCTGCTGCCTCTGCTGTAACTAATTAACTGGCATTTTGTTTGAAGAAAAAAGAGCTGGAGGCTGAGCTTGTTAATGTTACAGGGACACTCGGAAAATTAGGTAAATGTTGTGCATATATACTGCCTCACTATTGAAATATTTTACTTCGTTTTGTGTTGGCTTTCATTTTTCTGATGATTACCTTTGATTATTCAAGTAGAATTAGGATAAAGTTTAACAACTTAACTCTCTTGGTGCATTTGAAACCTTGAGTAATAACATATAGACTTAGATATCAAGTTTCTGATGGTGGAAATCTTTGATTTGTTTTGATCTGTTAAATGTTAAAATATTCATATCTTGGAAGTTAGTTTTATCATATTTGCTTATATTTATATGCATATTGCTTAGATCTGAGCAAGACAAGGAGCCAGAGCCTGAAGCTGTATCAGAAGCTGTGGATCTGGACCATTCAGAAGAAGCTGCAGCTGATGGTATACTTTTTATTTATCATATTCGTATGTGATGAGAAGCATAAGCAAAATTATTGATATGTTCTAATAAAATAAAATTTCTATTTCTTCTGGTTGCAGGCAACGGCGCCAGCGGTTCAGACAATAGTTGATGTGAATGAATTAGCAAAGTCAATGCAAAGAGAGCTGGAAAACCTGCACCCGACGACAAATAGCTTGTGTATATACAAAATTCCTGAGCAGCTACACGAGTTGAATGAAAAAGCCTACACAGTATTACTTTGTTAACGTGTATCATATTATTCTTTTCATTTACTCTTTTTAATATTATTTGCAGGTTAATAATGATGATGCAAGTCATGATTCAATGGAAAATGATAATTGAAGATCTATATTGTTATTTTCAAGATAGATTATTTATAGTAGTGTTCTTAACACTTGTATAGTTAAATTGTAAAATATTTTATTCTATTGAAGATTAATAAAAGAATTATTTTTATCAATGTAATTAGTGTTTTTTTTAGATTGTGTTTAAATGTTCTAAATGTATTTATAAAGTTCTCATAAAATTAATTGATAATACAAATAGTTTCAATAAAAATCAATATTAAATTACTACTGATTTGTTACGAATCTGCGACGGATATTTGAAATCTATGACGGAATCTGCGACAGATACTGCGACGACAATCTGCGACGGAATCTGTGACGGCAATCTGCGACGGAATCTGCAACGCATTTGTGACGAAAATCTGTGACGGAATTTGAGACGAAAATCTGCGACGGCTGCCCTTTGCCCACGAAAATTTGAGTGGCAAATTTGCAACCGCCTAGTGGTAGCAAATCGGTCGCAATCTGCGACGGCCTGTCGCAAAATTGAAAATTGCGACGCCTTTTTTATTAACGGATCGTATTCGTCGCAGATCGGTCGCAAATCTTGATTTGCGACGGATTTGCGACGGATCTGCGACGGATTCTGTCCGTTGCAGATAGCGTTTTTTTTTTTGTAGTGTCCCTTATCACCTTATAAGAGGTTGCATTATATAGAGTTAGGGTTAAATAAGTCTTTATTAGAAATAAGAAAACTAAATAAATTGACAACAGACTGTAAAAAATAGAACGGAACGCAATATGAAAATAAAATAATTACGTAGCTAGACAAACTCCTAAAATAATGCCTTAATATGATATTCTTGAATGAGAAAATAAATATTTATTTCATCAGATATTCTTAAATAAGAAAATAAACAAGTGCTTCATCAAACATCCACAGATCAAAAAGTATGACAAGCTGCAAAAGTACGGAGCTACAGATTTTTTTTGACACTATTGATTCAGCCGTAGCAGAGCAGTGGCTAGACAGAGTTTAGAGGGTATTTATCTAGTTACAAGTCACTGCAGAAGAGAAGTTCGACTATATTTTGTCACTTCTATAGGGGGATTCCTATGACTAGTAGAAGACTATTACTCACGAGTTGGATGATCCACTAATGCTATCATATGCTGACTTTCTATGAGAATTTGAGAAGAAGTACACTCCTAGAGAGTATAAAGATACAAAGAAGAAAGAATTTCTAAGTCTAAAGTAAGAAACAAAGATAGTTACAGAGTATCAGAAAGATTTCCTCCGATTAAGTAATTATGCAGTGAATTTATTGTCTGATGAGATAGATAGATACCAAAGATTTAAGGAGGGATAGAGGCCATTCATCATGCATTAGATGGCGACGGTATAGTATGATGATTTTTCTAAGCTGGTGTCTATTGCCTGAAATATTTAGAAAGCCCAGAAGCTTGCAACTGCAGTGAGGGCAAAAGAAAGTAGAGCCATAAGACCCCAAGGTGAGGCATGGTGTTCATCTTAGAAGAGAGGCCAAGGGGAATTTTCTTAGAGGTTTAGTAGGGGGCCAGGGGCAGCCTAATAGATCATCACAGTAGCAAAGGCAAAGGCCTGTAGCTTCAATGGCTAGTGCTCCGACCCCAGTTTTACAGAGACCTACTCCACCTACATGTACTTAGTATGGTAGGGCATATGGAGGTGTATGTTGCAGAACTAGTGCATCAGTAGTTTATTTCAGATGTAGATTACCATATCATTTTATCATAAAATATCCAGAGCCACCAAATGATAGACAGACTAATAAGACAACATCTAGACCCAGTATCAAAGGAGGGTCATGGTGGTAGAGGTAGTGGAAAAAGTAGTAGACCAGGGTCTAGCCAAAGAGGAGGTTCTATAGTAGGGAGTAGACCGGAGAATACAGGAACATCACTGCAGGTATATATGATAAGAGACAGACAGATATTTTAGTCGTGATAGTTGGTATTTTACTTTATTTGGCACTTCAGCTCATGTATTGATTGACCATGGGTCAATATATTTATACATCAGTGCATCCATTCTTTCTGTGAGTGATATGCTTTCTGAGTCCTTAGGATTTGATGCGTTGGTTATCAATCCTTTAGGGCACAGTGTGGTAGTTAGCAGGGTATATCAAGATAGTACAGTTGTGGTTCATGATGATGAGTTTCTCAGTGATCTAATTGAGATACTCTTTAGGGAATATAATTTAATTTTGGATATCTGGACATGGGTATGAAAAATATTTAGTGGTATCTAATGAGCAGAGACACCTTTCTTCTATGTTTGTTTTAGCTATTTTAGCTAGAAGGATAATCTGAAAGGGGTGTGAGGCTTATTTGGCTAATGTTGTAGATACCGGAGTAGTAGAGTCACAACTAGACAGTATACCTATAGTGGCGAAGTTTTTCGAATATTTCTCCTGATGAGTTGTCAGGGCTATCTCTAGAGATAGATGTGGAGTTTGGTATCGATGTAATGTCTGGTACTACTCCTATCTCGATTACCCCTTATTAGATGACACCTGCATAATTAAAAGAGTTAAATGTGCAATTATAGGAGTTGTTTGATAAAGGGTTCATCCATCCTAGTGTCACATTACAGGGAGCCCTGATATTATTTATTAAGAAGAAAGATGGCACCTTGAGATTGTGTATTGGCTATCGGTAGTTGAATAAGGTGGCCATCAAGAATAAGTACCTATTATCTTGCAATGATAATCTTTTTGATCAGTTGAAGGGAGTAGCAGTATTCTCTAAAATTGATTTGAGATCAGAATATCATCAGTTGAGAGTTAGAGATGCAAACGTACCCAAGATTATTTTTCGCACGAGGTATGAGCACTATAAGTTTCTAGTGATGCCCTTTGGGTTGATGAATGTTCTAGTGACTTTTATAGACTTGATGAACTAGATCTTCCAACCATATTTAGATTAGTTTATGGTGGTATTCATTGATGATATCTTGGTGTATTGACGTAACAAGAAAGATCATGATAGACATCTACGGTTTGTGCTACAAACATTGAGAGAGAAACAGTTGTATGTCAAACTATCTAAATGTGAGTTCTGGTTAGATTAGATGACTTTTCTCGGACACGTGGTTTCAACATAGGGTATTAGAGTTGATCTTAACAAAGTCGAGATAATCTTGAATTGGACTCCACCAAAGAATGTGACAGAGATCTGAAGTTTACTAAGATTGACTGGTTACTACCGTCAGTTTGTGAAGAATTTTTCCATGATAGATATGAAACTGTATGGAGCGAGTAGAAGAAAATTGATGTCTCTTAAGCTGGATATGGCTAAGGCATATGACAAGGTGGAGTAGAGCCATCTTATTCATTGTTGATTAATGGGACTTTGATGGAATCTTTCTCTCCCACTAGTGGTTTGAGACAAGGAGACCCTCTTTCTCCATATCTTTCTCTTTTGTGCATGGAAGTGTTGATTGGTCTAATCCATGAGTCTCAAAGATCGAGTTCTCTACATGGTATTCAGGTTTATAGTAATGCACCCTTGATTTCTCATCTTCTGTTTTACGGATGATTGTATTATTTTACTAAGGCTACTTTAAGAGATTCTCAAGCCATTATGGATATTCTACAGAGGTACAAATTCATTTCGAGACAGAAGGTGAACCTTTCCAAATCTAAAACTTGTTTCAGCCCAAGTGTGGGGGTTAATAGGAGAAATGGTATTACTTCGTTTTTGGAGATGTGAGTTGTGTAGAATCATGCTCTATATTTGGGCTTGCCTACAACTATTAGTCGGTCTAAAAGAGATATCTTTAACAAAATTAAATAAAGACTTTGGAATAAGCTCTAGGGTTGGAAAGAAAGTTCTTTATCATGGGCTGGTAGAGAGGTTTTAATTAAAGCAGTTGCTCAATCTATACCCAAATATGTCATGCAGTGTTTCTTGATCCCGCTTTCTGTTTGCGATGAGCTTCGACTGTGATTAGCAAATTTTATTGGGGGCAAAAAAGTGAAGAAAGGAAGATGCATTTATGTAACTGGGCTCAACTCTGTAAGGAAAAATATGAGGGTGGATTAGGGTTTTATGATTTTCACTATTTTAATATTGTTTTACTGGCTAAACAGGAGTGGCATCTATTAACTCAACCTCACTTTCTTGTGGCTCTCATTATAAAAGCGAAATGCTATCTGAATTCTGACTTCATAGAGGCGACTATGAGTACTGCTTCTAGCTACACTTGGAGAAGCATTTTAGTTGGCAGAGAGATGCTAAATAAAGGGCTTAGATGGAAAATAGATAATGAGAGAATGGTTGAAGTGTGGGATGATCCATGGATACCTCAACCATCATCTTTTTAAGTTTTCACTCCTTATCGAATTTGTAGTCTATAAGCTACTGTGTCAAAATTGATAGATAATGCAACTCGAAACTAGTGTTTGGATTTAATAGGAGATATCTTTTTTCCATTGGATGTGAAGTGTGTAAAGGAGATACCCCTAGGTTTGTTTTATAAAGAAGATTTTTTAGTTTGGCACTATCAGTCTAATGGACACTATAGTGGCGTATAATGATGATTTCCTTTCTATTGTGGAGGGCTCTTCATCAAGGGCATTACAATGTTATTGGAACAGACTATGGAAACTGCCATTTTCTCTAAAAATTTTAAATTTTATTTAGAGAGTATCCTTTCATATTCTTTCGACCAGGTCCTTGCTTCATGATCAGTTGCCAATGGTAGAGAAGAAGTGTGCTTTTATGTTTAGAAGATGAGAGCATTGTTCATTTAATCAAAGACTATCAAGCTTTTTGTGATATTTGGTTATGGGTTGGCTTGCCAGAGGTTACAAGCATTTAGGGGTTCTCCTTTAAAGGGTTGTTATTCAATCTAATGGGTATGCTTGATACACAATCTCTTATTAAATTTATCAATATCTGTTATTGTGTTTAGGAGGCGTGAAATAAGTTTATTCATAAGAACAAGCCATTGAATATTTCGTCTTTAATTGCTATTGCTGATCATCTTAGTTTGAGTAACCCTGATGGAGTGCATCAAGCGGACTATTTCTTTCGAATCTAGGCAATGAAAATAACACTAACGATTGACAACCACCTCTAGGTAATTGGGTTAAACTAAACTACAATGCAACTTTGTTGGAGACTAGTGTTGTTAGCTTTGGATGCATTTATAGGGATCACAGTGGTGATGTTCTTGCGTGTGCTTTCAAAAAGATTCGTGGCACTTTTAATTCTTTTGTGGCAGAAGCATCAACAATCAATTTTATTGGGAAATGTAGATTTTCCTATAAATTATTTTAGTTAGAGTGCAAAATAACAGCAAAAATAATACACACACAAATTTGATAACGGAATTCGACCAATTGTATCATGTCTCCAGACCCTCTAGAGATTATTTTATTAAAGAGAGAAGGCATACAAAGTGTTTACAATACTCATAACTCACATCTCATATTCAATTATACCAAAAATAAATTTATAGTTATTCGGATTCAATAATCCTATATTCACTCCTAAATCTCAATTGGATATTCCATTATACTTAGAGTTTTGCAAGTTCAGTTCACTTCCAACTTAGTATTTTCATAAGCTTACACCGAACTTTACAAGTGTTTTCTTAAGGCTAATACTAAAACCCTTTACAAGATTTTTCTTAGGCTAACTCTCAAACTCAATAAGTATTTATGGCTCACACTAAACCTTACAATAGTATTTTAATAGCTAACACTCAACCTTAAGCTTTTCTCTCAAACTCTCTTAAATTCTCTAATTTTGGAATGATTTCAAAATGAGATCTTAAGAGTTTATATAAGCTTCAAAAATTGCGTTGGTGAAATTTTGTCAAAGGTTAGACACCTATTTTACTTAAGTTAGGCACATCCATTTTTTACGACCATCACTGAAGTTAGACACCTCTATTTTGAACTAAGAATTACCTAAGTTAGGCACCTCTATTTTGAACCACAAATACCTAAGTTATGCACCTCCATTTTGGACCAAAAATTACCTTCATTTATGACTCTTCAAATGGTATAATTTTCTTAACAATCTTCCACTTGAAGACTAATTTTAATCTGTCTTCACACCTCGATCTGTGCGGCAGGTCTTTCCAATTTTGTTACTCTTGCAAGTCAACTGAAGTTGAATACAACTTCAGTTTCTCAATAGCTACCATCTCTCAATAGCTACCATCTTTGTCAATATATCTGCTGGATTATTGCTTCTCAACGAGCTATTCACAGCTGTGATAGTAGCATTCTAACTTTCTGGTAAAAAAGATAAAAGTATTAATGCTTGTACTTCTTTATCAAATTCAATCTTAACTGAACTCAACTGAGTTGTGACTGTATTGAGTTCATTTAGGTGTTGAGCTACTGATGCACCTTTCATCTGTAGTTATCACTCCCGCTCAAAATTGACTTCCTCTAAATCTTTTCTGGCAATTAGAAAATTGATAGAATTCTCAATCAGCAGCTCTAATACCAATTGTTAAAAAAATTACTCAGATTTTTCTATAAGTCAGATTAGTGAGAATGATAAATAACAGCAGAAATAATACACACAAATTTGATAATGGAATTTGGTTAATTGTGTCAATATTTTCGGACCCCCTAAAGATTATTTTATTAAACAGAGAAGGTATACACAACGTTTACAACACTCACAATTCACAATTCACACTCAATTATACCAAAAATAAATTTATATTGATTCGGATTCAATAATCCTACATTCACTCTCAAGCCTCAATTGGTATGCCACTATACTTAGAGTTTTACAAATTCACTCCCAACTTAGTATTTTCACAGGCTCACACCGAACTTTACAAGTGTTTTCTTAAGGCTAATACTCAAACCCCCTTACAAGAGTTTTTCTAGGCTAACTCTCAAACCTCACAAGTATTTATGGCTCACACTAAATTTACAATAGTATTTTAATGGCTAACACTCAACCTTAAGCTTTTTTCTCAAGCTCTCTTCAATTCTCTAATTTTGGGATGATTTTAAAATGAGATTTTAAAGGTTTATATAGACTTCAAAAATTGAATTAGTGAAATTTTGTCTAAGGTTAGTCACCTCTTTTACCTAAGTTAGGTACCTCCGTTTTTTAGCACAATCACTTAAGTTAAATACTTTCATTTTGGAATAAGAATTTCCTAAGCTAGGTACTTTTATTTTGGACCTAAAATATCTAAGTTATTCACATTTATTTTGGACCAAAAATTACCTTCATTTTTAACTCTTCAAATGATGTAATTTTCTTAACAAATTTGTGATGGACTGAGGCTAGCGAAGGAGCTATGTTTCAATGATATTTTAGTTGAATCTAATTGCAAATTCATTATAGATAAGTTGGAGTTGGGGGATGATCTTAGAAATGGTTTGGGTATTGTGTTAAAAGACTGTGTTCGCCTTAGCAAGGAATTTCGGGATTGTTTTTGGTCTTTCACTCTTAGGAAAAATAATACGGCAATCTATCATTTAGCAAAGAATTCTAGTTTACTTGCTGATGAGGTTGTCTGGACAAGGGAATTTCCTCCATGTTTGGCTCATTTTCTAGCTAAGGAGCTACCTCTGTTTTCTCATCAATAAAAGATTTTTTATTATAAAAAAAGAACTATTCAAATTCTTATCATTAGAAGAACGGATCATTTAAACTTTTGCTTTTAGAAAAAATTAATTTATTGTTAAAAATGACAATAAAACATTACGAGACTCACTTATTTACTTTATATTTTTTAAATAATTAAAAAGCTAAAAAATATACTTTCAAATAATATTTTAAAATAATAATTTTCACATATTATAAAAATATATATTTTATAATCTACAACATATTTTTAAAATAAAAATTATAAATAACCGTTTTTATTTTTGAAATATCAATTTCTATATGATAAAAAAAATTAAATTTTATTATTTTTTAATTTTAATTTTTATATTTGTTAAATTTTATTTTTTTTATAAATTATTAAATATTGATAAGTAGAATATGATTAATCGTTTTCTTTGGTTCTAGTAGCAAAATAAAGAAAAATAATTGTTTAAATTTTTAAATACTTTTAGTTTTAATGAAAATAAACTTTTTTATTTGTAATTTTTTAATATATATTAATTTTTAATATATATTAATTTTTTTATTTAATTTGATATTATTTAAGTTCCATTTAACATTTTTAAAAATATATTTTTAATTATTTAAAAAAATATATTTTAATAATTCTTAATTATTTAGAAATTATATAAGGTAAATAAGTAGGTTTCATAGTATCACCTTATCAATTTTAACGGTAAATTAACTCTAGTAGCAAGAGTCTAAATGATATATTTTTCTATTGGTAAGCATCTGAATAATCCATTTTTGAAAAAACAAATTAATTTAAAAAATATTAAGAACTAGATTAAAACAATAATAATATTTTAAAGACTTATTTAAACTTTTAATCTTAATTTATATGAATCTTATATATTTGTAATATAATTTGTCATTTATCCCATTAGACCGCCGGCAATCTAATAATATTTCTTAGTGATTTATATTTAAAAGATAATTTAAATATTTTGAAGATCTATATATATAATTAAAACTAAAATTATTGACAATAAATTTTTTATGTAAAAAATAATTTTATGAAGTTATTTTCACATAAATATATAAAATTAAATAATAAGAAATATATTTCATATTGCTTGAATGGTGTATTGGCAATTTGAGATAAATATAAAAGATTTAAAATAATGAATATAATATTTTTATTATACCTATTTTAAACTAATGAGCATTATAAAATTTTAAATTATTTTTTCGAATGTTCATAGGAAGACTTCGCAGATAGCAAACTAATAAGTTGATAGAAGCTCAAGTCGCATAGATAATTTATTATTTATTTTTATTAATTTATAATAGAAAAATATCGTGCTAAAAAAAATTAAGAATAAAGTATTCAACCCAGAATTCATCATAAAAATTTATCTCATTTATAAAATTAAAAATATTTTTAAAAAATAAAAAATCAGTTAGCAAGTAGAACTCCTGTAAACCCAACCGAAATCAGTCTAATTTTATATAGACCAAAATCATGTTTTGCTCATTTCGACTTTAATTACAACTTACAATGACTTGAATCACTGAATCTGACTAAACTGATATGATCAACAGGCCTATTATCATAATTAATTGGAGTTAACTTAAAGATTTCTTCAAAAATATCCTAAAAATAAAATTATTTTTAAAATATTCATTTTTTAAATACTATTTTTTATTTTTAATTTTAAAAATTTATCCTTTTAGAAACATATGTTTAGTTTATATCTAATATTGTGAATTTCTTTTTTTTTTTTTCAAGATTGGTTTGGTTTGATTTTATTAATATAAATTTGGAATAATCAACCAAAATGTTAGATGCTAAAATTGAAGAGTTTACTTTTATATTAGTTTAATTATTTATTTATATTTTTTAGATGTGAAATTTTTTTCACATTTAGATCATTTTATTTGATTTATAGGATAATTTAAATGCTCTCTCTTAAATATCAACTACTTTAATTGATATTTGATAAGTTTATTTTTAAGTACACATGTCATTTGCTTTAATACTATATGAAATTTTCATTCCCAAATTAGTTTTTGGTTTAATTCTTTCTGAATATAGATTTAAGAATATCAACCTTAAAATTAGTTATTAAGGTTGGAGAGTCCATCTTTATAATAGTTTAGAATACATTCAGGATGATTTTTATTTTTTATTTTAGCTTTCTAAAAGAATAAAAATAAGTTTGTTAATATCATTGAATTTTAGTTTTTTTTATTATTCAAGAAATGAGTTTTGAATAATTAAATATGAAATCCATAAAATATAATTTTCAGAATTTTAGTTTTAAGAAGAGATATATATATATATATATATGTGTGTGTGTGTGTATTTTTTTTCTCTCTACTATTTTTTCATATATTTTTTTGCTTCTTTTAATTTTCTGCAATTTCAATTAAAAAAATAAGAGGTTTATCTTTTTTTGTTAATTTTTATGTTCTTTATTTTAAATAATTTTTTTTATTTTAATAATTATCTATATAATATCTAATCAATATTATGATTTATCATTAGAATAAGTAATATAATTTTCTAATAAGTAAATAAAATATGTATTTATATATGTATAGTACAAAAATTATGATATAATTTTTAAAAATATAAAATAAGTTTTTAAAAATTATAAGACAAAAGTAAAAATAATTTTTGATTTTAAAAAATAAAAAAGTAAAAAGTAAACCTTAATTATTTGTTTATTTTTTAAATGTGAAATTTTTATATTTAATTCGATTCATTTGATTTATTGGGTAGTCTTAACAAATATATTAAAGACATATCAAATCCATATTAGAATTTTTCTAAAAATAGTGTCTTTAAAAAATAATAAAAAAAAGTTATCTTCTCATTATCATTAACTTATCCCATTATGTCCAGCTTATCTAATGCAGTCTTAGTCCAATAATCATTATAGAAGATCAATGCTATAATATATATATATATATATATAAACTGCTATTTATAGAAATATCAATAATTCAAATACAATATCAGTTTTCAATTTTTCTTTTTGTATATCAAAGAAAACTATAAATGCGCATATATCTAATAATTTAGATTATATGATTGAAGTCAACAATTTTTAAGTGATTTTTTAATATATAGAATAATTAAATATTAAAAATGAGTTTTTTAACGTGCTGTAAAAAAAAATCCTTCTCTCTCTCATATACGTACATACACACACAAAAGGGTTTTGGAAATATTTCTAATAGAAACAAAAATAAAATTATTATATCTATACCATACATATAATAAATATAATAGTTCATCCGGTCCTTCGGGAAATCGTCTAATCCAACTTCTCAATTTTTACGGCATGGCTTACGGCGGAGCGGCCACGACAATGACCGGTGCAGTAACAGCGCCGACGATTAAGCAAGTGAAACTGGAGAGAGAGAGCGAGCTAAGAATTGAAGTAGCAAACGACACACCGCTCCGCCTGAGGTTACTCAACGGCAGTGCTGAGATCTTTGGCACTGAGTTGCCTCCCGAAATGTGGCTCACATTCCCTCCTCGACTCAAATTCGCTGTGTTTACTTGGTATGGGGCGACATTAGAGATGGATTGTACTACTGAAACTGATTATACTGCAGATGAGACTCCCATGGTTAGTTATGTAAATGTTCATGCTGTGCTGGAAGGTCGAAGAAATCGAGCCAAAGCATCATCATCTAATAATGGTTCCGAGTCTTCTCAGGGTCCTAGGGTGATTGTTGTGGGACCTACAGATTCTGGAAAGAGCACCTTGTCAAGAATGCTTCTCAGTTGGGCAGCTAAACAAGGTTGGAAACCTACTTTTGTGGACTTGGATATTGGCCAAGGATCTATAACAATTCCTGGATCCATTGCTGCCACTCCTATTGAGTTGCCCATTGATCCAGTGGAAGGTATTTCTCTTGAGATGCCACTTGTATACTTCTATGGGCACACAACTCCCAGTCAAAATGTAGAGTTGTATAAAACACTTGTAAAGGAGCTTGCTGAAATACTGGAGAGGCAGTTTACTGGAAATGCTGAATCTCGTGCCGCAGGCATGGTTATCAACACCATGGGATGGATAGAAGGTGTGGGCTATGAGCTGATTCTCCATGCAATTAACACATTCAACGCCAATGTTGTCTTGGTTTTGGGGCAGGAAAAGCTTTTTAGCATGCTCAGAGACGTATTAAAGAGCAAGCCAAATGTGGATATTGTGAAACTTCAAAAGTCAGGTGGTGTTGTATCCAGAAATTCAAAAGTTCGCCAGAAGGCTAGGAGCTATAGGGTTAGGGAATATTTTTATGGCATTGCTAATGACCTCTCGCCTCATTCAAATATTGCAAATTTTAACGACTTGCTTGTGTACCGAATTGGCGGTGGGCCACAAGCCCCGAGATCAGCGTTGCCTATTGGTGCAGACCCTGTTGCCAACCCTCTTAGAGTTACTGCTGTGAATATTGATCGCGATTTACTCCATGTTGTTCTTGCTGTTTCATATGCTCAAGAACCTGATCAAATTGTTTCAAGTAATGTTGCTGGGTTCATCTACATTACAGATATTGACCTTCAAAGGAGGAAAATTACATACCTTTCACCAACAGCTGGGGAACTTCCAAGCAAATATTTGATAATGGGAACCTTGACATGGCTGGAAACATGAAGAATGTTTTTAAGAACAAGTTTTTGTTAAGTCTTATGAATTGACCTGATATAGTTTTCATGGTTGTAATTTTACTGATTTACTAATTTTAACTTTTTCTTGTATAGTAACTATTAGAAATCATTAACTAAATACAAAATACAAGCTACTTAAAATGTTCTTTTGGGTAAAAAAAAAATATATATATATATATATATATATATAATAGTTCATCCAATTAATATAAAAATGAGCGTTACAATCTTTACTGTTATATTTTAAAATTAATATTCTCAAATTTATATTAAAAAAAAATTAACACTAATCAATATTGAAAAAAAGTATTTGACAAATTAACCATCATATTTGTTATTCTAATTTTTGTATATATTTTAAGAAAAAAATAATTATAGTTAATTACCCATTCACCCGAACAGGTACTACTTCATTAATTTGCTCTTTTATTATTATGTAATCAGTTTTATAACTATCTATGAGAAACTAAAGTAGACAGTGAAGTACAATAATATCTATGTAATCACAATGCATGGCTTTTTAATTTAATTTTCATTTTATAAAGGTATTACTTTACACCTAGGTAGCGTTTGGTTTAAATTACAGAATTAAAAATAAAATTGAAATCAGAATAAAATAGGATCAAAATCAGAATACTTATTTATTTTTTATTTAATTTATTTTAAAATTGAAATCAACATAATTATTTATTTTTTTATTATTTAGAAATTCATAGATATTATGATTAGAAAAAATAAAAAAATATATATTATATTTTATTTTTAAATTTTAAAAATTAATTTTTAACTTTATTAAGAAAAAATAAATTTATTTATTTAAAATTTTAATTTAATTTTATTAAAAAATAAATTTATTTTATTTAAAAATTTTAGAGATATTCATAATTAGAAAAAAATAACTTAATTTTATTCTAAAAATAAAAATAGTTTTTTTTTAATTTTGTATTTCAATCAAAAATCATATCTTATTAATAGAGTAGTAGTAGGAGATCATTCATTCATTTTTTTTGGGATAATGAAATTTTTATTATCCCATCAATTTTTTTTCAATCAAATAATATCACTGAAAATAATTCATTCTCATTCTCATTTTTTTCCCCAACCAATCCTAACATAGTATTAAACAAAGAGGATTTTTTTACCTTAATCAACTACTTGATTATTTATTTTTTCTTATAAAATTCTTATAATTTATGATTACATGTCATGATAGATTCATCATAAATTTAAGCTATTTGATGTATGCCTTTCCCTACTAGCACTAACAAAGTAAAACACTTTAAGTTATCAAATTATATAGTTTGAATGATGATTGTTTTCTCTCTTTTTTTTAATAGAAATGAAAGGATTCATCAATAAGAAGAAAACATACACAATAGCCTTGATAAATAAAAACTAAGAATCCAGAAAAACGTCAAGATTTCCCCTGGAATTACAAGTAAGAACCCAAATAAAAAAAACACTCCTTACATAAACACGGCTTAAAACAATAGACAGACCTATAAATGCAAAGAGAGTAGTAACTTTGAAGCACAACAATCACCTAGAGTCCTAATCAACCTCAATTTTTAGAGTAGATGAGGGAAAGAAGGGCCACAAAGGCCAAACCCAGACTCTTGGACAAACAGCTGAGATAAATTAATAATAACGAGCTGAAAACAGTAGACAAATAACAAAAAAACAAAAAAGAACTAAGGGTTTAGGTCTGTCACCGACTATATGACAGACAACAATCCCTGACCAAAGCTGAGAAGTCAAGAGGCGTTGTTGGAGGCAGAAGAGGAAAGAGAGAGCGAAACCCTAGCAGGGCTACTGAATGATGATTGTGTTTTATGTGTGTACACATAAAATAATAATAATAATAATAATAATAATAATAATAATAATAATAATAATAATAATAATATTATTATTATTATTATTATTATTATTATTATTATTATTATTATTATACTACAAAGAACACCTCTTTTAATAGCAGGATGTACCTCTTACTAAAAAAAAATTCTATAATAGCAATTTCAGTTAATGTTTAAACATAGACGAATTTGGAAATATTTTATTCGGAGGGCTAATTCTAAAATAATTATTTTCACTTTAAAATTTTAAAAATAAAAAAATTATTTTAAATAATTAATTAAAATGTATTATGAAATCAAAATAAAAATATGAAAATATTTAAAGTAATAAGACTTTTTTTTATATATTCAATTGCTTAATTTTAAATTTTTATATAATAAAAAATTTATTAATTTTCTTTTTTAATAAAGATTTTAAATGTTTCTATTTATATATGCTTTTTAAAAGCTAAATAATACTATAAATCATAGAAAAGATTTATAATATTTATATTTTATACAACTTAAAAAATAATATAAATTTTCAATTTATATTATTTTTATATAATATCAGAAAAATTCTGGGGCTAGGATCGCGCTCATTAACCACAAGATTTTATAAAGTATTCCAATTAATAATGCTATTATATACATTTAATATTGCTATGTAATATGCTATTATTATTTGATAAAATTAACATCAGCATTTTGTCAAAAATATGCACTTATTATAAATTATTAATTGATCTGAAATTAAGTATAAGATAATATTACATCAATATTGTTGTTCATATGATATTTACTGTAGTGTAAATTTACTGTAATAATTTAAATATGCACGCACTAAATTGTTACCAAAATTAAATAAAACCATTTGTTTGGATTAAAAAGTGGGAATAATTAATTAATAAAAAAATGAGAAATAGTTAATAACAAAGTTTTTTTTGGTCAGTTAATTATTAACAAAGTTCAATAAAAAGTTTCATATTTACCTTGAAAAAAAGCATTTTTATTATGATTTAATTTCCAAAAATATTTTTTAAATAAGCATTCTATGGATGGATAAAATCAGAAAAAAAAAATATGGGCAGGGTTGATTTTCAACATTTCCAAAATGACCAGATGATCAAAAGACCTTTAGTGCTTAAATATAATGCCAAAGTCATGAATTAGCGGCCATACCATTTCGTCTTATATGAGCGGTAGTCATTTCTGTGAATGATTCAACTTATCATCTAAAATAGAATGTCTACATATAATATATATATATATATATTAATTTATTATTATTTTAGAACTTTGTTTGGAATATGAGTTCAAATAAATGGATTTTTTCAATTAAATCAATCAAATGCTATCAACTGAAAAAGTATTTTTATTTAAACTTCTTTACATGAAAAAGCAAAGTTCAAATATTGAAATAAGAATGTTAAAAAAGAATTAATTAGACACCAATACAATTGATAATTGGTTATACACTAATAAAAATATAAATTTTCTCATTGTTGACCAGAAAATATGCCTAAATCAAAGTTTCTTAAGCTTGCTGTATCAATTATACCGTTCTTTTTGATAGAAGATATAATCCTAATCAATTCAATTTGAAGAAATGACTTTTATACAGTATATCGCAACTAATTAGTATTTTTCTTATATATATAAATTTTATATAATATAATTATGAAAATAAACTTTATTTTGTTAAAATTAAAATACAAAGAGCGTTAATTTTTTTAAAAAAAAAATCAAGGAAAAAAAAATATAAAAAACGCTCCTTTATTAGGGACCGATAATGTAGGAAGTCGTGTTGTGGTTGGAATCTCAATTGGACCCCAATAAGAATTTTTTTTTCAACTTTTCCTAATTTTACCATTTGCCTTTTTATAATTAGACTTCATTCGTGAGTTTTAGAGTAAATTTTAATAGTTTTTCTTTCGTAATATTAAATTCATCCCAACTTTTGAAGTAATAAAATATTAATCCCTTGAAAGGCTGTGAAACATTTATTATTATTAACAATTTCTTTGAGGAGGGGACACTAACCTATTGAACAAAACACATTAATTTTAATCTTTCAATACCCTATCTCTCAACATATATATTTATATACATATATTCAAGTTTATCTGTTCAAGTGAGGGCCTACAGGAACTTTTAAAAAAAATTGAATATGCTCTCATCTCCATATCTATTTTCCCAATTAACCTTTTTATGTTAACCTATATAGTGTGGTCAATAATATATTTAGATAAACATTTGATAAAATTCTTTTTTTTTTACTGCACTAGCATTATAAAGTCTGGAAATCTAATAGAATTATGGCTTGGGATATTCTTTCAAATTAACCGCCCAAAAAAAAAAATCTAACAATCCCTGTTAAGATTGTTATGTGCCAATCTTTAAGCTTCTCCCTCATTGTGATTTATGAATTTTCAGCGTTTTATAAATTTCCATATTTGCTTTTGATCTTTAATAAAATTAGAGAAAATTCATGAATTTATACTTTTATCAGGAGATATTAAAGGTCATATATCTTCTAGAAGGATAACCTTAGACAAAATATCTATTAAAGAAGCTCTTAGTGTTGTAAATGAGAGCGAGAATCTGAAGAAAAAAACCTGAAGTGCAAGCAGATTTTCTGTCGTTGAATAAGATTTTTGGCAAGTTTATTCTGCAACATTTTGAAAATTTTATGGCAGCTTCCATGTTTCTCTATTTCTTCAATTGAGCAACTAGATATCTCACAGTCGCATATGTATATATATATATATATATATATTAGTATGTACACAAAAACACCTGCTTATGTTCGTAATGCTACAGGGAAAGATTAAAAAGGCAGGCAGTCATAGGAGCTTCTGATGAGGTAGCTCTAGGCTCTTCTACAAGGTAAAAATAGGCTAAAATTTTTTGTGGTTTTTTAATCTTCTTTACCGTTAATTTTGTCAGAATTGCTTAGTTAGGTGCTCTCATGGAAATTGAGAGACCGTGAAAAGGCAGCTGGGTTTGCTTGCATGACAGAAGATTTCTCTGCAACATAGTTTCTGTCTTCAGTTTTTGATTGAAACCCCTTAAATAGTCCTCCACCATTGAAATTTGATTTTTTGCTTTCAACCCCTAGCGTTGTCCATATAGAACTTTTCGCAGCTTCACTAGGATCATCAATCGTCAATGTTTTAGGAACCCAAATATTTGTTTCTGTATAATTGCTCTCTCTCGATAAAGGGTCTTCTGAATTTGCAGCAGAATTTATGATATTACCTTCTCTTGAATGTTTCCCCAGTGGAGAAATTGGGGAAATACATTGTGATTGTAAATTCCAAGGACTCGGGACAGTGCAGCCCCAATAGGGTGGCGCTGGATAAAATGAAACTGGATATCCTGAAGGACAAAATTCAGGTGCAGCCATTGGATAAGGCCAAGGTGGCCCTGGAAAACAGGGGACTTGAGAACCAAAACCTTGATAATTTTTAGCTACTAGCTCTTGCAAATCGCAATTGCTTACTTTCTCCGACGAATTTGAAGCTGTGACCGAAGATCCACTTAACCTATCATCTCCATTACCAGCCTGAGGTCTATGATATCCATTTCGATGATTGTTTGTAGTTTTCTCTGAAATATTCAATACAGTTGCTACAGATTTACAAAGAGGAGAATCTGAACCGAAGTTAAGAATAGTTGTGTTGTTTCCTAAAGAAGAGTTATGAAGTTGAGCTGTTCTGACAGCTTCTGATACCATTATATGACGGTAATGTGAAGAAGAAGAAGAAGAAGAAGAAGAAGAAGAAGAAGACGAAGAGCTCTTGTTCTTGCGACGACCAGCTCCTACTGGCACATTCCTCATTGTTCCACCATCAGTCCAGTATCTTTGACAATTCTTGCAGAAATGACGAGGCTGGTTCACATTGTAGTTGTTATAATAACAGAATTTTGTATCCATGCTATTACACCTAGGACATGGAAGGATTTTGTCTGGTTTTTTCAAAGTCTTTTCTTGGGAAATACTTGTCTCATTTTGTTCTCCATTCTTGGAAGAGCTATTCAGGGGAGGTGAAGTTTCTCTGTCAGGTTTTTCATTAATGCCTGATGATGTTGCTGGATCTTTTGAGTCTTTTGTTGCCTGATTTGAAGTAGCACCATATTCCTGTTTATCATCGGTTATTTCTTTACCTGAAGATTCCTAAAATTTTCCAAATCAAATTTCCAATCAGTAAAAAGAAATAACCGAGAAGAAAGACGGAAAATTCAATTTCCTTTGGAACTCTATTCTAATAAGAATATAATAAAAGAGAAACCGACAATTAAATCAGCTTGTACACTTCAATTTTAGACAAAAAGCCATGAACCGGAATTTTATAAATCTGTCGATCCTAACAAAATCTGTGGATTACAGATTTTCAAGATTCTATAAAATTGAAGTCTAAATTCTATGGATCACACGTGAAAACAGTGGCAATCAAATGTATTGTTTAGAAAGTGGCTCTGAAACGTCCTTAAGTTAGAGAAAAAGCAGAAAGCTTAGTATTGACAAATAATATAGCAAACATGTTTCAAGTTACGGTGAAATAAATAATCTTGAAGAATTAAGGGCAATTTTCAAACAGGAAATGAACTTAAAACAAGTCACAAGTCAACACATATAATTATCCAACTTTCCTAATTCCTATGCCAAAAAAGAAATAAAATTTAACTAAAATTGAAGCCTAAAATCAAATTGAAGTCAATTCCATGGACAACTCCATCAAACAGAAATAGAGAAACATGGGATAAAGTTGATGGAAAACCAATCCAATAAATAAAAACGGAAAATTCTAAAAAATACTCTCAAAATTTAGAAACTCCAAAAGCAATATAAGAACACCAAAAGAATTCAAGAACAACAATTATAAACAATAAAAAAAATACCCTGTTCAGTTCCTGAGGTTCTTTTTCTTTCCCAGACTTATTTTCAAGAGAAGAAGGTGAATTATTATCAGGAAAATCATCAACACCAGGTAGAAAACAAGACTGATTAGAAGCAGGAGCAGCAGCAGCAGTGGAAGAAGTAGAAGTAGAAGAAGAAGATGAAGAAGAAGATAAAACGTTTTTATGATGATAAAGAGGCAATGGAATGATTTTGCCAAAGAGCTTAATTGCAGAATCAGACATTTTCGTTTAACGTTGAGATGGATCGAAGAAGAAGAAGAGTTAGAAAAAAGAAGTCATAGTTTGGCAAATAAAGAAAGGCGTTGAAAGCCACGTAAGCAAAGAAGGAAGTAATGAGAACCACAAGTTTAAGTGGCGAGTGAGATTCTTAGTAGTGTTTGATTCCCCATTCTTGTTTATAAAGATAGTTAGTGATATACTGTCCCCTCCTTTTTTTTTGCGCCATGTCACCACTCCACCCCTCCGATTTCATTTTCTCTATTTCTCTTCTTCTATTCCTTGCCTTCTCTTTTCCCGTTTTATTCATAATCGTCACTAAATCTTGCAGGAAAGATTTGTTTGATGGAGCTTAATGAAAAAAATACATTTGTCAACTCGAACTCAAGATATTAGATTTATAGGTCCTTTGTGCTTGTGCTCCTCATTAGATCCATTTTTTTTAATATGAAATTCCTCTCACGTTTATATTTCAACAATCTCCACACACCAGATTAACCATTTATTCAATAATCAGCTATTTTATAATTGTTTGTTAAAAAAAACTATTTTATAATTCAACCATCATAAGTTTTTCGTTATTTCAATCTTTAAATGAACAAAAAATAAAAAAATAACTCATTAAACACAAAATATTTAAAACTGTTTTATTTATTTTCATAATATTTTTTAGATAATAAGTAATTTTTTTTTACTTTTGACTCGATATAACTCTTTTAATTTAATTATTTTAAAAAACCTTTTAATTTAATTATATTGTATCACAATATTCCATGAGTTTAGTTATTTTGTGCGGTTCATATGTCAACCCAATGAGATAAAAATATAAAAAATAAAAAAGAGCATCGATATTTTTTTCACTATATAAAGAATAAATAAAATAATCATATTAATTAAAATACCTTATGACTCATTACTTCGTGAGATAAATCTATATATTTTAAGTTTGAACCATAAATAAGCTAACTAATGAAGATAATATATATTTTGAGTTTGAACCATATATAAGGAATCTATCAAATTAATGGCCACTGCCCTAGAATATAGAAAAGTCTATAGCTAAATAATTTTGATATGTTGTATCATCAAATTATACAATATTTAACCTTGAAAATTGATATAAATGCCTCCCAACTAATAAAATAAGAAATATTCAAATAAAAATTGCACACAATTCACACATTCGTCATTAATTTCAATTCATAAGCCAGGTTATATTATTTAAAATTAAATGATAACACTTTTGTGAATAAGTTTGCTGAAAGAAAAATAAGATTATGTTTGATATATGCACATAGTTAACCCTTGAAAGTTGAAAGGATAGATCACAACTAAATGAAACTATAATTTTTTAAAAAATATATTTAAAATATTAAGTAAAAAAGGTATTATTCTAGACCAAATTTTAAAATTGCTAATTTTTTTTAAAATAATTATTCAATTAATTATATTAAAGACAAATACTTTTTTATTTTTACAATTAAAGATTTTTTTTTTGAATGCAATTTTTACAATTAAAGATATTTTAAGTTATTTAGTGAAAAGTACTATTATAATACTAATTTGAAAAACATTTAAGTAAATGATTCTTTTCAATTACCATTTGATATTGAATATTATTTTGTTTTTAAGAGTTACACAAAAAAGCAGCGCCGTCTGTGGGAATCGAACCCACGACCACATGGTTAAAAGCCATGCGCTCTACCGGCTGAGCTAAGACGGCGTTGTCAACGCGGTTTAATGATTTTTTATTTATAGTTAAAAAAAGAAACTGAGTCGAGCACACAAGCTATCGAGGACCCCTACATGCCATGCAAGCACCTGGTCACGTGACCCACTATGTTTAACAATATAAAAATAAAAAATGGCACTCTTCAATAAATTTTTATTTTTTATTAAAAAATTTTTAATTATTTTATTATAAATTATATAAAATTTATAAACTAATTATAAATTTATTATAAATCTATTATAAAATTTATAAATTTTTTTTAATGTGATAAATTTAAAATTATTTTTAATTTTTTATATTTTTATCAAAAATTTATTTAAAAATACCAATTAATTGCTGCCACATCATTGCCGGATTCTTGAATGGTCCCACCTGCAAAAAGCCAATGAAAAAGTTTCTGACAAATCCATGCCATCTGTTTCCTCCACAAATTAGATGTCCCCACGTGTCACTTAATTGTTGACCGTTGAAGGATTATCTCTCTACCCTTCCCTGTTTGTTTGTTTTCATTTTTCTGCTTTTTTGCTACTTTTTCTTCTGCTCCTTCCAGTAGTGGTCGAAGCAGATGATATATTTCTTGTTGGCTGCCATCTGTTCAGCCGGCTCAATTTTTTTTTAGATCTCAAGCGAAAATTTAAATTTAGATTTTATATTATATATTAATTATAATATTATAACTTACACAAATTTTATTTTTCTAATTTTTAGATGTAAAATTACTAATTAAACTTTTTATATTCAATCTTAATTTTGGAGCTATAATTTTGAAGATCAATCCTTGTAAGAAATTAAAAAAAAAAGAAGAATTTGATATAAAAAAAAGTCTTGAAAAAAATATATTAAAATGTAAATATATAGTGAATTTTTTTTACTATTATAAATTTAAAGACAGAAATCTTTTCTTAGATTCTCAATAAATTAGGAATATTAACTCTATATATTTTATTTTAGCTATTCTTAGATTATTATAATTAATTTTTTTAAATAATTAATTTTTATTAAATAAAAAAGGCTGGTTGGTAGGCCATTGCCTAAATGGCATTGAAGGCTAGCGGGCCCTGCATCTGTCAATTCCTTATATAATTTACTTATGATTCATATTTGTTTATAATTTTAAGATTGTAATTGAGTTGAATGCATATTAATCAAATTAAATATTGTTTAACTTATAGCAAATAAAGAAGAAAGAATATAAGAATAAAAAATAAAAAAAAATTTGTATATTTAATTGTATATTATAAATTACTTATAATGAATTATATATAGTAATATAGGTAGAATTTAAATTAGAATAAAAAATTATAATTATCATAAAATTAAATTTTAATTTAAATAAGATAAAATTAATCATAATCTTGATATGATAAAATTAATTTAATATAGTTAGAAATGGGCATCAATCGATTCGGTTAATTAACTGACCTAATCGATCGATTAACAAAACTAAAATACAAGAAAATTGCTAACTAAACTGATCGAATTTATATTTTGATCGGTTTGGTTAATTAATTAAACTAAATTGGTCAGTTCGGTTAATTAATCGAACCGACTAATTTTTTTTTAAATTTTAAAATAGAATTATATTTATAAAAAATAAAAATAAATAAAATATAACTTTATTTTGTAATAAAAATTTATATTTATAATAAAAATTTATATAATTAAAAAATTAAATAATAAATAACAAATTTTTTAAAATAATTCGATTAATCGATTAATCGACCGAATCGAATTGGTTAACCATTAACTGAACTAAAAATTAAAATATTTTAAATCTTTAATCGAACCAACCAAATTATACTATCGATCGATTGACCGAATTGAATTTTCAATCGGTTAACTGAAAATTTAGTCGGTTAACCGAATTTTGCCCACTCCTAAATATAGTAGTCATCCACATATTATCTAACATTTTCCTTTGGATGACTACCCCTATGAATATGTCTCGTTAAAACCTTGCTAAGAAAAATCTAGTTGGATAAAAACTTAGCGAAGAAAAAAGAGTACAATATTAATAGGTAACTTTCCCTCAAGAATACAACTGACTAAGACATATCTCTAAGTGAGCGCATTCTAATATTATGTGCATGCTTTTAGAAAATTGATACTGTCAATATTTTTGCGGACAAATCTGTTGGATTATTACTTAAACGAACTTAGTAAATATCAACTTATTATTCCTCCATGAGTTTATGAGTATAAAAAAAAAATTGGTGACATATGTTTAGTTCTATCACCTTTTATGTAGCGTCATTTGATTTGTGTAATATATGTTGCATTATCTTCATGTAATATTATTGGTTATTTGTTTATAGGTAATCTGCATGCTTTTCTAATATGTTCAATTATGTTTCTCAACCATATATATCCACGGCTAGCTTCATGAGTAACTAATATATCTGAATGATTTGATTAAGTAATAATGATTATTTGCTTCACAAATCGCCATAAAATAACAGTATTATTATATGTAAAGACATAACCTGTTTAGGATATGACTTTATGAGGATCAAAGATATATCCAGCATCGGCATATTTTGTTAATTCAAACTTTATTCTTTTTGAAAAAAATAAACTCATATCAGATGTGCCATGTAGGTAGCGTAGAATATGTTTCACTCTATTCCAATGCCTTTTAGTTGGTGTTGAACTAAATTTTGCAAGTAAATTAACTGAACAAATCTGCTATATTATCACTTGAACGAACTTTACAAATATCAACTTGTCATTCCTTCATGAGTTTATCAGTATAAAATTTTTTGATGATATATATTTAGTTCTATCACCTTTTATGTAGTCTCCTTTGATTTGTATAATATATGTTGCATTATTTTCATGTAATATTATTGGTTGTTTGCTTATAAGTAATCTGCATGCTCTTCTAATATGTTCAATTATCTTTCTCAACCATACACATTCATGGCTAGCTTCATAAATAACTAATATCTCTTAATGATTTGATAAAGTAGTAATGATTGTTTGTTTCACAAATCGTCATAAAATAGCAGTATTATTATATGTAAATACATAACCTGTTTGGGATCGAGCTTTATGAGGATCAGAGAGATATCCAGCATCAGCATATCCTGTCAATTCAAACTTTATTCTTTTTGAAAAAAATAAACTCATATCAGATATGTCACGTAGGTAGCATAGAATAGTTTCACTCAATTTTAATGTCTTTTAGTTGGTGCTGAACTAAACCTTACAAATAAGTTAACTGCAAAAATAATATCTGGTATTGTATTCTTAGTAAGATATAAAAGTATCCTTATTGTATTGATATATGGTACTTCAAGATCAAGAATTTCTTTATTATCTTTTTGAAAGAGAAAATAATCTCTTTTTACATCAAGATAATGAACAACCATTGGAGTATTTAATGGATAAGATTTATCTATATAAAATTATTTCAATATTTTTTTAATATATGATGATTGATGAAGAAAAATTTTATTTGACAAATATTCAACTTGAAATCCAAGGCAAAATTTTATTTTTTCAAGATCTTTCATTTCAAATTCCTTCCTCAAATAGTTTGCAGTAATTGAGATGTAACCCCTTAATAATATATATACGCATAATACACATATAACGGTATATGTAAAATATGCATATACAATATGAGAAAATTACACTTCCATTCTTATAAACATTCTCATTTTCATAATAAAAATATTTTAAAATTATAATATACTTAAAAGATAAATAAAAAGCATATTAAAAATCTCTGAAAAAAATTCACCAGAGTTTTATCTGTATTTTGAGCAATCCCAAAATTTTAATTTACACATCCTATAATAAAATACACTCCCAAATATCCTTATAAAACATCAAGTTCTCCAAAATGGCCTAACGGCCTAAATCAACAAATATTTCAGAAAAAAATATTCAAACATTTTTAGATATTAGTATATACATATATCCTATTCTCAACTTCTAACATTTAACCTAAATTAACAAATTTTATAATTTACATTATGACCACATTTATATATACTTTATAAAATATCAAAAATAAAGTTTAAAATATTTACATGATATACAATGGCTCCGGTCTGTGACGATCTCCAAAATGACAACTACAACCTAGATCTTGTGTGGTCTAGCAGTACTATCCGAAATCTCCATATCAATCATGTCACCTGCATGATAAATTGCAACCGTGCTAAGTATATTACTCAGTAATACATAATTTGATATAAACAAACATAAATGATGTTATATATGTGATATCATAATACACATTATGTTTCAATGCAAAGCAAAGTATATATACAATTTATTAACATACCAATCATCCATACACATGCAATGGGCTCATATAACCCTATATACTATTCTAATTCTAGAATTATTGTCTTAGTCTATCTCATTCATAGTGACACCAGTGTGTCTTGCTCGAAAGCATCATGCTATCAGCGACACCGGTGTGTCTCGCCCGAAGGCGTCATACTATCCAATAGCAATATTTTAAAATTAAACCATCTATAAAGCAACATATAATCATATTTCATTATCTACTACTTATAATCAACCTTATTTCCTCATATATTACAAATGTAGCTTATTCACATCCTAGTGCAAAATTACATTTTTTTCATTTTTCACATATCATCGCTTTTATTCATGTTTAATGGTCATATCATTCAACGTTAATTTAAAATAAGCATTGTTACTTTAAATAATACCACACATACATTCACATTATCAATAAAGTATCATAACACATTTTTCATATTCAATGTGTTATGACTAAAAATAATGCAATCCAAGTTATTAGATGCAAATTATTTACATACATCTTTAATGTATAAAAGTGAGCCAAAACTCCACCTCTCTTTAAAATTCCTTAGCACCCTTCACTACTATATTGGTACTATGACTAACTACTCAACACCTAAACAAAATGTGAACATTAAAGTTACATTTTAAGGTGTTTATAATATAAAATATAAATTTAAACACATTTCACCACTTTTCTCTTCTCTTAGGCCTAAGGCACGTTAACATTAAAATTATAATTCAATCAATTTCAAATTGAGTTTTAAGCTCAAATATGTCTATAACATCATATTTTAAGATACTTTAAGCAATTAAACTCAATTTAGAAATATTCTTCCCAAAATCCTAAAATGTGTTTTAACTCACTTCCAACCCTAAAATGTGCGTTAACTCACTTCCATTCTTATTCTTCATTCCAACCATTTTCAATTATCAATTTAAGTCCATTTCCATCATTTAAATTATTAAACAATATGATTTAAATGATGAAATATGATTTAAATAATGAAACCAATTGAACAAGTATTCTTTAGCAAAACTTTTTCCCATAACCCTAAACCTTACTAACTAACTCAAACTTCAACTTAACCCAAGCTAATCAACTATTCAACCATAAAATCATTATTTACTCATCAAATAAATATCATTTTTACCCATTTAAATAATTAAAACACATAATTATAAAATTTTAAATCACACATAACCCTAAATCATCTTCTTCTCCCAAACTCAAACCAAACTTAATTATTTAATCCATCTAACTTAAAAATATTTACTTACTAATCTAAATAATATAATACACACTAATCCCAACAATTATAATATACTACATTAAAATTTCAAATCAAATATATTCATAGTTTTCATGAAAAATTAAAAATTAAAAAAGAAAACTTACTAACTTATTGGAAATCCACAAAAACTTCAATTAATTTTTGAAAATTCTTACCAAAGTGAGTAATTGGATGAAGAAAATTTCATTCCTATATAGCCATGGAGATTTTTGGATAAGAATGAAGAAGAATAGAAAAGATTGGTTTTTCTTTAAAAAATTTGACTTTTCTTACTCTTTCAAATTCCAGCCACATATATATATATATATAATATTTTATTATTTTTATTATTTATTTAATTAATTATTTTTAAAATACTAATTATCATCTTCCAATAAAAAATATTTTATTTTTTTATTTAATAAATATTTAAATTTCTCCATCATCTTCCACTATATATTTTATTTTTATTTATTTTATTATTTAAAAAAATTAATATTTCTCTTTCATTCAAAAATATTTTTATTTTGTATTATTTTATTAATTTTTAAATTTTACAATATATATTTACTAAATTGTCATTCTTTTACTGTTTATATTTTAATCTTATTCTCTCTTATTATCAAAGTTTATATATTATGTATATTTCTTTATATTTCACATATACCTTTGTTATTTTTTCAATTCTAACTCAACGTTTCTCCCTTAAATTATTTATTTTAATTAATTTAAATTAATTTTAGCCCTAAAACAGATGCTATATGAGATCTCTTATGGAGTTCTCACTATATTTAAATCATTAACATAAACTGCAATTATAGTAAATTCTGAATTTATCTTTTTTATAAAAACACATGGGCAAAGAGGATTATTTTTATATTCATTATTCACTCATTATTCACTAAGGCAATTGTACAACATTCGCCCAGATTGCTTTAGCTCATACAAGGTTCTTTGGAGTTTAATGAAGTACATTTGTCTAGATTTTAAATTATATGCTTCATGCATTTTAAATTCTTCTGAGATTTTCATATATATGTCATTATTCAATGAACCATATAAGTAAGCTATCACAACATCCATCCAATATATGTCAAGCCCTTTTAAGGCTGCCAAACTAATCAAAAATTTAAAAGTAATAGCATTCACAATATAAGAATATGTTTCATCATAATCTATCACAGGCCTTTGTGAGAATTCTTGTGCCACAAGTCATGTCTTGTATTTTATAATTTTATTTAATTCATTTATCTTATGGACAAATACTCATTTATATCCAACATGTTTGACATCTTCTGGTGTCAAGTCTATTTGCCCAAATACATTGTACTTAGCTAATGAATCTAGCTCACCCTGAATAACCTCTTTCTATTTTGGCCAATCATTTTTATATCGACATTATTTAACTATTCAACCATAAAATCTAATTTAGATGGTGAAGAACTTAAAATTAATTTACCTTACGAACAATAAGCAAAAAAAAAATCATCAGATAAAAGAATTTTTTAATTTTTTAATGGATGTCCATTTATATTTTCAACAATACATCGCATCATATTTGAACCTGGATGACCAAGACGATCATGCTAAAATATAAAAATTTTAGGATCTGTGCACTTCCGGTGTATATAATGCATTTCAACCATCTTTATTTTTATATAATATAATCCAGTTGATAAACTTAAAAATTTTTCTAATATGAACTTCTGGTTTAAATTTATAGCAGTGATATATTAAAATTCAATATCATCTTCATTCTTTATTTCAATATGATATCCATTGCAATGTATATTTTTAAAATCTTTAAAACTTAATAGATTTCTTCGAGATTTACTAGAATACAATGCATCACTAACATATAACTTTGTTTCATTTATAAATATAAGATGAACTTTTCTAGAGCCTTCAATAATATTTGCAGTACCAGATATTATATTAATATTAATTTTAGCTAATGTTAATTGTAAAAAGTATTTATTATCTCGAAGAATTATATGAGTTGTATCACTGTCAACCAAGCATATGGCGTCCTCCATAATATCAAGTTTATTATGCATATATATAGTAAACAAAGTAATTATATTAAAATAAAGTCCAGTCTTATTATAAATTTTTGACAAAAAAACATAACTTATAAAAGAAGAATAAAAAAATAACATAATTATAAAAAATAAAAAAAGCATTCTAGTAACTAACATTTTTATCTCCTATCAAATGATCAATTTTGTCATCATTGTCTTCAAAAAAATCAAATCATTATTTAAAGGACGTGCATCATTACTAGCAGGGTCTATAACTTCAGAAAAATTTATTTCAACATTTTTCTTCTTCTCTTTTAGTGATGATTTGTAAAGATCGACTAAAAATTTTGGAGTACGGCATATTCTTGATCAATGACCATTTGTTCCATATCTATAATAGGTAGTGTCATTATTTTGCACATTTTTTTCAGAAAGTTCTTCGTTCTTAACTCATTTTATTTTATTCTTTTTAGCACATTTGTTTTTATAATTAGTCAAGAAATTTCTTCTACCACGACCTCTTTTACTATGACATGCCCACAGCTTTGACAAAATGTCTCATTCATTTTAGGAAATGGTGTTGAGCCAGTAGAACGAGTTTGATGATTTTTCATCAAAAGATTATTATTTTGTTCAGCTACAAGTAAACAAGAGATTAGCTCAGAATATTTTTTAAATTGGCACTCTAGATATTGCTGCTGCAGGAGTATATTCGAAACATGAAAAGTAGAATATGTTTTTTCTAACATATCCTTATCAATGATTTTTTTCTCCACATAATTTTAATTGAGAGCTAATTTTAAATAAAATTGAATTATATTCTCTTGCAATTTTAAAATCCTACAATTGTAAGTGAATCCATTCATATTGAGCTTTTGGAAGAATCATTATTTTTTGGTGTTCATATCTTTCTTGTAAACAATTTCAAAGAGTTAATGGAACCTTAATAGTAAGGTATTCAGTTCTCAATTCTTCATGTAAGTGATGTCGAAGAAATATCATTGCATTTTCCTAATTCTACAGGGATGCTTTGTTTCCTTCCTTAATGGTGTTTTTAAGATTTATAGTATTGAGATGAACTCATGATAAACAATTTCTTCTGAAAATATCAAGGGCAATGAATTCAAGTTTTGCAATGTTCAACATGATAAAGACACTATATTTAAAAATAAAAACCTTAAATTAGATAGGTATTTATTTCAAACAATAAATATACTAAAATATGATTGACTGAAATTGTTGATATTCAAAACTCATTGATTGTCAAAACTTAAACAAAAATCACAATTGTTTTAGTACTGTAATATCAATAGTAAAACTCATAAACTGATAATAGCAAAAAAAACTATAATGGATAATATACCGTTAATTGTATATATGTATATATATATATATATATCTATATACACAAAACTATGGAAATTAAGATTTTTGTAGTAAAAAAAAATTGATTGTATTACTGAATCAAAAAGTCAAGTTTGTCTTTTTATATGCACAATATTAGCCAACAATAATTTGCAATATGGATACATATATATACTTAATCAATGATATAATAAATTTTAAATTGCCAATCTTTCTTTATATATATATATATATATATATATATATAGCAAAGTAATAAAATTTATGTAGACTCAATATTATGATACTGTATATATAAAAATTCCAAAATTGAAACCTGCCAAATAATATATATTTTATAGCTTCATTTTTTTTTTATGATTTAACATGTGGCTCTAATACCACTTGTTGAAAAAATATCTTAAATTTCAATCTAATCAAAATTAATCATGTCAAATCATCAAAGAACATAAATTAAATATTAAAGTGTATCTTGATTTGAGAAATATAAAATTTTTCTTATAAATTAGAAAAGCTAAGACTCTCTTCATTCGCTATTATAATTTATAGAGACTATCGTGCTGATAACGTGATGTAAATAAAGAAGATAGAATATAAGAATAAGAAATATGAGAAATCTTTGTATATTCAATGTATATTATGAACCACCTATAATGAAGTATTTATAGTAGTGTAGGTAGAATTTAGATGAGAATAAAAAATTACAACTATCATAAAATTGAATTCTAATTTGAATAGGATAAAACTAATCATAATCTTGATAGGGTAAAATTAATTTAATATAATAGTCATCCACATATTATCTAATATAACTCAATTAGACTTCGTTTATTAATTTATTAAACAAATTCGAAGTTATCATAAAATTACAGTTTATACTTTTCGTCTCACTAAAATCGTCGCTTTTAACTTATGCATGCCTATTAAGAAAGCAATTAAATTATTTAGATATTATATAAAATTATTTTAAATAGACTAAATTATAATATGTTAATTCATTAATATTATACTCTCATTTTATTAATTAAGTCAATAATGATAAGTGTATAGTTAAAGATAAAAAACTAATTAATTTTTTTTATTGTATAAAGTGATAATTTGAGAGGAATAATTTTTTTTTTGTAAAAGTGATAATTCCGAAGGAAGTATATGGTAGTTATTTGATTTTCTAATAATTAGCAACAAGATAGTATAATCTAGAGATTAGTGTTTCTTAATTGCAGTATGGTACCTGTTAGGGCACCTCTACGTTTGGAATTTGGTGATTTGGGTGCTCATATTAAAAAAAAAGTTGGGGATTTGGGCACCAAACTCTGTTAATGTTAGGCTCGTTCACATAAAGTTGGCCAATCTATTAGGCAAATCTAATCAACATAACTTAGCACAAGAAAAATATCTTTGAAGAAAATATGTCTCTGTGGCCATTATATATATCATTAATACAAAATGAACTCTGACGAGGGCGGTGTAGAGGCCTCTAAATATGGCAGGTGCAGGTGGCATTTTTAGAGATTCAAATGATGATTGGATTATAGGCTTTGTCCATAAAATTGGTATTTGCAATTCCTTTGAAGCTGAACTTTGGGGTATTCTAGCTGGGATTAGAACTGCATTGGATAAGGATCTATTTCCTTTAGTCATTAAAGCAGATAATCAAGAGGTTGCTAAGATAGTGATGAACAATTGTGAGTTAAATGATTCTGCAAAAAAATTTAATTTTGAGATTAACCGGCTTATTGATGGGAAGCGAGTTTATGTTCGCCATGTGTTGAGGGAGGGCAATAGATGTGCGGAATATTTAGCCAACTTCTCCTTGAAGTTCCCTTGTGGCTGCATTGACTTAGAATCACCGCTGCCTGAGCTTAGACGCTTGATACATGATATTGCTGGAGTCACATGGCCTACAATTGTGGCAGTTTAGTTTTTATTTGTGGCAGTTTAGTTTTTGTCTTTCATTTTTGAATTCGCCAAAAAAAATATCAACCATTAAATTTATTATTATATAAGAACTATTTATTTATATTCTCTAAAAAAACTATTTATTTATATTATATAAAAAATCCAAAATATAATATTTTGTAATTTTCTTTAAATAGGAGTAGATGAGATATTATTTATAAGTAAAATTTGAAATTTGTGTACATTATTATATTTTTTAATTATTAGAGTGATATTATGAGTTAGTTTTTCTGCACTGAACAATCCTTTAATAGCTAAGTAAATTTTGTTACAAAATAATCATGTATGTTGCATAATTTTTATATATTTTTGTTGATAATTCTATCATTTCTTCTGGTGTATTAAAATTATGTTCTTATAGGATTTTTTCTCCCATATATAACTTCAAAAGTCTATACGTTTTTTTTACGAGGGACTAGAATATAAAAACACATATGATTTATTCAAGTTAATTAATGCATATATGTCTTTTTTGATATAATAAATAATATTTATTTATAAAATTAAATTATATAATTAAAAAATAGACTTATAATTATATTACTTTTTACTATTTAAAAAAATTGATAATCGTTATTTAAAATAAAAAATATTTATATAAAATGTAAAATTTAATTAATACACGGTAACGGATCTAATCTTTATAGATTCGAAAGGGGTGACATTTTAAAATTATTTTAAAAATCTTAGTGAGAGTTATTTTTTTAAAAAATTTAATAAATTTTTAAAAATTTATTAAAATATTTACATAATGCGCTTAGAGGGGATTGGGAATTGATTGTAAATGGTTAAATCTGATTGTAAATAATAATAAAAGTCAAATAATAAGATTATTTTTTTTAAAAAAAATATTTTAGATAATACACTCATTAATTATAAATGTTAATAGTTAAAAAGTGATAAGATGAGGTTAGCTAGTGTTTTTTGTGATGGCCAACTGACACAAGAACACATTTGTTGAAAAAAAAAATTAAAAAAGAGTCAAGTCCAATTATAAATTAATCATTTGAGGCATGAAAAATTCTTTAATTTCACGTGGCCTTCAGTTAAATGTCATAATTTGTTGCATGAATATATCATCATATATTAACTAGCAAATGCTTCTCAATGGCCAATTAATAAAGATCTTGCACTTTCTTTTTTCTTTTTTTTTTTAAAATAGATGTTTGTTTAGTAAAATTTTAAATTAATATTACTATATATCCAATATTTTAATTTATGCATTTTACTATATAGTTCTTTATTACTACATGTATCTTCTTATTTTTTAAATTAATGGATTTTATTTAAATTTAAATTTATAATATTTACAATAATTATAAATATTTATCCGTCATATTTATTTGGCAGAAAGAAAAAAATTTCCTACATAAGCAATGAAGTATAAAAGTTGATCAATTATATATACTAAGAGATAAAAATTTTTAAGTGTTAAAAATTTTAATTTTCAATGTTGGATATCATTATCAAATATTTATTCAATGTAACGATGAAAGAAGTAAGAATGCAAATAAAGCAAATTAAAAATAAATTTTCATAAAAGGCATAGTTTCAAAGGAAAACAGAAGCATATTTCTATGAGAGCAATACATCTTTTAGACCAATTATATTTATGGTAATTGATTTGATTCTGATCAATTCAACTTACATATTTTCAATCTTTTTCTTCATTGATATATTTATAAAAAAGAGAGGATATAAACAGAAATTATGAAACTAAAAATAAACAGACGTATTCCAAATTAGTCTAGTCTAATTTGAATTATGAACATTTATATGGTCAATCGCAGCAAACAGGCTTGGAGACCTCTAAAAAATTGAATCCAGGAAGAATCTTAAAACGAGAGGGAAGAAAAAAAAAATATATATATATATATATATATGAAAAAAATGTAAATAAATAAATTTCAAACTCAATTCTAAACAGACTCTAAAATCCATTAAGATTATTTGTAAAATGACAGAATTTGGGATGACAAATAACCCCTCTATAATTTATATTTTCATTCTTACTACTGTACAAACAAAGTTAGGTAATCCTCCAAATAAGTTAAGTGTGTTTTCCCCATATATTTTGACATTTTGTTAAAAAAAATTCCAACAACCCATACAAGGCTAAAACTATATTAAAAAAAATGTGCAAACAAACAAAACGCATTGTAAAATTAAACACTTTTGCGTTTTTTATGTTAAAATTAAAAATGGCAGCCAGAAGCAATGGCCATTATCAACTATTATTAATAATTCTACTTGTATTTTCTCAGCTTATCTTCTTCAATGCTGTCGCGGCAACATCAAGTAATACCACAAACTTCTGTCCATCAAATTGCCCACAAGAGACAAATTTTGTTTAATTTTTATCCTGTTCTTGACTAAGTAATCACTGCTAATAATTCTTGTTTCTTGAAATTAATCACAGGGGCTAGAGCTTTGTTTCATGGTGCTCAAGATTTGTCATCTTTTAACACCCACCAGGTATATATACATCAACATTAAATCTAATCATATATTCTATATAAAGATGGAGTTAAATTGATTCATTGATTAATCTTTTCTTTTGGTAAATGGAAAACAGAGAATTATAGAGCTTGATAATTTTGGCAGACAAGATTTAGAGCTGAGTGATTATTCAGAATCAGGAGCCAATAACGCCCACACTCCTAATCCTCCTTCTGGGTGATCAGATGGAACCGGTTTACCAAGACATTGTCATTTCTGGTTTTAACTATTTGATATTAAATATGGATATAAAATAAGAGATAAAATTCAGATCGCATTAGAATGTTTTTAATTGTGCACTTCAATAGAAATTGTGGACTTCACAGTTCTTTTTTATGGACTATTTCTATTTCAACTTGAAATGAATCGGTTATTTTTACTCTGCATCTTATAATAATTAACATCAAGAAATTTAATAAATAAAAAAGCAATGAGTATTTTAGGTAGTAAAAAATGTGTAATTCTTTTTGAATAAATATGTATGATAAATTGATATAGAGTATAGTTGACAAATTGAATCATTTATATCAAAGTAAAAGCACTAAAAGTTTAACAAAAAAAGCAACATCATTATGTGGAAAAACTTAGCCACCATTGGATTTTACATGTAAAACTGTGAAAGAAAATATTAAAACGATTTTAAGAAGAGAAAAAAGGAAGAAAAATAAACAATATGGGTTGAGGTATTGCACTTTTTCTTAAGAAGTTAAATCTATTTTAATTAATAACATAAGCATGCTTTATTTTTTGAAAAATGAGACATCTTTGTAAAGAACTTATTAGGTAAACTCATTGGATTTTACGTTTAAAAAAAGAAAGAAACTTGATTAAAGTCAATCGTTCCTTTTAGTTAGTGAGTGGTAAAAAGATCAAAAGCAAGGCTGGGAATAGCCATTGAAGTGGAGAGAGAGTTGGGGGGGGGGGGGGGGGGGGAGGGGGGAGGGGAATGGTGTCAATCACTTGCTTTAGAATGGACATGATAAACACAGACAATCCAATGCCTTCTAAGAAGATTCTTTATACTTTTCACAGGAATAGGGTTACATAATTAGCAAAATATCAAAGCATTATTAAACATATCTTATCGATTGAAAGAAATTTATTTTAGTAACTGATCACTCTATAAAAGAGGTGAAGTTAATTACAAACTCTCATGAACTTGCACTAAATTTCAACCTAAAATGTTAAGACGCTGAATTTATATAAGCGTCCTTTTTACTTAAATATTTTTTATTAATATCATTTCTAGCCAATGAACTTCAAATTCCAACATATTTTACTTTCGTGAAAATACTGGTAAAGAAAAAATGTACATTAATGCATAAATATAGTATTAACTCGAGTTAATTTTAGGATATATTACCCTTCATGTGATTCTGTTGATGTTCATGTAAAGAATCATTTTATTATTACTATTTAAGAATGGCTCAAAAACACCCAACTCAATTCTTTTAAAAAGTTAATTACACGTATACTGTTGATTGAATTAATTCATTGATTTCTTTCTCATTATATATTCAACTTTTATATTAATGTTAATCAATGTTTTTATATTAACATTATTGTTTGTTTATAGGAATATGCATTTTTTTTCTACTTTTGTACTTTATTCTATTATAGTTGTTGTAATTTTCTTCCTCTAAATATTTCCATATATATTTTGCCACTCCCTTTATTTTTTTTTTTTATCAAACCACTCCCTTAAATTAATTTTACGAGAATCTCTTAATTTAGATTTTCACGATCTATGGATAGACAAATATTATATTTTTTTTAATGAGACAAGATGATTTCCTTAGTTATAAATGACTTTTTATGAAAACAAAAATAATAAAATTAAAAGAGTAACATTAATTTATGAGTAATATTAATTTTTACATGATTTGTCTTGTTAGAGATGAATTTATGATTAGTGTAAGCTTTTTATTAAAATATATGGGCTCATACATATACGTGTATTTATAAATAGAAAAGTATTGAGATCAAAATATATAAATCATTTAGCTTGTAATAAATTTAATAATTACTCATTCTCAAATTATTTTATTATTATTTGATATGTAATCACTTCTCTTTAACACCATTCAACTATAAACAAAGTAATACATATGCATAACACTAACAGAAACAACGAGCAACTAGCAAAAGCAAACGCAAAAATGAAAGCCTTAAGTGGAGGCGTCCGGACCCAGTATTCAAATTTGACTGAGCCCATCTGTAGCAAAACACAGGCTTTACTAATAAATATTTTTTTTTGAGAAATTTTTTTTAAAATTTTTATTTTTTTATTAAAAATATTTTAATTATTTTATTATAAATTCATCATAAACTCATTATAAACTGTATAAAATTTATAAACTTATTATAAACTTATGATAAATTCATTATAAACTTACCGTAAACTCTTTATAAATTAATAAAAATATGATATTTTGATAAATATTTTATAAATTTTAAAATTTTGATAAATATTTTATAAATATAATAAATTTAAAATTATTTTTAATTTTTTTATATTTTTATCAAAAGCTCAATTTTTTAACTAATTAAGCTATAAACTTGCATTATTTAAGTTTGGTCCGGATTTACTGCCATTAAATTTTTTTTAAAAAAAATAACATGAAATACTATTTTTTAAAATTTTTATTTTTATAATTTTTTAGATTGAAAAATATTATTATTATTATTATTTTATATTTTTATGACATATACTAAAAATTTACTCAAAATATATTCAACATTTACTAAAAATATATCAAAAATATATCAAATTTTTGTAATCTTTTATTTGTATAGTATTTTTGTAAACTTTTTTATTTGTACAGTATTTTTGTAAATATTTTAATTTTTTCAGTTATTCTTATAAATTTGCCCCAAGAAAAATTATTGATCTTTATTGTAGACTTCACTTTTAAAACTTTTTTCCTCTATCTTAAACTTTTTTCCTTTATTCCCTGTATTTTTAAAGAAAATTAAATGGTTATGGTTTACTTTTTCAAACTTTTATTTTTAAAAATACCGCAATTATTTTTTTATTTATAACTTTTTTCATTTTTATCTATTTTTATTTTTTATTTCTGGATGTAGGACTCTTTTTTTAATGTCTACATTACTGTTTTTCCTTCCTCAATTCACATTATCTTCTCCACCACCACTTCCTTCTCCATCTCTAGTATCACGTCCTCCTGCGCTATCGGGCTTTTTTCCATCTCTATAAATGTTTTTTTTTGTCATTTTTTCTTGCGTTTGATTGTTTTTCCATCTTTTTTTTCTCCGTCTCAGTGTTTATGTGTAAATATTATTTGCTTTTTTATATATATATAATTTTACACTTTATTTAGATATTTTATTTTATTTTATTTTGAGATTCGATTTTCGATTTTAAATGTTATGATATATTTCTTTTATTATTTTATTCTTAAACTATAATAATTGAATATTTTTTTATTTTTTAATAGTAACACACGGTCTAAAAAAATATTTGAAAGATTCTCTATATTTATCAATCTAGAATTTATCACATATATTAAAATATATACAGTATATATAACATATAAATAATATATAAAAATTTATATATTTTTTTATATAGATTCATCATATTTATTAAATTATATGTAATATATATAATATATAAAATAATAGATAAAAGTTACTTATAATTTTTAATTTGAAATCCATCACATTTATCAAAATATATACAATAATATAGAATCCATCAAATTTATTAAATTTTATGCAATATTTATAATATATAAATGGCAGACAAAAGTTTATATATACTTCATAATCTAGAATTCATCGCATTTATCAAATTACGTAATATATAATATATAAGCAACATATACAAATTTGTATATTCTTCTTCATCTAGAGCCACTATAACATTACACATATCTAGCCAATGAGTATATTGTAACTAAAAATATAAATTTGTATAGCTAAATACTTTAGTCATAATTGTAATTTTCTATAATTCATCATAGTTAAAAGTGGTTTAATTAAAAGTTAGCCAAATAATTTTTTTTTTGTTAGCTAAAAGTTAATACTTTTTTTTCCATTTTAGAAATCATTATATACTTAAAAAGTTAAATGTTTTGGTCATAATTATAAACTTGTAGCAAAATATTATTTCATTAGCCATGGTAAATGATATTATAGTCATATTTGTATATTACCTACGAACATAAATATTTATAACTACAATTTGTTACTGCAAAAATATTAACTATAATAAATATGCCAAGTTTTTAGCTAAATCTCATCTCTATTCTTGTTTTTGTTGAATTATCTGTCAAATCAGCGGCTCTGATATCAATTATTGGCATTGAAGAGTCCACTTATTTAAGAGATTTTTTTCATGAGCTTTGTGAGATAATTAAAATACTTGTAAATTTGATATCACAATATAAATTTATAAATTATTTTCACTTATGTATCTTTTAATAAGAGTGCATCTTTTTTTAATACGGAAGTCACCTCACAATAGTTCAATAACATTAATTAATTAATTATGGATATGAAAATTTTATGACCGAATATTTGAAACCTTTTGCTATGAATATAATATAAAATAACATTTTTCACTTTCAAATTTTAAATGATAAAATATTTAATTTCATTTATGAATTAATGTTTAATTAGCTATTAGAACTAAAAAATTATAACTAAAAGGTTAATTATTTCTACATAATTAAAAGTTAAAATAAAAGTTAAGAATTCGCTTTGGGATGCGAGTTAATTAGTCAAAAACTAATATATATTATAACTATTATTATATATTTTAAGTCACAAATTAATTTTTTTTTTACTAATAATAAGAAATGTTATGAAAATTTTACATCCATATCTAAAATATTTGATGTGCTCGGACTATAATATTGTAGTTAAAACTAATTATTTCTATGATAAATAAAAATTTAAATAAAAATTTAAAATTTGACAGAATACTTTATATAACTAATAAAATTATAATTAATTATGAGCCGTAAATTTTATAACTAATATTATACATTAGCTATTATAGAAAATGCTGCAGCAAACATTCACAATTATGTCTACTAATTATTGTAGTAAATCCATCATCAAAGTAAATGCAATATATAATACATAATTATACAGAAGTTCTATATATTTATTCATTTGGAACCCATCATATAGATTTATCAAATTGTATATAACAGGGTTAAAAAAATAAATTCTATCTAATATATATAACATATAAATGATATATAAAATTTTATATGCTTCTTTATCTAAAATCCATTATATTTCTCAAATTATATATATGTAAAATATATGACATAAAAGTTTGCATGTTGATTTATAAGTTCTATATATTTAGTTTATGTTGTATATATTATTTATATATTATTTTATATGTCTTACATGTTGTCTATAAATTTTATATGAAATATACTATTTTATATTTCTTACATATTGTCTATAAATTTTATATTAAATATATACAACATATAAAACTTAAAGAAGGAAGGGCAGTTTTATAATCAATATTTATCTATTTTGTAATTAATTGTTCCGCTTTCATATTTTTGAAATTTTTCAAAGCCACCATATTTTTAAAAACAAGTTTAGTTTTAAGATAATTTTGTAAATTTCACTCATTTTTAAACATCATTCCATTTCTAGTCAACCAGTTTTAAAATAAAATATTAGTTTCAAATTACAAAATATATAAAATTTTATTTTATTTAGGTGTATGATCGAATAAAAACTACCATTACTGTTTGTCTTATTCTCACTTAATTAAATGATAAATATTTTTCAAATAAAATCTTAACCATTTTAATTTTTGAATTTTCATATATATATATATATTAATTTGAGGGTAAGATTGCTATTAGTTTATTAATCGGCCGCAGCTCTGTCCTTTTTTTTTCTCATTTTTGTTTTATTCTTTTTTTAATTTTATTTTTTATTGTGATTTTTAAAATAATTTTCAATCAATATATATATATTAGATTTAACATTTGTTCTTACTTTTATTTTTTTATTATTTAAAATAAAATTAAGTGTAATTTAAATTTTTATTATAAATTTTTATTATTATTTAAAAGTAATATGTCATTTTTCAAATGGATGTTTATTGTTTTCTAATAAGAATTGTTTATACTGTTTAAATAGAATTGTTCTTTTCGTATGAAAATTGAGCTAATATTTTTTTACAAATGACAAATGTTCTCATATAAAAAATGAATTAATATTTTTTTACGATAAAATGAGTGTTTCACTGTAAATCAGATTGTTTGCGATATTTATTATGCATTATTTACATCGAAAAAGTTCAAAGAGAATAGTTGTATTTAATTATAAAAAATAGTTTTCTATTTTTTTATTTTAAAATTTTAAAAAAAATTAAATATTTATTTTCTACATAAAATTTAGAAAATTTATTCACATAGTAAAAATAAAAATTTATTTTTTGACATCAATATGAAAATTCTATATTTTCCATATTAAGAAATTTGACTCTATTTATTAAAAAAATTGAAAAATATCTTAAATATATTTTTAAAAATATTTTCAAAATTTGAAAATTAAAAAAATATTTTCTATTTTCTAATTTAAGAAAATTATGCCATGTAAATATAAATTTATATTTTATATTTTTTATAATTTTTTTAAAAAAAATTACTTTATTTTTTCACAAGTAAATATACTCTAATAATTTTAATAGTTATGTATATCTTGTGATAAATAAATATCTTTTATATTCTGATCCAATATTTATTACTCTGTATATGATATTTAAAATAAAACCATTAAAGGTAATTTTCTTTTTTCAGAATAGAATATTTTTCATTAAAGCAAACACATGAGAAAACGTAGCAATAAGGGGTAAAATATCCTCACGAACATAAATAAAGGTAATTTTCTTTTTATTTCATCAACTTATTTTTTTATTTTTTAAAACATAAATAAAATATTTTATGAAAAAAATTAAAAACCAGAAATAAGAAATAAGAAATAATATCAAAGAGCTGCAAGTCCCATGAGCTGGGAACTCTCAAGAGGTCAATATACGACCTTTTTCAAACTTGAAGTCTCCGCGACTAGAAGCCGGTACAAATTCAAAACGGCGACGCAACGGCTGAAACTCGTGCCGAAGAACATGACAAACATATTTTACCAGGTACGCTTTGACAAGTTCCCCATTTTTTAATCAGGAAAATGGGTTTTGTTCAAAAACCAGTTCTGTCATCTGCGTAACTCAAAATTGAATGCTATTTTATTTGTTAAAATTGCAGTCAAAGTTAAACCCTTTTTTTTTGTTGTCGTTGTGAGCTCCTTTGTCTTATTATTGAATATTAGGTGAGCTTAGAACCTTGTGAGAATAATTTCGAACTCAACTACTTGTAAGATTCTTGCGAAACATCATAGTATTAGGAATTATTGGCTTTTTCCAAATTCTTCAAATTCTGTATATTTGGTCATTTTTGTTTAGAATTGTTGGTATATTTATTCTCAATTCGCATTGAAGTTAGCTTCCAATTTTGATTCCTACTTTGTATTCATTAAAATGGAGGATCACCTAAAAGAAACCAGGAAAACTGTAAACAACTGAACTTTAAGAATGAGTTTACTCTTGGTCTTGTGACTTTTCTAATGGAAATCCATTTTTCAAAATAAATAAATAAATAAAGAGAGATGGCTCTGCATTTGTATGAAACTAACACAAGTTGAGAAGAGAAAAAAAAATTGCCTTCTAAAACAATGAGTATTTAGTGGGGTGAAAATTAAATTAGTGAATTGAGGTAAGCCTTATTAAATTGAAAGTAATTCTATTTGTTGGTTGGCTGAACTGAAGTGAAGCTTCTTCATTTTACCGTACTAATAGTCTTTAGGAAATATGCTTAACTCACCCTCCATTAAGTAAAATGAGGTTTGGTTGTTTCAGTTGAGTCATGTCAAAAGAGAGGCGTTACTCGTTAGATAGTTAGATGTAGCATTTTGATCAGGAATAAGCTTTATTTGTCCAAATTATTTAAGGGAATATCTTTGCATGATTCCCCTTTGTCTGTAATCAAGTCATGGGGTATTGGACAAAGATGTGCCTCAAAAAGATTCTGGAATTGGACATCACTTAATAAGGCAAATATGGTATTTACTAATAAACCATGTACCACTGTAGAATCAAGTATTCTGATTATACAGATAAAACATAAGATGAACCGCAATACTTTGTTTGGTTTGCCATGATTTTTTAAAGGTGGTAGTTCAGATAAGGATACATTAATTTCCTGTTTAAAATGCAAGACATATGCAAAGTGATTTACAATTGAGAGAGCCAAGACTACCAATGCGTTTGATATTGTTCCTAGTTGTTGAAAAGAAAAATACTACGTTGATAGTATTAATTATAGGTTAATAAAAGTGAACTTCATATATTTGATTTTGAAAACTGCAAAACAGTTAAATGATTCTTTTAATAAACTGCAATTTTCAACATCTAATGTTGGTTTTTCTCTTTCTTTTTCTGAAAAAGAAGTTTTAACCACAACGCCAAAAAGATTCTAAACCTCTGGATTGGTTGGTTTAGACGGGATCGTTCAGCCTATTTTGATTCTTCTGTATACTCATTGCCATTTTAAATTCTAAAGACATGTGAACCATTGCTTTTCAAGGTAGATTATGATTGTTCATGTGATCGAATGGAAAGAATAGTATGATTATTTTCTTCTTTTTTGTTGCATTCTTGATAAGCTTTTTTTTTTGAAATCGCATTCTTGATAAGTTATTTGTTCTTGGATGGTGACATTTCAAATCAATATGGAATTGCTTGTTTTCACCTCTGTAACAAAATTTTGTATGTTGTCTACATATATATATGTTGCTTTATATACTCTTCCAGCTGTATAGGAACCCAACCCCAGCCACATCCCTCCCCTTCACTGCATAATTTTGAAGATCCTAAAGTGACTTTGAGTCTTGGGCTGGGGACCTGGGTACCACCTGCAACTGCAGCAATATGGATCAAAACTAGCGTTACCTCTGCTCTTAAAGGCAGGGCAATCTTGTATCAAACGGGTCAGTTCCTGTAACATGTGTCTGTTTGTGCTTTTATTTATTGAGCTACCAGAATCAATAATACATGAGGCTTTGTGTCCATCTCTCTTTATCGTTTCACATTTGCAGTTTCCTTTATACCATTTACATTTATTTGCAAGAAAAATATATCATTTTAGTTAGTGCTTATTCTTTTTTTTTTTCTCTTTATAAAGCCTGCAATCACTTAATCATATCATATGTTTATGGAAATAAATAGAGTAGTGACATATTGCTTGCGTCATTTTCAGACATTAAATTTGAGTAATAAGTCTAATAAATAATTTAGTGGGATAGTGACTAGTTCCTTTTGTTTCTCTTTTCCTGATTCCTGAGGCCATATTCTTCTCATCTTCTTTACATGCTTTTGGATCTGACCTTAAAAAATACCGGGGCCGTTTGACATCATCCTAGAATCTCCTTTACCTGTTATGGAATATATTAAAGCAAGAAAAGGAAGGAGCCCTCGAGTACGGCAGCTGGTTAAAGAGAAAGGTACTTCAATAACTCTTCCCTTCCTTTTCTTGTTTTTCAAACGTTCAGGCCACATGCCATTAAAAGGTGAAAATAATTTTTATTCCTTTCTTTGAAAATGAACTATGAGCTTGCCACTTAAGAATTATAGTTTTAGGACAGAAGCAGATGCTTGCTTGGGAAGAACTTGCTGTTAAACTGGACCTACCACTAATTGAGTCCAGCATGTTGGTCTTTTTTAGTTAAAAGTTTATTTTATCCAAGTGAAAAAAATAGGTAGTCATGGTAATTGGTAACTATATGATCAATTGTCCTTTCTCACTCTATTTGCACTGTCTTATATTTTAACTTTTGCAGTTGATGAAAATGCAAATTGAGTCAAGTGATTGAAATATTTCAAGGATAGCAAGACATAGAAATAAGATTATCTTAAAACTTTCATGCAAGATTTCTTTTACTTTGTTTGATATTTAAATAGAACTCTTGTGATCTTTTAATTCTCTGTTATAATATATTACTACTTAGTATCTAATTTTCTTCACCTTTGAATCCTGGCAAAGTGAATGCTGCAGACCAAGTGAATGTATGGTAATGCTTTAGGAGATCAACTAATCATTGGATTTTGATTCCATTTGATCAAAATTTTTGATCGAAACCCGAGAAATCTGAAGATCGATCTGATTCAACTGACTTTTTAGGATTTGTTGTTGGCCATTTTGGCTTCCCTTTTTCTTTTTCTTTTCTTTTCTTTCTGGGTGAAACATTCTTTTCTTAGTTTCCTCTTGGATATGGATCACAGAGTTAAAGCTAATGTTCCCTGTGGAATATATTTCTTTAAGAGAGTTGATTGCTTTCATATTATAAAATATGCAGCCAGAAATATATATGTGGACCTTTTTGTCATTTCATTATATGTATGCATTTCTCTATCTCCCTCTCATACACACACATTTCATTGAAATTTAAAATTACACAATTCTGCGATGATGATGGTTATGTTGCTATGTATAACATCCATCATGAAAAATGCTAATTTAGCTTGTTATATTATGAAGTTGGACTTAAGAAACCAATAGAAACTGTAGCTTCTTTCACAAGTGAATAGAATGTGGAGCACTTCAAGAATTCAAAAGGAAGTTTTACTGCCACCTACCATTATTCATCAATAATGATCCTAATAAGAAAAATTTTTCTTTTTTTTTTTAAAAAGAAAAGAGAAAGGAAAAGAAAAAAGGAAAGACTCTTAAAGTTAAGAGTGGGGTGGAGAGGATGAGTAAATGTACAAGAAACTTGATTTTTATTTTGATTTTTGCCTTTGATTGCTTATGCTTAAGCATGATTATGGTGAAATTCCATTGGATATCTGATATCTATGTTAGATAAAGAATAATATACTTAGAAAGGAAGGTTTTTCATTGAGTGAATTGTGATTGATGGTACATGTTGTAGCATCAACACCGTATGTTAAGCTATATCATGTGATTGGCCCAATTGACAGACAGTTTGTGTTTGAACTTGGAAACCGAATATTCCCCTGTAAATAATAAGTGGATAATTTTATATTTCTTTTCTGGTTCAATTTCCATAAAAGAATTTAACGGTCTACGATGTGGTCACAGACTCACAGATGGTAGTTTTTATCTTCCTCATTTAAATAAGTTGAAGTTTGATTTGATTTACCTGGCTATTCTATAATTATGTGTGTTCTTTTTTTTATAAGAAATAAGAATACTAGACCTAAGCTTGGATCCAAAAATCTAAGGTTAGATTCTTTGATTCCTTCAGCCTTACAAAGAACAAAAAGAATCTGCCAATAACACTACACCTTAAACAAAAAAGAAAATAGGAAAAAAAAATTAAAAGAAAAACAGAAAGATTAAGAAAATGTTTAAAGAAAAAAAAAAGAAAAATCCATTTGGTTTTCCCTTTCAATCACCAAAAGGAAATATCCATTATAGCATTTCCCATTATTTTATTTTATAATATATAAATATATATTTAAAAAAAAAAAAGAAAAAAAAAAACATTAAGAGCTTCTCTCTCTGATTTTAGGAAAGTTGCACCCATTATTCATTATGGTGGGGCTAACCTAACTCAGCAGGGAATCAAACAGAGTTAGAGAGAGAGAAGTGGGAACATAAAAATGGGAAATAAGAAGATAAAAAACAAACCATACACTTTACCTCTTTTCTCTCCTTTTAAGAGACTCAAATCGAACTGTGTTGCTTTCTCTGTTTTTGCTGCATCATAGATTCTTTCCCTGCCCCTTTCAAGTCAAAGAAGAAATACTTAATTTTTTTTTCTTTTAAAAAAAAAATGGAGGCTTGAGAGAAAGGAAGAGCCACAGCTCATGGGCATATATTCTTTTCCAACATAACCCCACTCGTGTTTCCAGATATGGAGTGATAACATAGGGCACCCCCCCAACTACTCCTCCTCTAAATTATAAAGAGAAGCACTCAGCTGCCACAATTTTGAACCTATACAACCCAAAATAAATAAATAAAAGGATCATTTCCCTTTTCCCTTTTGTATATTTATGTTTCAATCTTCTACTTCTCTTTCATCCCCTAAACTGCAAAAAAGAAAATGCAAGATCAAAATATGAGCTTGGTTTTGTCTACTGATGCAAAGCCTAGGCTTAAATGGACTCCAGAGCTACATCAAAGATTTATTGATTCTCTCTCTCAACTTGGAGGTGCAGACAGTTAAGTATAATATATATATATATATATGCCAAAAAAAAATTACAAAAAAAAGGAAGAATTTTTTTTTAAATGTTCTAATTTATCTTTTACCCCATTATTATATTTGGGCAGAAGCAACACCAAAGAGTCTGATGAAAATAATGGGAATTCCTGGACTTACTTTGTATCATCTAAAGAGTCATTTACAGGCATTTTTCCCCCACTTTTACGTTGATTGGATTCATCTTTCTTGATTTTACTGATCAAGAAATGCAAAAACGTGACTTTGTTTGTGCTTCTTCTTGCAGAAGTATAGGCTGGGGAAGAGCCAGCAGTCACAGCCACAATCACAGTCTCAGTCAGAGGCCAGCATTGAGAATAAGCAAGAAGGTGAGTTTTAAAAATAACGAATCAGATCAATTTATAGTCTATAGGAATTCTTTTTTTCCCATTTATGTTCTTATGTGGGGGGTTTGTTTATAGTTCTGTTTGATGCAGATTACAAAGAGATCCAAAGTAGTAATTGTAATTTCAGAACAGGAATTGCTGAAGGAAATCCAAATACAATTAACGAGTACGAGTTTATGTATTCTTCTATTGGATGAATTTGGATTGCTATAATCATACAAAATGAATTTTAAAATTGATTCGAAGTTCTATCTTCAACAGAAGCTTAAAGATATCTCAGGCTCTCCAAATGCAAATGGAAGTACAGAGAAAACTTCATGAACAAATTGAGGTAAAACCAAGTAGGCTTCAAATTGGGCTTGAACTTTTTATATAATTTTAGAGATAACTCCAGTAACATCGAGTCTTTGTGTATCAAAAACACGCTGATCGAAGTAGCAATATAACTTTCAGGTACAAAGACATTTACAGCTGAGAATAGAAGCTCAAGGGAAGTACTTGCAATCAGTATTAAAAATGGCACAAGAAACACTTTCTGGGTATAGTTCTTCTTCTATTGGAATAGAACTTGCTAAAGCTGAACTTGCTCGATTAGTCTCAATGGTTAACAATGAATGTCCAAGCTCTTCAATCTCAGAATTAACAGAAATAGGAGGTTCAAGCTTAAAAGAAACAGGGAGGAAACAAATGAGAGGTACAGTATGTTCAATGGAAAGTTCTTTAACATCATCTGAAAGTTCTGGGAGAAAGGAAGATATGCAGCTGAAGAATGAAATTGGTGATACTAATAAGCCCAGTTCTGTTTCTATTGAACTTCCTTTAATGGATATTCACACTCAGGACAAGCTTTTAAATATGCATCTAAGCAATCAAGTGAAGAAGAGAAGTTGCAGCACATTTTCTAATAGTATCTGTGTGGAGCAACAGATGGCGAAAAGATCAAAAAGTGGTGAACAATTGAGAATATTTGATCTCAATAATCATTATCAGAATGACTTTGAATCAGGTTCAAAAGTAATAGACTTGAATTTGCAAGGAAATTGAACAAAACTCTTCACTGGGAAAGGTTTTAGTAATATAATCTATGCAGCAGTAAAGTTACTTGTAGAGTTAAATCTTTGTTTATAAACTATGTATATTGTTATATATGTAATGGACCCCCTGAAACTTTTCAAATTATATCCATATCCAAAGATGGTATAATATACACACACACACACTGTGTGGATACATTTGTCTGTACCTTCTTCCCACTCTCTGTGTATAATCCTAAACCATTATTATTTTCAGATTCGAACTCGTGACTTCACAATCTCGATTTTAGTATTAATTAATCAAAACTCATTGATAAAACAATTTCTGAATCAACAAAGAAGTAGGTTTATTAGTTATTAAATTGTATTCATGCATCCAGGTGACTTGCACTTGCAATTTTATTGGATGGACATGACAGAGTTCAATCTTGTCAACCACATGTTGATATTTCTATCAAACATCATCCTGTTGATTATGCCAAAAATTACATGGGACTTCTACTAAATTTGGCAACAGAAAGGAAGGGAATGTTTAGGCTGCTTATATCATACCCCTAGTCTTTCAAAGTGAAAGGAACACACACCCACACACATTGAAGAAAAGGAATAAAGAAGATATTTAATTTAAGGGAAAAAAGAGGTTAAAAAGCAGCAGCAGAGTGGAAGAAATAATCATAGCTACAAAACTTTTTTTTTTTGATAGAAGCTACAAAATTATTAAGAACCCAAAAAGGGGTGAATCATTGGCTAAACCATGCGTATGTTTAAATACATTAGTTCTCAAGTAACATAGATAATTTTGCTACTAGGCCTGCAAATTCAATAATTAAACACACCACAATGGGCAATATATGCAGCCTATCTTTTCCTTTTTTCTTAAGCAATCTTTGTGAAAAGGATATTGGCAATGCAAGAGATGGATCGTCCACTAATCATTCACAGTCATTGGCTTCTTGCAGCTTTTCTTTTTCTGCTTTTCAACTTGTCCAAATCTTCTTCATTGCTTCAAGGTATGCTACTTGATGAACTGCTAATTTTAGAAAAACCTGGAATGTCAGTTCTAATAACTTGCATCTTGTTCCCTCTTTGTAGGAACAAGCTTCCCCTACATGACTTCAGATGTCAACGAGGTGGCTGGCAAGTCCTATGATTACATTATTGTAGGGGGAGGCACCACCGGTTGCCCCCTGACAGCTGCCCTTTCGGAAAGATTCTCTGTGGTATTGGTAGAACGAGGAGGCTCCCCTTATGGGAATCCATTGGTATTGAATAAGATGTATTACGGTTTCTTACTGCTTCAAACTGATGAATTTTCGTCCGTGGCTCAAAGCTTCATCTCCAAAGATGGAGTTACGAGCCATAGAGGGCGAGTGCTTGGAGGATCATCAGCCATAAATGGTGGCTTCTATAGCAGAGCTAGTGATAGTTTTGTTAAAAGAGTTGGGTGGGATGAGAAGCAGGTGAAGGAAGCTTATGAATGGGTGGAGTCAAAAATTGTCTCAAAGCCAAAGCTAACCATGTGGCAATCTGTCGTTGAATTTGGTCTCCTTGAAGCAGGATTTCTTCAATACCATGTGGCAATCTGTCATTCAGCTGGGAACACCTTGAAGGAACAAAAATTGGTTGGACAATGTTTGATGAATTTGGCATAAGGCACACCTCAGCTGATCTTCCGGGTGCAGGGAATCCAGAAAATATCACGGTTCTTTTGACCGCAACCGTAAAGAACATCATTTTCAATACCAATGGTAAGTAAATATATCTTCACATGGTATTCAAAGAGACTGATGCTCATGTGCTCTCTCCCAATGATGCAGGTACAGGAAATGAGACAATAGCTAGTGGCATTAGGTTTATAAAAAGCAATGGCGGCACAGATCAAACTTATGAAGCATACCTCAACCAACCAGCAATGGGGAGATGTTATTTTGTCAGCAGGAACATTAGGCAGTCCCCAAATACTAATGTTTAAGTAGCATTGGACCAGCAAAGCATCTCAAAAGTTTCAGTATCCCACTGGTGCTGGACTTGAAAGGCGTTGGCCGGGAGATGCAAGACATTTTAGAAGACACAACAGCAGAATATCGACTGCCAGATACGCCCCAAGTAGCAGGCATAGCAAAAGACTTCAAATTCATAGTACAAGCAGGAATCTTACCTATAAGTTTGAATGCAACAAGGATGCCAACTGCAACAAAGCTTGCATTCCCAGAATCTAAGGGGAAGCTGAAATTATACAACACGGATCCAAAGCAAAACCCCTCAGTGAAATTTAATTATCTAGCAAAGGAAAAAGACACGGACGGGCGTACAGAGATGGCTCAAGTAATTCAAAGGGCAGCAAGGTCTGATTCTGTTGCTTTGTTCTTGAGGACTGAACCACAGAACAATTTGATATCCAGCACTCATGAACTGAGAGATTTCTGCAAGGAAAATGTTGGGACTTACTATCACTACCATGGTGGTGGTACTGTTGCATCAGTGGTTGACGAGGATTACAAAGTCTATGGAGTAAAGAGCTTGAGAGTAATAGAAGGCTCAACTTTATTGGAATCCCCAGGCACAAACCCAATGGCTACCCTATTAATGCTGGGAAGGTATCAAGGGATCCAAATTCTTAAAGAATTGCAGAGTACTTCTGTATTTACTAATCAAGAACACCCATAGCAGTTTTATTAGCTTTAGTTTTATATATATATATATATATATCACCGTTGAAAAATCTTATTAGCAGTTCCTGGCAAAAACACTTTTAGGAATCAATTCAATATTACTGAGCTTATATTTCATTTTACACCAATCAAAGGACACAATCAAGGTATTGCATCATAGATTCTTTTTTATGCTTTGATTTTGGAATTTTTCTTTTCAACTATGTAAGAATCAAAAACTGCAAAAAATTTAAGGGTAAAAAATTATACGTTACTTATTATCCAAGCAGATATATAAACCATATACATGCTATTAAAAAAAACAACACAAAAAATATGTGAAAATCTTCTAACAAAAATTCATCTAACCCTCCATTTCTTGACCAAGTGTTGGATTTGAGGAAGACAAATCATTAGATTCAGTTGGAGGAGTCTGATTTGAGTCCTCACTTCTCCTACTACTATTGAAAGAAAAACTAAGCCAAATTTCTCTTTCAAATCTCCTCCTCTCTATTCCTTCTTCTTCTTCTTCTTCTTCTTCTTCTTCTTCATCATCATCATCATCATCATCATCTCTCTTCTTGCCTAACTCTATCTCATCAACAGGCATCTTATACCTGCAAATAGGACAAGACCCATGAATCCCCAACCACTTCTCTATACAATCAGCATGAAACCTATGATTACAGGGCATCGCCTTGGCAACCACACCAAGCTCCCACTCCTCCAAACAGATAGCACATTCTACATCCTTATCTTCAATTTCTGCAATTTCTTCACTAGGCAAAGCCTCAATTGATGCTTTTGAGGCAGGTGGATGACCATTCTTGCTAGCCAAATCTCTAAGAAGAGAATCCAAACTAGCATTTCCTTCAATTACAACCATCCCTTGAGTAAAAGGGTTAATAAAGATGATTCTTTCATGTGGGGTAGGTGTCTGTTGAGTTTCTTGATCTGGGTTCTCTCTCTGGGATGTAGCTGTAGTGGTTGTGCCAGTGAAGCCAAAAATGAAAGGCAAAAACAAAGAAAGATCTCTATGCCTTAAAATCCTCTCAAAATCTGAAAACAATTCAGGTACTTCAGTCTCAGAGGCCATTTTAGATTCTTGATTCTTGTTTTTGATTCTTGAAAGATGAGAGAGAAAAAGAATTAAAAGAATGAAAGTATGATGCGTGAGACAAATGATGGAAGAAAAAGAAGAAGCATTATAGGAGACAAGGCGACCGCCACCGAAAGACAAAGAAAGAAGGTAGTAGAAAGATCTGGAATTTGTGCAATGAACGGTTTGTTTATCAAGTCATCTAAACGTCTTTTTCAGTATTGAACTAGAGAAGATACTTTAGAGAACAGGACCAGCAAAAAGATGCCATGTTGAATACGCACCGTTTGATTTTATATTCTAATTTCCAAATTAAACTCTAAAATTGTTTATTTTCTAATTTTAATAAAATCTAGTTTTTTTTTTAACATTAGATACGCCATAAATATATGCTATTTCAAATTAATATATATATTTTTTATCATGATAAATTATAATTTATTTTTTTATTATTTTAATTAATTAATTAATATGTTAAATTTTTTATTATGTTCAAATTTAATATCACAACAATAGCTAAAATTTACTATATTCAGACTAATATTTTTTAAAATTTTAAAATATTTTCTCCATCATTGATTTCATGTAGACATTCTTTCTTTTAAAGTCAATTGGCCATTAAAAATAAAAGAAAAATGTAAGTTTATTGTTGAATATTTATTATCAGAAAAGAGACAAATAATTTCATTAAAGACTCATAAAAATTTACAAATTTTTTTTACTTTAGCCCAATAATCAAAAGATTAACAATGCCTAAAATTAGAGTCACCCATTTGAAGATGCATAAAAGCATTTTGGTAATGCAAAACACCATCGATCATTAAATACGTTGATAGTAGGAACATCTTATCTCAAATTTTTTTTTTGAATCTAAACTACAAAGACCAACACACCCTAAAAATCTTGATTTTTCTATCTTGAGAACTTTTCACATGCTTTACATTTTTTTTTTAATTTTTACAACTGAATTATCAATCTCTTTCAAACCATCTTGAACTATTAAGTTCAAAATGTGAGCAGAGCATCTTATGTGAAAAAAGTTTTATTAACTCAAAAATCCCCCCTAGCAATTAAAAGATTTTTTAATAAATCAACACACACATTATTGTCTCAAGATAGCAACAAAAAAGGGGATGAATTGATTGATTTAAAGAATTGAAGGCAAATTAAGAAATTAAATTAAAATTAAACCAAAGCTAGAGTAGTAGAAGAGTAGAGTGAAGAAAAATGAACAAAGAAATTTATAGTGATTCGGATTACCTCAATCTTACATCCACTTCCTTAACAATTTGTTAAGGTTCTATTAGTTTTGAATTTTTTACAAACTTAACTCTAACATGGTGTTTTTCACAAGCTTTACAATGATTTGAGATCAATCTTCGCAACCCTTACAAGAGTTTTTCCATGCTCACTTTCACAACTTAAGTGTTTCCAAACTCACACTCAAATTTATAATTTGATTTTTAATACTTATACTCAACACTCTAACAATTTAATTGTTAGTTGTCATAAATGAAAAGAAAGTATGTTGCTTAGGCTTTTATAATCAAAGATTACTTATTAACAGGATGGTTCTCGGGGTATATATAGCCAATATGGTTCAACTAGCTGTTATAAGTCTTGTGATGTGCTTTAGTACGCTAATCCTTATATTGATAGAAAATATCAACAGGTAGCGGTCATCCCGGCACAGAGGATGGTCGCCCAAGCACAATGGCGGTCATCCTTAAGCTTGGGACAGTCGCTCCTTTTGAAAATTTTTCAACGGTCAAATGTAAGTACTTTGCTGGTGGAATCTTGCCCATGATATGGCTGTCGAGATGATCGCCCAAGGTAAAGGGGCGGTCGCCCTTTTTAAATCTGAAAGTGGGTTTACAATGGTCATTGCACGTGGCACTCCATTGGACAAATTAAAATTTCGCCAAAATATGAAAGTAGCGGTCACACTAGGATTGAAATTGCGGTTGAATTGGGTGTCTTGCGTCTAACTCCTAAGTGCACCTAAGGTCGCGAACACTATTGCCAATCCTTGTGATTTTCTCTTAGAATGGATGGACGGTCGCGACATTAGAGGGATGGTCGCGATAAGGTACAGAGAGACCGCTCTTCAGACCGCGCTTGTCACCACGTTCCCAATTGTGAATGTTGGAGTTTTGGTCACTTGAGATGCGTTCGTTCCAATAAATGGATGGTCACTTATATTGTCTCGCAGTCACACCTTAGGTTGAGATTCTGACCGCTTACCTTACTGTAACTTAATTTGTTCTTTAAGTCATCAAGGGCGGTCGTCCTTAGGTCTGTAATGACCGCACTATTTTTTTTCTTATTCTGGCAATATGTTGAGCAATCTATTCCTGTAACAAGTATCTTACAAACATGTTAAATGCATAATTCAATTTAAATATCAAATATCAAAATTGAGATTATTTGGCTAACACACATCATTAGCAGTTGTATTATCCAAAGTAATAGAAAAAATTCTAATATCAATTTGCCAATTGTATAAGAAATTATGAATTTTTTCACACAGAGCTATCCCATTATGAGGAAGAGGGATATAATAAAAGTTTAATATTCTATTTTGCAAATTCTAGTAATTGTCAATGAAATATCCGGTTAAACAAATATACCCATCAGTAGTCATATAAGACTAACAACCAGAGGTTAAACAGATCCTCCCCAATATTAACTCCAACATAGATTTTACTTTAATCCTTTCCCTATTGAATATATTTATATAATCTACCCTACAAGTATTTCTTGATATGAGATGCAAATCGGGTCTTAGATAACAAAATAATTTTTCATCCCTATCCACTCAACGAATTGAAATGACAAATCATTCATAATGATAGTAGCAGATATTAATTCTCTAAATTTATCGGCACAAAATTTCACATTCACAATAAACCCATCACTTTGAGATATTAAAGTTTAGCCTACGTCTCTAGTATCTTTTCTGGATACACAACTATATGACGTTTCACATTACATATCCTATACTTGATGTCAGCTAAATAAAGTTTTCCACAAGCTTTGTATCTTGCACTTTTTTCTTGTTCTTCCCATTCATTAACTCACAATACTTTTATACAACTAAAGATAACTTCCTTGACCTTTTTGCCTTTTTATTGCCATTCCATCGGAAAGTTCTTCTAACTTCAAAACATCATCTTCTTCTAGATTAAGACTCTCCTCATTAACTTGCTACGAACCTGTTAAGAGTTAACCTTAACCAGTTAATTAGGGGTGTTCTTATGTTATGACTCATTTTGACACCCCTAATTTTATGTAGTAAAGAAGAATTGAAACGTGATAGATATGTGTAGAAGGATAATATAAATAAGATGACTAATAGATATTGACGATAATGCGTACCTTAGAGGTTTCTAGCTCGGGTTCGAGTGTTGCTTTCATTTGCTCTCTAATCTACAAGATAAGAGAGAGAGAGAGAGAGAGATCTGATCCTTCAGGAGAGATTCCAATATCTAAGTCAGAGCTCGATCGATTTGAATGTAAAGAGAGTTAGAAAGAGGGAGAAAAAGCCTTTATTTGTGTGAGATTTTACCCCTATATATAATTGGTGGAGACAGACAACCTCTGATGTGGTGTTAATATTGATTATGGGTATGTAAGTTTCATATAACGAACTTGTTAGTGAGTTGTCTATCTGGACATGAAAAGCTTGGTCGAACAAGAATATCTAAAACCGAGGTTTAACTCTCCTTATAGAGCTCGGTCTCGATGTTGAGATAACAATGGCTAGGCCTGGAAGCTCGGTAAATGAAGGAGCAGTATCAGATATATAACACTAAAATTTAAGCAATAATTAATTGAAATCAATTTTTTTTTTAAAAAAAAGAAGTGATTGTAATCAATCATACTTCAATTTAGTGATATATTAAAATTATTTATAAGATTTTAAAAATATTGAATTCAAATTTCAAATAAAATCAAATTTTTTTTATAAAAAAAGTGATTGTGAAATTTAATAAATGATAATAATAAAATTAAAGAATTATTTTACCAATGAAAAAAAAGTGGCTGAAAGAAAAAAAATGGTTACAATTACCAGCATTACTTCCCGGGTATCATCCATAGTTGATAAAACCCTTTCTGTGAACTATTCCATAATGATTCATTGCGTCTTGGCCTCCTTCCCTAACCATACCATAACTGTTTGATGCTCCCTCCCTATTCATGTATGTGTGTGTATATATCTGATTAGTTTCTTATATTCGCTTTTGGTATATATACAAGTTATTTACATGAGAATTGGAAAATTACTTTATTATTTAGTTTCTCAGCAGTCCAACATATCTATAAGCCCTATAAAACATAGTTTGCAAAATCATCAAAATTATATTTTTGAACAAATAAAATTGCATATCGATACTTCCCTCACACTAAGCTTATTACCCAATTAGGAAAAATTAATTCTTAATTAGGTAGATTGAGTCTCATATGCTTAAAAGCTCGCGCAGCAATGTTGAGAAATAAGATGGTAAAAGACACGCATTCAAAAAAAAAACATGAAATTCAAGTAATCATAAGGGGTTAAATTGTTTACGCCGATCCAATTTGATTCTTATTTAGGACTGTGTGGCAACTATTTTATAGCAATAATATATATCTATATAAATGTGACTTAATTCCTAATAAAATTTTGAATTTTTATTTTTTTTATTAATCAATTCTATATGTTGGGAATATATCAATTAAACATTAAATCAACTTAAAGAAATATAATATCATTTTATTAAGGAAAATCTTATATTTTTCTTGTAAACTCGATTGTTACAGTATTAGTTTTACTTATATAATTAAAGGCAAAAGTAGGATTTTCTTGTTTCTTCAAACAATTAAAATATTAAGTTGAATATTTAATTAAATGGAGTTAAAAAAAAATAAAGATAAAATCTCATTTGTTTTCTTTGATTATCTAAGTAAAATTAATAGTTTATAAAATTATTTTTTATTTTAATTCGTGTTCATTAATTCTATCACAATATAACTAAATTATAATCATAAAAATTCATATAATTAATTATATAATTGTAAAATATTTCTTAAAATAAAATTAACTATTGAAATGGAAGTTCACGGTTTTCTTTTTAATAATTAAAATAAAATAAAATTATGATAAGAACTGCTATTAATGAGAAGCTAATACGTGGATAAATAATAAAACACTTAATTTTTGAAGGCTTATTTTTTGGGTTTTTATTTCACTCTCCATAAATAAAAAAAAATACAAATTGCTGAATTGCTAGTATGAATATATTCAGGGGCGAGGTTATTAGTATTCGAAGGGGGCAGCTACCCTCCTTCTTTTTAAAATTTTTTTTATTTACATGTATTTATTTATAATATTTATATTATTTTTAATATATATATGGTATTTTTATTATATTGTCCCTCTTTAAATTTATATTCTTTTTAATATATATATGGTATTTTTATTTTACTCTTCTTCACTAAAAAATTTAGCTTCGCCCCTAAATATATTCTGTTCGGACCTTTATGGATAATTATTGATTACTCGGCCATGTAAAAAAATATTATTCAATCGACTCACAAATAAGTAAAATGGAGATAATATCTACGTAATTTCTAAGTTGTCCTTCTTTCTAAAGGCATATGATGCTGGACAACTGGACCAATCCATTAAATTTGGATTATTAAATAAAATACAAAATAAAATAAAGCCTGCCCAACAAATGGAATTAAATTCTAGGTTTACTTTCGGCGCCTGTTTCTACTCACACTACCTGTTCGATAAAAGTCTCGACAGAAAATTTTGTTTGCTTTCTCACTAAGCTGCTTCATTTGTTTTACCTGCAAGAAATTGTCAAAATGTGCTGGTTTGTTTGATATAACGTGAGCAGTTCTTCATTTTTTTTCTGGGTATTTCATGTTTCAACATCTCTACAGTATGGCCCTTATGAATGTTCCTCTTGCCCTCCAATTTAAGACTTGTGATATCTTTGGGAACCACTCGAAAGCTTTTAACTTTCTCCCTATACATTGTACAAGTAAGTGGAAATGGGAAGATTTCAAATGTCAATATTTCTTTATTGATAATATGTAAGATACTTGTTTAGCATTTTGTTATAGAGTTTAAGTCAGTCGTTTTCATGTTAGATTTTCAGATTATGACATTGGTGGCAAAAAGAAGAGCAAATACTCGAAAAGAAAGTGCAAAAACTATAAATATAAGAAGGCGAAATAAGGTAAAATTATGGGTAGTATTTCACTTTTATTTGATGTACCCATAAATCTGCATTCTGATATTAATGGTTTGTAATTTGTTGCCAAAAAAACAGAAATTAAGATACAGACCTTTGTTTATATTTTAATATGCTTGCTTGAGGTGTATGTGAATATTTAATGTTCCTAGATTTGGGCAACTGATACTCAGAAGGGGTTCCCTTACTTTTAGCAAGGATTTCCTGGAAATGATTTTCTTTGTAAAAGTGTCTTATTTGTCATGTTGTTTTTTGCATGTTGACACCAGTTTAATGGCACGCCTACTAAGCCAAGACTATCAGTGTTTTGTTCAACTAAACAGCTATACGCTATGCTGGTAGATGACAAAAACAAGAAGTGCTTATTTTATAGAAGCACTTTGCAGAAATATTTCCACAGTAGTCCAGCTTCTAGCACAACTGTAAGTACTACATCAAGATTCGAAAAAGTTGGAAAAAGCTATTCAGAAAATTATAGATAAAATAGAAGTTCTTGTTCTACACTTTGCTTGGAAATTTCCCTTAACACTTTTGAATTTTGTGTCCATGTGACATTAATCTAAAAACCTGTTTCCCTTTAAATTCTAATCCCGTTATTTTTGCAGGAAGTTGCTGAATGTCTTGGCGAAGAGCTTGTTAAGGCATGTGTAAATCTTAATATTAACGAGATATCATCTTATGATCGCAATGGTTTTCCACGAGGAGAAAGAATGCAAGCATTTGAGATTGCAATTTCTAGGCATGGATTCTTACCAAGATAGTTTCGCACCCAATTCTGCATACTCTTCTGTTGTTAATACAAACTCAATTAGCATTACATATCTTCTATGATAATCTTCATGTAGAATTTGTGGATGTTTGTGAGAAGTTATTGTTCGGACATTATGGAGATAACAACAATTCCTTGATCTAAATTTCTGGTAGTGAGGTTTATTGCTTTATGTAGGCGTTCAAGATGATTGCAGCCTACACAAGCTCACAGGATAAGGAAGTGGGAAATAACGTTTGCTCTGAATTGTTTAATTTAGGTGAAAATGAATTCAGATTTTGAATATAACTTTCAAGATTACTACTTAGTTTAAGAGTAATTTATGCATTGCACGAGTTGATTTAAATTCAACCATACTTTTGATTACCACACTAATTATATACCACACTAACATTTAATTCCATTAATCATTTAATCCTTTTGTTTTGTTTTTCTTTTTATGATTAATTTAAATGATGGATTATAAGGTAAATCTTTAGTTTAGGAGGTGTTTGCTTCGAATTTTGGAATTAAAATTGAATCAAAGTTAGAATGATACACAATTAGAATTGGTATAACTATTTATTTATTTTTTTTACTTAGTCTAAAAAGGGGATGCGATTTCCTTTTTTGAAACTGTTTGAATTATAATAGGATTAAAATCGAAATTGATAGCAATTTTTAATAGATATATATACACACACATACAAATGTATGTATAAATTTTTTTTTGACAAATAAAAAATTAATGAAAAATATCATAATAAATTAATAACAAATTTTATTTATGAAAATAATATGCATTGATTAAATTAATGAGAAAAAATATAAATAATTAAAATATATATATATTTTTTATTTTTTAAGACGGATGAAGGGAATTGATGAATAAAATTGTGTTTTCTATTTTCTTTGTAGTTTGTTTTGATTTTAGTTAAAAATCAAAATTAATTAATGGAGGAATAATAGTCACTTATTTTGATTTGTCAAATTATGAAAATTCCATAGCCCTGTATATTTTATTCGATCTAACATTATGAATAGAAATAACATTGCTCGATCCAATTCAAGCAGAGATTAGCCTAATTTTAGGAAAAAGCTGTAAAGTACTTGATGGCAATACCTCACAAGGAATCATTGTATGCACTGAACAAAATCTACATTTCCTTTTCATGTTAAGCATATATTAAGCAAAATAAAAAACTTTTTTGAGAACTTGAGGTAGTCGAAGCACAAGAGGAGGAGGAGCTTTTATGGGTTCAGCAATCTAGGATGGAGTGGTTAAAATTTGGAGACCAAAATACAACATATTTTCATAAAATGGCTGTGCAACGAGAAAGAAGTAATAAAGTAGTTGTTTTGAAAGGTGCTGATCGTCAATGGATTCCTTCCTTCTACTCCTATTAATGCTATGGTGGTGGATTTTTTTACTAATCTTTATAAAGAAGATATGGTCACCATACCATGTTTTGAGACGATGGTTGGCTTTCCTCGTCTTGATTTGATTAGTATGACAAAGCTTAATAGCCCACATAACTGATGAAGTTAAGCTTGCATTGTTTCAAATGGGACCCTTAAAAGCTTCATGGCTTCCATGTAGCTTTTTATCAACAATGCTTGGAGACGATGGGAAATACGATTTGTTCATTTGTACAAGGGGTTTTTTAGGAACCAAGTAAGAGGGAGCAAGTTAATAAAACTAAAACTGTTATTGAAGATTCAACAGCTACTTGAATTGGATTGGCAGGTCAAGGTTATCCATGTTTATATAGAGAGGCCAATACAGTTTATATAGAGAGGCCAATACAGCGGCGGATTGATTAGCCTCTTATGCAACTAGTTTTGCTCTCGATCTTCGTGTTTTAGAGGCACCTCCTATTGAATCGAGAAGCATCCTAGCTCAAGATATTATAAGCGTTGACCCTCCTATAATGATTAGCAGTTAGTTTGAGGTTTCTGCCTCCTCTTTGTAATAAGGAAAAAATTGTAATAAGGAAAAAAAATATACCTTTTTGAGCTTAGAGATGACATTTGAACTATACCACCAGCACAAGCATGCCACAACAGTGAATCTAAGCATTTCTCTGCAACATCTCTTAATTGTTACCTTCGGGTTTCATAACTTCAAAATCTCCAGTCATTTGATTTTTTTAAGTGTTAATTATGGGATTTAATTGATTTCAAAGGTAGAATAAAACATCACCAAAAAAAAAAAAAGTAAAATACATCAAAATTACCAACAATTTCTAAAACAAGAACCCATGAAACCCATAATCCGTAGAAGTCAAATCATTCCACAAGAGATGTTCTGTACAGAGGGGAGACTAAAATTTAGATCCATAAAGCAAAATAGATTATCATTTTTTTTACTTAATAAAATATAATATATTATTTTAATTAATTTCCCTTCAATATCTCAAGTTTTCAAATTATATTATAATAAATAAAAGTAAATATATTTTTAAAGCTAATAATATAATAAAATCTTAAAAATATATTATAAATTAATACAATATTTTAATATATAGTCAAATTGGATGAATATAATATGAAAAATATGAAATAAATTTGTTGCACCACAAATTTGTAATGATTTCAATCATTCACAATTAGTTTTTTAATTTAATTTTATATGACAAAATCATATAAATTTTGGTTAGAAAATAATATTAATAAGAGATAACTGAAATCGGTTTGACTTTATCATGTAAAATTAAGTTTTAAAAAAATTAATTGTGAATGATTAAAATCAATACAAAATTTGTTTTGCAATTAGTTTATTTTATATTCCTATTATATTCATTCTACATGATCATATATTTAAAAATGTAATTATTTTATTAATTATGACATTATTTAAAAAATTGAGATATTAATTTATTCTTGAAAATTTAACAATATGTAATATTTTATAAATATAATATTTGGTTTATTTTATAGTCTATAGATCTGATCAACCAGCACTGAGTTTTTGTGTGGTAGACTTTGTAACCCAAAAAATAAAGCTATTTCAAGAATACTCTCTGCCTCTTAAAAACCCACACCTTGCTACTCATCTTTTTACAGTAAAAAAGCAAGATGTGCAGCATCCAGAGAAGGTAAAGCTGAGGAGGGGAGGGGTATTGTAATTGGGAGAGTAGATGATGCTGGTAAGAGAGAGCATCAAAATGGTCATGGTCCTGCCTATACGGTTGAGGAACCGGAGTATTGTGGTGAGAGGCTGTATCAATGAGATGCTGGTACTTCTTAAGATGCATGTAGTTTTTCTGGGTTGATAATCGGTAGTTTTTTATTTTGTGTTTTTGTGGGTTCACTGTTTTTGCCCCTGCCTATTGTAGCAGGACTATATCAAATGAAAAATGCAATGTCATGGATGAATATATTCTCTCAGTCTTCTGAACAAATTAATAGTAATGTCATAAAACAGTATTGGTTGAAAATGTTTTAATCATGGTTTTCATGCCATTCCCTCGAGTGATAATGATTTCGCATTGCTTTCTTTCTGCTCTGTTTGGATTTTGAGAAAATGATTGGGATTTATTAGATTTAAACATTATTATTTTTTTATTGTTAAAACTAATTCGGAAAGCATTCTATATATAGATGAAATTTGACATGGTCAGTATTCTTTTTTTTTTTCTTCTTTCATTAAAGAGATTATGAATTATGTTTTTTTTTTCCTTGTTTTAGAAATTGTTTTTAATTTTGATGTATTTTACAATTTTTTTTTTGCCTAGTTTTATTCTACCCTTTGAAATCAATCAAATCCGATAATTAATTCTAAAAAAAATTCAAATGATTAGAGATTTTGAAGTTATGAAATCTCAAATGAACAATTGGAAGTTGTTGTTAGAGAGAAATGCTTAGATTTTTTTATTTTTTGGCCAACGGGAAAAGCTTAGATTCACAATTATGGCATACTTGTGCTGGTAGTATGGTTCAAATAACGAAGTTTTCTAGTTTATCCAAGCACTCGCTGAACATGCCCAAGGAAATGCAGATGATTGCTTGTGAGTACTTGCCTAATTTTTTTTTTTTGCTAAAGTCAGGCTAATTTGGGTTTTGTTAAAATTAATCATTAATTCAAATGATGAATTATAAGTTAAATCTTTATCTTAGAGACTATCGAGTAATTAATCTCAAAAAACACATAGATGTTATAATTAATAATATTTAACTTCCAAGATCTCTCATATGAATTTAATGTATATATGAATTTTCAAGGCCGATAAAGATTTGTTTTGGCTCTATGCATATTCATTCTCAAAAAATAAAATAAATAAACAAATAAGCCAATAAAAGTTCTGCTTTTATAATTTTTATCAACTAAAATGATAATTATAAATTAAAAAAATTCCCAATTTGAAACAGCGTGACAAAGGAACGGTTGGGGGCTCAATCAGGATGCAGTTACTTACCGTTTGTCTTAGACATATATGAAATTTATAAAGGGATATTGCGAAACCTTGTAAAAAATAAAATTCCCATACTCGGAAGATTATCCGTAACTGTCTATTTCTAGTTTTTTCTTGATAAAATCACTCATCGAGAAAGAAGAAAGCAATCTTTCTCTCTCATTAGGGGGCTTCACATTTTTCATCTTGCAACAATGGAGAAAACAATACAAGATGATATTGAAATCAAAATCTACACTGCATCCCCAAAAATGACACAAAGCCATTCTCTTCTTCTCCTTCTCTCAATATCCCCAATGTCCCCAAAGAAACAGGCACCAAACGACGAGCCGTTGCCAAAGGAGTACAAAACACTCTCTCTAAAACTTCAATGCTTGTAAACTTCCTTCCTACAGGAACTCTTTTAACTTTTGAAATGATTCTCCCATCCATAATTAAGAATGGACAGTGTACTCATGTTTCTGCTCTAATGCTTCTTGTTCTTCTTGGCCTCTGCGCTTTATCTTGCTTCTTCTTTCACTTCACTGACAGTTTCAAAGGTCCTGATGGGAAGGTTTATTATGGCTTTGTTACTCCAAAAGGGTTGGCTGTTTTCAAGCCTGGACTTGCTGTTGAAGTGCCTAAAGATGAGAGGTATAAAGTTAGTTTGACTGATTTTGTTCATGCTATTATGTCAGTCATGGTTTTCGTGGCGATCGCCTTTTCCGATCATAGGGTTACTGATTGCCTGTTTCCTGGACATGTTAAGGAGACGGATGAAGTGATGGAAAGTTTTCCTCTCATGGTTGGCATTGTTTGCAGTGGCCTGTTTCTGGTCTTCCCTAATACTCGTTATGGCATAGGTTGTATGGCTACTTAGGTTTAGGGTACTTACTGTTGTCAGTTTAATGTTTGTTCAGTATTATCAGTTTTGTTCTATTGTATTTGTTGTTTGATATAATAAAATTTTCTGTTTCTATATGTTTTATCCATTTTGGTCTACAAAGAAACATGATCGTATTAATACAGGTACAGATTTCAAAAGAAGAAATATATGGAAGAAATAAAAAATAATCATTTTGCCATCATAATTTGTATAGCCTATTAATCATTACATATACAATGCACTTTTCTATCTCCTGCACAGCAAATCCCTCCTAGTAATTGGGATTTGATGATCTTGATGTAAATCATATAATTGTACAGTGGTGAAACCTATTCTAGTAAAAATTGATAGCCACACGACAATATCTATTCCCTAGTGATCTCTGTCTCTGTATGCTCAAATCCTGGTCAGGAAAATTTCAAAAACTGGTTAAGAAGATTAGTCTCTTCGGGCAAGAGGTAATTCATAAGCCCCAAGAAAAGCCTGGAGAAGGAAAGACCTTATCGGTCACCACAGCATCTAGCAACATTCCCTTCTTGAAGTTTCTGCCATAGACAAAGCATCTCCCTGGGACCTTGGTAGTGGGCAACAATGTAACCGTCCTTACACCCTTCATTATAGATTTTTCTGTCGTTTTCGTATCTAACTTTTAAACCCTCCTTTTTCATCTGGGCAATCCAGATGCCCATTGCTACATCTTCTAGCTTAAAAATCTGCAATACCAATCATCAAGAATTTTTAAACAGAATATTTCAGATGCTTCTGCATGTTGCATAGGAGTTGAGTACTTCATATCTTTAACAGAATACTAGGACAAAACTGTATTCAGCTAGTATTATACCTTTAAACGACCCTTTTTATATCTCTTATAAACTTCATTGGCTATGTCCTGCGACACCACATAACCAGGGCCATGTGCCCAAGGGGGGTATTTCTCTTCAGACCATTCCTTTTTTTTGTTAAAGACAGAAAATAATGGGAGAGAGATAAGTGAAGAGGATTATACAATTACAGTTTCAAAAAATCAGAGCAAACTAAGAAAGCAAGTAATCTGGCATGAAAATGCATATTCATATGCTTTGTAAACTCCTAATGAGAGCACATATTTTTGTCTGTGCATAACATGTATCTCTCCAATGGATGTGGCCATTGAAGGAATTCCTTTTCTTTTTTATTTTTTTTCCTTCTTTTCTACTCCAATTAGCAAGACTAGAGAATTACCTCAAGGCTGATATACCATTTGCTGCCAGGATTCCGATGAGGTTGTGCATCTGAATTAATTAGCCCATACAGCAACCCATTACTTGCTTTGATCCTCTTCAAAGAAGCTAGCACTTCATCCACTCGAACGAATGCATCATCGTCTGTCTTCATGACATATTTTGCTGATGCAACCTCTGTCTGTTTTTGAGATAAGGTTAGTAAGACAATTGTTCAGCCATATCTGTATGTTTAAAGAAGGGAAAAGGCTTTTACCCCAAAGATGCAGATGGCTAAAGTTTTCCAGGTGATGAGGTTGTAGTAATCAACAAAAGGCATTAACTGTATGTCTCCATATGTTCGTGCTTCATTCCAAAGTTCCTCATTCACTAGTTGATTTTTATGCTGCAATACACCTCAAATAATAAGGGACCCATCTAACAAGCTTGCATGACTACATTGTCATTTTACATCTTTAACCTGTGGTTTGTTGCAACCAAACACACAACAAGCTGGACCTCCATCACACATGGCTTAAAATATAGGAACCCAGTGCCCACCCATTAGAGGATTATATCTTTCATGGCCAAATCAAATAGTGTGTGGTTTCACCACAGCATAATATTTGAATCAGAACTTTTCTTCATTCTAAATTATGACCAGAAAGCATCAGCACCATAGAAATATGCAAGGATTTTACTGATGAAAGCTCACCAAACCAACAAAAAAGCGGACTGCTACAGTCCCTGACTGAACTGCAGCATAGTGCATCCAAGTTCTTCGAACAGCCATCCTGCGTTTAAAATTGTTTGCCGTGGAGAAAACACCAATAAAGAGATGTGGTGGTTTTTTGGGAGAGAGAGGAGCCGATTTGAGTGCTTCTAAATCAATTGCATGTTCTGAATCCTCTGATGTAGGTAGGCCACTAGCCACAACAGAAATTAGCTTCAAATCTCCAGCTATCCTAACTTCACTAACCAGCCATGGCTCCAGGGTCTGAATAAGCAAGAGATAAGAAGGGAATATAAATCCAATGAAACTGACTTGACCCCAGTAAAACTATAAAAATTACATAAATAATAAAGCCAAGAAAGTACTTCGCGGTATGCAAAAGATGTTATGTGCTTTCCATCAACAGTTGTCTGGATTCCCTCCGATCCTGCTCTAATTGTTGCAACAGATAAATAACCTTGCTTAAAGGGAAAATATCTTCTGTTTTTAACAGACCTCCCTGAACCTTCAGAATGCATGCTAGCCACCCGAGTGTCATTTCTACCCACTATCTTGTTACATTGATCCAACTCATCCACTAGCATATAGAACACAAATGGTTATGGCTCGTAGATTGAAAAGAGAAAATGTAAAGATATATTAAAGCAGGGAAAACACAAGAAAATTGAGACAGAGACAGGCTGGTGAATTATTGCACCTTGAAACAAATAGACTGATCATAAACTAATTGATCTCAAACTTGAAAAGGAAAAGAAGCAAAAAACAATATGCAATAACTAAAGGGAAACACATAGATTCAGCTTAGAAGATCTTTCCCACTTGGGAAACACATAAATTCGGCTTAGAAGATCTTTCCCACTTGCTTTCAGTGGCTCAGCAGTAATATCCATTTTGAAGAGATACAAAACCCAACCATGAACATCTACTGCAAATGTATATTTCATAAAAATAAAAAATAAAAAACAAAACAAAAAAATAAAAAAACAAAATATAGCGGTACCTTTCTTAATCTTTTCAGGAGTAGGAAAAGGGCAACGCTCCTCTTCACCCCAATCATGAGCTACAGTCCAGGTGTTTTGAACTATTACTGGATCCTCAGTTATCTTATCACCATGAAGCCTAACATTGTAATGCAAAATGATGGGTGGATCAGGTTCCCCAGGAAGTGCTTCACCTGTTAAGTCAATCCTAAAATTCCCAAGAAGACCATTTGGAATGCCAATAATTGTTATGGAAGAACCCTGAGTCAGGCCACAAGGAAGCCGCAACTTAAAACCACTACTCTCAAGCACTGTGGCATTTACTTTGTTAAGAAAATGCGGACATTGCTTCTCTTTTGCTCTCCTATTTAAGCTTTCATTTGTATAACCACGTCTTTCCTCTTCAATTGAAGCCATCAGGTTATCCCATGCACTCCCAGCTTCTTTAATAGCCTCCACTCCATTGGGTAAAACCTGAGCTTGATCAATCAAGTGTCTCAGTAGATACCATGTTTGCAAAGACTTTTGCTCTTCATTGGAGATATTCCTCTGAGCAAACAAACTTAAGACTATGGTTTCAGTAGAAATAACTTTATTAGAATTCTCAGGATTTTTAATCGCAGGTGGAAGTGTACCCTGCACCCATTCAAGAGGGTTAGTTGCATTGGAGACGACATTCATCAGATAATTTTCTCCAATAGGATTTTTCACGAGACCATATCTTAGGATCAACAACATAAATAAGGATGCAATCAGAACACCACCATACCATCTCTTCATTCTGTTGATTATAAAAATGCATCAAAATATGTGTGGATTTCTGTTTTAATTGAAGTTAAAGGAATCAATACCCCCTGGTAAGTATACAGGATCATTATATCTGACGAAAATAACTGACATCTTTAGAACAATAAGAACCAGAGCGGAGATAAAAATGTAGAAGGCTCAGATCCTCTAATCACAAGTCAGCTATCTGACTGAACCAACTATCAACCCCTGAAAATTCATGCTTCTGCAGTGACAAACCACAGTTCAATTACTCAGTAACTTAAATGCAATTCTACTGCATACAACTTCTTTATGAAATGTCTTGTGAAAGACAGCTAAGCACAATCAAGATATATAATTCATCAATCCATAAACAGGCATAAAAATTTTCAACAAAATAATCTAACGTTAAGTATGCATAACAAAGATCAAATAAGCGCAAGGTACATTAAATAATCCATGAGAAAAAAAAGTGTAATACAGAAGTTTCAGAAAGTGATGGTAACAGATAGTATCGATATAGTGCTAAAGAACATCAGCATCAAGGTAATAGAATAGATGAATTTTAAAGAAACAAATGCAGGATACTCACAAAAGATTATTTCTTAACCAAAGAACTGAAATTGACTTGCTATGACTTGTTTCCTCAGAAAATACCGAAACACTGTATTGAGTTCATTCACAAGGAATCATTGGATCTTGAACCATTTTCCAAAGGGCCAAAGCTCTCTTCCCCAATTAGAATCCAAAATTGACCATCACTTCTATTAATAATTCTCTCGGAGGAAGGGGAGGATTATCAAAATTGATTTATTTTTATGAACATTCAACATTCTAATCCAAAAATGAAATAACAAATAAGTCTATGAAGTCAATGCCTCACCTAGCCCGTTGCTAATTGGTCATCTTGAAGGGAACAGTTTTATTTGTTTCCACATGTGATTAAACCTGCAAAATATTTATATAAAATTCATCTAGTGGTAAACGTAAATAACAATATTTAAGAGGACAGAAATTAGATCTCCAAAACTAATGGGTACGGTCAATACTAAAATAAAGAAATTGTTGGTTATAAAATAATAATTAATAAGAAGAAAATTCAAATGAATTCAAATAAATACAGTTCTCAAAACACAAATTTGTCTCTAAACTGTTCATTTCCGTTCCATTAAAATACAAGTTTTCCACAAAAATCAACGCGCAATTCCCATTTTTTCTACCTTGAATAATAATAATTTCCAGCTGAATTAACCGGAAAATGCCATCGCATTCCCTTGACCAAAACGAGTCAACAAGCCAACATTGACACGGCAATAATAAAAATACACACCAAGAAGAAGAATGAAAAAATCAAATCAAATATTTATAATTTCGAAAAATCTATAAGAAAAATCTGAATTATTGCAATGGTTGATGGGTCGACAATGCGAGAAAAAAAATTTAAAAATAAAAACTTATCAAATTCTTTACTCACTCAAGCGCTGAACAGAGCATTAAGTTGCTTAACTTTAAAAAAAAAGGAGTAAAGTGTAATAAATTTCTCAGATCCTCAAAACATTCTTAGAAACCAAACGAGCTTTTTCCCGTAAATTGAAGCAACAGAAGAAAAATCATCTGATAGATCCGAGCACAGCACATCAAATCAAAAACTTAATCGAACAGTTCTGACAAACAAGAGTAAATTTAGCTCAAAACATTTGAAATTAAAAAGAAAAAGCAACTTTGAAATTGAACTGGTAGAAGAAGTAAAGCAAAGTAAGAGAAGTGAAGACAGTAATTAAGCAAGAAACTAATGAAGACAGTAATTAAGCAAGAAACTAACCTTTCCGAAGGCCGAGAAAGTAAGAGAAAATGGAATTTCTAATCATGCTTGGATCTGTATGGTTTTTGAACTGCTGCTTCAACGGTGGGAAATGGAAAAAGAAAACTGTTTCTCTGGAAGTACAATAAACTCCGTAGAAAATAACTAAGAAACTAATTTTGTTTGCGTATTTTCCTTTTTCAATTTTTTTTTCTGATTAATGAGTGTCCGGTTGTTTGACTGATAAAACCAATGACAAAGAGCCGCATATCATTACTGATAGTCTGTTTACAATTCATATACGTGGCTATTTTGTCCTTTTTCGTTGGTTCGTCATATAAATAATGAGAAAAATCAAATAAATTGAATCAATTAAATTTATAAAAAAAAATTATAAATGTAATAATATAAATTATAAAAAATTATTACTATTATTATTAAAATATGAATTTGTTATATATATATGGATAACAATAATGAGATTGCTATCGTGACAGGAATTGTAAAAATTGTCATCACAGCATGCAGTAGAATGCTGCGGCATTAAGAAAATAAAAAAGCCGTAAATGGTGGCCTAAATGATAATCTACGGGGCTGTGATAGATTGAGGAAACCGCATTGTAACATTAGAATTTTTTTCTTTTCTTTTTTTTTTTTAGTATTTCTGGTTTCTTTTTAAAAGAGTAACAGGCTAATAGCCAACTTTAGACGCAGGGGAAAAGTTTACGAGGTCAATTAAGTAACACCAAAATTAGGGAAGGAATGCTAAGGAAGAATGAATTAAAAAAAAATACAACTTCATCGTATTTTTTTTAATTTTTATTTTTTTATTAAAAATATTTTAATTATTTTATTAAAAATTTATTATAAATTATATACTCATTATAAATTAATAAAAATTTAATATTTTAATAAATATTTTATAAATTTTGATATTTTAATAAATATTTTATAAATATAATAAATTTAAAATTATTTTTATATTTTTATTAAAAGTTTAATATTCAGGGGCTGATGTCGGCCCACAATTAAAAAGAAAGTTTAACATTTTCAAATTTGAATTTGCAATTGCGCAATTCTTAATTAGATTGCAATTTAATTGTGTCTGACTCATGAATTTATTTTAAATAAAAAATTTAATGGTCCTATTAATATTCTAAATAAAAACTCAAAAAATAATGTCAAGATACACAAGATTAGGTCTTTAATGGGAATTTTTTTTATTAAAGTTTTTTCATTAAATATTAAATTTATCCTTCATTGCCTTAAAAGAAGCATTAAGGACACAATTGAGCATGAAAACGTCAACACAACTAACTATGAATAAATTAACGAGTTAAAAGCTTTCTTAATTATCATAAATATTTTTGTTTAAAAGCAAAGATTGGTAGTACGCAATACACTTCAAAATTAGACGATTTTAGTCATTTTAGCTCTCGTAAGGCTCAATCAACAAGAAACATACAAAAATCAAATGCGTGGCTTGGCCTGAAAAAAATAAAGTTGAAATTCGCAAATCCATAATTCAATAATTCTATAAATTTGAAAAGACAATTTTAATATTTTTTTCCCCCAATCTATTGTGGCTTGAAGCCGGCCTACAAGTATGAGAAGGTAATCTAAATTTATTTTCGAATGAATTTTATTGTTTTAAGCATGGTTTTCAGATCCAGCCTTGCCTTTCAACTAGTTAAAGCGGTGAGCTTTAAAAATATTATACATTTATTAAAGATTTAATAAAAATGAATATAATATACATATAATTAAAATAAAAATGATATAAATAAAAAATATGAAAATATTATATCTCTCAACATAATAATATCTAACATAAATTTTTATATATCAACATTCAATATAAATGTAAAAAGAAATTTAATTATTATTTTCCATATATATTATGTTTATTTAAATTACTGTTAAAAACCTTGTCAATTTAAGTTGATACAATTAATTAATTAACAAAAAAATAACAGTGGAAATATATATATTCACTAAGTGATATTGAAATTTCATAACTAATTAAAATCTAAAAATAATTCAGTTGAGAATTTAAATTAATTAATATATTATAGTACTAAATATAATTATGATCATTTATCATTAATTTCAATTATAAAAAAAGAAGTTCAAACTTAAAATTTTACTTAAATAATGATACGTAAGTATATTAGATTAAATATATGTGTTCACTTCATATACATGAGACAATAAACTAATAATTAATATTATTATAACTTACTATTTATAGTTTAAAATTAAAATAAATAAATAAATAAAATATTTTTTATGTTTATATATACTGGCTGAATATTAAATAAATAATACATTATTATACCTAATTAATTAAAAAAAATTAGATGTTCAGATAAATTTATGAGATTCTCAAATAAAATGTGGTGGCATTAATTTAAATTTAATTTGACTTATTTATAAAGACAATTGTGCATAAATTCATTATATATGATCCATTTAAATTTGAATAGTTTAAAAATTTTAATTCAAATATTTTAACCCATTTACTTCCCATCAAGTGTGCATGCAGAAAGTGAAAAAGCTCTTTTCTTACTTATGATTTTAATTCTTGCAAATTACAATAGGCCCTGATTGACCTGATTGCAACTTCAAGATGCAAAAGAATGATTAACATTACCCGATTGTACAACCACAATACATTTCAAGAACTAATTTGCTTTACCAAAAAGGGAAAAAGTTCTTCTATTATATATATTTTTTAAATAACTCCGACATTTATATTTTACAAAGTGATTATAAAATTAAGAACTTTTACAACACACACGCACATATATATATATATATGAGCATATAATTTCATATTGATGGTGTAAGGGCAGGGGCATCAAGTTTTGTAATATAATTTCATATTGATGGTGTAGAGGTAGGAGGAGAAGTAGGGGTCGTGTCGAGTTGCACGATCCTTCTGACTGACTGGTCGGAAGCCAGCATATGTAAGTCGGAAGCATGATTTCTCTCTCCTCTAGTCATCCGCTGTAACAGAGCCCTCCCTTACCGCTGCAACGATAAAAATTTTACTCTCATTATATAGTCACTGGTTCCACCACTAGTGATTGTGGGCATATAAATTAGGAGAGATGGTATAATAAATTAAATTTTCAACATTATTCAGTGCTCCACTATCTGCTCCAACTACTATTATTTTCATCTTTCCACCCAAACAATGAATAACATTGTTCAATAAAATAACAAAATATCGTATATATTTTATATAATTATATTTGTATTTTTTTTAATATGGAGTAACGAAATTTAATTTGAATTTATTATTTAAATCATATATATTTTTACTCCTCTACTTCGTCTCATAAAAATTGTCCACTTTATTTTTCTATAAATTTTAAAAAAATACAATTAATACATTGACAATTCATGTATTTCTCTTTTTTATCTTTGTTCATATATTTATTTTATCTTAAAAATAGTTCAAACTGTCATTAATTTTTTATTTAAAGTGTAAATTTATTAGAGAGTAAAATAGTAAAAAAGATATTAAATATATTTTATAAATAAATATGAGCAAATATTTTTAAATATCTTAAAATAAAATAGTGGATAACTTCTTTAATACGAGAGAGTATATGATATTTTAATATGCAAATGATCAAAAATGCGACGATTGGTATACCAAAACATCATTTAGCAATAATTATATATATTTTTTACTATAAATTTAGAATCAATTTCATTTTTTCAAATCAATGCTGAAAAAAACGGCGTTTACGGCAAATAATGTTAAACCATTATATATAAATATATATATATATATATTTGATCATGACTTCAGCTACTATTGCATTGAATTATCTAATGCACAGAATATGTGATCGAGAAATTACTTGAATTAATAGTTGCACCGAAATGACTTGGTTTGCTGTTGTCTGGTCCTTTATATCTATTGAGTGAATGATAGTTCATGGCAATGTCGCTTGAACTAACAGTTTCTTGAAATGATCGTTGTCGTTTTCTTTAAAATACATGCCAGATGTCTGGTCTTCGTAAACAAATAGCCGAATAGCATATTATTGTGGTTGTCTGGAAACGATCAATTGTCGGACTTGGACATGTCGTTTGACCCAAAAGGATCAATAATTTATTTAATTTCCTCCAGCACTTTTGTGAAAATGTCGCACTGAAATCTCATTGGGATTTAACAATTTCTTTTATATGCTTGTGTGTGGGTTTGTATTTATCATTTATTTTATTTTATATTACTTTGTAATAGATGTAATGTAAAACTTTGAATTGTTGTCATTTGTCAACTTGCAATATTTTACCAAGGAAGAAATCAAACATATATTTTGATAAATGGATGCAGGTTAATGATTTCCAAATTAGCGCTAGTTCGTCATTTCTTTTTCTCATTATTATTTTCCTTTCTCTAGATTTTGGAGGCGAACAAATGGATTGGTGACCGTTCTTCAATTGTCATCTTCACCTGTTTTTTTTAAATTATTATTGTATGAAATATAGATTGTGTAACAGCCCGGCCTCGGTCGAGTAGATATTATCCGCTTTGGACTTGGCATGCCTTAATTTGACCAGCTTGCACGGTTTTGCTTTTGAGGCTTACGACTTGATCTTTTCACCTCAAAACGTGTCTCACTGGCATCAGAGTACACATCGGATATTGTCCGCTCTAAGATTACGGCCCAACCTTTTTTCCCTCACGATTTTGTTCCTGAGAGTTACGACCTTGCCTTTTCCCCTCAGAAAGTATTGCACTGGTATCAAAGTACAAAGCGGATATTGTCAGCTCTAGGATTACGGCCCAGCGTTTTCCCCCTCAAGGTTTTATTCCTGAGGGTTACGACCCTAACCTTTTCCCTCAGAATGCGTCGCACTGGTATCAGAGTACGCATCGGATATTGTCCGCTCTATGATTACGGCCTAACCTTTTTCCCCTCATGGTTTTACTCCCGAGGGTTACGACCTTACCTTTTTCTCTCAGAATGCGTCACACCCAATCGAACCCTGCCTCCTCATATATACCGATCGAATACCTTATACTTATTCGATGTGGAATTCGCCTAAGTGAACAATACCCCCAGTACTTTCACCCCCCGTAGGGACTTAACATCCTAGTTGAGATTTGTCCCACCACCGAACAGAGGAATAAAGCTCGGCTTTAATACCAATTGTAACAACCCGAGCTAAGTCAACCAACCAGGCCTCTGTCGAGTGAATATTATCCGCTTTGGGCTCGGCATGCCTTAATTCGGCCAGCTTGCATGGTTTAACCAGCCCAAGCTGCTACAATTAGTATCAGAGTCAAGCTTTGTTCCTTTGTTTTGTAGTGGGGCAAACCTCAACGAGGACGTTGAGTCCCTACGGGGGGTTAAAGTACTGGGAGTACTGTTTTACTTAGGTGAATCCCACATCGAATAAGTACAAGGTATTCGATCGGTATATATGAGAAGGCAGGGCTCGGTTGGGTGCGACGCATTTTGAGGTGAAAAGATCAGGTCGTAAGCCTCAAAAGCAAAACTATGTCGGCTGGCCGAATTAAGGCGTGCCTAGCCCAAAGCGGATAATATCAGCTCAACCGAGACTAGGCTGGTTGACCGAGCCTGGGCTATTATAACTAGTATCAGAGCCGAGCCTTGTTCCTCTGTTCGGTGGTGGGGCAAATCTCAACGGGGAGTTGAGTCCCTACGGGGAGTGAAAGTACTGAGAGTACTGTTCACTTAGGCGAATCTAGCATCGAATAAGTACAAGGTGTTCGATGGATATATATAAGGACGCAGAGCTCGATTGGGTGCGACGTATTCTAAGAAAAAAAGACAGGGTTATTACCCTCAAGAATAAAACTGTGAGGGGAAAAGGGCTAAGCCGTATCCCTAGAGCAAACAATATCTGCTATGTACTCTGATACCAGTGCGACACATTCTGAGGAGAAAAGGCAGGGTCGAAACCCTTAGGAATAAAACGGTAAGGGGGAAAAGGCTGGATAGTAACCCTAGATCGGATAATATCCGCTACGTACTCCGATACCAGTGCGATACATTCTGAAGGGGAAAGGCAGGCTTGTAACCCCTTAGGAACAAAATAGTGAGGGGAAAAGGCTGGGCCATAACCTTACAGCAAACAATATCCGCTGCGTACTCTGATACTAGTACGATGCATTTTGAGGTGAAAAGACCAAGTCGTAAGACTCAAAAGTAAAACTGTACGGGGCTGGCTGAATTAAGGCGTGACGAGCCCAAAGCGGATAATATCCGCTCGACCGAGGCTGGGCTAGTTGACCGAGCCCGGGCTGTTACAGATTGACTAATTTTTGTTTTTAAAGAATTTGAGTGTAGTATTTTTTTTTATCTACATTGAATTATTTCTCATTCTATTAAGAAAAAAATATATTTAAAGGTATAAAAATAGATAATGATACGTAGATACGATACATAAAACACGTAAAATTAGCAAATAAGAATTGGTCTTTAATAATTTAATGTCGGAAACGGATTGATTCATTTATGACACGACTTAAAACATGTCATATAACAGGTTGATAAGCAAACCCGTTGCAACACGTTTAATTCAAAATGATATAGTTTCAATAAAAAAATAAAAATGATATGGGGATAGTCCTCTTATGGTCTCTTCTCCTTTGGTGAGAAGTTTGCTCTAAGAGCAGGTATCTCTCTCATTTCTTACAACATCTTTCTCCTTTAGTTTAGCACTCATCTAGGGCTACCATAAGTCTTTTGATCGGCGAAAACCCTGGATCTTTCATTTTTTATGGTTTTTTTTACCATGAAAGCCATATTTTTTTGTTCCTTTCTTCACAGCCTCCTTCTGGGAATCAATATGCGATCTATCTCCTTCTGCGGTGAATTTTATGAAATCTATGGTTGTTTTGTTTCTCTATTTTTAGTTTCCCTTTTAGTTTAATATTTAGTTTCTCCCCCATGTTTTGGTCCATCAACATTTTTCTTTTCAGCGTAGAAGCTCCTCTTTCAATATTTGGATCCTTCAAAGATGGGTTTAGAACTTTTTTTCCCTGATTGTTTTCTCAATTGATGCTCAAAGAAGAAGGCTTTAAAACTTTTTCTGAAACTCCATCAGATTGGCTTAGTCCCAATATTTGTTACAAGTTTGTCCTTTCTTTAGTCCTATGCAGAGGGTTTAACCTTATATTTCCATCAACTTATCTTTTATATGAGGTTATTTGGGATGACAAATCGATCATAGTTTTCATTTTCATTGTAGATATTTGGTGCATGTTTCGTAGTAATTCCGAGTCTCTCCTCCTTGCTCTATTTAACAGCTAAGTCTTTGTTTTTCGGTAGCCTTTATTTGAAGAGATGCTTGGTTAGATATCCAACACTTCTACTTTTGAGGGAATGTTGCATGCTTGCTCTATTTTTTTGTTGTTTCAGTTTGTTTTGTTTTTGTTGATTTTGTTTGTTTTTCTAGTATATTGTTTAGGTGTTGTTTTTGTTGTAATATTTTGTTGTTTTAATGAAATTTCTATTTCTTAATAAAAAAAATAATAAAAGTTATGTCATTTTATTATTATTTATTTTAATAAAATAAAAATAAGTCTTATATATTTTATTATATTGTTATAATTATATTATTATATAGTATATTACTATTTTATTTAAATATTTTTTTAGAAATAATTTATTCAAACTTTTAATTATTTTTATTAAAAATTTATTAATTTAATATATTTAATAAATTATTTTTTAATCATTTTATTAATTTAATTATTAATTGTTTTAAATTTAATCTTTTACAGATTTTAAAAAAAATTTAAAATCAATTATTAAAAATTAAATAATTTTTACAATTTAAATAATTTAATTTGTTACACTTTATGTCCAATAATTTTTTAATTTAGAATTTAGAATAAAATTTATAAAAAGAAAATAGAATAAAAATAAATAGAAAATAAAATAAAATTTTCAATTTTTTTTTTCAAAATTTATATTAGCAACCATACATTATCTCTTCAACTCATTTTCTTTATTACTAAATTCTAATGCTAAAGTATAAATAAACATATTATATTCTTTTAATCCATTCAAATTTCATATCATATTTGTATAGACATAATTAATAAATAAATTATATTCATATTGATTCTAATATTGTCATCATAATAGGTCAACACATCATGAACATGATTCATCAACCTATTTTGATAACTCTAATTGTAATATCTTATAATAATTAATAATAATTAAAATTAGTGATAATGCTAATAATTACAAATAAATGTATAATATATATATATATAATAAATGATTGGTAGACTATTGGTAGACAAAATAAAGAGGGGAAGAATAATAATGATAAAAAAATATAATAATAATAAACATCATCATCGTTAATAATATAAGTAGACATATCTGGTGAATAAATTAGTGGAAAAAATAATATAATAAACCAAAACTTTAATAATAGATATTAAATAATTGACTTTTTTTTAATAAGAACCTAGAGCTAATCAGATTAAGAAGAGGAGAGGGAGAGAAAGATTGAGATTCTGAACAAAAAGAAAAAAAGAAAAAAGAAAGGGTCGAAAACTGAAACAGTAAATAAAAAAAGAGAGGGTTGAGAAGAGAGTTAGATAAAGTGGAAGTTTTTCTCTGATCTATTGATTTTCGGCCACCATTAATTGACACGTGCAGGTCATAAGAGAAGCCAACTCGATGAGTTTTTCAACTTCATAAAAAATGCTATGAACCGCCGCACTCGCCATCCAAAGTTGAGAATGGAGCTATCGTTATTGTTATTTTCTGACGCCGATTATGACTACTTTTGGATAATTTTTTCAAACGATACACGAATTTTTAAAATCTTTTCATTTTAAATTTTGATGTAGTTTATTATATGCGAATTATGTATGAGTATAAAAAATTATATATATACGTGTATCTAGGAAATTTGAAATAATTTTTAAATTAATTAAAATTTGAATTTATAAGAATTTTAGAATATAATTTTTTTATGTAGAAATTATGATAAATTAGAAGATAAAATTTTAAACAGATACAAATATAAATAGTAAAAATAATAAATAATTAGGAATTTGTTAAAAATTTAGTTATAATCGATTAATTATTATTATTGAAAGAGAAATTAGAATAAAAGACAATTTATATTGTAAAATTTTATAGATAGTAAATTAAAAAAATATTAATACTTAATACAATTAGAATAAATTAAATATTTTAGTTTAAATATTATTAATAGATTATAGAATAAATTAATAAATATAAATTTAATTAATAAAAATATGAATTAGTTAACAAAAATTTAAGAATTATTTATTATGAATTTCAGTTAATATATATATATATATATCATATAGTTGTTTTTGGTTAACTAGAAAAAAAATAAGTATATATATATTAACTTTAAAATAAAAAAAATACTTATAATAAAAATAAATTCAATTCTTAAATAATAAATTTTGTTAGTAAATTACAAAACAAATAAATAGTATTTTTTATATAAAATTATAGGTAAAAAATATTGTGAGATAAATAAATTAACTGAAAGGTAATAATTACTTGTTAAATTAAGATATATTAAATATTATTATTAATTATTGCTTATAATTTTATTTATAAAATAAATTAAGATAATTAAGATAATTATTAATTAAGTTAATTAATTATTAAATAATTAAATTAGGTGGTAGATAAAATATAATTTAAAATTTATAGAAAATCATAAAACTAATTGTTAATTAAGATTTGTATTATTATAATTATAATAATTAGGTTACTATTATTAAGCATGAACTATGATAATTGTTAATATATATTATATTAAGTAGTAATTAATTAATTAGTAATATTGTTAGTGTTGTAATAGTAAAATATTTTAAATAAAATTTTATAAATATTAGTAACTATAAAAATTAGTATAATAATAAATAATATTATTATTACTGATGCTATTAATATTAAGAATATATATAATTAAATGAATACTTAGCAAAAATTTATAATTATTATTATAATTAAATGTTTAATATGATAACTACTATTATTAAATGTTTGCTTAAAATAGTTATTACTGTAAATAGTATATTAAGTATATACTTGAATAGTTATATTTTTATTATTACTATTATTAATATAATTGAATAATAAATTTAACATAAGTTGTTAATTTTAAAATAAAGGTAATTAAATAATTATTTTTAATTATATAAATAATGTTAATATTTTAATAATTTATTATGAGTAATAGTTAAAAAATAAAATAAAATATTATTAAATAAATAAATTGTATACTATTATTTTTATTATTGAAATCAATATAAATTACTATAGTTAAATTTAAAGTAAATAAGAAATTTTAAGTAATAAAAATTAATAAAATAATATTAATATTTTGATAAATATTATTAGTATCATAACATATAATAAATAGGAAAAATTTAAGTAAATAATAATATTATTATTTTTTTTATTCTAGAATTATTATTATTAGCGCAAATTTATTTATTAAAGTTAGGAACATATATATATATATATTGTAGATTAAATTAATATTATCCAATACGTAAATAAATAAGTTAGTTAATAAATAAATATTATTAATAGTAATAAATTATTAAAATAAATAAACTAAATAATTTAATATAATTATGTATAGAAATAATATAAATACTTAGTAAATATTTACAGTTAGAGTTTAAGTTTTATTGTTGAAAATATTTATTAGAAAATTAGATAAATAATTATACCTTAGGAATTAGATAAATACTCATTGTAGTATTATTTTAGAAAATTAAGTAATTTTTAATTTATGGAGATATCGTTATAACTTAAGAATCCAAAATTATACGTCATATTCATAACATACCTCATATAGTAACTAGGATATAATTTAAATTAAATAATATTTTATATTATTATAAGAACGAATCCAGTTGAAGCTATGGAGTACCAAATGAACCCTACTAATTAAACAAGTACAGTATTTAGCCCAGATAACTGGGTAAATATGAAATATTATATTTTAAAGTATTATATTTATATGATTTTGAGGAAAGTATTTATTAAATATAAAATAATAATTTATTCTTGAATGTTAAATATTTTCTTATTAAGTAGGAACAAATAATAGTAGTTTAAATTCTTATATATGTAAATGTTTGATTATATTATGCTTGGTAATAGTTTATACACTTTTTTATAAATTTGTCTGATCTCACTTTAATGACGGATGCTTAAATTTAATGATATTATAAAAATTACCCTTAGCTGGGGTAATTTGCTCTGTATATGTGTATTAAAGTTATTTTTTCTTGGACTTACGAAGTAAGTCATCATCCCCGTTATATTAAAGTTAGAACAGTAAGAATTTATATTTGAGTATATATAAAAGATGACTAAGATTAAAATTATATTTATCCAGCTAAACTATAGATGATATTTATTTAAATATTATATATATAATTAAACTTTATTTGTTCTCCTTTGTTACATATTTATTTATTCACTGAGTAGTTTGACTCACTCCTCATATATAACATTTTAGATTTTGGAGAATCAACTGGTAAAACATTTGTATCTTTTTTTTCTTCTTACGTATAGATAAGATTGGATCAACATCTCTACCTTTAGAATTTATTAAATGATTATTGTATCAATGTATTGAACAATAATAAGGTGTATTTAAGATTTACTAATATCTATTGGATGATGTATTGAGAATATTAAGTACTTAAATTATGAGTGATATTTTATTATTAATTTAAAAAAATAATAGATTATGAGATAAGTCTTCCCTTAATAGTAAAAAAAAAAAGGGATGTAACACTAATTATATTATTATTGTATATTATATTTTTAATTGTTTTAAATGCACCTAATAAGCTTTTTATTCTAATCATTTAGTATCCTTTAGCTTAGAGGCCGCAAATTAATTTGGATTCATGGCGAAAAATTCATTAAAAAGATAAATTACTTTCTTTCAAATTTTAAAGGTGTTTTATATAAAAATAAAATATTTTTTTTATTACTTAAATATGAAAAGGGGACACCTTAGACTTACATAATTTTATATGTACTAAAAATATATTAGATATATATTTTAAAAAATGGAATATATTTTTAATATATTAAATATATACTAGAAATTCTAAACTAGGATTTTTTTTAAAATTAAAAATTGAAAGGTGAATATTTAAGAAAAAATAAAATTCGGTATTTTAAAAAATATTTTTCTAGATATTTTGAAAGAAATCCTTTTTATTTAAGGATGAATTTTATATTCATTGAAAGCCCAAACCATAGTACATACAATATAAGAATGGTTGCTTAGTCTAGCAACTGCAAGTCCATGCTACATCCACAGTGGGCTGCCCTGCTTTGAAATGCTCAATATCTAATTCAAAAAAATTAGGATTAACACCTATGGAAAAACTTTGTGAATAATAGGTCATTTGATAAATTACTAAAAAAATTGATTACTAAAAATATATTTTACAGATATATATTACTAAAATTATATTTTACTGAAAAATATTATATTACTTTATTTAAAAAATGCAATAAAATACTGATAAAATAAATTGAAAAAAAATGTTAATTTGTTTGGTTACAATCTAACTTTATTGAAAAAGTTTTAGTAATACCTAAATTATTCTTATAATTTTTTTTATTTTATCATATTTTAAAGTAAAGTCATAATTATTTTTTGACATGAGACTTTATAATTTTTTTTGCTCAGTTCAATAAATTTTTCTAGCTCCTCCTAGGTAAAATATTTTACTAATTAGCTGGTAAATTTCAGTGGATGCAGTATTTTATTTTACATAGATTATTTATAAATAAACATAGTGTTTTTAGTCAAAGAGAATTATTTTATCAATTTTTTTTAAGATTCTAATGCAACCAAATGCTCTATAAATTATATAAAATTTCAAAATACAATAAATAGATTTTTGTAAAAAAAAATGTTATTCATATAGTTTTGGGTTGGAGTTTATAAATCAGATTTGGATACATCGATGATGGATATATAGAATTGAATCCATTAGACATTAATTAGTTATAAATAGTTTATTACTACTCCCTCCATTTTAATTTAAATATCATTTTAGAGTTTTAATTTAATTTTAAAATATTTAACATTCAACAATATGAAACTATAATTTTAATATTGTTTATGGGTCATTTGATAGATTATTAGAAAAACTAATTACTGAAAATAAATTTATAGAAGTATATTACTGAGATTATATTTTACTAGAAAAAATTATATTATTATATTTGGAAGATATAATAAAATATTGAGAAAATAGATTGAAAAAATATTAAGTTGTTTAGTTATAATCAAACTTTACTAGAAAAGTTTGATCAATATATAAACTATCTTTATAAACCTCTTTCTTATTTTATCATATCTTAAAGCAGTGATATAATTGTATTTTGATATGGAATCTCACAATTTCTTTTTCCATTGAAATAATTTTCTCTTTCTCCAAATTTATATATTCTGGATATTATCTTTTGAATTATAAAAAGATTTAACTAAGTATTTTAATATGATTTAGATAATTTAAGATACAAAGAATATTAAAATATTTTCGTTTACTATTAAGAAAAAAATATTATTAAAAGATTTACATTATCTTTATTATTTTCAGAAATACTAAAATATATCAAATTTTTTATGAAAAAAAAGAAAATTAAGGAAAAAGAACATTTTTCTTTTGGACTTTGGTAATTGTTTTCGTTTTCCTGACTTTTCGAAAGATGAGTTTTTTAGCCGTTTCTGTTACTAATTACTATTTCAGTAATGCAGATTAATTAATAGCTAATATATATCTATATATAATATTGAAAAATTAAAGGCCATGAAATTGTTCCCTTTTTATTGTCAGATTCAAAAAAAAAAAAAAGTACACAGCTGATGAGGGAATAATAAAAGAGACTAGATTAGAAATGTCTTCAGTAATGCCATGTTACAAATCTAAATTAATCTCAATTTGAAATTGAACTAGAAAAAAAAAGAGTTGGGAATCTAAAACTTGGGAAACTGAACTAGAGATTCACATCTTCACCTTGGGAGAATTGGACATTCAATAAATTCAGTACCAGAAAGTGTCCACACACAAGTAAATTTGGTAGAGTTGAGTATTTCTGGATCCATCTTTATTGCATTTTAGGCTAGGAGTATTACCAATACCATCTTTTATAGCTTTTTCAATGCTTTCTAATACATAAAACTCATCATTTGGTATAATTCTTGCATTGCTTAAAATTTGAAAAAGGTTTGCTTCATCCTTGAGTTTCAATGCAGCTTCAAAGTAATCGTGTTGGTTCAGTTCTGACTGTGAGCAGGTGCCATGCTTCACCCATTCATGCCACCAAAACTTATTCCCATCCCCACTTGGGCATGCTAGTGTTGGCCAATTCTTCTGTAAACTGCTCACCAAATCTGAAATCTGAAAATCACATCAAATATAACATCCCAACATATATAAAAATATATTTGAATCCTTAGTCAATATAGTATATAGTTTAATATCATTAAGAACCTGAGATTTATCGAAAACAGTATGAGGGTTACAGTTTGATGGGTAGCTTCCATTTTTGAAATTAGACCAAAGCCCATGAATGCCAAAATCAGCTGCAGGTTTCCCAGTTTTTGGATAGCAACAACTATGCTTTGTGTCGCAATATGATCCTGGCCACTGTATATATACATTCATCACCAACATCACGATCAAGCAAATAAAGTTATTAGAGCAAGAGAATGATATAAAAATATAGACCAAGAAATTAATATTTAGAACAACAATTTCAGATGCAAAAACAAAACAAAATTTATATTACCATTTGGACAAAGTAGTAGAAATCAAATTCTTGATTAGAAAAGCGAAGAACTGAAAGGTACTGAAGGAAGATAATATCTTGATTGATTTACTTGATTACAATCAGTAATATATCTAAATTGTTAGCTTAATCCTAGACTATAAATGTGGTCTAATTATATGCCTAATAATATATACAAGAGATAATTAAAGATATTTGCTATATTTACATATATTCTATCACGCCCCGCAGTCAAAGCTGGAGGACGTCGTACACTGAGACTATCTCGAAAGTCTACAAACAAAACCAAAGGAAGACCTTTCTTAAAGATATCTGCAATCTGATAGCGCGATGGGATATGTAAGACACGTACATGTCCACGAACAACCTTTTCGCGAACAAAGTGAATGTCCATCTCGATATGTTTAGTGCGTTGATGTTGAACATGATTCCCAGAAAGATATATGGCACTAACATTATCGCAATAGACCAATGTAGCCTTTTGAATTGGACAATGAAGCTCCAGAAGAAGGTTTTGTATCCAACAAGACTCAGAAACCACATTGGCAACTCCTTGATATTCAGCCTCTGCACTATATCGAGACAAAGTAGCTTGTCGTTTCGAGGACCAAGAGATTAAATTATCACCAAGAAATACACATTAACTTGAAGTCAATCGTCTGGTATCGGGACAAACACCCCAATCAGCATCTTTGTATGAAATGAGAGTGGTCATCGTAGAAGGATATAAATGCAAGCCATGATCCAACGTGCCCTGAATATAGCGCACAATGCGTTTGAGATAATGCATATGTTCCTCCATCAGGTTATGCATGAATAAACAAATTTGTTGCACAGCATACGAGATGTCGAGTCTTGTAAAAGTGAGATATTGCAGTGCTCCTGCAAGACTGTGATAATGTGATGGATCATCATATGGTGTGCTAGAAGTGGAACTCTGCTTCGATTTGGTGTCAACCAGAGTGGGACTGGGTTTACAAGATGACATGCCAGTCCGTTCTATGATCTCTTCAGCATACTTCCTTTGAGACAAAAATAAACCACCGGCATGACGAGTGACAGCTATTCCCAGGAAATAACTCAGTGGCCCCAAATCTTTCATTGTAAATTCGGAGCTGAGAAATGTCATGATAGACTTGCGTAGATCATCAGAAGAAGCAGTCAAGATAATATCATCGACATTTAGAAGAATGTAAGCCATATCAATACCTTTGCGGTAGATGAAAAGAGAATGAATAGACTTGTTGTGAGAAAACCCAAAACAGAACACATAGTCTGCAAACCATTTATACCAAGCCCAAGGAGCCTTTTTGAGCCCATACAATGACTTCTTCTGCAAACAAACATAGTCAGGATGTGTAGGGTCTCTATAACCCATGGGTTGATGCATATATACAGTTTCGTTGAATTCGCCATGTAAGAAGGCATTTTTTACATCAATCTGATGAATAGGCCATACTTTAGAGAGAGCTAAACTGAGAACAGTCTGAATAGTTACCGATTTGACCACTGGGCTAAAAGTTTCGCCACAATCCACGCCAACCTATTGAGTTTTGCCATTACCTACAAGACGGGCTTTATGCCTCTCAAAAGAACAATCAGATTTTTCTTTATGTCTGAAAATCCACATAGACCAAATCACATTAACATCAGTTGGACAAGGCACTAAATCCCGCATCTTATTTTTAATAAGAGCATAATATTCATCATCCATGGCCATTTTCCAATTCGGGTCATGAAGGGCAGACACAAGGTTATAAGGAAGAGGTGATTTAGTAACTTGGTTAAGAAAACTATATTTTTTATTAGGCTTAAGAAAACTATATTTTTTGTTGACTCCATGTAACTAGTCGTTGGGCTGGAGTTGGAGTGGATGGGCTGCTAACAGTTAGGCTCGGATGAGGAGGAGTGGGCTGCTGGGACGGATGGACTGCCAGGAGGTTCAGGTGGGTAAGGTGGGCGTTGTGTTTGGGTCGGCTGGTGAATAGAAGGAGGCAAGTGGGGCTCAGTCTGAGTTGGGGGTTCTTTGTGATACTAAATGATAAACTAAATAAGGAGATAGACCATCATCTAAAAAATTATAAGTGTACTGTGATGGAGTGTGTATCTTTGCAAATGGGAATTGTGTTTCATCAAAAATTACATGATGACTAATTATGATTTGTTTTGAGGATAAATCATAGCATTTGTAACCACGATGATGAGATGGATAACCCAAAAAGACACACAGGGTAGAACGAGCTTGTAACTTATTTATTGTAGTGGATGGGAAAGGGGGATAGCACAAGCAACCGAACACTCGAAGATGAGAATAGGATGGGTCTTTTTGATAAAGAAGTTTTAAAGGAGATTGATAAGCTAGTTGTTTACTTGGAAGAATGTTGGGGTGGTAAGTTGCCATTGCTAATGCATGATGCCAAAATGATGGTGGTAATGAAGTATGGAGAAGTAAAGTGCGAACAATGTTGTTAATGGTACAAATTTTTCTTTCGGCTTTTCCATTTTATGATAAAGTATGAGGACAAGAAAAATGAAATGATATACCATTAGTTTTATAAAATTCCCAAAAAGTCCTATTATCAAATTCCTTACCACTATCACATTGAATGTTCATTATTTCCCGGTCAAATTGGGTGCAAATGAAAGCTCTAAATGCGGAGATAGTGGAAAGAGTTTAAGACTTTTTAGACAAGGGAAATGTCCATAAAAAATTAGAGTAATCATCCAACAAAAGAATATAATATTTGTGGTCCGAAGAGCTCAAAATGGGAGATGTCCAAAGATCACTATGGATTATATCAAATGGCATAAAGGTGCATGAATTAGAAGCAACAAAAGGCAATTTAACATGTTTGCTTAGAGGGCAAGAATAACAAAAATGAGACTTAAGAGTTCCATTACATTCAATAAACTTATTTAGCCTAAGGTAGTAAAAAATAAGTGTTCCTGGATGACCCAAAAGTTCATGCCATAAAGACAGTGCGAAAGTTGCAAAAGTGGATGATGATGTGACTTGATTGGTGGTGATGGGATAAAGCTCGCCTTGACTATTATATCTCATTAGATGCATCCAAGTCTGAAAATCCTTCACAGAAAACCCAAAAGGATCAAATTCAACAGAAACCGAGTTATCAGTAGTAAATTTTCTAACTGACACTAAGTTTTTAATAAGGTGAGGAGCATGAAGGACATTTTTTAAGGAGAAAGGTGGGTTCAGGGAAGACAACTTTGTATGACCATAACCATGAATTGGAATTAAATGACCATTTTCGATAGTTATACCACAATTATTGCTCAAATTAGAATAAGATGAAAGATTACCTTGTGCAGATGTCATATGGAAGGTGGCTCCGGAATCCATGTACCAGTTTGCATCTGAAGGAGTGATCTGAAGTGTATGCATGGCAGCCTCAATGTCAGTTGAAGTAGGTTGTATTGTTGTAGAGCAAGCTTATTGTGGGCGTGGGCTAAGAACTCCAGCCTACTTCTGCTATATGTTAGGCCTGACCTATGGAGTTGTTAGGTAAGGACAAAGAGGAACAGCCCAAGGCATGAAAAGCCACGGCTATTGCTGCCCACTTTCCATCCATGGCTGCCACTGCTACTGCTGGCTAGACTGCTGTTGTCCACAGCCACCACTGCTGCCACCACCTCTGCTGCCGCTGCTCCTGTTGCTACTGCCCCTGCCATTATTTCGGCCATTGGTATGGCGATTTTGAGGCTTTTTATCACCACTAGTGACACGGTTATGAGGGTAATTGTCAGAGGAGGAGTAATCATTAGACTCCCTGGTAACCATGGAGGCATTCGATCCAGGAGCGACCTGTTTTGCTAAACCAGTCTCTTCAAGAATGAGCATTGAGCGAGCCTGATAAAATGGTGGAAGGGGATTGCTTTGACGGTTAAGCGTACCCACCCCTTTATATGCATCGGTAAGGCCGACCACCATTTGAAGGACAAGAAGATTGTTCGAGATCGGTGCTCCTACATTCTTGAGTTGGTTTGACAGAATTTTGAGCCTTTGACAATACGCAGAGGCATTTGAAAAATCCTCCATGTTTGTGTGAGAGAATTCTTACTCAAGAGTGACGACACGAGAGTTTTTATTGTCTTAGAATATATCACACAGCCTATTCCAAGCGTCCATTGTCATGGTGTTTGGTTCAAGAATGGTATGCAATAGGTCGATCGAAATTGTGGCATAAATCCATTGAAGGACGGTAGCATCAAGAGTTGACCATAGTTCCTTCTCATAATCAGTTGTAGGAACCTTTCCATTGCCTGTTGCTGATGGAATAATATGATCGATGACCCGATGAGATCATGCATGAAGTTTGAAGAGTTTTGCCCACGTCGCATATTGGACGTTTTCCATCTCAAGAGTAATGGAGATATGGTTCTTGATGCTAGTGACAGCAAGAGCAGGATGAAAATAAGATTTAGAGTTAGTCATAGTGGCTGACAGTAAGAAGAGAAGAATAACTAAGAGAGGAAGAAGGAGAAGAGAAGAGGAAGATAAGAAAGAATCGTGCCCTAGGGCTCTGATACCATGAAGGAAGATAATATCTTGATTGATTTACTTTATTACAATCAGTAATATATCTAAATTGTTAGCTTAATTCTAGGCTATAAATAGGATAACAGATAACTAATTATATGCCTAATAATACATACGAGATAATTAAAGATACTTGCTATATTTACATATATTCTATCAGGTACTGTAAGAAGAAAAGCTTGATAAGGATTGAAAAGTTAGGCTTCATTTTTAATAAATAATTATAGTAATAATGTTAACAAAGTCTTCAATTTTTTATGGGGTTGGTTTTGATAGGTTGTGAACTTATGGTTATATAGCTAAATTACAAAAGGTGATGGACTGAAAATGCCTCTCCATGTCTTATTATTTTATTACATTGCTTGGTTGTACAATCATATTTTATGATACGTTAATGTGGCTGATATAGTCTGATTATTAATCTTTTTTACTCGTGATCTGATGAAAAATATAAATAAATAAGTATACATTAATTATTTTTTATTATATAGTATGATATTTTCGAATCTCTTGACAGATAAAAATTAAATATTGAGCTAATTACGTAATACTGAATAACTAATTTCAATGATTATTTTAATTAGTAAGCGAATTTGCTCATATATTTATTGATTAAAATTCAAATAATAAATAATAATTTTTCTAATATATAAATCTCACATGATTTGCACGTGAATATATAATATATATATATATATATATTTTGAAAGGATAAAATTTATTTTTTTGTAGATTAGAAAAATAAATTTAGTATAATATGTAAAACTGACTTCACATAATATCACTGTTAATTTTAAAAAAGAAAATAACTTATTGGATAATACTTTCACCTTGTAAATTAATAGGTATAGTTTTCTTTTTCATTTATTTCAAATTACTATTTATTTACTATAATTTATTTACTATTTTAATAAGTTAATTTATATATATGTTAAATTTCTATTTTATCAATATTAATTTAATATTATTTATTAAAAAAATTTAATAAATATATTACTCTTATGATTTCAAAGTAAATAACTGTATCTTTTTATTAATTTAGAGAGATAAGTTTAGCATAATATGTAAAACTTACTTTACATGATATCATTGTTAAATTTAAAAAAGAAAAATATTCATTGCATTATACTCTCTCCTTCTTGATGGCAGAGGCGGAGATAAAGGGGGTTCCATGGGGCCTGTTCCCCCCTCAGTTAAAAATAAAAAATTTTTAGGTATATTTGAGAATGAATATTACATTGGTTGAGATGGAACAGCTTGGCCTTATTATGTGAGAGCACGCAACTTCGATCCACGCTCCCAACATTTTTCATCATTTTTTTTCCAATCTTTAAAACTGAGCCTTTTAATCAAGCCCATTACAAACAAACAAGATTTGTCAATGACTCTGCCCATTACAAACAAACAAGAATAACTTAATTGTGACTCTTTCTCTTCTTTCTCACGTTTCTTCTTCGTTAATTCCTTTTTCTTTTTTCTTTTTTTCAGATAACAGTTTCTTCCTTTTTCAATTTCATTCTTTCACCGATTGGCACCAGCAAGGCAGCGGCAACAAGTTAAGAATATGTACACCACTTACTTTTAATCTCATATTTATTTTGTTGCAATTTTTTTATCTTGCTAAAATGAATTAAAATTTGAAAAATAATGAATTAAGAAATTGACTTGAATACTTGAGGACATTATAAATTTGAAATGTTTAATTTGATTTTGTAGTATGAAGTTTTTTTTTTTGAGAAAAGTAGTATGAAGTTAAATTGAAATTATTATTTTTTTGTAGTTTATAATCTGGAATTTTTTTATTTCTTTTATAATTTGATATTTTTAATGTTTAGTATTTAAGTTGAATTGGACCCCCCTTATCTAAAATCCTGACTACGCCACTGCTTGATGGGCATACATTCTTTTCTATTTATTGCAAATTGTAATTAAATTGCATTATGATACCATTTTCATAAGTTAGTTTACATATTAAATTTTCATTATATCAATATTTAATAAAATAAATTTTATATTAAAATAAAAATAAAATATGAAAAATATATCTAAATTTATATTTTTAATAAAAATTATTATTATTATTTTTAATTTTTATGAAAAAGAAAATATATTTATCATTTCGGAACGAAGAGTGTAACATATTATTTTTAAAAGTAGTATTTATTTTTGATGGGGTATAATTAAAAATAATGAGTTGTTTGATAAAAAAAAGTGAAAAAATTGGTTATTGATAATGTATTTTACAAAATATATTACTGAGATTATATTTTACTAGAAAAAATTATATTACGTTTTTTGAAAGATGCAATAAAATACTATAAAGTGAATTTAAAAAATTATTAACATGTTTGATCGATTATAATTTAATTTTGTTAAAAAAAATTTGAGTAATACATAAACTATTCTTATAATATTTTTTTTTATTTTATTATATTCTAAAATAAGAGTATAATTATCTTTTGATATGAAATCTCACAATCTTCTTTTCTAGTAAAATAATTTTTTTACTCTCTTCTAGATAAAATATTTTATTAATTGGTTAGTAATACTTGGTGAACTTATTATTTTATTTTACAAGAATAATTTATAAATAAATATAATATTTTTAGTCAAAAAATAATTATTTTATTAAATTTTCTAAGATTACGATCTAACTAAACATTTCGTAAGTTGAATTGATTAATTGAATTATTTTTAGTTAGCCAACCTATCAATAAAAGTCTAATTGAATGTGAATTCTGGAGAATATTTTTTAGATTAACGTCCAAGGAATGGTAAGCGCGTAATAAGGCTTTGTCGGATTGTCATCTTATAACTACGATGCAATAGAATTGACAACGGAGCAGGACGAGGGCAAATGAGCACTCTCCATCCCCATTCTCATTTTTTTCGGCCCTGTCCCATCACAGTAAAGGGAAAAAAATTTTCTCATCTCTATTTTTTTTGTGCAAATAATTAAAATACAATGAACATAATATAATATATATAAAAAATTAAAAATTAAAAAATAATCCATATATATAATAATATATAATATGTACAGTAGTATGTATATTATATGAATATATAATTTTTTTTTTTGGTTTCCTGCAAAGACGAGGTGGAAATCCTCGCAGGGTAGGAAATATAATCTCAGCTCCCGTATCATCCTGCCTAACGGGGAGAAATTTCTCCCCGTCTCCATTTTAGTAAAAGAAATTTTTAAAAAAATTTTGCCCTGTTCATGGTGCGGGGATTTGCCACCCAACTGCCATCCCTATGATGCAATCAGTAATGTCACTTTTAGGGTAGTTGTGGATAGCTTATTGCTTTTTTTAACTCAAGACAAAGCTTTTAAGTTTGGATTGATTGATACTGCTACGTACTTTTACAAAAATAGGATTATGTAATTTATGTGTGTATATTACGCATACGCAACACAAAAATAACTTTTTAACCATATTTTAACAAAAGAAAATACTATTTCAAAAATAAAACTATATATATATATATGTTCATCTAATCATCTTTTTAAAGTAAATTTAGTTTCAATTGAAATTCCAACCCAAAATTTCTTAATTGGGTGGACCATTTCTTATCTTAGCATCACAACAATTTAGAATTTGCTTTCAAATTGATGATAGAGGCTGCTAGCTAGTGATAGGGACACATCAACTAAACAACATTTGAAAGTTTGCCTAAGACTTAAAACCATTATATATCAGTATATTCCTATACCTGCCGAATACCAATTCTAGACTTGTCATTTAATTTTTCTTTTTTAAAGAATCGAAATGCAATATCAAAATGATATATATATATATATAATTAATCATAATTTTCAAAGGGATAATATGAAAATAAACACATTTGAAAGTTATCATTGAATATGGTTAAATATGATATATATCCAAAATTAATTAAATAATTTCAGCCAATCTGACTAAGAAATCGAATTTTGTCTTTATTATTAAGTTGAATCTCTCTCTCTTTTGTTGGATTGTTTTCTTTGGCTATGCATTAATTAATTAGTCCATGCATGTGAGAACATACAGTGAAAAAAATTACAAATTAATTCATGTTGCCAGCAGGAAGCGACAATTTTGGACTGTAATTAAATTTTACTTTAATCCTATAAATTAAAAACATCCAACTAAACTGGATATGAATTACAAGGAAGGAAACTCAATCTTTGAGGCACATTTTCCATTTGGAAAAACAGGACATTCAATAAGATTAGATGCAGAAGTATCCACACATAAATAAATTTGGTAAAGCCGGCTGTTTCCTGATTCATTATTATTGCATTCTATCCACGGAGTTAACCCTATTCCTTCTTGAATTGCACTTTTTATGCTGCTCAAGCTGTAATGTCCCCCATTTGCCACTATTCTTGTTCCATATATATATTTTAAAAAGCTCGATCATCGAAAATACGTTTTTGATAATCGAACCCCTGCCCTCCCGTAGGAATAACAACAGATGGCCCGCTGGGCTAACCCCAGCGGATTTTTGTTCCATATATATATATATATTTGTTACTTTTTTATATTAATAAAATAAATTATTTAATGATTTCACTTTAATTAGAAGATTTAAAATTTACCTGCATTGTTTAGAATCTGGAGGAGATTTACTTGCTTTTTCAAGTCAAAAGCAACCTTGAAATAGCCATGTTGATCAAGAACTGACTCAGAGCATGTGCCATGCTTTTCCCATTCATGTGTCCAGAATTGCACTCCATCACCATTAGGACATGCCACGTTGGCCAATTCTTTTGCATACTGGTTGTTAAGTCTGAAATCTATATATATATATAACACATATGAAGACAATTTCAATTCAATCATTGAAAATTCATTATTCAACATCGAAACCACCATTACGTATTCTCCAACAAATAAATAAAGTAATAAAACAAATAGACGACCGACAAGTTGTCTCCTTTTTTCTTTTCAACAAACAGAAGAAATTCTTCTCTTCTATCTAGTAATAGTACAGAATTGAAGTGGCAATCTTGTGGGTGTTGGGAAAAAATAAGAAAATGATTTAAATTTTAATGACCCTTTCCGAATTAAATACTAATTTTTCAAGCAGCAAAACAAAATGATATGATTCACCACCTTATTAACCATATTAACAAAATAATATGAGTAGTTCAGTTGGTTAAGCAGCATTGAACAAGTGGATGAGGACGAAAGTTAGAATCTCATTAAATATTTTTTAGGAGGGGCAAAAATCTTTAACATGCTATTTACGTCTCGAACATGATTAGTCCTACACCTAGACCGTTAAACAGATAAGAGAAATCAAAATCTTGTGAAACACAAAGAACTGATAGGTACGAGACCACCAAAAGCTTGATCAAGATCATATTTTTTTTCTTTAGTTTCAGAGATTGTGCTGAGGTAGGCTTTTTTAAGTGAGATTGTGATATATGATAGTACATGCAATGCTGTATTTATAGGTTAAAATGAAAAGTAATTAATGTGGACATAATTGAGTATATAAGGCGAATTTGCCTTAATGGGCGAGAGTATATATAATCTATGCCACTGGCAAGAGTATGATCGAGGGCTTTATACTTTTTCTGTAACTCTTCAATTGGTTATTGGACTTATCTCCAGCCCCTTCATATCCCGGGACAGAATATTCAGAGTTGCTTACCAATTTTATCAAAATCCATTATCATTGCATTGGCATTATTTATGTGTGTAACTATTCCTTCATTATTGACATATGTCGGCTCTTCCTTATTCATCATTTTTATTTTTATTTTTCCAATCTCATTTAATTTTCATAATCAAAGTGACCATAAATTTTATTAATTGGGCAAGAATCATTTCATATTCTTTTACATTATTTTGAAAAGCTTTTTGGCTATTTTATACATGGAATACACAACAAAACCAATAAAAACAAAGACAAAAATTAGATTTATAAGTCATTTATAAATACTCCGTAGCGTTATATATCCATTAAAATAATTAAACATCAAAACAAGTTGGAATTAATAAAGGGTTTGTCAAAGAATTAGAGTTGAGAATAATTTCATATAATTAAAGAGGTAGACGGTAGCATAAGAACGTGCAAGTCAAACTGATTTGGTTGTCATTTAATGTGACAAAATGTGTTGAGATAACCAACAGAGAGATGTATTTAATTTAATGTTGTACTGGTACCAGTTTGTATTCTACTATTTCCTTTCACATTCAAAAGTCAAAACTTATAGCCACTGAGAAAGTCAACCTGTACACACCACAGGCAATGATGGAGGAGATTAATCTTGCAATATCCTATGTCTTTGTGAATAGAATTTTCTGGGTTTCTTTATATATAGTCTACCAAATTAATTTTCATATAATGAAAAGGTAATCTTCCAATGTTTTGGTACAGTTTTCTTCATTGAGATATTCAAAGAAATAATCTTCCCTCAAATCAATAACAAGATTCACAAATATATCTATAGTGATTAATGATTTTCCTGATCTATATATAAAAATTATTTTATAACAGGCAAATTTTTCGGATTAAATAATTATTTTAGTTTTATTTCGAGAGTTTCAGATGAAATTAACTGATGATTTTGAAATTAGAGTGAGATAATTCCCAATTATTTTAGACAAAACAGAATGGAATCAGTAATAATTTTTCTAATTATAAAGATAAATATTGTTTAGGATTTTTATCACTATTGTTCTTTTATTTTAATTTTTTCCACTTAAATGTGGTACAATATTACTTTATTTGTGAAGACGCATTAATTGTTGTTTTGTAAATTCTCCTATTTGGAACCCCCAATAAAATCTAAATCCAAATCTTTTTCAAGTTGAATTTCAATTTCTTTTACATAATGAAAATATTCAAGAAATATCAGTTGAATCAACTAATTTGTTTACTCAACCATCTATAGCTATAATTTATGCTGTTTATGCATGTTTAATGTGTCCGCGCAAGCAGAAGAAGCACAAACATCTTCAGTGAGAAAGCTTAGAATTAGAAGTCAATGACATAAACCTTTTTATCACTCTTCTTCTTTTCAATCCTTAGTTTGCAGAAGATTTTTGTATTCCCAACTTCATGACTATGCAAATTTCCATTCTAACAAAACCATCAATCTCCTATTCCCAACTCCACATTGGCTATGTAATTGGTTGTGAATGATCAAACAAAATTTCTATTTCTTGCATATCATGTGAACAATGCTTGCCACCTAACCTTGACTTTATCAGTTCATTTGCACCACATTCAATCATCCAAATGTGTAAATCATGCAATCTCTTCACATTGAACTTGCCCTCAAAGCATAAAACTCTTATCAACTTTCCATACTTTGTCATGTTTACTGTTTTGGGTACTTTTTAGCTAACCAGCATCACCTCTCTATGAAATGTGACTACTAGATTTTGAGCTGCTTGCATGAGGTATGACTATATGAAATAGAAGACTTCAACTTTTTTTGTTTTACCACATACATACAAACTTTGACATGGATAGTCAAACTGCATAAATCTTATCGGCAGTAGAAATAAAATAGGTAATAAGGCAAGAGTTTTTATCATTAGATCAATGAACGTAACTGTAAATGAAGACAATAAGGAGGCATACCACCATCCTAAGAAGAAGGGAAGTTGATTTCTAGCAGCAGAGTTCCCATTTGGTAGAAACTGTACAAAAGACAGGATTCAAGCCAAGTCCTTGATGCCAAAGATAGTTTTACTGAATATCTGGAAGTACTTGTGATCACCTTTAGTCCTACTAGAATCAGAATGGGGATTATTATGGGAAGGGGAGAGTTATCTCCTGTTAATATAACTCGTCCAACGTCCCAAAACAATAATAAATAAAGGATTGATTTGTTGTGCCCCTATGCTTGCACCAGAGGCATCAACACTGCATGTTATCCCAGCACCAATAGTGTTTGGAGAACTAAGAGCCAAACACTGCTGGGATTTATACAGGGAAACATTAAAAGGAAGAGGAAAACCAACCTTTTCAGTATATTCAGAAAAATAAGACAATTATTCAACAATAAAAGCATATGCAAGCACAGAATTCAATTATTGAGAATTCAAACCACCAACTAGCAAAGACTATAATGTATAACTTCATTTATAAGGCCTTAGTGAAAATAGCCACAAAGAGTCAAAGAATAATCTAAACAGGAAATTATGTACAAATTTGCTATCTACATGATGTTTTTGCTAACTAGCATTTCCTGAAATCCAAGTTCAGTCCAGAAGGATTCTTTACAAACAAAATTGTATTTCTTTACACAATTAAGTAAACAAAAAAATATTGGTCATACCTATTGCTGTGCATCACAGTTTCAGGTACACAAGCAATAACCTGATAACTGTAATAGAACCAACAACCAGAACTAACCTTGCTTGCTCTTCCTAAATGATTTCAAGAACATATATTGAAAGAATGGAGATTCTAGAGGAAAGGTAACATCAACTACACATCCTTCACAGGCTGGAGGGGAGAAGGGCTGTCAAAAGACAAAGGCCAATGAATATCCTGGTCATTATGAGGAATTTTGGTTTGAAATTTTACTACCAGTAATCCCCACATGAGCATTTTCCATCTTTGAAATGATGAAATCGCTGTACATCTCTAAGAATGATTTGCCTATCAAATATTGCCGATATGAGTTTAGCAGCAGAATGGCAATCCCAACAAACTCGAAGATTCTTCACCACACGAATTGCCGTGCCAGGCGGAGTGTTAAGAAGGCCAAATGCAATGGCTAATTTCTCACTATGATATCTAAGAGTAATTTCTTTCTCTTCATCATTCATGTCAGCATGAAAGACTAGAGAAGTGTCAGGTACATAGCCAACCAATTTTAATTCCTTCACCAACTCATCAAGTGCCCGATGCAAAGCTGTAGAAATATGGTGCACTCCTTCCCCAGAGAAGAATTCATGAACTACATTATTTACCTCAATGGAGCTACACCCAGGAATCTTTACTGCCCCTCTATCAATCATCAATTTCCTTAAAGAATCCACGTCCTCCCATTTCTGAGCTCTCGCACACAAGTTTGATAAAATAACGTAATCTCCACCATGAGAGTCATCTAGTTCAAAAATTCGCTCAATCACTTGCTTCCCTAATTTTACGTTGCCATGGCTGCCACAAGCAGATAACAAGGTTCGCCATAGTATAGGTGTAGGCTTGATTGGCAATACATCAATAAACTTATAAGCTTCATCCAAGCGTCCAGCTCGACCTAGCAAATCCACCATACACCCATAATGCTTGATCCCAGGAACAATCCCATATCTGTCACTCATAATATAGAAACACTTAAAGCCTTCCTCTACTAACCCTGTATGACTACACGCATACAACAGACCTAAAAAAGTAATTTCATCTGGTTGTACTCTTTGCTTGCCCATTTTTTCAAACATAGTTATAGCTTTATGACCTTGCCCATGTGTTGCATAGGCAACAATCATGGTTGACCAAGCCTGTGTATCTCTTACCCTCATGCTGTCAAAGACAGAAATGGCATCATCCAAACTCCCACACTTAGCATACATATCTATAAGTGCAGTGTTCACCTTGACATATTTATCAAAACCATTCTTCTTAACAAATTCATGAATCCACTTCCCTAAATCTAATGCTCCCAAAAGAGCACAAGATGATAAAACACTAAGCATAGTAACCTCATCAGGCTCAAGCTTTGCCTGCAATTCCCGAAATAATGACAATGCCTCATTAGGCCGGCTACTTCGAGCATAACCCTTAATTATTGCATTATATGAAACAACACAGGGTTCCGCTATCTTATCAAACACTCGTCTTGCTCCATCCACATCATTACACTCAGTATACATATTTATAAGTGTAGGAAATAAATAAACATTCTCATTTAGCGCAAATTTGATGGCAAGGCAGTGCAATTGTTTACCTTCTTGAAAGGCCTTAGCATTAGCACAAGCTTTAAGCAAGGAAGGGAAAGTGTAATCGTCAGGGTATAGACCATCATTTAAAGCTCGAATAAAGAGGATAATAGCTTCGAGTGGAGTGTTGGATCGGGAATAGCCACGAGCCATGCTGTTAAAGAGGATGATATCTGGTTGGGGAATTGTATCGAACAGCTGGTGGGCGTGCTCCATGGAAGAAGGTGTGTAACTTAGAGTGCAGAAATTGATGAGCTTGGTTAGAATGTGAGGGTCATGTTGGAGGTGGGTTTTGATGGTAAAGGCTTGGATTTGCTTGAGTTGTTTAAGACAAGTGCATTTGGGAAGAAGTGAGAGTGGGTATCTGTTGTCATTTGAGGGAGACAATGGACTTGGAGGTGAAGATGGGGTTGCTGCCAATGCCATCACAGATAATTGATTGTTAGCGTTGAGGTTGTGAATATCTTTTGAACATTCTTTTTCCTTTCAAAAATATTATATTTGTTTCTTAGCCGATAAATATTGAATTTTGATTGTTGTCTTGGAAATTTAAGTTAAAATAAAATTAATTCATTCTTAAATCTTAATGCTCAACAATCAATTTAAATCTAAACACATTTTTCTTTATTTTATCGACTTCTATCTCTCCAATAATCAATCCTATATATAACATCTACAAAATAAGCTCAACAATTTTAATATAAAATTTAAAATATTTTTTGAACTATTGTATATAATAGATTTGAAATATTTAACACACAAGATTTTTCCACATTAGTGTTTAATTTTTTTTTTCAAAATAACAAAGCTCAAATCTATGTTTGGATACAAATGTATTTTCATTTCGACTTTTTAAATACCGTAAACAAACAAATTATTATTAGTGATATGAAATTATTGGTGATTAAAAAATTTAAATCTATTAATTATAAATTTTCAAATAAAACAAACGAATACATTTTCTAATCTTATTTATTAGAATTTCAATTTTCAATCAAATAATTTTTCATTACTTTTTAACCAAAAACCTATTTTTAAAAAAGACCATCAAAATAAGAATAAAATTTATTATTTTAACAAAAATAAGTAATAGCAAAACATTAAAAAAAACAATAATAAACACTTTATCGTGATGTATTGAGGTTATGATAAATTTTGAACTAACCATTATTCTCTATTTCTTTTCATTTATAATTATAAAAATATCAAAGATTAATTATTTAAATATTTATTATAATTATTTCAAAGACTATAGATATATTTACAATATTATAAATATTAAATATTTATTATCATTTATCTTTTTTTCTTAGATTCATTATTTTCATTTATCTTTGTTTACTCTTTATTACTGAATTTAGAATTTGAATTCTTTTTACGAACTCAATTAAAAGAGTTTTTGAATTAATAATTTATTAATCGGGGGGCAATTGTGTTTGTGTTTTGGGCTGAAGTCTTATCCTGCAGTTCTGTTCATGGTAGGTGTGGCCGAAACCCTCACTTTACCTAAAACCCTCTTCCTCTCTTTCTCCATCAATGGCATCATCGCCTTGTAGATTTTTTAAAATTGCAGTAAAACCCCGTTATCTTTCACAAACTGTGCGTCGTTTCAGCTCCACGTTAGACCCATCAACCGGTTTCAGTCCCATTTTCAATTCCATCCACCAAGAAACTGATGTCCGAGAATTCCAGAATTCTCCGCCTCACCCAGTACCAAACAGACCCTTAAGAGGCGACAGAGGTGACAAACTCTTTCACCGTCCTCAGTCTCCTACACGACCCAGAAATGTTAACCATCAGTCTGATGATGCTTTTTCTGGAAAAATTCAAGCTCCGTCTTGAAAGGAATAACGATAATGAAATCCCTCTACCCAACAGTTCTCCCTCCACTGATGCTGCTACTAGTAGTAAACGAAAAGAAGAAGAAAGCAAAAACATGGATTCGCCTCCTCCAGATGCCAATGACATCTTCAAGAAGATGAAGGAAACTGGTTTAATCCCTAATGCTGTAGCTATGCTTGATGGACTCTGCAAAGATGGCCTTGTCCAGGAAGCTATGAAACTGTTTGGATTAATGCGTGAGAAGGGTACTATTCCTGAAGTTGTTGTTTACACTGCTGTTGTTGATGGGTATTGCAAGGCTCACAAGCTTGATGATGCTAAGAGAATTTTCAGGAAAATGATTGATAATGGCATCCCTCCTAATGCTTTTAGTTACACTGTTTTGATTCAAGGGTTGTATAAATGTAACTTTCTTGATGATGCTATTGATTTCTCTTTCCAAATGTTAGAGGCTGGCCACTCTCCCAGTGTAAACTACTTTTGTGGGTTTGGTTGATGCGTTCTGTAAGGAAAAGGGTGTTGAACAAGCTCAGACTGTTATTGGGGCTTTGAGGCAGAAGGGGTTTTTTGTTAATGAGAAAGCAATTAGAGAGTTCTTGGACAAAAATGCATCACTTTCTTCTTCAGCATGGGAAGTTATTTTTGGCAAGAAACCTTCACTCAAATATTTTTGAGTCGCATTCTCTTGTTTATGTAGTGTTAGAACATTTTGTAAGTGTCTTATGTTCTTCCTTTACTATGTTCACTACAAATTTGTTTGAGATAGTATGAGAAAAATATTCATCTTCATCAATGCAAGTTCTCTTATTTCTCTCATATATTATTTACACTGTGCTTTATATGGTTGTGAAAACTTTGCTATAGCACGAGTTTTAATACAGATGATAATAATATGATGGTGATATTTGTGGTATCAATTCAACATTAATTTGATTTGCTAATTTCCACTATAAGGAGTTGATCCAATAGCTTGTTGAAACTTTTTTCAAGAAGACGGTGGTAGTCTTTTTTTTAATTCTCTCTCTCTCTCTTTTTTTTCATATACATGTCAGCTCGACTCAATCAAGTCTTCTCTCTGTCTTTCATTTAAAGCAATTATGGGCTACATTCTAGGCTATGTTCAGAGATATGTAATCTCTTTATTAGCACATCACTAAACCTTCACTTTACATGACCAAATCATTTCAATCCGTTTTTGCTTATATTATTCTCTAAAGGAATTATTCTTACTTTTTTCTATGATATACTCATTGTGTATTCTATCCTTTATAGTATGTTTACAAATGCATCTTATATTCTCATTTTGACAATAATCATTTTATAAATGTATTTACCCTTTCAATGCTAGTACTCACTACCATATATCATAACTGACTATATTGCAGTGTGGTGAAATTTGAATTTCAATTTACTTTCCTGTGACACTCCTCTTAATGGTACTGAGAGTTTAATTGGATCACCAGCAACTATTGAGAATATGCAATAACAATGAAAATATGCAGCCTGCTTTCAGCACTGTAAAGCGTTGACATTGCTTTTATGGATTATGTATTTTTGTTTTACATTGATGATAAGAGCTTAATTATTCATTAAGTTCTGCCTATTTTTTAATGATAACATCATCTGTGCTATTTTCTTTAATGTTGTTTTCTCCATATTTGAGTTTTGTGGCAATGAAATTTTGAGTTTGTTGAAATTTTTCAAGTGGGACAGTGGCATTGTAGATCTTATTCCTTGAATTGGTGAGGGAAACTGCATATAAACATTTAATTAAACAGAGGGCTTGAATTTCTTCAAATCCAATATAATTTTTGTTGGTGCTTATCTAAGTTTGGAAATCTACACTGGATTTGCAGATTCATACAAAATGTTTCTAAGAAAGCCCAAGGAAAATTCCTGACAATGTTCTTCTAGTTGAGTTATCTTCAAAAATGGTATTTTCTGCATATTTGTGTTATGTGACAATGAAAATTTTGAAATATGTATTTTCACTAGTATATGTGCGTGGTTGGGTTGTCAATGGTGCTTGTAGACCTCTATTGTATAAAGTCATTGTCATCCTCTTGTTGTAGCTCGGCATCTTGTGAAATATAGGTTGCCAACCCAATATTTAGTTGACAGAAAGACTTATAAGACGAATTTTAGTGAGAATATTTGTTTCATGCTATTAACAATGAAATATTGACATCCTCACTAAATGTCATTTTTCTTAACTTGGATTTTCAGATTTTGAAGTTGCAGATTTCCCTCTACCAGAGGTAGATAGTATGCATGATTATAATGTAGTCAATCAATCTGTACCTGCTATGAATTAAATTTAATTTAAATGGCTTGCATATGATAAGAACTCAAATGGAAGTGTTCAAGTGGATGAATTTTCTGAGGTTGATATATACGATTCACTCGTGGACGGAAGAAGAAAGTCCACAAGATAAACACTAACTAAAGTCAAACAGTAGCAGTAGTCGGATTTTATGTTGAATGCATTTCCTTCTCTTGTGTGGTTAGTTTTATTTTACTTTATGTTAGTGGGTCATGTTTTCTTTTGATGGGTTAAGCTGTGGGAAATAATACTTAGTGGGCCATTAGGTACTTGCTCAGTTATTTTATCTATGTATATAAAGTTTTAGAAGATGAATGAAAAGATAAGCAATATTTCCACAAAATTTAAGTTACTGCAGAAGAGATTGGAAGGTTCTCTCACAATGAGCCCTTAAATTCTTATTGTTACAAATAGGTAACAAGGGGTGGGAAAACTATCAAACACCTAGCTTTAGAGGATCAAGTTCTAGATCCTCCAGAACAAGAACCTGTAACTCGATCCCAATTAAAGGGGTGTAACAGCCTAACATGTATGTTTCCTGTTTTTAATTATTGTACATGACCACATTAGTGGTTTGACCCATAAGTAGACTAGCAATATAACTTATTATTACATCGAGCAATGATGTTCAGGGCAAAATTATGTCAGTGAGAGGAAGATTGCTATTAAGTCAATTAAGACGTGAAACTCATCTGGGGAATGCTGGAACATTGGATAGTGGTGATTATGCTTATTTTTTCCAATCAATAAATTAAATATTTATTACTTGAAAATTTTTCGTAACTCCTTTTCAATTTTTTTTGGCAATTTGGAGGATATCCTGGGAATTCAAAGTGTTAGGCTTGTGAATCTAATGAGATGACTTTCGTGAAATGAGAGTTGAAGGGTAGGTTGGAGACTAAATGCTCCAAAGCTTGTTTTAGGATTCCATGAACCCTGCATCAGTCATCACATGCGTGATTGATTCAGTGAAGTAAGTGAATGTGAAAATAATAACAATAATAATCTTTAGTTTTGAAGTGCATTGGACTGGCTTTATGATCAAAGCGCTTTTCTAGTACCTTAAACGGTGAAAACCACCATCCCTTTAGATATTTCTGCCGTACAAAAGAAGAGTAGATTGATTTGAAGCAAGAGGAATGAATTGTTAACAAGAATCTGCTTTTTTGCTAATTGTCATAAATTCATCCCCTGAGACATGTGCATGAGGTACATCAGAGCCTTATGCCTTCTAGATAATTTTTTTTTAGCAGCAAATTCTCACCAAAAATTTCAATATGAAAAATCTTCATATTATAGGATCCAATTTGCCTTGAATTTTTAAGATTACTAATAGTAATAGAGTAATTTTCTTGAACGAGTTCTGCGATTTGCTTACTGCAATATTTACTCTGGATATGTATTTGAGCTGAAGCCAGATTGCAACTTTTCGCGGGAATTCTATCATATTTCAGTATTTCTGAAATCTAAATTGTGATTTAGATGCTGCTGAACAGAATGTAATTGTACCACAACTGATAAAGGTTAAAAGTTGAAGCCAATGTCACGTGTCCCAAACTCAAGTTATGGAAAGGAGACGCCAAAAGTAGCACAATTAGCTTCATGGGTTTACACCAGTAGATATTTGACATGGTTTACAGCATGAGTTTACACAAATGTGACAGGATAAATAGTCAGGCATCTCACACTTGTAGATTGAGCATCAACGAAATTATGCAGTATTTATCTACTATAAAACTTTGATCTCTATTAAAATATCTAGCCTTAGGTATATTGATTTTTGATGATGTTTGTGCTAATGCAAGCAGAACCAATGACATTTGGCTAGTCTTGTTGTTCAATATGGTGAAGGTCATTTATCGACTAGTATTGATGCTCTTTCAGGTATTTTTTGAACCCAACATAAATTGAGATTGTTTGCTACCTGTATAGTATTTGCAGTAGCTGCGTATAAAATGTGCACAAACTACTATATCATAGAAATCAGAAGTTACAATGAAGATATACAGTAATTCTCTTTATATTTGAAATCATGCAGTATTTTGTTGTCAGTTTTTATTTCACTCACTCAAGTTGCATGAACTTTGTGCCATCAGTTATGGCTGAATCTTTAAATTTCATCTTCTTAGCAACATCTTTAGTTTCAGAGATGGTTTATTATTTGTTTGAGAGAAGTGTATGTACCTACTATGGCAACAAACAACCCAGCCATTAAGATCCCCACAATTATCACCAGCTCTAACCAAAATATTTGAGAAGCTTTGCTGATCTTCATGTAGCAGAGGCATGGGAACAAAATTGAAACGGTGACACTCAAAAAAGCACCAATAAAAGCCATTAAATAGCCAAAAAATGGAACAGTTAATGCCACAACTAGTGTGCTGATCATAATAGCTGTTCTGATAAGGACACTGAGAGATGTGCTTTTTCCCAAACGAAATGTGTCTTCAATGGCTTTAGCAATTGGAGTAATTATAACTGCATACTTGGTCAAGGGATTTACCAGAGTTGTATATATTGCTATTTTTGCACTTGTTTTTCTTATTGGAAGGTTTAATGTCACTTGGGACTTCAAATGCTCTCCATACATAAGATAGCCTAGAATTGCCATGGATCCATATGTGAAAGTGCTTGTCACAAAGCATACAAGTAAAACCTGTAATGAGAAATGAGAAGAAAGTTTGCTTTTATCTGTTATACTTGTCTTGTTTTTCGTTAGAATATACCTGATCAACAGGAAAAATATAACTGCATAAAAAAATTAAATCAATCAATAAATAAAATATTGTATTAAATAAGCAAATATAATATATTAAATAATAAAAAAATATATTTTTATTTTTTATTCAGTTTTCTTTTAGAACATATAAGATAAATATTACAATGATTTATTATTGAATTAAGCTTGTAAAAAAAATAATTATAAAAAGCAGACCAAAAATCTTACCTTAGAAAATTGGGATCTGTCCTTCATGGAATTGCATAATGTTGGGAAAACAGCATGGCCACAATAACAAAAGGTAAACAAACTTATAGAAATAGCTAAACCATCCCAATTCCAAATCAAATCTCCTTCATGATGGAACCCAACACCATCAACCGTACCAACCCACAAAACACAACCAAGCAAAACAGCAGAAGCCAAAACCCCACCAGCAGAAACATAAGCCAACATACCTAAACTCCTTAACCATGTTGTTGGCAAAATTACAAGGGCAGTGAGCAGAACAAAGCCCTGTTTGCCTTCAAGTTTTAACCCAGCTAACTTAAATTCCATATTTGGAAACAACTTGTTTAGATTATCACCTTCTAGTATTAAAAACTCCACTGCAACTAAATATAGCTCAATATACATAAAGATTGATACTATAGCCCTTCCTTTATATCCAAAAGCTCTTTCACCTATATCTGGGTATGTTTTAATCACTACTGGATCTGTCTCCATACACCTTCTTAAGAGTAACCCTGTATAGTAACTCAATATTGCTACCAGAAATAGAAATATTAAGCTCAGCCAACCTCCTTGAGATAGTGCATATGGAATTGATAGGATTCCAACACCTGCAAGACAGGACAATGTTATTACTTTGTTCTGATTAGCAAATGTTAGAAATATATATAATATGGGTTTAAAGCTGTATTTTATTTTATTTTTGATTAATTAGGCGTCAAATGTATTTTATGCCAGTGTCACTAAGCCGGTACAAATGAAAATATACTAATTTTATTCCTATTTTATATGATATAATGTAACTAATTAAAATTTTGTGATTTTATACATAAAGTCTATACTTCATATTCATTTACACCAAAAGAAGTTAATTAGAATCATTGAATTAAAATACATAACAAACAATGAGAATTGGAAAGTGGTTAATTATATATAACAAATCAGTGCTCAAGTGATAGAAAAAGAGAGAGAGAGAGTAAAGACCAGCTAAGGTGTTAATTCCATTAAAACAAGTTCGAAGGAAGGTGGTGCCTTTGACAGTTTCTTGTGGAGGTGAAAGCTGGTTTTGGCTCTCCATTTTGCTCTGCTTGTGTACCCAAAAGACTAATTTTGGTTGCACAATGCACAATATGTTCAATGTTGGTCCTTATTATATAAGTGAGTGAATATAATAATACACTTCTTTTAAAAGTCATAAAAGTAATATATTTTCTATTAATTAAAAATAAATATATATATTTAATTTTTTTTTATTTGTGCTTGGTTCAAAATAGGAGATGTATAGTGAGATAGTGAAGATGATAACCAATTCAATGGGTTGGCATTGATCACAACATTTGGTGGCAATCTCTCCCCCTAAAAGGGTACCCACTCACATGTCACTACCAGTTTTTTGGGTACTCAATTGTGCCTTGTAATTCAGGACTTCTTCCAAACTGTATACGTATGCAACATTGCAGTGTCTTTCTGCTTTTACTCACTCATTTTTCATGCTCATATAACCACTTCCATGTTCTATTTACAAATGTATTACTTTTTAAGTAAATATGCATACGCTAATAAGATTAAGGTAAATTCATTATTTTTTTAACACGTTTATCGGGGAGTAAATTCTTGTGTAAATTTATTAGTTTACCAGGAATAATTATATGCTACAACCGTTGTAGCAATAAATGCCTACAACGGACCAATGGGATTCTTACACGTAGATTAAATGCCTACAACGAACCAAGGCATTTAATCTACGTGTAAGAATCCCATTGGTCCGTTGTAGGCATTTATTGCTACAACGGTTGTAGCATATAATTATTCGTTTACCAGGCAGTAGTTATTTAATAAGGAATATTACACCGTATATCCCACCCAGGTTTTCAATTTTCAAGACTATTATGCCGAGCTTTTATTTTTTCACATATATGGAAACCGGGTTTTTTTTTTCAAAATTATGTTTGCAACGTTAAACTTTTTTCTTTTTTTCTTTTTGTAAATTTTTTTTTGTTTTAGGTTTTTTGCGATTTTATTTTATTTAAATTTTTTTATTTAAAAAAATTGATATCATATTTTTAATACACACACAAAATAATAAACATATATATAACATATACATAATATATACACTCAATAATATAAAATATATCTATAATATTTATAACACATATACAGCACATCAACAATATATCTACATAATATTTTTGATATTTATTTAATTTTATTTTTTTAAATATTTTATTCTCAAAATATTTACATAACATTCATACAATATTAACACAACATTCAATAATTTTTATATAAAATACATATAATTTAAATAAAAAATATAACGTACACACAATATCTATAGTACATCTACAATATATCTATAATATATCTAAATAACATATACATAATGAAATTATGTGTATTTTTTTATTTTTTTATGTATATAATATGTAAATTTTGTCTAAAAATAAATTTAATAATTCTTTTATTAATATATTTTTTATATTTTATTTTATTTTTATTTTTTTGAGAGTTATTTATTTTTTATAATTAAAAGTAATTTTTTCTTTTCATAAAAAATAATTTAAAATATTAATTTTTATTATTTTATGAAAATTTTTATTTAACAGTGAATTTTAAAAAAAATTAAAATAAAATATTGATTGTATTAAAAGTAGAGGTATTTAAAAAAAATTATTTTATTGAGGAGTGATGTATTTTTAAAATTTTACATTAATTTTTTATAAAAATATAAATATTTTTAGTTTTTATAATATTTTTATAATAAAAATTATTATTTTTAGATAGTTATGTTAATGTAACTGTTTCATAGTATAAATACATATATTTTCGGTGTCGTATCCATCTTTTTAGTCTATTAGCAATAAACGTGAATTTAATTGTTAGACATGCAAAATTAAATTCAATAAATTTTTTTTCATCTTTTTATTTTCTTTAAAATTTTGTGCGTCGCATTTTTAACTTTTTCAAAGAATTTGTAATCTACCTTCACATGATATTTGTAAGGTATTTTACCTAACTAAGAATGTGTGTAATTTAATTCTTCTCTTCATTAGGGATTTTGTCCTTTCATTTATCATATATGATGCTTTTAACAAAACATGCTAATTCAAACAAGAAGATGACATATAAAAGGATATCAATTTTCTTGAAGATTTTTCTTTAGGGAAAATAAAGATAGCTGAGTTGCTTTTTTCCCATTGGTTTTCATATATTATGGAAAGTATCAATATCGATCAAAAGAGAATTATCCATATTGCAATAGGGGATATCATAAAAGCTGAACTAAAAATGGAAAATCAATTCTTTTTCCCTTTTTTTTTTCTTTTTTGACTCTAGTTGATGTGGTACCATTTTAATATATTGCATTACTACGTGTGTTGCAATAATGCAAGTAAAGACCCCCATATCTTAATCTAATCAAGTTCTTAACAAAAGTGAAAGAAAATGAAATAAAAGAAAAAAAAAAGATTCCGCTATTTTCTTTTTTGAAAAAAAAAAAAACAGAATCATTATACTCATATATATTTTTTAAAAATCACATAATAAAATTAGGCACCCGCTAATCATACTTTTAAGTTTCATCTTTTGTGAATTTTATAAACTCATTAAAAATCACACATAAATAAATATGTTTGAGTACTCTTACTAGCTTTAATATGAAAATTTTATTGCTTTTTAAAAAACTATAATTAATAATTTAATTAGTTCCTAATTATATGATGTGCCACATATCAGAAAAAGATAGGACAAAATCTCATAATTTAATCACCAATCAGTTTAGATTATATATACTTTAATTAAAAATTTAATAAACAAAAGCAATAAAGAATTTATGGCGAAATTAAGTTATAGAAAACGATATTCATAATCCCTTGTGAAGTGAAATTAATAGCATCAACCAATTTTCTATATAAATTATTTGGAAATACAACTACGAATACCTTACTTTTCAATTAAAAAATGAAGTAAACTTCACATAAATTAAATGATAACAACAAGTCATTTTAAAGCAGTTTGCTGCTTTATTCACATAATTCCTCTGATATATGTATATACGTATGTGAATATTGATAAGATAAGATATGATCGGATACTAACATTAACAGTATTATTGTTATCGAACAATAAAATAAACAGGAAGGTTTAACTTTTCTTTTCTTTTTTCCCAGAATTTATAATAGTCAATTGTAATTTTATAAAGTTGAGTTATGCATATCAATTAGGATAAGACTCCAAGTCAATTGAAGAAACATATTATGAATTTTTTTTAATATAGCATTAAAGAAGGAAATTTAAATTTAAATTTATACTCCAAATAATGTATATATACGTATCATTATTAATTATATATTTTCAATTTAAATTGATAATTTCACATTCCTATTTAGTATTTATTCATGTTTTAACTAATAAGATATCTTCTATGTTATATTTTACAGTTTCTTAATTTGTGATTCAATCCCCCACTTATTTAAATAAAATCACGTGTTTAATGTTTAATATTTTTTCCGTCTTAAAATAAAATTTTTGCTATAAATTATTCATTTTACCCTTTATTTATATTAAATAACTATTAATTATTACAAATATTATAAATTAAAATAATTATTGATTGGATCAAAGGTAATTATAATTTAAAAAATATAAATAATTAAATATAATGTTGTTGATTATAAAATATTAAATGGGATATAATAGTTAATTTATAATATAATTATAATTTAAATAAAATAATAAAATTATATTTTAAGATAAAAAAAAAAAAAGTATCTCTTGTTTTGAGGCGAACGAGTATATTGTTTTTCATAGTTACGTACACTACCACGCATCTTTTCTACACGATGGCTCAAACTTTACCCAAAAATTAATAAGACTTTGTGGCTTTCCGATACCGAAAATTTAATAAATGTTTTTCTAAATTGCTAATACATTACCAAGTATATGGGTTGCACGAAATTTTTTGTGTAATTTTTCCATTTTTATTTTATTAATTTGAAAGTCAGAAAAAAATAAAGAATAAAATATAGAAAATAGTGTGGAAATTAAAATAATTTTTATGAAATTATCGTTGGAGTTGAAGCTGTGTTATTATAAATCAATCCTATTTTTTAATAATAAATATTTTTATTTTGTATTTCATAAATAATGAGTTAGTCATTTTATTACTAATAAAGAGTAGAAATATATAATTTTTATTTAAATAATAATATATTTTCTCCGTTTCATTTCAAGTATTGTATAAAAACGATAAATACAAATTAATGACATAATTAGTCTTTATAAATCTCTTAAAAATTTTAGTATAATTTACATAAATATCATTTTTCATCTTTATCACTTTAGTTGTTTTCTTTAATTAATAAAAATAATCTTAAAATTTTTTAATTAAAATTTTTTTAAATTTTTAAAAATAATTCTTAAAATAAAATAAAAATTTATTTTTATAAAATATTTAAAGTGAAACAGAAAAAGTATTAAATATATTTTTTATAAATGGTGGACAATTGTCTCATCATAACATATGGCTATGCCACTTGGATGAATATGGTTTTGAAAAACTTGAACGATTATAATTTGATCAGAATATGTATTTTCCGTTGTTGGCAAAATAATTTTAAAATTAAAATATGATAAATTCAAATGAGAGTTCACTTTGAAAAAAATGTATAATTTAAGCTAGTTAAACTTCAACTTACCCTTATGTATGGGAGTCTATTTGATCTAGCTTAATTATGGACGTTGTTAAACTTAACTATCAAAAAAAGTGTTTAATTATTAACAAAGAGTGACATTGCTAAATGTTAGACAGCTTAAAAAGAAAACTTAACTCTATAATTGTAATTATACATATATGAAAAGTGGAAATTCCATAATCCTATGCAAGTCAAAACTTGCACATCATCAGACTTTGGCTCCATTTATTGCGGCCATGCCATTCTCTTATATCTATACTCTTTCCATTTTAATTTAAATATCATTTTAAAATTTTAATTTTATTTTAAAATGTTTGAGTCCAATAATATTCAATAAAATTTTAATATTTATATTTAATATTATTTTTAATGATTGAAAAAATCAATAAGATATAAATTTTAAAGAAAAAATTATTAATTAAAAATAAATTAATAGCAATAACTAATTTCTTAATATGAGTGAAATTTTTTAAATAATATTTAAATTATTATAAATATTTTCTCAATCCGTGAAAATATCACTTTTGCAAAGATAATAATACATTATTTATTAATAATAAAAGTAATAATTAATCAATGACAATAATTAAAAGAGGCTGCAGTCACTTAAATCACCGAGCCTCTTTCTCTTTCTGTAATCCAATCAAAGATTCAAGCATGCATAATCATATATTACTAGGATTATTAATATAAATCACCACTTAATTACCCATTTTTTATGTATGAATTGAATCAAATGTGGCATGCATGTGTTTTCACACTTATCCATATGCACTAGTTTTTAGAGGTTGAATCTTACATCATATGCATCATGTCAATTCAAATTGGATGATTTATTAAATATAATTTTAATTTTTTTCTTTAATTTTCATTTTTTACCCTAAAAACTATTATAAAGTAATTTTATATTTTTTTTTACTAATTCTTAGTTATCAAGTTAAATTGATTGAAACGACAAAGTATTAAATAGTGTATGAATTTAAAAATATGGATATTGTTTGTACAAAGGCATGCTTTTGTGGCTATTTGATTTAAATATATATAATATTATTATTGTGAGAGTTTACAAGTATTTAATACACATTTCTTTTATTATTATTGATATTATTATTATCATTATTATTATTATTATGTCAAAATCATTTTAAAAATAAAATTTATGAATATATAATAAGTGTAGAAAATTTTATTTACAACACTTTAAATTTAATAATAATAAAGTGAAACAAATCATCAATCATATTTATGGGTGACAAACACATTTACATCAGCAACAACTACAAACATTTATTCCAAAATCACGAAAAGGAATTTTCTTTCTTATTGGCTAAAATTTTATATTTTTGCATTTCAACTTTAACAACAAGTGTTGAGTGCCATTGTCGTCAAGTTTCCATTTGGAAAAAGCTTATTCAACATCCTTTCTTGACTGATTTTTGAAATAGTACTTTAATTAATTATCATAATTAATTAATTTTTTATAATTAATTATCATAATTTAAATTTAAATTTGATATTCAGAATCTCACTATCATTTCTTAACTCTCTTATATAATTACTAGACTGTAATTCGCGCGTTGCCACAGAATTTTTTTTATTTTTAATTTATTATATATTTTTTTAAAGGCATCATAATAATGGTAAATAAAATTACAATATATATATATATATATATATATTCTTTGACTGTTTTAAGTATAATAATTTTTAAACATATTTTATACACAATATTCATAATACATATTGCTAAAATTATATAAACAACAGAAGACATTAAAAAGTTTTTAAAATAAAATATATGAGACAAACAAAAATAAATAAAAGATAGTGAAACTCATCCTATAAAATAGCAGTCTTGATTTGATATTTAACAAACCCTGCAATATAAAGAATAAATAATTAAATTACTGACCATTAAATATAAATATTAAAAATATATAATAATAGCTTAATTTTACCTTTAGTAAATTAAGTTAATTTTGATTTTTCATTATCTTTATTAGATGGCGATGGACATTTTCGTCTGGTAAAATAAATATTTAAAGAGATATATAATTATAAAAAAGACAATCTAAATAAGAATAAAATATTTTTAATTTTTGTACCTAACACATATTTTTTTCACTGGAGATTCTTCTGAAAATAGGTCTATTATTAATAGAAGGATTATTTCACTTACATTTGATGAACTGGATACTTCTATTATATCAGCTTTATCTATGTCTAGAAATTTACAATATTTGACATTTTTTTGCTAGTTGTTGATAATGGCTTCCAAAGAATTGTTGGGTTTGTACAAATTGCTTTCATCGCAAGCACAACAGATAATTGGGAACATACTTCATCTTTAAAAATATGAGTGATATTAAAAGAAAAATGTTAAGCATCATTAGATTGAGTATTAAGAACGACTTGAAATAACTTAGGCAATCCATAAATTCTAGTGATCAATGGTGGTACTGAAAACTTGTCTTTAAAGCCTTGTGCAAGATTGTTTGTTGGTAAACTAATCAATTTAACTACTTGACGACTAAAAATATTGAATGTAGTAGAGCCTGTATCATCCTCAACAATAGTTTTTAACTTGTACCTGAGAAAAATGTATTAAAAGTTAGTTACATTTAAAATTTATTAAATGTTTTCCCCAAAATAGAATGATTCATAGTATACCAACAAAGTGGATGCTCTTTGATTATTCCACATTCACTGCACCAAAGTCGGTCAATATAATTTTGCAGTCCAGACTTGTATTGAGGATATTTTCTATACCACCAGCCTTTTGAAATATCAACTTCTTTTATGATTGCTTCACATATAAATTTAATGTTCGAGATAAATTTATAAAAAAAAAAGCTTTTAAAAGGATTTAATTAATTAATCTAAAAAAGTTTTAATATTAGTTATAAATATAATAAATGATTAAACATACCATATCAGAATGAATATCTAAATACAATAGTTCTTTAATTTTTTTCTTATTAACATTTTTTTGGGAGTTCATATCAACGGATGAAGGATTGTATACTTTAAGCTTCACAATTTTATCGGCTGGCTCAGTCAACTTGAAATATAATTTTTATTATTTTTTATAATTTTAATTATAAAAAATCAACAAAATAGAAAATTTACCTTTGTTTAAAATTATGGACATAAAAAATATCCAAATTGATGAAAATTTTTATTGTTGAAGAGCTATTAATTTAGATTTCACCTGTAATAATATACAAATAAATTTCAACTTTTGAATGTATAATAAGCTAAATTATAATAGTGACATAATTTTCTATTTACCATTAAATTTTTTAATATTCATAAATAAAAAGATCATAATAACAACTCAGTTTGATTCTTGGGCAAAAACATCATCTTCAAAAAATTCAACAACAATCTTGTCTCAAAGAGTAACATTTAGTTTATTATTATTGCACATATAATGCAAATCTTAATAGTCAAGCTTTAAAAAAAAATTAAAGAATAAATAATTATAAGTATTTTAGAATATACATACCAATAATTTTAATTCTTCCCATGATTTTTATTTCTTCAACACTTGCAATTGAAATTACCTGACCTATGACATCTAAAAAAATTAATAATTCTTACTGAAAAATAAAAATGTGCAAGCTTAGTATGAGCGAAAATTTTCGCCTCTACTCGCATGTGGAATGGTTCTTGCGACTTCGGCACTGTTAGGCTTGGGGCCTTAAAGAATATGGGGCTAAATTTGGAGAAAATGGAGTCACCACTTGGATGGGCCGAAAAAAAGAAAGGGATCGATGACTTGATTCCTAAGAAATTTTCAACCCCCTAATGGATTCAGAAAGTTGGGTACGCGTGGAAAAGTTGAGAATAACCCAACACCCCCACAACACTCAGTTCATTGAAACATGCCTTCTTTTTAGGTCTTAATATTATAAAATTTTTAATTAATATAATATTATCCATACTACATACAATCATAAAATAAATAAATACTTTATTAAAAATTATAGCAATGTTCAAATAAAATAAATAAATGGACACCCATCCGATAATAAAAATATCCTCACATCGTCCAATATCTAAAACTAAATAGGACACCCACCAAAAGGCGAAAACGTGTCCTTTACATTAATCCCAAAATATGAAAATAATTTAAATTACATAAAAATTAATTAATGAGATACTCAATCATGGAAACATACATCTTACAATTTTAATAAATAAATAATAATCAAGAAAATATTCATCCATGATAAAATTAGACAAATCAGGTATTAAAATCAAATAAAATAATCATTAAAGCATAAAATAAATTACTTAATCAAATCTAAAACTAAATAAAATAATAAACACGTAAATTTAGATTTACATTTTGAATTAGGATTTTTTGAATAAAATTAGGGTTTATAGAGTTTATGTTAAAAAAATCAGAGTTTTAGGGTGTAGATTTAGAAACTAGGGTTTAGGGTTTAAGAAAAGATTAAGGTTTATGAAAATAGGGCTAAAATTATTTACATTGAAAAATATAGTTACTTGTAGTATTTGTTTTGCATGAAAGATATGAACAATCACTAAAATTTAAAATGGTATATTTAAATAAATTTAAGTTTAGAGGCGTACTTTCGTTTGTTGATTTCACCAATAATCAAACTTTGATCCAAACAAAACGTTTGTATCAGCCTTGTATTTGTTGGTTGAATTGAGGACAAGACAATATGCCTACTGCCTTGTTTAGTATTTTTGGCTACTGCCTTGTTGTTTGCTCTTTCAGTTGTTGCTCACTGCTCACTTGTTTGTTTGTTCGTGGTTCCTCGCTTGAGTGTCTGCTAGTCTCTGTTTAATATTTGCTAATTTAGGGTTATTGCCTGCTACTCGTCCCTAGAGAAATCGAAAAGTCCTAGTTTCACGTCTCTTAAAACCTGTATTTATAAATTGATATTAGGTTTAAATGGATGCATATCGAATTAGTCGGTTTATTCGACACAAACCGAGTCCATATCGAACTAGTAAACCTTTTATTCGATGAAAACTAACTTCATGTCGAACTCAGATAATTCTAATTCGACAGAGTCTAAGTTTATGTCGAAATATGTATCCAAATTCGATATAAAAAGCTAAAAACCTATCCTATATCGAAATAGGAGAGCTCCATTTTGATATGGAGTTGTCCCATATCGAAATAGGGCTCCATTTCGATATAGGAGCATCCCATATCGAAATGGGAAAGCTCCATTTTGATATGGGGCTGTCCCATATCGAAATGAGGCTTCATTTCAATATAGGAACAGCCCCATATCGAAATGGGTGGGGCTCCCAATTCGATATGGAGGGCCTCCATATCGAATTGGGAGGCTTCTAATTCAATATGAGACTTCTTATGTCGAATTTGGGTGCCCTAATTTGATATGGGACACCTCTATTACCTAAAGGCTACTCAAATCAAGTAAAAAATCAACCAAATCTTCGAATCGGGCCCATTTTAGGGTTTAGTGTACTTGTATCAAACAAAAACCAACCAAACTTTTTAAATCAGATCTAATTAGAGTTTTAAAAGTTTAATTAGCTTATTTTAGGCCTCATTAAAATATATTAATCCAATCAAAGGTTCAAAATTAACATCGGATTGGCTGGGACCAAAATCAAGGGTCTACACTTAGCCATAATATATATATAAATATACCTATTAAAAATTTTTTGCCGCCTGCTTTTGATTTAGCCTCATCAAAACTATAAAATTCAAACTTGTCAAATGGGATTAGAGGATTATCTTCATCAAGGGCCTTTACAAAGACATTTTTTGGCAATCTAATTCGAAATGGATGATGATTGATTTTATAATTAGGTTGGGCAAAAACAACTATAAAATCAAATATGTAGTAGATTCTCCCCTCAGTAAGCAATGATCGAAAATGATCAATACATTATTTTGGTAGTGTACCTTGCATTGTATTTCTCTAATAAAATGATAGATAATAAAAATAGTTATGTAATGAATTTTTTTAAAAAAATATTAGGTAAAATAATTTAAATTATAAATCTCATTGTCTATCATCATGAAGTCAAGGCTAAATAATTTATTGAGATTATAAAGATTGATAAACTCTCATATTCTTGCAATACGAATTTTAATTTGGATATCTTTACTTTCACTTGTGATATCAGATAAAGCTACGTATGCCATATTTTCTAAATATATTCTGAAAAAAAAGTAAATATGATAATTTCATATTATATATATTTAAATGCAATTTTTTTCACAAATTCTTATTATTCAAAAAATATATGATAAAAGAATAAAATTTAATACTTTATATTGAATGATTTTAAAAAATAAAATATTTTAGTATATATAATATTTTTTTAGCATAATCTAAGTAATAGTTATATTGATTTTTTTTTATATGTTATGATTTAAAGATAAATCATTAAATATTTCAGTATATATAATATTTTTAGTATAATCTAAGTAGTCATAATTTTCATTTTTTTGATTTATTAATTAATATTCTTAAATTTTCATGGTAGGTAACTCTTAATAATGCAACATATAATTGCCCATGAGAAAAAAATATGATCATAAAGATATAAATCAACTTGTTTTAATATTTGTCCTTGACTTTTATTGATATAATAAGAAGCTCTTATTAAAATTTGTCTTCATTTTAATATAAATGAAAATTTATTTTCAATATAAGAAAGAATAATCCTAGGTATATAAATTTTTTCACCGCTATATAATCCTGTTATTATAATTGCTTCTATAATCTTTATTCCTAAATTTGTTGTCATTAATGTAGTTCCATTACATAAATCAATGCTAGGATTAAGGTTTCAAAGCAACATAATAGGAATATTTTTTTTAGTTTCAATTCATGTTGAAGAAAACCATTAAAATTTAAAAAATTTAGAAACTCAATTGGATAAAGAACTTCTAATTCTTCTATACTGTATGTCGTTTTGCAAATTGAATCTGAACTATAGTAAATTTTTTCCTCTTTTAGTAATAAATTTATCATTTCTTTATTAATAATATCTATAATTTCATTAGTCAGTGTTATAATAGCTCTATTTTTTATATATGAATAATCAATATATTTACATAAAAAATCAGGGTATGTTTCTTGAATTATTTGTTCAATTGAATTAGTGTAATTTTCAACTAACAAAGGTTTATAAATCCTAATCCAATTATTTTCACTATCATATTTACTTATTTTTATAGTTGTTATTGATCCATCGCCTACTGATAAGATTCATTAGAGAAATCTTTAAGTTTATTACTTTCATTAATATCATTTGAAATTAAGGTAAGATACATATTTACAGTTAATTTATATACTTTAAAAAAATTTCACAAATAAGATTTTGTAATTGATGCATTTATAATATCACTTTTACTACCATTAACAATTATAGATAATATTTGTCTAAAATCTCCTTCTATTAAAAGAAATTTTCCTCCAACGAAATTATCTATTTTTTCTTCTTGTGAATTACTTAAAATATCTCTAAATGATCTATCTAATGCTTCAAAACAATGTCTATAGCTCATAGGAGCTTCATCCCAAATAATTAATTGAGTTTCTTGTATTAATCTTACTAATTGAATTTCTTTTTTACTTCACATGATGAATGTTCATTTAAAATAATAGGTATTTTAAATCTAGAATGCATTGTTCTACCTTCAAATAATAATAATGCTCCAATACCAGATGAAGCAACTACTAATACAATTTTTCTTTCACTTCTTAATTTAGATATAATAACTTCATATAAATATGTTTTGTTTGTTTCACCATATCCATATACAAAAAATAATCCTTCTTTATTACTGTCGACAGCAGCTACAATATCATTATACACTTGCAGTTGTTCATAATTTAGAGTTAAAATTGATTGATCATATTTTTCTTTTAATTCTATAATATTATAATTTAATTCTTCAATCAATAATTGATTGTTAATTATAATATCATTATACACTTGCAGTTGTTCAGAATTTAGAGTTAAAATTAATTGATCATATTTTTCTTTTAATTCTGTAATATTATAATTTAATTCTTCAATCAACAATCGATTGTTAATATTACCAAGTAATGATTTATCATACATAGGTAAATTATGATATGCTAAAGTAGAAGATTTTTTATTAAAAAAAATTTCAACTTCAAGAAGAACTTTATTTTTTAAATATACATCAGAAATATATGAAAGCGGAATATCTAATATATTATGAAGTTCATGTTTTATATCATCAGAAAATTTTTTCTAAAACAAATGAAAGAGTTTATCTGGATGACTTACTTCACAAAATAATATGATAAATGCAAATAAATGGCGAAGTTGAAAAGATGATGCATATAAAATAGCTTCTTCTATTGCACTAATCCATTTAATATCATTTTCTATTAAACCATATGATACACATGCTAATTGAAAAGTAGGATATATAATTCCATTAACAGTCTTAATGTCTTCAAAATTTTTAGGTTCTTTAACAATATTTAAAAGCACGCGCAAATAATAAAGTTCACCAAATTTGGATGAATATAAGCAATTCTACCAATACAATACGCTCTTTTTCATTTAGTCAATTTTTTTTCTTTACTTTGCCAAATCCATTTTATAGAAAATTCAACATATGTGAGTAACCTAGCATATTTATACATAGTGTTAATACTCATCCATTCAGTAAACATAGTTCGACAAAAATCCAGATTATTTGCAATATAAATTAAACTACCAGAAGGTTTGAACAAAATATTATTCATAATAGGCAAATATATTGCTAATTTTTCAACAGCTGAATCTCTATATTGTATAGAATATTCATATAATCTTCAAATAGCTTCATGCGGTGTAAGAAATCGGCAATCTAAATATTTTTCTACTTCATCAATAACATTATTATTATTATTAATATTCTCATTTTCTTCATCATATTTACCATAATTTTTAATAATTGTTCGAATTTGATCACTACATTTACTAAGGTATTTAAATAAATATTTCACCATTGTAGATTGAACACAAAATTCAACATAAATATATACTTCATATTTACAAATTAAATTTTTATTATAAGGAACAACAAAACGATTATCTATCTTTTCATTATTTTTAATAACATAATTACCATCATTTTTACATTTATAAGTTAGAAAACCATTAACATCGATAGTAGTTTCATTTTGATATTTTTTTGAAAAACATTTACTGCAATTTTTTTTCTTTTCTACAAGGTGATTTAGGATTAACAGAACCACATAGACCATGAATCATGAATCTTGAAACTAATTCATATGCTTCTAAATTAGTTTCTTTCACTGGTAACTTACCAGATATGATAGAATCAATATTTGAAGGTGTAGTCGGTTTATCATCTTTATATCACCACAACAAACAATGGATATGAGGTAGTCCTCTTTTTTGAAATTCAACTGTATATAATAAAGCAACCACTTTATCAAAATGTTGATATTTTTTGAAGTCGTCAATCAATTGATTAACTTTAGCTTTAAAAATACAACAAACAATATCAGGTCTATTTTCTGGTTTTAAGCCAAATATATAATCTAAAATTCATTATATTTCATTCCATAATGGATTGCATATAAATGTTATAAACAAATCAAGATGTCCATAAAATCTACATATAGCCATAACATCGTGATAATGCTCAATCATATATCTTGGGCTTTCGGTATAAGTAGACGACAGTATTACTATAGATTTTTCGATATCATTAGAGTTAGTTGTTCCATGGCGAACATCATTTTTTATTCTAGAATATATTTCAAATCTTAATTCTTTTTGATTTCGTATAATATAGTCTAATATTTCTTCTTCAACACATGAAAATACATCTACGATAAATTGTTGAAATAAACGACCAACTCTTAATAAAGTTTTTCCCTCTTTATGGCGTTATTATATTTTATAAGCATAATATTCAGGCATTGTAAAAAAATTTGAATTTGAATGTGGGATTACATATTCAATATCTACTGAATAACTATCTTCATCATAAAGAAATAATATTAGATATTGCATTGCCATAAGACTTGGATGTAAAATGCTAATTCTTTTTAGATTTTCAGATTTATGTTCAACAATTATATCTCTTTTTTTGTCAAATAAACTAAAATCTCCTACAATTTTAGAAGATGATGGTAGATTATATTGTAAATTATCTTTATAACTTTTTCCAATTAATTTCAATCTAACATGAAGCAATGCACTTTCATCAAATCTATCTCGGACCATTCTAAATAATTTTGCTATTTGGTTAAATTTATCAAACAATTTTATAAGACCTATAATAATAACTTTATTTATAAATTTATGAGACTCATCACCGAGTAAAGAATAAATTCTATTATAAATTTTATGTTCTGTATCATATATATATATAGCTAAGCAAATTTTGAATTCTCTCCATTAGAAGGCAACAATGAGCCAATTATATGATAATTTTGCCCATATATTCTAAACACATATGGCCCTGATCTTTTATTTATATTATAACCCATCTTTCCTTCCATTGATGAGAAAGCAAACATAACACTATAAAGTCTTATATTTTCTCTAAATTTCAAAAATAGAGGACCTCCAAAATGATTTAACAGAGTATCAAGAAAATCTTGAGTTCGTTGTAATAAGAAAATTTTTATTTTTTCTTTTTTACAACAATTAGTGTAATATTTTTTTCACTATTTTTCAAATCGTTGCTACATTCAGCTGACCAATATAATGCTCCATAATGATCACACTTATGCTCTGAAATACCTAAATTTGATTTTTTGAAGTTAAGCTCCTAGTAAATTATAATTAAAAATTATTTAAAAATATATATTTATAATAAATAAATAAATATATAATTATTTTATACTTTGATTTCTCGACGAAGAGGCATTTTGGCTTTGAGAAGAAGAAGCAAAAGTTGTAATATGTCTCTTTTTTACTTTGTTCTTTAAAGATAGATCATAAAAGATGATCATCTGATATAAAAGTTAAATGATATTTATTTAGCATGAAAACTATTATATTAAAAATATTATTAAATTGTATACCTGAAGAAGTTGCATCATTAATATTTATATCTATTAAAATTTGTTCTTCACCCAAGTTGAATATTGAACAAGGTATAATTCCAAAATTTCTTGTAGTATTGTTAGACAAACGACTCCAATTTTCTAGTATAAAAATTTATTTAGTTGTAAAATGCAAGTTAATCTAATTATAAAACTAAAAAATAATATAAATAATATTTTACCTGAGTTTAAATCACTTAATTATATTGGAACATCAATTAAATTATCATCTTTATTCATAGATTTTTGTTTCATTAGATTAAATTATGGAATCTTTTGATGATAACCTACCAAAAGAATTCTTAGCTCCAAATCACAGTAAGTCAACTTGTGATTTCATCCCTAATTTTATTATTTGAGTACAATCATTAGCGAAGTCCCAAAAAATTTTGCAAAATAAAATCTAATCTTTGTTAAGAATATTTAAATAAAATTTTAAATAAACTACCAAAGAGTTGATTCATGATAATAAATATTTAATTTTGGAAACTCGCATTGCAGAGAGGAAATTGAAACAACATATAAAAGAAGACTAAATTAAATTAATGCATGTAAAATAGAGAAATGTTAAAACCAGGTCTACTACAGAATTATTTGTCTAGTGAGAACAAATTCTAAACATAACACTATTTTTGCTTCTCATAACATGAACATGAATTTTAATTTCACAATATATATTTAAAAAAAAAAAAACAGAAATGCATGAACAACTATAATCACATTTTTCACCCAATTCTCAGCACCCTGGCTGAACAAGAATTCATTCCTTAATATAGAAGCTTTACAAATTAATTCTGGTATTCTAGTGTAAAGATGTCACAATATTATTTGTACAGTTGTATGATGATAAGAATAAAGGAATCTTGCAGCACTATTCTCGGATGAATGTTGATTTCAGTGTGCTGGTACAATATTGCTTGTCTTGGGAGTTGTGATCTGCAGCGGTTGTTTTTACATTCCCCCTCAAACTAGGTATAGAGATCTCTTTATTACTCCAAGTTTGGGTCTTGAAAATGGGAAGAGTTGACTTAGAAGAACTTTGGTTAATCAGTCTGCAATTTGGTCATGAGATGGAACATATCTGACATCTATCTTCTTCTCCAGTACTTTATCTCTTACAAAGTGAACATCCACTTCAATATGTTTAGTTCTTGAGTAGAAAACAGGATTGCTAGTAAGAGTACTAGCACTCATATTGTCACACCAAGTAATGGGAGTTTCTGGCAGCTTCACATTCAATTCGTTTAGCAATGATTCCAACCAAGCCAATTCATAACAAACATAAGCCAAAGCTCTATATTCAGATTCAGCACTTGATCTTGAAACAACATGTTGTTTCTTTGAGCTTCAAGAAACAAGTGTTGAACCAAGATACACACCCTACCCTGCTGTAGATTTTCTGTCATCCTTATTACACGTCCAATCTGCATCTGAGTATCCTGTCAAGGTGACACTTGCCTTGACGTGTAGGCCAAAGTTTGTTGTCCCCTTTAGATATCTCAGTAATGTTTAGCTGCTTGTAGATGTTTCTCAGTTGGATTTTGCAAGAATTGTCTCAACTCATTGATTATAAATGCTATTTCTGGCCTTGAGTGAGTTATGCACTGAAGTGCTCCAATTAATCACCTGTATGGTGTAGGGTTCTCTAGTTTTTCACCATCAGTGGCTGTTAGATCTTCGCCTGTTACTGCTGGAGTTAAGCAAGCTTTTGTGTTTATCATGTCTGTCTTTTCGAGTAATTCTTAAATACATTTACTTTGAGATAAGACAATCCCATCTTCATTTATTGTCACTTCTATACCAAGAAATAGATGTAAAGAGCCCAGATCCTTCAACGCAAAAAGTTTATCAAGTTCTTTAATGAATCTCTGCAACATTCTTGCATTGCTTCCTGTCACAATCATGTCATCTACATAAATGAGCACTAACATGATTTCTCCTTCATTTTTCATGAGAAACAGTGATGAATTACATTTAGAATTGTTGAATCCCCAATTTAACAAGGTAGTTCTTAGTTTATCAAACCAGGCCCTTGGAGCTTGTTTAAGCCCATAGAGAGCCTTGTTCAATCTGCAGACATGATTTGGTTTTCTTTTATCTTCAAACCCCTCAGGTTGCAACATGTACACAGCTTCAATTGAATCACCATTGAGAAATACATTGTTGATATCTAATTGCCTGATTTTCTAGCCTTTTGAAACTGCTATGGTTAGGATTACTCTTGCTATAGAGGCCTTAACCACAGGACTAAAGGTTTCTTTGTAGTCTATGCCTGGAGTTTGGTGAAACCCCTTTTCTGGCCTTATATCTTTGAAAACTTCCATCAATGTTGGTTTTGACAATGTACACCCACTTGTTTCCCACTACACTGAACGTAGGTTGATATGGAACCAATTCCCAGGTGTTGTTTTTCCTCACAGCACTTAATTCTTCAATCATTGATGCTTTCCGAACTTCTGAATTTACAGCTTCTTTCGCTGAGGTAGGTACTGTGGGTAAGTTCAGCTTCTTTGTAAAACAAAGTTGATAATATGCAGGATACTTCTTGGGTCTATGGATTACATCTTTACTCCTTGTTATCATCCGGTGTCTTTGTTCAGTTTCTTGTGACTGGAGTTGCTATTCACTTTCACTTTCATCTACTTCTTGTTCATCTGGTTGTTCAAAATCATTAATTGCTGGCATACCTTCAAGATCAATTTCTGGAGAATTGAGTTCTTCTTCATGTTGTATTTCTCCTTGTTCATCTGATGGCCTTAAAGTTTCAGACTGAGCTTAGGAGTTAGCTGTTGGAGAGAAAACTTCTTGAAGGTCATCATTTGGTGAGTTTGGTTTATAGTTGCTGGGTAAGTGTTGCTGTGAGGAGTAAGGAAGGATCAGCCAATTTGGTTGAACAATAGTTTCTGATTCACCTGATTTTATATTGAGGAAACCAGTGTGACAAGGGAATTCAAGTTCATTGAAGGTAACATGCCTGGTAATGTATATTCTACCAGTTGAGCTTAAGCATTTATATCCCTTATGATAGTTATTGTATCCCAAAAAGATGCACTTTGTGGAGTGAAATTGGAATTTGTGATTTTGGTAAGGTCTAAGACAAGGGAAGCAAGCACACCTTAAGGTTTTTAGTACTTTGTAGTTTGGTATTCTATTATATAATTTTTCTGAAGGAGATTTGTTATTGAGTGTAGGTGTATGGGGTCTATTTATGAGGAAAATAGCTGTTTTAAAGGCTTCTGGCCAGTATTTAAAGGGAACTTTTGCTTGAGCTGACAAGTTGAGACCAGTTTCTACAACATGTCTGTGTTTCTTTCAGCTCTTCCATTTTGAGCTGAAGTGAATGGGCAGAAATATCTGAATTGAATGCCATGCTTTTAAAGGAAAGGTACAAAGCTCATGAACTCACCTCCCATATCACTTTGAAGACATTTGATTTTTGTTTCAAGTTGGTTTTCAATAAGGTTTTTGAAATTTATGAAAATTTGCAGTGCATCAGATTTTGTTTGAGTGGGAACAACCAAGTGTGCCTGCTGAAATCATCTAGAAAAAGGATATAATACTTAAACCCAGATGCTGATGCTATTTGTGAGGGTCCCCAAAGATCTGTATGGATCAATTCTAAAGGCTTTGAGGCCAAAGATTCAAAATTAGTAAAAGGTAAAAGATGGGACTTGCCATTTTGACAAGCATCACAAAACACAGGATTTAAAATTGAACTTTCATTCATTAAGGAATTTTGATTACATGACTCTATTACCTTAGACAACACCTTCTGTGAAGGGTGACCTAGTCTTCTATGCCATTTTTGAAGTTCTAAACTATCATTTTTCTTAATTGAAGATATGTAGGCTTGAGACTGACTGTACTTGTTTTTGGTTAGGTTGAGATAATAGTCTTGTGGCTTAATTTGATAGAGACGGAGTTTCCCTTCCAGCAGTGTTCTTCCCATCACCTTGTCCTTCACAACACAACCACTAGAGTTAAAAAGAATCTCAACATTGTTATTTCTAACTAGTTTGGAAACACTAATCAGATTCCTTTTTAACTTGAGGTACATGCAGAACATTTTCCAACAATAGTTTATTATTATCAAGAGTAGGTAGACAGCAATTACCAATATGTCTGATATTAAGTTTTTCACCATTTCCAACAATCAGAGATTCATTACCATGGTACTCTTGCTTCTGGTTCAGATTTGAGGCATCATTGGTGACATGGTAGCTTGCTCCACCGTCTGCGTACCAGTTTGTGACTCCCAAGTTCTCAGTTGAGTCAATGAACATGGCTTAATGGTTCTTCTGTGATGATTCTGGAACAGCTCTCATATAATTGTTGTCATATCTGTAGAAGCAATAGGCTGCTGAGTGTCCTATTTTTCCACAGACTTGGAAAATTGGCCTTGACCCATTGTTGTTGAACCTTTTTCCTCTGAAATTTCTTCCTCCTCTGCTATTGTTTCCATAACTTCTGTTGCTGTAGTTGGGATAGTTGTGAGATTGAAATAAGTTTCTGTTGGAGCTTCCGTAGTTGTTTGTCTTGGTAAGATTTGCAGTTGGGTTTCCTAAATTGATGGAGTTAATTCCAGCTTTCAGCTGTTCAAGTATTCTTTCAAAACTCAGCAGTTTTGATTGGAGTTCTATCCAGGAGATGCTTTCTTGTTCTGATATTTGGCAGATCAGAGGATTGTACTCTGCAGAATCAAGTCCAGCAAGAACTTATGAAACCAGATCTTCTAATGAAACAGGATGTCCTGCTAGAGCAAGGTTATCTACCAATTTCTTAATTGTCTTTAGATAGTCTGCCACCTTCATTCCTCCTTTTAGCATCTTAACAAACTCTTTTTTTATAATAAACGATGTTAGATCTGGTTTTTGCTCCAAACAGATCTTTTATAGCATCCCAGAGGAGTTTAGAGGAAGTGAAACCCATTCATTCTGATGCTACTTCACTTTCGATGGAGTTATAGAGCCATCCAAGCAGTGTTTGAACTTGTGAATACCACTCTTCATATTCTGGGTTTGTCACCACCAGTTCAACATCTTCAGTTCCTTCTATAACCATTTCTGTGTATTTTGTTGGTGCAGGCTTGGCTCCAATGATAAAGCCTTCAAGTTTGTTGCCTATGATTACAGGGAGAATTAAGTTTTTCTAGAAGAGATAGTTATGATGATTCAGTTTGACTGAGCAAAAAGAACCCAGAGGATGATTTGATGAGCTAAACAATCTATTGGTGTTTGTTTGATTTTTATTTTTTGAGGAGTTTGCTTCGTGGCCATTGCTATCACTGTTTTCTGTATTTTTTTTTCCATTTCCTGCCTTGGCACCTTAGGATTTTAGGGATTCTTGGCTCTGATACCAAGTTAGAAAAGCTAAACAATAGGTTTATCTCTCAGCACCCTGGTTGAGCAAGAATTCATTCCTTAATATAGAAGCTTTACAAATTAATAATTTTGGTATTGTCACTATATTATTTGTACAGTTGTATATGAAAAGAATAAAGGAATCTTGCAGCACTATTCTCGGATAAATGTGGATTTCAGTGTGCTGGTACCATATTCCTTGTCATATAGTATTTAAGAGTTGTGATCTTTAGTGGCTGTTTTTACATATACGGGGACAAAATGCTAAAGCCTCCTTTGAAATAAACCATGTGCAAAGCATTAATGTCATAAAATTTATTTGAATTTTATTGTTTAAAAGTAATTGAAAAAATATGTAGTTATTAATTTAATTTAAATCAATTTATTGTGGATTTTTAATAACATGGTTCATTAATGAATTTAATTTTTATAAATTTTTTATTTCAGAAATTTTTCATTTTTTTGATAATTATATTTTGGACCTATTCCATAACATGGCCCCCTAATTTCCTTTTTATTTTTAAAGTTTTGGTTACTTTTTTTAAAATATATATAATATATGAAGATGCACACCCCTCTCCTAAATTTCTGTGATTCTCTTTTAATAAAGTCCAAATTTTTTAATCAAATTTTTAATTTAAATATTCAATTCAAAGGTATAAATTTTTTTTATTCAATTTCTTATTTAAATATTTATTTTAATAAGGTTAAATTTTAAAAATTTATAGAAATAACTTTAAAAATTATAAAAATATTATGCATTATAGGAATGTTGTGCATATATCAAAATTTATAAAAGTATGATATATTTTTTATATATAATAAATATATTTTTTAGTATATATCAAGCATATTTTTAATATATATTGGATATATTTTTAGTATATATTATATATGTTTTTAGTATATTTTATTAGATTATTTTTTAATTATGAATAATGGTTTAGTAAATATATGATCTCAATTTTTTTATTTAATAATATATATTAATATTTGCATTTGTCCCTATAATATTTATTTCTGCCTACATTCCTAAATATATTGTTATACAGTATATAAAAAATATAGATGAAATATTTTAAGTTAAATTTAAAATAGCCTATTTTAAAAAAAATTATAAAATAGTTTTAAAAAATGACATGGCATGAAATTTCCTCTTTTCCTTAAGAAAAGACAAGGGGAAAAATTAAAAAAGGCCAAAAAAAAAAAACTAGGCGAAGAAAATGATGAACTGGGCCTTTGGAATATAAGAGTTTTTCGATCAATGTTAGGGCCTTACTGCCTGAGTAAGGAAGATCCAATCCAAACACACCACTAAATTCTGAAAGGGGTCTTTACAAAATTAACAGAAAAAAAAAACCAAATTTATCATATTTTTTAAAATATTTATAAATTTACTAAAATTTATAATTTTTTATAAAAATATCAGATTTATATATTTTAATATAAGTTTATTTTGAATTTATTTTAAATTTATTATACTTTTTTATGAATTTATGAACTTTCATGGCTTATTATAAATTTATTATGAATTTATTATGAATTTATCATAAAATTATTAAAATATCTCCGGTATAAATGAAAAAAATTATAAAATATAATGAAGAGTGTATTATCCCATTTTTAAAATTTAAACGGCCCACCAAAGAAATTCAACCTGTATTTTAGCATGTAATGAAATTCATTCATTATTATAAATTAATTAATTAAAAAAGAATAAATCTATCAACACCTCAATCTATTGGGCTGATTAGGAAGATAAATATTTGCACTTGACAAGAACTAAAAAAAAAGCTCAAACTTAACCCCATAAAAATCTAGTAGGTATAGATTGTAAAGTAATCTTAAATAGTTGAAGAATCATGAATGAGATATCATTGAGAACTCAAATTCAGATGTTGTTTAATTATAGAAAAAATTCTTATTTTTAAAATTTTTTTAAATAAAATTTATTACTTAGTTAAAAATATTTTTATTTTAAAAATTTTAAAAATAATTTTTCATATTTATTGGTTAATAGTTGAATTTTGAAAAACTAGTTTTAGTTGCTTTCTAACTTAGTGTTCTAAAATATATCTATTTTTTTTATCATTTATCTATTATATTTTTTTATCTCAATGAAAATTGCAAAATAAAAAAATTACAGAATAGAGAATTATAAATTAATATTTATTATTATTATTTAATTTTAATTAAAAATTGAAAAAATAAAAAAGACAACTCAACTCAATTAAACTTAATTATATATGAGCTTTTTTAATGCGGTAGGTGATATTCAATATAAAATTTTATCACATTTTATAGATTGACTAAAATAAAAAAATAAAAAAAATAAAAAATATTTTTTATAATTAAATAAGAACTTAAATTTTCAACCAAATATTTTCAATTGAAGGGATTATATATATTCATGATTAGGTTAGGCGGGCTAGAACTTGAAAAATAAAAAAAGATTAAACATAGAGAAAGGCCTCAAAGAAAGAGCGAAGGGATTAGAGAATTTTAGCATGTATTTGTCATTAAATAACAATAAATAATTATTTCAAAAAAAATAACAATAAATAATAACTAGCCATAAAGTTGATCCCCATTTGTCACTAATAAACAAAAGTAACCAGTAATAATCATAAGGTTCACACCCTTAATAATTTGATTTACTAAAATAATAATGTCTAAAATTTGATCTCTAGGCTATATTATAATGGTATCTTTTTTTTGGAAAACTTTTTAAATCCAATATAATTGATTTTTTTTGTTCTAGTTGAAACTTTAAAAACATAAATTTAATTTAATATACTACAATTAATACTTGATATCACCAAATTATTACATAATTTAAATATAAATATTATCATTTTATAAAATTTATCTATTCATTTATGTAACATATTGAATATAAAATTACATTTGATAGATTGTAATAGAGTATAAATATTTATTTTTTTAAAAATAAATGTATAGCAAAAACAAAAGCTAAAATCAAAATCAAAATGAATTTATGGATTCAGGATCACTTTAGTCATCGTGTTTTTTTTTTAAATGTCTAAATGAATCTCTTCTTGTCTTAGTTTCAATCTTATATTTTTGTTTTATTTAACTCAAATCTAATGTTTTTAATTTCTTTTATTTTGTGTTTTCTTTTTGATTTCATTAATTTTCAAAGCAGTAAAAAGTTTGAAAATTGAATATTTTATTTTTAAAAATATAAAACATATATATTTTTAAAAAATATTTAATTAATTGAAAAAAAAAACTCAATAATATATGTAGATAAAAAAATCTAAAAAAATTAACTGAGAGTGAATTGACCCTTAAATTAACCTATAAAATAATTAGAAGTAACAGTGTTGGAGTCGTTGGTTAGAAGAAGGTGTCTAAATTTACTTTGTAAAATGGAACCGGAAAGTTTGGTTGGTTTCCGTCTGCGCGTAAAAACTAAAGAAAAGCTCGTCTTCTTCCTTCTGATATATTCTTGGTCGCCAGAACCAAAAACACAGAAACTCCGAGAGAGAGAGGGCCAAAGGCAGCCCTCTCCCTCTTTCTATCAAAATTTCCATTACCGGAGGAAATTTGAAAAAAATGATCGAAAAAAATTAAGTACAATAATCATAATAATAATCTTATGATTCTCCTTCTTCTCCAATCTCAATCCCTTGTCTTTGATGCGACGATCGCATGCCGGAACGCGGGTTGATTCCATACCCAAATCCAATAGTCAAATGGATCCCATCAAGCTCCAGATCCGAACCAATTCCCGATCTTCCAAAACCAAATCTACCAACTTTACCTTCTTTTCTAGCTTTCTCGCTTCTGTTTTAGTCCTAATCGCTGTCTTATCTTGCTATTTTATCTTTAGAATTCGGGACTCTGTCGATTCTCGTAAGACTTTTCGCATTGTCATTGATGGAGGCAGTACCGGCACCCGGATTCATGTTCTCGCCTACCGAATTCACGGCGGGAAACCGGTTTTTTATTTTGGGGATGGGGCAATGAAGGTGAATCCGGGATTATCAGCTCATGCGAATAATCCGGAAGGGGCAGGTAGGTCATTGGAGGAGCTCCTGGAGTTTGGGAAAGGGAGAGTGCCGAAAAAGCTTAGGGGAGAAACAGAGATTCGGTTAATGGCGACTGCTGGGATGAGATTGATCGATTTGGAGATTCAAGAGAGAATTCTGGAGTCTTGTAGAGAGGTTTTGAGGAAGTCCGGCTTCAAATTCAGAGATGAATGGGCTTCAGTTATTACTGGTATAGTATTCTATTGATCAGTGGTCTTTCTATGTACCTTGTTTTTGAATCCTGATCAGCACTTGCATTGCAGGCTCTGATGAGGGTGTATATGCTTGGATTGTTGCTAACTATGCATTGGGTACCCTCGGCGGTGATCCTCGTGAAACGACTGGGATTATTGAACTTGGTGGAGCTTCTGCTCAGGTTTTATTTCATTTTCTGAACTTTCATATTCTTCACAAAAGTATAGAATTCTTTTAGTGTTGTTTTGTCCTGTTAATTTGTCGTGGAATTGTAGGTCGTTCATAAGATTTTGTAGTTGGTTTGCACAGAGTTGCTGTTCAAGAGCTACTTCCGCCTGTGAGAAGTCTTAGCTTAGCTGCTTCTATTGAAGTAATGATTTTTATCGAAGTAATAAGTTCTCAAAATTGAAATTTGGTGTACGGCAGTCAATAATTTTAGTTGCTTTCATATTATAGTTAACATGGGTTGGTTTCCTGTTATTGGAGTTCGATTTTGTAAATTCTAGGCATTAGGTTGGAAAAGAAGATCTGATTGATGTTTAGCTGTTAGTGATATAACAAAAAATCTTTTTAGAAACTACAGGAGTTTGTTATCAGTTCCCATGTTCTGAAAATGTTCTGAAAAAAGTATAATTTATTGAGAATTTCTGGTCTTTTGATACTTATGGAAGGAAAGGTGGTGAAACTTATGATTTTTCTTATTCTTTATCTTAGGTAACTTTTGTTTCAAATGAGCCAATGCCTCCTGAGTTCGTACGCACTGTAAAGTTTGGAAATATCACTTACAGTATCTATAGCCATAGCTTTCTTCATTTTGGCCAGGTAACTTGAAAAAACTTAATCTTCATTTGGTTGTGTTCATTTGATAGTCTTTCCTGGCTGTTATTGAATTTGGGCCTTAGTGGAACTTGCTTCAAAATTAAATGGGATTTCAAATTTTGTTTTATGTATTTTTTTTTTTGGGAGAAGAGAAAGGTATGGAGTAGGGTCTTAATGAAGATTAGACTGCAATTTATGTATTGTGGGTATGAACAGAGCGAAAATCCCAATTTCTAATTTAGAAGTTTTGGGAAAATAACAAGTCCTACAAAAATGACACTTAACATGGAAAAAAATACAAAATAATTCCAATCAAATTCATGGTCTGCTAAATTTTCCTATATTGTACATTTTACCAAGTCTGCATCAACGTATCAACTACTTAGATTTTAATTTACCTCTATCCTAGCTTGTTAAGCCCAGTTGAGTGGCTTTTGATTGTATTAACCATAAATCTTTTAATGTGACCATTTAATTTATAATGACATGCTGGGTTATGGTTTGGGAGTATTGACTTGTTTCTTTCTGCAGAATGTGGCATTTGAAGCATTGAGGGAATCACTTATCTCACTTGACTATCAATCAGGTTGGCATGCATACTTCTGCTTCTGCTTTGGCAATGGATATATAAGATTAGGATATGTTAAAATGGTTATTGAAGTTTTATCTTATGCCTTGAAATATTTAACTAGCTCGTGAGGGTTATTCAGTTGTTATAATTAGTCTTTTACGACAAAGCTTGAAATCATTACTGAGGTATATGTTTAAATACATTTAGTTTTAAGCGTAGCACTCAGCTAGTTTTAAGTAAGGTTGTATGTCTTAGGATATGGAAATTAGTTCTCATTCTGATTATTTATGATATTACTTAATTGAGGTCATTATATCTGATCTAGGTCCATATTTGAAATTTTGAATATTGTTCTTTCTCCTAGACATTGCTTCCTTCTCATGCATTCTGGCCATTTGTATAAAGGAAAATTAAAATGCTGGAAGAAAGTTGATCTTATTTTATTCAGATATTCTACAGAATTAAATTTTTTCAATTGATTTTATTCATAACGTTTGTAGCTGCAATTATGTGATTGCAGAAGACAATGCGTGCCACTTCTTCAACTTATGCTGTAGAGTTTTTATTTTATTTATTGCATAATTTTCAAACATTCATCATATGTTGCAATCATACTCTATAAATTGTAAGGATGTAACTATTTTTTTTTTTTTTTGGGTGGGGAATTGTGGTGACAGATTTTTAGTTTTCTACTTAATGATGTGGAAACCTAGAAACTAGGATATTGTTTATATTGAATCTTGTTTCTGCTTTGATATTGAGACAACTAAGATATTTAATGGCCATAGGATTTTAGTTCACATCTATAAAGAATTGTGTTAAATATTTTTAATACATACAAAAAAATTAAGTCTTCATCTGCAATCATGAGTCTGATAATGATCTTACTAGACTGCAAATTTTTTAGTTTCCATATGGGGGATGCTATGGGGACAAAGATAAGCATTGAAGATGCTTGATTGTTTACTTCTCCTCCTCCTTCCTCTCCCTGTATCCTTTTGCTTTGTTGGCGCATGTGTGATTCTTTCCTTTTCTTAAGTACCAAATGAAAGGTTGTTAAATTTCTACTGTAATGTGTTTCATTATTTTCCTCTTCATTAATTTGGTATTGTTGGTATGGAAGCCTAATCTTTTATGTCTGCTTATTTTGTAGCTTCTGAATCACTTATGAAAGGAATATTTATAGATCCCTGTACTCCTAAAGGTTACTTGCATGAAACCGAATATTGGAAACACTCTCCAGGTTCAACAGAAAAGAATAATGTTTTATCCAGTCTTCATTCAAGGGGTAACTTCTCTGAGTGCAGATCCGCTGCATTAATGTTGTTACGAAAAGGAAAAGGTTGGAACTTAATCAAGTATTCTGTCATGGGTTTTTTGTTATAGGATATATATTCATTTATTTTGGCATGATAATGATCATTGCTTTATTTATCTGAGATGCAGAGAAATGTTCCTATCAGCACTGCTCCATAGGATCAACTTTCATACCTAAGCTTCAGGGGAAGTTTCTGGCCACAGAGAATTTCTTCTATACATCAAAGGTTTTGTAAATATCTCTTGTTTAACAGGTTCCAGTCTCATGTTTATTAGGATTCTGTATCTTTTGATATATATGTTTAAATGTTGGGGAATGAAAATTATTGCCCAAGAGTCTTAACTTTCATTGTAACAATATCAGTTGTGCTTAATGTACTGATTATGTGATCCTGAGTCCTTTTATTTTCTTTTTCTGCTGCTCTTTGATTTATTAGTTCTTTGGATTGGGCCCTAGAGCATTTCTTTCTGATCTTATTATGGCCGGAGAACTCTTCTGTGGAGAGGACTGGTCAAGGTTGAAAAGGAAGCACAAATCATTAGATGATGATGATTTAGTACGTTATTGCTTCTCTTCGGCATATATAGTGGCCCTGCTTCATGACAGTCTTGGAATTGCATTGGATGATGAAAGGTAGGTTATCATCTTACTATTAATATGGAATATTATCCTATAATCCTACTACCTGATTGCAGATTGTATCTGGTCTTCAATTTCCCAGGACCAAATTAATCCTATACTAATGGAACTTTTCATGTATCTGCATAAAATTGTTTATAAAAGGGTTGCATGTTGTGCATATTTGAACAGGATCAGATATGTTAGTCATGTTGGAAACCTCCCACTTGATTGGGCACTGGGAACTTTCATCTTGCAGAGCACCGCTGCACTGGACTTGCAGGACACAGATTGGATTACTACTATTATCATTGATGACTCACCGACACTGATATCGCTAATTGCCATCAGCATATTCTTGATGTTTATAGCATGGTCTATATCAAAATGGAGGAAGCCTCAGCTAAAAACAGTTTATGATCTAGAGAAAGGGCGGTACATAGTTACTCGTGTTGGAAGAAGTTGATAAGCATATTTCAAGGAGATGGAGTTTTTTTTTTTTTTTTTGGGAATTGCAGTCGAGGAGGAAGCGCCTATGTATTACAATGATCATCTAACAAATTTATGCCTCCTCTGGTTACTTCCAAATATGAAATTCACCATTGTAAAGCTAAATTTTCTCTTTGGAATAGATGACCATGTTGGGGATGAAGCGTGGAGAGTTTCAGAGAATGTAGCGTAAGTAGTGAAAAGCATAGGATAGAAAGATTAGTTTTTCCCATTTTGTATGTAGCAGGAGTTAAAAATCTCAGTTTCATCACCTCAAATGCTTCCTAATCATAGGAACTACAAATTTTAGGATCATTAGTTAATCAGCCATGAGAAACTGTTTGTATGAGAAAAGATTTATTTATTGTTTCTTGCCCGCGATTGTTTTAAATTACTCATCTTTTCAGGTTTTCAAGAATTAGAGTATTTTTCTCTGTTTTAATCCTTTCTGGTCCTATAGCAAATTAGCAATTACTAAGGCAGCAAGGAAATGTTTTCAGCTGTTTTCTTGTCATTATTTAATCTCGTCCTATCTAATAATTTTTTTTTTAAACAAATGGTTTTTGAGAAGGCAAAACTGTGATAATACATAATTCATATAAAAGGATAAAAATCTGCTCCATCTAATAATTTTCTTGATCATGTATAAACTTCAATCCAACAATCTTGAAAAATTTTAGATTAATGCAAGCTTTAGATTGATAATTCTTCAAAAAAAAAAAACAATTAGATGAGCATTTGAAATAAATGGTTAATTTAATTTGATATTGTCTTAATTTCTTAATATTTTTAATTTGAAGAATAAATTGATTTTTATTTTTGTTTTAAACCTACACCAACCCAAATTAAAGATCTATGAGTATTTTATTCTATTGAAATAAATAAAAAGTTGAAATGAATAAATATTTAAATTTACATTAATGTTAGTGTTTATATATATATATTTTTAAATTTGAAATAAAAAAAATGTTAGAAATGACAACAAGTTAGGTATTTTTATATACTTAATCCTTTTATATATGATATAAATAGTTTAAAAGTGAGTTTGGACAGCTATGAATAGCATTTTTATTATATGTTATGAATTTAGATCATGTTTAAATTTAGACTTTTGGATATCTATTAAAATCTGAATATATATTAATTATATTTTATTAAAATTTTAATTATATATTTATTATATTTTATTTTAATTATAAAATTATATTTTATAAAATTGTGATAATATTAAAGTTTTTATTTATAATTATTTAATTAAAAAAATATAATTTATATTTTAAATTTTATAATATTTTTATATTTAAACAAGTAATTAAATGTGTTCGGATAGTAAACGAGTAATATTAAACGAGTTTAAAATGAATATAAATATAATTATAATTAATTTTAAATAGATATAAATAATTTAAAAATTAAATAAATTTAAATTCGGATAAAATAATTTTTACGTGATACGTTACCCATTACGTTTTGGCAGAGGTTTGCTAGTTGATTGTGGGTCAGATTCTGTTTAAATTCGACATGGAACTGTCTGAATGCGGCTCGAAATCGATTCTCAAATTTGAATATGTTAAGCGCATGTGCATGTAAAAATAATTATGCTAAAAATACTTAAAAATTAAATTGGTAAAAAAAGGAAAAATCAGAATAATTCTGTTAAAAATAATTATAATTAACTAGAATCCAAGAAAAATTGACTGAAATTTTAAATTTCATGAGAATTCCAGAATTCGACTAAAAATAAAAATATATAACAAAATCTATCGAATCCAATTGTATTGGACCAGGAATCAACATTGTCCTAATAATATGCAAATGAGACTTTCGCATATGCATAAAAAAAACAAAAAATCTATCCAAAATAAGATTTTAGGGACTAAAACAAAAAACAGGAAAAAGAAAAAGAAAATTGAAAATTGAAAAACAACCCGCAGTACAGTAGTAGAATAAAAAACATGTTTCCCATAAAAGGATCGTTGTTCATGGCAATTCACCCATCTCCTAATTGCTAATATTAATTTATAAAATAGTTGAATTGCCATGAACACGATCTGTTTATGGTAATCTCACTGCTATTTTCCAACAGATCACTTGAAAGAGAATAAGAAAAGTGCGGTGGAGATTACTAGTGAATGTAAAATTTAGGGAGTACTGCTTGATGTTATTATTCATGGTAAGTTGCATTTCGCCGCTGGTTTTGCCTTTTCTTTTTTCATTCTTCTCTGTAAATTATTTTATGGCTAAGATTTGCTTCTTTAATGCACTCTTAATTTTCAGATATTGGTTTTTATATTTATTCATCTGATATTTTCTCCCACAATAGATAATAATCCTTTATCATTTTTTTTATCAATAAATTTGAGATCGAAAAAATTTAATAATATTATTATTTTTATAAATATGTAATATATCATTGAAATATCTAATATTCGATAATTATATATATATGCTTAATTATTAATTATTTATTTTAATAATAAAATAATAAAATTGATAATATTATATTTTAAACTCGTTATTTACTGTAGCAATAATTGAATGTAGTTTTTTTTAACTGAATAATATAGTTTTTTTTAACTGAATCCTGAGATATCATTAAAAAGAAGAGGAAGGTAAATCCAAATTACACTATGAAAATTACAATATTATATTAACAGTTGCTTATCAGCTGAGGTGGTGGGTTACAAATCCAATCTGCTTGTAATCAACTGAATAATATAGTATATACATATGAAAATTGAGAGTTTGCGATACAGTTGAATATCAATAATTGTTGAGAGGAGTAAAAATCATCTAAAAGCAAACAAAGACAAATGGTCACTATCGATCACTATGCAAATGATATGTGAAACAAGTAACCATTTTCTTCTTGTTGGTGAGTGAAATAGTTCTCAGATAATTATTGCTGATAACTTCCATATTTTTTTTTCACCATTGGAAAGATAAATATCAATAAATCATAAAAAAAACATAAATCGAAATAAGATTGGATTATTTGCTAAAAAAAAGTAGTAAAACCCCAAACAAACAAAAAAAAATCGTAAGTTAAACATAAAACCGACTAAAACAACATAAAACTTTCTATAACACATATTAGAGAAATAAAGGTAAATCATCTTGACAAAGAGAGGCCTCCATCTGCAATGGTAGAAACCTATACAACCTGAGTCTGAAAGGGTAATGAACAGAATCTCAAACGTGTGCAGAACATGATAAAAGGTCTATCTAAAAAGCCTAAAAGAAGCAGAAATCAAATAGCCTTCATTCTTTCTCTAAGAGCATTAGAATTGAAACATAACATCTGTGCTATCATAGGCCAATTTAAAACAAGGCTAATATCTAGAACAAAGAACAAATCCTTTTAAATGCTTGCAAACATGCGCTAACTCATAAGATAAATATGAAATCCTTTTGGAGTCATAGTTTTGATGGAAAATTCTTAATAAAATCCTCTTACATAGTTGAACTAGAAGAATCTTGGGGAGAGAGAAGTAAGCTATGGAATATTATCTATAAATGGCCTGGACATTATTGCATTTGTGTCTTTTGATGGCTCGCCAACAAGAGGAAACCGTTGACTAACCAAGAAAGGGTTCGAAGGCACCTCTCTAGCAACATGTCTTGCTTTAGATGTAGATATCATACGGAGTCAATACTGCACATTTTGAGAAATTGTATTTTTGCGAGTCAAGTACGGGTTTTGCTTCTTGACGTATTTGGATCTGATATGTTCTTCTCTGAAGAATTTAACAATTGGTTTATTAAACATCTCTCAAACAAAGATATAGGGATGTTTCAAGAGAATGAGAATTGTATTTGGTATTGCCTGTTGGACTCTTTAGAAGGTGAGAAACGAATTTATATTTGAAGAATCCAGTAAGAGTGGAGCTTAAGCTATCCAAGATATACAACGGCTGGTCAGAAAAATGATTAAAGCGAAAAAAGAAAAAACTATGTGTGGACTGCAAGTGCAAAATAAGGAAGTCATCGACATTGAATGGAAGCCTCCTAAAAGGGGGCTAATGGAAACTTAACATCGATGGTGCTTACAAAGCCTCAACTAAATGGGCTTATACTGGTAGAGCTATCAGAGATGAGAAAGGAAATTGGCTAGTAGTTTTTGTCATGAATATAAGTATGTGTACCATTACCCAAGTTGAATCGTAGGGGGTTTCGAAGGGTTGCACTTGGCATGACAGAAAGGTATTAGAAGATTATCTATGGAGGTGGACAGCAAGTGTGTAGTACAGCTCTTGACAGCTAGCAAAGTGGAGAAAGGAAAGAATGCCAGCCTTATCCACAAAATTAAAGAGCTACTTGGAAGAAATTAGGTAGTTGAGCTGAAATATATCTACAAGGAGGGGAATAATCTCACAGACTACTTAGCCTCTGTAGCTTGTAAATTTTCAGTGAAAGTACATGCCTGCGATGAACCACCTGAGGGGGCATGCAATTGGCTTTATCATGATTTATTAGGGGTTACCTATCTAAGGATAGTGAGTAATTTATCCCCTGAGGTCTTTCTCTCCATTGTATCTTAAAAAAAAGATGAAATCCTTAACGGACCACACACTCCTGACATCCTTAGATAATGAAGAGATTGAGAGAAGATAAGGATCACTTGTCCTAAACCAGCCAAAGAGGAAAAAACTCAACTAATATATGGAGAATAAGCTATATGAAAGAGAGTACAAAAGACAATAGGAGAAGAAGATCAACTGATACATGGAGAATAAGTTGTATAAGAGAGAGTACATAAGACAGTAGAAGAACATCTTCCTTTATTACAAACAGCAAATCGACAAAACAAGGGAACGGTACTTTTGTTGTATCTCTAATGAAACCGAAGATTACTTGGTATGCTGCAAAATTAAAAAGTGATGCTACCCGTAATTTATCAAGCTCTCTGGACGAGCTCGGTATCCGGTCACTTCTATGGCCGGACTCTCTTCAGCATAACAAACCTCGGTATCGGATACTCTAAGCTTACCGAACTCCTGATGTCTGGCAGATACTTCACTGACACACCCGCAAATCACACTGACACAGTTCAGACATTGTCTCTTTCCATAACCTATAAATAGGAGATTCTCTCAATAGGTAAAGCTTCTTTTCTCTCTTTCTCTCTTCTTCTCTCCTCTCTCCTCTCTTTATTCAGAGCAACCAAACTAACTTAGGCATCAGAGCCTACCCCAGGGGAACCTGGTCCTCTCTCTCTTGTCTTACAAGTGGGAGAGCTATAGCAGCAGGAGCACCAAACTCGAGCTACAGGAGCTAGGACCCCCTGAAAAAACCACGTTATCATTGGTGCGGTGAGCGTAGACAGGCTATTCCCTAGCATAGGCAAAACCTCAGGCAAGTCCTGCATCTGTAGTAAGAAAAGTGCTTAACAGTGCCTTTACTATTTTGTACAATAGTGCTCTCGGGCATAACATTCTTATACTGTATTCTCATATCAAACTTATATGAAATGCTATTGTGTACACTACAAATTTAGAACACAATATTTAATTACAAACAACTCACCGTGCCTCTCACATCGAGCTTATCGCCCAGTTGCACCTACCTCAAACAGCTCATCATGCCTCGCACACCAAGTACAGCACCCAGATGCACCTATCTCGAACAGCTCACTGTGCCTAGCACACCGAGCTCAACACCCAGTTGCGCCTATCTTAATAGCTCACCGTGCCTCCCACATCGAGCTTCTTAGTGCCCAGTCGCGCCTATTTCAACACCTCACTGTGCCTTGCACACAGGCTTCAGTTCCTTCCAAACCAAAGAAGGTTCTTCTATCAGCCGAACTTCAAAGTAGGTCATCTAATTGACCACTATGGATAATACCTCGAGCAGGTAATTACATTATAATTTTTAATTCATTTTTATTTTACAAGTTCTTAAAATGCATGCATAAATTCATATTATAGCATAGCACGAGGTTAGGTTCGGGTTAATCACTCCACCATACTTAATAGACCGCTCAGTACACGAGCTCTAGAATGTGCAGTGTAACCCGAGCATGCTATATAAACGTGCCCAATGCACTCTTTACAGAACTCTCTGATGTACTTTGTGCCTGAATAGATTAAATAACCCTAGCAAACATATCAACATAGCATAGCAGGAAGAACATTGACTTGAAGCTCGGTTTTAACGAACCCTTAATGCCAACAATATATCACAAAAAATACAAAACAAAATGAAAGCATGAGACTAATTTCCAAATGAAGGAATTTCATTAATAGAGGAAAAATTTATTACATAAATAGCCCGACCCTTACAACTGTATAAACCGAGCATAAGCACTCTATAGCTACTTTATAAATTTCAACTCCTAGACCTCGTCATTTTGGATCTCGTCCTCCTGGTCCAGATCCTTCTTTTCATCTTTATCTTTTGCTTCTTGCTCGGCAGCTAGCTCATCGATGTATATCTCCATCATCCAGGATAAGTCTATGTCTGGGTTCTTTTTCTTCAACCGGTTGGACACAACCTTCTAATAAGCATAGACACCCCGAGCGTAGCATCTGTTGTTCCTTACGGACTCGGCCACCAATCCATGATGAGTGGCCTCTAGAGTCTCTTTTGCCAAATGTAACTCACTGTTCTTTGCCTTTAGAGCTTCTTTTGCATAGTACAACTCTTCGTTTTTTACTCTGAGAGTCTCTTTGGGCGAGCTCAATTGTGCCTAAGCATCCTTTAGCTCTTTGTCTTTGGCTTCTAATAATTTCTCTAGTTCTAGCCTTTTAGCCCGTTCCTCATCAACGTCCTTGACAGCTTGAGCAAAGTTGGCCACCATACCTTTTGTCGATCTTCCATGGCATGGTCGAGCTGGGTGACCTGCAATATTTCTTTGCGTTAGCATCTATGTCCAATTTTAACCCAAGTCCCATATTCAGATTTATACTTACCATATGGGACATTGTCACCATCTCTCTTTTGTTATGTCTTTTGAACCCTTTGGTGCATTATCACGCCTCTTCTTTAGGATAGCTCAGTACATTTGGTTGAGCACTTTTCGAACACCGGCGTCCTACATCTAGTATGGAGTGTTGTGTGGACCCGCCAGTTTCTCATTAACCGCTTCCACCAACCGAAACATACTGTATCGACGGGCTAATGATTCTTTCACCTCTCCCCGAGGTAGGTCCTCACCTACTTCTATATAAGATGATCACTCTTCCACCTCCTTGTCTGGCTCAATCTCTAGTACCATCTCAGTGGGGAGAGCGAAATTGATTATAGGCTCCTGCTCCGGAGCCGGACTGGTCCTAGCAGTCATTTCTCTTGGTCGTTCAAGAGTGGAACTGCTTCCTATTGCTCGCTCAATCGGTTGCTTGTAAGCCATTATGGCCTTCTTCCAAGCTTCTCTTTTTTGCTTCCTTCTTGGCCAAGCATTTGAGTTCTCTACTCGCTGACCCCGAGCCCCTTTCTGTCTAATCTAGCCATAAATTAATCAAACAATTAAAAATAAACACTTAACACATTAATCCTAAGCAAAATAAAAAAGAACTACAACATAGAGCATGTCTATCCGGTCTTCTAGTCAAATCTCCTTTAACACCCTTCCAAGGGGGAAGTATTCCCTTATCAGTGTGATGATATTCCTTTTTTCTCTCAGAATGTCTTACTCTATTATGTCGAACACAATGAGTTCATTTTCATCTAGCTCACTCCTTGTCACTTATTCATAACTGGGGCTGACCCACCATATGTTTGGGCAGCCGAACCTCTCGCAGTCCTCTAAGATGAAAAAATTGTCCTTCTATGCCTTTATTGAGTCTAACTTCCCTGCAAACATTCCGAGCCTGAACCTTCCTTGCAAGTATAGAAAGTCATTGTCTACTTCCAAGCATATTCTGAGTATGTTGAAGGAACTCAGCACTCGAGGGGTAAGCACAATCTTGAGCAACCCACGGAGTATCTCAAATCCTGTGATTTTTCACCATACGTTCGGACTGAGTTGACCGAGGGCGATGTTGTGGTATCGCAGGAAGGCCAGAGGGAAGGGACGCAGAGGAAACCTGACCTCGACCTCAGATCCTCTTCATAGATAGTCAACTGTTATTCTAGCGGGTTATCATAAGCTCGGGCATCCTCCTTTAGGATGAGAATTTTGTACTCATTTGGTATTTGGTACTTTTGCCAAATCCACTATCCCCGGATAACCAGGCTCTTTCCTTGAGCTCCTCGAGCACTTCCTTGAGCTTCATAAGCTCTCCTATTCCTTGCTTTTTAAGCTCTCATTTTTTGAGCTACTTCCTTGAGCTCCACCTTGCGTTTCGTAGCTTCCATGCAGTTCCAACTGAGCTTGGTTTAACTTCTTTGAGTCACGGGTATTAGTTTGACATAAATGCCAAATGACCAGCGGGGAACTAGTAATAGTACCTCCACTTTCCGAGCTCCTTGGCTGAGTTATATACTTGAGTCTTTCATGACATGACATAGCATCCTAGTATCACGGTACTACTCAAACACTTTCGTACTGAGCTTTGCCGAGCTCTTATGCATGAGCTGACTGCATCTTGACATAAATATCAATAGACTAACGGGGGACTACTGATGTTATCCGTACTTTATCGAGCTCTTTGAATGAGCTAGGTATCCGGTCACTTCCGTAACCGGGATCTCTTCAGCATGACAGACCTCGGTATCTGGTACTATAGGCCTAGCGAGCTCATGATGTCTGGCAGATACTCCACTGATACACCCTCAAATCACACGGACACAGCTCAGACTTTATCTCTTTTCATCACCTATAAATAGGGGATCCCCCTACAGGTAAAGCTCCTTTTTCTTACTTTCTCTCTTCCTCTCTCCTCTCTTTTCTTTTTATTCAAAGCAACCGAACTAACTTAGGCATCAGAGCCTCCCCCAGGGGAGCCTAGTCCCCTCTCTCTTGTCTTGCAGGTGGGAGAGTTATAGCAGCAAGAACACCGAACTCGAGCTACGAACTCCGAACTCAAGCTACAGAAGCTAGAACCCCCCTGAGAAAGCCATGTTATCAAAAAGGATAACTTTAAGGTGTCAAAAAGACCTAAAAAACTGAGCATATAAATTATTGAAAGAACTAAATTATAATAATAAGAAAATAAGATAACCTTTGATATCAAAACCTCCCTTTTGTGCTGAAGACTAACAGATTTACCACAATCTAAATTTAAATTAGAAAGCCAATAAATCTGGATAGAAATCCATATCATACAGAGGTGAACTCATGAGATTTTGTCTTTTTGGGCTCTTATTCCTAATGGGTGGCCAAGACCTGGCAAATCAAGAAGGGGATGATTAAAACTAGATTCTTGAAAGAGATTGCCATAGTTGTAAAGACATGGCACCAATGAGTGAAAGTGAGAAGGACAAAATAGTCAATTTGAGCATAAATGGGCTCTATAATGAAGGCATAGTTAGAGTTCCAATATTGGGGAAAATAGAGCTATAACACTCTCTAGGGATGTGCATTATTTGGTTTTAACCAAATAATCGAATCGAACAGCAAAAATTTTATTATTTCGATACAGGAATAATCTGTTTTCAATTCAGTTGGATTATTAAAATATAAAATTTTCGGTGTTGGATTTTTAGTTCAGTTAGTTCTACAATAATAAAAAAAAATTAACCAAATTAACCAAATTTTTATTTAGTTATATATACACTCATATTAGTTTATTGTACTTTTTATGTTGCAATTAAATATTAAACTTAATTATATAAATGAAAACTTTGTAATTTAATTAATGTAATATTTTATTAACACTTTTTTTTAACTTAAAAATGTTACTTTCTATCTGAATTCATAATGATATTTTAAATCATTTGATATATGAAATTAAAATTTTTATAATGTAATTAAAGCTATAAACTCATTATTTTGATATTATTATCTATTGAAAATATTTGTTAATATTAAATATTAATATATTTAACATTGACTTAACTATAACTTTCAATAATATTGCTAAACAAATAGTATGAGTTTACTTATTTTGAAATTTTATTAATTGATTGATTTAAAAAGTTTTACTATTACATATAAGGAAAAAAAAATCGGTTAACCGAAATAATTAATTAACCAAACTAAAATATTTCAGTTCGGTTAGAATTTAATTTTTTAAAATATTTGGTTTGATTTAATTAACATTTATAAAAATTTAAAAAATTTGGTTACTTTATATTTTTTGTTCGGTTAACCAAATGCAATCGTCGAGAGACGAGGGAGCATGATTGAGTTTGGATGCTAATGATTGCGAGTTGGGGATTTGAGATCAAGGTAGGGTTATTAGGTAGAAGGTGTGAGAGTAAATGGATAAGTTGGACCAAGAATGGATGGAAAAGAAATGATAAAAAAGGGATGGAAAGACCTATAGTGAAGTTATTTTCAGAGATAAGAAAATCAGAGTGCCGATTGAAAAAACCACTGTAGGTGGAGGCGCTCTGAGAGTTTTATACCATTGAAACAATCCTTGAATACAACCAAAAGTATTATTATATTACTTCAGCTTCTATGAAATTATTCAATCTTAGGGTTATGACATTATTTACTTTTGGTTCCATTAATTATAAATCAAAACAAAAAATCTTAATAAAATATAAAAGTTATTGTGCTAACCTATGTATCTTGTTAATTGGATCACTGAGAACATAAGAATTTTTATTGAAATCCCAAAATCTTAAATTTAGATTTTGCGATTTCAAATGTCATTAAACGTTATCCATTAGAAGAAAAGGATTAATTGTATACTAGAAATTTGAGAATGTTCAGAAACATCATTTGGATTAAGCCATAAAATTTAGAATTTTTTTTTGAAGTTCTGTATGAGACGAATTGATCCAAAGTGGCACTGATCTCAGGTATCAAAAAATACTTCCAACAGTATAATACAGTACCCTCTCTATTTCCAAAACTGCATTGGCTCTTATACAGGGAAATTCTCAACCTGTACAGTTTAAGCCTTATTTATTTATTTATTTATTCCATTTATCTCTCACTTAAGCAAAATGAAAACGTAAATTACAATATCTTGAGAATAACATATAACATTAATAATTTTAAAATGATGAAAAGTAATTTTTTTTTCCAAAAGAAGGGGCTTTATTAAAAAAAAAAAAACAAAAACAAAACACATGATGATTTGAACAAAAAATCATCTATTCCCACATGATAAATAAGCCTCTCTATATACCCAAAATTAAAATTCTTGTCCTCCTTGCATTAAATCAACATAAAAATTTATATATTGTAAATAATTAGTTGAAACTTAAATTTGAAAATTTGAAATGAGGAGATGCGTTCTGCATGGTAAAAACAATTTAATGGCATTGTCGTCAACAAAATGATTGTTTTGTTTACACCAAGAAATCGCAGAAGCTATTAAATTTATGCCCGTAGATATTTACCAATTAAATATGTACCAGGCCCGGCTTAAGGGGAAGCAATATGAGCAATCGTTCAGGACTTTTGATTTTAATAAGGCCCCAAATATATATATATATATATATATATAAAGTAACAAAATTTTGATTTGCTGCGTGGTCTAGCATGTTGTATATGATTAAAGGGTATGAGAATCGATTCCCACTATCATCAACATTACATTTTTTTCAAACATTCATTATACAATAAAATTTGGGCCCAACGTTCATCATACAATAAAATTTAAGCCCCTCAAGTTTTATATTGTTATTTTTAGGCCCTTAAATTCTAAATATTTATTTTTGGGTGGCCACTCAAATTTAAAATTTTCGCTCCGACACTATTTTTTAGAGATTTATATCTTAATTTCTGTTCAGGACTTTTAAAATATCCAAGACGACCCTAATACATACCCTTGTCTATGACTTTACTCAGTCTTTCAATTTCAGATCTGAAAATTAAATAACCCCTGAAAATTTGAGTCGGTCATCAACCCGTCTCCAATTTTAAACTTTTCTGGGATATAATTATATGCATTGTTGATTATTATCAAGCCAGATTTGATTTGTTAATTTTTTTTTTATTTTTGTAGCTTTAACCTCTACAGTTGGTTATTTTAAATTTAAATAATATTAAATGGATTAAATTCATTCGAATTAAAAAAAATTTATATATTAAATATATTAAAAAAATAATTATTTTAATTTTATATTTATTATACTTTGCAGTTAATTATTTTAAATTTTTATTTTCTTTTGACTTTTATGACTATGATATAATTTTTTTACAGTAATCTCATTGTTATTGAACTTTGAATTTTAATAAATTTTTAGTAGGGCTTTTCATAATTTTAAAAATTATTTTCAAAAATCTTTTTAGTAAATTTTTTAAATATTAAATATATATTTATAATACATTTTCAATTTAATTTTTATAATTTACTAAAATTTTATAAAATATTATTGAATTAAATAAAAAAAATTTATTTAATCAAATTATATCATACACTATCTTTACCATTAGATACCTTGCCATATTATCTTTACAAATTAAAATTTTAAAATTGAGATAAAAAAAATCAGAATATATTAATTAATCAAAAACAAATACAATATAATTTGCCTGTGCAAAATATAAAATATCTTGGAAAGCCAGCCCCTAAATTTTATAATTAGTATAAAAAATTAATTATCATAGGCAACTCCTAAATGTTCTCTCTGTGTTCCCAATCCCATCCTTAGAAAAAGCGGGTTTTTCTCGGTACAACCAAGAGCAAAAGGAAGGCTTTAGCTTTACCCAATTTCGTTTAAATACAAATATTTCTCAGGTAAGAGAAAGAAAATTCTATGCATTTTTTTTTTAATTCTCTCTCTTTTTTCTTCTCAATCTCTTTCCTTGAAATTTCTGGGAAACCGGCGATCCGCTGTTTGGGAATAGCGTGATCTAAGGTTTCTAAGACTCTAACTTGTCTTAAATTTTCCAGCTTTTTCTGTGTTTGATCCATTTTTAAATTTTGGATTTTTGTGTTTTCTCTTTTTTTATTTTTATTTTTATTTTTTCTTAAATTTAATTAGAGGGTATTTGTAGAGGAGATTTACGATTTAGAAAAAAAAAAATGAGTGATCACGTGGTTTTGTGCGTGGATCGGCTGATCAGGCCGCCGTCTTCTATGGCGGATGGAGTGGAGCCTGATCAGAAACCTCCGGAGGCTGCTTTTGGCCCTTCTTGTTCGAGGATTAATGAAGAAAATGAAGGTGTTGGTTTGGGGAAGGAGAGGAAGGAGAAGGAAGAGAAGAAGGATGAAGAGGAGGAGCCGTTGATTCAGGCTGCTGAGTGCCGCATTTGCCAGGAAGATGACTCGGTTAATAACTTGGAGACTCCCTGTGCCTGCAGTGGGAGCCTCAAGGTATAAATTAATTTTTTCTTTTAAGCTAAAAGCACAAATTTTGTTCTCTGTTAAGGGCTTCAACTTTTTTTTTAGCGTTTACATTTGCATATCATATTACAAATTCTATTTGCTATACTTTCGTGTAATCTGGACAATAATTCAAACCAGAGAATTTTGCCCCATATCTCCTAATGATGCTTATTCCGTTGGCCTATCTTATTCTTTTACCATCTTTACAACGAATTGAATTTATCAAATTTTCCAACTTGCTTTTGTGCATTTTGTGGAAGTGGCACATTACGTTTTGATTTTCCTAGGGAAATGTTAAAAAATAAAATAAAAAATAAAAAACTTTCATGAATTATAGTTCTTTAAACATTGGATTAAATCATCAATAGGATCCATGATAAAGCGATCTGGAAGCAAATCAATTTTTTGGAAATTCAGCTGTTGGAAATTGGTATTTATTTGAGCTTGAGTTTCTCATCACCTTGCTCATGTTATTCTTCTTTGTATTTGATATATTTTCTGTTTATTAATGAATTTATATTTCTTTTGTTCAGTATGCTCATAGGAAGTGCGTTCAGCATTGGTGCAATGAGAAAGGAGATATCACTTGTGAGATATGCCATCAGGTATGTTGACTGTATATTGTTCTGTACGGTTGTACTATGTCTGAGGTCACATATGTCATGCTTGGTTTGAAGTTGTTCTGGTTCAAGGCAGTGTTACCCCCATGAACTTTTAACCTTGAAACGTATCAAAGTCATATGACACTTTGCTTTGAGTGGAACACAAATATTTATAATCAAGTTATAAAGGCCCACAAGGAAGTGAGCAAATGGTGGGAAGCTTTTTTGTAATAAATTAGAATATATAGGTATTATAAGGTGCCATGCGGTAAATTGCTATTTCCTTCTTCTATATAACAAACTCTGGTAAATTGTGAGCACTTGAACTATATTCCTCACGCTGAAGGTGTTTATATTGTTACTGACTTAAAGAAGTACTGGTGTTATCTGGATAATGCATGTATTTTTTACGTTGTTGTGACTGAATTCTCTAATTATAGTGTATGTTGGTACTTTTTAGCAAATTATTTCAAATTTTCAATTAATATTTTTATAAAACTGTAGCTCTATCTTGTAATCATGATTCTTGTCTTTTTTGAGTTTGCTGTATAGCCTTATCAACCTGGTTATAGTGCTCCGCCTCATCCACCTCGCATTGAAGATACTGCAATTGATATTGGGTAGGTCAAAAGTCTCATATATATATATATATTAAAATTTTCTGTAATTTTTGAAAATTTTTGTTCTCTTCTGGAAAAATATATAATCTGATACATATCAGAAATGCGCATTGACCCACTGGGAGCTTCACTAGAGATATGCCATTTCATGTCACCTATGGGTTTTGCATCATCAAACTTTTCTAATATTTTGATTTATGAACTATTTTTGCAGTGGAGGCTGGACAATATCTGGCACTCCTCTGGATCTGCGTGATCCCCGCCTATTCGCAATTGCAGAAGCAGATCATCATTTTCTGGAAGCTGAATATGATGAGTATGCTTCTTCAAATGCTAGTGGAGCTGCTTTTTGCCGTTCAGCTGCTCTAATTGTAAGCCCTTTATAATTTATAAATTCACCTGGTAATTATCCACAACTACAAATTTATAATGTTTCTGCTTCTTGCTGTTATATGGAACGAGGAATGAAAAGGAAAATATTCATAGAAAACTGGTTTGGATGAAATGAAGATGGGTATTGGTTTTATCAATAGGAAAAATTATGTCAATGGTGTATGTATTTTTCAGTTTTTTATATTTTGGTGTTTGTACAATTTTTTTGCCCAGTTTATAACTTCAATTTTTAATATTATTTTCATTGCACCGACCGTTTTTATCCTAAGTGACATGTTGTTTGGTATTTGTGGGACCCATTTTCAGCTTAAAAATTAGTCATGTTAGATTATGAATATTAATATGACGAAATTACCTTTGGTACATTTTTTGCCAAATAATATTGGATTTAATTTTCTAAACCTTAAAAATAAAAAAACATACTCGCAGAAGGAGAAAAAGAAGAACGTAGCAAAGGGATGAACTAATCAATATTTGAATTTTTGCTTCTCTGATTCTTCAAAAGAAAAATAATTTGAAATGGAAGAAAAGTAAAAAACTTTACCAATCAAGACCATATATATTGTCTTTTTTTTGGATTGAATTTGTTGTGTTATCATTTTTTTATATGTGGGTATGTATTTAGATAATTTATCTTTAATTTAATATCTTATTACTCATTTGTTAGAGCTATTTTTTTTAAAAGAGTGAAATTTTCTCAGAAGCAATTGCAGTGAAATTTTAAAGCAAATTGCGGTAGAATCACAACATGTGTCAATTGTTCCAACTATAATCCTTCTTTAATTTTTCTTTATTCAATTTGCTTTGCACTTTTTCTTGTGAATGTTGAATTTTTTTTTCTTTGATTTCATTTTTATGAAGGAACTTAAAATTTTCTACAATTGGAATTCCTAATTCCAATTAACCCAAAGCTTGTTAATTTCAAAGAGATGATTAGATTGAAGAAGAAGGAGGAGGAGGAGAAGAATAACGCAAAAGAAGAAGGAGAAGAAGAACGCATAAACTTAGGAATTCAGTTTAAGGTATCTGTTTTTAGGAGGATTTTTGTCACTTTATTGACAAAATATGATATGGCACTCCGGCGAGCAAGAAAATGGTTGTAGCAACAAAAATAATAGTAAAAACTGAAGTCCATACATTAAACTGGCAAAAAAAAAATTGTATAGATACCAAAATAGAAAAAATCGAAAAGTGCAAATACCATTGATATAATTTTTCTTTATCAATATACCTACCTATGCTATACTTTGGAGGCTTCAACATGTTATGTTGGGCACCTGGACTTACCTCCTGGGCTACAATGCCTGTGGTTACTTGCATTTGTGACGTCGTTCTCTGATGTCATTTCTTATAATTGGTTTCATGCTCCATTGATTCTGCGTGAAATTTAGATTTGACTTCACTGCTTACTGTGATTTTTCTTTTTATTCAGTTAATGGCCCTTCTGCTCTTGCGGCATGCACTGACTGTTACAGATGCTGATGGAGATGATGATGTGTCTACATTTTTCTCTGTAAGTTGAATTATGACAAACATATTAACATTCATTTGCACTGTCACCACTGTGCCTTATTCCAGACCAATATACTTTGCTTAGTATTCAGTGGATTGTATGATTTCACCATTCTTATGAACTGGTTGGGCTTTGGCAGCTTTTCTTGCTACGAGCAGCTGGTTTTCTTTTGCCCTGTTACATCATGGCTTGGGCCATCAGCATCTTGCAGCGTCGAAGGCAAAGACAGGTTAGTATCTTTTTTCAATTTTATTCCTTGTTGCTTTTTTTGGGGTCATATTAATGTTTGAACATGTTGCTTACTCTAGTTAGTAACTTAGTGTCGTGATTTGGTGGTACAGGAGGCTACAGCTGTGGCAGCAACACAAGTTGCTTTTGTTCTTCAATCAGGGCAACGTAGGGGTCTGCAGTTTACAATTGCATCAGGTCCTGATATAGCTGCACAGCAGGAGCCTGTTTGACAAGGAAAATCTGAGGGAAATGATGAATGGAAGAAAAATTCCCAATCAATAATGTTTTCCTTTAAACCAAAAAAGAGAAAAAACATTGCATGTGATGACCATTAAAAAGGGCCATTGTGTTGGGCTCTCAATCGGCACTGGTTATCTTATTTCCCATTCCATAATATGTATATATAATGCCACTTCACCAGGAGCTGAAGAAGTTGGTTGATATCTAAATTTGCTGTTAAATCAATTGTAATTTTTATTTTATTTTTTTTCTCATTTCGCGTTGTTCAAGTATTTTATTTTGTTTTTCATCCCCACATTGCAATATCCTTGTTTCAAAATTCTCTTTCAGATTCAAATATCACTATATTAGTTTTTTCTACTTCTAATACTGCCACTACTGTCATTCATACTCATTTATCATTATCTTATCATGTGAATGCAACAAAAATAATGACATAGTATTCATTGAAATTATTGTTTAATCAAAACAAGGTCTTGAAAGTTCAAATTCCGGTAGTCCTGATTTTCTTTTTCTTTTTTTCTTTTTTTTTTGGGTGATCCCGTAATGTTCATTGATTTTGTTCACTTAGATTTCTATTATGAACAAAATTAACTTGAGCAAGACAATATGCAAGAAAAGAAAGATTACCAATAATCAAAATCTTTATGCGAGGAGAAGGGAACTTCTAGTTAATCATTTCTTGTGGGTTTGATAAATGACCATTTTAGTTGAAATCGGTTGATGAGTAAAAGAAAATTTAAACAAATAAATAGTGTTTGCAGAAAAGCACGTTGCTGAAGAAAGGAAATTTTTCCTTTCGTAGAATGAACTGGAGACAATTAGTTGACCGGAAAATTAAAAACCATTAAATTAGTTATAAAAATAAGTTTTTTTTTTGATAAAAAAAAAAAATTGGAGTGGTTAGCCAATTATATATATACCCACACTTACTATAAATAACCAGTGATGATCGGTGACGAAGCAACAGTTGAAATAAATAAGCAAAAGAGCATATTAATTAGTTAGAGAGTTAAAGAGCTGGAATTCTGTTAAGCATTGAGTGTCATAGCTATTATTGGCATTATAGCAGAAGCTTCCAAGTTCTAAGCTGGGTTGTCAAAAAATATTAGCTACATAACTGATTTCTCAATTATTTATATGATATTAATCGACTAATTGCTGAATTCAAGTATTCAGTTATCAATACCCTTTGGCCTTTTCTCTCTCTCCTGGTTCTCTATTTCTCATCACTTCCCCTCATTTTCTGAGAATCCAAGCACGCTGGTTGCGATTCACGGATGTGAATCAGAACACCTTATAAATATAAAATTGTAAGATACATAGCTCAAGTAGATGAAATTTTCTAACACTGATTAGATGAAGAGTCCGTTTTAGGAGTTTAATTTAAGAAACTTTACATGCCGTTTGATTACTTGGGGTTAAAGAGTGTAAATGACACACCTGGAACGTCGTTTACACTAAACAGAACTTATATCCCTCAAGAAACAGAACACACATGCAATCAGTTTCTGCCTCTTGAAATTCAAGAACTGACAGTTTCTATCACCAAAATCTTCATCTTCTCTCTGTTTCGAGCAGAAAGTTACATTCTTTTTGTTAGCAATTCATAGATATTTAGCAGGAATATCTACAGCTTGATTCTTACAGTGGATGATGAATTCCAAGGTAATTTGAGTAAATATTCCTCAACTTCCTTCTGGGTTTTGCGCATTTGTTCTTTATCTGCATTGAGAATTTGAATTTATTAAATAAATTAGCTTAAACAGAGTGGAAAAGTTATCTAGATTTGGATGAATTTTCTTTCTTTCTATTTTATACATGTTATTTCATAATATAAAATATGGTACGTCCTATGGTAAATGTCTTTTACATAGATCATGTACACGCTTAGTTACAATCACGTTGTCATATTATATGGCAATCTTAAAGATTTTTCAACGACGTGTCGTTCAAATTAGGGAAACAGTAGAAACTCAAGTCCCAGTGTAAACGACCAAAATAGAAGCGACTCGTCGTTCTGATGGGTACGGCCAATCCGTCGAAAATAAAGCCGTTGCATTCGGAGCTTCAAAACCCTGAATTATTCCATGGAGCAATTCATATTTCGTGGGGCAAGTTTGCTTTTATTTTTAATATTTATTTATTTATTTTCTTTGTCGTTGTCGTTGATTTATTAAATTACAAAATAATAAATTAAATTTATAACTCTATAATTAAAAGTTAAAACCATTAATCCAATTGTTTTATGATTTCAAAATATAATACTCAAATTCAAAACATTGTCATTTAATAATATAAATTGATGAATTTTCAATTTTTTTATGCCCTGGCTGTGAAAATGTCAAGAAATGAGAGTTACAATTGCACTTTAAAAGTAGTAAAACAATATTTTTAAAATCAAATCAGATTGATTCGTTTGGTCAAACTGATTAAACTGAAAACTAAAAATTATTTCAATTTAAAAACATTAAAAGTCAATTTTTAAAATAAAGAATCAAACCGATTGAATAAATTGAACCAGTCAAATTAGACTGAACTAAATAAAATTAATTTTTTAAATTTTAATTTATTTTTAATTAAAAATAAAAAAAAATTTATTATTTTTTTATATATATTAAATTTAATATGTTATATTTTTAAATTGATAAAATATAATTTTATTATTTTTAAATTTTTTATTTAAAATTTTTCTATGATTTTTAGATTTTTTATTAATATATATAAATATAAAATTCATAATATTACTAAATTATTAAACTCAATCAATTTGATTGAAGTGGTTAAACAATGAACCAATCATCAATCCGATCAATGTCATTGCAAAAAACATAAATCCTCTGTCTAAACCAATTAACAAGGTGAACTTTAACAGTTACAAATGTATTTTTCTTTCATTTTCTAACCAATCAAACAGAAAAAGAATTCGAAAATTTACTTACCTCCTGAGATAAGGTTAGGTGAAATATATATAAAATTATTACTATTATCTTAAAATATACATATATAAGAATGAAAAATAAAATTAATACATTATTTTTTAAATTTTACATTTGACAATAACATAATATATTAAAAATATATAATTCAGATTCAAAATTATCACTTATCAGTTATGAGTGGGAGAGTTTCTTGGTCATAAGGATATACTTAAATTTGTATTGTTAACAATACAAATAGATTTATATTCTGTGTATATGTTATATGGTAAAGTTTTCATCAACTGGCCTTTAGCTCAATTGGTTAATTTAGAGCATAGGCCATTAATGTTCTTTATTTTATTTGTATGTATTTATTTATTTTTATTGTGCAAGATAAATACAAAAATGAAATCTATTATGGATTCTATTTGTAATAAATTTGTTCAAAATTTTTACTCACTAATTCTTTAAGGTAAATTGTGTATTTAACTGAATAATTGATGGTGAATCTAAATAGAAAATCTTTATCAACGAACATATTAATATACTTCTAAGAATTCAAACCTTAACCATACTGATTAACTAATGTCCTTTTTTGCCAAGTTAAAGAAAAAAAAACAAATAAACCAATTTGAATAGGCTGCTTTCATCTCATTTTTATTTTGATAATTTTTTTACCAGAAGATTGTAGCTTTACACTGTAATCAACCCATTTATGCCACCCACTTACAAGAAGTCAAAGGATTTCAGGCTTCCTAACCCCATTTTCCACCCTAACAAGCATGCCAGAATGATCTTTAGGACCTCTAAATAAGTCTCTGCCAGAATGATCTTTAGGACCTCTAAATAAGTCTCTGGACAGAATGTTATAATTGAAATGGGGTGACTTTGAACTTTCTCAAATGGACAACCACTCGGCCAATTGATTTGATTTCAAGAGGAAGGAATTGAAGCAAAGTTTTAAGAAAAGAAAAAAAAAATGGGGAAGATGATCTGTAACAATTACAAGTTTATTTATGCTTTAATCTTTAAGTTGCTTTGCCAATCTTCTTTTGGTTCTTTTCTATGATGGCTTAGTCAAGATATAATGGATGGAGGAGTGATTGCAATGATCAGACAGATCCAATTCTAAATCAAAGTACCGAACAAAAGTCATTACTTTATGACCAACCTCGACAATCTATAAAGCTATAAAAAAATATTATAAATAATAACAAATGGAGGATTTCCCTTCAAAAATTTTAAACATTCATATTTCTTTTTTCGGTTTAAAAATGGAATGTCAGACTGTCTATCTATTTAGCAAGAGATTAAGAATTTTAAAACATTTTACAAAGTACAGAACCGTACCACTAACTAAGAAAAAAAGTCCCACTTGTCAATGTCGGCTTGGTTTCAAAATAGGAGAGTATAATGGATAAGAAGTGAAGAACTTCAGAAGCAACTCATCAAAAACCCTTACATTACAAGTTACAAAGATGTTATAATAGTATCTACACAGAAATTAGTTTTCTCCATGACCAGACGAAGGATTTACTGAATTCTTTCAACCTCCAAAACAACCACCTCCTTTTTGTTCATTCAATTGAACAAGATATAAATAAAAATTATCAGAAAACAGTCTATCAGAAGCTTAAAGATGCTATAGTCTATATATAATTTAGTTATGACATCTTAAGGGTAAGATTTGCATTTTATTTTATTTTATTTTTAAAAGAGAGAGAGAGAGAGAGATTAAAGTGTATATTATTTCAATGAGCGTTAAGGTGTCAGTGAATTTGAAAATTAAGAATAATATATAGCCCTATTTTTTTTTTTTAAAAGCAAAAAATATGAGAGCATATTTACCATCTAATACATGCAATAGACCATGGGCATATATAATCCGCTTAAAACAATAATTGCATTGCGTTATATAATTATATGTACATGTTTGATTTGAATATCTCAATGGCTACGTAGCATATCACTTAAATCGTAAAGGTCCATAACCAAAATTATGACAGTGACACGGTTGGCGCTGTTATATATTTAAAATAAAGTCATGTCGCATTTTAATAGAAACAGCCTGCATAAGCTTACATATCTTATAAAAGATATAAACACATTCAATCAATTTATAAACTTTAAATTTAAACAAACATATTATAAAATATTTAACTTAGCTTATAAATTCTAAATTTAAATCAACATATTCATTTAAATAGTTTTATAAACTTAAAAAAAAATATCATACTAACTTATTATTTTGATGCTTATAAGCAGTTTATAAACTAATTTAATCAAATAATTTAATATATTATATTTATTTATTTAAATAAATACTCATTATATTATAATTTTATATTTTTAATTATTTTAATAATAAATATACTTATAAACTATTTTTTATCAAACATGTTAAATACTTATTAGCCACTTATAAACACTCAAAAATAAATATGTCACTATTTAAAATTTTAAATTAAATACTTATAAGTCCATATTAACTTATAAGCACTTGGTGCCTATAAATTAATTTTTATAAGATAAGCCACACATTCTCCTAAACAATTTTATGAGTTTATAAACTGAACTTATAAGTTAAAAAAATAAACTATAAATCAACTTATTATTTTAATACTTATAAGTATTTGACTTATAAACTAATTTGACCAAATAATTTATTATATTATTCATATTTATTTTAATAAATACTTTTAATAATATAATTTTATATAATTTTTAATTATTTATTATCTAAAAAATTACTTAAAATTTTCAATATTTATAAACATGCATTAATTTATAAACCCTTGAAATATCTAAAAGTTAATTTTTATAAGTTAGGCCAAACACCAACCTCAGACACCTGAACATAAATAGTCGCCATGCGCATGAACAACAATATTTTTTTTTTGAAGTACAAAACCCAGAACCTTTGAGAACAATGTTGAGCAACCCATAGAGGAAGATTTAATCTCAGTTGAGAATAAAGATTAAGATAATTGAATGCAAAATTTAATCCATAAATTTTATCAAAAAAGTTTTTGTGGTGATCTGAATTTTCAAAACAACTTTTACAGTTCTTATTTTTGTATACTCAACATCACAATACTTATAAACCTATTAAATTTAAATATATTTAAACACGAATATTTACATGTCCAAAAATAAATAAATTTCTGAACATTCAAATTTAATCCTACTTTCCTCTTTTTTACTGTAAGTTCTGTTCATTTTTATTTTAATAATATTTTTTAATTGAATCTATTAACAAGTTAAATGTTAAGATGCACAAAATCTCACATAATTATGAATTTTGTATTAAATATATATATAATTGAAAAAAAAAGGGGGATTCAATAGATTATTTTAAAACGTACAAGGATTAAATAAATTATTTATAAAAATTCAGGATGCCATAAGATTGTTTTTGCAAAAATACGAGTATCAAAATATGTATTTAGGCATAGAATAGAAAGCAACAACTCAGTTAGCTCTTTTACTTTAATTGGAGGATAAAAAGCACAGAATAAGCACATTAACAACACATTCAAGTTGTGGTTGTATTGATTGGACCATGACCAGTCACCCTTCGTTTCAAGGCATAATAAAAATTCATCTGCCGATTTTGTAAAGTGCAAGGAACATTGCTTTAGAATGTGCCTAGTAGCACGTGATTTATAATATAAGATCAAACAATATCAACAGTAAAGAAAAAGATAAACAAAGGAAAAGATGGTTCTCATAAATAAAAGAGAAAATTTTACAATTTTGAAAGAGAGAGAGAGAGAAGCATGAAGTGGGTCTCCTTTGAATCATTGAATGGGGGATTAAAAATTTGGCAACCCAAAGAAGAGTAAAGAAAAGCATAAAGAAAAATATTTAGCACAAGAAATCAAGTACTGTTATTTTTGTTGTATAGAGAAGAGAGCTTGGAATTCTAAAGTGAAGAGATCTTATAGAATGGCATAAAGCAAGATTTTTTTTATTTATTTTGGGGGCTGTTTATTCTTTATTATATAGCTTCCTTGCCACTGTAGCAATCTACCAGTCCTAGGTGGCCCCCCATGGCTTCTGTCTGCCCAGTCACTCCACTAAAAAGAACAAAACCACTCTTTTCTTAGTACCAAAGGAATGGCCATTTCCTAGAATACCCCCCATATAAGGATCTAAACACTATGAGAAGAACATGTAACTGCCAACAACAATCCTCTTCTGTTATTCTAGAAAGCACAAAGTAGGACCCATAAGTAAAAAACTCATGGCATCCACATAAGCAGACCATTGGCTAAGAAAGAAAATAAATCTCCAAGGCATATCCACATAAGCATGGTCAGGTGATGTGGCATGGCAACTAAAGAGTCCGAGGGACTTGTAGGACTGTTTCCAAAGACAAAAGCACAACAAATGATAGATGATAGTGATGTAGGGGAACAATTGAAAAAAAGATACTTGGCTTCTCAAGGGTATTGTATTGTTCCTACCCCTTTATTCATCTATCATATTCTTCCATAACAGCCTTAATATTCTTAGATTTTATAAGCTTATAGTTTGGGTGAATCTAAAATTTTTCTAGGTGTTTTGGGGCCCTTTCTGCTTTTTTGCTTTAAAGCCTCCTTCAAATACAATAAGTGAGAGATAACAGCCTTATATGTACAGGAATGGAGCATAAGAACAGAAGGATTGTAATCTCATACATGCTTATTCTCTAATCACTCTAAACAAAAAGAAGATACTTCTGCTCTTCTTGGTTGTTCTGAAAGCAGAAACAATGCAATTCAGTGTACAATCTCATAGAGTGCTTATTCTTCTCATCTGTGTTGGGTGGTTCTTAGCAGTTCAACAAAATAAAGTTTATGGCTTGACAAGCATGGACCTGGCAATCAGACAAAGTATAATTGCTGCGAGGACAGTTTCATCTAGTCAACGTATTCTTAGGGATGCCACCGTACAGGGTATGAACACACAGAAGAAATCAGTACAATCGAACAAGGGATTTGATCCAAATCAATCGAGCAAAAGAAGGGTGAGAAGAGGATCAGATCCTATCCACAATAGGTCCTGATACTTAAATTTGTTTCTTCTTCAACCTAAGACAAGGAAAACAAGTAAGCTGACATTCCAAGAAAGAAAAAGCTTCTAGCAACACAGTGAAACTAGGTGGTGGTGAATAGTATTTGCATTTTGAGGGAACTGTAAGGAGAGTGGGCTGATTGATTTTGCTTTTCTATTTTTGTTTTAACGTTTTTGCGATAGAAAGAATGTGTATAGTAAATCACTAGAGGACAGTCCTTAAACTCGTTCAGTAAGCCAGTATCATCTCTGTGCTGCAAGTTGAGATCATAATCAGCCACTAAAGAAAGCAGTGTATTACAGAGATGGTGTGGGCTCCAAGAAGAGGTATACATATATTTTTTTCTTCTCCCTTCAATATTTGTTTCAGAAAGAAATTTGTATCTGTTTGTCTTAGTAATATGCTTTCTTTTGCAGCTTATAGTGAAATTCTTTTGTATTTGTCCTTCATTGACAAATTCTATTCCAATGTAAAGAGTCTATGCTTGAACTTGAATTGTTTCAAGCTAAAAAGAAAAAACTTACTATTTCCCCTCAATAAGCAAAACCATTGATGCTGCTAACAGAGGAAGGTAATCCCTCAAAGTTTATGATTGAAATATTGACTTGATACACACAAATAATTATAATATATATGTATAATTAAGAAATAGATTAAAAATATTGGGTTTTCCTGCGATTTGAAGGGGACAAAACAGGGCAGCTCGTATTCAATTTATATTTGTCTTAGAGTATGGTTCCTTTCATGGTTTTAAATGTTGGTCGATAACATAAACACAGAGACACGGCCAATAACTCAATTTTTCTAAACAAATTTAAAATAGCATTGACTGTAACCATAACACACACATAGCCCTACACCCTTCGTCTCATTCTGGTAAGCAACTAAGAAAAACAAGCTGAAATATCTCTAACAAGACCATTCTTTACTGAATCATACCAACAAGCTTTCCCATTTTCATGAAAATCGATATTCAAATCCTCAAACCGAACAAATTGTTCCACTACTTATCGTCAATTCGTCATTAACACATTATTTGAGCTACAAAGCTTATATTTGCTCATTTCGCTCCTCAATTTTGCTAGTTTCAATCAGCAGAATGACAAATAATATTTTGAAATTGAAAAATCAATTCAGATCAGGATAAAAGCTAAAAAGAAACAGACCAGACCTATTTAATCACAGCAGAGGAAAATGAATACCGGCAAGTGACTTCAGAGCCGGATTCATGTGAAAGCTTAAAGACAAATTTGATTCTCCGTCACCATTTTCGCAGTTGGATTTGCTGACCGATGCTTTTCCAATTTGGATTTTCACGCTGTAGTCAGTACTCAGAGTCAGGGATCCCGGCTTTCCGAACGTCGTCATACCAAATTGGGTCAATTGGAAATCAAAAAGTTAAGATAAAAATATATATAAAACTAATGGGCTATATTGGCCCTTTTTTTTTTAGTAATGCGCTGATTGGGCCAAAATTAAGAGAAAAGGCCTAACAATGATTTTGTGTCGTATCCAAGGTTCATGGAATTAGAATTCTAAAACGCAACCAGGATTTGACAGGTCATTGCTAAATCAATGAAATAGGGAAAATTTAGAAATGAATTAGCATTAACAATAACTAAAAAAATAAAAGAAAAAATTTGTAAGGATTATGAGATTATGAAATGCATGTGCACTATAGTTATGGTTAAGGACAATTCTTATCCTAGTTTTATTATTTTTGGCAAGGCTCACATCACTAGATAATATCTTCTCTTTCCTAAATCTTATCTTATTACCAAATATATTTGCATAAAAGTACATAAAATGCTTGGTGGTGGATGCTTATCTATCCAGCCTCATTAATTAATTTCTAAAACAAAATATTCTCTTCCTTCCGGGAAATCATTGCATCCAATTCATATAATATTAATCAATAAAATTATAAATTCTTTAAATCTTATATAAAATTATTTTAAATAAATTAAAATATTTTTTATTAGCTCATTAACATTAAAATTATTATATTTTCACTTCATTAATTAATTCATTAATAATAAAGATATTTTTTAAAAAATTAATTTTTTTATAAAATAATAATTTTAATGTAATATATATATATATATAGGAAGTGACAATTTCACTTCACATGCACGAGAGAGTAATAAATTAAAAAACTAATAAAAATAGAAATTAATTTATTTTAAATTAATTAATATAATATTTATCTCTTTGTATTTAAGGTGGGTTATTCTTGTACATATAAATGGTGGGGCCTTTATAATTAAAAAAAAAAAAAAGAGAGAAGAGAAGGGACCATAGAATATGGTGGTGTAGATATAAAATAAGGGATGCTTGCGAGTTGTTGATGTTATAGAAAGTTAAAATCAAAGACAATTTCAAGCATTGCATTTGGACCAATTGAGTCTCTAACTAATCCTAAAATGTAGGAAGTTGCTCCCCCTACTGAACCTCTATTATTGCACATAAACCCTTGTTTATTTTTTCTTTTAATGTTTTTTTGGATTTGTTGTGATACAAAAGTTTTGTCCGATTGAAAAAAAAAAATGTATAAAAAATATTCTAAAAAAATAGAATACAAATCTATAAATAGAATGAATAGAATAGAAATATATAAATAGAATAGAAATCTATTTAATAAATAGAATAGAAATAGAAATATAGAAATATTCTATGTCTATGCTAAATAATTTTTTTTCTATTTTTATTTATATATATTTTTATACTAAAAATAGATAAAATAAATAACTATATTATAATTATAAAATAATTAATTAATAAAATAATTAATTATATTAACTATATTAACCATATTATAGTAAACTAAAAATTATAGTAAACTAAAAAACTATATTATAGAAATTCATTTTCTATTATTATTATAGAAATATAGATAGAAATAGAAAAAATCCTTGTTTATTTTTTCTTTTAATTTTTTTTTCTATTGATCATGACTAATTTCTAATAGTACTCAACTCATTTTGGGTTCCTTTGTTTAAGCAAACTACAATTCTTCTTTATTTCATCAACGTTTTTTATAATACATTAAACATTTTGAAAATCAAGCGGTATCAAACTTCAAAATTGCAATTTATAGAACCATTTAGTTAATAATAGTCATAATAATAAAGTTTGATATAGTTATTACCTGAAAAACAAATAATATTTCAAAGAGTTTGATAGCGGCGTTAAAAACTAAAAAATTAACACTTCATTATTTAATTGTTAGATCGTCGCACTGTTGCCGTTAGAAGATTTTTTGAAATAGTTTTTATTTACTTATAAGGATTAATTAAATTGTTTTATTAAAATACCATTTAAATATATATCGAGATATAATTTAATATTTTTTAAATAATAAATTTAAAATTAATTTTTTTATAATATATTAAATATAAAAATAACATTAAAATAAAAAATAAATTTTTATTTTTATTTTTTCTAAACATATTATCAGTAATAATAATAATTTGACCAAATACTCACGTATAATCGGTTATCATCAATAACAAACAAACAATTGATACGAATAGATTTTAGTATTAAAAAGGACATAAAATATTTTTTTTGCAATTTTCTTAATCTATATATAAAGTTATATGTACAATACAGAAATTTAATAACATATACATAATAACAAAATAAATTTAATTAATTCAGGTAAAAAAATTAAATTTAATTAATCCTTTCATCATTATAAAAGAAAATCACGGAATATACATTGATAATATAAATAACGCATGATATTGAGCTCGAAAAAGGCAAAAGCCATGCACATTAATTCATTTGGTTCTATTTTTTATTTTTATTATTAAAAAAAATTAAATGCTTTTATAACTCAAATCAAAATATAAATTTTAATTCCTCTCTTTTTTTTCAAAGAGAGAGAGAGAGAGAATAATATATCAAAATATTTATTTGTTTTGATAGTATTGAAAACATCAAGAGAAATTCTTTTTAATTTCTATAAAATCATTCTACTCAACCATATATATAAAATTAAGAAATATTGCAAATTGGTGAACAGCTACTTCAATGAACTACGAGTTAGGCCGTATAATAAAAATTAATAAAAATAAATTTAAGTAAATAAACTTAACTTTATCTAACAAATAAATTATTTCTCAATTTTAAAATATAAAAAAAAATTCTTATCTCACACATGTTAACAAAAATTATATTATTTAATTAATAGATAATTTTTTTTATAATCTACTTATTTTATCATTTATTTATACTAAATATCTATTAATTATTACTAAAATTAAAATTAAAATAACTATTAATTGGATTAAAATAATTATAATTTAAAAAATATAAATAATTAAATATAATATTATTGATTATAAAATAATTATATAAAATTATAATGACTAATTTATAAATAAAATAAAATAATAAAATTATATTTGAGATAAATATAAAAAAAATCTATAAATTTAAGATGGAGAGAGAATGCTTTTACTATTTTTCATGTTTGGAATTAGTTTTAAAAATATAATTGTTTGAAAAAACATAATTGAACCTACTTTTCAATTTGGTTACAGTTTAAAACGTAAAAGACTGTTTAAAATTAATTAAACAAGAAGATAGAATATATTAAAACTACATTTTTTTATTTTGAAAATAACACTAGTTTTTTTATTAATTAAACACTAGTGTTAATTCAAGAAAAAAACAGATTGATTGAAATATATATATTATAGAAGTTTTAGATTGCACAGAATTGAATTGAACAAGTCTTAATTAAATATGAAGTACATTTATTAAAAAAGAAAAAAGAAAAAAGAAAGAATTGAAATGCACTTTATTGTTGATTTTCAAAAGAGATGAAAGGCGATGGGAAACTTTATAATAATTAAATATTTTTAAATAGAAGTCTAAGTTTGGAGAATGCGCGTGCTTTATTGATGATGACATAATTGTCAGAGTACTGTTCTAACCAATTAAGAGGTTTTTTTTTACTCTTTAGCCATTTTCTCCTTGGGGTTAATTTGATATTTTCTCAAATTTTTTTCCTAATTATTATTTTATTTTTTTTTGAAGAGTAATATTTATAGCCTTTCATTCCTTATCATAAATCTCACATAAATAATGAGAGATACAATTATAAATACGTGGATGCGCAAAGTGAACAAGAGCTCGAGTCAATATATAAGCCTTTTTATTCGCTTGTCTACAAATTCATCTATACGATACCATAGAAAGCTCTAAAAATAAATTTTTACAATAATAAATAATATTTCCCACATCCAGCCTAATTAAATTAGGGGAGTTCAACACAAAAAAAAAATTATTAGTCAATAAAAATAGTACCACCTCAATCAATAAAATATTAATTGAGAAATAATAAAAAACTTCGAAGTGCTAATGCCTCTGTAATTGAAGGATTCGTACCACCCGTATAGTGGCCCAAAACTGCTCGAATAAAAATGCATTCTTCAATTTTCATCACATCACCAAAGCCTTGCATGCCCTCTTGCTCGAATATAGATTCATCCACAAAAAGTTTACTAATATTGATCCCCACTATTGCTAGGACGACCAGCTGAAAATAAAGCATGCCCTTGCTGAATTGTGTTTGAAGATGCAGTAGCCATGCTCCTTTGCACCATCTTTGTATGCTCCCAAAGATTGATGTATTCTTGGGCCTTCAAATGTGTAGTGTAATAAGTGTCCCTCAAGTTGTTCCAAAGAGTATTGTTCCTTGCCATCCAAATATATCTAGCATACACAATAAACATTTGAGATTTTAGTTTATCGCCATTAGCAATTACCTTCAAAAAGAAATTAAAAAAAGAAATGTTAGTATCACCCACTTCATATCCCCATTGCCTCCAAACTCCCTTGGCCCTATAACAGAGTATGATTTATATTTTCTTCCTCCCTATACCAAGGACACCCTATATCCACCTCCACCCCCCTCCTCCTTAATCTCTCCTTAGTAGGCAACACATTTCTAAGAGCCCTCCACATAAAATCTTTATCTTTAGGGGAAGCATCAATACCACACATCTTACCCCACCATTCACCTTCTATCTCATACTCCCTCCCTCTCAAAAACCTCATAGCCACATAATACCCCGATTTAACACTATATATGCCTTTTTTCTTCCAATGCTACATAATTTGATCCCGATTAGCAAGAATACTAATAGGGATCCCCAAAATAGCTCTAAACTCTCTTAAACTAAAAAGAGTCATCACCTTCCCCACATTCCATCTCCTCTCCCCCTCCACAAAGAGCTCCCTCACTTTCATATTAGGATCAATAAAATTCCTACTATCCTCTACCCAAAAACTATGATCCAAAGGCACCCACGGATTTGATAAGAAGCCAATATTCTCCTCGTTTCCCACTCTCCACCTTACCCCTTCTTTCAATACACCAATAGAAGCTTGAATATTCCTCCATACATAACTAGGACGCCTACTCAGAGAAGCATCCAAAAAAATCCCTATTATGAAAATATTTAGCCTTGAAAAGCTTAGAAAAGAGAGTATCAGGCTCCGTCATAAGGCGACACCCTTGCTTCGCCAACATGGCCATATTAAAACAGTGAAGATCCCTAAAACTCATTCCTCCCTCCCTCTTACTACAACACATCCTCTCACACGTTAACCAATGAATCCCACTTTGCCATCCACCCTTCTCCCCCCACCAATATTTGTTCATCCTCTTTTGCATCACGTCACATATAGAAAGAGGCAATTTAAACACACCCATGCTATAAGTAGGAAATGCTTGCGCAACCGACTTAATTAACACCTCCTTCCAGGCTCTAGAGAGGAATCTGTTAGACCAATTACCAATTCTTTTTTCAAGTCTGTCCCCAAGGAAGCCAAACACTTGCTTCTTAGATTTGCCAATGAGGGATGGAAGATCAAGATAATTACCATTGCCAATAGAACTAGCAACTCTCAAAATTATAGAGATATCAACCATCAACTCTCTACTCATGTTCGGGCTAAAATAGATACCTGATTTATTCATATTAATAGTTTGACCATACGCTCTTTCATATTTTTTCAAAATTTCATTGACCACCCCAGCTTTCTGTAAAGAACCCTCAAAAAAGAAGAAAGAATCATCCGCAAAAAGCAAATGTGTTATGCTCAGACAATTCCTACCCACCTTCACACCCTGCAATCTACCTCTCCTTTTAGTATCCTGAAATAATAAAGATAAACCCTTCCCACAAAATAAGAATAAGTAAGGTTAAAGAGAATCGTCCTGTCTCAACCCTCTACTAGGACAAATATGACCAACCTCCTTACCATTCAACAAAATAGAATACTTCACATCAGTAACACATAACATCATCCACTTCACCCACTTCTCACAAAAACCCATTTTTAACATCATAGCCCTCAAAAAATCCCAATTAACTTTGTCGTATGCTTTTGAAATATCAATTTTTAAAGCACAAGCACCACCTTGACTCTTCCTACTCTTAATATTATGTATTAACTCAAATGCCACAGCCACATTGTCAGAAATCAACCTCCCAATAACGAAAGCAGATTGACATTCATCAATAATAAGAGGAAGAAACTGTTTCAACCTATTCGCTAAAGACTTAGCTACAATTTTGTATAATACATTACAAAGCAAAATAGGTCTATGATCCTTTAAAGTCATAGGGTTTTCACATTTAGGCAACAACACAATATGAGTATCAGTCAATGTTTCCGGAAAAGTACCTGTGTCAAGCCATTGTTTGCATCCACTCCAAATATCTTTCCCAATCACATGCCAAAATTTCTAAAAGAATACCGGATTAAGACCATCCGTTCCAGGTGATTTGTCGGACTGCATATCAAACACAACATTTCTGATCTCATCCAATGTAAAGGGAGCAGTAACAATATTATTCTGGATAGATGTCACCTTCGGTTGAACAAGATCAAGAATTTCAGTGCTCTCTAACTCTTCTAAAGCATATACTGAAGAAAAGTAATCCACCGTAAGCTATTCCATTTTGCCTTCATCCGAAACCACCTCCCCAACCTCATTTTCCAGCTTCATGATTAGAGCTCTCCTTCTTTTAGTTTTAATTGAAGCCTGGAAATACTTGGAATTTCGGTCCCCTTGAGAAAGCCACCTCTGCTTCCCTAGCTGTTTTCTTCGACAGTCCTCTTTATACAAAATTGTGTTCCACTCGATCTTCAAACTTTGAACACTTTTATCATCAAAGATATCTCTTGCTTCTTCTACCCGTTGTTGCAATCTTTTTTTTTTCTTCCAAAAATCTTTATTAAAGTTACGTCCCTACCTTTCCACTTCTTTAACACAAATATCTCTCTTCTACAATAGTGGACTATTAAAGTTGCTACACCAAGCATTTTTTACTATTTGGTCCAACTCCCTCTCCCCCAACCAACAGTTGTCAAAATAAAATTTCTTATATTTATTAACAACCTGTCTGCAATTAAGCTGAACTAGTATCGGAGCATGGTCAGAAAGAGAAGCAACAATAGTTTTAGCTAAGGCATTCATATACAGTGAAGACCACCCAGCATTAGACATTACTCTATCAAGCTTCTCCTTACATAAAATAACCACAGCCGCACCTCCCAATTTATCATTCGCCGTCAACTAGTCATTAAAGTCTCCTAAACAAAGCCATGGTTTATCATCAATACTGGCCAAATGTCGCAGCAAATTCCAAGAAGCTCGTCGTCTTGAGCCTTCCGGATAGCCATAAAAGCCGGTCATCCGCCAATCCTTTTCTTGAAAGTTTACTGAAGCATCAATAAAATTGCTAGAAAATCCAGTTACATTAATTTTAATATCATTCATCCAAAGCAAACACAATCCTCCACTTCTACCTATACAGTCAACAGTAAAGCAATTATCAAACCTTAAAGAATGATTCACACTCTCCATTCTATTACGTTGCACTAAAGTCTCCATAAGAAAAATCACCTTAGGCTGATGAGATAAGATGATGTCCTTTAGTGCCCTTATTGCGTCGGGATTGCCCAAGCCCCGAAAATTTCAACTAAGGAGACTCATTGCCTTCAACTATCCCGCATCGCAGGATCAGCCGCTTCACTATTACCAGTTGTAATTTGAACTGGATTTGAACTTGATGATGAATCCTGATTGTGCAAGGAAACACCATGAGCAGTTTGTTTGATAATACGTTGCCGTTTCTTAATCTCTTTGGGCTTTTTCATTGGCAAGTCTTCATTAAGATCAATGGGCTGAGACTTATCTGGCCCATCTTCATTACCCTCTTCATCACAGTCCATATTACCTTGTAAGCTGCCCATATCAGATTTGGTTTGACTAGAATAAAGTTGATTCCTAAAAGCACGGGCCATGATCTGATCCCTATTTAAATTTTCCTCATTTGAAATTCCCACATTAGCACCGAAATATCCTCCTTCCCTATTCCGTATCCAGCTACTCATCGGTTGTGATCTCTGGCGAGGTTGCGCCCGTAGACTATCATCCCAGGCCATAACCAGCTCTTCAGGGGTCTTGTGCAATCATAGTTCACAAAAGTTATCTGTATGACCAATGATCCCATATAGATAACAAAAAGTTTTCACCTTTTCATATCTAAAATGAACATAAAACATCAAGTTATCATCATCCACCAGTCTCTTCCTTCTCTTCAATGGTTTACGAATGTCTATGACAACCTTCATTCTCATAAACTTCTCATTATCATGATCAACACATATTTTTGGGTCATATTCAACAAAAGTCCCCACAAAATTCCCTAACTGCTTGGCCATTTCTTGAGACATAAAGCCATGTTTTAGATCATGAACTTGGACCCAAATAGGAGAATGCGTTAATGGTATAAGTAAAGGATCATCTCCCTCATTAATCTCCTTCCAAACTAACAGATGATTATTAAATATCCATGGAGAACCCTCCATCACTCTCTGCATACTGACTCTATTGAAGAATCTAAATAGATATCTCTTCCCTCCAATCTCACTTATATCTACCCCTCCTAATAGGTGCCAGATATCTGCAAAGGTGTTTCTCATTGCAACAAAATTAATTTGCTATATGTTATGAAAATACCCACCAAATAGAATTTATATGAAAAAATCTCCTAAGGAATAGATTCAGAGAATTTAATACATCCATCCTCATTATGTGACAAAGCCAAGTTCTCTAATTTGTTCTCTATAATGAGCGAGTTGGACAAAATATAAAAATCAGAGCAACAACTTAAGAGAAAAAATAAAAAAAAATTGAAAAAAGAAAGACAAGAATATGAAAATTATGCCATTAGATGAGATATTGCATAAAGTAAAAGTTCATGCATAAAACAGTAGAGAGGAAAAAAAAATACTAACCTTTTTCAAATATTTTTAAATTATTATTATTATTATTTGAGACAGAGAGATAACTACAAAGAGATAACTACAAAGAGATCAGATTAGATTGGGATCTCTTTAATTATAACCGACCATAAGCATGCTATTGATAAGAGAATTAATGGCTGTGTACAAAAATATACAGAGAACCATATTAATAAAAATAAAATTATGATACTATTTGACCAATAAAAATGCTTTTTTATTTCTCTCTTGGATTCTAATAAACCATGATTGGGAGAAGATTAATCTTCATTTTTTAAAGCATAAAACGACAAAAATATATCACCTCTTTTAGCACCATATTTTGTCTATCAACATCCCATTTTTTAAATAATAATAATAATAATAATAATAATAATAATAATAATAATAATAATAATAATATTTTTTAACTTCTGCGAATCGTTGAGATATTAATCACTGAAATTCAGTTTTCCTAACCAATTAGGCATGTCTCGCCGTGCTTACCAAGCGGCTTTGTTAAAGGAAAAAATTTATCAATTAATTAAGCTAGGCAAAAAAAAAATCTTTTTCTTTAATGCATTTTGAATTTTTTTTCTTATTTTTCTAATATTTTTAAATAAAATATTTATCAAAATTTAAATTATTATTTCCTATATCATAATGTAAGTATTTTTAACCCAATAAACCTTTAAGTGTTTTAACCATGCATAATTGTAAATATTTAATTTACTAATAAAATGACAAATCAATAATAGTGTGTAGTGATTGAGCTCAAAAATTATATTGTGAAGGAAATCAAAGATTTGAATATAGCTTAATACTCTCTTTTTTTTCGATTTTGTTACTAATTTTTTTTTATCAATTAAATTATTAAAAATATACTATATCATATAAAAAGTTATTTTTTATATGATATTAAAGATTAATAATTTTTGTAAAAAATATTAAAAATTAAGGTTAATGTACATAAAAAATTAATTTAATTTGAGTTATATCAAAATATAAAATTAATAATTTTTTTATTTTAAAAAGTACTCATTATATATATAGAGTCATTATTAATTAAACAAGAATTGAATAGGTCAGAAATTTTGACTTTGATATTTTGTGATCGGACCATGCCATTGATTTCTTAACTTAGCACCCACGTTATAGGCCTAACTTTCTAAAGTCTTTCGCAACTCTGCGTCACAGCAATAAATAAATAATTGATATTTTTTTTGGTCAGTAATAAATAATTAATATTGTACCACCCTTAATTTCAAACGTAATTAATTATCTAATTAATGATATACTCCGATCATCCCCATGATAATAACATTTTTTTTATCTGTATTAAAATATAATATCATTTGACTTTAAAAGAAAATATATAATTTTATTATTTTATTTAAATTATAGTTATATTTTAAATTAATTATTATATTTATATTTAAATATTTTATAATTATTAATATTATATTTAATTATTAATATTTTTAAATTATAATTATTTTAATTCAATAAATAATTTTTTAATTTTTAATTTTTATAATAATTAATTAACAAAATAAATATTTTTAATTAAAAATATTATATTTATTTAAAAATAATTTGTATAAAATAAAATGTCAGATACATTAAATTATTTTATTAAAAAATAAAATTATAAAATTTATATTAAAAAATAATTATATTTTTATTTTTAAAAATAATAAAATAAAAAAATATATTATAAGAATAGATTAGATATTATTTAATATTTTTTTAATATTTTATTATATATTTTAAATAAGATAATATAATATTTTTTAATAAAATATAATTTAAATAATATTTATTTGTAAAGTATATTTTTAATAATTAATTTTTATAATATTTTATTAAATAATATAAATGAATAATAAAATAAAAAATTATTTATTAAGTAAATAATACTATAATTTTTTTAAAATTATGAGATAGAGACATTTTGACAGAGAGAAACTATTGTTATATTTTATTGACTTATCAGACTGCTCTGCAGGTGCATAATAATTAAATTAACAGCAACTCACCCTTTTCCGGTTTAGAGATTTATTAGATTTTAACACAGTACTTTCTAATATGTTCATTTTTCTAAACCTTAAAATGAATGAATCCATATTATAATTGAACAGTGTTCATATTTAATAAATTATATGTTTTATTAATTAAATGCCCAAAATTCGAGAAGAAGAAAAACAAAAGAATGAAACTACACAAGACATTACGTGCCGCCGCAATAGAATGCTTTTGTTTTGAAAACACGTGTTAAGAGAAACTAAAATGATGATTAGGAGTAACACTAAAGCAATTATATTAAATATTATTTCACTTACTTTTTTACAGACAGTCTCCAAAAACTTAAGATTTTAAATTTTTTTTTGGCAAAAATATTTTATTCCATCTCCATTCTTTAAGGCTTTACTTACATTGGATTATCATAAAAAAAAATACTACTCCTTATATAAGTTCCTGCTAGAGCAAGTTAGCTTTGGGCGGTAAAGGACATTATATAAAAATAATAATGTTATTGATAATAAATTTGTATACATTATAGTAACAAATTTAATATTTGTGGAATAGAGGATAGAGAATGCTTTAATCAAACGCAAACTAAACACTTAACAAATGAGGTTAAGCAAAGATAAAAGGGGAGGGGATGTTAAATGAATTGTCTCCTGAAAGCAGAAAACTATATTTTGAGGATGTTTTGGAAAATAAATAAACGTGTACGAGTGTTAGAAAATTTTTTTCACAGAGAAGGATAGTGGAGACAATTTTGTAGGCAGAGATCCCTTCCATATCTATAGCATGCCTTGTCGTGGAGACCATAATCAAGGCCTGAGGAGCTGTTCAGTGCTAGGTGTCCTTTAGTACTATCCATCCCCTATTTATGTGCCACGTGTCCCTATTTGATCTTTTTTTTTTGTAGGACACTTTCCTTTTTTATGTACACTTCTTTAGAATATATTCTTACTCAAAGACAGCCAACCTTCGTATTAAACATGCTCAAAATTAGGGTCAAGGTCCTTCATAAAAATCTAATTACACCCTAATTAATGTTTGTTGAGATTGGGAACTCTCTTTATATATGTATATATATATATATATGTATGTATGTAGATAATCCATGTTCTTGTCTTAATCTTAATCTCAATAACCCTTTTTAATTTTTTGTATTTTCATTACATCAATTTATCATCACCATCATATATCAATCTACTTTTTTTTAATTTTTATTTTTTTTATCAGTCCCATTCACCCGTTAGAGTGGAAATTGAAATTGAAATTGATATCAAAAACTTAACCACTCACCCATTTCTCTAAGGCGAGGCCCTGTATGATTAAGCCATGGACTTAACCACAAGAAGCAACAACCCAGCTCATACCAAATCTCCTGAATCAGAGACAGATACTGAAACCCCACTGCAGACCCACCTCTCTAGAGCCTTATCTCTCACTAATGCCTCCTTTCAATACCACCACTCCCCACCGCCACAAATGGTGATTTCTTACAAAGAATGTCTTAAAAACCATGCTGCTACTCTTGGTGGTTTAGCCATGGATGGGTGTGGTGAGTTTATGCCTTGTCCTTCTTCTACCCCTTCTGATCCTACTTCTCTTAAATGTGCTGCTTGTGGTTGTCACCGAAATTTCCACCGACGTGACCCATATAGTCCCCGTTCCACCACCGCCAACACCCTTTTACCGCCGCCGGCAGCTATTCACTGGACCTCAAGCCAAAGTCCTGGACAAGCAAGCTCAGGACCAAGTCATAGTCCAAACTCACCGGCTTCACCAACTCCACAACAGTCTATTTACCCATCTGCACCTCATATGTTATTGGCTTTAAGCACAGCACATTCTGTGCCATTTGATGAGACTCCAACGGTGATGAACCCACATGGGAGAAAGAGAGCAAGAACCAAATTTACTGAAGAACAGAAAGAGAAGATGCTGATTTTTGCAGAGAAATTAGGGTGGAAAATGGCCAGAGGTAATGATGAAAAATTGGTGGAGAAGTTTTGCAGTGAAGCTGGGGTTAAAAGGAATGTCTTTAAAGTTTGGATGCACAACAACAAGCACAGAAAAGAAAAGGGGAATAATAATACCCATAACAGTAGTAGTTGTGATATTAACAACAAAATTAGTATTAATGGTACTAATGAGGGTAGAGTTGAGTTTGAAAAGTACAACAAGTGTAACAAGTTCCAGATTGAGAGTAAAATTCATGTTCATGGTGATTCTCTCGATGGGTCTTCTCCTTCATCTTCTTGATAACAAAGAAACTGAGAAGCTAGTAAGCATGGAGATTTTCTTTTTCTTTTGTTTTTTTTTTCCAGTATTTTGTTTCATGTTATTTAACTTTCTTGGTTATCTTTTCTGGGATTTTCTTTGGTAATTTTGTTTCTTGCTTCTTTTTAATTAAGTAGTGATTAGTGACCACTAATTACTGACTATGAGAGATCAGAAATTTAGAATAGAAGCCTAGGATGACAATTTAGTACTTATCTTACGTAGCTATTGTCATAATTGGTATCTGTTAATTATTAATACTGATCTTTGTTACTAACAGGCCGCTGGGTTTTCTTCAAATATTTATTTTCTTTTGTTTTCTTGTGCTTAATTATATTTCTAATTTCTTTCATCTTCTACCTCTTAGCATCATAAAGAAGAAGAGAAGTATATCATTACTAATAAGCTTATAGCTAGGCATGGATGTGACATTTTTTGGCATTTCTTGTGATTATATTTATTATAGCTATAAATTTATTGGGTGAGGATTCTCAATTTCTCATGATTATTATTATTATTTTGTTTGATATTAACTCCAATTTTTGTTTTTGATGAGATGAGTAGCAGCAGCTTCCCAAAGTGAGTAGAATAAAAACAAAACAAAATAAAAAGAGTCTCACCATACTCATGTTGTCCAAAGCTGAGGCCTTATCACTTTTGAGTGCATTTTTTTATTACCGATATTTGTGTGGATCGGAGTCTTAATACAAAGGTAACTGTAAATGTTATTATTATGTGATTTGAGGTTACCAATTCGATCGTAAAAATGATATCTCATGATTATAAAAAAAAGCTCACATATAAAAATTTAATAAGTTTAATTTCTTTTTAAATTTCACATATAGTGAAAATATTTATATACCGAACCATTTTTTTTTACCAGTACTTTTGTGTGCAATTTGTTATGACATGTTATCTGCAATAAAATTTTCCTTTTCCATTTTGTAGAGAGCAACTCTACTGTTACAGAATATACAACCTTGTCTTATAGGGACGATGGGTTCTGCTCTGCTCTGTTGATGGGGTTTGGTACAACTTGCTCTCTCGGAACCATTAAAATCCCTATTTTCTTCATTAATTTTAATTATTATTTTTTTGCGTTTCTAATCGCTGCCTCTACTGAAAGCACATTTACCCTTTTCCCTTTAACAACCTATTCTACCATAGAGTGTGTTTTTGGGGTTTGAAGTTGCATTACTTGAGATTTATTGCGCATTTTTTTATACTTGAAAAAGATTTTTGTTTTTATTTATTAAGAGGTCAAATACTTTAGAACAAGGCTATTTATATAATTCAGTTCATAGAAAAAAACACACATGGGGTGCATTGAGTGTGTAGGAAAATTAAAATTTAACATTCTTATTTCGTACAAGATATTATGTGAGATGAAAATGAAGAAATCTTTCAGAGAGGATGGATTATATTGGTTACATTATTGGATGTTGATTCTGAAAAGTTAGGTACCTTATGAACAATAGGAAGAGAAAACTCTCTTTAAAAAAACTCTTTACATATATATAAAGATTAAACTGTTAAACACTGGTATTTCTTAATAGGTTACTCATCTTAATATTACTTTCGTTCAAATGCATTTAATTTTAAAATTGTAATGGAATATCGTATAATTGTAATTAGAAAATTTTCTTAATCCTTGTAGCTTGAATACGTATTAATTTAATAACAAATTAAATAATAATTTTTTAGCACTAGAATTCGAGATTTGTGATTAAATTAAAATATATTTTTTTTCAATTGATATATACATCATGCAATAAATTAAATACTAATTAAATAACTAAACGGTAATCATAGTTAAAAGGGTTATGACATGTTTGTAAATTTCAATTAAAATAGGCTTTTAAGGCAAGCAGGGTTTGAGCTTAAATCCATATTAGTTAGATGACATAAGCAGTTGGGGGAGTTTGAATGAGCATTGCTACCTTTCCTTATTTGGGCGGTTGATGAAAGCGGCAAGCTTTGTTTTCTTCTTCTTCTACTTCTAATTATGTAAAGCTGGTGAATCACTTTAATTTTTAATATTTATTATATAATTAGAACTTAAATGAGATGCTTATGTACGTATATGATTTTAATAAACCTACCACATGCACTGCATCCAAAATATTATTATTATATAATGTAATTTGAAGGAAGAAAACTGCCACATGTTCTTTATGCTCTCTTCCATTGCTTTATTTAGATATAAGTATATATATATATATATATATTATTGAACTATAATTGTGGGAGCTGCTTATATCATAATTGTTTTTTATTTAAATTGTGTTTTCAGAACTAGCCATTAAAAAATTTGGAGAGTTAGAGCTAAAAATAAAAAAGAAATAAAAAATTAAGTTTGCAGAAATAACATAAAAATTTTTATTTTTTAAAAAATAATATATATAAATATTATATATATAAATTATAATAATATAGAGATCTAAAGCTTCTTTTTTTACTCCTAAAAATATTGGTGCAAAATATATGATAAATAAAAGCGGAAAAAAACAGAAGGTTTAAATGTAAAAATAAATATAATATTATAAAAATAAAATTTAGAAAAATATGAAAAGATTTTTAAAAAATAAATAAAACTTTATCAAGGCAGAGAGATCAATAAAAATTAGGATTGCTTTTTATGCTTTTATACATGAATTGCCACATGGCTTTGAGGGGTCGAAGCGCACCTCGTCCTTCCCAGTTCTGCCACCGCGTCTTTTCTTTAAACCCTTTTACATAAATTACTACCATATTATTATTATCATTTATTAAATTTAAATATTATATATACATATATATATATTTCTTTAGGGTGCGTTTTGGTTTTTAAAATATTTATTATATTTTGACAACTGAAGCAAGGAACTAAAATAACGGCGTAAAAAAACTAATGAAATAATACGCAAAATAATATATTTTTTTAATTTTTTTGGAAAATTTTGTTAATTCAAATAAACTGTCTTGAAGGCACGATAGAAAACACGGGTGTGTGTGCGCGTGTGATTTCAAGGCTGGACTAATAAAATATGCAACCAAAATTAAAATGAAAATAATGAATAATAATGCATTTTCATAAGCTCAAGTTGGAAAGTTCAGTAAGATCATCCTTAGAATGATCCAGCATGTCTCTGCAAAACTCTTAAGTAATACAAGGGGGTGTCAAATGCAAGCACTGGTCAATCCTTTTCTCCAACCACGCGAGTCTCCTCTCAAAACTCAATGCCCCAATATGCATTATTCGGATATCAACGTGAGCCACTCTAGCACAAGCCCGAAGCAATATGTAATAATCTGCATGAGCAGCAAAAGTAAAGCCCCCATTTTCCTTCTTCCTCACATAATGAACATAATCCATTCTCTTCAATACAACTCTTGGTGGAATGTAGCAGAACCTCTTTTCCTCCATGTCTAACTTCAACCTTCTAATGGCTCTGTCTATGCGTTTCTCTCCTCAATCTTCCCTGTTGCATTCTAAATTTTGATCTTCCTGTGAATCATTCTCCAGATTCTGCTTGTCAATGCTCATATCAGCTGATGGATAATTATCAGCATTGTCAGTGCTCATATCAGCTGATGAACTATCATGCCATCCTTCTCTAATTTTCTTCTTTTCTGACTGATTTTTGGCACATTCATCAGCATTCCTTGATCTCTTTTGGTCAAAAACACCACTACTTTGCATCCGAGGCTCTTCTGCCAGCTCAGAATCCTGATATCAACAAATTATGAACATCAACATTTGCTACCTGGTATCTTGATTCTCGACAATCACTAAAGCACAAGAAAGCATAAGAAAAATGAAGGAAGCTGATCGCATGGGCTACGTCTTAGCATTAACTCTATGTTTGAGAACAACTTTGTAGAGTAACCAAAATGGGAGAGAGAATTTGAAGAATGAATGTTGAAGAAGTGAGAATTATTTTTCTCTCCATTTGTTTGGATGGAAAGGAAAATAAAATGGAACAGAAATGAGAGAAAAGTTATTACATGATGATGAATTTACACTTTTATTATTTTCTTTTAAATTTAAAAATATTTTTAAGGATCCTTCAATAATTTCATATGTTTTCCACCTTTTTCCTCCTAATTTGGGAAGAATTTTGGTGGCTCGTGTGCATTTTCCCTCAACTTTTCATTCATTTTCCTTTTCCCTCACTTTCCTCTCTTTCCAACAAGCGAAAATGGAATCTTAACAAAATTTTTCTCCCACTTTCCACCATTTCCGAAACATAGACTAAAGGATAAGAAAATCATATTTATATGCAGTACCGCATATAAGAAATAACACTAGAGTCCGAAGTACATCATTAGTAATCACATATAAGAGATAACACTAGAGTTCTAAGTACATCATTAATAATCATCTAAGTACCTTATGACCTTACCCCAGACTTCAATCTAATACAATAACAGCAGTGCCCACAAGAACAAATGCTAGTGGAGACACATTGCGCTAGATAACCTCAAATTTACAACGAGCCGTTAAAGCCAGGAAAAACACTGGCTAAAGATGAAGATACTTAAAGATAGCTTTTCGTTAAATCTAAATGATAAAAAAGTTGGTAAAAATATATTTTGATTATGTTTACTACATATGTATTCTAAATTCTCATATTATTGAAGTCAACTCTGAAACCAAGATGCTGAATTTTACAACGTGATACAAATTTTCATAGTGAGCATACATCTTAAGACTAAAGATCACCAATAATTCAATTTTAGATTAACTTTCCTCATATTAATGAACATTACCTTTTCATTCTGATAGAAATCCCATAAGTTTTCCATTAGCTTTTCTTCCTCAAGGTGATCTCTGTGTGAAAGTTCTGCCCCAGCAAATACCACATCCTTGCAGTATTGTAGATATGATGGTAAGTCCTTTGTAAACTCTGCAGAAGCAAAAGGGAAAAATTAGAAGGCTGTTGCATTAAGGCACAAAAAAACTTCTAAAGCATGGGATTCTTAACCATAAAGCAGCCAGCCAAGCTTCCAAGGAACTACCGTAGGTGTTGTCGATATCATTGCATGTTGCTTCTAGGTGAAGCAATAACTTTGCAGAATCCAAACCATACTTCTGAACACGTGATGGATTTCTAATGAATTTTTCACCAGAATCATCTGCTCTGTGAAGGGGAGAAGCAGAAAATTTTTCAGCATCACCCTGCTTGTCCGAACTAAATGTGGAGTCTAATCTATCTTTATGATGACAATCAGAAGAAGAGCAACTGCAACAAGACAAACTGCTTTCCCATACCCCAAATCCATTTAAATTATAGAGAATTTTTATAGTTACAATAAGTATTGACATTACACAGATACGTGTAGGAAGCCTCGACTCATTTGTTGATAACCATAAATCTGGGGGCATTGACCACTCGTATATGCGGAATGCATGTGGAAGAATCTTTTCAACTGCAAGAGAGAGCTTCTTGAGATAGTGAGAAGCTTTTTCATAGAAGTTCACTGTAGGTAAATGCAAGCCTATGGAGTCAGCAATCTTCACTGACATTTTCTCCAACTTCTGTGCAGGTAATATTTCACCAGGTCTAAACATTAGACTTGAACTGATAGAACAGGCGCATGAAGTGCGTCCGAAGCGTTTTTCGATTTCCACATGAGCTGCAAAATATGGAAGTTTCCCTTCAATTGACCACTTCACTATGTCTGTTGGCAAAATTGCTTCCCTAGCAACGTGACAAGCCAAAAATGAAACAGCCAGAGAACAATACAATGGTATTGTCTTCCTTAAATACCTAAACCATACCATCACTGCACGGTGACCATGCTCATTGTGCGGCTCATTTTTTAGATAGGAAGGAAGCTTGTTGTCTTCTTGTTCTGCTGAATTGAAAAAAAACAATGACAAATTAAAAAAAGAAAGATGACCAGACAAATTAAAAAAAGAAAGATGACCACCTAAAAGAACTTCCAATTTAAACATCATGTAGCACACATCATACAGTGAGATATCCATTACAAAGCTATGGGGCAGTAAAAAAAAAGCTAAAAAGCAAGATTTTCAACAACTAAAATCAGGGAAGCCAAGCATCCAAGAAAAGCATGAACATAGAAATACAACTATCATGTGTATATGTTATTTTAAATTATCAAAAGGTTCAAATACCAATAACAATTAAACAACATAATGTAGTAACCACAAACCACTCTCTTTAGTCTTTACAAGTACAAATATGAAATTCATAAAACCAAACTCTAAAGGATTATCAAACTAAAAAATTTAAGACAATCCCAAGTCAAAGCAATAAGCAAGGTTTCATTGGTTTCGTTACCTGGTACTTGAGTCTCCGAATCCACAAACACTTGATCGGCCCAACCATCCTTAAAAATCCCATTCATAGCCAAATACCTTAACCACACAGTTCCAGCTATACTACAAATTAGGGGACTCGCATTAAACTTTTCAACCAAAGCCTCGCATTGCAACTCGATCATCCATTGTATTCCCATCACATACCTAATTCTGACTTCATTATAATAGTCCTCATAGCTCAAATTCCCCGCGGAACCCGATCCGAAATCCTCGGGCTCTGTCGGCCCCATCCCGTCGAAATACTCATCTTGTCTCTCTTCCTTCACTTTGATGTTACTAGCGTCTATATTGTCTTCTTCTTGTGTGTATCGGAACCAGGCTTGAGACGACGGATCGGCTTGTACGGCGGGGGTAGACTTGATGTGGCGGATTAAACGGCCGCTGTAGAGGGCAGCACCATCGCCGCCACCTCCGTCTTGGTCATTGAGGTCTTCATCGGCGACTCCGGTCAAGATGATGTCGTCGGCCTGGGCGCCTCACTCCTGGGAGTAATAGAAGCCAGTCGGATTCTTCTAGGCCAACGTGGCCGCACATCGTGCAAGCCCACTTTTTGGTTTCTCCTTCCATTGAATGGGCTGAGAGTCTGAGAATCGGAGTAGACTATCTAAATTGTCCATTGCTTCGATTTATTTTAGAGAAAATGACAGTCTTAATCATATGTTTTAAAATTTTTTATTTTTTTATTAAAAATATTTTATTATAAATTCATAATAAATTTATTATAAATTATATAAAATTTATAAAGTCAGTTATTATAAATTTATTATAATATTTTTAAAAATTAATAAAAATTTAATATTTTAATAAATATTTTATAAATTTTAATATTTTAATAAATATTTTATAAATATAATAAATTTAAAATTATTTTTAATATTTATTATATTTTTATCAAAAGCCTTTTATCTTAATATTTTATTAGCCTTTCAAGCCCAATCTATTTTAAATATGCCAAACTTTATTTATTGGGCTTTCACCGCTCCTTGCTCTAAAATAGAATTAAGCAACATCCGAAAAAAATAGATTACAATTAGTGGAAAAAAACTTTTTAGAATATTAAGAGTTCACTGTTTAAAACTTAAATGATTTGATTTGAATTGGGGATGTTGCAATTATTGATTCATTGAATTGACAGGCTTATTGGTTATTTACAGCACTTGCCAAGAAAGTGTCCCGTTGGATGATAATCAACAACTAAGGCTCTATATCTCTATGCGTTAGAGTGAATTTAACACGTATTTAGGTAATTAATTAACGTTCTCAATTACTACCACATATGCATATAAAATTAATTTTTTTTAATTAAAAATATATTAAGATAATTTTTTTTGAAGATATACTAAGGTATTTTTAATCAAACAAATTGTTATACCTAAAAAAATAATTATCTATTATATCAAATCTTGATTTTTAATCATTATGAAAACGATTTATCTTTCACTAATAACTATAAGATAATTAATCAGTTAAAAAAAAAACTATAAGATAATTAAAATTGATAACTTAATAAAATAATTAGATATTTATCTTATTAGTAAAAAAATTAAAATTGACAATTATTATTTAATATATTATGTGAATAAATTTATAAAAATTATAAATACTTAAAAAACCTAAATAAAATCGTTTATCATACACTATACATGTATTATTTTCTGTGTATGAAAAAAAAAAGAGAGAGAGAGTTGAAATCATCTTGGCTCGATATCTTATTTATTTATTTATTGATCAGCTTATTTCTTTTATTGTACAATCATAAAATTATATAAAATTATTATTTAATTAATATATTAAATATGAGTGTAATAATAGAATTAGCATCATATTAGTCAGTATGTTTGCATATATAACATCACATGAGGGTAACAGTAATTTAATAATACTAAGCTAAATGTATTATTTATAAAGTAAATCAATAAGAATATAATTATATGATTAAAATACATGTATATTTTACAAAAATTATATTATATGATGAAAATATATAAGCATTTTTTAAAAATTATATTGCTGAAGATTTTCAATAATTTTAGAGGATCCAAAAAAAGTTTTTATCACCTGTTGTAATAATAATAGTTATTATTATTAAAAGTGCATTCTATTTTTTATATTATTCTTATTTTTTTTATAGGCATATATACATGAGTGTGTATATATTCATTATATTGCACATGTGCATATATATATTTTAAAAATCTGTTATTAGAATTTTTATTTACAAATTTAAAGTTACCATATATAGATTTAATCAATATGATATATTAATTAATATTAATTTATTATATTTAATAATAATTTATTAATTATCTTTTTATTAATTAAAAAGTAGATTTCAATTAATTTAAATTAATTAAAACAAATTACAAAATTTATGAGAGAGTGCATAAAATATGATGGAAATTTTCTCTTCTTTTTTTTTTTTTAAGGAAATGATGAAAACATTCGCTTAATTTAAACTTTTTAACATTATACATATTACATATGTATAAGATTTAGCAATGTGCGAACTCTTTTAATCTTTAAGAAATTTCTCAAAAGCCCTTCATTTATTGTTGATATAATTAATAATTTAATTGTGCATTGTTAATGTTTAATTTTTTAGTACTTGTATTGTATGATATGTCTACAGAATGTATTATTAATGTTTAATTATATATGCAAAATTGAACTAAACTAAAATGTATTATTTTTGTCATGAAAAAAGAAATATTCCCCCATATTTAACGGTAGAAATCATTTTCAAATTGCCGTATTGTGTGGTTTAGAAAAATAAGATTTTGCTTTTTAAAGAGAAACATCCAAAACAGTAAATTTATTTTTAATATATATATATATATATATATCTAAGTCATTGTTTTTGCTGTGTGTTGACAATATCAATGGTTAAGAGATGACTAAGCTCATTTGTCCCTTCAGTCCACTTACAGTGGTCCAACTGATACGCACAATTTTCTTGAAAATTAACATCCCACATTTTTTTTTAATTTTTGTCTCTCAAAATCAATCTAATAATTTATATATATAAGAAAAATTCATTAATCTCAAGTTCCTTTATATTGTATTTTAGCTATTCAACCTCTAACATTTTATTTAATTTTTACATGAAATTCTTGACTTTTTAATGTTATAAAATGTAAAATTAGTAAGACAAAAAATCGAACTTTATGACTTAATGGTAATTTTAATATAATGAGACATTGTAGAGATTTATGCCCTGATTTAATATTGTGTTGCATTTTTAATATAAGTTTAGAAGAATCACTTTGAAAACTAATTATTGAGGTTGAACATTGTTAATCACTTAATTAATATGTTTGCATTAAAATCAATATATAACTTTCCTTACATTATATTATTCATAAAAATATTAAATCATTAATTTTTCATAGCAAAATTATTAAAATTGTAAAAAAAACTCATTCATGGCTCATGCATCCATAAACTTTTCAAATTTTACATATTAAACATTATCAAATTTTAAAAATAAATACTAAATAGAGTAATTACTATCGCAATTGATATTATTGATTATATTTTTTTATAAATTTATTTAAATCAAAACTTGAAATTATAAATAATTCTTATGTCAATATGGCTAATCAACTATACATATACTCGTAAAGTAAAGATTAACATCTTTATAATTTACTTGACAACATATGTTGAAGAAACTAATTCAAACTCCCTTTTTCTAATACTAAAGTAAATTTAAATTAATAAGTAAATTTATTTATAACTAAATTAATAAAAGTTATGATTTATTATCTCATTAAAAAAAGTTTTCATATTTTAATATTGACTAACTATTTCTTTAATTAAATCAGAATATAAACTTCAAATGGCGTGCAAGGTGCTTTATAATATTATATATATATATATGATGCAAAAAACCTATAAATTAATTTCTCCATTCTCATGATTATTAATATAGGCACCAATTAATGTGATGTTATAATAGTCAAGAAAATGACATGCATTTTATTAAGAATATAATTATACATTAAAAAATAATAAAAACACCAATAATTTAAATATAGTAAAAGATGATTGTTCATATATCTAATGTTAGGCATTTTAAACTGATTGTCCTAACATATTCTCTTCAATTTCTCTTATATCTAAAAACTCATATTCTAAATCTTAATATGATATCATAGCAGTTATTCCGCTGTATTATTTTACCGATTATCTGATGTTCATTTCGATTCAGTTGTCTTTTATTAATTGTCCGATGTTTATTTCAATATAGTTAATTCACCGGTTGTTCGATGTCCATTTCAGCCTAATTATATGATTTATTGTAAATTTTTTTACCAGTTGTTCAAATGGCCGATCATTTAAAAGGAGTATTAAAATTGTATATTTTAAATGTCAACTATTTCAATTATCATTTGAGAAAGAGTATTAAGAATGTAATTTCATATTTAAAAAAATAATAAATATATCAACAACTTAAATATGATAAAAAATAATTATTCATATATATAATACAAAGTATTTTTAATTGATTGTTCTAACGTATTCTCTCCCATTTCTCGTACATCCAAAAATTCTCATTCTAAATCTTAATACATTTGCCGCCTTGCCAGCCAAAATCTTTTAGACTTTCAGATGATTAATGTTAATGATACGGTTATTGAAATTGAAACAAGAAATGACCCTTCACTGTCTAACGCCCCATCATAATTATTTTTGAATCATAACCTCAATTATAACACTCCGTGGCAGTATTATAATGCTAAGAAGTTTCTTTATTCGTATATTAATTAAATTAATTGCAATATTATAATGCTAAGAAAATTCTTTGTTCGTATATTAGTTAAATTAATTATCACATATATAAAAGGCGTTTGTTTATTTGCTAATGCATATATATATATATATATATTATTATTATTTTATTTGCTACTGCATATATATTATTATATTTTATTATTATTATTATTTTATTATTATTATTATTATTTTATTTGCTACTGCATATATATTATATAATAATAATAATAATAATAATAATATTATTATTATTATATATGTACAATATAATTAATATTTATTTATAAACAAGGTCTCGCTGCTTAACTTGTTAGTCCATCCCAATCACGCACGCAGTGTATTAAGAGCTAAAAACCAATTTTCAGTTTCTCTTTCATAAGCTGCACCTTCCTAATAAAGGAATATGTTCTTTATTTTAATTTTTAAAAAAAGATAAAAAAAATTATGTTTTTAAAATTTAGATTTAACTAATTATTTTGTCGTGGGGTGTTGAGAGTATGATATGCTGAAACAATCTAACATTAATCAAATATAATTTTTCCATTAGTTTAATATAAAATAAAGTTTTCAACTCTTTCAATTATCAACGCTTTAGGTAGGCATAAAATATTTTAATATTAATAAACTATTGACATTATATTTAAATATTATTTTGTTCACGATTGTCGATATTAATATATAAAAAATATATTGACTAAAGTTTATTATATATGAGTCTAATTAAAGATATTTTTATCAGAAAAAAGGTATAATAAAAATATAAAAAATAATATGTAGTTCAATTGCATAAACATATCGTGAGTTTGAGTCTTAAATTTATAGTTTTACGTATGTAACTAGTCTCGTTGAGAGACTCACATATCATTGCTAGATGTGTAATGTGGATCGAGTCAGAATTAATTGGGACAAAAGTTCGAATACTGAACAGACACACTAAAAAAAATATAAAAAGTATCATATAATTGGTTTGTATAAATTTTAATTGAGACGCAATATAATGTAGGAAAAAAATTAAAACTAAATAATTATAAAGTTTTTGAGGTTTTATATATTATATTAGTCAGTCTCTGTATTTTTAGCATTTAATTTTTATATCTTTATATTTTTAAAAATTAAATTATTTAATCATTTTGTCAATATATTCATTTCAAAACATTAGCCAATGATTTTGATATTATAAAATAACTTTTTTTACCATTTCTTTATATATTTTTATATTTATTATTTGTTAAGTCATATTTGTATTTAATTTTATTTATATTTTTTACACATAATTTATTTTAATTTTATAAATATTATTAAAAAATAATTTTAAATAATATGTATAATATCTTTTATTATTTTGCAAGTATTCCATATACATTTATTAAATATTACTAAAAAATAATTTCTAATAATATGAATGTCTTTTATTATGTTACAGACGATCTATATAAAAAATAAAATTAAAAATAAAATGAACTTAATAAATAATAAAAATAAACATATATAAAATAAGGATAAATAAGTCATTTTATAATATCAAAATCGTTGATTAACGATTTTGAGGATAAAATTATTAAGTAGTTTAATTTTTAAAAATATATAGATGTAAATATTAGATATTAAAAATACATAGACTGACTAGTATAATATATAAAATCTCATGGATTTCATAATTATTTAGCCAAAAATTAATGAGATGATTTTATGTATAAACTTAATTAGTTTTTGGGTGATATTTACTTTGCACATTACAACTCTTGAGTTGTAAATCATTGGTGAAGCTGATGAGCTCAATTTTATTATATTATTATTATTAAAATCTTCACACGTACACTTTTATCCAATTTATTTTATAAATCATTTTGTTGAAATTTAACTCAAATTTTATTGTTATACAGACTACAGCATATATAACTCTTTATGCATTCGTTAAGGTTCTATCCAAGAAATAGACAAAATCCTCTCAGAATTACGGACTATTTTGAATCTATATATGTGATCAAATTATTAAATCTCAACAATTTATGAGAGATTATATTCAAATTTTCACAACCATAGAAGGCAGCGTGTGTTATGATTTCTTATCTCAAACATATTGGAGTCACTGACAACCGAATACTGTAGTGCATAAATTAAGAAACCCAAAGCTCCTCTAATTGAACACCTTTCCAAATATTTTTCATAATATTGCTCAAAAATACAATTTAAAAATATAGTAATAGCAGTTAATTATACTCATCCATAACATATTATGCACATCTATCCAAATGTTTATATTTAATCATAAAAATAATATTTAAATATAATAATAACAATAACAGTGAATAATATTGACTAATTAAGACATACTATTTATTATTTTTCATATTTATATCTCATTAAATATTTGTATTAAATTCATTATTTTTCTAATTTGACCATAGACATACTATTAAGTTACTCTATGACCAAAACATTTGTACATAAAAAAAATCATTTATGGTGTGGTTTCAAGAATTAAATTTTAAGTTAATAAGAGCTATATATACATCTGTTCCTGACCTTTCTTAGATGCCAAGAGATAAAAATAAATTTCACAAAAATTTCACTTTCTTTGATAAAGTGAAAAATATTGACTTAAGACTTAAATTTGAATAAACAAAATAATATTGGGGGAAAAAGAAAGAAAGAGCATGCATAACCCCAAATTTTTAGCCGCTTTAGTAGTCTCCAAATGGGTGCTATTATATGCCATATGGTCCTTTTCCAGACCCAGAAAAAAGCTTATTCAACATTGGTTTTGCTTTTAAAAGTTAAAAGTTAGAAAGAAAAAAAAAAGTAAAAAAAGGAGGTAGAAAAATATATTATAGAGAAGGCTAATTAAAAGTATTAATACTTGAGTTCAACAAAGCATCAAAAAGATAAAATATGAATAATTTTATATCACATTAATTAATACTTCTGGTAACCCATTGCGTCTTCTGAAAAATATATAATTTTTTTTGTTTTTGTGGGTTTTTTTTCCCACAATAGTTACAATATCAAATTTAAATTAAATACACATATGAAAGATTAATCAAGAATACAAACGGTGATAGTAGCAATTATCTATAGATTAATCAGAAACTACAAGTTACAATGGTAGTAATTTTAACTTGAAAAGATTGCACGTAGTTAATCACTATTCCATCTCTGTAATATCAATTGTTTTTCCGAAGTTTTGAAAATCTCATTTAAGTACGAGTTATTTGTATTAATTAATTTGAATATATATATATATATATTTAAGTAATCTCTGTTTTCTTTTACGGACACGAATGGACTCGAATGGTAAAGGTACGCTGAAATCAAAGAAGATTATAAACTTTAAAACTTTTTTGAATTTTCTTTCCCTTTTCTAATTATTGTAAAATAAATAAATAATAAAATATAATAATAATAATAATCTTCTTTCACTTTAAATGGATAAATTTATTTTTTTATTATTAATATTTTAAATTTTAAATTTTATATTCATATTTAATATTAGTTATTAAAAATTTAAATAGAAAAAGCAATAATTTATAATAATAATAATAATAATAATAATAAACAAGAATCATACTGAATTAATCCAGATGATCATTTAATATTACTCTCAATTTTAAAAAAAATAATAATAATAAAATTTTCAACTTTCACACAAGCCGAACTTATTATTTATTTTTTTTTTCAAATTTCCTTAAACCCTAATCAAAGCTCCAAACATCACCGACCATCATTTAAAAATAAATAAATAAATATTTTTTCCCAAAACAACACGTAGCCACTACTTTTTAAAAATATCCTAAAAAATATTAAAATTGAAAAATAAAAACTAATAAAAAAAACTTTCTTTTTTTTTTCACTTAGATTTTGACCCCAAAGCCCAACTCTTTGAAACGTGTCAATTCACTCCACGGGAAGTTCATTCCCTGTTTGCTCATTGCCGTCCACGTATGGAATCTTTTAATTTGAGAAACTCTTTTTAATTAAGACTAATTATATAATTTTTTTCCTTAAATTTTTTTTTTAACACAAGAAAAGAAAATATCTTACGTATCAGGCCAAAATTAATCTGAAGTAACCGGCAGTGAAGTAGTCAGTAAGTTGTCGGTATTTGACTGCTCTCCATTATTAACAGCAGCCTGAGTTCTTCTACTGCTCTCCATCATTATACATGAAATTAATTAAATTACATATAGAAATTTTTTTCAACCAGATCTGAGCGGCTACCCGAATGTGCCCAGACCTAACTACGTCCCTGTAACTGAGAATCCATTAGATGGATGTAAAACCATCAAAAAATACATGATATCTCATATTAAAAATATTTTAAAATATATTCAGTAAATGACTAAAATTATTGTTATTTTTTTAAAAAAAAATAAGAACCAAATTTATTTAAAACATTGAGAAGGATAATGTGATAAAAAAAATATTTATGATTGAGATAATAATAGACGAGACTGAAAAAGAAACTGAATAAATAACCCAAGAATCTAATTAATTTAGCATTTACACTTCGCATTCACCAATGACCTGAATGAACCTCTTCTTCTGCCATGAATTTCGCCAATTTGGTCACACTCACTGATGCCTAAATTTGTCTCCCCATATTTCACTTTCCAAACAAGTGGAGAGTCCACTTTCACCTTTGCATTTTCGAATGACAATTTTTATTTGTATATGACTCTTCGGTCATTGTTAACTTTGCTTCCAATTTGAGAAAAAAGAGCATGAATAAGCTTATGGATGCTAAATTCTTTTACAGGATCAAAACCCAGTTTTATTTTTTCTGTAATGAAGTATTTTTAAACGAGTTTGTATATGATAATATATACAGGATGTTTAGTTTTTTCTGGGATTTTATTTGTAGCTACACTTTTTATCCGTTTGGATCCTTATTCAGACAAATTTTCAGGTATTTCTTGATTTTGCTTATTTTGGATTCTTTTTATATTATTTGTTTTAAGGTTTTGATTGATTAACATTTATGGGTTGTTTTGTTCTTCTGGCAGATTTGAGAAAGGTACAAGCTTCAATAAGTATGAATCCAATTCTAGTGAGGATTATGATAATCGAATTGGTTCCAGTTGTTCTCAGAATTCAGGTATCGATAAAAGCAATGAAGAAGAAGAAAATTCTGTTTTTACGGAGACTGCCTTGTCGGCAAGCACTAATAGGTATGAGTTATTGTCTGCGAAAGATGTTTGTGGATTCGTGGAAGAACCAAGAGTATTTAGTTTTATTGTTCACGAAATGATTCTTGATTCAAATAATGGTGCAATTGTTAATACTCCAACTATTTTTTATACTGGAGGCTCGGTTAATGAGGATTTTCTGGAGGTCGGTTTAGAAGGAGAGGCAGAGGAGAAAACTGAGAAAGCAGGGACCTTTTTAGATAGTTTTGTGATTGACGAGCTATTTGAGGAGAAACAAGAACGTGAAACATTGATGGGGGAGATGAGTTCTGAGGAGGAAGAGTTTGCATCTGATGATGAATTCACCGCCAAAGGATTTAGAAATGTAGAATCAGATGCAGTCGCAGAGAAAACAGAAAACTCCGCCAAAAGTTTGGTCATTGAAGAGATTTTAGAGAAGCCAGAAATAGGAATATCCATGGAGAAGAAGAGTTGTGATGAAGAAGAGATGGGTGGTTTAGAGCATAGTTCTGAAGTTATTCATGATGATTCATCAAATGAAGTTCAGTTTCTCACGAAATGTCAAAGTTCTGCTTATGATGTAGAAAAAGAATCTCTCTGTTGTAATGGAGAAATTGATTCAACTAGCCATGGAATTTCAGGGAACAAAGCGGTTGGCGAAGTATTTGATCCCGAAAGGCTAGTGTCTATCGATGAAAAGAAAGCAGAACATATTAGAGAAGTAGAACAAGTTTTGATTGAAGAATTTGGACCTGAAGTTTGTGGGTTGCTCAATGAAGAGAAAGCAAAACATAATAAAGAACCTGAAGTTGTTTTAACGAGATACCAGTCCACTGTTTCTGATGATGAATATATAGAATTACAACCCCAGAAGCAGAATTCAATTTTATTGGAAGAGGAGATATTGTCTAAAGAGAACTCTGAGAACAAACAAGAAGAGCAAAAGTTAAACCATGAGAAGGCAGAGCCAAAATCAGAAGAATCCATCTTCCAAGACCAGAATTCCTCAAATTCTCATGATTACATGTTTGAGCATCAAGATATAGTAGACCAGCTGAAAATGGAGCTGAAACTAGCTAGAACTGGAGGCCTTCCAACTATTCTTGAAGAATCAGAATCTGAAGAATTGGAAACTCCAAGGACGGTGCAAGAACTGAAGCCTATGAAGATTACTGAGCAAAAGTTTGAGCACAAAGATTTTCTAGATGGGATTCAAAAGGTTCACAAGAGCTACTTGGACAAAATGAGGAAACTGGACATCTTGAATTTTCAGACTATGCATGCACTAGGTGAGTTACTCGTCTAAACTTGGTGAGTTACTTATCTAAACTTTCTGCTTCTGTAAATTTAATTAGTATTATTCAATCTTAAATATTTGGATTAACAACCTTCTTACTGTTAGCGTTCTTGTCAAGTATTTCATAATATATACACTAGAAATGTAAATAATACATTAGATCAATCTGCAGATTTCTTCTATCAGAAGAAATATTTTGAGATAATTATATTAAATGGTCTGAATTCATCCTTTTTATTCCATCATTTTTTTTCCGCTAATAATGTCTCTATAAAGTAATCAATCTCTTGTCCACTCATGAAATTCTTGATTCTATAATTAGTTGAAAGTCCATATCCTAATCTTTATTGCTGCAAAGCCCCACACTTTTCTCTTGTGGTTATTAAATATCCAAATCCCAATAAATTTCTCTTTTTCTTTTGTGCAAAGAAACTTTTAAAAGCTATGCAATAAGACCAGACTTTAAGACATTATTGACATCCTTTATGTTCCATCTCTAGGCTTACTTCAAGTGAAAGAGACAGTTAAATTTCCGACAGCTCGGAAATCTTCAGTTATGGCAATTATGTCTCTTCTTTCCCAGAATTTATGGTCTTGTAAAGGGATTACTGTGATTGATCCGATAAAGAAGGTCATTGCAGATACGCATAGGGAGTTTGAAACCATATATGTTGGGCATGTTTGCCTTTCTTGGGAAATACTGCGTTGGCAATACTGGAAAGTACAAGAATTGCAGACAGTTAATTTTCAAGGATCCCATCAATATAATCAAGCAACTGGTGAGTTCCAGCTATTTCAGGTCATGATTCAAAGATTTCTAGAAAATGAACAATTTCAAGGGCCAAGAGTTCAGAATTATTGTAAGAACCGATGTGTTCTTCGTGGTCTTCTTCAGGTTCCTCTGGTGAAAGGTAAAGACTAGAAACAAAACCAACTATATATTAATTTGAGAGATTATATTATATTTAAGTCACTGCAATTGTACTGCAGATGATAGTTTCAAGAACAAGGATCGAGAAGATAAAATCACAATCGAAATGCTAAAGGAAAGCATTGAAGAATCAATGAGGGTTTTCTGGGAATTCCTTCGGGCTGATAAAGATGAAAACAATGCAATTTTACACGGTCATCATCAAAACCATGTTAATAATCTTCAAGATATTGTAGATTTAGAGCTGTTGACAGATATTCGAACTGATTGTCAAAAGGTACTTTTCTCTAGTCTATTTTTTCTGATGATTTGATTCTTGGGATATAATAATGAAGACAATAAGAATCATTAGTTTTTTTTTTCCAATGTGACGCAGAAGGAGAAAAAGCTTAAAGACATATTGAGAAGTGGAAATTGCATAGTGAAGAGGTTGAAGAAGCAACAAGAAGATCAAGAACATGGGATTCATACGTTGTTCATAGCTCAAATGGAATTGAAATTGGTTTCAAGAGTACTAAATATGTCAAAACTAACAACAGATCAATTGATTTGGTGTCATGAGAAATTAGACAAAATTAACTTTTGTAATAGAAAAGTTTTTGTAGAATCCTCATTTTTGCTCTTCCCATGTTGACATGGTGAGTGGTAGCGAGTGTTTGCTGTGAGTTTCTTGCTGTAGATATATAAATGCTTTTGACAAAGGTTTATATTAACAAATACATGTAAAGTTTAGTCTTATTTTACACTTGCTTTTGCTTCCTGAATCTCAAGTTTAATTTATCATCTCATCTATTCCTATTGCAGAAATGAAGCAATTTTAAGCGTGCATTTTAGTTCGAGTTTGTTCCAAAAACTTTTGTTCATTGAATTATAAGTCACTTCTTTTTCTACATTAATAATTTGAATATCTTTAGGGAAATAATTTGAATTTGGATGTTTATCAGTTCCACTTGTAGACAATTGAGACCTAAATTCATTTCTCTTATTGTAAAATTTAAGTTTGAAAAATTTTAAACAAAATCCCTCTGCTGATGATTCAACATCTAACTACTAGGACACTAATGGGTAATGATTTAAAATTCCTACTTTCCCATTTTCATTCTGCGAGCTAAATGATTGAAATATGGATTCAATTTTATTTCAATTGATTCATCTCTCGTGATCATATATGGTTTTCTTTAAAAAAAAAAAGGGTAACCAAAGTAAATTATTATATGATTTTTCTAAAGATTAAAATAAATTAGGAGAAATTACATCATATTTTTAAAATTTTTTACTAAGGATTTTTTATCATATTTTATAAAATTATATAATAAATTGTGTATGCCTTCATATTTTTAAAATTTTTTACTAAGGATTTTTTATCATATTTTATAAAATTATATAATAAATTGTGTATGCCTATCTAATAAATTTATATATTAATAAAAAAAATTTTGGTAAATTTGAAAATATATTAAAATTTTGATAAATTTGTAATTTTTTTTTTATAAATTTATAAAAAAATCCAAAAAATTTAGGGGATAATTCAGAACTGTAATAAGTGGACAGGTGTGGGAAATATCTAATAGGGCCCATACCCAAGTTCAAAACATAGAAGCCCAAAACCCTCTGTAATATTAAGCACCTAAATCTGAGCCGTTACTTACCATGTAGCAGCAACCGTAGGATCTAGGGCGACAATCCCTTCGAAAGAAACCCTTTCATATCCTTTCTCCGCCGTCCGGAATCCTTCTTCTCTGCTTTGGTTTAGTTCCACTGGAGAGAGACAGAGAGAGAGAGATTAAAGATGGTTCAACGACTCACGTATAGGAAGCGGCACAGCTATGCCACAAAATCGAACCAGCACCGGGTCGTCAAAACTCCCGGTATCATTTCTCTTTCTTACACTTCCTTTATTTATGTATTTTGGATCTAATTGTTATATTTAACTCTGTTTTATTTGTAACATTGTGAAAATCAGGAGGAAAATTGATATACCAGACAACAAAGAAGAGAGCAAGCGGTCCTAAATGCCCTGTTACTGGAAAGAGGATTCAAGGGGTATGTTCTGCTCTATTTATGCGTGTTTTTTCATATACTTGTATATATGATTGTTGAGAAAGGATAGGATTAGCTTCTTATTGAATCTATTCTTGCTTTTTTTTGCTATTCAAGAAAGTGAGATTATGAGTAGGAAATGTGTTTTTTTTTTGGCCAAGGATGAATATGATACAATTTTAAATGCAGTGACTTTTTGACAATGTATTATGTATAATTGGGTGAATATATAATTGTGGTATCTCCGTCTTTAGATCATTATAAAATTCTCAAAAAATGCTACTTTTTTTTGTTTTTCTTTTTTCTTTTTTTGCCTCCGTTCTAGAATTATTTGCAGTTCATGTAGACTTGCATTTTAACTGATTATTTAGAATTAAGAACATTAACTGTCACTCATTTTTCATTTGTTTTCTTCTTGCTGTCTTTGTGATCACTCAATATGCTTTAGAATCATTGCTCTGTAGGTAGAGACAATTTGAAGAAGTTCAGGTTGTTGCCTCTTAACAGTTGTTGCAAAATAGGTTGACTGAGCCTCCTTCGATCTCATGCAAAAAACATGTCATGTGGGACTATGCATTTTTACCATGTCTATGCCTGTCAATGTCGATAGCACTACCTATTAATAGTTCTAAAAGGGTTCAGGCAATATTTTTTGACTTGTTGGATAACTTTCATATGCTTGTTCCAAAATCTGAAATGGTGTATCTTGTTGGAAAGAAGCCAAGACATTTATGAATGCTAGAACTTTGAATTTTGTCGTTTAAAATGTTTTGATGGTTTTAGTTCGTACACAATCTTTTGAAGATTCTATTTTTTTTCCTTTTTCCAGTCATGAGTTTATTCTCATATATTCTGCAATGTTGTCGGTGTTTGCAGATTCCTCATTTGAGACCTGCAGAATATAAGAGGTCAAGACTGTCACGAAATAGGAGGACTGTGAACCGGGCTTATGGTGGTGTGTTGTCTGGTGGTGCTGTAAGAGAAAGGTTTGCTTTCACCCAATTCTGGGAATAAGAAATTCTTGCTTGTCGTTTGCTGTGTGGAATGTTCACTAAGTGATTTTATTGTACAGAATTATTCGTGCCTTTTTGGTTGAAGAGCAAAAGATTGTGAAAAAGGTCTTGAAGATTCAAAAGGCAAAGGAAAAGCAGGTCGCAAGAAGTTAAAATTGATGTGCATGTCGTATGACTCAGAGTATTGTCAAAACAGTCAGTGTTAGTGAATCATGGAAATTAATGAGGGTATTCCAATTTGAATTTATATTTTGTTTTGGCTTTTGTGAACTATTATGTTTTCTTAGTCTCATCTACAAATTATACTGCAATTTTGTTCCATTTATTACCTCCTGTGCTTTCTTGAACTCTTGCTTGGATAACTCGTGTAATGACATGTTTCTTGGATATTATAATTACTTTTTTTTTCACAAATTATATGCCGATCAATGGGTTGATGAGCTTGGACGAGGTGGCTTTAATATTTTCAAGACAACTAGACTAATAGAAGCTTGACTGCATGAATTATTTACAGTCAATAACTTGTTTGGTTCGCCTTATAGAATTGGTGATAGAATAGTGTTAAAATCTTTTTTTTGGCTATGAAGATGGGAAATAATTATTTCATGGAATAGATATTTTATTATCTAAAGTTTTCGATGGAATTTAAAATGTGTAACAGTTTATATTTGAGATAAATATTTTTTAGATTTATGAAATGCAAGTTCTAATATTTTTCAAGTGATATTTTATTGTGTTCTTTTTTATTTCAAAAATAACCCTGCGAATATAGAGTAAATCTAATAGCGGTGACTGGTTATGGTTGATACAATTGCTATGGGAGGTTCATCCAATGTTATGCACACACTACTATTTTGCCATACGATAACATTAATAATGCAATAAGCTGCTACGTTTCCTAGTTGTTGATTATCATGAACCAGTACTGCACCCGCAGGCCGCAACTCTATCAAGAAACCCTCAGGCTCACTGTTCCTTCTGGGTACCTTGTTAAGAGTATGCTGACACGTTCAGCCGTTCAATGGCGTTCCATCTTTTCTACTATCTAACATAAACAACAAAATTATAACAGTTTATCAGTATTAATATTCTATTTTGCAACATACTTGAAAGAGGGAGAGATCTATTACTAGTACTCGTCAATATACAAAAGAATTACTAAAGAGTGGGCTATAGGTAGGGGATGACGGGTGTTCATTATTCTTGGCAAACCGCTGAATCATATTGAACTAAATGAAACTAGTCAATTCTGCTGGCTTTCTGTTTACAAAGGCTACATTTTTGTTTTGGTGAAGTCGCAGACTTTTTCTTAAGCCACAGTAGCAAGTTGGATGAGTTATCCTCTGTGGAAGTAAAATCGTTAGAAGCAGACAAATTTTCCCTCCTCTTTTTATGATTTTAGGGTTGTGATTCTTTCTACACATATTCAATTCTTTTTAGAAGAATACTTCAGAAATGAGTTATCTTTCTCATTCTCTATTTATTTTATTTTAAGTTTGAAGACCGATATTATTATTAGAATCCATATCATGAGATGCAGAAGTAGGCCTAAACTGACTTGGTTAAAGGTGGTCCAAAATGATCTTATGATGTTACATCTATAAGAAGAGATAACCTTAAATCGTATTGAATGGAAAAGAAGAATTCATATAGTTGACCAATTGGAATTAAGACTTTGTTGTTGTTGTTGTTGTAAGTTTGAAGACCAATAGGATTATAGCGCCAGTTTTAGTTCTTCAAATCTAGTTCACTGTATCCACGTTCATCAGCAGATTTATCCTTTGTGTATGTTTTCTGTTTGTCGTTTGGTCAATCCATATTTTATATCCTGATCTTTTCTTGTATGTTGGTAGGTTTGTTTTAGTTGTGCGAGTTGTTATTGCATATAGCTTATTTTACTTCTGGCTTTTTATGCTTTATGCTATCCATGATTCCCCCAAGACTCTTGTTAAGGTTATGCGTATTTCTTGTTTCACTGAATGAATCCTCTTTGTTTTCATGTAGAAGCTTCTTTTTCGCCTTGCCAGCCGCCAACATCCTTGTAGTAAAATATGAACCTCCAAAAAGACGAAAAGGTTAAGGTAATCTACTGTGCCACATTTATTATTTAAATAATTTTAGAGTTCTTTCTTCTTTTTTTTTTTTCTTTTTAGAATTGAATTTATTGAATTCATATGTAGATACATATGTTTTGTTTTTAATATAAATAAAAATTGAGTTGCCATAGAAATGGCAAAATTGCCAAAATAATAATGACTACCATCGAGTGAGCATCAGAGTGAAATTTTGCCTTCAAGATATGCAGCGGCTCGTGGTCATATTGAAAACAGGTGGAAGCCCAACGGCCTAAAGTTAAATATTGCAATTGCTATTAATAGAAAGCCCAAAAACGTGGGAGCGACTTCTGAATATTTCCCAAAATATTCAAGACGAGCTCATTAGAAGGAAAAAATTTGACCAAAAGTTTGTATGCCACATTTGTAGGAATTATATTTTAATTTTTCTTATAAATTATTAAAATATAAGATTAAATTTTCAAATATTATTAAGTGAAATTAAATAAATATCAATATGTTTGACAAGTAAGGAATGCTATTTTTTACTTGAGTCTGACAAGATTATCAAGTTTTAAGTTCAAAAGTTATGACAAGGTCAAAAAATTTCGTCTCCAAACAAGAACGCTATTGCATTTTTTTTTTTAAAAAATGTTTCTAATTTAACGATATTGAAATCGTGTAAAAGATTTCAAGTTGGAGATTGAAGTAAATTTACTTAGTAATCTAGGTCTAGTTTAATATTGTGACATTAGTTTTATGTTCATGTGTATGAAATTATTTCTGAATTAATAATATTAACTTATCATACACATAAATATGTAAAAATCACTGGACGGGACCTTAAAATTAAGTCTTATAATTAATAGCTGCTGAATATTAAATGTTGGATTGAAATTTAATTTGTTACATATTCTGAAATGCTCCAAAGGACTTAGCTACAACAAAATTTTGTGTTAAAATATAAATTAACAGAGTATATATGTATATATATATATATATATATAATTTTTGCTTCCCTAGCTAGCTTACGTGAACTTGAAACCTAACTAATTTGAAGAATTAACTATATTAATCAATTAATCTCCTCTAAATAAAGCACTTAGCTGTAGCCAAACTTGTAGACTTCTCAGTAGAAGAATCCCATGGCAAGTTTGGCTTCCAAGCATCACCCAAATTGAATGGAAATCCAATGGACTTCACTAACTCCCATTGATCATTATTCTGATCATCATCTCCAATATTACTTGTATTATTCACTTGGGGCAATAAAGAACTACTTAATGAGAAGAAGCCATTGCAATGGTCTTGTGGTGGTCCTCCAAAGTCTATGTTGCCACTACTGATCATCTCTCCAAGCATTGATGAGGAGGAAGACATGTTGAACAAAATAGAATTAGAAACATCAACTGTGCATTTTGTAGAAGCTAATGTTTCAAGTGGTGAAAAGAAAAGATTCCCACTTTGGATGGTGGACAATAATGGATTAAAATTTGCAGGCTTACTATAATTGTAGGTGGTAAAATCTAAAGGAGAGAAATTACTAATCATTGAAGGTTGATGGTCATGATGATTTTGCATCTCATGGTGATTATTGTTATTAAGATAATTCAAATGGATCGTTGAACTGCTGCTTTCTGTTGTCAATGGTAAGCCTTTCGCAAGTAAAGAAGAAGACGAAGCAGAAGGTTCAGGCAATATTGGAGAAACCCAAGATTGAGAAAGAGCTCTTTGCGCTGTAGAGTTAGTTTTCTTGAATATTCTACATATTGCCCAAGAGTCCTGCATGTCCAACAAGAAAGATGCTGTTAACATACTACGAGAAGGTTAACTTGGTATGATGCTATTCTCGTCTTAAAGGGTAAAAAAAAACCCTGTTAATGAGTTTCAAAGCTCAATAAAAACGTGTTTAGAGGTCTCTGAAACTGTAAGGTTTTGTTAAATCTTTTACTTGGAGTCCTATCAGTTGGAAAAAAAAGAGAGAAAATACTAGTGGAAGTTTTTTGAATAATATAATTACATTGGCTGGAATAGTTTTGCCGATGAATCTTTTGGGTGGAGAAGAGTCGGTGAGAGAAGGCAAACGAAACTCATGCATCATCCAGTCAGTTTTGAACCCTTTGGCAGCTCTACCTTTGTAGAAAACAAGGGATTTCTTTAAGCCTATGCATTTGTTGCCTTGAGAAGAATAGATTGGTCTATCTGTTCCTGTTGCTTTCCAAAACCCAGCTCCTGTTACCCTATTTGGCCTTGCACTATTTCTATACTTTCTATCCCTTGGACAGTAGAAATACCACTCCTTTTCGGCTGTAGTCGCTAACTCTGTATCCCAAACTAAAGCATGTAAGTAACTAAACAATATATATATATATATATATATATTGAAATCCTCTCCTGAAACTGTAAAGTTTTGAAAAAAAAAAAAAAAGAACAGAATTAGTCTATCATACTTGGAAGATCCCATGGATCATATTTGTAGATGTCTAGTTGCTTAATAAGCTCGATCGAGAGAGGTCGCTGTTGAATCTTTCTTTTCAAATAAAATCCAACAAGTTCCTCATCTGTTGGATGAAACCTAAAACCCGGCAACATCACTTCATCTAATTTATTATCGACGTCATTTCTTTCATCCATTCTTTTTCTCCGTCTTCTCTTGTTCAGTGAACTTATAAATAGAAATTAAATTTACAAAACAAAGGAAACCCTAGAAGAAAAGAGAGCTCTGAACTGTGAAGCAAACCCTAGAAGAAGAAGGAAGAGAGCAAGATGGTAATGAATTAGAGTTAGAGTTAATATGAAGGAAATATATGCTTCCTGAGAAGGGGTATGGCTCCGAAGGATCAGCCGCCTTTTCTGGTGACTTTAAAGAAGAAAGTGTGTGTTTTGCGAGGATCGTGTTGGTTCACAACTCACAACTCGCAGGGGAAAGTTAAAATAGCAAAGCTCTTAATATCTTCAAAATCTTAAAACAGAACAACTACCAAGAAAACCTCGAGTCAAGAAAATGGATTTTTTTAAAGTTTCTTCAAGACTCTTATTTTCTCACTTTTTGTGTTTCTTCAAGACTTTTTGTGTTTAATAAGCCCATTTGGGTTTTTGTCTTCTGTTTTAAGATAGACTGATCCGTTGGTTGGACTCATTAAGAACTATTTTGAATTTACAAAATGAAATATATAACGAACTCAATATTTAGATTTTTTTTATACAAATCATATTTTTAAAGTCGAACATGATAATACTATAAAAACGATAAAAAATTTTGTACTACACTTTAATATAATTAATTATTTAGAAATTTAAACTCAAGTCTCCTATTAAATTAAAATAATCTCTTATTTTATTAACTGATCTACTTATTTAGAGGGTGTTTCTCAAAACTGGAGCTTTTCAGCTTATTATGAATAAGTGATTTTTAGATTATAATCAGATTAAAAATAAGCAGTTAAGCGTTTCTGTAAACTAGTTAATAATCAGCTGATAATCAGTTTATAATCAGTTAAGTGTTTCTATAAAATCAGCTTATAATCAGTTTTTAATTGTAGAAACTGTCAAAATTACCAAACTGTCCATAAGTTTATTTATTGTATAAAAATAATTTTTTAAATGTCAATTCAAAATTTATTTTGCAATAATAATAATAATAATAATAATAATAATAATAATAATAAAATTTCTTTGATGGGAACTAAAATGTATAAGGTAGGCAAATTTGGAATATTGAAGATTAGGTAGGGATAGTATGGTCTTTTACTTGGTCAAAACTGCTTAAAAAATAAGTGCTTAAAAAAAAGTAGCAAAACCCAACTTTTAAAAAACTGATTAAAATCAGATTATAATCTACTATTTAAGTTTTCAGAAACACTTAAATAAACAACTTATAATCTAAAAACAACTTATAAGCAGTTTTGACCAGCTTTTAAGTTTTGAGAAACACCCTCTTAGAGGGTATTTCTCAAAACTTAAAAGCTGGTCAAAACTGCTTATAAGCTGTTTTTAGATTATAAGTTGTTTATTTAAGTGTTTCTGAAAACTTAAATAGTAGATTATAATCTGATTTTAATCAGTTTTTTAAAAGTTGGGTTTTGCTACTTTTTTTTAAGCACTTATTTTTTAAGCAGTTTTGACCAAGTAAAAGACCATATTATCCCTACCTAATCTTCAATATTTCAAATTTGCCTACCTTATACACTTTAGTTCCCATCAAAGAAATTTTATTATTATTATTATTATTATTATTAAATTTTATTATTATTATTATTATTATTATTGTTGCAAAATAAATTTTGAATTGACATTTAAAAAATTATTTTTATACAATAAATAAACTCATGGACAGTTTGGTCATTTTGACAGTTTCTACAATTAAAAACTGATTATAAGCTGATTTTACAGAAACACTTAACTGATTATAAACTGATTATCAGCTGATTATTAGCTAGTTTACAGAAACGCTTAACTGCTTATTTTTAATCTGATTATAATCTAAAAATCACTTATTCACAATAAGCTGAAAAGCTCCAGTTTTGAGAAACACCCTCTTAGTTATTGTTTAAATTTAATATATTTTAAAATTTAATTAAAATTAAAACACTAAAAATTCTTGCTAGGTAATCAAATTTAAATTAAAATAAAATTTAGAATTTTTAGAATATTTTTAACTGAAGTCAAACAGTGTGATTTAGCTTAATTAATGAACTGGTAATTGATTTTGCTTTTTATTTTTATTATTTTTTTTTACTTTGTTTAATCCAAACTGAAGAATCTCAAGAAACCACCAAATCAGCAGTTCATTGGGATACTAATTATTTATTTTAAATTTCCTTTAATCACACGTTTAATCCCATGAAAATTCTGCTCCATCCTCAGTTCAAATGAAGACAAATTCAATTGTTTGAATAATTATTTGGTAAGTGGACCTGAACCAATTTCCAAGACAGAAGCTCAAAAATATATTCAGCTGTAAAATTCCCATAAGCTTAGTTTAAGATTAATTTAGTAATTTTAGTATCTGAGAATCCGAAAATTCGGTTTCTATTCCATTCCCTCAGCTTCTATTCCACTGACCTTGTCAGATTGATCAAATAATTTTCATTTTTCTATCGTTTAACTCTAAATATACATACGGAAGACTTTTTACTAATTAATAAGCAATCTTCTGATAATTAAAATTTAATCCCTAATTAAAACCCTAATTAAATGGGACCACTGCCTTCTCTATTAAGACATTTAGAGCATCTGTGTTTACCCTTTCTCAGAGATACTCATATATTATCTATACATAATGACTGTATATTATTGACTTTGGGCTCTTAATTTGACTAGCTGTGCGGTAGAAATTAAGTTCTATTTTCTGCCTTGTCGCAGTCCAATTTTATTTACAAATGGTTAGGCAATTGCTCTTTTTTTTTTTTATAAATTTTAATAAATTTTTTTCCCATCGTAATAGAAATTGACATTTTTAATGTCGAACCTGTTATCTATTGTTTTTTTTTTTAATTATGGTGTATACTGAAATTTTTGAATTCTGATGTAATTGTTTTGTTACTTTTTTATATGGTAATAATTGAAATTACTTGACTATTTTCTAATCATCTCTCTGAAGATGAACTATTAATTGATCACAATCGCTGAATATTGAGGTCATAGCAGCCCAATTAGTCTGACTTCACTAAAGATTTCAAGGACTGAATTTACATTGAGGTATAGCTTTACAGGAACACTGACTGCCCAAGAAGCTTCTTTTTGTTAGAAAAACTTTGAATATATCTTAGATACATTATTGACGAGCTTTAATGTATCTAATTTAACCCTTTGTTTGGATCTTTAGCAGTATATATAATGACAAAGAAAAATAAATAAAAGAGGAAAAAGGGCAAAAATAGAATTTACAATTCGATTCTTTTCTTTATTTGGTCATCTAATTAAAACGTGGAAGAAAGTAAATTTTATAAAATATATTTTTATTATTTTAAATTTATAAATAAATTAGTAACTTTTTAGACTATATATATATTTTTTTTTTTCTTATTTTCCCTCCAAATTAATGAGAAAAGGTATTAGAAGATTTGAGAAAATTTGAAGTTAGTTATTTCTATTCTTTTCTTCCCTTTTTTTTTCTTACCATTGACCCCAAAAAAAAATGAAGTAAATAAAATATTTATTTTGTTTCATCCATTTCGTCCCTCAAAACAAACAAAGGTTAAAGTAACTAACAAGATAGTGTAGAATTCGTCTAACGGGAAAAGACTAATAATTTTGTTTGGTAATCCAATGGGACCCTAAATAGAATTGATGAATGTATTGAAAAAATGTAATAAAATTTTTTGGTAAAATAAAAGAATTTATATATACATTATTATAAGGGAAATATAGATAACATTAAGATAAATATATGGTAGGAATTGTCAAAATTATGGTAATTAGAAATAAAGGAAGACTGTCTCCTCGTTATATTATTGTAAAAGGATATAAAAATAGCTCTGAACTATTTAAAGTACCTCACAAAATTTAATATTTTTTTTAAATCCATTCGTGACCTTAAACATTTAAAAATAGAATAAATTAAACCTTAACTTAATAAAAATTAAAGCGTTCGTTAATTTTTTTATGACATAGTATTTTATGGATCCTATTATTTAAAGATTTTAAATAAAAAATATCACATATGATCTTAAAGTATTTTCAAATCTAAAATTGGATGTCAAAATTTTTATAGTAAATTATTATAAAAATATATATGTGTGATATTATTATCTATTTTTTAAACTGATATAAATATTTAAATCATTAACTACAGTATTTAATAATAAAAAATATTACAAAATTGAAAGAGAAAATAAATTAAATAAATTAAAATTTATTTATTTATTTTATAATATTATTTTCTTTTTTCATTTAATTTATTCACATAAAGTCATTAATATATAAAAAATTATAGAAATTATAAAATTAATTAATTAATTAATTAATATATATGTAATATTTGTCTTTTATTTTATATATAATTATATGTAATCTATAATTTATATATATAATAATATATATTTTATAATTTTTTATAATATATATATAAGCCGTTTGGCTTGGTTATTCAAACTGAATAGTTTTTTTCAATTAAAATTTAAATCTAAACAAAAAATATTAAAAATTTAAAAGTTAAACTACCAATTCGATTAAATATAATTTTTCGTTTAATTAGCTTGGCTTGGGTTCAATTTTCAGTGTATTAATTTTTGTTATCACCCTTAATAAGAATTGTCTTTTTCAGCAAACAAACTTGATTGATAAGGCTGCCTTTTGGAGTTTGGATTCATTAAGAGTATACTTATTTAATGGTTTAGTTAGAATTTGAAACACTCAAATTTTCAAAGATATATTCTATTCACATTTTTATTTTTGGCAAATTGTGACCTGAGACTTAAAACTACTATGAGATCAGGTGGGTCCAGTGAAGAGTAGCCATTCAGTTTTAAAAGGAGAAGTTATATTTCAAATTAGTTGAAATTGGAAAGGTTTGAACTTTGAATATAAATTAAGCCAATTAAGACAATGGTTGTTTAGTAGCAAGCAAAAGTCAAGTTCCTCTGATTTTGTGAAAAAGGCTATCAAGTATGGGATTCCTCAATTTCTTGCTTTTTGGTAATGTAAGAAATGACAAAATTCAAAATTTCATTGCAAATTTATAGCATTTAGAGTCAGTCCACATTTTCACACTTAAATTTGCCAAAAAAATGTCTAGTGGTTGGCAAGTGAAATAGTGTAATTAAAGTATTACTAGGAACAAAAAAAATTTTGAGAATTACTAAATGGGTAATTAAGGGTTGGAAGGTCACTGAGTCAAATGGCAAAATCGGGACCCCAAATTCAGTGAAACTCCCCAAATCTAGCCCTCGGTTTGAACCATTTTTGTCTGTTCCTTAACCTTGATTTTGCGACCCAGACGTGTACCCTAAGCTTTAATTAATTAATTCATTAGTAATTAAAATAAAAGTCAAATCAATTCACTCTTCAAACCGAACCGTCTCTACCTCTTTCTACGTGATATTTAATTTACAAAACCTCTTAGCTTATCATCGGAGATAAATTTATCACATAGTTCAAGTTTGAAAATTTTAATAAGCATTATAGTATATATTTATTTTTTTTAAATTACTTATATTTTAAATATTTAATCTCTAAATTAAAAAAATTATTACTCTCTCAATTTCAAATAAATAGATTTATTTTTTTCTTTTTTTTAAATTATAATTCACTTAATTAATTAGTATATTAAAATTTTATAATATTTTATTTAATATTACCTATTAAATATAATTCATACTAAAATAATAATATAATAAAAAAATTTATTCAAAATTATATTTTTAATAAAAATAATTAATTTTTTAATTTTTATGAAATAAAAAATAAATGCATCTATCGGCGGCAGAGAAAATATAAAACAATGAGATATTTTTATTTGACTATAAAAACAAAATAAAATTCAAGTCCCATCAGTATTAATAATAATTAAATAATATATAAATCGACTCTCTCTTTTTTTAATAAAGTTCCATACAAAGTCAAAATGAATTGATTCTCATTTGTGGTGGACACAAGATGATTAAGACTAGAGATAAATATATGTACAAATTAATTAATAAGAATATAAATAAATATCAAAAGACACTCAATTTCAGTAAATAATTTAAGTATTCCCAAAATCCTAGTCTTTTATTTATTAGTGGCGGTGACACTCGTTTTTTTTTCTTTTCCCAAAGCGTGAAGAGTACTAATTGCATAAACATAAATAAAATATGGAAATTTAAAAAATGAAAATTCAGGCAGAGTTTACCAGATTCTAAACTGTTGCAACGTGTTTAGTAATTACAGGCATTGATAAATTATTAGAAAAATTATTATATTATTATATTAAAAAAAAATTGATTATGCCATCTCAATTGCAGCTTTTAAGTTGTCTAAAACATCTCAAGTCTCCCACCTCCACCTCAAAACCGTACACTAGAGTTTGAAATTTGGATGGAGGATTTTGAAATTGTTAAAATTTGATACATAAAGTTGCATTTACTTCAATAGGGTTTAAATTTCATGGGCTTTTTAATAATAAAAAAAAGATTCAATAATGGGAACAAAAATTGGCTTGGGATAAATTTGAACAACATATTAAAACGGGGGTATATAATTTCAAATGTACTCTAAATTTTAGTTCAGGAACTTTCTTTGCTCCTTAATTAGTCCAGCTGTTTATATAATTTGAACTACAAACATAAAGTCAAATACTTAGATCTCAAATTCCCAATAAAAAAAAAAAGACAACCTTAAAAGAATTAGGCATAGAAAACCAACCATCCACCATATTCTCATTTTACAAGTAATATTACGGCAATGCAAGATTAAGACACGTTATAATATCAAACATGTTGACACAATAACCATCTAATATCACTTGCTCATGAAACATTAAAGCCATTTTCTCTATCTCCTTCCAATTAAAATTTTAATTCACTTTTATATTTTCAGATTCTATTGAATAGTCAAAACACTTTTTTCCAAAATGAACAATAAAACCCAATTTCCACAAACTTCAGCAGCTCTGAAAACCTTGTTGCTGATAATAAAATTAGCCTCCATGTTCCTATGTCCTGGAGTACAACAATCATACAAATCCCTGCTTCCTATCTTTCTCTCTATACACACGCATATATGATGACCCTAAGCAAAAGTTTCTTTGTCAAAACTAAAAAGGAATGGTTGTTGCCAGAAATCAGATAGAAAAAATACCATTTTGTCAAAGACACCATAAAAAAGCTCGAAACACAGTCTCCTCAAGAATTGGAGCCAGGACACCAGTGATCACCACCAAGCAAGCAGTGCTGCAATGGAAGTCCATATAATTAGTCCACTTGTTCAATTTTCAAATCAATAAAGAGTATTCCTTACAGGAAAAACATTCATTAACTGCTTTTGTAAGTTAATATATACAAAAATGGAAAACCTGTCTTTTAGTACCTGACACTTGAAGATCCAATCAATGGAAGAAGCCGAACGAGAGCATCAGTCTACAACCATGTTACATAAATTGTTAAGGGTTACCTTGTAGTAAAGTTTTGACATTCACAAGCATATTCAAACAGAACAAAGTCACTGCAGTTGTTCAGGTATCAATCAAATTCTACATCTCCAAAAAGATGCAAATCTTTCAAGTCCACTTTAAAAGGTATATGGCATCAATTTGTTGATGGTTCAAAGAATGGTCTGTGTTAAGCAATACACATTTTCAGTAGTTATAGTATAAATAATGGGGACATTATGGATAACCCTTTGAAGTTCCAATTTCAATATATAGTTTTTAAAAGATTGAATAGATTATCATCTATGTGCCTTAAAAGAACAGAAGAAAATAGCTTAATGTGAAAGTCAATTCCTGACATCTCTTTGTGGAGTCTCACCACTATATGCAGACATGGCAATTCCTGTCAATGCAATAGCAAGTAAAGCACCCACAAGACCAATCACAGCCCACAAAAGCCACCCCCTCTGTAGATCGAAAGGTTCCCTCAAATCTAAAATAATATAATTCAGTACTGCATTAAAAAATTGAACTGGAGCGAAAAAGAGGCAAAGACCATATATTAATAAATAAGAACTGAAAGCATCAATTTTAAACTAGTTTATTTATTAAGAAGGCATAACATCGCCAGCCTGTTCAGACTAAAAAATTAAGCAGAAGATAGTAACTCGTCCTAATTTTGTTTGGAATTCGGAGAAATCAGCATAAATATCAAACAACAAATCACAAGTGATAAAGGAGTGCATAATATTCAAAAGATCAGTACCATAGCGAAGATATCTTCAGGAAGTGGAAGAAAGGTGTTTGTGATACCAAAAAGAACTCCAATTACAACTAAAGTTGTAATGCTGCAAAATTAATAGCTAAACGCAGTTAGACCTATTAGGAGCTTCAATCAAAGTTCTACCCACACTACATTATTTATATTAAATAAACCATAGCACATTCATTGAATTAGTGGATGCATGCTAGTTGCTAACTTGCCATTAGCATGCGCTGGCCACCCAACCATTCTATCATAAAACAAAAATTCTAAAGTAGAAATTTAATTGCCAAATGACAAGGGACAAACAGAGTAGATCCATACCTTTGGTCCAATAAGAGCAGTTCTGCCTTCTCATCTAAACTTAATTCTTCAATTTTAATTCCTAAGAGTGGTATAGCTGATGTCTCTGCCAATCCTGTCAAAACAAAAATGCCTGGCGAAAACGTCAACACTCTTCTAAAACCAATACAAAGGATGAAATTAACACCATCAAAATCCAACCTTAATCCACAAGCAAGTGAGGTTAAGGAAGCAGTTTGACATTGCCGAGGGACATCCCATCTTTTAAGTATCGGCCAGTCAAGTCCATTTTCCTGTAAAAAAATCATTATCATCTAATTTGCAACAAAATTTATAGTTTAACAACATGAGCACTAATATTAATAATAAACTGATGCTTTAAACCAAACCTGGCCATCAAAATTGCTATTAGATTTTGATAAGGATGTGTAACTGTAAAATTTCTGTTGTATTTATCTTATTAGCTGTCAATAGGTTTTGAGCTCACCATCCCAATAGAATCAGGATACAAATTATATCTTGTATTTAAGAGACTGTAAACTCAATACAGAAAGTGGTGGAGAAATCCAAGTTAGAATCGGTTTCTATTTTCCTTTATGGTATCAGAGCGAAATTAGGATTTAATACCAATTCTATCGTTCTTCTTTCTCTTCTTTATCATGGATACACAGCCGATTATATCTTCCACTCCCACTGCTGTTATACCAGCTTCTGCTGCCATATCCTCTGCTGCGCCACTCTCTGCTCATCATCAAATTACTGTCAAGCTCACAGCCTCCAATTATCTTCGCTATAAAACACAAGTTATTCCACTTCTTGCAGGTCATTAGCTTCTTCATCATGTTGATGGTACTGGTGTGATTCCTCCTGCGAAAATCAATGGTGTTTCAAATCCTGCTTACCAAAATTGGTATGTGCAAGATCAGATTATCTTAGGTTGGATTCCTAGCTCCTTGTCCGAAATCTATTTTATCACAAGTTGTTGGAATCCAAACTGCTCATTCTGCCTGGACTCGCCTACAGACAATGTACGCTTCCGGATCGCGTACGCAGATAAGACAACTTAAAAACTCTCTACATTTATTATCTTGTAATAATGATTCTATTGTTGAATATATGGATTGCGCAAAGTGAATATATGACCAACTTGCTGCTCTTGGTTCTCCAATAACCGAAGATGATCTTGTTGATCACATAATGCGAGGTCTTGGAGCTGATTACCGACCTTTTACTCGAAATATTGAGGCAAAATTAACCTCCACTTCCTTTGATGATTTATATGGGCTGTTGTTGTCTGAGGAACTACAATTGAAGTCTTTTTCAGAGCATATTCAGCCGCCTGCTGTTGCTCATTTTTCCTCTCGACAAAATTATGGTACTGGTGGTAGTACAAGCAGAGGAAGGGGACGTGGTCGAGGTCGTAATACTAGTTCTGCTGCTGGACGTTCTACATTAAGAGATCCTATGTCCTTAACTTGTTATAATTGTGGAGGCAAAGCTCATACTTCTCGCCAGTGTCCAAGTCCCAAGATTCATGGCACTAATCACTTTGAAAATATGCATGAAGCTACGCCGGTTACCACTCCATCGTCGACTACACTTAATCTTACAGCAGGTGATAGTACAAATTTTGAAGATGCTACCAAGTTTCGACGTGTTGTTGGAGCCTTACAATATTTGGCATTCACGCGGCCGGATATTACACTTGCAGTGAACACAGTTGCTCAGTTCATGCACTCACCAACAATAAATCAGTGGCAGGCAGTTAAACGTATTCTTCGTTATTTGAAGGGAACACTTGAACACGGGTTGTTGTTTTTATCTTCAAAATCTCAAAACTTAGTAGCATTTTCTGATGCCGACTGGGGTGGAGACAAATCATATCGGAAGAGTACATCTGCTTATGTTGTATTTCATGGTCCAAATGTGATATCTTGGTGCTCGAAGAAACAAAAGACAGTTGCAAGTTCCAGCACAGATTCGAAATACAGGGCATTAGCCACAGCAGCGTCTGAAGTATACTGGTTACAATGTTTGCTTCGAGAGCTACATCATCCAGTGTCTGTGATCCCTAAAGTATGGTGTGATAATGTTGATGCCACATACTTAGTAGCAAATCCAGTATTTCATTCACGATCCAAACATTTGGAGTTGGACTTCCATTTTGTCCGAGATCAGGTTCGACAAAAACACCTTACTGTGTCCTATATACCAACTATTGATCAGGTTGCAGATGCCTTAACAAAGCCATTGTCCAAACCTCAGTTTCTGCTTTTGCGAGACAAACTAATGGTCGCTCATCCCATTGGTTTGTGGGGGGGTTATAAGGCTGTATAACTGTAAAGATTTATATTGTATTTATCTTATTAGCTGTCAGTAGATTTTGAGTCCACCATCCCAATAGAATCGGAATAATATAACAAATTATATCTTGTATTTAAGAGACTGTAAACTCAATACAGAAAGTGGCGGAGAAATCCAAGTTAGAATCGGTTTCTATTTTCCTTTAGATTTCTCCCCAGCATTGAAGAAGCAAACTGACCGTGACTCTCTATCATGAATCGAATATGACCTTGAACTACCAAAGATTGATGACAATTTTGGTCTGTTGAGAAGAAGTGGGCGATTTTGCTTCGCCAATGATCCGAGTGAAGAAGAGAGCGTTGGAGAATCAGATGTACAGTACAACAAAGACTGACAACAGATGTAAATATAATTGAAACCATGTTATGGGTTCTGTTTATACGAGGTATTTGAACCAGAAATGCCGAAATCTGACGTGGGTTCTGCACAGCGAGCGAGAGAGGCCCGAGTGACCTTTTGCTGAATGGAGGATAAGGCTGCAGGTTAGTGTTCAATTTCCAGAACCGGGAGTTTATTGCTTTATTTATTTGGCCTGATAATCATAAAATTTGGTAATTTACCCATAAAGTTCTTACTCTTTTCAATTGTGTCCTATTTTTTTTTTTGAAATACTATTTTATTTGTTTTTCAATTCGATAATTTGAAATTTTAATTTGTGTACGCTGGGTTAAAATTAAATTTTTATTACTTACATATTAATTAAATTTAAAAATAAACTGTAATCTTTTAATACATTTATTCATATACTGAGGGACAAAAAAAAATTATTATTTCTCTTTTCAATTAAATTATTAATCTAACTCGACCTAGGAATTAAACTGAGAGGACAAAATAATCATAAAAATCGCTCATTCACTCCTTTATTGAGAGAGTTGCCTCTGCTTTGTAAGCTTTTTTTTTTAAAGGCAGTTCTAAGTTTTTACTTTTTTTTCTTATTTTTCTCCTCAAAATTTTTTTAATAATTTTATGGTTTATTTTATAGATATTACTTTTCGATGACTTTTTTTTATCTTTAACCTTTAAGGTGGTTTGGATTTTTTATAGATATGATAGTTTGAATAAAAAATCAACAATAAGTTTTAACTATTGATTTGGATCATACCTGCCCACTATGGCTTATGGTTAGCTTCTAATTATTTTCGAGATGAATATGCAGATTCCATTAAATTATGATCTTTAAGGAGGAATTGACTCGGATGGCACTCTTTCTGTTTTTCATTATTTTCTCAGCTGTATTTTTTAGTAAATATTGTTGGTTGTGCCGTGTCTTCATGAAAAATTGATACCTTTGCTTACTCCTTTATTTTCTGGAGATTCTGTAGTTGAGTTTTTATTCAGAAGTATTAGATTTTTTTTTATTAAAGAATTTTGCATCTAGTTTGATTTTAGATGTTTAATACATTCCTCTTAGGTTGTATTTCTTTGGTTTTTCAATATATTATTCAAAAAAAAAAGTGAGGTGGCGATTATTTATCTTACATATAAATAATATTAAATGATTTAAAGATTTACTTATTATAATAAAGTATATGTAATGCATTAATATATTTCATTAAAAAAATATAATGATATAGACTTAAATAATAAATATTCATGAAAATAATCAAATATGAAATCATAGTTTTAATATTTATTTTTAAAATATTATATATTTAATTTTCAAATCAAAATTTAAAAGACTAAAGGTTCAATCACACCCCCTCTGCCACAGTGAAAGTATCGCTTAAACCCCTTCAAGTTTTTTTTTTAGTCATTGAGACCCTTTTTTTAATTAAAATTGGATCACTTGAACCTCTGCAATGATGGAAATTGAAATTTTCTGTTGATATGACTCATTTATTACAAATTTAAATAATAAAAAATAAAAATTTTAACAAATATTAAATAATAAATAATATTAAATAGGATTTATTTGTAAGAAAATAAGATAAAAAAAACCCCAAAACATTTTTTTTTGGTACTTTTTTTTGAATAACTTTTTTATATGCTAATACAGCAAAAGGCCAAAACAACACAAATATCCAATCAACCCCAAACAAAACCAGAGAAACAGTAGCAGAACCCCCACATCAAGAGACACCCCCAGCAACTAAAACAAAAACCATCATTTACAAAGAATACAACTACACATCCTTCAACAAACAGTATCTGTAGCATCCATCAGCAACACCGCCAGCACAGAAAGCAAACCAGATCAAACTTCACATTCATCATTTGGAAAAACCCCAAAACTTTCTCTGCCATTGAATTGCACTCTCCATTAAAACACAAAACTTCCTCTTTCCCTCTACAAATATTCTCTGCAAATAACCTAACAAGTTCCAATCAATTAATAATTATTACAAAAGAAATGTCGTCAACAAACGCAAAATTCGAATCTGCCATTACGAAAGAAAACCCAGCATATTTTCATAGATTTTATGAAGAGAAAAGAAAAAAAAACCTGGTGAAGGAGGAGAGCTCTACAACAAATCAGAGACCTGCCATCTATGCTATTTTTTTAGTTGATTCGATGATTTGCTCCTTTGATCGACGATGAAAGATGAAATTTCAGCGGCATCAAGAATACGAAAATTGAAATCGGGGATTTTTAATTGGGGATTTTAGGGATGTGAGATTGGGGATAGAGGGGGAGAGGGATAAAAAATTCTGATTTGGTATCAAGATTTGTCAAGCTTGCAGTGGTGACGCTGGTGGTGGGGCTTGCAATGGCAGCGTCGAGGCTGCAGGCTGTGGTGGAGTTGGATTATTATATACATGTTTTGGACTTTGATGCTTAGAAAGTCTTTGTAAAAAATGCCATAATAGCAACATCTTTAGCAGTAGTTATTGATAGAGACAATGGTGAATTTTCAGACAGCGGCAACAATGGTGAACTTTTCCGGCGAGAAGCGGCATATCGATTGAGAAAATGAATAAGGGGAGACTGTTGTTTCTGTGTAATTAGTAATTAACATTATTGATTAGTGGGTGCCGTTTGATTTGCAAGATGAATCTATTATATTAGTAGAGAAATGCGTCGCTGTAAAAATGTTGATGGCGCCGGAAGAAGATGATGATATTTTAAGATAATTTTTATTTTTTTTTATTTTAATTTTAATATTTTTAATATGTTAATATCTTTTATTTTTAATTTAATATTAATTATTTATCATAGTTAACTGAAGTTTAACTCCCGTCACAGCAGTGTTCAATTAACCCATTTTAATAAATAAAAGGGTCTTAATGGCTCAAAAAAAAATTTAAGGAGTTTATCTGATATTTTTACTATACTAGAGGGGTGCAATTGAACCTTTGGCCAAATTTAAAAAGTAAAACATGGGAGGGGATCAAGGATAAAATAAAAAGAATTCACTGTGTCAGGAGCTAAATATAAAATTAAGAAGACATCAAAGGTAAGAAATGTAAAGTATGAAATTAGGTGGCCAAAAAAAATATAGTAAAATATGCGGAGAACAAATTAAAGATAAAGAATTCCCTAAGTTGGAAGGGTTAAATAGAAAAAGCTTTGAGGGACAAGTATGAAATTAAAAAAATTATAGGGTGAAATTTAAAAACAATTGGGCTAGTGGGCTCATTGTAATTCCGCTATTAATCTCATATGTGAGGTGGTAAGTCAATTAAATCTAATGATACTCCTATACACGTTAGCTTCTCAATTGAAATTTCAACTACAATATTCTAGTGATTTTTGAAATGAATAAATTTAGGTACTGATTTTTAAAAAATCAGAATTTAGTAATCACATTAAAAATTACTCAAAAATTCATTTTTTTTTAATGTTAACTTAAAAATTCTAGAATAGCTAAAACAGGAATTATAATATAATTTATAAGCATGTATAATTTTTTCGAATGTGATTTTTTATTCATATGATATTTTATTTTTGGCATAACAGCCAAGCAAAAGTCACAATAAAATTGGCATAAAAGATGGGGATGGCCAATCATGTTTTTTCCACCGAAGAAAAATATATAAAATCCAGAATTTGAGACTAACCAATAGCAATCGCCAGTTCCTTCACAATCCAAACCCTCTTGATTAGGCCTAAAAACATCAAAATTTATACCTTTTTCCCCCCATTTAATGTAACAAGAAAAAGACAGAGTGGCTCTTGACCAATTGATTGTGAAACGAAAGTGAAATTTATCTCCAACCTTCAACATATATATGGCTATACCAACCTATAGATTTGCAGTGTATAAATAAAGAAATCCTGGTTGGAATCTAGGCCATTTATGAGATAAAACATGGAAACGGATTCTATAACCATTTCCAAATATTTCTTCTTCTGCTAATGCTATATATTGAAGTTGAACAGCAAAATATGCGAAATGCTAAGTAAAAAGGAAATTGGCAAGTGGGGTTCAATGATGGTTCTGCTTTGTTTCTCTTTCATGGTGAAACCAAGTATGGAATTTTATTGGATATGCATGAGATGAATAAAAATAATATAAGGCTGCAACTCTATCTTTGAAAGATCTATGCAGGATATACAAATTATGAAGGCAGTATTTAGCATTAGGACATTATGAGTTCCTTTTATGGAGAAAAGAAGAGACATGGTTTCTCGGAAAGGGGTCATTTGCTTTTAACCCCCCTATTTATTGTTACTATATGACAATTGAGAAATATTAAAAAAAATTATGGTGATACAGTATATTTTATCCGTCTCATTTTAAATATTATGTAAAAAATATTACGTATAAATTAAAAAAATAATAAATTTTATAAAAATTTTATTATAATTTATCTAAATATTTTTTTATCTCTCATTTTATTCATTTTCTTTCAGTAATTAATAAAAGTAATATTAAATTTTTTAATTAATATTCTATTAAATTTTTAAAAACAATGCTTAAGGTAAAATAAAAAAAAATTATACGAAACTTAAAATAAAATTTAAATCATGTTTATAAAGTTTCGTGTGTACGTTGCAATTGCGACTTTTATTTTTCTTGCTACTTGCAGCTTTGACAAACAATTTTTATATTAAAAGAAAATGGAAAATTATAGCATTTATAAAAAGTCAAATTGACATCTGTATTGCCTTTGTTATGGATTTTCTTTCTTATGCCTAAAACCACCAATGGATTCAGTGTTAAAAATATTGAAGGAAGTGTATATATAACATATATATCTATACACACACACAAAAAGGTTATTGTTTGTGTAATGCATAATTTCTATATATAAATACAATATATTATTAAGCATAAATTTATTATAACTTTTTGATATTTAATATTATTTAAGCTCTGATATATAAATTATTTATATCCATTGTAATATTAATATAAATTGTTTAAATAAGAATTTTTATTTAATAAACTCTTTTATATTAAATATAAACTTTATTTATACTAAGTATAAATTATTTATATATATATATATACCAAGTGTAAACTCTATATATTTAGATAATATATTAATATATATTTTTATTTTTTATGATAATTATATTGTTGTATTAATAAATTGTGATATATGACTTGTTTATAGCTTTTGCTATGTTGGTATACACTATTTATATAATGATTTTTGTTTAAAAAACTTTTTATTCTAAGTGTTAATTCTATATATTTGTATAATACATCATTATTTGTGTTTTATTTTTTATGATATATGTTATTATTAGTATATATTTATAGTACATGAATATATTATTAATTGTTTAGTTTATACATAATAAACTCAATATATATTACATACAAACTCAATATATATTAAGTATAAACTCATTATATACTAAGTATAATCTCTTTTTTTAATAAATTCATTATATATTAAGTATAAACTCTTTTTTTAATAAAATAATAAATATAAACTCATTGTAGCATTTTTGATATTTCATGTTATTTGATAAAAAAAAACTGATATTTTTTTTTAAAAAAGTTGAGGTTGATATTTTTATAACATTGATGGTTTTTTCTTATAAATTTGTCAAAAAATGCAATCTCGAAATTGCATAATTCTGTTGTACCTTACCCTGTTACCCACACTGCCTATATATTGTAAAATCAATGGTATGTCTTCTAAAAAGATGAAGAATTTCTACTAAAATACTCTAAAAAATTAAAAATATTATTTTTTTCTTTTAAAAAAATTTATTTCTCAATGTTTAATTTCAAAAATATCTCATTTTTCAGAGTTATAAATCTATCATATCAAAAATATATATTTCAATATACTCAATTTTTAATTTAAAAAATATCTCATTTTTATAGATATATATATATCAAAATTATACAAAAATTATAAAATATTTTAAAAAATGACACATGGTATATTTTTTCCTGAAATAAAACTTCATATCATCAAATTAAATCAATAAAATTGGTCAGTAGTTGAATTTTGTACCTTAAATGATTATTATAACTTTTATTTGAAGAAAATTATATATATGGTTTATCACTCACAATTTATTTAAATTTTTTTCTGAGTATGAGATTTTAAATTTGATCATCCCATTTTAAATAAACATAATTAAAAAAATATATAAATCACTTCAATATTATTAAGAAAGATGAATCTCTTAAGTCTTATCATTTAATATTTCTGTTAATTTTTTATTTTAATTACAAAATTCGTTCATAATAACAATGACATATTTGAATAAGAAAATATAAAAGTAAAAAAAATAAAATAAAAAGATGAAGGCCAGAATAGTATATCTCATTAGGAGGTGTGCCCCACCACTGTCCTCTTTTTTTTTTTAAAAAAATAATAATAATGCATGTCGTTTCTTAATTAATATTTTCTTTAAAAGCTTGCAAGTGAAAAAAAAAGGCAAAAAGTGTGATTCTTTATGTTCTTACCTTTTTCCTTGTTGCTTGTATAAAAATATTTCGCATTAATCATTTCCTTTTTCTTTTTCTTATAAAAAAAAGAAGAAGAAAATTTCGATGATGCTTAATGAATAAAGATGACAGTGGGGTGAAAATTTCTCATTTCCACATAAATTTATTTCAAATAGGATAAAGATTCTTCAAAAATTTCTCTCGTGAAATTGAAAATGGGAAAAAATTTCTCCCGATTAAGCAGAGCGAGACAGGGGCATAAATTATATATACTATATATATTATATACACATTATATATACATATATATATTATACTATACTTATTATATATATAGATTATATTTTAATTTATTTTATCTCATTCTTTTAGTATTTTTTAAATTTTATTACATATATTTATTGTACTGTTATTTTATTAAGTGTGCAATTATAATTAATTATTATTTTTTATATTTTAAATTTTAAAAATAAAAAGAATAAATTTTTTACGGAAATCCCTATGAGGGCAGAGATCTCTGCAAAAACGGGGATGAAAAAAAATTTTCCCCCATTACTTTGATGGGGCTGGGTGAGGAACCCCCAAAGCAGAGACAGAAATAGAAAGTGCTCCCCCACTCTAGCTCGATTGCCAACCCTATTAATAAATGAAATGGCTTAACTGAACTGATATTACATTTGAGATTGTGATTTGAGTCTCCCAACCATACAGTGGTAGGGTCATGACTTTGTCCCTTAATTTTTTTAGATGAAATTGCTCCTTTGTTTGTAATTATTCTATATTATAATGCTAAAAACTTATCTATATCAATTTTCACTTTTTTTTTACATGTATACCCAAAAAAAATATGAAAATTATATTTTTTCAAATATAAACTTTAGGTCATATAAATTAAACACCTCAATTTTTATTTGATAAAATTGAGCCCTTCAATTATAAGAAATGGTGAAATTGAGTCTTTTTTTTTTTTACAAACGTTGAATATATATTTTCACACGCCTTCAAAATTAAGTAGCTGTTGAAGTAAAACGGTGCATTTTAATAAAAAATTAAGTAATAATATATTTTTTGGCTCCTAATTTTTATGTGTTTTGCAAATTAAGCCCATAAACTTTTATTTTATAATATTGAACTCATTAATTAATAGCTCATGAAAACATACGTTTAAGGTCTATTAAAAAATGGCTTATTTTTACCAACTTGTATGGTTGAAAGTCTCAATTTTATCAAATAAAAGTTAAAGAATTTAATTTATATCTGATCTAAAGTTTATGGGTAAAAAAAAATATGTTATTCCTATATCAATTTGCACTTAAAAATATAAATAAATAAATAATATTTTATTCAATTTTAAATGAAAATCAATCTGTTCAATTTGATTAAATTGATAAAATTATAAAATCAATTATGAAAAATAAATGTTAAATATAAGAAAATAATTTCTTTTAAGAACTGAAAATAAAAATCGGTATGTTTTGAATATTGAGAAATGTATAATTTTTTTTGTTATAGTCAATTCGGTTAAATATATTATTGCATTCCTTCAAATTTCAAATTCAACTAGGTTAGGTTAAAAATTCAATTTTCTAAGAGTTTTGTTTTCTATGACCAAGTGTTCTTTGAATTGAGAGTTGATTTATTTTATACTGAAACTCGAGCAAATTGGTGAAGTCAAAAGGAAATTTTCCCATGTATTTGAAAAAAAAAATAAATAAAAAGAAATGTAAATAGATGAAAGTAACTGGCTGCCTTATTTATATGAGCACCTCAGTTGTATAATTCGAAGATTTATATGACATTTGTTTAAACTATCCTAAATGATTAAAGTTTAGGTAATCTTATATCTAAAAAATATATAAATATAGTCTATTTAATATACAAATAAAATTTTAAACTTTAACCGGTAAATTAACAAAGAAAAATATAATATAAAAAATATAATATAATAATAAAATATGTATCTTTACTTTTACTTAGATGATTCAGACAATGATTATTGAGAGATATAATACTTTAGAGAAAAAAAATAAAAATATGACATAATCAATATAAAAATAGATTTTTTAACCTTAATAGCTAACTTTTACGATTAACATTCATAAATTTATATTAACAAAAAAAATATAATATAAAAAATTTAACATGATATTATAATATGTATATTTATCTTTACTTAAATGGTCTAGAGAGTCACTCTCCTAAATAATTAATGTGAATAATCTCATATTTAATAAATATAAAATATGACATATTTAATATAAAAAATTTAATATTAAAAAATTAATAATATTCTGAAGTGTTATTATTCATTGACTAGAGTTTGACATAACTATTAATTAATTTAATTTAATACTCCCTCCGTATTATTTATATAGAAAAAGTAAAATGGATACGAAAATTAAGAAAATTTTATTTTTTTTATCTCTATTTACTTAAATACTCCTAAAAAAACATCCCTCAAATTAAACTTTTAAGTCAAGAGTATAAATGGTATTTTGTCTCATTTTACTCCTCAAAATTTACCTAAAATAGCATATTTTTTATATAAAAAATATATAAAAAAAATTTTTCTATATAAATAATACTAAAGGAGTATAAAATAAAGAATGTGGTAAGGCTGCACGGAACCAGCATTTAGCTATTAAATAATGAAAATATGGAGTATAATATAATTAATAACAAAGACGTGTCACCTACATAACAAAATTTCCGAGATTAATGTTGGCAGTTTTTTTTTTTTTTAAAAGAAAGATTGAAAGAATATCGAAACTCTTAGTATGCTACATTTGATTCTGTAAAATTAAATTTGTGTAAATAGTTACACATTTAAATAATATTTGTTGATGATTTTATTTTTAAATAATCAGTTTATATAGTTATCACAAAAAGTTATATATCTTGAATATATATTATAATAAAAGAATTCAAAAACATGATATATAGAAAATGAACTATCTTATATATATATACCCATTAATGCAGTAATTAACAATTGAAATTAAATAACAAAACAATTAATTCCCCATAATTACAGATAGAAACAAGAATAATTCTTTCATTAATATATGTAAGGTTTTGAAAAATTCTCTTAATCTAGACATAGACGGATTGCACATGATCGAATAAAAAATATAATACCTTAATACATATGTCATATAATTTGATAAAACTGACTTATTAAAATAATGGATTATTTATATTACCATTTTAATAATCACTAAATGCTTAACGGTAAGCACATCACACCACTGCTTTTTTTTTTCTTAATTGTTTTCTTGAAACATTTAAAAAAATAGAAAGGGATTGTTATTTATATTTTTTCAAGAATTTTTTTAAATGCAAAACATCAATAAATTAAAAAATACATATATAAAATATAAATATAATTATATAATTTCAAATTATATAAAATACACATAATTACTAAAATCACTTGATATTTTAAACTATAGTATATAATAGTAATATATTGTGGATAATTTACTTTCAACGGAACACTCGTTTAGCCTGTCAATTGTAGAATAATATCGAATCACTTTTTATATGAGAATGACATATCCGATAGAGGAGATAAATCTCCGTTAGAGAATGATAAACCTAAATTAAAAATGACATATAACCTTTAAATGAATGATAAAATTTTATAAAAAAATTAAATTACATTAGTTTATTTTAAAAGGCAAAAATAAAAATAAATACTAAATACTAAATTTTAGATATATATTAATTTAAAATTTTATTTTAAAAATAAAATAAAAATAAAAATACATAAAATTAAGAAAAAATAAATGATAATTTTTAAACATATATTAATATATATATATTTATATAAATTATATATTATTGCCCCCATTATATATATAATTATAATTATAATTATATAAACTATATATTTATGTATATAAATTAGTATATAATTATATATATATATGCTTACAAACATAAGATACATATATAAATATATATAACTATATTTATATTTATATAAATTATATATTTATATATATAAATTATTAAATTTTTTATATATAAATATATATAATTTATATATATATTATTGGCCTTTTTGTAATCTATATGCCTTTTTTAAATTAATAGATATTTATAGTGTTGTGGTTATATGTTTAAATTAATATTATAACTTTACAATTTGACTATGAATTAGTAAAATTAATATTCTCATTTGAAGTAATATTTTTATAAAATTTAATTTAATAAAATTATTTAATTTAAATTTAATAAATAATATAAAATAATAAAAATCTAAATTTTATATAATATTAAATATTTATCTTTCATTAACTTATAATTTTTATATTACTTGAAAATTTTATTTATTTTCATTTAATTTTTAATTTCATCGCAGATTTGGAATGGTTTGTGATGGAGGGAGTAATAAATTAAAATAGTTAAATTCAAATATCTCATTCACTTAAAAAAAAATTATCCAACGTACCAAAAAGAGATTAAAAAAAATCTAAACAACCCAAAAGCTAATTTAATATTGTTGAAAGTCTAATTCCAAAACATTTCTCAGGCACTCAGATTTAATAGATCTAAATCTAACAAAGTCTGCCAAAAAAATTTAAAATTAAAAAAAAAAAACAAATAACACGTACAAAAGACCGTACCATTTTATTTATTTTAGTATGTAATGAAAATTAATAATGAGAGATGCCATACAAAAATGAGACAGAAAATGAGGCGTTTCGTGAAAGTCGCATCCCCTCAGTTGAATCTTTTTATGCGGGACACCTAAGCTAAGCCCACAAATCATTATATATAATCTCTGTGATGTGTGATCCGACGGTCCCTTGAAAGCGAAATTTTTATTCAATATTTCAATTTTTATAAAATCAATAAATATTTTAAAGATCACATTAAAAATAGTGTGTAAGTTTCGTTAATTTAAATATAAAATTTTTAATAAATACTAAATAATTATTTTAAAAAATAAATATTTTTTTCAACTGCTGTAAAATTCCAAAACTCAAAATTTTCTACCCTAAACAAAACGAGTCTAAACAATACAATACAATGCACTTATTATTCTAAATAATAAAATCAATGAAAATCGTCTTATAAAAATGTTCAACTTCTCGGCCTTGCTGTCCTGTCGGTGTGGCTATTTAATGGAATTGGGTCGCTTAGGCTGAAATTTATAGGCATTGCTGCTTTCGCCAACATCTCTCTGACTCTTTCCTAATTAAATATACACTACTGAATTGAAACTTAAAAAATATTAAATTTTTTAAATACTCAAAACACTTTTCTTTAGATCCGAAATCCGATACACAGCCAGGTCTCCTCTCCTCTCACTTCCTTTCTCAGTTTATCAATCGACAGGACCATACTACTTTCACTGTGACAATAAAAAAAGCTCAATGATATGCAAAAAAAAAAAACTCATCACATCCTTTTCTTTTTTTCCCCTCATGAGTAATTGGATAATATCTATTTATATATTTAAAAGAAATACAAAATCATTATTTATCTACGAGATTTTACACCTCTTATTCCTATTTTGCGCTTGTCCTTGCATTTTTTTTTTATTATTTTGCCCTTGTCCTAATATATATGTTTAAAAAAATAAAATAAAAATCTTTGTATGTAAAAAAAAAAAATAATTTTTTTACATTTAATATAAAATATTAATTTTTATTATCAATTTAATTTATATTAGAATGATGTTTTCGTATTATTTTAAAAATATATATATTTTATTTTTTAAAAAGTTTATAATTAAAAAATAAAAATTTTAGATCTTAGTATTTTTAAAGTTCTTTAATGTATTGTATTAGAAATTGAGAAAAAAATTAATTCATTAATTTAGATATGAATGATTTACCATAAATTTAATTGGATACGTAAATTTATATAATAAAAAATATTTTTGACTGCTTTATTATAATATATATATAAAAAAATTATAATCAATTATTGGTAGATTATTAAATAAAATGATTTATTATTTTAAGAGTTAATTTAATTAATAAAATATATTTTTTATTTTTTATTTTTTTGATCGATGTAAATTCAATTTTATAAAATTTACACATATATACTAAAGTTTTTCTTAAATCTTATAATGATTAACCTACAAAATATTTTTTTAAAATATTACGATTATAATATCCCCTCTTCTCATATTTCTTCTACTGTGCAAAAATATTTGTGTCTTAATTTTTTAAATTTCAAATTAAATTTGTTAAAATATTAAATTTATTATTTATTAAAATTATTAATTAACTATTATAAATATTTATTTAGAGAGTTTACATATGAGAAACTTTTAAAATATATTATAACAATTAAGAATAAAATAGGTGAGCAAATAAAATATGCAAAAAATAAAAAATAATATTTAAAAAATTATAAAATAATTATACTATTTATTTATTTGTACTCAATTGATAATATCTTATAATAATCACACCAATATTTTATATATTTACACTCAATTAATAATATCTTATTTTTTATTTATGGTTTACTTTTTTTCTTCTTAAAATACATTAATTGTCTTTTGTATTATTTATAAAAAAAACTAAAATATGTGTCAAAAACTAATAAAATATGTATATCCCGAAGCAACGCGAATGTATCATTCTAATTATAATATATAAACAAATTTTGTAATATAGTATTATATATATAAAGAAGTTTTACATGAGAAGATTTTATTCATTAAATATCTTCGGGCATAAGCATATTGGATCAAAATAATCATTATTAGCTTATACCACTCGAATTATAGTATAGGATTTCGGTGCATCTCTCGTCTCAATCTACTCACGTAATCGAACTCTTCTTCGTCCGGATAATAATTGGTATGATGTGACAAGAAGCAATGATGATGATGCCCAAAAAATCAGCTGACTCGAACAGATATGATATCACATCCGTCCACTATATATAGGAATGTGCCCCACAGGTAAAGGGTCTGAAAAACTTTTCTTTCTTCTTATTATGGTTCGGTCAATCCGCATGTCTCTGACTTAGGCATCGGAGTCTCTCCACTGGAGCTCGGTCCCTCCTCTGACTTGACAGGTAGAATAGCCAGAGACAGGAGCACCCAAACTTTTCGTTTTGAACTAGAGTCCTACAGTCCTCTTTGTCATCATTGGTGTGATGAATGTGGACTGGCTGATCCTCGAAGATGGACAATAGGACTCCAAATTCAACCCGAATCCTACCCTAACCTCAAACACCAAGTTGCCTTTACCACCATATACACCCCGACACCATTCAACCCTTAACATGACAGACAACCAATAAACCGAGCATTATATGGCAGAACCTCCCATACTTAAGCCCTTTTCCGCCAATCCAATGGCAGACTTGGCTAGCCCATCTATCCCATTTACCCCTCTAGCATGGATGACAACATCCATGCTGTAATCTCCGACTCCATTAGAACAAACAATCAAAGACCTAACCTTGACTCTCAGAGACTTCATTGCAGCCTTTGAACTACAAGCCACTACAAATTCCTCCCCTCTCGCAACTACAAATTACCGAGCCTCACCCCCACAATATAACCTCGACCAGGATTAACAGTATAGACCTAGAAAAATCTCTCCAGACAACATAAAATGAGTTCAGAAAAGACTTCGGTCTCTAGAATATTCAACATCCCACACCCCTCCCTCTCCAATGTCCACCCTAACCCGAGCCCAAACCAAGGAAAAGGAGGTCATGGTCACCGCTAAGGATGTTAGTATCTTGATAGATGATAAAATCAAGTGCATACGTAAAGGATTAACATTCCAGTATTATGCTACTTTCCGTTCTCCCTTATCTAAGCAGATCCTTGATGAAGTTTATCCGAACTTCCAACTATCGGAGTTGAAGGAGTATAATGGAACGTCGAATCCGCAAACACATGCGAATTACTTTTACAACACTGCCCTTATATTCACAACCTCTGATGTTGCCTTGTGTAAGTTGTTTCTCAAAACTTTCGCGGGCAATAGCTAGTTGTAGTATAAGAGCCTCAAACCACACGCCATTCATAACTTTGGTCAATTCACCGATCTTTTTATTAATAAGTTTGCAGCTTCCATTAAACCTGATCGAGCATCAGCTGACTTATTCAAGGTAGTGCAAAAATTGAAAGAAATATTGAGGCAGTATGTTGACAGCACCAAACTATAGTACCAAACTTTGATGCATCTCCTGTCCCGATCTACTCATGTAACTGAACTCTTTTCTGTCCAGAGTTGGTATGATGTGACAAGAAGCAATGATGATGACGCCTGAAAAATTAGCTAACCCGAACAGATATGACCCAACATCTATCCACTATATATAAAAATGTGCCCCCACAGGTAAATGGTCTGAAAAACTTTTCTTTCTTCTTATTATTGTTTAGTCAATCTGCATGTCTCTGACTTAGACATCAGAGTCTCCCCACTAGAGCTCGCCCCCTCCTCTGACTTGATAGGTAGAATAGTCGGAGACATGAGCACTTAAATTTTTTGATCTGAACCAGAGTCTTACAGTTTGTTTTGCCATCATTAGTTAAGGGGAAAAATATTGCATTTTTTTGAGGGCATACTGCATTTTGTGCTTGAAAAGAAATAATTAGTGTACATTGTAAATGTGTTTTTAGGATAAATTTCACTTATTATCATGGGATTTTTTACCCACACAAAACATGGTAAAAACATTGCTTAAAAATCACTGGACTTTTGTCAACAATCACTTTAAAGTCCTTAAGACTGTCTTCTGCTGGACTCATAATGGAAGTTGACGTGGTCTTGTCTGCTATTCATTTTTTAAATTTAATCCAAGTTATTTAAGTGTTTGGCTGAAATTAATTTTAGCATTTGTTTGATTTCTTAATTGTGCAGTCAAAATAAAAAAAATTATATTATTTATAGTTATCTTAATTAAAATATGAAAAAAATAAAATTACCTCCTAAAATGAAATAAAGTCTTTGCGTTTTTTCAATTCCTAATTTTTCAATATAACTTGGGGGAAAATATTTAAAAATTTGAAGGAAAATCTGAAAGTCAAATTTACATTATTTTTTGCTATTTCTTTAATAATTTCCAACAAATCACAGAATCAATTTTTAAAATTTTTTTATTATATTCATTTCATTTAAAGCAAACAACATATTAGAAACTTCAATAATATTATTAGTGAGAGTCTCATTCAAATAATATTTTTGAATAGAAAGATCAGAATATATGTTGATCTATAATTTAAAGGATGACAAATCAAAGGAAAATTACAATGTCGGTTCCTAAACCTTTCAATATTTTTTTTATGTCTTAATTTTTAATCAATTTTTAAAAAGTTATCTTGATTATGATTGGAATAAAAAATTAATCAAAATAATTTATTTGTAAGAATATATATTAAAGTTGAAATATTATGTTAATAAAAAAATTAAGATGTTAAATAAAAAAATATTAAAAATTTCACACAAACAATATATTTTTTTTTTCTAAAAGAAATTTATCTGAATTTTGTTTTATTTTACACAGCAGAGATGGGAAGAGAGATCCACACCTCCAAAGAAGGCAATCACGACGTCGTGTTGGTTCAATAATCAAAAGGAGAGAGCCCAAAGTCCAATTCTCATTTAAGTATTCCCCAAAAATAAAAACCAAAAAAACCAAAAATAGAAAGAATATCTACTTGGCTCATCTCATTGGCGCGTGGGTCCCATCTGTTAAAACGGAGCTCAAAAACCAAAGGCGAAAGGGAAAACCTCTGTGGGCTGTAGGCCATTGGTGCGCATTGTGCACGTTGTTCGTTATGGCAAATGTCAAACGTAATTTGCGGAAATTCTCCAATTTAATTATTATTTTATAATATCATTTTAATTGACATTTTCCCCTTCCTCATGGAAATTATTCCAAATAAAATCCGGATTATCACTTTCTTTTATTAGAATATACATTATAAATTCCTTAGTTTTTTTGATAAATTATATACTTTTTTTTTATAATGGATTACATAATTTTATCTTTATATTTTTATATTTTAAATTTACTTATTAATTTGTCATAAAATTTGATATAATATACAAATTGAGATTTCTATTTCAAAAAAATAATGAAATTAATTCTAACACTTAAATTTTTTATTAACAGTAATCTTTCTTTTTGGATATTTTAATTAAACTAAAAATTTACATAGACTAAAAAATTTTGAGAACAAGATACTTCTTCTGACTTTTTATTACATTAATTAGTAACGTAAAAGATGAATCACTATTTAATATTTGAGGTTTGTTAAATACAAGCCATTTTTAAATGAATTTCATAGAATTAAATAATAATTCAACTTATATATATATTTCATTTACAAAATTTGATAGAATAATTAAAAAAATGAATGAAATGAAATTATAGAAACTAATTAAAAATAAAAGTCATATCTTGTGAATTTCTTTAAATTTAAAGAAGTAAATAGAAATTAATTTAATTTTATTTAATAATTCTCATTTATAGTTTTAATTAATTGATATCATAAGAAATAAAAGTAAAAGAAGGATATTAATTTAGGGTGGGGTAGAATTTGAATCTCTCAAAGAAAAAAGAAGACAAAGAAAATATAGGGAAAAAAAAGGAAAATTGAAAATGATAATAAATAAAAAAAACAATTAAAAATAGCTGCAGAGAGAAAGAAGAGGAGAAGACGTGTTCCGTGGATTTGTATAGTTGCTCTTCTTCTCAATAAAACGCAGTGGGAGAAGGATAAACAACGCACTCTCGAACTCTGTTTTTCTCTTATTTATTTATTTATAAAAAAATAAATTAGTGGATTCTGAACCAAGATTTTCAGAGAGTGAGTGGCCGGGCTGTTTAGCATTGGATCTTTGAGTTTGAGATCTTTTCTGGGAAGTATCGGTAATGTTATATACTCTAAAATTTGATTATTGATTTTTGAAGTTTGAGTGAAGCTCAGCAACTGGAACCACAACTATAACTACCATTACCTCCTCTTCTTTTCATTTTGATTGGGAGAGTTTTTGGGTTTTTTTAGATTAACCTCACCCTTTCTGCTTCATGCGATTGGTAAGCTATTTTAGTTTTAATTTTCTCTTAAATTTTAGCTGTGTTTTCTTTTTTTACTAAAATTTATGGTCTGATTTAATGATCCTTTCAGCTCCACTAAAACTTTGTCCCTTTCAAATTGTTTTGGTGGTTAATTTTTTTCGGTTATTTTGTGTGGGGTTGAGATTAGACTTGGATCTTTTTCAAGTTTAAGTTTAGCTGTTTAAAGTTCAATCCTTTTCAAGAAAAGAGAGAAATGGGTTCCTTCTATACGTTAGTTGGTTTGTTGACTGGTCAGACAACAGAGGAAAATGAAAGATTTAACTGCGAATTAACGAATTAGCCCAACATAATGCTTCTGTAATCTTTGCGAGGATACTTTTAGCTTTCGTATTGGTGGCTTCGATGAGTTTGATGCTTTGGCGAATCGTATGTTTTAGTATGCCTCTTCAGAGATTGAACCATAAACGAGGTGGAAGATATATTACTTGCTTAAAAGCGGGTTTTTCATAATAATTTAACTTTATATATATATTGACTTGTGGATCCAGGTAGCTTTGGATGTCTTTCTTATTTTTGAGTTGATTTCATACTGAATCGATCTCATAATGGTTACAGGGTAACTATGGCATTGAAAACTAATTCAACTGATAGTAGAACTAGGAGTTCTATTCAAATCTTTATCGTAGTTGGGCTATGCTGTTTCTTCTATATACTAGGGGCATGGCAGAGGAGTGGATTTGGGAAGGCAGACAATCTTGCTATGGAGATTACTAAGAATACTGGAGACTGTAATTTAATCCCAAGTCTAAATTTTGAGACCCATCATGTTAGTGAAATTGAGACCAGTGATTCTGAATTAAAACCCAAAGTGTTTAAGCCTTGTCATTCCCGTTACACGGACTACACGCCCTGCCAAGATCAGAGGCGGGCTATGACTTTCCCTAGGGAAAACATGTTTTATCGAGAGAGGCATTGTCCTCCAGAGAAAGAGAAGCTACATTGCCTAATTCCTGCTCCCAATGGTTATGTGACTCCATTTCGTTGGCCCAAGAGTCGGGACTATGTACCATTTGCTAATGCACCATTTAAGAGCTTGACGGTTGAGAAGGCTATTCAGAACTGGGTCCAATATGAGGGTAATGTATTCAAGTTTCCAGGTGGAGGAACACAATTTCCACAAGGGGCAGATAAGTATATTGATCAGCTAGCTTCAGTGATACCAATTGGTAATGGGACAGTCAGAACAGCCCTAGATACTGGTTGCGGGGTATGTTATGTTCCTCAATTTTTTTCTTTTTTTGTTGTCTTGCATGGTTTTCTTTTTGCTAATGCGAATCTGTTGATATAACTTTTGTGTTTGTTTGTTTTACCTAGGTTGCCAGTTGGGGTGCATATCTTTGGAGTAGAAATGTTATTGCCATGTCATTTGCACCAAGAGACTCACACGAAGCACAAGTTCAGTTTGCTCTGGAAAGAGGTGTACCTGCTGTTATTGGTGTTCTTGGTACTATAAAGATGCCATACCCTTCTAGAGCCTTTGACATGGCTCACTGCTCTCGTTGCTTAATTCCATGGGGATCAAATGGTGAGAACTTCCTCATATAAAATAATCAAGTGTTATTTTCTCATCCTGTTGTCTTTTCTATTCTAGGTTTGTTTCATTGTCCTAAATTTTTGATACCTTGAGTTAGGTGATAGATTTTTTTTTTCATTGTAGATGGAAAATACATGATAGAAGTTGACCGAGTTCTTAGACCTGGTGGTTACTGGGTGCTTTCAGGACCCCCAATCAACTGGAGGAATAATTACAAAGCATGGCAGCGTCCCAAGGAGGAACTTGAGGAGGAGCAGAGAAAGATTGAAGAGATTGCTAAACTTCTTTGCTGGGAAAAGAAGTACGAGAAGGGTGAAATGGCCATATGGCAAAAGGGAATGAATGCAGAATCTTGTCCTGGTAGACAAGATGATTCTCGAGTGACCTTTTGCGAATCTGCAGATCTGGATGATGTGTGGTATGATCAACCTATAAAAGTTTCATTTCAATTTTTTTTGTCACACTTACATGTTCCTGGATGCATAACAATATACAATGATTTTCTATATTCCGAAATTTCAATCATTTTTTAAATGCTTATCAATTGAAAATTATGAAGTAATAATATTCGGCATTATCTGTTCATTTGTTGTGGCTGAAAGGTATAAGAAAATGGAGACATGCATTCTATCTCCTGATGTTGGTAGTCAAGATGAAGTTGCTGGTGGGGAACTGAAGGCATTTCCAGACAGGCTTTATACTATCCCTCCCAGAGTTGCCAGTGGATCCATTCCTGGAGTTTCTGTTGACACATACCAGGAGGACAACAATCAATGGAAGAAGCACGTAAATGCTTACAAGAAAATCAATAAGCTTCTTGACTCTGGAAGGTATCGCAACATTATGGATATGAATGCTGGATTGGCAGGATTTGCTGCTGCAATTCAGTCTCCGAAATTATGGGTTATGAATGTTGTGCCCACTATAGCTGAGAAAAACACATTGGGTGCCATATATGAGAGAGGACTGATTGGAATATACCATGACTGGTAAGATGTTCTTAAGTTCTTTATACTAAGTGATTCAGTTCCTCTAATATATAATCTCATTAAATTTATTGTCTATTTTTTTTTGTCTCTATTTGTTCAGGTGTGAAGCTTTCTCCACATACCCAAGGACATATGACCTCATTCATGCCAATGGTGTTTTCAGTCTGTACAAGGACAAGTAAGTATCACATTTTGCTTTTTGTTTGGTCACAAGAACAATTTTTCTCTTGCTTAAATTTGCGTCCAGTTGTTTATTTGATCTGCCCCCCTAGTTACGAACAATCCAGTTTTTGCCAGCAGTCTACTTCAGACTAGGGTCTTGTTGGGAAAATCGCTATTTTCCCGCCCCTCGGACTGTCTTTAAGCAGGAATAAATGAGAAAATAAAATAACAATTGAGAAATTAAAGAGAATAAAGACACAAAGATTTAACGTGGAAAACTCCCAAATGGAGAAAAACCACGGCCGTTGCCTAATGACAACCAAGAAAAATATTTACTGTGTGAAAAATTGTTACAACCACAAATACAAAATATTTTTTTACCTGACACCCAAAACACCCTGAATATTTATACTCCAAGAGACTCTAAGAGCTCAACTCTAATCTCTAATATAAAACACTTGTTGTGTTTTGGTGTATTTAAAACCTTAAGTATTGGTTTCTTTTTATAGAGGAAATCCCTCCTCTATTCTTCTTACATCCCCGATGTGGGATTGTAATCCATCCCATTACATTTTTTTTTTGGTCAACTATCACGGCTAACAATCTCTACCTCAACAAAAATAATAAAAAAAAACAACATTGCCTATTACAGACAATCATAATTCTAATAACAAGAATTATCATACCCCACCATAAAAGAGTATCACCACTTGGAATTACTTCATCAACTCCAAGAATTTTTTCACCGGTCATGTCGGATCCCGCTAATAGTTTATGGTGCAACCCTCCTGTTGACTTTACCGAGAGTTCATTAGCTATCGACATAATTTTTCCACTACGCACCTTGCATCAACTGTTAACCAATGCAGCGCGCATTTCCATAGACCAGCTACCAATAATCTGTCCTCTTCCATGGCATCTCAACGGGTAGCAATCTTGCCATGAGGACACACATCTCTCAACTACAGAAAGAACGCATAATCTCCTTCGCCACAGGAGATCACATTGGTAGCAACAACGTTAGAGCTTCTAGTCGAATCAGCTTCACCGTTCTGGCAATCCTTTCTCACATGTCCAGTTTGACCACAACCCCAGTAGACAACCTTTCTCTTTCCGGAGCTTTTTTTCTTTTTCTTGCTACCGACAGACAAAGCTGAATCTTCATATGTTTTATTTTCCATTTCATTCAATCTTCTCTCCTCAGTAATTAACTTACTAACCACATCCGCATACACTACTTCCTTACTACTATATTTTAAAACAGGCTTCATGTGCTCATATTTCGAAGGAAGTGACAGGATGAGTCGGAGAGCTTTATCTTCATCTTCGGTTCTCACTCCAAGAGTTTCAACTCAGAAACGATGCCGTTAAGGACACTCAGGTGATCTGATAGCCTTGTACCTTCCTCCATTTTCAACGTGTGAAATTGCTCTTTCAAATATAACCTATTGGATATATTTTTTCCTTGGTAGAATTCTTCCAATTTCTCCCACAGCTCTTTTGTCGTGGACAATCCAACAACATTAGCAAGAACATTTTTTGCTAGACACATGCGGATTTGACTTGCCGCCTTTAAATCTAGCTCACTCCATTCTTCGTCGCTAATTTTGGATTTTCCTGAGTCTCCACTTGTCGGTTTATCCTGCAAAACCTTATGCAGTCCAGACTGGATCAACAATTCTTTGACTTGCATTTGCCACAGTGCAAAATTCATTCTCCCGTCAAATTTCTCAATATCAAATCTCATCGTCGACATGCTTACTTTGTGCTAATAAAGGACTAGAAATAAACAATTACACCAGGTAAATTCCCAGGTAAGAGGATGAGTCACAATGGTCTCACTTAAAATCCACTTGCCTTAGACTAAATTCGTGTCGTTTGACAGAATTTACCTAGACATGTAATTATTTATCTCACCACCAATACTCAAGCACACCAAAGCAAAACGGCTCCACCTTTTCCAAAGCTCCACCAGCTTAAAACCAAAAATAATTTTTTAACAAAAATCTTTTCTGATGTGGAAGATCAGACCAAGCTGCAACCACAGAGCATATTAAGATTTTTGACAAAAATTATAACACCTAAGCTCTGATACCACTTGTTGGGAAAATCGCTATTTTTTCGCCCATCGGACTGTCTTTAAGCAGGAATAAATGAGAAAATAAAATAACAATTGAGAAATTATAGAGAATAAAGACACAAAGATTTAACGTGGAAAACTTCCAAATGGAGAAAAACTACGGCCGTTACCTAACGACAACCAAGAAAAATATTTACTATGTGGAAAATTGTTACAACCACAAATACAAAATATTTTTCTACCCGACACCCAAAACACTCCTAATATTTATACTCCAAGAGACTCCAAGAGCTTAACTCTAATCTCTAATATAAAATATTTGTTGTGTTTTGGTGTATTTAAAACCTTAAGTATTGGTTTCTTTTTATAGAGGAAAACCCTCTCCTATTCTTCTTACATTCTCGATGTGGGATTGTAATCCATCCCATTACATTTTTTTTTTGTCAGCTATCACGGCTAACAGGCCTAACGTATATGCACGTGCGGGTGTTTGTATTTATTGTTTTCAATACCTGCACAAGCATGTCAAGCTGTTGCTTTCCCTATTTTGCTCATTAATGAGATTAAATATTGAACTTGAGCTTAAAATGTAACCTTAAGATTATACATATTTAATTGATAGCTCAGTGTACCTTAATGAGCTGAATCTCCACACTTCTATGCAATTTTCTGGATTCAGAGTTGTTGTGGCCTTTGCATCACATTTAGTACAGTTGAATATTTACATCTGGACTTGGTATTTGATATGGCTATATATATTCTTGGTGTCTTTGCATTAATGGTCTTGTAGTTGTCTAGATACCTGTGGCTCAACCAATTAGTTGGTCGTCCTTCCTGGATTCTCTTATTCTCGTGTTATACCAATACTACTGTGTTTTCTTCTTTTTCCACAGTAACTTATGTTTTGAACAAATGAATGCAGATGTAACATAGAGGATATTCTTCTAGAGATGGATCGAATTTTGCGACCGGAAGGTGCTGTTATATTCCGAGATGAAGTTGATGTGCTAGTTAAGGTGAGGAAGATAGTAGGAGGAATGAGGTGGGATACTAAAATGGTGGACCATGAAGACGGTCCTCTGGTTCCTGAGAAGATACTAGTCGCAGTCAAGCAGTACTGGGTTGCTGGTGGCAACTCCACATCCTCACAGTGAGCGGTGTATGAGAAAAAGGAAAAAACAAAAACAAAAGAAGTTGAAAACATTTGTGAGGGATGGCTTTGAAGTTGTTATCAAATTGGCAAATCACAAATGGGATGTGTAATACAAGGCGTGACATGAAGGAAAATTGATGTGTTTGGGCTATAAGCATGTTTCCTCAAGAGTACTTTTAGCATAGAGGCTGGAGGCCCACCCGATATCATGTTTTAACTATTAATTGAACATGTTTAATGTTATTTTTTATTTGCGATTTATAAAATTAAAATAGACGAATGTTGTAAGATTGCTGACATTAATCATCAATTCTTTTTTTTGGCTCATTCTTTGTTGTCACCGACATGTCATCCAGCTATTGATTTCTCGATTTTTTGCTAGTACTCTGAAATTTAGGGGAAAGTTTGAAAAAACTTAAAAAACTTGCATATTTTTTTTCTATTTTATATATTTACCACTATTTTGGTTTAAACTCTCGTATATTTCAAATCAACAAAAAATTAAAAAAAAAATGATTTTGATAGAGTTGTAAATTTTTTTTTATAATTATTACTATCTATAATTTTTACTATTCCTAAACATTATGATTTTCATTTTTCGCGCATTTTATTTATTTAATAATGTATGGAATTTTGTTTTCAAGCCACTGCTATTATGACCATAGTTGGAAAAGTGTTATATAGATGAAACTTTAATAGCATTATGTGTAGAGTTGATTAAACAATGTGGAGACAGTTGATTATTAGTTTATTACCTTAACCAATTAAATATACAGACGGTAATAAATTTATAAATTGTAATAGTCTAATAGAGAAAAAGGGTGATTTTAAACATAGAAAAAAAAAGAATATTCCATCTGCTTCTAACGTTCTCTCGGGTTTGTTTTTACCCAGTTACATTTTGCATTAGCATTATCTTATACACCCAAATAACAAATGGTAGATATTTTAATCAAATATACGGTTTTTATCCAGTAAAACAAATATTCTCTTTGTTGTTTTTGATTTTATATGTATTTATCTCAATATTACATATAATATCTCCTCTCAGCCTATAAAAAAAATTAAAACATTGAGATTTTAACAAAAATATCAGGAAAAAAAATCAAAATTTCCATATTTTTAAATTTGTTTATATTTACAAAAAAAAATTATGATTAGTTTATTAAAATATCAGATTTATATAGTTTGTTATGAGTTTATTATAGGTTTAATATACTTTTATTATAAATTTATGAGTTCATAAAGTTTATTATAAAATAACTAGCTAACCTATTACCCATAAAAATGGAAAAATTTTCTAAAAAATTGTAGAGAGTATAATTTTCTTTAAATATTTTGTTCTTTGGTAAGCAGGGGCCCAATTATGGCAGAGGTGAAAAATCCAACTAGAGTAAAGCCCAACAGTCATAGCAGACCCAACAATATTATATTAGAGAGAGAATCTATTTTTGAATTTATTACTCGGAAGAGGTATATTTTGTTGCTAAACTATGTTTCAGTATATATTTATTATTATTATTATTGTTGTTGTTTGTGATGTATGTATTTTATTATTAAATATCAGATAGAGAGATTACTTTTATAAAAAATTCTATAATCTGGTTCATATTACTATAACTTCACGTTAGAATTTTTTTACTTTTATAACTACTATAAAAAGCTGCAATTTTCAATGATTAATATTAGAAGAGAGGATACCTAATTTTGGAAGAGAAGAGATGAGAGAGATTATTAAGAGAGAAGAGACGTAATTTTGATAGATTATAATAAAAAATAACGAGTTGGAGGAGATGTCCCTTGTCAAGGAACGAAGCTCTAAACTAAGAGCATTAGGCTCTTTCTGGTTTTTTCCATTTCTTAAGTTTTGTGGTGTAAGAGTGTGTGTGTGTGTATTCACGGGAGAGTTTGGCGTTGCGTAGGACATGATGATGTGAGTACGGCTTCTCTTCATGAACAATAATGAGTGGTGTTGGCTACCACATAACTTCTGCCTTATAAATTTTTTTTCACATTTTATAATATCATACAAATGCCAACTTTGCTTAGCCCTCTGTTTTCAATTATTGCCATCCATGGCTGCAAATAAAAGTTTAGCTCAAATTTCATTTACGAATATCTCATTCCAAATTAAATTAAATTATTTGTTTTTTAAATTTGAATTAGATAACGATGCTCTTGATTGACATGGTTGAATAATCTAACATGTGCAATTAATACAAGTTATGTAGATGGTTGACTCGCCAAGAATCACTACTGTGACAGAGATGCATTACGTGGTGGATTTATAGCCTTTGATAATTTCCCCTACAAAATTAGGATATATTTTTTTAAATAACAAAATTACGATATAATTAGTACTCGGGGTTTAGGAGTTTTTTCTGAAATTAATAATTTTTTTTTGAATTTTTTTTATAGGAATCGAATCCTTACTCTCTTAATTGAGAGTAATAACACGTGATTAGCTACCCTAACTTATTTAAGACATAATTCTTATTTATTATTAATCCCATCACAAACAATAATCTGTACTTTCAAGTGCAAATAATAACTAGCTTATTTCCGCGTTTTTCGGGAATTAAAGTTTATTTTTTTAATCGTAAATAAATATAAAAAAATTTATATAAATTATTTATTAAAATATAAATTGATAATAAATTATATTATAAAAGAAAATAAAATTTAATATCTTTATTTTCATGACATGAGTTTCGCTACAATATTATAAATAAGTATATAAAATTTTTTTATTTTATAAATTGATACTTACCAGAGTAAAAGTCATATTATAAATTTTGATTAAAAAATAAAATTATAAACTCTATAGAGAAAGAGAGAAAATAAAAAAAAATAAATATTTATGCAAATTTTTCTAAAGAGAAGAAAAATATAAATAATAGAGTCAAGAGTCATATATTTATATTTTTAACTTTTAAATTATTATTATTGTTATTAAGTAAATTATTAAAGTATAATTAATATGTCAGAAACATTAAAAAGTTATATATTTTTATTATCTAACTTTTTAAGTTTTAGGAAGATTAACAAGTTATATATTTTATTATCTAACTTTTTAAGTTTCTAAAGAAATTATTGAAATAATTATTAAAAAAATTATTAATGCATAATTAATTTGTTAAAAAAATCAAAAGTCATATATATAAATTAATAATATCACTAAATTAAATTATTAGTATATAATTAACTTATATAAAAAAACTAAAAGTCAAATACTGAAGTATTTAATTTTTAAAAATTCTACAAAAACATAATTCAATAGAAATATGTTCTGTAAAAAAACAATATGAAAAAAATGACGACGTGACTTCTTAGAATTTGAGGAAATTTCTTAGCTTATATATATATATATGTGTGGATTTTGTTAAAATTATAAATTAGAAATCTCAAAAATATAAATTTTTAAATAAAAATAATTTTGTAATTAATATTAAACATAATATTTATAATTTAAAATAAAAAATGTTTTTTAAGAAAAATTTATCTTTTCATAACAACAATTATCTTAGTGTTAATGAAACATGCTTTTTTAGAGAATTTAACATTTCATTATCAAATAACTTTTATTTTAGGCTTTCGATTATTTTTATCAATATGTAGACTTTTAATCAAATAATATTTGTATCATCACTTTCAACTAAATGCTCTTACTCAAAAAATTATAAAATTAGTAAAAAAAAATATTTTTAAGAAAAATAAATAATAATAAAATATAGTAAAAATTTTAATATATTAAAATATCGATAGATTTATATTTGAAAAATAAAGGAGCTGCCGGTTTTTTTACCTGACATGTAACGTAACGGGGCCATGGCTTCTTCCAATTTTTTCTTAGGTTAATTTTTTTCATCTGGCCTTTTTTTTTAAATAAGATTTAAATTTCTTGACTCAATTATTAATTTGAATATCTTGTTTAAAAGTCTAAATTCTTTTATTCAACTTCTTATTTAAATATTAATGTATAATTTTTTTGAATTAATTTTTTATTTAAATATTTAGTTCAATAAAGGTTTTTTTTAAAGAAAAAGTACCATTAAATAATTGTTAGCCAATCACATAAGATAATTTTATTTTTTATTAATCTAAAAATTTAATTTCTTTTTCTAGTGGTTTATTTATTTGAATATGGTTAAGTTTATTTTATTTAATTACTTCATGTGTAATCTAATTATTGTTCAAATATATTTATTAAAATATTATTTATTTTAATTAGTTGCATGTATATGCATAATTTAATATGAATATGCATTTTAAAAATAAATTTCTTAATTTCTAATTGTCTGTTGCTATATATAGAAAAAAAATTGCAAATTTAGTTACAAATAATTTTTGCTATTTAAAAAAATGACTTGTTCTTTTTTATGTGTTATTCTAGATATAACAATTAAAATATATTATGATTATTTTTAATTATGAATGAATATGATTATTTAGTAAATATATAATTTTAATTTTTTATATATGATAATATATTATTTGGCCCCTAATTCATTTTTGGTCGGCCCTATTCCCCCTGTCACTTGAAATTAATTAAATTTTTTGGCTTCTTGGGACGGAAGGGAATATATATATATTCTCTTTTTTTTTATTGAAATTATTAATTTTAGCTCATATATATCTATTAATAAAGTTATTAAATTTTTTATATATTAAATAAAATTATTTTGAATAAATTAAAATACCTTCTATTAATTCATTAATAATATATTTTTACTTTATTAATTAAGTTATTAATGATAAAAGTATAATTAAAAAAATTATTTTTTTATTATAGAAAATGATAATTTATAAGAGATATATATATTTTTATAAAAGTGATAATTTCAGTGGGACGGAGAGAATAACTGTACTTATTCACATAACTTGTTTTTTTAAGTTATCAACATAATTAAATGATACTAATTAATCAAATAATTGTATTAAATAGCTAATTAGATTTATATTACAAAATCTTTTAATGCTAAAATTATTTTTTTTTATAAAAACCTAAATTATTAAATGGGGTAATGTAATTTTTAGAAAATTGAACTATTGTACATGAATTCTCCAACGCATGTATAGCATATAAATTGAAATCATGAACATAAATAATGAAACAGCCTGAAAGGTAATTGATAAATTATAATAAAAGAATTATTAAATAATAAAAAACAAATGAAAGAAATAATACGATTATTTTTTAATTTTTGAAGAATTTAAATTTGTACTTGATTATTGAAGCCTGTATCTGGGCCAATATCAAGAATTTTATAATTAATTTAAAAAAAATTAATTATAACTTAGTTTTCTAATTAATATTTGAATTTAAATTATGTTTTTGAATTTAAATAAAAAAGGACAAATAAAATTATTTATATATGTGACAAATATTTAGTTATAAGATGCTAAATATAGAAGGATTATATGGTACAATGGTGATTCCAACTAGAATTTCTAATTGAAATGATAAACCATGACATTAACATGTGCATATGCAGGTAAGAATTTTCCAATTAAAAATAAAATTTTCAGATATGTCATCTCCTTTTCCTACACTCGCAACAAATAAAATTTCCTCTCACCCACTCGCAACAATCCATCTTCATCTTCTAATAATCTCCTGCAACAGATTCCGAGTCAAGAACAAGTGAACTGATCGGCAAGAGTCCACCATCACAGCCGAACAATCCAAGCTCATAAACCCACAGTCAGTACTTGTTGGCCTTTCATGGACCTTTCCTTCATTCAATAATAATATTCACTGATTAATCAAGAAAAAAGAATTAGATATTTTAAAAAGACGAAAACTCATAACAAATGTTTATTTTGCTTTTTTTTTGGCCATAAGAAACATGCAGTTCATTTCCTATGCAGCTATGCTTTGCTTTGTAATTAATAAAACAATTCTATTTGGCCTGTTGAGTCTATGTGGCAAAAATATTTTATAAATCTATTTTCACTTAGTAATTTCTTATAAATTATATATATACATTATAGATTTATAATTTTAAAATTAATAATTAATTTATTTTAATTTTATTAATAATGATTTGGTAAACTATATTAATTATATTATATGTTTTATTTGAAAAAGTAAGCATTCCATTCAGCTTTTTTTTTAATTGAAAAATTCCAAGATTCCAAAAAAATATTTTCTTATGGCAAGTTCTACCCATTTTTAGGAAGGGTGAACGTGGAAGGAACTGTAGTTGGCCGCTTGTTTCTTCGTTGCATTTCACAAGGCAATTCACGTTGTATGTCACAACTTGATCGTCTCTTTTTTTTTTTTTTTTTTTATTAATTACGTGTGAGAATGAAACATTTGGAGTATCTCTGATAGTTCAAAAAAAGGGAGGGCAATTCTTATAAATGGATTTCACTTTTATAACACATAAATTTTTAGTGGGACTTATGTGTGAGATTTGGTTTTTTTCTTTTTTTAATTACATATAGGAAGAAAGAATGTCTAAAAAATTTAAATTTAAAATTTAAACATAAGCAACACATACTTCTAGACATTAAATAATATTTTAGTGGTTTTATATTATTTATATATTGCATATATTGTGAATTACTGAAATTTTTATTTTATTTTTTATCATCAATAAAGATGCTTATATATATATATATGTAAATATATATAATTTATGAAGGGTTGCCAGTGTGACAACTCTTCATTGGGCTTACAAGAAGCTGAGATAATTCCTCTATTTCTCTGCATAAGTGGAATTGGGTCTCATAAAAAAAAATACTATTGAAGATGTTATTAGTACTCAATTTAATTTCTAAATAACAGTAATACACTGCACATTTTTGGCCGTCAACTATACTTGATGGTTACTTTTATTTTTTAATTTGACATATTATTTAGTTATCATTCAAACTTAAATTCACCATCGATTATTAAGGTGTTTGTCTCAAATCATAGGGCCAAGTTGGTCCTGAATTTGTCAAGGTCCTTGACAATACCCAGCAGCATCTAAGCAAGAATCAAAGCAACATGTATACTCCACATGCCATTCCATATAATTCCTTTTTTATTTTTTTTGATAATCCCATATAATTCTAACTTTACCCTAATTATTTACTCTATAAATTAATTAATTATGCATCAACAATATATACATATATTCCCTTCAAAAAAAACATATATACATATATATATATATATCAAAGACGAAATATCAATTTCTTTCCACTGTTAGGCAAGATTAACAAGACAGATGATTGACCAACTTATAATTTCAACTCCCGCCACCAATTATAATTTACATTTTCTTTTTTAAAATGTATAAAAAATAGTTTAATTTTTTATTCAAATTCAATTAATTATTATTTGTATTTTTAAATATACTTTTTATATGTACTTATCATCAATCACGTAAACTAATTAATGCTATTAATGACAATATTAATTATTATTTGTATTTTTTAATATACTTTTTAATATTATTTTTTATTTTTTTCATTAGATGATTTCATCTTATTATTAAAAGCTAAAAATTATGAGCGAATTTTCAATAATTGAACAAAATACTACATTTTTTTACTCATTAAATCAATGAACAAGAATTGCATAAAACTCAAAAAAATGAAAAATGAAAATAAATAAGGATTACAGTAGTACTTTTATTCTTAAGAAAATACAAATCTGAATTCAAGTCAATAATTAACTAAAAAAATATTACCAATAAATTCTTTTGATCATATTAAGTAGAACACATATAATAATACATAAAAATAAAACAAAAGATTCCCAAAGAAGAAATAATCAAATCTTGAACAAAGCACATTTTTAACATTGGGAGGACCCTATAATGGGAAAAAAATTTAACTACAATATTACTAAGGTTAATTAGAAGCATATGGGCCAACTTGTTCTAACATCTTCTTCTCCACTTGCCTACTTATAGGGACTACTCTTAACACAATTTCTCAAAATAACTTCATTTTCAAAACACTCCTTTCTTTTTATTCCTTCTCTTCACCTAATTTCATCATCCCCCTTGTTTAGTTTCTTTCAGTTTGGTAGCATCATATTGTTCAAATTCTTCTTTGTCTGTCTTTAAGAAGAAACTACTTTCTCATCTTAGTTCCAACAACATATATACTATTTTCAATTGAAGTCCTTTTCTAGCCTTTGGCTCTTTTTCTACTAAGTTCATTTGGTTTTTACTCTGATGGCTATGGTGACCTTAACGTCAGTAACAAGCCTTACAAACAACCGTGATGTGTCATTATCTTCTTACTTGAGCAAAACAGATGAAGTCTTTGTTCAGAAACTTGCAGGATCTAATAAAAATCATGAAGATGGAGAAATTGGAGTATTTAGTGCTGAGAAATACTTCAATGGAGGAATAGATGAAGATAGTCCAAGATTGACCAATTTTATCCCTAGTAAATACCATCAACCTAAGAAAGATGAAGATCCTGTAAAACCCAATTCAGTTCATCCTGCATTAAGTACTCCAAGTGTACATTCTGAATCCAGCTGGAACTGCCAAACTGCTCTGCTTCAAAATGTTGTTCAAAGAACGATTACTATTTCACCAAGAAAATCATCAAATAAGAATATCAGACATGGATTAAAGACTACTACTACTACTAGTTGTAGCAAGAATTTTAATTTTCTTGCTGGTATTGGCTGCAAATATTGTTCTTGTTCTGATAAAGATTCTATTAATGTTGATGATGAACATGTTGGCGAAATTAGTTTCAAGAAAAGTCCTGTTAATGGAACTAATTTGCTTCCAGTTCAAGTTCAACCCAGGCCAATAATTAAAAGTACTAGTCTTGATGACCTCGATCATCATCATCAGAAATCACTTTCAGGATCAGGATCTCAAATTGGAAACAAGAAAGAAAACTGTTTTAGCATCCCAACTTCAAATTCCAGTTCTGTTTCAGGAAAATTGCAAATTCAAAATGAAGAAGAAGTACTAAAACCAAGAAAATCACTGGAAGTCTTCGGGTCTCCTGTTCATGACATGAGAAGCAAGTCTTTCAGGATTGAGAGAAGACTATCAATGTTATCCTCGGATTCAATACCACCGCAAAAAATAGATGAACTCGAATATTCTAATATTTCAGGTGGAGGAGGAATTTACAATGACAATGACAGTGATGCAAGTTCCGACTTGTTTGAAATTGAAAGCCTTACTGGAGAGGTCAATCCGTTTCTTGCAAGAGAAGGATTAGACGCAACTTCAGGATGTGTTACCCCAACCACCTGTTATGCACCAAGTGAAGCTAGCATAGAATGGAGTGTGGTAACTGCAAGTGCTGCAGAATTTTCTGTTATCTCCGATTTCGAAGAGCTAAGGCCACCTACAAGAATAGCAAGTCCTATCAGAACTAGCAAGGAGATTATCCCAAAACGGAGGCCGAGCATTTTGTTGGGGTGTAACAGTCATAAGTCTGTAAGAGTAGCTGGAGATGCATATAGCAGAACAAGTGACAAGATTAGTTCTGATCCAAGAACTATGCGTCGAGTGTCGAATTCTTACATGCCAGTTACAAGATTTCCCGCAGAGACTAAGTTGCATATGGGGTTTGATGCTAGACAAAGATTACCTGCCCATAATTCCCATTCACTTCCTCGGTCACAGAATTCGCATCTTTTGTACATTCAATGATTCAATTTTTCTTGTTGTTCTAAATAACTATGAATGTTACTTGCTTCAATTGCGTGTGTTTCTGTGTCTTGTGAAATAATTAAAGGATTTAACTAGCTATTAATAGTTATTTGAATTTTAAGGAAATTAAACAGTTCAGGATCCGTATCTTTGTTCTATTTTGTTAATTAGGTTATGAGTAGAAGATGGAACTTGTAATCTCTTTTATAAGACAACTCCAGCATTTGTCCAAGTTTATTGGTGGTTCTGTCTTGTTTCCCTCATTTAAATGCTTCAAATTTAGACACATTAAAAAGTCAGAATTCTGGCTTTTGGATATACTATAACATAAAATCATAAATACTGATTTGAGGTCTTAAAACCTATGTTTTTATTAAAAGAATACATATTAGAAGATTTTTTTTGGATCCCTAGTGGGAAAGGGAAAATAAATGAATAGCAAAAAAAAAAAAGGAAAATAAAAATATCAAAAAGGAACACTTTTTTTATTATTATTATTTTTCCTTTTGATGCTTTATTTATATATCATGTACATATGTATGTGATATCAATTTTAAACAATGATATATATTGTCTTAGAGTAATTTGCATATATAAACCATTTAAGGGTAATAGACCCCAGAAAGGGGGGCAAAGATGCTATCTGTTCGTGACTAGAAATAAATGTGATTCTTCCTGGTGCAATAATTCATTGTAAAATTGGAATTTAGTCTAATAATGTCTATTAAAAATTTAAATGACAATTAAATTTGCGATGTTTAAGTCAAATCAATATCTGCAACTACCATATTTATGAGGGTGGACCATATACTTCAATCATCCTTTCATCTAATAATATAGTTCACCTTTGTATTTAGTAATGTATACCCAGACAATATGTCCACTTTGGTCCATTAGAGATATTACACTAATCTCATGGATTATAATTTGATTTGCCTCTGCAACTCGTAGCTGCAGATTTGTTTATTTATTTATTTTTAATACACTACACTTGTTAAAAGTTAAAAAACAAAAAATAAAAAATGAAGCACTAGCCTTCTTTAAAATAAGATAATATTTACTGGACTGATAGTCTAGGGATCGAATGTTTTATGTAATAGTCTTATTTCTTTTGAGAATTTCATATGTAGTAAAGAAAATTGTGATACATGTTTGAACTTTAAGTGGCCTGTTTTGCTTTAAGATAATGAGGCAATCCAATCATAAATTAATGGGATATTCTTTTTAGAGACATTCTCAATTTCCTAATTATTCAAAAGAAAATATATAATGTTAATACTAAATAATAATGATAATAATAATAACAACAATAATTTTATATAGGTTGGCATGTGCATGATGGGAACAAAGGAATGATACTGAAAAAGCAGAAGTCGATGAACAATAAATGCGACTTAATAATGGATATTTCAACAAAGAAAATGATGGAGACTTTCTAGCTGGAATAAGTTCATTTTGTGGCTACTACTTGCAGATGACTTATGAGAGACATTTAATACACTGACTGGATTACCTTTTCCACTGGGTATATATCAGAAATTCTTAAAAGGGGATGGATTATCCGAGTTTGGATTTATGACTTCATAGATCATGAAACAAACAGATACTTGACTGTTATTAGGCTATTATTAACCCAGTAACAGCCTACCAACAATTGCCAAGCAAGTTATTCTAATTTGGCCTAAGGATAAGTGTTTCGAGTACTATCGAGTATTGTCATGGACCACTAGAGAAACAGAGAAGGGATTGGAGAAGCATTTAAGGCCCTTAGATTAGGTTACTTACGTTAAGAGGAAGAAAGCGTTGGGGCTACAACGGCTGATTATAACTGAAAGGGGAGTTTTATGGAAGAAAAAAGGTTCTGTGAAGTCTTCAAAATAAGCCCATCATTTTCCCATTCCATCATAGGTATATTGGTTTCGAAATAATAAATGAACCAGAACCAATGGGATTAGGACTGAAAATGCCTTTGTTTGAAATTCTGCAATTTGGGATGATTTTAGTGGTCGGCACTTGGAAATGCAACTGTTTAGATAGTGATTCATGATGAATTGGTGACTGACCTAAAAAGCTGTAAAAGGCCACTTGGAAGATAGGTCTTCTTCATTAACCATACTTCCAAAAACAGAGTCTAGAGTGATAATTTTATACATTATAAAACAGACCCTTTTTTTTTTATCATTTTGCAACAGGCGCAGAATATCTATTACAGCAAAGATCACAAGAAGTTAATACCAACCTTCATTCTTTCTTGGATCAAAAAAAAAAAAACTTCGTTCTTTCTTTCTTACAGTCAATGTGATAAAAAAGAAAAAGCTATCTAGATCCCTGCATTTCCAAATTTTTCAAAGTAAATACAGAAAAGCGTGGCCCGTAGGTAGTCACGATAATTCAGTTGATATTAACAGTGCCAGGTCAATCAAATACAATTCTATTTAGTTTCAAAACAGAACTATTAAAAAAATTGAAATAGAAAGCAAGAGGAATCCAAATGATTCTATACGAGAAGTTGTCCCTTGGAAGTTCAAGAAGGCAGAACCACATATTTATAGACAGTCTCTGTTCAACAGCAAACCTGAGATGTTCCCAAGGTGGCAGAAGCATCCAATACCTACTCAATCATAAGGTAGGACTTCTATTTACAATAGTCAGGACTCTATATATCCCAGATCATGCAAGATACAACTATTCATTGCAGGATGCTGATAATCGTCAAGCTGAATTCCCTCCAACTTCAAGTTCAAGGGGATCCTCAGCTTAATGAACAAACATAATTTGACGAAAAAAAATAAGCTCAAATAGCAATACTTCAAGATAACGACATAAAATCATAGTAATATGTCATATTCCATAAATTAAATCTTAAACAATCATAATTATTCAAAGCAGAAATGTATATACTGCAATTCCCACCCTGGCTTTGATCAAAAGCAAGAAACAAATTGGAGTCTGTGCAAGTAAGTTGAGTAAGAAAAGGCTAGACATTTATGCTAAACAATCAACAATAAGACCATATATATTATATAAATGTAAATATACAATCCGCTGCCAAAATTTATATGGATACAGCCTCTTTATGTTAACCCTATAAACAAAAAAACAATAAAGCACCACAATTTATGTATATACAGACCACAAAAACGAGTTAATTAACAGAGGAAAAATAATAGCGGTGGTACATTGTTATGACAGACACTGCCTTCATAGGTACTGTTTAATCGTCCTTGTATTCTTTAGCAGGCTGTGCTTCAAAGCCACCCCCTTCTCTCTTCTCAAGTGAATAAGGCATGTAAGTTCCAAGAATTCTATCCCACGTGACAAAGAATGGCTGTGAGAAGTTGTATTTGGTACCATGGAGCTGATGATGGACATCATGATAAGCAGTATTGTTTCTAAAGAACACGTGGAAGAGATTCCCAGGAAGCCATAACCCACAATGGTCATCCACTGTTTTGATGGTAGCAAATGAGAAGAAGAAAATGGAGGTTCGAGGAGACATGCCTGACAGGAGAAAAGATAAGGCCCCGCCAATTGTGTCAAGCAGAAGCCCCTCGAATGGGTGATTGTATAGAGCTCCAAATGCATATGGGACAACAAGCCGATGATGTTGAGAATGGATATGCTTATATAGAAACTTGTTGTGATGCATGTATCTGTGCATGAAGTACTGCCAGGTATCCAAAACCAACATTGCTGTAACAAATTGTCTAGCTAGAACAATTAGGGAAGGTTGTTGATCCATAGCAGCCTGAGAATCATTTCCAGTTACCTGAAGGAAAAGCAAGACTCAATTATTAATCTGTAATTCATATCTAAATTATCTCTAATTATGTACTAATTGATTTGGTGCATATCAAAATCACAGAAAATAACAACAGAAGAAAAGAAAATAATATAATGCTAAGCAGATATGAACAGAGATGAGAAAATGGCAAAGGTGGCTGCAAGTTTAAGCAAACAGAAAGAGTCCAAAATGTTACAACTAACCAAATAAAATCTCAAAAAAAATTACAATAGAATCATAACCAAGATAGAAATATAAGCTTAGACTTGCATGCCTATACCTTATTAACTCAACAACTGAACCATTGTCCCAATTAAGATACAAATTACACTACCAACGCCATAAAGAACTAACGTAATTTTATCAAAATAAATAACCAAAATCATTCATCCAAAACAAAACAAATAAATAACTCAAACCATTCTCCATAATTAATTCTTATTCCTTCATACTTGGAATGCAAACATTAGCCATCTTAACTGTTGCAAAACTTTGCCTTTAATACAAGCCTATTTCTTTTAATTTTACTAATTTTTATTTCTATTATGTGGAAAAAGGAGCATTAACAAACTGTTAAAAATGCCTTTCAAGTGATATTATAGCCCATAATAGATCTTGGAATTTGAGGGATACACATCAATGGCTTCCTGATCAACATACGTATACGGCTATACCCTGCCTCTGCTTGAACAAACCATTGATTGGTTCCTGAAAAGGCATCTATGCCATAACTGATATGACGTCCCAACCCAACAAAACTAACTCATCCAGTCATGCACGTTTCCCATGTTTGGACAGATTTCCCAAAAACATAAATTGTGAGATTATAATAGTACTAAAAAAATGGAATTTCATATGAACCAGTATGGAATTAGAAAGTCAAACATGCTTCTGATAATTCAGAATGTCCAGAATTCAAAAGTCAAAGCTGACTAAAGGAATTGGAAAATATTGTGCGATCATCGAATTAGGAAAAAAAAACTTTGTTTTATTATCTAGAAATCATAATTTCACAGATTATGAATAAAAAAATTCAAAATAAAATCAACCTGAGAGAAGAAATTAAAGGAAAATAAAAGAAAAACACACCGTAAACAAGAGAATAGCAACAATAGCTTGAATAAACTGTTGAAGAAGAACACCTCTGACAACAGTAGGTTTCGAGACCAAATTTTTCTCATTCTCGTCCTGTTTGGTGTGCAATCTATAATTCTCAAAATATCCTAAAACAATATATAACCCTGAATAAACCCAATAAATAAGAATTGGTACAAAAGTACCCAATAATTCATCAGAGATTTGAATGCCCATGTTGGAAACTAACATCAATAATCAACGCTTAACACACCAACCAACTCCCAACAGGCAAAAGAAGCTAGGTACACAAGCAAAGTTTGAGACTTTGTTCTTCGATAATCGTGATGATCACTACTATGAATAAAAAAATTAAGAACATGGGTTTGTTGCTGTGGATGGTGGGATCACAATTGCAATTAGGGTTTGAATTGGAGAAGATTCTATTTTAAAAGCCGTTGAAATCGATGAGAAGGAAAGAGAAGAAAGAGCGAGAAGGCCAATTTGGATAGAAGACTTCAAAAACAAAGGAGAAAAAAAAATTAACCACAACTTAGGGATACTGGTTTGGCTTGTCTCTGTGTGTGGGTCCGTTTGGTCAAAACGGCACCGATTTTGACTGGGTGTGCATGTTTGATTTTTACAGGCGGACTTGTCATTAGCTTACGTGGACTAAAGGACAAAACAAAGAAGCTTCAAGGCGCGTCAGTTCTATTTAAACAAAGAAGATATTTGTTGTAGGGAGAAATGCTAAACTCAAAATTAGTAACTCGTCCATTTCATTCCAAATATCAGCTTCCAAATAATTTTTTATTTCACTTTAAATATTTAAATATCACCTTTAAAAAATTATAAAAATTACTAATTAAAAAATTTTAATATTATTTTTATTAATTAATAAGAAAATAAATAGAATAAGAAATAAAAAAATACATTTAAATAAATTATAATAAAATTTTTATAAAATTTAAAATAATTAATTATTTTTTAATCCATATATATTATTCTTATACGATACTTAAAAAAAATAAAAAAAATTTATTTTTAAAATTATAAACTTAAAATTCTAATTATTGCCATATTAAATTAACAAAAACAATGTTAGGCGTCTTCTTAATTGGGATTTATGTATAAACTAGGATACTTGCAAATCATATTTCTAAATTAAATAAATAATATAGCTGTCGATATGTACAATTTCAGTTGTTACAATAAAACATTTTCTTTGTACGGCAGATATTCCTTTCATGGTTCATGCAACTAAAGGTCATCAACAGTTTAATCAAAATTTCCAAGGTAATTTTCTTTCCATATGAATTCCCAGAATGATTCCACTAAAAACTCATGGAAATGGCATAACAAAAATTATCTTTTTCATAAAGCTTCTAAACCTGCAGTCTCAGGAACTTCTTTGGTAAAGTCCAGACGAGTTTGTCTGGTTCGCTTGCAAGGACCTTAAGAAAGGAAATAGAGTAAATATCTGTCAAATTTCTTGCATTGATTGCATTACGATGCTTGAGAATAAACAAAGGTGAAATTCTGACACCTTTTGCCTTGTTTTTTTCATTGGATGATATGACAGAGGACTTCCATTTCTCATAATCAACTTTCTCCATTGTTTTCCTCTTCTTGTAACTTGAAAGCTGCAGAGTTTCATATCAGCCGTAATAAGGACAGTAGAAACCTAGTATACACTTGATCTAAACTCTAAAGATGTGCAAGTACATGCAAACTGAGAAATTCAGGACTAGCAGAATTAATAAACCTTAAAGTGACAGCTTTTGCCTAAGAATGGATCCTTTCTTGATGATCAATCACTGAACTATATCAATATTGTAGCAGACGACACCTGCCTTAGTTTACTTCATTAGAAGCTGATGAATAGAAAGCATTTCAATCTCTACGATGAAAAACTTGATCCTAATAAAGCTTAAGGAAAAAAGGAATGTAAAGGTCTATACCAAAGAGGCTAAAGGTCCTCCAGTTAGTTCTGGCCAATATGCAAAAAGAAGACACTCTACATTCATGCCACAGTCCAACTCTTTTGCCTGGTTGGTCCATTTCTACCTCAAGCATGCATCAAATTATCAACAGTTCACTTGAAACACATTAGAAAATTGCCCACATTCATGTTACTTGCAAAGCCTAAAACACAGAACTGTAATTTGAAATGGTGGAAACAGCCAAATAGGTTCATCCCACCAAATTGTGCAGAAATCACACATGCAGTGAAAGATGCTTGCCATTTAACATGGATGATGGTGGAGTAGTACCTCTGGTCCATCAGATAAATAACCACCATCCTCAAATTTTCTTTTCTCAGGTAACACATCCAGCAGTTCTGCAAGCAGAAAATTAGAGAAAAAAGTTAACCTTGAATCAAACATTTAACCTCGAATCAAGCAATAGTTATGTTAGAACTAAAAATATTTTTTCATCATTCCCATTTTAATGAAACAATAAATGGAGAAATGAAGCATGAGTACCAAAAATTAACTTTTAACGTTAAAGCTCAATTAGCTATTACCTCGGTTGCCCTTCACTTCTCTTGGATCCTTCTTTTCTTTTGAGATGCCAAAAACATCATGGCAGAGGTCCTTCATGGAAATGGAGACCTATATATCAAGCTCAAATTCAGTAATATACTTATCGAAATGGCCCATAAGTGGGAAAATTACCATTTGTCACACCAAATATTTATGCAGGGAACAAATGAATTTCTCTTACACATTTGAATTCAGATTCAGATGTTCCACAGACTTCAATCAACTTAATCTTGTCTACCTTGAGCTGTCAAGTAAGAAACATTAACCATGTAAGCTAAAACACAGAGATGATACAATTCTTTAATCAACTGCCCATAAAGAAATTTGTTCATTTACCTTGTGTCTCTTTGCACACAAATAGAATGCAACTGCAGTGAACACTGGGCGAGTAAAGTCAGCAGTTGCTCTTACTGAAGCTGGCAATGATGCAATAAACCGCTGCTTGTACCTGAAAAATCAATACCTCCCAGTCAGGAAACGCGCAAGCCAAATTTATCCATTACCTTACCTATTAACATATCAATAAACATACTATTTTCAAGCCACTAAAGAAATCACAATACATTCTGGCGAAGCAGCATTTCAAAGATATACTAAGCTTATGGCGCAACATGTCTAAAAGGTTGAAGATTATGAACAAGTAATTAGTGATAACATAGAGAAAATTCGAGATATAAACTGATTTTTCCATCAGCTACTCCTAGGCATTTTTACAAACACATAGCAAGTACAAATTTTAGCATAGGAAAATCGAAGAGGGAATCCATTTAATTGGTAAGCCAAAGAAGGGGGAAAGGAATCTTACAATGATAAACCATTTTTCACAAAAGGGATGAGCCTAACACATCCAAACTGAATTCCCAATTCTCTAATATCCAGCTTTGTTCTACATCAACAACCAAATAACAATCAAAATTAAGATTCCACCAGCTCAGTTATATAATCCAAAAAAAAGAGAAGAGGAAGCCACTTGACGCCGAGGCTATTTTGCAACGAATTGAAGGATCTGTTATAAGCTTTCTCTGACATTCCGCTCAACCTTATGGCAGCCTGCCTGTCAAAAATCACTTGAAACCTGACACACATTTAACCCAACCCATCAGCATTTGTGCATGAATTATCCATCCGAAAAAACCAAAGGTTAAAATGAGATGAAAAACCAGATGGGTACCTTGTGGCGGCAATTTCTAGGCAGATTATAGCCTTGCAGACCTCTCCCTACAATTTAATTAAACAGTATTTACATCATCAGAAAGAATACAAAATGTTTGCAAATTTTGTCAAATGAATTGAAAATTCAGAGTTAGTACTTACAACTCCGATAATGGTGGAATCGAACTGAACGTCTCAAAGGCGACGGAGCTCCGCCGCTTTTCGGATCAGGTTCTTGATTCCGAGAGACCCAGTTTCTTGGCAATTTCTGATAGATCCATTTGCCTGATGAAGAGATAGTTATTTGCCAGCCAATGGGTTTCGGTTTTATGATTCTTTGAAGGGTTAGAGAGTGAATTAAAGAAGACAGAAAGCGATGAATGAACAAGAAAAATAAACCGGCGAACATGGCTGGAAACAGAATTGCCGGCAATTTTTTTTTCGCATTTGAAAGTTTGGCGCTCAGTGTATTTGCCTGGAATTAACCGGGAAGTTTTAGCCTTTTAGGCGCCAAGTTAATTGTTAATTCCAATTTAGTCGATAATAGCCCATTTGCTGAGTTCATACAAAGTAATTCTATATTTTCTTTTACCTTTTGTAGCAACAAGATATTTGCTTTATCTCGTGACCACGAATAGCCCAAGCATCCTCTTAAAATGATTAACCCAAATTTTATGAAATTATATTAGTAATTAACTGCAACTTATAAGCTGCTTTCCATTTTCTTTCCTAACAATGTAATTGAAGTTTGTTGCGGAGGATACAAAGATTAACATAATTGATAATTAGCACCACTACTATAGAAGAGTAATGTCTATGAAAAAAAAATATAGAAAAAATTGTTGACATACACACAATGTCAATGACTCAATGAGCAAACCAGAACACTACAAAAATTTATAAACAAAGGCCAAAACGATACAAAAATTCCCCCCAAAGCCAAAACGATACAAAAATTCCCCTCTGTTTTATCGATAAATAGAATACTTATCTAAAAATCATACATTTGGAAACCCCACAAGTTATTTTCTGACAAATTAAAGCATGGTCACCAGGAATAATTGGCTAAAGCATATGCTTGAGTTCCAATTACGAGGACAATAAAATTCTTAGGTTCCTCTTGAAAAATTTGTAAGGTCTCAGCTGATTCCAAACCAATTTTCTTCCTTGCATTATAAATAAATGGCAGCTATGAGGTCTCACCGGAGGGCACCACTGTCCCACTCTCATGAATCAGCTGTAAAATAAATGGAATTATATTCAAAAAGATACGTGAGATAAGACGACACTTCAGTAGAAAAGGAACCATTTGAAATAATGTACCAATGAGCCAACTTGTTCATAAGCTTCCATTACTCTGGGATCCTGCTCGCTTCATATCCAACTTGGAGTATACGAGGTCCATTGACAGACCAAAAAGCTCTCAAACCAGCTTCCTGTGATTGTATAACAGTATCTTCATTAGCTAGCTAATAAAGAATGTACAAGCCATTATAGAATACCCAATTTCTCTAAGGAAAGAGATTCTATACAAGTGATTAGTGCCTGTAATCTAAGGACTAGTTCAAAAAAAGAGCTTTGTTAATTCCATCATCGGCAGCATGAACATACATTTCAGCTCAAAATTTCAGAATATAACAACTGTGTACAAAATAAACTAACTTGGATTGAAGGTCAATGATCAAACCATAGTGAACTTGGCCACAAGTTTAATACCTGTATATCTAGATAACCAAATATCAGACCAAAAAACAAACGCAAAACCAACAATGAACAATAAATTGACCTAATGTATGACCACAAATTCCTTCGACAATCTAAATTTAAGCTATTCTATCCGAGTTCATTTAGTTCATCAGATGACAATGCATATTTGTGCATAAACTTAACAGCAAATTCAGATAATAACAAGAGAAAAAAAAAAAGGAGACAGAATTAATAATTTTGCCTGTAACGTAATCAAATAAATAGACTCCAGTACTTGAACACGAATATCAGGGTCATCACATGGTTCACGCTCAATTGAGAGTGCACTACCAAGCTCAAGAGGCATGCTCAAGAGGCATTTTTGATGTGTCTTGTTCACTGTATATCTGCAACAAAAAAAGAATTCATAAACTTCTGCAATACAGAATGCAAGAGACAGGGTAAACATACAGCATCTAAATCTTTGACATGTATCTTTCACGTTATTCATGAATCATGAGGTAACACAACATGGAAGAGAATTCAGTGGCAAAGCCTTAATGAAAATTGGCATTATAAGATAAATGGCAACTCATGGTAAAAGCCAAGAGAAAGGATATATGATGCTTAATTGATATCACATGTATAGGTGCGATATGGAGATAACTGAGATAATTACCGTTACATAATCCAGCGGCTAAGCAAATTGTGTGATTGTCTTGGCCATACTTTTTAGATTCAGATGGTAATGCCTTTACCTGTAACTGTTTTCAGTGTGAAGCAGTTGGTATCCTAAGAATCCTTATAGTACCCAGTTTATGCTGCAATCAGTATTAATCTTATTTCTTTTGATGGTTGATCTTTATTCTCATTGTTCCTTTTGCAACCATTTTCTGTTTATTTCCCCTAAATTTTGCACATCCAGAAAGTAAACATGTGTGCATGTCTTAAAACAAGTAACACTCTGAAAAAACAAAAGAAAAATGAATTGATGCACAGAAGTTGGAACGTGTGCAAAAGTCTAAAAACTTAAAACAAGTACCTTGTTGCCAGCAACAGGAAGAAGTAGAGCTGGCCAAAGAAATTCAGATATCAATAGCAAATCTTGCAGCTGATTCTCAGCTTCAAAACAGCAGTTGCGAATTGTTCCAGAAACCTGTAATCAAAATATAATCCCACTAAATATCTGGAACACAAAGCAATGGTTTATTGAAGCTTGGCTTTGTTTGCTTTGAGCTTGGCAACCATTTTTTCTTGTGTATTATAGGCTGAGCCTAAAATCATTTTTATTTCTTTCATTTTTCCCCATAAGTTATTTGAGTATTGCATTAAGCCTGATAGCTCATTCTCAGCCTGAAAAAACCTTTTGTCATCTTATGTGTGATAGGTCAAACCAAAGATGTTTTTTCTTCATTGCTATAGTCAAGCATTGGACTTATTGCCTAATTGCACTGATATACAAATCCATCCAAAATCACCAAAGCATACACATTAACTCTCACATTTTTCTCATTAAATCCATAATATATTTCCCGTGAGTGAGTTTATGAAACATTATGTATTAAATAATACTAAGAGATGGCAACCTGATTAAGCTAGGCATGTTATTTTTGGGAGAAGGAACTGAGGAACTGTGGTATTGGACTTGTAGGATAGATGGAGTTTCTTCCCGAAGCCAAGCAATAAACTTGCTCAAAAAACTCAAAACAGCTCACTCTGAAAAAGGTCCTACTCATGAAATTCCACAGTTTTTCTTTTCTTATTTCCATTTATTTTTATTGAGAAAAAAAAAACATTTTATGTAGTATTGAAACAATGTTGTCTGCTAGGCATGCAACAAATGAATGGGCCAACCTTGAATTTTAAAGAAGTCATGACACATTTTGAAAACAGAAAAGGTTACTCTGAATTTTATACGCACACCAGCACAAATTTAATTGAGAATTGCAAGCAAAATTGTGTTCAAGTCTTGACAATTGATGCTGAGCTCCAAAAAGCTAGCTCCTTTTTTTCTAACATAAACAAGTGCTGCCTGAGAAAGTATATAACATTTGTTCTATTCAAACAAACAGATATCACCACCAAATGAATCAAGAATTATCTAATGAAGCTCAGAACTCTTGAGTAATTAAGGGTGTGTTCAATTGTGGGAGTAGTTTTCTAGAAAAATTTTCTATAGAAAATAGGAATTTATATTTATGTGCCATAATTTTCCTAAATTAGAAAATAGAAAATAGTTTTTTATTTTATTTTCTAACTTTAAGAAGATTTCAGAAAACATCTTAAAGATGTTCTCCAAAATTTTCTTTTATAAATAGAGTCAAATTTCCTAATATGGAAACATGGAGTTTCTATATCGGTGTTAAAAAATAATTTTCCACTTTTACTAAGTGAATACAATTTCTAAATTTTCTGTAAAAAATAAATACTCTAATTTTTTAAAAAAGCTGAAAATAGAAAATGGAAAACTATTTTCTATAAGTAAACACACCCTAACTTATTCATACCCCTTTCTTCCGCAATGGACTATTCGAGTCAAACTGCCTGACAATCTGTTTGAGTAACCCTCGCTTGGGATCCAGTAACATTTTCCTACCAGCTTCTTTCTGTGATATATTCACAAGAATGGAACCAACATGATCAAATGGATCATCTGAAAAATGAATAACATTAAATGTTAGATCGATATTATGGAAAATAAGAAAACCACACAAACAAGAAAAATCAGTTATGGCATATAAAAGAAGAATAAACTCAAAAAGAAATAATTATTTCTTAAAAGGCAATCAAATGCATGAACTTCAAGGTGAAACAACCTTGAAAATGATGTGGCCTGCAATTCTCGCAAACAGGGAGCCTTGGGCAATCAAGTTCTGATCAGTTGAAAATGAAAAAGTTCAACACTTTCAAAGATTTCAGGCATGTTACAAGGAAAATGCTAGGTCAAGGCCTCGTGAGTTATTCTCACAAAGCAAATTTATGAGCTCTTAAAAGACTACAAACTTGCTTTTCAACCCTATATGCTATGGTATTGCAGACTTCATTTTGGTAATGTCAGGACACATGAAAATTAGATACAGCAATTTACACAAATTGCATGCAAAAGCAAACTCATTTGAAAAAAGAAGCAAAACAAACCTCTACTTTCACTTGAGGATCGACAGAATGATCTCACAAGCTTCATAACAAACAGTCCTTGGATCTTCTCATCCCCAGTCTAGAAAATAGGAGATACAATTAACTATTGTCATTATAACAAGTAATATACAATTAAATATTGTCATAATAACTAGTAAGGCTTAGGAAACAAAATCATTTTACTAGAAACCTGCCACAAAGAGAAAGAAAGAAACAAAAGGACTATGAACTCTTGATACTAATGAAGGAAAAAAAATGAAAAATGATTTTGTCAAATAAAAAGTAGTTAAAAGATAAGGTATATAAAATGTAAAGAGCATTCATAACAAAAAACCACCAGAAGCAAGCAAGAAATACCAGCATCCAACTGAGTGAGATTAGCTAGGAGCATTACCAGCAATCTGGTATTGCTAGAGTCTGGTTTATACAGTAGATCCATGCCCATTGGAATCATCCCTCTCTCAACCATCTTTGCAGCTAAACTATTGTTCTGTGACAGATTCACAAGAGCTTCTGCTGCAGGCTCAGATGCCTCCTGAAATATGTTATTATTTTGGTCAAATTCATAATCTAGCCACAAGAGACCTATAAATACTACACAATCTGCAAAATCATCTTTGGCAGAAATTACTAAAGCTCAGAAATACCATAGCAATCATAGAACCTCCCATTCCAATTTGTAATCCCATGAAACATAAACGCATGAGAAGAAAAGTTAAAAAATTAGGAGACATTATTAGCTTAACAGTTGACAAGCACGATAGAGCACCTTTTTTTGAATTAAAAGACGAGATAATGAGGGAAGCGCAACATTAGCATACTTAGAAAGGGATAGCAACCCATCTTCAGACCCGGTTAAGTCTCGAACAATATCAACAGCCGCCTTCTGCACCTGAATTCATTAAAATTCACATTAACAATATATCAAACACATAGTAAGCTTCTTTGACTGAACAAAGAAGATACCAAAATGGAAATAATGAAGAAAAACAAACTTAGAAAATTAGCAACATTTTTCGCCTTTCAGAGAGAATACTATACGACCCACAACCATAAGAACCATAAAAAATATACAACATAGATACGAACTTTAAGCAATAAAATCAAAACGGGTTTTCCAATACAAAAAGAAAACAATATTTACACGTTTGGAGCTAAAGAATCGAATTACACCGAAGAAGAAACTCGGAATTTTGCAGCAAATATCAGTTGTACCAACTAGTTGTGAGCTTCTTTTTTAAAATAAAAATGAAAAATTTTCCAGCGAATCATCTCCAGACGTACCGAGTTTTAAACGAAGAATAAGGAAACTTACTGGCAGAGACGAAGAAGATAGAAAGCCCACTAACTCCTCAAGCTCGGTGGCCATAACTGTAATCTTTTGAAGTTCTGCTACAAAGCAATACAAACGGCGGCTTAGCGTAATCGCGTTTACCCTCCACGACAGGTCGTTCGATTATTAATGATAACAAAGTTATTTTTTTAAAATTTTGAAATTAATTAAATATTTAAAAAAAATCATAACCTTGTTAAATGCTTTTCATTCAAAATAACGGTGACCCGAATCGAGCCTTTTGCTCGTGCAGTCATAATTTCTTTTTTGGAATGGAAATTTTTTTTTTTTATGGTCAATCTTTTTTGGAATGGAAATTTAGTCACCATATCCCACCATATATGGATGTATCTTGTCTAATGATATGAGTAGAATTCTCGAACTCGGACTCCTATGGCTTATTAGTAGTTTTGTACCATGGAAATATAAATTGGAGCGTGAAAAGTTCATTCTTATACTTCACTCTCAGTAGAACATTTATGATATGATTTTATAAATATTTGAAGAAACGATATAATACAATATAATTAAATAAGATATATTTATCTAATTTGTTTAAAATTTTAATAAGTTATAAAAAATATATATATTTTATAAATATACATTGAATATTTAAAAAAATATATTATTGATAATATTTTTATTGAAAATCATCAAATTTACAATTTGAAAAACTTATAAAAGTTTACAATTTTTAAATTATAAAATTATCATAAAAAAAAATATTCTTAACATGAATAACACTCGTTTACACTAAAATTGAAGACTTACAATCTCCATAACTTGGCCAAAACACGTATTATTATTGCCTTCTCTCCTTGTAAATGCTGAATCAGTGTCAAAGATTACATTTTGCAAGTACGTACTTCGGCTTAATCCAGCTCAAATAAATCTCTTTTGAAGTTTGAACCCGATCATCACTTCAACCATATTTGGATCAGTCGTCATACCCCAAGATAAACCATATCCTGCTGCTTACATTGACCCTATACTACTGTCATTATCATTTGAAGTAATTTTAAATTAAAAATTCTATTTATGGATAGAATTATATAATTAAAATGATTTAATGATTTTTTTATTTGTTGGTAAAATAAGTTAATATATGTAATTTAATTTATAATAACTATAAAATACATCTAATACATATTTTTTTACTTACTATATAAAAACTGTTCAATTTGATTAAATGGATGAAATTATTAATAATAAAAATTGATATTGAAAATAAAGAATATTAAAAATTAAATAAATCTAAATCTAAATTATCAGTTTGATTAATTATAATTTTTAATTTAATTTGATTAGTTTAGATTTCATTTTTGATTTAATTAACTTTTTTTTCTACCCTACTAATTATGATTTGAAATATTTTACCAAGATTAAATTAAAGAAAATAATTCATAAATAAATATTAAATGACTTTTTACATATAAATTGAAAGTTGAAAAATGAATATATTTAAAAGAAAAAAAGGAAAGTGAATAATTTAAAATATTTTTATGTTTAAGATATTTTTAAAGAAATTCTTTTTTAAAACCCATTTTTATATCTTCATATATACATACATGTGAATAAAAATTGTATAAATACATATTAAAACCTTTATACTTTTGTAAAATATATAATTAAATATTTCATATTTTATTTTATTTGATATGTATTTTATTTTTAAATAAATAATCCCTTACTAATAATAAATACTATTAAGTTCAAATAAAAAATATTACTATTAATATTTTAAATTTTAAATAAATTTTAAAAATTAAAATCAACTGATAAAAATATATTTTTTTTGGAAAAAAATACGTCTCTGGCTATTCTAAATGAAACTTTTGAATTGGACATTAATCAATTAATTTGAAACTATTTATTACCACTAAAAATTGCTTCAATAACCTATTTAGTCAATAAACAAAATATTGATTAAATAATTCTCTGCTCTCATTTTAATCTTTATTATCAAACTGAGAAAATGATTAAATTAAATGTAAATATAAAATATTTTTATTATATATTTTTAAAGACATTTATTTGAATATGTTTCATGATTAGTTTAAATGTATTTTTTTACTTGAATGAAATTATTTGAATGTATTTTTTTTAAAACTTGTTTGTAATATTAAATTGAAATTAATATTTATTTAGCAAAAAAAATAAAATGTACTAGTTCTTTTTATATAGACTCCATATTATTATTATTATTATTATTATTATTATTATTATTATTATTATTATTATATATAGCCAAAAACACAATTTTTAGCTCTGTGTTTCGATCTCATATTACTACGTGTCCCAATTTTTTAAACTAAATTAAAATATTTATATTAAATTCAAATTTATTAAGCTATTCTTTTTAATTATTAGTGTAGCTTTTTTTATTTATTATTGATAATGCTGCTGCATTTGATTTAACAAATAATATTTATTTGTAGAGTTATAAATTTTTTTAAATCTTATAATTTAATAATTATAAATTATTCACTTAGATTTATTAATATATTTTTTATTTTTTATTTATAGCTAGAATACATAATTATTTATTTGAAATTAATATAGGATTAGAAAAATAAGAACATATGCAGCATTACGCTTTTTTTTTCTAATATATATAGAGAGAGTCTGCATAGGATGTAATGATATGTGCATTTATAGCACCCATCTCTCTGTCTGTCGCTCCATTTTTCAGCCACTACAATTCATTGCTATTACATAATTGACATGTCTTTTCTCAGTAGGAGATGGATCAAATTTTTTATGAGTGCCAATCTATTCTGATTGCAATTGAATAAAAGGAAGAGTGGATGTCAGCATTTATTTTTCATTGTGATTAAAATTCAAATTTTTTAAAATATAAATTCTTATTAAGATTTTATTACAAATGCTGCTTGATTTAAATCCATTCATTTTGATCCACTCACTTTGTCTATCAGTTGGTCAAATTGAAGACACTTGTATATATATATATATATATATATGTATGTATGTATGAAGTTATATTAAGTATGATTTAAATATTGATTAAAACTAGTCACTATTTATTGACAAAAAAAAAGATTTAGAAAGGATTATTTATTAATATGACTTTTTTGTATATTCCTTCATTTAGTAAATAAATACCAATACTTTTTTGTTTCATGTTTTCTCAATGAATGATTGTCTTAACTAAACGATATTTGGTTATTTACTAATATGATGTTTATTATATTATTTTATGAAATAAATAGATATTATTTTTTTTATGATATGTGTTATTATGATATTGAAAGAATGTATTAACTAAAAATGACAAATGTTAGAATTTAATGTTTACGAATTTTTTATGGTCGAATAATACATATATATAAGTATTCCCAATGGTTAACTGAAATTGTCAATTTTTTAAAAAAAGAAAATTCCAGTAAAATTATCATTTTATGAAATTTAAAAAAATCGATTAGTTTTTTTAACTATAACATTTATTATTAATGAGTTAATTATTAAAGTATAAAGTTAATGATGGATATTTTAATTTATTTAGAATGACTTTTTATAAATTTAAAAAGAATATAAAAATTATCTTAATAATTGTGTATATAAGCTGATCGCCATGGATTTAGTAAAAGGAAAGTAATTGTTAAAAATCGAAGTTATAAAATTTGTTTAAAACTCTAATGACTTTTCGTATAAATTTTAAGTTATTAAATGATTTTTACATGATTGGAAGGAAGCTCAATTATCAAGCTCTCGGCTTAATGTTCCTACAGCTGTTGTCGATAGTTGTTAGAGATGGGAAAGACCTTCTGCTAGTAAGCTGAAGTGCAATGTCGATGGAGCTCTGTTCTCTTCATCTAATCAAGCTAGGTTTGGGGCAATATTTAGAGACGGTTCTACTAATTTTATTGGCTATTGTTCATGTCTTCGAGTGCTAGCTTAGTGGAAGCAATAGCATTGTGTGAAGTGTTGGCTTGGGTATTCTTTATGGGTGAAGTAAATATTGACTTTGATGTTGATAGTCAAGTGGTATACAACGCTATTAAATTTTCTAAGGTTGATCTGTCAAAGTTTGGTAGTGAGATTTTGAACTGCCAAAATTTATTTGATAAGCTTGATAGTAGTAGGCTTTTATAGGTTAAGAGACAAGCAAATAAAGCTGCTCAATGTATGGTTAGGATAGTTTTGTTAGATGCTCGTTTCTGTATTTAGAGTCAGTCTCCATCTTTTTTATTTGATATTATCAGCCTGGATGCAAGATCATAAGAGCTTTAGATTGGGCGTATGGGATTAGTCTGTTGGCTAAGGATTTGATCCGTCCTTCTATTTGATTGCTTTCTCTCTTGGTTAATTAATAAAATTAAGTTTCAAAAAGAAATGATTTTTTTAATTTAGTTAAAAAAATTTAACATGTAAGCTGATAAATAATTTAAAAAACTAAAATATATTAAAAAAATTTAATTTTAAATAATAAATGATACTATGAATTGCCACATGTAAAAGAGGCAACTTTAGTTTCATTTATGGTAATAGATATTTTGAATAACCAAGCACAAAAAACAATAACTATAAAACAAACAACTCCAATTCCCCAAAACAAGCCTACTGTCACCTTTAAACAAGCCTACTGTCACCTTTAAACCATCCAGTATTCCTCCTCCACTTTTCTCTTTCTTCCAATCTCTTCCGGTTACAATATATACTTTGTTAGAATTAATTTTAAATTGTTAAAATTAATTTTTTAATTAATTATAAGTGTGAGTTAAATATATTTAAATATTAAATATGTATTGCAGTCAAATTAAAATAGTCAAATTAAAATTATGATCAAATAAGAATTGTTGACTATTGAGGTGTCCTACTCGTAATAGGATTATAAGTGTAGAGACCGATAAGAATTTCTGTTTTGTTGAAGGACCAAAATAGAAATCATCATTATCAGTTATAAATAAGGGGTCGTGATCTCCAGGGGAATATAATAATTTTGAGAGAACATTACGTTCCTTCAGTAGTGCTTCCGCTAAACTTAAAGTGTGTATCTCCTGGAAGGCGACAAACTCCAAAATCGTCTTCAGCTTCAACATATGATAATGTCAGGTATGCAATTTACCCCTTTGCAATTTAATTTGAATAATTTAGTGATCTATGCATGTTTTAGGTTTTAGGAGAATCAAGTTTTCTCCCCCTTTCAATTGGTATCAGAGCCCTATGCTAGGTTGCTAGATTTTTCGATTAAATTGCGGTATTGATTATTATTTTAATTCTAGAAAATTAATTCGGTGATTGTAATTTTCGAGAATTAATTTGAAATCGAAATTATTAATCTGAAATCAATTTTGGTTTGATTTGTTTTTGGATTAAATTACTGTTATTATTTAATTGATTCTGGAAAAAAAAATCAATTTCTGAACTTGAATTTGTGCTTGTGATTTTTTCTGGAATTAATTAATTTTTGGGTTAATTAATTATGTAATTAATTAATTTAAAAAATTCATTTAATTTTAAAATTTCAATTTAAAATTTAATTCAATTGAGTTTAAATTTTGGTATTTTAGTCCTGATTGTGTCTAATATTTTTAATAATAAATTAATTGAAGCAATAAGTCACCAAAGTGACCTCTGTTGTTTTAATTAATTTATTTGGGATATTAGACAGGTGTATTAAAATTCATTGCGGGTAGTATGCCGGCCCAAAGGAAGGCTGCTATCTGGCTGAGTTTTGAATACACGTATTGCAATAAATATGTGACAATTATTTGATTTTATCCATGTGGATAATATATCGGCCCAAATGAAGGTTATTATCTGACGGGACTAATTGTCAATATTTTGATTGCTGCGTGAGATACCAATTACAGTTAATATTTTATGTCCAAAGATGAGAATATTAACGTTGTGCCTGGTATCTTGTTTCCATTATTTAAACTCAAAATCAAGTTTATAATTTGTGGATCGTGAGCGTACAATTTTTTATTTTTCTTTTTCTCTGAATTTAGCTAATATGCTATATAAACTCCTAGTGTACCTTTTCTTTAGAGGTTAAACTTAGATTTAGAAATTCAAACATGTTGATTTATCTGGGACGCATGTATTTGGACTTAGCATTTAGGAAGGATGAACCTATTTCTCCTACTGAAGAGAACAAAGATGCTCAGAGGGTTCAGTATGAGAAGTGTGAGATTTTTTATCTTGCTTGGGTCCAGTGATCATGCATCAAAGAACCCCATAAATATTTGAGGAGCCACTCTGCTAAAGCTATAATGCTATGAACTACCTTGCCCAACTGGAAAGCGACTATGTCAAGTGTGATGAAGTCGAAGTGGGGACATTTTCAGCAATCTAATTTTCGTTAGGTATACTGGCAATGGTAGTATTAGGGAGCATATTCTGAGCATGTCCCAAATAGCCAAGAGGCTAAAGGCTCTGGATTTAGTTTTACCAGATGACCTTTTAATCTATCTAGTTGATGGCTAATAAAGGGGAGAATGCTCGTTTGGTTGCTTCAGCAAATAAGGACAAAGATGAAAAGAAGAATAAGACTGCTAATAGAAGGACTGTCCCAATTACACCACGCGACGTATAAAGAAGGATAGTACATTGTTTGGTTTATTATGAGATTAATTCAACTTTAGTATCTAGAAACACTTATTGAATGGATTACAGTGCTACTATTCATATAAATATTTCATTATAGAGTTACTTGAACTACTGAAAACCAATTGACGGTGAAAGATACGTCTATATAGTAAATGGCAAACTGGTAGAAGTAGAGACATAAAAATATTTTAGATTGTGTTTAAGAACCGGATATTATTTGAATCTTATAGATACTTTTGTTATACTATCTTTTAGATAGAATTTGGTTTCTGTTTCTTATTTGGACAAATTTATTTTTTACTTGTTCATTTAGAAACAGATAATTTACTTTATCTATAGATTCAAATATTTGATACTAGTTTCTTAAATGTTTATGATAATCTATATACGTTAAATGTCAATGCTTCTTATAATGAAACTCTGTATGTGAGTACTAGAGATATTAAAGGAAAGCTGGATATGGATAACTCAGCTGAACTTTGACACAGATGTTTGGATTACACATCCAAATCTAGAATAGAACATCTTGTGTCAAATGGTATCCTAGATACATTTGATTACACAGATTTGGATTTCTATGTTAAGAATACTAAGTTAAAATAGACCAAACATAGAGATTAGGTGCTATTAAGTCTTCAGTCATCTTAGAGTTGATATATATGGATATCTGTGGTTTATTCTCTATAGCATCATGAATGACCAAAGATAATTCATATCATTCATAAGATGATTACTCACGTTAAAGGTACCTATATCTCATTCATGAAAAATCTAAGTCTGTGGACGCTTTATTTTAATCTTATAAGGCTGAAGTTGAAAATCAACTCGGAAAGAAGATTAAATCTATTACATCTGACTGTGGTTGTGAGTACTGTGGCAAATTTAATAGCTCAGGTGCATAGCGTTCTGGACCAATTGTTATTTTCCTACAGAAAAGTGGTATAGTCCATCAGTACACAATGATTGGTATAACCAGTATTAATGGTGATGCTGAGAGACATTACAAGACTTTTTGGATTTGATGAGGAGTATGATTAGTCATTCATCATTATCAGAGTCTTTTCTAAGAAAAAACATTAAATATAGCAGTCTATCTTTCTAATTAAGTACCAATCAAAGCAGTCTAAGTACTTTCATACTTACGGGTATCCAGCTAAGGCTAGGCCTTATAGGCCTAATAAGGGTAAAATTGGACTCCAAATATGTTAACTGCTACTTTATTGGTTATTCTGAGTGATCATAGGGTCTAAATTTTATATTCCTACTACCATATTAGTGTATTGAGATGTGTATTATGACATTCTTTAGGATGTTGAGCTTGAGGGGGGAAATAAGGTTATAAACATTGTCTTTGAGGAGAGATCAAGTTAGGAAATTTTGATTCTCATCATTGTTTTCTGGAGTGGTAGTGTCACCCTTATTCTATAAGCAATTCTAGATCCAATATAAGACAATGTTAAAGAACTTCCCATCAGTTTGAAGATCCGTTCTTCATTAGGATCAAGCTCATCAACCTTAGGAATTTGAGCCAGAACATGTGCCTTTAAATAGGTCCATTAGAGAGAAGAGAAGTGTTATTCTAGATGTTTATGTAGTATTTCTATAGGATTCTAACTCTCATAAGTGGATTGAGGCAATGAGCGAAGAGTTTAAGTTTATGCAAGACAATAAAGTTTGGAATCTTACCCCATTACCTGAAGGAAAGAAACCTATTGGTTTTAAATGAATATTTAAGACCAAAAGGAATTCTAAAGGTAATATGGAGAGATATAAAGCATGTCTTGCAGTTAAAGGCTTTACTCAGAAGGAATGGATTGACTATAAAGAGATCTTCTCTTTGGTTTTATTGAAGGACTCTTTTAGGACAATCATGGCTCTCGTTGCACAATTGTTCTTGAGTTTCATCAAATGGATATTGAGATTGTGTTTATCTATGGAGACATTGATAAAACAATCTATTTGGTGCAGTCAGATTGCTTTGAATAAGGAAACTCAAAGCTACTGATATGCAAATTAAGAAAATTCATTTATAGGCTCAAGCAAGCATCTCGTTTGTGGTACTTTAGTTCCATCAAGTAGTTGTCTCATTTGGTATTGAGACAAATGCTATTGAGGACTGTGTATATCACTGTGTGTTTCACTAATTCAGTGGGAGTAGGTTTATTTTCCTGGTTTTATGTGTGGATAGCATAATTTTTGTTACCAGCTGTAAGGTCTTGTTGCATGAAAGGTTTAGATAAAGTTTCTTTTGTATTAGGGATCCAGATACTTCGAGATCACTCTCTATGTATTCTTGGATTATTACAAAAGAGCTACATTTAGAATATGCTCAAGAGGTTTGGTATGCAAGAATATAAACCAATTTATACCCATGATCATCATAGGTGATAAGTTTAGTCTCATACAGTGTTTTAAGGATGAACTTGAAGTTCAGTAGATGTAGCAGTTTCCTATGCATCGGCAGTTGGGATTCTGGTGTATACTCAAATTTATACTTATCTGAATATTGTGTTTATAATTGGCATGTTAGGTTGATATCTTAGTGATCCAAAAATGGATCATTGGAAGGCAGCCAATAAGGTTTTAAGAAATATTCAGAGAATAAAGGAACGTATGCTCACATACAGAAAGTCAGATTAGTATGAGATCATTTGGTATACAGATTCTGACTTTATCGAATGTCTTGAGTAGCAAAAGATCCACATTAGACTACATTCCATGGTTTTGGAATTTGTAGTATGCTATGAGACATTTGATCATGAATTTTTTTTTTACTTTGCTGAATGTCACAGGGCTGCACATTGTGGCTAGCATTGAAAATGCTAATAAAGTTTTAAGTGTGACATTAATTCAGCAGTTTGATTCTCCAATGACAGTAGGAGCTATTTGGTATTTAGTTTCTGGCTGTAAATGTAGAAAATACAGAGTGGACAGATATCCATAGAGCATGTTAGAACGAACTCCATAATTATAGATCCTCTTACTAAGGCATTGATACCGAAAGTCTTTCATGAGCACACTACTCATGTGGGTGTCATATTGTTTGAGGATGTTTAGTTTCAGTGGGAGTTTTGTTCATTATATTTTGAATGCTCTATTTGGTTTTGAATATGTTAATTCAGTTTCTGCAGAAAATGAAGTATTCACTTTTGTTTATTACACTCTGTGTTATTTTTGTGGTTGATCTCAATTAAGTGTGACCAGTTGGAAACAGGCATGATTAGATCATATTACATGTAGTTTCCATGCTACACTCCTATTATTGATCTATGTCATTTGAGAGTATTGGTAATGTGATTGATGGTGGTTTGAGTCACGATGAATGTGGCGACTGGCCCTTCAGTCCTTTATCGATATAATTAATGGACGAGATTATTTGAGGCACATTCAGTATGACTGCTTTTATGAGCTCATTAAGGTATATACATTTATATTTAATATATGTTAGCCCAAGTGGGAGATTGTTAAAATTAATTTTAAATTGTTAAAATTAATCCTCTAATTAATCATAAGTGTGGGCTAAATATATTTAAATATTAAATATGTATTGCAGTCAAATTAAAATAGTCAAATTAAAGTTATGATCAAATAAGGATTGTTGACTATTGAGGTGTCCTACTCGTAATAGGATTATAAGTGTAGAGACCGATAAGAATTTCTGTTTTGTTGAAGGACCAAAATAGAAATCATCATCATCAGTTATAAATAAGGGGTCGTGGTCTTCAGGGGAACATAACAATTTTGAGAGAACATTACGTTCCTTCAGTAGTGCTTCCGCTAAACTTAAAGTGTGTATCTCCTGGAAGGCGACAAACTCCAAAATCGTCTTCAGCTTCAACATACGATGATGTCAGGTATGCAATTTACCCCTTTGCAATTTAATTTGAATAATCTAGTGATCTATGCATGTTTTAGGTTTTAGGGGAATCAAGTTTTCTCCCCCTTTCATACTCCACCATTGCCACCACTTGATCCTCCATGGCTGCCAAAGTAGGAGAAGAATCGGTAGCTCTCATGTCGAACAATACAATGTTTAGTAGCCACAACGCCTCATTCCTTGCCACCACAATGTTCATAAAGCTTTCCAATAGCTTTTGCTACACAAAAATCACAATCTCTGGATAAAGATTGAACACACCCAACAAATACATAAACATTGCTAACATTATCATATCGAAAATATCCAGTTTTTGAAAACTTATACAAACCGTAAATATCAGCTCTTAACCTTAGAAGTAATGTTTCAAGATCTGATTCAAAATGAATCAGGTCTAATTGGTTTGAATAAGAACAATTGGTAACTTCAAGATCTGCATGGTTGCTGCTGTAGTCATGATTATATTGAAGGTAACAACCATCAAACCAAGCTGTTGTAGAGCTAGCATTTGGGCATAAACTTAGAACAGTTTGTTTAGCTCTTTGGGCACAGAAAATGCATAGTTTTGGGGTGAGAGTAGGGAGGCATTGCATGACTCCATTGTAGTGGTTAAGTTCAAGACTGAAAGTTGAGTTTATGAACCGAGTTTTTGAGACATGAGAGGTAAGATTATTAAGAAGGATTTTGATGGATTTGTTGTTCATGAATAATGGTCTTTCTTCAAATGTGGGTGTGCAAGTGAGGGATAGAAGTGAAGGGAATTTTGAAGCTTTACAGAAAGGTGTGATAGAGATGATGAACAGAAGATGAAGAGCTAGAAGAGAAGCCATATGGAGGATAGAAATTTTTATTTTGATGGCAATAAACGTTTTAGAAGTTAGCCATCTAATCAAGACATGTAGTACCATATGAATTGGAGGAAATTAATTAATGAAGGTTTTCAATGGTAACCTTTTTTTTTTTTTACCCCTGATCCGTTGCATGTTATGTAAAACACAATATTGCTAATATTTAACCAACAACATTTCATACATATATATATCCTAAAACTGAAAGAGTAGTTGTACAATTTTTTTGTCAATCCACCAATTTAAGAATTATAATTTTCAATCATATTAAAATACAATTAATGAGAATTTCAATGAACCAATTAATTAAAAAAGAGTTCGATAAAATAATAGTTGATGGATGTTGATGTCAACAAAATTAAAAATATATTTTTAAACAAAATAAATTATAGTAGTGATAAACACGATCGAATACACATAAAATTGTTACTTATTAAAAAAATTTTATAACCAAGAAAATAATTAAAATGGAAAACTAAAATGGAAATTTTGAAAGAAGTAGAAATTAAAATAAATTTAGAGAAATAATTTTAACTAGCTAAATTAAAGAAAGACAAAGGTAATTGAGAAAAAATCAATGAGAGAAACTTTAGTTAAATGAATAAACTTAGTTCAATTCTTGAGTTGATTATAGATTTAAATATTATTTTTTTAATTATTCAATAAACTAGTTATAGTATTGGACAAGTTTTCAATATCAGTCATTCCTTAGGATTTAAATTAATTAGAAAATATTTTCTAATTAACTCTTGTCAATTACCTATTTTATAGAAATATCCTTAGAATCTAATTATTGGCAACCTTAAGAACTAGAAGTACCTTATTTTAATCAATAAACCTAACATTGATATTTATTTAATTAGATTATACAATCTCTTAAGATAAACTTAATTGCTACTTAAATCAAAATATCAAAAATAATTATGAATTCAAGAATTTTGAATAACTAGATGTTATTTAACTAATCAAGCAATAAACTCTGTTGATTAATTAGCAAAATAATAATTAAATTAAATCACATAGAATATATAAATACCGAATATTAAAAAAGAAAACAAATAAAGTTATTTAGATCTCACAATTCGTGAATATAAACATCAATTACCCTTCAACTAAGAAATAAATTAGTCACTCATACATTAAAAAAAAGAAAACTTTCCTAAATTTTAAAGCTTATAGCAGTCAATATATGTTAAAAATTGTCTTAGGGTTGTTGCAAAAGCTAGCTTAAATACTTTTATCTAAAATAAAACTTTCTAATTTAAATCAAACTAGTAAAACTAAAAACTAAAAATAAAAATAAAAAAAGTAAATAATTAATTATATCCTAAATTAACTTCCAACTAATCAGGAATAACAAAATCATATTTGTATTCCAAAACCTCTCTAAAATCATATCTCCAGGATATCAAAATAAATTAAATTCTAGCTATTAGGTCTCTTTAAAACTATTATGTCCAGTATGTCACTAACCTTGTTCAAGACTCATGCACGATGCTCTTTTTATCACACTTCTTTCAAATTTTTAAGTTTACGCTCATCTTTTCTTCTTCTTTTTCATCTATTCCTTAAATTCAGAAGTCAGTAGAAAATTTTATTGTAAGCCCAATTTAACTTTAAATATAAATAATATTTGTTCGCTATCAATAGTTATTTCGTTCTACTGTAATTGTTATTTTTGTAAAAGAAATTATTTATCTTAAATTGTCACTGTATATAATCAAGACAAATTAATTAGCTATTTTTCAATATACTCTTATTATTAGTGACTTAATTAATGAATTGAAAGTATAGTATTAATAAATTATATACAAAATATTTTAATCTATTCAAAATAATTTTATATAATATTTAAATAATTTAATAATTTTTTAAATTAGTGTGTATGAACTGACCGAGAAAATTTCAGTGGGATGATGGAGTACTAAATTATTTGGAAAAAGGTATTTGTATAAACTTTTATATACAAATTTTGTACAAACTCAATAAAATTTCAAGATTGCCCTTATTAAATAACTGTTATCTTTTTTTCTTCTTTTTTCCCTCCAATTTTGCTATTAATTTCTTTCACCAATTGAGTTTTATAATCAACTGCAATTAATAATCACTTACAAAAAATGTACTAATTTAATATTATTTAATAATTTAATGCTGGCCACGTTACACATATTAACATAATATAGACATGTTAAACTTGCTTAATCCTATTAAGAAGATAAAAAAATTAATTTATTTATGACCTTATTAACTTGAAAAAATATAGATAAATAATAATAATAACAACTATAACAACAACACATAATACATATTCATGTTAAATATATTTAAATAATTTAAAATAATTATTTTTACTGAAAAAAATAAATAATAAAAAGGGAAAACAAAAAAATAATTGAATCAATATTTTTAATTTGATTCTTTCGCTCTTTTATTTTGCTATAGTTTTATTTAAAATTTTAAAAATTCAAAATTTAATTTGTGATTAGATTTAATTTAATAATTGAATATAGTATTCATTTTTAGATTGTATCTTAATTCATAATTATGAATTAAGAGGATGAAAAAACCAATTGTATTCATGACCTTATTAACTTAAAAAAATATAGAAAATAATAATAATAATAATATAATTTAAAGTTAATATATTTAAGTAATTTAAAATAAATATTTTTAAATTAAAAAATATCAATAATAAGAAAAAATAATAAAAAAATTGTAGCTAAACGAATCGATTAATTCTATTAGTTTGGTGTATTATTATTTTATTATAATTTTATTTAAAATTTAAAAAGTTCAAATTTTAATTTTTTATATGGTTTAATTATGTAATCAATTTGATATTTATTTTAGACTATAAATTAATTGGGAAGTATGAATAGAGATAATTGAAAAGATAATTATATTGTTAATTTTATTTATCTAAAAAAATATAGATAATCAAATAATAATAATAATAATAATAATAATAATAATAATAATTAAAAAAGGTGATATAGGGAAGAGAGTTGTATAAAAGATTATTGGAAAGGAAATAAATATTTATTTTAATTTTAATTTTTAAAATATTAAAAAGTTAATTTTAACAAATTAAGGTATTTGAAAAAGGATATACAGTTTGTACATTTTAACAAAATAATTTTATGAATATATTAATTAATATTATATTCTCTCTATCTATAAATATATGTCATTTTAGGAATATTATATAAGAATTAAAAATTTTATATAATAATTTATTTTATATAATTATTTTACTAAATTATTATTTTCATTTAATTTACTACTTATTAAGAATTATAAAAACTTTAAAAAATTAAAATTGTAAATTTAATTTTTAAAAAAATTGTAAATAATAAATTTAAAAAAGAGATTATAAATAATTTTAATTTTACAAAGTGATGATTATTTATGAATATCATTTATCGCTATAAAGTGACTTATATTTGTTCCCTTTGTTTAATAATAATTCATGCATTTATAATGAATATGAAAATTCAAAAGATGTCATAATATTAAAGACGTCATAAAGCTATATATATTTGATACAGTAATCTCTGCATCGTAAGGAAAATGTGATTGGTATCAGATTTTAGCACGTATTTATTTGTGTCAATATAATGTGTAATTTTATCAATTAGTTTTTATTTAAGCAACATATAAGAGATCATTTCTGGAATTAAAAACCTCAAATTCAAGTTTCAATAAATAAAAATTGTTTTTTTTAATTTCAAGGTACATATATTTTATTGAAAATAATACTTGTTTAGATTTCAATTTTTTTAAAAAAACATAAATTATGTAGATGTTGTTATTAATTTAAATTCGAATTTGCCAATCAATCATTTATTGTTCCTGTAATTTATAGGTTTGTGATAAATTCAATTCTCTAATAATCTTTAACATAAATTTATTATTTTTTTTAAAGAAAAGTCTATTTCATTAAACTTATAACTTCACTCTCGTGGTCAGTGGCAGAGACAGAGACAGATAGAGTCGGGTGGAGGCTGACGACTCTCTCTATTGGCCGTCGGACATGCAATTAACTTTCAGCCCTCAGTTCCTCAGCTTCAGTTCTCTCAGCTCTCTTTTTTTTTCTTTAGCCCCCTCTTCTACAGGGGCTGGCTCCGCCACTATTCATGGTCTCACCTACTATTTATGTTTATCATTTCTGTTATAAAAAGCTAATTCATATAGTATATATGTATTAGAGAAAAAAATTGATTATGAATTATCGGAATATGTGTATTTATTATTAGACTATATTTCAGCTAATAAAATATTTATTATCTCTTTTTTATTTCAAGTATTGTATAAAAACAATGTGCACAGATAAAAAAAATAATTATTATAAATTTTATAAAAATTTTATTATAATTTATCTAAATATCTTTTATCATCCCTCATCCTATTAATTATCTTTTAATAATTAATATAAATAATATTATAATTTTTTAATTAATATACTATTAAATTTTTAAAAGCTACCTTTAAAGTGAAATTTTTTTTGACATATTAAATATATATTACATCTCTGAAAATAAAATATTTTTAAAATTAAAAAATAAGCTTTTTTTTTTTGTAAAAAAAGAAATAGATATTTTTAAGAACATTTTTATGTTTTTTTTTTTCAAATTTTTTTTATTTATTATAGATAGTGATTGTTTGGGTATACAGAGGAAACAGGAAGAGACGACGTTTGACAACCCGACCGGCCCATACAAGGCTAGCATTTGCATATGATATGGTTGTCTACGTTAACCTCTGCAAAATCGGTTTCCCGCAAATCAGCGTCAATTGTAGTCACTGAGATCTTCAATTCAGGTGGAAAAATAAAATCCACTGATCAATCTATTAGTGATTGATCTCATTATTGAGGATTGTATTCATGGAAATTTGCTAAATTCATCGGATTTTGATAATTGCTTTAGTAAATCATCGGATAGAGAATGAGCATTTGGTGGGAGTTCTGTTTTCAATGGTATTTGCTCCATTAATGGCTCTTCACAAATACAATGGAGATCTATTGTTGTCTGAAAGAAGAGGTGGTGGCATTGTCGGTTCGGTTCTGAATTCTCTGGCTCGATCCGACCATAGTTCTTCTCGGGTCGTTCGTCGAGGAAGAAAGTTCGCTCGGTGGTTTACTAAACCCAGTTTTTTGATTTGGGTTTTGTTGCTTTCTGCTCTCTTTTTGATATCTCTTGTCGTTTTTGGTCTCAAATTGCAACTTCCTGGTGAGGACTGAAGAACCCACTTCATTCTCTTTTTCATTATCCACTCTGATTCCATTTCCCCCAGATATTTGTTTGATTATATGTTAATTTTCGTTACTTGATAGGAAATTCGGAAACTTTGGAGGGTACCACCTCATTGTCTTCAGAGAAATTACACATCGCTGGTAGTAGCAAAGAAAGTATAGTCGAGTCTTCAAATAAAGTTCAGCAAGAATTTTCTAGATTCAATAATAATGTTATTATAAAAGCACCAAGAGGCAAGCACCGTAAACAGCGTAAGACAGTTTAGCTTGTGTCCCTTTAATTCTTTCGTGTTTTATTATTTAATTTTTCTTATAATTGTTGTTAACAACAATGAATTTTGTGATTTTGGGAGCGCTTTACTGTTTTTAAGTGTTTTGTTGCTAGGAGATTGCTGTTGCAATACATTTAATATAAGAAGAAACACAGAAAAATCTTAAAGAAGATAATTAGCATAAACTTGCTTAATCCTATTAAGAAGAATCCTCAATTGCATATTAGGCCTTTAGTTACTTTCTGGTTTTTGTCATTGAGGCCTTGATTTCACAAATTCCAGACATAGTTTATCAATCATTTCTTCTTTTTAACATGATGTTGGTGCTTTCTGTCCTATACATTGGTCTTTCAGATTTTCCTTGCGAAGTTGGGCTTTTGGAATCAGTTGATTATCTCATTGAGCCCCAAGATATGAGAAAATTTACTCAATTTTCACTTCATTATGTGGCCTCAGAGGAGAAACCTTTGGGAATGCCTTTACTTCAATCTAGATTTGGAGGGCATCAGAACCTCAAGGAAAGAGAGAAATCTTTCTATGCTAGAAATCAAATACTTCATTGTGGTTTTGTTCAAGAGCCGCCTGGATTTCCAAGTACTGGATTTAATTTGGATGAAAAGGACAAGGCATATATGAGTACCTGTCGGGTAGTGGTTTCTTCTTGCATTTTTGGAAGCTCTGACTTTCTGAGGAGGCCTACAAGTAAAAAGGTATCTGGCTCCTCATAAAAATTTCTCAGTTTATCAGTTCTATTTGACAAAATATTTAATGCTTTCAGTAATTATGCCATTTTTTTATTTTTTAAAATTTTGTAATTGTACTTTTACATAATCTAGTTATTCCATATGAGAATCATCTTAAATTTCAATTTACGTCTAAATTATGTGCCAAAGGAAAGCATGTAAAGTTGATGAAAATAATAATGAGTTCATCCTACGAAAACTTTGTGCTGGAAGACATTCTAAAGAGCTGAAACTTGAAAGTGAACGGAACAGGATATACAAAGCGTATTCTTTCAATTTAGATGGTATAGTTTTCTTAGGATAACTAAAAAATTCCTTGAAATTTAGTTTTCATCTTCCTTCCTTATCTGGTGACAGGTTTTATTTTCTGTATGAAATGGTCTCTGTCATATTTAGACATTGCTAAAAGGTATGATATGCTTATTAGGTTGATATATGCATGCCTATTACATGATGGGATTATTCCTTCTGGATGATACATTCCAAAATCTGTTATTAGCATATTTTAGTTTGTTTTGTATTGTTTTTCTAGAAGTTTTCCTATGTATTGGTCCAGGTCAACAGATGATAGTGGTTTCAGTATGGATTTGTTTGTAATATATGCACGTAAATAGATGTAACCTAAGTAAGAATCAATTGTTTGATGGATAAAATGCACCATTATGAAACAGTTACTTAAGTTTTGGGTAATTTCACCTCAGCCGTCACTGAAATTTAATTTTGGCTACGACGCAGTCTTCATTTCTATAACTGCTAATACTCCAACAAAATGTCCCACCTGAAAACTAACAATGGCTATCCTTAGGGAGTGCATCCCAGCGTTTGCATGAAATTGCTCACCAGAGTCAATTTCCAACTGGAGTCTCAACAATTTCAGCCATGATGATTATGTTGTAGATGAAATCAAAGTTCCATACTTAGTTCGGAACAAAACAAAGTTTAGCGATTCCGGTAAAATTACCCTGAGAGGCAGTGACCAGCAGGATGGAGAGTGCCAGGGAGGCATGCACTGAAATCTAGAAGCCATTAAATACAAGAAAAGAACTTAATATATATGGCCAATGGTGTAATTTTGCCCTTTGCTTTACTGTTTTGTGGAACTCTAGTCCTTCAATGATATTATGTATTCTTGCTTGTTCTAGATCAGTGAATTTTCCAAGAAAAGTGTTTGCTTCATTATGTTTGTGGATGAGCAAACACTATCCAAGCTCTCTTCTGACGGACATAAACCTGATGATAGAGGAAATGTTGGTCTATGGAGAATAGTAGTCGTCAGGAATTTACCATATGAGGATATGCGGAGAGCTGGGAAGGTGCCAAAATTTTTATCACATCGTCTCTTCCCTTCTTCGAGGTCATTGCTTTACTATGAATTGGGTTGTTTATTTTATTGCTCCAGGAGTTATATTTTCTTTGTAATTCTGAGCAGACCTTTAAATTAATTATTCTTTTATTTCTCCTCTTTTTTAGTTATTCAATTTGGCTTGATAGTAAGATGCGACTCAACACTGATCCGATGCTGATACTTGAATATTTCTTATGGCGAAAAAAGTCAGAGTATGCCCTTTCAAATCATTATGATCGTCACTGTGTCTGGGAGGAGGTGCTTCAAAATAAATGTCTAAATAAGTACAATCACACAGCGATTGATGAACAGTTTGACATTTACCAGTCCGATGGCCTCAAGAAGTTTGACCCTTCAGATCCAAATACTCCTCTTCCAAGTTGTATGTGGATTTATCTATGTTTTGGTTGGGAGATTGGTTTTTCCTTTTTTTTCATCTTCTGAATGCATGAAGATCAGATGTTGATTATAAATGTTAAAAATCCTGCAGATGTGCCAGAAGGTTCATTTATTGTACGGGCCCATACACCAATGTCAAATTTATTTTCATGCCTTTGGTTCAATGAAGTTGATCGATTTACCTCTCGTGATCAACTTAGCTTTGCATATACTTACTTGAAATTGAGGAGATTAAATCCAGATCGGCCTTTCTACCTAAATATGTTCAAGGTAAAATACTTATTGCTTAATAAATATATGAATGCATGTAACTAATTAGATTGTAATCAGGTCACGATGCATCTTAATTGTAACTTTTGGTAAGTGATGTGAAATTCTTCTTTATGGTCAAAATATTGTCCAATTTGTCCCTTAATTCATAAAATTGTATTATGCCTATCTATATATATGGTTAGAAACCACAGTTTGTTTATCAGTTATTTGCCCAGGATTTATCTAGTGTAACTTTATAGAGAATGATCTTTATCCTTATTATTTCCTTTGATACTTTTTGTCATGCTGACCCAAACTAGTTTGTCTTTAATTGATCTGAGTTAAGAATAATCTTTGCCAACTTCCTCATATGGTTTTCTGTTATTTATGCAATTTTGTGGCTATTAAGTTCTTCACTGAAATTTTATTTTATCCAGACATGTGGAATTATAGAGGATCATTAGATTTACAATTACTTTCATGGGTGGAGTTGCATACACTTCTGCTGGGTCACTTGCCTCCCTGAATTCTGGAGAAAAAATACATTAGGCTTATAAAATACAACAACAACAAAGCCTTAATCCAAAGTTAATTGGGGTCGGCTATATGGATTCTTATTTTTCACTCGGTTCGATTGAGGGCTACCTCTTTTGATAGGTGTAAAACGGTAAAATTATTTTGGATAATTTTTGTGTAAGTTATTTTAGGTCTACCCTTGCCCTATTTATACTTTAACTTGTTTAGTTTTTCTAACCGGCGCATCAATAGATTTTTGTTTCACATGACCAAACCATCATTAGGCTTATAAATATTATGAAAAATACTTCTTACATCGATCCCAATGATTTGTAAAATAGAAAGGTTAATTCATTTTGTTTTAAATTAAGAGGGCAAAAAGGAAAATGTTCTTGAATTTTCTTAAACTGTAATAAATGATTATAAAAAATAGAACTACTAAAAACAAAGGAATCTGTACACTCTTATTCTTAATATTTCAACATAAACACACAACAGAATCAAAACAAAAAGGGAAAGAAATAGACAAAAATTAAATGGGTAAAAAACCTTAAAGAAAATCAAATGCTTTTCCATTAGTTTATTTTTTATAAAATAATGAAAATTTTGTTTTGATTAATTTTTGCGAAATCATGTTTTTTAATTCACGATCAACTATCCACTTGATAAAATCTCTTACTGGCATTTTTTTGCTTTTATGTCTTGTTTGTGCTCTTGTTTATGATTTCAAGGAAACGATTGATTCTTTGCTTTGGGTGCTTATGTTACCAGCTTGGTACTAGAAACAATTAAGGCAAAGTCTTTGTTGCTTTTTAAAATTCTACGCAGATCTTTTTGTTTGGAAGTTGTCCTTGTGAGGATTTCAATAGACAATTCATTAGTGTAATTTACTTCATCATTTCATGTTAATTTCTGCAGGATTGTGAACGCAGAGCATTAGCAAAGCTATTCCGTCACAGGGCATTACCATCACTTCCACCTGGTCCATGATCACTGAAATTATTCTGGGCAGTTATCATTTTACTGGTAAGATTAAAGATTATGTAACTATGCTCCTACCCATTTGTTCCTTCGCCTGCTATATTTGCCTTTCTTTTTCCATGTAGACTGCATTGAATGCTATAGACATCAATCTGCTAATAACTCTCCTCCTAATGTCCAAATCACCTTCTTATTAGATGAGCACCTGAAATTGTATTCGAATTTGTAAGGGAATCATGTGAGCTTTTGATTTTGACTCTGTAAGAGTCATCCTTTAAATGGCTTGCAAAATGGTACCATGTTTAATTTGGTTCTCTTAATTTGTGGCTATTCATGGGAAGTTCCTAATTGTATATTTCAATTATTTGGCTTTTGAAAATTTTTTGCCCCTAGCATGGGGAGACTGCAAGCGGCAACTGATTATTTGACTTAGTTGTATTGATCAACAGTGGATCTTGATGTTAGTCTAACTGATGGCTTCCGTCTTTTCTTGTATTCATTTTTCTTTCTTTCTTTCTTTAAATGCATTCCTGATCGGAGGCAGTTTTTAACTAGAGCTCCTAAGAAGTTATGTTAAATTGTTATTTACCTGCAATATGGTTTTTTCAAGTGATAATGTCAAGAAAAGTTTTTTTTTTTTTCAAAATCCAAGAAATAATAGTTCCAGGCCATAAGTTCAATTGGAAAACAAATGTATTACTGCACTTGCTGAAGGCGTGAGATGGTAATCTAAAGCTAGCTATGTTTATTTTTTTTTTAATTGTGCAATCTCTTATTTGGTTGGTAAGAGTATGAGATAGAATAGATGTCAGCATAAGCAATATGAGTTATCTAGAACTGTTTAACAGTAGTAGCTTGCAATTTTAGGTTTCAGACTGTAATTGAAGTTTTGCTTTCCTGTAAAATATCAGAATTTATATGCACATTATAAACCAGGCAGCGCCTTACACTCTTATTCTACTGCCCCAGATAAAAATAAAAAGATAAAAGAAACAAAAAAAATAACATAAAAAACGGGCATGTGCTTGTCTGAGGAGCTTCTGATCACATGAATGATTTGCTATGACAAATCAAAGTTGATAATGGAGTATGCATTCCCGATGAGAATTGATCGTTTGCTTAAAATTATTCGGTAAATCCACTATAATTCTGAAGGTTCTATGCTTCTCACTTAAGACCTATGCTTAGTCTTTCATTTGATGGTCGGTGTTGTTTGTGCAGGAATATGTATTTAATGAAAAAGGAAAACATATGATTCCTGATTGCCTTCTTCAAGAATCTAATTTGGTGGATCTAGCTTGGCATAGATCTGGCCCGAGCAGTCGGTTGCCCTATTAAAGGATGAAATCATTTATTTGGATCATGGTTGCTGTCATATCTATGGTTAAATGACTTTGGAAAGGCTGTATTCTATTGGCCAAGTAGTTCTTAGCATGGAGGGAAGACACTAATTTTGTCTTGAAAAATGGTCTCTTGGGACTTGTTGGACTAAGTGATTTTGGTAACGACATTGCAGATATGACCACCCTTGCTATCGGTGGCAAGGCATTATTTTTGGGCATTTCGAGTTTCAAACTTAAATCAACATGGTCCATACCACACATGTCAATGTGCACACGCACACTGATAACTAAATTGCTTTCCACTATAATTGGCAACATTTTTTTCTTCTGAATAATGAATTACTGACAGATCCTTGGAAGGGAAGGAGGGTTGTAAGTTTACTCAGGCATTTTTTTTCTCTTATACATGTATATTTTTCCTTGGTAGCTTTGATCTTTTGTTCTGCTAGCAGGTTGATATGGTACTTTTGTTTTTGAAAGAGAGGGGGTACTCCTGACTGGTAGGGAGCAGAATCTTCCTGGTCAAGATCTTGACATTTTACTATTTGACTGATCAAGAATTGAACTGCTTTTGTGCATGCTTGTCTACACAGATTCATTACTTGTGATGGAGAAAAAGAGAGAGGGAGAGTGTGTGGAGTACTTTGTAGCTGCATGAACATGCTTCTGAATTTGCAGTTCATAGCTTAGCTACTGACACTTACAACTGTATATGAGAATGCTAATCATGCTTTCTTTATGATTCTACTAACTTTTTCATGAAAATGTTGTATTACCCTTCATTTTAGTTGTCTATAAATACTTACTGTGTCTTTGTCATGGCAAAGAGGGGGTGAAGGACAGAGTCTTTTAACTCCCAATTGGAGGGAACTAAACAATTGTCCTTTTTATTTTGCCTTTTGTTTTTCTTTCCTGCCATATTTGACGTCCAACCTTCACATATTTGAATAGTTGATTTTTTTTTGTTTTGTTTAAGTTGTATGTGAGGATTAGAGGAAATTAAATTCATTTATTTGCTTAATGCAGTTTATTTAATTTCCTCTAATGTCTCATATTCAGCCTTCTCATTTACCCACGGAGTTTTGGTTATGTTGTATGTGAGTATTGAAGGAAATTAAATAAAACTTTGCATGCTTGCTTATTGCTAAGTTTTATTTAATTTCCTCCAATATCTCATATCTGACCTTATCATTTATCTACTCAATTTAAACAATTTTTGGTTGAGTCGTATTTGAGTATTGCAGGAAAATAAACAAATAAATGAACATTAATGATTAATTAACATTGTTTGTTTGTTTATTTTCCTCCAATATCTCATGTCCGTCCGGCCTTTTCACATTAGTAAACTGTATATCGAGGACGAAATAATATTTAACATAATCTAATTAAGCCTATATAATAACAAATTATTTAATACTATTCAATTTTAGGTGGAAGAATTAGCTTTGCTTACAGATTTAACAATGAGAAAAAAAAATAGAATTCATATTTGCTCTTATATAGGATAATTTATTATTCAATAATTGAAGTTTTGTTTTTTTACATTCCTTTTCGACAAATTGTATGGTAATTGTATAATACTTTTATTTCTTACCAATTATAGTAAAATAGTACTTGTTAGATTTTTTCGTAAATGAATTGGGAGGTTATACATACAGTATTTTGTATAATTTTTTTTAGAAAGTATAAAAAGTGAAAATTAATTAGTTAAGCTTTAAGTAAGTCAAAATGTATTTTGATAGATTAGAAATTTTCTTCTGTTATAAAAAAGAAAATTAATAAAAAGGAATTTTGTGGCTTAATTTGCTAAAAAACTGCAGCGGGGCATAAGTCCAAAGTCCAAAATTCGGTGCGAGTGAAATGGAAAGAGTTGCTTGAAGGTTGCTTGAAGAAATTGTCTTATGGGAATTTTTTGTTTAAAGCTGTAAAACCTCTAAATTCGAAAATCTCAAACTCTTCGTTTCAGTGCTCTTCCAGTTCCATGCCCATTAATTCTGGTTAGTCTGCCTCCTAAAAAGCTTCACCCTCTCATTCTTCCTCATTACCATTTCTAGGTGTCTTCAATTTATCCTCTGATAAAAAATTTTAAAAAAAAATCATTTTTTTTTTGCTTTACAGAAGGAACAAAATCCCTTAAAAAGGCATATGACGCGTTATTGTTGGATGCTGGTGGAACCTTTTGCAATTGGCAAATCCCGTTGAAGAAATTTATGCTTCTATTGGGACCAAATATGGTTTGTTTCTTTTTTTTTTCCTGATGATCTGAATCTTGAAATTTAACACTCCCAGTTATTTTTTCAAGTGGTAGATTGGCAATGGGTTAATGAATTCTTCAGGAGCTTTTATATAGATGCCATTTATGAGGCTTGTTATATGATCACCTTTGGAGTTAGAAGTTATGTAATTTTTGTGCTGGATTATTGTAGTAATTTATGTTTACTTGAACCAATCTTTTTTGCCTTGTTCTTTAATATGTGCTTTGATTGTAAATTTGTGACTAATTTCTAACAATTGATATGGTTCCAGGTATGACTGCAGGTTCAGCTGAAATAAAGAAGGGATTCAAGAGAGCTTTTGCTGCTCCATGACCTGAAAAGCTTCGCTACCAGTTACTTGTTGTTTAAGAACTGAGCGTTTCCCTCATTGCCAATGTATTCTCAAATACAGAAAACTTGCAAATTTGATTTTCTTTTAGTTCTGATATGGAGGTACATGCCTCATTTTTGAAATATCAATTGTGCTGACATGTTGTGTTAACAATTATATTATATGGGTTGAATGGAATGCCTAACCCCATTTTCATCTAGGGGCTCACTGAGCTATGATTTGTTTAGAAGATAAAATTCTTCTGCAGTAATAGAGAGAATATTCTTAACTAGAACTGGTGACGTTTATTCCCTGCCGCGATTAGGAAGAACAGGCATCATTCTGTTGAAATTTGCAACTTAGTGCTCTGTGGTTTGAACTTTGAAGACATTATTGAATTGAAACAGAGCACGGCATTTCCTTACTGCATTGATTATAAATATTTCCTTTTAATTCTTTGTTGCTTGCCTGCTATTTTTCTTGAACTTATGCTTTTATTAAACTCTATTCAGTTTTGAATTTCTTCCACTACTGACAGGGAGATGGGAGACCATTTTGGAAACTAGTTGTTTCTGAAGCCACTGGTTGTGCTAATGATGATTATTTTGAAGAAGTGTACAAGGTATTTTTTGTGAGACCCACTACAGTTCGATAAGAGTGGCCTTTATCCAATTGTACTTTTGATATAGAAACAAATTTACTAAATGCATATTTGCTGGTTTTGTTATCTACAGAAACCAAATGCAAATAAATGCTAAGCATTATTTTGTCTAAGGGCCAATGATTGCTTTATGCAGTACTATGCAAGTGGCAATGCGTGGCATCTTCCAGATGGGGCTTATGAGACATTGTTGTTTCTCAAAGATGCTGGAGGTCATATTCATCAAGTATTCTCTTTTTTCATGCACTAATTATAGAGACAAACAATTTCTTGAAATAAATTATTTTGTGCTTTTCCTAACTTGGTGGGTAATTACAGTTAAGCTGGATGTTGTGTCCAACTTTGATACCCGCTTGAGGAAGCTTTTGAAGGACCTAAATGTTGTAGATTTGTAAGCATCAGTGGTTTTCCTATTTCTTTTTCTTCCTCTCTCCCTTTCTCTCTGAGTCTGGCTTTCTAACTTCCATACTGAGCAGCTCCTTTCATGAATTAGCTGTTGATCAAGATGCCTGAACACTTTATAAGGTCCAAAATAACTGTGTTGTTGCATATTTGTCTACATTTTATGGTACACAAGTATAATTGATTATTCATGGACTTCACTTCTGTCTAGAACTACTTTGAAAATGTGCATAGTCAATTCATTTTTGAAATTGCAGTGTGCAAAGCAGCCAGATGTGCTTCTTTGCTTTAAGATGAGGAGGTATTTTTATTAACACTTTTGGGTCTTTTCCAGGTTTGATGCTTTGATCATATCTTCGGAAGTTGGACATGAAAAACCACATCCTAAGATATTTAAGGCTGCTTTAGGTATGTAATGTAACATTACGAGCTCCACTAACACAAATTAGCTAGCTTCAATATGATTTGCTTGTGGGGTTTTTGTACTTGCTTCGACGGGAATGAGAGACAGGAGTATACCTTTTTCGCTGCTAGCTATTTGCACTTCTTAATAAAAGCTTCGACTAATTTCACCCTACCAAAAAAAAGAATAGAATCGAAAGACAAAATAGTCAATTGCCAAACCCCAAAGCCCATTGCGGGCATGGCAAAAACAGAAACTCTCCTTATTGGCTGTGTATATGCATCTCATCTCCACTGTTTTAGCTATGAGAATATTTCATGCAATTTTATCTTTAATATGGTTGAAGTTTAAACGCAAACTTGTTGCTGAGATAGTTGTATTTAGACGTAAAAATATTTTATTGGTGATACGCTCTGATTCTGTTGTGCTAAAAGATTCTTTCTATTTGGTTTAGCACTATCCACAGTACAACCATTATTCCATTTATGATAATTACTGTGGTCATTTCTCAAATATTGGTGTTAGTATAGATGAAGTAAAGGTGGAGGCCAGCAAGGCAGTACATGTTGGAGATGACTTCAAGGCAGATATGAATGGAGCCAATGCGATTGGAATTGATTGCTGGTAACCTTTGTTTAGTTGTTTTTCATTCCCATTTCCACCACCGTTTACACTACAAATGTTTGTCGACCGACTTACTTTATAGCGTTGGATTAGCTTTCAAGTAAGAAAATTCAGTTGCTACCATTTGAACATGCAGGTTGTGGGGGGTAGATGTCAAAACATTCATAGATATACAAAATTGCATCTTCCTTGTCGAATAATGGGCGGTAGAAATTAGTTCTTGGTGGTTGTTGACATTGATGAATAACTTGTATGGCTTTCGGTATGATCCATAAATGCCACAGGCAGAGTCGTTTACACAATTCCTCAAAAATATTTGGCATGTTGTTACAAAGGCATTAAAGTTGCTTTGTTTGGTCTGATAATAAGATTTATCATTGATGAAATTAAGATTCAATTCAAATATTTTAAGTAAACATCGAAAATGGTATTGTTGTTGAACGTTAATAATTTTCAGCTTATTTACAAGATGTTAACCTTATCAAGCAGAGGATGAGAAATTTCCAACTGGCAAGTTCCAGATTCCATGCTAACTGTTCCCACATAATTATCTCAAAAAAAAGACCAGCCAACCCATTAATGATTTGACGTCAAAATCACTAATCATGTACAATTATGATAATTCAACCTAAGTTTCTCTTTGGTTTGGGGTAGTTCAAGGCTGTACATTTCTAAGTTACACAGTAAAATATGCAAATTAACATCTCAGGAACCCCTTCAACATCAGTTAGATGAATAGATAAGGGAACCATCGTCCAGGAACACCAGTATTAATCACTAGAACCAGTAGATTCAGAACGATAAAAATCAAAGCATTTGTACGCACAACACCTGTACAACAATTTACGGAGATTCGAGGAATGTCCTCTTTGCAATCAAACCAAAACTCAAGATGCAATCGCAAAGAAATGTAATATAGCTCTTGCGAGTAACATTTCTAAATGATGTTGTCCATGAAAAACGGCTGCTGCAAATATTTAGTTGAACCAAATTTATGTATGGGCAACATTCCCCTGCTCCGCACTACTAATATTATAATCCCTGCAGTTAATGCCTAATTATTGACAACCTTTTGAACTTGAAAAATGAACTAGGAAGAAACAATATAGATTGGAGGAATAATATCAGATCAACTACAGTAGCGCACCCAATAATGAAAGCGGAAATAAATGTTATTCATTAATATCAGATTGACTTGCGGAACTAGAACAATTTCCCACTTACCAAGGTACAAGTCCAATTAGTAATGCTTAAACCATCCCACAAGAAGGAAATTAACTCAGGCCATATCCCTTTAAGCAAGATACCGATACACTTTTCTGTCAGAACTATCCCTCTCCAAAAAGTCTCGTTCAATAAGAGACTCAATACGTTTCTTAATCTCTGAGGGGTTGGCCAGAAATCGTGACTGTAACTGCTTTGTGACCTCAGCAATTATATTGTTATGATCCAGAACCCTCCTTGATTTCATGATCCTAACTATTGCTGCTTCAATCTGAGGCTTTCTGTCCTCCTCCACTCTTTGCCTAGTCTCCTGCTTTTCAGGTTCTGATTCCTTTTGTGCAACCACAGTTCCTATCTTCACCTTGTAGAATTTGCTTGTGAACTTGTCATTGACGAAAAAAGCATCTTCCTCGCCAATGTCTTTACTCATGGGTTCTTTCCGAAGCACATTCTTTCCTTTCACACAAGCCATGGATTGCAGGCACCTCTTCAAGTCTGAAGCAGGAATCTCTGTTGCCTGCTCAATCTCCTTGTAGGTAAGCCGATCAGCATTGTTAAAAAGCATGAGAACACACATTTGGTAAGTAGATACATTCAATTCATGTTTCTGGCCCTTCCCAAATGTTGCTTTAATGTCTGCAGTGCCCATGTTAGTCTGCCAGGATAATCTCCGACCAGTATGGGTCCCCAAGTAATATGACCTGAATTTCTCACACAATGCTGACATTTCGGTAGGTAAATTGCACGTAACACTAGGCTGAGTTGGCCAAGATCCTGTCGTCAAAACCTGGACAGCCAGTGTAGGTCCATCCCCTAACTCAGGGTGGCTTGCATAAAACCCTTGCATCGTATCTTGGGAGGTCTTCATGTCAGTAAACATGCCTTCTAATTTTGAAGTGAATTGATATCCACATTCGGTCTTAAGTTTGACAATCAAACTTCTCTCTGCATCATCAGAGACAGTTTTTCCTGATAATAGCCGCTTAGCCAAATGCTGTTTATAATACTTCTCAAATACATCTTTCTCCTGCAAGTAACGGAACAGCATCATCACTTTGTCAAGGATAATCTCCACATCCTCCTCACTAACTCCCTTTAGACCTTTTCTAAGTTTGTCATCCACAAACAACGAGATGAATTCAGGAGAGCGAGCATTCAAGTTAATGAAGAATTCAAAAGAGGAATTCAAAGCATTCTGGAATGTTTTGTCATTGTTGAATGCCAAGCTTATGATGGCATCATACTTGTCTTTTTCATCCAACAAACGCTGAACAAATTCCACTTGATCCTTCAATCTCTCTGGATCAGTAACTAGTTGCTTACCAGTCTCCCTGAGGTGAGAAGTCATGACATCTCTTATTGTTGAAAGACCATTAGGAACCCGGCGAAACAAGTTATACATTCTTCCCAAGTCTTCATATTTATCATCAAGAAGCATATTTACAAGGCCTGAATTCTCCATGTGGACTAGTCTCAGCATGTGGTTAGCAATCATCTCCTTCTCCACCACATTAGTTATCTTGACTTCACTCTTGGCATCCAAGTAATGAGTCACTCTCTCTATCTCTTCATTCAAACGTTTCTCAGCTTTCTTCAAATACTCCCCACAATCACAGCATTCAATGAACTTCTGAGATTCACCCCTATAAAACTCAGCTGAAACCTCAAGAAATGGCTTCTCAAAATCTTCTTGGTATACCGAAGAACCTAAATCCATAAGCATCTTGATTATGTTCCTCATCAACCCTCGGTCTATAACTTCACCAGTTCGTTCCCTATGAACTAGTTCAAGAAGTGTATTTAGAAGCCTTGCTTGGATTTTGCTGGAGTGTATGATATTATCCCTCCACAAGTTCAGTCCAAGCTCATGAACAGGGGTTTTATGAGTGCTTGGAATATATGTCCTGTCCATGTACATCAATATATCCCTAATCATTTGCAATGCTTTGTTGTGGTCATTCCATTTCCTGTTAAGCTCCTCCGAAAATGAATCTCCCTGAGCAGCCTCAATAGATTTTGATATTTCTTTAAGATGTGAAGTCATTGTTGAAACCAGACCAGAATATAACTTTTCACCAAATTTGTGCAGCACCATGTTATAGGCATTCCTAAAACCACGCCAAAACTTTAGCATTAGAAATGCAACCACTTGAGTTCTGTGTGCTTTTGCCCCTCCTTGTCTTTTCATGGTTTTGGATAAAGCGAGGGTTGCCAAGAAGGGATTTGGTGAAATAGTAATAATAATAATAATAAATAATGACCATAATGATGATAATAACCAAATGCAGTAAATAATTCTAGTGAGCCTGCAATCTACAATTGCTTAGATTGACTTAAGTAGCTTGAGTGCAGAAGATCAATTTAAACTGTGCAGACTTAAATATAGAAAAAAAGAATGTTAGACGGGTGAATCATCACCATTTTCATTCCACAACTGTAGAAGACCTATAAAACATGCTCTTGTTCCTACATTATATATATATATATATAAACAATTTTATTATTAAAAAAAAGAAAAAATTGAAGAAGAACCTTGATATCATGTACACTCTCACATAAGGCAAGCGATTGCAAAAAGCAAAGAAAACAGAAACCAGAAAGACATACATATCTCTCTCTCAGTAAAGGAACGAGTTATCCCTTTTCACATGCATCCTCATTTAAATTACTTTAAAGCAGGTAAAATATTATTGTAATTAAACAAAAGAATGTGATTTTTTAATAGTGATAATGATTTCATCGAAAGAAAAAAGCTCACTGCTAGTACACCCCATGCACACAGCAACTGGAAGATCAAAATAAAAAAAATAAAAATAAAAGAGAGAGAGATGGAAGAGATACATAGAGAAAGGGGAAATGGTGGAAAATATGCAGTGGCCAACAAAACAAATTTCAACGGTTAGGTTCATGCATAGCTCACATATCCATTGCCTTTGAATTTTCTGTCAAGAAATTAAATACAGTTCCCAGCTATTGCTTATAATGAGATAAGAGAGTAAGAAGAAGACTGATTATCTCTTTTTTTAAACTCATTTTCCGAATTCTTTTATTTATCAAAATATGCAAGGAACTGGGATGTGAAGTAAATAATAGCATTTGAAAGACAACCAATTCAGAGACTCAATGAAAAATCACCATCTGCTCCCAACCCATAGACAAATAGCCAATGTTGAATCCAAATACAAAGTAACATATAGAACAAAATATTAAAAATAACACTATCGACTATCATAGAGACAATGAATTTGAAACAATATTTAAGCGAAATTTGTCTATTATTCAACCACAAAGCAATGCCAATTAAATTAAAAGAAAAAATTTTACCGCACTGTAATACGGTCTGCTATGATGTATGGTAGTGAGTGTTGGGCAGTAAAAGGACAATACATGAGTAAAATGAATATTGCGGAAATGAGAATAATAGGATGGATGTGTGATCATATTAGGATGAATAGAATACGCAATGAGTGCATTAGAGAAAAAGTAGGGATAACACCTATTGAGTATAAGATAAGAGAGCATAGATTGAGGTTGTTTGACCATGTGAAACGAATACCTAGCGATGCGCTAGTTAGAAAAACCGAACAAGTTAGAGTAGATATAACTAAGAGAGGCAGAGGTAGACCTAAACTGACTTTGTCAAAGGTGGTCCAAAATAATCTTATGATTTTACATCTATTAGAAGAGATAACCGTAAATCGCATTGAGTGAAAAAGAAGAATCCATATGGCCAACCCCAATTGACCTAGAATTAAGGCTTTGTTGTCGTTGTTCGTTGTTGTTCAACCAAAAAGCAATAACTCAGCCATCATAAAACATTGTCATTTACTAACTAAGCTGATTCCTTAAAAATTCCACAGCATAATCATCAAAACAGCACCATCCACTTTTAAAACCATTACTTCTCCAATAAAGTACCAGCACATCTATAATTTACTAATATCAATTTTCAACAAATACGAACTAGGTTTTACGAACACATAAGCTAGCTCTACTAAAAATAAAGCTTAGAAAACATGAAATTTACCGTGCTTGAATATAATCATCAAAATACGAAAATTACCGACCAAAAATTTCATTCTAACACAGATAACTTCAAATCATCATCAATCATGAATAATCTAGAAATGAAGTGTAAAAACTGGAAAAAAAAAAGCAATTTCCAACACAGATTGAATAATTGGACAAACCTATAGAGCTCTTCAAAGCTAAGGCCACTAGCGTTATGATTGTAAATCTCATGAATAGCATGCTCCAGAATCTGCCAGGTCTTATCAGCATATTTCGGATCCACCACCACCCGGTGCTTAAAGGCCTCTATCTGAAAGTTTCTTTTCTTCTGATTACTCATCTTTCCCCTCCCGGATCCGAATCCCAAACCTAAAACGCTCCCTGATCTCCCGCTCCAATTCCACAACACGATTCAAAAAAAAAACAAAAACAAAAACAAAAAATAAAGTTTAATAAAAAAAACAGAGCGATCTAACGGCTATAATCAGGGACCGATGAAGCGGAAAAGGAAATGATAATTGCCGGATGCCGGTGACCGGAAAGATTTGTGTACGGACGGGAAGTTAGGGTTTGAAAACAGAAGGGTTTTTGGTGGGATAATAATAATAATAAAAGGGGAAATATCAAATCAGGGAAAGAAGCATGGGCCCTAAAATGATATTATTGGAAGAAGAAGAAGAAGAATGGGAAAAAATAAAATAAAATAAAATGTTTTAAAAAAAATTATATATATATATATATATATATATATATAATGTTTGGGGGTAGAGAATAGACGATGATGATTTGAAGAGGGAGTGGAAAAGAGGCAAACAAGGATTTGGCCTTTTTCTTTCGCTGGATTTTTGATGCCGTTTTGTGGAAGATTAAGTTAAGAATTTTGCCTTTTTTTTGGGTTTCGAATTTGAAACGTTTCTTTTTAGGTTTTTCAAATTGTATTTAGTTTTAGCTTAGTGTAAATTTGAGTTGTTTGATGGACTAGATGGATTTTGCAGTTGAACGTCTAAATGACATTTCATGATTAAGCTGGAGCCCATGGGCTATGTGTGTTACGCCGGTGCACATTTTTTTAACTGAAAATAACAGAAAATTAAAATCTCTCTTTGTATATACATTTGGGGGAATATTTGGTTGGAGATGAAAATAAAAATGAGAATAAATTATTCTCATCGATAATGTTTAGTGAAATAAAATAAATTTTTATTATCTCAAAAAAAAATCAATGATTCATTACTAATCCTCCTATTAATCAATTTTGTTTTCTGATTAGTTACAAAATTTAAAAAATATTTATTTTTAAGAAAATAGAATCAAAATCTATTTTTAATTTTTTAGGAATGAGACAACATCTGGGCAATTTTCTATAAACTCTGCTTATAATTTACTATTTTCAAATGATCAACTGATGAGAGAAGATAAATGGGATCTCTGTTGGCTATGGCCAGGTCCTCAACGTGTAAGGACTTTTCTGTGGATGGCTATGAAAAACAAGCTGCTTACAAATATGGAGAGGTATCGCCGCGCTTTGGATACTTCACCTATTTGCATTGCCTGTATGATTTGTGAGGAAACCGTCCTACACATTCTTAGGGACTGTAACAAAGTGAAATGTATATGGTTTGGTTTCCTTCCATCAGAAAAGCATAGTCGTTTCTTTTCTTCTTCATTGGATGAATGGTTGTGCCAGAATTTGCGTTGTAAGGAAAAGATTTGTTTTAATATTAGTTGGGGCTTTGTGTTTGGTTATGTTTGTTGGTTAGCGTGGGGTTGGTTAATCAATTTGTGTTTCGGAACATGAATTTACCAATATCGGTTAAAAACATTCAAGTGGAACGTACAGTCTCTCTGTATAATTCTGCTTTGGTTGCTACTTCGTCTATTAATGGAAAGCTTATGTATGCTTCAGTCTTAATTGACTGGCAACCGCCTCCTTTAGGTTGGGTGAGGCTTCATACTGATGGGGCCTATCGTAGACATCAGAACTTGTCTTCAGCATGTGGGATATTTTATGACTACTGTGGCAATTGGCTGGGCCATTTTACTATTAAGTTGGGAGCTTATTCAACCTTTCAAGCGAAAGTTTGGAGTGTTTTTTATGGTTTATCATTTTCTTAGGGTCAAGGTTGGCGGAGGGTCAGTTTGCAGGCGGATATTAAAAGTGTTGTCTCTATTTTGTTGGGACACAAGCACGCCACTCCCCCTGTTTGAACTCTAATTCTTCACATTCGGGAGCTGCTTCAGCGTGATTGGCTAGTAAACGTGGAGCATGTTTATAGAGAATCTAATTATGCAGCTGATTTTCTTACAAATATGGTCTTTACTCTGCAGCAAGATGTGCGTTGGCTTGAGGTTTGCCCTTCTTTTCTTCATCGATTCATCTTCAGCGATGCTATTAGAGTTGCTTTTGGACGTGATGTTCCTATGTAGTTTGTAGTTCCTTCGTCCTCATTCTCATTCTCACATTAAAAAAACTTATTTATAAGTGATTTATATATTCATAGTTTATATAGTTATCTTTAAATAAAAAATAAACTATAAATATATAAAATTTATAAAAAGTGTATGTTTGTAATCAGATTGAATTAATTCATCATCCAAATCTAAATTGATATTAAAATTTAAAATTCAAGCTGCTTTATTTATGAAGTAATAGAGTTAAATCAAATCAAATTATATATTGATTAAAAATATGTATTATATGTAGCATGTTGTATCCTTAATTTATATCTTAAATAGTTTTATTAAATTTTTAATTTTTTGAAGATGATATTGCATGTGGAATGGATTAATGGATTGGAACCTATATAATAGGAAATTTTCAAAAATATCCTAAAAAATAAATTATTTTTAAAAATATAAACTTTTCCTTTTTAATTTAAAAAATATTCTTTTTTTAATTTTTAATTTTAAAAATATCCATTTTCAAAAATATTATATATATATATATGTAATATATTAAAAATATATTTAATTTTAAAAAATATGCATTATACATATATTTAATATATTAAAAATATAAAAAATTAAAATATTTGTAAAAAATTAAAAAATATGCTATATAATATAATTTTATCGCGATTTTATCTAAACAAGTCCAAAATACGCATAAAGCAGTCCTAACATAATGTCTGCTGGACCATTTTTTTTAAAAGCCCAATCACTTTCTATATTTTCGTTTCCAATATTACCCTTAATTTTTAGCTTATTTTTAATGCAGAAAATGCGCAATCCTTTCCTTAGCTGCCCAACCAATTTTTTATAAGGCTTTTAATAAAAATATAAAAATAATTTTAAATTTATTAAATTTATAAATATTTATTAAAATAATAAAATTTATAAAATATTTATTAAAATATTAAATTTTTATCAATTTATAAAGTATTTATAATAAGTTTATTATAAATTTATTGTGAATTTATAAATTTTATATTATTTATAATAAATTTTTAATAAAATAATTAAAATATTTTTAATAAAAAAATAAAAATTTTAAAAAATATAATAAAAAGCTTCATTATTTTAATATTTTTTATTTTAAAAATGAATTGCCTGTATAAACCCAAAACAGACCGCGAAGTTTCGAAACTTCACAATCAGGAATTCCACAGTTTCTGCTTCTTCTCTTGCCTATCACTGGCATGATTTCAATTTTAAAACTGAATTCCCTAATTTTACAGTTTCTTTACTTCTTGCAATGCATGGTTTGTTTGTGATCATTGTTGATTTTGATGATTTCTTTAAGTTATAGAGGAGTAATTTTTAAATTAACTGCTGAAAATGCCGGAGGATTTTTATACTCAACGCCCTTTATTTGGCGGTGCAATTTTAGTACTTTCCTCTTAGATTTCAGGTTAGTTTCTTAATATTAGTTTCTTGTTTCTTTCATTAATTTTAATATTTTTCGTTAATTACTTAGAGAGGCCTTTAATTGATTAGTGTACCAAAATTTATAGGATGTGAGCAATGTTCGGCAAGTTCCTGATCATCAGGTTTGGTTTTATATACTTAATTTTTATCATTTGGGTTGTTGAGGTTTCTAATGTTGCTGGATACTAATTATTATTATTATTATTATTTTTAATTTCTCGGTTGTTAAGGTTTTTGAAGGAGGTTTTTGTGGACCCTGCACGTGATGAAAGCTTGATATTTGAGCTTTTAGATTTTAAGCATGATGTTGCAGATAATGGAAGTGTCACCTGGTTTCTTCAAGATCTTGCTACTGAGCAAGATGCTGAAGGATGCACGGCAAATACCTTTTGATTTTTCTAATATAGTGTGATTCTAGCTTTTTATGTGTGATAAATTAGTGTGATATTTACATTAATATACCTGAGCCAACTAATTGAAGTAATTGATGCAGCTAAAATTTGGTTTTTTTCTCTTGTAAGCTTTGTCATGTTAATCTTTACCTTGTATGGTGTGAGTGCAAAGATTTTCTTAAAATTTTTATTTTCAGTGCATAAATATGGCGAGTGTCTAGTGAAAAGTTTCTTTTGACCATGTTTTCCGCACTTTGTTTATGAATTTAGCCTTTTTGTTTCTGCTGCTCAACTTTAGCTGGTCGAGCAATCTAGTGTAGTTGAGGCGCCTGATTTGCTTTACAGAAACATGCCTGCTGTTGTTACTACTGCTGTTGGCCAAATGGTAAGTGTTGTATCAATTGCATTGTGGCAATTTTTTATGCTTACTGGTTCTAGTCTTCTACCTTTCGTCGCCTTGATTTACTTTTAATCATGCCACAATCTGCCTGATTAAATTCACTATGTTGATGCATCACAATAACTTTTGGTTTGCTTATGCTACTGTATGTACCCTGTGTTTATTTGTGTCATGCAGTTTTCCTTGCTAGTTATTACAGCCTATATCTTGATTTGACCTTTTAGCTGGCTGGTCTTAGCTTAATCTAAATAAAGGTTTTGATTTTTTTTTGAAATGTCCCATTTTTGTTTTCGTATTATAAGCATGAATCTTAAAGTAATTTGGCTTTATTAGACTTAGTGCTATTATCTGTGTGGAGCTGAAAATAAATGATGCGTGTACAAAACTATGACTCGTTCAAAGAAAAAGAGAGAGATAAAATGCTAATTTAAAGAAAATAGGAAAAAATATATGAAATATTGCAATCTACTTGTTGTTATAATAACAAAAATTCTGAGGCAGTATATATGAATCTGAGACAGTATATATGAATCTCAGTCATAAGATTTCCCTCCAAGACAAGATATGGAAGTTAGCTTGTTGAAATTGCCAACTCCTCTTTTTTATTTTTTTTCCTTTTTATAGTATGATGCTTTAATTAACTGAGGTGCATTTTCATAAAATGCCTCAAGGGACTTGGTGCTTCCCATCTTTCTTCACGCAAATCTTGTAATCTGTCTCTTCTCATCTTCTACACTAAATTGACATTATGACTTGTATGCAGGCCATTTCCAAGGGGCGGCAAGGAAGGGAAGCACAAAATATTGTAAGGGTAAGTCTGTTGCAAGTTTTTTTCCATTCTCCAGTCGTTTCAAAATGTTAAACATGATTTTTGTTGATTATATCTGCAGGTTTATTTGGCAAATCTACGTCTTAAAGGAGTTAGCACAGATGTGTTGATAACTGCATATGAACCTGTCTTAATAAAGTAAGTTTTTAAGTAACACATTGCAATAAGAGAATATCTTTTTTTTCCCTACATTGTACAGGAGCATAGTATAGGAATTTCCTTTTTATTTGAATTCAAGAGTTTTTAGTCCATGAAATATGAGAACCTTATTTGAAGTAAATAACTCTATGAATGACCAGTTTTAAATTCTGTTGAGCCTGTCTCAAGCCCTAGAAAAATAAATGAGAGGGTGTATCAGGCTCAATGATGGGGGGAACAAGGAGGGGCCGTGCTGCCAGCCGCATTCCAAATTTATTCTTTTTTTTTATATAGATAAACTTTTTAGTTATTATATAATTAATTTTAGCACATGAATTAATTCTCTAAATCATAATGAAAATAAACGTCTAGTTAAATAGTCTACCTTATTAAATTTAAGTGATTCAATCATCTCAAACAAAAATCTAAATTTTTCTTAAACTAAAAATTGGTTGAGAAAGTATTCCACTCTGAATTATCATCAAATAATGACTTATCACACCTCTACTTGATGGCTTAAAAAACTTTGGCCCCCCTTAAAACATTTCTACCTGTGCCATTAAGGCTCAGCTGTTAATTTGGGCATGGATGCAAGGGAAGCGAGAATGAGTGTTGATGTAGCCAACTCCTCTTAGTTTGGGACTTGGTTAGAATTGAGTTTTTGTCTCAACTGTGGAAGAGCCTGTATCCTGTAGATTTAGTTTAGTATAGCCTGGATTCTAGCTTAGGAAGTGTGAGAGCCAACAACAGGAGATTTCAAATGTTGATTATCTTATTCTAGCTTAGGAACTGTGAGATTCAACAACAGGAGATTCTACCTGTTGATTGTCATTGTAATTTTTAGCATTAGAGATTAATATGGAAGCACCAGAAATTTGGTGTGCTAACCTTTTGCTTGAGATTGTATTGTTCCAGTTTCTTTTTTATTAAGTTGCTTCTCAAAAGCACTGTCCATAAATTTAGCTTTCTGATTATAGATTAGCTTTGTCAATAAACAACAACAACAACAACAACAACAACAACTAAGCCTTAATCCCAAACAAATTGGGGTCGGCTGTATGGATTCTCAACAAAATAAGCTCAAAAGACACCAAAAAAAAAAACTCCAGCCTTAGGCCCCTTCCAAGACACGGATTTTACGTCTCCATTCAAGTCTGTCATTAATCAAATCCGCATCAAGATCTAAGGCACGTAAGTCTCTTGCTATCACCTCCTTCCACACAGTTCTAGGTCTGCCACGACCTCTAGCCCCCTCAATCAACAAATTCTCACACTTACGAACCGCAGCATTAGGAGGTCTTCTTAAAACATGCCCATACCATCTAAGTCTTCCTTCCCTCACCTTATCTCCGACGTCCGCTACTTGGACTTTTTGTCGAATATGAACATTCTTAATTTTGTCCAGTCTGGTATGTCCACACATCCATCTTAGCATCCTCATTTCTGCCACACTCATCTTATGCAAATGTTGTCCCGTTGGTGCCCAACACTCACTACCATATAGCATCGCAGGTCTAACAACCGTCCTATAGAATTTACCTTTCACTTTCAGAGGTATTTTCTTATCACATAAAACCCCAGTCGCACCCTTCCACTTCAACCACCCTACCTGTATTCTGTGAGCCACATCTTCATCTATACGGCCATCATTCTGGAACATCGAACCCAAATATTTGAAGTGGTTGGTTTTAGGAACCAAAACTCCATCCAACTTAACCTCATGTTCCTGCTTCTTCCTTAGACTGAACTCACAGTGCATATATTCCGTTTTACTCCTACTTAACTTAAAACCCTTGTCCTCGAGGGTTTTTCTCCACACTTCCAACTTACGGTTTACACCAGCACTAGTCTCATCAATTAAAATAATGTCATCAGCAAACAACATACACCAAGGAACATCGTCTTGTATGCTTCTGGTTAGCTCGTCCATAACCAGGGTAAATAAATATGGACTCATGGCCGAACCTTGATGCAATCCGGTAGTAATAGGGAAAGTCTCAGTGTCTCCACCAGGTGTTTTCACACTAGTGGATGCATTCTCATACATGTCCTTGATGATGTTGATATATTTGCCGTTGACTCCTTTCCTCTTCAAAACCCACCATAACACTTCTCTTGGTACTCTATCATAGGCTTTCTCCAAGTCAATAAATACCATGTGGAGATCTTTCTTCTTCTCTTGATACAATTCCATTAGTCTTCTTAGAAGAGAAATAGCCTCCATGGTAGATCTCCCTGGCATAAACCCAAACTGATTCTCCGAAACTCTTGTAAGCTTCCTCAATCTGTGTTCAATAATCATTTCCCATAATTTCATAGTATGGCTCATAAGTTTGATACCCCGATAATTTGTACAGCATTGAATGTCTCCCTTATTTTTATATATGGGTACCATGATACTCTTCCTCCAGGCATTCGGCATCTTACGTCCTTTCACAATAGCATTAAAGAGTTTAGTTAACCAGGCAACTCCTACCTCTCCAAGGTTCTTCCAAACCTCTATAGGAATACCATCCGGGCCACAAGCTTTACCAACTTTCATATACTTCAAGGCTTCTCTTACTTCACTATGCAAGATCCTCCTAGACCAGCTGATATAATCATTTGTTGCATGAAGACCTTGAAAATCTTGTTCATGTTCAGGATTGAATAACTGCTCAAAATAAGCCTTCCACCTCTCCTTAATCTCAACATCTCTTGTCAACACCCGTTGATCTTCATCCTTTATACATTTGACTTGGCTTAAATCTCTGCTTTTCCTTTCTCTCATCCTTGCAATCTTATAAATGCCCATTTCTCCCTCTTTAGTACCTAACTTTTGATAAATCCCTTCTAAGGCTCTGCCACGAGCTACACTAACAGCCTTCTTTGCCTCTTTCTTAGCCCTCTTATATTCCTCAAAGGCCTCGCTATTAACCGCATTCGGTAACTTTTTATACCATTCCCTCTTAGCCTTAATAGCCTTTTGAACCTCCTCATCCCACCACCATGCATCGTGCGGTCGAGGCCCTGCCCCTTTAGAGATCCCCAGCAATTTACTACCTGCTTTCTTAATGCCACCTTCCATTTTTGTCCACAAGTTCTCTGCACTAGCCTCAAGGTTCCAAATTTCTTCCTTTAGTAACTCCTCCTTAAAGGTACCTTGAGCTAGGTCTTTCAATTTCCACCATCTTATCCTTGGTTCCAATATTTTCTTATCATTCCTCCAGCTACTTTTATTCTTAACATCTAAAACCACAATACGATGTTGCGCCGCCAATGCTTCACCCGGAATGACTTTGCAATCCTTACACTTACTTTTGTCCCGTCTTCGAGTAAGTATGAAGTCTATTTGACTTTGGGTTCGTCCACTCTTAAAGGTAATCAAGTGTGACCCCCTCTTTTCAAAACAGGTATTCGCCAGTACTAGATCATAAGCCACCGCAAAATCCAAAATGTTCTTTCCCTCCTCATTCCTGTTGCCAAAACCATAACCCCCATGGACCCTGTCATAACCATTACTGTCCTTACCAACATGCCCGTTAAGGTCCCCACCAATGAAGATTTGCTGATTATCTGGAATACCTTGCATGATATCATCCATATCTTCCCAGAACTGAACCTTGGATGCTCCGTCCAAACCTACTTGGGGAGCATAAGCACTAATAACATTAATAGTATCATCTCCCAAAACAAGCCTCAAAGAGATAATCCTGTCTCCCTTTCTTTTCACTTCCACCACCTTGTCTTTAAGCGTAGGCTCAATAATAATGCCCACACCATTCCTATTGTTATCCAAGCCACAATACCACAGCTTATATCCTGAGTTACCAATCTCTTTTGCTTTATTTCCCTTCCACCTGGTTTCCTGCAAACAAGCAATACTAACCTTCCTTCTTTTCAAAGTATCCACAAGCTCTATAGACTTCCCAGTCAGAGTGCCAATATTCCAACTACCTAATCTTAATCGGCTCCCTTGGACTTGCTTCTTTAGCCGCATTCGTCCATAATGCGGTAGCCCTTTCCTGTCTGACACCACATCCGGGCGCTGATATGGCGGGACTAACTTCTTTACCCATACCCGTCCATGGCATGGGAACCTTTGCTCATACTCCACCACACCCAGGCGTCGATGTGATGGAACCCCTTGCTCATTTAACACTACACCCGGGTGCCGATGTAGCGCGTGCCTAGGTGAGCACGTCCCAACGGTATAATGATAGTTTTGAGAATCCATAGAAAGTTTGGCAAAATTTTTACACTGGCCGCCAACCTACCGCAACCCTCCTCCTTTATCCGGGCTTGGGACCGGCTACGATACTCGCAGGCGGAGTTTTTGTCAATAAAGAAAATAAAAAATAAATCATTTGTATAGTCTTTAATTTCTATATTTGTCACTGAGGCCTGTTTCTCTTGCAATTTTGATCTGGTGTGTTTGTGTGGTTGCAGTCCTTTAAGTTAAAGTGCAAGCACTGTTGGTGCTGGTTTGATAGTTCCTGCAACACAATCTGGATTCCTGCCAATGGCTGAGATCTTTAAGCTTGCCGTATCTACCTTCAGAGTTAATGACTGGAACCTTTTCTGCTGTGCTGCTGCCTGAGTTACCTTGAACGGAAACCTAAAGATATAGTTTGGACAAGAATTTTGAATAATATTTGAGTAAAAAATTCATATTCAGAAAATTTACTTATAATAGTGTCATTCCTGGTTCGTTATAGTAATATAAATGGAATTAATCAATTGATGAACATATATTTTTATTTTTCGGTTCAGTTCAATTCTGTCTGTTGCTTGCTTTAATCTGGCAAGGTCACCGAGAATAATGTAATAACTTAGGGGGAATGAATGGATAATAAGAACTTGGTGGAGATTTATCAGACAATCATTTGTATGGTTTTATGGAAAAGCAATGATAGGCAATGCAGGGGGAATTGTTGGTATCATTTTCGAATCCGAAGAAAATTGTGGCATTTTGGCAGATAAAGCATAAGATAAAGATATTTATGTGTTATACATTTTTACCTTTGGCATAAATGGAAAGAAAGTGCGTCTGCCACTTTGATTACAAGGGAAAGGGAACTCCTTACTTCCTTCACAGCCACAAATCATCTTGAAAACTGCCGCTAGATAAATAGATGATAATGCAGAAGCCCTTGGGCTTTAGATTGAAGTCTTCTTCACCAAAAAGGATCCCTTTGTTCCAAAAATTAGATTAATTTTTCATCAATAATATATATGATGTATAAATAATTACACCAACAATTATATTAGAAAAATTTTCAGAAAAGAGAGGTGGGTCACTGTGGACAAGTTTAAATATCAAGTCTTTCCTTAGACAAAATTTTTTTAAACATATAATTAATAGCACAAAATACCACTACAACTATACCTAAAATAACTATTAAATAAAAACAAAGAGAACACCAAAATTTAATGAGATTCGACTAATTTTACCTACGTCCTCGGATACTACCAAAATAATTTTACTAATATAAAAAAAAAACTACAAAGGAAAGAGAAGATAAAAAAAAAACCTTATATTTAAAGGGTTATTTTGGGATGGTTTTGCTAAAAGATGAGGGGTCTCCTTTTATAGGCTAAAACCCCCACATCCATTCCCACATCTTTCGATGTGGGATTCAAGGAATAGCCAAATATAACAAATTTTTACCTTGGCTATTTTTCTATTTACAATCTGCAAATTTTCTTTCAAATATTCTCTCAAAAGAAAATATTTTCAGTAGTGTCTCCAACTGTGCTGTAAAGCACTCATCTTCAATTTTTCAAAACATTGATCAAGTCTAAAAAATAGTTAAACTTGATAGTTGTCACTACTTTTATTAATATGTCTACGAGATTGTCAGTAGTCCGAACTTTCTGAAGTAAAATTTATCCTTCCTGCAGAATCTCACATATAAAGTGATACCGAATATTGATGTGATTCGTCCTTGTATGATAAACTTAGTTCTTTGCTAAAAGAATAGTACTTTGGTTATCACAATGCACTTTGATGTGCTTTTATATAACTCCTAGCTCACCAAGCAACCCTTGAAGTCAAATTATTTCTTTAACAGCCTTTGATACTGTTATGTAATCTACTTCCGTAGTAGACAAGGAAATTATTGACTGTAGTGTAGACTTCCAACTAACCGGCCCTTAGCAAGTGTAAACACATAACCAGTAGTTGATCGACGTTTATCCAAATTACCAGCATAATCATAATCACAGTATCCAACTGCACATTGACCATCTTTCTCATCTGGTTCAAATATAAATTCAACATCTACGATTTTCAGAATATACCGCAGAATCCATTTCATAGCTTGTCAATGCTCCTTATCAGGATCATGTATGTACCTGCTCACAACTCTAATTGCTTGTGAAATGTCCAACCTTATATACACTAAAACATACATCAAGCTATCAATAGCATTTGCATACAAAACTTTTGACATATACTCTTGTTTAGCTTTATTTTTAGGAGATAAAGATGAGCTGAGCTTCATATGAGGTGCAAACAGTGTACTCATAGATTTTAACTTTTCATTTAGGGCAAAATATTGTAGTGCCTTCTTCAAATAGTATTTCTGATTCAAATAAAGTTTTCCTCTCTTCCTATCTCTGCATATCTCCATACCTAAAATTTTCTTAGTTTCACCTAAGTCTTTCATTTCAAACTCCTGATTCAGATGAACCTTCAACTTCTCAAGTTCTCATTCATTCTTTGAAGCTATCAGTATATCATCAACATACATGAGAAGATTTATGAAAGATTCATCTTGAAGCTTGAGAAAATATACACAGTGATCGTATTTATTTATTGTGTACTTCTGTCTTATCATAAAATTATCAAATCGCTTGTACCACTGCCTCGAAGATTGTTTCAACTAGTACAATAATTTTTTCTATTTGCATACCTATTTTTCTTCTCCAGTAACCTCGAATCCTTCTGACTGAGTCATATAGATTTTCTCTTCTAAGTCACAATATAGAATATAATTTTTACATCAAGTTGAACAAGTTTCAAATCTAATTATGCTATCAAGGGCAATAAAATTCTAATGGAGGAATATTTTATAACCGAAGAAAATACTTCATTATAATCAATTTTCTCTATTTGAGCATAATTTTTAGCTACCAATCTTGCCTTGTAGCAAATATCATTCTTGTCAAAAAATCATTCTTTCTTCGTATATACCTATTTGCATCTAATTACCTTTTTTTTTCCTTTGGTGGATTAGCTAGCTTCCATGTCTGATTCTTTTCAAGGGACTGTATTTCATAATCCATAGCTTTCTTCTACTTCTCCTTTTTTGAACTTTGGACAACTTCACTATAGGTGTTAGGAATACCATTTGCAATTAGAGATGCATAAGTCACTATATCATAAAACCAAGAAGGTTTATAAATCTCTTGTCGTGGCCTATTTATTACAATAGATTCTTATTGCAGTGGAGGTTCTTGGGTTATAACATCTTCTTCATCCAACTTCACCTCTACAGTAGGAATGTCTTCATCTATTTTACTTGTTACTGGGTTAACAATTCTTCTTTCAAACTTTACATGCTGCGGAGTATCATCTGTCTACTGAACAATTTTATTTGTTACCTTTTTCAATGATGGTAGACTCATTAAAGGTAATATCTCTGCTAAAGATTATCTTCTTTATTTCTAGACACCAAATATGAAGTCCCTTTATACTAGCAATGATCCTCATAAAGAGCGCTTTCTTTACCCTTGTATCTAACTTTGATTCCTTAACATGGTAGTATGTAGTAGAATCAAATACACGTAAGGAATCATAATCAGTAGCAGATTTTTTAGATCACTTCTTTAAAGGTGTTTTATGACTAATAGCAGCTGATAATAAGCGATTAATGAGATGGCATGCATATGTCATAGTCTCAGTCCAAAATTATCTGCCCAACTCAGCATTAGACAAGATGCACCAAACTTTCTTCACCAATATCCAGATCATGTATTATGTCACTTCATTTTGTTGTGGTGTATCTCTAACTGTGAAGTATCTAATAATGCCTTCATCTTGGCGGAATTTTAAAAATGGATCACTTTTATACTCTCCACCATTATTTGTGAGGAGACATTTGACTTTTTTGTCATTTTGAGTTTTTATCATCTATTTTCATATAAGAAAAACTCTCAATACTTCATCCTTCGTTTTGATAGTATACACACATACTCTCCGAGAGAAGTCATTAATAAATATTACAAAGTAATGATTTTCTCCCATTGAAGTTGTCTTGGAAGGACCCACACATTTGAGTAAATATAGTTTAAAATACCCTTGGTATCATGGATTACAGTATCAAAATTCACTCTAGTCTGCTTGCCTTTGACACAATACTCACAAAAATCTAACTTCTATGTTGTACTCCTTTCAATAATCTTTGATCTAACAACAGTTTCAAGAATTTATCGTCAGCATGTCCTAAACACATATGTCATAATCTGGTTGCTTTCAACTCCTGATCATCTCTGAAAGCTATTGTTGTTGTCCCAATAATTATATTATCCTAATAGTAATACAAGTTATTGTTCTTCCTTATTCTTTTCATTATCACTAGTGCATCAGAGATGACTTTTATTACTCCATTTATTGCATTTATAATAAAGTCCTTTGATTCTAGGACTTTCACAGAGATGAGATTCTTCTTCAAACTTTGTACATATTGGATATTTGTCAAAGTCCTAATTGATCCATCATGATTCCTCAATTGGATTGAACAAATCTCTTTAATCATACATGGACCGTTATTTGTTGTGTTAACAGTTGCTCCTTCTAGTTTTCTAAAGTCAAAGAACCAATTTTGATTGGAATACATATAATGGCTATAATTAGAATTAAGCAACCATACACTAAAAGAGCTTGATGATGACACAACAGCTAAAAAAAGGTCTGAATTTTCATCATCACACTCAGCTACATTTGAATTCATGATAACATTTTCTTTATCAGATTTATTTTTATTACTTGGCTTGGGACAATTTATCTTCTAATAACTTTTCTCTCGGCAAAAGACACATTCATCTTTAACTAGTCTGGATTTTAATATCCCATTCTCTGGATTTTAATCTCTCATTCTTTTCTCTTTTCTTGCTTTGAGAGCAACTTTTCACTATCAATGCTTCTATTATTCCATTTAAACTCTTTTTTTTTTTTATCTTTTTTCATAGTTCGTAACTGTATAATACAACAGTTACTTCAAAGAGAGTTACTTTAATCTTTCCATATAGTAGAGTTATTTTAAGAAGCTCAAACTCCTCTAGAAGGGACCCCAATAGCATCAAAGTCAAATTTTCATTTTTGAAAGCACGTTCAAATTCATCAAATCAGCTATCAGCTGATTAAAATTAGTGATGTGTTCATTCATTATGGTACCAAGAATATAAGTAAAGCGAAATAATCTCTTCTTTATATGAAACTTGTTCTGACTGTTTTTTTTTTCAAAAAAAATTTCTCCAATACCTTCCACAATTTACTTGCAAAAACTTTTTTAGACAAAGCATACTTATGTTCTCTAAAAAGACAATCAAATTTTACCACATGTCACACGGTTGATGTTTTTCTAATTTTTTTTTATCAATATTTTATAGTTTCTCTTCTTCAATGACAATGTCTAGACATTGCTGAAAGAGAACGTCTAGAATCTCACTTTGTCACACCCCAAAATGGCTCGTACCATCAAATATCTCTACTATAAATCTAGCATTTGATACGACAGTTATTAACCAAATTGACAAAGTGGATGCTGTCTCCTTTGAAATGGATGATTTGCCTGAATCGTCTGTCATCTCTGTTTTAAAAAATTATTTAATAACTAACAAATGCAAAACACAGATAATCCAAAAAAATCTTAATTTTTTTTTCTGATTTGAAAGATTATACTAGGCTACAACTATAGAGCAAACTTATAAAATATTGGTTCTGCTACTAATTGTTGTAGAAATTTGATTAATTTTTTTATTAATAATATATATAGTGTGTGAACAATTGCATCCAAAATTATACAAAAAAAATTCATAGAAAAGAGAAGTGAGTCACAACGGACACGCTTAAATATCAAGTCTTTCTTTAAATAAATATTTTTAGACATATAATTAATAACACAAAATACCACCACAGTTATACTTAAAATAACTATTAAATAAAAATAAAGATAACACCAAAATTTAATGAGATTCGATCAATTTTATTTATGTCAAATACTATTAAAATAATTTTATTAATATCAAAATAAGAATTACAAATAAGAAAAAAGATAAAAATAAGATCTAATATTTAAAAGGCTTATTTTAAAATAAGTTTGCTAAAACATGAGAGGTCTCTTTTTATAAGCTAAAACTCCCATATTCATTCCCTCGACTTTCCACGTGGGGTTTAAGAAATAGTCAAATATAATACATTTATCTTTGACTTGTTTTTTTTTTTTTTTTGTGACATAATAATCAAATAATAACGATATTAATTTTGTTATAATTTGTTTGATGTTGTAATAGAAGGAGATGGGCTTTTCTTTCAGCCTGTAGTGATGCTGATAAGATGTGGTTTTTTTTTTTTTTTTTTGCATTTTGGATCTTTTGTTGTGGGCTATAAGTAGGCCGTAGTATAGTTTTGTACTTTTAGCCTTTCTTTCGGAGAAGAAATTGTCTCCATTGCAGAGACCAATGATGCGTAAAAGCACAGAAGGACAACCCATTATCAAACCCTTTTTTTTGTGTCACTTTTTTAATTTTTATAATAATTTTTAAAGATTTTAAAAATATATTTTTTAATTTAATCAATAATATACTATATATATATATGTGTGTGTGTGGTAAACTAGATATATATTAAATATATACTTTGAATATTTTTAAAATTAAAAATGAAAATTTGGTATTAAAAAAATATATTTAAAAAAAATAAAAATATTTATATATAAATTGTCTAATTTTTTTTCACTGAATCTTATAAATATTAAATCTCTAAATATGTATTAAGTATATTTCATTTAAGACAAAAAATACCGTTGATAGATGTTGCATGATAAATAATTAAATATATATATATATATCTTAAAATTTTAGGTATTTTTTGGGATCATCAAATAAAATAAAGAGAGGGAAATTAATTCAGCTGAATCATTTTGTTTATTTATATATTTGAAAAATAAAGAAAAGCTGGATGCATGAATAAAAGATAAACCTTATCTTTCAAATAATTTTTTAATTCTTGAATGAAGTAATTTAAGTAATATATGTCGGCTCGGCTCAGTGATTTAGACAAACATCTTCCAAAATAATCTCACAAAAAAGAGAGACATTATTGAAATAGTAGACTTATATGACTTATCAAATCTAAATCCGAATCTTCTTTCACTTAATAGAGCAAATAAGACGAGATTGTTTTGTGGTCTAAATTCTAAAGCCTTTTTTAAGTGTTCCTTTGGGATGAGGCTGCTTCAATCATGGACGTAACTAACATTTTCTACTATTCTCTATTCCCCTTCTGAATGCTACCCACGTACTACCAATTTTGTTTTTTATTTTATTTATATAAAAAAAATCCATGATTTAATTTTAAATTTTCATAAATTTTTTACTTCTAAAATTCTAATTTCATTAATTAATTCTCTATTCCCCGCAAATTAACAAATATAATTTTTTAGTTAATATATTAAATTTTTATTATATTCACATTTAGTAATATTTATTAAAAATATTTAATAAATATATTTCATATTAAAGAATTTTTTTTTACAATTTTTTTAAAATCTTTATCAAATAAAAAAAAGTTATCAATTTAAAACGAATAGAGAATATTCTACTTTCAAACTTAATTAAGTCTAGAATATTTTTAATTAATTTTTAGAAGTTTAATTAATTAATAGTCGATCACGTGGCAAGCAGCTGCTTTGAAATCAAGCATTTAGTGGGTCCAAATCTAATGGTATTGTAATTGTACACTCGAAAATGTTTTCAAAATAGCAAAGATGAGCGAAGGTGACTATGTTTGAAATTGTTGGTAGCCAATTCACATCAAAAATCAAATCATGTCATCTCTAAATTATAATTTAAATATATATATATATATATTTATATTGATGACGACTCAGAATTCATTCACAATAATCAATCACTTTGATTCAATCATATACAAAAGATCGACTTGCCACTAAAATAACTTTTCAAATTATTTAATATAAAAATCATAAAGATGTAATAAAACAATAATTAATCACATATATTTTGTTGAATAATTGATAATTAAATTATTGTTTAAACAGTAAGTTAGTATTATAATTTTTCTAATTTGAATTAAATAAAAATTTAAATTCAAAATTTTCATGATTTTAGAAATGAATTCTGATATTATTGAATTAAGAATTCATTAATTGTAGACTAATTTTTAAATATAAAACTACATACACAACTTTCAGATTTATATTGCAATTAAAAAAAACTATATTTAATCTTAAAATTTAAATTAATTAATATTTACTAAGACAATAATAAATCAATTCGTTGATGAACTAAAATCCAGGAAATTTGCAAGTATATGTGAATTGGAAGAGTACCTTACATATACATATACATATATATAGACTATAGCCAGAATGGGAAAAGGTTTAAACTAATACAGCAAGATTGTGTATTATATTGAGAAATTCTACTACCGACTTTCTGTACATAAAAAAAATAATAAAAAATAACTGATTTTATTTATTTTTATTAATTAAATATATATACACTTTTCTATTATAATTACAGATACAAAATAAGTACAATAAATAAAAAAATAATTGTAGAGCATATGGGTCGTGGAGCGGTGGCAGATCCAAGCCCAGCCCAATTTAGATGGACAAACTTCATATACATTTATTTTGAAAATAATTACCCTTCCCATCATATTTAATAAATTTCTTTTTATTTTTATCAATAATATTTTAATAATTTTATAATAAATTTATAATAAACTCATAATAAATTATATATATTTATATATTTATAATAAATATATAATAAATTTATAATAAACTTAAAATAAAATTATAATAAATAATAAAAATATGATATTTTTATAAAAAAAATTATAAATTTTAGTATATTTGTAAATATTTTAAAAAATATAATTTTTTTTTTTTGTAAAAACTCCTTTATATTTTATATTCTAATACAGTGCTCAAAAAAAAGCAGGGAGCAAAAAGTCAAGCATGATGTGACTCAACTTTCGCTATTTTTTTTACTTTTTAGGGGAAATTACTTTTCAAATTCAATTATATAAACTGTTCCTTTAATATAATTAGATAAATTATTATTTTATTTATAAAATTTGATATAATTAATAAAAATAATTTTTTATCAAATTAATTAAATGGTTGATGGCATTTTATTTTCATTAATCAATTATTTAATCTAATTTTTAAAAATTAATTAAATAAAGTATTAATACCCGATTCTTCCATTTTTTCTTTTCCTCCACCCTATCATGAATCTTAACAACCACAATTATTAATTATTCTTTTCCGCTTTATTTTTCTTTTTTTTAAATTTCTTTCTTCCTTTCTGTCTTTTATTTTTTAATTTCTATCTGTCCACCTTTTTCCTTTTTAATTTTATTATTTAATTTCTCTCTCTTTTTAAAATTTTAAGAATAAAAAAAATAAAAAATCAATAGTATGAAATACTAATAATTGAAGGAATAATAGTGAAAAAATAGGAGGCGCGATAGGAATGATAATTGCGACAATATTAAAAAAAATGGTGAACTTGTGCTTATTCGAGAGAGAAATTAAATAAACTTAAAAATTGGATATCAAAAATAAAGGAAAAATGTATAATAAATTTAAAGAAAAATCATAATAAATTTATAAAAATTATCATATATATAATAAATTCATAATAAATTATGTAAATATGATAAATTTATAAACAAATAATAAATTCTTATAAATTCCAACATATTTTAAAATTTTGGTAAATTTATTTATTTTTTTAATATTTTTGTCAAAAACCCAAAAATGAATAAATTCTAATGTTTAAAAAGTAAAAAAAAATATTTCATCTCTTATTTTTTAAATTATATTATTATATGCTTCAATTAGTAATTTATTTATAATAATTTAAGTATTTTTTTAAATAATATTTATAAAACAATAAATATTTTAATTAATGAAAATTATAATAGATTGATGATATTTTTTTTCTATTCTTTTAAGAAAGTATTTGGCTTAATTTATAAAAATAATTTTAAAAGCACTAAGTGTTTATAAGTTAATATAAATTTATAAGCATTTAAAATTTTAAACAGTTGCTTATTTATTTTGATTGCTTATAAATAACTGATAAACACTTAACATATTTAGTAAATAATAATTTATAGGCAGCATTATTATTAAAATGATTAAAAAGATAAAAAGTTATATTAACAATAATATTTATTAAAATAGATAGGGATAATATAATAAATTATTTTATCAACCTAACTTATAAGCTAAATATTTATAAGCACCAAATAATAAGTTGATAACCCCAAACTTATTTTTTTAGTTTATAAGTTAGACTAGTTATAAATTCATAAAATTGTTTAAATAAATACATCAATTTAAAATTTTAATTTATAAATTAATTTGACAAATTTATAAACTAAGTCAAATACCTTATAAATATTTGGCCTCTCGTTCATGTAATTTAAAACAAAACGTTTTAGTAGGAAAAAAGTTTTATTTTTTTTAATAAGAAATGCAGTAACAAATATTGGAAACTAAAAATTAATTATTTATGTTCTTTTTTAAATAAAAATAAAAAAGCATGTAAATTATAATGTACCTTTAATATAAAAATACTGAATGATATTAAACTATCATGTACCGAACATGTCTAATTTTCTGATAAAAAAAATATTTAATTTATAATTATAATTAAAAAAAAGTTAAATTATAATATTTATGTTTATAAAGGTTGGAAAATTTTAAATTCAAAGCAGCTATGTACTTGTTTACCATGTATTGGGAAGCTCTCAACCATGCTCATTATCAATCTAAACGATCTTTTTTCTGGAAATATATAAACGATCTTAATCTTTAAAAAGAATTATAAATTATTTATTAATAATTCGACTTATTTATATATAAAATTTAAATTTAAAAAATTAAAATTTTCAGAAAATCAACAGTTATTCTCTGTGAATTGCAAGTGTAATGGAGCTTAATGGTCGTTGATTGCATATTAATCTTTTTCGTATTAAAGGGGAAAAAAAACTGAAGTGGGATGATGACATCAGCCCTAAGTTTCGGGAGGGAGAAGTAGAAGCCGCGTGGCAAATCTAAATATATGATGTAAGCCCTAACTAAGAGGAAGATTCCAACTGTCGGATGTGACGTGGCGCTGTCAGCTTAACCACCAACTTGGCCAGGCAGACGAGAGAAGGACATTCCACTTAGTGAGCTGGATTGTGGGCCCCTTTACCTTCTGTTTAGTGTTGTTTTTTTAAAGTGCCTAACTACTACTGGTAGTATTATTAGTAGAACAGTTTGCTATATCCCCAGATTTATTGGAGCCATTTGCTTAGTCTCTTTCTCTGTGTCTGGTAGCCGAGAAATTTGAATAAATTAATAAGTAAAATGAAATAATTATGAAAAGAAAAATCTTTTCATTATATTTATATTTTCCTCTTTTCAATATTATTTTTCTAATTTTTCAAACTCCAAAGAATTTTTTTAAAAAAATATTATATATGTGGAGTTTGAAAATTAGAAATTAATAGAACTGACAGCCGCCAAGTATGCTTCATATATACATTGCATAATAAGAATTGATCTTTTATTAATCATCAAATCTTGCACCAATTATAAGCTTAAGTCGTTTTCTTTTCTTTTATTTTTTCTATTCTTCTCTTCTTCTTTTTTCCAAAAGTCAAAAGCGTTGGGAATGTATGGAATTTATTGCAGAAACAAATTCTACCGACATGATATATATATATATAGGTACGCATAGGTCAATTTATTTCACTTTAATTTTTTTTAAAAAAAATCTTATAATTGAAAGGTAGGAGCGCAAAAAACGTTGCCGTGCAAAACACACACACAAAAAAAAAAACAGTCTATTACCAGTGAAAGACTGGGTCAACTATACAAAATTCTTTTATTTGTGGCCAAGAAAAACTCTGAAAAAGGGTACTGTGGATTATATATCACCGCATTAATTAGTCTTATTATCATTTTATTTCCATGTTTTAGATATTAGCTATACCCATTTTTTTAAAAAAATGAAAAAAAAAAAATTCTACGTCCCAATCAAGACTTGACTTTTCTAATAAATCTAGCTTTTTTGAATATAATACCTGTAAAATTAATTAATATATTTATTTTATACCTATTATTTAAATTTTTATTTTAAATCTATGCTTTTTTATTTAAGATTTAACAAATTCAATATTTTTTAGTAAGTTTGAATTAAACAAGAATTTAACCACCAAATTTAATTTTAAATTTTATAAAGGGCTTTCAATATTAATAATAACATGACCATGATATAAGTTACTTACTGCTTTTTCCGTTATATTTTAAGGGTTATATAAAAAAAAATTTCAATTTAAATATCATTTTTAAAAATTCAACAGAGTATTAATTAAAAAGTTTTAATATTATTTTTATTAATTATTGAAGAAAAATAAATAGAGTGAAAAATAAAAAATAATATTTAGATAAATTATAATAATTTTTTATTAAATTTATAATAATTAATTATTATTTGATATATGTATATTTTTTATATGATATTTAAAATAAAGTGGATGGAGAATTTAAAATAATATTAAATTTATTGTCTTTTTTGATACACACATTGCTTTTTGTGCAGATCCGGAAAGTGATATGGATTCTATTTCTCTTATGAGTTTATTATATGTATCGGTGGTACTATTCTCACTATTTTAAATTATTTATATATTTATATTAGTAATTTTTTAGAGTATTTAATATTTAATTACAATTTAACTATTATTATTTTTTAAAAAAATTTAATTTTAACATTTATCTTACAAGTAAAAATTAATTTTTTTATATTTTCAAATATTTATTTTTAAAAATAATAATAATTTAATTTTTATGCTATATAATTGTAATTTCAAAATTTACAATTATAATTTATAATCTCATAAAATTTTAAAAAATATATACTAGGTGTTCAAGTATAAAAGTAAAGAAAAAAAACTGTATCATCAATAATTTAAAAGAGTACTGTTTCAAATAATTCAAAGTTATATGATTTATGAAATATTATTATTTTATATTTCATACTTATAAATATATTTATATATTTGTACTTTTTAAATAATTTTTGTACGTGTTTAATTTTTTGTATATATTATTCTTATGATAAATGTTAATTTAATTTTATTATTATATAGGAGTATTCTTAATTTCTTTCAAAAAAATATTTTATTTATTGGGTCAAATAGATTACTTATATGATAAATATTTGTTTATTTAGTATAAAAATGTAAAAAAGATAAAAATTACCAATAAAAATAGACAAAATTGACACTTTTTATATTTATTATTTGAAAATAATTAAAATTCATTTATTATGTAAAATACTAAAATTGTTATTTAAAAAAATAATGATAACTAGTTTGTAATTAAACATTAAGTACTCTAAAAAAAGTAGAAATGTGAAATTTTTTTTGGAGAAAATGCACATCTTTCTTTCTCTATTTCTTGAAATGATTTTTATCCCATTTTGTAATTTAATTCATAAAGCAAAATATCAAATCTTGATGCTTTGTTTCACTTTATAAAAAAGATTACGATTGTGCTATTACTACAGTAAAAAAGACTATGGCCGCAGCTTATTGAACGTGTCAATTTTTTCTTTCTTTTTTTTTATACACAAGTACTCTCTCCTATTTTTCAAAAATTATATAATATAAAAGTAATTTTAACTAATCATCGTATTTAAAATAATAAAATAATAAAATAATAATAATTTTTTTCACTGCAAAAGAGCCTTTGTATATTTACCGACCCTCTCTCTCGTTGCTTTTCTTATTTTCTCATCAAAAAGGTCAAAACTTTTTTATTTTAATTTTGTATTATTTTTTCTTAGGCCTTAAGATTCCATACTCCAATTTCCTAAAAAAAATTAACTGTATCTGCTCTAAAATTATTTGGATTGTTTCTGAAAAGCAGCTATTTTAAGTTGCTTCAATGGAGGGAATCTTAGAGGAAACAGTTACTAGTTTCGAGTTTAATTATACTCGACGAATATACTACTAAATGATAATTTATTAACAAAATTAATTTTTCAATTGAATTTAGATATAATTAATTAAGTTGTAACAATACTTGCTGTTCGTAAAAAAAATTAAAAAAATAAAACTGCAGTATCAGTATGACTATACATAAGCAAGCTGACCTCAAACACAAGGACCACACAATGTAAAGGAGCCCAAATTTTTTTTTTTGTGAAATTAAGGTTTCTACTTGGTAAAGATAAATGAATAAATAAATAAAATATAAGAATATGATGGTAACTTTCAAGTGAATAGACGAGCTTGACCAAAAATAAATATAAAAAATGGAGCAGAAAAGGACTTGATTAAAAGCTTCATGAGTAACTCCAAATACTCCCACAATTTTGTTGCTATTATTGGCCAAAATACGGGAGGTAAGCCATCTGCATCACCATCACCACCACGTGATCTCTCTGCAACCATTTTCCATTTACAATTACTTTATTTTTCTTAAAAGAAAAACTAAAAATTCCATCTAATTGGAGCTACCTGCATGCCTTTGTTTTGTATACATACAGCACATCACTTTGGCTATGGGGACCCTTCTAACCAGTGGCGTAGCCAGGATTTTAGATAAGGGGGGTCCAATTCAACTTAAATACTAAACATTAAAAATATCAAATTATAAAAGAAATAAAAAAATTCCAGATTATAAACTACAAAAAAATAATAATTTCAATTTAACTTCATACTACTTTTCTCAAAAAAAAAAAACTTCATACTACAAAATCAAATTAAACATTTCAAATTTATAATGTCCTCAAGTATTCAAGCCAATTTCTTAATTCATTATTTTTCAAATTTCAATTCATTTTAGCAAGATAAAAAAATTGCAACAAAATAAATATGAGATTAAAAGTAAGTGGTGTACCTATTCTTAACTTGTTGCCGCTGCCTTGCTGGTGTCAATCGGTGAAAGAATGAAATTGAAAAAGGAAGAAACTGTTATCTGAAAAAAAAAAAAGGAATTAACGAAGAAGAAACGTGAGAAAGAAGAGAAAGAGTCACAATTAAGTTATTCTTGTTTGTTTGTAATGGGCAGAGTCATTGACAAATCTTGTTTGTTTGTAATGGGCTTGATTAAAAGGCCCAGTTTTAAAGATTGGAAAAAAAAGGATGAAAAATGTTGGGAGCGTGGATCGAAGTTGCGTACTCTCACATAGTAAGGCCAAGCTGTTCCATCTCAACCAATGTAATATTCATTCTCAAATATACCTAAAAAATTTTTATTTTTAATTGAGGGGGGAACAGGGCCCCATGGGACCCCCTTTATCTCCGCCTCTGCTTCTAACACTAACTACAGAAATATATTTTTTTATTTTTTTATTTACTATATTTCGAATATGAATATTTCTATGAATTTGATTTGAACTTATTAAAATTTCTTAGTTTTAGAAACGATTATTCTGTAATTTAATTCAATAAAAAAAATTAATGGGTAACTCTTATATATGAAATGCAAATTAATTACACCATGCAGTAATTGCATTTGTGGACTCCATATACATAAATAAGAGATTTATATATATGGCAAAAATTAATCATGATTAGCTTTTACTCACTGCACAGAGCAGTCTATATATATATATATATAGAGAGAGAGAGAGAGAAATTAAGAGCTCTCTCTCTCTCTCTCACACAGAGTATATATATTTCTAATTATGAATACTTCAACCAACTAACATGGAAGAATTAATACAGGTAGTCCCTATAGATATATTCATGATTCTAATTGACTATAGCTATCAATATAGCATGATTTTAACTAATTAATTATTTAGTTAGTTATTCTAAGTTAGTAAATTAACTATATATATATATAATATAGTTTATGAGAGAAAAAAAAAATTAAAGAAGAATATGTAGCCATAAATCTGATATGATACTGATAGATTAAACATGGTAATTGTCAGAGATCCAATGATTAAATTATGGGGTTGGAGAGAGAATTTAATGTAATATGTACCAAAGAGCTTGGCATTGGCAAAAGTTTGATGAACACCCAAAGGCTTATGATTGGACTACTCAACGTGATTTTGTCGTTAGATTTCTTATCATTTCCATGCGGACTCTACCCTTCTTATATTATTGCTTTCCATCTTCTTCTTCTTCTTCTTCTTTTTAAATTATTATTATTATTTTTAAAGAATTTTAGAGAATGAAAAACAAAACTATCAACAAAGTGTTGTATAAAAACATCAAGAGTTTACTCCAAAATTTAATCAAGTAATAATAATTAAGTAGTTCATATTTTATTATTTAAAAATTGATTGATGCATAAATTATGGTGAAGATTACATATATATTTGTGTTTGTTTAAATCAATCAACGATCGAAACTTAATTAATGTTTGGCTACAGTTCTTATATAAATTCGAAATATTTATTAAGTATAATATAATCAAAATAGTACGTAATTTAAAATATCAAGGTGAGTATGATTCAGTATAAGAAAATTGTGCAGCAAATCATAATATTATTTTAGCATTAATTAAACCAATAATTTTATTTTTTTTAACAAAAATTGTGTTTTACTTGCACAAGTGAGACAAAGGGGTATAATAAAAAGTGCATGATACTAATATATATGCATACTAATATGTTGGAAATGACATGGCTAAGTGTCATCTAAAGCCAAGTTTTATAGTACAAATCAAAACCTAAATAGAATAATCTATCCCAAAAATTGAATAATATTTATTATCTATTTTTGTGCATTAATTTGGATCGTTAGCACAAATAAATGATTACAATAATTAATTAATTGAAAGGATATTTATTATTTGAGTTTCGTATAAATCATCATTGGTTAGGTTTGCCGGTTGTTGAAATTCTTGAGTGTTTCTTTTCATGTTTGTTCCGTTCAAAGCCACACTTCAAAAGGTCAGGCACATGGGTTATAAATATCACATGCTTTCTTTTAATTATATTCATCTTTTTTTTTTCTTCCACAATCATGTATAATTGATACTATCCTATTTTTAAATTTAATTTTTTTGATAAATTATTATTATAGTTCTTCTAAATGTTGATTTACTATTTTATTCAGTTTTTTTTTTCTCAAAAATACATTTTTTCCTAAAATTTAAAAATGTAAACTATTTAATTGGTAATCATAATAAAAAAATTAACATTATTCTTATGTATGAACCGAAATTTAAAAATGTAAATTATTTAATTAATAATCACAAGAGTTTGGGTTCTTCAAATCCAACAGATTAAATTATCTTCTAAAGTTATATAAGGAAAAATTTGGTGATACATAAGGATATAATAATAATATACGTTTTTCAATTATTAACAAATAAATAATTTAATTAATTTCGGATAAAAAATATTAAATAATTGATATTTTTTAAAATTTTAATGACTTAATATTATATTTTTTTAAAAAAATAGGAATAATAAGTGTTTTAGGTCAATATTCATGAAGCAATAGTAATTTATACATTTACTTTTTCACTTCTGACATGTAAAAATTAATATATACATTGAAAATAGAAAGAAATTTAGTCTGAATTGAAAAGTCAAAACTAAATTTGTATTACTAACTTGGATTCATAATGAATATTCTCACAGTGAAATTAAATTTCTTTTCTTTTTCTCAATACACAGAAAATTCCCTTCTTTTTCCCCTTTTTAATACTGTACTTCTTAGTCTTCTTTCCACTTTCAAATCTAATCTATTTTCAGAAGAAATTAATCTTCGAGCTAATTACAATTAACGACTGGATAACATTAAAATAATTAAATCATTTATGCAATTATGAGAATTGTAAGATTAGAGGTTAATTTAGCTCCTGTGATTTAGAGAGCGATGCTCTAATATTTAGGGATTCAAACCAAATATGTATGTAGTAACTGAAGAAAATTTTCTTTTTAATTTTTTTTTGGCTGCATGGCATTTTAGCCACAAATGGTTATGGTCCTAATAGCAAAGCAAAAGTGTTTTTTTTTTTGTATTTATTTTAAAAAGCATTTTTCATATATATATATAGAATGAAGATTTTAATTTACTTTCAAATATTAAAAACGAAAATTTTTTAAGTCTAGAAATTTTTCGTTTTGCTTTCTTCATAAACTATATATACAAAGTTAGAAATTTTGAAACAAAGAAGGAAATCATAAATATGAATCGTCGATTTTGTTCTTTATTTTAAATTTAGATTATAAAAAGGTCATTTGAATTTTATTATTTTATATTGATTATTTTTTACAGAAAAGTTAAGGACATATAAATAGATGCTTGGAGATACTCATGGCAAATTTATTTCATTGAAATTCTACCATGTAATTTTCTGAATTAATTCATCCACTAGATTATTGTTTTTCAGTATACAAATGACAATGGCCACATTAATATTGAGATATAAACCTTTATGGCTAGAGAAAAAGGAAATTTTTGATGTTTGAGCTTTAAAAAAAAATCAAGGACTGTAAGAAAAAATATTTCAAGGACCACATACCTTTAATTAGCACTGTGGCTCACAATTCCGATAGTGGACACCTCAAAATTGGTTTTATTAATTGCCTTAAGATATATAGCATTAATATATATATATATATATATCTGCTAAAAGAATTTGTCTAACAATCTTCTAATTAGTAATTACTAGTAATTAGTACTTAATTTCCTAGACTACTGTTTAATCATGCCAGTTATAATTAAATTTTATTTTTTAAATTTCTTCTATATATCAAAGAATTGTAATTTGCAAAAAGTTTGTTTGATTTCTTTAATACACATATATATTCTAAGTGTTAAAATTACAGTTTTTATATTTATAGGATATGTTTGAATTGCATATATAAATCAAGATGATTATGTAATCTTGAAATCTGTTTTGTTATTTGTCCTCGCATATATGTTATAAATATCCTTTTTAATAATAGAAGGAAGAGAAAAATTGAGGGCTAGAGGTTGAAATGCAAATCTCCCTTCTTACTTCATCAAATCTAGATGTGTATGTTTATCAAAAAAAAATCTAGATGTGTATGGAAATTAATTAGTAAATTAACTTATTATAAGTTATGGTTAGATTGTTATATGTAATATGAGATAATTCATCAAAGAATTGAAAAAGAGAAAAAAAAAATCAAGATTTTTAAATTTATTACGTGCTTATAACCATTCATATTTTTCTAGATATTAAAAACTATATTTGAATATTTTTTTTCTTTATAAATAATGATACATATACAACTATTTGGCAAAATTAATTAATGAATTTCAAGTGTGCATATTAATTATCTTTCCATAATTCATAACTGTTGGTGGTAGCACACCAAAATTGAAAAATAAAAATGAAAAAAAAGAAAGTCAAAAATGCAAGGTGCCTAACAAGGAAGAAATTGTCAAAAATGGGAGGTGAAAATGGGAGGTGCCTAATTTAGCCTAATTTTCACCTAATTTAGTTTGACAATTTATTTGCATTTGAAGCCTATAAATAGGCTCATTCTCTCCATTTGTAAATACACCAAGAAAACACAAAATGTAGCTTAAGGAGAGCTATAGGTTAAACACCAAGTAGTTTATATTAGGAATTAGAGAATCAATCTCTTGGAGTTCCTTGGAGTATAAATATTTTGGGGTTGTTTTGTGGGTGTCGGTTAGAAAAATATTTTGTAATTTGTGGTTGTAACAATTTGCCGCATAGTGAATATTTTTCTTGGTTGTCGTTAGACAACGACCGTGGTTTTTCTCCATTCGGGAGTTTTCCACGTTAAATCATTGTGTTTTATTCTCTTTAATTTCACAGTCATTATTTTATTTTCTCATTTGTTCCTGCTTGAATACGGTCCGAAGGGCGGGAAAATAGCGATTTTCCCAACAAGTGGTATCAGAGCTTAGGTGTTATAATTTTTATCAAAAATCTTAGTATGCTCTGTGGTTGCAGCTTGGTCTGATCTTCCACATCAGAAAAGATTTTTGTTAAAAATTATTTTGTTTTTAAGCAGGTGGAGCCTTTGGAGCTGGTGGAGCTTTGGAAAAGGTGGAGCCGTTTTGCTTTGGTGTGCTTGAGTATTGGTAGTGAGATAAATAATTACATGTCGAGGTAAATTCTGTCAAACGACACGAATTTAGTCTAAGGCAAGTGGATTTTAAGTGAGACCATTGTGACTCCTCCTCTTACCTGGGAATTTACCTGGTGTAATATTTATTTCTGATCCTTTATTAAGCACAAAGTAAGCATGTCCGCAATGAGATGCGAGATTAAGAAATTTGATGGGAGAATGAATTTTGTACTGTGGCAAGTGCAAGTCAAAGACGTGTTGATACAGTCTGGACTACATAAGGTTTTGCAGGGTAAACCAGTCAGCGGAAGAAATTCCGGAAAGAGGAAGGTTGTCTGCTGGGGGTGTGGTCAAACTGGACACGTGAGGAAGGATTGCCCGAACGGTGGAGCTGATTCGGCTAGAAGCTCTAACGTTGATGCTGCCAATGTGATCTCCTGTGGCGAAGGAGATGATGAGTTGTCTCTGTAGTTGAGAGAAGTGTGTCCTCATGGCATGATTGCTACCCGTTGAGATGCCATGGAAGAGGACTGATTATTGGTAGCTGGTCCACGGAAATGCGCGCTGCATTGGTTGACAGTTGATGCAAGGTGCGTGGTGGAAAAATTATGTCGATGGCTAATGAACTCTCAGAAAGTCAACAGGAGGGTTGCACCATAAACTATTAGCGGGATCCGACATGGCCGATGAAAAATTCTTGGAGTTGGCGAAATAATTCCAAGTGTCGATACTCTTTTATGGTGGAGTATGTTAATTCTTGACGTTAAGAATTATGATTGTCGGTAACAGACAATGTTGTGTTTTTATTTTTCAAGGTGGAGATTGTTGGTGGTAGCACACCAAAATTGAAAAATAAAAATGAAAAAAAAGAAAGTCAAAAATGCAAGGTGCCTAACAAGGAAGAAATTGTCAAAAATGGGAGGTGAAAATGGGAGGTGCCTAATTTAGCCTAATTTTCACCTAATTTAGTTTGACAATTTATTTGCATTTGAAGCCTATAAATAGGCTCATTCTCTCCATTTGTAAATACACCAAGAAAACACAAAATGTAGCTTAAGGAGAGCTATAGGTTAAACACCAAGTAGTTTATATTAGGAATTAGAGAATCAATCTCTTGGAGTTCCTTGGAGTATAAATATTTTGGGGTTGTTTTGTGGGTGTCGGTTAGAAAAATATTTTGTAATTTGTGGTTGTAACAATTTGCCGCATAGTGAATATTTTTCTTGGTTGTCGTTAGACAACGACCGTGGTTTTTCTCCATTCGGGAGTTTTCCACGTTAAATCATTGTGTTTTATTCTCTTTAATTTCACAGTCATTATTTTATTTTCTCATTTGTTCCTGCTTGAATACGGTCCGAAGGGCGGGAAAATAGCGATTTTCCCAACAATAACCTTCCACCTAACTCAAGATTTGAATTTGAAATTGTTTAATAAAAATCTAAAATTAATTTTGAATTTAAAAAAATTTTGGAAAAATATAAAAAAATGCTTAAATTTTACTTTGATTTTTTCTTTTATTGTAAACTTTATTTTGACAAATTAGTACATAAATTTTTTTTTTCAATTTACCTTTTCATCTATTAAATTTATGTTTACTAGATATTTAATTGACGTATCAGTATATATATGATTTTATTTTAAAAAATAAAGTAACGGAAGTTATAAAAAAGTAACGTCCATTTATTTATTTTTTAAAAAAAATTAGAAAACTTAGGAAATGAATAGGAGTTAAAAAATATAATGCCCACTGGTATTAAAAAAAATAATGAGCATTAAAAAAACGACTCTCGCTAAATCTATCACCTTAACTCTTCTTCCACATGTTCTTCTCCTTCAGTTTATCATAATCAAACACCAAATCTACCACCATCATCACTAAGAAAATCAGCGGAAGAGCTTTGGAAAGATATAAACTTGCATGAAATGGATAATAAGGAGGAGTACAGTTTACTTCATCATAGTGAAAAGTTAGCCATAGCTTTTGCTCTAATGAACACCCCACCAGGTGTGCCAATAAGAATAATGAAGAACCTGCGAATGTGCTATGACTGCCATATATCTATCAATTATCAAATGCGTACATATCTGAGATAAAGGATAAAGAAATTATTGCTCAAGATACTAGCAGATTGAACCATTTTAAAAAGGGAAATGTTCTTTTATTGGTTATGGAGATTACTGGTAAGAGGAGGCTACACTGCTACAGTAATCTTGGAACTTTTTATACTCTTTCATTCATGAATAGAATGGACTATGACACCGAGGCGAATGAATGATCAAGCTCTTGTCTTGGGTTGTTGTTTGATTTTTTTTATATAAGAAGATAAAATTTTATTAGAATAACATGGGAAAAAATATGTTTTAATGAAACTAACTACCCAAGCCAATAGACTTACCCCATACATCCACAACTACAGTCTCACCAACCCATTTGAAAAAACCCCACAGAATATAATTGATCTCACCAGAATAAAATCAAAGAAAAATTCAACAAAACAATGAACTAATAACTTGGATAAACCAAGTTGATCAAGAATTATAAAACAAAGGAATTACATCCATCAGAAGTCACAACTTAATTCAGCAAGTATATATTCAGGAGTTTTTTTTAATACATATTACCTTTTTTTTAATGCCTATTATTTTTTGTAATGCCTACTACATTTTTTAATGGTGTTACTTTTTTTGTCTGATACCCATTTGTTCATGAGCTTTTAATTTTTTTTAAATAAATGAACGGGCATTATTTTTTATAACGCCCGTTACTTTATTTTTCATAATAAAAAAATAAAAACATATTAACACTTTAGCAAAATATTCTATAAAATTAAGTCTAATATATTAAAAGATAAAATTTTAAAAATAAGTTTATGTATTAATTTTTTAAATAATTATAATAAAAGTGAAAATCAGAATAAAGTTTAACTTTTTTTTTATATTTTTCACAAAAGTTTTCTTATGGAGAAGTTTAATGAATTGCTTATAAGAGTTAATGATGGATGAACTTAATAATGTAATTAAATTAAATGGCAAAAGATTGTCATCTAATTAAGTTAAGTTAATTCATATTATATACACTACTCTTTCATTTATTTTTCAGGATAAAATTATCAATATATATATATATTACATATTTTTTAAAAATCCTATTTTATATATTGTTATAATTATTATAGATAATACTTACTTCTTGTATCAATACCCATACTTTAATATCCTTTCTCGACTAACTTTTTTTTTCCTGAATTATTGCATTTGAGCATACATATATAATTTTCTTTCTGATGAAATATTAAAAAAATATAAGTATAGAAAAATATAACAAATAAAAACCATGTAGAAGAGAGAAAGTCTACTAATATATATTAATAATAAATTGAAGAGGCTGATATATTAGCAAAATCGAAGAAAAATATTGGGAAATTTAATTCATAAATAGAAAAAATTAAAAAAAAAAGGTTTAATATAGTAGAATAAAATAGAAAGAAAAGCAAAGGTGTAAGTAATTGTAAAGGGCAAAGAAAGATGGGATGGGATGGGACCCAATTGATTATCTGTTCTTTTTTGACTTGGTTTTGTTTGGGTCCCACTTCAAGCCACCATTGTCTTTATGGATTGAATGATAAAAGAGCACCGCACGTGGCCTCTGAACCAACCCACTGCCTATCCAACCGCAATATAAACTCACACGCACAAACTCATTTTAATTTTTAAAGACCAAAACATCCCTATTTTCCTTCTCCTTAATCAAAATTCTAAATTAATTTACTCAATGTGATTTATTTATGAATTCTAAATTAATTTACTCAGTGTGATTTATTTATGTGAAATATTTATATTTTTAAGATAAAAATATAAATTCACTAATATTTCTTTAATAGATGCACAACTTTATTTATTTTTACAAAAATCATTAATTTGTCTTAATTTTTTATGTTTTAATTAATTTTGCTAGAATATAATATATGAGCGCAGAGAGAGATTGTAACCATCTAACAAATATCCATAGTCTCTAGGAGAATGATGTTAATCAAAATATCTTATAAATTTAGAGAAATTTTTTTTGAGCTATTGGTGTAATTATCTTTTTATACACTAAACTAAATTAGCCAAATATATGTCTATTATGTTGTCAAGTGTAAATAAAAAAAAATAAAAAATTAACTTAGTTAGTATAAGAAAACTTGTTCCTCCTCTTTTTTCAAAGCTTATTTTTTTAAAATTAAAGTATTAATAAAACTTTTGCCTTCTCATTTACAATTATCTTTCACTATGATATATACCATCTTATCGCTAAAAGCTTAAAATAATAATAGTAACAAAAATAAAATTAACTTCCCCTATTCTTTTTTATAATAAATTTAGCTTTGAATACAACTCAAAATTGAAAATTTTATTTTCACAGAATTTTTTTTAATAAATTTGATTTCAGTATAAATTTAAAGTTGAAATTCTCAAACTTAGCTCTAGTAATAAGAAAATTAAAAAAAAATCATTGATCATGGTTCCGAGTGGAGATTAATTTATATTTTGCTTTTTAACGTGTTAATTTAATGTAAATTAAGATTACAATTCAGGTCAGGCTTCATTATTGACCCAAAAAAAAAATTCGGGCTTCATTGGCTTCGGAGAAAAGTATTTTTTTTAGAAAATATTTTGTGTATTTTTTTAACATTCAGAATTTTTTTAAAAAATTACTCAGCGGAAAATACATTATTCATCAATAGAAAACTATTACTTTCAAGGAAAATTACTTTTTTTTTTATAAAAAAATAGAAAGTCATTTTTTGAATTTTGATAAACATTATACATATATATATATATATATGTATATATGTACGCGTATGTATTAATTCGTTGATCATTGATACTCATGATCGGCGACCATCGATAATCGCCGCTGGTTGTTAAGAACCATTGGTCTACAGTGACCATTAAATTTATTATTTTAAGTAAAAAAAAATTTTCTCATATTTGATCATAAATTTTAAGGTATGAAATTTTTATAAATTTAAAATTATTTATAATCATATAACTTAAAATTTTTAACATTTATAATGAAATAATAGAAAATATTCAAATGAAATAAAAGAAAATTAATTTTTATAATATATTTTTTTCTTGAAAAATTCAGAAAAAAAAAAACAACAAGAAATCATTGTCTGCAGCACTATCATTAGCATGAGTTTAAAAAACAGAATCAATTGGATTGAATTTACCTTTTCTTAGGCCTTTAAAGTTTAAGCCCACCAGACACCACTACCACCCTATCTCCCATAATTCTCACTCAATTGAATTTGTTGCTTAAAGCTTGCCCTCTTCTTCTTCTTCTTCTTCGTCTTCGTCTTCGTCCTAAGAGAAAAGAATAACACAAACTCAGCTCCCCACAAACCACAAACTAAGAGAAAAAGACCCACAAAATTAGTCAGTGAATATTTCATATATTAAGAGAAAAGAAAAAATATATTTATAAATATTTTTTTTTGTAGTCAGTACAGAAAAGCAAATTTCAAAAAGAAAATAAAAAATAAAAAAAAATCCAGACCCCCACCATCCACATGATCATGGAACTTGAAAATGGGATCCGCAGCAACACTACTAGCAGACCCAATTTCCCTCTTCAATTACTAGAAAGAAAACAAGAATTTCAATATCAAAATCTTGATCAAGGTCAACCCACCTCTTCTTCTATTCCTCCTCCTAAAAAGCCACCTCCTAAACGTACCTCCACCAAAGACCGCCACACTAAAGTCGAAGGTCGTGGCCGCCGGATCCGTATGCCTGCCACTTGTGCCGCCAGAGTTTTTCAGCTCACTCGTGAACTCGGCCACAAATCTGACGGTGAAACCATCGAATGGCTGTTACAACAAGCTGAACCAGCTGTATTCGCTGCCACTGGTAGTGGTACTATTCCCGCCAATTTTACTTCTCTTAACATCTCTCTCCGTAGCTCTGGTTCTTCCATCTCCGCCTCTCACCATCTACGAAACACTTATTTCAATCCTAATTTCGCTGCCGCTGCCGCTGGAGCCCATCACCTCCAAGCTCTAAGACCTAGGAATGATTGGGAAAGGAATATAGTCGTCGTCGATGAAGCATCCACTTCGGCGGCAGCGGAGGCTTCAAAAAGAAGGATTTTGTTTCCGTCGTCGGAGGATAATTCATTAAGTTTTAGTTCTATTAGTTCAAATAATGTAGGTGGAAATTTGAATACAGCTGCCATTTTACAAAATAAACAAGAAGTACGAGGGAGTGACGGCAGCGGAGGAGGCGGAGGAGACACTACTTGTTTAGATGTTTCCGATGGATCAGACGCTAGCCTAGGAAGAAAGAGGAGGCCTGGGGATGAATTGTTATCACATAATCATCATATTGGGAATTATTTGTTGCAATCAACCAGTTACGGAGCTATTCCGGCGACTCATAGTCCTATTCCCGCAACATTTTGGATGGTGACTAATCCTAATAATAATAATAATCATGTGATTAGCAGCGATCCAATGGTGACGTTTCCATCTTTTAGTGGAAGTACTAATAATTTTTATGGAAGTTCTATTTCTAGCGGGTTACATCATATGAATTTTCCTGCTCCTATGGCTCTCTTGCCTGGCCAACAGTTAAGTTCAGCAATTAGTAGTGGCGGCGGCACCGACGGTGGCGGCAGCAGAATTGTTACCGATGGTCATTTAGGTGTACTTGCTGCTCTCAATGCTTATAGACCAATTATGGGTAGCGGTGGCAGCGCCGAGGAGTCTCCGGCAAGTGGGTCAAACCCACACCATGGAGGAGAAGAGCATGATACCAAAGGCTAGCTAAGACATGATATGATGATACAAGCAAGTATGGTTTGATCTTTAATTAATTTTATTCATAGTTAATTAATTAGTTAAGTATATATATATATATATATATATATATTGAAATATAGGTTCAAGGTTTGATATTTGCTTTGAAAAATTGAGTTTACTTAATTAATTAGTAGTACATATATAATGAGGAGAGAGTTTTAATTAATTAGGGTTTGATAAAATATATAATTAGCATTGAGTATTTGCTTGATGATGATGATCTTCTTCATTCTTTATTTCTTTTTATTTTCTATTACTGTTTGGTTTGCTACCAACTTTCACTACCTAAAACTAAAAGGCCTGTTAATTTAAAGCATGTCTTTTGGTTCAAGAAATTAGGGGAGGTTATCAATTAATTAATTATCATTGCTAAGCATGCAATAATATTTTAGTAATATTGTTATATTTCTCATTACTAATAACTTCAATTTGAGGTTATTAGGTCTTAATTAAGAAACTCATAATGATGATAATTAATAAATTTTTAATTAATCTCTTCCCTCTCTCTCTTTTTTCTTATTCTCAATGTAATAGTGCACTCTCCTTAACAAATCTATTATATATATATATATAGTTAAATATCGTTTATGAAAATTAATTAAAAATATCGTTTAATAGTTTAGGAACTAGTTAATATTGCTCCAAATTTGGCTCATCTCATATCTAGAAAATGCATCATATGTGATTGCTGATTATGCCTTTTTATGAGGGACCCCCATTGCCTAAAACCAAAATATGTGCTAATAATTCCCTCGCTAATTACTATATATATATATATATATATCATTCTTTTTTCATATAAGCTATATACATATCTATGTGTTGCTGGACATTCATTAAATCGTTAATATTAAGATTTTCAATAATTAATTTATTTTATTACTTCTGTTTTATAAATGCTTTCTAATCCAAATGAAAAATAACTTTACTTCTAATATGACTGCATTTGTTTGATACGTATATATATGCATGCGTGTTATTAATTAGATAGTATTTCCAATAATTAAAATTTTAAGTAGTTCAGTAATTGTTTTCATCACAATGTACCCTTTCATACTAGCTCTATATAGTTGCGAAATCAAAATTCAACTTAGAGGGATCAAAAATTTTTGTAGCAGTGCCATTTTAGTTAGAATTTATTTATTTTTAAAACAACACCGTCTTAGTCAGGATTACGTTAAAAAAAATTTAAAACGAAGGAGAGGTTCGACGACTCCTACTCGTCCTTCGTTTGCAAGTCCAATGGTTCTCTTAGACTTCTATAGAGTTGCCATCGATAGCAAGAAACTCCTGTAAGGATTTTTTGTCGTCGACCAAGAGGTTCATAAACAGCTCAGAATCCCGTGATTCCTCCCTTGACTCTATATAATTATTAATTTTAATTAGTTTATCTAACTCAAATATATTCTATATTAAAAATAATAATAATAATTTTATAATAAATTAAATAAAAAGAATAAATAATTATTACAATTATGCAAATCTTATATTCTATATCATTCTTATTTTGATCTCAATTCTGTTTTTGAAATTGAATCCAAACGTCCCCTCAATTACATGATGAATAAAATATCCGAAAAGGAATATTGCAGATTTTAAAGTTTAATCAGTATAGTTATTGAAAAACAAAAAGGAAAAAAAGTAATGATTTAAATATGTTTATGGGTCATGGTATCTCATTCAATATATATATGTGTGTGTGTTTGAAGTTTTAACACATTTAAATTTAATTTTTAGATAGAATATAATTAAGCTAACTGCTAATATTAGTATTACGTAATTTTCTGCAATCCTATCGTTATAAACATGTCTTGAGATAATGTATGAGTACTTTGTATAAAAAAATACTAAGCTATTTTTAGTATAAGAATCTTTATGTGGACCCAATCAATTACAAATTTACAATTACAAGTTGATATTCTAAAATTTGCTAATAATAATAATAAACTGAAAAATAAAAGAATTCTGCATCAAAATATCCTATCCTAAAAAGTAAAATTACATTAAAAAAATATTCATTTTTTTTTTATAAAAATACTAATTTTCAATTTTCAATTTTAAAAATATCAACTATATCAGAAATATATGTATGATAAATTTTCAATTAAACTAAAAAATATTTTTAGAATTTTTTTAAAAATTATAAACATTTAAAAATTAAAAAATTATTGTATCATGTAATTTCCGCAAAATAAAATCTAAAGTGATAGCGTAATAATAGAGTACGATGGGCTTGCAAGCCCAAGATCCATTTCAAATTGAAATGGCTTGCATCCAATTATTATTATTCAGCAACATTTACGAAATTACCTTTTAAAAAAAAGGCAAATTACACGGAATACTCTGCTTTCAAGCGTACGGAAGACAAAAAAATTTTTTCAATTATACGGTGCAGTTTTTTTTTTTTCTTTTTATACATTTTTACGTTAGCTTTTCTTTTCTTAAAAAAAAAATTGGAAATTTTTTTTATTTTTTATTTTTATTCATAAATAATTTTTTATTATTATATTTTAGTATACACATAAAAAAAATAAATAAATATATATAACATATACATAATATACATAAAACAAACAATTACATATCCATAATATATATAATATATTCACAATATATTTATAATATATATACTATAATTAACCAACATATAAATGTTAGAAGATAAATATTTATAATATATATACTATAATTAAGTAACATATAAAAATTGTATAATATATAAAAGTTAAAATATAATATATGCATAACATATACACATATAAGATTATGTTAAAAAAATAATATTCTTAATTTTTTTTTGAAATATTTTTATAAAATTATGTTATTTTCTAGTAAAATTTTTTTTATAAAATAATATATAAAATAAACTTAATTTTTATATTTTTTTAAAAAATTTTATCACATATCTATAATATATCTAGAACATATATAACACATACAAATCATAAAAATACGATGATTTATATTATTTTTATAATTTTTTTAAAATTTTTAGATATTTTTAAAATTTTTTATATCAATAGTATTTTTGAAAAAAATTATGATTTTATAGATAGTTTTGTAAAAAGTCTTTAAAAATATATTTTAAAAATACAATAAAAAAATAAAAATATTTACAATTTGAAAAGAGATAGTAAATTTTTAAAAATATTTCATTATTAAATAAAATAATATTTTTTAAATATCTATTTTTTTCACTATAATCAATATTATATTTTTATTTTTACTTTTTCAAACTTTAATATTAAAAAATATTCTAATAAAATAATATATTTTAAATTATTTTTTCAGCATATAAAAATTATTAACATTTATAAAGAAAAAAATTTTAATTTTAATATCAAAAAATTATTATTTTTTATAAAAAAATTTAATTTTAATATTAAAAAAATAAATAACAATCACAAAAAAATAAAATTATATAAAATTATATTAATAAAAATTATTAAATTTATTTTAAAATAAATTTTATATATTATATGCAAAAAAAAATAAATTTATTATGTAAATATTATGTAGATATTTGATATATATATATGTATGTTATATATTTATTTGAGTATGTTCTATGTATTTTATATAAATATTATATGAATATTATATGTATAATATATAAATATAAATTTTAAAAAAATAAAGCTAAAAATATTAAAATTATTTTATAAATATTTGATAAATATTTAGTAAATATCTAATAGATGTTTGGTATATGTAATAAATATTCGATAAATATTTGACATATGTTGTATATATATTATTATTTATTATGTGTATATTTTTATATATGTTATATATATATTTATGTTTGTTAAAAATATGATCTCTAAAAAAATATTTTTAAATAAAAAATAAAAAAAATAAAAACAAATAGAAAAAAATAATGTTATAGAAAAAATAAAAATGAAAAATATTTGCGCGCGTTAACAAATTTGAAAAGAGAACTTTCCGCCGTAACCCAAGCCCAAATTCATGAATGCAATGTAATTTCCTCTTATCATTTAAATTTGCTATGTACAAAACATACTGACTATAACACCCAAGGAAACTAAATAATATATCACTCGTATTGAGATCAAATACAATGAAATTAACGAAAAAATATGAAAAATACATGCAAGAAACAATGGTTCAGGCGGATGGGTAATTGGACGAACTTCTTTTTTTTTTTTTAAATGTTTATTTTCACTCAGATTTCCATAGAATAAATATCTGATACACATTCCCTTTCAAAAAAATAATATCTGATACACATTTTAAAAAAAAACTTAATAATCTTAACTAGCAATAAGATATGAAAGGAAAAAGGTGAATTATTTCCAATAATACACTTGCCACTGAATTCTTATAGTTTGATTTTATTTTCATAATCTTCTTTAAAATTGATTTTTTTTATAAATAATAATTATAAAATCCAATTTGAACAAGAGCAAATTACCACAAATCAAGCAATAAAACTTGTATCAATGTCGATAATTATTTGAGTAAATTCATGATTCAGCTTTTGTGTTTTGAGAATAGAAAGCTGAATGTAATCACACATGCCCACATCAGATTATTTTTTGTCAAAAAAAATCGGCGCCTCTTTCTTGTGCATAATAATTATTAAGATTCTATCAAAAAAAAAAAATAAATTAAATTAAATAATTAAGCTCCTACTAAAGTCTTCTTTTACCCTTATCTTTTTTTTACCTTTTTTCACCCTCTTCAGGTCTTTTTTCAGTGAGCGTATACTGTATAGTCATAGTGCATCTCCTTTTTCTCTCATTCTCTGTTTCTCACACTTTATACTATCAGAGAAAGAAAAATTCAAGAAAAGTTTATTCTCTTCCAAGAAAATCAAGAACAAGAAAGTAATGGGTGGCTCTGGAAATAATAATTATCTCCAAGTAGTGGCAAAAAATTTTGATGTTCTTGCTTTGTATGTATCTTTAATTTCTACTAAAATGTCCTTTACTTTGTTCTTTAATTTCTAATTAATAGCTCATATGTATATTAATCTGCTTACTTTTTTTTTATAGATTACTTGCAGACCTCTGGTCACTCTTGTTTATCCCTTGTAAGTGCCGCTTTTTATATTTAATCTTAATTATCATTATTATTAATTATCTCTAATGGCTTGCATTTTGAATGGACTTTGAACAGATACGCTTCAATTAAGGCTATTGAGACTAGATCTCGCAGTGATGACCAGCAATGGCTAACCTATTGGGTTCTGTATTCAATGATGACCATATTCGAACTTACATTCTCCAAAATCTTGGAATGGTAATTAAATCGAGTTTTTTTTTAACCTATTTAGGGATTCTCGGGTATCATTATGTTTTTAATTTTTACTATTATAGAATACTAAAGAGTTTTTATATTAAAGAATGAGTCGACAAAACAAATAAAAACTTATTTTTCTGTGACTACCTACTTTTCTATTTTCAGCAGTACTAAATAAATAAATGAATTGATTTTAAATTTTAATAATCCATATTGGTTTCAATGTTATTTTTTTTTATAAATTATCGTACTATAAATGTAATAATTAGTTATATCTTGATTAAGGTTAGGTTTAACGTATAATATCATGAAGGCTGTGAAAATTTTGTGAAATCGGTTAGTATCTAAATATTGAAATATGAATTAATATGGATGCAGTATCCCAATTTGGCCATATGCGAAGCTGATAATGACATGCTGGTTGGTGCTGCCTCACTTTAATGGAGCAGCACATGTTTATCAGCGTTTCATCAGACCCTTCTATGTGAGTGAACCCACAAATAAATCCCCAAAAAATCTGGTATGTCCCTCGAAAGAAGGATATTTTTAGTAAACCAGATGACATTTTAACTGCTGCTGAGAAATATATGGAAGAGCATGGAACTGAGGCTTTTGAGAGGCTCATGACCAAGGTAGGTATCCATCTTGAACTGTCTCTCTATATATATATATTTTAGAAAGAAATCGACCGAGTATCTGTCTCATAATATTATAATATATTAGATATAATGTGAAAACAATGATTAATGTGTGAAATATATTAGTTATTTTAATACAATGTTAATTTAATTATTTGCAGGTTGATAGGGAGGAGAGAGCTAGGAGGAATGGCAATTACATGATTTTTGATGATGATTATATATATTAAACTTTAGATGGAAAAATATAAGATATATGGTGTGATTATTATATCATAAATATTAGTGTGGAATTGCCTATGTATAAACTTTTGTTTTCTGGAACAAGTATTATTAGTTTATTTTCCTCCTAATATGTATGTAGTATTTCAGAGTTATAAGCATTTTGCTTTGTGACATATATTTGTTTCTATTATTGTGTCAATTGATATACGTTCAATGGTTGAAAGATGGAATACTAGCAATTTTATATATGTGCGCAGATTTTCAAGTTTTAATTCAAAATCAATCTTTTAGAGTCAAAAAAAAAAAAAAAAAGGTGGGGTTTAATGAAGTGAGTATAATCGTTAGAGACTCAACTACCAAAATATGAGAATTATACCAGTGTTTTTTCTTTAATACTCAGGAAAAAAATGTTTTTAAATATGAGAATTATACCAGTTTTTTTTTTTAATTCTCAGGAAAAAAAATGTTTCTTAAATCATAAAGCAAAGTCAATATTAAGGATGTAGAACATTAAATTTTTTAAATATTCTAATGTAAAAGATTATCACATGGGGGATGTAGCTCAGATGGTAGAGCGCTCGCTTAGCATGCGAGAGGTACGGGGATCGATACCCCGCATCTCCAAACAGTTTTAATTAAATGCGTGTGAAATGTTTTTTTAAAACTTGGGCTGTAATTATGCATCGAAAAATCAACTGGGCCTGAATTAATTAACCTCATAAACACCTTAAAAATATTTTAAAATAATTTAAATCATCAAATATACTCATATGGCGTCAATTTCAAATAGGCTCATATGGTTATGCTTTTATAACGAATATATTAACATGCAACCCATTTTTTACTATTATCAACTAATTAATTTGCCAGCGTAAGCAATTGGCGAGTTAACAAATAATTTTGGTATAATAAAAAATACAAAAAATAATTTTAACTAATGAACATAAAACAATTTTAAATTTGCACCATTTAATTAGTTTGATATTTTTGCCTTTTTTTCTTTGGTTTTGAGATACATATTTTTAATTAAATTGCCGTTTTACGATGAACACAAAATTGGTAGTTAACCTATATTTTTTTATTTTTAACCGGCATATTATATACAAAAAATAATAAAATTTAACAAATTTTATATGTATTATTAAAAAGTTTCAAATATATATAACTCAGCATAACAACAAATCTTAATACAAACATATAATTAATGTACAAAATTCATATTTTAAATCAAAATACAACTTCTTATTTAATATATATTTATATATAATTATAATTCATTATACATGATTATATATAAAATTTATAAATTTTTTATATATAAATATATATAATGTTTAAAATTTATAAATCTATAAATTATATACATAAATTTATATATAAACATATAAAATATATGTATATGCAAATTATATATATAATAAATGTGCATATACAATAAATATATATAAATTTATAAAATTTTTATGTATATACATAAACTTTTCGATCAGTTTATACATAAATTTTTTCAATTCGGTTAACCGAAATAAATGATTTTTTAAAAAATAAAAACCTAAATTTAACTAAACTAAAAATCTAAAATATTAAAAATTAAAAAAACTAAACATAAACCTAAATTATCTAAATTATAGGTTTAGTTAACTATATTTTTTTATCTCAGGGGTGAAACCACGAGGTCCTTGGGGGTCTATGGATTCCTTTAGCCTACACTAGTATATTTTTTGTATGTTGTGGGATTAAGAATATAATTTTATTCTTTGCTTTGATACATGAATAATTTAAAGTTTTTTTATATTTAAATAATTTTAATAACTTTAATTTTATTAACCTTCAAAAAAAAATAACTTCAATGTTATTAATAAAATTATATATATTTTAAATATAATTTTTAAATAATCAATAAATTATGTTTAACTATTTAAAATATACTTAAAAAATATTAGAGGTTTTAAAGTTTTATCCCTTATGATTTTTAATAAATTGAAAAAGAAAAAAAGAACTTCGAGGTAGGTAAAATCACTATAAATTTTTAAGTTCACACATACTAACAAAAATTATATATACAGATATTAATTAGAGTAAAATTTAAAAAAATGAAGATGGATTAATATTTTTCATGAAATTAAAGTGTTAATATTTATTAAAAAAATAAATTATGACTAAAATAATGTCATTTATAGCTTGGGACTTAAAAATATATATATTAAGTTCAGCTAAAACGATTTTATTTTAGTCATAATTAGTTTAAAAAATATAAACCCTCCTAAAATATCACCGTTTTAATTATTATTAGATTAAAAAAAATATAAATTTTAGTAAAACTTAATTATTGTATTATTTTAATATTAAAAGAATGAATTTTGTTTAATTATATATTGAATTTGTTTGGGATAAACTTTTATGATAAATGTATTTTTTTATTTTAAAATTTTAACTTTTTTTTTTTTCTCTTGGATTCTGATTCTGATTACACCACTAATTTAATCGAAATTTTTTTATGGGCCTATAGAAAAGTGAAACGGAACATATAATTAGTATTTATTTCCATAATTATAGCATTTGTTCTCTCTTTCATTCACTGCATTGATATTTATTATAGTCTGTGCAAACATAAACGTACTTGCTGACATCATTATGGCGACTAACTCAAATTATTATTATTATTTTGCCAGTCGATGCCCAAATTAATTTAAGCATAATATAGGGAAAATTAATGTATATATGAACATTAATTTAGCCAAAATTTTGTCTTCATTTGCTTTTTTTTTTTTTTTGAAAAAAACAAAACTAAAAAGCAATATGCATTATAGTACACTTTCCTTCTCTCTAAATTTTAAAATTATATAATTTTAAAATACATAATAAATATATAACTAATAAAATTATTAATTTTTTAACTTTTTTTATTCTAATAATAAATAATAATAACATACTATAAATAATCTAATTTTTAATAAAATATTTATTTCATCTGTCATATATAAAAAATATTAAATTATCTTAATACAAAAAATATCTCTATTTTAGAAAAAATAAATAATTTCTATTATAAAATAACAAATCAACACATAATATTTAAATAAAAATAATTTGTTATGCTAAAATTATTATCTTATAAAATTAAAAAATATATATATATTTTTAATTATATCCTTAATACTATTATCATCACCACATTAATTATTTTCATTGATCATTTATAAAAATGCATATTTCTAAGTTTGATAAAAATAATAATATCATTTTTAATACTTCATTCGATCTACTTTAAGTGTTGTATAATAATTTTTTTATTTTATTTTAAGTATCATTTTTATAAATTTAATGGAATATTAATTATAAAGAACTAAATTTATCTTTGAATATCAAATACTTTTAAGATTATTAATTAATAATAAGAGAATAATTAAAAAATAATTAAATAAAATATTATTTATAAAATATTTATAAAATTTATAGTAATTAATAATTACTTTAGTTTGTGTAATTATTTAAATATGGCATTTAAAATAGAATAAAATTAATAATATTATAAGCAAAGTTAATATTATTTTTAATATGATTTAAAAAATTATGTTGTTAAATGAGAGTATATAATAATATTAATAATAAATTAATGAGTATATAATAATATTAATAATAAATTAATGAAGGTTTTTTAATTTTTTAATATAATTTGATATAACTCCTTTTTTTCTTTTTATTTATTTGTTTATTTATCCATAATGTCCAATTTTGTTTCCAACTTTGGAACATTAATTAAAAGAACAAATCATAGATTTATTAATTTATTGTCTTATTTGCCACCTCACTAAACCTTACAAATAAAGACAAAAAAGGTCAAAATCCAAAGAGGATTCTGGTAGCTGACGTGGGATTCATAGAAGAAAACGACATTGTGTTTGTTTGGTTTTGTTAATGCAAACAAGAGAAATCAAACGGACTGTTTAACTGCCTCTATCGAAATCAGAGATTCACGACACGAAATTGCAGAGGCTCATCTTGGCGATCCAAAGGAAGCTCACTTTGTTTATTTATTGGTTTTTACGCTCCATCAAACATCAAATCCTTCACTTCTCCTGAGTCTCTTCGCGAGCTTTTAAAACACCTGTCAGATTTGCCAAAATTGGGTTAAGGTTTGAGAAATTTCTTGCGCCTTTGATAATCATTGCCTCAATTGGCTAAGATATGCATTTTGATATTTTTTTGGTTGAAATGTGTGAAAATTGAAGAGTTCCAATGAAGAATTAATGCGTTTATTGATTTCCAGGTTTTTGGTTCTTCTAAATGGAGTAAACTGAGCTCTGAAAAAGCTAAGAGTGGATAATTAAAGGCTCCTGCATCAGAAATCAGGGTTTTTTTTTACAGCATTGTTATGGTGTAGACACTGCAATGAGGTTGTTGGAGTGATTTTATGGAGAAAAGTAGGAGACTTGTTTCTACGGGGTAAATATATATACATATATTATTTGAAAAGGGCTGGGGTTCAAATGGGCATTGGTTCTAAATCAGGGCCGCAACTTGAATGGCTGATACTCAGAGAAGTCTTGCCGCCGAGAGGGATATCGACCAGGTCTAATCTGCTTCTATTTATTTTTGTAAATTCTGTTTCTATGTTTTGGACGTGTGGTTTGATAGTAATATCACTCTGGCATTGCATTTTCTTCTTAATTTGTATGCATTCTAGATTATGCAAAGAGTTATTGCTTCTCAGGTCGTGGGTTGGCATGCTGATGCTGAGTTGCTACTACATTATATTCATTGTACATCAATCTTTGGTGCATTTAAAAATTGGACAATGCCTCTATTTTTGTTTTCATTTTAAAAATATATTTTCACAATAACAGTGTTTCAACAATGTTCCGGCCGCATTCTTTAGTGGCATATATCTTGAAATTCAAATTGATAATAGTCTGGCAGTAGACAAACAGTGCCTGTCTATATAGAGTGCTCAACAATAGAACATTGAACTTCATTCTTGCATCATGAATTTTGTTTATGTTGCTGTAAATGGTTATTCTCTGATATAAGCATCTTTTAGTACATTGGTTAATTTTTATTTTAATTTTTTACTTTTGGATTCTCAGGCTATTATTGCACTTAAGAAAGGCGCATATTTGCTCAAGTATGGGCGAAGAGGAAAGCCAAAATTTTGTCCATTTCAACTTTCAAACGTAAGTTTCTTTGGCATTCATGCACTGCTTAAAAAATTAGCCTGTAAAATGCTTAAAAAATTAGCCTGTAAAGTGCCATTTGAAAACCATCTTCACTGAGCATATTATAATGAGCAGATCCCTCTATTCTCTTCCAGGGTTCAGTTAAAATAGTTGATAAATGTGTAACCATCACATTGCCAGTCCATCTGTATCCATTTATTTATATGTGCACAGGAAATGATTTATTTGTTTGATTGTTTCAGCTGTTGATAATTATTGTTCATCACAGCATCAAGGTAGTCAGTTAAACCTAGCCGTACTGAGACCTTGAACTGTGTTGTACAATATATATGCCTGCCTATGATGGCTTATTTGGTATAATAGGAGAAGAATAATATTAAAAATTGAATTACCAGAATTAGTGGCAGCACAAAAAAGGATGGTTTAGTGTTTTTATTTGGTATCTCAATTGGAGGCTGAATATTTCAGAAACAATGTGGCTTTAAAGTTTGACGAAGTTTTAGAAATGTGGGAACGGATGTAGTTTATGGCTGCAATTAGGAAAAAGATTTATGAAATTGCCTGATAATTTGATCGTAGCATTTTGTGGCTGTTGTATGGTAATTGTTTCATGGATGGAAGGGTTAAGAAAGGAAAGAAATTCTAAAGATTTAAAGTTGCTGATAAGGGAATCTTGCAAATCATGATTCTAAATTACTATGCATTTATAAGAAGTCAAGGGGATGGAATAGTAGCAGCAGCAAATGAAGCAGTGAAGGAACCAAAAAAGGGAATGCAATTAGCAAGTGTGCTGGCCACTTAAGCTGTGAACATTGTTATTATTTTCTCTCAATTGTTCCCTAAGACTGCATTGATGTTTATATAAGTTGATGGACTTTTAGTTAGTACTGGGTTGAGCCTTCAGTTTTGGAAACTATTGAACTACAAACCCCAGTCCTCTTCTAGCCATGTTAATCGAAATGACTAAGTTTCATGACTTGATCAATCACTTGCCCTCGTATCAGAAGATCATCTCACGTTGTGGTTAATATTTCATTCCCCTTAACCGCTTTGTAGCTAATGACTAGTCTCACTATGGAGCTACATGAAGAAAGCAACTGCATGTTTTTTCTTTCAAAATATGAGAACACGTTCTTTTCTTTTACTAATCTAATATAAGGTAGGGCAAAAGAAAGAGAGCTAAAAGCAAGCATACACAGAACAATTGAAGCCTACATCCCCACCATGTTAAGGTTCCCTGTTCCTGTGAACATGAGTCTATTTTTGGTTTAACCTTGAGTCAATAGGGTCCACCACACTAAAGTGAACATAAAACCAAAAAAAAGCTATGAATGTGCTTGTTTGTTCAAGTACTATTGAAATACTGAAGGTCATCCCCGAAGTACAAGTGGTTGCCTTACCACTCTTAAACTCAATACTAAAGAGTTGGGTTATGTAAGCCATTGAGTGCGGCTTTGGTACTCCAGTAAGGCTTGTAGCACAAACGGCATTCCATTATGTATATTGGTTGTACTACAATAGTTTAGTAGCGCTTTTTTTTTTCTAAATCAAATAGGCGAAACCTATCTACTCACTCAAACAATGCTCTAAACATGAAAATGTGTGATTCTACCTCCTTCTCCCATGTTGAGTCACATGTAGCGCCTTAAAAAGCATGGATGAGCCACATGAAGGGAAACTTGTACATGTGGTTTTGAAAGAGGGACTTCCCCATTGGAAGCACCTACAATGTCATGATCACATTGTTTATCCTTTTTCGTTAGGTAGTTCAATGGATGGTTGCCCCTCCATATGTGGAAAATCAATTTTATAATGAGAGCCTTGATGAGATTAATGTCTACAATTCTTTACCAGGACCATAAATAATTAACTATACCCGAAAGTGGAATCACCCATGAGAAATTTAGGGCTAGGCATGAAACAAATCATGTTCCTCATTTATTGGACTAAAAAGGCTACTATCTTGTTGTGGGCTATGTGCTTTAGTTTTGTAAGCCAAAAAACTTCCTTTGACCTAGTAATAATTATAACTGGTGCATTATGTTTTCATTGATAACCAGATTTTTTTTTTATACTAAAAGATCATTCATAAATCAATAAGAAGATGCATCAAGATATTTTTGAATCTCATAAGGAACCCTTTCCATCCAAATCGTGACCTCATGTGACTCAGGTACAAACTTAGCTAAGTTATGGGCTACAATATTACCCTATCTAGGAATAAAAGACCAACATCATATATGAAACATTTTTGCCAAATTAGCACATTCTTTAATAAGCATTCCTAACTCATTTAGCAATACAATTTTACCTTTCAAGAGAACAATAAGAGTCTTTCAATCAGATTCCGCAATTATATCAGGGAAAGCAAATTGTCGTGCAAGTTGAAGGCCGTAAATTAGTGCTTGAGTTTCAGCAATTGTTGGGTCCACATCTACTTTGGAGGATCGATGAGCAATTGCTATTGTTTATCCATGGCTGCCACGGAAACTAACTCCATGCCCTATAATATGTCGTCCCATTCTGCCAGCGTCCACATTCATTTTGATTAAGCCATCAGGTGGTGGCGTCCAGCAGGCAGCTCGTGTTCTGGATGCAAGGGAATGCTCCTTCTTTCTATTTGCTTTAGGTAAATTATTTATTTCAGCAATTAGTTCCTTGGATTTCGACATAATACTGTGTATTCGAACCACCTGACGTTGGAATAAGAAGGCTTTCGTTGTTGCCATATATAGTAGCAGACTACAACCACCTGCAATGCTTTTCCTTCTGGGCATGACTGTAAGATATCTGCAAACCAGACTCTACAGGAGGAACCCTCCAACACTGGAGCACTCAGGATGTCCAGCTACTGCTAGATATTTTGGAACATATAGCAATCCCTGCACAAATGAACAATGGACTCATTTTGGGCTCAAATAGGGCAAGTTACAGGTACTTCCATCAGTCTTTTATGCAGATTCTTCCTAGTTGGGAGGATATCAAGTGCTACTCGCCGTGTGAAATTCAAGAGTCTCTGTGGAACTCTCAACTTTCATAGAGCTTTCCAAAACCCCGTCCACACCGTATGTGAGGAAGAAGCGCCGTTTTCATATTGACTTTCATTGAAACATAATCTGTAGCCGCTTTTGACAAGGTAATTCCCTGAAGAATGGTAGTGCCATAGAAATTGGTCTTCTCCATTTAGATCTCCTAGTGGAATTTTCAGAATTCTTTCAACATCAACGGATGGGAAGACTTAGTTGATTAAACTCCAATTCCAGGATCTTGTGCTCTGTCAAGCAAATCAAAAACCGTAGCCTCCTTTGACAGCGTGTTTGGGTGGGTTATAACCTTAAAGCTATTCTGTTCAAGAATCCACCTGTCATTCCATACAGATGTTGAGCGACCATTTTCAATTCGAATTCTTGACCCTTGTTGCAGCACCTCTCTTCCATGTAGTATACTTCTCCATGTGAAACTTGGTGTTTGACCCAAAGAGGCTTGCATGAAGGTTACGTTGGGGTAGTATTTAGCTTTCAATACTTTTGCCACAAGACTTTCAGGATTTGTTACTAGTCGTCATCCTTGTTTTGCTAAAAGTGCTTTGTTGAAGCTTTCAAAATCCCTAAATCCCAAGCCTCCTTTCTTTGGCTTGCATAGCTTATCCCAAGAGCACATATGAAGACACCTCCCATGTACTTTTTGACTCCACTAGAAGCGACTTACTATACTTCTGAGGTCCTGGCAAATCTCTACTAGAACTTTAAAATACTGCATAACATAGGTTGGTATAGCTTGAGCAACCGTTTTGATGAGTACATCTCTATCAGCCCATGAGAGTAATTTCTCTTTCCAGCCATTTAGTTTTAGACCATAATCTATCCTTGAAACAATAACCAGATATTGATATAAATTTGCTGCATTATTTTGTGTTCCTTGCAAAAATTTTGGTTTTTTGGACAAGTCAATACTAGCATCTTAGTGGAATGCTCATTTCTTTTTCTTTCCATCTAGATTTTGAATGGATTCTTTTGTTTTGCCAAAAACAATGTTTCATTTTATGAGATAATGAAATATTGTTGTAGCACTGAAAACAAATTGGAAATTATTTTAGGATAAAGAATTAATTTTCTTCATCGAAGACCAATTCTATTTGTTTACACATGTAGTCAAACATGGGAGATAATTTCACAAAAAAGGGGAAGTTATGATTTTTATCAATAATTGGTGGAGCGTGGTAATGGCTGGCAATAGTCAGTGTGGTTGGTGAACTAGTGGGTCTTTTTCTGTCATGGTTGTAAAAATCTAAAAATTAACTTTCTGCTCTGGAAACGAGAATTTATTTTCTTCAAAGATGGTTAATTTTCTATCTGACTTGGGAAACATTTTTTAAATCAATTTTCCTTTTGCCACAAACACGTGGAAAAGCATAAATTCTTTGGGATTTTTTTTTCTACACAGAGCAAAAGCCTTGATCATTCATTATATAAATATTCTTTCGCGATCAATTTCACTGCTGATAGCTCAGTAAGGACATAGAACCTTAAGTTTTGTAATGCTTCAAATGTACCTAATGCTTCTGTTTGTTTACAAGTAGCACATAAATGTTGTCTTTTATTTCTTTGTTCCATTTAATCATGTGCTAGGGTTGTTTATTCCTCTGTCCCATTTAATCATGTGCTAGGGTTGTTTATTCCTCTGTCCCATTTAATCATGTGCTGGGATTGTGCTGTTCAGGATGAGTCCTTGTTGATTTGGCACTCAGGTAAAGAAGAGAAGCGCATAAAACTTAGTCAAGTTTCAAAGATTATTCCTGGACAGCGCACGGTAAGTTTTTACACTTAAGTTTTTTTCTTTTTCTTTTTGATTGTTTAGGTACAGGTATTCAAATCAAAGCCATTTATGTAAGGTTTCAAAAAACATGTGCTTGTATGCATGAGTTTAAGAGAATGTTAGGAAGGACATTCACTTCAGATAGTTTGGTTTCTCAACAATTGGCTGTTTTCGTAAAGTTAAAGCCAACCTTATTGCGTGTTATTCTCTTGTACATGATTTGCATCTTTCTTCTGTATGGTTACCTATTCCTTAAGTGTACGTAAATATGATTTTAGCAATTGTCTTTCAGGCAATATTTCAACGATATCCCCGGCCAGAGAAAGAATACCAATCATTTTCTCTTATATACAATGATAGGTCACTGGACTTGGTGAGTTTGTCCCCTGTAGTTTCTTTTATATTGATAATGCATTTCTAACCAATCAGTTTCAGTAGTATGAGAATTTATTTGTTTTCACTTTAGGGTACGATTATATGCAAGTTTCATTTGTTTATCTATAAAACAAATCAGATCAACATACCCATATGCTAAGATATAACTTATCTATAAAAATAAATCAGATTAATGAAACCATTATGGACAGATATGTAAAGACAAGGATGAAGCTGAAGTTTGGTTTGTGGGCCTTAAGGCACTGATTACTCATGTTAACTACCAGCACAAGTGGAGAGCTGAACCGAGAAGTGAAAGCACATCATCAGATAGTCCACATGCTCGTACACGGAAGCATTCTCCATCAATTGTACCATTTGTCTGTAGCAATCTTTGTCTCTGATTTTATAAAGATATAAGGGTTCATTGTACATTTGGAACTAATTTTCCTGTAAAAATTTGACTGCATATCAAAGCATTCATAACTAACTTTTGTAACTTATCTTAGGAGCCGGGGCAAGGAGATAATCAAGGGAGCCCAGAACCTCATGAGACTATTCCACAAAATAGATTGGGAAAGGCATTCAGTGACATAATATCATATACTGCAGCAGCAAAGAGTCCAAGTCGAGCAGAATTGCTTGCCAGTCCTTTTAGCCCATTAACAACTGCATGTGTAGATCATTCAAATGGTCGAAGTTCTACAGCTGATACAGTTAGAGTCAGTTTATCTAGTGCTGTAAGCTCATCCAGCCAGGGTTCTTGTCATGAAGACTTTGATGCCTTGGGTGACATTTTCTTTTGGGGAGAAGGTATTGGTGATGGAATACTGAGCGGTGGCATGTACAGAACTGGGAATTCATCTAGTTCCAAGGTGGACGCACTATTGCCAAAGGCATTGGAGTCCAAAGTTGTTCTAGATGTCCATAATGTTGCTTGTGGTGGCAGGCATGCTGTGTTGGTCACTAAGCAAGGTGAGATCTTCAGCTGGGGGGAGGAGTTAGGAGGCAGGCTTGGGCATGGCAGAGACATGGATGTTCCCCATCCAAAGCTTATTGATACTCTGGCTGGTATGAATATTGAACTAGTAGCATGTGGAGAGCACCACACTTGTGCTGTTACTCTTTCTGGGGATCTTTATACATGGGGTGATGGTGCATACAATTGTGGTCTGCTAGGGCATGGAAGTCAAGCCAGTCAATGGATGCCTAAAAGAGTTAGTGGTTACATGGAGGGCATTCATGTATCATATGTCTCATGTGGACTTTGGCATACTGCTGTTGTGACATCTGTAGGCCATTTGTTTACTTTTGGAGATGGAACTTTTGGTGTCCTTGGCCATGGAGATCACAGTAGCACAAGTGTTCCAAGGGAAGTGAAAGCCTTGATAGGGCTAAGAACAATAAAGGTTGCTTGTGGTATTTGGCACACTGCTGCTGCTGTTGAAGTAACAACTGAATCATCTAGTTCAGGAGCTTCTGGAAGCTCTTCAACGGGGAAGCTCTTCACCTGGGGGGATGGAGATAAAGGCCGCCTTGGACATGGTGATAAAGAATCTAGACTTGTTCCTGAGTGTGTGGTTACATTAGGCGATGAAAATATATGTCAAATAGCCTGTGGGTATGATCTCACAGTTGCCCTTACAGTTGCAGGACGAGTACATACAATGGGAAGTACTTCTCATGGGCAACTTGGAAATCCTACATCTACTGGGAAGGTTCCAAATATTGTAGAAGGTAAATTATCAGGCAATTTTGTTGAAGACATTGCCTGTGGTTCTTATCATGTTGCAGTTTTGACTTCCAAGGCAGAGGTTTATACCTGGGGGAAGGGGAAAAATGGACAATTAGGCCTTGGAGACAATGAAGACAGAAATACACCCACATTTGTTGATTTTCTCAAAGATAAGCAAGTAAAGGCTGTAGCATGTGGTTCAAATTTTACTGCAATCATATGTCTTCATAAATGGGTTTCTTATACTGATCATTCAGTATGCTCTGGTTGTCGTAATCCATTTGGTTTCAGAAGAAAACGGCACAATTGTTACAACTGTGGTCTAGTCTTTTGCAAAGCATGCAGTAGTAGAAAATCTCTGAAAGCTTCCTTGGCTCCAAATATGAACAAGCCGCATAGGGTCTGTGATGATTGTTTCAATAAACTAAAGGTGTTGGAACCTAATTCAGTTGCAAGAATTCCTAAAGCCAGATGTGGAACTATGAACCAGAAAACCAATGAGGCAGCAGATAGAGAGCTTCTGGGTCCTAAATTACAGGCACAACTCTCCAGACTTTCATCTGCAGAGTCAATTAATCAGGGAGATAGCTTGCATTCAAGCTGTAGCAGAAGATCTGACTCAGATACTAACCGTAGCTTCCCTGTTCTAAATGGAAATTGGCAGTTGGGGAGCTTTTATTCATCGAAAATATCATCTTTTCTAGGTGGTAATACAAAGAAAGTATTTCAAAATTCAACTTCTAGTTCCAAAATGCCCTCTCAAGCAATACCTCCTCTATCAGGAAGGATAAGTCCACCTCGATGCTCTTTTGATGACTCAAAGTACATGAATGGCATTTTAAGTGATGAAATTACAAGCTTAAGGGCACAGGTAATCTAGACAATTATTTGTTTAGTGACTGGCCTCTGTTTTATTTTTTCCTTTCCTTACTTTTCCCTTAATATACCTAAGATAATGTCTAAATCTTATTTCTTATCTCTTGGCATTATTGAAAACACTAGGTGCACTAAAGAACAGGGGCTCTTGGAGCTTTGGCAAAAGGGTGTAAGTTGAGGCTTTGCTTGAGCAAAGTAAGACACATCTTTTAAGTGAAATACATAATTTATAAGGGGCTGTGATATAAATCATTATGTAAAGTATTTTTAAAAAAATTGCCACAGTTTTAATTTGATCGAGATTTCGTATCTTATAATATTATGTTGAAGCCTAGAGCTTGGTAAGTAGTTATCTAGAGGTCTAAGCAGTTGATCACACTTAGATTGGTTATTTAGACATGATGTACTCTTGGTCACATATATATTGGTAACTAAAAGCCATAAAATTTCATCGACTTGCTTGAACATATAGGTTTGAGTGCTTGAAGCTCAGAGTTGCAAGAAGGAAATATTGGCAATGAGCCTTGGCACAAAGTTAAACTTTGAGCCACGGAGAGGGGTGGGTCCATGGTCTACACTGACTGTTTGATTGATTTACTTATTTTTATTCTTATTATTAAGTTGGTTGATACTAGGAGAATTTGCTAAGTAAATTTGAATGGGAGTATTTGTAGGTGGAAGATCTCACTTCCAAATCTCATCGCCTTGAAGCTGAACTTGAAAGAAAATCAAGGCAACTTAAGGAGGTAGCTGCAATTGCAGCTGATGAAGCTGAAAAACGCAAATCTGCAAAGGAAGTTATTAAGTCTCTTACTGCTCAGGTTGGACGTCAATTTGATTGGTTCAATTCCTTTTATGTTTGTTTTTTATTCTTTGAAGCACTTGCTAATTGGTCTTGGATTTTTCATATTAAAGTTAGACATCATAGAAACTATCCATGAAGATTATGAGCATATTACAATATCAAGTTTGATCTCTGAAACATTTTGTTCAGCGGCACAGAATCTTCAATACTGAGGCTGCTCAGAAAGTCACTTTCTGGGCTGATGGCTTCTGTCAGTTGAGAAGCACATGCACTGGCATATTGCATATTCAATGTTGAAATACCAAATTTCATTCTTCTTAGTGAATGAGCATAGCTGTGCATGATATATAGGGGAGAGGGACAGAGATGGATGGGAAGATCTGTGTCTCGTCAGTGATGTATAAATGCAAAAATACAAAAAATTAGATGTATGATACTCGATGTAATTGTAACATATGCATGGTTAAAGAATGTCTGAATGCCCAGGCTTCCAACATTGCTGTCTCAGGGCTTACCAATTATAACAAAGGCTCACGTTCTTTTGTGGTTTATCTTCTTAAATAATTTCTTCTTGGGCTTGTGTGTAACAATCAGATCAAACAAGCAATGAGAAGCAAATGTGCAGTTCGCCAACAAGTTGCTCAAGGATATTACTTGATTGGTCATAACCTCAACACTACCATCGTTAAACTTGGAACAAATTTTGCAAGAAGAAACTATGCTTTTTGTATAGTGGAGGCATGTTGATTTGGTTGACTGTTGAATTTTGTGCTGGTAGATGCATTGACCTCTATCGACTACATTGATAAAATAAACTGTCATGCTTTCTTAAGATTTAATCAAGTCAATGTCTTTGTGTAATGTTTTAATCTTGCTCATATTATACGGTTAATAGTGTGCCCTCTCAATCAAAGTTATTTTGTCAGTTCACGACATGATAAATTGCAAGGCTCTAAGATGAAAGTCGCATAAACAAATTTCAATCTTTCTGTGGCAGTATTTTGTAGGGAAGCCATCAAAATGAATTAGCTGATTTTACAAAATATAAGAGATTTTAGTAATTTTTGAAATCTTATTAACTGATATTTTATTATTTATTTTGTTGTGGTGATTATATGGTTGAGGGGGATTTCTTAATGGTTGGTTATTCACTTATATTCTGAATGCACTTGCTCTAACAATTGAGGTTCTAATATTTTGATGATTGATTGTCTCACAGTTAAAGCAGATTGCTGAAAAACTGCCAGAACGACGAAGTCCAAGCCCCATTTCAGGTTCTACTACTAAAGATTCCTCCAGTGCTCTAACCATATCATCCAGTGAGAAACGTTCCTCAAGTGAACTCTCTCGTGAACTAGAGTCAAATGGCAATGCAGCTGATCATCAAATGTTATCATACAGAGCCAAAACTCAAACTGAGAAGCCACAGTGGGTGGTACAGGCTGAACCAGGCGTGTACATTACATTGTCTTCCTTGACAGGTGGTGGTAATGAACTCAAGCGTATACGTTTCAGGTATTGATACTGCAACTTTATTACATAAAGGCCACAAATTATGCAACCAGCTGATTGAACTTAATACCTAATAAGGTTGAATTTTTTTTAGGATAGAAAACTTTTATATCCTGCATGCACTTGGCTTCTGATTTCTTTTACACTGGCTTTAACTTGAACTATCAGTCTTCAATGGTGATGCAAATGGAACTATTTTGCTCTGTGGTTGTCTCTCTCTCATATAACTGGCACTAGCAAATGAATTGAGGAATAGATGCTTTAGTATGCATGTTGAATTGAGCCTTATGGCTTTCTGTAAACATTTGTTGATGTAATTTTAAGCTCTGCATCTTGAATTAGTATAAATGATTTTACATGAGCCTTGACACCGACTAACTAGATATCTATAAAGTACAAAAAACAACTCTTTTCCTAGTTATGAATACATTTGCAGAGATCTAAATTTTCACCAATTGCCATTCATTGCCTGTCCTGCAAGATATATGCAACCTTATGGCCTTCTCAAAATTTTTCATTCACTGACTACTCAAGTCACAAAGCTGACCGACCTTCTGTATATTATTTGGGAAATGTGATTTAGACTTTTAGACATTTGATGATTCTACGACATGCCTCAAATGCATTAGTAATTTATTTTTTTATTTTTTTTCTATGACGTGTTATCTTCTACAGTCGGAAACATTTCACAGAACAACAAGCAGAGAAGTGGTGGGCAGAAAATGGATCCAGGGTATGCGAGCGGCATAACATTCTAAGTACAGATTAACGTACGGCTGTTTTCCCCTCAGTTGCTCTAAGTCGAAGGCTTGTCTGATAGAATGACGTTACTTCCCATCATTGTCATCCTGCCCACTGGGAACTGTAAATTTTTTTCCCCAGTCTTCTTCTAGTTGGTCAGAATTTGGCAGGTAGACGAAGACTATAGAGAAGTAAGAATATAGGGAGGAGGATAAAAGAAAAAGGACAAATGATATGCATTTGAGTAACTTGGTACGAGGTTTTGAGGATAAAAGAGAAAATGATAAATGAAGTGCATTTTGAGTAATGTGGCACAAGCTTTTTTCGTTTTTTAATTATTTTTTTGTTCAGTAGTTGTCCTCAGACTAGCTAATAGAGATGAAAGTAAATGATACGGATATGTGAAAAAGAAAGTACATTTTACCTTTCTCCCAATCTCTTAAGCGGCATGATTAAAACATTCAGAAGAAGCCTCACAATGATATTTTTGTTTTCATTACTAATAATTTTCTGAAGGTAACATGTATAACAAATAAGATTTTTTATTTTTCATATTCGAGCCAATGTACATCATTAGTTTAAAAAAGGGGGTAATACAGAAATCAATTACCTTGTCTGAGCAACATTTTTTCGCAGGCTCCCCATCAGTTATGTTCCAACCAGCTGTCGCAATCAACTTCAATTGTGCTGCATCCAGCTTCCTTCAACATCCTTTTTCTTTTTTCAACTAGTATATTTTCATTCTTTGCCTTTATCCTGTTTTCTTCCCTTTCCTGCCATCTGCTATGATCTGGTGACCTCTCAACAATAGCATAAGTATTGGAAAGAAGTATTGCATCAGTTGGATGTTCACCATCTATTTCAACAAACATTCTTTTCACACGTTCTCATAGTTCAATATTTCCATAAACTCGGCAAGCAGCAAGCAACGCACGCCAAGCGGTACTATCACTCCTAATGGGCAACCTCTTGATTAAGTCATGAGCTTCCTCTAGCAAACCTGCACGGCCTAAAAGGTCAATCAAGCATCCATAATGCTCAATCTTTGGTGAAAAGCCCCATGCTTGAACCATCCTCTCAAAACATTCCACTGCTTCTATCACCAATCCACCATGGCTGCAAGCACTTAAAACTCCCAAGAAAGTAACTCCATTGGGTTTAAATACCTTTTCCTCCATTCTGTGGAACAAAGCAACAGCATTTCTTGCTTGCCCATGAATCCCATAACCTAAAATCATTGCTGTCCAAGATTTCACATCATTGCTCACCATCCTCTCAAAAATCTGAATAGCCTTGTCCAAAAACCCACATTTAGTAAACATATCAACCAAAGCTGTTCCAAGAATTACATTCAACTCCAATCCTTCCTCTTCTACAAAATCACCGAGACACCTTCCTAGTTTTATTGATCCAGAGGCAGCATAAGCTGCAAGTAGCCCCGCATATGTAGACGAATTCGGTTTCACTCCTTAGAGTTTCATGATCTGCAGTAGAGCCATAGCTTGTTCTAACAGCCCAGTCTTAGCATACTTGGCTATCATACAATTCCATAGACTAACATCCTTTTCAACAACTCCATCAAAAAATTTTCGTCCTGAATCGATCTGTCCTGTTTTAGCATACATTTCAATCAAGGCAGTAACTACATTTAGATTTGTGCGATATCCAATCTTGATGCAAAGTCCATGAATTGACTCTCCTCCAAATGAATCTCCTAAATCAGGAAAAGCAGACAGCGCACTTATCAACGGGGCTTCGTTCCCCCTCAAACCACTCCTGAACATTTGTCTAAACAATTCTATTGTCTCAGAAGGCTGAGATGCTAGTAAATAAGAACCCATCAAAATATTCCATGAAACCAAATCGTTCTTTTGAGGAATTCCTTCAAATCACTTCTGGGCATCCCTATTTCTGCCACAAACACTATACAAATGCAAAATCGTATTTTTCACATTGATAAACATCATATGTCCAGTTCTCACAACAATACCATGGATGCCCTGGCCAGTCTTAATAGCCATTTCATTCGCACAAGCTTTGAGAACTGTAATGAAATAGAACTGGTCCAATGTGATCCCTCGAGTCCTCAAATTAGTGAAAACAAGAAATGCTTGCTTTGGGTTATCACAAATAGAATAATCTCTAAGCATAGTATTGAACATGAAAAGGTTTGGATTTTGTACACGGTTGAAAATTGAGGCAGCATAGTTGATATCTTGTATTGAAGGAGCAAGAAACTTACTTAAGGAGAAAAGGTCATTGTCTATACCAGTTTTGATCATAAAGCCATGAATTTGAGAGATTTCAGAGATTCATTAGGATGATTTCAACAAGGATATGAGCTTAGGCCATTGTGAGAATATAGACTTGCGAGTTGAGTAACGACGGTTGGGCCAAAAATCTGTTCTTTTACTCGATCGTGAGCTATTGGCTGAGTTCATGAGCTTGTTCGCAGCAAAAGTACTGAAACGAAACACTATAATTCAGACTTTTCATACTTGCATTGGGAGCTTCCCTTTTTTTTTCATTAATTATGGAGTGTACATTTAAATTTCGAATTCGAGGCGCAGCCAAACTAAACTTGGTAATTCGGAGCTTTAATTATGAACAAATAGCTCGCCATTGTAGCACTTTCATCTCCATATTTTTAAAATATATATAATTTTATAATTAAGCCTATTTTTGATTTTTTTTTATAGGTGCAATAGAAAAGAAATAAAGAGGAAAAAAGAAAAAAAAATGAAGGGAAAAAAATTTTAAATTAACATAGAAAAAAAGAAAAATTATAAAAATAATTTTTATTATTATATCCTCATTATTTTAGATCAATGAAGGATAAAATAGTAATTTTATTATTTATATTTCTTTTATTTTTTATTTTTTTCTGGTTCTCTTCAAATTAGTGAAACAAATTTTAATAAATTTAAGAGAAATTAATTTTTATTTTTTTCTCATTTCTTTTCTCTTATTTTTATCCAAGCAAATAAAATAAGAAAAATATAATTTTTTTTCCTTTTTTCCATCCATTCCCATCAATACAAAAAAGGCTAATATCCTAACTCTTAGCATTTTATATAGAAAGTATTTATAGATTAAAAATATTAATTTTTAAAATAATAAAAATTAAAGTGTTACTAATTAATAATTATTAGTAATTTATTATAAATTTTAAAGGGATTTATTCTTAATAATTTGCCTTTGAATTTTGAAAAGAAAGGCTTTACTCGAAGAACTCAGATTGGGCTTCACAACATTGGGCTAGTTCTATTCTTGGATCCACAGTAATTGGGTCACCCCGCCCAAAACAACTGAAAAGGGCGAAATTAGGGTTAGGATTTACACAAAAAGAAAAATAACAAAGAGAACACATGTATAAAGGATCTTTAACCAGCAAAGCTCTTCCTTCTGTTCATTGGTCGTCTTCTCAAAAGGGTGGCTATACAATAATATCAGAAAAGAAAGCACCGGCCGGTTGCAAGCATGGTGCACGTTTCATTTTACCGCAACTGTGAGTGGTTGTCTGTGTTATTTCGTTTTTGTTTCTTTATTTACAATAGCATTTTCAATGATCTGCGTTACCTTTTCTTGTTGTTGGTTGTGTTTGTTTGGTTTGGTTACTTGCACATAATGTTGATGTTGATGTGGTATGGATGTAGGTCATGGCTATATAAGATGATCTTGTAATTTTTTATCAATTAGTCTGATTTCTGTAATGTTTCAAATTTCCATATTTGTTTTCAAGATCTAATAGTAATACTATTTGATTGTAATAATTACTGGGTTTAGCATCTTTTGTGCTTTTTCTTTCATTTAGTTTAACAAGTCTATATTTTTTGTTAGATGGAAAAACCTTTAAGAAACCAAGACGTCCCTATGAGAAGGAGCGTTTGGATGCTGAGCTGAGACTTGTTGGAGAATATGGGCTCCGTTGCAAGAGAGAGCTTTGGAGGGTTCAGTATGCTTTGAGTCGTATTCGTAATGCTGCAAGAATGCTTCTCACCCTTGACGAGAAGAACCCACGTCGTATTTTTGAGGGTGAAGCACTTCTGAGGAGGATGAATAGGTACGGACTTTTGGATGAGAGCCAGAACAAGCTTGATTACGTATTGGCCCTGACTGTGGAGAACTTTCTCGAGCGTCGTCTTCAAACTCTTGTGTTCAAGTCGGGTATGGCCAAGTCCATCCACCATGCCAGAGTGCTCATTAGACAGAGGCACATTAGGTATAAATCTTCATTATTCTTTTTGATAGTTCGACTTTGGTGTTTTTGGTTATTGAATTTTCTTAACTTGTGGTGAATATATTTCATGATTTTTGTTGGGAGTATATATTGTCTCTACCAGTGCACTATATGCATATGAAGTTTGTTTGCTAGATGCATGGTCTGTTGCTTCTGTGAAACAGAGTCCTGTAGTTAGTTTCTCAATCCTTGATAATGATCAGTCAATTATTGATGCTAATGCTTGTTGTTTAAGCCTGTATCATAATGTGATTGTGATTCAATTATTGCTATCTATGCTTTTTGTATTTGCCTCTAGCCAGTCCGAAGTTGTGGTGGTATCTTTAAAATCTCAAATATTTGTTAAGTGTTGACAGATAGAATGTTTGTCTTTGGGTTCTTTATTCTTTTTTTCTCCTTGATCTTTGTAAGTGTTTAGAAATGTTCATATTTTGTGTTAAAATCACCAATGTGTTAAAGTTGGTCTTCTAATCTGCAGTAGTTTCTTGAAGTTATTGTTTGAATACCTTGGATTGCATACATATATATATAATATTTTATTTCACTCGCCTTGGCTTCTATGCACTTAAGCGATAACTGGTTTTAATTACTGCATTTTCAATCAAGTTCGGTGATTACTAGCTCCGTCTGTTACAAGTTTCTTCAATATGCGAGCTGTGGAGTTTATAATCATCACTCTTACCAAAATTTTCTGCACTTGTTGTAGCAGCCCTTGTGTCAAAACTGGTCATTTCTTAAAGTTGTACCCTAGTGTCATGCTGCACTTGAATCAGTCATTGTTGTTTGCTTCTCTTAAAAAAAAAATATTTTATTCCGTCAGGGTTGGGAGACAGGTGGTTAATATTCCCTCTTTTATGGTGAGGGTGGACTCACAAAAGCACATTGATTTCTCACTTACGAGTCCCTTCGGTGGTGGACGCCCTGGTAGAGTGAAGAGAAGGAACCAAAGGGCTGCCAGCAAGAAGAGCTCCGGAGATGGTGACGAAGAAGATGAAGAGTGAGTTTGTGATGTTCAGAGATCGTATATCACGGTTTTGTTAGGAATTATGCGTAAGAGATAATCTCATTGACCTTTCATTGCATTTCCTATCCGTTGATGATGCTTTGCTGACAATTTTTGATGTTAGCAAGTATGTTTAAGAGTTTTTTTTTTTTAATTATTATTTGTGATGGAATACATATTTTTCTTAATCAACTTTGTCAAAGTGGCTTGGCTATAATTATTCTTTTCTTCTGTTTCAAAAAATTTTTTTTGATTGTCAGTGAGTGCTCTAAATTGGGTCAAATGTAACAAAGTTGGTCATTTAATAGTGGATCTTAATATAGCATAAATATATTAGCTAATGCTTACAAGCTTTTAGTTTATGGTGAATCTCATTTGTCTGGTAGAGTTTTGCATGCCGTTTCATTTTGAAGAAACCGTGCTGCAGCTTTACCCCTAAAGGCCGAGGTGTTCAATGGACCGGCTGTGGCTGGAAATTTACTTTAATTGATCAATTGGTCCTAAAATTTTGTTCAAATTAGGCTTTGAAATAAAATATTATTCTTTTTTAATTAATTGAACATGTTATATACACTTAGAAGTAATCTAATTATAATATTTATATTTGTATTTTCACAATGCATTGGATTTGTGTCTTTTTCAGTTATATATATCTCGTTAATTTTATTTATAATCGATGTAGAATAATATTTCACACTTACAGAGGTTTTTCGTTTTGGCTTAATAGTTTGTCAATTATAGCTTGGTCACAGCATAACTGGCATCTTCTTTCTTCAGAAAATCTAACTTATGAATCCAAGTAGCCGGGGAAATGTTACCCTATTATTATTCAATTAATTATCCTAATTTTGCTAATATTTTATCTTTATAATTGAACTTTCTACACTTCAACTCAATTTAGATTTTAATATTAAATATCTCTGCCAATAAGTAGTACTAAAAATAGAGTAAAAAATTTAGGGTGAAATCACTAAATTTTCTAGGAAGCCAAATAGACAATCATGGAAAAACAAAAAATAAAATGAAAATGAAATTAAAATAGACATAATCATAGAAAAACAAAAATGAAAATGAAAATGAAATTAACACTACAAAAAGAAAATAAAATAAAATAGTTATTCACTCATGCAATATCCTGGAAGAACTAGTAGTTTTTTTTTTTTTCATGCACATCTCATCATTTTAACCAAACTTTATTTACTTGTTTGCCATGTATGATGTCAAAAACAATTGTGTATGAAGAATTTCTCATTTTCTGTCAGTTTCTTGAACTCCAAACAACAGACAACCCAAATAAATGGGAATGAGGAGGTGTGTTCTCATATTAATATTTGTTTACTGATATCTTCTCTTTTTAGTTACTGTCACTACATATGCTTTGAATCTGCATTTCAAATTCTACCGCAGCAACTTTTACTGGGACACAAAGTTTTATAGCTCATACAAAGATAGGCAATAATAAATAAAAGAGTTACTGAGAATTAAAAAAAATCATGTTTGATAGAGAAAATATTCACCAATGATCTTAAACTTTGTTTTTTATTTATACTATTAATGTTCTAAAACTTCAATTTATCTATATAAAATTTTCCAATTTAGTTTTTTTTTAATAAAATTTTGAACTCAAATTTTCAACCAAGTATTGTTAGATAGATTTTAACATACCTATATGTCCACACGTTGAAAAATAAAATTAAACAAATTGTATTATTTTTCTATATTTGTACAACTCTATGCAGCGTTCGATGGAATTCACATAATTATCCCTTAATAAAAAGAACGATGTCAGAAATCGAAAAAATTAAATTAAATTAAATATTTTTATTAAATAAATTTAAGTTTTAAAATATTAATAACATAAATAAAAAAAAATTAGAAAGTGTAGATAAAATTCATTTGCAAACACAAATAATGAAAAAGAAAATTAGAGCTGCCGTGGGCAGCAATTAACAAAAGTTTATCAGATTAATTATACTTTTGATCGTATTTTATATTTTTTTTATTTTTATCAGTAATATTTTAATAATTTTATAATAAACTCGTAATAAATCTAAAATAAATTCATAATAAACTATGTAAATTCATAAATTCATAATAAATATATAATAAACTTATAATAAATTCAAAATAAACTTATAATAAATCATCTAAATATGATGTTTTTATAAAAAAAATTATAAATTTTAATAAATTTATAAATATTTTTAAAAATACAGTAAATTTAAAATTTTTTTTATTTTTTATGATATTTTTGTGAAGAATCCAAGTTTGTCCTCTAGTGTCTACTTGTCGGCCCAACAAAAAAATAAAGAGGTGCTGGTCCTGGGGTGAAAAAAACTAGGCCATCGATTTTAGTTTTCAATAATATAAAATTTAAATCTAACTATCGATTAATTATATAAAATGGATAATTAATTTATATTTTAAATTTTTAACTATTGTATTATATATAAAAATCTAAATTTTAACGAATTTAATACAGATAATTAAAAAGTTTTAAATAAATATAACTTATTAAAACAATAAATCTTAAAACAAACATACAATTAACATAGAAAATTCAAATTTTAAATCAAAATACAACCTATTCAAATAAATTATTATATAGAATTATATATAGAATTTTTTATCATTTACATATATAATTATATATATTTTTTATAAATTATATATATTTATATATAATTATATATGCATATATATAAAATATATGTATATACATAATATTTTATATAAATATATAATATATGTGTATATATAATAAATATATAAAAATTTATAAAATTTATATATATATCCATAAATTTTTCAGTTTGGTTAACCGAGCAGAATGATTTTTTAAAAATAAAAAACCTAAACTAAAACTGAAAATCTAAAATCTAAAATATTAAAAATTAAAAATTTAAACCTAAACCATATGTTTAGTTAACCATAATTTTTTATTTAATTTGATTAGTTTGATTTAATTTTCGTTTTAATCGTATTTTTTTATTAGCCCTAAAAATAATACTTTTTTTATAATAAGGGTAAGGATACTTTGTCATTTTCATATAAAATCAATCCACTCTCTCTTCCTATTATTATTGATATAAGACATTACATTTGAAAATCAATCTTAAAATCAACCGTTAATATTTTACATCTATGAAAGATTAATCAATGTTAATCTTTCTTCCTAATGACTCTCTTAAATAATACCCTACAACATCTATAAAAGATTAATCAAATTATTTAGGGCCAAATCAAGCCTTAATATTTTTTTTTATTATTATTAAATATAGGAGGCAGCAGCCTCAAACCTGGCTCAAAGCTCGCCTAATACGACCCACACCAATAATGTCTTGATCAAGAAGCCTTAATGTTTTATTGGACCTAAATTAGGATTGAGATTAAGATTATGATGGGTTTTTTTAACAAAATGCTTGAAAAATTAAAAAATTAAAAAATTTTCATATTTTTAAAATATTTTCAAATTTAACAAAATTTATGATTAATTTATTATAAGTTTATTATAATTCTATTGTATATGTGATAATTTTTTCACGAGTTTAATATATCCTTTTAAAAAATGATTAAAACCTTCCTAATAAAATATAATTTTTTTTTTATAAAATTTGATGAGAAGTGTAATTTTTTTTTAATTATGATAAGGGTGGGATGTGGCCCAAAACACCAAATTAAATGGAGAATAGTATATTATATATATATATATATATTCAAATATATATTTTTGATATATATTTGATATACTAAAAGTATAATTCATTTTCAGCAGTATACTCTAGATATATATTCGGTATATAAAAAAATAGGATTTTTGGAAAAAAGAATGGTTACACAAATTTAATTTTCTCTTGTCATTTTCAGCCTCATCAATTCAAACCTAACTTAACAATTAAGCAAGTTTAATTTATTTCCATTCTGTTAGTAATGGACGAAATGTGTTAGCAAATTATAATTAAGCAATTTCCCATCACGCAAAAGTGGACGAAATGTGTTTAATATTAAATCTTAAAACTATATTTCTTTAAAGTATTATTATATTTATAAAAAAAATTATTTACTCCAGAAAAACAGGAAATAAAACAAAAAAAAATTGAAAATGTTAGGAATTGAAGGGAATGGCTGTCATCAGCTTAACAAGATATTTTTTCTCTCTAAAAATAAAAGAACCGGAAATCTCTTTAAAAAAGAACTAATTATTTTCTTCCTTTATTCATATGAAAAACTCATTTTTATGTCTTTATCAACTTTAGAAATTTACTGTATTTTGATTATATTTAGCCTGTCATTGAATTCGTATAATGATAAAAAAAAATCTAGTTCATATATGTATATATATATAGAGAGAGAGAGAGAGAGATCCATGTTGATGGTTGCCGGCAAACCCATTAATTCCAAACACCCATTTTTAGATATAAAACGCCATCTCTTGCTACATTTTATACTCAAATTATATTCATCGCTAATTCAAAGTTGGAATTATGTAGCCACAACTTCATTGTCGGTGACTTTCCATTCTCATTAATTTTCTTTAGTACTCGAGAAAATGAAAAAAAATATATAAAATTAACGAGATAGTTAATGAATTTATTGATAATAATATATCTTAATTAGTCTTAAATAAATTTAATACTGTAATCTATAATATTAAAAGAGAGGCATCTAATAAACATAATACTCTAGGAAGTATTTATGGTCGAAATTTTTATTTTAAAACAGAGTAAAAAAAAAGCCCTCTACTTACACAATAAAAGTACATATTAACAAGCAAACAACATGAATCATTGTGTAAAAGTAAATTATTTTTGTAAGGTGTAATACTTTATAAATCTGTGCACAAAATATAGGAGATGAAAGAAAAATATAACAATTGTATATAAATTTACAAGTTCAGACATAAATATAAGTCGTCATTGAAAACTCTTTCGCCTGTAAATTATCTAAAATATCCCTAATTAATGTTGAATGTACAATTAATGCCTCTAATTATATTTCATTCAAATAAGATGTTACGACTCATTTAGACCACTAAAATTGGAAAAAAAAAAAGGAGGGAATGAGGGATTATGCCATTAATTTGATTAAAATTTAAAATTTTATAAAATAAAAAAATTTCAACTAATTGAAATTTTAACTTTCCCTCCAGGGAGCAAAGTAGAGGACTGCTTGCTGAATATGAAGCCATTTTATATTAAAATTTGCCTTTAGATTTTTTGAGAAACTAAAGAGTATGCTCATTTTCCACAGTGAGGATACTACAAGGACTTATTCCATTATAAATAATGCACAAAACATTCATCAAAACCATTTTCATAAAAAAAAAAAAAACACTACTGTGGTAAAAATTTGGTCCCTAAAATCATGAACTCGCCTCATTTAATTAATCTTAATAAAACACCAAAAGATATGACAATAATTTTTGAAGAAATGATCCTCTAATTCTCAACTCACAGGGTCCATCTCTGTACTTAAAATCACGAACCTTTACCATTCCATTAACATAAATGAACTTCTTATAGAACTAGCCACAATTTCTGAAGAAATGACTGTTGCCTTTAGTTAGACCCAAAATGTATAGGTTATAATAGAGTTTGAATGGCATATTTCGTATTGAACTTGGTGATTTCAACAAATTATTTTTGGGCCTAAAAATAATAATTATAGCCTAAAAATGACAACTTATCATTTAAAATAAATGCATTTATTTCAAAATTATTTTACAACTTTGACATAAAAATTTTAAATCATATCGGTCGATACAATTTAAATTGTGCCTCAATTATCAGTCTAATATTAATACCATTACATTTTTTAAATAACTAGAGTTCGATAGTTAAAATTAGTGCTCATATTATAATATATAATAATAAGTAACTTATAATTGTGTCCTAATTAGTAAAATAAAACATAACTTAACAAAATCTATTACAACCATAATATCAATTCATACATTAAAAAGGCGATGCATATTAATTATACAGTTTATATTTATCTGCCACTAATCTTATTTGGTATATAAAATACAATTACTTACAAGGGTAATTTTAAAATTTTCTTAATAAACACTCTCCAATAATTTTTATTATATGTATTTTTTTCTATATAAAAAAACCCTAAATAAAAATTTTCTTTACATAAAAAGAAAGGAGGGATTAATTCTTTTTAATTTTCTTTTGATTATCTTTAATACTATATGATTATTACGAGCCTATTTTATTAATTAATATTCTCTTATAATTTAACTTTTAAAATATTTTAGTTAGTCTTCATGATACAATGTTTTAATTAGTCAAGGATTCTAACCACTTTACCCACGCTAGACCTTAAATCTTGGCATAAAATGGAGTATATATATAGATCAAGACTAACTAATAAATCTACCATAAAAATTTTATTTAATAAAAAATTAATTTTAGATATTGCAAATTAAATAATATTAGAGATATTTTTAATTTAATAATAATTAATTATTAAAATATTAAAAATTAATAATTTTAAATAAATTAAAAGGTTTTCATGCTTGAATTATAATTTTAAACATCAAATATTAGATTTACTAAAAATATCATATACTATCACTGAGCAAATAAATCAATTGATAATTAATTATCCTAATGTAATAAGATATTTTGAGTTTGAGTTATAGATATATAGTTATATTAAAATTTGATAAAAAGAGTTTTATGATTCTTAAAATTTTATCTTATTCGATTTTAAAAAAATAATTTATAAACAAAAAATGTTGTACTATGAGATGCTCAAATAACAAACATGTACATTTAAAAAATAAAAAAAAATGAAGGCCATAAGGAATATGATAATTAGAACGAATTAAAAGGCGCATGCATGAAAGTTATACCACTTGTAGTGTAGTTTGTATTGATATGGGATTTTTTTAGGTGCATAATTGGAAGCAAACAGAACCAAAACAATTATTAAAGATTTTGATGTAATTGAAAGTAGAAAGAAAATAAGAAATAAATATTTTCTCTTTTTTTTTTAAGTATAGTATAAAAACAGTATACATAAACTAAAAAAATAATTATCCATTATAAATTTTATAAAAATTTTATTATAATTATCTAAATATTATTTTTCATCTCTCACCGTATTTATTCTCTTTCAATAATTAAATAATTAATAGGAATAATATTTAAATTTTTTTAATTAATATTTTTAAAAATTTTAAAAGTAATATTTAAAATAAAAAAATATACAATATTTAAAATAAAACGAAGAGAGTGGCTATCAAAGACAGACAGATATTTTTCAAGTTTTAAACTCTGAGTGTCGTAGACATACTTATTTGGTTCTTCCTTTCGCCTTTATTTTTTTTTTTTTGTGGTTTTCAATTCTGAAATTGCTTTCCCCTCAAAACCATCAATCAATAATAACTTTTGCTTTCTTCTATGTTTTTCTGCGAACCATTTTTCTGTGTCCTTTCAATAAATGGGTCATGTGACATTATCATCAACTTGAATTTATACTTCAATTTAAATTTGAAGTATAAAAATAAAAATTATTTTTTCAAATTAAATTAATAGGTATATTTTTTCTATTTATATTTTTTTCAAATCAACTTTATATAGTGGTTATATTATTTTCGTCTTTTTGGAATAATTTTAGTGAGTAAAAATATTATTTCCTCACACATATTGTTAACTTTTATCATGTTTAGTGTGTGAGTGTTTTATGATGTAAGCGCTTATGTAAGCATGTTTGTTTATTTCTTCGCTCCTCATTCTATATAAGAGGCTCTCTTTGTATGATTTGGATATGGAGAATTTACCATTCTTCTATCCCCAGTGTGTTTAATAAAATTATGAATTTTTAAATTAAATCTTCTCTTTCCTCTATACATTCATGCATATTATCTGTTAGCTCAATCCTTTGATATGAAGAATCACTTGTGAAAGAGTTTTTATAACTAGCATAGAGAGTCAAAAGGGCGTTGTCCTGTTGAATACCCAAGGAGAGGCTGTGCGTAGATTATGCATGAGATTCACCTATGTCTGTGTTTATGAGTTTAAGTAGACCCTTTATTTGTGTTCATAGAGGCAGTATGCTATGTTCTTTTCTCTATTCTTGTATATGATATGTCTTTATGTCATATACTTGCAGAGATTTGAACATCATAATCCTCTATGAGCATGGACACGCCCAGGTGGTATCAGAGCCTTGAAGTCTAACTGTGAACCTCGGTTTTCCGCCCGAAAAAGATCCGGGCGAAAGTTCACTCGTTGTCGGGAGTCGCCACTCAGTTTATTTTGTTCGAAGGGAAAAACTAAGAAAACCCTGTTTGACTCCAATAACTTGTCCAATGTAAAGGTTTCTAGTCTGCGAACCCAAGAAGGATTCGGGGACTATGTCATGTATTCGACTAACTTTGTAATAATAAGAAAAAGGAATAAACACAAAAGGGATGAAGAAAACAGAATAGAGAGATTGTTATTAAAACGTGGACTTGCTACTTGGGGTGAATCCCAAATATGCCTACATACTCCCGTTTGAATGGAAGATCAAAGCCCATGTAGTTCGGAAAAGCCTATTTAAAGGCGATGAAATTTATGCTTCATGCATGTGTGTGTGTATGCTTCGTGCATTTGTCGGGCTTTTTGCCAAATTCGTGAGATTTAGCACTTAGTGCAAAAATTGTATAATTTCGGGTACTTAGTACCAAAAAAGTTCGATTTAGGCTTCATGCCAAAAGTCCAATTTAATGGTGTCGTTTAGGTACTTAGTACCAAAGAGATGCAATTTAGGCTCTGTGCCAAAAAGGTTGATTTTATTTACGGCTTAAAGCCGAAAGGGTGATTGATTAGTCCATTAGGCCCTCAGACCTAAAAAGATTAGGTCTTTGACCGAGAAGAAATTAAGAAGAAGATTAGAATGCTTATGATATGCTCGAATTGACAAAAGATGAATTATGATATTACCTTGATTAGAATTTTTCCACTTCTAAGTTTCAGATCTTGTTTCTTTGCACTTTTAAGTATGATTCTTGCTTTCTACAACACAATATTAGAAATTCTTAAGCATAAAAATTTCGTCAGCATCTGGGCGTAGGAAGTCCCAAAAGTCCCCCTTTTTCTGAAAATCTGAAGCCTATTTATAGGCAAAATCGGGCTGGACGGCGGCTGGACCGCCAGCCACGGCGGCCGGGCCGCCGTCCTGGCCCATCGCGACACGCGCTATTTCCGTTAAAACTGACTTTCTGGGAGCCACGGGCCTCCAAATATTATTCCGGGACCATATTCGTGATCCTCACGTCGTCCCGGACATTTCAAGTACCATGAAGACATACTTTCGGTGGACTTTTACCGTAGACCCCCGGTCCGGCCTGGTCTGAGGAAATTGGCTTTCCGAGCCCCAAAATTCGAGTGTTCACAATTGCCCCCCACTGGGGTCCATAAAAATGATTTATGGAACTCAGTGGTCTTCTGAAGAGCTAATTTTGAGCGAGGTGCAAAAAGACCCGCATTTTCATTTTTTTCTATAAATAGGCTCATTTCATTCAATTTTCATTTGCTTTCAATCATTCTTCTCCTTTCACTTCTTTCAAATTTTCTCTCGACGATGGATTTTACCGGCTTTGAAGACCTCGAAATCCCACTCCCTCCCTGCAATCTTTTACTTGAGGAGGAGAAGCACAGTTCTCGGACCGGCTGCTATGAGGTGAGTACTTTCCGTTTGTTCATCTAGTATGCATGCTTAGGAATTTTATTCATTTCCAGTAAGGAACTTAGAAATAAATTTTAGGAACCTTTTCTTTACATGTACTAGTAATGAATTAGGATCAGTACCATGCTTCATTATGTTCTGCCATCAGTAATTATTTCTAGTAAAGAACTTAGAAATAATCCTTTAGGAATCCACACCCGGCTGGGGAAAGAACTTAAATCTTTTCTGAATTTGTCCAACTTTTCTGATTGATTTTGATTTTTTTTTTAGGACTCTACAATCAAGATATCTATAGCTGAGCGTCCGATGGTCACTATTCCGGCTTACATTTTTGATGCCGGGCACCCAGTGGGGGATCTTATCAGACCTGCTTTCCTCCACCATTTGAGGGCTATAGATGTGGGCAGAGATATCCACCGGGATTTGATCTGTGCTTTAGCCGAGCGCTGGTGGCCTACCACTGACACTTTCCATTTTTCTTGGGGGGAGATGACAATGACGCCTACTGACTTTTCCATCATCTCTGGGATTCCCTTTGGCGTTGAGATGGTGGAGTCCTATGATGACTGGCGGCAGGACATTTCTTCAGCCGACATGATTACTTTGATCGGGGTTGACTATCCTCGATATCAGGTGCCTCGCTGCATTCAGCGGAGGTGGCTTGTGGAGCAAGCGCCAGGTATCCACACTGGTTACGAGACAGGCGACCTTACTACTGACCAGGCGGCCAGGTTTACCTTGCTTCTCCTGTTTGCTAGCTCCTTCTTATCAAACAGGAAAGATGCAGTGAGTCTCAATGTGCTGAAGAGCCTACTTGACCTGACACGGCTTCATATGTACGATTGGGCTAGCATGATGCTGTGTAGGTTGTATGACGATATGTCTGACCTCTGCTATACCCGTATTGCTCCCTGTGGCTTGTATTACTTCTGGGAGGTAATGTAAAGAACATTTCCCCTCTCTTTATATATGTCGACATACACCAATTCTGATATATATATATATATATATTTTCAGACTTGGGCTTATGAGTACTTTCCTGTCATCGCCCCTTTTCTTCGCGAGATACCTGCCCCCGCCGATCCTCTTTCCCCCATTGCTTGGAGGTGGTATAGAGAGAGGGTAGAAGTACCAAAGAGGAAACTTCCCATCAGAGGGCTGAGATCATTCTTCGACAGCTGCCCAATGGACTCAGTAAATGCTTTATCGTCATCTTTTTTATTATATTAGAGAAAATGATTCACTAATATAACAAATTTTTACAGGTTGCATCTGATGTGATGTCTCACCGACTGGCAGAGTGGATTGCTCAAGATTACAGCATTCGGCAATCAGAGTTTCTGACTCGCCGTCGATTCATACTTCCCCATCCAGAGTTTCGACGGTATTATCTCGCTGAGAGGGTAATTTTCCAGATCGTCGGTTTCCGTGCAGTTCCCATGGATCCTCCTGATGATATGCTATCTTCGACACTTCTGCCTGTTACTGTGTCCCAGTATGAGGGCGACTCTTTCGAGTCGGCTTATGCCCCGGATGAGGATTATGACTTCTACTGCCTTCATCGACTGATGCCATGCATTGGGACACGATTTGATTCTGTACCACCTTATCGGTCTTCCCACTCTTCGGCTCCCACTTCTAGCACTCCGAGAGACCATCCTTCTCCCGACCGGCAAACTGACAGACCCTCTTCCTCTAGGGCTGAGACTTCCGCTTTCGGGGCTGGACCATCACACACTGGAGGAGGCAGCAGTTCATCTCATTTGAGGCCTCCCGCATCCGTCCTTACAGCTACCGGCCAATTTGACCCTATTTTGGCTGACTTGAGGCTGCCTTATGCTGCTCGTTATCATGCACCTGGTGGTTGGGTGACCCGACCAATTAGTGCAGAGGGTGCATTATATCGGAGCTTTGCTCATGTCACTCAGGTATATTCTCATAGAACTTTTCATAAAAAGGATTCATAAAATTCTCTTGAGATTGTTTGTGATTTTGTCTCTTTTACAGGTACCAGAGGGCCTGATCACGGAAATGGCGGCACTGATTACTGCTTTCTCGGATGAACTGTCTGGTGCTTGGACTGAGGCTGCTTACGAGAGGCAGAGCAGGCCGCAAAGACGAAGAGGCCGGCACTGATTGATTTTTTTTCATACTTGTCTTGAACTATGCTTGCTGTATTTAAACTATTCCCCTTCTGTACTTTGTACCTTTCATGTTTTTCTGCTGTTATTTGAACTTATCTGTAAAACTGCACTTATTTGTTAGTATCAACAGCTCATATGTATGCATGATGCTTCTTTTCTTTTTAGAAATCTATTTTAAAAATAAGTCACTGACACAATCCCAAAAAAATAGCACATAACAGGGCCTAAACGGGGCCAAAACATGAGAATTTTTACAAAACATCAAAAAAAAGGAATCAGGACGGTCGGCAGCGGCGGCCGACCCTCCAGCAACGGCGGCCGAGCCGCTGCCCGGGCCAGACCAGTATAAAAATCAAGGTTGTCTTACATCTGTGGGCCAGAAAGCAATTCTCTTACTGAAAGATCTTATATATTTTTCAAATAACAATGAATCCCCTTTTTAATCACGTGATGCATAATTGGACCAAAAGTCTCCACAATGTTGAAAGGATCAACATGGGGAGGTACGGGTTGAAAGCTGTCACCACACTCAGAGGTGTAGCAGTAGACTGGGATTTCTTGCATTCTTGCATCAGGTTCTGGGATCCCCAAGCACATGTTTTCATATTTGGGGCTCGAATGGAGGAAATGTGTCCTCTTTTTGAGGAGTTCTGCTCGATCATTGGGTGCGATCCAAATGCCCCTCTTGTGAGGCATGAGGTCCAAATCGGGTATGTGGGATCTTTTCAGAGGCTTTTTAGCTTCACAAAACCCCAAGCCCAAGCTATGATTGTAGATGAGGATAAGGCGATGCTGTTTCCCCTAATTGATGAGTTCTTGACCGCCGATTTTGAAGACGATGTTCAATTGAGGCATAGAATGCGAGCCTTCGTCTTTTGTCTGCTAGCTGGGTTCCTCTTCAACCGTGACCCCGGCTTTGGAGATTTGAAACTTTGCCCAATGGTTAGGCAAATGGAAGAGCTCAACTGTATCGGGGGCATGATCCTGGCTGAGACTATTCAGAGTCTCGATAGATGTGCACTTGGATTTGAACGTTGGACCGTCACCCCGGTCATCCTTCAGGTAATTTATACCTTTTGTTTCTTTTGCTTATTTCATCATCTCTCTTTTCCTTTGTAAAATAGAAAGGATCTATTTTTTTTTTTTTTTAGGTTTGGCTGAGAGATCATCTTCGAGTGGTTGCAGCCCCCCAGACTTTGACCTACAACCCTTCGCAGTACCGCACCAGGAAAATTCAGATTTCTTTTCCCTCTATGGCCGAATGGACTGTTTGGCTGTTTGAGCTTGGACCGGAAGAATTATTATGGTTCGTCCCTTGGTACAGGATTCCTCAATTCATAGAGGCAAATGCCATGCACAACCATGTCTACCTGCTTGGGTTCACTCACAGTACTTGGTACAGTGCTTCCCGCGTCCTTAGGCAGATGGGTATTGATCAGAGAGTTCCCCTTCCTGTCGGGCTTACCATTGCTTCTCCTATTACCCCCAGGGTTACTCGGGCTGTTCTACAGACTTGGGTCAGAGACCATCGGATGATCAGGCCTGGTGCAGAGCCTTCCCTCGTTCAGCCCACTCCAGAGTACAGGACCTGGTTTATAGCTGAGGTTTGGCCCGTTGAGAAACCGAGGAGGTGCGCATTGCTGCAGGAGTTGGAGGGAGAGGGGGTGTAGGATTTGGATCCCAGGGTGACTCCATTGTCTTTTCTGTTTTTGGGTTGTTTTTACCTTTTTGGTTTTTTTAGGGGATGCGACTTGACCTTTTTGTATTTTGTAGGCTGAATGACTCTTTTTGTAACAGATGATTCTCTTTTGTAATGAATGATTCTTAATGAATGACCCTTTTGTTTGTTTTCCAAGCATTATCTACTTTATTTATTTGCTCTTATTTTTGCCTAAGCCGTCCTTTCGGATTTTCAACTTAGCGAGCTCTTACCCATTCTTGCCTAAGCCGCCCTTTGCGGGTTTTCAGCTTAGCGGGCCCCACTATTGCCTAAGCCGCCCTTTGTGGGTTTTCGGCTTAGCGGGATTTTTTGTTTGTTTTGTTTGTTTTGTTTTTTGTTTTTTTTTATTTTTTTTCTTGGCAAGAGAAAGATGAATGAATGATTTTTATTAAAATTTAGACCATGCTCAAGGAGAGCTGCCTACATATCTCGAATTAGTTTGCGAGAATCAGGTCTAATGTAGTTCCTTACAATGCATGATCATACATAATATTTCTTTAGTTCATCCAGATTGCATAGGTTTGTAAACTCCAGACCATCCAAATCAGACAAGATGACGGCTCCGCCGGAAAGTATTTTCTTTAAAATGTAGGGTCCCGCCCAATGAGGACGAAACTTCCCACGAGGATCTGTAATAGGTGTTCTGATCTCTTTCAGGACCAAACAACCTTCTTCCAACTTTCGATCTTTGACCTTTTTGTTGAAATGTCTGGCCATTCGCCTCTGATACCCTTGAATCTGATGTAGAGCTTGAAGTCTTTTTTCATCCAAACTCAACAACTGATGATGATAATTGCTGATCCATTCAGCTTCATTTATCTGACTTTCTTGAATTATCCTCGCCGATTGAACTTCCAGTTCAATGGGGAGTACAGCTTCCATTCCGTACACCAGGGAATACGGGGTTGCCCCAGTAGGAGTTCTAACTGATGTTCTGTATCCCCACAAAGCCAATGGCAACTTCTCATGCCAACACCTATGTTCCTTGATCATCTTTTGTATGATCACCTTTATAGACTTGTTCGCTGCTTCTACAGCTCCATTTGTTTGAGGTCTATAAGGAGAGGACTTATGATGCTGGATTTTCTTATCCTGCAAGAGTTTAGCAAATTCCGCTTGGAAATGAGTTCCATTATCAGTGATAATTTCAAACGGTGTTCCGTACCGACAAAGGATGTTGGTTCGGACAAACTGTGCTACCTTTTTGGCGTCTAATTCTGCATAGGAAGCTGCTTCAACCCACTTTGTGAAGTAATCCACTGCTACCAAGATAAACTGATGTCCATTTGATGCTTTTGGATGTATTTTTCCAATTATATCAATTCCCCAAGTAGCGAAGGGCCATGGAGAAGTGATCGGATTTAGGGCGACGGGAGGTTGCTTCTGCAGCTTAGCAAATATCTGACATTGATGACATTCTTGCACAAATGCCACACAGTCTACATTCATGGTGGACCAATAATATCCTAGATTGGAAATTTTTCGAGCCAGGGCGATCCCATACATGTGTGGTCCTGATTCGCCACCATGTACCATTTCCATGATCTGCTTAGCTTCTGCCTCATTCACACACCTTAGGTGTATTCCATTCCAACTTCTTTTGTAGAGGGTATCTCCATTAAGAATGTAACCTGTAGCAAGCTGTCTTATTGCCCTCTGATCAACCTTTGATGATCCCTCCGGATAATTTCCATCCCTGAGATAACTCTTGATATCCCAAAACCATGGTTTACCATCGGCCAAGTGCATTACATGGGCGGGTTGCTTCTGAAGCTGAACTTTCAATGGACGAATGACTTTCCCCTTCTTGATATTGATCATGGAAGCTAAAGTAGCCAAGGCATCAGCAAACTGATTCTTTGCTCTTGGGAGATATTCGAAGGACAGATCATTGAACTGTTGTGCCAAATGATCAAGGCGTTGTAGGTGAGGAACCAAACGCTCTTCTTTTATCTTCCATTTCCTTAAGGCTTGTGATACTATTAAAATTGAATCACCATAGACCTTTAGGTCCTTAATCCCCAATTCCAGGGCGGCTTCAAGCCCATTAATGCAAGCTTCATATTCTGCTTCGTTGTTTGTGTAACTAAAGTCAAGTTTAACTGCGAATGGAATGTATCATCCACAAGGAGTTTTGAACACAATCCCAATTCCGTTTCCATGATAATTGGATGCTCCATCAAAATACATCTCCCAAACACTGCTCTCCACGTTCAAGAGGTCTTCATCAGGGAAACCCATTTCTCGCATCTCGTCATTCACGGGTAATTCTGCTAATTGGTCAGCTATCGCCCCGCCTTTCACAGCTTTCCTTTGAACAAATTTCAAGTCAAAGGCTGCCAATGTTGACACCCACTTAGCCATTTTGCTGTCCAGAACAGGCCTCTCCATAAGGAATTTCAAGGGACTCTGTTCTGCGATGACATAAGTAGTGTAAGAAGACAAGTAGTGTTGTAACTTCGTACAAGCCCAATACAAGGCTAAACACAACTTCTCAATCTTGTTATACTTTAACTCATAATCCAGCATCCTTTTGCTGAGGTAGTAAATTACATTTTCTACCTTTGTATCTTCAGCCTCTTGAGATAGCATTGCCCCCATGGCTTCATCTGTTACAGACAAATACAAGAGCAGAGGCTTTCCCATTCTGGGAGGTTGTAGAATTGGCGGACTTAACAAGTATTCTTTGATCTTGTCGAAGGCCTTCTGACAGTCTTCATTCCATTCTTGCGAAGCACCTTTCCTTAGTAGCTTAAAGATAGGACCACAAGTCTCAGCCAACTGTGATATGAATCGACTGATATACTGTAATCTACCTAGCAAGCCTCAAACCTCTTTCTCTGTTCTTGGCGGAGGCATTTTCAGAATAGCCTTTGACTTTGCTGGATCAACTTCTATTCCTTTTTTGCTGACCAGATATCCCAAAAATAAGCCTGATGTTGCACCAAAGAGGCACTTTGCAGGATTAAGCTTTAAATTGTACTTGCGAAGTCTAAGGAAGAACTTCTCAAGTGCTTCAACGTGTTCTTCTGGAGATTTTGACTTGACAATCATATCATCGACATACACTTCTACTTCTTTGTGTATCATGTCATGAAAGACTGTTGTCGCCATCCTTTGGTGGGTAGCCCCTGCATTTATCAAACCAAAAGGCATAACCCTGTAGCAGAAAGTGCCCCATTCTGTGATGAAAGCTGTCTTTTCTTTGTCTGGTGGGTGAACTAGGATCTGATTGTACCCAACCGCGAGGTCAGTCATGGAAACCATCATATGCCCAGCCATCCTGTCTATCTGCAAATCGATGTGTGGTAGTGGAAAATCATCCTTGGGACAGGCCTTATTCAGATCTCTGTAGTCAACACACATCCTGACCTTTCCGTCTTTCTTCGGGACCGGCACAATGTTTGCTAACCAGGAAGGGTAGGCAATTGGTTCTATGAACTTATTGTCTAGTTGCTTGGCAACCTCCTCTTTAATTTTCAAAGATCATTCTGGCTTCATTCTTCTCAATTTCTGCTTAATCGGCTTCGCATCGGGGTATAGCGGAATCTTGTGAACTGCTATGGCTGGGTCTATTCCCGTGACATCACTTGCCTTCCACATGAAGCAGTCGACATACTTCTTGATGCAATCGACAACCTGTTCTTTATTCGCACAATCATATGCAATGTATGTATGTTCATTTTCTTTGCCAATTATTATCTTTTCATTTATTTCTTTTATTTCATTCATTTCATTTTTGCTAGATAATACTTGGAAAGCGAAAGACACAGGGTAACCAAGAATCGGAACAGTTTCATTGATAATGGCGGAGTCATTCTCCAAGATTACATTAGATTTGACATTAGGGTTCCCTAAATCTGAAACTACAGAAGACTTAGAATTAGACTCTGACTTGGTTTTTGACTCAGAATTAGTACAAGACTCGTTACAAGACTCAAGTTCAGGGTGTGACACAGGACTAGGTTTAACCTCAGCAGCTTGTCCCTCCTCGGCGTACCAGTTTCTCAGCGGTCCATCTGTAGTCTTGATCAGCTTTGTGAAATCCCTATTGTATTCAAAATTGGTTATCATAGCAACCTCATCAAAGAGACAAGGCCGCATGAAATCTTCCATTTGGGGGTCAGTTTCAGGTTCTGGCTCTTCTTCTTTCATGGTCACAACATCAGCAAACATTTCAAAACCCGGTAGTTTCTTTCCGGTCATAGGAGAATAGAATGGTTCCTGAAAACCACGGTGATGAACTGCCTTTCCAGGTTTGCAAAAGTGACCATTCAGAGTTCTAAAGTAAGGGCGCATTTTGAGGCTTCTTGCCCCCACAACTCCCCTTTTTCTTCCTTCCACGCTCAAGCTCTTCTATTTCCTCGTCTGTAGGTTTGTACCCCAAGCCAAAAGTTCCCTTATTCTCAGGCTCTTCCCATGGCCGTACTACGGGTATTTTTCTCCCAGACTTCATCATTTCCATCCCAGGCAATAGACCTACCCTCAGCATCATTCCCACTAGGCAGTTGATTTGGACCTCCCCAAAGTCATATGAGACAAATGGCCCTTTGGGTTTTTCACCTTCTATGCATTGAACTGTGTCGTAATGAAACCCAGTCAAGGTCATGGCGGTTTCACCAGGAACAACCTCAAGGAGAGACTGATCCATGGTTTTCCTGTTGATTTCGCAGGTGTCCCCTTTGATAGTGATGATTTTTCCTTCAAAAGGGAATTTAAGTTTTTGGTGTAGTGAAGAAGGTACAGCATTAATCTGATGAATCCACGGCCTTCCAAGGAGGAGATTAAAGCTCGCGGGTACATCAATGACCTGGAATGGTACTCCCATTTTCACCGGCCCAACAACAATTTCTAGAGTGGCAACACCCAAAATTTCTCTTCGAGTGTTATCATATGCTCTCACAATCTGATCAGAAGGTGTAAGATCTGTAGCCTCCAACCCCAGACAGCTTGCTACTTTCAAAGGACACACATTTAAGGCTGACCCATTATCAATGAGAACCATGGGCACAGTCTTTCCCCCAGTCTGTATGGTGATATATAGAGCATCATTGTGTTTCTTACCGTCTTCTGGTAAATCCACATCAGAAAACCTGATACTCAATGCCTTGGTTGATTGGGTCAAAGTGGCCACCAAAGCTTCTGGGCTTGTGTCCACTGGTGTATCAAGTTGACTCAAAGCTTCGCTGAGAGCTTGGCGGTGTGGGAATGAGGAAGCAAGGAGTTCCCAAATTGACACCTTAGCTTGAGTTTGTTTAAGCTGAGTGAGGACAGGGTCTTCTTTTGGCTCTGGTGTTTTCTTATGGGGGGAATTTGAGGTTGTAGGGGTTTTTCCCAAGTCAAGTGGCTGATATTGTCTTCCACTTCTTGTCAGAGCACTGACCTCTTCAGCGAGGTCGTTCAAATCTAACACACATACTTCATTCATTTTTGAGAGAAGTTCGAAAGGATCAAACAGCTCTTCTTCCACAGTAATGGCGCGGACGGAATGATTGGGCAAAGGGTTAGTGTTGATGTTTGGTTGCCTCCTGAGAGGAATGATGTCACCACTATCAACCAGATCCTGGATGCGGTTTTTCAGTGTCCAGCAAGCATCTGTTTTATGCCCATTCCCTTGATGGTATTCACAGTATTCATTGACTTTATAACTGGAAGGTAATGGGTTTGGAGGAGGTCTTGGGTCCAAAGGCTTCAAATATTTCCCTTCCACAGCCTTCTAAAACACCAAATGAAGGGGTACCCCAAGGTCAGTATACTGCCTTCTTGGCTGATTTCTCGGCCCAAGATTGCCCACACGTAAAGGATTCGCAGGGGCAATATTGGGCACTTGATTGACCTTGTTTGAGGAAGGAGTTTGGCTTTGTTTCTTATATTTCGATGTAGCCCCCTCATCCACTATTTTACCCAACTGTATCAAATCTTCTACCTTGGTCGCAGTCGCAATGAGCGATTTGAAAGTAGGTAGATATTGGGTTTGCAGTTGAGCCTGATATGTAGGTCTTAAATTCCTGATTATAATATCAATCTGCTCTTATTCTGAAGGGCGATTGATCATCTGGGCGGCTTTTGCCCTCCACCTCGTAAGGAACGAGGAGAAGGGTTCATTGTTGTTCTGCTTGGTAGTCTCAAGTTCCCTTCTGGTGACATCCACCTCAATATTATAGTGGTATTGAGAGTTAAATGCATTGCAGATGTCTTCCCATGTCTTAATCTTGGAACGGTCTAGACTCACAAACCATTTAAGAGCAGCCCCAGTCAGGGATTGTTGGAAGAGTTGAGCAAAGAGTTCATCATTTAAACCCCATGGACTTAAGGCCCTCACATACATCTTCAAATGGGTTTTAGGGCAAGTGGTCCCATCAAATCTGTCCATCCCCGGCATCTTGAACTTTGGAGGTAATCTGGCTTGGGGAAACAAGGATAAGGAATCCATGTCTACCACCTCTTTGTGAGTTTTTATGGCAGTGATTGACCTCTCAAGCAATTCAAGTTTCTTTCTCAGTTCATCTGTTTCATTCTTGGAGGGTGGATCCTCCAAATTGATAACAGGGGTATTAATCTGAGCAGTCACGGGGGTACTAGTTTGCCCCACAATGGGTTCCTTCCCCAAATTTACAGGAATAGGGACTGTCTTTGGTGCCACTTCTAATTCAGCCAGGATGGCTACCCTTTGGGCGGCTAAAGCTTCATCAATTTTTTCTTGCATTCTAGCTTCAATTTCCTTAACCTGACCATCCAACAAAGCCTTAATCTGTTTAATTGTGGCCATTTCAGTAATTGGAGTAGTTGGTGAAGTTGGAGTAGTAGAACTTGTAGGGGATAGCACAGTTGGTGTTGATGTGCCTGGTGTAGGTGAAGGCACACGGACAGAGGGTACCTGAAAAGGTCAAAGGTAAAAAAATCAGGGTGGTGTGTAGGGTAGGAAAACTCTTGGTCCACTTATGTACATCAAAATTTTTCCCCAAAAATAATGTTGTTATGTTGCATGAATGCACCTCATCACATCACAATTCATTTTAATGGAATGCGGCACTATCATTGGGTACATACAACCTAAGGGAAGGTTCTATTGTTATGTAAAAATAGAGAATCGGCTTATCATAGGGACCCTTGAGTCTTGAGTAAGATATACCTAACCACATGTGAAACAAGGAGTTTCGAGTGGGTCCAACAGTACGATTACTCATGGGCCACTCCAAAAGGATTGGAATGGTTTGCGACAACAGGGAGGACGCTTTGGCTGTCCGCCGGCATAATCAAGGAGACCTGCCGGTCAGCGCTACTTGCTATCCAGACACAGAACTTTGAACAGAAAGAGAAAAAATTCATTTGAAAATAATTTTTTATGCAATGGCGGAAAAGGATTCCCCCATATATGCAAGAGAAAAAGATTCTCTGAATGACAAAACAAATTCACAAGTAGTCAAATAAGGGACCATTAAAGGAAAAAGAATCCTTTTGTCAACTTTCAATCCAACATCCTTAAAGAAAGGATATATAATGCTAGGGTACCCTGCAAAATGAATAAAAAATACCCTAAAGAAGGGCCAGTTAGTCAAATAAACAATAGTAGTCCACTAGGATCACATAAATCATTTTCATTCCCCAGTGGAGTCGCCAGATTGTGAACCTCGGTTTTCCGCCCGAAAAAGATCCGGGCGAAAGTTCACTCGTTGTCGGGAGTCGCCACTTAGTTTATTTTGTTCGAAGGGAAAAACTAAGAAAACCCTTGTTTGACTCCAATAACTTGTCCAATGTAAAGGTTTCTAGTCTGCGAACCCAAGGAGGATTCGGGGACTATGTCATGTATTCGACTAACTTTGTAATAATAAGAAAAAGGAATAAACACAAAAGGGATGAAGAAAACAGAATAGAGAGATTGTTATTAAAACGTGGACTTGCTACTTGGGGTGAATCCCAAATATGCCTACATACTCCCGTTTGAATGGAAGATCAAAGCCCATGTAGTTCGGAAAAGCCTATTTAAAGGCGATGAAATTTATGCTTCATGCATGTGTGTGTATGCTTCGTGCATTTGTCGGGCTTTTTGCCAAATTCGTGAGATTTAGCACTTAGTGCAAAAATTATATAATTTCAGGTACTTAGTACCAAAAGAGTTCGATTTAGGCTTCATGCCAAAAGTCCAATTTAATGGTGTCGTTTAGGCAGAGGCGGAGATAAAGGGGGTCCCATGGGGCCCTGTTCCCCCCTCAGTTAAAAATAAAAAATTTTTAGGTATATTTGAGAATGAATATTACATTGGTTGAGATGGAACAGCTTGGCCTTACTATGTGAGAGCACGCAACTTCGATCCACGCTCCCAACATTTTTCATCCTTTTTTTCCAATCTTTAAAACTGGGCCTTTTAATCAAGCCCATTACAAACAAACAAGATTTGTCAATGACTCTGCCCATTACAAACAAACAAGAATAACCAGAGGCGGAGATAAAGGGGGTCCCATGGGGCCCTGTTCCCCCCTCAGTTAAAAATAAAAAATTTTTAGGTATATTTGAGAATGAATATTACATTGGTTGAGATGAAACAGCTTGGCCTTACTATGTGAGAGCACGCAACTTCGATCCACGCTCCCAACATTTTTCATCCTTTTTTTTCCAATCTTTAAAACTGGGCCTTTTAATCAAGCCCATTACAAACAAACAAGATTTGTCAATGACTCTGCCCATTACAAACAAACAAGAATAACTTAATTGTGACTTTTTCTCTTCTTTCTCACGTTTCTTCTTCGTTAATTCCTTTTTTTTCAGATAACAGTTTCTTCCTTTTTCAATTTCATTCTTTCACCGATTGGCACCAGCAAGGCAGCGGCAACAAGTTAAGAATAGGTACACCACTTACTTTTAATCTCATATTTATTTTGTTGCAATTTTTTTATCTTGCTAAAATGAATTGAAATTTGAAAAATAATGAATTAAGAAATTGGCTTGAATACTTGAGGACATTATAAATTTGAAATGTTTAATTTGATTTTGTAGTATGAAGTTTTTTTTTTTTTGAGAAAAGTAGTATGAAGTTAAATTGAAATTATTATTTTTTTTTAGTTTATAATCTGGAATTTTTTTATTTCTTTTATAATTTGATATTTTTAATGTTTAGTATTTAAGTTGAATTGGACCCCCCTTATCTAAAATCCTGGCTACGCCACTGCGTTTAGGTACTTAGTACCAAAGAGATGCAATTTAGGCTCCGTGCCAAAAAGGTTAATTTTATTTACGGCTTAAAGCCGAAAGGGTGATTGATTAGTCCATTAGGCCCTCAGACCTAAAAAGATTAGGTCTTTGACCGAGAAGAAATTAAGAAGAAGATTAGAATGCTTATGATATGCTCGAATTGACCAAAGATGAATTATGATATTACCTTGATTAGAATTTTTCCACTTCTAAGTTCCAGATCTTGTTTCTTTGCACTTTTAAGTATGATTCTTGCTTTCTACAACACAATATTAGAAATTCTTAAGCATAAAAATTTCGTCAGCATCTGGGCGTAGGAAGTCCCAAAAGTCCCCCTTTTCTGAAAATCTGAAGCCTATTTATAGGCAAAATCGGGCTGGACGGCGGCCGGGCCGCCGGTCAAGGCGGCTGAGCCGCCAGCGACGGCGGCTGGACCGCTAGCCACGGCGGCTGGGCCGCCGTCCTGGCCCACCGCGACACGCGCTATTTCCGTTAAAACTGACTTTCTGGGAGCTACGGGCCTCCAAATATTATTCCGGGACCATATCCGTGATCCTCACGTCGTCCCGGACATTTCAAGTACCATGAAGACATACTTTCGGTGGACTTTTACCGTAGACCCCCGATCCGGCCTGGTCTGAGGAAATTGGCTTTCCGAGCCCCAAAATTCGAGTGTTCACACTAACCGTAATATGTATGGATAAGTAGAACAAGAAAGAGAACTAAAACACAATGGCTAGTTCTTTCTCAACACCCACTCTCATACTTCTTCTTTAGTTCTTCTTACTTCTTGTAGATAGTCTATTACCAGTAAAATATATCACTTTATAGAAATCACCCATCTCCCAGAAGAAACGAAGGTAGATGATACTAAACTTCCTTTGTTAAACCCTTATGTTGTTTTTAAAAAGACCAATTGTGTTCACAGTATCAAAAATCTTATTACTTCTCGATCTTTTCATATAAAAGAATATGTACAGTCTTTGGTCTTAAGCTACTATACTCTTTCTCCAATCACAGCTGAACAATGTATCACTCTTGAGATCTCAGAATCCTTTATTTCCCAGTGGCATAAGCAAGGATATTCTCATCTTCATCTTGGAGCTATAAGAATAGTCCTTTCTTATCATAGCAGAAAGAGATTACCAGTGACTGCTCGACTTTCTCTCTTGAATACTAGATATATAGACTTTAAAAATATTGTAATTGGAATAATCTTAACAATACTTAATGTTGGAAGTGTTGTGCTTATTTTCTTCCCCAATTATAATCTATCTTTAGCAGATTCTTTTCTGTTTAAAGCTTTGAAGGTACAAGTTCAAATTACTGGTGCTCAACAAGTTCAGAATTCTGTATCAGCTACACTCCATCATCAATTGGTATATAGATTGCAAGATCATGTAATCAATATTGCCACACCTGGAGTATCCACAGATGCTTTGTATATTTATTCAGATACAGATTCTACTCCAATAATTATCCAGACTCCCAGATAATTGCCTAGAGAAGAATTGTCCAAACTCATTTCTTTGGAATGGGTCACTAATTATGAAAAGATGCAGCAGAAGCAAGAACCTGTACAGACCACAAATTTCAAATTTATTAATCAGGCTGATGGAACTGTTAAGACAGTTTTTTCTGCCCCCTCTAACTCTGGACTTTCTCTAGCAGTTTTTCACAATTGTATGATCACTCCGGTCTCTTTTCTTAGAGAAAAGAATATTGCAATTCATAGCTTTGATGCTACAGGTAGACAGATTTATGCAGCAAATATGAATGGTCATTTCATTTGGAATTCTCCTAAATTAGAAAATTATGAACCAGGATACATGTGCTTTGAGGATGGTGAACCTTATACTCAACCAACCAGACTTACAGGTCCTAAGAGATTTTTCTCTTCCTGTAAAATTTAATGTTCTCACCATACACATCCTTCACCTCTACCAAATAACCAATCTTGGATCGCTATTAAACCAAAAATCCAAAAGAAAGATCACTTTCTTCCTTTATTCTTTTATGATGAAGCCCTAAAAGTTTTGGCAAAAGAAGAATTATTGGAAGTACCTAAACCTCCAACCATCCAACCTAAAAAATATATCCCAAAAAATCCAGCTCCACTTACATCTGCACAACCTTTTTTGTATGATATTTAAACCACCTTCATCGGAGGACTTTCCACCACTTCATAAACAGACCAACCCATAAACTAAAATAAATTTTCGACCTTACATCCAACACACCATTATCTTTTCTAATGGACAAACTGAACAAACCACCCAAGTTGAAGAAGTTCTCAACTGGCATTCTTTGAATGTCTAAACTCAAAATCAGTATTTCCAGATGATTGACACAAAAATTGATCATTTGTCTTCCCAATCAGATCAACATGCAGCAGCCCTGAGTACCATGTCTATTGAGATTCAATAGCTGTATCACATCCTTTCTACAAGAATTTCTCAACTAGACACTGATATGAGACTTATGATTCAAAGGAGAGAATCTAGACCTCTGTATTATGAAAAAGACAGAGAGATAAAGAGATTGAAAGCACAAGTTCAACAAATTGAAAGAGATCTTCAACTAAAACACCCGCAACCATCTTCACCGGAATATTTTAACCCTTTTTTCAGTATTTCATACCTACCACCTCCATTCTCTCAATCACCATTTGGATCTTTTGCTGAATTATTTCCACCAGCAAAACCACATCATTCATATATCTCATCTTCTTCTATTTCACCAACTACCAAAAAGACTTCTGTAGAAGTAACTACTACTGTACCTACTATTTCAACTTCCACTTCCAAATCAGATGAAGTTCTTAAAACTTCATTTCAGCAGATGGCCTTCAATGTTACTTCAGATTCTTCAGATAATTCTGATGATACTAATTCTGATTTAGAAGCAGAAGCAGATATCACTCAGTTATTTATGGCTGATTTTCCCAGATCTCCAAACCCAAGAGATCCACCTCCTCCTCATGTTGATGAACAAGAAGAACAATTAGGAGTAGATGGAATGGAAGGAATGGACCAACATCCAGAATACATCAATATCAGTGCCAGAAGTTCCAACTCAGGCAATGGACCTAGTTTACTTTTGATGATCTCCCTCCTTCTAAATGGAAAGGCATAATTTTGGAGTTTAATTCTTGGATAGATGTTCAAATGGTAAAAAATGACCTTACTTTACAACAAGCAATACATGAATTTATTGTACGAACAACAAGATCAATCAAAGAATGGTTCCTTAATCTTAGTGAATATGAAAGACTCTAGTTCATTAATAGTCAGTCAGTTGGTGTTGCTATTTCTATCTTTTATAATATCTTCCTTGGAGATTACAATCTTATAGTTAAAGCTGAAAAGTAAGACTTTTACTCCATGAAGTGTTGCATTTTAAAAGAAAAGGATCTTGAGAAGCATTATCTAAGGATAATTAAGAAGTTTTACCAACTGAAAGGAACCTATGATGTCAATATGAAGTTCATTTATGTTGCTTCTTTGCCTGATAATTTACAATCAGAAATTCAGAGAATAGTCCAACAATCTAGAAAGGAGATTTCACAATTATCTCTTGGTGAAATTCATCAGATTACCATTACTGTTTTTAGAAGACTTTGTGAACAATAAGAATTTTTCCAAAAATAAAATGATGATAGAATCATTTTGAAGACAGTATGTAAAAGAGCATAATTGAAGATCAAGTGTTAAGATAAGAAATGTACATGTGGTCCCAGAAAAAAAAACTCACGTACATAGATACACTCCCTCAAGAACTTTTCCTGCAAGAAAATTCAGAAAAAAAAGGAGATTCAAATTCTTCAAAAAGAGATCCCCCTTTTCAAAGAAAAGAAGAGCTTTAGACAGATATTTTATTTGTGGCAAGAAGGGACATTTTGCTAAGAGTTGTCCTAAATAGACCTCTAAGTCTGTAAAGTTGCTCCAGCAGATTCAACATTCCTCCTTAGTGTCTCTCTCAGATGATGCAGATATTGAATCAGTTCTTTCGAAATAGGATGAACCAACAAATGAAACTTTATTTGTTTTGGAAGTCTCTGACACTGATTCAGACTCAATTGAAGATGAAGATGATCCTTACAGTTCAATTCTCTATTTTGACCATACAACTCTCCACTCAGTTTTACCAGTTGCTAAATATTTACCAACTCCTTTGGTAAATATTTCATTAATACCTTTCAAATATGATAAACCTATTCCATTGATAGCCTTTATGGATACAGGTGTTCATAAATCAGAGATGAACCCATCTATCTTACCTTATTTATATTGAAAGTCCCATACTAAATATTTCAAAGCAGCTGATGGACAAATATTTTCTACACACTTGATTACCCGCTAAAAAATTTGAATTTAATTTTTTTCTCATTGTGTAATTTGGACTCATGTCATTGGATCAAACCTTCCTCATAAAGATCTCCTTATTAGTTTTGATATTTACCGTCAAGCCAAAAACCTTCAAATCCTTTCCACTGGTCTCAAACACAAGTAAATATTTAAGACATATACCAATATTGCTAAGCTCTATTCATTTGTAAAACTTCCTTCTGTATATGATCATGAGAAAGCTTTGCTTCTTCCTTCTTATGCAAACTCTCACATAGACTTTAAACACTCTCAACCTTTGCAGAAAAATTCTAATTTCTTCATTTTCCTTCCTTTCAAGAAAAATGAAGATATAAACCCTACCAAAGCCTCACACCCTGGAATATCTCCCTCATACCTTGCTCTTGCTAGACAAGAATGTGAACAGTTATTGCAACAAGGACTCATTGAGCCCACTAAGTCTAATTGAGCTTGCCAGGCTTTTTATGTAGAAAAACAAGCTGAACAGATACGAGGACAAAAAAAGCTTGTGATTAATTATAAGCCTCTTAACTTGTTTTTGGCAGATGATAAGTTTTCTTTGCCTAAATCTCTACTCTTATGGTACATTTGAAGAATGCTAAGATCTTCTCTAAGTTTAATCTTAAAGCAGAATTTTGGCAATTGGGTATCAATCCGGAAGATAGACCCAAGACAGCTTTCTGCATTCCTGATGCTCAGTACCAATAGATAATTATGCCTTTTGGACTTAAAGTTGCCTCATCTTTATTTCAAAAGGCAATGATCAGAATCTTCCAACCTATTATATGTTCAACTCTGATCTACATTGATGATATCCTCCTCTTCTCAGCTACAGAAGAACATCATCAACAATAGTTTGTCTCAATTGTACAGCAATATGGGATAATGTTATCCGAAAAGAAAAGCTTATTGGGCCAAATTACTGTTGATTTCTTAGGCCTTCATTTTAAAAATGGATCCTATTCACCCAGCCCCACATATAGCATAAGAACTCCTCAAATTTTCAAACTCAAACCTTACCCAAAAACATATTCAATAGTTTCTTGGTATAATTAATTATATCAGAGACTTTTTCCAGCCATAGCTCAGCCCATTAGCTAACTTTCTAAACTCCTCAAAAAGAAGCCACCACCTTGGACAGAAACTTAGACCCAAGCAATCCAAACCATTAAATAGATAGCCCGGAAACTAATTTCCCTTCACATACCTTCTACTGGACTTTACATTTTACAGACATATACAAGTGATAAATTTTATGGTGCAGTTTTTCTTAAAAAACTTAGTGGAAAAAGATATTATTGTGGACATGTAAGTGGACAATTCAAAGACAGTGAAAAATATTACTACTCCACTTATAAAAAAAATATTAGTTTTTAAGTATAGAATAGAGAAATTTGATTTTCATCTTATTGGCTACCATTTTCTTATCTTTCTTGATAATACATCTTTCCCTAGAGTACTTGAATTTAAACAAAAAACCTTACCTCCTCACCAGCTGTTAAGGTTGTAAGAATGGTTTGCATATAAAAGGTAAAGCAAACCTCATCCCCGATCTTTTGTCCAAACTAGCTAAAACTATTCTTCTTATTACCCAGAAACACTCCCTTCCTCTTATCATGATGAATACCATACCATCTAGCTCTAGACCACCCAATTCATCCAGCAATACCGATAGATATATTGATTATCAGTTTCTACAGTTTTCTCCTGGTTTTCATCCCTCCAGTCCAGCCTCTATCCAATATTTTGTACAAACTCATCTTTTAATTTATCTTTTTGAAGTTAATGGTTATTTTCATATTAATCGTGAGCTTAATCTTTTTTATCCTGAGTTTTCATGGTACCTTGTTTACCATTTGCCCCTTCTAATCCAAAAATAATTTCAGAATTATGGTTATTATGGTGTTATTCGACACTATATCACCATGCACTTAAAATCCCTATCATGAAGATGATCAGTTTTCTCCAGAATGATAATAACTCTAATTTGTTGCCTAGGAGATATTTAAAATGGTTCGATTCAATTTCCAACTGGATCAAAAAATTCAAAAAGATTGCTGGATACTATAAAGTTTGGGATAAGCCAGAAGATGAGATTAATAATTTTCATTCTATCTTTATCTTCCATAGATCATATTTTCAGTATCCCAGAACAGGTATTCTTTAGTCCAGAATCTTACTTTTGAATAAAAATCTTATGTTGGCCAGCTTTATCAAAAGGAAAGCATGCAGTTATACCTCAAGATGCTTTTGTGCCAGTTCAATAATTCCCGCTTAAATGTCAGGACTCTATTTATCTGCACGTCACTTGTTCCTGATATAAATTGGACTGCCACATTTGAAAATATTTCTGATAAAGCTAAGAAAAGATTTGAGTCAGCACTCAATGCTCAGATAAGATTTGCAGAAAATACTACTGAGCTTCCTTTCTAGCTTACTGGCGAATACTTTGTTGACTATGATGATGATTTTGGTAGACCTCTCAGTCAATCAAAAGAAGTGCCTTCCAATACATCTTAGCCACCTGTCCAAAGGAATCTTGATAATACAAAAATGAGTCAACAAGATATTGATGAGACAATTGTCAGTGCCAACTCACCTCCCAACAGACAAGATATGGATATATTATGTTACGCCAATATATTAATGCATCCAGAACACAAGAAGATAATCCGATGGTCCCAGCTTCTTATGACTCGGACTCATCTGATTATCAGAACATAAACCTATCACCATCGCATTTTATATAGTGGTTATACTTTTTCATCTTGTAATAATTTCAGTGAGAGGAAATGCTATTTTCTCACAAGGCTTGTTAACTTTTATCATGTTCAGTATGTAAGTGTTTTATGATGTAAGCACTTATGTAAGCATATTTGTTTATTTCTTCGCTCCTCCTTCTATATAAGGAGCTCTCTTTATATGATTTGGATATGGAGAATTTACCCTTCTTCTATCCCCAGTGTATTTAATAAATTTATGAATTTCTAAGTTAAATCTTCTCTTTCCTCTATACTTTTCTGCATATTATTTATTAGCTCTATCCCTTGATATGAAGAATCACTTGTGATAGAGTTTTTATAACCAGCATAGAGAGTCAAAAGGGCGTTGTCCTGTGAATGCCCAAGGAGAGGTTGTGTGTAGACTATGCATAAGATTCACCTATGTCTGTATTTATGAGTTTAAGCAGACTCTTTATCTGTATTCATAAAGCCAGTATGTTTTGTTCTTTACTTTGATCTTGTATATGATATGTCTTTATGTCATATACTTGCAGATATTTGAACATCAGAACCCTCTATGAGCATGAACACCCCAGAAAATAATTATTTACTAAAAATATTTAGAAAGCATATTTCATATTAAAAGTATAATAAATATATATAAAAATTTATATTTTTAATAAAAATAATTATTTTTTCTTAATTATTATGAAAATAAGAATTACATTTATCAATTCAAAATGAAAAAGTATAAATTATATTAAAATTTAAATAATTAATTATTTTTTTTATTAATAACCTTCATCAAATGGAATTTTTTTTCTCTAAAGATTTTAATAAATATGGTATTTTTCATTTATTGGAGAAAAATATCCAACCACAAACTCCCAACTCCAATTTATTACCAACTTTATTTGGAGTAGGAGGCAATTGCTTTTCATAATTTCATTTTCTTTTATTAGATATATAAACACCCATGATATATACTTTTATATAAAAAAAATTAGAATATTTAGTCTGAGTTGATTGATTCTCTTAGCTTAGCTAGAGAGATTGGATACCATATCCCTCCATTAAGTGGAAAGCTATTGCTAACCACTAAAATGAATGATAAACATAAATAAGGTCTAACATTACTTAAAAAATGAAAAGTAGTCACTTATAATTTATTTAGTATGAGTCGTGTGTATTTTCCAAGCAATTTACATGTTTGTTAATATAAGATTTACATTGTTTTTTTTTCAATTGTATCTTTTTAAATAGTACTGAAAAAAATAATTTAAAATGATGGTTTATTTATTTTAAATTTTTTATAACTAAAACATGTTTTAAATTATTATTATAAAAATTACTTTTAAAAATCATAATTAATGTTTTCATTGTAATATTTTTCAGAACAATAACTCCAATAATAATACCAAAACCTAACATTAATACCATAAATAAAATTGATTTATAAGACTATCTAAAACAAAAGCATAAAGAACAAGAAAATATTAGAGAAAAAACAGCAAATTACAATATAGAATTTTTAGTCTAGATTTAAAAATACCAAACTCAAAAGTTAACTATTAAAATTGGAGAGTTCATTTTTATATTAGTTAAATTATATATTTATATTTATTAGTTGTGTGATTTAATGTTTTCCACAAGTATCAATTGATGTAATAATTAATAGTTGATAAGAATATAGTGATTACTACTGAACCACCTAGAATTACAGCTTTACATTTTTTTTAGAAACATTAAAATTTGTAATATAGATTTAAGAATATTAATTTTGAAAATTGAAGTTGCTAGTCTTTAAAAATTTAACATAAAAGTGGCAAATTTTGGTTGGAGAATCTTATTTTGACCAAAACTACAAAGGCATAATTAAAATAAGTGAGAAATGGAGGACGTAAGTTGTGAGTGGGGATACTGTATAATGTTAGTTTGTCTGCCAATGAGGTCTAGAGAGATTCATACGCTAAAACAAAGTCTACAACCCCATTATAAGATTTCATTTATTTTCTATTCTTCGCAAAAGGGTGTCATTATCTTGGAATGGTTGTGGAGTGAAGAATTGTCCTTCAAATGAGAAATTTCCTAAAATATCACCTCCTATATATAGGATTTCAAAAATTTCTCAAAATTTTAGACTTTTTGCTAAAATATTTATCTTTTATATAAATTGAACTTGGAAAAAAAGAGGGAAATGATGAAATTTGTATTAATTTTACTCAAAAATTAAGCAAATTATATATAAATTTGAAGAAAATTTGTGTATTTGTGTAGCAATATCAAGCACGTCACCGTTACCAAACATAACTTGAGTTGGAAGTTCAATTTCTACTCACTTTGAATGTTTATATATTTGTTATTTGAAAAGTTCAAATTTATTCTATTTAGACTTAATAGTCTAATTATATATATAATATTTCTTTGGCAAAGCCAACAATTTTTTTTTATATGAACTGAAAAGCCAACAAGTTTGGAGTCGCAAAACAAACATAACGGGCACGGCACGGCGTCTTTTCATGATCAAAGTTTTTTTTTTGGTCAGAAGTCTTTTCATTTCAAGTTTCTGACATTTTTTTTGTTTTACTTTCCTGCATAAATATATTAATTATGTTAATTTTCAGCTTCTAACTAATTATTCACATAAAACTTTGAAAAAAATCTGTGAACCAGAAAAGTCATACTTCTATAAAATTAATAAAAATTCATTTATAAATATTAATTACACATAATTTATCCATATCAAATTATTATTTTATACAATAAAAAAATTATTCTCTTCATTTTATAAAAATTATTTATTTTTTTTATAAATTTTAAAAAATACAATTAATATTTTGATAATTTTTATATTTCTTTTTTTACCCTTATTCTTATATTTATTTTATGTTAAAAATAATTTAAATTATCATTAATTTTTTATTTAAAGTCTTAATTTATTAGAGGATGAAATAGAAAAAAGATATTAAATACATTCAATAAATAAAAATAGATAATTATTTTAGAACATTTTAAAATAGAATATTGAATAATTTTTATAGGACAGAGGGAGTAATTAAATTTTTAATATACTTTTATCATTAATGACATAATTAATAAAATGAGAGTATAATATTAATGAATTAATATAAAAAATTCTAATTCATTCAAAATAATTTTATACAATATTTATAAAATTTAATGACTTTCTTAATAGATATGCATTAGTTGAAAGTGACGATTTTAGTAATACGAAATGAATATTATGTTAATGTTTAGTGTCAATATCAATATTTTTTTTTGAATTTTTTTTTGGAATTTTTTTTTCAACTAATTTTTTTTATAAAATTAACTTAGGCTTTAAGTTTTCATAACATGTATAATTAGGTTTCAAAAATAATTTACTTAAAAAAATAAAATATTATTAGATAACTAGAAATAAATTTTATTTATCAAAATGAAATATTTAACTATAATTTACAAATTTATTATTACTGTCAATTATATTTCTCAGGCCTTTCATATTCTTTTAAAAAATAAAAAATAATTACTCTCTTCGTTATAAAATTATAGCCTTACTTTTTTTTTGAGCATCCTAAAATAGTAGTTCATTTTCAATTTTTAGTTTTAAATGCTATATGTATTTTTAATTATATCCTTCAATTAATTAGTATGCATTTTATTTAATGTTGAGAAATTTTTTTTTAAATTATTAATTTTAATTTTATCACCATTAATTAAGAAAGATTAGTGAGATAAATAAACTTTGAATATAACATATATCAAAAAAAATATAACTTCCAACAAATTAATTTATTGAAATAAAAATTTAACATATATCAATTAATTTTTGAGCAAGTGAAAGAAATGAGCTTGTACATAAGAAAATGGCATCTAGTGCAAATAGGGGTGGAAATTTAACTGAGTGAGCCGATTCAATTTTGACCAAATATTTTAAATATTAAATTTATTAATCAAATTGATCGTTTTTTAATTTTAATTAATAATTAAATTTTTTTATTATATAATAAAATTTATATTTATAATAAAAATATTATTATAATTGAATAACTAAATAAAATTTATTAAAAAAATTAAATAAAATATAAATTTATTTTATAATAAAAAATATATTTATAATAAAAATTTATATAATTAAATAATTAAATAAAATTAATAAATAACTAAATAAAATTTTTTAAAATTTTTAAATAATAATTAATATATAAAATCAAATCAGTTAATTATTAACTAAATTAAAATTAAATTAAATTAAAATTTTTAATTAAATTGATTAAATTAATAAATAATAAATTAAAATAAATTAAATTTTTTACCGGTTAATTGAATTATGAGATGGGTTAATTCTTTTCTTTGTGCAAGTAGCACACGTAAAGGCTCAGTCAAAAGTAAATTTTTAGTATTAAAATATTATTTTATTATATAAATTCAAATTAATTGAGAAATTCGTCGTGAACTAGTCCAAAAATTGACTTATTTCAAAATTAAATCACACCACCACTCATCTCTTACCTAAAATTGCTCCAATTTTTTTCTGTTTTCTAATATTTATCCACCAACTATTCCTTAACATTAATATCATTCAAATATATATATATATATATATATATATATATCATGCAGATTAGCTATTCAATGGAGAATTCAGATGAGGCACGTTCTAAGGGGGCTCTAAACTTGTTTTCAACATGGGTACTCTGATCATTTTCAGCTAAAATTTGTTGAACTTTTTAATAATAATGAAGTTGAAACTGATGTGTGATATGCAAAAATATTTAAATTATTTTCAGTCCTTGAAGCCTTTAATAAAAGAAGATACGTCATTTGTTTATTGGTGGAGATTGTATATTTTATTTAAAGAAAAATCGTAAATGGCTGGAACCATCGTATGCATTTATATTTTTTGGAAAAACACTTGGAAAAATAAAAATTAAACAATAGTATAATATACTTTAATGGCAAGGAAGTATTCTGCTTTTTCTTTGTTCTTCTTCCCTTTTAAAGTAAAAATTATTATATTCACTATCATATCTTTATAATATTTTTATTTTTATTAATTAAAATTTTCAATGTAAAAATAATTAAATTTTTTAAAATAAGGATTTTAATATAAAATTTTAAAATTTTATTTTAATTACTAAATAAAATATATGATAATATAAATTCAATAGTTTGAAAATGAATAATTTTTCCTTTAAATAGAGGAGCAATAAAATTTTTCATATCAATTAGAAGAAAAATTTTATGCATTTGTCCTTTCGGTTCCTCTCCAGTGAAGGTATCTGTTCTGTGATATGTATATATATTTTTATTAATTACATGTGTTCTTTGATATATTTACTATAAATGTAAGGATTCTATTTTCTTATAAACTAAAAAGAAAATATATTTTTAAGCGTGCCGTCTAATTTAACAGATAAAAAAATCATAAATTAAAATTTTCAACGTATACATCTTCACTAAGCTTACAATAAATTTTACATATGAATCCATTTATATAAATTAATTAACTGTTGAATTCATTCCTATTGATCAAGTTTAATTTGTATTAAATTAATTTAAATTAACATTTCATCTGTAAAATGTCCAATTATATGATTATTTTTGTATACTCATAATATAATATTGCTTTATTTTTAATAACATAAAGTAATTTTCATTTATAATAAACATTGCATCCACTAAAGTATTAGTTTAGAGATCAAAAGAATTATTACTTTTATTTAAATTTTAAATTTTAATTTTAAATATTTTTTCTTTTTATATATAATAATTAATTAATAAAAAAAAAACTGCTCTCCCCAGTCCCCTCATAATTCAATTCAAACCACATGTCTCAATCAATGTCATAAAAAGATAAAATCTCTTGTGTGCACATCGGAGTCTATATGTGAGGACATAAAAGAGTAAAGTTCCAAAATTTAACAAACATTATTATTTTTATCATGTATATTTAAATTTTTTAAAAATTTTATTTACACTTTGTTTAGTTTTCAAAAATTAAAAAAACTTTTCCATTAAAATAAAACTTTGATCATTCTAATAAAAAAATTAATATAAATTAATATTTTAAAAGCTTTTTTATATTTTTAATATCTAATTCTTCATAAATAATGTGAAAAATATTTATTATATTTTAATGAGTTTTTTTTTATTCCACTCATAAAGTTTAAAATTCCGCCAATAGTTATGTAACAATAAATTATTTGTTTTTTTAACTGCTATAAATTATTTGTTTAATTATTAATTGGAATCGTCAATACTGTTTAAAAATAAAAAACAGCATTCTTTCAAAAAAAAAAAAAAACAGCATGTATGGACATGTGCATGGCGGACAACGCCTCGCCTAGTGCATGTCACACTATTATGTGTGTCGACACCCAGCTCGATTCGAATATTTTAATTGTTTTTTAAAAATAAATATTGGTGTTTAAATAATATTTTTTTCATCCAATTAAAATTATTATTTTTATAAAATAAATTTACTTCTTTTAAATTATTATTTTATATAATAAAAAATTAATTATTTTTTAATTATATTTTTATTATTAATAATTTAATTAATAAAATAAAAATATAGTAATAATAAAAGATATTTTAACCTATTTAAAATAATTTTATATATTATTTAGATAATTTAATAACTTTTTAATAAATATATATGAATTAAAGGCGACAATTTTATCAATATAAAAATAGTATCTTTCTTAATTTGATAAAATTTAATATTTAAAAATAGTTTTAAATAATTATTTTAAATCATTTTTATTATCTATTATTAATTTATGTCTATTTTTTCTTGATTATAATTCTTCTACTCAATTTATATTTTCTTTTAACATTCAATAATCTAAAAAAATTATTCCTTAAAGAATTATAGTTATAATTATGTAAATTATTAAAAATATTTATATAAAATTCGTTTTGATTCAGTTAAAAATCAATTGAGAATAAAAAATTTATTCAAATAACATTGTCTAGAAATTTTAATGCGTATTGTAAATGAGTGCATTATTTATAGGTAAAACCTTAGCAAAAGAAAAAGAGTACAATATTCATAGGTAACTTTCCCTCAATAATACAACTGACTAAGATATATCTCAAAGTGAGTGCATTCCAATATTGTGTGCATGATTTTTAAAAATTGATGTTGGCAATACTTTTGTGAACAAATCTGCTGGATTATTACATAAACGAATTTTACAAATATCAACTTATCATTCCTTCATAAGTTCATAAATATAAAAGAACTTCGGTGATATATGTTTAGTTTCATCACATTTTATGTAACCTTCTTTAATTTATGTAATACATGTTGCATTATGTTCATGTAATATTGTTAGTTGTTTGTTTATAGATAATCCATATATTCTTCTAATATGTTCAATTATACTTATCAACCATACACATTTACAGCTAGTTAATATCTCTTAATGATTTGATGAAATAGCAGCGATTGTTTGCTTCACAGATCGCCATGAAATAACAATATTATTATATGTAAAGATATAATCTGTTTAGGATCAGGCTTTATGAGGATCAAAAAGATATCCAACATTAACATATCTTGTCAATTTAGACATTATTTCTTTTGAAAAAATAAACTCATATCATATGTGTCATGTAGGTAGCGTAGAATATGTTTCACTATATTCTAATATCTTATAGTTGGTGTTGAACTACACCTTGTAAGTAATTTAAATACAAAAAAAATATTTGATCTTGCATTATTAGCAAGACATAAAAGTGTCCATATTGCATTAGAATATGACACTTTGGGATCAAGAATCTCTTCATTATCTTCTTGAAAGAGAAAATAATCTCTTTTTACATCAATAGAATGAACAACCATTATAGTGCTTAATGGATAAGATTTATCCATATAAAATGGTTTTAAGATTTTTTCAATATATGATAATTGGTGGAGAATAATTTTATTTGACAGATATTCAACTTGAAATCAAAGACAAAATTTTATTTTTTCAAGATTCTTCATTTCAAATTTCTTTCTCAAAAAATTTTTAATAATTAAGATCTCTTCTGGAGTTTTCACTATATTTAAATCATCAACATAAATTGTAACTATTGCAAATCCATAATTTACTTTTTAATAAAAACACATGGGTAAAGAGAATTATTTTCATATCCATTATTCATTAAGTATTCACCGAGGCGATTATACTATATTCGCCCAGATTGCTTTAGCCCGTCCAAAGAATCTTTAGAGTTTAATGGAATATATTTATCTAGATTTTGAATTATATGCTTCAGGCATCTTAAATCCTTCTGAAATTTTCATATATATGTCATTATTCAATGAACCATATAAGTAAGTTGTCACAGCATCCATCAAATATATGTCAAGCCCTTCAGAGGTTGTTAAACTAATCAAAAATCTAAAAGTAATAGCATTCATAACAGAAAAATATGTCTTATCATAATCTATCCAGATCTTTGTGAGAATTCTTGTATTATAAGTCGTGCCTTGTATCTCACAATTTCATTTAATTCATTTCTCTTACGAACAAATACCCATTTGTATTCAACATGTTTGACAACTTCTGGTGTCAAGACTATTTGTCCAAATACTTTACGCTTAGCTAATGAATCTAGCTTAGCCTAAATAGTCTATTTTCATTTTAGCCAATCATTTATATGTTGTCATTCTTCAATATTTTTAGGCTCAAACTCATCATCATTGATTATTTTAGAAGCAACAACATATGCAAATACATAATCGACAACAATATCATCTCTTTCCCACATATTTTCATATTTCAATGAGATCTCATAATTTTTTGGTACCGAAATCACTTTTTGGGTTACTTATCTATAAATACGAAGTTGTTAATCTACGTTAGCTTTGACATTTTTAGGAGAGTCATTTGGTAAAAATTTTATTTTCTATCTTTTTTGGAAAATAATATCTTTTGAACTAAGTAGTCTACCACGCTTTAGACATGTGTTAGATTCATTAGTTGCTATATTAATAGGATGTCCTGCAGAGATAATCAATAGAGCAAGAATATTAGCAGCTGAAACATGTGATTTAGACACCTTATGGGTATCTGTAAAAATATCTGGTAATTAATTTGTAATATTCTGCAAATGAATTATTTTATAAATTTATAGTTCGCATTAATTTGTGTGTATATCAAAATTAGATAAAGTTAGTATATTCCAACTAATCTCTTATACTTTTAGCTCTTTACTTTTATCTTCTCCTAATGGTGGAAAAACTAACTCATCAAATTGACAATCTAAAAATCTTACTCTAAAAATATCACCTATTAAGTGTTCAATATACCTAATAATAGATGGAGAATCAAAACCTATATAGATACCAAGACGATGTTGATCACCCATTTTAGTTCTTTGTGGAGGTGCTATAGGGACATATAATGCACAATAAAAAAAAATTCTAAGACGAGATATATTTGATTGTTGGTCAAACACAAGTTGTAAAGGTGAAAACTTGTGATATGTAGATGGTCGAATACAAACTAAAGATGCAGTATGAACTATAGCATGTCCCCAAGCAGATACTAAAAAATTTAATTTCATAAGCATAAGTCTAGCAATTAATTGTAATTGTTTTATAAAGAATTTAGCTAAACTATTTTGAGTGTGAACATGTGCAACAGAATGTTTAATTATAATTTCTATTGATATACAATAATCATAAAATACTTTTGAAGTGAACTCACATGCATTATCTAGACGAATTGTCCTAATATAATGATATGAAAATATTGACCTTAACTTTATAATTTGAGCAAGAAATTTAGCAAAAGCAATATTATGAGTTGACAATAGATAAACATGTGGCTATCGAGTTGAAATATTGATTAAAATCATAAAGTTTCTAAATGGTCCACAAGGTGGATGAATAAATCTACAAATATTTTTATGTATTCTTTAAAGAAATTCAGGGGAATTCAAATATAATTTAGATGGTGAAGATCTCATAATTAATTTATCTTAAGCACAAGAAGCACAAAAGTAATCATCATATAAAAGAATTTTTTTGATACGACATATTGTTGAGAATAAAAATGGATGGTATATTCTTGACCAATGACCCTTTGTTCCATATCTATAACAGGTAGAGTTTTTATTTTACACATTTCTTTCAAGAAGTTCTTCATTCTTGACCCATTTCATTTTATTTTTTTTAGCACCTTTGTTTTCACAATTGGTCTATAAATTTCTTCTATCAGGATCTCTTTTACCACAATCCTGCCCACGACTTTGATAAAATATTGCATTCACTTCAGGAAATGATGTTGAGCTAGTAGGACGAGTTTGATGATTTTTTATCAAAAGCTCATTGTTTTGTTCAGCCGCAAGCAAATCAAAAATTAACTCATAATATTTTTTAAATTGACGCTCTCGATATTGCTGCTGCAGGAACACATTCAAGGTGTAAAAAGTTGAATATATTTTTTCTAACATATCCTCATCGGTAACGTAAATTTAATTGAAAGCTAATTTTAAATAAGGCTTAATTATATTCACTTACAGTTTTAAAATTCTACAATCGTAAGTGATTCTATTCATTTTGAGCTTTTGAAATAATCATCATTTTTTGGTGTTTATATCATTTTGTTAAAGAATTTCAAATGGCTAATGAGTCATTAATAATAAGATACTCAATTTTTAATTATTCATATAAATGATGTCAAAGAAAAATTATTGTTTTCACGCAATCCTGCAGGGATGATTTATTTTATTCCTTAATAGTATCTCCAAGATTTATAGCATTAAGATGAATCTCGACATCAAGTGCTCATAATAGATAATTTTTTCGAAAATATCCAATGCAACGAACTCAAACTATGTAAGGTTCGACATTGCAAAAACACTATATTTTAAAATAAGAGTTTTAAATTAGATAGTTGTAAACATATAATAAATCTATAATATATTTATGTATATATAATAAGTAACTTTATTTATAATACATATACATTTGATTAAGAACCACATTATGTATATATACACAAAATTTGTTGCTATCGACTTTTCTTTATATATATACACTTTATTATATCAAATTCATTTACAAAATAAATAAATAAATAAACTTTATTTATGCAATTTAAAATTTCGTATTGCATTTGTTAATATATAAAAGAATGAATTGAATTGAATTGTACATAAATAATACTAGCAAATAAAGATATAAAGACATAAAACTTGAAATATAGTACACTAATATTTTATAAAGAAACAACTTGAAAGAATTTATAATAAGCATTATTATATTTGTATAGAATTATCATTAGCAAATTATCATCATCATATTGTAACCTTCAGCACATGATATTTTACGCGATAAAGACCAAATATCTTTTAAAGTATCATATTTTAATTTTATTCATATTCTAAATTGTCGATAGAGTAAAAAAAAATTTCTTATAACTTTATTAGCCAAAATACTTTAAAAATTGGACCATTGTGCTAATCAAATCAATTAAATTGAGAACATATTCAGTTAAAATCAGTTAAATTAAGAATATATTTAGTTAATAATATTTTAATTCATGTATATTTTATTATATATAAATATAACATGATACAATAAATATATATATATAAATATATATATATATAATTAAAATAATTATTTCTTAAACTTGATGTTTAGAATAAACAAATTGTTTAGAGGTCCGTGCTAATATAAATAAAAAAAATGGAAAAAATAGATAGAGAATAAAAGATATAAGAAATTTTTATATTATTAATTATATTTTTTGAATCATCTATAATAGAGTATTTATAATAATATAATTATAATTTTGATGATAATAAATATTATAACTATATAAAATTTAATTTAAATTTAATTTGATTAAAATTAATTATAATTTTTAATAAGATAATGTGAATTTAATGTAATAATCATCTCCACGTTATCTAATAATATAAATATATTTTTATTTTTTATTTTTGTTTTTATTAATTATGTAGGGCCTAATAATTAAACTCCACAAAAAATTGTGCCAAGTTGCAGTGGAGCGTAGTGTATCAGTCCTAGTCCTCCATCATTATGACCACTAGTTCCCCCAAAGCCCTGGTGGGTCCCATTCCTCTCTTACTGGTTACTGCACATCGTATCGTGTCTCACGCAACGTCACCATCATTAATTTAATTAACTAATTTATATATACTTATTAATAAATTAATAAATTCTTTTAAATATTATGTTGAACAGACTAAAATATATTTAATTAATTCAATAATTCTGTATTTTTAATTTATTAATGAATATATAGTTATAAAAAATTTATTAAGTTTTTAATTATATACGATAATAATATAAAAGAATAATTTTTTTAAAAATAATAATTTTAATAAAATAGAAAAAATAATTTTTTATTTATTAAAAAATTCTTTCACATTAAAATTATTACATTTAATTCATATATAATTATAAAAAAGTTATTAAATTTTTTAAATATTAATTTTTTAAATTCTACTGAAATTATTATTTTTATAAAAAATAATTTCCCTTCCTTAAATTATCACTTTATATAATAAAAAATTAATTACTTTCTTGTCAATTATACTATTGTCATTAATAATTTAATTAATAAAGTGAGTATAATATTAATATATTAATAGATAATATTTTAATTTGTTTAAAATAATTTTATATAATTTTATATAATTTATATATAAAATAAAAATGATAATTTTAGTATGATAAGTGAAGTATACAATTATTTTAAATGGACTAAAATAATTTTTATTAAAATATTTTTTATTAACTCATTAATATTATATTCTTACTTTATTAAATAAGTCATTAATAATAAAAATATAGGATTAATTAAAAAAATTAATTAATTTTTTTTATTTTAAGTGATCATTTTAACAAAATGAATGAAATAGTAGTAGTAATGATAATAATAACAAATCACGAAATGCAGTCTGAATTTTAAAATAATCTATATTCAATTCCTAAATTCTTTTTAAATAATTTATTTCATTTGTTAATTATTTAATTGTATATATTTAATTGAAAATTTATAATTATACTCAACATTTTATCTTGACGAATTGAGCTGTTAAAATATTTAATTATAAAAATATTACTAAAAAAATCAAAATTTAAAATAAAAAATTAAATGACTATTATAATTTTTTATATTTTTAAACTGGAGTCCATGAACGAGACCATCCATTTATAAAAATACGAGTTTTGCTCAAATAAATTATTTTTTTATTTAGTGAAAACAATTCATAAAAGCTTGATTTCTTTTTCTCCCTCTCTCTCTCTAAGGCGTTGCAATGATATTCATTTCACCGTGGGGAATTCAAATTCCATTTAATTAAAACGTAGCAATATAATTCACAAACAACGAGTAAAAAATAAACCCAAAATTAAAGGCGATAGAATGATACTTCCTTTTAAGAAGGATAAGTAATTTTTATTAGAGAATAATAAATTTTTATTTAAAAATAATATAAATTTTTTAAATAATAAAGAATAAAAATTTATAATAAAAATTTAAATTTTATTTAATTTTATTTTAAAAAATAAAAAATACTAAGAGAAATATTAAAATAAAAATAAATATTAAATTTAAAATCTATATTAATCTAAAAATTATTTTAAAATAACATAATTAAAAATAAATAAAATTGAAAAAAATAATAATATAAAAATTAAGGAATAGATTAGAGAAAATGACGAAGAAATACGCATGAAGTTATTGCTTATTAATAAATTAATGGTAGAAATATAGATTTTTACTTATTTTTATAATAATAATATAAAAATAAAATACTTAAAAAATATTTATGGTATTCAATATAAATGAATATTTAGAATGAATTGGCACGAAAAAAAGAAATCCATTTTCAAGTGAAGACTTATAAGCGTCTTTGCCGGTTCAGTTGATTTTCATTCAAGAGAAGCCGAGCTGCGTGCTCTTGACGCCAACATCTTTAAAAACTAACTTAAAAATAAATTTCATTTTTAAAAATACATCTTTAAAAAAAATTTAAAAAAATATTAAAACTAATATTTTTTCTTTAAAAAACCTCACTCCTCTTTAAAGTAATTTTTTTAAAAAATATCTCATCTCTTATTTTAAGCAATATTTTACTATAAATTTTATTTTTTAAAATTTTTATATTAAATAAATAAGTTCTAATAAAATAATAAAAATTAATATTTAAAATATATTTTTAACTAATAAATTATATTATTATTTATAAAAATAAAATTTTAATTTTAATTACAAATAATAAATAAAATTTAAAAAAAAATAAAATATATAAGAATATATTAATAAAAATTATTAAATTTATTTTAAAATAAATTTTATATATTATAAACATAAAAATTTTTAAAAAATAAAATTTTTTATTATATAGATATTATATGTATATTATGTATATATTATATACATATTATAAATATTGTGTAGATATAATATATATGTCGGAGATCTTATATAGATATTATGTTTATGTGTTATATATATATTATAGATGATGTGTTTATATTTAATATATGTATACATATTATTATTATTTATTATATATATAGTATATATGTTAATTGTAAATATTGTGTAAATATAATATATATGTTGGAGATGTTATATAGATATTATGTTTATGTGTTATATATATATTATAGATAATGTGTTTATATTTAATATATGTATGTATATTATTATTATTTATTATATATATAGTATATATATTATATATATTATGTATTTATTGGAAATATAAAAATAAAAAAATATAAATAAAAAAAATTAGAAAATAAAACAAAAAACTAACGATTTTTTTTACATAAAATAAAAAAGGAAAAATCGCAATTTTGAAAACAATAAAAAGTGAGCCGTAGTTTTAAAAAATCAAACCTCAAAAGAAGTTATATTATATAAATTCCTAAATAAAAAAATATGAGAACATAAAGCACCAGTAATTATCAAATTATAGATGACTCGTCTATCTCAATCCAATTACTCGTCCATTTATCTCGTCATACAATTAGTAATTAATCTCTTTACTAAATTTGTCTTTCATTACATTTTTTTTTTGTTTCGCACGTGCCTTTTGTCTAATAAAACTGTAAATGACCTAAATTATTTGAATTCGGCTTAAATTTTAATTTTATAAAATTTTATTAAGGTTTGAGCTCAATTGATCATTTATTAATAAGTAAATTCAAACTAAAAAAATACTGAACTAGTTAACTCGCTAGCTAGCTAACTCATTTAAAAATTTATGAGTTACTTTATCAAGCTAGCTTGTTTATTATGATATATTAAAAATATATATAATTTAATATATATATTAAACTATGAATATGAATATATTAATTTTTTAGCTAATTTAATTTATATAATTTGATAATATATTATATGTGATAAATAAACTGAATAATATTAAATATAAAATAATTTAATAATTTATAATAGAATATAAAATTATACTAACACAATATTTTATTTTTATTAATATATAATAATATTATTTATTCTTCATAAAAATATTAATTTTAATATATTTGCTATGATATATAAGCTGATTCAGTATAAATTCATACTCGATTCTAATTCAATTCGAGTATGAGGTCAAATTTACTTATTTTATAACGAGATAAGCTTGAATTTTTTAAAATTCCACTCAATTACAGCTTTATTGTAAAGTTTCCATTTGTATCTTTTCCTCATTTTCTTTTGTTTTTTTTAATGCTTTTTATTTTCACTACATAATTAATGAATTGAAAAAAAAACCACACTTCTTGGTAAGGGTGCAAGTTATGAATGAGAAAAAACTAAAAAATTGACCGACTTGATCTAACATATCAGTTTAAATTAATTGAGTTAATCGATTTTAATTTATATATTTACTAAAAAAATTAATGAAACCGATAATTTTGATTAAACAGATTGAACCGATCGATAATTTTGATTAAACAGATTGAACCGATCATTATTAATTGGTTTTTAAAAACTTTTTTTTTGAAAGTTATTAAGTGATTGGGTTAATTGAGTATTAAAATTTAATTAACTCACCAATACTCATGCCGCTAGATAGATGTTTTGTGCCATAAAGCTGGAATCTTTTTTTTTTTTTTGACAAATAGGGTGGTGTTTTATTCTTGGCTATGAATTTTTATCAAAGTTTTCAGATCTTGTTGAGCTTTGAAGATTAGATCGGCTTAATGATGTCCGCCTTCTCTGAGGCAGTGAATGAGATATTCGGTATTCTTGAAGCAGATGTACAATCACCATTAATGCTTGATGCAAGATTTTATTTTCAATATTTAAAAGGAGAATGAGACCTTTTGGTGTCTTCTCCATCTTTCCTTTGTAGATGTAGAATTTTAGCTGATCTTGACAAATCTTTAAAAAATTCTACGTATTTTGTGAGTTCTTGTACGCAATTCCCTCTCTTTAAAAAATTTGGTTTAATTGCCTGTTCATACTTTCAAAAAAAAAATCTCGTCGAACTTCTCTATACGATAATGACATGATCCCAAAATTTTCCAATATTCGCATATTATAACTGATCGACGGGATAAGAAACCTAATTTTCCGCTGTGCAACCAGATCTCCTTCTTCTTCCTTCTTTGCTTTGTCTGGACTTCCAAATGTACCCAATTTTGTAGTTGTATTTTTCTGTTGTTGGTGGTGTTGAATCTTTCAATTTAAAAATAAAAACTAATATATGGATTAATTTTTTTAATTAAAATTTTATTAAATAAAAATTAGCTAACAGAAAAATAAGCAAAGGAATATCAAGTATGAATCAATAGACTCAGAGAACACCCAAACTAAAATTCTCGCTTCTCATGGCTATAATCAATAATATAAAAATTAGAAGTAAGAACTAGAGCTAAAAAAATGGAGTAAAAAAGAACTAGAACTAAAAAAATGGAGTAAAATTTCAATTACAAAGATTTGTATGAGATAAAGCCACCCTGATAAGACCATGAACAGCCTACAGAAGGAACAAATTTTGAAACTGTTTTTTTAGAAGGATGCAATATGAAATGGTTATACAGAACAACCATTCAAAATATATTATAATAATTAAAACTGAAACCAAAAATAAATAAAAAAAATATATAAAGCTGTTAGATATATAAATTTTAATATATATATATAATAATAAAATATAAATATATTAAAAATTAAATTATAATTAAATTATAATTATAAAAAATTAAATTTAAATAAAATAATATTAATAAAAATAAAAAAAATAAAATAAGTGTTCATTTAGGGTGATTTTAGCTTCTCTTTCAATTATAAAATATAAATAACTGGTTATTTAGAGTGATTTCAGATTCTCTTTCAATATTTTTTTTTTAATTTAGGGGAGGGGGGAGGTGTCTAGGGTCTCGTAGAATTCCAGCTATGAGCTCAACCACTCGACCAAAGGTTTTGGACATTTTCTTTCAATTATAAATTGCTTTTAATAGAAAATCATTAAAGCCAAAAAAAAAAAAACCCCACTTGCGTTTAGATACCTTCGCATATCATAGAATTAGATTTCAGGATGTGTAAGATATCAATAAAAATTATTAGTCAAATTAATTATTTAATTTTAAATTATTTTAATTTATTTTAAATTCAATTATAATTAATTTTTTACTATATATATCTCTCTCAAACCATTTAATATTACTTATTTATTATCTAAATCTATTTAATTATCTATTTAAATATAAAAATTTTAAAATTATTATAAAATTTAAAAATATTATAAAATTATATATTTTTTAATTAAATAATTATAAATAAATATTTAATATTAAAATAATTTTATTAAAATAATTGTATACCATATAATATCATCCTTAAAATAAAATATAATAAATATATAATTAAAATTTAATAAAATTTAATTAATATATATAATCTAATATAAATCACAAATAACTAAAATAAATATTCAAATTTGATCTAAATTCATGGAAACTAATAAAAATATTATTTTATATTTGTCCAAACAAACATATACATTATAAATATTTTATATAAATGCAACAAAATAGATATAATATTTTTAAATACCTATTCATAATATTTAATTAAATTACAAATTTTTTTACTCACAAAAATAGTTGATTTCATTATTAGACTATAGGCTGATAACGTCCTTTCACTTCTGGAAATGGAATACTACTATTTTATGTCTAATAAACGCCCTGGAAAGGTGACCTTCCTTTGTCCAAATATCATGTCAATACCAATAAAACAGAATATAAAAAAAAGAAAATTACAAAAAAAATTTAATTTTCTTGTTCTACATTTTTAATCCTTTAATTAGTCCTTAAAAAAAAAATAAGAGGAGAGACTTAGATATTTTTACAAAATAATTGAAAAAGATGGAATAAAATGAAAATCCAAAAGTACTTTCCATTTTATATTTGTCTCCCACATTTTCTCTTCTCTGTACCCTAATTTTCAATTTCTTTCTCTTCTACACCCCCTAACCCCCCTTCAGCTAGCTAAATAGTTCAGATTGCAACAAAGTATAGTAATTAGCGTTAGCATCGTCAATCTCCCATAACACATCACAAAGAGAAAAACCATCTACTCCGTTAAAACCATTTCCACTACTGACAAACCCATTTTCCTCAGCACTAACAATTTCTCTGTTTGGAATACCTAGTTCATCATCAGGTGCTTCAAGAAGATGCCTTATGACTCTTTCTTTATCGTCTTCTTCATCTTCCTTCAAGAAATTAGAAGAAGATGGAGAGTAAGTTGGATAGTCTTCTATGGAGGTTGTTACGGTGGTCGAATTATCAATTTCTTGGTCAGTTGTTATGGTGGTTGGAGAAGAAATAGCACTAGAATATTCAGAAGATAGTTCTCGTTGAAGAGCAGTCATTAGAGAGGATGGATCTTGATTCGGCTCTTCGTCTTCTTGTTCAAGAAGAGAAAGCAAGCGGCTAAATGATTTCTGCCTTTTGTTCTCTTCTTCAATTTCAATTTCTTCTTCTCTTTGGCGCTTCAATGGTGTCTCCGCCATTAGAGAGAGAAAAAGTTTAACAGAGAGAGTGGAAGGCAGAGTCAGAGAGAAATTGAACCAAAGAGAAAGAATGGGAAGAGAGAAGGGGACTGAAAGACTTATATAGAGAGAAGGGGGGAAGTGGAGTTCCGGTCAAAATGTGTAAATAATAATAATAAAGCTATAAATAATATTTATTATATTTATTTATTTATTTTAATAATAAGATGATAACACGCATTATAAATAAAAAAATTAATAGTCTCAATATTAATCAAATTTAATATTAAAAAATTTGTTAATATAATAAATAAGCCTAATAATAAAAAAATTATTTAAAATTAAAATTTTCAGCACATAATTATTTTAAATTATTTGAATATACGATTTTATCAAACAATGCTTAAAACTTTTTGAAGTTTATATTGATTCACTTTGTTTGGTTGTGTACAGAGGGAGAGAAAGATGCTTGGAAAAAGAAACGCAAGAAAAATGGTAACACCTGAAATGCTATGATTTGGATAAGGAGTCGGTGCACGTTTATTCTCACCGTTGGATTGAAGATTACAAAATGATTCGTGATGGAAAGGATCATCGGTGGTTGTAATTATAGGTGGATGTTATTAATAAACATACTATATTATATATAGTATTTATTTAAATAGTAAAAGAAAAAAAGAAAGATAAAGACAACATAATCAGAAAAATAAAAAAGAGGGGAAGTAGTAATATAGGTCCAGTGATGCCGGAGACGGATAGGACTATTACTTGTTTTATTTTAAAATGTTACGTTTTTTTTTTTTATTTTAAATGTTGTTTTTATAAATTTAAAAGAGTCTTGATTAAAAAAATTTAATATTATATTTATTAATTAATAATTTTTTTATTTTATTTTAAATATTATTTTTATAAATTCAAAGAGTATTAATTAAAAAATTTTAATATTATTTTTATTAATTAATGAAAAAATAAGTAAAATAAAAAATAAAAAATAATAATTGAGTAAATTATAATAATTTTTTATAAAATTTATAATAATTAATTATTTTTTAATTTGTGTATATTATTTTTATATAATTTTTTTATTATATTTAAAATAAAATAAAAAATTATTTTATTATTTTTTTTGCTTTATCGTATCAGTGGTCCCGGTTTTTAAGATCATAACTGTACAAATACAATCTTCTAGTTAGAACGGAGTACCGTTTGATTTTTTAAATTATAATCGAACCTTAATCAGCCTGGTCGGTCCAACCATTTCCGCTAAATCTATTTTGGAATCAATTTCATTGATTTTTTAAATTAAATACGCGAACCGGTTGGACCCGCTTTGGTTCACCTAACTTTGTTTGTCAACCGCATATCTCTTAGGAAAAAAAAAAAACCAAAAGGAAAGTGTTCCCCAGACTGAACTTCTCTTAAATAATACTACATAATATTAAAGTTTTTCAAATTTTTTTCCATTTAGTTCAATTTTTAATTAAAAAAAATCTTGTAGTTTTTTCTTTTTTTTATATATAGTACGACTAGATACATAAAAATCTTTGAAAAGTTAAAGATATAATTATTTTTTAGTAATAATATCTAATTTATTTATAAATTATATATATATAATAAAATAAAATATTAGACTCACTTAGTTTTAAGAAACTAAATAATAAAATATTTTACTTATAGATAAATAAAAAAAATCTCACTTAGAAAATAAATTTTTATATTAAAAAATAATTATATTCTTACTCTAAGATGTGATAAAATAAAAATATATATTATAAGAGTAATTCAAATATTGCTTAAATTTTTACAATAAAATTAAATTATAATTAAATAAGCTAATATTTTTAATATATTTTTAGTATTTTATTTTATTTTTTAAATATAATAATAAAATATTTTTCAGTAAAATATAATTATAATAATATATCTCTGTAAAATATATTTTTTATAATTAATTTTTTTAATAGTCTATCAAATATACTATTAATTTAATAGTTGAGCTGTTGGCAGCTTCTTAACAAACAAAAACTTCATCCATTTTTTTCATCCTTTTTTTTATTTATAATTTATTTTTATGTTATTCTTTTTTAAATTGTATATTTTTATTTTATAATTTATTATCAAAATAATTTTTTAATTAATATATATTTAAAATTTAATATTTATTTTTATATTCGTGTTAATTTATCTTTTAAAATAAAAATAAATGTAATTAAAATTTTTATTATGAAGTTTTATTTTTATTTATTTAAAATTTATGGATCTTTTTAAAATAAAAATTTATAATTTTTTAATAGATATATATTTTCATATAAAAAATAATTTTTTATGTTTCTAAAAATGATAGATATAATTAGTGTCCCATTAAAAATTATATTATATAAAAAAAATTTAAAAAGGTTCAATCACATTTATTTTATTAGTTATATATATATATTACGTATATTTTTTGAGTCAAATTTATTGTCTGCTTTAAAAATATATTTTTTATTTATTAATAAACAAATATTTTGCATTAAAAAGTCAAAATATGTATACCAAATCTAAGCACACATTTATTTATTTCAATATAATATTAAATAATATATATTATAGTCTCTACCTATTTGATAATTTATTATTATTAATTTTATTTTTCTCCTTAAAAAATTTAAACATTTTTGGTTTCTTTAATTTTGAAAATAAGCGGACTAATATTTTATTTATAAGTTTAGATGATTATAGATATAAGAGAAAAAACTCCGCGCGGTGCTACTGAAATTTTTATTTTTTTGAATTTTATATAATTTCAAATAAATGATTATTTATCTATAGTTATAAACCAAAAAAATATATATGTTTTATATAAATAATAAAGTATAAATGCAACACCAACAACTAAAAATAATAATCCTAACAACAAATTGAAAAATATTTATAAAAAATAAAGTATATATAAAACTATATCAATTATTATGAAATGTGTATGAATATGGTAATAAATTATATATTATTAAAAAATTAAAAAAAAAAACTTATTATACTTAATTAAAAAACACTCTTCATTTTTAAATTTATCCCTTTAATTATTATCGTCACACCATTTTTCAAATGGAAAAATCTCTGTATCACTGACATAAGAAGAGACAAAATTCAAAAAAGTTAATATGAACTATGAAATGCATATATTAACATCTTAAATTCATAAAAAAAATAAAAAAATATATAAAAATTAGCTTAAATCATAAAAATAAAAAATAATATACAAATTATTACTTGCATATTAATTTTTGTAATTATGATTTATTTATCATTAAATAATATTATGATTTTTGTTCTTCTATTTAAACAGTATTGTGAGATAAAAGAATAACAAATAGATAAGTTTTTAATATTCTTTTCAATTCTGCTAAAATTATTAATTTTGTAAAAATAATTATCTCATTTAAATTGTCACTTTATACAATTAAGAAAAATTAATAAGCCCTTATTATAATTATATTTGAACTTTTTAAATAAATATATAAATACTATTATAATAAATAATAAGTTGACTTAAAATTTTAAAAAATTAAGACATGTGGCTTAATATTATGCTAATAATATCTATTTTTGTATTATATATAGATATTTAATTTAAATAATATTTTTAATTTTTAATTTCTTTTTTTCAATAAAAGAGTTTCCTAATGCTTTCTTTTATGCAAATAGAAAGAAGAACATAACTTTGAATAATCAAAGAGCGAACTAAACTTATTGTGTCACTGACCGAATATAAATGAAAACTGATATTTAAAAAATTTGAATAATTATTATATTTATATTTTATAAAATGATAAATACATGTCACAAATTAAATATAATTTTCTTAATAAATATATTTTTATTTTTAAAAATCATTAAAATTGAAAATCAATATAAATATATGTATTTTTATATAATTGTGCTCTTATAGCCATTCTAAATTTTAATAGAAAAATCATTACATTTTTACCAATATAAAAATTTATCAATTAAAAATTATTAATAATAAATATCATGTTGATCGTGATGCTATTTGACCGTGAAAAATGTATTGTATAAATAAAATTAAATTTACTTCATTATGATTTATTTCTTTGGTTCTCATTAATTTGCTAAAAATTTTGGTTACTAAATTTATTTAAAACAATTTTGATCGTTGCATAATAAATCTTTTTAATGCACATAAAAATTATAGTACAAGTTAAAATTTTAATTATTGGAATACAATGAAGAATTTTTTGCCTAAAAACGAGAAGGAGAAGGGGAAACAAAAAGGAAAAAGAAAAGTAAATATGGATAAAAATAATAATAAAGACTTTTACGTTTTGGCAGGTAAGGAAGGGTGTAGTCTTACACGGGATATCTGTGTTGGAGCGATAGGTGATGGACGATACCAACACCTAACACATTAATTTAGGAATTAGCATTCCATCCATGCTTTCCGGCCTAATTTTACAAATAGTCATTAAATTTATTGTGTTATAAAATTATGATTCCCAAATTTTAAATTATTTTAATAAATTTTTTAAATTTATAATGATAAATTACTAAAAAATTTAATTACTGAAAATATGTTTTATAGAGATATATTATAAAAAAAATTACTGAAAAAAATTATATTACTTTATTTGAAAGATTTAACAAAATATTGAAAAAATATATTTAAAAAATATTAACTTATTTGGTTATAATATAATTTTATAGAAAAAATTTAAGTAATACCTAAATTACCCTTATAACATCTCTTTCTTATTTTATTATATTTTAAATTAAATATATGATCATCTTTTGATACGTGGACCCTCAATTCACTTTTTCGGTAAAATATTTTCATATTCTATTTAAGTAAAATATTTTACCAACTAGTTGATAAAGTTTAGTGGGCCGAATATTTTATTTTATATAGATCATTTTCAAATAAATATAGTATTTTTGGTCAAATAATATTATTTAGTCAAATTTTCTAAAATTTTTGTGCAATCAAACATACTATTATATTATTTTTATTAAAATTTCTAATTTTATACTCTAGTGAGGGGCTACGCAAATGAACTTTACTTGCCGTTTACATAGAATTTAAATATTTAATTTAATAAATATTAAGATTTAATAAAAAAAATTGAGCTCTTAATATGATTTTATAAAATTTTATAAACCTAAAAATTCTATAAAATTATATTAAGGACTTAATTTTTATAAATAGCTCCTAAATTTTATGAAAAAAATGACATAATTTTTTTATTTTAAATTAAATACGTAGACTCATATAGACATCACGTAAAGCCTACATATGCAGTTCATCGCTAGAAAAACAGAGCTGGAGATTTTAATAAGAAAAAATATAAATTTAAGAATTTTATAATGAGATAATTTGAAGTTTAAAGACAATAATTTTATAACATTATAAATTTAGAGACTATGCTTTCTGCTAGTTTCAATTGTATTTTATTTTATTTTCAACTACAAAAAAATTCGCAAAATGTTATAAGTATTTTTATTTAATATATATACTAATTTCAAAATTTAAATAATTTTAAATAAATTAAAATTAAAATTAAATAATAAAATTATAAAATTAAATATAAATAAAATTTAAATAATAGCAATTAAAAATAATTTTAATAAAAAATTTAATAAAACTGATATAAAATTAAATAATATAAATTAATAATAAAACATAATCAAATAATATACCTAAAAATTAAAATAAAATCCTAATAAATTTCATTATATAAATTAAAAAAATTATAACATAAATTAAAATGAAATTACAATTTATCTAAAATCAAATAATATAATTAATCTAAAAAACTCAAAAAAAACTAAAATATTGTAAAAACAAATAACAAAAAAAAATTCAAAACTTTACAAATAACACCAAAAAAAATATAGTATAACAACCCACCATTATAAATCAATCCAAAAATTAACTAACAAATAAAAAACAAAAAAATTAAAAAATAATATAATAAATTATTCAATAAATAATCACAAAAATTAAAAAAAAAAAACTAAAGTAACTGCATTGAATAGTAACAACAATGTATAAAAGATAAGAAAAAAATGATAAATTATTATGAGAGAAAAAATGATAATATATTATAATTATAAATATGATGATCAAATAAAAATAAATTAAAAATAAATAATAGACTAAACGAAATGTAAAAATATAATATATTACTTACATATAAATTAAATAATAGTATAATAGTTAAATGATGGTACTATGATTTTAAAGTTAAATAACATTGCGAAGGAGAACAATAGAATATTAATTATGATTTTTTTGTGCTTATATATATATATATATATATATAAAGATTACTAATTGTTATAAATATTAAATAAGATATCATAATTTTATTTGAATTTTTTAAATAAATATAATTATTATTAATATCAAATAAAATATTATAATTTTATTAAAAAATTTTAAATATAAATCATTATCAAATATAATACCATAATTTTATTTTAACTCTCTAAATATATATTTATTATATGATAAATAATAATTTTAATTTAAAATATTAAAAAATTATAATAACAATAACATTGAGACAACGATACGTGACATAATATTATATTAGTGTTAATTATTTTAATGTGATAATAATAATATAAATAGATTATATTTTCTTTAAATCTTATTTATTTTTAAAATATTTTAACACATATAGACATACTTTATACATTTTATTAGTGCTTATCATAATTAATAAATTTAATTTTTAAATTTTAATTATTTTAACACTTTAATTTTTTATACCTATTTCATCCTTAATTTAAAAAAAGTTACACTTCACGCATTATGACATACTTATCAGCACTCTAATACCAATTTGCCTTCTTTTTTTTTTTTTCACTATAACCATTTTGATACTTCAACTTGAAATTTTTTCGTGCTTATAAATTAAATTTTAATATTATTTTTAATCACTTTGGATATTAACACTAAAAAAATAAAAGATATTATATATTTTAATTTGTACAAATTTATAATTATATCTACAAAAAGATAATAAAATAAAAAAAATTAATAACGTAATTTCATAAAAAAAATTGATTTTTGAAGAGATAAATGACATATGATGAAAATTTTTATAGACAACATAAAATTTATTTTGTTAAAATAATAATAATAATAATAATAAATGGAAAACTGGAATTTGAGATAATTAAATAAGGGTTTTATAACTTATTATCACCGTCATTCAAAAGAAGATAAAAGAGATAAATAAAGCAACATGGGCTGATAGAGAGGATGTTTGAAGATTAGATTTAGAGTAGGAAGTATCCATTTTGGAGAAAGTATAGTTCAGAGGGTAGAGTTTTTGTGATATTTCCACAGACTATATTATCGGCTTATCTTTTTTATTTTTTTTTTGTCAGATATAATTTCTTTCTTTATGGCCACACGATTTTCTGTTGTTTTTTATCCCGAAAACTACCAATTCAACTTCACAAGTTTAGGCTGCTGATGGAATTTTTATCCAGAAGTGATAATTATGGATGTCACGATGTGCATGAGCCATTTTGGTCAGTTTTTAGAAGTTTATCAAACTCCATCTTGATTTTAAAAATTCATCTTTCAAAATTAACTACTCATAGTAAAATAAATTTGCAAAATTGATCAATTTTAATTAATTTTGTCAAATTCTGTCAGTTTCTTCTTATAAAATATGTAAGTTAAAATCGAATTGATAATATTAATTTATTAAAATTTTAAATTAAAATTAATTAATTTAATCGATTTAAACTAATATAGTCGATTGAAATTATTAAAATGATGGTCGAATTTGATTAAATCAATCTATTTGTTCATAATTGGACAGGACATGATATATATATTATTTTCATGAATGAAAGTTTAATTATTTTAAATAATAAATTATTAAATTATTTTTGAGCAGTTATTTGTATGTATTAATATTTATAAAAAAGGCAAAATCAGCAATATTTTAAAGTTTGAACTAATCAATTAATATAATTTACATAGAGTGCTTGTCTCTCCTTGTTGAAGTCTTAATGCAACATGATTTTCCTTTCTATAATTTTCTAACGTGTAGGGAAAAAAAGTTGATTACATGAATGCGATTTTGAACTTGGATAACTAATTGGAAAATTAGTATTTCTTTTTTTTAAGCAATATCCTGTAAAGGAATGAATGACGCAATTGATGCAATTTTGAAATTTGAAATGCAAGAACATGATTTTTGAAGTTTGAATACTACTTTGAAAATGGCTATATTTCCTTTGGGAATGCGTTCATACTTATCTTTATAATTCTTCGAAAATTCTTATCATCAATACTGAATTTTGAATTACAAGTTATTAACTAACCCACACTATATTATGGTTTAAAAAATTATATTATTTTAAGTTTAAAATAACTTATACACTAATATATAGTATTTTAAAAAGTAGTGTTAGTTAAAGTTAAAAAGTAGTATTTTACATATAAATATATAACTTTGAAAGTCATTATTTTAATAAGATTGATTTTTCACGTTTTTATATTTTATATTTTATTTTCATTTTGAGTTAGTACAATAATATATGTAAGTAGGATAAAAAAATTATTTTCTAATATTTATATGCACTATTTATTTTCTGACTTTAATTTTCACTTGAAAGTGGGTAAAGAAATTTAAGAATAAAATCATATAATATAAACCTCTATATCTGACTATAATTAATAATATAATTATTTTTAATTATTTTTAAAATAATTAAATTTATATTATCAACTTAAAAATTAAAGTAAAATAGTAAAAAAATAAAAAAATAAAAAATTACTATTTTAAAAATTATAAATCACAAAATTCATTAACAATAAAAATGAAAATTAAAAAATTGAAAAGTCACTCTTTAAAATAGTGATCGAATATAATAATAATAATAATAATAATAATAATAATAATAATAAGATGATGATGATGATGATGATTTATGAGTTAAAAAAATAAAAAAATTAATTAAGGACAAAATATAATGGCTCATCAATTAAAAGAAAAATAAAAATAAAAATAATTAATTAGTTAAATACTTTGAGATAATGTGTTTTTTGATAGAAAGATTAAACAAAGAGGAAAATCATATATTTAAAAAAAGCAAAAAAAAAAAAGATGCAACTATAAAAAATTTAAAAAAAAAAGCAAAAATAAAAATTAATAAGAGGAACGTATAACACAAAAACTAAAAAAAAAGAATTGGCATGTATGTAAATAAAAATATAGATAAAATAAAAATTAATTGTTCATCTTGCATAGTATATTATAAAATTACTTTAAAATACGCTTAAGTTTTTGTTTTTATAGGAAAAACTGCAAATTTGCCCTTCATAGCATAGGTGCATATTGACTCTTAAATAATTTTTAGGAATAAATAAACATAACTTTCTCTGAGAAATGGCGGCTGAAACCCTAGTAGCGCATGAGGCTCTTAATTCAGTAGAACACATCCCTCTACCATCTCCACCTGATGATCATGTTCGAAAAAAGCTAGTGATGAGGCTTCACCTAGCTACGGGTCTGAAGGTGTTTTGTCATTCAAAGAAGCCTTGTTGCGCAAGGAAGTGAGCTGTATGGGCCATGACATGTCGTTTGCTCCCCCTCATAATTCACGTATGAATCTTGATGATGACATTATGCTCAAAAGTGATGGTGCGACTGATGAGGTTTCTGAGTTCGAATAGAATTCTGATGAGGATTTTTTTGGGGTGATAGATAAACGGGTGTTAAAAGTCACAGTGTTGGAACAGTAGAAAACAAACTTGCAAAACCTTGGAGGAAATTAGTGGTTGCTTGTTTACTAGGTAGGAACATTAGTTATAGGGTGTTAATCACTCAAATTGTTACTCTATGGAAACCTAAAGCTGGGTATAATATTATTGACCTAGAGAATAATTATTTTTTAATTCACTTTGATGAGGAGGAAGATTATATCAATGCCTTAGTAGGTGGTCCATGGACTATCATGGGTCATTATTTGATAGTCCAACCGTGGCATCTATGTTTCTCCACTGATCAAGAGGGCCTATCCAGAGTGGTTGCCTGGGTTCATCTGCCGGTCTTCCCTTTACACTTTTACCACAAGAGCGAAGTTTGCTCGCATGGCAATTTAGCTGGATTTAAAGGAACCTCTTTTGTCCAAAATTTTGGTTAAAACTAAATGCTATGTATTAAGTATGAGGGACTTCATCAGATTTGTTTTACGTGCGGTAGATATGGACATTTGAGCCAGCATTGTGGTAGTACAATCAATCTTGAATGTTGGCTAAACAAAAAACTCATTGAACATCTGAGAGTAGGAAGAATGATTTAGTCAACAGAGATAATAAAAATTCAGGTTCTAGATTTGAAGTCCTGGCACATAACAGAAGTAACTTCGAGGAGTAGTCTCATGGTATGGTTACAATGGTAGGTAGGGGTGATAAGTCAGTTAAAGGGACAAAATCTACAAAAGGAAGTGTTAGGGCTTTGGAACCAATTATTAGTGTTCCTGCTGAAATAAATATTTTAAGAATGGAAAAAAGGAAGGCCTAGTAAGGAGGCATTAAGCCAGGATCATGATGAGGAGTTTATGGGTATGGAACAATTGGCAGTAGCTGATCTGCAGGTGGCCATCCCCAATGTTCAAGAGATCAATGAGGAGAATGTAGTAGACTGTGTCGTGTCTCAGAATAAAGCACATGATATGGAGATTTTACCCCCGGCCTCCCCTATCAATCTGGTGATGGATATTCTCGATCAGAATATGCACACAACAGTGTCTGTTTCCTATCCTGTGATGAGTAACTTATTTAATCATAATGATATTGATAGGGGAAAGAGCATGTCCTCCTCTAGACCTATTGAGCGAGGAAGCCATTTAACTATCAAGCCTCCTTCTATTATCCATAAAAGGCAGATGGCTTGTGTAGTAAGGAAGAAGCTAGGTATCTTCTTTAAAGTTGCTGAATTGGTTTAGAGTGTTTCACTCTTAGTTCTTTTTGTTATTTTTATGGATATTAGTATATTAACTTAGAACTGCCAAGGTGTAGTCAAAAAAGGTTTTCGGCTTATGTTCAAAGTTTGATCTTTATTCATAAAATTTCAATTTTAGTTTTGGTTGAGCCTAGAACCAGTAGGGTGCAGGCAGATTGTGTAATTAAAAGGCTAGGTTTTGACAAATCTTTTAGAGTTAAAGCCCAGTGATACACTTGTGGTATTTGGGTGCTATGGCAATCGTCAATAGATGTTTCTATTCTAGAATAAAATTATCAAATGATACATATGTCAGTAAGTACAATTAATGTCCCTCCTTTCTTCTACAATTAATGTTCCCCCCTTTCTTCTCACTGCTGTGTATGCAAGTCCGAATCCTAGATATCGTGGTGATTTTTGGCGTTACTTGAGGAGCTTAGCAAGGGATTTCCAAAGTCCTTGGATTATTATAGAGGACTTTAACTCCTGTCTTTTTCATCATGAAAAAGCTGGTGGGGCTGCTAGAGGCAGCAGGCCTTACAACAATTTTGTTCAATTTATGTTGGACAATAACCTCTTAGGCATGGGTCTTTCGGGTCCTAAATTCACATGGAAAAGGGGTACTGTCATGGAATGTATAGATAGAGTTATTTTTAATGATAAATATCACGACTCAACTATGGATCATACAATTCTCCACCTTTCAAGGTTTCTGTCAGATCACAGGCCTTTTCTCCCATTTTCCTATTGCTATAGGTGGTCAAAGCAGGGCCGTCTTAAATATTTAAGGGGCCCTGTTCTTAGAGAAAAACAGAATAAATTAGACCCTATTCCTAACTTGAACCAAATTATTTTCAAAAATTAAAAAAAAAAAAAGAAAAAAAATTATAATTTGAGACTGGAGGGAGAGAAAAAAAAATTTTGTCACTGGAGGGAGAGAAAAAAAATATATATATTTAAATAAATATATTTACAAATTTTTGTTTCATCTTGGAGCCTGTGCAAGCTGGGGGCCCTGTGCAGTAGCCCAGTTTGCACAGGGCCTTCACCGGCCCTGGGTCAAGGTCATAATAATTTTTTATTCAATGTTGCATGGATCCTTCATGAAGATTTTAATCGTTTAGTTAAACTGTCTTAGGATGGTAGGGGCAGTATATCTCAAGCGATGCAGGCTTTCTCCTTAGCTGCTGCCAATTGGATTAATGAGATTTTTGGAAGTATTGCTGCTCGTAAGAAGAAAATCTTGGCATGGCTAGCTGGTATTGAAAAAACTCTTGAGTCTTATCATTCAATATTCCTATCGAATTTAAAGATTAATCTTAAGAGGGAGCTTGAAATGTTTTGTTACGAGAAGAATTTTATTGGAAACAGAAGGCAAATTTTGATTGGCTTATTGCGGGTGATAAAAACACTGCATTTTTCATTCCAAAGTGAAAATTAGGCACATGAGAAATAAGATTGGTAGTCTTCTCCTTTCTAATGAAAACTGGTGTTCAGATAAGAATATAATGAAGCTAGTTGCTGTGAAATATTTTAAGGAACTGTTTAGTGAGCAATCTTAAGTGGCCCCAATTTACCCAATTCGTAACAAATTTCCTCCTATTTAGGAGGTCCATTATGTAGGCTTTATGGCTTCAGTTGAGGACAATGAGATTCATGAAGATGTATTTAGCATGAAGCCTCTCAAAGCTGCAGGGATCGATGGCATTAACCCATTATTTTTCCAAAAATACTAGGAAATTATTAAGGGCTTGTTATTGCGGTTTGCTCAAAATATTTTTTATGGTGGGGAGATTGACTCTTTTCTTTTTAAATCATTAATTGTTTTTATTCTTAAGAAAGGAAGGGTGGCCTTTATTAATAATTTTAGACCAATTAGTCTCCTAATGAAGGTGTACAAAGTTTTGATGAAAGTTATTACTAATAGGATTAAGCCTTGTTTGTCCTATTTAATTAGCCACCATTAAACAAGCTTTATTCCTGGGAAGCAAATTTTTGATAATATAGTAATTATTCAGGAGGTTGCTCATTCCATGCGGAGTATGAAGAACAAGAAAGGTATATTAATGGTTAAAATTGATCTTGAAAATGTTTATGATAAGCAAAGATGGGACTTTGTTTTTGATAGTCTTCTTGATACATCTTTCTATCATCCCTTTGCTTTATTCTAGCTAAATGTTGAGATATCATAAAATCATATAGTTAATTTTTTCAGGTGATATTCTGTTGATGAAGGTATACACAAAGAAAAATACAGCAGATATGTTGATAAAGATGCTACAGTTGAAGAAGTTCAAACATTGTTTGGACTTGCTCCAAGTCATAAACTGAGAATTTGTGAAGATGTTGGAACTCCACGTAAAGGTACAGATTTCAAGATTGAACAAGTTTTCTAAAGGGATTGACTATTCGCCAAGATGAAGATTTTTAAATAATAGCTCATAAACCAAATCAGTTTTATACTAGAAGTTCCAACAAGGATGAGGATTATCAATTTTATAATAGAGTTTGAATAGGAAAAAGAGGTTAAAGTAAGAAAAAGATTTCCTCAAGAAAAATGATTTCCTTATATATATAGAGTAAAGTAAACACTACATATAGAGCACCTTATATGTTAAATAATACATGAATTATGAGAAAAGAAAAAAAATCTCAGTTGTATTCTCTTTCTAAGGAATAAAGTTAGAAACCTCCCATGGACGTAGGCAAATTGCCAAACCACACCGATGATTCGGTAGAACGAGTATGGATACAGTGGTCATATCATGTGGTTGTTGTATGTAATTCCATATGAAAGAAGAACAAAGGTAATTTTCGGTTGGCCCAGACTGATGGAAGTATAAAGAGCTCTAGGCAACGTCGTATATTCAGGTCTAGGTTCAGAAAGACTTCCCCTTAAGGGTGATTTCAAGCCTAATGTGAGAGCTCACACTTAAGGGGGAGATTGTTGGAATTATTAAGTGTGAGAAAAATTCAACATCGAAAATAGATAAGATTAATGAAGGATATATAAGCAGAAAAAATTCATAAGCTCATTGCCTCATCAAAGCCCATCAAGTATATCTCTCAGGTAAGTGATTTTTCAGCCACAACATATGGTATCAGAGCCGATGGTTTGGTAGAACGAGTATGGAGATGGTGGTCATATCTTGTGATTGTGTATGTCCTTTCCATATGGAAGAGGAGCAAAGGTTACTCTCGGTTAACCCTAGATTAGTGAAAGTATAAAGAGCTCTAGGCAACGCTATATACTCAGGCCTAGGTCCAGAAGGACTTTCATTTAAAGGGGAGCACAAGTCCGATATAAGAACTCATACTTGAGGAGGAGATTATTGAAATTATCAAGTGTGAGAGAAATCTCACATCGAAAAGAGATGAAATTAATGAGGGATATATAAGTAGAAAAAATCCATAAACTCATTGCCTTAAGGGTTTAGGTTGAAGTATAGTGTCAAGTCCATGAGTATATTCTCTTATCAAAGCCCATCAAGTATATCTCCCAGTGGGTTTCTAGTCACAATATATGGTATCAGAGCCGATAGTTCGGTAGGACGAGTATGGAGACGGTGATCGTATTATGTGGTTGTGTATGTCCTTCTATATGAAGGAAACACGAAGGTTACTCTCAGTTGGGCCCAGAACTGTGAAAGTATAAAGAGTTTTAGGTGACGTCATATACTCAAGTCCATGTCCAGAAAGACTTTCACTTAAGGAGAAGCCCAAGCCCGATATAAGAGCTCATACTTAAGAGAAAGATTATTGGAATTATCAAGTGTGAAAGGAATCTCACATTGAAAAAAGATGAAATTAATGATGATGATGCTTGATAGATCTTAATGAAAGAATATATTTATGAACTTGACATTATACTTCAAACCAAAATCTTAAGGCAATGAGTTTATGAATTTTTTCTATTTATATATTCCTTATTAATCTCATCTCTTTTCGATGCGATATTTTTTTTACACTTGATAATTTCAATAGTAAGGATCAAATTGATATGTAAATAATCAAGTTAAAGTGTCTATATAGTTACTCGAAGAGTATAAGGGATAAAGCGATAAAATCGCTTAAATATACAGGGCTGGTAATTTATTAAGCCTACAATTAAATAGCATATGGCACCACCAATTTACCTTAATCTGCCTAAAAATAAAATTCTTCTTAATCTATGACATTTTCAAGCTAACATTTAATTAGATTAAATTTCTATTAATGGCTTAATTAAATTTTGATTCAATCTAACCTTTATCTTCTTTTTTTTTTAATTTTTACACCAATTAAAAAATAATATTTTAAATACTAAAATTAAAAAGAGAAAGACGACAAAATCGAAAAGAAAAGAAGCAAATAAATAAATAAATAATATTAATTGTTTAATGTTGAATTCAAATTTAGTTGAAGTCTTAAATTGAATAGTTGAAAATAATTCAGATTCTGAATTGGATATTTTCCTAATAATTCCTTTATAGTACGTGAAATAACCTTCAAAACATTAAGAGAATTTGGCAGAACTAAAAATGTACAACAATGGCAGATTTTAGGTGATGATCATAATTGAGTTAGAAAATCTCTGAACTATTTGAAATGCAAGGACAAACATTAGCTATATAATTAATTACTAGAAAACATTCAGTCAAATAGTACTACGTACCATCGATTATAAATTCAAATTTTAATTAATTTGTTTATTTTTTTTTATTTTAAATTTATGGATGGTACTTTTCTTTCTAATTAATACCAAATTAGTTTTTCTAATTAATATTTTTCTTTTTATATGCGTTATACAATATAATGAATATAATTTGTATTTCTAATTTGGGATGATAATCACATTATGTATTATCAAAATATATCTTTTTCTAAATTAAGATAATAGATATCATACTTAATCTATATTTTAAAAATTAAATTGTCAATTTTAATTTAAAGAATACCATAATCAACAAGATAAAATATCAAAGTGATTTTATCAATGAAATAAAGGGATTTACCAAGGATATTCTCTTCACTCACCTTGTTTATTGTTTAGCCAACAATAGTATGATTTTTGCGTCGTTTTGAGCTTTATTAAGTTTTTCCATTTGTGAATATTAGTTCATTTTTTTGAAGATTGTTTATTTTGAAGAAAATGAATAAAATAAAAAAAAATATATATATATATATATTTAAAATTTTCTTTTGGTCAATACTTAAACAAAGAAAAATAATGCAAAGAAGAATAGAAATTTGTTTTTTTTTGGAGTAAAGAAAATTGATTTTTTAATTTCTTTTCAAAACTCCAAAATATTTCCACCCATTATGGAGTGAAATGGAGAAAATTGGAAAAATAAAAAAATAAAAAAGAGAAATAAGTTCTTTTTTTTTTCTTTTCCTTTATTTAATTTTTCTTTATCTCCATGACGCAATTAAGAAATCAAATAAAGCTTAAGATTAGATGAGCACTAATTAATCCTGTTTTACGCTTTCTAAAAGTATTAGTACCATTCAAATTTCTCTTCTGAAATTTTCGGGTTCAATTTATGTATATTAATTAAAAAAGTTATTAAAATTTTAAAATATTATATAAAATTATTTTAAATAAATTAAAATATCTTCTATTAATTAATTAATACTATATTCTCACTTTATTAATTAAATTATTAATGATAATGATATAATTAAAATAATAATAATTAATTTTTTAATATATAAAGTGATAATTTGAAAGAAATAATTTTTTTTAAATGATAATTTTAGCAAGATAAAAAAATATTATAATTTACAATCAAAGAATTTTTGAATCAGATAAAACTTTATATATATATATATATATAAAGATCATGAATATTACGCTCCATATATATATGTACGCAGCATTGAAAATCTGATTTGTTTGATCACTTCAACCAAGAATAAGACTACGATTAATTTACTACTCCGCATACTGGAGAAATTAATTAAGAATAATCTGAACAAAGAGGAGTAAAAAAAAAGGAAGATAGGACAGTCTTAAAATAAAAGCCATTAACTCGACAAACCAAAAACACCTTCGTTATATATTTCAATAACTGACCACATTAAATAGTTTATTTGACCGCATTTATTTCAATAACTCTTACCTTTTCTTTTCTTTTTTTCTTTTATTTGAAAAGATTCTAACTCGAATATATTTTCTAATTTTTTTCAATGCGCAAGAACTCTATGTTCCATATATTAAAACAATACAAAACCTAACACTGCTCCTATTTCTTTAATTGCTTGTCTCATAACTCTATATATTATATATTAATGAACTTTGATGTGCATTAAAAGAAATAAATTAAGTTTAGACGAATGTAGTAGAAGACAAGCCAACAAGATTTCCTGTTCTCTTGCTAGGGAATCATTATCTTATGCTAGTCTTTGCTTATGAAGTCAATCTAAAATTTTAGTTGATCTCATTATTTCAGATACTCTTGATCAAGAACTTTAGGCTTGGGTGTATGGGGATAGTTTGCTGGCTAGGATTAGTTTGTTGAGTCTTTTGATTATTTGTATCCTTATTTTTATTAATAATGCTACTTTTATTTCAAGAAAAAAAGTTTAAGTTGGAATCAATTTTTGTTTTTGTTACTGTATTAATTGATAGAGAGGTGTGTGACATTCAAACACTACACATTGATGGTGAATAAAAAAATTGATTCAAACTTTTAATTAGTTTAATCTTTAAAATTAATTATTAAATGCAGTTTATTTTTTATTTAAATTTTTTTTAGAATGTGAAAATAATTTATTAACGAATGAATTACAAAAACTAAAGTGCATTAGAATCATTGGCAACAATATAAAAAGAAAATTAGGAGCACTAACCCAACTATGGGGACTAGCATTAGAATAAGTCACCCTTGCTCGAGCATGAGCAGCCTTATTCGCTTATCGCGTAATCCAACCATTGGACTGAGCGATGGCAGCTTACAACAATTTCAACAATATAAACGACAACATCATCCCATCTGTAATCGTTGAAGTCAAATATTGAATGCGGAAAAAATTGTTTTTCTGAAGAGAATTTAATTTTATATACACATCTTTTAATATAGATAAAACAGTAAATTAATAAATAGCAAAACAATTACTGTAAAAAAATATTACATAATAAAAAATTGTCAATGAGAAAAATAATAAAAAATAATTCCAAGTCATATTTAGTCAAAAAATGATAACTTGACTTTTCTCACAAAGTTTCCGAGTGATTAATCAGATAACAAATCCGGAATATATATATAATTAAGGAAAAAAGCAACAAATTAATTACTAGAATTATGGTTGAATGTTGAGTTTAATTATGTTGATCAAATTTCTTGAACATCTAAAAAAAATATGACTTCATTAGGTACTAAAAAATAGCATTTTATAATTGATCTGAAGATAAAAAAATGTTGATGAGACCAACTACTTCATAACTAAAAACCATTAGCTCTTCTCGTTTAGAATTAGAAATAAAAAAAGGAAAAAAAATATTATAATAAGATGGAGATAAGAGACAAGTCTGACGTTACTTTTTTTATGACAAAAAATTGCAGATATAGACCTTTGATAATTGATTTAAATAAAATAACGATATAAGATTTTACTGTAAATTAGCGGAAATGAAGAAAAAGGACTTCTCATTTTTCATTATTTCCTTTTTTCTTAATAGATAAATTTTTTTAATGAATAGATAAATCTATGTTCAACTCTATGCTTTTTGGCAAATTTACCATATTCTTTATTTTTTGTCAATTTTATCTTGATTTCAAAATCTAGTACAATTCTACTTTAAATTACAATTATTAGAAAAAATATATTAACTAACTTAACAATAAATATATATTCTCTTAATAGATTCTTATTCAACTCCCCTTCTCTTATATTATAATACTCCAAAAATAAAATAAAAAAAGTCAAAAAGCCAAATTAATTGTTGAATTTATCATATCATACTATCAAAAATTAAGTTTAAATTTTGATTAAAGTTAATTAAACTATTTAATTTTACAATTTTGATTAATTAAATCATTAATTAAATTATTTATTGTTTACCTAAAGAATCCAATTAATTTCTATTAAAATTTTAAAGATTAAATTGATAATATGGTATAAAAGTTGTAAGGCGAATTCCACTTTTTTTTTTAAATAAATGTGAATCATCATTATCATCAATTTAACTCAACTGCAATTAACTTTCTAATTATGACAGAATTGTCACAAAAAAAAAAAAAGAGAATTACAAAATCACACAAAACGTTGGATGAAGTTATTGAATAAGTCTTCTTTGTTTTATTTTATTTTCTTTACCTGTATGGATGGACAAATAATAATTTCACATTTTAAAATTTCTAAAAATAAAAGGGGTAAGAAGATCTGTTTGAATAAGTAAATAAATAAGATGACTGTCATATATAAACCTTACATGGAATGTCCATATGGCCTTTTATTATTATTTTTTTAAGAAAAACTATAAAGTTTTCATTTATATTAATAAAAGTATTATTTCAATTTAAAATAAAATATAAAATCATATAGCAAAGAGCATCAAAAAAAATTGACTTTAATTTTAAACATTATTAAATTCATAATTTAATGGCTAATTTAATTTACGTTGTAGGTTAAAAAAATTAAATCATAATAATCTATTTATTTTAAAAAAATGGTTAATTAATGAATTTGCTCTTTCCATTAAAAAAAAATAGTATACTAAGAGAGTTTTTTAGACAATGAAGATAAAAAAGGTAGATACCTTATTAAAGTTAAAGAGATATTTATGCAACAAAAAAACAAGAAAAAATATATATACAGATATTTTATAAAATATTTCTTTTATTTATTTTTAATGAAAGGGTTATAGATATATAATTAATTAGGAGTGAGGACCTAAATCACGAGCACTGAAGATATTACATTAGATATACTGATCTGTATAATTAAAATTTAAACTACATATTATTAATTAATTACTTAATATTCTTGTTTTGTTTAGGAATCTAATCTAATATATATTAATATTATATATAGATCAAGTGTTCTTTATTGTTTATATTTTTTTTATGGGAACAAGCTTTAATTAATTAATTAACGTATGATCAACCCAGGCACTATTTTTTTATTGGTTGATATTTTGCGGTGCAAATTAAGAACTCTTTCTCTGGCAATGCCTTATTATATTTAATTTATTAATTAAGATGAATTATATGCTTTATGAAGAGCATCCTAAGTAACATTAATTAATCAAAGATTAATTGAAAAAATTAAACTGGATTTCTGGGTTTTGCTGGACCATGCCCAACCCTACATTTTTTTTTTATATATCTCTGTTATAAAAATTGGGTTTGACCGTACGCACTCCTTCTAAGTAATTCCTTATTCAAGCTTTATTTTGAGAGAGAGAGAGAGAGAGAGAGAGAGAGAAATGTTTATAGAAGAAATTATAAATATAAATATAAATATTTTATGTTTAATTTATTTACGAATATATTTATAACATCATTTTATGATTTCGATTGGTTGGTTGCATGGCATCATTATAAGCAGTTTCATTTAGTCTCCCAATACATCTATACTTGAGATTTTATTTTACTTTAGTTTAACTTATGGAAATGAGTTTCATGAAATTTATTTAAAGTTTTATGTTTATTTTTTATTGTAAGAAATATTTATGAATTTAATTTATAAAATTTTATGTAATTTTGATTGTTTAATTTTGATTATTTTTTGCAATTTTTATTTGTGGAAATTAACGGTTATTTTTTTATTTATTATATGTAATAGAGGAAGAATACTTAGATCTAAACTCAAAATCTAAAAATGAATAACACATTCTCTTGGCCACTGGAGTATATCTTAGTAATTAACTTTTATTAAACAACAATAATCAAAGAGAAATATATACTGTTGGTTATCTTAAAATGCATTAAACTATAGTTCAATAATTAAGGAGCTATTTACATAATTATAATTAATTATTATCTTAATGATTAATTATTAACTAGTATTTCAATTACTTAATATTAATTAATGAATATTTCTTATCATTAAATAATTAATAATATAGAAATGAGCTAATTTAATTGTTTCTGCTAACATAAAAAATCAAATTAAAATTTTAATAATCTCCTTTACTAACTATTGTTATATTTTTTTAGGCTAAATAATTATAAGATTCATGATATTTTAGATATTAATTAGTCAATCCATGTATTTCAATATCTATATTTTATATCATTGTATTTTTAAAAATTAAATTATTTGGTCTTTTAATTAATATTTTTATCTTAAAATAATTAGTCAAAAAACTTTAATATAATAAAATAACTTTTTTTTTCTCTTCTTTATATATGTTTATCTTTATTACTCATTAAACTATGCTTATTTTTAATTTTATTTATATTTTTTATGTTTTATTTATGATAGTTTTGTAAATATTAAAAAATAATTTTAAATAATATGAATAATATTTTTTATTATTTTTCAGATGATCTACACATTATTTATTTTAATTTTATAAATATTAAAAAAATAATTTTAAAAAAATAATTTTATTATTTTACATATGATCCATACATATTATTTATATTAATTTTATATATATTACTAAAAAAAATTTCAAATAATATGAGATATCTTTTATTATTTTTCAAAAGATCTATATATAAAATAAAATTAAAAATAAAATAAACTAACGAGTAATAAAGATATATATATATATATAAAGTGTAAAAAAGTCATTTTATATGTGAAACTTGTTAATAAATAGTTTTAAAGTAAAAATATTGGTGAAATGACTAAATAATTTAGTTTTTAAAATATAAAAAAATAAATACTTAAAACACTTAAACCGACTAATATAATATATAAAAATTTAAAGACTGCATAATTATTTACCTATTTTTTAATTATTATATAAAGATCTTATTTTTTAATTATAACATGAAGATTAAGATTTTTTTTCTCTCCTATATCCCTAAGGGAAAAAAATCATTGTAAATAACAACAAAACCATTAATTTCATCCATATGTGCAAGCAGGGACGGAGCTACCTTATAACAGGACCCCTCCCATTTTTTTATTATATATATAATATTATATATATTTTTATTTTATACACACATATAATATATATATAATATATTATAAAATATATATTTATATATAATATATATTTTTTTTATTTTTTATTTTATATTATATATAATATATATTACAAAATTTAAAAACTAGGCATTTCCTATTGAATAAACTATTTTCATATAAATTTGGTCTAAATCTAAAATATTAACCCAAATATATTTACTTAGCCAAAAATTAAAAACATATTAGCTTAGAATCAAATTTTTTATTTTATAAAAAGAAAAAAACTTATAGAATAAGTTTATTATTTTTACTCTACTATCTACAATCATGAATTAAAAATTAAGTAATTTTATTAATCGTAACTGAAATTTAGAACCATAATTTTATAATATAAATGAATTTTTTCTATTTTTTTTATTTTTTTGTAACTTAATTTTTATTTATTTAATGATTGATATTAGTTTCATATTATCTATAATTTATGTTTTTTTTATAATTATTTAATTTTTTTTTAATTCTCAATTATTTAAGTTGAGATATTATTATCTATAATTATCTTAAAAAAAATTTAGAATAAATTAAGTTTTTCTATGACTATTTATCTTACCTAATTAGCCCTTTTAGTTTTTTATATTGGCTCCGTCTGCAAGTCACAGACAAGATTGGAAACCTGTTGCTTTTATGAGACTGGTATGCCCAAAATTCGTACTATAAACTATAAAAGGTACAATTTGTCAAAAAGAAAATTAGTAGACAAGACATACTTAAAAGGGTTTAAATTTTCCAAGGAAGGAAGATTGGTAGGCATGCTAAATCATTTAAAGCTAATTTTTATATTAAATTTGAATCTGTTATTATAAAATTATGATTTATTTTTTAAAAAATTTTAAGATTTTTTTAAATTACTTCTTTTTTTTAATAAAAAAATAAGTAAGAATCATTAATTAACTTCAAGTAAACAAAACAACAAGCCTTGAGGAACCAAGGCAACACTACAGAAGAACTTCAAACAACCCCCAACAAATAAAAAAATCAACAAAGACTAACCCCTTACAAAGAAATAGCCAAAAACCAAAGAGAAGCCAACATAGATAGAGAGGGTAGAAGCCCTGAAACACAACAAACAATACCTATGAGTTCCTTAAAACCTGAGATTTTAAAAAATATGAGGGAAGGGAGAGTCAAAATGGCTAAATTTAGAACTCATGAACAAGCTCAGAAAAGGCAAAAAATGTGAGTTTAAGAGAGATGACTGGACATTTAGAAAATTAAACTGATGGCAAGAGCGCCAACCACCTGAGCACAAGGGATAAAAATCTCATCACAGTAGTTTGTAGAGAACCAGAGGAAGAAGGAAATATTTCTGCAAATAAAAAAGAGCCATCACTGGTAGTCTTGAGTCACGTTGTCGATTTCACTGATAGAGAGCTTTGCTGAAATTTTACTACAAGAGAGGATCCTCGAAAACTTCTACAGACTATCTTGGGCCAGAGAACAGAAAGGCAACTAAGGAAAAAATACACCAAAGCAATAAAAACAAGAAAAGGACAACGAAAAAGCTAGAGAAACCAGTAGATATAAGGCTGTTGTCATCAGATTTGAGAAACTATGTATCAGGCCTGAGAGAAGGAGAGGAGAGCTTTTTTTTTTTTTTTTTAAAAAATACTTCTTATAATACTATAATATGTCATAAGATAATTAATAAGTAGGAAGAAAGAGGAACCATGCGATATAGCCCAGTGGTAACTGTACCTCTTCAATATTATGTTAAAAAAAATGAAAGAGAGAAAGAGAGAATGCATGTAAAGTAATGGGTTTGGCATGGTACGCGATGGTGGCTTGCACGTGGTAAGTGGACCTAATTTTTAAAGTTGGTTATATGCAAAAATGGACCTTTTGGGCTCAGGATTTTAGGGTATCCCCAAACAATTAGTACGTGTCACTGTAGGACTCTATCTATGCCTGTTGGTTTGTGCCTCTTAGCTGGCTTCAATTTCATTAGGCTTTTATGTTTATATCCCCAACTTAAAAGTTATGATTTAAAAAAACACACGCGCACACACCTTAAAGTTATGATATTGCCAAAGCATAAGGCTAAGAGCATCTGATATTTTATTTTATTTTTAGCTACATATATGTGTTTTTTTTTTATCATGATGGTGCCTCAACCACTTGGCAGATGGACCATTGCATCATGTTGCCTTTGTTGGATAAAAGGGCTTAATTATGATTATTGCTTGTGTTTGATATATTTGGTTCCAATTGGAATATTTCAATCTTAATTATTCTTTTTAGATTCTTATTTTCACTATTTGTCATAATTTACAAGATCATTCCAATTGATAATTAACTCCTCTAAGTACTAATTAAGATAGAGTGTTTATCTCTTAAATTTATAATATCATAAAAAAATTCAAATCTTAATAACCATCAAAAGAAAATAAAGGGTATAAAATAAATTTCCATATTCTTAAAGGCTTAAAATTCATATTCAAACGAAATTATTTTAAATTTTTTAAATGAAATAGTCGACCAATTGAGTTGGAATTTATATATTTGTTTGAATTCAAATCTAATAAAAAAATTATACATATAATATTATATATATATATTATACATATATTTATGATATATTATATAATATATAAAATGACATCATTATTTTAAAATATTTTACATACTCAAGTCCAATCGAATTCGATCGAAATAAAAAATATACGAATTAATTAAAATTGTATATAAATTTGGTCAAATTTGATATAATATTTTTAATATTTAATCATATTAAAATATATTCCAAACCTATTGAATTCACAAGCTTAATGAGTATAGAATCCAATTATTGCAATCAACAAGCAAATTCTATGTTTCAAAAGAATTTAAAACAAAAGCAAAAGAGAAAGAATGTTCACTAGTTTAAGGAATATGTATTTGTCTATTTTGTGCACATATTATAAGCAAATTACTAAATATTTTTTTACTCCAAATTGATAAAATATATTTTTGTTATATAATAATTAAAAATTAATTATTTTTTTAAAAATATAAATTTACATGTATTTTTTATTATGCTCTTACTTTAGTATTAAATTTCTTTATTAAATATTTTTAATAAATAATATGAAATATGTATATAGAAAAAAAGTTAAAATATTAATTAATTTATTAAAATACTAAATAGAATAAAATATGAGAAAAATAAAAATATATCTATCAATTTAAAATGAAGGGAGTATCTAATTAGTGTAGTCTACATCAAAATGTTGGCATTATTTAAATAGTATTTTGGCCGGTAAAAAATGAGATATGTTAGATAATTAGCGGTTGACTTAAAAAAAGAAAAAAATTATGATTATTATTAAATGGAGTGAGATTAATATAATATTAAACAAGTTTAATTATAATTAAGTGACAGTAAAAGGGGTACTTAATCAACTGCCTAATCCTATCTAATTGATTGCTCAACAATGACCAAGCTCAAGCTACAGTAGCCAATTAACATTAACCTAAAAAAAATCCTACTTATCAAAATGGGCATAGACCGGCCTCCCTCATATCTTGATAAATGGTATGATATCATTGATAATTACACCTTACTTAACATTATAATTATTACTATTTTTTCTTTAAATAAATAAAGCAATTGATTAGATATTAGATTTGTAATTATATATATTATTGATGTGACCATCTACTTATGTTTTATGTATAATTATAGTTGATAGAATATGTATCCAATAATTCCCAAATCCCTTCTCTTTCTGATTCGCCAATTAATTAGAACAAAGAACCTTTCAAATTCCTCCCAAAACCAAAATGGCAAATTAGTAATAACTTGACCATTAAGAGACCATCACATGCCACAAAATTAAAGAATATTTCTTAAAGATTTTTGGTTGATAATGGTAAAATATATTGAGCTTATTATGATTTAAATTATTTTGATTTGACTTTTTTTTTATTTTTTGTAGTTATTAAATATAAAATATATCATCAATATGTGTATTGTATTTTATTATAGGGCTTAAAAGTTAACAATATTAGTACACATTATTAAACTGATACTCAAAATTTGTCCATTCAAAAGAATTCTTATACATTGATTTTTTTTTATTTTTACGAGATACTGAATTTTTCACAAAAAACTTATAAACTAATTTTACGATTAGTTGTTTAAAAAAGGTTAAAATGTTATTTTTTTTATTTTTCAAATTTTAATTCATATGAAGAATACATAATATAATAATTAATAAAAACAATTGGGATTGTCAAAATCAAAGCTTGTTAGCCTTATTTAGTATTATATGAATTTATTCTATCTTCTTCTTCTTCTTCTTTTTTTACCCTTTATTGTTCTCTAATGTCCACGACAATTTAATTGGATATATATTTTGATTTTCTATTACTAGTGCTAAAGGATTTTATATGAAATTGATTTTTTTTAAAATCTCAAATTAGTGCTCGAGACTGCAAAGTATCAACTAATCATATCTTCACAAGATCTTAAAATGCTATACCAGAAATAAAGCAAATCATAATAATTATTGTTATTACTTTTTTTTTTTTGAAAAGGTGCATAAAGGCTATACTCTATTACTCTTCTATGGACAAGTATATATATCTCTTTCTGGTAAAATTAATTATAAGAATCTTAATTAGTGATGTATGTCATTATATGGTTTCCAAAGTGGGGGTTTCAAATTTAAAGTAACACTATCAATAATTTTTTAAACATTTAATTAAAATGTAGATAACATTTTTTATTAAAAATTAATCAAAGAATTATATATAAAAATCGTATTTATGCTTTTTGAAATGCTTTTATTTCATTTTATATGTTATGTTATAGGCGAGGAGACAATAGAATGAGAAATGAAATTCAACTCTTTTTTTTTTTTCTAAGTTTTTGAAATAATTAGTTTAAGATGGGAATTAAAACAGAGCCCATTATCAAAATGAATCCCACTAGACACCACTAAAGTTTTAGGCTTTAATTAGCTGGCCATGAACTTTCTGTTGAGCTATAATTATAAGGTCACCTTCCTTAAAAAAAACATAAAATAAATATTCTGTTTAGGTAAATTTTCTATTTCATTAGTTATTCTATTAAAAATAAATATACATTATTATATCCTTATTATTATTTTTTTTAAAATAAATATGTATAAAATAATATTGATCAAGAGCTAATATGCTAACAATCCAATGAAGAGGATCGTGATACCAATCCCCTCATTCTGGCACAAAAAGTCACCATGGTAAGATGATAAAAATATGAGCTACTATATTTATAGAACGACCGATAAAAATAATATAACTGAATTTGAATCAAACAGAGAGAAAGACAGTCTTCTATGATAAAACCAATAGAAGAAACGAGATTGACTCCATTGTTGATGTAGTTAACAACCACGTAACAATCAGAATTATACTTTTATTTTGTATGAGGTATATTTATTAAATATTTTTAATAAATAATATTAAATATAAATGTGATAAAAATTTAACACTAATTAATTTATTAAAATAATAAAAAAATATAATTTGAAATGAATAAAAAGGAAAAATATGTCTATTGATTTAAAATGTTTTTCAACAATTATTTTGCTCCTTAAAAACATGGGTTTCTTTAGCTCAAGGTCAATTCAGAAATGAAAGATGTTTTGATAAAATCAAAACCAAAAAAGAATTGAGAGCAATTGGGCAGTTGGGATTCTTATAAGATATTGATGTGTATTATATAATTATTGTTGTAAATAAAAAAAAATAAAAAATGAGAAATATAAAAAATTTCTATATTATTAGTTATATTAAATATATTATCTATAATGGGGTATATATAGTGGTGTAAATAGATTTTTTTTATCAGAATAAAAGACTATAAAGTTAACCCTAATCTGAACAGAATAAAGTTAATCCACTACAAAAATATTCGGTATTTGCGACGGATATATGTGACGGACTAGTTTTCTTCGTAAATTTGCTACGGATCTGCGACGAATTTGCGACAGAAAGACAAGTTAGAGGAATTTTGAGAAATTGGTCGCAAATCGGTTGCAAATCTGCGACAAAAATCATTCCGTCGCAAATAATCGTCACAAAAGTTGGCGCATATACTTGGCGGGAGAGAGACCCGCGTATATTTCTTTGCGAAAATTTTTTTCGTCGCAGATTGGTTGTAGAAAATACTAAAAAAAGCAATTTGCAACGGAGATCTGCTACCGTCTATTACCGTCGCAAATTTCACTACAAAAATATTCGGCATTTGCGACGAAAATCTGCAACGGACCAATTTTCATCGCAAATTTACCACAAATCTGTAATACATTTGCGATGGAAAGACAAGTTAGATGAAATTTTTGGTTTATTTTTTACAATTGACTCATGGTTTATTTTAGGACATTAGAATACTGTGGTTTTGGGTTCCAATTTAAGACAAAAAAAAAAATTGAATTAATGAGGAGAGGGGGGGAGGGAGGGGATCGGCTCTCTCCGATCCGGCCACTTTTGGCCGGCGGTGACGACACCACCCTCACCCGTGGAAAGACAGTAGACCGGCGACCTCGGGGAGACAAACAAGAATGACAAACGGCGACAACGGGCCCTCTGAAGGTGATTGTGGCGAGATTCATAAACTTCATTTTCTGGCCGATTCCGGTGGTCATTTCAGGTGAGGTTGGTGGCGTTGGGCTCATCTCCTCACGAGCTTCATGTCTATACCCACCATGCTGTCTGAAGCTCACCGGAGAGAGAGATCGGAGTCGGTGACTACCGAATCTTTATCTCATTTTTCGACCAAAAGATAGTGATTCATTGTAAAAGACCACCATACTTGGACTCCTGACGTCGAGAAGAAGAAAATGATACCAACCACGCCTCCAAAAGCCACTGTGGCGGTAATGGCTGGTCGGCCGGCGAAGCTTCGGCGACGGTGCTCCGGCGAGAGTGACACAGGTTCTTGTTTTCTTTGAAGTATCTTTTGGATTTCTTTGAGTGGCCCAAATTGGATTTACGTGAAGCCTCTTTTGAGCCATATTGATTTTTGCTTTTTTTTATACATTATTAATGCATGTATGTGGATATGCATTTGCTGAATTTTAAACAACTCGCATTTGATCATTTAAAAATTGTCTGTATGTGATGCAGCTGAGGCTATCATGCTTGGTTTCCAGCACTATCTTGTGATGCTTGGGACCACTGTTCTTATTCCCACTGCTCTTGTTCCTCAAATGGGAGGTGGAAATGTGAGGCATAAACATAAATAGATAATTCTTTTTGATTGATTTCAACTGAGTATCTTAATTTTCTTTGAGAGATAATCTTTAAATCATATGATTTGAGTGCCATATTTAAATTTTGCAGAAGGAGAAGACCCAAGTGATCCAAACACTACTTTTTGTTGCTGGTTTGAACACATTGCTCCAGACTTTGTTTGGAACTCGATTGCCTGCTGTTATTGGAGGCTCTTTTACCTTTGTCCCAACAACGATTTCAATTATCCTTGCTGGTCGATTTAGTGATAACCCAGACCCTATTGAGGTTTTATGACTAACTTTTCTGCACTATATTGCAATTATTTTTGGAACGTCAAATCTCATTTGTTAATGTGTGGTAAACTCTGCTCAATGCGCAAAATATTATTTATGAAATATCACTTAGTGGTTTATTTAAAATGTGAAGGAAATATGGAGGAGATATTATTATAGAGCTCAGCCAAACAACATGATACCATATGGATTCTTTTTCCTATTTTTTCCTGTAACTTCATTACATTGTTTGATACCCATACAGCGCTTTAAGAAGATAATGCGTGCAATACAAGGTGCCCTCATTGTTGCTTCAACTCTTCAGAAAGTTCTCGGCTTCAGTGGCCTTTGGCGCAATGTTGTTAGGTTAGCTCCAAACTCGTATGATTGCTCACAATTTCAGCATTCCTTGAAAATTTTGCACAGCAGTTTTACCCTCTCTGGTTGGATATATCCAGTTGACTAATTCAACTGATTCACATAAGCTTTTTTTTTCCTATGAATCCAGTGATGTTTGCACTTTAGCTTTTTTGCATCTTATGCATTAGAGTTTATTAGAGTCTACTTCTAACAAATATAACTTAAATGATTGAATTTTCTTTCAAAACCCCAGGCTCTTGAGTCCACTTTCAGCTGTTCCTTTGGTAGCTCTTGTTGGTTTTGGGCTGTATGAACTTGGTTTTCCTGGGGTAAGCTTCCTTTTTCTGCTTGTTGACAAACATGAATGCCTATGTTTGCTTGCTTTTTATGAAAAGAGCTCAATATTAATCTTTCCAACGGACATTAGGTTGCCAAATGTGTCGTTGCTTTATATACCTTTTTTTATTATTATTTCTATCACATTAAGTTCTGTTGTTGCTTTCATTAACAGAACTAGGGATAGATTACAGCATATTTGTTTCCTTTATACTAGTATGAGTGTGTATTAGGATTCTTGGTCTCTGCCTGCATTTTATTTTTCTTCCCAATTTTTCTAGTTTTGATCTCCTCCACTTTTTTTTTAATGTAATAAAACCACATAAAAAAATAATTAGATCAAGATAATTTTTTATTTCAACACCGAATTTCCTGTACGTCGAAATCAACTAAGATAATAAAATGTGGTGGACAGATTTCAAAATATTGTCAAGGTTGAGCAACTTAAAATACTTGGATTTGTCTTGGAATACGTTCAAGAATGATATATTGAAGTCATTCATACATAATTCTGAATTTTAAAATTTAATTTGGCTCGGTTAAACCTTTCAATTTTGACAAAGCTACTATTTTGATACTCCGCTAAACGGAGAATTTAGCACTATTATTTTAAGAATAGTAATTAGATCTCACTTATTTATTTTATTTTTAAAATAAATTGGGGCAAAAACTTAATATAAACTTTTAATATACCTTTTATTTGGTGTTTTAGGTTATGGAGGATTTGATTACTTGATTGGTTTTCGAATTTTGAATGTAGTGTATAATTTGGTACTGCTGAAAACTAATTAGCTTAATTGGCTTGAGTAATAATTTATCCATTTACCATTTACCCAAATTTGTTATGTTCGAATATGGGAAAATAGACGAAATTTAGGAAGCTCCATCATTTTAGATGCTCAGAAGTAGTATGAGAAGTATTAGAAGCAAAGAAAACGACATCGCATAAAGCACACTGGACTGCTTGACCGCATGTATGGCGGTATAAGTGGTGGTTTTCATTATTCTCTTCAATTTTGTTTTTTAAATGACAGATAACGAATTGTTTTTGGAGTTTCAGTGAATGGTCATTAGGATGCTATTGGGTTTGTCTCTTGTGCAAAGAGAAGAAGGTTTTGTAAAAAAGAATGGAAATTGGGTTTTGTGCTAAGTTTGTGGTTGGTACTGTTGACCCTAAAACTCTCCACATTCCTCTTTTTCTCTTTTCTATATCTATTTACTCTCTCTTCTCTGTTCTCTCCCCTTTTTTTGCCGTCACTTTCTTCTTTTTTTTCATCTATTCTCCTTTATTTTTTCTTTTTTAATTTATATACAAACAAAAATCTCCCCTACTTCATTTACATATACATGCTTTTTGGCTTGAATCTATACCTTCAATATGTATCTTGAACATTTAGATTTCTTAATCAACAAAGGAGGTAAATTCCAAGTTTTTTTTTGGTTATATTTCTTTTTTTTTTTAATTTTATTATGAATATATCCTTTTTATTCTTCTTTATATTTTTATATTTTAACTTATTTTTTTTTACTGAGGATGAAGAAAAATGCTAAATATCTGTTTCATTTTTTTAATGTTAAATAGGCCGATTGTTTTTGTGTTTAATTTGTTATTATTATCAAGTGTCTTCCAGACTCAACCAGAATTCAGGCCTCCAATGTCTGAAGTTGTTCAGGATCTGAAAGACGTGATAAGGAGAGAACGCCCCAACACTATAATTTAATATTGAAGATCTATATTGTTATTTTCAAGATAGATTATTTATAGTAGTGTTCTTAACACTTGTATAGTTAAATTATAAAATATTTTATTCTATTAAAGATTAATAAAAGAATTATTTTTATCAGTGTAATTAGTGTTTTTTTAGATTGTGTTTAAATGTTCCAAATGTATTTATAAAGTTCTCATAAAATTAATTGATAATACAAATAGTTTCAATAAAAATCAATATTAAATTACTACGGATTTGCTATGAATCTGCGACGGATATTTGAAATCTATGACGGAATCTGCGACGGATACTGCGACGACAATCTGCGACGGAATCTACAACGAATTTGCGACAAAAATCTGTGACGAAATATGCGACGGAAATCTGCGACGGAATCTGCGACTGCTGCCCTTTACCCGAGAAAATGTAAGCGCGAGATTTGCAACCGCCGAGTGGTTACAAATCCGTCGCAATCTGTGACGGCCTGTCACAAAATTGAAAATTGCGACGCCTTTTTTTATTAACGGATCGTATCCGTCGCAGATCGGTCGCAAATCTTGATTTGAGACAGATCTGCGACGGATTCTGTCCGTTGCAGATAGCGTTTTTTTTTATAGTGATCATAATCCGGATAGAATAAAATTAATTTAATTAAATAGTCATCCACATATCTCATAACACTTCTTTCTCCTATGAATATGCCTTGTTAAAATCTTGCTAAGAAAAATTCAGTGAGATAAAAACTTAGCAAAGAAAAAAGAGTATAATATTCATAGGTGACTTCCTCTCAAAAATATATTCAACTAAAATATTTTAAGTAAACGCATCCTAATATTATTTATATGTCTTTTGACGACTGATGTCGACAGTATCTTTGTAAACAAATCTGCTGGTTTTTCGCTTGAACGAACTTTGTAAATATCGATTTTTTATTTCTTCATTCTTTCATGTGTATAAGAGACATTTGGTAATATATGTTCAGTTCTGTCACTCTTATCTAGCCTCCTTCAATTTGTGCAATCCATAATGCATTATTTTCATGCAATATTATTGGCTTGTTGCTTTCTATAAGTAATCCACATGCTCCTCCAATATATTCAATCATGCTTCTCAACTACACGCATTCACGACTAATTTCATAAATAGCTAATAATTCTGAATGATTTGATGAAGTAGCAATTGATTATTTACTTCACATATCACCATGAAAATAGCAGTATTATTCTATGTGAAGTGTTATATGTGAAGACATAATTCATATCAAATGTGCCACGTAGGTAGCAAAGAACATGTTTTACTTCATTACAATGTCTTTTAGTTGGTGCAGAACTAAATCTTACAAGCAAATTAACTGCAAAAGTAATATATGGTCTTGTATTATTAGCAAGATATAAGACTGCCCTTATTACACTGAGATATGGTACTTAAGGATTAAGAATCTCTTCATTATCTTTCGAGGGGTTGAAGAGATCTCCTTTTACATCAAGAGAATAAACAATCATTGGAGTGCTTAATGAATAAGATTTATCCATATAAAATTATTTCAAATTTGATAATGTTTTATGGATAAGAATTTCATTTGACAAATACTCAACTTGAAATCCAAATTAAAATTATGTTCTTCCAAGATCTTTCATTTCAAATTTCCTTGCTAATAGTCTGTAATAATTGAGATCTCTTCTGGAGTTCTCACTATATTTAAATCATTAACATAAACTGCAACTGTGATAAATTCTGTATTTATCTTCTAGATAAAAGTACATGAAAAAATAAAATTATTTTCACATTCATTTTCTCTAAGTATTCAAATAGGCACCATATCCATCTAGCTTATATCAGAATCTTTAAACTCAATATAGTATATTTATCAATATATTATATGCTTCAGGCATCTTAATGCTTCAGACGTATTGAATCCTTTAGAAAATTTCATATATATGTCATTATCTAATAAACTATATAAGTAAACTGTCACGGCATCCATCAAATATATGTCAAGCTTTTCAAAGGCTATCAAACTGATAAAAAAAAATCTAAAGATAATAACATCAATGATAGGAGAATATGTCTCATCATAATTTATACAAGAACTTTGTTAGAATTCTTCTACCGCAAGTTGTGTCATGTATATCATAATTTTATTTAACTCATTTCTCTTAAGAGCTATATAAGCAAATTATTATAATATAATGTTGAACCCTTCAGGGGCTGCAAAACTAATTTTAAAAGTAATTGCATTCATAATAGAGAAAATGCATTTTTTTCATAATCTCATATGATTTTTTTTCTTTTACATACAATACTCATAGATATGACATCTTTTAGTGTCTGAACTATTGGTCCAAATATTATATATTTAGCAAATAAATCTAGCTCAACATTGATTACTTTCTATTTTGGCCAATCAATTCGATGTCGATAATTTTAAATATTTTTAGGCTCAAGCATATTTTGATAATTTCAATAGTAACATATGCAAACATATTATTAAAAATAATTTTATCTCTTTTCCACATATTTTTATATTTTAACGAGAGCTCATAATTTTTCAGTACCAGAACCACTTATGAGATTACTTCTCTAGAAATACATGGTTATTAACTTATGTTACTTTTGACCTCTTCGGGAGTGTCATTTTAAAATTATTCATTTTTTCTTATCTCAAAAATTAATATTTTGAACCAAGTAGTTTATTACGCTTCAGGCGCATATTATATCTATTGGCTGCCACACTAATAAGATATCCTATAGGGACAATCAATCGAACAAGAGTATTAGCAGCTGAAATATGTAATTTGAACGCCTACTGGGTATTTATAAATATATATGGTAACTGATTTGTAATATTATGCAAACAAATTAGTTTTTGAACTTTCAGTTTATATTTATTTGTGCATGTATCAAGATTGGATAAAGTTGGTAAATTTTAACTAATCTATTGTGTTTTTAACCCTTTACTTTTATCTTTCCTTAATAGAGTGAAAATTAACTCACTAAAAATTTTGCTCTAAAAAATTTATTAGTACAGGTATATAATATCTAATGTAGACAATCAAAACCTATATGGATATCAAAATAATATTGATAATCTATTTTATTTTTTTAAGGAGATGCAATAAGAATATATACATTGCAATAAGAAATTTTAATATCGTAAATTCTAAATAAGACATTAATTCAGATAAACACAAGTTGCAAAATGAAAAACTTATGATATACAGACAATTAAATACAAATCAAAGGTGCAATATAAATAATAACATATATCCAAGCGTATATTGAAAGTTTTAATTTCATAAGCATAAGAATAATAATTGATTGTAAAATCTTAATAATAATTAAACTAAACAATATCGAGTATGAACATATGTAATAAAATGTTTAATGGTAATATAATTATAAAATACTTTTCAAGCGAACTCATATGCATTATCTATAAAAATTATCTTGATATGATAATCAAGAATCATTGATCTTAACTTTATAATTTGAGCAATAAATTTAGTAAAAATAATATTAAGAGTTGACAATAGATAAACATATGACATTCTAGTTGAAGCATTAATTAAAATCATAAAGTATCTAAATAGTTTACAAGATTGATGGACAGTGTCACAAATATCCTCATATATTTTTGTAGAAATTCAGGGGACTCTAAATATAATTTAGTTGTGAATATCTCATAATTAATTTACCTTGAGTATAAGAAGTACAAAAGTAATCATCAAGCAAAATCATTTTCTAATTTTTTTTCTTAGTGGATGTCCATTTATATTCTCAATAATATGTCACATTAAATTTAAACATGGATGACCAAGATGATCATGTCAAAGGATAAAAATTTTGAGATCTATGTACTTTCGGTGCATATATTGTAACTCAGACACCTTTATTTTTTATAAAGTACAATCTAGTTAAGAAATTTAAAATTTCTTAAATATAAACTTCTGATTCAAATTTATAGAATTAACACATAAAAATTCAATATTTCTTTCACTTTATTTTAATAGAATATCCATTACGACGTATTTTTTAAAACTTAATAGATTTCTTTAGGATCTATTTGAATACAATGCATCATTGAAATATTATTTTGCTCAAATTCAGAATATAAGGTTGACTCTTCTAGAGTTTTCAACTATATTTGCAGAATCAGATATCATGTTAACATTAATTTTGGTTAATGTTAACTATAACAAATATTTTCTAATCACGAAGAATTATGAGAATTGTGCCAATATATACCTTTTTAGTGCTTTTGATTTCAAAATTGGTAGAATTTTTTTTTCAGTATAATTTTTTTATCAAGATCTCATCCATAATATTAAAAATATATCACATTCACTTCAGAAAATAATGTCAAAATAGTTGGGCGAATTTGATTATTTTTCATCAAAAGCTATAAATTTTATTTAGCTACAAGCAAATAAAAAAATTAGTTCAAAATATTTTATAATTCTTTGCTCTCAATATAGCTACTGCAGGAACATATTTGAGGCATAAAAAATTTAATATGCATCAAAAAGACTGTAATAATTAATAATGAGATAATCAATTTTTAATTTCTCATTTGAGTAATCAAAAAGAAAATTATTACTTCTAAGCGATCCTGCGAGGATATTTGATTTCATTTTCATAGTATCTCTAATATTCACAATATCAAGAAAAATCTCATTATTAAGTACCCAGAATGAATAATTTCTTCAGAAAATATCAAGAGTAAAAAATTCAAATTTTATTAAAAACTTGAATCAAGAACCACGAAATACATATATATACACGTGAAATTCAAGTTTAAATATATTGGTTAATGGGCATAAAAATAAAAAATTTACATCATATTCATAAATTCAAGTAAAAATATATATATATATGTCAATTGTTTCTATATATATAATACTTAAAGCTGACAAATAATAGAACAACAATACATATATCCTTACAAATATATTAACGAAATATGTATTATCTATTATAACAAAACAACTCTTTATACAAAATATGTATATATATTAAAAAAATTCATAATATTTTTTTTCTTTTTTCTTAATGATTCAACATGAAGAGATTTGATATTACTTATTGAATAAAGAAATAATAAATTTCAATTAAGCCAAGATCAATCATATTAAATCATATAAATTAAATTTGCAGAAACGTACCTTAATATGAAAGATATAAAATTTTTCTTATAAATTAGAAAAATTAAAATTTTCTCTTTTTATCATTATAATTTAAAGGGATTATCATGCTGATAACGTGTTGTAAATAAAAGAAGAGAAAAGATAAATAGAGAATGAGAAATATAAAAAATCTCTATATTATTAATTATATTAAATATATTATCTATAATGAAGTATATATAGTGGTAACTCGCTTATAATTATGGTAACTCTCTTATTAAATTGATAGAATTATAATATTAATTCTTCAATTTGTAAATATAGCTAACTCGCTTCAAGTTTAGCTCAGCGCCTAAGCCCATGAGAAAGTTTTATCGTAAATTTTATAAATTTTTGCAATATGGTCCTTGAAAAATTATTTTGTGCAATTAAGTACTCTAACAATATATTCCTTCTAGTTCTAAGTTGTAATCCATTTACATGATTTTTTTTAAGGAGCATAAATTTTTATTCTTATTGCAACTTGATTCGACATTTATTACTTGTCAGTTTTGTAGTTTTTAATTTTTTTTTTAAAATTTCGGAAAATCACAGTACTTAGTTATTCAGGTTTTTTAAATATTTTTTACACTAAATCATAACTTATTTGACCCTAATTAATTATTAGATCCATTTTGGCATTATTATAACTTTGAGTGTAATATCATATAGCACCAAATAATTACACTTCTCATTGGCCAAAAAGTGCAATTATAGTTAATTATATAAAATATGCCTTATAAAAATTTATAAGGTTCATGGTCATTAATATTAATGCTTTCTTCATTTTATTTAAAGTGTTGTATAAAAAAAATTATTTCATTTTAAGTGTTATTTTAATAAATTTAAAAGAGTATTAATTAAAAATTTTAATATTAATCCTATTAATTAATAAAAGAGAATAAATTGAGAGAAAAAAATAAAAAATAGTATTTAAATAAATTATAATAAAAATTTTAAAATTTTATAATGATTAATTATTTTATTAGTACGTGAGAGTGGGAGGGAGTAGTAATTTTAGTACTTAGTTAAATACTAAAGAATTCACTTAATTAAATACCACTAAAAAAAATAGAAATTCGTGTGAAATGAGTTGACTAATAAAATTTAATTACGTAGAATAAATAACTTTTTTTTTAATTATTTATTCTCCTTTCTGCCTCTATCGTATTTAAAATATAGCAGTCGATGCATGAAACCTATAAGAGATTAAAAGTAGAAAAGAAAAAACACTAAATGTGGTTTACGAGCAACACCCTTCTCCAATATCAATCTTTTTGGTCTTTTGTTTTGCTATCTTCTTACAGTTTGAATTATAATATTATGAAGAATAAATTGTTATAAGAATATTTAATGAAAAATAGAATTAATATCTTTTTATAATGCTTAATAAAGAATGGAAAATTTCCATTTGAACCGTCTTTTTTTTTTAAATAAATTGAAGGGAATGAGAAAACCAATCTTAGTTAATCGTTTATATATACTTCTGTTGGCTTTAGAAAAAAGATTATGGCCATCAACTTTTCACTTTTTCATTTTATTTTATTTTATTTTTGTTGCATTATGACTGCCATGTATTGAATATGTTCTTCTATCTATTATAAGAGAATATTATCTTAGTTTCGAAATATATGTAATTTAAAATTTTGGCATATGAATTGAAAGAAATTATTAAATTATCTCCAATTCAAAGTGATACTTTAAAAAAAATGATGTAGAAAAATAAAAATAATAAATGCAAATATTTAGGAAAAAATAAAAAATAAAATTAAAAGAATAATGAACACCTTTTCAAAAAAATAAATAACAGATATTTAATTAGAAAATTAAATAAATCTCTAAATTTTCAATATCTATTACTATTTAAATGGCAGTACGCAGTCCAATCTCCAATCCAGCATTTTAGCAAATGTTTATGTCATTATGTGGATGTTTTCTTAGTTTGGCTTTAAAAACACACTCAATTTGCGCAGTAGATTCTACACATGTAAGAGTTTTGTTTGGTCCTTTAAAATTGAAAATTTTGTTTACCAACTTCTTTTTAATATGCGGGATGAGATGTTGATGGTGCCGATATTATATATGTGTATGTATATATTATATAGAGAGAAAGAGAGGATAAATTAATTAATATAACTCCTATGGTATTTATTATAATTAACATTTTAGTTCTTATTGTTTCAAAATTAACATTTTTAATCTCTAAATAAATTTTAATCTATAATATCATAATTTAAGGATTGAAGTATTTTTTTAATTTTTTGAAATAAAAATGTTACATAAATTAAAATGTCAATAACTAAAATTTAGTAAAGAATTATATAATAAAAAATTAAAGTGTTAGCTATTATAAATTTTAAAAATTTAAAATAATAATATTTGAAAAATAAAATGCAAAATTATTAATTATAATAAAATACAAAAAGTGCTATTATAATTTACTTTTATTACAATCAAATTCAAATAGGATGTGATTCTGTAATGCAATAAAATTCTTTTATATATACATTATATATTGTTTTAGAAAACAAAAACATTTAAAAAAAAAAAAGGAGGACACCTAACATAAAGGCAACGTGTGCAATGGGTTAGGAATTTTATGACAGTTGGAAGATAATAAGATTATATTTATTATTTAGAGATAATGATTATTTAGAGACAGAATACTCCAACTTTAGTTTTCAATTTCATATATACGGTCGACAGTTTTTTTTTCGTTTGCACTGTAGGGCCTTTTTTCAGTTATAACTTTTTTACAGGATAATTTTTTTCTGTTTTTAATTTTTAATTTTTTTTCCTATTTATTTATTTTTCATATTTTCGTATTTAAACATAAAATTTATGCCATGTTCTTAATATACATAAAAAATAAATATATATATAATATAACGTATACAAAATAAACATATAATAATACAAACAACATCTACAATATATACTAAACATCCACTACACATCTACATAATATTTTTAAAATTTATTAAATTTTTTATTTTTATAACATTCATATAATATTCAACAACTTCTATATAAAATATAAATAACTTAAATAATAAATACATAATATACATATAATATTTATAAAATATTTATAACATCTACAAAATATATATAGAATATCTACTAAATATTTACATAATATTTATATAATAAAATTAATATTTTTAAAATTTTATTTTTTACATATATAATATATAAAATTTATTTAAAAATAATTTAATAATTTTATTAATATATTTTTACATATTTTATTTTTTTAATATTTACGTATTATTTTTAATCAAAATTAAAATTTTTTTTTTATAAAAATTAATAAATTTTATATGTTAAAAATAATTTAAAATATTAATTTTTATTATTTTATTAAAATATTTTTATTTAATAATAAAGTCTAAAAAATAAAATTTAAAATAAAATATTAATTATAGGAAGAGAATATGTATGTTTAAAAAAATATCTTTTAGTGAAGTATTTTTTAAAATTATATTCTAATTTTTTTAAATGTGCAAGTATTTTTAATTATATTATTTTTGAAATAAAATTTATTTTTTTTAGATAGTTTTATAAATGTTTCTATTATTTAAGTATTATTATTATTATTATTATTATTATTATTATTATTATTTTGAACTGAGTATTATTTAAGTATTAGATGTAATTACTAAGCACACATGCAACATCTGTACACGCATCAATTGTTTAGCTGCTCATAAGTGTTGATAATAATGATTGGTAACTTGTTATTTGCCGAAGTTGCCCTTTACTGGCCATATTATTTTTAATAGAGTAATTTCGTTTTTTATTAAAAAAATATTAGATAATGTCTAAATCTATTCGGAAAAGTTCTAGTTTGGAGCTTTTAGTTTGATATTATTTCAATATTTAAACCGAATATTTTTATTCGATATACGATTATATTATATATGTTAGTGTAAAACATTTTTTATTGTATCTTTTGCGGTATAAAACAGAGTATTTTTTTTTTATGAAATTTGTGTAATAAATATTTGACAATTTATTTTCATAATAATAACTATTATTATTACAACAAATTAGTATATGTTGTATATGAATAACAAAGACATACGGTTTTCCAATTTAATAATTTTTGGGGCTAAATTGTTTATAATTTATTAAAATTAAGAAATAGTTTTAAAATATTTGTTAGTGATCCCAATTGGGATGACTATTTTCATTTTTATTTTAAAAAATATTTATTTACAAACATATGCACAAAGTTACTTGATAATTTTTTTAATTGGTGTTATCTTTGTAATTATTTAGTTTGTATAACACATTTCATATGTACACGAAAAATCATATTTTAGTAGAATTTCACAAAACAATGATAACGAATAGTGAAATTTTAATAAAACAAATCAATATTTATCAATTAAGAGTTTATTAGTTAAGTTGCATATAACTGAATAAAAAAGTTATAAATAAATAATTATTATATGAAATGACCACAGCCTTATGAATTTTTAAATCATAAATTATCTATCGCAAATTCAATGATTTACAATAAAAGTAAAAATGATATTTTATATTTTAATCGACAAAGGAAGAAATCTTAATTCAGTGGTGGAATACAAATCCTCTTTCAAAGGATTTGGGCTGGCTATTGGAAATCAGACGATAAAGACTTTCTGAACCATAGGCCCCTTCAAATTGTTGGATTTTTATATATATTGCAAAGGTAAGGCTATAAAAGCCCAATTCAGCTAAGCTCCAGTTCGAAATAATAAAAATTTGAGGGAAATTTACAGTGTACTACGACAAATAACTTCCGTTTTCAATAATATCGGTCTGCTATTTTTATTTACACTTTTATAATTTTAACGTTAATTTTTTTATTTTTATAATTTTTTTATTTTCATTTTTTGCGATTATTGTAATTATATTTTTTATTTTAAAAAAATTCAAATATCATATTTTTAATATATAAATAAAAAATTAAATATATATAATATATACACAATATATATACAATATATACAAAATACACTCTCAACAATACAATATATCTAGAATATATACAGTCCATATATAATATATCTATAACATATCTACATAATATTTTTAATATTTTTTTAATTTTTAACTTTTTTTATTTTAACAACTTTCATATAATATTTAACAATTTTTACATAAAATACACACAACTTAAATAATAAAAATATAACATATATATAATGTCTATAATATATCTATATAACATCTACAGTATCTATATAACATCTATGTAATAAAATTATATATAATTTTTTTTATTTTTTCATATGTATAATATATAAAATTTATTTAAAAATAAATTTTATGATTTTTATTTATGTATTTATATATTTTTTTATTTTATTTTTATTTTTTTGAGTATTATTTATTTTTATAATTAAAATTATTTTTATAAAATATTATGATTTTAATATGATAAAAATAGTTTAAAATATTAATTTTTATTATTTTATTAAATTATTTTTATTTAATAGTGTAATTTAAAAAAATTAAAATTTGAAGTAAAATATTAATTATAGTGAGATAAAAAGTATTTTTTTTAAAAAAATATTTTTATGAGAAATAATATATTTTTAAAATTTATATTAATTTTTTTATAAAAATATAAATATTTTTAATTTTTATAATAAAAATTATTTTTTAAAATAATTATATAAATGTCCCAAAATTTAATTGAATCATAATTTTATAATCTAATTGGAGTGCTGTCAGTCCCGACATATAAAGGGATTTCTTACGGTCCAAAAAATAAATATTACAGTCTAATTTGAATTAGGTACATTACAACTATACTAGTATATTTTTTTTTTATTTTTTACATCTAACTCTTTAACAGAGTCTTTTACTCTCTCCATTTTAATTTAAATATTATTTCAGAAAATATCACTTATTAAATTAATTATAGTTATTAATTTATTTTTAATTAATAGTTTATCTTTTTAATATTTACACTCTATTAATTTTTTACTTATTAATAATAATATTAAATATAAAGGATAAATTAAAATTATTAAAATATATATATAAAGTAAATTAATAAATAATGTTTAAATTTTATATTAATATTATTAAATGTTAAATATTTTGAAATAAAGTTAAAATTTTAAATCGATATTTAAATTAAAACGAGGAAGTATGATAGAATGCCAACTTTTTAATGCATATTTTATTTAATTGCATTTATTATCATTCAAAATACTAATATATATTTTGTTTTTACATCTTTTACATGCAAAAAAAAAAAAAAGTACTCATCATTCTGCGTTGTACTCCCCTGATATTAAAAAGTTGTCTTGTATGTAATTATCCATTTTAATATTCTCAGTCTCCCATGATTTAAATTGCTTCCTCAAATTTATTTATTTAACTTTTTACATTTAAGTTATTTAACAATTCAATTTTAAGTGCAAAATAATTTTTTATTAATAAATTAAAAATTATATTTATAAAATATAAATAAAATTATAAAATATATAAAATATACGTAATTAATAAATAAAGTTACTTATGAAAATCTTTGATAATAAAATAGTTAATTAATAAAGTTAATTTAATACATAAATCTCTTTGATTTTTTTTATACAAATAGTAAAAACTAAATAATAGATTAGGAAAAAATAGGGACGTAATTATTATCTATTAATAAATTGATGACAGTTTTATTTTTTAATTAAAAAAATTTATAAAAACTCAAAAAAAAAGGTCAACTAGGATTTTTTGAGAATCTTTTTTCTTTCCAACTTTCTAAAGATTCCAACTTAAGACAAAAAATAAAAATAAAAATAACACAAGATTTTCAAAATTACATACAACTTAAAATTAAAGGACACACAAAAATCATGGGTTAAAGGTTTACTGTAATTGAACCATAATTATATTAAATATCTAATACATATTACGAGGGTGTTTCTCAAAACTTAAAAGCTGGTTAAAACTTATTATAAGTAGTTTTTAGATTATAAGTTGTTTATTTAAGTGTTTCTAAAAACTTAAATAGTAGATTATAATCTGATTTTAATCAGTTTTTTAAAAGTTGGGTTTTGCTACTTTTTTTAAGCACTTATTTTTTAAGCAGTTTTGACCAAGTAAAAGACTATACTATCCCTACCTAATCTTCAATATTTCAAATTTGCCCACCCTATATACTTTAGTTCCCATCAAAATTCTTTTATTTTTAGGATTCTAATTAATTTAGTAATATTTATATGGTAGTTTTTTATTTGTATAATTTATTAATAACACCAATATTATTATTATTATTATTAAATAAATTTTATTATTATTATTATTGCAAAATAAATTTTGAATTGACATTTAAAAAATTATTTTTATACAATAAATAAATTCAGGGACAGTTTGGTTATTTTGACAGTTTCTGCAATTAAAAACTGATTATAAATTGATTTTACAGAAACACTTAACTGATTATAAACTGATTATCAGCTGATTATTAACTAGTTTACAGAAACGCTTAACTGCTTATTTTTAATCTGATTATAATCTAAAAATCACTTATTCACAGTAAGCTGAAAAGCTCCAGTTTTGAGAAACACCCTCTGCATAAGACATTACCTATTAAAAATGATTAAAGTCAAATTATACTTAAATAAATTAAGTAAACATTAATTAATAAATTTATTAAGTAACATTTAAAATAATATTTCAAATTATATGTATATTTATGAATTAGATAGATGAAAATATATTAAATTAAATGGATATGTAATGTTTTTAAGAAAAATTAACAATATAATTTTCTTAAATTGCAGCCAACCCACTCATGAGTTATGTGGCTGATTTAGAGGACTTTAAGCTACTTTTTAGTAAAAAAAAAAGGTCAATTATTCGGACCAGACTATGCTTTATCAGTTTTTTGTCCAACTCATAAGTTTTTTTTTTACAATTCAAAATTTATAAAATAATTTTATATTTGCATATGGTAAATCCATTAAGATAAAACATTTCTCTCAAATTTTAAAGGTCTTTTGTAGTTAGAGTTGGAACTCGAGACTTTTTATTGAAAAAAAAAATTCCCGCTGTATCATCTAATCCCCTTAAAACTTGTCCAACTCATAAGTTTGAGTTCCATTCTTTTACAACAGCGGTTCCATCCCATAAGCTCAAAGTTGACCATCTAGACTAACACCTTACAGGCAACCTACGAGTATAAAGTAGAGATTTCTTACAATAGCAACAGACACAAGAATCTATATATACCTAAAAACAAGACCTTATCGGCATCCTACATGTTTATGTTTATATTTACTTATTATAATAGCAACTGAAAGCAGAATCTATAGATACCTGAGAACAACCATTCCAAGTTAATTTTTTTTGCCCTTTTCCACCCTTTTAAGTTGATCCTTTCTTTTTCTTTTTTCTCTTCTATTTCTGCTTTCATTTTCCCTTTTGCCCCAAGAAGAACAAAAATAAAAATATGTTGAGGGTGGTGATGAATTGATAGCATGCTCTGCAAGGGCATACATATCATTCTCCAACTGGACCACATCCACCACTATGTATATTTGCATGGTTTTGGTTAATGGCTTAAAACCCACTCAGGATCGTTTTGATTTAAAAAATTACTATTAATAGTCGGCAGTAGGAGACGGAAAGCCAGCGATTCAATATACCCAGAAAAAAAATTTAGTTTGATTTAAGAGTTGCGTTTAAATGTTGTAGTTAGGTGTTAGCAACTTATTTAACTACTGAAGGGTAAAAAAACTTTTTTCATCTTTTAATTATAAGAACAATATGAATAATTTTAATTGCAAAAATAACCTCATTTAAGCTCATGTTTAGCCGTTAATGATCAAAGTTTATATATTACCCGTACATGAGTAATAGAAGATATAGAAAATGAAATAAGTTGGCAATCTGTTTTGTTTTGATTCGATTAATTAATGAAAATGATGATTAATGCTTCATAGGTATTGACTCAGGATTCGTCCGATTAAAGCTTCATTTTCAAGCACATAGGGCAATAGTAATTTCAGGAAAAAAAAAAAAGATTTTTGCCAATGAAACTTATCAGACGAATTATATTCATTCCTGATATAAGAAAAAACAAAAAGACTGATCTTAGTGAAGACACGGGATAATTCCTGTGACTCCAATAGTAAATCATGAAACAGCTATCTCAAGGATTGTAATGGCTAATATAATATAATAGCATTAAAGAAATTAATATGGAAATCGAGCCTGTTCTATCTGGAAAGAACACCAAACAGTGCATCCCTGATCCCAACTCTGATCCAAAATGCAAAATATTTTTTATTTAAAAATAATGACAACACATGCAACTTCGACATTCTAAAAATATAATATCGTTAACTGTCAAGAAAAAATAAATTCCTGCATTCCTTTCTTTTCACATGATACCTTAAGAAGGCAGAGAATGAATAATTAAGAACAGAAGCATGAAAAGAAGAATAAATATAGCCTGGGGTTTAAAATTTTCTTAAAGGAGGCTGGCACCACCAAACAAATCTTTTTCTCAGAAATTGAATGGCTTAGACTCCCACAAAACTACAGAAATACATGATTGGGAAAACCTACCAACACAGCTGCAATTCCCATAATCTAAAAATGAACGAAACAAACATAATTTTTATTTCCTCATCGCATTTACATTGAAGTGCCCCTAATTAGTAATATGGACTGCATACAATATGTCAAAGAAATGAAGTGGCTCGCTACATTTTTTCTTTTTCCAAGTTGGAGAATGAGCAGAATAAGTTGTACTACTAGGCTTTCTGCCTTGGTCTATCTCTGAACATCAAAGCATCACCAATGGTTAGAGACGACAATGCATTCCAATGGCAAATAAAAATGGATACTAAATTGCAGGCCGGATATATAGCAGGCTAGAAAAAAATGTAATCAGGTGATAGAAGAAACACATGATTTCATTCAAGTTCAACTATCAGGAGAGATTCACAGAATACAGAAACTGTTGAGACATTAGAAGTAGAACAATGCAGGAACTAATGATTCATGCACAAAAATGGAATACAAATTAAATTATATTGGTAAATCCAGGAATAACAATTTCAAGAAAGGGAAATAAAATGAAATTACAAACAACTATTTCAGTATCCATAAATGAGCTGCTATACATCCAAAAAAACTAATATACAGCAACTATTTTCTTCAGTATCCGTAAATGAGCTGCTATATATGAAAACAGAAAGGCAAATAATGCATCAAACGACTTGATTTCCTTTCCCAATAAAGATGAGAAGAATTAGGAAAAAAAATGAAAGATCAAAGAGATAATGACACGATTCAGGGGATTCAGGAATCATTTTTGGGCAAGATAACGGTCTCTTCTCCATGCTGCAAGGCCTATATGATATTTGCAAAGAAATCTCTATCATTCGCAGATATGCAAAAGGAACACCTTTCTTGAAAGACATCTTCATTCCTAAAAATATCTTGGACTGAATTTTACACGCACACATTTCAATTTGTAAATATTCAGGGCTACCATTTTCCTCCGCATAGTCAGATAATCAAGAAATAGTTTGTTAATGTTATGCCTATTTAAATGTTCCACTTGATAAAATTAATCATTCAATTACTACTCAATAACGAACCCAAAGCACAGAATTTCATGGGTTATGAGAAATAAAACCCTGAGCAAACAACCATGTCTTTAGCTAGAAACTAGTACAACGTTTTATTTTGTGTCCCTGTTCTCAGGTGTGTGCATGTGAGCATTAAGTGCTACAATTGGCATCATTACCCAGGAGCAATCAACAGAATAAACTCTTTTACTTAACGAGTTCTACCACTGAACAAACTAATTTGATACATGGTTAAAACTGGAATTATATCTACAAAAACTCGAACTTCTTTTTCTGTTTAGTCTTTTACAAAATCAAGATATCAAAATATATTATGCAACTAACTAGTCAATACGCTAAACAAAAGAGAAGCGATCAATTGCCAATAAGACCAGAGATAATAAATCGTAATTTTTTATAAAATATTTTTGCTCAATAATATTTAAAAAAAATGAAAAAACTGTCTACTTATAAAGGTGAATCAATCAACTTGTGGATTTGGTGACTTATTCAGCGAAAGCTAGAAAGCCAACAAATAAAAAATTAGTATGATTACAAATGATAGCAGAATTCATAAAAAAAAATGCGCCATAAGAATACACAAGAAATTACAAAAGAGAATCTCATAATATATAGCCCATCATTTTGCGATGATAAATGTAATTACTACATAAGCAATATCCAAGAATAACAACCTCTCAGAGTTTATTTCCTCCTTTGAAGGTAATGCAAAGAAAATTAAGGATCATTAAACCCATATAACTAGTTATGTGATCTTCAGAAAAGGGAAAAAGAAATCGCTTCAGCAAACACTAAGATAATCTACCGAATGTGTTCGTACTTCACATTATTAAACCTATTTTCTCTGCTACATGACATCAACCTTTGAATTTTCTCATGTCACTAAAAATGGGGGAAGACACAAATCAAAGAAAACGTAAATAAAATTTTGAAAAGAAAAAAAATATAAAAAGAAGAACTCAAGACTTCCTTCCAAGAAAACATTCTATTGAATCTTGAGTAAAGTCTGATTCTTTCCCACCCCCCCATCAAAAGGAAAAATATATGAAAAAGGAAATAAGGGGGAAATTACCATTAGCAAGACACCTGTGTTGAAGGACAAACCAATCTTGTACATCCCATTAGCATGGGGGCACCATCGTGAAATAAGGGGTAAATTACCATCAGCAAGACACCTGTGTTGAAGGACAACCAATCTTGTATATCCCATTAGCATGGTGGCACCATCATAGCTTACATGGTGCCCCCAGAATCCAACTCCTCAGCATCCCATCACAGCACAATTATACACAAAGTTAACCGAGTGCTTTTGCGCAAGCATGTTCCATTGCGGAGGGCCTTCGCTTGGAACCCATGAATTGAGCTCTATAAAACCTTCACCATAAGTCCTAGGTCCACCAATAACTATAAGCCGATCTCCACAAGCCCTAAATGCAAGGCCCCAACCATTCATTGAGACAGCACGTTCAGGCAATGTACCCACTTTATCCCATGATTTTCTCTCCTTGTCATATTTCCTGACCTCCATGTCAACAGCTGCATAAAGTTCGTTATTAACTACAGCTACTAAGGGTGGAGCCTCAGCAGCTGCAGGCATCTCAATCTCTCTGGCAGCACCACTCCGTCCAGGAGACATATTAGGAATTTCAGTCCATTTCTTAGCTTCTAAATCATACTCCTCTCCACATGTAAGAAGCTTCGTATCTTCTCCCCCAATTCCCCCAATAACATAAAACTTTCCATCCATAAACACTGCCGAACACATCTTCCTTGGTTTAATCATGCTCGGAAGTGTCTCCCACTTTTGATTCTCAGAATTATAAATCTCTGCTGAGCTGAGGATTTTTCCCAGAGAGTCACAACCACCAGCCAAAATTGCAATCTCCCCTCGACTAGCAGACCCAAACAAGCATCTGGGAGCATTCATCGTCATCCCAGTAGACCACGAATTAGTCAAAATACTATACCTATATATGACATGGGACATCACCTCCTTACCAAATACCAGAAGCTCAGTGCCCACAGCCAAGGACTCCTTATCCGAACGCATGAAACAATCATTGAAAGGCATCCTAGGCAAATGCATCCACCTGCGGCGAACAGGATCAAAGGCTTCCCATTCAAGCAAGTGGCAAGAGAAATAGACCCAATGTTCAATAACACCGCGTTTCCTCCTCAGTTTATATATCTCTCCGTTTCTAATTAGAGACCGGAAACTCTTATTCAGAGAAGCAATAGAGCCATAATCTGATCTAGAGCAGCGAATGAGACAGTTGATAGACATGTCCCGGCCAATGGCATCAATAAGGGGATCGGAATAAGAAGATTGCCCTGCCAGATCATCTTCAGATTGTTGGCCGGTAGTTTCACCAGAATCTGATAGTCTGGGATACTTAATTGGTCCATAATCGTCCTCAGAGCCGTCTAGAGGGTGCTTGCCACTTGGCCGGAAAGGCATGAAAGACCACTGAGGTTCTGGCTGGCAGGAGCTACCAAACAACCTTGACACCAGACAGGACCGACCCTCCAACATGTCTCTGTAACTTGGCAGTTGAAGCAATAAAATCAATCTAACAGTCCAAATCCTTCCTTTGCATTTACAGTAACGAGCAACAAATCCACAAATCCAAGCACCTGAATCCCCCAAAAGTAGCAGTCAATATATGGAATTACACCTATTCAGATTTCAGAGAGAATTAAAAGAGAGTTTTGTTCAATGAGAATTTGATGTTGTGTTCTCTTCCCCACAACCCCCACCCACCACCAAAAAAATAGTACTGAAGTTCAATATTCTCGTGTGTGTATGACTGATTTTGTGGACCAAATGAAAATCAGAAACTCCAAGAAATTTTGAAGCTTTCGCTGCATAAATCGAGGGAGTATTAAGAAAAAATAAAGGGGGTATTTCCTTTAAGAAACAGATGTGAAATGTAGAAATGTTATTTGCAGTGTTTGGTTTCAGTGATAAGAAATGAAACCCAGAAACACCAAATGGAGAATGTCTAGATAGAACCTAATGTTTTCTTTTCTTTAGCTAAAAATTAGAAAGGTTAGCCGATCTGAATCCAATTAATTAACAATTCAGCAGAAACTAAATCTTCCAAATCAAAATTTTCAATTTGGAAATGGTCAAATTTCACTGTAATTTATATAGCCCAACAAAAATAAAATAAAATTCTCAGTTAAAAAATCAAAATTCAGGACAATAAAGTAGTATCCAGATCTCTAAAAAGCTTCAAAACAAATATAGTGAACCAATAACCAAAAAAAAAAGCAGAATAAAATAAATAAATGTTCACATATCTAACAACTGAAATTTTCAAAGAGGAAAAAAAAGTATGGAAATCGATCTGTTTTACAGTTCCATTAGTCACAAGTTTAGGATAAAAGGAAAAAAAAAAAGATTAAAAGAAAAAAAAAGGAACAGTCAAACAAACAAAAAAACCAAGAAAAGATGAAAAGGAAAAAAAAAAGAAGAAGAAGAGAAAAAAGGAGGAGAAAGAGAGTGAATAAAAACGCAGGGGCAGGGACTTACGGATTGGATAAGAAGAGAGGAAGGACTTGATTGGAATTTTCAAAATCTTAACACACACTCTCTCTCTCTCTCTCTGTTTCTGTTCTTCGCGTTCTTAGTTTCTATACTTGTGTCTCCATATCAGTCGTCCTTTGGATTCTCTCTGCAAATCAGAGGGAGCTTTGGCATTGGATTTCAGAGCTAAATCTTTTTAGAGGTCCCCTCTCTCTCTTTCTTAGTATATTTTTCACAACTTAAATACAATTTTTGTTCTGAATAAAATCTTTACAAACGATAACCCTCTTAATATATGAGCTTAAATGTTTACCATAGACTACTAATTCTCCTTTTTTTTTTATTTTCTATTAGAGAGACAGAGAGGTGGTGGTGGTGGTGATGTTGATAGTAGTGACGTCGGCCGCGATGTTGTGGTGGTGGTGGGAATGGAGGTGGGGCCTTAATAGAAAACTAAACGAACTTTTTTCTCTTTCTAAAACCGGTAACCGGTATGCGGCGGTGGATACACTTGTTGACTGTTACTTTGCAGAAAAGACAACGGAGGTAAAAACAAAAGCACCAAAACCAGTTACCGGTGAACACTGGTAGAGACACGTGTTGAATTGGGGGATGACGGAGAATAAAAACTGTCCTCTTTTAGAGAGAGAAGAGACGGCGCAAGAGAACTCCGTTATCGGGGCACACGGCTTTTCTCTTTTTTGTCCGAGTAAAAAACCGTTAAAACTTTTTCTTTACAAATTTATCGTGTACAGGGACGGAACCAAGGGATATGGGGTTAGCTCCCATGGCTCCTATATATATATATATATTTATAAAAAATATATGTATTTATATATACAATTAATATATTTATATTTATATAATATAAAATTATAATTAATTTTATATTTATATAATTTATAACATTTATATATTGAAATAAAATTTATCCATAATTTTTTTATTTAAAAATTTTACCCTTTTTTTATTTTTTTTCTGATTTCATCACTGATTGCGTATCCAGTAGTAAATATATCGTTGACCAGTTGATCTTTATTTTAATTTCTATTGTATATTTTATGTTCTGTTTTGGGTTTAATCACAGGAGTCGCAGGAAGGAGTTGCCTCTTTTATGGTGGGATCATTAGACAATTGATTGGATCATTAAGCATGTCTAATCCTCCAAATTTGACTAGTCAAACTAATATTAATCCGATTATAACCATGATTTTAATTGTTTCTTTTGCTGTTATTGAATTTCTTTTTTCAAATTTCACGATATAAATTAAATTCAAGTTCATTATAAACAACAAATAAATTCAATAAATTTAAAAATTAAACGTGATTTTTTTTTTATAATTTTATCTTAATCTTCAATTATTATTATATATCGTTTAATAGATTACTAAAAAAAATTGTTTACTGAAAATATATTTTGTAAAAATATATTATTGAAATTATATTTTTCTGGTAAAGATTATATCTAGGTATGAATATCGGTTGGATTGATTGAATTTTAGGACTCAATCAACATGACTACTTAATAGTTGTCGAAAAAAATCATTATAGAAATTTGATCGTTTTTGTTGGTTCGGTCGGATTTTATTGAATTTTATCGAATTCGGTCAGGTTTATTGATAAATTTACATTCTGAAACTGACCAACTCAGTCAATTTTTTGTCAAGCTGATCGGGTTCAAAAAATTTTATTCATCCCTAATTATATCAATGTATTTAGAAGATTTAACAAAATACTGAAAAAGTTTATCAAAAAAATGCTAACAAGTTCGGTTACAATCTAATTTTATTGAGAAAATTTGAGTAATATCTAAATTATTATTATAGCATATCTTTATGATTTTATCATACCTTGAAGTAATAGTGTAATTATCTTTTAATATGAGATTTTGTAATTTTTTTTATTTGTAAAATAATTTTTTCTACTTCTCTCCAGATAAAATATTTTATCAACTGATTGATAAAATTTAGTGGGTCCAGTATTTTATTTTATATGAATTATTTATAAATAAATAAATATGATGTTATTGATCAAAATAAATTATTTTATCAAATTTCTCAAAATTATCATGCAATCAAATACTCTATTAGACTAATTAGTTTGTTGTTATTCATTGAGTGTCCACAAATCACACGTCATTATTTTAACAAACCTAATATAATAACTTGATTTTTAAAAATATTTAAAAATATTATTTATAAAAAAATTATTATATATAACTATTTTATTATATTATATATTAATTATTTATTAATAAAATATGAAAGAAATGAAAAAGAGTTATTTATATATGTGTGTATGTATTTATAATAAAGGGAGAGAGAAGATATTAATAGAAGAGAGAGAAATAAGCATAAAGGAGACAGAGAAAGAGAGAAAAAGCGGCAGATCAGACCATTTTTCTTGTCGATCTACTGCCATTTGTCCATTTTTCGGTGACACGCACCGAACAAAAATAAGCACCGGTCAACAATGAGTCCGGGGAGAGGTGGATCATCTCCGACTACTACATGATCACGCCGGCAAAGACTTTTGGTCTGAGATTCCGGCCACTTTTTGATTTCCTTTTCAGATGATTGTGTACAGTCGAGTTTCTCTTATTTCGAGCTTCATTTTGGCATCTCATTTATAAATTTTAGATCACATTTTAGGTTGGCCGAAATTCGGTAGCCGTTCCTCACCGGTGATACTATTCCGGGGATAATAAAAAATAAAAATTATATATAATAAATATATAATTAAATAAATAAACAATATATAATAAATGGTAGTTAGATATTTAGAAATTTTAATTAAAATTAATTGATTTATTTTAGATAATAATATATATATTTAGGTTATAGTATATAAATTAGGATTTAAGTTATAACAAATAATTTATGATTTAATTATAGTTGTTAATTAGCAATTATATAATTAATTAAATGATTATGTTTATATATAATATCAAATTAGTTTACTAATTTAAAATGAAAAATAGATAAATAATAAATATAAAGGAATAAGTAAAATAATAATAATAAATGTGTATAATTAATGATGGATAGTTAAATAAATTAAAATTTAAATATTTAGAATATGTTAATTGAAAACAAAATAATTGTTTAAGTAATAATTTATAGAATTAAAATATATATTTAGAATATATATATATATAATATTAATTAGTTATAATTAAATCAAAAAATTTATTAGTTAGTATAAATTAAATGAAAAATTGATTAAAATAAATTGATAAGTTATAATTATTGTTTATTAATTATAGGCAAATATTTAATGAGTTAGATTAAATTAGACTATGATTTTATGTAAAGATTTACAATTTAAATATTATAATTTTAATTGATTATTTAAAATAATAACTATTTACTTTGCTAATTAATTTATATTAATTTAACTATTAATTTAATTATAATAATTATTTATTAATATATAGAATTAATTAATTATGTTTATATAAATATACGTTTAAAATTAATTAATTAATCAATTGTGATTATTATTTATCAACTAATTGAATTAATTATTAAATATTAAATGAGTTAATAGATTATTAAGTAATTAAATTAAATAGTTAAAGTATTATGTTTAAACTTTATAAAACTAATTACTTGATTAAAATTAGTATTTTTATAATTAAAATAATCAAGTTATTATTATAATTAATATTATCTAATGAATATATTGTGGTAGTTCAATAAACTATTATATTGGATTGAGAATGTTGATGGAGATCCAAATGGGGCAGTTGGATTGATGTTGACGGCTGTGAGATAATTATAAGTGTTATTTCTTATTTTATTTCAAAGGAATATCCTAGTTATAAGGAAAACTCTACCGAAATTTCGGCAGAATCTTTAGAGTCATCAGTCATTCCATGTTATAATTGTTTTTATTTTCATTTAAAAATAATTTTCATGTGTCTTTTATTTTCAATCAGATGTTCCATGGAGAATCGTTGGGTTTCTGTATATTTACGAGTTATATAAATTAATATAATACATTACTCTCCTAATTTATAAAAATAGTTACATTTGCATTAATTGTTTGTGCAATAAGTATATATAATTGTTATTACCAACATTAGATTATAAAGCATAATGTGTGTTGGTGTTTGATTTGATTATGCTATTGCATGTTCTGTGTATTTGCCGGATAGAGTTAGAATAATGTAGGACCATGTATAATTGGGGGTTACGGGTTATAAAATGATGGCACTACATGATAATGAGATTGAAACTAGCATGATGGCGGGAGTATTTTCATGCTCAGCGTTGCTTGGCTACAGCGGTGACAGCGGACCCTACATATTAAAATTTAAGAAAAAAGTATAGACTAAAAGAGCCAGATAAGAGAATTGACTCCTCAATTTAAGCTTTATTGTGGCCCCATTGACTCACTCATATCCTTGTTTGATTATGTGATTTGATTATCTAGTTGTCATTCGCATGAGCATTATTTGCAAGGATTATTGCATTATATTAACTACTATATAGCTCATTTAGTCGAATACTAATTCATGTTCACCATTTTTTTCAGGTTGTAGGTTGAGCATATGAGTACTGTTTATTCAAGTCATCCTGTTTTTTTATCCCTCGATGGGAGTTATTCAATTTAATTAATTATTTATTTATCTCGTTCATTCGGTTGTATTTTTAAAACTTCGCATGGTATTTTATTCTCCATCTATCTTTCTATTTAATTTTGTTGTTTGACAAATTATGTTTATTAACCAATATCTGATGATGATTATGTGACATTGGACTAATTGTGTATAGTTGGTAGTATGTAGACCCAGTTCGAAGAAAGTGGTAGTTGTTATAAATTCAATTTTAAAGGAAATTACTGAGTTGTCAAGCTGACTATAAATTTTAAAAGTCATATATTTTTTTATTTTTTAGTACTGATCACATACTCTCAGGTGAATTGTGACACCTAATTTCAAAAATAAATATTGCGAGCATAAATTTGTAGTTAAACTTTTTATTTAATTTTTATCTAACCAAATCATTTCTCTATGCAACAATATAATGGTGTTTAATAAGCTCAATTTCACATTTGGAGCATGATTTTTTTTTCACATTTTATTCTTTACACTGTAGATAGTCAACTAGCAGATTTAAAGAAAAAGGGACAATATAAATAAATGCCTTTTTTGTAAAGTGTAAATAATAATTTTTCAAATAATGATAAATGGGACTAACAAGCTTAAATAATATGAGCTTTCAACAATAACATCAGAAAAGTTTGTTTGTTTCTTTTTTTAAATTAACAATTTGATAGAACCCAATAAAATTTGAGAAGAAAATAGATGACTAAAAATTAATTATTATTTCTTTAAAGTATAATTCAACAAAAAATAAGAGTTAAATAGTTTAATATTTTTTAAACAATAAACAAATGATATTTTTAAATAGATTTATTATTACTTGGGGGATATACATGGGCCATACTCAAGTGTGCAACTTAAATAATTTATCGATTTAAAATTTTATGTTTATATAAATTTTTTTATACAAATTAAACTCTCATTAATAAATTAAAAAATACATATATTATATATTTAAAATATATAAAATATACTAACTAATGAAGTTATTAGATCTCTCTATACTTTTTTGATCCAAATAGTTTTGCAATCAATTTAATTTTTTAGTGGGATACTTATTTTTTATATCATATATGAAAAAATATGAAAATATCTTTCACACTATAAATAGCACATTAATTTAAGATGGACAATATAATCTTTATTTAAGAAAAATAAATCTCCACTAAAAAAAGACATATAACCTTTAAATTATAAATGATAAAATTTTATAATAAAAATTTAATTTACATTTGATTTTATTCTAAAAAATAAAGGAACATGAAAAATAGATGTTAAATTTTAGGGCTGCACACGAACCTGGTTGGGCCGGATTTGGCCCTGACCTAAGGTTCAGCCCAAACTTACATCGGGCCACAAAATTTGGGCTCGAAGCCTGACCTGTGGCCCGAGCCATTTGGACCACTCTGGCCAATGATGGTCCAACCGCTTTTTCTTTATTTTTTAAATTATTTTTTTAGAAAATTTTTTAAATTATTTTTAAACTTAATTGAGACTTTTAATTTAATTAAAAATATTTTTATTTGATCTTAATTCTTAAATTGCATCAAATAAGTTTAAATATTATTTGTTTTACTATAATAAATATATATATTTTCTCATTAAGCATGTGTTGAGTGTCATTTCGGTTCATATTATGGGTGCTCTTTTATTGTCTAAATCCATTATTATTGCTTTGGAAAAACGCTTTGCTAGATTCTACTGGAGTGGGAATGATATTTTAAAACATCATTGAGTTCGTTATGATAAGATGTGTTATCCTTTGACGGAATTGGGTTTGGGTATTAAATCGTTGGTTGCTCTTCAAGAAGTTTTTTCAATCAAGAGACTATGGATGTATCTCTCAAGAGATTCTCTTTGGGTAGACTGCCTTTTTGGTAAATATGGTCATCGGGGAGATTTGGTCTGCTCAGCTCTTGACTCACCTGGCTGGAAAAACTTATGCAGAATATATGAGATACGTCATGATGCTTTTTCTCTTGTTGATGGTAATGTTGTTTGGAGGGATGGCAAGAAATTTTCTTTGTCTCTGGCATATGACATGGTTAGAGACAAGAAGGAGTCTAGTCCTGAGATTGCTTGTATTTGGAGTTCTGTGGTTCCTGCCAAATTGTCCATTCATACTTGGCGTGTGTTTCAGGATTCTCTACCGTTGCCTCACAAAATTCAACAGCTAGGTGTTTCTTTGTGTTCGGTTTGCTTGTTCTGCTGTAATGCTCCTGCATCTATTTCTCACATTTTTCATGATTGTCCTAAGATTCATGGACTTTGGAGTTTATTTTGTGGTTACTTATTTCCTCAATACAGACGTCGTGCCTCATTGTATCATGAGTTGAAATCTTGGTTTAGATTAGCAAAGTCTAGTTCCATGAAAGGGAGTCTAGCTTGTATTTTGCCACAGGTAATTTTGTATGAGGTTTGGTGTGCTTATTATTCTTCTGCTTGGGGTGCTCAAGCTTTTTGCTTGCAGGCTGTGAACCATAGAATTTTGAAATTCCTCCTTAGTTGGGGTGCTGTTCACTCGGGTGACAAGTGGGCAAGGGAGAGTTCTTGTTATGATTTTTTGCCTACTGGTTTTGGGAGGTCTACCATTCGGCCTAACTTGTGTATTGGGTTAGGCCCCCCAATGGGATACATGAAATTGAATGTTGATGCTTCTTTTTCAGAGCAAAGTGCGACGGGAGGGGCTGTTTTGAGGGATGAATCTGGTTATTTTATTGGAGCCTTTTCTTTTCTTTTACAGGCTAAATCTTCTTTTCATGCTGAATTTAATGCTTTGTGGAATGGTTTTTGTTGGTGTTGCGAACAAGGAATTTATCCATCCAGACTTCATATTGAAAGTGATTCCCTTACTTTAGTTCAACAACTAAATGGGGATGCTCCTTCTTCCATGCATCTAATTGATCGTGCTCGTGAAGCTCTTTAAGGGTGTGTTATTTCATATATCCCCAGGGAAGGTAATGTAGTAGCTCATTCAATTGCTTTTCAATGCAGGCTTGATGGATATTCTAGGCAATTCTGGTCCTTGCTTTCTCTTCCTAAGAGAATTATTAGCATGATCTTGACGGATGCGGAAGGACTAACGTATGTTTTTTTTAGATATTAAGCTCTATTTTGTTCTTAGCCTGTCATGTATTTTGGCTTTCCAATTTTGAAAGACTGTTTTTATAGAGGTTGTATCTCAAACTTTTTAATTTTTTGACTTTTATAAATATAGCCGGTGGTACCGCCCACCTTTACCAAAAAATATATATATATATTTACATTTAATCTATATTTCAATTATTATATTTATAAATGCTCACGTACTATATTTAATAAATTCACAACACATAAATAAAAATAAAAATAATTTATAAATATATAAAATCAGCCACTTAAACTATATTATCTAAACTAATAAAATTTAAATAAAAATTATATAAATTATTATGTGTCAAGCCGAGCCAACCTAAAATTTTTCACCTCAGACCCAAAGTCCAACCTTAATTCAACAGGTTCTTCAGAGGAAAAAAAAAAAAAAAAAAAGAGACTCGGCCCAATGCTTTTAAAACTAGGCCCAATCCAATCGGGTCGGGCCAAGTTGCTCGGGTTGATCAACATCCCTATTAAATTTTATATTTATATTAATTTAAAAATTATTTTAAAAACAAATTAAAAATAAAAATATATATTTTTAAAAAAAAGAATAACACAAAAATTAACTATTTGGTTGGCTTTTTATTTTTGAGGCGACTTCTTTTTTTATTAAAATTTTTTTAAACTTTGGAAGCACATACATTCTTCAAAATTTTATGTCAATTTAGTTACATTTTTTAATTATGGATATTAGCAACATGAACTATTATATTGATCATCATTTTTTAAAGATAACAAACATCAATTCTTTTTTAATCCTTTACTTCATTGTATTGATTTATATAGATATGTATGGATATTAAAACTCAAGTAAGTTGCACGATAAAAATAACTTCTTTATTTTCATGAACCTCTCACTTAAAATCAGTAAGTCATTTGAGATTTCTGTATGGATAATCAACCTTCTATCCTTTTTAAGAATATTGACCATATTTTATGAGAACTTTTTCTTGATTTCTTTTTTCATTTTTCAATTTTAAGATTTCCATTTTCCGTTCAGAAAATGGAAACATTTTAATGTCTATTTTTTAATGATCTTGAAATCTTTCTTCTTCTTTTTTTTTTCTATTATTCTTTTAAGTCCCTATTTTTATCTAAATTGCTTGAAATATTTTTAAGTTACTTTACACATCAATAAAAATTAACACACTCTCTATGTTCATCTTTTACAAGTATTTTGCTGATAAAAAAAATCTTTTACAAGTTCTTTTCTCATTTGAATAAGCGACACTACATTTGAATATAATTATTTCAGGACAAAAAAAATTATTATATTTTATTAATGACACAATGCTTAATTAAAACAATTGAGTGTTTTCCTGGCCAGTTCGAATTAATCAAATGCATGAATCAAAATCGAATTTTAGAATCCGAACCCATTTTTAGTTTAGGACCAATGGAATTCAAAGGCATCTAAGTTACAATTTTGGGAAAAAAAATATAGAGATATTTTTTAAAATTTTTTGCAAGTGCAAGTTATATAAAAACATTTAAAAAAATAATATGTATATATAAATATTTAAAAAACAATAATTAAAGACATTAAATTTTTATTTTGTGAAAGTGCAAATCATAATAACCTTGAAAATTTTAGAGGTACATAGCTAATTAATTAAATATCTTCCAGCGGTAGCTATGAAGTGTTTGCACTTCATTTTAATCTCTCAATTATAATTGTTTTTTACTATTAAATTATTAGGTAAATAATAATGGCATTGTACTTTTTTATCATTAAATTTATCAAGCATTAAAAAATAAATTCGCAACAAACACAACAACATTTCTTCAGCTATAATAAAATTTTATGTTGTTAATTTACAGTTGAAATCACATTGTTAAGTAAAAAATGTTCATTTTACCAATAGAAATTACATATACAAATATAAAATAAATTTCATTAAATTTTAATAATTAATTAAATAGCTAAATATATGTATAACTCAACTTATAGCTTTAGCCACATTACTCTCTAAACTATCATTTTAGCTATTTTATCTCATATATTTATTTATTTATTTTATATTAATATATATTTATATTAATAAATATTAACTATTTTTATTTATATATTTTAAACTAAATAAATATATTAATTACTTAATATGAATCAATATGAACCAATAAATATATATTTATAAGTTAATAAAAATATAATTTAAAAGTTATATAGATAAATTAAAATTTTATAAGTTTAAAAGCAGTAGCGGAAATAACTGTTCAGAAAGAGAGGGATAAATTTTTTTTTCAATGCATATAAAGAGGAGATGAGAGATTGAGAGACTAGACCTCTATAGGGCTGTAAATGAGCCAAGCTACTTGAGCTCAGCTTGGGTCTCGGCTCGGTAAAAGTTCGTTCAGGCTCGAGCTCGAACTGCTCATTTGTTAAATGAGCCAAGCTCAAGCTATGAAATACTCGGCTCGTTAGCTCGCGAGCTAGCTCATTTAAAAAGCTCGTGAGTTAAGCTCGTAAGCTAGCTCATTTAGTATATTGAATTAAAAATATATATAATTTAATTTATATATATTAAACTATGTATGTGAATATATTAAATTTTTAACTAACTTAATTTATATAATTTATTAATATATGGTATATGTGATAAATAAATTAAATAATATACAATATAAAATAGCTTAGTAATTTATAGTAAAATATAAAATTATAGTAATATAATATTTTATTTTTGTTAATATATAATTATATTATTTATCTTTTATAAAAACATAAATTTCAGTATATCTTTTATGAAAATTTAGAAAAAGTGAATGAAAAATAAAAATAAAAATAAGTTTATTGAGTTTGTTAAACTTATTTAAATCAAGCTCGAGTTCAAGCTCGAGATACATAATATATGAGCTGGCTCGATACAAGCTCGGGCTCGGCTCGGGCTCGATTCGAGTTCGAATTCGAACTCGACTATTTTATAATGAGCCGAGCTTGAGCTATCCAAAGCTCGGCTCGGCTCGGTTTAACTCGGCTCGATTACAGTTCTAGACCTCTACCTCTGCTGTTTTAACGGATAAAAACTCACTTTAAAAATAAATGTTCAACTGCCTATTAAAGGGATCGTGAGCTTCCATCCATCCTATCACACCTAATTTTGTTGCTGTTTAGGAGAATATTTATGTGTATATTAATTTAAAAAAAAAAAAAAAGAGGATAAGATGACAGTGACAAAAACAAAAGATCGCGAGCGCCGCATTTTGAGAACTTTCCAGCGTGATCATGAATAAGATAGAACAGCCAGGCCTGGTCAATACTTGAATACTCGTTTACGCAATTACACTGGTCGGCAGTAATATTTATTTTTATCTCCTAAAAGATTTTTGATTTTTGATTTGTGATGATGAAAGTGAGTCTTGTCCATATTCCATCCAAAATCTAATCCCCCATGCCAAATAGTTTATTATGCTATGACCAAACAACAAAAACATTTGAAAATAATAAAAACAATTAAAAGATTAGGTGTCAGCTCTTTGGTAGATGTGGTTCGAGACCCGCAACCGCAAAGTTTTATTTGAGAATTTCGACTCAAATAATTTTTTTTAGTTACGTGTTAATTTAAATGAGTGGTTGAAATTTTAGCAGAAATTTCATGTAATTATTTTTACAGATGCTATTATTTTCAGAATTTAAGTATTAATTTAAAGATTACGTTAATTTTTTATATACATTTGTAACTTTTTAATATGAGTATAATTTTTACTTTATATATTATAAATATATAGTGCTGCATAATTAATAGAAAGATTAACCATATCCTATGACTAGGGGGAGTAATTCCATATTTACATATGCCTCCTTTCTCTGAATATTCTATCCTTCTACGCTTCACCATATTTACACATTTGGCTCCCGCAGCCAAAAATCTTGAAACTGAAATCTGTGAATTATCTAATGAATTTGTAAACTTAATAGCATCATAAAAATTGGCAAGTGGTAATTTGGTTCTTCTGCTCTTTCTCTTTACCATCTATATGTGAGCAGTTTTTACTATAAAGATGATTGGCTTTTAGATTGTGGAAAGCAAGGACCCTCCCTTTTTTTATGATTGTTCTTCAAAAAAAAAAAATTGCAAGTGGTCAAATGATGATTCTCTAAATTAATAACTTTTATTTTTATAAAAACATCAACCCAATTCGTAAAAGCCATAGCTTGGTCTAAGTGGTTTTCAACCCAGCCTCCCTCTTTCCAAAGTAAAATTACAAACCTTCAATCTCCGTACCCAAATAGACTAGATTGCATTTTGAAGTAGTTGATCGAAGATCCTCTAAAAGCCATAATGGTTGAATGACTTAACTCATTTTCTTATTAGCTGAGAGAAGATCATTAAAATCTACTAGGAGACCTCATATAGGTTCCAAGAACTCTTTATAAATTGATCAGTTAGACTATCAAATATTTTATCACAAAAAATATTCATCCTAACCTGATTTTTCTTAGATGAAATAAAATGTAGACAAACGTTAGTATTTGTAGTTAATGCACACCCATTCCTCCTACCTTTTTAATTTTCATTTTCCACGTTAATAGTAAGTGTGTAGAAATTACATGAATTTTAAGAGTGTTTGGCCAAATACAACGGTGGCCATATAAATGAGATCGAAATCTCATTTTATACAAAATCAATTAGCTTATATTAAGGTTCAATCTATAACACTTATATATTACTGTGTTTTTTTTATACTTTTTCAATGTTAGATTTATTTATACTCTCTTCAAGTATAATTGGATTTAATTTAGTTGTCATTTGTCAAACATGGATATATTGTAACCTACTTTTCAAGCCTATCACAAATACCTAAGTTTATTTTCTTTAAGGTATTAAATTAACAATGAATCTAAATTTTCTGCTAGATCAAACTTTAGCTCATAATTATTTGGCAATTAATTTATTATTTGATTGGCTATGATGCTATGTAGAAATTACATAAATGTTGATAGTGTTGAGCTAAATACAACAGTAGCTATTCGACATAAATCCTATTGGAATATCATATTATTGAATCTAAAAAGCAACTTGGAATAAAGTAATTTCTTAAAGATTTTTTCTTTAGGTTATTCTCTTCATTAGCAATAGGTGTTGATTAAATGTTCACGGACCATTGCCCACTACTCTCTTTAGGTTAATGTATATCTAAGATGATATCGACATATTGCCTCCAAACTATACGGTAATTAAAAAAGGAAATTATCAAAGAACTTATTGTAAGACAAAATAAAATCTCACTTGTTAGATAATAAATATTTTCATTTTAATTTTTCTTTTAGTTTTTTTTTTTTCTTTTGGGGGCCTTTTCTATCTCTGTTTTCTAAAACAGCATACAAATTTGAACAAAACACATTTTCTAAAATGGTAGATTAAAAAGGAAAGAGGATGCGTTATTCTAAAAGGGTAATTTTGGAACTTGGGGGACACTATAGTATGTTGAACGTTCAATTTTTGGACGGTTTGTTTGCTAAGTTTGTTTTCTTTTGCGTTCCTTGCGTGCTTTCTCACATGACGGCGTCGTCGCGGAACCAATTATAAAGTGGGACCCAAGAAAAATAAATAAATAAAACAGGATACTCGTACGGCGCACGTGATATATATGTATACATAGGTAATAAGATATAGAGCGAGAGAGCATCGATTGCAATGCTATGAAAAGTTGCACGCACTCACACTTGTCAGCAGTAGATTTTTGGGTAAGCGCGCGACCATTGAGAAGCAAAAGACACCAATATAGGTAAAATAGCCACGTGTCGGTGCATGTGGGCAGCTCTCAGTGGATGCTAGTTATCAAAAAGCCCCGTCGCTTTTTTTTTTTAATTTGTTTTTAATAATCGTAATATATTTAATTTTCAATTATTAAATGTTATAAGTACTTGCTATTAAAATAGAGTAATTTAACGCGGCCGGCTCTATATTTGGGCAGTTTTATGGAATTAAGATAGAAATAGGAACAGTATACATGGGAGAATGTCCGTCTATGCCGGCTTTTGCTTCCACTGTGAACATAATTTATTGTTACAATAATGATGATCTTTCATATGGTTTTTAATTTTATTAAATTACTATATTTCTTTTTTTTTTAAACCATTAATTTGGTATTCCACCTGTCACCCTTGCATAAAGAATTCTTTTGTTTTTGTTAAAGTTGTTTCGTTTTATTTTTTTTTAAATAAAAATTGGCTCCAACATCCCCATATACGATTTAGTTTAATTTAAAATTTTCTCACATAGCATTAGATTTACATCCTCTTTATTACTCAATCAAATATAATTTTAAAGATGATCTTTAATATTATTATATTAAAAAATTATTATTTTAATCTATTCAAATAAACACAAAGTTATATATCAATTTGCCTGCCTTGTAAATATTTATCATTCTTTTGCCATTTAAAATTTTTCTATAAAATTTTCCAGTGTTTTTGTTTTTCAGAATTATAAATTACTCCTACATAATATTGTTGAAATTTGTGCTTTGTGTACTCGATTAAGTTATTTCTATAATTTAAATTTTTTATGAACTTTTAAAATCACGTCCTATATATCTAGTCTTCCAACTAATCATTTTGTTAATTAAATCTTTTTATACATATATATATATTATACATAATAAAGTTACTTTTTATAAACAAAGTATCATTTGGAAAAGAGTATAATTTTTTTTTGGACATAAAAAAGAGAGTATAACTAGTTAGTTTCATCTCTAAAATATATTGCTATTTTTTTTATAAAAAAAAAAAGATCGCTGAGTTTTTATCTCATAATGAAACTCATACTAAATGAGATTAATGATTAAAAATTTTATATATATTTTAAAGAATTTTAGTATATAATTTTTAATTTTTTTACATTTAATTTTGGTTAAAATTTAAAGTCAGCAACTCCAATAGCTGATCGGTAACAAAATAAAATATATACTATACAATGCTTAAAGGTAAGATAAAAGAACTAAAACATAGGGATGGTAATAGCCAATGAATTTTTTAATTGATGACAAGTCATATCTCAGACGGGCTTCTACTCGGATGTTGATAGGCTTTCAGATAGAGCTTAGGTACTTTTGCTGCTAGCTCTTTCACTTATAAGACGATAGAAAAAGGTAAATTAAGTTTTGCTAAAGAAATTTTAATATGTAAGTCATAGCTCCATCAATCTGAATATAAAGAGGATAAGATACAAAAAATTTACTTATAAAAATTTATTTCTATATATAATTAGTAAAGTGAAATTATATTTAATATGATATCAACACTGATTGCGGATATATCAATATCGTACTATGGCTGTGTCAGTAAACTATTTGTCAAAATAAAAAAAAAACTCGGTTAAATTAGAGTGTTTAGAATTGAAATTTAACTTTTTTTTTAGAGCTCTGTCTTAATAATGAGATGATAATGACTCATCCAGAAAACTCATTAAATGGAGATTAGTATCACTAATAATACCATATATAATATAATTAGAATGTAGCATTACTAATTTGGCAAAGGATATTTATCTCAGTTTTTTTTTTTGTTTGATATCTAAATTTAGGGAACTTATTATTGTAAAAATATGGAGAAATTCCATAATTTAAACGGTGTTTCTATTTCTAGGTACGTACATATCAATTAATGTTATCTTACTGCTTACTCTACGTGTAGGTCAATTTTCATAATTGGAGCTTGCAGTTCACCGGGAACGGCTCTATATATGTAAGCTTCTTAACAATAATATTGTTTGTCACTTCTTAGATTTCTGGGTGGAATGAGATTTTTCAAATTTTCGGTATAATCCAGTAATTTATTTTGAAATTTTCGTTATATAAAAAACATTATTTTTATTTAATTTGCAGCAATTACTTGAAATTTATTAAAATATATATAAATAAAATTAGAAAGAATTTTTTTTTAAATTCAAAATGATATAATTTAAAAAAGAATTGAATTTTTTTTCTTTATCCCACTGGTTTTAAATAAATAAAATATTAAATAAAATAATTAGTAGTAATTAAAATATTGAATCAAAATAATTATTTCATGTGAAAAATAGACAAGATTAATTTTTAAAAAATAATTTCCTTTTAATTTTTAACCAAAGTGATATTATTTTGGCCGTCCTGTTATGCATATCTTGTAATACCATTTCGGATATATCTTGTAATGCCATTTCGGACCATGGTCCCTCAAGGTTATTCTCCCATTTAACTATGAAAAAACACAGACTAAACATATCAAGCCATTATTTAAAGAATTACTAAAAGCATACTAGCAACTGAGGTATCTTTTCAGATATTAAAAAATAAAAATCTTTATTTTTTTACTTTATTTGTTGTTTTGCATTTTTTATGTTTATATATATATAGTATTTATTTAATAGCAAACTGTACTTGTGAATACCACACTGATGCTAAATTGATGTTTTGGAAATATCAAAATTGATTTAATAGAAAATTACTAAGCCATATTTTAGCACAATAAAAAAAAGGAAGATCATAGAAGACAACAATTTATCATACTCTTTCTGTTTCATTTCAAGTGTCATATAAAAATAGTATATATAGATCAATAAAATAATTAATTATTATAAATTTTATAAAAAATTTATTATAATTTACTTAAATACTATTTATTATCTCTCACCCTATTTATTTTCTTTCGTTAATTAATAAAGATAATATCATAATTTTTTAATTAATTATCTTTTAAATTTTTAAAAATGACACTTAAAATAAAATAAAATTTTTTTTACACGATACTTAAAATGAAACGGAATAAGTATATAACTAGTTAATTAATTAATGTTATATAATATTAATATTCCATGAGAGAATAATATAACTCGCCAATTAATAAAATACATGGATGCTCACAGTTCTGTTAATTAAATTATAATGGTAAAAAAAAATTAATTCATCAATTTTAATTTAAAAAAATTTCACATTTAAAGTGAAATCTAAATAAATGGTTAACCACATAAAATTGACGGTTGACTGTTACTTTCAAAAGCCATTATACTTTGTATATATAATTAAAATTAAAATTTAATAAATTTCATACATATTTAATAAATATATATATAACTCTTTGCAAAACTTAATTTTAATACAAACACATAGTTAAAATATATAATCATATTTTAAATTCAAATATAATCCATCAAAATAATTTAATATATATAATTTATAATTTATTCTGTAAAATTATGTATATAATTTGTAATTTATATATAATATATATAATTTGTACACAATTTATAAATAAAATATATAAATTATAACATAATTATAAATTTATAAACTATTTATATGTTTAATATATATATAATTTCTGGCTAATCGATTAGTTCGTTTAACTGAATAGAATAATTTTTTAATATTTAAAATTAAAATAAAAAATTATAAATAATTAAAATAAAAATATTAAATCGTTGATTTAATTATTTTTAATTTTTAATTTAATTGATCTTTTTGAGCACCGAAAAAAATGAGTTATTGGGTCAAGAGAAAGATAAATTTATTATTATACAATTTATATTGTCTATTATTTTGAAATGTTTATTACATCTTCTAATTATGAACACGTACTATCAAAATTTACTTTTTACAAAGTATTATAGTTAAATAATGTTAAAATTTTCTTTTTGGGAGCACTTATTATCCCAGCGGATGATAATGTCATAGTTTTTGAAGAAATTTAATGTCATAGTTTTTGAAGAAATTTACTCTAATGCCATATTAATTTTATCATTTTTAGTATAAATTTAAAATTTTTCAGCATTAATGTTCAAAATTATATTAATATAAGGATGTATATAATATAGAGAGTGACTCAAAAATTTAAAATATATTAAAAATAGAGTTAACTAAATCTTAAAAAGTTAAAAATTAAATTCAAATATATACTTATTCGGTATTTCTATAAAAAAAATTTTAAGCGACAAAATTTTATAGAAATGTCTTTTTGATCCTAGAACTAGGTTTTTATTTAAATTAGAGTGTGAAATATGGATAATAGATCTTTAAATTAATTAAAAATTTATTTTTATAAATTTATGAAATTAAAAGTCGAATTAGAAATAAATAAAGTAAGTATGTATACCAAAATTACAACAAATGCCCCTTATATAATCAAAATTCTAATTAATATATATAAATAAATAAATAAATAATATATTTTTTCTTCTTCTTTTCCATCCCAAAATCGACCTAGCACCATTCTATAACCAAAAATTTAATTTCATTTTATTATTCCATTAAATCTAAGTAGAAAATTAAGAAAAATTCATATATAACTTAAAATTTTAGTAAAATTTATTAGAATTCATGAAAAATTCTAAAATTATCACCATAAATTCAAGAAAGAGAGAGGAATAACTACTTTGAAAATATGTATATGCTTATGTATTAATAGTTTCCTATTATTTAATTTTCTTCTGATTTTTAATGCCTATAGAAGCTAATTGAACCATATTAATTGAACTAATTTTGAATTTTTTTTGTCTAAATTTTTAGACTAACCTAAAAAGGTTTAATGAGTATGAAATTTTACTTGAGGGCTTATCGATGTATTACTAGATAGTGTATAAAATTTTATAATTTTTAAAAATGATTTAATATGAAAGAAAAATAGAAAAACATAAGCTGCTATAACTGTATCAGTAGAGCCAAAATTTTAAGGTTTGTGAAACTTAATTGGATAATTTTACATATAAGATCATATATATGCTCAAGACATATTGTTAAATTGCATACATTTTTATAAAGGTTTAATTATGAAAATAAAATAAAAAAGTAAAACTGCCATAATAATGACTATAAAACTAGAATTTGTAAGATTGAGTAAACATAATTTTAAAATAAGATAAGTGAGCGTATAAAATTTTAATATTTTAAGTAAAAAATTTTATATGTGTTTGTGTTGTATGATTAAAATTTAATGAATTTTTATTAAAGTTTGCTACTGAAATAAAATTGAAAAATAGTTATTGCCAGCAAAGTTATTATAAAAATAAAATATGTAGGTTTAGAATACATAATTTTTAAATATAATAAAGAAGCTTAGGAAAAATATGAAATTTTAAATTTAAGTTTATGTATGTGCCTAAGACTTATGTGTATATAATTTTTTTTAATGGAGATTTAGTATTAAACAAATTTAAGGTTTTAGAATTATATTGATTATTTAAAATATATTTGGTGAATATGTTTTAAATACAATGTGTTTAAGTTTAATTTAGTAATTATTTCTTTACAAGTATGGTTAAAGTAAATATTATTGAATAATAAATAAATGAATATTTAAGTTAAAGAAATATTTTTAGTTAAAATGGATATTCTAATAATGTAATTGATTATTAAAAAAATAAATAAGTGTTTACCTAAGAGATATGTTTTAATAAAAATTTACATAATTGAGAAAATTGATTGGAATTAAAAATAATAATTTAGATGTTAAGTGTATTGATGAAAAATCTAGTTATCAAATTGAAAAGCTGACAAGAGAAAGTGGAGGTTCATAGTGTTAGTGGACATTTTGTATTACTATTGGATACTTTGTGTCGTCAGTGATAATGAATATTTTTGCCACCAGTAGGCATTTTGTGTCATCTGTGATACCGGATGCCATCAATGAGCTATTAGTCATATTTTTTACAGTGGACATTTACATGTTATTAGTGACCTGTTATCTGAATTTAAAATTTTGAAATCATTATAAGAGGGCAAACAAATTAAATGAATTTAATGAAAACGAGCAAAGTGTGATGTAAGTATTTATAAAATTGTATGAAAAATGTAAATATATTATAGAATATTTTTCATTGTTAATAATGTTTTAATCACTAATTATAAAATCAATATTCTTTTATCTTAGTTAATACTATTTTAACAACTAACTATAAAATGATTATTTTCTTTTAAATTTAATTTAAATTTTCGGATTTATTGTGAATTTGGTAAGTAACTTGAATTCAATTGATTAAATTAATTATTAACTTCCTTTTATGATCAAAGTGAATATTTTGTTTATTTATTATTATAAATATTTAATTTATGTTATAATTTTGATAAATTATGAGTGCATAAGCACCACTAAGCAATCTCTTTATTTTTTATGCGCAAATTAGACAGACAAATTGTATCTAGTAGAGTGAGATTTTAAAGCTTCAGATAAACTGCATCAAAGAAAGTGTTATGTGATAAACTTTGTATAGTGTATTTTATTCAATTTGCATAATAATATTTCAAATTTTAAATGACAGTTATATAATTATGATTTATTATATATTTTATATAGTAGATGTGGGTTGTATTTTATAAGTTTGTTTTGAGATATAACTTCATAGTATACTATAAAAAATATGATGTATGTTTAATAAATAAACTTATTGATAATGGACAAGGGAGTTTGAATTACATTGTTGATGATGATTAGTGAGTTGATAAGATTGGAGTTGAGGTTGAATGCATGAAATATTGAAAATGCATTCTTCAGCAAATTATGTTTTGATTGATGAAAGTGTTGGCAATGTCAAATTTTAAGAGAGACTTTGTCGAAATTTTTATTAACTTTTAGCCTTAATATTTATTAAAAATTAAATAAAAGGAGTATTGAAGCTTTATGTGACATCTCTTGATAGCTCGTAATAAAATTATCAAGGGGCATTACAATATCAAATTTAAAAATGAGCTTTATGATTTATATTAATTAAATTATATTTTTCTATTCAATAGATATGAAATTACCTGCATTTGTGGATTAATTTTGCAGAGAATATTTGGGGATAACTTTTTAACCATATGCGTATATAATGTATAATATAAAAACAGGCTATCAACCCAAAGTAATAAATAATAATAATAATAAACCATAAATTCAATTGGATTAACTAGTCATATACATGTACCTCTTATAAATATTTAATACATGTATGGATTGTTAAAATTTCAAATTATTGATAAAATTACATATATCTAAAAAATAAACAATACAAATTAAAATATGATTATTTTTTATTGTTGATCACTAAAAATGAATTTTGTCCACATTAAAAGTTGGCATCTTAAATATATATATATATATATATCCTTATGTTTCAATTATTTTATCCAGTTAATTTTAAATTTTGGCTGTTGGCTCTTCTGCTGAGTACCAAATGGTTAATTGGCTATGCATAATACATATATAGGCTTTGGAAGTTACATTAAGGAACAAATAAAAGATAATAATGAAAAATTTTAATATGGACATGTTATATGCCCTCATTTGCGAACAAAATTAATCAGAAAATATAATTTTAAAATAAAAATTAATTTTTTAATATATTATAATTTAAATTAAGATTTTTTATTGACTTAGTCTACGAGTGAGGACATGGATTAGGTCTATAATATAATTTCTCAGATAATAATATGTTGCATTGATAAAAAAAATTAATAATTAAATAATTAAAGGTTTTGGAAAATGGAAAAAATTAATAAAATTAAGGCATGTATATAAGTTCTTTTGCTCAATTTGTAAGTAATATAATAATTTAAATTTATATATTCAGTTTGATAAGTGTATAAATTGAAATCAAACTAAACAAATTGTATAACTAATAATATTGAGTTGATTTAATTTATTAAAAATTATTTGTCTAAGTTAAATTAAATTGAAATTTATATCATTTTAAATTTGATTGAATTTCTATCAGCACTCTTTTAACACCTAAAAAATTATAAAAAATATTCATCAATATCCTGAAAAATATTTTTAATACACACACACATGAAATAGATAAAACAAAATAAATTTAAAAAATTAATATTTATTATATTTAAATCAAAATTATAATCATTAAAATAAAATAACAAATTAATGAAATATTTTTGTAAATATAAATATTATTAAATGAAATTGTTATAAATATATTTCTAAAATATTATCAAAAAATTGATAGATTAATCACTTAACAATTACTTTTTATATTATTATAATTTAATAACTTATAATATATTTTTTTGTATTTGATATTTCAATTTATTTCATATTATAATAATTTGAAATTTTATTAAAATATAAATTAAATAAAAATTCGGATTATTTATTTTTCTAAAAATAATCAATCTCGCATATTTATAAATCATAATTTCTTATTTGATTTGAACTAATTAATCCATCTGGTGGGATTGAATAATTTTCTACACTCCTAATTGTTATAGCAAAAAACTTTTTTTTTTATTATTTTGTATAATTGGTATTTGAAGTAGATCCATAATAATAATAAATATAATAAAACCACAGCAGTGCCACGTGCAGCACAACACCTTTTATGGATTTAGGGGAAAAAAAAATAATAATGTAGTGAATATAATATAGTAATATAAGAAAAAAAAAGATATAGACGATAATAAAAACAAACTTCAAAACCAAGCAATTCCACTGTCTCCATCTCCACAAAAAAGATTCTGGACTGCACTAACTACTTATAATAATCCTTCTTCATCAACCGATGCTCCTCTCCTCCAATCTCTTTTTGCCACGTTTCCCTCATTTATTTGAATACTACTGGTCATGTGAACCATTATTGGACAGTGAGAAAGGTGTTAGTGACTAATTGCATACGCTCCGTCTTTTCCTTTTTTTTTTCTTTTTTTTCCCGAATAAAACACGCTTAACAAAAATAAATAAATAAATAAATAAAAGGAAAAAAATAAAAAAAAAAACTTAAACTTTACTGTTTTTCACATCAATCTTATTTTTTTATAAATTAATTAGTAAACTTTATTTTTTTTATTTTTATTATTTTCACCAATTGAAAATATTTTATCGATAATGTGTCAATGCAATATTTTTTTAAAATTTATTATTAACTGTCATTAGTTTTATAAATAAAAAATTAACACCCGTTAATATTTAAGTTGAAATAAAAAAATTAATTATAATGAGAAAAAATTAAATATAATGGGCGTTACTATGATACCATTTCGTGGGAATCACTTAGAATTTAGTTATATGTCATTTACTTGAAAAAAATAATAGACAATCATTATTATTGACTCATATCATAACGACAACTATTACATTTACATTAATTTTTTTTGGACTCAAATATTAATAGGCTTTAACTTTTTATTAATAAAATTAATATCTGTTAATAATTAAATAAAAAAATCATATTGATACATCATTGAATCACCGGCGGTGGCGAAAGTACAGGTGGGTAAGTGGGGTCGATTGACTCCTCCCCTACCTCTTTAACATATATATATTATTTTAAATATATAACTTTTTATTATATATTAGATATAATTTTATAAAATAATATTATATATATATATAATTAATAATTTATATTCATTTAATATATCTTAAAATTATATATAATTATATACTATTAAATTAAAATTATTAAAATTATATAAAATTAAAATTATATATATATAAAATTATACCCTTTTTATAAAATTATATACTTTTAATATATTCTTTTCAATTATAAATATATATAATAATATTTATTAATATTTTTTTAAATATTAATTTTTAATAAAATTTTATAAATAAATTATTAGATTCAAGAATTAAATAAAAATATATGTAAAAAAAATTTAATAAATTTTTAGAATTTAATAAATAATAAAAAAATTTTAATAGTAATTTATAATAAAAAATTTAAAATTTAATTATAATATTAAATATTTAATTTTATCTTTAGTTCGTCTGTAATTTTTTTTTTAAAAAAAAATTGGATCCTCTTACTCGATTTTTGGTGAAAAATTGCCCCCTTCACTCGATTTTTGGTTCCGCATTCTCAAAAAAGTGAAATTTTTTTTTCAATTTTTTTAATTTAAAAATAATCAAATTTAACACAAATCTTAAAAAATAATATATGTATGTAATTTTTCTTAATACTATATTTTAATTATTAATAAATACTATTGTAAGTCATTTTCATATATTATTTTAAATTGATTTCTTTAATATAATAATAAAATATATTGATTTCTTTAATTTTTATAAAAAAATTATTTATCTTAAATTATTATTTTATATAGTAAAAAAATTAACTATACTCTTATAATTAATGACTTAGTTAATAAAATAATAGTATAGTATTGATAAATTAATATATGATATTTTAATCCATTTTAAATAATTTTATGTAATTTTTAAAAAAATTAATAATTTTTTAATAGATTTATATGAGCTAAAGATGATATAATAGAAAGAAGAGAGTATTGTTCATATTAAAATTAAAACATGGGCACGGATAAGAAAAAAAAAATTGGTATAAAAATTTAAAGATTTAACTAGAAGAATATTAATAAAAATAAAAAGGGTCTATCCATGACCATCCATTGAGTTCAATTTTTGAGCTTGCAGCCATAGAAGAATATGAGTATAGATTTGTGTGTATCTAAAAGTAATTATAAAACAAAAAATGTAGATAAATAAAATAATAATAAATAATAATGTTTATGTTACAGAAAGAGCCGTAACACTAGTTAACACGCACTCTAAGCCTAACACGTGGTGTCTAAAGAAATTTTATCCCAAAATAATGAATTAATACTATCTTTCAATTATAGTGACACGACATAAAGGTTAGTTGTTTGTCATAAGTTATCATACATTTTAGTTATAAAGCGTTTTCAATATGGCAGAGGGAGAGAAGCAAAACCAAAACCAAATAAAACATTTTAAACAAATTATTAATTAAAATAAAAAAATAAGAATATAAAATTTAATTTTTATCTGTCTCAAATTACAATGCATAAATTCATTTATATGATAAATGAAATATATATAACTGTTAACATATAATAATATATGTAGGTGAAATATGTCTCTTTCTTACACCTAATCGAGGATGATGTTTTTTTATTAGTTGTTTTTTCTTTTTTTAAGTAGCTTTTTTTTAAAAAAAAAATAATAGGTCTTTGGTGGACTGGTGGTGGTATTGTTTCTTGTTTTAGAGTGCAAGAGAAGTGAAATATTAGGGGGGGGGCTACCCATGTGACATGTATGGTTGTTTACGTACATGACATTAGATCGCATGTTAGTTTGGGTTTTATCTGGCAAGGGCCCATTCCAACATCATAAAAGTGGGTTTCCAATGCACCTTAATCAACATTTTTGCTATTTTCCGTTTTGCTTATTCTATTAATCATATATTCTTATTATTTTTATTAACACTGTTTTCTATTTCTCCCTTGTACTTTAATACATCAAATAAAAAAAATTACTATTAAGGTAACTTTATATGGATTTAGAATTAAATAAATATATATATGAGTTAATATATGATGAGAGACTTATTATCTAAATATCTAGTGATAAATATTTTAATTATAATAATAAAAAATATACCAATATGCACGTATTTTGACTTTGGCACTCTCAAACAATTATCAACTTCTCTCAATTTATAAGATATATATTTAATATAATTAATTTTTTTTATATAATTTTTTTTAAATTAAGTCATGTAGAAATATAAATGAGATAAAATTTTCTCCGTCGAATTTTAATACAGATATGTATTTAGGATTCAAATTTAAAACTATAAATTTAATATAATTATTAGTGTATTAGTGTAATATTTAATATACTCGTAATTAGTATTTGTACAACATAAAATATCTATTAATTATAAATGTATTATACGCAGAAAGATACGTGTATATCTGTGGAGTTAAAAGAGAAATGGGTTGATGCAAACTGTGCGGCTTTGGTATTATAAAATAGAAAAAGAAATAGGAAAGTTGATTGGAGCAATTAAGTCAGCAAGCATTAAAAGCCAAGTGGAAAGGTCAGCAGAAGAGACGTATTCTTCATGCTCTCCTTCCCATTTCCACAAGAGAATTTTAAATCGAATAATCAAATCTCTCTCCCAAAAAAAATTTATAAAAACATTGTTAGGCAAACGTCACATTCAATTCTTTTTATTTTAAAATTATTTTTACATATTTTACAATCCTATAGTATATTAAATTATTATACAATCAATGTACAATTAGTTATATGATCGCGTTAAATGAAAAAAAAATATTAGTAATAAAAAAATTAAAAACTTTAATAGTAATTAATATCTATACCTTGTTATATCTCTTATTAAAATTATAATTTTTTTTATCGTAAATTATAATTATTATTATCATTTTATTTTTATTTACTTCTTTTAAAATTGTACATATGCTCTGTATGGATAGTCGTAGAAGATAATGTAAACTTTGTCTTCAATTTTGAAGTGTATATATGTAATGGAAAATGCTACACTTATCTGTATTTATGTAAAAATATCATATTCTATTTTGCACTATTTTATTTTGATGAAGATAAAAATATAAATTCATTAATATTTATTTAATAATTGTAGAACTATAAATTGTTTTTACAAAATTTTTTGATTTATTTGAATTTAGTTGGCACGCGTGTAAAGATATATTATACTGCTGATTTATTTGTTTTATTTCTTAATATATAAAACAAGATAAACATAATCATAAATGCAACAAATCTACATTTGTATGAAATTTATATAAAAAAAGATAAAAAATTTACTATAGTTTTTATTAATATTGTAACTTCAGATGAGAAGAGGGGGGGGGGGGGGGGGGGGGGGGGTGATAATATAAAATATTATTGCGCGTATATGATAAAGAAAGGAACAAGAAAACCGTGAATTTCGCCTAACCAAAGCAACCGACTTTGAAAAGGAAGAGGCAATTTGAAAAAAAAATTTGTATTATTATATGTATAAAGAATTAATAGAAAAAGACCCAAATAAATTATATATGCATATTAACGGCCACATTCATGATAATGACTTTGGTCCATCAAGAGACTCAGTAAAGATATTCATAATATAGAGTTTTGATCATAAAAAAAATCAAAATAAAAAAGCATCTTTGATTTTTTAATAAGCTTTGTCTAAGCTTCTTGTTTTGCTTTATCTATTTTTTTAAGACTATTAATTCTTATATATATATATATATATAATTTCAATAATTTCCTCGTTGGCTTTCACTTCTCTAAAAAGCCAAATGTTAGATGCTTTTCTCCTATAAATAAATGATACTCCAAAACCCATTAAATAACATTTTCAATAAATATACCAAGCAGGTTTCACTATTAATGATTTGAACTTTTATAGATTCAAATTCAACCATTATAATTTAATTAAACTTTTATTTTTATTTTAAATATTTTTCTTTTCAGTTTCTCATAAAATTTCCTATTGAATATGATCGTGAGATATATATATATATATGAGTTATTATCCACCATGAAAAAAGGTTATTATCAAAAGTAATAAATTTGAGTATATGTTTTATTTGTAAAAGCAATGAAAAAAATAATTCCAAATGTAAAATCCCCTCTCTCCTAAAATCTTCTTGCATAATAATAAATAAGTTCATTCAAGATATATCCAAATTCATAAGACATGCTAGTTATTTTTTTTCCAGTTTTATATAAAATAACAAATGAAAATAAAAATCTAAACAATAGATGTATTGCTAATAATCTTTTTATATAAGATAAAACTATATATATATATATTGAAATAAATTAATTCATTTTTTTAAGAAAAATAAAACAATGTTTTCAACCTTACAGCTTCAAGTCACATCCATATATACCCTTAAGCATGCAATGTTCATATAAACTATAATAAAAAAAAATATTGGCCTAATAGTTAAGTGATTGACTGTTTATTTTGATATATATGGCTAATGCATATAAGCTTTATTTTTTTTTTATTTTTTTTTACTTTGAGTTATTTTTTTACACTTTTGATTTTACCTTGAATTTGTTAGTTTCATTCAATTCAATTTTTACGATAAAAAAATAATCAAACCAAATTACTATACTTAATTTATACATATATTTACATTTTCAATTACTTTAATTTAGTTTGCTTTTTTTAATCAAAAGTTATTTCGTTCAATGTTATTTTACAAACATTTATTATTATTTTATTTAATTTCACATGTATAACATGAATCAAATATATGGTTTATTATCCTAAAAACTTTTAAAATTTGAAATTAATTTTCCCTTAATAAATTTCAATATGAGAAGAAAAAGAAAAAAATATCTCTAAAACAATAATTATTAAGGTGTGAGGCACTATACATTACATTTGACTCAGGTTTTACATATTCCGGATGATAATTTGATGAATTGAATTATTTATTTATTTATTTTTTATTGTAGTGAGAATATAAATATTGCATGTTCGTCAAGTACAAACTGTCAACCAAAATTCTGTTGATCTATTTCATTGAATTTTGTAGACACGTGGAGAGATCTTGGACTTAGAGGATATTAGTTGGGGTCTAGTCGTGAATGCGGGTCCCATCTCATTTCTTTCCCCTCTTTTTATAAGATTTAGTGTACCACAACAAAGCATTATTAGAGAAGATGCAGAGAGCATTAATCTGAGAACTGAGAAGGCCCATCCCGCTGATTAATAATCAGCATTTTTTTTAAGTTTCTAATTTTAATCTACATGTTCATTTATTTGTTTAATTTTACAAGCCATGTTCTTACAATCTTTTTATTATTATTATTATTTTAGAATTTTCCATCAACAGCCAATCAAATTTTGCCACATCACTATGCTTGCATAGCTTAGTCTAATCATAGTTTATATGTTTGGTAATCACAAGATTTTCACAGATAAGGCAATGATTTAGACCTTTCCGTCATCCCGTATATAATTTTAAGGGGCACCTTGCAATTTTTTTAAAAATAAATTGTTTATTTTTTAATTAATTTATTTATTTTATAAAATATTTATTACAGAAGCATCATCTTCAACATTTTATCTCATAATATATAATACTTGGGAATTTTATTAATTTCAGCTTGCTGTTAAATTCCGACTTAATTAGACATCTTTTTAGAAAATGAAAAGTTAGAAAACTTCACAGTTTGATGTGTTGAGTAAAAGGAGAACCTAATCAAATGATGTGTTAAGCAAAGCAAGGCCTAATTACTGTATTACATAGAATAAATAAAAAAGTAATATTAATTTGGTGTGAAGATTGGTCTAAAACTTATCGCTAATAACCTGCACCTTGTTTATTTTATGATTTGTCGTAGTTTTATAATATGTATATTATGCTTTAACTCGTATTTATTTTCATCGTCACTTTTCATTATATAATTTTTCATGATATAGTTTAAAAAATATGGATTTTCAAATCACAAATTTAATAGTTTTTCATTATTTTGTAATTTTATCTTTTAAAAATATCTAAAATAAAATTTTTAAATACTAAATATACGCTAACAAATTATTTTTCATCTGTATAACAAATTAAAATCATAAAAATATCATCAAATTATATATAATAATATTTTTACCTAGCTATGTTATAGCACACTATCTTTTTTTAATATGATACATATATTACTAAATCATCCTAGTCATTGAAACAGAGCAAAAAGGATTGCATATAGTTTTTTAATATAAATGATTTTGTCTATATGAATAAAATTTCCCCACACTTACCTTTTCTTTTTAACTTTTAAGGTGTTATTATAAGAATAAATTTATTAAAATTTTATTTTGAATGATGAAAATATCATTAAATAGTATTTTCTCATTCTAAATTAATAGACTCACTTTTATTTTGTATTCATCTTAAATTATAATTTATTTATCATTTTAATAGATTAATTAGCATATTAAATATGGATAATACTCTTATTTAATATTTTTTTAATTTATTAAATATACCTAATGTTAAAATAAAAAAAATATTTTTTTCATTCCATATTAATAGGGTCATTTATCATTTTATAATGATTAAAAAATTATTTTACCAATAAAAAAAATGAGTCTATTAATCAAAGATAAAGGGAGTATATAAATTTATATTTTTAATAAAAATAACTAATTTTTTATAAAAATTTTATGAAATTAAAAATATGTTTATTAATTTATGATGGAGTAGCGATAGAGTGGGATAGAAATTAATTTATTTATGAATTAAAAATATTAAAATTATTACAAAAATAGGTTTTAAATAAATAAATATATAATAATGACGCCGTAATTTTTTTTAGTGTTTATCAAATCACGTTGTCAGTGTTCACACAAATTAAACATCCATCAATCAAAACACAAATCGATTAGACTTGCCACAATAAATAAATAAATAAATAAAGAGGGTCGGCTAAAAGCTTATTAGTGTGAATATTTTAATGTTTTATTAGCGGGTTGATTAGATAGATAAAGCTCTGTTTGAGCTAAAGAAATGATCAAATTAAACTTTTCTTAATCCGCGTGATCTTCTCCTATTCATTTCTTCCTATGGAGAAGTTGAAAACTTGCAAGCTTCCTTCTCCCCTTTTTCCTAAAATCCTCATTTTTTTTTCCAAATTTCCTCACTTCCTAGGGTATGGCAGGCTGATAAATATTTTCTTTGCCCCCTTTATTTTTTATTTATTGAAAATTTTAAATAATTAGTTATAAACAAAAATTAAATTTATTATATTTTTAAAAATAATAAATTAGTTTGAACATGTTGAAGATAGATGATAATGGAAAAGAAAAAAAGAGAAAAACAAGTCTATAATTATTTTGTCGGAGAAAAAATTCAACATAATTTAGAGGCATTACAATTATCAGAATATATAATTCTAAATGATTTAGATAAAGAAAAAAGAAAAACAAATTAAAATTGAATTGAATCGAGTATTATAAGTCAAATACACGATTATTAGAGTATTGTCCGAACTGATATAATATTAATAAGCTTTTGTATAGGTTACAATTGATTTCAAATTATGAAACTGTATTGATTTGATATGTTGATTGGCTAACAGCTAAGAACATTATGGAGCAAGATGAATCTGAACCACAATTTGAAGGAACATTATGGAGCAAGATGAATCTGAACCACAATTTGAAGGAACTAATATGTACTATTGCACACATTCTTTGAAGCAGTTGAAATTTAAACGTAATGTTATGCTTGAACTCACATTTTCTTGGTTTATCATGACTAATTAGACAGCTTGGTAGGAAGAAAATATGCCTGCCAAGAAGCACTATAAGCAGGTTATGAGAATAAGGAACATTAATAATAATAATAATAATAGTAGTAGTAGCAGCAGCAGCAGCAGCAGCACTTTAAGTTAATGGACTTTTCATTATTGATAAAAAAAATTGCGTTAATACATTTAAAATGGTATTTAGTAGTACAAACATGCTTGAAGTCTGGAGAGGATTCAAAACATTGTTTTATTGTTCAATATTGTTGAGAAATTATTAAAAGAATATATATTTTAGTGAGTTGAGTAAAGATATAAGCAAATTCAATCGTTCATGTCTTACTAAAATTTGATTTTTTTATTTTATTTGAATAATTAACCCTCCTAATTTTATTTGTTATTCTGATAAAATTTTAGTTTGAATAAAATAAATTTAAAAAAATAGAATTATTAGTCCAGTTGAATTACTAATATTTTATATCACCATACAAATATTTGATATTTTTTTGAAAGGAATATTGAGTCATTTAACGATTAATTCAGTGAATGAATTAATAATTAAACAATTAAATATTTCTCTCGTAAATCATAATATGACATATGGAAATTCAAATTCTATATACATGTAGCTTTCAGTGGATTTAGACATTTTAAGTTGTACGAATTGGGTTCTTTTGAAACTAAAATTAGGAATAAAAAAATGCTAATGGAGATCACTATTTGGCAGTCCACTTGGAAGGAATCGATAAGACTAATGAAATAAGAGTTCATATAAATTTATAGTACTAGCATAGTCCTTGAATGAATGCTAATAATCCAGGTGCTTGGAACTAAGCCCAGACCTATTAACTTTTATTCATTTATCATTTCATTACGAATATATATCTTTTTTGTCAATCAATAACTTGAATTCTTCATTCACCAATGGTACAAAGCTGCTTTTTTTTTTTTTTCAAATATTTGTTTTTTTAAAATCTATTGTGACTTCTAATTTGGCATAATATGCTAATAATATAACTTAAATTTTTATTTGGGTTATTTGCATAATTATGACAAAAATTGTATGCTTTCAATTCACAATGAAATAGTAGTTAGTAATTATTGTTTTCTTTACTCATGTCATGCCAATTTCAGTAATTCGGTATTGAAATTTTTTGTTTATATTTATTAATTTTAAATAGTTTAATAGATAATGAAACCAAAAAATATATTATATGAAAAGTTACAGCAACAATCAACTCTATAAAAATATATTAAATTAAATTAACTATGCCAATGAATTAAATTTATTTTTATATTCGAAATAAAATAAGGTGGATATAGAAAATTTAAGAATAATTGAATTGAATTTGAAAAAAAAAAGGAAAAAAATTAGGCTATTCAATTAATGTAGTTGTTATTGTATTTAACTTATCATTATCATTATTATTATAGTGCGGTTGGTTGGTAGATTATTAAAAAAAATAATTATTATAAATATATTTTATAGAGATATATTACTAGAATTATATTTTATTTAAAAATATTATATTATTATTTTTAAAAAATATATAATAAAATACTGAAAAAATAAATTAAAAAATACTATTTTATTTTATTATAACTTAATTTTATTAAAAAGTGTGGACAATATTAAAACTATCATTATAATTTTTTTATTTTATTATATTAATATCTTTTGATATGAAATTCATCATTTTTTTTTTCAAGTGAAATATTTATTTTTTATAATTTATTATGTAAAATATTTTATCAATTAATTGATAAATTTTAATAAGTCTAATATTTTATTTTAACTAACTTGTTTATAAATAAATATTATATAATTGATAAAAAAAAATTATATAGCCAATTTTTTTGAGTCACGGTATAACTAAACGTTCTATTGTTATTATGTTACTATGTTCATTAGATTAAAATTAAAAGACATGATTAAAAGTGCACGTTAAAATATAATCTAAAGATAAGGTGTACCTCTCCTCGATAGTCTAGGTATAGCCACGAGAGATTCCTCCTCCCAATGTAATATTCAAAGTAATATTACAAAAAGACGTAGCTAAAAGTGGTAAAAGGATAAAAAATAATGGGTTTTAAAACAATTTTGTCGAAAAAGTGGGGCATTTTTAATGGGCTGAAGACTGGGCCTCGTGTTCTCAGATCTGGCTTAGCCTACTAAAGAACAAACTATCCGTTTTATTTCAGGCTAGGACCATATCGGTGAAAGGCCCAGCCCTTAATCATATTCAAGTGGGTTTACGACTCTGATCCTAGTTTTTGCATTATCGCCAGTTTCAGATCAGGCGCCAAAATTGTGCAATAAAAGAAAATGCGGCCGGTTGGTTCTGCTTGGCATTCGCCGCCGCCGTTAGTGCTTCGTCTCCGGAACCCGAGCTCAGTTCTGCTCGTGTCGTTTTCCAGGTTCTTCTTTCTCAGTTTTCTAGTAATGTTCGTTGCTCAATTTTATAACTAATAAGTTTCTTCTTCTCAAATTCAAATACATTTAGCCTAATTTCGCTGCAACTACCCTAATTAGATATTGTTTATTAACTGTGCGAAGCAATTTTCGATTGCAGACTAATTATGGAAACATTGAGTTTGGGTTCTTCCCTTCTGTGGCGCACCAAACTGTAGAACACATTTACAAGTTGGTTCGACTTGGATGCTATAATACCAATCATTTTTTTAGGGTATTCTCTAATCACTGGAACGCCTCAAAATAGCAAAGAGGAAGATAGTCCAGCATTTGATTTGATAGATAATTGGAAAATTGAATGTGACTTAGCTTGATCTTTCAGGTCGATAAGAGATTTGTTGCCCAACTGGCGGATGTAGCAGGTGGACGATCTGCTCCGATGAATGAAGAGCAAAGAAAGGAAGCTAAAAGACTGTCATTGGCGAATTTAGTGATGTTAAGCATGTCAGAGGCATTCTTTCCATGGGGAGGTGATGTTCTCTTTAAATGAAAGCTTATTTTTGTACATTTCTTTGCATTTTTCATTTATATGTGCCTTTTTCTTTCTTTATTATTTTTTTTCTTAATTTTTGTACTTGTATCATATGTGAATTTTGTCTTTGTACTGGAAAATTGGGATTAAGAGTTATAGATGTTATAGTGAAGCCCTAAGGTAAAGTGCTATAGATCCATAAAAATCTTCCCCCAGATACTATACCTTCCTTTTTTCATTATTTTTGTTTTCCTGTTCAGTTTTAAATTGATCCTAAGTAATGCTTTTAAAGTAAACCCCTGGAACTAGAAGCCTCAGCTGTTCCCTCCTCCCATTGCACGTGCACAAACAAATTTCAATAAAGTTTGTTTAATGGATAAGTATTACCATATCTATCTTATTATTCTCATTTATCCTGTGCTAATCTTGGGTACATTCTGTTACTTGTTACTTAGCTAGTTAAACAATGTTCTTGCATAACTTTCACTTCATCTTAGCTAGAGCAATCAAATCGGATTTATGTCACGGTTTTTTCACTTTTTACTGCAGTCCTATGGCTAATATCTTTCTCACTTCCCTATCCCTTTATATGATAGAGCCTGGGTATTCAAAATGCGTGCCTTTTGGTTCTTCTAGGTTATTCAAACTAAACCCACTTTGATCACTTTCTTTTCCATTACTGAAAGTCAATGTACATGTTCTATTTTAGTGCGACTTAACTTGAAAATTTTAGTCTCTGGGGTGCTTCTCCACTACTACACCTTGCTAATTATGTTTGTCTACTAAAAATTAAAACTATATCATTGCAAACATTATTAACTAGGATTTTATGCATTTTGTCAACTCATCCATGATTAAAGCATTAGGGCTCTATGCCGATCCTTGGTGTTATCCAATTGTAATGTTTAATGTGTTTGTAATTGGTTTAACATCCAAAATTCTTTGGGCCATCAAATTAAAAAAATTTCTGTTTAGATCTAATTCATGCAATCTTCAATTATTTTTATTTCCTTGGTAAACTCACAACATCTAACTATGTCCTTGAATGATATGCTTCTTCATCTCCATGAGACTGTGGGATGATGTCTTAATGATCAAACTTATATCACGGAGAAGGCCAGTTACTCTTTTTCTATACAAGGATATACTTTTAGGATGCTGTTGATAAGGAATCTTGTAGTCAAGCGAGTTGCTTTATTTTTCATGTAGAAAGAGTCCCTTTTCCTTCTCCTATTTGGTCCACCTTAATGATTTATGTAAACTTTTCCTGTAATAAGTATCTGCCAGGTCTTTCAAAAATAAAGTATATTGCAGGTACCTTCCTCAGCAAGATTCCAAACGTGCAGATATGCTAACCTATGAGTGAATAAGGCGGCGAGTCCTCTAATCACTTTTCTTGATATGTGGTATGATTATGAAGGGGGTAAGGATTCATTTTGTTGCTTAGTTAGCAAGACATATATAATAAAAATACCTTGTTTGGATGAAATGAAAATGGCTCAAGTTTTTCCATCCTTACAATAATATAGTTTGAATATTCGAAGCTACCAAAAATAAAAATTATTCAAATGGACCAAATCCCAAAATTCATACACTATACTAACAAAAATATGCAAAATTTGTTGAGGTGGATAGTTTTCCTCTTGTTCATAGCTGTTTGAATGTTGGAATATTGAGTTTGCATAAAGATTACTGAAAATCCAGAATTTGTACTGTATGTTGCTAGGGGGAGAGCAATTTTGGTATCGCTAGTTTAATATGCTTGCTCAATGTTTTTTTTCCTTTGATGTAGATATTCTGATCCAAATAGTGCATCATCTTCGTTTTCAATACTTCTTGGAGATGCACCTCATCTCCATGGCCAGGTATGCTAGTTTGACTCACCAAACCTTGTTTGAAAATTTCATTTCACTATGTCAATCTGGTGTTAAACTATTAAGTTGAATTTCCTTCAGTATGCAATATTTGGCAAAGTTACTAAAGGGGATGCCACACTGACAAAGCTTGAGCAGCTGCCTACACCTCGTGAGGGAATCTTTGTAATGGACACTTCTGATATGCTTTTCAGTCCAGCTATGCTCAGTAGAATAACGTGGGAATGCATAAATGGGACGTTGGTATTGCTTGTTAAAAGAGAAACTATAACATGAAAAATGTTGGGAAAGTGCAAACCTTGAAGAAATGAATTTTTCTACATTTGTACATTCACGAGACTTCTGCAATTATGAATACTTCAGAAAAAAGAAAACTGGTAATGTGCAGCTATGGCATCTGGCGTGTATTTTTACTTGTCTCATATATCTGTTCATGCAATCACAATTTCAAGTCGATTTGGTTGATGCTCTTTGTATTTTAGTGAAGTATACCTATCTAGGATTATCAACCACGTGGTCAATGCTTTGTCAGCACTGAGCTAATTATTCTCTGCTTTTCCCCCTCTCCTTTTCAGCCAACCGAACGCATTACAATCCTTTCATCTTACTACTACGGTGAGCATTAACCAGGTTTTATTATAATAAATTTCTTCGTAGTTTTTCACTTTTACCAATTTCTTTTTAATTTTCACTATAATTTAGGATTATTTAGCAAATAATCTCTTGGCTGGAGAAGTGAGAACCCTTTTCCACCCTCTACAAAGTTTCTGTTTATTGCGGTTATTATGCAGGATTAATCATTTTATCATATTTTTAAGTGTCTCCAAGTGGCCTTGTTTGCTGAAAAATGGTTTTCGAAATCATGACCATCAGAATAACTTGAGTTGGGCCAGAATGAATTGAGGTAAGCCAGAATAATCTTTGGAGAATAATTTGCAATACTTTGGGAAATTCGGATCTGAATTTGGTAAACCATTCAGAGACCTACTTGGATTGTAGTTGTCTAGTTGTTGTTTGCCTCTGGGATCCTTATATTTTCTTGCAAAGTTAACGACTAGGTTGCTGAGTTGAAATATGCAAAATATTGTAAATTGGATAATGAAAACAAGCAATAAAAGACATGGATGCTTGAACTTCTGGAGACTCTTATTAGCTGATGCACGAATATTGGTTTCTTGGTGAAATTTATATCCTTCACTTGAGTGGAACTTTGTATTTATGTTGTGTTCATTGCAGATCTATATGCTGGTCCCACTTTCTATTTTCTTACAAAAATATTTGGACTTGATCACGTTACTAGCTAGGAGCAGGGGATACGTGCAATCACTTAAGCTCAAAAGATGTCCCTATTAGTGAGTACTTCAGTATTTATGAAGGGAAAGTATATGCGCAGGAGTAATGACAACTGAGACAGGCCATGCCTAGGAGACTTGCTATTTATATTAATAAATCATTCCTGTTGGTTCAATCGTGGTATCTGAGTTGCGGTCTTCCTCTCAAAATTTAAGGAATGTGTTTTAAGTTCTGTTTTGTTTTGGCTGAACTCTGAACTCAGGAGTTGGTGAATCCATAGCAATTTATTTTCAGCAGTAACTTGGTTTCTACCCAAATGGTTTGCTCGCATGACAATCCTAATACAGTTAGCAGTTAGATGACTTGAAGCTCATACAAATAAGTGAAATAACCTTGTGGACGGAAAATCTTATTATAATTAAGTAAATAGGAAATCCTTAGGAATAAAAAGAAAAAAAAATATGAATGTTGGAAATATATACTTACCTTTAGCATGAAGGGCCAGTTTCTTCGGGTTCGAATAATTGAACTGAGGGACAAAATACAATGAAGAGAGAGAGAGGAAGTTTCTGTGGGTGTGTATGTGAACATAAGTGCAAAAGAAGTTTAGGTGCAGCTTTGAAAGGCCAAATACAAAAAGAGAAAACATTAACATGGATATTATACGAGGAGTAATGAGTTGTAAATGATATTTTGAACATTCTTGAAAAGATAAGATTACTGATAAACAAAGGGCTTAACCATAGGCAATTGAAGAAAGAGAGTACTTATATATCAGTTTTATGAGAATCTTAATAGAGCAGTATAATGTTTAGGAATTGCTCATAACATAATTAATGCAGTGGTACCTATCTGAATATCCTTAACTGTCAGGCTATGCTGTCACAATTAGTCATATTGGGTATTTCCTAGGTGTTGATTAACTTTATCGATCAAAAGACATCAAGATAATTGTTGCTCGAATATAAGCAGCATGTTTGAAGCGTTGTATATTGTCTATTTGCTGAAATTTCTCATAGACAAATTAGCACGTTTTAATTTTAGTACAAAATTATTTTAGTTTTTTAGTCATTATAGTTCTTGCTCTGGTGGGTGCTTTTAGATGCTGAGATGGAGACATGTGAAGCTGAAAGATCAATCTTGAGGCGAAGACTTGCTGCATCTGCTATTGAAGTTGAAAGACAGGTAATTGGAAACTTCAGTAAAGTTGGAGGAGATGTAGTCATTACTAAACAAACTGGTTCTTATTCTGTGTCAATTTGCAGAGGATGAAATGCTTCCCATGATTCTGTTGTGAAGATCTGAATCGGAAAGAAAAAAATGCTATGATGTAAGTTATGCATCTTATGCTTTTTGTACCGAGTAAAGAGGAACTATATACAGCCAGATAACCTTTTAGTTTTTTCAACAATCAGTGAAAACATGTATGACGTCAGACCCCTATATGGGGTTGCCTAAGCTATAAGAATATGCTACTGACTATAATTTGAGTCACGTAAGACATTCTAAGATTCAAGCAGTTTTCCAATTTAAATGGGCATGGAGAAAGCTGAGTTAAACATTAGAATTTTTGAGGCACATGAGATAGCTGGGTTGATCTCAGAAACTTGAGTTATTTTCTGATATAAAATGGACATGGAGAAACCTGGATTGAAGAAAATAAAATTTTAGGTACATGAAGTACATTCTGTTGTGGAAACCTAGCATGCCAGCTATATGCAGAATATTTAGAGAGAACCCACATTTTCCTTGTAAAAATTTGTTTAGGGTAAATCATTGACTTTAGGCGCTTAGGGCCCTACAATAATATTGCATTAATGATCACATGGATGATCAGGTGAAGGGAGCTATACTTTAGAGACAATGACTATGACTACCTTTCATTAACCGTTTCATTTGTCTGTGCATTATTGTTTGCACCACATATTATCATTACAATCTGCACAAAAGTTTTTGATTTTCCAACTTGCTAAAACATAACATGTGCTGCCTGCCTCAGGTGTAACCAAACTAAGTTTTCAATTAGTTAACAGAAAATGGATTTTCTTGTCCATGATGATGCTTGCTGCAAAACTGTACGAGTCTTTTTTCTTTTTCTTTTTTTGTTTGTTTGTTTTTGTTTTTAAGCATTTAATTACTAATTTTATTTAGTATTACAATTGAAAAACTGCAGTGAAATAACTACTTTCCAGTCTCCTTATCTTAGTTCTTACATTGTGTTGTGACATTTGTGCTGTAGATAGAAAATGAAGGATGGACTTGCAGGAGATATCAGTATTTTAGCATATGCAAAGTTCTCAAAAATGTTGCTATCCACTTAAATCTTGGAGGTACTCAATTCTAGCCTTTTGAGACATATTGGTCGCTTTCATAGGAGTTGACAGGGATAGGCTACTAGTTAATTGTCTTTGTATCAGGGACATTGAGGGAGCAAAGGGTACGTGATACTGGGAGTTTTACCCCTGATCAATGACATTCACTTGCAAATTTACCTGCAATATGTGGCTCCAATCTGATAAATGATATCCTTTATCTAAGCCTATTAACTGATTTTTGTGCCATTTTCAGTCTTGGGATGAGGATGGATACATCCTTTCAAGACTCACCAAAATTTCTTCACTCGCATAGGGGAACATACCACATGGCTTCAAAAGAGCTTAAACAATGGTATGATTTTTTTTTTCTAAACTTTCATACACGCGCATAGATAAATACAGAGATTTTTCTTTGTTGGGTTGAGTTTTGGACTTCAGAATTGACAGCACTTCATGTGATTGAGAAATAAAGCTCTGGCAATTATGTAAGGTAGGCATGGAACAAATATTACATTTTAACATGTGCTCCATATCCATCAAATCTTGTTCATCCTAAGCTCTCATCGTCCGTCAAAATAAATCTAAATTCAATTGTTGAAAGAGACTTGGAAAATAAAAATATTTTAATATCCATTCTATGGATGAATGAATAAAATGAAGACCTAAATAACAAAAACAAAAAATAGGTAATAATAATTTGTAGTCAGGTAAATAGATACAATATGACATAAAAATATTCTATTTAATACTTCAATTTTTTTTTACACATTGAATACTTAAGACTTTATTTGTACCTCTTAAACACTTTAATGATGCTAACAATATGCGTAGAAAATGCATAAGAAGACCAAACTGAGAATTTCCTGTTGATATTGGGGGCGAGATTATAGAAGGAGTTGCCTTCTCTAATCTCTATTATTATTTGAAACATAAAATTTTAAACTACGAGAAATATTATTACGGAAGAGAAATACTATTACGCACTGGATATATATATATATATATATCTCAAATAAATTAAGTTTAAATGGATATTTATAAATCTATCTATAAAAATATCTTTTAAAAAATACTACACAAAAGAAAAATATTTATATTTTTATAAAAATTTAGGTTGAATTTTTAAAAATATCTTGTTCACCAGTATAACAAGATTTTTTTTTTTCAAAAAAATTTTCTATCTCATTTTAATTAATATTTTACTGTAAAAATTTATTTTTTTAAACTTTACTATTAAATAAATATATTTTAATAAAATAATAAAAATAATATTTTCACTTAATAAAATATATTAATTTTTTATAGAAGAAATTATAATTATAATTACAAATAACACTGAATAAAATAAAAAAGTAAAAACATATTAATATAAATTATTAAATTTATTTTTAAATAAAATTTACATATTATAAACATAAAAAAAGAAAAAAGGATTGATTTTGTTGTGTAGATGTATTTTTATTATGTGTATGTTGTAGATATATAGGTATTATATTTATAATATATATTTATTATGTATGTTGTGTGTATATTGAGTGTATGTTATGTGGATGTTGTGTGTAAATAAAATTAAAAAAATATTAAATAAATTATGTAAATATTGTGTAGATGATATGTATATGTTTGGTATATATGTGTATATGTCTATATATGTATATTATGTATATATATTGTGTTTATGTTGCGTTTTTGTGTGTATGTTGGAAATATGAAAATAAAAAAATATATTTATGAATGAAAAAATAAATACAAACAAAATATTAAAAAATGAAAATAAAAAAATTAATAAAAAGAAAAAAAAATAACGATTTTTTTACATAAAAATTAAAAAAAAAAAAAAGCTAAATCCGTAGATTTGAAATTGGGTCGTATAAATAAAAAGTGAAACTATTTTGGGTTTGTTTGATGTAAATTGGTTAAAATTAAATAAATCAATTATTTTTTCTATTATTATTTCATTGATAGTATATATGCCTGGTTCATATTTGAAATTCCTTAAACTAATAGAGGAAACAATGAAAATGTCTGTTTCTTTTTTTTGTTGGCCAACTATGCTAATAAATTCAAGTTTAACATCATATATTGAGTTTGAATCAGTGGTAGAGTTGCAATAATTGAAAAGAAATTGTTTATGAAAATTTTGAAATTAATTATTTATGGTGAATTGGAAAAAATCCGACGTCCAAGAGTTCTATTTTACAAAATAGAATAAAATAAAAATTTTGGTACGTAATAAAGCACAACTTCCTTTTGGCAAATTAGAAAAGATAATAAGATAGTGACAATGCATTATAAACAAGGTTGAGAAGACATTTCAAAAACCAAAAAAAAAAAAAATTTTGAGGAAAAATTTGACTGAATAGGGCCAAAATATTTCTCATCAATTTTAGCTATAAGAATGGTGAAAATTTTAGGTATTTTTTTAATAAAATTGTCAAAAAAAAATATTAGATTTTCAATATATTTTAAAATTTATCAGAATTTTTTTTTATCAATTTATAAATTTATATACACAAGTTATTATACACATCACAATTTTTGTAAATTTATTGAGTTTATCTATAAATTTGATATGAATTTATTATATATATTTTTTAAAATGACTAAAAAATTGCTTATAAAAAATATGAAAATTTAAACAATTTGGTAAGGGGAGTAATTTTCTCAATATATATATATATATGAGATTATTTTCAATGTCTTCAATTATTCTCATTTTCATTTTCTCTTTACCATTGCTTGTTCCACTGCTAACATTAAGTACTGATTATCTTTTATGTAAGTCTTGCGTTAAATCGAAGGCTTCATCTTTTTTTTTTTTTTCCCTAGAATCATTTCATTTCCTCTTTATTGTATCGATTCAAAATGAACCAATACAGGTGGATTGTCTATTTCATAAATGATTCAGGGTGATTTTTGAATCATAGGTCTCATGTCGAGATGGCCTACAACATGGCTGACATTTAAAACCATATTTGTTCGACTTCAAGTGGCTTTGATGCTTGTGCTTGAAAGTCCAAAACTAGAAGTGAGTATGGATTCTGAAGATTTTTAGATCAATCTAAATAATTATACTGAAAATATCTAGAATCAAAATGACATTTAATTTTCTCCAAATCAAATTGTACTAACTGTTGGTGGTAGCACACCAAAATTGAAAAATAAAAATAAAGAAAGTCAAAAATGCAAGGTGCCTAACAATGAAAAAATTGTCAAAAATGTGAGGTGAAAATGGGAGGTGCCTAATTTAGCCTAATTTTCACCTAATTTAGTTTGACAATTTATTTGCATTTGAAGCCTATAAATAGGCTCATTCTCTCCATTTGTAAATACACCAAGCAAACACAAAATATAGCTTAAGGAGAGCTATAGATTAAATATCAAATAGTTTATATTAGGAATTAGAGAATCAATCTCTTGGAGTTCCTTAGAGTATAAATATTTGGGGGTTGTTTTGTGGGTGTCGGTTAGAAAAATATTTTGTAATTTGTGGTTGTAACAATTTGCCGCATAGTGAATATTTTTCTTGGTTGTCATTAGACAACGACCGTGGTTTTTCTCCATTCGGGAGTTTTCCACGTTAAATCATTGTGTTTTATTCTCTTTAATTTCTCAATTGTTATTTTATTTTCTCATTTATTCCTGCTTAAAGACGGTCCGAGGGGCGGGAAAATAGCGATTTTCCCAACAAGTGGTATCAGAGCTTAGGTGTTATAATTTTTTGTCAAAAATCTTAGTATGCTCTGTGGTTGCAGTTTGGTCTGATCTTCCACATCAGAAAAGATTTTTGTTAAAAATTATTTTTGTTTTTAAGCTAGTGGAGCTTTGGAAAAGGTGGAGCCGTTTTGCTTTGGTGTGCTTGAGTATTGGTGGTGAGATAAATAATTACATGTCGAGGTAAATTCTGTCAAACGACACGAATTTAGTCTAAGGCAAGTGGATTTTAAGTGAGACCTTTGTGACTCCTCCTCTTACCTGGGAATTTACCTGGTGTAATATTTATTTCTGGTCCTTTATTAAGCACAAAGTAAGCATGTCGGCAATGAGATGCGAGATTGAGAAATTTAATGGGAGAATGAATTTTGCACTGTGGCAAGTGCAAGTCAAAGACGTGTTGATACAGTCTGGACTACATAAGGTTTTGCAGGGTAAACCAGTCAGCGGAAGAAATTCAGAAAAAGGCGGTGGCAGTGGAGACTCAGAAAAATCCAAGATTAGTGACGAAGAATGGGAGGAGCTGGATATCAAGGCGGCAAGTCAAATTCGCATGTGTCTAGCAAAAAATGTTCTTGCTAATGTGCTTGGATTGTCCACGACAAAGGAGCTGTGGGAGAAACTGGAAGAATTGTATCAGGGAAAAAATATATCCAACAGGTTATATTTGAAAGAGCAATTTCATACGTTGAAAATGGCGGAAGGTACAAAGCTGTCCGATCACCTGAGTGTCCTCAATGGTATTATCTCTGAATTAGAAACTCTTGGAGTGAAAACCGAAGATGAAGATAAAGCTCTCCGGCTCATCCTGTCACTTCCTTCAACATATGAGCACATGAAGCCTGTTCTGAAATATGGTAGTAAGGAAGTGGTGTATGCGGATGTGGTTAGTAAGCTCATTACTGAGGAGAGAAGACTGAATGAAATGGAAAATAAATCTTATGAGAATTCAGCTTTATCTGTCGGTATCAGGAAAAAGAATAAAGGCTCCGGAAAGAGGAAGGTTGTCTGCTGGGGGTGTGGTCAAACTGGACACGTGAGGAAGGATTGCCCGAACGGTGGAGCTGATTCGGCTAGAAGCTCTAACGTTGTTGCTGCCAATGTGATCTCCTGTGGCGAAGGAGATGATGAGTTGTCTCTGTAGTTGAGAGAAGTGTGTCCTCATGGCATGATTGCTACCCGTTGAGATGCCATGGAAGAGGACTGATTATTGGTAGCTGGTCCACGGAAATGCGCGCTGCATTGGTTGACAGTTGATGCAAGATACGTGGTGGAAAAATTATGTCGATGGCTAATGAACTCTCGGAAAGTCAACAGGAGGGTTGCACCATAAACTATTAGCGGGATCCGACATGGCCGATGAAAAATTCTTGGAGTTGGCGAAATAATTCCAAGTGTCGATACTTTTTTATGGTGGAGTATGTTAATTCTTGACGTTAAGAATTATAATTGTCGGTAACAGACAATGTTGTGTTTTTATTTTTCAAGGTGGAGATTGTTGGTGGTAGCACACCAAAATTGAAAAATAAAAATAAAGAAAGTCAAAAATGCAAGGTGCCTAACAATGAAAAAATTGTCAAAAATGTGAGATGAAAATGGGAGGTGCCTAATTTAGCCTAATTTTCACCTAATTTAGTTTGACAATTTATTTGCATTTGAAGCCTATAAATAGGCTCATTCTCTCCATTTGTAAATACACCAAGCAAACACAAAATATAGCTTAAGGAGAGCTATAGATTAAATACCAAATAGTTTATATTAGGAATTAGAGAATCAATCTCTTGGAGTTCCTTGGAGTATAAATATTTGGGGGTTGTTTTGTGGGTGTCGGTTAGAAAAATATTTTGTAATTTGTGGTTGTAACAATTTGCCGCATAGTGAATATTTTTCTTGGTTGTCGTTAGACAACGACCTTGGTTTTTCTCCATTCGGGAGTTTTCCACGTTAAATCATTGTGTTTTATTCTCTTTAATTTCTCAATTGTTATTTTATTTTCTCATTTATTCCTGCTTAAAGACGGTCCGAGGGGCGGGAAAATAGCGATTTTCCCAACAATAACTTTTATAATACTGAACGATATTAAACTATATCAATGTTGAGAACCATTTTAAATTATTTTGAACCGAATAATTAAAATAATAATTAATTTTTGCATACTTCCAATTTTTTATAATATAGATGATATAGTATATAAAAAAATTTTAAAAATTAATTTGTAAAAGCAATTTAATTAATATTAGTCATATATAATTTGTAAAATATAATTTAAATTGTTATATACACAATAATTTTGTAGTATTTAGTTATATATATATATATCTAATTTTTAAAAGATAAAAAATATTTTTCATGCAAGCTCTTTTGTTAAATCTTGGCTTTATCTTTTTCCTTTCCTAAAATTGTTTCGTTTGCTCTTTAACAATTCAGGGTGATTTTTGAATCATAGGTCTCATGTTGAGATGACCTGCAAAATGGCTAATATTTAAAATTATGTTTGTAAGGCGTCAAGTGGCTTTGCTTAATACTGGTGCTTAAAGTTGAAACTAGAACTCACTGCAGATTTTGGAGATTTTTGAATATTTTGATTAATCGGACTGAAAATATTTAGCAATTAAGGTACCAAATTTCTGACTGGAATGATTCTGCAATTTTCAGAACAATTAAATACAGATATTTTTTTTGTACGTCCGTAAAATTGCTCTAAATCTTATTTTTAAAATGTTCGAGTTTGAGATTTTTATAAAATTTTCGGTTTGGACCAAACTTGAAACCAAACCTTTCATCGTAAAACCTTTCGCTTTTTGAGTACTCATTCAACCATCAATCTATACGACTAATTTATAGTTTTTATCTTCGTCAAAAAATACAAAACAAATAAAATAATTAAAAAGGTAACCAATAAGTGTGATTTTATTGATTTTCTCATTTCTTTTTAATTAGGAGCGAGGAAAGTGAACTGCCAAGCTGTAATTTAATAGTTAGACCGTGTGTTATTTTTATTTAGATTTTAAATTTAAATTTTCTAGATATTTTTTTCTTAATGTATATAATTAATTGGTGAAAGTTCTTTTTGTTTGAAGTATTTATTATCATTATTATGATGAATTAAAAAAAACAAATGTTTATTTTTTATTTGATGTGCTTTACATTTTGAGAAATTCTTAAGGCTGTAGTTCCGTAATTCCAATGTATTCATACCATTAATAACTGATGAAATGTCAATATTTATTAAAAATACATGAATATTGAATAAAATTGCAAAATATTTTACTAAATTATTAGAAAATGGATAAAGATCAAATGGGAGAAAAAATTGTACTGTATTGTCGAATGTCGATTGCCATTCAATTGGATAACAAATAGTTAGGCTGGCAATGCTATAATGGCTCTAATGAAGTTCTTCTTTTGTTAAATTGATGTCATTTGCCATTTAGTGGCCCATTATAGTACATTCTGAACTGCTTAATTGCTTTTTATACTTGTTTAATTAAACCCTAAGATGCCTTGAATCGAAAAGATAGAATAAGAAAAAGGCAAAAAATTTCATAAATTTTACTTCCAAAATTCGAGAAGAATTATAATTTTTTTAGTAAAATTTCTTTCGAGATAATTCACTGCAAGAGTGTACTAGATCACTGACATAAATGTAATTTTTGTCGGTAATCATATTTACCAACAGATTATTGATAAAAAAAATTTGTAGCCATATTCTTTGCCGGTAAAAATATCGATGAAAAAAAATATGTCGGTAAATTTTTAAGAGAAAAATTTCTCTTAATAATACCGATAAAAATATAGTCAGCCAAATTTATCGATAGAAAAGCTAGTTCTGTCGATAATATCAATAAAAAATTATTATATTGGTAATACCGAAAAAATATATATAGAAATTACTAGTACTTGATCATTGAAATTGCTGATAAAAATAAAATCTGTCGATAATATTGATAAATTTTTTGTCAGTATTACCGACGAAATTAATTTTCTGTTGGTATTACTGACGAAAAATTCTATAGGTATTACCAATAGAAATTTTTTTAGTTAATTTTAGCAAAATGAATTCCTCTCATTTTTGTCAGTGTTATCAATAAAATTTTATATCGACAATATATTTATCGACAGAGTCTCTATATCTGTCGGTAAATTTTTTTTTATAAAATTTAATTATTTTTGAATTTTTTATAAAATTTAATTATTCTTGAATTTTTTATAAAATTTAATTAATTTTGATCTATTGTTTTATTATTCTTTTTATTTTTTATTATGTATATATAAATTTTATGAACCAAAAGAATAAAAAATATAAAAATTAAATTTATATTAAAATAAAAATTAAATTTAATAAATGAACAAATATAAAATAAAAGCATATAAAAATAATAAAAATATATAAAAAGTATAAAATTAAAATATAAAATATATAAAAACTAAAATCAAATAGAAGCCGGAGATAGTGAAAGTGGAAGCGGAAGTGGAAGTGGAGGTGGAGGTGGAGAACTATCTGAAAAAAACTGTAGTGCTAAATCGAATGTTCATCGCATAAAATTAGTCATAAACTCATTAAACTGCTGTTGCACCAATCTCTCTATCTCGGTATTTATCTACTCATATATACAAGCCTGAATTTGCTTCTACTTTTAAATCTACTGCTAAACAGTTCGATCATATTTTCCTAACTGCTTATTCAAGTGCTTAATCTCCTGCCGTAGACAAATAAATTAGAAGACGAAGACGAAGAAGTTATGCTGCTTCGTAAGCTTAAATAAATACACGTTAGATATTTGTAAATATTATTTTCTGTCATATGTATAGGACATGGCATACCATTTTTTGGAAGTTGAATTAATTTGATGCAAAGCAAAGTCTTGCAAATCTACATGCAGACATCGGTGGGATAATCAAGTTTTCAGTTAATTAGGGTGAATTTTATACGCAGTAGAAATTATAATTATTTGTTTGAATAAAATTTAATTTTAGATGTAAAATTAATGATAATTATAGCATATCATATCTAAATAGATGTATATTTAAATGATTTGAGTTATTAAATTTATATTTTAAGTACACAATTATTAGAAACCAGTAGTACTAATTAAGAATCTAAATCTAAAAATTACAATACGATCAATAGTACTGTACAAAAGAGAACCAAAATATAGTTCAAATTTGGTGCTCAAAACTCCAATCCCGAATAACATTTAATAGTATTTACATTAATAAGACATAATTACTTTATAAAATCAACTAATTTACTTATGATGAGCTGTATGTGAATCAAATCAACATGCATATAAACCTTCTTTATTCACCATGTCGTTTTGAGGATGGAGAAAATAATCAACTCATTAATTTTTATAATTATAGAGTTTCTTTAATATTAGTATTTTATCTGATTTCCAATATTAGTATTCTAGGGTTTATAAGAAGATTTACACGGTATTAAAGCTTAGACCATCTAAGAATGGTTCTCGTGAATTTACTTCTTGCTGGCAATAACTTCTTAACATGAAGTAAGTCTATGAAAATTGTCCTTGGCATGCAAAGTTATATTAGGCAGAACAAATATTTTCCATAGGTAAAATATTAGAACATGAAGATAAGATGGAAAAATTCAATAATATATGTTTTCCATTTTTCTTCAAAAAATAATTTATATACTATATATCACCAATGGCTATCCGAAGATAGTTATTTGTCCTTTCACAACTAACAATTTTTTTAAAAAAAGGGATAAAAGAAAAGGAAAAAAAAACAAAGGGATATGAGGAAAAAAAAGACATTTTCAATAATATATATAAATTGAATGGTTGCATTTAGGCTGAGGTTGAATATGTTGCAGAATTAGGATGCATCACTTCAGCGTCACAAACAATTGTCTGAGTTGAGGAGGATGGGAACCACTCCACATGACTTAATTTTCCTATCTCAAATTTTTACATATACAACAATGGTTTTGCATTTAAATTCCTCATGGCTCTTGTTAATTTTTTTTTTAAAATATAAATAAATGAATTGAATATTGAATATGGGCTTGTCTTGTCAATTTTGGGACTTTTGAATTTTATAAAAGAACATGAGATTGACAAAAATCACATGCACACAAAATTTGCTTTCATATTTCTATAGGTGTGCTAGGAATTAAAAATATATATATAATTTTATTTTATTTGTTTATATCTAATTAAAACTTAAAATTAAAATTTATTTTCAACTTTGGCAAAACTAAATTGAAAATTCATTCATTAAAATGAATTATAAAATTTAAGACTACTAAAAATTCTACACATTTTTCACGCAATATTATATATATTTTTTATAAGTTATACAAAATTTATTTTATATATAAACTTGCTTATAGATAATGCAACTCAAATGCAATATTACAAACAAAAATTGGATAAACTTAATTGGCAAATTCAGAGAACCAAATGGAATGAAGTAAGAGCCAAATTTTATTAATGATGATTAGATGATTGCCAAGATTATGGGGGAAATAAAATTATAACCAATTGTCATATAATTGAAAGAGTCATGATAAATAGTTCAATAAATTGGTCGGCAGAGAGTAGCGAAGGCCCATTCTTATGGGATTGTTCTAAAATTTGAGGACAATGTCCATCTTAATATTGTCATGTGACTTGTTTTGGCTTCTTTTGCGCAACTTCATTTCAAATAACTCTAAAGTATCCTAAGGATCTTATTTGGACTATTGTATGATCAGACCCATATCCTTTCTTTTTATTTAATTTAAGTTTATGCCCTAATAATCAAGCCATGGCAATTTGTCCATGTAAGCTGCTTCTGATGCAATGCTTCTTCTTCTTTTTTTTTTTTTTTTTTTCTAAATTATATTGTCTATATTGTTTATTTTACTTCAAACTTTTTATTTAAAACATACCAATTTTAAAGATTTAATTCCTACCCTCTTAATTATACTATTAAAAATAGATAATTCACTGTTTAAGTACTTTTTTAAAAATAACATCACTCGTACTAATTAAATCCTATTATATATATATATATATATATATATATATCTATTGTCCCCTAGCTAATTGCATAAAATCCATTCCATTGAATAGGATGAATAAAAAAAAGAAAAATTGTATGCCATTTTAAATTTAATGCATGGCCTCCGTTAATATTTCAAGAGTTTCATTTTTTTTTTCTGTATATATATATAATTTCTAACTATTTTGTCAATCCAAATATTTTTTAATTAGTTTACGAGTCAATCAGACTTGAATTAATTCATGTGTCAATGAAGGCTAATTTTCTCTTTAAGCGGCTCTAAAATTGCATTCTTTACACTTGATTTAGGGATAATTACTGTAATACAAGAGAAGTCTTAAAAAATTACTAATATGTGAGAATTCTCTAAAATATTTCAAGAATATGGGAGTTAAAAGAGCCAAATAGAAAGTTCACTTTAGATTTGGCTCTTTAATTTTTTTTAATGTTTTTCAATTGCAAAACCATAATTTTGAGTTTCGATTTTAATGAAATCGAAATTCAAAATTTCGGATAATCCAAAAATAATAAATATAAATAGATTTTTGCATCAAACCGTAATTTTAAATTGCGATTCGATGCTTGTGGCGTTATTTTATTAAGAACTTATTATTTTTTTATTCATTAAATTGATTCAAAAATTATCTTTAAATTATATTCTTAAAATCTTTAAATTTTAGAGATAACTTCAATGCCTTTAAATCAAAAGCATATTGATAAATTTTTACCTATATATATTCATAAGAATAAATTACATAATTAATAAATGAATAATTATATTTTATTTTAACATTTCACTTTAATTTTTATAATTAATTCTTGCTTTAAATTTTTTTTGATGTGAATAATGGATAAAAATCTGTAGCATGAATTTGTTTACATTATATTTCATTTTAAAATATTTTATAGCCCATAAACTGAATTATTTTTTTTAATATTTGAATTTTTTTTAAAAAAAATTGCCATTCTCTTGTTTCCTTTCGTAGAAACGTATTCAAATCAAATTGTAATTAGTAGCCTAACTTTCTTGGAGGTTTCCTTCCTTCACGATTACCACAAAAATTCCTAAACCAAAATTCATATAATATTCCAAATTTATTATTTATATAAATTATATTTATTAATATATAATTTTTTAAATATTATAATAGAAAGCGTAAATCAATTATGAATTTATTACTTAATATATGCTTATCATATGCTTATCATTAGACTATTTAATTGTGCATATCTCTTCAATTGCCACACAATTTATACTTAATATATTGACTTCAATTATCATATATTCAATTTATTGATAAATTTTCTAAAAATTCTCAATTTATATATATAAAGTATTTACCATTTATTTTTCACTAATGGAAATTATGGAAATTTTGATAAGAATGGAGAAAATATCGGACAAAATTTTTGTTCATATGTAAAAAAATTAACCAATAGGATAAAGCCACGTGTACTTTTCCTTCTTCTTCTGGATTTGGCCACTGTAAATGCATGTGTGCGAGAGTTATAAAAAAACGACAAGTCCCTTTGCATTTTAATCTGTCTCTGTCTCTCTGTTTTGTATAATTTGAGTAGTGTACGCAAATTGTATTCTCTTGTGCATGAATATTTTTGTTGGTGTTGAATAGCAAACTTCCTTGTTTTTGTACCACACTGCATCAAACCTTATTTTTGAGTTATGGTTTGATGCAGTTTTTTTTTTTTTAATTACCAGCTAAACTATAATTTTGAATTGCGATTTTATTTAAATAGCGCGATAAACACTAAACTATAATTTTAAATTATGATTTGGTGTAAATTTTTTTTTATATTTATTATTTTTTGATTGTCCAAAATTTTAAATTTTGATTTTATTAAAATCGAAATTCAAAGTTATAGTTCCACCGTTGAAAAATATTAAAAAAATTAAAGAGACAAATAAAAAATATAACTTTTAATTTTACTCTTTGACTCTCATATTTTAATAATATTTAAAATAAATTTTATATTTTATTAATTTTTTTGGGACTTCTCTCATATTAATTATCACATTTAATTTGCTTAAATATATTCAAAACTTTAATTTGTCACTGTGAATATGTTGGGTCCATTATATATATATATATATATATCGATAGGTTAGATATCTGCTAGGGGATGAAGCTTAATATCATCATTAATCGGCAGGCAAGTTATTCGCCCATTAGTTACCCATGCCGACTGAATGAGCATCAACATGAAAAGCTATCAGCTAAATTCGTAATACTTTTTGAATGAAGTTATAGCATATTATCTTAAAATGTGTCGAGTATTAATTCTGAAAAATACAGTGCTATGGGATGGAAATATATTAAGATCGATATTGAGGAAATTAATTCTCCCACCTAAAACAAAATAAATAAACCACCATCAATGGAAATTTTTAATTTAAAACATATTTTAAGGAGATCGAAATTGAATTTAATGTCAAAAATACAAAATCAGGGAAGTTAGAAATTAGTTTTTGAAATTTAAGCGCCTGAAAGGTTTGTACATCAATTAATACCTTTGAAAATTTATTTTAAATTATTGCCCAGTCTCTAGAAAAATACGATTCAATATAATCTCATCCTTTGTATCTCTAGCAGTTGCTGAAAAAAGGCTTCCTCAGTAAAATCTAGTGGTAATTTGGCCGGTAAAAAAGTACAACAGCAATAGGAGACAAAGGCTTTGGGATAAATGGTCGGGACACATTAGAGATCTTCTTAGATGCATACCGTTGTTATTGGGTACCTAAAATACTGTCGAAAAAAGCTGTTAACTCTGATTATAACTCTGGTGAGGAGTGACGTGGCCTTCTCTAGCAAAGTAGAAATGACGTCGTCTTATTCCTTAGCAGCAATGACGTCGTCTTCTCTAGCAAAGTAGAAGTCGAAGATATCATAACTTGAAATTCTCAAACTATTCTTTTATAAACAGTTTTAGTGGATTCACTTGTAGAAAACTGAGTTTGTTTTTCAAAAAAAATTTCCATGAAAAATAGAAAATTAAAGATAATATTTATATAGTCTAATTTTTTTAATTGAAAATAGAAAATAAATTTTTATTTTTATATAATCTAAGTAAAGAACACAAAATTTATTTGAGATGTTTTGTGGCTTATTACTTTTCTATTATTAATTCCTCGATCCAATCTCGGATTAAACTTAAAATAGTTATTATTTTTAATTTTCTTTTAAACTTTAAATAGGCAGCGGTGTTATAAATGGTAAATCAAAGTTCCAGTATTGAATTTTAATTTTATTATTTTTTATTAATTCTCAATTTTTTTTTATTTTCATATTTATACATAGACATAATGTTATATATATTTATTTAAAGAAAATTAAAATATAACATATCCTTTATTTTCCAATGGTACGAAGAGCTTGTTTGAGAATGAGAGCAAGCAAATTGGAGAAGAGGAAAAAGTTGAAGGAGTAAACGTGGCAGACGATGAGATTCTCGACAATGGTAGAGACGGTGAATGATAAGAGAGTTGTTAGGGTCGGAGGGATTCCAAGCGAGACAATGAAAGCGAAGAGAGAATTGGCGTTGGTTATGCCAACTAGAGCGATGATGTGGAAGTTGGTGGTCATCGTGATGCGAAATTTGAATGATTGAAGAGACATGATGTGGAGTTTTGAGATTTTATTTTGATGTGATTTTCTGAAAATAAGTTTAGAAAAGAGAAAAAATGATGAGTTTGAGGGTTTAACGATGATGGTAATTAGATCTACCGCGTCAATATTTGTAATATCTTGTAAAAAAAATGATAATAATAATAATAATAATAATAATAATAATAATAAGTTAGGATTTTTAAATTGGTATAACAATTAATAAGAAATAAATAAATAATTAATGCATTGTTTATTTAATAATTAAGAGTAGTTGTATAACATTAATCTTGATAAAAAAATTAGAGTGAAAAATTTATTAACAAACAAATAAAATAATAGTAGTAATAATAATTAAATTGATATTAAAATAATAAAATTTAAAATTTTAATTATTATTAGTGGATAAAATGAAAGGGAGTCTTAGTGCAACGGTAAGTGTTGTCGCCGTGTGACATGAGATCACGGGTTTGAGTCGTGGAAACGACCTCTTGTAATTAATTGTAAGGAAAAGCCGCGTACAGTTATTTAATGGGTTCGACCCTTTTTCGGACCTCATTCATTGTGGAAGTATTCGTACACCAAGCTGCCCTATTAGTTGACAAAATTTTAAAACCACTAGAGATTTAATATTAATTATTAGTGGAAATAATTAGGTAAAAAAATAAAAAATATATAGAATAAATAATTAAAAGTATAGGAAATTAGGTAAAATGGATCCTTTTAATTTGGATAAATATTTTAACATAATGGCCATTAATGATAGTTTATTAAAGGAAATAAAGAAAATTTGAGACAGAGAAAGAAAATGAGAGGGAGAAAGAGAAAGAAAGAAATAGAAAAACAGAGAAAGAGAGGGCAGTGGGAATTTAGCCTCCTTTCATCGCCTTTTGGTGACTGTCTCGTGACACAAGCCTATCACTGTAAAAGCTCACTTGAGAGTTTTTCAATGCTATTCAAACTGTGGTAAATGGCCACTCGAAAAAGTTGCATTTGCCGTCCGAAATTATAATCGGACCTCACGTGAATGACACTTTTCGACCATAATTTTCATAATTTTTTAATTTCTTTTTTCCGCCACTCGAGTATTTTTAAAATTTTATTATTTTATTATTTTAAATTTTAATTTAATATAATACTTATAAATTATAAATAAAATTTTAAAAGTCTATATATATATATATGCATTTAAGTATATTTAAACAAAAAAATCTAAAGTAATTTTTAATTAATTGAAATTTTGATTTAATAGAAAATTTAAGATTTAAATTTTGATGTAAATATTATGATTAATAAGAAATAATTAAAAGAAAATAAATTCTGAATAAATACAAATACAAATAATAAAAATAATAAATAGTTAGTTAAAAAGAAATTAGTTAAAAATTTAAAAATTAGTAAATCAAAAGTTATAGTTTTAATTGATTAATTATTATTATTAAAAGAGAAGTTAGAATAAAAGATAATTAAACAATAAATAGATATTAAATTAAAATCAAAATATTCATAATATATATACATACTTTGAAATTTAAGCACAGTAATTATAATTAATTAATTAATTATAATTAATTAAGGTTTATGAAATAAGATGAAATTTAGAATTGATATTTCAATTAGATGATTAATTGATTGTAATTAAAAGGAAAGAAATAGAGAATAAATGAAAGAAACTAAATAAATAAATGATAATTATAATAACTATATTAAGTAATTAAACTTGATTAATCAATATAAATTTTAAATGTTGAACAAAAAAATTAATTAGTTATTTAGTAAATTGAGTTAAAATTATTATTTTCTAATTAATTATTTGATTAGAATGATTTATTTTACTAAATGATTTAGATTAATAATTTGAGATCTAGTAATATTTATTTATAGAATTAATTAGTTATATTTAAGTATAAGTATAAATACATATATGAAATTTGTTAATTGAAAGAAAGTAAATAGTAATCATTAATTAAATTATTATTTATATAAGGGTTATTAAATAATAATTAGATTGAATTAGTTAATTATTAAATTATTTAATTATGTGGTAAAAGTAGTAAGTTTGAAATTCATAATAAAAAAAAAACTAATAATGTTATAACTATAAGGAACAAGTTATTATTCTTATTGTTGTTACTATTGTTGTATATTATAAATATTACTTTTAAGTTTACTTTAGGATTATTTCAATAATTATTATTGATATTATTATTAACATTTAATGTTAACATTAAGCTACTGTTAATTTATAATATGAATTAATCAAATAATGTTAAATTCTATACAATAATAATATTATTTTTGAATTAATATTATAGAATTTATTATAAATGATTATTGGAAATTTAGAAGAAATTATTGTAAAGTAAAATAAACTGTGTATTATTATTATTATTATTATTATTATCTTAATAAAATTTTAATATAAAATATTGATATTAATATTGTTAATATAAGTTTATTTTGAGAGCTAGTTAAATAAATTTTTAATATTTATATGAATAAAGATTAATTTATTTTAAATATCAAAAATTAAATAAATATTATTTAAATACAATTGAATTAATTAATTAATAATATAAATATTGTTATTATTATTAAATGATTGAAATAAACAAATTAATTTAATAATAATGTTTAATAAATTTTGACATCCAAAAATATATTAAGCTATGAAAAATATGTTTAGATGACAATTGACTTAGAAATTAAATAATACTCATTGGAATAATAATTTAAAAATTTTAAGAGTTACCGATTCACCAAAAAATGGTTAAAATTTAAGTATCGGTACCGCACGTCATTTTCATAGTATACATCCTTAGTAATTATGATATAATTTAAATTAAATGATATTCTTATATTATTATAGGAACGAATTCAGCTACAGTTGTAGAGTACCGAATAGATTATATTGGTTAAATTAATATAATATTTGATAAGGTGAGTGAATAAATATATAACACTGTATTTTTACAGTGTTATATATATGATTTTAGAAAAAAAAATTACTGAATTCAAATTAATGATTTTATTTTTGAATAATATTTATTTTTTTTATAAATTAAGAATAAATAATGGTAGTTTGATTTTTTATATATATGACCGATTGATTATATTGTGCTGCATAAATGATTTATATATACTCTTATTAAAAAATTACATGATCACATATTGATAATGAGTATTTATATAAATTTAATGATATTATAAATTTACTCTTTGACCAGAATAATTATTCTGCACATATATATTAAAGTTATTTCTCTTTGGACTTGCGAGGTAAGTTATTATACGCCCTTAAATTGAAGTTGGATCAGTAAAGAATTATATTTCAATGAATATAAAAGATGATTGATTTGAGTTATTATTTAAATTTTTTGAGAATTATGGAATTGATTGAGATTTAAATTATATTTATTCAGTTGAGCTATAGATGATGTTTATAAATTATACATATATTATTAAACCTTATTTGTTATTCCTTGTTATATATTTATATATTTACCGAGTAGTTAGACTTACCCCTTTAATATATACCATTTCAGGTATTGAAAAATAAATCAGTAGAATACCTTTACATTTTTCATCATTCAGCACATAGTTAAGGTCGAGCCAACATAATTGTCATTTGAATTTATTTAAAATTTATTTATATTATTGTACTAAATAATAATAAGAAGTATTTAAGAATATTAGTATTTATTGGATTATGTATTTGAAGAATATTGAGTAATTAAATTACGAGTAATGTTTTATTAGTAAATTAATATTATAGATTGCGAGATAAGTTTACCTCTATAACTATTCTCTTTGGACTTATACTTGAGTATATGTAAACGATGATTGATTTGATTAGTTATTTAAATTTTTTAAAAATTATGGAATTGACTGAGATTTAAATTATATTTATTTAGCTGAGCTATAGATAATGTTTATATATTATACATATATTATTAGCTAAGCTATAGATGATGTTTGTATATTATAATTAAACCTTATTTGTTCTCTTTTGTTATATATTTATTTATTAACTAAGTAGTCGAACTCATCACTTTAATATATAATATTTCAGATATTAGAGAATAAATCAGTAGAACATCTTTATCTTTTTTCTCTTTTAACGTATAGATAAGGTCATACCAATATAATAATTATTTAAATTTATCTTAAAATTATTTATATTATTGTACTAAACAATAATAAAAGTATTTAAGAATATTAGTATCTATTGAATTGTGCATTTAAAAAATATTAATTAATTAAGTTATGGATGATATTTTATTTGTAAATTAATATTATAGATTACGGGATAAATTTACCCTTAAAATTAGGAGACGGAGATATGACAAATATTATTCACGTAGACTCAGAATTATCATCTTAAGCCTCTGTTTGATGAAAAAGTGACTAAAGTTAAGATAAATGAGATGGCTTTCTCAAAAAAAAAAAAAATCTGTGTTTAATTAACACAAATTAAAATATAGGATTAAATTGAAAAAAAAATTGTATTTTAGTATTTTTTTTTTCTGGGGTTAGACGTAAATAATTTTCTAATAAGTTTTTATAAGTTTTTGTTTGGTAACATAAAATAAGTTATGATTTTTTTTTGAGAAGGAAATAAGTAATGATTTTAAAACAATAAGTAGTTGGACGATATGGAAAATATGGGTAAGTATCAGAATAGGACAAAATCGATATAGGCTATTATTGATTCAAAAGATTTCAATGGAGGGATTTTGAAAAATATATAAATTGTATAAGTTTTTTTTAAAATTAATTTAATTTTCTTTTTGAAATAACTAATTTAATAGTTTATGAATAGTTGAAATCGCTAATTTTTAGATTTTTTTATAATTCTATATAATTAACATGAGATTTGATAAATTAATACTTCATTATAATTTTTTTTATTGTTCAAATACCATCCAATTTTATGAATTTAACTTTTGTGCCAGAGAAAAATTGTATATTTTCGTATATATGTACTAAACAAAATCTAGATTTTGAATTTCTGATTTTCGTGTAATTAAATTTTCTAATCCAAATACAGTTTATAATATATGAAGATAAGAATTTTGGATTGGTGTATTTAATAATAAAGTTGTAATCAATCTGAATCCTTCTGAATCTATATATATTTTATAAATTTAAGAGATAATTTTTATCAAAAGAGTAATAAATAGAAAATATAGCCAATCACATATAAGTCTCTCTCAAATTTAAGTATTCTGTAATAAATTAGTTGATGATCAATATAAGTAATTTATTAATTCAATAAATTAAATATGACATTTTTTTTTATAAATTATATATGTGAAAGGGAGCATCTAAAATATTTGAATATGAGACTTAGACGAAAATAATACATATCTCTGATCATCAGGCTATTTTGGTGGTTTTTAAATGAGTCATATCAAATAAATCAAATTAAATATGACTCATTTGATTCAAAACAAATTAGTTTTTTTTTCAATAAAATTCAAAATTATTTTTGACATTAAAAGATATAATTGATAGCAAACCTTCAAATTCACTTAAATTATTTTATAATAAGAGTCTTTCTCAAAGTTAGGTTGATGTACTGTTCTATCCATCTATAATTCTAAATGACCGGCCTCCACCCATTTTTCTGCTATCTCTAATTAGTATATAAGGGGGGAAAAAAAAAGTCACATGTGAAGGGAAAAAAATCAAAAATTGATTTCGATCCATTTTAGAAAAAAAAAAAGGGGGAAATTCGGTCTCTGACTTCTGATATTCTGCAAATTAATTATTGATAATTATTTTTATTTAATATTAATAACAAGTTGGTTCAACAAAAATAATAATAATAATAAGTTGGAATTCTTCATGATATCAAATGAAGTACAATTAATAGTCATATAGTTTCATTAATTTCATATCAACGTTGGTCTAAATTAATCTGCGAAGGGACTTTAGTTAGGGATCAATTTTCAGATCTGCTTATGGTCAACTCATGCTTGTAAAACCATGTTCGTCGTGACAGTGCCGGTCCAGTTCAAGTCTGAATGCAACAAGCCTTCACTGCCTTAGGATTTTTATTATTTGCATCCTTTGTTTAGTGATCGTTCATTTTTAGGTGATATATATTGAGTTGGAATTATAATATTTAATTATTATCATATTATCATTATTTATTATTTTTGATATATATTAATAAAGAGATAATTTTTATATTTCCAAATAATACATACATATAACACAACAATAAGGTGACATCAACGGCGGAATTAAGGGGGTAGGAGATAGTCATGAACCCCCCTTGCTTTACACATATATTTGTGTGTATGTGTGTGCATTTATATATATATATATGTATATATATATGTATGTATGGGTATGTAATGTATATATTAAAAATAAAAAATAAATATTTTTAATTTTATTTTTATATACAAAATTTATGATTAATTTAATCTAACTAAATAAATAAAATTCTTAAAAAATTTATTTTATTTCGATATAATTTCATTGCTTTCAAATTACTTATAATTTTTATATAAAAAGAATTAAATTGTACTAATTAAAATTTTTAAATATAAAAATTAATACAATAAAATTGAATTGTATTGATTTTTTTAAAATTTAAATGTCTAAATAAAGATTTATTTATAATTAAATATTGATTAATTATGAACTTATATTTTAAGCTAAGTCTAACTATTTTATTTATATATATTATATCACGTAAATTTATTTAAAATAATTAATTTAAACACTTTCTTTAAAATATCTCAAAAATATATTATATATTTAAAATATTTAATATATATATATAAATTATTTAAAAATATTTATTTAAAATACGATGTAATTTATCAAAATAGTATTTTGTTATAATTTTTTTTATTTAAAAATTTTCTCCCCCAACTGAGTCCTGTTTCTACCCGCTGACCACAGGTCAATTCTCGTACATCACTATTAAGTTCAATTCTGTGGCTTGATCAAAATCATTATTGTTGAAATTAGAGGAATCATAAATAAGAAAATAAAAAAATCCTCATTTGTGGTCTGAGACGAAGGATTAAAACCAAGTCCACAATGAAAGAAACAAACTCTTTTTCCCATTAAATATACATCTAAAGTTTTCTTTTCTTTTCAATCTCGTGATTTTAGAGATGAATTCAATATATAGTAGAAAATAATTGATTAATGTGTTACAGTTTATCACATGCAGAACATGCATTTGGGATTTTAGGATAGAAGGCATGTTCTCAACGCACGTCAGTGTAATACAAGAAAGAGCGAGCGTCCAAGCAATTGGAAAGTACGCTTTACAGCTATCGTTCTAACGTGGTTTTTGCATGGGATTCTTACACGTAGATTAAATGATTCATTTCATTGGTCCGTTGTAGGTATTTAATCTACGTGTAAGAATTCCATTGGTCCGTTGTAGGCATTTATTGCTACAACGGTTGTAGCATATAATTATTCTTTTGCATAACTGTGAGTCATGCGTGATTTATTTCCAAGGATCATTCTTCTTCTAGTTGCAATTAATGTATAGTTGGTCGAATTTTCGTATTATATATATATATATATATTTTATATTATATTAAGATCGTACTTATTAATCAGAGAGAATCTAGTTAATTAATTGGACTCTAATTTAATTCACAAAACCTTGCTCAAAAGAATCACACAACATCATAATTAATTTATTAATTGGGCTATCCTTCTAAAACCTGGATTTGCAAACAATAGGTATATATATATAAATAATTAAAATTAACCATAACATCATGTTACTCGATCGATGTTATTATACTAATAGATATTATCAGTATTATTGTTTAATATATTTGAAAATTTTATAATTACTTTTTTTTAAAAAAAAATTATTGACAATACTCATTAGTATGCCATTAATATTATTGACAATATTATTACCACACTATTAACCAAATATTGTTATAATTAATGACATGCATAAAAATTTATTTTAACTTGTAATTTATGAAATAAAAATGATGCTCTAACCATTGAAGAATGACTGACTATTCAAAAAAATAACAAGGAAAAGAATTCAGATAATTAAAATAATTTGTATAATTAACTATATTAAATTAACAGGAAAATTAATAAATAAATTTCCGTAAGAAACAAAAAAAAAAAATCAGAACCAAGCACATATATATACATTTCCGACTTTGGATTCCATTTGATTACAGTTTCTTGTCTTCTGACACTCACACCAGATACTGATAAAGAGTGAAAGAACAAATAATATAGATTATACATAAATGATCAAACAACTCAGGACGACAATATCCTTTCTTTAGACAGACATTTTTTTTAAATGGTAGCATATGCGAATAAAATTAAAACTGATATATGGTCACATAATTAATATCTACAAGAATATCAAACCTTTTCTTTAATATTTGTGATTCTGGGGATGTTGCTTTGGGTTCAGGATTAGTTAATTACCAATTAGTGGCGACAACTAAAATATTGAATTCTTGGTAGTAATATTTTGAGTAATAATATTAATAAAAGAAAATAATTAAACAAAAGTCATGGCACTTAATTGAGTTCTTTTTGACAAAGAGCCAGCTAATGACCTGCTTGAACAGTACTAAATAAGGCATCTAGACACCGTTTTTGATAGTTCCAGTGAGAAAGAAAGGCAAGTAAAGTAGACATAACATGCTTAACTGCTTATGATTTTGGTTATGGTCACACAAGTAAAAGAAAATTCAGGCTTGAGAGAGCTTTTTGCGATGAGTTGCATGGAACCTGGCTATGTAAATCTCATAGGAATAATATAAATTTAGTTGTTTTTCTTCCTTCATATATATATATATATATATATATATATACATGGTGTATACAATATTTGTTTGTTGACATTTTTAAATGAGAGCATGCACACACAGTGCTATAATTACTTTTGTGCTAAAGTCCCTGTGGAGTTTCTGTAGACTTTTTCGTTTGCCATGCTGATTAAGGTTGATTTCATTTTGTTTGAAATTTAGATTTTATAAACTTATTAAAGTAAGGAATTTAATTCCAATGAGCATGGTACACAAGTCGTTACAATTCTAAAAATATATGAACCAAATCCTATATTGAAAAGAGAGTATTTGATTAATGAGAATGTATATGTGGAAAAAATTAATAAATCTACTGACTTAAGATTTTAGAAGAAGATGGGGCGTCAAAAATCATTAGTATATTTTGTCTCTAGACCATATTTTTATTTTCTAATTTTATTTGGGTTTCCATTTTTTTTTCCAAAGGAGTTTCCTAATAAGTCCATTTTTCAAATAATTTCAATTTTTTAAATGTCAAAGCGTTTGAACTGGCCTAGTTATACAGATAGACATGCAAACTTTTTCTAGCAAGGGATCTATTTCAATTGTATGTAAAATCCAAATAAGTTGCATAAAATGATAATATCGTGCAAGACATATTCTTTACAATATGAATAAAAAAGAAATGCCAATTTCAAAAGTTTAATAACGTGCATGAAATTATAAAATCAATAAGATGGAAAGACCAATTAAGTCAGCAAGATAAGCAGAATCCGCAAGAAAGGGAAGACTAATTGAAGAAATAGGAATGACTCAAGAATTCATAATTTGAAAGTTGATGAACGGCGATCTTAATGGTGGTTGCCGCCAGGTGAATGACCCACATGCCACCTTTAATATTTATCAGCTCATCATTTTACATAGTCCAGATTTATATTTTTATATTTTGGTAAACATGGGAAGCCAAAAAGCAGATTTAATTAATCAATTATGACCTTTTTTTATAGTATATAATATACTTTACACTGATTATTAATTAATTTGCTCATAACTAAATTAATAAATTTAATCAACAGTAAAATGTATTGTTATAAGGTCCAATTTCCAATTAGTGCTTATTACGCCGACAAACTGACTTCTAGACCAGGAATCTCGCCGGATAAATATGCAAAAAACACAAAAAATGAAAAATCAACTAATTAATATATATATATATATATATCCCCATTCACATGTGTACCGACATTTATTTTACATTACCAAGAGAGATTACTACTGCTATTATTATTAATTAACAGTACCCTTAACTATAATAAGTTAATTTGAAAGATTAATTGAGGTTTTTTATTTTTATTTTTATTATCCATGTCAATTTCGAGACCATAGGAGGAGGATAACATGAGGAAAATTAGATATGAGATTTTATGCCCAGAAAGGTGTGTTTTTTGGCTTTAGTTAGGGACTGTTTAATGTTAGACTAGTCTTGATTGAATAATATAAATTTTAAATTATATATATATATATATATAGTCAAAGAAAGAAAGGACCATTTCTGAACCGGTTTCAATGAAATGCAGCGATTACGAGAAGACACGTGACATGCTATGTCGTGACCCAAAGTATACGGAGAGAGAGCCTCTTTGATATCTAAACTGGTCAACAATGTCAAGCACACGCCTTCCTCTTTATCCTTCACTGGAGCAACCTCTGCAAGCTATTCTCTTACAGCGAGCGCCTTAACGGTAGCTTCCCAATTTGGCTGCTTCCATACAAAACGTTTTTACAATTTGCATTTTCTTTTTCTTTAATAACATAAGAGTTTTTCTATATATATTAATGTAGTTTTAATAATAAGATTTCAGTTGAAAATCTTTATCGGAACTAAAATGTGAGTTTATGCTAAAAATAACACGTCTTGCATGATTCATATTCTTTTTCATTTTGAAATTATATTGGTCCATTATCATCATCCTAATTTTAATGGAAAAGTTTTGTGTCTTAATATAATTTTGACTTTAAAATGTAAATATTAATTAATTAGTAAATTGTTAAAACTCAAATGTTTCATGTTCAGAGTTAATTATTTATTTTTATTATTTGTAAAAATATGAGAGGGGGGCTATTATTATTATTATTATATAAGTAAATATAATTCAAAAAAGACAAGAAAAAAATAAGATAACATGGCATTGTGTGCTGAGACTGACACAAAGAGGACCTTGTCGTAGGGTGATTAATAAGCATATTTCTCTTAACCCACTTGAAGTCTAACCTCAGTTTGGGAAAACATATAGAGGGACAGTATGGCTTATCTCTTCTACTTGGATTTCTATATTGTTCTCTCTCTGTATTTCTATTTTTCTGCCTTCACAAACTCTATCTTTCTTTTTATTTTTTTTTAAATTAATTAATAAAAAAACACCGCCACTGCTTTCTCCCATGCACTTTGTCTTCTTCATTACTAACACTCCAATTCTTTAATCTCTCTATACTCTTTCCTTCTTCTTCTTCTTCTTAGCTAACTCTCTTTCGTTTCCTATATATATCAAATACAATTTTACTCTTCTTATTACTTCATGCCTGCCCCATAACTTGTCTCTTAATTACACTATCCAACCCATAACTTCTCCTTCTTCTTTATTTTTCTCCTTCTCTGACAATTTTATTACTTCCCCATTTAATTTTCTGACAGTCATTTTGCTTACATACTCATCATCTTTTATTATTATTATTATTATTATTATTATTATTATCATCATTAATTAAAAATGTCTAGCAGAAGATCTCGTTCAAGACAGTCAGGTGTTCCGAGAATTACTGATGATCAGATTATCGATCTTGTCTCTAAATTACGACAGCTTATCCCTGAGATACGCAGTAGGCGCTCCGACAAGGTATATTAAACTAAGCCAGCCAGATAGTTAGGTAGTTAGTTTTTGGTTGGTCGGCCGGTCCTCTCACTCTTCTTTTTCTCATTCTCTTTTAATTTGGATTCAAATTTTGTGTGGCCTTCGTTCTTTGAAGTAGATAAGTCCTATTCAAACTCACAGCCTCATTTATTTTTCATGTGGTGTATCTTACTATATCTGCTACTACAACAACAACAACTTGAGAGGGTGTGGGACTCAGTTGTTCCCTAGCTATGTACTTATTTTATTAAGTTTAGTTAGTTTAAGTTATTAATTAATTATATCATACAATTAAGGTCCGTCTTTAAATTAGCATTTTAATAAGTAAATTAATGATAATTATTATTTTTATTATATATGTAGGCGTCAGCTTCAAAGGTGCTACAGGAGACTTGCAACTACATAAGGAGCTTGCACAAAGAAGTGAATGATCTGAGTGACCGTTTATCTGAGCTTTTAGCTTCAACTGATTCTGACAGTGTTCAAGCAGCCATCATTAGGAGTTTGCTTATGGAGTAGATAATGATCAATGCTCTTAATTTGGTCCCAAATTTCTCCAATTCTCTCTACCTACCATATATATGTATTTTTATTATATATATATATAATGTGTAAAAATGAAAACCTAGGGTATTGGCCACTGTGTAGGCCAGGACAAGGGTTAAATGGGCATTTTGCTCCATTTTTACTATAAAAACCCTTTTTCAAGACTTATTTTGTAGTAATTATTATTATTATTATTCCCAGTTTATTAATAATAAGAAGAAGACTTGATTAATTACGCTGTTTTGTATTTCTCCATTTTACTGTAGCCCATGTGTTATTTCATATCTATCAGCTCTTCTTCATTATTAATTAGTGATAGTTTTAAAGCATTATGTATTTAATTAGAAATTTTATTTATTTAATTATATATTAAATTAGTTAAATTTCGAGATTTATCTCATATATAGATATTTGTGCATACTTACTTATCAACTTTTGCTACGTTTTATTAATTAATTAAAGTTTTCAAATGTTTTAAACTATTTTAAGTAGCTACCAGCCCGATCTACACATGTATATTATTTTAAATAATTCTTTTAGTTAGTTAAATATTACTTAATTGAGATTTAAACCCATATTTTCTTATTTTTTCCATCCCAAAATGATTAGAATATTTTTTTTTATCTATCCTAAAATACAGTCTCATCAATCTATTTAAATTATAGTTATAAATATTCTGTAATCAATAATATTTGCATTTTGATTATTTATATTTTTTAAATCATGATAATTACTTCGATTCAATCAATAACTATTTTTATTTTTAATTTTTACATGAATTAATAGTTATTTAGTATAAATATAGGATAAATAGATATATTATAAAAAAAATTTATTTATTAATTAAATAATTTAATTTTTTTAATATATATGAGATGAGAAATATTTCTATTATTTTAAGATGGAAAGAGTAATATTTTTTTTCAATTATAATATTTATTGAATCAAATGAACATTGATTATTAATTTATTATATGTAAATATAATTAATTACATGTTAGTCTACTGCGGGGCCGTTAAAGGCATTTTTAAAATATGTATAAAATTATTTTAATTTTCATGTATTAGTTTTAATTAATTAATTAATGATGTAGAATTGTAGATAGGAGGTGCCATAAATCTCAGTTATAAGAGAAACCTTATTATGAGGATCCGTGGACCCAAAATGGTCTATCTATGATGTTGACGGTCGACAAAGCCTGACTTCACTTCACATTTATTTTTATTATCAATCGGCTCTATCGTTGCTTGCTTCTTCAATTTTTTATATGTATGAACCCGTGAATATTTATTATTTAATTTATCCAAATTTTCTTCTTCAAGGAATGAATTTGAAAATTTTGAAGATTTCCACTTTTCTCATCTTATCATGAACGTTACAGTTAAAAATTATATTGTAACAATGATTTTAACTATATATTCTAATTGAAATGATAGACCAATTAGATAATAACAAAATTTTTATATTTTATGAGTAAGAAATTAAAAGATCCATTTAGAAAAAAATTATGATATATTTTTAAAAAAATGTCATTATTTAATTATTTTATCATTTCAAGATGTCTGTCTAGTTAGAAATTAGAATCATAATTGTACTGTATAATTTCTTATATCTTAATTTGGTTATACTAATTACATCTTTTATTGCTCATCTTTAGTTTTATTCATGTTTAATTTCATTAATCTTACAAAAGTATTCATTTAGTTGAAATATTCAAATGCCGTCTTCGTTTTCATTTTCAATCTTTCAATTTAATTTCACAATTTCATAATTTTCGTAATTTTTTATTCGGATGTAATATCTTCTTTTCTACTTTCAGTAGTCATAATTTTTTTAATTAATTATATCACTTCTGTTCACCAAACTATATTTTAGTAATTTTAATAGTTAAAAGTTTAGTATTAATAACTTGCAAGTTGTTGGCATGGCAATTTCCATCAGCAAATTGGCATTTCATGTGACAGACTACTTGTTAGTTTTTAGTTTTTGCATCAGGAAGAGGGAATATATATAATTCGTAGCATGCATGCATTTCTGAAATATATGACTTATTGGATGAACAAGGAATAATAATTTAATATACCATAATATTTTTTATTTTTTAATTATAATTTTAGTTTAATTTTCAACTGATTAATTTGTTCATATATATACAATTAGCTAGCAACTTATAATTAAGACACTGAATCACCTATTTTGCTCATTTTGTCAAATGCTCTATAACTGTATACCTACTATATAGAAAATTACAAATACTAATGCACTTTGTAATTGTTCTTGATTCAAAGAATATGTTTGACAGGCCATGACTTCATTAGATTTTTTTCTTTTACTTTTATAAATAAATTTATGTCTACGAAATACTAAATGCATAAATATTAATAAGAAAACAAATAAATATGATACTTTTGATATGTGCATATGTATAACATGTTTACTGAAAATAATAAATCATATCCAATTAGGCTTATAAATTAATTTTATATTTTATAATCGTGGTTTATTTTTTTTATTTTATAAATTATCATTTTGGAGTCGAATCAGGTAGTACCACAAAGTCAACAAAATTCTTATTATCGAAATTTAATACAATTATATATCTAAAACTTGATCCCTAAATTTTTGGTAAGCTAAAATTGTTTCTTTCCAAATGATCTATGCTTTTGTGGTTTACTTATTTATTATTATATCTTATTTAGTTTAGAACTCGTAATTACTATTTTGGTCAAGGATTTATTACATGTGTGATAAAAAAAATCTAGTTTTATAGTCTATTATGCCATGTAATAAAGTTGAGAAATTATAATAAAAAAAGGTTGTGTTGTAAAAGCAAACCTAAATCTAGCGAGAAAGGTAGTAAATCTAGAGTAAGTTTTGCATATATATGTATGCATTTATTATTTAGTGCATTTATTAATTTAATATTAAAATAAAATATGTGAAATTAAAAAAAAGTGTTGGTATCTTTTTCAGGGAAAAAAATAAAGAAAAAAGTTATATTAGTTAAAATATCTTTTTTTATAAGAAAGTTATATTATTAAAATTAGTGAATAGGAAAAAAACAGATTTGAGAGTCTCAAACTACCCAAAAACCATAATAAATAATCATCCCAACTAAACCCAAATCCTACAAAACCCCTCACAATAATTAATGTGGAAACCTTGATAACCTCAAATTATATCTGCAGAAAAGGACAAAGAGAGAGGCACAATAGCAGCTGGTACCAAATGGCTTCAAAGCTCCAACTAAGCTCACACTTTTGCTGCAAAAGTTCCAGTATAAAAACCAAATTTTGGAAGGTTGTGACCTCTTCCATGCCTCAAGTCAAGCCTAAGCCACTATATTAGTTAAAATATCTAATCATGAGTATATGAAATATGACTATACAATTTCTGTATGCAAGAACAAAATCAAATTTGTGTTCATTATTGTATGTGAAATTAATTCAAGAAACAAATAGTGATTTTAGATTTTAAAGATATGTGGGTAAAATTTCTCCAATGAGAATACATCATATATTTTATGATTTTCTTTGCCATATGATAATTTTCTATTAGTTTTGCATGAGATCAGGAAAGAGACCTATTGTACATGCACATGCATTATGGAATATATGACTCTGGATTAAGAACGATAGAAATAATAGCCGCATGCATCAAACTAATTTAGTGGTTTAATTTTCAAAGTTTCAACTATTATATGCATTTGTCATGATTTTTTTAATGTAAATATGATAATTAAGCAGCTGAAAATTAATTCTACTGCTCATTTGCCAACTATATATGTACGAATTACTATATATTATATTCTTTTTATAAATAAGTTTGTCAAAAGAGAAATCAAATTTAAATCTATTACGCATATTATATAATAAATCACATGATCTTTCTATAAAAAAATGCATATTATATATATTGTGCATAAGCAAAAAATCTCGCCAAAAAGAAAAATGCCAAATAAAATATAAATTGTTTTTTTGTTTTATAGCTCTCAACTCGATCGACTGTTTTTCTTATAATTAGTTTTTACCCACTTATAACTTATGCATCTATACCCTATATATATATATATATATATATATATATATATATAGTTGGTTTGTAATTAGAATAAATGTATTGTTTTTGGCGTTTGAATATATATATATATATATATATATATTTTTTTTTTTGCATCTATACCCTATATATAAAGTTGGTTTGTTATTGGAATAAATGTATTATTTTTGGTGTTTTAATTTTTTTTATCTATCGATGGTTGAATTAAAAAAAAGAAAAATTATATAGTCCAACGGTTATTTCAATTAGATATTTTAATTAGAATAACAAATTAATTAGATAATTATAAATATTAATATTTTTTTAAAAAATATATCTTAAAAGTTATATGGTGAATGAGAAATTATACAATCTAATAGTTATTTCAACTAAAACATAGTATTAATATTTTTTCAAAAATATATTCTAAAAGTTATCTCATCAATTATATAATTTCTATTAATAAATATATATAGTTATTTAATCAGTTTGTTATTCCATATTATGCTTAGTTGGAATAACCGTTTTATAATATAATTTTTTCTAATAAATCTTAAAATTTTTTCAAACAAATATATATAGTTATATAATTAATTTATTATTCCAAATGGCCAGTTGATTTCGTTTTCTATGCAATGATCATTGCTTTGGTAAAACTGAAATTCACATTTACATATTTAATTACCTTCCATGTCAAGTTTTCACGTGTGGGTACATGTATATTCTAAAATTAAAATAATTTAAATAATCCTCAAAATCCATCTACTCGATTAAAGATTTTTTATAACTAACAAATCCACCCTCTTCCCCACCGTTGAAAATTTTTTGCAGTTTGGAATTCCAAGTCCATCAATAGTCTCAACTTAACATTTGATGTTTCCTCATGACAGTTGTTTTAAGTCTTTTCAGAAAAAGAAAAAAAAAACTTGTGATCTTTAACAACATATTGAGCCGAATAAAGGCCCAAAAATAAGGGAAAAGCCTTTCTTTAACAAAGATATAAAATTCATTTTCAAGCCTGCTGGCGCAATTTTCTCCTAATTTTAGTCCAATGATGAGTAAAGATGTCTACTGAAAAATCAATTACTAATATCATTAATAATTAAGAAAAAGATAAAAGGGAAAGTGGAAAATTGAAAAGAAGCGATGAAGCTTCCGACGAAAAACAGCGAAAGATGTCTGCAATCTTTATGCAGCAATAGTTCATGATTAATTAATTTAAGGAGAGACTGATAGTCCAATCACTTTGCTTTCTTCCTCCACACAAGATTCATTCAAACATTAATGGCATGAAATTCAATTACTTCTGCAAAATCAAATTTGTTTCAGCTCACTCTCTAGCCACTCTTTTATTATAGTTATTTAATTTGATTCTTTTACAGTAATACTAATTGTTTTAGCCTTGGCCAAAAAAAGAAAAAATACTAATTGTTTCAGCATTAAATCGCTACTTGTGCTTAGCGCCTTCCAGAAGCCACTGAATCAGCTGAGAAGAGGGGCTTCACTCGTGAAAGAACTGAATCCTGTGCAGGATCATAAGGATGGTCTTTGGAAGGAATTTCCAGAATTGCAGGAACTGGCTTGCTATAGCCATCTACTAGAAACCTTACCATATTTGTAACCTGAAAATCAAAGGGGCAATAATCACTTGTTAATCCACAATATTAAACTAAGATGAAAGAAGAGAAGCCGGAATATGACAAATTTAGTTTTGGATCAAGGCTTATTAATCGAGTTACTTATAATCAAAACAGAGTAAAAGCGAGCCATGTTCAATTCAAGGAACATTATTATCTTTGAACTGATTAAGATCAACTTGAACAGACACTAAGGGTTAATCTGAAATGTTACTTTCTACGATAGAAAAAATCAAAGCTATTCAGGATAAGCAATCTAAGTAAATAATAGGTCAGTCAAATTATTGAATCATTAGAAGGACTATATGCAAGTTCTAGACTGATGATACAGAAGAAGATGGCTCCCAAAAAGTGAATTTCATGTTCACTGTATCAGTAGGTACGGCAAAGTTTATGCTGAAAACAAACACAATCTCAACAAGCATTCCAAAGAGTTAAACACATGGGAAAACCCAAATGCTCACATTGCAAAGCATATACTTGACACCAAACTGCATGAGCAATTTAAAGAATAGAATGCCTTCTCTGATATTTCAGACCAAAACTGTTATTCAATCCATAACCATATATATACATATATACACACATACAACTAGAATGCTTTCCAAAAATCACAGCATCGGATCATTTTATTTATCATAATGCTTTTAGGATTTCACATTTAACTTTTCAACAGTTAAAACGCCAAAGTGAGAATATTCATCTAAGAAAACAGCACACAACCATAAAAAAAATGTAGTTAGTTAAGAATTATGTGCCATTGACTGTGAGGAACAACTTACATATTGGCTTATCAACACTACAGCGATATCATCTCTTGTTGTGAAATCATTAAATGCATCTTCAATTTGTTTAACAGTCGTTTCTGAAAGAACAACAAAATTTTCATATAACATTAAAAATATCAAATTAAAAGAAAAATACATACTAAAAGATGTTCTGTTCAACAAGTGACTAATAAGGTGAGAAAAGCGAGTATTATTTGTTATTGGTAATAACATTGACCATGAACAAATTAATCAATGTTTGAGCACAAAACAACATGAAGTAACAGTTGCATATAATATTCATGGTATTTCAGAAAATACTGTTATGAACAATATTTTTGGATAATATTGCATTCAAAGTTCTAGAGCATACTCGAGTCAACAAGAAGATAATTTGTCTTCCGCCGCAAATCCACATTACTAACTCCATCAAGCAAAATACCAACGACTGAATCCTATATCGAATCAACATAATGAACATTAGACGATATCAGCTATCGTAGAACAATTATATCTGCGATTTTTTTATTAATAGTAATTATTAATTATTGTATTATCACCTCATCTGTTATCATTGCAATCAGAGCATAGCCGCTAGTACGGATTTGAGATCTGTTAGCCATTCAGGGTAAATGTATTATATTGTGGTTATATTTTTATCTTACATTAAAAAATACTATGAAATATGAGGAGGGGTTCTTAAAGCTATAAAAATGGACTCCTCCCCCGTTAGCAGTATCATTCTAAATAAGCTCAATCATTTATAAGGCTTATTTTTCTCTTCTCTCTCTTTTGTATTTCTTTTTTAAAATTAATAATATTATTTTGGTGGTTTCCGAGGACGTATACAAAATTGGTCGAACCTCATTAAATTTGATATTCTCTTTATTTTATTCAATAGCTATTTTTGGTATAGTTGTGGTGGTATTTTGTATTAGTGGTTATATATCTAGAAAAATTTTATTTAAAGAAAAACTTGATATTTAAGAGTGTCCAGTGTGACCCCTCTCTTTTTTGAAAATTTTCTTGGTATAATTGTTGGTATAATTGTTCACATACTATATATATTATTGGTGAAAAGTTAATTCAATTTTCACAACAATTAGTATAAGAGCCAAGGTTGTCTGAGTATGCTCTGTGGTTTCAGTCTAGTATGATCTTTCACATCAGAAAAGATTTTCTTGGATTATTTGTATTTCGCATTTATTAGCTATTAAATAATTTTTTGAAGCAGAGATGACAGACGACTCAGGCAAATCATCCACCCAAAGAAGACAATATTCGCTTCGTCAATTTGGTCAAGAACTGTTGTGCCAAATGCTAGATTTACAGTGAAGATTTTTTATGATACGGGTCATTTTGGTATGTGACAAAGTGAAATTTTAAACGCTCTCTTTCAGCAAGGTCTAGACATTACCATTGAAGAAGAGAAACTAGAAGGCATTGATGAAAAAAATTAAAAGTCATCAATCGTGTGGCATGTGGTACAATTCGATTGTGCCTTTCTAGAGAACATAAGTATACTTTCTCTAAGAAAATTTTTGCAAGTAAATTGTGAAAGGCATTAAAGAAATTTTTTTAAAGAAAAGCAGTCAGAACAAACTTTATATGGAGAAGTGATTATTTCGCTTCACTTATGTTCCATGTACCACTATGAATGAATACATTACCAATTTTAATCAGCTAGTAACTAATTTTATAAATTTGGACGTGTCTTTCAAAGATGAAGATTTGACTTTGATGTTGTTGGGTTCTCTTCAAGAGCAGTTTGAATTTCTTGAAATAACTCTACTCCATGGGAAGGATAAAGTAACTCTCTCTGAAGTAACTGCTGCATTATACAGTTATGAACTACGAAAGAAAGATAAGAAAGAAAGTTCAAGTGGGCAGCAGAATTGATTATGAGAGGTTTCTCTCAAAGCAGGAAGAGAGAAAAGAAGGGGAGATCGAAATCCAGATCAGCTAAAGATGAATGTACATTTTGCGGAAAGAAAGGAGATTGAAAGATAAATTGTCTCAAGCTGAGTAATAAAAGTAAATTTGATAAAGAAAAAGCTGTCGTGAATTCAAATATAGCTGAGTGTGATGATGAAGACTCAGACCTTTCATTAGCTTTTGTATCATCAACAAACTCTTATAGTGTATGGCTACTTGATTCTGATTATAGTCATCATATATGTCCCAATCGAAATTAGTTTTTTGACTTTAGAGGACTAGAAGGAATAACTATTTACACAGCAAATGACGGTCCATTTATGATTAAAGGGATTAGTTCAATCCAATTGAGAAATCATGATGGATCAATTAGAATTTTAACAAATGTCCAATATATACCGAGTTTGAAAAAGAATTTCATCTCTATGGGAGTCTTGGAATCAAAGAGCTTTATTGTAAATGCAGCAGAAAGAGTGATGAAAATCATCTCCGGTGCACTAGTGATGATGAAAGGAATAAGAAAGAATAATAACTTATATTACTATCAAGGTAATGTAATTATTGGGACAGCAGCAGTAGCTTTCAGGAATGATCAGGAGTTGAAAGCAACCAGAATATGACATATGCGCTTAGGACATGCCGACAATAAATTTTTAAAACCGTTGTCAGATCAAGGATTATTAAAAGGAGTACAACCCTAAAAGTTAATTTTTTGTAAGTATTGTGTCAAAGGCAAGCAGACTAGAGTGAAGTTTAATATTACAATTCATGATATCAAGGGTATTTTAGACTATATTTACTCAGATGTGTGGGGTCTTCCAAGACAACTTCAATGGGAGAAAAGCACTATTTTATAATATTTATTAATGACTTTTTTTGTAGAGCATGAGCGTATACTATGAAGACAAATGATTAAGTATTGAGAGTTTTCCTCATATGAAAAAAGATGGTGAAAACTCAGACGGGCAGAAAAGTCAAATGTCTCCACACAGATAATGGTGAAGAGTATAAAAGTGATCCATTTTTGAAATTCTGCCAAGATGAAGACATTGTTAGACACTTCATAGTTAGAGATACACCACAACAGAATGGGTGGTGAAACGCATGAATCGGACATTAGTGGAGAAAGTTCGGTGTATGTTGTTCAATGCTGGGTTGGGCAGATAATTTTGGTCTGAGGCTGTTACATATACATGGTATCTCGTTAATCGCTTATCATCAACTGCTATTGGTGGTAAAACGGCTTTGAAGATGTGGTCTGAAAAGCCTGCTACTGATTATGATTCTTTTTTGTGTTTGGTTTCACCGCATACTATCATGTTAAGGAATTAAAGTTAGATTCGAGGAAAAAGAAAACGCTCTTTATGAGGATCACCACTAGTATGAAGGGACTTCGCCTTTTGGTGTCAAGAAACAAAGAAGATAATTTTTAAAAAAAGATGTTACCTTTGATGAGTCTACCATGTTGAAAAAGATAATAAATAAAATTGTTCAGCAGTCAGATGATACTCAGCAACAGGTGAAGTTTGAAAGAAGAATTATTGACCCAGCAAAAAATAAAATAAATGAAGATACTCCTATGGTAGAGGTGGAGTCAGATGAAGAAGAGGTTCCAACCCAAGAACCTCCACAGCAACAAGAATCTATTGCAATAAATAGGCCACGAAGAGAGATTCACAAACCTGCTCGATTTGATGATATGGTGGCTTATGCATCCTTAATTATAAATGATGGCATTCTTAGCACTTATAATGAAGCTGCCCAAAGTTTAGAAAAGAAATAGTGGAGAAAGGCCATGAATAATGAAATGCACTCCCTTGAAAAGAATCAGACATCGAAGCTAGCTAATCTTCCAAAAGGAAAGAAGACAATTGGATACAAATGGGAATATACAAAGAAAGAAGGATTTTATGACAAGAACGATGTTCGCTACAAGGTAAGATTGGTAGCTAAAGGTTATGCTCAGATAGAGGAAATTGATTATAATAAAGTATTTTCTCAAGTTGTAAAATATTTTTTTATTAGAATTTTATTGGCCTTGGTAGCACAATTGGATTTGAAACTCGTTCAACTTGATATAAAAACTGCATTTCTACATGGAGACTTAGAAAAAAAAATCTATATGACTCAGTCAGAAGGGTTCAAGGTTGCTAGAGAAGAAAAACAGGTATGCAAATTGAAAAAATCATTGAACGGATTGAAATAATCTCTGAGGCAGTGGTAGAAATAATTTGACAATTTTATGGTGAGGCAGAAGAACACAAAAAGCAAATATGATCACTGTGTGTATTTGACAAAACTACAAGATGGATATTTCATATATCTTCTCCTATATGTTGATGAAATGCTGATAGCTTCAAAGAATCTAGAAGAAATTAAGAAATTGAAGGCTCAGCTGAATCAGGAGTTTGAAATGAAAGACTTGGGAGAAGCAAAGAAAAATTTTAGGCATCGAGATATGCAGAGATAGGAAGAGAGGAAAACTTTGTTTGAATAAGAAATATTAAATGAAGAAGTTACTACAACATTTTGGACTGAATAAAAAGTCAAAACTTATAATTACACCGCTTTCACCTCATATGAAGCTCAACTCATCTTCATCTCCTGAAAATAAAGTGAAACAAGAGTACATGTCTAAGGTTCTATATGCAAATATTGTTGGTAGTTTGATGTATGCTATAGTGTGTACAAGACTGAACATTTCACAAGCAGTTGGAGTTGTGAGTAGGTACATACATGATCCTGGTAAGGAGCACTGACAAACTGTGAAATAGATTCTACGGTATATTCTAAACACCGTAGATATTGGGTTAATATTTGAGCGGGATGAGAAAGATGATCAATATGTAGTTAGATACTGTGATTCCGACTATGTTGGTGATTTAGATAAACGTTGATCAACTACTGATTATGTGTTTATACTTGCTAAGGGACCGATTAGTTGAAAGTCTATGTTACAGTCAACAGTTGTCTTGTCCACTACGAAAGCAGAGTACATGGCAGTATCAGAGGCTGTTAAAAAAGTAATTTGGCTTCAAGGGTTGCTTGGTGAATTGAGAGTTAGACAAAAGCATATTAATATATATTGTGATAGCCAAAGTTCTATTCATTTAGTAAAGAACCAAGTTTATCATGCAATGACGAAGCACATCAATATTCAGTATCATTTTGTACGAGAGATTCTGAAAGAAGGTGAAATATTACTTCAAAAAATTTAGACCACTGATAATTCTGCAAACATGTTAACAAAAGTAGTGACAACTATCAAGTTTAATCATTGTTTGGACTTGATCAATGTTTTGCAAAATTGAGGATGAGCGCTTCACAACGCAATTAAAGACACTACTAAAATAGCTTATTTTGAGAGAAGACTTGAAGATTGTAAATTGAAAAATAGCCAATGTGGAGATTTATTGTTTTGTGGCTATATTTCTATCCCATATTGAAAAATGTGAAATATGGGGAGGGATTCCTAATGCTATAAAAAGAGACCCCTCCCCCTTAGCAATATCATCTCAAATAAGTTCAATTATTTATAATACTTATTCTTCTTTTTTCTCTTTTTTTATTTTATTTTTTAAAATTAGTAATATTATTTTAGTGGTGTCCGAAGACATAGGTAAAATTGTCTGAATCTCGTTAAATTTGGTATTATCTTTATTTTATTGTTCTCGTTAAATTTGGTTGTATTTTGTTCTAATGATTATATGTCTAGAAAAATTCTATCTAAGGAAAGATTTGGTATTTAAGAGTATCCATTATGATACATCTTTCTTTTTTGAGAATTTTTCTAGTATAATTATTGGTATAATAATTCACACACTATATATATTATTGGTAAAAAATTAATCTAATTTTTACAATAAAATGATCAACCGCAAAAGAACAATAAAAATCCAATTAAAAACGAGTAAATAAATTGAACACCTATATAGTCGCAACTAACTGTGGATTAAATTCATTAGAAATAAAAGATTAAACGAACCAACTTCAAGAAGAAGTTATTTCGTGCCTGGGCGTTTCACTCGATCAATCAACCGATGAATCTACGAAAGTTTTCAAATACGTCAAGAGTATCAGAACTTGCATGGATCGATTGTTTCAATTATGCATTTGCGATTTTCTAAACCTTTTTTCTTGTTCAACGTCTCTCCTATTTGTTTGCTTACAGGGAAAGGGAAAGACGAAGGTTCCTTTGTTTGGGTGTTTTATAACGGGGTGTTAACGATTTGGTTAACTAAATTGTGCGGATAAAAAAAATTATATTATAAATTTTGGTTTTCAAAAATTATAAATCTAAATCTAAGTAAATAATCAATCGGCTATGGATTGGTCATATAAAATTAATGATTAATCATTATTTTTTATTTTTAATAATTACATTACATATATAAATTAAAATAAAATTTAATAAATTATATATATATATTTAATAAAAAAATTTAAATATAACTCACTGTGGTAATAAATTTTAATACAAATATACAATTAAAATATAAAATACATATTTTAAGTATAAATATAATCTGTCAAAATAATTAAATTTATTAAATTTATTTATATAATTTATAATTTATTACATAAAATTATGCATATAATTTATACATAATTCATAATTAATGAATGTAAATTATAGTATAATAATAAATTCAAAAATTATTTTTATATATTTAATATATATAATATATAGTTAACATTTCTGTTTGGTTAACTTCACTGAACAGTTTTTCAATAACAAAAATCAAAAACTAAAACTAAAACTTTTAAAAATCTAAACCTAAATTATCGTTTTTGTTAAGTATAATTTTTTGTTCTAATTTTAATTTAATCAATTTTTTTAGTAGCTCTATTTTATACTGAGGAAGAATTTTTTTTTTTTGAAAAAGACTTAATTAATCTTTGTTACTATTGAAAGATTAAAAAATAAATAAATGATTTTTTAACATTAAAATATATTTAATTAAATTTAAATAATTTAAAATTATTATTTATTACAAATATATTTAAAATTATATAAAATCTCAATATTTAATTAATTTTCTATTTGAATTAATTCAATTCAATTCAAGTTATATTGACCTAAAACAACAACAACAACAACAAAGTCTTAATTTCAAATCAATTGGGGTCGGCTATATGGATTCTTCTTTTCCACTCAATACGATTTAAAGTTATATCTTCTGATAGATGTAACATCATAAGATCATTTTGGATCACCTTTGACCAAGTCAGTTTAGGCCTACCTCTGTCTCCCTTATTTATATCTACTCTAACTTGTTCGGTTTTTCTAACTGGTGCATTACTAGGTCTTCTTTTCACATGGCCAAACCACCTCAATCTATGCTCTCTTATCTTATCCTCAATAGGTGCTACCCCCACTTTTTCTCTAATGCACTAATTGCGGATTCTATCCATCCTATTATGATCAAACATTCATCTTATTATTCTTATTTTCGCAACATGCATTTTACTCATGTGTTGTCATTTTACTGCCCAATACTCACTATCATACATCATAGCAGGCCGTATTACAGTGCGGTAAAATTTTTCTTTTAATTTAATTGGCATCTTTCGATCACATAGAACTCCTGTAGCACCCATCCACTTCATCCAACCAGCTTTAATCCTATGATTTACATATTCTTCACAACTCCCATCTTCTTGAAGAATTGAGCCAAGGTATCTAAAATAAGTACTATGAGACACTGCTATTTTGTCTAAAATAATTTTGACTCTTTCTCAATTCTCGCTATTAAATCTACAATGCATATACGTAGTCTTAATCCTACTTAATTTAAAACCCTTAAATTTTAAAGTGCTTCTTTATAACTATAACTTTTAATTTACCTCTGCTTGAGTTATATTTAGATATTCATCTATGTGTAAATATAATTCTTAAACTCGCACATAAAATGGCATTATGTAATGGGAGAATGAGTTTAAAAATTAAGTTGTTATATATATTAAAATAATTATGAATAAATAATTGAAAAAAAAAAGATAGTTAACTTGTACGCAACCTGAAAAAGGCTAAAATCCAATGTAAAATTAATTGTGTACATGTACTTTATACAAGGTTGGTCTTTTTTTTTTTTAATTTACTTTGTATTTTTTAAAATATTTTAATAGATATAAATTATTATTAATTTTTTATTAAATTTAAATATTTATTTGTAATAATTTTTTATTAATATTATAGTATAATAATTTTAAAATAAATTTCACTCTTAGATATTTCTTTGTAATAATTTTTTATTAATACTATCGTATAATAATTTTAAAATAAATTTCACTCTTATCCATACAAATTAACGCAAAGATATTTTTACCACTAACAATAAAATAAAATAAAATATATATATATATATATATAATTACAAAATGCTCAAAAATTCAAAAAAAATATATTTCTATTAAATTTCTCAAATTTCATATCAATTAATACGTAAATAATTTTTTTCTATTAACAAAAATTGACAACTAAGAATATATAGTTCTGCTAAAGGTAAGATTAAACTAAATCTAAATTATTTTGGCTAAACTCGAATTAAATATTTGTTATTAATGAAATTTGAGAGGAAATTCAAATTGATCCATTTATATAAATTTTAATGAGATGATATTAAAATTTCAATATTCCAAAAGAAATTCCAACATAAATGTACTGTAAAGTTATAAATGATATTGCCTTTGTTATTTAAGTAAAAGAATGAGATTTTGTTTTTGGGGAATGAAAGGAAAAAATACTTTATTAGTGGATTATAAAGTTCAAATATTGTATTAATGTTACACCTTTCTATTAAAAAAAAAACCATGTGTACATATATAATTCATGTAAAACTCAACTCGAAACTTTGGGCTGAAAAGTTCTGAATTTTGAGTGCGGCAACCCAATTTACAGTCCAGAATTGTCGTCGGTGGACACAGGCCGCCATTTGAAAGATTGGAGTGGACTAGATCTGTAGGCTGTGTAGCGGGTAAAAAAACCCAAAACGTGAGTGCTAGTGGTGCAGGCAGCATGATTGCCAGTTTGCCACATACAGTAACTATATTCAACTGTCAAAATCGGGTCCGACACGCGTCGTCTGCATTATCTGGAATATTCTCATTTTCTCTTTTATATCTCATTCAAAAGCTCTCGCTCGATCTTCTATTTCTCTTTCCTCTGTCCAAGAACAGGTAACCAAATGCTACTAATTTTTCCTTTATTTTTTTTCATAATCGAGTCATTTGGTGAATTTCATTTGGATTAAGTGATAAAACCAGTATTTAGGGTTTGTTTTTGATGAATTTAGGCGTAACCTAGTTACTTCGCTGGATTGGTGAAATCTCCATTCTAATGAATCAATTTGTCAATTGTTTTTCGATTCGGTTCACAATTGCTGTGTAGTGTAGGTAGAGTTGAGATATTGATTTCTGGTTTTATTCCTTCTGGTAGATCATGAATCAAGATGGGTATACTGTAGAAGTTATCGGCCTCTCTCCCAAAGTTACGGAAAAGGATCTCTATGATTTCTTCTCCTGCAATTGAACATGTTGAAATTGTTAGGTATGTCAATTTTTTTCATCTCTTAATTGTTAAGCGTACGATTTGTTGATACAGGAAAATTCTTATGCATGAATGAAACAGGTCTGTTGATTGTGCGTGTACGGCATATGTGACATTCAAAGATGCATATGGTCAAGAAACTGCTGTCTTACTTAGTGTTAGTGTTCTCCCAACTATTACTTTGTTATTGAATTTTGTGTTCTTTCCATTTCAATAAAGTGTGGTTGGTTAGTTGAACATTTCATGAATAAACTCATGTGAATCATTATGTTTGTGGTTGGTTTAGTTGAACATTTCATGAATAAACTCATGAGAATCATTATGCGTGTTTCTTCTTTCTTTCTCGTTTTATATAACGAACAAAAGATTTTTAGTTGAACATTTCATGAATAAACTCATGAGAATCATTATGCGTGTTTCTTCTTTCTTTCTCGTTTTATATAACGAACAAAAGATTTTTTTGATAATAAAACGGTGATTTTGCATAAGCTGTCATTTTAGAAAGAATTTTCTTTTGTTTCGTAATTGAATTCTGAGTTAACCCTATATTTCTCTTGGTATTTATGTGGGAAAATTTAGATATAGAAGTTATCCCTTTAGCTGTGATAATTGCAATATTGATAGTAAAGTTATTATGCTTCTAATGATGCTGGTAATGCCTGTAGTGTTTCATGTAATATGAACATCGCGTGTGTTTCTCTTGTTATCTCCTTTGTCGGAATTTAGGAATTTAGGGCTATTAATTAAGCCTTTACGATGCCATCTAGCTCTTGCTTCCATTGCTTGTTGCCTCCTAATGGGTCATCTTATTGTAGCATCAAAGTTTCTTGGTTTATTCATAAACAAGTGTGTTTCCATCTGATATGGGTTTAGCATTGTAGTGCTCTTTGGAGTTTATTAGCTTTTCCATTGAAATGTGCAGGTCCAATTCTAGTTTTATTTTTCTTCTTCCTTATGTGTCCTCGCGTATATGGTACTAAAATATTGACTGTGGATGTATTAATTTCATGTCGCCTTCTGTTAATGACCCTAGGGTGCTTCAATTTTGAACCAACGTGTTTGCATAACACGCTGAGGGCACTATGGAGACAAATTTGATTTTTGGAGCAGGACTTCATCAAGGGCCGTAGATGAAATTGAATCAGATATATGCGTTCTATGTCTATATTGTACTCATACTATGTTCTGCAAGTAGATTTGTTATTCTGAAGCATTCGCTTAAGCTAACGTTTCATCCTGTAGCAGCCCTCGCAAAGAAGTCAACATGTCCCTAGTGCAGGAGAAGCAGTCACAATGGCTCAGGATGTCGTCAAAACCATACTGGCCAAGGGATATGTGCTGGGAAAAGATGCATTACACAAGGCAAAAACTTTTGATGAGTCTCATCAAGTTTCTGCGACTGCTGCAGCTAAGGTTGTTGACCTGACTGAAAGAATTGGCCTTGCTGATAAGATTTTTACGGGCATGGAAGCTGTTAAAGCTATGGATCAGAAGTACCGTGTCTCTGATATGACCAAATCAGCTGTATCAGCACCAGGAAGAACAGCTGCCACAGCAGCAAACACTGTGGTAAACAGTAGCTACTTCTCTAGGGGAGCCCTTTGGATGTCAGATGCATTGAATCGAGCAGCCAAAGTTGCTACTGATTTGGGTAGTCGGGGTGTTCAACAATGAAGTATGTGTGTGCAACTTAGATTGATATTATATATCCTACATAGAGTGTAACTAGTTGATAGTTTTGTACTTCTGTACAGTTGTAAACTCTAAAATTAATATAATCAGTTTAATTAGAAATAATGCTTTTATATTGTTTTAATTAGGGATGCTTTTAGTTCTGTCACTACTGATTTTAATTAAACATTGTACGATCTAACCTATGGTATGTAGGTGGCCAAGCATTGTCAGTTGTCAACTAGGAATTTGTGTAACAAAGATAACATGGCTTTCTAGTTTATATGTGACTTAACACTGTGAATATCCAGTTGGATATCAGATATATGGTCGGGAATCGTCAGTTCTAATTGAATTATTCTGTGTAGTGTTTTAAGGACATCATTATCTTCCTATGCCAGTATAATATGATGGGCCTAATGGCATTATTGCTCTGGGGTTGTGCCCTTTTTTTTTTTTTTTTGAATCTCCCTCTGCTGTTGCTTGTGTATATCTGTTGTTAATTTTCTGATTTTTCCTTCTGGAAGGAAAAATTGGCAATTACACAAAACAAGAGAAGGGGCAATACGGCCTTGTTTTTATTTTTACTTTAATCTAGATATGTATTTTGAAACTGAAAATTAAGCCCTAGGTATCGCTTTGTTAAGTAAGGATTCACTGCTAAAATATATATAATCTGGTAATATTTTGATAATGAAGTCATCAGTGCACATAGCAGGAGCATAAACTTTTACCAAAATGCAATAAATATTCAATAATTCAATTGCCTCCTTTCATTTTTCCTTCTTTCCTATAAATATTTCACTGTTTTATGTTAACAAAAACTGTCAAAATTTAGTAGTTGTTTATAAATTTGCGAAAGGGATTAGTCTGCCCACACATGAAGAAAATAAAATTATTTCTTCATTTAATTGGACCATTCAGGCAAAGCAGAAATGGTACGTTCAGTCAGCCGTGCAACAAAAAAAAGGTTAAAATTGATTTTAGTCAATTTTTCTGTGTCCTAAGGTCATTTGTCGATCTCTCGATTGTATAGGCCAAAGTCCAACCCCTCGTTCCATTGACTCCATTGCCAATGTGCCGTGTGGGTAGGCGGGACATAATCTCTTTGTAGAAAAGTAATCATCAAATGAAAACTCGCGATTTGAACCGGCCCCAGTTCTAGATCCACTTTTCATTAAACGGTACTGATTACCCAATTTTCAAGTCGATGCTACTCGTTGCCTTAGATAAAAATAACCCAATTAGGTCCCTGGAAAACTACGTAAACAGGACTCTTGATGCAGCCTCAACGCACCTTGTAATGCAAATTGATCGCCGGAGTCTCATCGTTAGACTCATAGACTGCCTCATACGCCCAGTTTTTACCCATTATATTTCTCTGAAAAATTCTCTTTTTCTCTTATCACTAATCTTCTCCTATAATCAGATCCACGGTGTATATTCTTAACATCTTCTTCACTTTTTTTGAAAGATACAGAAGGCAATTTTTGAAATTGTGAACCGGTTTTAGGCATTTCTTTGGAGAATGGACACAGTATCGATTCGGGTTCCGTACAGGAACCTGAAGAAGGAAGTGGAGGTGGAAATGGTCGGTGTAGATGAGCAGTATCGCCATCGGATCCGATTAGACTCTTCTTCTTCTTTGAATTCTAGTTCGCAGATCCCTAATAGTGATTCCAATTTCTCGTCCCCTATCGCTTCCAGATCTAAACATTATAGCTTGGTCACTCTCATACTTAGTTGCACGGTCGCCGCCGGCGTTCAATTTGGTTGGGCCTTGCAGCTCTCTCTCCTAACTCCTTATATACAGGCAAGTGAAAATCGTTTTCCTATCCTAAAGCCGTGTGAGTATATGATTATGCGTGCTTAATTCAGGTTAGGCAGCTGGGTTTTGTGAATTGAATTCTGAACCAGATGAACCATATATGTTTTAAACTTTCTTTAATTTCGTTCAGTTTATGCGTTTGCAAATATGAAATCAACTTTCATCATTGAATTTAGTTTTCTGTCTTTATTTTGATCATCTCTAATAGTCGAGGTTTTTTTTTTGTGAGATTATGCAAATTTTTTTTCTTTTTATAGTTTTGTTTAACTTTATTAATGCTTGTTGCAGACACTTGGTATAGAACATGCATTTTCCTCATTTATTTGGCTTTGTGGTCCTATAACAGGCCTTGTGGTACGTGATGCTTGATCATCTTTTTCCCCTTTACTTTTTGAGTAATTTGCTTGAATTTTAACATTTTGAGTTAATTTCTTTATGAAATTAAGATCTACAGTGTTGTCTTAAGTGCCTATCTGAATTCGTGATAAGTTACATTGTCTTGGAATTTTTATGTTGTACAAACATATACCATTATCAGTCATTTTAATTTGATGAATTTTATTGCTGGACTACTTACATATTCCTTTACCGAATTTACATTAATAAGTTGGGGAAAAGAGGCAAATTTCCATTCATTTTTGTTTTTATCGACCTGGAAAAAAAAACTGTATTCGTTAGTTATGGTCTTTTAGAAGTAGGTTCTTCAGTAGCAACGTTACTCTCACTTTGAGCTTGCGGCCTCTTGGTTGCAAGTCAGGGGCATTTTCCATTACACTGTACTAGATAATGGTCCTTCCTGATTATCCTATAATAAAATGCTAATCTGATTAGATGATTCTACCTCATTCCAATATTTGATCCCTACTGCTTTTTCTTCTATTTGCAAAAAGAAATCAGATGGTAACTGATATATTTTGAAACTTCGCTGCCAATGCACTTTCAGCATCTAGCTACAATAAGCAGGCTTTTTGGAGTGCTTGGCATTTTAAGATAATAAAGTTAATCATACTATTTGTGCTGTGTTGTTTTTGTCTTCCTAATGAATTGTTGCATGCAATGATGTAATATAGTTGTAAATCATTTTAGCAACAAACAGTTGATTCAATTAGTTTCTTCTTTCTTTACTATTATTTAAAGTTGGAATTCTAGTAATTATCTTTTTATGTTTAGGTTCAACCTTGTGTTGGTATTTGGAGTGATAAGTGCTCTTCAAAATTTGGAAGAAGACGGCCTTTTATTCTTGCTGGATCTCTTATGATCTCAGTTGCTGTAAGTATTAATGAACTAGAAGTTTAATATTAATGTGTATTATTGATGCTTTGTTTTATATCAGCTAAACTAAGTGTTGTAATTTAGGTGATAATTATCGGATTTTCTGCAGACATTGGATATATTTTAGGGGATACAAAGGAGCATTGCAGGTTCTTGTTCCCTTTCTTCATTCATTGTATTTCATTCCACAAACATGGATTTAAGACTTACCATCTTATCTATGGAAATGCAGCACATTCAAAGGCACTCGAACAAGGGCAGCTTTCGTTTTTGTGATTGGGTTCTGGTTGCTGGATCTTGCTAATAATACAGTGCAGGTGAGCATGCTATGCCATTTCCTTACTGCTGTAAGAAAAGCAGTGATACTGATTGCAATGATATTATTTCTGTATCCAATAATGAGTCTCTCAATATTTGTAGGGACCAGCTCGTGCCCTTCTTGCTGATTTATCAGGTACATTGTTGTTTTTCTAATTTTATTTTTCTCATCCATGTTATGTATTGTTTCTTTGAGAGGAGATATAATGAGCATAGAGAGAGTGAACAGAGAGAAAACAAGAATCTCATCTCTGGTTCGGGAAGTGAGGAAAAAGCGGGAGGAGAAATGAGAAGAATTTTTCTTATTGCTTAAAAGTTATTTTAATGCCCTTTATATTTTTTTCATGGAAGATTTTATTATAGGGGTAAATATGTAAAATTGATGATTTCACCCCAAATTTTCGCTGCCTTCCGAAAGACAAAATTCCCCTAATTCTTATCCTCATATCTGGGGTAAAGTTGGGTAAAGTAGTCCAACATGCATGCTGATGCAAAACATGTTAATATGTGTTTCTTTTGTAACATAGGTCCTGATCAACGAAATTCAGCAAATGCTGTATTTTGCTCATGGATGGCTGTTGGAAACATTTTAGGATTTTCTGCTGGCGCTAGTGGGAGTTGGAACAGGTAAAACTTTTTAATGACTTGTGGTAGTGTATGGTTCTGCAAACTTGATTGTGCAACTTTTTGTGATGTTTGCTTTCACTGAATCGGTTGGCATCATTATCTATCTAGACCTGAAGAAACATTGAATTTAATGTGACCTGAGTGCTTCTTTTTTCTATCAACACATATTATTATTACTATATTATTATTATTTAATTCCTACACAAAGATATTGGATTAATTGGTTCATCTGATGTTACTCTTGCTAAGCAGGTGGTTTCCTTTCTTGATGAGTAAAGCATGCTGTGAAGCTTGTGGAAATCTGAAAGCAGGATTTCTTGTTGCAGTTGTGAGTTCCATTGCACTTTGCTTTGGTTTTTATGATATTATTCTCTGTTTTAATTGCAGTAGCGGGGCTTAAGTATTGAGTTTCCTAGAATAGACATATATAAGGTTCTTCAAAAAGGGTTTTGGAAATCTGGAGATTTGTTTCTGTTTAAATCAATGTTTATCCTTTGAAATCAATGAAAGCAAAAGAATGCATAAATTCAAGAATCAGTTCTGATTGGGATTTCGTTCTACTGTTGGATACAGAATCTTTTATGTTCACAGCCAGCTTTTTGGTTGAAGAAAAGTAACGCAATGCAACTTTGACATCCATGAGTTGCCAGGGTCTTGGGTTTATCATTTTTTTGAGGTTCTATATTTTAGTCTTTTTGAAGTTGATGTGTTAACAACTTGGTTGCAGACTTGCCAACTTGCCTATGGCGAAAGGACATAAATTTGGAAAAATAAATGCAGACAAGTATAAGGTCGAATGAAAAGATTACTTGAAACTGAATTTTAGGGTTGGCTGAAAGAGGAAAATGATGAGATTGAAACACAATCTGTTGGTCGTAGGAAATGAGGAACAGTTAAGATTTAAATTCTTTTAAGAGGATAGAAATAGTTGTGACTTGTGAGCGACAAATATAGAGAGAGAGTAGTTGTGAGCTACTTAGGGAGTGAGAATATACAAAGTAAAATGTAACAAATTGATTAAACTAAAAACTTACAGAAAGAGAAGAAAGCCAGCTAAGATGCAAGATGCATGAGCAGGACTTGTATGTTAAAGAGATGCATGATTAGGAATTTAGGATTACCTTTTTCCAAATATATGCTTGGCCTTGAATTACTGTATCTCTTCAGATGATAAGTGATTTCTGTTCAATTGTGTATTTTTTTATGGGTGTCCTATCAATATGGCTCCAGTAACTTCCTTTCTTTCCTCTTTTGGTCATGTTTCATTTTGGGAGTTTTCTACTGCCTGCTGGTACCATAACTTCTATTATTTTACTTGAGTCCAATAATTTGTTGGCATATGTGCAGGCCTTCCTGACTCTTTGCACTCTTGTGACTCTATATTTTGCGGATGAGGTTCCACTTATTAAAAATCAATCCCAGCGTTTGTCAGATTCAGCTCCATTGTTGGATGATAATGGTCTCGAACTTTCAAAATTCAAGTCTGACATCCCAGTTCTCAGCAATTCCAATGGGGACAACACCAATAAGAGCACTGAACTGGATGTGAATCGAAAGCATGCCATCTCCAACTCCAATGACAATCAAAATGAAAGTTTTGGTGATGGACCTGGAGCAGTATTAGTTAATTTGTTGACTAGTTTACGTCATTTGCCCCCTGGAATGCATTCTGTGCTTCTTGTTATGGCTCTTACTTGGGTAAGCTTCTTATTGACTCCAGTGAGGACACAGGGACTTTAAGTAGGGGGGCCACCTTAAAAAATGTCCATGAAATATATATATTACTTTGAAAATGAATTTAAAAAATTAAATTTCATGAAAAATTGAATGTCAACTATCAGAATAAAAAATTTTCATTAAAATGATATATGTACATCACAAAATTTCATATAAATTTAGCATTAGATTGTCAAAATCAAACAAAGCTATTAAATTCTAGAAACCAAATATATCAAATATTAAAGATCATAAACTGTTTTTGTGTTTCCATCTTGTGGTTTTCTATGTCAGTTTTTCTTGCAATAAAATTTTACTAATATTTTTCATTTACTTTCATTAAATTGGTACTCAGAATATATATCTTATGGTTTATAAGTTTCAAAAGACTAATAATATTATGGTGCGTGTAAAAAATTATTTTTTAAAATTGTATTATTTTTTCTATAATGTAAGATTTGAGATTACCATATAATATTTTTTAGTATTTTAAGTATTTACCTTTTTATTATTTTTGGTGCAAATTTTTATTCTAATAGCCCAATAAACATTTTTTCTATGTAAAATAAAAAAATTACTTTTGAGTTTGGAAGCCTTCTCTAAAATTTTACTAATATTTTTCATTTACTTTCATTAAATTGGTACTCAGAATATATATCTTATGGTTTATAAGTTTCAAAAGACTAATAATATTATGGTGCGTGTAAAAAATTATTTTTTAAAATTGTATTATTTTTTCTATAATGTAAGATTTGAGATTACCATATAATATTTTTTAGTATTTTAAGTATTTATCTTTTTATTATTTTTGGTGCAAATTTTTATTCTAATAGCCCAATAAACATTTTTTCTATGTAAAATAAAAAAATTACTTTTGAGTTTGGAAGCCTCCTCTAAAATTGTCCTGATTTGTGAGTTGCTGATTTTCTTTTCCTAGTTAATGCCCAAAACGATCATTTAATAAAAAAAAAAGTTAGAGTGGATTTTTCTGACACTGAAAGGACCACTATGCCCATAAAATTTTTGAAAATTCAGGGGAGGGGGGTCAGTGCTCCCCTTGGGCTGGAAATTGCTCCATCCATTACCGACTGTATTATTGTTTCCAGAATTCTGTGGTTCTTGATTAGTTAGGGTGATAACCTGTTTGCAGATAGTGCTTGCCATTGGTGTTCTCTAAAGATTTAAGCTGAACTGTTTCTTCTTCAATTTATTTACCCTTTTCTTTATTTTCATTGCATGTAGATGTCCTGGTTCCCTTTTTTTTTGTTTGATACGGATTGGATGGGTAGAGAAGTTTATCATGGAAATCCAAAGGGGAACTCTGATGAAGTGAAGTTGTATGATCAAGGTGTCAGAGATGGTGCATTTGGGTTGCTATTGAATTCGGTAAGAACTCAAAACTGATGCATCAGTTCTATTTTTTTAGATGGTATCATACTTCTATTGTTTTTCATAGATCTATCATCTGAGTTTGTCAAAACTGAAGAGACTTAATAAAAATTCCAAAATTTAATAATCAAAGCAATTCTATGAAGAGGAATAGGAATGCAAAAAGGTTCTGCCTATTTAATAATACCATAATTGGAAAATTTTAACTAAAGAGAAAGATGAGTACAATTGATATAAATGTCCCTTCCTTCTGGGAACAACGGAAACTGATTCATATACAAAATAAAATAGGGAATTTAGTGCACTATCTGAAGATTTAAAAAGGAAAAAATTGAAAGGGACTCGGACAAATGTAAATAAAAAATAGAGAAGCTGAGAGAGTTGAAAGAAAGGGGATAAGAAAAGATGAGGAGACAAAAAGATAAAGCTTGTTATTCCTTGGCATCTGTTGAAGGAGCATGTTTAAATTAAGGATATTATCTCATTATTTATGTTTTTTCTTCCTTCAATTAATTTTTTTCCTTTTTTTTAAAAAAAATATTCTGTTGTAGGTTGTTCTAGGCATTAGTTCCTTCTTAATTGAACCAATGTGTCAGAAGATGGGCCCGAGACTTGTATGGGCAATGAGCAGTTTCATTGTTTTTGCCTCTATGGCAGTCACTGCTATCATTAGTTTGATATCTGTTGGTGAATATTCTGGAGGGATTGAACATGTAATTGGAGGGAATGCATCAATCAGGATAGCTGCCTTGGTTGTATTTACTCTTCTTGGCTTTCCTCTCGCTGTACGTATCAGTTCTGTCGAAGTAACTGCAATGTTTTACAGTTTGTTCCCTCAAAAGCTGCATTAATTGTTTGTGTATTGCAGATCACCTACAGTGTTCCATTTTCTGTCACAGCAGAGTTGACTGCTGAATCAGGCGGTGGCCAAGGTTTGTATGGCAGTTAATTTTTATAGGATCTCTTCAATCTATATTGTTATTGAGTTAAGCAGATCAATCCTGATATCTTTTGCTGCTGTACAGGATTGGCTATAGGAGTTCTGAATCTTGCAATAGTTATTCCACAGGTAGATGACTGCATTGTAATCCTTTTCTGTTTTTGCCCTCTCCTTTCCTGGATTCAATTGATATATTGGACGGGAGAATTCCTTTTATAATATTTCTTCCAATACTCATTTTGCTTTGAAAAAGTCAAGCAGATCTGTTGGAAAATTTTATATTGCATCTTACTTTAGTATTAGTTTCCTTGTTTTGGGAGGAAAATCAACATTTTTATTGATGGACTAGGAAATGGATGCCCTCTTACCCTCTACTGTCTGGTGGCAGTATCCTTATCACTTATCTTTTTCCTTTTATTCTAGTTAATTAATGAAAATTATTTCATGTATATTATTGGTCTATTCAGATGATTGTATCCCTTGGTTCTGGCCCGTGGGATGCTCTGTTTGGTGGAGGCAATATACCCGCCTTTGCCCTCGCTTCTGTGTCTGCCTTTGTAGCTGGTGTCATTGCAACTCTCAAGCTGCCAAATCTTTCAAGCAGCTCCTTCAATTCATCTGGTTTTCATTTTGGCTAACGACTGAAACACACAAGTTCACATTGAATCTGCACATGAACCACAAGGACAACAATGTGCTTTGTTCATTTACTTGCAGAGAGGTGGTTCTTCAATTTATATGTACGTATAGTTTTCATATTAATAGGACTATGATATACATATTCCAATTCATTCATTTTTTCCCACATTGTGGATCTCTGAATCTTTTATAGTGTATATTGTCATTTGAGCTGAAAAGCCTATACATGCATGCAATGATATTGCTGTTATGCCAACCTTGAGTTAGGAATAATCATAATACCATCACGTTCCCAGATCATGCCCTTTTTTAGCCCTTTTTTTTTCCTCCGAATTCAATGTCTGATATGTAATGTTATAATGTTATTAGAAAATAAAATTCCAGGATTATTTCAAGACTTGGATCTGGCTCTTTTTTTAGCTGTTTTCTGATCTCTTAAATAGCTGACTGCATTTCTTGTTTCCTGTTGTGCACTCGCATACGCAACTTAATATAATAATACTAATAACCGACATAATTGTTTTGTTACCTGGACTTGTAAGCCATTTGTTATGGTTGTAGCTTAGATATAGGGTTATCACTTCAGATGCGGTGCACACTTTGTCCTGGGGCCTGGCTAAATGGAATGCACGAGTGAAACAATGTCAAGTTCAGGCAGCAGCATCTGTATTCAATGCTGATATCTTCTCCATGATTGCTAATATGGTAAGGTGTATCCCTCGTTAGTTTGACACGCTCATGTTAATCAGGTTTTGTCTGGAATCTTGTCAATATTGATAGTATCCCAAAAATTATATAGACAGTGGACTTCTAGTTGCTCCAATCCATCAATTATGTTTCTCTTTTATTGCCTAAGTAGTCCTTATTTTTCCTTTCCGTTTTATGAAAAGTGACATTTGCGTAGTTGAGATTCGATTTGATATTTATTTTACCTGCCATTCTTAAATATTGTTATATGGGGATAGATTTGGTAATTTTAGTCCATCTAATAGATTTGCTGCTTCGTTTTTTTGGTCCTTCAATGAGAAAAAGTTTTCATGATTGATTAGTTGAATTTAAGTTGAGAGTTAATTTAAACATTTGCGAATAGGTAGTTAGACCATTTTTTTCATGTCGGTCTTGCAATGATAATCGGGCCATCCAAGCCAGCTAAGAGTTATGACATACTAATATGGATAGAGGAAACACAACTGCACAAGCATGATCCTTTACATCGACCGAGACGTTAGAATAAAGAATAAAGATTTGTATTTACGTTTTGTACGATTACTCAACATTTTTAACACCGGGGAGTTATTCCTCAATATCTCGCTACTTCTTTCTGGTTGTAGTTTGGGTTCGTATTCTGTTATGCTGACTATTGCGATTGTATCAGAGTGATTCTATAAAATTCATGAAAATAAAATAAACTATAAAATGCTGTTGTAAAGGGAACTGGTAAGGAATTATGTTCTAAAACATTTAAAAAAAAAATCGGCAATTTCATCGTCCATCTGCTACTAATGTCTAAATGGTATCCAGATGGTGTTAAAAAATGTGAAAGCATGATACATATGTCTGATCTGAGTGGTCTAGCCAAGGAACAGAAAAGAAGTAAAAAATAATAATAATAAAGGAAAACAGCAAAAACAAAAAAGGTTTAATTTAGTTGTCCTGAAATTGATAGAGGCATTTCATTTGTGCTTGTAAGCCGTGTGAAAAATCAAGAAATGTTTTAATTTATGGCAGCCGAGCGTTGTTTTCTTTTAAGGTTAGTAATAGTGAAAGTAGTCTATTTGTTATTTCCCAGATTTTTTTATGTTTCTAACTTTTCCATGTGCTATTCCAATTTCCACATTGTACAAAAAAGTGGCTGCTTTGACATGTTGGTTTGGGAAATTGAAAGAAATCGGAATTTCATATTAAAAATGTATTGTACTATTTTGAAATTATCAACTATTAAATTTTTTTAAATAAAATACGTTATTTCTTTAAAAGAAAAAGGAGATTCTCAAAGAAAAAAACAAAGAAAATAAAAAGGAAGAAAGATTTGTCCGTTTAATTAAATCATACTTGACATGATGCGAAAGTGATTGTGATAGAGGTTTCGAAGGCAAAGGCAATGTTTGAAGCTATTATAGCGCAGAAAATTTAGCCAAATGTAAAGTTATCTATAATTTGAAGAATTAAGAAATTCTTGAATAAAAAATTAGAATTTTGATATTTCTCATATATTCCAGGAAGCCAACCAATCTGCACATTGTTTAGCAAATCATGTTTCTCCTTTTTAATATATCTCAAAGTTTACATTGGAAAGGTATGCACGGGCTCAACAGCTTAAATATCAATATCTATTTAAAATAAAATATAACAAAGTAATATCTAAACCGAGTATATTAAATAAAATTTTTAAAAAAATATTACAAAAGAGCAAAAGAATAATTATAAATTCAAATATAAAAAAAATTCAAATATAATTCGTTTATAACCATAATATAATGTAATAACTCAAGAAAAAATTTAGTAATTTATACTAATCAATTGTAATAATTATAATAACATTCTTAATATAGTATCAAATTTTTGTACGGTTCAAAATCGTTCATTTTACATACAGATATTCTGATAGCAATTTAATAGCCAGACACACAATATTAATCTTAAGTCATATTAAGACGACACTATTCATTATATTAACGAACATATTTTTTATAAAAGAATATACTTTTTGTTATTTAATATTTTTTATCAATTTATAATATTTTGTGTAAAATATGTGGAATACCAAATTGAAAATTTTAAATTGCTTTTTTATTTTTTTATTTTTTTTAAATATTATTATGCTTCGCTTGATATTTCAATTTCATCATGAAATTTAAATTACGTTAATAATTTTGGATATATCACTCAAAATAATGTAAAATAATATGACAAGAACTCTAAATATTACAACTATATCAAATGAAATTGCAAAATTTTAAACTGTGTACGTAGTCTTAATAAAATTTTATTTCTTATTTTCTTTTCTAGCTAGCGGTCGAAATGAAGGGAAGATTTCAACATGCATATAAAAAGGTATATATATATATATATATATAATTTCTATTATTTTATATAAAAAATCTGCTACATATTACTAAACAAAGCCAGAGGCAAAGAATGACCTTTTTTTTATAAATTATCTTTTTGAAATCTCGGTAAAATTCTCCTTATTAAGTTTTAAAGAGTTGTATATTTAGAAAATCAAATTTGAAATCTTTGTTTAATTTAAAATAGTCTCTTATTAACTAATTTACACAGTCGGTGGTAGAGGCAAAAAATGATTTGATTATTAGGTTAGATTAGATTTTCATTTTTTTTAAAAGATATAATATCTTTATCAAAAAAAAATAGAGGAGTTAGTTGGGTAGTGGTAGTCGAGGTTAGCCAATACTTAAATCTGGATAGACTCACCTGTAAAAAAAGTAGCATTTGTTTCCTTGTAAAGGCATTCTGGAAGGTGGTGGTGCTCATCCCTTTTCTCATCTTCCCCTTTTATTTCTCTACTTTTTTAGTATCTTTGCTCTATTTTTCTATTTTATACTTTTTTTTCTTAATTAATTTGTTTTTAAATCATGTTATATGTTTTATAGATTAGATTGGCGTTAGTATGGAGAGGCTGTCTAATCATCTTAAAGAAATATTAAGACATTAAACTTACCATTTAATGATGCCTAAAAAGAAAAACATTTCTTAATAATTGTTTATTAAATTATATATACATATATATATATATATATATCTTCTGGTTTATATAAAATAGTTCTAGCAAGATTGGTGTGCTATTAGCTTGCAAATAAGTTATATTTCGTTTTATTTATTTAAGAATATTTTTGAACTACTTCATTTGTTTATGAAAATATAAAATAAAAACATTCCGGAAATAATATAACAATGTATTTTCAATTAGAGATAGGTTTCATTTTTTTTTCAAGTAAAGATAGATTTTATTTTCAGTAGATTTCATTTTCAAGTTCATTCTTTTTATAATTAAATGAAAAAAAAGGTTAAAAAAACAGAAAAAAAAAAGAATTATCCTAAAGAGATGAGATAAAATAATAGAATTCATTTCTTGTCTCGAATTTATTAACAGCATAAAAGCCTTTAAATTTGATAGGAATTTTTTTTCAATTAAAGATTTCGAATTTGAGTTATTATAATCAAACATTTTGAAAAATTGAGGGAGTATTTTACTTTACAACATGGTAAGATATTAAATAATTAAGATTAAACCCAATTTGAAAATTGATCAGGAAAATAAAAAATTATTTTTATAAAAAAAATAATTTTGGAAAATCATATTATGGAATATGAGAATAACTGCACTAACTGTTGAATCTGATAGTGTGGAAATAGGTCCAAATAACAATTGGCGCAGTTGTATGGATAAATGTACAATTCCACTGAAATTTGTAAACTACACGAAAATCTAAATGAAATGTATGGTATGCCCTTAATTTTTAAATCCCAAAAATTAAAAAATATATATATTTTATATATTATAAAATTCCCAGTAAAATAACAAAATTTCCAGTTGTGGCCAATCCAAAGAAATGTCGTGGTGAACGAACGGTTCTGATTAATGGGCCACCCTTTCTTTCAGAAAAGTTAAACATCACCACGAGCTTTTTTTATTTTTTATTTTTTTAAACATAACAGATCCAGTGGTTGACAAATCACTATCAATGCATTTCATTGGCCCATTTTACTTATTTATTTTATTATTTTTATTTTTTAAATATGTATATTTTTTTATAAAAAAATACATAAAATGAGATGCATATATATATATATGTAAGAGTGACGTCATGCAAAGAGAGCACATGGGATCAGTAAAAGCTGAACACCCTATTGGCATAAAGGCATGTGGAGAGAAAGATCCATTTCATGGTCTTTCCTTTCTCCCTTTTTTTTTTAATATATACTAATATATAAATATAATTATAAAAATATATTAACATAAATTATTTTAGTAAATTTCCTTTTTATTTTTTAAAAAATAAATTTACTTATAGAAATTATAATATATGTATATATGAGAAATAATAATAAAAAGAGGGGGAGAAAAAAGAAAATAAGGGAAACTGGGTAAGAACATGGATCCACCCCATTCCCTACAGCTTCCAACTAATAAAGTCATGTGGTGCAGTGAGAGTAGATTGTCTTCTTCCCTATTCTAAACAAGTATATTGTGGGTCCCTTCCCCAAAATTACTCAGATTAGTGGGTCCTACCTCCTTTCTTTTAGATACGTCCACGCTGTACAGTAGAAATAACCCTCCCTCTGCTAATGATTTTTCCAATCAAAACATACGCTTTTTCTTCTTTTTTTTTTCTTTTTGATAATTATAGTATAATTTTAAAAAAAATCTCTCCTTCCCATGCATCTCTCTTATAATGACCAAAACGCTTTTTTTTTTTTTAATTATAGCTATTTTTATTTTATTTAAAGTTTTAATTTTTGTTGAAAAAATAATAAAAAAGAAGTAATTATCCACTGAAAAATGTATACATGCACAGAAATGAGACCATTCAATTGGCTAGGGATTAATTTGATGCTTTGTATGGGTCATGGGGTGGGGTACATTCATTGATGATCATAAGCTGTTTAACAAGATAGAGTTAAATAAAAAGTTTATTGGACACGGTCGAATTTATATTATATTAGATATACACGTACACATTAAATCATAAATAATTGAATATATAAACTTTTTTTAATATAATGTTATGACAGATAATATAAACCGATGAGAGTACGTGCATAAAAAATATATTTATTTTCAAAGATAGATCGTAAAAATTGAATGACAGTTTGATTTTCCCAATGTCGAAATCCCAACCTTCAAGTCTAACATTCAATCGCTTGAATGACTAATTGAAAATTTAAAAGAAAAAAAAAAGGCCAACCTTCTTTCAATTACATCATCTACGAATTTGTGGGTATGGTATGTTTGTGGCTAAATTAAACTATTCAATTGGGTCCATATATTGATACTAAATTCTTTTCATCGGTCCAACGTGTCCTTTTACTACTTTATATATAATAAAAAGGAAAAAGAGTAGCAGTAGACGAATTTAAAAAAAAAAAGAATACTGAAAAATTGGGTTGATTGAATACCTAGTGGCTGTGAAATTTATTAATTTTTAAGTATCAAGAAATTAAGAAAAACTTTAATATCAATAAAATTTAAATGCTGTCGCATATCTTTTACATATAGTTATTAAATTATGTCATATAGAAATTTAATATTCTATACAATAATATAATAGCGATATAGTACGGATCATTTGATTGATTGATTGATGAATATATATTTACCTCTTTGAATAGATTTTGAAATTTTCAAGTAAGAAATTGGATGTTCCCTCTGCTTATTAATTTAGGCCCTCAATTCACCCAAGTAGAAGTTGTAGTTTTAGCCTGAAAATAGACAATTTCTGTCTGATGGATGAAACAATTAATTTCAAGTACTATGACTCCATATTTTACTTCTTTAAAATGTCTCTTCCCCACAAACGCAAGCACGCATGCACACAGTAATAATAATTATATTTCTTCCCTTTTTCATTTTCCTTTTTTCTTTTTTGACTAAATAGGTCCGGAGAAGTGGTGAAGTTTTAATTATTGAGTTGTCAAGTACGTACTTCAAAAATGTAAATCTCATGCATGCTTCTTGTGCTTTTCCCCTAATGTTTTACTTTCTTCTTTCTACTAGTTATGATAATTTTGATTTTGATTTTATATTTTTGTGAATATAAAGAATGGTATAGATAGTGGGTTAATATTTTATTAGTTGGGGGTACTGATGAATGCAAAAGTGAAAAATAATTCATATTTATATATTTAATTTTAAAATTTAACCTTGTACCAGTATATAGTATTAATGTTGACTCATTTATTAATTTGATAAATTTAATTTTGGAAGCTCAAATTCGAAAACTCACTAAAATAAAAGCTTACTGATTTTTATTAGTATCTTATCATTATGGCTTGAGAAATATATATGGCATATATGATAGTGAATAGCAAAGCAGAGAAAGGCTGCTTATGTGAGTCAGTGAGTCTCGAAAACTAACTAAGGGACCATTATATATGCAAGATGTTATATCAATAACAACAAATCCAACATTTTATATAATGCATCTCAAGCTGAGCATAAAAAATAAAATAAAATATTGTCTTGGTCATTAATTAGTAAATTAATAAAAGGAAAAAAAAGTAAATCCGAGAGATAAATTTGAAAGATAGAAAGTATTTAATGAATATTCTCTCACCTATACATAATTGGCACTCATTAGTCCATTCATCACTTAATTTGTTCTCTTTTGGCTCTGAATATAATAAGTCTATATATCTATCTGAAGAACATCTTAAAAGAGTGGGGAACTTTAGGATTGAATTTTTGCTATCTTCTAAGATACAATACAATTATTAGACTAATATTTATAATAATTGTTTGCTTTTTTTGTTTTTCTTAAAAATTTTATACTAAAAAAGAAAATAATTGATTTGATTGAATCTATATATATAACTAATTTTATTATAATAAAGGAAACACACGATTAATGAATTACTAATTTATATATATATGCAAAAATAAAGGTAGATATTAAAAAAAATAAAATAAAATAAAAGAAATTAGGATGGGGATCAGTGGGAGTGGGATAGAGATGAGGCACAAAGACAAAAAAGACCAGCTCTTGTAGGGTTATAAGCAGTGGTTTATGCTTGAGGTTTTGAAAACCATATTCTTATTTAATTAAAAAAAAAGGAATTTTCTTGAATGAAAAACAAGCAAATTGCGAAGGAGGATATGGGATGGGAAAGAGGTTCGTCCGAATGCACGATAGGTGTTGGTGGGTTAGGTAGCAAAGCCTGCCCCTCTTCTTGGACCTATTCCCTTTTAGATTCCTTATTTTCTTTAGAGCATCCACAGCTTATGCATATTTTCAGTCCCAGTCACAAACTCGTCCCCGTTGTGAGACGAGTCTCACATCCCTTCAAGGAGGGGGCGAAGGGAGTCTAATAAGGGGCCACCAAATTATATATATATATATATATATAATTTATACATTTAAATAAATAATTTTAATTTTTTAAATAAAAATAATAATTTTAGTAAAAATAATAATTTATTAATGAAAATAATAATTTATTAATAAAAATAATGATTTTTATAAATAAAAATAAAAACTTTTTAATAAGAATAATAATTTTTTAATAAAATAATAATTTTTATAAATACATTATTTACATAACTAAATAATTTTATTATTTACCATAAAATAAATTAATACTTAAAATTTAATTATTAAAAATAAAATAATAAATATAATAAATATAAAAATGAGACCTATTAAAAATGAGATTTTGCCCTCTCCATTGAAGGACCAAGTTCCATTTTAATTTGAGTCCACTGTAACATTTTAGTAGGATTCAACAAAAATAGATCTGACCCTCCCAATTCCCAATTAGAGATGCTCTTAGCCCTTCAATATACACCCAACTCATTTCTCTTTTTTCTCAAGTTACCCTCTCTCTCTCTCTCTCTATATATATACAACAAACAACATAATATATCACTCTCTCTCTCTCTCACTACCTATATATATATATTATATTTTTCTCTAATTATCTTATTATATAAAGCTTCTTTCTTTCTTTCTCCCTTTTCTTCAAGAAACTACTTATATATATATATATTCCTAAAAAACACACGCCCCGATTTGAAGGGTCTAGTTTAAAGGGATCACATAACAAGAGACCCCTCTCTTTTTTCCATTTCAAGTCACCCTTTTGTTCAATCTATCTGTTATTTTTATAATTAAATTAATTTTTCATAAACATTCTTTATTGTTAATTAGAATGTAACTAGTATCAAATTCAATTTCTTACAGTGAGTTATACAATAGTAAATCAAAACTTAACAATATAATATTGATTAATTAATTAATTAATTAAGAACGCAATCAATCTGATTAAGTAGCTACAGTTGAAATGTTGAAGTGTGTAATTTTTAAATTCATACTTGAAGACAACTGTCTTTGTTAAGAATAAAACCATTAATTATTTTGCCGCTTAAGTTTGGGAAAAGGTTAATGTGTAACAATACCATTGAAAATGACTCAACAAGAGATTATCAAAATTGTTCATTGGTAAATAAGACACTCTCCTATGGATATTTTTTTCTACGACTACAGATAATTACATGCTTCACCAAGTTGCCTTTTCATTTCATCACTTTCTTTACCTTTTTATAGAGAAGATATCACCATCAATTTAATTTATTTTCCTAAATTTAAAAAAAAAATGGATAAATTTCTTTATTTTTTTTTTCTTTTTAGGTAGCAGTGAAAAACACATAAAAAAATTATAATTTTCCTCTTCATATAAAGAGAAGAAGAAGAACTATAGAATCATCATCATATACTCTCTCTCTCTCCATATCTCATCCTTTTCTCTTCCTCTCATGAAAATATAAACTATAAAAGAGAAATAACTCATCCTAGGAACTGATAAGGTATATTAGCTATTTTGATCCAAAAAAAATTCCTTATTTTCCTACTTCAAATTTTCTTTTTTATTTTGAGTTAATACTTTTATTTATTTATTTATTTCTGTATAGATCAATTAGTCTTGATTCCTTTTTTTTTCCTCACTTTCTCCCATACTAATAAGCTCTGCCTTCATCTGAGCATCTGCATCTGCATCTTTTCTTTCGTTCTGTCCTCCAACATGACAGCCAGATTATCATCATCACCACCATCACAGGCTTTAAGATTGGTCTAACAACAATAATAGGCTAATCAGGTCATGACTTGCAATGGGATGGCTTTCTTCCCAGCAAATTTCATGCTTCAAACCCCTCATGAAGAAGATCATCATCAACCTCCCACTTCTCTCAATCAAATTCTACCTTCATGCAATCCTCAAGACTTCCATGGTATCTCTCTTTCTCTCCCTCTCTCTTTTATGGGTTAAATTATGATATGTTTGGATTCCAATGAACAATCTTACGGTATCAAGACTTTATTTATGTTGTTTTTTTCTTGGTTAATTATATATGTCTTCACTCTGATTCAAACTCGATTTGAATATATTGAATTTCTTAATTAAATTAGATGTTATGGGTGCAGGGGTGGCATCATTTCTGGGGAAAAGGTCAATGTCATTTTCAGGAATTGATGTATCATGTCATGAAGAAGCAAATGGAGAAGATGAGTTATCAGATGATGGATCACAAGCAGGAGAGAAGAAAAGAAGGCTTAATATGGAACAAGTGAAGACACTTGAGAAGAATTTTGAATTGGGTAACAAACTTGAACCTGAAAGAAAAATGCAGCTGGCTAGAGCTCTTGGTCTGCAACCAAGACAAATTGCTATATGGTTCCAAAACAGGAGAGCTAGATGGAAGACTAAGCAACTTGAGAAAGATTATGATCTTCTCAAAAGACAATTTGAAGCTATTAAAGCTGATAATGATACACTCCAAGCTCAGAACCAGAAGCTCCATGCAGAGGTTAGCTGTTTCAATTTTATTAGTCTAAAATTCTATTTAAATTAAATTTAATTAATTTTCCCTTTTCTTGAAATATTCTATATTCCTTAATGGATTTTGCATGGAGAATTGGCGATGCATAGATCATGATCATCATTTTTTTGGGTTTTTTTTTTGGCCTTTTTGACTGTCTTCTTTAATGATTTTTTATATAACCTTTTATTTCTGTTAACTTCTTGAACCAATCATGGCTTTTTAGCAAAGGTTCTTTTCTTATCATTAGTGCAACTTTTTTGACGCTAGCTAGCTTGCTTCAACCCTAAAAAATAAATAAAAGAAAAAAAAAGAAAAGAAAACTTTTTTAATTGATTGATTGCTCCTTCACGGCTCTGAAACTAAAGTGTAATCATGATTTCTCTGAAATCTTTCTTAATTTCTATCTTTTTTTTTTCCTTTTAATTCTTCTAATTGACAATCTGAAATTCTGAAAGATTTTGAGGTCTTTATAATATATACATATAAAAGAATTAAAATCTTGATATTGGTTAATTAATTGATGGGCACAGATATTGGCACTGAAAAGCAGAGAACCAACAGAATCAATTAATCTGAATAAAGAAACAGAAGGTTCTTGCAGTAACAGAAGTGAGAATAGTTCTGATATCAAGTTAGATATTTCAAGAACACCAGCAATAGATAGTCCTTTATCAAATCATCCAACAATTAGCAGACCTCTTTTCCCACCTGCATCAATAAGGCCAACACTAGGGGTGGCTCAACTCTTCCAAAACAGCAGCAGCAGCAGCAACAACAACAACTCTTCTTCAAGGCCTGATCACCATCACCATCACCATCATCATCATCATGTCCAATGCCACAACAATAACAATAAGATCGATCAAATGGTCAAAGAAGAAAGTCTTAGCAACATGTTCTGCGGAATTGATGATCAATCTGGGTTTTGGCCATGGCTTGAGCAACAGCATTTCAATTGAAAGAGAATACTTTAATCAAATGATCGACATCAAATATACACCATATATATATTATGATCAAGTTCGGAAATGTTTTTCAAAAAACAATCAGCATGAAGGGTAAAAAATACTACCACAACGACTACTATATTATATATTTTTATTGTACAAGTCTAATGTTTTGGTACTTAATTTAATTAGGTTGGTGTATAAATTAATTAAGTAGGATTATTAGTATTATTATTATATATGAAGTTGAAATTTCAGGGGGGTAAGATCTTTTATGATGAGGAATAAAAGAGGGTTGTTGTGTCTTTTGAGTTAATACACCAATGTTTTTATAAATGATGAATTTAGAGAGAGAGAGATAAATAATGAATGGATAGTTATGTTGTTGCAAGTAAAATTACAATTTGCTAGTGATTGGTTGGTTAACATGGCCCATCAAAATGAAAAGGGATTCTCTCTTCCTTGCATATTTTTTATTTTTCTTGCTTTGGAATCATGTCTTTGTACTATTGAAGAGAAAATGAAAAAAAAAAGCTTGCAAGTGCTTTCTTCGAAGTATTTACAATGATTTTTTTGCCCATTTTATCATTTTTAATTTGTACTACCCAATGATTATGAGAACAAAATTATTTAATTACTCAAACAATTACAAGTTATCAATAGGAAACACTAATATGTAGAAATAGGAAATCTGGAAATGTTACTGTCTTAACATTATATTACGAAACCCATATTTAATTACTATAAAATAGATTAGTTTTATTGTAGTGTATATGAAAAAAAGAAAACCAAAAAGAAAGAGAGAGAGAGAGAGTATCGAACACACATTCCAAGAAAGGAAGAAGACAAACAGATGGAAGAGAAGAAGAAAACAAGGAGAGTTGGAAATGGTCATTCTCGTGAAGGGGACGTTAGCTATGTTATGCTGACAAAGAAGAGAATGGCATCCAAATGCTATTGTAATATTCGTAAAACCCACCTTTTTCGAACTGACTACATACATACACATATACATACATATAATATATGAGTAAATGAATCTGAATTGTTTGATTGAAGCAGATGATGATGCATGCATGTATGCATGTGACCCCACTGTCACCCACTGCTTAGCATCCAACACTCTCTGTAAACTGATATTATCCCCACTAGCTTCCATTTCCTTGCATTTCCTTTTCAGACTCTCTCTTTTGAATGTCATATATGTATATATCTTCTCTTTTCCACACATTGTACTAGCTAGCTTTTGCTTCTTCTTCTTCACACTACTGCCTAACTCTCTCCCTCTCTTATGGACACTAACTAACAAATTTCTTTTCAATTGTATTATTACAATGTATTTTTATTTTTATTTGATTCACTAGTTCGAAAGTAAGTAATACTTTGATTCAGAGCTGGTATATGTACATATATACATATGTATGTTATTATAGTCAGATGTGTAGGTCCCTTGTTGACATAGATGCTTATCTATGACACTACTCAGTCGCTACTACTTGCCTTTTTTACATATATTTATATATATATTTTATATATAATCTATGTATATTTTCAATCATGAATATTCATGCACATATGAATTACAGTCATTTGTCACTTATGCATGCATGCATACATACATACATACATACATACATACATATATATATATATATATATATATATATATATATATCACTCTCAACTTGAATCAGTTTGTCGTTCATCTATTGAACTATCTTTATCTCTATCATGTTTCATTTTTACACTTCATTTAATAAGCCAAATAAAAATAATTAAATGTAATAATTCTACATTCTGAATTCATTTACACTAATTAAATAAAAGCTAAATGTGGTTCAATTGAAACAAACAATTGCCGATGAGTGTCTTTAAAGAAACAAATTAAGATTACAAATTTATTATTATCATTTGAAGTGGATGTTGAAGAGCTTAACTAATACTAATATTTCCTATAGTTTTAGCTAGTTTTGCGCCAAATTGTCATAACAGAATTAACTAGATTCTATGACCCAAATGACTCAATTGGATAAAAATTAGTTAAAATAAGCTATACCATATCCGCAAATCTCTTAATTTTTTTAAATGAAAAAAAAAAATGACACCCTAAACAATTTATAAAAAATTGAAGATCAAGCAGACTCATTGATAGTATCTTCATGGGATCATGTGATGGAGATTAGATATATATTAGCTTTGGAAACATGGCTGGAAACGTTGGCATTTGATGACAGATTTGGATGCCACATAGAGTTTAATTTATTTTTGTTATAATATATAGTGGCCAAATTGAAAATTTGTTAATTAATTAACGAGAAGCAAGATATAAGTGGCCACGTGAATTGTAGAGTTTAATTAATTAGTTAATTAAACACTAAACTCATTGGTTGATTGTGATAACCCTAAAAATCAGAGGAAATCCCAGCATGTTTGCTATTATTAGAACCATATATATATATATATATATATATATATATTAAGAGACATGTGACAAGTAATATCATTTACTATAATTATGTTTTAATTATTGGGTTTTTTATATATTTTATTTTCAGTGATCACATTCAAGAATAAATATAATTTATTGTTGCCAGATTATGTCAACGGTGCTAACATATTATTTAAATTAGATTAAAGAAAAAATAATAATTCAGTTTCACTTAACATATACTACAAGATTTTGAAAAGGTGTCTTGCAATATATATATATATATATATATATATATATTAATTCACTTTCACTTAACCTTTTCTTTAATCTCTGATGTGGATAAATTATTACTTGTAATTTTAATTAATTAATTATTGTAAGATTAATATTTATGTTACTAAACAACATTGTTTCGAGCCAAGCTGGAGTATAACTTTCATGAGTTGGAAAATGAAATAATAATAATAATAATAATAATAATAATAAAACTGATCTAAGCAGCCATTTAAGGTTAAGGATAATGGACAATTTATTAAATCAACTAAGGCATGTAAGGTGGGGATAAATAATAATAAATTTATCCAAAGAAAAATTTGTAACTTACAAGTTTTTGTTTTTTTTTTTTTAATTTGTCTTGATTTATCATTCAATTTAAATTAGGAAATCTTTCATGAAAATCCCCATTACACATACTCAGAATACTAATTAAAAAAATATTTTTAAAAAAAAATTCTTTCAAATAAAATTAAACTTAACATAGAAAAATTATCATCTTATTTAAGAATAACATCACATAACATGACAAAATCTCATGAAATCGGTCTAAGTAACGATTTTCTTAAAAAGATTTACTCTCTTGCCATTAGAAAACTTCTTTAAGAATTCCATATATATAGAGCATTATTTGTATATCGTCAAAATCAGGGGAAACTTTCTTCACGCATCATGCAAGCTTGAAGCAAATATGTAATTGTAGGAAATAAGACTTAGATTTATCTTTTTATAAAAAAAATATAAAAATAAATTTAACTATCATTTTGTATGGTCCTATTCATTCATTTATGAATTTCATATTCTTGATAAAAAAATATTTTTATAAAATTCTGAAATTTATAAAAAAATTTACTAATTATAAAGTCTAAATCTAACTACAAAACAGACGAGAATAAAAACGATTTTTATTGAAGTGATTAGTATCTCAACAACTTATACAGTTGATTTTTACTTTTTCTTTATAGAATTACATTTTCACTACCAATAAAATTTGTTCTATTTGTAATTACGGTAAAATTTATGACATGAATCTTAAGTATTCATGTTTTCCAATGCTCAATTTTTATTTTATTTTTTGAACTTTAATTTCTTTGTCACTTGTTCTTGCAATCCCACACATTAATACTTAATTAAAAAGTGAAGAACAACTGTAATAATCATTATTAGGAAAATAATATATATTACTATTTAATCAAACATGCAATAATACTCAGAATTAAATTGATAGTTTGTTGCTGTATTATAAACTTGATTTTGCTTAACAAATGTACTTGGACGATCTTCATGTTCTTTATATATACTAATGTAAATGCAAAAAAAGTATATATATTTAATGACAAAAAAATATATGTATTAGTATGGCCATATGGAGATTTTACTAAAAAATATAAGTGGAACTATATAAAGAGATTCTATCTAATAAAAAACATAGAGAATGTTCTATATTGGACCCAAACTTGATGCAAAACTAACAGATGAGGAGTGTAAGTTACTGCTTTCTTTTTTTAATTATTAAAAAAAAAGTTAAATGGTAAAAAAATAAAATAAAATTTGCTTTATAGAACTAACAGTCAAATACATTTTGCCTTCCCTCATTTGAAATGAAATTTCATGCACCATAAAATTCATTGCTAATTCTTTAAAATTTATTATTATTAATCATTAATAACATATTAGTGACAAATTTAATATTGTCTCTATGCATATTATCATTGCAAAATAAGGACAATTTTTAATCTATCAATATTTAGCGACGAATTATTCCGTCGCTAATCCGTTGCTATTTAATCTTGTCATCCTTATAAATTTAGCGACGAAAAATCTGTCTCTAAATTATTAAATAATTTTAAAAATATAAAATAAATTATTTTTTAAAAAATAAAATAAAATATTTTTCTATCAATAAATTTGTCCCTAAATTATTAATTTATTTTAAAAAATTATTTTTTAAAAAATAAAATAATTTATTTTTGAAATAATTTATTTTATTTTTTAAAAAATAATTTATTTTATTTTTAATTTCAGAAGTAATTTATTCCCAAAAATATATATTCTATTAAATAATTTATTCTAAAAAATATTTATTCTAATAAATAATTTATTTATATAAAAATTAAATTATTTACCAAATAATATCTAAAAATAATTTTTTAATTAATTTCTCTAAGAAATAATTTATTGTAAAATTTATCTAAAATATAAAAATAAATTATTCCACTAAATAAATTCCTAAAAAAATTTATTCTAACATTTATCTAAAACATAAATCAATATATTAATTAATTTTAAAAAATTATTCTAAAATTTATTTATTCATTTAAATAATTAATTCAATTTAAAAATAAATTATTCAACTTAATAATTTCTAAAAAAAATTCTACCAAATAATTTATAATTTTTTTAAATATTATTTATTCAACAAAATATAATATCTATTCTAAAAATTATTACTAATTATAAAAATATAAATAAATAAACAATCTAAAAATTACATAACTTCAATCAATTTGTAAAATCATAAAATCTTTAATAAAAATGCAAGAGAAGAAGAGAGGAAGAGCAAGAACAAAAAAATAGAGAGAGAGAGGAGAAAGAAAGAAAGAAAGAAAAGAAGAAAGAAAGAAAAAGAAAGAAAAAAAGAAGGAGAAGAATAGAAAGAAGAAAGAAAGAAAGGTAGAAAGAAAGAAAGAAGAAAAAATGAAAGAAAAAAGTTGAAAAGAATAAATATTTAGGTTTTAGTGATAAAATTAGCGACGAAGTTAAATTTCGTCGCTAAAAAATTACATATTTTTAAAAATTTATTATTAACGATAAAATTGACGACGAAACTTAATTTCGTCGCTAAAATTCCACATAAACAATCTAATCTTTACAATATTTAAAATTAGAGGCGAAAAATAATTTCGTTGCTAATTACTGATAAATTTAGAGACGAAAATAAATTTCATCGCTAATTAGCTCATAAAAAATTTTGGATACATTTTTAAATAATTAAAAATTAATGATTGAATAGTTTCATCGCTAATTCAGATGAAATTAGCGACAGATGTAGTATTCCGTCTTTAATCAATGATGAAAAAAATTCGTTACTAATTATCAACGAAAATAAAATTGTCACTATTGACCTAAATTTAGAGACTGATTTAGTGACGAATTTATTCTCTCGCTAATTGTAGCTAATAATTTTTTATCATTAATCCGTCGCTATATTATTCGTCGCTAATTTATATTTTTCTCATAGATTTTTTTCTTAATTATGTAAAAAAAATTAAAACAAAAAAGAGATATACCTTGAGAAAGTCTGAAAAGGACTATGCTTATTATTATTATTATTATTTATTATAGCACTTTTTAAATTTTTGACAAACTTTATTATAAACTTTAGAGAAATTTCAAAAATATCTCTTCATTTAAATTAAAATGATATATATTTCTAATATATCTCTAGTGTAGAAATATAAACCTCTTAAATTGGATTTTTTGAAAATAAAAAAATTAAAAAAAAAGTATTTTTGAAAATTTTAAATTTTTTTTTGAAAAAAAATACTTTCATGTTAATATATTTGGAATTCATTTTATTAAAAGCATGACCAGAAAAAAAAGGCCCATTTTATTCTTTCGGGTTATTTCATTAACAGAAATTGGCCCAAGTATTAACCTTTGGTCTTGGAAACAAGAAATTGGTTCACAGGGTCCAGTACCTAGCCCAAATAAATTCTGATCCTTAAATATGCCACGTGGAAAATAATCATCCATTGATAGCATTCTGTGTGGCTCCCACGTCTTTCCTTTCAGCCAATAGGAACACAGAATAATCACAAAAGCTCACTTTTCAATTCCATTGACCACCACTCACTTCCCTCTTCTCTCTTTTCCTAACGGATAATCCCAATGGCCTCCGCTCCTTTCCTCTCACCGACCGCCACCGCAACTCCCTCCGCCACCCACCAATATCTCCTTTTTTCCTCTAAATTCACCATCCCTACCTTCAACTCCAAAAATTACAGACCAACCACGAAGCTCCACGTGTCTTCTCCAACCAACAAACCCCTCACCAGCACAAACATCCCCTCGAAAAAAACAAAAGAAGAAACCATATTTTTCGACGGCGGAGCCCATTACGGTGACCTGGTAGCAAATCTGCTTCTGGGTTTTACTCTGCTATGGTTACCATTGACTTTAGCTGCAGTTTCAAGGGCGTTTTATTTGAGATACAGGTTCACGAACCTGCGGGTGACGGTGATTTCAGGACTGACGGGTCAGGATAGGAGCGACTTCTCTTATAGAGTAATAAAGGATGTGCAAGTAGTGCCAAGATTCATAGGTGAATGGGGTGATATTATAATTACGTTGAAAGATGGGACTAAAGTGGATCTTAGGAGTGTGCCTAAATTCAGAGAAATCGCTAAGTATTGCCTTTCCATGGCTGAAAAGCCTGCGGTTTTGAAGGAGAGTGGCCCTAAAGGGTTTTAATAGGGGTTTGGTTTTGTGGGTATATGTTTATCTCCTTCTTTTGGAAGGTACGTGAATCTTTTTTTCTTTTCTTTTCTTTTCTTTTTTCCCTTAATTTTGTGGAATTAGTGTAGCAATTATTACAAATATTATATATATACTTCTATTTTAATCTTGAAAGGGTAATTTGCATAGATTTTTTGAATTAGAAGGGTTGTGTAATTGTATTAGGGAAATAAAAATAATGATCAAGATCAATCTTTCATTAATAGCTGTACCTTATTGGCAAATTTGTTAGAAATCGTAGGATATAAAAACCCTAAAATGCACGGTCTATTATTCCCATTTATCCATGAGTTTTGGTTTATGGTTTTATTTAATTTTTAAATTTTACCAATTTGATCCTTATATTCCTGCTATGAGTTAAAGCGACACAAGTAATTTCTGTGTTATTATTAGTTTCTGTTATTTTGGTTAATTTTTGCATAGGACTAGGCTACTAGTTTCAACCATCATGATATTTACTTTCAACAATTTCTTCTTATTAAAAAAAATTATCAGTTGCTTACAGGCATTGCATTAATCAAATAAATAATAGAAAACATTAAAAACATAATAAATTGTGAGAACACGAAAAAAAAATTGAGAATATAAGAGGCGATTGGGTAGTGTAAGCTTAAAAATAAAGTTAGGATATCTGAAAGTAGATCAAACACATGTAATGGCTTGCACAATCCTATCCCAGTATCCCTAACCTAATGTAGACAAATTTTGCGTATTTCTACCATTCATGTCCTGTGTGGAGAGGACTTTAAGATGGGCTTTAAGAAATGGCCCAATAATGGTTCCAAATTATGGTTTTGTAGCTAATTTATATATCGTATGCTAAATCGATTAGCATAACATTGGTCGTTATAATGACAATTTTCTAGGAGGCTCGAATGCGAGACTACCTTTATAGCTAATTTATTCAGCATATATAAATTAAGAAGTAAACATTCTCGGTACAAAAAATTTAGATAAGATATTACCTTATAATAAAAATAAATATTTACAAATATGCTTCAATATTTATCTAATGAATAGTGAGATAATTTACAAATTTTAAAATACATATTAATTAATTTGGTATTCTATTTGAACTATTATAATTGAGTGTTCCAAATTCCAATCAAAATAGTTGAAAGAGGTTCGAGTGAAAAAGTTATGTATTGTTGATTTGTGTTGGTACATGAAACATTGATTGAGAAATGAGGAGACTTGCTTAACCCATGAATGTTGGATGTTTGGTCGCAAATCATGTGTTGTGTTTGTGTATGTGTTTGGTATATAGGCAATAGCAGCCCCCAATTATTGTCTGATATGGAGAACCATGTTCATGTTTTTTCTTAAATGTTCAGTTCTTCATATATTGTTGTATACGAGCAGTTACTAACCCTAAAATTATACTCACCACCGCTGCTTATTAACTGATCAAACTATGGCTTTTAGACTTCTAGTTAGCTAGCAAGGTAGTTGAGCAGACCAGATCTGGTTGGAAATCTGATCAGCGAGAAAGGTAAGGAGCAACCATGGCCATGGCCCATAATATTAACTCAGGAACAACCTTATCAGATCAGATACTGTTTTTATTATTATATACGTGTCTAATCATAAAAAAAAATAAATAAACTACGTGAACACGTGCTTCAAATGAGTTGTAATTGACATGAACGACACGTAGCTAAACAACCTGTCCTCAGCAAACGATCTCAATCTCAATTCGATGAAACGACAGCAGGATATTACATGGCATGTTGTCAAACAAAAACTTATTTATCCTTTTTAAAATATCTGAAATATCAAATTTAGGTTACTAATATATTTCCATTCTTTTTGCCATTCTAATCGACAATCTGTAAGTCAGAGGAATTTTCAGAAAAAAAAAATTCATTTGCTTTCTATGGGTGGAACTGATTTTCCTTTTTCTTTTTTTCTTTGTTTTGTGGAGAAAGTAAGCTATAGCAATGGTCCATAACCCAATTTGCAGGCAGAGGTCACATGCACAATCAGTCCAATTATTGAATCTCAGTCTTCTTATGAATTGCCAATTGGTCACCAAACCATGACTTTTGGGTCCATTAACATATACACATATTCTATATTATATAGTTTGGTAATTTTTGGGCCTAAAAGAAGATTAGTGTTACGAAATCAATTGTTAATTGCTTCATCTTTTTTTTTTTGACCTGATAATTCCTTCTTTTTTTTTTTTTGAAACAAATAACTCCTCCTTCTTAATTCATAAAAGATTGTTAATTTTCTGTCCTTATCAGGAGTCAGATGTAGCACAAGACTTTATTGCCATTTTTTATTTTTTTTGTAGTGTCAAATGAGTAATTGTCAATCTTTTCAAATATAATCAAACATACATATTGATAGATAGATCTATCCCATGGGTACCATTTTTGACTTTTTTGGGCCTTAACTGTGGCCCATAGGTGACCTTTAACATGTACGTTGCTTGTGAAGGAAATGAAACCCTATATTATCTTCTTCTTTTTTTTTTTCATTGGTAGATTAATATTTTTTTAGATAAAAAAAAGAAAGCAGATTTGAAAAAAAAAAATCATGCATTACAATATAATATAAACAGTTCTGCCAATCTAATAGCACGTGTTTAACAAATATGTTAAGTAGGAAGCTTGTTACGAAGTACGAACACTGTACTAATTGCCTTTTTTTTTATCAGATGCTAATTGCCATTTTGATTTTTTATTTTATTGAAATGAGAAATCTCAATTTTGGTATATTTTAATGGTATTTCATTTTAGGCATATCGTAACACATTATTTCTCTTTAATTACAAAAAAATTATATAAAAAATTACTTAAAAAAATTCATAATAATATTTAGTGTTAATCATTCTATACATATATATGTATTTTAATTAAAAACTCAAAATGATACGTTTAATGAGTATTATTTTATTTCATACCAAAACACTTTAGAGCTCAAAATGTTAATATTTATATATATATATATATTCTTTATACAAATGAAATGATTATTTAGGGGTTGTTTAATTATAAAAATAAATTTATATTTTTCAAAAAATTTCTAAAGAAAAATAAAAAATAGAATTTATTATTTAGTTAGAAATATTTTTTATTTATAAAATTAAAAGAATAATTTTTTATATTTATTAACTAATAATTAAAAAATTACTTTTAGTTATTTTATAAATGGAAAACACATTTTTAAAAAATAAGAGTTTGTCTTTCACTTGTATTTTTATAGACTCTTTTTTTATTTTTATTTTTTATTTGAAAAATATTTAAACAATAAAAATAGAAAATAAAACTAGAAAATGAAAAAAATCCACAACTAATAATCCCTTATTGGTTTAATTCAATAAGTTAAATTGAAATTTCGAGTTATATAAATCTAAAGAAATTTCTTTTTTTTTAATTTTTTTATTCTTCACTAAAAAATATTTACACTTTTTTCTGTTTATTTATTTTCTTTTTATAAACATAGATATATGTTAGGCAGGCAAAGGTATAGATTTTGTAATGGGATATTTACATAATTATCCTAAAAATAATTTTTATTATAAAATACCACAAAAATTAAAAATATTTATACTTCTAAAAAATAATATAAAATTTTAAAAATACTTCATTTCTTAATAAAAATATATATATTTTTAAAATACATCTTTCCTCAATACAATCAATATTTTTCTTCAAATTTTCTTTTTTTTTATTAAACTTCACTATTAAATAAAAAACTATAATAAAATAATAAAAATTAATATTTTAAATTATTTTTATCATACAAAAATTAAAATTTTTTATAAAAAAATTTAATTTTAATTATAAAAATAAATAACACTAAAAAATAAAAAATTAAATAAATTATACAAAAATGCATTAACAAAAAATTATCAAATTTATTTTTAAACAAATTATACATTTTATATACATAAAAAAATAAAAAAATACATATAATTTTGTTATATAGATATGTTGTAAATGTATTATAAATATGTTGTAGATATTGTAGATGTGTTATAAATATTGTGTGATATTTTTGTTATTAAAAAGTTGTGTATATTTTATATAAAAATTATTGAATGTTATATGAATATTATATAAATATTTTGTGGATGTTTTGAAAATAAAAAATTAAATAAATATTAAAAATATTATGTAGATATATTGTAGATTTATTATAGATGTATTGTTGATGTATTATGTATGTACTATAGATGTTATAGATATAGTTTATATCGTTAAATATGTATTTTATATATATATTATATATATGTTATGTATATATTTATTTATTTATTTTTTGTGTGTAGATTAAAAATATGATATAAATAAATGTTTTAAAATAAAAAATATAAATAAAATAAAAAAATTACAAAATAAAAAATAAAAAATCAACGTGTAAAAGTTAAATTTGAAGAAAAAGAAATCACGAAAGTTGTATATTTGAAATAAAAACATAAGTAGCCCGTTTGTTTAAAAAGTGAGCTGCTAAAAATCGCACTGGGCGTAAATTTCTCTTTTGTAATTGAGTATTGCTGACCATTAGGTAGGGATGAGAAGCCAAAACTGTTGAAATTCTTTTAATTTTTAAATTATTTGTATTCATTTTGATCCGTATATAATTATATTTCATATTCTATTTGTCTACGGACAATAATATATTTTCAAAAAATTTTAAAAATATAATAAAACTTAAATTATATAATTATAATATTTTTAATTAAATAATTATAAATAAAAATCTAATAGTAATATAATTATATTAAAATAATTTCATACCATATAATTCTATAATTAAAATATTATATAATATAATAAATACATGATTAAAATTAAATAAAATATGACCAATGTAAATTCTATTATATAATTAAATTTAAATAACCAGGAATATAAACCCATATTATTTTGAAATTTGCCACATATAATCACTGAAATTTATTTATAAACTAATTATACCTTTTGTATATACAGATCGATATCTAATTCATATTCATCCCTTCTAATAGGATTATTAGATGCTAAAGCACCAATGAGTTTCTTTTTAATAAAAAATATAAACTTTATTCAATATGAATTCAGAAGGAGAGCATCCAAAATTGAGTTTTATTAAGAAAAAATTACACTCTATATTATATTTTTTAATTTTTTTTAAATATTTTATATTTTTTATATATCTTTGATATACTAAATATATATCAAATATATACCTTTAAAAATAGAGTATATATTTAATATACCAAATATATATTAAAGATATACCCCAAAAAAGAATATTTTTTAAAATTAAAAATTAAAAAAAAGTATTTTTAAAATTGAAATTGAAAATAGGATATTTTTAAAAATATTTTTATTTTCTAGGGTATTTTTAATGGCTTGATCTTTTAAGTTCTAATCAAAGTTAGAATAAGATTATTATTATTATTATTATTTCGTTATAAGCAAGAGAATCCATATATCAAATTATCAATAATAGAGCAAAAACTTTCATCGCCATAAGAAAGCACTGAGAAAAAGAGGGGCTCAACCCAAAAGAACCAACAATCGATGGAAATGAAAACAATATAAACCCAACGATACAAGACCACCAAAAGGATAGAGTGACGACCGCGAGAGAGATTGACGGCGATTAAGTCTGATCAGGGGGGGGGGATGGGGTCTATGCCCCCCTTGGTTCCTATATACATATATATATATATGTACATGTATATGTATATGTATATATATATAATTTATAATATTTATATAATTCCCCCCTAATTCATATGCATATGTATATATATATTTATAAATACATAAATTAATAATACTTATATGATTATCTCATTGGTTCCTATATAAATATACATATATATGTATATATAAATGTATATGTATAATTCTATATACATAAAATTAATAAAGCTTAAGTAATATAAAATTAATTTATAATATAATATAATATATAGTAGATATCATGTAAATTATCAAAAAAATTAGTTTAAATATTTTTTTAAAAATATCTCAAAATATATATAAATATTATTTAAAAAATAATATATATTATGTAATTTTTAAAAATAAAATTTAGATATTGAAATAAAAATAATAAAAATTTCAATAGTTTATTATTTAATATAAAAATAAAATTGAATACAAATATTAATACCAATTATTTGTATTAATTTTTTAATATGAAAATAAAATTGAATATAAATTCGTATGTATTTTTTTTTGCTTGAAAAATTTGCCCCCCTCCGCCGGTGTCCTGATTTCGCCCCTGAGTCTGATATGTTCGATTCCTATCAGTTTAGAATAATTTTTTTTAGCATAACAGTCAAGGATGGAATAATCGATCATGAATTACTGAAAAAAAAAATATTTGCTATTAGTTATGTTTCGATATCCAGTTTAGAATAATTTTTTAGTAAAAAAGTAAAATTAAAAATTTTTGTCCTGTTTCTCTTAGATCAATTATTGTTTAATTCTTGAATATAATTCACAAATCAAATTAAATTATATTTTGAAATTGGAATTAATATGTTTATATGTTTTATTTCTTTAACTATTTTGTTCTTATATTAAATTTTGTTAATCAAATTTAAAATGAATTACTATTTAATTTTTAAAAGTGAATGACTACTTAATCTACAAAATTAGATATACTAATGACATATATCTTAATGAATATGATGAATTAGATAGTATTAAATATCGATAATATCGATAATAATATATCATTTATATAAATGGAAAATTTGTTGAAAGAATTAAATTATTGGCGGAACGAAATATTCATAAATTATTAATTATTTAATTTCAAAATAAATTTCAACTTATGAGTTACCTCCAACCTCAAAAACTAATAATAAAAATTAGTCCTTTATTTATAAATACCATAGCTCAAATATGAAGCAAGAAGTAATCAAGTAAGCTGAAGGGTGGGGAGGATTTTCTGGCAAAATATAAAAGAAAAAAGTTCAGGAGGGCTTCAGACAGTATGATGGCAAATGGGTTTAAACCTTGGCTCCATCTGCAGTTATAACATAGAATCCAAATCACAAATTTTATATTAAAAGTTTCAATGAGTAGTTATTAAAAATAAGCTCCTTACAAGTCCCAGCCTTGGCTGTGCCATTGAGTGCTAAAATACAGTGTCCCCTTAGTCTTTGAAAGGGAATCATGTATTAGCCAGAAGCATAAACTTTTTATTATTTCTTTGAAAAAAAAAACAATCAAAACCCATCTAGCTGTTCAATCATATATATAAGTTGATGGAACTTGGAGATTGAATCTGACAAAAAAAAAAGGAAAATTAATGTGAAAGAAAGTTAAAAACTAAAAAAGTATGTAATCATTTTAAAAACAGCTAAGTTACTCTTGCTTGGGAAGTTTCATCGATTAACTTCTTTATAGCGTGCCCTGTCCTGTAACTATTCCAATTTAAAAAAAAAAAAACAAAGAAAATTCTCTGAATTTCACTCTCATACACACATGCACTCTCTCTGTTTCCTTGATGATCATATGCAAATATAGTTTTGTATAGAAATTAATGGTATTTGGATTTTTATTTAGAGTGGGGTCAGAATTCAGAAATCTTTGATCAGTTTGTTCAAAGACACCTTCATGGAAGTTTCTGATATATACCCTTTTATTTTTATTATATGATTATCATATTTTTTTGTTATTTACTATGGGATGAGTTGGGACATGATAATAACATGGAAATTGATACTGTCTAGTAATAGTTGAATTGTTTTCAGATTATGCCACTATTAAAATGCATATTGTGTGTGTTTTCAGTATCAAATGCTAGCAACTAAATAAAAGATTAACAACAAAATAGTTGGGATGAAATTAACCAAGTCTTGTTCATACATTTTCAATTAGATTAGTTAAATCCCAATATTGAATCTGCAATAATCTTCCATATTTTTTTATAAGATTGATGTGACATGTGGTTGGGATTTTAATGCAAGCAAAAAAAAAGCTAAACAGAGAGAAAATTACAGAACAAAAACATCAAATACAGAGTACATAAATGAATGGATTTCTAGTCAAAAAAAAAAATGAATGGATTTGACGCTTGGTATAGGTAAGGAGTACAGATACAAAGAATTAATAATACTGACACATTCTCTATGTCCAGTAATACTTTACTAATCAAATGTCATAATCTCTACAAACTTAGGGCAGTGCAAAAATTAAAAATATAAAATAAAGATAGAAAAAGAAACTGAGAAGCTGGGGTTACCAAATTCCTCTTCTTTTGACCCATTTTCCTTAATTCTCTTCTTTTTCTGTTACTTATTTTCTTTTTTGTTTTATAATTAATTAGAGGAAGAGGAAGAGGAAGAGGAAGAGAGAAGGAGGTGGGTGGTGATTGTCGTGTTAAGATACTGTTTTTACTGACTTGTTCTGCAATTTAGGATAGAATGTGAGGTCTTTTATAAACGCATCTTTATAGAAAGGTGAGTAAAGAGATGGACAAATTTAGGAATGCCAGAATGTAAAAATTTTATCTTCAATTTCCCTTTTGCCAGATGATACTTTAATTGTAGATTTTGTGCTGTAAAAGGCCTCTCCTATATTCTACCCTATCTATACAATTTTCCTCTTTTTTTTTTTTTTTTTGCCAATACATGAATGCAATGTAACAGTGTCACCACCTTTTTTCATGCTGTGGTTACAGTACCCCCATTACCCAAACACTATTATTATCAAGTAAGTTGCTATTCTAAGTTCAAATGTTCTAGTTTGGTCTTCTTAAAACTCTCTTTTAACTTGATCAAGTTAAGAAGAGAAATGTGTCACTGGACAAGAATTAACATGTTTGTTCACGCGGCATCTAGCAGATTGTTATCCTCAAAATCTGACCAAGTTTAGCCTTACTCTTCCTAGCCAACGAAAGTAGCAAGCAAACAATCAATAAAAGATTGCGCAAGCAAGTTAAAAACTCCAATGGATACTATTTTATTACACAAAGAATAGCTTTATAATTACAAGCTATTTACAAACAAAGAAAACTCTCGATACATCAAGTGTATGCTCACTCAAGCATTTGATTAAGCATTCGTTGTACATTACAAATGACCCAACAAGCATATTTATATTTATTGCAACCGACCTAGCCTATCTCCACTGATCTAACATGTGATGAAGCTTGAATCTTCCAGCAACTTTCCTTGTTGAGAGATTCTGCCGCGTTTCAGCCCACTCTGAAATATTTTGGGCCGTTCATTTTGTTGGTTAGCCAGCCACTATGCGCTGCTGTCTTTTAGATTGGCCTAGAAAGTTTCGCTGACTCTCTCATCTGCTGAGGACTTTTTTCAATTGTCCACAACATTCCAGCAAGCTCTATTACGCTCCAGAGTGTTCCACTATAAACTCTCATTGATCACCCATAATGGGCTAGTTGGTTGTCCCCTTGGCACCCTAATTGTCCTCGAATCTTCCACAAAAGTCTAGACTATTCCGTCAACCGATTGCTCCACCTCATTCTAGAGACTTTCTCAAGTCTCAAGAGACTTCCACGAGAGACAAACATATATTTGTCACTGAATTGACTTACTAGCCAGGGGATTTGTATGCCAACAACCTGCCACACCTGCGAGTTTCTACTGAATAGGCTACCGCCAAGGCCTATGGAGCTTGGCAATTTTTCACCTTCATGATTGGCTTCAGTCATTTGGCTTGCCAACGTGCCCCTTGCCACTTATTTTTCCGACCGAGTCAATACGCACTACTGTGGCCTCCCTTATATATGCTTTAAGAGCAAACTGAACTATCCGAGGAGGAGAACATCTAGGGTGCAAGGAGGAGAGTATCCAAGTTCGGCTACCAATTGTCTTACTCTTCCCCAAGAGCTACTTTAGCCTTACTTTACACCCCAATGCTAATATATTTAACCAAAAAATGCTAACTTTGCATGTTCAATTCTCCTCGACTTGCATACGAGCCAATTTTTGCATCAACGGGCTCGAAGCTACGCTGCACCGTTAGGCACCTCTGGATCACTTTGTCAATAATGATTCAAATTTATTATCATCCTCTTTGGCCAATCACCCATACTAATTTGATAGCCAATTAGAGGGTGGTGGCAAATGGCTATAAATTGATAGCAAATAAATGGGCATAAAGAAGTTGTTGGCAAGTAATGTATTGTAGAAATGGTGTAAATTATAAAAGACAAAAATATTTTGGTAGCAAAGTAATTAGTTTTAGATCATTGATAGTAAATACAAGAAATGCTAAAGGACAAGGATTTTGGTAGCAATAAAGGCAAATGATATTATCAAATTATAAATAATGCTGAATGAGCAACAAATCTTGATTATTATGAATAAATGTTGCACCTTACATGGGGCTTAAGCTAGAGGAGCCTGTAAATATGCTTTTGGATTAAATTGATATTATCTGAATATATTAATACTATATTGTTAAAATGGCGGGAAAGATAAAGAAGAGGAGCAAGCAAGGTGGTGCAGTTATAATAGGACATATATCCTTTGGATTGTATTGTCACGTGACAAAGTAATGGGGATCCCCTGCCTTAATCACTATATCTTCTTATGGGACCTTCAATCTTGATTAAGCATATAGAACAATTTTAAAGTTTTTAAATAAATTTATTAAAGAAAACAGTATTTGAGTAAGTTGGACATTTCAAATGAATATAGAATACAAAAAGACTCAATTCAATTAATTTCCATAATAGTATATAATATATATTATGCCATATAATAAATTAACCCTATTATTATTATTATTATTATTATTATTATTATTATTTTAATAATGAAGTCAACTGGCTATGTTTGACCACCCCTTAATTTAGGCAAAGATACTACTAATGCTGTCCGTGCATTGTCATATTATTTTGCTACAGAGAAGCTTCTATACTTTTAATTAAACCCACTAACACTATCATCCTCAATACTTTTAAGTGTTTCTTTAAAAATACTCTTAATTAATTTTTGGTTACATTATATTAAATTTATTTTTTAAATTTAACTAAAAATAAATTGCATATATAGAAAAGATTTAAAAATAAAAAAATATACATATATATATAATTTAGTTTCAAGAATTGAATTTTAATTAATGGAAAAAAATGAGCAAACTCTCTAACAATCAAGTTAACTTTCAAACTTATATTTATAGGTTTGAAATCCACTTTTAAGTAGCTAGGCTTTAATTAAAGCTTAGGATAATTCAACACAAAATTTTGAAAGTATTAATTGGAAACTATCGATCGGTAATTAGAAAAAAAAAAAAGGATAAGTAATTGGAATGTAATTAAGTACGAAGAGAGGCATAGGATTCCCAAAAACTCTCTTTAACAAGAGCGTGCTTTGTAGAAAAAGAGAGTGAGCGGTAGTGAAGTGAAACTCCAAAACCCTCCTACCTTGTAAAGGTGGCTCTAATATCAAAAGATGGGTGCCCACTTTTTTGTAGGAATCCCAAGCAATTCAACCCCCACATTCATATAAAGTCAAATTTATATATTTACATATGAATTAAAAGTATATAATATTTTTGCATAATTATTTAATTTTTTAAATAAATATGCTTCAAATTTTTGGTTCCACACGCTTCTCTTTTGAATCGTTCTTTTCTGTTTAATCTCTTTTGGGATCAAGGGAATATTTTTATGCATCTCGTGAATTTGTAGTGTTGAGTAAAAACAAGCTTTGTCATTGCACATCCAAAGAAAAGAAAGAACAAGAAAAACAAATTGCACCTCGTGTTTAGTCACATTTTGGCCCATCCAATATTCAAATGCTTCTTGTTTAGTTATATTATGCAAAATATCTTAGATACAATAGTTTATATGTGATTAATCACATTCATGCTTTTATAATTAGAGATTTAAAAATCAAAATTTCACTGATAATGAAAATAAGTCTACTTACCAAGGGAGTCAACATACTTCCAATAAACATTCCTTTCATCTCGGATTAATATACATATTTTATATTTTATAAAAATTAAAAAAAATAATTATTTATACTAAAAATATAAATTTATGTATATTTTCTATATTATATACTTAATTATTTTAGTATAAGATATACTTATTTAAATATTTTTAATACGTAATATTAAATATGAGTATAAATATTACCATTTAGCCTGGAGATTATTTGGGAATGAAATGTTCTAATTTAATTAAAAGTCTCAAATTTGAATCTTTGGATATATAGTTCTATTAAAAATCAATAAAGAGAACTTTACCGCTTTTGTAGTCCTACTCAGCTCAATTTTAAAAAAATAATTTATACAAATATATATATGAGTGTAAATAGAGATTTAATGTTGGAACTGAATTATTAAAATGGTAGACCAACTATAATTAGGACAAATAAAATGAGAAAAATATGTCATTCAATTTGAGATAGAGAAAATATTATTTTTAATTAAAAAAATTAAATTGTAATATTAATAAAATTTCAAATCGCAACATTCACTTTCTAGTAATTTATTATTATAACAACTATATTAAATTCTTAATTCTAACAAACACAATGTGTTTTAACGTTTAAATGTATGTAAATTTAAATTAAAAAGTGAGGCTACAATGGATGAACATGCATGGAAAACGAAAGTTTAATAATCTTAAGATACAATGTATAAAGTAGTTTGTTCTCTTGATTTAGGTTTTGTTGATTAATCATACTAATAAATCAAGCTTTAATTTATTTTGTAGGTTAAAACAAACTCTCTTTTTCAGCCTTCTTTTTCGACTTTCTTGTCATTCTTTTTTATTGTTTATTTTTGAATAAGTCCAACTGGATTTAGTGAAAAAGAAAATAAAATAATTAGGAAGAGCTTAAACAAATTTCAAATTGGGGCCCTTAGAAAGAAAAGTGTTTTCTAATAATCTATGGTAAACAAGTTATCGATTGGAATATTATGGGACAGTGCACAAACAACAAGACAAATTAACACGTACTTAATTAGGCCAAAAATAAATTTTAAACAGGAAAAAAATATTTTGCATTGTATGTATTCTATTGAAACGGCAGTTCAGCAAATAAAAGTTGTCCCGGACAATTTTCTTTTTAACTTTCCGAAAAATAGTGAATTTAATTGAACAAACTAATTAAAAACATAGTTTGAATTTATACCTTTGCCAATGGTGGATTTCAAAAGAAAAAAAAAGGTTAATATAATTAAACTAATTTATTTTAATTAAACAAGGAATTATAATAATGAAATGTGTGCAATGCAATTTTAAGCGACAGTGGTTTCTTTTTTTTTTTTAATAAATAATACATAAAACAGATCAAGAGAAATTAATTTCTACGGTTTGCTATATTATCTTTTTTCTTTCTTTTTATAACTTTTTTTTTGGTTTACTTTTCTATACTCTTTTTCTTTTTCTTTTTTCCTAATCTCCGTTGGCTGTTTGAAAATTAGAGATCAAAGGGCTACATCACGGACCATTTACAAGAACAAAGCAATACAAATTCCTATCAAAAAATTAAACTTTTTCACCCACAAAAGGGCCTAAAGAAGAATTGTTATTAGCTAGAAGACTTATTCAAATTAAATTAGTTAATTAGTTGCCACACGCAAGCTATTATTCTAACGTTATTTTTTAATCTGTTAAATAAATTTTTAGCATCTTTTGCAAAAAAAAAAATAATTTTTATATATAATTAATAAAAATTCTACCAATAATTTCTAATTTAATGATAAATTTTTCTCAAATTTGTAAAATAGACTTGTTTGTTAATGTTAAAAAATCCACTGAAAAAAAAACAGTGGCCACATTGTCCTTTGATGATGCTTTTGGCCATACTCATAATAACTCAAAAGAGTATTAATAAGAATTGTACAAGATGATGATAAAAACATCATCATTTAAAGATGATTTAAAAACAAAGAGCAATAATTTTCAAGATTTACTAATTAAAACGGGACCAAATTACAGGAAAATTTTTTAATTAAAATTAAGCTTATAATGAAAGGCCTAGAGCCCCATTTTATGAAATCTAATCCAATCTAAGACTAAAGTTTGGTAAGTTATGATATGCTCATTGAATATTTAGTACCTAATAATCATTTTCCTTTTTCTTTTTGTTGAGAGTGGGAGCCTAAAAAAAGGCCCACGTGTTATTTATTTATTTTTTAAGCCTGAGACAGTGGAGACACTTGGCATGATTTGATTGGTTTATTTTGCTTGGATGATGAAGGAGTTTACGAAAAGATGACGCATTAAGCCCACACTATCCAATCAAAAATCAATCTCTTTGGGAACTTGGGCCTCTCTAACCAAACCTCCACTCTCCACTAATTAAATCATTTCAATTGTAATATATATTTTTTTAGTTTTAGATTTAACTAATTTTTTCATTATTATTGCTAATTATATTATTATTGCATGGTTTGGATGGCCACAACTTGTTATGGCCAGCTACTGTACTTGGCTTTTTCCTCTTTTTTCTTTTCACCAAATGATATAGAATAATAATATCTTAATTACACTTGTATAATCCATCATGCTAAAAAATATAAATAAATTAACATTTCCATAGTAATGCTTTCATATTATTACTTTATATTAATATTTTGGTTAAATTATTTTTTATTGTAATGTTATAATATTAATTTTTAACATGTATAATTAGTTGTACTATTTAATCAATTTCAATCTTTTGTCGTTGTCCTAATGGTCTTGAAATATTTAATTATCTCACGTGCTAAAGATTAATATTTAAATTTTAATAACCTCTAAAAAGAATTAATTAATCAATCAATTAATTTCTCCCTCGCAAAACTATCATTATCATACATATAGATATATTTAAAATTATTATAGAGACTAATATAGACAATATATCATTAATATAATGTGGACATGGGCGAAGGCACTCTTTGAAGAAGGGGGCAGCTGCCTTCTTCTATTTTGAAATTATATATATATATATATTATCAAAATTTTAAAAATATTTAATTATCCTCTTTAAAATTTTAAATTATCCTCCTATCTTTCAACTTTTACAAGAAGTTAAAACAATAAATTATATATAAATTAATTTTCTCTAAATAAATATATCCCTCTTTTAAAAAATTAACAAAAAAATAATTGATATTTTCAAAAATAAAAAAGAAGAAGAAAAAATTATTGAAAGGGAGAAATTTATTGAGAAAGAATATACTGTTATAATTTTTATCTTTTTTAATATATTTTTATTTTTTAATTTATTCTCTTTGGTTAATTAGGTTTTATTATTTATATAAAAAATATTATTTATATTATTTTTAATATATATATGATATTTTTATTTTACCCATTCACTAAAAATTCTAGCTTCGCGTGGGGATTATGAAGTTACATCAAAGAGATAATAAAGAAACCATTTTTTATTTTTTACTAATCTTATTGATGTGGAAGAGGGCATGCATGATCGAATTGCCAATATATATATATATATATATATTATTGACTAATCATGAAATTATTTATTCAAAATTTTTAAGTCCATTCTTAATAATAAGATGTGGCCATATATATCATATATAAATTTGTGAAAATAAATATCAAACACAAGCTAGCAAATTAATTAGTCTTTCATGATCTCTCCTTTGAGAAGGGACCCTTAAGATGGGCAATAATATGTTGAAACCTCTAAAAATAATAACAATAGTTTAAAAAAAAATTATCTGTTTATGATTGTAGTCAAATCAATATGCAAGCCTTACTCGTGATCAAATTCCTTCTCAAATGGTTCCTTCAAACCCAACTTTTTGAATCATATATACAATTGCAACAATATCCCTTTTAATTTTAATTGTGCAGCTCATGATATTAGCACTACCCATAATTCTTCTCTATATATATTGTCTTTAACAAAAATGATAAGTTATATGGTACAAAATCTAGAGATTCTAATAAGGCCATCTCTCCATCTTCATCATGAAATAAGGTCATACATACATATATATATATATATATATATATATTGCTAACTTAGTTCAGCAAAAGTTATTTTAACAACTCATCTTTGGGACCCTAATGCTAGCTGGCTATATTGGTCTAGTTTTCTTTCTGTGTCGTTTATATATACATATACATATATATATATATATATGATTAATATTTCAGTAGTCCAGCATTTTTCTAGTTTTACATTTAGCTATTAATTAAAAGATTAATATATTACGATAGTATTATTATTAAAAAATAATAATTCAATGCATAAATAAGTATATATATAAGACCTAATAAAGCAAAACGCGTTTCTAATGATTTTGATATAGCATTTGTCAAAGATTATGAGAAGAATTATTCTTACTTAATAATATATGTATATATATATCACTCTAAATCAACAAAAGAAAAGTGAGATTTAGTGGCTATAGATATAGGGTCAAGACAGAGAAAATAACCTTTTAATAAGATTAATATTATTCACCATCAATCAAAGCCAAAACATGACAAAATTAAGGCATAAAATTTTCTTTTCTTTGAAAAAAAAAATAGCTATTATAGGTTGAGGGCTTGTTAGGATTGAATATTTGAAAGTTTTTAAAAAGATGAGTAGTAGAGAAATATCAAATGAAGCTTTTTTCGCATAGGGTTCCACTGGGTCTGTCTTTTTTAGGTTTTTCTTACTCTTTGATGGCTGCTTGTGGGAAAAATATCCCCCGACCCCCCCTCCTCTGCCCTTCTCTTACCTTGTGCGTGTTGTATTTTTTTTTTTTTTGCCTTTTACTCACAGCATTTTCTTATAAGATTCCCCTCTTCAAAAAGCATGTCTTTCGGTATCTGTCTTATAATGTAATATCTATTTAAAAAAAAAATCTTTTTTTATTTAATATAGTTGTTATTAACTTATTTTTCAATATAATAAATTTTTAGTATAAAATATAAAAACTAAAACTAAAGTCCATCTATAATATTCACCAACAATTTAATAATAAATGTATATTTGTTTAAATAATAAATTCAAAATCAGTTTTCTCTTTTTTCACACCAATATTCAAAAAATAAAAATAAAAATGTTAAATAATTATAAAGTCCTTGAAGTTTTACATATTATACTAGTCAGTCTATATATTTTTAACATCTAATTTTTGCATCACTCTGTTTTTAAATATTAAACTGTTTAGTTATTCTGTTAATATTTTTATTCTAAAATCATTAGTTAACTATTTTGATATTATAAAATAATTTACTTGTCCTTCCTTTATATATTTCTTTTTTTATTTTTTATTAAGTCATACTTATTTTTAATTTTATTTATATTTTTTACACATAATTTATTTTAATTTTATAAATATTATTTTAAAATAATTTTAAATAATATGAATAATATTTTTTATTATTTTGCAGATAATTCATATATATCATTTATTTTAATTTAATTGATATTACTAAAAATAATTTAAAATTATATTAATAATATTTTTTATTATTTTACAGATGATCTATATATAAAATAAAATTAAAAAATAAAATAAACTTAATAAATAATAAAGATAAATATTTTATATATAAAAATAAAAAATATAATTATATATAATTATCTTTATTTTTTATTAAGTTTGTTTAATAAAAAATATTAAGTTTATATTTGAAATAAAAAATATAATTATATAAATTTATCTTTGTTATTTATTAAATTTATTTTATATATAGATCGTTTGTAAAATAATAAAAGACATTATTAATATTATTTAAAATTATTTTTTAGTAATACCAATAAAATTAAAATAAATGATATATATGAATTGTTTATAAAATAATAAAAAATATTATTTAAAATTATTTTTAAATAATATTTGTAAAATTAAAATAAATTATGTGTAAGAAATATAAATAAAATTAAAAATAAGCATGACTTAATAAATAATAAAAAAATAAATATATAAAAGAATGTTAAATAAATTATTTTATAATATCAAAATAGTTTAATTTATTTTTATGATAAAAATATTAACAGAAAGACTAAATAGTTTAATATTTAAAAATAGAGGAATGTAAAAATTAAATGTTAAAAATATAGAGACTGATTAATATAATATGTAAAATTTTATGGACTTTATAATTATTTAGCCAAATAAAAATAATATCAAACGGCATATGTATGGATTAATGTAACTTTTGCGTTTGGTGATGATCTATCAAAATATTCAACTATTCCTTTTTTTTGGCGGGAGATTTTCATTATCAAAGAAATTAAAAGGACCAATGGGATGGCATTTTGTAGTTTTCTAATGCTGGTAGGAGCCACACACCGCTGCCCCAATTTTAGAAACACTATACAAGATTACCCACTTGGCCATTTCCTCTTTCTTTTATCCACGTGTCACACAAGTGTCTTGTCCACGTGGAATTGCGTTTTGGTAGGTAAAACCGTTTGCTTATAGAGTATTACAACAAGCGAGAGTGAAGATATATATACACTACTTTTAACTTATACATGTAGATATAACATTTAGTTATTAATTATATATATACTTAATTTAATTAATTACTAATTATAAATACTTCTACTATGATAGGCTTTGAAGCCTATTGAACTACTAAGTTTAGGTAGGACAAGTTAATTTTCTAAATTTAATTATAAGACCCTTTTTCAATATAATTAATGAAGGTGCATTAGGGTTTAAGGGAAGAAAAAAGTATACATTATATATTATTATGTGGCTATAGTTTTTTTTATAATATATATATATAAGCAAATATAGATTTTTTTTCTTGATTGTTTTGAATTTTAATTCTATGGCATGGCAGTGGATGGGCAGCTAATTGAGGTCCACATGAAGTTCTATATTCATTCATTTAATTCAACAAAAGTTCAAATTTACGTGTATATATATATATATATTAGTGTATTAGTTAGGTTTGGGTCATTTCAATGAGTTATTAGAAGAAAAAAAATTTGGAAATGATATATATGCCGCTTTCAATTAAAACATGTTCATAACAATCTTTACTAATTGCTAGCTACTTTTTCATTTTGTAGAATCAGTCTGCACATATATTTATTAATTTATAATTGTTTGTTTTATACCCAACTTAAAGGCGGATATTTTCTGTCATTCAAATTTATTTTGTTAGCCAGAAAAATTGACTTCTAGAAAACTATTGATTTTGAATTGTTTAATAATAATATGTATATTTACCTTTTCGAAATTTAACACGATTTGGAAAGAAAGAGGAATTTCTTTATCTCCTTCACTTGTAATTCATGAGCTATTATATTTAAAAAATATTATGTTAATTTTTCACAATAAAAAAAGTAAAATAATTTTAATTTTTACTGCACCTAAATTTTTTATTTTATTTATTAAAAATTAAAAAAAATAAAATAGAATATATTTTTTTTCTCGAATTCACTTCTTTTCATAAGAATTTGCAATATACATGTATATTGTAAAGGTTAAGGCTGGAGAAAAAAATATCCATACACCAATAAACAAAATGCCACAAGTTAGAAACTCCAAAATAATCTTTCCCACTATAATATGTATGAAGTGGAAAATAAAAGAAAAAAAGTATTGTTGAGTACAGTGAATTAACTTACTAGAGAGATTTTTTTTCTAGGTTTGGCAAGAGAATATACTTCATGGTTGTAACATCACACCTCAATTAAAAATCTTAAAATATCGAGTTTATGAGTCATTTTTATTTATATATTTCTCATTAAATCAAATTTTTTCTCTCACACTTAAAATTTTAATAATTTTTTCCTCGAGTGTAAACTTTTATATTATATTTAGACTCTTTTATGAGTAAAATTTTTTTTCAGATTTAAGTATACGGTATCACCTTAGAGCTATACTATTTCAATGGTCTGGCCCCATTAGGAGTAATCTTGCTCTTTCTTTTAGATACATCAACCACAAAATTTGACTACAATCTTTATATTCTTTTTTATGCCGAATCATCGACTTTGATATCAATTATTGAATCCGAAAAGCTCACTTGTTAGAAAAATCTTCTTTATGGGCCTAATGAGAAAACACATTTTGTAAATTTGACACAACTCTCTAACTCAAAATCTTAAGATAGTGGCAAAATTAGAGGGTTCAGGGGGCAATAGACCTTCCTCACTGACAACCAAAAGCCTATATAATGTAAGGCTTTTGGCTGATGGTTCTGTCACTGTCTAAGGGAGCCTCTCTGCTCTTTGCACAAGGGTTTATAGATGGGGCATGGTGAGGGGTTGAAGAAGACAACCACTGACCATGCTATTTTTTTTTACAAACATTTTAACCATTAGTTACTAAAAAATAATAATAACTCTTAACTGAAATGACATTATTTTAGCGTTATGCTTATTAAAAGAAAAAAACAAGCTTGTATTGTGAAGAATAATATGTTCAATTTTTTTTGTACACACACACACGACCAACGGCGAGATAAAGAAAGGGGAACCAAAAGATTGAAGTGAGCACGAACCACTGAGCAGAAGCAGCGGCCAGTGGAATATGAGCATCTGCCAACATAAATTTTGTCGCCAGTGACGTATTTATACCACTTTTTTTTTTTTTTTATGTTTTGTGTGTTGTTTTGTGATTAGGTTTTAGATAAATTTGGGATTTTTTTTAAAATATAGAATGTGGTTTATAACAAGGTTAAGTATAAATAATTTATTTAAAATAATTTGTGTTTTTATGATTATATTGAATTAATTTGTGTTGTTTGTGTATTGCATCGTGATTAGATTTTAGGTAAATTTAAAATTTAGGTTAAATTATTTATAAATTATTAAATTAATTATAAATTAAAAATTAAATATAAATTGTGATTAGGTTAATAAAATTTAAACTATAAATCTAATATAAGATATGAATTGAATATAAATTGTGACTAAAGATTTAAGATTAAATTGAATATAAATTATAAATTAAATATAAATTATGATTAAGTTAAATTAAATATAATTATAAATTGAGAAATATATACAGGTTACTAGTAAATTGAATACTAATTATAAAAATATAAACTAAAAACATTGAATTGAATATGAATTACTTATAAATTGAATATAAACTATACAAATTAATTGTAAAACTATTGTAATGTTAAAATTTCTATTTTATTAAGAATTCATTTGCATTTTTTTTTAATTTTGCCTCCTCATTCCAATCCCGATTCTATTACTGCCTTAAATTATTAAGTTTATAAATATTTTTCACTTATAAATTTTTCGTTAAGTCAATTTTTTCCTCTTACACTTAAAATTCTAATAATAATTTATCTCTTATATATATTACGATTCTAAAATTAAAACCTTAATGCCAATCAAGATGTATCTATAAATTTAACATAATAGTATATGCATATTTTAATTTGAATAAGATTTTCAATTTCAGCCCTCTCTCTTTTTTATAAATATAAAAACAAATATGAATTACTAAAGGAAATAATTAGCTTCATGTCTAGCTAATTATATTATCAGATAAGTTCACAAATATAATAATTATTAGTATATCTATTTTTACAAATACATAAAAATTAATAATTTAAATTTTCATAAACAATTGGGGTGAGGAAAGCTCTTAGCTGGATGAAGAATAGAAGTGGCATAATATTGTAAAAGAGTCCGATGCTCAAGCAATCAAATATTAGTGTTCGGAAAAGATTTTTTTTTATTACTAATTATAAATATAAGAGAAAAAATACTTAAATTCAAACTTTGAAAATATTTCAATTCTTATTTTTAGGATATATTATAAAAATAAAAATTTATAATTTTTTCATCAAAAAAATTATATTTTTTTATATAAGATATGGAAAATGTTATTTTTTTATTTATTAAAAAAAAGTTAATGTGTGTGTATCTACATGTATATAATATAGTTTTCCTTTGTAATTTTACTAAATTAACAAAATAAATCTAATATTTTTTATATTACCAAATTAATTTAATTTTGTGAAAATTAATTAATTATTAGAAGGAATATTTAAAAAAAAAAACCGTAGGCGTATTTTGCAGTCGATAAGAATGTGAATCAGATACCACCAAACGAATACAGTCGAAAAACAAAAAAATTATATTCAATTTTCAAAATCCAAATCTCTCACAATCACAACTACATACCTTCCCGGCACCGGTACCCCAACGAGCATGAATTAGTTAAATATGTCAGAATAGATACTAGTCTTACCACCACGCTTTTCGTGCGTACACAACACCATCCAATTATATCAGAGATGTGCTCAGCTTTCCATCCAATAGACTAGAGCGTTGTCTTCGTGGAAAAGAATAGCGCGTGAAATAAACCAGCACTTAACAGGGTGGAAGAGTTGCTCAATTTGTATGATTGAGAGAGAAGGAATTAAATTTGAGAAAAATAAAATTAAAAAAGGAAAATCCAAACAAAGGATCGAATTGAAATGGATATATATATGGAGTTTTGAAATTGGTACTGGTAGGTCACGTAGATAGTCAAGTCTCCTTAAAAAAAAAACCCCAAAAATTCAAATCAATGATTAATTTTATATACTTCTCATAATTTAGATCAAGAAATAAAAGAAAATTGTATTTAAAATTTTAATTAGTCTGAATACATTGATAAATTAAAATCAATCTAATTTTGTTATTAATAATTTATTTCGAATTAACAATTGATTGATGTAAACATATTTGATAAAATTTAAAATCAATCCAGCTTATATTTTAAATTTTTAATAATTAATTAAGAATACGTGTTTATAAGATAAATTTAATTTCACTCAATCTATAATTTCATTTATCAATAACATATTACAGATCAATTTTATACTAACACAATATGTGATGTTTAAATTTTATATTCTTTATTTCAAATTAATAAATAGGTATGCATGAATACCCGTAATTTCACTGACTGAATTATAAGAAAAAAAAACTATTGATTTTGATATAAAAAATCAAATAAAAATCAAATTATAAATAAATAGTTAACCGATTATCGATTAATTAATATTTTTATTGACTATAAATAAAATATAAATAAAATATGTTAAAATAATTTAATATATACAAATTTATAATTTATAGTATACAATAAATTATAAATTTTTACAATATATATATAAAGCAATTAATTAAATTAAATTAATCAATTTTTTTATTAGTAAAAATTAAAACTCTGAAACCAAAACTGAAATAAAAAACCAAAAATATTAAAAATTAAAAACTTAAATATAATCATTTATTCTGTTAATTAAAATTTTTAATTATATTTAATAGATTTCAATTTAATTTTTTATCAATTTTTTCAATGTCTAATTTTTTTTATTTTTTATAAATTATAACTTATTATTTTTAATATGTTAAATCTCTATTATAGTCATATTTATTATTGCTTATTCATAATATTTAATAAATATATATTATGCTAAAATAGTAGTATAATAAAAAATATAAGTAAATTTATATTTTTAATAAAAATAATTATTTTTAAAAATTTTTATGAAAAAATATATTTACAATTTGAATCGGAGAAATATTATAAAACATTGAATTGAAAAAACAAAAAAAAAAGAGGTATAATGTGGTAATGCAAAATGGAGCAAGCGTTAGTGGCATCAAACATCTCGTGGGTTTCAGCGTTTTTCAATTGTATTTTTGAAAATATAATAACGCCCGCGCACTCAAACAAGAATCCGTTGATCTAAATTAATATTTCCTTCCCTATCCTATTTTTTTTTTAAATATATATTGTAAATCTGTAATAATAAAACAAAAGTCTTTCTACTAAGAGAAAGCGAATACATTTCAAAAAAAGTTCAACTCTTTAGAGAGAGAAATTGCAAGAAAATTAATAATCAGACGAATCATTATTCACACTCACTCACTATCACCAATCTCTGCATATCACTCTCATTGCTTCCTTTTTTTTAATTTTTTCTCCTTCATCTCCATTTTCATCTGTATCTCCTCTCTAGCTTGGTTTCAAAATATATTTTAGATCCATATACCCTTTTCTTTTTCATCGTCTAATTACATAATAATACTGATTGATACATATACATATATATATAATTTTTATATATAGAAAATCCCAGTCCTCGATTTTCGAGCTCATTCACAAAGTATTGCTGTTTCAATCAATCCATCAATTTTTTCAGCCGCCTAATTCATTTTTATAGTGGAAGAAGCATTTGGGCGATTTGCTATTGGGGTTTTGATTTCATGTTTGGCGTTTTTCCCTTTTCCCATGGCAATGGAATATAAGAACAGAATGTTAGAATCCGAGGCAAATTTGTGGATACTGTATTGAGTATAATCTGAAAGAAAGAGAGGGAGATGGGTATTGAGAGCCCTGTTTGAACCAAACAGTACCTGCAACCTTTTCAAAGATTGGAAAGAGAGAGGGAAGAGTTGGGTCCTTTTTGGGGAAATTATAAATTTTTTTTTCTCTCTTTTTTTTTTTTAATTTTTTTTTAATTTTTCGGGTTTCATAAAGGGTTTGGCTTTATAGCATGCGAGTTGGTTTTGATAAAGGAGGAAGCGTCAAAGGGAAAGAAAGTGAGACGGAGGAGGGAAGAGAAAGGGAATAATAGTAAGCAAGTGAGCGAGTGAACGGAGCGATAGTTAAAAATATGCAAGAAACAAAGAAGAAGAATAATGGGGGAAGTGAAGATTCCAAGAAGAAGGAAAGACATATAGTGACATGGACTCAACAGGTCTTTCTTTTCTTCCTCTCTGGTTTTGTTCTGTTTATTGTTGCATTGGTAATGTTTAGTTTAGTTTGACTCGAATCGTTTGAGTGCAGGAGGATGATATTCTCCGCCAGCAAATTAGCTTACATGGAACTGAAAAGTGAGAGCTGTTACTTTGTTTTTGCTTTCATTATTTTCTTTTATTTTTTTGTATTTTTCTTGCTCTCTGGTTTTTTTCTAGTAATATGAAGGGTTTGACACAATCCAATTTAGGGGTTTATTATTTTCTTTTTATTGCAGTTGGGCAATCATTGCATCTAAATTCAAGGACAAAACAACGAGACAATGTAGAAGAAGGTGTGTTGATGACAATAGTGGTATTGAAATCAAAATCATCTATTGATCATCTGTTTAGACCATATAGTTGCTTATTTATCTAGTGAAATAAAAGAAGTGTTATTGATCTAATTTTTTAATTACCAACATCATCTGATTTGTAATGTTTGTATTATTATTATAGATGGTACACGTATTTGAATTCTGATTTCAAAAAGGGGGGATGGTCACCAGAAGAAGACATGCTCTTGTGTGAGGTAATTGATACTCTATTTGATATTTGTGCTTTTGCAGCAGCCTTCATAAATTTGCACGACTTATTTTGTTCTCTAATGGTCAAATAATGATGGCACAAGGTTTTTTCAATAGAAAGTCCAGCATTTCATAACTTATTTAAGCTGTCTTTGCCTCAACAGCACCTTTTGAAACAAATATTTTATCTTTTTTTTTCCTCTTTTCTTCTGTAATATATTGGGTTCCTGTATCTCTTGTGGGTATATTTACTCATTTAGATCTCAAGTTTTCAAATGGCAAAACTATATCAGATACAGAAATTCTTGCAGTTCTTCCAGTTCCAAAAGGTTGAGCAGAAACAGCTATTACACTTCAGTTTAGATTGGGTTATCCCACTGTTGGATGTGGTTGCAATATCTGATTTCTTTGAGATGATCTGCAGGCTCAGAAAATATTTGGTAACAGATGGACAGAAATAGCAAAAGTTGTTTCTGGCAGGTACAAACTATCTTTGTCCCAGTATAATCAGTAATTTTTCTCTTCCTAATTACATGCTTATTCTATCTTTGTTTAAATGTGCTGCTCATATAGAACGGATAATGCTGTAAAGAATCGATTCTCCACTTTGTGCAAGAAGAGAGCAAAATATGAGGCTTTAGCAAAAGAGAATAAAAGTACATATATTAACTCAAATAATAAAAGAATCCTTTTCCATAGTGGATTTAATGCAGATGGAACACCAGAGAATGCATTGCCTGCTAAGAAGACAGGGTACGGCAGGTTTAGCTATTTGGATTCAGACATTCAGTCGTCAATTCCAAAAGGACTTCACATATTAAAACTAATGTTTTTGTTTTTTAGAAGGTCCCATATCCCTGATCATACAGAACATTGCAAACTGGCTGATAGATCACACCTGCATTGTGGAAATCAGCAGCCTAGGCCTCCATTTGCAGTGTTGGCTCAAACTTTCCATGATGTTAATGTCGGTGCCCAGCGTCATGACCTCAATTCCAAGGAGGTCTCAGTAGATGGTAAGTCACCAAAATAAATTCTTATTTTGAAATTATCCTGATTACATTTCTTTACAAAACTGGAAAGCAGATTTGGCGGTTCACAAGAGATGACATAACTTTCGCAAATATTCTTCTTGATCAGTTATGCTTGTGTTCCCTCAATTGAAACTTAAAATGTCTCTTTCTTGCTTTCATTTTGCAGCCCAAAACAGTAAAATTCAAGGAACATTTCTCAGAAAAGATGATCCAAAGATAACTGCTCTGATACAACAAGCAGAGCTGCTCAGCTCACTTGCATTGAAAGTTAATACAGAGAATACAGACCAGAGTCTGGAAAATGCTTGGAAGGTGAGCTCATCTAATGCACCAATCTAGGAATACTCTTGCACTGGCTTATTCTGTAGCCGAGGTAAAATCTCTACTATTGGGGACAGAATTGTGGAGGGAGTGGGACAGGGGTGTCGGGTAGAATTGAGGTCCTTAAAATTATGGGAACTGGACATGACATGACCATAGCACCATGGATGGTACAAGTGAGGATTCAAGTTGATTGCATGCCTTAAATGCACATTTGATCTTAAAGAAATTGGATGTAATCATCTGCTAAATTAGTTTTCCCTTCGTGCCAGGCCAAGTATATGCTCAGGCATAAAAAATGGCTGAATTGACTCATTGCAGACTTAACAAAAGACACTAAACTCCTTTGAGTGGAACAGATATGACCATACAGATTTCGTTTGTGCTCATTTTTTCAATACATGTGATGTTCAGGTTCTTCAAGATTTCCTAAATCAGAAAGAAAATGATATCCTCAGATGTAAAATTGCTGACATTGATTTTCAACTAGAAGATTTTAAAGACTTGATAGAGGATTTAATAAGTAGCAATGAGGGAAGTCAGTCATCTTGGAGGTAATATAAAATGGGTGGTTTAATATTCAGGTTTAAGCATGTTTGCACATCATAGAATGTCTAATTCGTCATCAAAATATTGCAGGCAACCTGATCTATATGAGACGTCTCCTGCCAGCTCTGAATACAGCACAGGATCAACTATATTGCCTTATGCTGCCCCTGATAAAACAGAACAAGCTCAGGCTGGGATTGATACATTGCATAAGGATATTGAAAATGAATTACAATCAGTTCATGTTAAAGAGCAAAGTGATGTGGATGAATGTGACACAGAAATTATTTCATGTGCAAGCATAACTCAAGGTAATAAATTTTTTTGTCTGATAAAACTGCCTAAGATATTCAGTTTTTGTTATCATTCAGAAGGAAAACCCATAAAATTATGTTTAATTGACAAAACTAAATTTATTTCAGCAGAGATATTTAATTTTTTTTGATGAACAAACAAACAATGACATAGTTGTTTCTGCCTCATGAAGTACAGAGTTCAGTTCACCTCTTCAAGTTACCCCACTTTTCAGATCCTTAGCAGCAGGCATTCCGAGCCCAAAATTTTCAGAAAGTGTAAGTTGACTCAAGCCCTGATATAAAACACATTGGTTGTTGTTGATAAGGCATATAACTTTCACTTTATTACTATTAGCGGGTCATAAATTGTCCTATTAGGGTGCAAGATTTTCCCATTGTTAAAGAAGCAGCATTAGAAATAAAGTCATGGCGAGCTTATCGGTCATTATAGTGGTGATGGTAGTAGTGCTGCCAGACCCATTATTCATGCTTTAGGGGTTTCTGGATTTTCCATTTATCAGTGAGGCAGCATTAGAATTAACAGTAGCAGGGAGCTTATTGAAAATCAACACAGCAGAAGTGAGTGGTCATAGTACTGAAACTTGCTATCCTGATTGTAGTCATAACAGTAAAAGGAATTGGAGGACCATTAATTACTAAGTCACCAGTAGCAGCAGTATTTGTCTCATAATCAGGCCTACATTAGCTTGACAATTCACTCTCTAGGAAGTGGTCAAGAATGTTAACGACTAGCAATGGTTTCAGACTTCGGAATTTGGTATTTAGCAAGTGGTATATATGACTGCAATAAAGTCAATAAGGAAATAGCACTTGCGTCTTCTATCAATCAATTGGATGGATTATCTTTACTGATAATCAGGCCATCATATTTGTCAAAGTAGTTGTAATTGAGCAGTAAGAGTTGGATCAGTAGGAGAGGGTGCTCTCTGTTGGCTAATCATGAATTGGGTAGTAGGGGTAGGTCTACTGATAATGTTTGATTGTGGAGACGCAACATAACAGTGATAGCTGCTGCATTTTACTACCATTTTAGTCTAAAAGAATTAATTCTATGTTAGACTCAGCTTGTTTGGTATGAGTTAATTCCAAAATCATTTGCAAATCTTTTTATTTTGAAATTCTATCTCATTATTTCCAGAGAATTAATTATGCTTAAATAAACCATACAAATTTTATAGAATTTATAAATGAAATTTAAATTAGAAAGGTTATAAAGTTGGCTTCACTTTGACTTGACTAGCATTAATGGACATATCAACTGAATTTTATGCTTAGTGGCTAGGATCCTAAAATGAAAATCCATTTACAAAAGAATTTTAGCAATGATATCATTTGCAAATAAAATTAATTGAAGTTGCCTCCATATTGAACTAAATTGAAGTTGTGATTTATTATTTAGAACTATTTTCATTTACTACCATTCATATTATTTCCTTTTATGTTCAAATTTACCTTATTTTCATTTGCTACGACTAATTTTATTTTTTCATTAATATATATATTATATTATTTTTATCTTTGTCATTTGTTAAATTTAACTATTTTAACTATATATGGCTTTATTTAAATTTTACAAATTGATATATATATATATATATAATATTATATATATTGTCTTATAAAGAATGATCCATGAAAAATCATATATGTTTATTAGTACTAAGAAAACAAAGGAAAAAAATGTTGATCTTTTTATGTGTGTAATAAGTCAAGCAACATTTGAAATTTATAATAATAATTACTTCAAATTCTATAGATAATTTATTTAAAATATAAATTTAAATTCTCTCTTTAAATTTTAAAAGATGATAAATGGAAAGCAACCAGAAAAAGAAATAATATCAATAGTAGTCAATGAAAATAATTTAAAATATAAATAGTAAATTTGATTTATTTTAAGAAGCAGGCAGCTTTTAGTGTATGAATATGAAAAAAAAAATTGATTTGCTTGTAGCAAATATAGATATGCAATAGGGCATCCCTACCTAAAATTGTTGTGAACTCATCTGAACTAGATTTGAAATCATGCCTTTAGTAGGGTATTTCAAATTCACACTCAAATAAAGTCTGTATTATGTATGTGAAGTGAAGTTAGGTTAACAAAGTAAAATCAGGTTCTATTACGATCTAGTTTAGATAATTCCCTAAAAATAGTATTCACCTGTAATAATTACACGGTGATCAGTTCCTTTCCTGGAGTCACATAAGTTCCGCCTGAAGTCAAAATCTAACAAGCTACAGAATGAACTTGAGTTTCCTATTTACTTATGCATCTCCTACGAACTTGCATAGATTAAGATAAATCAAAGTACTCAAAATTGTTATTTTAGCCAAAGACAAAAGAAGCAGAGCAGAGAAATATGTTCAAATATTCAAATTAGCAACCCAAATAATCATGCAATCCAATTGTCATCATGTAATGCAGAACAAATAGGAGGCAAAGCACAAGCATAAATGAGAACTCTTAAGAGTATTTTATTACATAATGCTGGCTCCATTTTTAGCCATGAATCCATTTTTGGATCATATATTCAGTTTTACGTTCTTCAGTCCCATTCATTCAATAGACTGTAAGAACAATGTGCTTTTTAAGAATTTGAGAACTTCTAAAATGCCGGAAGAATAATTTTTTATGTGACTTATGTGTTGTAACTGGTACCTATGCGATCATCTAGGTTGCTCTGGTGAAACCAAATGTAGTTCTATATGTTGCATAGACACTAAAGGTTACTGATGGTGTGTACTTTTATCTTCTCCTGCTAGCAAACTCCAGATTGAATTGTTTAACAGCTTTGATGGGCCTAACAGCTGACAGCTAACTTCAAATGCATAAATTGCAAGCTTTGTTGTTTATGCATTGGCATCATATATGGACGCATATGCATATGTATATGTATATGTTTATGCATTAGCATCTTATATGCATTACATATGCATATGTTTATGCATTAGCATCTTATATGAATGCATATGCATATGTATATGTATATGAAACTGAGTATTTCTGAACCTTTGATGTGGAACTCAGGAATTTTTTCTATTTTTGGCCTTTTTTCAGGAAAGGAACTTCCTACTAAAAACACTTGGAGTGGAGTCTCCTTGTTCCCATCCAAGCACCAATCCGTCTCAACCACCACCTTGCAAAAGAGCTCTCCTCCAAAGTCTATAAAAAACCTATGAGAATCTCTCACAAACAGAAAATGGTCTAGCCCCTTACAACTCATCGTTAATTTCCAGGGATATCACTCATTTATTGAGTTCTTTTCTTATCTCGTTTAAGATTAGTTTCCTAGGATTGCAGCCAACAAGGCCTAAATTTTATTATGAGGCATATTAGATCTGCATTCCAAGACTCCATGTCTAGAATGCATAGGTGCATTCTAGCATCTCAGACACATCTATCGACGTGATCTGAGTTCCTTTTCTTTTTCTTTTTTCATTTACTAGGAGAGTATGAAGCTAATACTCATAAACCAGTGTGATTGTTAATGTGTGTCATTCTTTTGTTTGTTTTGATTTGGTTTCGGATGCTCCGATCCAGTTTTTGGCCTTTGATTCATCATTGTACAGAACCCACTATATAAAGTACGTAGTCAGAGTGTAATTATACATTGGCAACTCGCCATATATGATTAAAGAAGCAGAAAAAAGAACGAAAAAAAAAAAGCTAAAGGAGGATTAACCAGCTGATTGGATTTCTTTTTGTTGTTGTTGGGTGTGCATATAGGGTATAGAATAAGTTCTCCCCTTTTTCCTTTTCTGATTTCTAATGTAATAGAACTTCATGTGATCGGAATGAAAATGTGTTTTGGTTTTGGTGTGCATATACTTTATTTCAACTATTGTCCCTTGTGCATTTACCTCCTTATATTTATACTACTAAACAAAGTATGAGAATTCTGCAACAGAAAGTGCAGCAGCATTCCAGATGCAAATACAGAAGCTTGAAATTGAAAATCTTCAGTCTTACTTGCTCTATTCATGGAAAAAAGATGGAGAATGAAAAGAAAAATGCCCACCGTTGCTGCATTTTTCTCTCTCTCCTTTTTGCTTCCAGGAACCAGAATATTTGGCTCATCTGCTTTCATGAATGTAAGAACTAAGAAACTCAATAAAAGAAAGGGAAAAAAGAAGAGAAAAGAAAGGAGATATGGAAATGGGCTTACTTACAGAATGGAAAGACTACTACTTGTCTTGAAGGGGAATGCCAGAAAGCATCCAATTCTTGATGCTTCCTCTTTCTGAGTTCTTGTTTTACATATATGGGCATGATGTGTGGGGAAGAAGGGTCCTGAAGAGCTCTGTTAATTAGGATTGTGGACTCATATTACTAGTGATTGGTAGTGGAGGACAGGCATAATAATGACCGAAGCAAAAAGCCAAGGGTAAAAAGAGGAGAGGGAACCTCATACAAAATAAAGTGTACTCATTGAACCCCAACTTTATCGAGAGAAGTTATAGTTGACTATTTTGACTATTTTAAATCCAAATGAAACGCCACAAATGAAGCTTCTAATTTATTAAGTATAACGAGAGGACTGCTGCTTGTTTTTTTCCTGTTTAAATTCAGTAAATGTGAAACAAATTTCGATTTGCCATTCCATTTTATAAATGTTAGTAGAAACATTTAAACAGCTATCCATATGGTTATTTTATTACTAAATAAAGTAGAGCAACTTAATTAATAGGCGGGAAGCAGCAATTGATTTAGATATTCTAACTGCCCTGATGGCCAGGTAAGCGATCCCCGGAGGGTAAAAAATTATTAGATACTTGCATCCTTTGATGAGATTGAGATTGAGATTGTGATTTATTTATTTTTTGTTTGGTAAGGCATGATTTCATGTGATAAGTGATTTGTTCTGCAGCAATTAATGGCAAATTGAAAAACATATTCATGGAATAAGAAAGTAGTTCACATTCACATAGCAGTTCTGTGCTAACTTAGGTGGATCAATAGCTGTTGAAATTTTTTACTTGATAAATTCACTGTAATATTCTCATCTGCACGGCCACTGGTAATTTTTACTTGATCCAAACTCCGTTTTGTATTAAGTAATACTTGCTGCAGTCTCTTAACTAAAAATGCAGCTTTCAACTTTCAATCAAAACTTTTCTTCACTGAAAAGGCAATCCATTATATTTAATCAAAAGCCAAAATCATTATTTGATTTGATATAGGATCTACTACAATTACATTTATCAATTCCTAACTGTTGTCTACATTTGAAACCATGCAGCCTTCTGGCTACAATGATCATAATCAAAAAAGGATATTAAAAAAAAAAAAAAGAAGAAAATATTACTACCCTCTTCATGTAGCCTTTCTCTTCTTCTGCAGTTTCTGCAATTTCTTCCACTTAATATATATCTGGTATGACAACCCTGAGAAAACCATAGCTACACAGCTCCATTGTTTTGCCGACAGGGGATTGCCACTCAACAATGAAGACACCACAATGCTGACAAACTTGCGGGTTGTGGTGATTGTGGTGTTAGCGAGGGAGCCAAACCGGCTAATGGTTAAAAAGATGAAATTTTGACCCACTGCACCACAGAGGCAATAGAGGAAAATGTCCCAAGCTGCCTCAGGGTACTGCTTACAGAATTGAATGGCCTCAAATCCAATGCCCTGAGGCCAGCCAAACATATAGACCATATTATAAATGGTACCCCATAAATTCATTCCCAACATTATATCCCAGGCAGTCGTTTTTGGATACCTGACAAAGATACTCTACTAATGAGAAATTAAGAAGCAGATGGAAGAAAGTTCACAAGTGCATTACATAGTCTCTGGTGAAAAAACTGTTAGGGGGAAAATAACTGAAAATAACATTCACTGCCAACAGAGAATTACTGAAAAATTCACTAGTTTTGAATTAAAAATTGTTGTATAAGTTCAAACAGAATAAATTTTCCAGTGACTGATTGAGCATACCTTGCAGTCAGTGAATCCTGAGTAGCATTTGTAAATCCATCAAATGCAAGGTTCAAAAAACAAAGCCCGTATCCAAGAGGTGCATTTGGATGTGCAAGCTTGATAATGGTCTTTGAGCTAGTCTGAAACCACAGCATTCAGAAAGAAAAGTAAAGAGTTAGTACTTATTACTCAAACTTATTGAATGAATACAATCTCTCTGAATTTTCCGAAAGCATTGCTGACCTTCAATAGTGCAAATGTGGAGACCCCTCCAGCGACAAGGAAAGTACACACGTACTCTGGAATGGTGTACCTTATACCATAAACTAAAGTGCCCATCAACATGACTGTAGCAAGTAAAAAAAAATAGTTAGTTAATAATGATAACCATTAGACAGATTCTTAATCTAGATTTACATTAAAAAAAAACAGCCATAAGCAATTCCCCATATCTTTCCGATGAAGGCATATATCTTAATGCAACAAATTGATCATTACTCCATAGATTTAGCTCTCATGAGTTGGTCATTATTACAAAGTAACTTGTACCGGCAAAAAATTTCCGAACAAAAGTAATCAAAGCCTAAGGATTTTCAGCCACAAACCTGGAATCATTTTGGAGGATTTCGCTAGGACCTGCAAGCACAAAGAACACAATTATTGTCATAATATATTAACTTCAACGTAAGGCATTGTTAAAAAATTACAATGACCTAGACATTCTGCCCATCATGACCAACCCAGGAACTATTCTGAAACAATAAAAAAATTATTACAGATGTCAACACAAAATATGTAGATAGAACTCCTAAAAAAATGAGATGGGCAAAAACAGAGGAAGACATAGTTATGAAAGACTGACCAATGAAATTCAGCACCAATAAAATTTTTTTTTAACATAATATCATAATGATCAGAGGACACTATTCTACTTAATTGCACAGGTACAGAACTGGTAATGACAACAGAATAGATATTTACAATGGATAGAGAAAAGTTCAACATGCCTGGGCAGGGTAACTGATATACTTTAAAGCTTCAATTCCCATAGCTGGGCCAATAGTATTTGTAATGCCTGCACTCCAATATGTCCACCAAGGAGCACCGCCGGCATTGCTTCGTCCGGACCAAATCTTTATCACTACATAATAACAAAAAAAATGTTAACCCCAACATCTAACTTCAACAAATTTTTCATTTTACCCACTATAAGAAATATAAAGATATAGAGAAACTCACTTATATAAGACCAAACCAAGCAGACAACGTTCTGTGCCAGATTTAGGAATGCCAAATGCTCAAACCTCTTACCATCTGGGCCAAATCGCTTTGTTGATCTTTAAAAAAAAAGCATTACCATTAAACCAATATCCAATCTCACAAAGTACTCTGTAGCTTAAGAAAGAGAAATTACTAATCATAATCAAAATGCATTTTTATTTTGTGTGTGTGAGAGAGCTCTAACTCCTAACTTTTTCACCAAATAAATGAAAATTATTAGATTCGGCCCTCCATAAAATGCCAAATCTATCACCTTACGCTAAATAAGAGATCAAACTGAAAAAAAAATAGATTAAATAAAGCAGAGTCAAATAATAAGAATTATTTTTTTTTAAAAAAAAGAGACAGATATAAACACACAGAGTTTCCTGGAGAACGCCTTGATAAATGTAAGCCGACCAGATCCCGACGACGCAGAAGGCCAACACAAACACTCGCCGGAGACCGGCGCCTTGCGCTTCCATTTCGCCGCTGGCTGTCACGACACAAAATTTTGGCGGGGTTTTCTCCCCTTTTATTATAATTTATTTATATCTTATTACCCAAAATGGAAACAACTTAAAAAAAATAATAAAAAAATAACAGAAGCTCGCTCACAAGAGGAAGAAAGCAAAGATCAAAGAGCAAAATGCAAAGAAACGAAATGTAAGCACCGTATCTAACTTTAACGGCCAAAGCTACGAGTTATGAGGGAAGAAACGAGACGAGCGAGAAGCAATGTGGACTTTCCTCCTGGATCATTCTTATTGGATCAGTGACTTATCCTAGCGTTTCTTATTGGCTGTTGAAACGCGCAAAACTTTGTTCCTGGCTTTCTTCCTTAACGTGGCCCCACCCGCCCAAGCACTCCTCTCTCTACGCCTACCGTTTAATTTAAGACCCAACCTTTTAAACAAACCCAATTCATTTTGGGCCTGCTTGTGGGTTGGGACTTGTTTGTGATGTTATAAAGTTGGTTCAGATTTTATAATTATTCAATTTATGATGATGATTTGTAAATTTTTTACCGAATGAGTTACAAATTGATAATTTACTTTATTTTTATATCTAAATTGAAAAATTAAATAATAATGTAAAAATCTTTTAAAACATCTTATTCTTAATAATCCATGTATAATATATTAAAAAAATTAATGGTGATATAATATTATATTATATATTATTGTCTCAATCTTGCTAATGTTCTAATTTTTTAATATTTTAAATTAAATTTATTATTTATTATATAATAAATATTTATTTAATATTTATTTATAGAGTTCAAATAAAATTAGAATTATATTTTTTTATAATGTTTTAGGTTGATTTGATAATTTTAGCTTTTTTAATTTTTAATTAATTATTTTTATTTAATTTTAGATAAATTATAATTTTATTTTAATTTATGTTAATTTAATTTTTATAATTTAATCTTTTGTTAGAGTTTTATTTTAATTTCAATTACATTAATTGTTTTATTTTAATTTTTATTTAGGTTTATTATTTAGTTAATTAGGTTATATTTTTTAATTTATCTTATTTAATTTTTTAGATTTATTGTAACATCCTAATTTTCAGTATATATTAGAGTAATTGATAAAGAGGATTAAGTAGGAAAGATTAAAGAGGAGAATGTAAGATGTACATATATTAGATATGAGATATATACTTATAATATAAATGGGATACATAAGACATATACATATATATAGAATATACCACACTTATATATTAAGTATACATTTATGATGGAAAAGGTGATGATGATGATGATGATGATGATGATGATGATGATGATGATGATGATGATGATGAGTCAAAGAAGAAAATAAGTTGATTGGTTGAAATTATTTAAATTAATTACTTATTATATATTTATGGATGTAAAAGTGATAAGTATGATAATAAATAATAACAATAAAATGAAAAAAAAAAAAGAAAAGAAAAGAAAGTCAAAAAGAGGAAAGAAATACTTAGTGGAAATAAAAGGAAAAGAAATAAATAAGGAAATAATTAATTATATTAATAAATATAAGTAGTAAATGAAGAAATAAGAGATAAAAAAAATCATCTTCTTCCTTCCTCCGTGCCTTACTCGAAATTGAAGAGAGAGATGGAGAGAGAGGGTTTCTTCCAACATATCAAATTTCATCAAAATTACTGAAGAATCAAGTGGATTTTTGAAAGAAAATAAGAAATCAAGTAAGTTTCCTTTCTTTGAATATTTAAATTCTTAGTTTTATGGTTATGTTTGGAGTTGTTAGAGAGAGAAAGTGTGTTTAAATTATTAAATAGGTAGAGATAATATGAAAATGATGAGTATATGATGAATTATTAGATTATTATTTGAATTGAGTATAAATGATGGAAGAAGGGTTATGGGATGAATATGTGTAGTTAGGGTTTCTAGTATGAGGAGGAAACCTTTTCACGAGGATAATGCATGTATTAACTAACCACATTAACTGTATATGCTATGTCCGGTCTAGTGTGTGATAGGTAAATTAATCTCCCTACCAATCTCTGATATTTACCCAAGTCAACTGAAGTCCCTATTCTCACTTGTAGCTTATGATTACTTTCAATAGGAGAATATGCTAGTTTACATCCTAGCATACCTATTTCTTGAAAGAAATCTATGATATACTTCCTTTGTGAGATGAAATTCCCCTTTTTGATTTAGCTACTTCAATTCCCAAGAAATATTGCAGTTTTTTCAGATCTTTAATCTCAAATTCTTGGGCCAGGAGCTTCCTTAGTCGAGTTACTTCTTCTCTGATTATAATTGTTGAAATGAAATGATTTAGTATTGTTTTAATATATATATTTGTTTTAATATATATATATATATTGATGATGATGATGATTTTATGGTTATAAATTAATTATGGACAAGTATGGATGAAGTTGAGATTATGGCTAGATTATGAGAAATTTGAGTTTTTGCAGAAGATTTTAATAATTGCTAAAATGGTTTATAACAATGTCATATTGATATATAAACAATGATTCTATGATAAAATAATGAAAATGAGTCTTAAATGTTGATGTTTAAATAAGGTAGTAAGTGAGAAAATTTTAGGTTTTGAATGAAAGTTGAGATAATTATGGAAATGAGTTGATTTGTTGTTATTTTTGTATGTAAGTAATGATTTTAAGGTTATTTTTTATGTAAGTAATGATTTTAAGGTTAAATGTTGAAAATGAGGTTGGTAAAATAAATTTTTAATATGGTAGTAAGTGGTGAGATTATTTAATGAAATTTTAATGAGAATTATATATATAATGGTAATTTAATATACAATGAGTATGTAAGTGATTTTAAATAGATAATGTTGTTTATTATTGAACTATATATGTGTGGGTTAAAGTGATAAGATATGTGAAGTTTAAGGTTTGACTTGAGAAAAAGAAAAGATGTTAGTACATTTATTTATTTACTTGAGATTTTGTTAAGTATGGTTTGGCATTATATATGTAAAATACTTGAAAATGTGGAAAATCACATAATATATATAATATGGCATAGTTATGTAATGAGTGTCAAATTGGGCAATAATCCAATATAGATTGATGCTTGTATATGATACATATAAGATATATTTATATTATGTGAGATGATGTCCAATATGGACATATTTGTGACTTGTGATGAATTATGGAACATGAGTCACATTGTAAATATGGCCTATAAATTTATAAATTTGATGAGGTAAAAATATGAAAAATTAGGAAAAATGAATGAAAATAATGAAACAATGATAAGATATGAGAAATGTGAAAAAATGTGAGTGAGTCACATTGTAAATGTGACTCGAGGATATATAGTGTGGTATGATGTGATGTGTATTATGTGTACGCCTTGCACAATGTTATGTTCTAGAATATCGAAGATGGTACTGTACTAAGGAGGCGGCTTTCGGGTGAATTATGTGACACTTGCTTTAAGTGTTGAGAGAAGGCGACCTTCGAGTGATTTATGTGACACTTACTCTCGGTATCAATAGAAGCGGCTTACGAGTGATTATATGATACTAGCCTCGGTATCCACAGAGACGGTCTTAGGGTGATTTATGTAACACTTGCTCCGATGTTGAGATAGATTGAATTAATATTTTTAGAACTTAGATATTGGATAGGAACTAGTTGGGCTCAACATATGAATGTATGTGTGAATGCATGTGTTGCCATGGTCATGTGATATTAGTTATGGTTTATGGAACTATAAGCATCAGGTGAAGGTTTGTGCAAATAATATGTGTTGTATCATGAAATTGAGCATCTTTAAAATCTATATTTATAATTATTGTATTTTTACTACTAAGCTGTTTAGCTTAGCGGATTGTGCAAATTGCGCCGATGAGAAAATAGATGATCAAAGAAATTTAAGTCATGGGTGATATTTGAAGTTCTGAGGTGCTATAAAACTAACAATGCTGACTGCATTCATGTATAATTGTGTTTTGTGTTTAGTATTTTATCTAATGCATATAAATTTTTAATATTTGTGTTTGTAAAGAGAATTTGAAATTATGGTGTGTTATGTAAATAAGAATTTAATAAAGATAAATTATTTGAACATGCTTTGAATGTGTTTTTGAAATTAAGAAGATTTGAGTAAATGTGGAGTATTGAAAATGAAAATTTTTATGCAGATTGTGAATTCGTGGTTTTGGGATTTACTAAAAATACAGATAAAATGCTAGTAAAATTTTTTTAGAATTTTTTTTATAAATTTATATTTTTAATAATTTATTTTCCAAGTATTTATTATTCATTAATAATTATTTGTATTAATTTTAATAAGAATTTTTATTATGAATTTACCGTGATACTTTTATATTATATATATATATTGCATATACGGAATATATGTACTATACATATATAGAGCATAAGAGTGATATATTTATTTTTTTAATTATTATTATTTAAATTTTTGTTTAGAATTAATTTTGTATTTTTTATAATTTAATTTATATTTTATTGTTTAAATATATTTAAACTTTAAAATTAATATATATATATATATATTACGTAAAAATACTCACACGCGTAACCTTTTTTCTAAAAATACATTTTATCTTTTATACATTTCATTGAATTTATATAGATTAATTATACACTTCATTGATATAATTATAGGATGGATGATTATATGTCTTAAAAAATTAGTTAATCATCCGTGATAACCTTTTCTAACGTAAAATTAAAGTTTCTTCTTCAATAAAAGAAAAAAAAAAACATAATATTAAAAGCAATAGAATGAAAACAAAAGCATAATAATTTAATATAATTTCTATATATCTGTTTTTAAATATAAACAAAAACATAATATATTTCTATACATCTGTTTTTGAATTATCTGGTTGTTAAATAATTTAATTAAGTCATAATCTTTCAGTTGAGTGTTATTTTCAAAAAAATTGAATTTTTTTTTAACAATAAAAAAGAAGTATATAATAATTGGAGAAACAGCCTCATAATAATAATAACAATAATAATAATAATAATAAATCCCTAGGGATAAAAAATAAAGGGAATGTATTGGTGGCAATCCAATAAGGTGTTATGTACATAGCCATTGACTTAATTAAGCGATTGTATTTTGTTCCCTCTTCTAATTTGCCGTATGAAACGGTGAGAAACAGATTTAGATCGCCGTTTAAATTTGTCTACTATAAAATTATAAATAGACTTTGCGACTGTAATTTAATTAAAAAAGAAGAAGAGGTCCAACGTGGGGACATGTCAGTCTGTGATATTGACCTAATCAGTATGAAATGTTCATACTTAAGAAACCCTTGTTTGCACGTAAGACGTCATATTATTCCATGAATTTCCAGTTTTTAATTTACAATTTATAAATGATTATAATATAATACATAATGTACTAAGTAAAATTTTATTTAATTTTGAAATTTGTTTTAATTACTGAATGAGTTGTCATTCTTCAAATTAACTGTTTATTCAATCTGTCTAAAATTTATACTTTTTCAATTAAATTTATATAAAATAATCATTTAATCAAATCAAAATTGATAAAATTTTATTAATATTTTTTTTCTTATTCTTAATATATATATATATATATATAAGTGTGCATTTTTCTTATCTCATAATAAATTTAAAAAATATAAAAATCAAACAAAAAGATTAAAATATTTGATAAAAAAAGTTAGAGAATATACAGTCAATTTTTGTTAAACAAAATTAAACACTTCAAATTAAAATTTTTTTTCCAAAATTCATTGCTAGTACAGGAGTTTTTTTTTTCCCCCTTTTCACCATGACGATAATCACAATAAAAAGGCAAAAGCTAGGGTATGGGTTTGAAAAGGAAAATCGAAAAAAGAGTTCGTCGATTGATGAAATGGTATGGGTTTTATTTATCGTTGAAGAATTATTAAATTTTGGCGTGATAGAAGGACTACAATTACTCAACATCTATCAGGAAGAGACCAAAGAACCATAGCTGGCGAGTGGCCTACATCCCACTGCTCGACCCTTGAATTTTTAATCATCGTGTGAACATTAAGATGAATAATTATTGCTTTTACGTTTTAGCCTGTTGCTGTTTCGGGGCACATCGAAGATACTAGTTTATATATATATTTAATAAAGAGTTAATGTAATATAAATCATACATTTCTAATCTCATATATAAGATATATATTTATGCATAAGATTGTGTACAATTGGTCCTTTCGATGAATTAAATTTTATGTGTTTTAATACAGGACTTTTTTTAAGTACGAAAAATTAAAATCTGAGCATAAATTTATTATTGATATGTATATTATTAAATTATTCTTCATTATGGATTTTGATATTGATATTGTACTTGCTCTCGTTAATCATATTGTTCTTTTTTTTATTTCATAAAATAATAAATATATTTATTAAAAATTATAAATATGTGTATACATTATTCTATTAATAAATTATTCTAAATGAAACGTTAAACGTATACAAGTAGATCCATTTTTGAAGTAAAAAAGATGGTTAGATGTAGGGGCGGAATCAAGTGGAATTGAATAGAGACTGACGATCCCTCTTGGCCGGCCATCAATATGTATTTTTAAGGTGAATTTCTGTCAATCGGAGTAACAGAGGTGGAGGTCCAGCCTCCCAATTTTTTATCTCCTCTTTACATATATTGAAGAGAAATTTTCTCTCTCTCTCTCTCTCTGAAGAGATGATTTCGCCACTGGCTAGATGCTCCCAACTTATTCTTATATATTTCTAGAACCATTCGTTGTTGGGAGGGAACCTCATCCCCGTTTATAATATTCTAAATGAATTCAATGTGGTCAGCGAAAGTTGAAATATAAGAATACAAAAAGCTTTTTTGCTTTTTTTTTTTTTTTCTGAAAATGTCCAACTAATCCAATTCCATTGGCCCCATCTCAGACTGAATCATGGGAAAGAGAATAGGGTTTTCATCAAAGTTTCATTGGACGTTCAAATTGGAAAAGTTTTTTTTTAATGTCAACTAGGAAATATTGATATTATTGTTCAAAATTAAAATACTATTTTGATTTGAATGGTAGTTTCCAAAGTTACATTTTTAGTAAAATTTGAAAAAAAAAGTATACTCGTACCAATTTCAAAAAGCATATTTATTAATATAGAAAATTGAAGTAAGTTTTAATTTATTTTAATTCTAATTAATTGGCATTTTTAGTTGCATAAAAACGTAAAGGCAATTAATTATAGATTTTTTTTTCATTTCAACACGCGTACAAACGCAAAAAAGGTTTTGACCCTCAAAATCTCAAAAACATTTAATTAAGCATTTAAAATACCATTGATAAAGATTAATAAATCATTAAAGCAAAAAAAAATAGTAAATCATGGTTATTAACTATATATATATATATATAATTTTAATAGACTATATGATTGCATCATCCAATATATAATACGAGAAAGACATCTCCAATCAAATAACACTTAATATATATTAATTATGAGAATATTCTAATGATAATGCCAAATGGTGTTTGAATATGTAAAAGATTGGTGCAATTAATTAATTAATTAATTAGGCAATGCTGCCAATCCACCTTACTTACATTTTGAAAATTTGGGATCACAGCAATTATAAAAATGATTAAATTAACTTGCATAATATAAAATGTAAACACAGAGATAGTCTCACTTGTACATTCAATGCTCTCACACCCGTTAATGTCATTTCTTCAGCATTTGTTGACCGAGTACTGAATTTTTTTCATATTTTAGTCTACTTGAAGTGTTAAGAGCTCTTACGTTGGATTTTTTTTCTACATTTATTTTTTTTAATATTGTATTTAACGATTTATATATAACACATTTGTACTTGATATTTATTTTATACATAATATTTTTTAAAATATAATGATAAAAATAAATTTAATATAATATGGAAAATTTTATTCAAAATATAATATTTTATTATCAAATAAAAAAATAAATATGCATTAAAAATACTCATTTACTTATTCATTTTAGTAGCAAATTTTATAATTTAAAGTATAACGAGTATTTATTAAACTGCCAAATTTATTATTTGGACAACCTTTTTCATGTTTTATTGGTACGGTTGGATGTGAAAGGAAAAAAGAAAAAGAAATGCGCATGGCAAGAATTTTTAGTCGAAGAAATAATCAAAATATTCTAATGGTTGCGTGGTGTATTACTATTATTATTATTATTAGCGATAAAGAAAATTAATTAGTAGATTGGCTTACTCAACTCATCAAACAAAAACCCCTTTTTAAAAAAAAAAAAAAACGAGACTAGTGGCGATAAATGACAAGGGGGGTTGGACTTATCAGAAACAAAATTAAAATAAATAAATAAATAACATAACGAGAAGTGGTCACTTGGGAGGTGGGGCCAACAAGAGGTGGGACCCAGTTGACGTAGGTTGCTTACTATATATGACGCAGTCTTTTCTATACCCATAATACCCCTCATTTAAATTTCTTTTCCATTTTTATTATTTCTTGGCCATTGTTAGCATAAGTTTGTTAATAATTGATCACAATTATTAACAACTTATACAACTTAAGTGAATATGTATTGATCCAAAAGAAAAAAAAGTGAGTATGCATTTAACTGATGTTTGAATTTAGTGGTAATGCGAGATCATTCAAGTATCACAAATATCAATTTTTTTTCATTTTTAACGTTAAAAAAAAACTTTTATCTAAAAAAAATATATAATACTTTAAAATTACGTCCCATGAAATAAAGTTATTGAAATTTATAACAATTTAGTTAATAAACAACATGCATTTCAAATTTCTATTTTTTGTTTATTATGGTGGATCTAATATCAAAATTAAAAATTATATGAGTTAAAAGTTTCAATTAATTAAATATATGTTAATAATACAGTGATTTAATAATAAAAATAAAATTGAGGTTTTTAAAAAAATCACATATTTAATTATTTATTATTCTTATATTCAATGATATGCACTACATTAACTATTTATTACCTCATAAGTGAAATACAATTTAATTTTAATCAAAAATATTTTTTTAGTTTTTTATACTTTGTGCTTAATATTTTATTGATGAAATTTAAATATATATTGTTAATATAAGCAAAAGCAAAACATACATAAAATTATATATATATATATAATTTTTTTTTAAATTGTAAAACTAATTAACGAAGTGTTGATGAAATTTAATTGTTAATAACGAACTTACTGATTTCCGTGAAATCAAAAGATGTATGGATTATCCTTAAAAAAAAGGACGTATGGATTGAATCAAAATGAAAGAGATGGTAATGATTATAAAATCATGTGAATTTGGTTAGCCAGTCAACCAATTACGTGTTATTTGAGTATTTAATCAAGACAGCAAATATTAATCTATAATAATAGGATTTAGAGTGAATTTAAAGCAAAGCAATTCAATAGAAAATTGGAGCACGAGCCAAACATGAGTTTTGCTTCTCAACTTTCTTTCATTTGTCACCTCACACAAGATGTCACCTTTGATTCAAATAGACTGAATATTTTTACTTTTTATTTTATTTTCTGTATTTTCAATAATACTAAATAATTATGGCCACGCTTCTATGTAAATTGTGATTCAAATTATGAATTACTGGTCTAATTTACAGGTTTAGACCGAAATCCGAAATATCAGACTTTAACTGAAATTAAAATCATTTTATTAGAATTCAGTTCAAAATTTTAATTTCTTGAATTGAATTCAAAACTGACGGTTTATGACTTAAACCATAAAAAAAAATACATTCTAATATATATATATATATATATATTTAATACATTATTTATATTTATTAATTTTTAATATGTATATTTTTAGTTAAAAATTAAAAAAATAGAAATATAGTTAAACACATATATTTATATTAAAAGTTATATTTGTAAAAACTTTAAATTATTATTAATAATAATATTTGTTATAAATAGAATGATAGCAATTATTTTTAATTTTTTATTAATTTTAATAATTAATATTATTTAGTTTAATTTAATTGATATTATTAAATTTATGAGTAAATTGTTCAATCTCATAAAAAATATTATTAATTAATTATTTTAAAATATGAATTAAAAAAATTAATTTAAACCATTAATTTAATTTAAAATTAAAATCAGATTATAATTTAATAATTGAAATAGTAACTAAATTTTTTCTTACGAATTAAAGTCAAAATTTCTGATTACAAAAAATTGAAGCCGACCTATTAATCAGTGGCCGTAGCTAATACTAAGACTAAGATTAAGAAATGATTAAGATTGTATTTGGTATAAATAATGATTTTTTTAATTGATAAATAATGAAATATTAAAACTATAAAAGTACATTTAAATAATTCCAATAAATGATTAAATTTCAAACATACAAAGAATTTAAGAATTTAATCATTTATAATATATAAATTTAATTAAAAAAATTATTTACCATTTAGATTAAAATGAGTTTACATTTAATTAAGAATTTCAAAGGTACATGTTTTATGCAATAATTTAAAATTGATAAATAATAAAAGATTTAATATAAAAATATCAAGAAAACTTACAGGTTTTTTTTTTTGTTGAAATCATAGCAAACTTAATAAACGACATTAAATTCATTGTAGAATCAATTAATTCAAGGATATCCTTTTTTTTTTTTGAGGAAATTATTCCAAGAATATCTTCCCATCTCATTAATTACCAATTAACCAAATAGATAATCTAATTGCATTTCAATGCCAGATAATGCACAAAAGACGTTATCTAAATTCATACTCCTCGGTTCATAATTAATTGTCATTTTAGATTATAATTTTTATTCATTAATAATTATCACTTTATAAAAATTAATATTATTTTATATATTTATCTCAAATTTATCTCTATATAATAAAATAAGTAATAAATTAACAAGAATAATAATTTAGTAAAATAATTATATAAAGTAGATTATTAAATAACTTCTTTAATTATTGTGAAAAACCTTAACATGATAATTATTTATAAACGGAAGGAGTACTATTTAATTATCTACTTATCTCATACATTAGTATATGTCTAAATATTGCCCCTTATTTTTAAAAAAATAAATTATTATATGTATTTGAGTTGGGAATTCCAAACCATAAGAGGATTATTTTGGTAACTACAAACAAATATTTTTAATAATTAAAACATCTATTTCATGGTTTAGTAAATTAAAATTTAACTAAAATAAGTCTCACACGATTCTGCAAATATTTTTACTCAATATATATATTAATTTTAAAATTTAAATAATTTTTATCAAATAAAATAAAAAATAAATTATAAAAATTATAAAATTAAATCTAAATAAAATTTAAATAATAGAAATTTAAAAATAAATTTAATAAAAAATTAAATAACATAAATTAAAAATTAAACTTAAATAAAAATAAAAAATAATTATTATAACTGCAATTAAAATAAAACTCCGATAAATTATAATTTTATTTAAACTCTTTAAATAAATATAAATTAATATTAAATATAATATTTTAATTATATTTAATTTCACTAAATAAATATTTATTATATAATAAATAATAAATTTAATTTAAAATATTAAAATATTAATTTTAAATATTAAAAAATTAAAATGTATGATAAAAGTGAGATAGTTATATACGGTATAATATTATGCAGTGTTAATTATTTTAATATAATATATAAACGTGGATTTGTAACTTTTTTCATTTGTACGGAACTAAAAAATATGGCCTTATCCAAACAATTTTTTCTTTAATTTAAAACAATAATTAAAGCAGTAATGAAAAAGGAAAAAAGGATAATTAGGTAAATATACATTAATGATATTTTTAGCAGAATTTAAAGGTCAAGTGGGGCATAAATGTAAATTCATAAATGGAAGGAACTTAAAAAAATTATACTAAAATGCACGTTATAAATACATAAGTGCGAGCACATGGCGTTCTAATTATTAATATTAATTTATTATTATTAGTATTATTTTTAATTAGCAAACCAAGTCTCCACGCGTTCTTCGTAACTCCATTGCTCCGCACAAAGCAAAATTCCAAAAGGACTCTCTCTTCTGCGTTTTTCTCTTCTATTCTCGCTTCCTCTTTCTCACGACATCTCACCAGCACCTACTGGGCACCTTCCATTTTCTTTCTTCTTTCCACCTTATCGAACCTAACTCTCTTCAATAGCCAAAACCCAATATTAATTTCCCTCTCCTTTTTTTTTTTGTTCACGTCCTACTTTTGGATCACTGCCGACTCTTCTTAAGTCAATGATATGGTACTGCCAATTGTGAATCGTTAGAGAATATCAGAAGAAGGAGGAGGAAATATTGATTGCTTGCTTGTGTGGGTTGAAGAGGGTAATTGGTTTTGGTTCTTGTCATCCAAATGGGTAACTGTTTAGATTCTTCTGCAGCTAAAGTGGATACTACGCAAGGCTGCCATACTCCTTCTGGTAATTATTAAGCTGTGTCTTCTTATCTATTTTTACGCTTTTCTTTTTGAGAAAAAAAGGGAATTTGTTTTTTTTTATTTTAATTTTTAAATTTTTACGGGTGTCTGATGTTATTTCTTGAGATTGGAGATTTTCAATGACTTCGTTGTTTTGCTGAACTTTGAGCTAGTTTTTATTTTTTTTCCCTTTTGAATGGGGGCTTAGCTTACGAACATGTTATTCATTTTATTTCTCTGCAAAATGCTTTTTATTTACATGTTAATATTCTCTTTTAATTAAGCGGGTCTTTTTTTTGTTATACCAAAAATATCTTCTTTTCTTGGCAATTTATAGTAGAAGTCAAGGAGCGGCTGTTTCTGTGTTTGGGTTCTTTGTTTGAGGGTTGAAGCTCCTATTAAGACGGTTGGAGTAGTTTTCAGATTAATAGATTCTCGAAGTTTGGGATTGGGATAAGTTGGTAGGTGGGATCTACAGTGTCCGGTGCTGTTAAATTGATTATGTTTTTGGTAGTCATATTTATTGTAAGTGCTTTGATGTGTTGGCTATTCCTATGTTCCAATTCTACTATATTTGTCATAATTTTGTTTTTTGAGCCAATCAGAAACCTAGCTCGATAGAGAGGATTGATTTTTTAAATAATTGTATTCATGCACAAGAATGTTGTATGAGTTGATATAGATAATTTATGGATAAACTTGAAGAAGGGATGGGTATCAAATTATTTTTGTATGCCCGACACCCGAGCCGCTGTACTGGGTGATAAAAGGAAAGCCCAGAAATTTGGTGTTGCTACTTGCTTGCATTATTTAAATAAATTTGTATTATTTTTCTCTTGCTTGCATCAGGAGCCTCAAGAATTTCCAGCAAAACCAGCCGGTCTTCAGTTCCTTCTAGTCTTACCATACCATCCTACAGTGGAAGGAGCAGTTCTGAATGTTTTCCTACACCAAGGACTGAAGGTGAAATACTCTCTTCCCCAAATTTAAAGCCGTTCTCGTTCAATGAACTAAAGAATGCCACTAGAAACTTTCGTCCCGACAGTCTTCTGGGTGAAGGTGGTTTTGGTTATGTTTTCAAAGGATGGATTGATGAGAGCACAATGACTGCTGCAAAGCCTGGATCAGGAATGGTTGTAGCAGTCAAGAAGCTCAAACCTGAAGGTTTCCAGGGCCACAAGGAGTGGCTGGTATGTTTCTTTTGCTGGAAGATATTTTATATAATGTTTATAATTGTTCACTGCTTATTTGTTGATAGCTATCTGGTTTCAGACAGAAGTTAATTATCTTGGCCAACTTCATCATCCAAATCTGGTTAAACTGATTGGGTACTGCTTGGAGGGTGAGAACCGGCTTTTAGTCTATGAGTTTATGCCGAAAGGGAGTTTAGAGAATCATCTGTTCCGAAGTAAGTAATGTTTTTGATTTGATAATGATTTTGTCACTGTTCTGTATCACTCTGCATTTATAATTTTAGCACGTTTTATCCTTGTGTCATTGCCAAGGATGAGAGATCATGGAATTTAAGTTGATCATATGCTACCTTTTTGGATCCTTTAATTGCAACAAACTAACTTTTCTCAGTCTTCTTTACCTCTAGAAATAATGTTGGTTGCATCCGTCCTCATTTCTTTTTCATCTTAGACAGGTCCTTAGTTTGTGATCAACCACACTGGGACTGAGATGCAGCTACTTCTAGATATAAGCCTGCCTATTCATTATTACAAAAAATATTCCTCTTTCTCTGCCGACCATATTTCTCCTACCAACTATTGTTATACTCCATTTCAATGGCCTAATGCATTCTTAGATAGAAGTGGCAGTGAACTATATCTAGGGATAAGTATCATGTTAGCAACAAGGAATCAAGGATGAATCAGGTCCTGTAGTATCCTGAATTGCCAAGAGCAAGAGGGCATCCGTGATTGATTAGCAATTATTTTCATTTCCAAATTTTTGTGTCTGAGGTTGCTAAAACTATTTTGTGCATATAGATCATTAGTCCAATCTTTAAATTGGAGGATGACAAGCACTTAATGAAACATAGACTTCGATGAATGGGTTTATTTTAGTTATCTAAAATAGAATGTGCTAAAGTAGTAAACTGTAGTGTGCAGATCATTGGAAGATTTTTCTGAAAGGCTTAAAGAAAAAAGTATTGTTTGTTCAAATTTATTTTGATTTTGATCAGTTGATTTTTTGTTATCTTCACTATTGTCCCAAAGTGCTAAGACATGCTATTGATCCTTAGAGAAGTGTTTAAGCGGCTCTTCATATGACCAGAAATTATGAATCATAGTTTATTTTTATTTTTTATTTATTTTGGTCATGCTTTTTTGTTATATGCAGGCTTGGAATTATTTGGAAACCCTGAAACTCCTTGTGCATACATACCAACTCTGACTAATTTTTTCCTTTTCTTTAGGAGGGCCGCAGCCGCTGTCATGGGCAGTGCGAATGAAAGTGGCCATAGGTGCTGCCAGAGGACTTTCTTTCCTTCATGATGCAAAATCCCAAGTCATATATCGTGATTTCAAGGCTTCTAATATTCTACTTGATGCGGTATGCTGAATAAAAATGGGGATGGACTTTGCCGTGCTTCTTTTTTGGGGGAAGAATGATGGAATTTATTTTTTGTTCAAATTGTATAAATTATATCACCCCATTATAATCAAATAATTTTTGGTGTTAATATTCCATTGGCCATGCAGGAATTCAATGCAAAACTTTCTGATTTTGGATTGGCTAAGGCAGGCCCCACTGGTGATAGAACTCATGTGTCTACTCAAGTAATGGGTACACATGGCTATGCAGCGCCAGAATATGTTGCTACAGGTCTGTCAAGTGCTCGTCCTTATAACTATTTATTATTGTGTCTATCTCATATGTGTATGTTGCTGGTCTGGATTATGTTGTTATAGTATAGGGTTATCTTGGTTTATTTTGGTATTCTTAATCATGCGACCAGTCTTATTTCTGATGACCTAACTGGTGCATTTGGTGATTCTTAGTTTGCTTAGCCCCATGTGACCAAGATTCTGTTATATCTATGGACTGAGCTTCTTTCCAATTTCCAATACTTATCCTAATGGCGTGATTCTCTAACCAGACATTTTTAATTAAGAGGAAAAGGCTTTGTTAAATTGGTTATGAGGTTAAAGGCTTGGTAATATATAAACATTTTTGCAGTAGAAAAAGGAGGCTTGGTGTTATTGCAGAGTGAAGTCTCTATATTAGAATGGGGAAATTGACATTCTAGTTAGTTTGTTCTAATCCGTTCTTTCTTGCTGAGGAAGTACTACTGTCTTTTTGCCCATGCACACTCTCATAGCATCTAGACTAAGATTTTAAAAGTTGGAATAATCCTTTTTATCCAATTGTGTCATTATAGTGAACATTGTCAATGATTGAATCCTAAGACAATGAAGTTCTATCCTCTGTGAAGTCTATAAGAAATTAGGGTATATTTTCTGATATGATTCAGTGTCTTTACTCTTTACTGTACATGCAGAAGTCTTGTACGTGGAACCTGCTAAATTTTTTTTAAGCTAGATTATGCATGTAACAAAGTTTCCATTGCTGAACAGGTAGACTGACAGCCAAGAGTGATGTATACAGCTTTGGGGTTGTGTTACTAGAACTACTGTCTGGGAGGCGTGCCGTTGATAAAACCAAGGTTGGTGTGGAGCAGAATCTGGTAGACTGGGCAAAACCCTACCTTCGTGACAAAAGAAAATTATTCCGGATAATGGACACGAAGTTGGGGGGACAATATCCTCAGAAAGGAGCCTATATGGCTGCCAGCCTTGCCTTACAGTGCCTGAGCAGTGAACCCAAAGTTAGGCCTCGAATGTCAGAGGTGTTAGCAACATTGGAGCAAATTGATTCCCCAAAAACTGCAGCCAAATTCTCCCAGTCAGAGCTTCAGACTATTCAGGTGCCTGTACGGAAGTCCCCAATGAGACACCATTCTCCTCTTACTCTAACGCCAAGTGCATCCCCCTTACGATCCCATCCCCACAGGCAATCTCTAGGAGTACGCTGAGTAGAAACCTCTGTATAAAATTTTCAATTGCTTGCATAATTTGTTGTTGTAAAATCTAATTTTGAGCACGTATCTTGCTGCAATTTTGGTTTCCCACTGGAACAAATTATCACCACTTGTACTTGAAGATCTGCAGCTCTTCTTTTGGAACTGCATATCAGTTATCTGTAATTATATCTCGTGTGTCCATAGTCTTGTTGCTAAACGCTCGCATCTCAACTCTTTCATCCACTTAATTTTTTTTAGCCTATCTCATTAACATTTCCCTATTTCACCCATTTGAGTAAATTCCAAATTGCAAATCCAAATTATGAACTTAATGCACATCAAAATAATACATTATTATTCAGAAATGTGTGAAGTGTATTATTTTATAATTTTATAAAATTTTATATTTCTAATTTAAAAAAATATTTTGTCTAGCTTGTTTAAATAGGTGTTGAGATCTTTATTTTTTTAATAAAAAAATATCAATTCATAAAATAGGAATGCTTTCTTACTTAATTAATACAATTATCTTTCACTGATCTGGGTTCATATGGTAGACTGAATAGTAGATGTCGAACTCAAAAATCAAATAATTATTTCGAATTTGCCAAATTAGTTGGAACAATAGAATAAAAATTTATTTATTATATAATTTGTTTTCTGAATCTAGATTAAATAGATATTTATGGACATATTTTTATCCTAAACTATCAGTAAAGGTGATATGAGAGTCTTCAATAAATAAAATTTTAATTAAATTTAAAATAGATTTGAATAATATGTATTTAATCTGGAATTTGATTTGAATAAATATATATCTAATTAGTGTAATTTTCATGGATAGGGGTAACTCATAGATACTATTGCTAGTCGTTTATCCCTCATGCTAATTTGGTTTAATGATATTTTTCTTTTCTCATAAAAAAAAAATTTCGGCTGCTAATTTAAAATTTTCATGTCTTTTTTCTTAAAATAAAAAATTTATTGTAGCGGAGATTAATATAAATTTTTTAATACTAACTCTGTTCTCTTTATATAGAAAAAATTTTAAAAATATAAAAATTAAAGAGACAATTAATGGATTTATTTATCACAATTAATCTTAATTAGCCTTAAATAAATCTAATTCTATATATTTATAATGTTAAGAGATAGATAGTTTATAGATACAATACTCTAAGAAGTATTTATGATTAAAATTTTTATTTTAAAATGAAAGAGATAAATTGCTCTCCACTTATATAATAAGTTCAAATATTCGCATGCAAACAACATAAATTATCATGTATAATTAAATCACTTTTATATGGTGCAATACTTTATAAATCTGTATATAAAATATTAAAGAGTAAAGAAAAATATATAGCGACCATGTATAAATTTACAAATTTAGACACAAATATTAATTATAATTATGGCCTAAAAATGATAATATATCATTTAATACAAATAAATTTATTTTAAATTAGCCAATAACTTTGATATGTAAATATCAAATCATATAGATCATATAATTTGAAATTGTGTCTTAATTATCAGTCTGATATAAATATTACTATCTCTTTTAAATAACTAGAATTTGATAGATAAAATTAGTGCCTATATTTTAATATATAATAAAAAATAACTTATAATTATATCTCAATTAATAAAATAAAATGTAATTTAACAAAATCTCTTATAATTATAGCATTAATTCATACATTAGAAAATGAAGCATATTAATTATACAACTTATATTTATTTATTATTAGTTTTATTTGATATGCAAAATATAATTAATTATAAAAATAATTTTATAATTTTTTTAAATAATACTCTTTTATAATTTTTTTAAATATTTTTTTGTATAAAAAAATAACTTAAATAAAAATATTCTCTATGTAAAAAGAATGGAGGGAGTATTTTGTAAGAGATATTATGGATAATAAGGAAATAAACTTTTAATTAAATGTCATGGATATTTTTATGTGCATATTCTGTTGTGTTATTCCTTCAAACAAAATAAACTTTTAAAAATTGTATTTTTTTCTATTTTATCCACCCATTAGTTAATTTAATTTAGGTTATAGCTGTCGGTTGATCGGGTTCGCTAAAAAGGAGCCCAAAAATCGAAAACTAACAATCAGATTTTTGCTTCAAAGTTCAGTTTCAGTGTTACAGATCTTCACACGGTTCATTGCCGTTGATCGGCTTATTCTCAAATCAATCGTTCGTCAGCAAGTAATCAAAACTCGAATTTCTTAAAATTTTTCACTATGAAAGCCCTTTTTTTTATTTATTTTTGGTGGGTAGCTTTCTAAGTTCACCTAATTTTCAATCGAGTAAACCTATAACTAACTTTGATATGGGATGCTCTGGATTTTGATGAAATTGGTGAAGAGTTGATGCGGGTTTCGTTTATTTTTTATATATGCAGATTATGATGATGATCATTACGTTTTATAACCAGTTTTGAGGAGAAAATGGTGCTGGTTTTAGCAATAGGTGACCTTCACATAACTCATAGGGCAGCTGATCTGCCTCCAACGTTCAAATCTATACTTGTTCCTGGCAAAATTCAACATATCATTTGCACTGGCAATCTCTGTATTAAAGTAATTATTTCCTATTCATCTAGTTTTATTTGTTAACAAGTTGGCAACATTGTCGCTGTTCACTTCATAATTTCTTTAAGTTACAAGCTGATGACATAAATTTTCACTCTCTTGTTTATAGTTACTGTTTCTTTTTCATGGTAATTGAGTTCTGCTGGTGATGAACAAAGTCCTTCCTTTTGATTCACCTTCTCAACTTGTCTTTGAAGAAACAAAGTCTAGTCCTTATTTCTATTAGAGTTTCTTTTTCAATTTATATATTCATGTAGATATAGTAGAGGCAATATGACTTCTGTTCTCCTTACATGTAATATCTCTATTCTTTTCTTTCCAATTTAATCCATGTTTATATGTGGGCTTCGGTGATGGATGTCCACAGAGAAAATTTGGCCATAAGTTCTTGCCCGAGGCATTTCAAAAAGTTTAAGAACTTCATAAGCAGTTGTTCCATTGCAGTGGCCTGTAAGTTTAAATTAAAAATTGCAAGGCTTATATTTGGTTCAAACATTCGGGCATAGTAAATTTAATATTTTTAATTTAGTACTCTAATGTCACTTGTAAGCATCCACATTTCGTAGTGACGTATTTAAATTTGTCTTGATTTAAATATTTGGACTACATTCATATGTTGCCAATGGGTTTTCTGCTTAAAGTTTAAGCAAGGCTTGCATATGCTAAAATCTGCTACTATTTGATAAAACTGTATTCGCTCTGGAATCATTTATGGTGTTTGGAGAAACAAGTATCGTAGCACCTTTTGGTCTTAGCCTTTTCCCCTTCAGTAGAGACATAGCTATGCAAGTGTACATCTGATTTTCTTTTCAAGAACACAATCTAGTTTTCTGAAAGATACTGTCTATGCCATATTGAGTATATGGATTTTATACATATGGTACTCAACTTTGGATCTTCTCATCATTGGCTCATGGTTGTGCAATCGTCTCATACATTAATATTTTACATAAGATTTTCTTCATCCTCATGTAATGATGGCTGCTGGGTTCTCTTCATCTCCCAGGAGTCCTTGTAATGATGTAATGATGAGTTCTATAGCATCTCGCCCTAGACCTTGAAGAGATTGTGTTTATATTTATTAACTGTCTCATTCTTTCTGATACCACTTCTATTTGAGGCCTAGGTATTTCTGGTCCAACATATACCTCAGCAGATCTACTGTAGATTTTGAAATTCAAAATATCTTTTTGGCTGTGCTACCTTTTCTTTTAATATTAGTAACTGTGCTATGTTCTTTCCATGAACAGGAAGCACATGATTATTTGAAGAGTCTTTTTCCTGATTTGCATATTACTCATGGTGAATATGATGAAGATTCATGATACCCAGAGACGAAAACTCTCACCATTGGCCAGTTTAAGCTTGGAATATGCCATGGTCATCAGGTTTGCTTTTCATTTATCTTTGCCTCTGTGTTTGCTTAATCTTGTTGCTTTATGCTTACTGGCATGTTTTTCTTTGATAGCCGTAAGGATTTGAGTTGCCATTTATTTGATATTATAGTATTAAAAAAATTGAAACATTGTGATTTAGTGTTATTAATAATCAGGTGAATGTTTCAGTCCAGATATGTTTGAAATGTCAAGTTAGTCCGATCATTATAATATTAGATGTGATGGCCTTTGCATATGTGCTGGAATAATGTTTGAATTTTAAAGGTTGAAAAGGAAGAAAAACTCGCCTTTAGTCTGGTTGTTTGTGCGAGATGTGTTATAGTACAATAATTGAGCATTGAAAGAAAGATTTAATGGTTTTGCATATGCACATGCCCAATCCTATTTATTCATAAATTATTTTTTCCCATGTCCCCTATGCTGTTCCATATTTTGGTCCAGGTATCTTTATGTGGTGTACGATTTGCTGTCTATGCCTCTTAATAAGAATTGTAATGTAATGTGCTTGCTTGTCTTGTGCTTTTTTAGTGCTTTGACACTGGTGAACAGATATCATTTCCGTTCCTCAGATGACAAAATTTAAATGTTCTGGGGACTAGTTGTGTCCATGATAATATAGTGATGAAAAATGCTTATTTTAATTTTTAGCTTGCATATATTTTTCCTGCATCAATTGCTAATCCTACTTGTGATTTTCTTTCTGAAGGTCATTCCATGGGGTGAATGGTACAGAGGCAGCTAGATGTTGACATCTTAGTAACTGGCCACACCCATCAGTTCAAAGCCTACAAGCATGAGGGGGGCGTTGTTATAAATCCCGGCTCTGCCACTGGTGCCTACGGTAGCTTCACTTGCGAAGTAGACCCAAGCTTTGTTCTCATGGACATAGATGGCTTGCGTGTAGTGGTTTATGTTTACGAACTAATTGATGGCGAAGTAAAGGTTGACAAAATTGATTTTAAGAAGACAGCCACTACTCGATCATCACATTAACTCATGTTCTAATTATTACTGTATGACTTCCAGTGATTCCCTAAAATTAGTTTGGTGGAGAGGCCTTGTAAGACAATAAAATATATCTATATCTAAATGAATAAATGTGTTTCTGTAGTTTCGAAATTTCTGTTATATTGTGGAATTGGTGGTCTGATTGAAATTGGATTTGGCCAGAAAATGTCCAGTCAAATTTGGAACTTTTTTCTTCTTCTCTGATTAGGCTTAGATTGTTTTTTCTTCTGTGAAAGTTTATTTACTCTTTTTAATACTTGACCAAGATTAAAAAATTTACAGCCATATATATATATGAATGTATATGTGTGTATATATATATATGTATATACAGCATATTTTGTTATATTTTTTAAATTAATTTTTGTTTATAATATATTTTTTATAATTTAATGCTTAAATCTTAAGTAAATATATATTTATAGACCAAAACCCTAAATAACTATTGTAAATGTTTGCATGTAATTTTTAAACATTAATATAAAAATATAAAGTAAATATATTTCCCTTTTTATAAAAATAAAATTTTAAGTAAAATAGAGTTTTAAGTTTTACGAAGATCATGCAAAAAATATGTTTACACCTAAATTTTGCTTTCAAGTATTTCAATTTCTTTTTAATTTTTCAATTGCTTTTTTATATGGTGTAACTTGGAAATTTAAAAAACAAAATGAGAAATAGTTTTAGATTTTTTTTAATAAATTTTTTAGACGGAAAAAAGTGCTACAGCATAAATTATCCTAGTATTTTAGTCATTTTGACGGAAAGGAACGCACCAAATAGTAATATAAAACAAATTATATTCAGCCAGTCCAAGCCCATCTCTCAGTGTTGATGACTTTCAAGTGTTAACGACTAGGCCAGGCCCATTCTAAGTGATTTAACAGCCATGTGTCAGGATCCTGCAACGGACTTCAGGAATTTCTTACTTGCCGGCAGTGGTCGGAAAAGATCTTCTTTCTGATCGGAGTAGATGATTAGAGTGAGTTAGAAATGGTTGCTTTTCTCTTAAGTAAGCTATTAAAATTCATATCCAAATCCAATATATTAATGTTTGCTATTACAAAGTCTCCATTAATAGAAGAAAAGCAAAATTTCCGTCTCTTTTTTAATTCTCTCTCCTTTGTTCGATCAATTCTCAAGAGTATTCAAAGACTCTCTGGTAGAATAGCACCAATCCCACCTCAGAAATTCCATCACTCTCATCCAAGATCGAGACAATATTCATCTCTGGTTGTTCACTTCAAACTTTCCTACCAATTCCGTAGCCTTGAAATTTTGGTATCCTCTGATGGTACACAGACCCTTGTTGGCGAGTTCAGTCACGAACCTGTCACATTTTCTTTCTGGCCGACATTGGTTTCTTCAAGAAAGAACAGTTAGTGTACAACAATCTTTCGCCTAAATTGAGTGCTTTAGGAATTCATTCATGCAACCATGAAAGATGGGTTTCAAAGAGAATCGAGTCGGTGGCCAACACTGCTTACCGGACACCCAAGAACCTAAAGGTCTTGCCTATACAAATGGAAGTAGAGTGGAGGCGTCGGATTCTTATCTTTGAAAGGAGAAGATATGAAGCGATGATGGATAGAGCTTTGAGAGAATCAAAATTGGAATTTGAACAAAGAAATTGTGGTATGGTGCCGACTGCTCCCAAGTCAAGGTGTGAAAGTGGAATGGAGCGTGAAACAGAGGAAGAAGATGAAGGTAGAGAAAGAAAGAGAAGAAGAACGAGTGAAAATTGTATGATTTGCTTGGAGGAGCTTCCAGAATTTGCTGCCGGCATGCCTTGCGGTCACCTTTTGCATGCCAATTGCTTTCTCAGTTGGTTGGAAAATAGCCATTATTGTCCTGTCTGTCGTTTTGAGATGCCTACTGAAACATAACTGAATCAGGATGTTTTTTAGACATTGGTTTTGATGGGTGAATTAAGGAATTTTTCAAAAGATTATTTAGATAGATTCTTGATGTCTAAACTATGCTGTTTTTTATGAGAAAAAGTTGCCTTAGGGTTTCTTGCATTAACATATACAAACGAATGCAATAGAACTAAATAATTAATCAAAACTCATCCATAATCTCTGAACAAGATAATTTTACGATATATTTATCCCAAATTGATAAGAAGTACAATATCTTAAATTCTCAAATAAAATAATAACATTAGGAAATAGACAGATTTTCACCACTGTTATATTGAATAAACTAAACAAATACCATACTGAATAAACAAAACAAAACAATTACAAAAATTCACCGTAAGAAAAATTATTGTTATAAATTTATTAAAAATTAACTTTTTTTTTTAATAAGCCATGACATTTTATTAGAATACTAGAAAGCTAAAAAATTTGTAGATAAAACAACTACAAAACAAGAGCCAACCTAGCTGCCAATGAAAACAAAATGAATCTAATACAGAGGCCCTGCAAAGATGAATTGAAAACCAAATCAATAACAATCAAAATGTAAACCAATTGATAACAAAAATGCAAACTCCACAACACCACCAAAAGCAAAAGCTAAAGATCTTGGCCAATTATTGGATAATAGCAGCAGCACATAAGATAAAATGAGAAATCACAAAGAGGAACTCCAAGGAATTGAACCCTTCAATCCCCAAAAGGCCTTATTTGAGCATTACTCCTGGTCAGAGAGAGAGAGAGAGAGAGTGAGAGAGAGAGAGGTAAAGGCAGCAGGCCAACTAGCAAAAATTATAATGTATTGTGAAGCAAAGAGCCCAGATAAGGTGTTGTATTGTAATGCAACAAAAATTACTTTTACTGTCAAAATATTATCAATAATGATGATATTTTTTCTTGTAATAACTTGTATATATATATAGATTGTTTAATGTATAAGAAAAGTTAAATGGTTTAATCTAGATGCACTTGTGTTCATACAAATTAAACGGTTTTGAAATTTAGGGTTTTAATGCTTGCAGGTACACAATGCATGATCTCCAATCAATAATGCAAACAAAGAAAGGAAGTAAACTAATTCATCATTAAAAATTAAAAAAAAATAGTTAACTTTTATAGCTAAAGTTACTCCATGCTACTTCAAAGCTGAAGCAATGCTGCCACAGGGTGAGCGATGAGCACCTGTTACATCCTACATAATATGCAAGAAGTTAATTAGCTTCAAACTCAAAGACATTTTTTTCTCTCTTTTAAAGCTTTCAAATGCATTAAGAAAGAACAGAAAAAAGCTAAATAAAATTTATGCAAATAATAAATTATTAATGGTATCAAATGACACCAGGAGTTCCCCCAAACACTTCAGTTGGAAGGCTAAACTTTAGCTTATATTATAATTAAGGCCTCCCCAGTGAAGTGTCTAAGGGAACTCTAGGGGAAATCTGATTGTTATGAATTGTTTACTATTTGCTTTGCATGGTTGCTTGGGTGGTATGTATTTATACTGAGTCAGGAACCTTCTAGTTCTAGCTGTTATGTAGCTATGATTCTTAAAATAAAGTGGAACAAGTATTGAAGATAAAGTTGTGACAAGTGAAACTGGACGCAAATCTGGGCTAAATGGAAGAATAACAGGAATGAGTGGTTCTATGCTATTCTCTGAATTCTAATGGTAAGTCCAATTTCATTTTCAGCTTCAATGAAAGCAACCAACCATGCTCTAATATATATGATTCTTTTGGTATTATTATCACATGAAAATTTGGCCTTACAATGTAATTTTTATATATAAAGATTGTCATCAAGTCGAGCACTAACACCATGGATCGACATGCTCAAACGCAGGACCACTGACTACTATTACTGATCTACATATATATATAATCGTATTATTCTCTTCCCATACATTTGTATTTAAGTATATTTTGATATTCAAATGCCAAGGGTTAATTAATTTTGAGTATGATTAACACAAATAGAATTGGGAGAAGGATCAATTTATTGAGCTTTAATCCTTTTTATTTATTTATTGGCCTAACCCTAGAAAAATCCATGAAATACGTGTTTTTTCAATTTAATCTCATCTTTTAATTTATATTCAAGTTATATTAATTGAATATGAACCTTTTCTTTTCCGAATCAAATCAATCCATATTAAATTTGGGACAACCGAGCCTACTTGGTAATCCGACATGGCAAGCTCAGACACTAACGCCAAAATTCCTCAAAATGTTGCTTTTCTTCCTTATTCTCTCGTAAAGACCAAAATTCTGCGTTTCTTTCTTTCTTTTTTTTTTTCTTTCTTCTATATCATTTCCTTCAGCAGACAAAATAATGCCATTAATACCCTGTTGGAAGAGAACAACATTATATTGGGAATTGAAACCCTCAGCTTACTGTCCACAGCACACTTCGAAACTCTCAGTTTTTTGTCCCATTCATCTATATTCGAAACCCTAAGCTGTGAGAAAAATTTTATTCCCACGTTTGAAACCCACTTCAACCTCATATGCTCCCAAACATTCTTAAACCACAAGATAAAACTTATCCGAATAAGAGTTTAAATTACTTAATTTCATTATGGAGCTTTATTTTGAGACACTAAGACAAAGATAGACATGGGTTTGAAAAAGGCACTTTGGGAAATGTAATGAATACATTTATTCATTTCTTCAAATTTGTATTTATGCATGTATTTACAGTTATAGGTTTTTTTTATTACTGTGATATTACATTTTCATATTATTGGTTTTTAAATATTTTCATTTTTGCATGGATATAAAGCTGCATTATTAATTTTGTAATCTTGCAGTATTCTCATAGAGTTCTGACAGAGAGGTACTTTTGTGGAGACTCCACTAATATTATATATAAGGGGTAGCCACATTAACTTGAGGGATGTTAAAAAGGTTGGAATGACTGAATTACAGGAGACAGTTTAGAATTTAGGATATAAAAGTGTTGTCAAATTTACTCGCCAGCAAATTGAAGGAGGATATTATGGAGAACCCATGTTGTTCTATATTGATATAGATGAAGGTTTAAAGAAAATGTTTGAGACAACATTGAAACATGATTTTATGAAGTTATTATGTAAAGCATCCAATTGCTAGAGATAGAATTTGTTGCAAGGACACTAAACACAATCAACCTACTAAATACAATCAGCATACTGAACACAATCAAACACAAAACACGAGTAATATTCAAATAACAACAAGTACACATTATGCCAAAATATCTTTCTGCTTTCTAACAAACCAAACCATTTTATTGTATAACAAACATAATTACACAGATACAAATTACACCTGAAAGAATCTAAACAAGTTACAATTTGCCAAAATCTTTCCCACCTACCATACTATAAATTAAAAATTCACAAAGAAAAGGTTAATTAAAGGAACAGCCTACACAAAACATCTAACTACAATTGCATTTAAGATAATGCAGGGGAGCCTTCTCTAATTTTTGTTGCACAACCAAACCACAATCATGCAAGACACAACAAATATAAATGCTGGCAGAAAGTTGAGATGTAATTAGTATTTAAACTTCTAAATTGCTAGTTAATTGCATTTCAGTAAAATCAACGGAACCGCTCAAAACGAAAATCAAAACGCTTCGAGAAATGAAATTTTGGCCATCAAATCACAACCCTAATAAATTTTTTTTAAAATTTTAAATTCGATTTCCATTTGGGTATATATATATATATAATACAAAAAACTATTTTCGATAAGAGATTTGCAAGAGATTTTTTATAAATTAGTATTTATTTTACGCTAGAACTGAATGTGGACGGGACTGTGGACTATGTGAAGGTAAGAGAATAATAAGCAGTAGATTTTTTGTCGCTTACCTGCTGTCCCTTTCCGCTCTCATCCCTGTCAAACCCTTCGTTTCACCTTTTGCAAATTGATAAAAAAAACTGAAAAGAAAAAAAATTCGACGTAATATCTTTGCATAAATAATTAGCAAATTTGCAAAAGGTTTTATATTGAGGAGAAATCAATCCTGAATCAATTGCCTAATAAAAAAGATATATTTTGCCGCTAGGCTAGATCTGGGTGTGCAAAAAATTTTTCATTAATTGTCAAATAAAGTGAAAAAATCTACATAGATTCGAAGGATATATATGAAACAGAAATGGCTATTCGCTAAATTTTATAGTTTATAGCAATATTATTATTTATTTAAATCCAAAATACTGAATATGTTCACTTCTATGGCCAATTTCGTTAATTTAAGAATTCACTGAATAATTTGCATTATATTTTTTTAGTATATACAATGGGACAGAGAATCATCTTTAAATTATTACCTTGCAGAATATATATTTACTATTGGACCATATCTTAGAGTACAATATTGCGCTCTATGTAGAGATAAGAAATTAAATTTTGCATTTTGTAAACAAGAAATTCTCAGGGCTCACTAAATTTTAGGGATTTTTTCACCTTTAAAAATAAAATTATCTTAAAAAAATACTATTTTTCATTTTATCTTTCAAAAATACCTATTTTTTAATTTTTAATTTTTAAATATCTTTTTTAGAGATATATTTTTAGTATACATTCAATATATTAAATGCCTTATTTGAAAGATGCATATTAGGTATATTCATTTGTATGTTAAAGGTGTAATAAAAAAAAATTAAAAACGGTGCTATACATAATTTCCTTTAAATTTTATTATTCTACTGAAATATTTTAGCGAACTCAGATTACTGTTTGACAAAGCTAATTAATTTGCAACAAGTTATTATATTAACATAAAATGGTTAATATAAAAATAAATTTTTTAATAACAATTAATTTTTAAGATTGGCATTCATATATTATATAAAAAAAAAATTCAGCACAAGTCATTGGATTTTCTGTTTTCATTTTTTCTCTTTTGAATGCCAATACTTGCATTTGCTGCTTGTAACAGTGGACTACATAATTTAGCTTGCAATTAAGGTACATCATAGGATATGGAAAACCCATAAGCATTAAAGACTGTTTAACCATACAGAAATAGTCTAATCAGGGGGCAACTAACCCTAGCTTCTGATACTGATATATGTAAGTGAAATTACCACTAAACTTATACATCAATTGATAAGAGATTATTTTAATTTATACATCAATTAGTAAGAGATTATTTTAATTTAATCATATATCAAGTTAGATTTTTAAATATACATCTGTATTAAGATAATTTATACCCAAAAATTCTAATCTTACAATTTTCTCTCATCTATAGTCTATTAATATACAAGACTACAAGGGATCCAACAAGTATATTTGTAAAGAAAATTTTTTATCTAGACTGAATATATATATATATATATATTCAGCCAATAAAAATTAAGCAAAAAATTAATTATAAAAAAAATAAATAATTTTATTGATCAAATACATATATATCTAATACAGATAAATCTTTATCTTTTGTATATACAAGGAGCTTTAGTTGGTGGAGGCAAGTGAACTTGGACAGTACTTTGGACCATATTAAAGATAAAGAATAATACCACATGGAATCGACTTATGCGACAGTTGGGCTTCCTTTTTCACTCTTATCTCTATCCAACCTCTCCTTTTCAGCTTGTCAATTTGATACAATTTTTATGCAATTAATACATGTATAACAGACCTCAATCGATCTACTAGGAAGATCAAAGTTAATACTCTGTAAATAAGAGATATTAAATAAATTTGATTTCTATCCACATAAAATTTATTATTTGATAGCAGAAAAATTTTATGTACATCTTCAACTTATAATTAATTATATTAGAATGATAATGGGAAATGCTTAATTAAGTTAATTACAGTTGAACATGAATAACTAAAATTATAAAGCTTTTGCAATAATTGTCAAATAAAGTGGAAAAGATACATAGATGAGAAGAAATGGTGCAGAAATAGCTGAAAGAGCTTGCCTTTAATGTCCACTTGTGAAGCTATTTTTTAGCAATATAAAAAATTTATCTGTTCCAAAATGCTGGCCAGATTCACTTGTGTGGCGATTACTTTAAATTTCCGTAATCTGTCCCCATTTTCATGCATATAATATATATATATATATATATATATATATGTATGTATACCAATATACCTATATAGTCCCTGGTGTCATTTGGCGATGCTGCGTGTATTCGTTTTAGCAAGAACCTAGCTAATCTTCTTTCTTTCCAAACCAATTCCTTCAATTTAATTTAATTGCTGCTTTGATTAATTTGTATGTATAATTCATCCAGCATGAATTTGATTTAATGAAAACTTTTTTCTCTTTTTTTTTTTATCAACTAACTTCCCAGATCGACGGGTGGATATTAGCAGAAGCGCCCACATTTACAATGCGTAACATGCATCAAGTAAAACAAGCTAAATAAAAGAAATAATAATCAAATTCATTCAAGTTGAATGTACAAAACATATAATCGCATATCTAGCTATCTATTCACCTTAATTTATTTCAATATATCTCACCTCAATATCTAAACTAATAAGCTCATATTTTACTGCTCACTAATACTATTAAGAGTCCTATCTGCAGGTTATGACTTCCATAGATATGCTAAGATATCAAAACTAGTAGTATCAGAATCATATTCATAGTGTTAGAACCCACCTTTTGAACAGCTTTCGTACCGTAACCAAGTTGAAACCAACATTCCTCTGGTGGGAGTAATAAAATAGCTGGTAACCCTCTGGCGGTATAAAATAGCTATCACTGAATATAACTCGATGGTTGTTTGAATATAGCTTTCAAAGGTGGCTTCTATGGGAGATAAACCTGACCAAATTTAAAAGGACTAAAGAGCACGAGTCATGGTGAATGTAACAGTTTCAAGAGCAACCCCAACAATTGCTAATCTTTTTTTTTTTTTTTTTTTTAATTATAAGAAAATAATCCCTCCTAATAAATTAAAATAAAAAAAAGAGAGAGAAAGTGATAATTTAAATAATAGTAAAATCAAGTCATAACATCTGACAAAAAAAAATATAAAATTATATGTAAACATATGCTCTAAATTCAAAATTAAAAAAAATTATTATAAAATAATATGTTTTACAATTGAAATTTATTTTTCTATGAAAATACCAACTGAAGATTTTTACTTAATTTTACTGATTTTGTATTTCTCTGTCAGTCAGAGCATTCTATCACATGAATTAGAACTACCAGCGAGTGAACGTAGCACACTCCGAGCATTCTAACAGAAGCAACCCAATGAGGAACCTACATGCAATTCCTGATGATATTGGAGGTCAACTGGGAGGCTAAGCAGGAGCTGTTATATGAGGAAGCAGCCTTCAATTGACAAAAATAGAAGATAGTTTGTGTAGCAACTGGGGAACCTCTACATGCATTGGCCCATATATCCATTTCAATTTCAATGTTGGCTCTTTTGCTGATGGAGCTAGACGTGCAGTTGTGGTTGCTGTGCAAAAAAGTAGATTTTTATACCGTGATACTGGTGCTATAGTTTGGTCCGAAGTAAGCATTTCAACCTAGTAAAATTCCTTACTTGGAAATTGTCGAGTCAACATTGATCTTTAATTACCAGAATAACGCTTCTAGTAATGGTACATATTCTGACAGACCTTTTTCATTTATCACTTCTTTTTTTTTTGGTACAGTATTTATCACTTCTTTTAGTTTTTCATTTTCTAATATAATGACAATATTCCTGTTATATTTTTTATGTGCAGTTAATTATAGCTCAACTAGCAGTGCTAAACATGGTCCAATTCAAATTCATCTCAATACTTTCAAAAAAATAAAAAGATTTATGCAGTTTTGAATCAATGAATTCTCAAGAAACTTATAGACGAGCACAAAAGATTCGCTAATTTAAACTAAAAGTGCATTTAACTACAGTAGATTAATTAACATAACATTAAAAAAAATTTGTTGTGTAACTGGCAGAACCAGGTGGCTCGGGGGGAGGACAATGGGGTGCAGCCACAGATGAGGACACAGTGTACACAAATATCGCCAACAGTGACCTAAAGAACTTTAGTCTGATACCCTCTAACGTTCTTTTAGTCTGATACCCGCTAGAGAGACAACAGCTGGAGCCTGGAGGATGGGTGGCTTTGGATGCAAAAAGTCACCAAATATCATGGTCACCAGCAAACCTTAGCAATGAAACAGCCAACGGAAAACGATACTGAGCTCTAGATCATGATGCTGGTTCTATAGTCTGGCTCAAAGTAAGCACGAAAGTTGGCAATTCAACACAAAACTTGAAGATCCTTCCCCAAAAAGAAAATCCCATTATGGTTTAGATTCTGTGGGATTAATTTTATGCTCGTGAACTCAAATGATTCGCTACAAGATTTTGACTTTTGTAGCTGGCAGGACAATGTGGAGAGCAACCACGTTTGTTCTAGAGCGAGAATGAGAATAAAAATAAATAAGTTCTATTCATATTGTTTGGTTGGATAAACTAGATAGTCAATGAAAATCACATTATCCTATAAAAAAATTAAAAATTAAAAAAACACTTATTTTTATTTTTTAGAATAAAATTAATAAAAAAAAATTTCCTTTTTTTTTAATAAAATTGAATAAAAATTTTAAAATAATATATAATCAATTTAATATTTTTCCATCATTTTTTTAATTACAATATATCTGAATTTTTAAATAAATATATTTATTTTTTAATAAAATTAAAAATTATTTTTTGAATTTTTAAAATAAAATATAATAAGTATATTTTTTATTTTTTCTAACTATAATATCTTTGAATTTTTAAATAATAAAAATAAATAAATAATTATTTTAATTGCGATTTCGATTCTAAAGTAAACAAAAAAAAATAATGATCATTTTAATTCTAATTCTAATTTCATTTCATTCTGATTTGGATTTTATTCCAAAATTTGAATCAAACAACATGTTATATTTAGGTATTAGTTAGATTAGTTAGCAATTAAAGGGAGGGTATTTTTAATTTTAAAATCGAATATATATATATATATATTATATCTAGTAGTATAGAATTTTTCTTTTTTTTTTTTAATTTAAAGTCTAACAATTAAGTTTAGTTAAACATCAAATTTGGAAAAAAAAAACCCCTCAAAGATTGAAAGATAACGTTAAAGCACTGCATATGGAGGCGTACCAGCCAGCTTTGGGTGCATTTGTTTTGGTAATGGATGCACAGATGGCCTAGCATGGTTCCACCCCACTTGGACACCTGTGACTTCACTTAATGCTTTCTGCATTCTGTGAAAGACTTGACATTGGTAATACATTGAAAAATAATATATGGAAACTTTCCCATGTTGCCTATCTTTTTGAAGACTACTACAATATTACTGTATAAAACAATCAATCTGAGTTGCATCGGCCACAGCATTTGAATTATGCGCTTTAAACATGAAAATAATGTGCTTCTGTGCATGTGGGTTTTGTGCGGGCGTGCGTGAAAGAGAGAGAATTGGTTTTACTCTGGTTATCAAAAGAAGATTTAGCCACAAGGGAGAAGAAAGAAAGGGAAAAAGAACAAGTAAACTATATTTTAATAATTTTTAAATGCTCACCATAAAAAATTGCAGATAGCCTCCGCATTTTCGATAATGGGAATTTGAACTCGCATGTCTACATGGATTTGCAAATCCATAGCCTATTGAATCACTAAACAGGTTCAATATAATCCTGATAACTAGGACTTCAAAGACATCACACGTCTAAATCATTTTCATCAGTTAGCTCTATTACTTGTCAAAACAGTGATCAGAAAAACAAAGAAAAGGCAGCGTCTTAACATGCTGTTACCTTAAAGCATCAGAAAATTAACTTAACAAAAATGAAAGGAATTACAAACAAGAAGATTTGAGGCATGTATAACATTTCACCACGATAAAGATTCTATGATGATAATATTCAGGCAGACGATATATAATAAAATGAGCAATTAATGAGGTTCCACTCACCACTATTCTGCTTCTGGATTAAAGGTAAAACTCCAGAAATTCTGATGGCACTGGCTTCCAGTGTAGATTTGATTTGCAATATACGGCCCAATGACCACCTTCACCACTGTTTTGCTTTCCTCTGATGAAAGATGGAGTCGTTCCCTGCAGAGAAAGTTGAATAAGGCAACCAAAAATGGCAAAGTGAGACTAATATGGAAAAATAAAGAACAGACAGTCCCACAATTTGAAGTATTAGCAGACTGAGACTAGATATAAAGCAGTAGAAATTTTTCTGAATTTCCATTAAATAAGTGTTAGTCAAGCACAATGTGTTCAGTGTTTAGTTTGAAGCAACATTAAGTCAAAGCAAAACTCACATTAAGCAATAAGTTAACCAATCATCCCATTGAGGCACATATATTTAGCTGACATTGGGTCAATTTCACTGGCTTCAGGATCAAAGAATTGTCAGTAGTAGCAAACCAACCACCTGACTCTTAATTGAATTGAAATACGGGCCCAATCTTTGAATCTGCAAATTGAAGGGTACCTAGTTCATTCATTGACACCTCATGTCCAAATCAAATAAAACTAGAAGACATAAACAGCAGCACCTTAAATCAGTCAGATGAAATACCAAAAGAAATTGCACCCTTTCATACCTAGCTCATGATAAATTACAATTTTAACATACAAGTATAGAATGCAAGTGCCAATAAAAAAAGTGATGTACCCTTTCAAAGGACTATATTCAATGATTCGGAGAAGCTTCACCCGCTGCCCAATTCAAGATTGTGAGTATATCTTTTATCTCTTCAATTCTTGAATGTGAAAAATCTCCCTTGGTAAACTTCTCAAAAACTCCCAGCACATCAATCAGACTATGGCCAGGTTCCTTCTTCAATCCACTACATTTCAACATCTTCCACGCCTCCACAACACCACCCCACATCTCATCTGCAGCATACAAGTTTGACAATAAAACATATGGTGAAGTAGTAACAGGATGAAGTTCCAGCAGCTGTCTAGCTAAGTGCTCTCCAATGATAACATCTCCATGCAGCCGACATGCAGAAAGCAAACACCCTAAAACAATAGGATCATGCCCAAAAGAAAATTTTTTCATGTATTCTCCTGCCTCTTGTAATCTCCCTGCACGTCCTAACAAATCAATAAGACAACAAAAATGTTCCATATCAGGGGAGATCCCATAGGTCTCTTCCATAGAATTAAAATAAAGTTGGCCCTCTTCCACCAACCCTGCATGATTGCAAGCTGCTAAAAGTCCAACAAATGTCACAGAATCTGGCTTTACGTCCACAGTCTTCATCTTCTCAAAATGTTCAATGGCATTTTCTCCCAGCCCATGATTTCCGAATCCAGCAATATTGGTGTTCCAAGAGACAAGATTGCGATGGAGCATCCTGCTGAATATGTTGTATGCATTTCTAATGGAACCACATTTAGAATACATGTTGACAAGGGCATTACCAACTCCAACATCTTGATATTGTCCTGTCCTGATTATATGAGCATGAATCTGCTGTCCATGGCATATTGATGCAAGCTCAGCACAGGCAGCAAGGACACCAGCAAAAGTAAAATTATCAGGCTTAATATAACATTCTTTTGACATCTGTTTGAAAACCCTTGAAGCCCTTTGATATTCATTACAATGAGAACAAGCAGTTATTAAGCTGTTCCATGAAATCAGATCTTTCTCTTTAATTAGTTCAAAGGACTTTTCTGCTTCTTCTATCAAATTGAACTTTGAATACATGGTAATTACAACATTGCCAATAAAAGCAGAGCGGTCAAGGTTATGCTTGATAGTTTGGCAATGCAATTGCGTTCCTTTCTAGAAATCATCAGAACTGTTGCATATTCCCAACACCCCAGCAAAAGTAAATCTATCTGGAACAAAACCCTTTTGGTACATAAGTTTAAAAACTCCAACTCCTTTCTCAGGTTGCTGATTTTCTACAAATCCAGCAATCAAAGCATTATAAGAGACATCATTTGGTTCATTGGCCCCAAAATGGACCAACAAGGCATCATTACACTGACCACATTTCATGTACATGGAGATGAAAGCATTGGAAACAAAAGAAATGGATACGCAGCCAAACTTAAAGGATTGAGCATGAATTTGTTGGCCTTGAACCAATGCCATAAGAGTGGCGGAGGCACTAATAACACTAGCAAGTACATATTCATTGGGCACAAGCCGCATTTGAGAAAATAGTTCAACTGCCAGTAAAGGCTCTCCAACTTGGTCATAACCAGAAATCATAGCCGGCCAAGAAACAAGGTTTCTTTCGAGCATTTCATCAAACAATTGTCGAGCATGGGTGGTCTTCCCACACTTACCATACATACTAAGGACATGGTTGGATATAATAGTTTAAGATACTACACCAGTTTTTAAAGCAGCGGCATGAAGGCAAAGCCCAATGCCTAAATGCTTTGATTTTGGAGCACTGGAGCAATAAGGAGCCAATAGCTTCTGGTATCATTTAATCAACTATGGGCAGCTGTCACGGGATGGTAAAAAATGCTAAATTTTTTTTAAAAATTAATCTATTATTATATATTTTTTAAAAAATATAATAATTGTGACCCAATTCTATCAAGTCTACCCGGCGATGGCAAACAAAGCTAATTAAAATGAGAGATGGACTTTATTCAAAAAAAAAAAATGAGAGATGGACTTGGGGAGAATTCCAATCGTACCCGAAATCTCCATATTTCTTTTTATGGAAGCAGGTTGAGGTGTAATTTTCCTCATTTGCGGAGATGATGTGGATGTGATAATATAGATAAATACATTATATGTGCATGTGATATTAGAGTCATCATTTATAATTTTAAATTTTTTTCTATATATATATATATATATATATTTCTTATTATAATATAAGAAAGAAAGAATTAAATCAGTATTTATCTATGGAGTTACATATGTTGTTAGACTATACTTTTACTTTTATTCATATTAATAGAGAGTTTGATTGCATGATAATTCCAGAAAAATTAATAAAATAATTTTTTAAACCAATAATACTATATTTGTTTGTAAATAATTCATGTAAAATCAAATGCTAACCTCGCTAAATTTTACTAACTAGTTTATTTATAGGGAGTAGGAAAAATTATTTTATCGAAAAAAGAGATTGTGGAATTTTATGTTAAAAAATAATTATATCTCTATTTTAGGATATGATAAAATGAGAAAGAAATATTACAAGAGTAATTTAGATATTATTCAAACTTTCTCAGTAAAGTTAAATTGCAACTAAACAAGTTAATATTTTTTTAATCTATTTTTTAATATTTGTAATATATTTTTTCAATAAAATATAATTACAGTAATTTATCTCTGTAAAATATATTTCAAATAATTAAGTTTCTTAGTAATTTACCAAACAAACCATAAATATTTTAATTTAATAATTTTAAATCTCTAAATAATTTTTTTCAATTTATATTTCAAAAAAAAAACTATTTAGACCATCTCAATTTTTTGATAAATTATGTGTGAGGAGGAGGAACGCTTAAACTTGAACCAGAGACCTAAGTGGGAGCAACATACACTCATGGCTACTAAACTACACCTTAGTGGTTATCTCAATTTTTATTAGAATACATTTTTTAAGGCTAAATACATATTTAGTCCCCCTAAACTTGGCCAATTTGGTCAGTTTACCCCCTAAACTTATATTTTGATCACTTAGCCCCCTAAACTCAATTTTTTCATAACATTTAAACACAAATCATATAGAAGCGAAATGGTGTAATACATGCACGATGATGTGGCCTTTAAAATTAAATATCGTTGTGTAACATTGATTGAGGGGAAAACATTAGTACAACCATTTTCTCTCTATCCATAGTTCACTCTTTCTAATTTTCTTTCCCAATATTATAACCCTAAATCAATTTCTCAATAATGACAAAATCAATTAATTCTATATTTGGTTAAAGAAGTCAAATTGAAAGTATAATTTATTGATCTAAATTGAAGAAGCACTACTTGGCAGAGTGGAGCTTCAATTGCAAAATTGAAACTTTTCAACGATTTGAAGCTTTTGGAGAAATAAACAATAGAAATGTATGTTGTTTTCTCTTTGTTCGAACTTTATCTTTCCGTTTGCAGAAAAATTTATTTATTTTTATTTGTAAGTGGCCAAAGTTGAAGGTTGTTCGACCTCATATGAAAGTGGTTCAAATTTGTATAGTTTTAGGAAACAATTTTAAAATTATTATCTAATATTGGTGGAATTGTAAATACTGAAGATTGTTTATTCATTTTTGTAGGATGAGTATATGTGTAGATATAATTTTACATCATGGTGGTAGATTTGTTAATGGAGAAGAATGTAGTTGTTAGGGTGGTTATGAAGAAGTTATTTTTGCGTTGATACTAATTTACTGTCACTTCCAGAGTTGTGGGAATATGCAACTGATTTGAAATATACAGGTGAGGGTAAATTTCAATATAAGGGAGAGTTGTCAAACAATAAGTTTGTGTCCCTAAGTAGCGATAGAGTTATACTTGAGTTGCTAGAGGATGTGAAAAATAAGGAAAAGATTCAGATATATATGGAATATGTTAGGGTCCAACGGCCAAGTATAATAGAAGTTGGCCTAACTCAAAATATTTTTGCTAGTGAAAAAGACATTGAGGATATAAGAGTAATTGACTCAGTATACAGTGAAGGAGAGTCTAGGGCTACTGAAGATAATGTTGTTGGGGAAAAAAATAAGTAGTGAGACTAAGAGAGGCACCAACAACTCTATAGAGAGAGAGAGAGAGAGTGAATAAGATGAAGACAGTGATTATAACATTAATTCAACTGAAGATGAAGATGAAGTAAGTGGGGAAGAAGTTGACTATGATGAATTAGGAGATAGTGATACAAATGAAGAGGTGATTGAGGCAAGAGCAACCTTGAAAAAATCTAGGGGTTCTAGCATATCAGCTACTAATGAAGGAGTAGACCAATGTGAGATTAACTTTGGTGAGACAAGAGATGGTGAAGGGTTTGAAAACTATGACATTAGCAGGGATAGATATGCTGGAAAGACTGGAGGAGATGAGCACCACATTGACAGTTCAGATCCTGAAAGTATAGATAAAGAGGCTATAGATGAAGATGTGGTTCCAAGGAATGCAAGTCAGTCAGTTTACTTTGATCCAACAGCTGAGAGGCTAATATTTGAGCTGCATATGATCTTTGAGAATGCTAAGCAATCTAGAGGCTTTGGCAAGGTATGCTATTATGAAAGATGTGTCCATTCGATTGAGACCTAATGAGCAAGCTAGGATTAGAGCAAGGTATAAGAAACCAGGTTGCAAATGATTGATTTATGGTGGCATAGATAATGACAGTAAGAATTTCATTGTGAAGACCTATAATCCAAGGCATAATTGTTATAGATCAAATAAGAATAGGCAATGTAATTTAGCATCATAGCAAAACATTTTCAATCAAGAATTGTGTCCTAACCTGGGAAAAGGTTAGAGAAATTCAAGAATTGTGTAGGATAGAACTGAAGGTTAAAGTGGCTTTGACTATTTGTAAAAAGGGCAAAGTTGATAGTGTTGAATGAAACAATGGGTGATTATAAGGTGGAGTTTAGTATGTTACACAATTATGTGAATGAGATCTTGAGATCCAATCCTAGCAGTACTTGCTTTATAAAAGAGAAAAAAAACCTAAGAATAGAGAAGGAAATTCCAAGCTTTGTAAACTGTATGCTTACTATCATGCACTGAAACAAGGTTGGAAAGATGGATGCATGCCTATTATTGAGATTGATGGATATTTTTTAAAAGGCCCATTCAAAGGACAACTTTTAATTACTGTCTCAAAGGATGAAAACAATCAAATATTTCCAATTGCATGGGCAGTGGTAGAGAAGGAAACAAAAAAATATTGGAAATGGTTTATCTCAGTTTTGAAGGTTGACCTTTAAATAGAAGATGGAGCAGGCTTAATTGTAACATCTGATATGCATAAGGTTAGTAAGTATAAACTGTTATTTTATTTAAAATACTAAATTTTATTCTAATTGTTATTTTATTTGTATGTTAGGGATTGGTACCTGCTATTCTTAAAACACTCTCTAAAGCTGAACACAGGATGTGTGCAAGATATATATATGGAGTAATTGGGCAAAGAAATGAAGGGAAATGAAAGGAGAAAGAAGTTTTGAGAGTGTGCTAAAGCTTCTTTTGAAGTACATTTGAAAAAGAAGTTAAAAGAACTAAGTAAACTAGGCAAAGGGATAGTTGAGGACCTATTGTGCTACAATAAGGAAACATGGTGCATAGTATACTTTAGTGAGCATGCTTGTTATGATGTCATTGAGAATAATATGGCTGAGACATTCAATTCTTGGATTTTGATTCCAAGGTACAAAACAATCATAAGTATGCTGGAAGAAATTAGGATAAATTATATGAATAACATTAGAATAATGAGGGATTTTAGTGCTACTTGGATCAGTGACATTTCACCAATGGCATTAGAAAGGCTTGAGAGAAACAAAATACATGCTATGACATGTACAGTTAAATGGAATGGTAATTATGACTTTGAAATTGTTGATGGAACATATGAGCACACGGTTCACTTAAGGAATAAAAAATGCACATGTAGGTTTGGCAATTGAATGGTATCCCTTGTGCATATGGAATATGTGCAATATACCATAGAAATTTGAACCATGAGGATTTTGTATCCAAATGGTATCATAAGGAAAATTATTTGAAGTCATATGGATATTTCATGTAACCAGTGAGAGGGATGTTGTTATGGGAGGAGACTGAAAAAGGCCTACTTGATCCATCAGAGATAACAAGTATGCCTAGAAGGCCAAAAAATAATAGAAAGAACTAGGGATGAGCAAAAAAAAAAGGAAAATGTCTAAAGTTGGAGTGAGAATGACTTGTTTAAAATGCCATGGACAAAGGTATAATAAGAAGGGCTGTAAAACATCTAATTCAATTCAGGTATGAATTTTTCTTTTTTTTTTTAAAAAAAATTATTTTTAAGTAAAATTTTAGTCTCATTTATACTTATAATTGTTAGGGTACAACTATGCAAAGTCCACATTTGATTGGTAGTTTAAGTTTCCAAGTGTCAGCTACTAGCATATCAACATCATCATGCTCTAATATCTCGTCCACTCCAAAGCACACATGGGTATATAGAGACACAAATGCCTTTTCCAGTAGGTTTAGCCCTGACAAAGTGTTCACTAGGATAAGAGTAAGAGGCAGTGCTTCTGTTGACACCATTAGTAATGCTCATACACTACTTTCAGCACTACAACAATCACCAATCACAAGATCAATGTTAAAATCTACTTAACAAGCTACTAGCAGAAGGGGAAAAGTCACTCATCCACCACATTCATCATCTCAGACAACACCAAAGAGAACAAAATTTTTTTAAGTATGGGGTATATATAAGTGAAAGATCTAGTGATGCAATTGAAAATGTGAGTATATAGTTAGAACATTATTTTTTCATGTCATTAATTGAAAGATCTGATGTTGCAATTGAAAATGTAAGTATATAGTTAGAACACGAAATGATCAATTGTGTTATTTATAAGAGAATGGTTTTTTTTTAGATTGGTAGCCCAACAAGTAGAATGGTGCACAATCCAAGTCAAGTTCTAAGATCTTTCAAAGTCACGGGAGATTTAAGCTTCAAACCTCATGGTTTGAAATGGAAGGGGAAGAGTGTTGTGATAGCAAGATCCTTGAATCAAGAAGCTGTTAATAAAAGAACTACAAGAAGTACTGCAAAGAGAAGCAATGATATCACAGCCAAGCTCTACAATAGTTCTTGGGTCAAATAACATTTGATTATCATGCTTGTTCTATTAGTGTATTAGTGTTTTGTGAATTAAGTGGTGCAAATTATGTGTTTTAGGTTTGTATGTATTGGTTTTTATTTGTAAGGGTTTGTTAGTGTTGAATTTGAACAATGGAGTTTGTAATATGCTTATGTTTCTAGTTTTATTTAGTGTGTGTTGAAGATCACCAATTTATTTTTTTTACAATGTGTTTTTAATCTAAATGTTTAAATTAAGTTATTTCAAGATACTGGTAAGTTCAATGTAAGTTATAAAGCAAGTTTATACTTAATGCAGATTTAGTGTATTTGTAAAAGGTTAGTGCATTTTTTTGTCTTCATTATACTTAGTGTAAGTTTAATGAACCTATAAAACATTAGTACATTTTTGGCTTCATTATACAATTTACCATTCACTTATACAGTGACGGACCTATGGGTGTCCAGAGGGGGTTGTAGACTCCCCTCACCGGCGACTAGGAGCTTTTATAGGAGAGAGGGTGTGAGCACCAGTGAGTGCAGTAGACAGAGATGAGAGAGGGAAGGGGAGGCGTTGTAGTGGTGGTGACTGGCAAGAGAGGGAGACAAAGAAGAAAGAATTTTTTTTTTTACAAAATTACCCCTAGTTAAAACGGCGCTATTTCAAGCAATAAACTTTAAAAAAAATAAAAATTCGTGTGAATGATTTTTCACCCTTCACACAGCAGAGCAGCCGATTGAGAGAAAGAGGCTAGACTGACAGAGAATGGTGCTGCTGCGACCGACGAGAAAAGGGAGCCAAAGAGGGAGCTCCGACCACCAGCCACCGACTGCTACTCCAACCAACATTTGCCGCCGCCCACCCGGGAGGTATTTAGGGCTATTTGTTTATTTATTTTTTTTGCTTTTTGTGTGTATTTTTTTGTGATTGATTTTTTTAAAATATAGAATATAATATATTTTGAGGCTAATTAAGTATAATAATTTGTTTAAAATTATTTGTGGTTTTGTGATTATTTTGAAACTTTGAATTAATTTGTGTTGTTTTTGTTTTTGTTTTTTTTTTTGTGATTAGGGTTTATGTAAATTTGGGAATTTTTGTGATTAGGTTGAATTGTGTTAGTGATTTGGAATTTAGGAATTGTTGTGATTAGGTTGCATTTATTTAATTATTTGGAATTTAGGTTAAGTTGATTATAAATTATTAAATTAATTATAAATATAAATTAAATTGTTAAATATAATATAAAAATTGATTATAAATTGTGATTAGGTTAATAAAATTAAAGCTATAATTTTAATTTAAGATATAAATTAAATTTAAATTGTGATTAAAGTTTTAAGGTTAAATTGAGTAATAAAATATAAATTAAGTATAAATTATGATTAAGTTAAATTGAATATAATTATAGCTTGAGAAATATAAATTACTTTATAAATTATAATTAAATATTAATTGAAAAATATAAATTAAAATATTTATGAATTGAAACAGGTATAAATAAATTTTTAGACTAAAAGGATACGGAATGAATGTGGTGAATCATCGAATATTCCGACACCAAGTAATCATGAAAGTAGGGAGAAAATTAGTGTTAGAAAAAAGCATCAGGAGTTTAGTTTTGATGATATTATTAGTGACCCAATATTGCGAAAGCCTATTAATGAGTTTGATGTTGAGATTAGAGATGTTGTTAGGAGAAAATATATAGTTAAAGGACCATGCCAATCATTTGGTCATAAATTTTCACATAGATAATTTGGAAAAATTAGAAGGAGTTTTTAAAAAAATTAGTTTCACAAATTTGAGTGGTTAAAATATAGTATTTTCAAAGATACATTATTTTATTTTTGATGCTATCTTTTTAGCTTAAATAGAGGAGCTAAGTGGGGGAGATAATATTTTCACACACATCAAATTTTGTAATTGGAAAAAGGCCATATAGAAGTTTAATGATCATGCTGGCGGTCCAAATAGTCAACACAATAATTCTAGGTTACAATATGTTAGTTTTAAAAATAAAAAATAAAGTGTCTTATGTCTTATCTTCTTATAACAAGAGAAAGAGGGCTTTTATCGAACACGTTTGACAGCTATTGTTGACTGCATTCATTTTCTTTTAGCAAATGGGTTGGCTTTTCGAGGACATGATAAGTCAAAAAGTCACTAAGCGGGAGTAATTTTCTTGAACTTCTTAATTGGTACAGTAAGTGAAATATTAAGGTTGGGAATATAATTAATTCAAATACTCCTAAAAATAATCAACTCACTTCTCCATGCATCCAAAAATAAATAATAAGTGCTTGTGCTTTGAAGATGACACTAGCTATTATTGAGGATATTGGAGATGAATTCTACTCTATATTAATAGATGAAACTCGAGATAATTTAGTAAAAGAGTAAATGGTTGTGATGTTGAGATATGTTAACAAGTTGAGACAAGTGGTTGAGCAATTTGTTGGAGTGGTGCATGTTCATGACTCATCTACTTTATCTTTGAAAAGTGCACTTAATAATTTTTTAGCAAAACATGGGTTATCACTAAGTGGAGTTAGAGGTTAAAGTTATGATGGAGCTTTTAATATACGAGGCGAATTCAACGGATTAAATACTCTCATTTTAAATTAAAAATATTCATTGTTTTGTTAATCAGCTCCAATTAGGCTTGTTGCAGCAGCAAAGAATAATAGATTTATGAGTACTTTTTTTTATTATGTTGCAATGATTGTGAATATTATTGGAGTTTCATGTAAAAGGAAGGATGCTCTTCGTCAAAAGCAGCATGATGAAGTAATTCAATGTCTGAAAAGTGGCGTTGTTCAAACTGGAAGAGGATTGCATTAAGAAACAAATTTAGCTCGACCTGAAGACACGCGTTGGGGTTCTTATTATAAAATAATTGTATGTCTTTTCTCTATGTGGTCATAAGTGAAAGAGGTTCTTGAGAATATTTATGAGGATAGTTTTGATCAAAGAAATCGAGGAGCAGTTATAGGCTTGATTGATAAAACATAAAGTTATGAATTTATCTTCATTGTTTTCTTAATGAGAAAACTTTTAGATATGATAAATGACATATCTCAAGCATTACAAAGAAATGATTAAAATATTGATAATGCAATTCATTTTTTATTGCAACTGTAAAACAAAAACTGCAAAGCTTCAGAGAGAATAGATGAGATAAACTATTAGAAGTTGTTAATGACTTTAGTATAGATCATGATGTCACAATACCTAATATGGAAGATAATTCAGATTTTCTGCGTTCTAAGTGTGTTGGAACTCCTATTACTTATTACCACTACTTTCTAGTGGAAATATTTTGTCAGGTACTCTTTTTTCTTCATATTATCATTCTTAATCATTTATTATGCTACAGCCTAATTTTATTTCAATTAATTCTAGGTTATTGATTTCATTACTCAAGAAATGGAAAATCCCTTTACAGAATTAAGTATGAAATTACTTTTATGCATTGCTTGTCTTTCTTCTAAAAACTCATTCTCTAACTTTCAGCTATCTAAATTACTTCATCTTATTGAATTATATCCATATAATTTCTCCAAACTGATTAGATGATACTTGAAGATCAACTTAATACTTACACTACTGATGTTAAAAGAAATATAGCTTTCTCTGACCTCGATGATATTGGAGCTCTTGCTCAGAAAATGGTTGAGACAAATTATGACACTATATTTCATTTGGTATATCTACTTATCAAGTTAGTTTTAGTCTTAACTATTGCAACTGCTACTGTTGAGAGAGATTTTTCAGCAATGAACATCATCAAAATAGATTTGCGTAGCAAGATGGGAGATAATTTTTTTATCGATTGTTTGATGTGTTATATAGAGAAAGACATTTTTTAAAACATTAAAAATGAGGCTATTATACAACGTTTTCAGAATTTGCAAAGTCGTAGAATGCAATTATCATTTGTTAGACGTAGTTAATTTAGCATCAAAAATTAATTATTGAACTATTGTAATATTAAATATTTAATTTTATAGTAAACTCATTTGTAATTTTTTTTTTTTGAAATTGAGCCGCCCTTTAGTAATTTTCTGCGTCCGCCACTGTACTTATACAATTTCCAGTGAAGCCTCAATATTACCTCAAAACTACTACAAAACTAACAATCTGTAGTATATTAAATACAACAGCAAAACCATAGCAAATCTAAATGTTTCTGAAGTAATATAACAGACAATATACTGAAAAATATTAACAAATTTCATTAAATACACTCAAAATGAAAATTTTCCAATTTCAGTTCTATTGATTTAGTATTACATAGTATAACAGCCTACATCATATTGCAGAAACTTTCCAATTGACAATCCTAAGAAAAAACTAAATCCCCAGCACAGTACACTCTTCCCTCCTCCACACATCATTTCTTGATCTTTTTCTTCATAAATTTTGATTTTTCGAAGCAACCTAGCAATTACAATCCTTGAATGTTCATTCATAAGAAGATCAAGCCACAAGAAGAAGCCACGTGCCTCACCATCCTAAAAATCAACAAAAAAATTGCAAATTAAAAATTAATTTTCAAATTAGAAAACAAACCCAAATTAAACAAATTTTCAATTTAAACCAGAATCTAAAATTTAAACAAAATTTTCCCTAATATCTAATATGCCCAAAATCATAAATTAGTATTTCAAAATTTTTAAATCTTTATAGGCAAATTCAACTTACTCCGTAACAAGAACAACCAAAAAATCTTCTTACATGATTTATTTCAGTCCAGGAAGCCCTAATGGTAGTTGCTTTACCACAGTGACATTTGGAAATTACATTTTTAGATGATATAGGATCCATTCAATTGAAGAGGATGAATAAGAAGACGAACAAATTGCAGAACAAGAAGAAGTAGAAAGAGCAGTAACATGAGAAGAAGAACAATCTGGTGAAGAAGAAATTTAGGGATTGTTCATTAAATAGCACTCACAGGGAAAAATACCCATTATAGTTTCGATGCTCACTAGTCCTATCTGTTAGTCAACATGTACTTCATGCTTAAGGTTTACTCGCTAATCCTCGCATGAACTACATGCTTTAGTTGATTAAGCTAATTTGTGTTTAAATGCTACAAAAAAAATTGGGCTTAAGGGGGCTAAATGGTCAAAATAGAAGTTTATAGGGCAAAATTACCAAATGAGACAAGTTTAGGGGGTCAGAAATGTATTTGGCCTTTTTTTAATTCTTCATATTTTCTTCTAATATATTTTTTTCATTTCTATAATATGTATATAAATATCCATATTCTAAAATCTGTATTCTTTAATAAAATCTCCCAAGATAGGGTTAGGTACATATGGTTTTTCGGTTTATGCCATTGGATTCCTCAAATTCCAAACCATATCATACAAAAGAAAGATTGCAAAAGAAATTATTATATTTTTATTGAGATACAATGTTTCAAAAATTTCAAATTGCTTATGCTGAAAGAAACAATCAAATTGCTTCGGAAAATTGTAGTGGTATTCAAAGTTTTCAAATAATTATTTTGGTTAAATTTGAATTTTTTTAGTTGTAATTATATCATACAATTAAAATTAGAATCAAAATTAGCTCATTATACACATATCATCGTTTTTTAATTAATAAACTTAATTTTATTATTATTTCTTCTTAATTATGGTAAAATAGTTTGTTTTGAAATATTTAAATACAATTAATTTTTTTTTAAAAAAAGAATTTTTTTAATTCAGTTTTTTATCAATATGATCATAATTTGTTTGTTAAAATAGATTAGATCATTAAACTTTCAAATCAACATTGATACTTTTTTTAGTCAATAAAATCTCGAATTTGAATATATATAATATATAATATCAACCATCTTTTTATTTTTCAAAGGTATATTCCAGTCTTAACAAATTCAAATTTAGGTGTATATATATATATAATGGTGTGAATTCATGAGAGGTAGGAAGTGAATGTGGACAGAAATGTGGAGTAAACTGAAGATAGGGAATCATGAATGCATCAATCTTTAATTTTCTTTCTCAACTTAGGAAAACTCCCAACTGACCTTACTGAATATGCCTCTTTATAACTAAAAAATAGAATCTGATACATGCAACTGATTCTGATACAAAAATAAAAATTTTGCAATTCAGCTTGTGCTGTAGAGTCATTTACTATGTGAGTGAGCATAAGGGATTTGTTCAACATTGAGGTTTAAATTGTTATTTTTTTTAAAGCAAAATAATTTTTTTTAATAAATCAAAAATTATACTGGATCTCTCTAATTTTTTTTATGCAAACAGTGAATACTGGTAATATGCCATGAAAAATTTAGTTTTCAGCATGATACTTATTCCATCTATTATATGTAAAAATATATTGAATCACATTTCATATAAGAAAGACAATAAAAAAGGATAAATAATTTTTATTAAAAAAGAATAGATTTCTACTTGAAAAAGATATATAACCTTCAAAGGATAAAACTTTAAAACAAAACTTTAAATTGCATTAAGTTATATTTTAAAAGATAAAAAGAAATAAAAATAAAAATAAACACTAAATTTTAAATATATATTGCTCTAAAAATTATTTTAAGGGCAAATCACAAAAAAATACATAAAATTGAAAAAAAAGAATACAAAAATAAAAAAAGATAAAAAAAATGAATGGGATACTGTCTGTTAATAAATTAACGGCAATCATGCTCTCAAATTAAAGCAAAAAAATCTTTATAAGAATTCAGAAAAAAAGAAAGTTAAATTAATATCGATTTAAAGTATTACATAACTATTTCAAAATTATTAAAATATATAAAATTCATTTTAAAAGATTAAATTTCAATAATAATGATTTTTAATAAAAAAATTAACATAATTTTTAAATTATAAGTATAATTTATTTATAAATAAATTTTATATTTTCAGTTCCTTTATTTTTAAACGGATCATATAAATTTTAAAGTGAAAGCAAAATCAAATAAAGACAATTTTTTCAAGAAGAGAATAGAGCCAACAAAATGGATGAAGCCTTAAAACTGGATTTATTGAAAATAACATTGATTTTAACAAATTTTGCAGATGTTTTGAAATATTTTATTATTTTAATTATTTATTCAATGTTCCTATAATTGTGCCTTTTTTAACATTAAAGAGGGAATCTTACGTTGATCCACTTTTAATTAAAATGATCTCACCAATTCAATACAATTATTATGGTTTGTAAAATGCTATTAGTTTTAACAAAATTCGCATGATTGAAATAAGTATTAACAAATTTAAGAATAATGATTAAATGTTCAAGAAAAAATTATAATTAAACTTATTTATATCATCGAGTGTATAAATCAGTTGATAAGAGATTATTTTACCTTAACCAAAAATTTTTAAATTTAAATATGTGGATATATAGCTGCGTTAAAAACTCAATAAAATTTTTTTTTATTACTCTGGTGGTTCTAACTTTGCTCTACTTGGAAATAATAATTTAACAAAAAATTATACATTATATAAGATATATCAATTTTACACAGAACAACAATATATTAAAGCGGAAAACCTCTTTAAGAATATCGGAAAATCAGCTTTGAATTTATTATTGAATCAAAGTTTTGGTTGGCAAGCAATTTTGAGAAGTTGGTAAATGCTATAGCCTCAAAATTTTAATGAAGTTGAGAAGGATACATGAGCAAACGTGGAAAAAAAAAGTGCAAGTAGAAGAGACGGTGGAGAGCCTTTGTGACCACTTAGCTTGAGTAGTGATATATATTCTCTAATCTTCACGCTGTACAAAATTCAGACTAGATTCATAAATTCTGGCACTCTCTTCTCCGATGGTCCCCCATTCTCAAACCCAAAACAGTACTGATAACAGAACTACTGGACATGCATTTATGTGTATATATATATATAAGTAGGAAAAAAATAATTACACTAAAACAACTAGCATGTCCACCAAATTAAACAAAAAGAAATAGAGAGATCAGTTGTCCCCTGGAGTTCCCTTGACCACTTCATTGGGGGTGCAATTAATGCTATGTTATGCCCTTATTATTAATAGTCGTTAACTAATCATATTCTATCCTACTGAAGTGTTTGGGGAAACTCTGGGTATCATTTGATATACGTGAAGAAATTGTCACGAGTTCAATTCCCAATATCATATATTATCTGGAGAAAGAAATTGTTAGTTGTCCCCTGGAGTTCCCCTGACCACTTCACTGGGGTACTTTAACTAAAGACCCTACTGAAGTGTTTTGGGGGAAATTTTCAGATTATGTGAATAAATTTTCAGAATTTGAATTCCTAGCTAGCCAGCATTATATATATATATATATATATTTTGAGGTAAGTAAGTAGTTGCAGTAGCTGTACATATTTAATGTCTTCGATCTCCTGAATTAATTGTCTTCTGCAAAGTTTCTAATGCATCCTCCTTTCTAGATCACTATTCACAGATTGACAGATTTATTTGAGTAACTATTGAAATTCATTCTTGCCTGGCTTGTAAACTTGTACCACACTATATGTACTAGTATTATATATATATATATAATATAATATATATCCACGCCACTCCTTAAATAATAAGCTGACTTCAAGCTAGCACAGGTGCACAACTGTCTGCATTCAGTGAAAAACTTGTTAATTTGTAAATAAAATAAGTTAAATTTGTTATTCAAAGATCAAATTGAATTTTTGAAAATTTGAAAAAAAAATATATCACATTTAATACAAAAATGTGTTTTTTTTTTCAGTTTTTTGAAATAAACAAATCAATAAATTATACTCTATATAATTCTCTATAAGTAAACAAGTCTATGTTCACAACAAAGTAGCAAGGTTTATAATTAAGATAATTAGAGTTGGCCAAGAAAATACTATTAAAAAGATTAAAGAACAGCATTTGATTATTTAATTAATTATATATTCAATTGATTAATCTAGGATTTTAATTACCAAGTTCATTTTCTGTAGGCTGTAGCTGGCATGATCAAGAACGAATGTGGAGTAGAACGATTAGCGACAGCCACACAAATACTGTGCAAAGAGTTTTTACAATGTTATATTATAGTAACAATTTTACAGCTTTTAGGCAACCAATATAATTTCACGGTCAAAGGACCCATAATTTGGTTAAGGGAATTTTAAATAAGAGAATTTACCGAATTTAAATAAGTTCTTTTTTTTTTTTGAGCTTTTGTGTAATGGATTCAGCACTTTCTATTTTGTTTCAATTGCGGCTTTAGTTTTTTTACTGCATTTTATTTTAATTCCCTTTGCTTTATTGCTCTTTTATTAGTTTGCTTTGGCATGTAGAAGGCTTGTTTTCAAATCCAAAAATATATATATATATATACATATACGACAAATCATATTTTTTCTGAAAAAATTCTTAAGTTTAATTTATATACATACAAAATCTGAGTTGGAAAATATGTTTTGGTTCTCTCTGTCACCAAAATGCTCATAACGGACTTGAATATTAATAAATAGAGAGAGAGAGAGGTCCACTACCGCCTGCAATTTGCAATTATAAATTGCAACACGCTTTGGACAAGGGAATGCTATACATTATAAATAGCCTTCCCTTTCTCATTTTAATATATAGGCATACCAATTTTAAAAAAATATACAGAGAGTGAGTAAATTTTAAGAAAATATATTTTTTGGTATGAGATAATATTTCGTGAGTAATAAAATAGTGTGATTTTATTATTTGGGTGTTTGAAAAATATTTTTTACTATTTTTTTATTTATCTCATTTGTTGGGCATTCTCTCTAAAATTTGTACTATTTTTTAATTATTAGTAAATTTATTTTTTTTCTTTCACTCTGGACGTAGGCTAATACCGAATCACATAAATTTGTATAATCATATTTATTTTTTCTATTTTGTTTGTTATATTTTGCCCAAATAAATATTTTGCTTCCGCTTTTAATCCCAGCAAGTGGTATCAAAACTTTGTTAATATTTATTTGGAGTTAGTTATAGTGACAATAAAATTTGATATTGAGAAATTTGAGATTGAGGAATTTGAGCGCAATATAAGTTTTTTTATGTGGCAAGTCAAGATGAAAACAATCTTGACGCGAAACGGTTTGCATAAAGCGCTATTGAATAAGAATCAAATAACTGCTACAATGGATGAAAATAAAAAGGTAGAAATTGATGAGAAGTCTCTATCAATAATTTAATTATAATTGTTCAATGAAGTTTTACGTGAAATCTTTAATTAAAAGACAACTAAAAATTTATAGGACAAGTTAAAATTTTTGCACATCACAAAGAATCTCACTACTAACAGAGATACCAGAAAGATAAGTATAACCTTATCTTTTCTTATCACTTCTTAGCTGTAAATATTTTAAATAGTTTTCATATCTGTAATCTGTTATACTGCTGTGTATAAATAGCCTAGCTTATAATAGAAAAGTTATCTCTTATCTTCTATTCTTTGTGTAAACCTTTATGGTATCAGAGCCTTCTCACAATGACTGAACCATCGTTGTCTTCTTCTTCTTCGACTTCAGCTGTTTCAGCTTCTACTACCTCTGTTTCATTTCCTGTGGCTTCTTCGTTACCTAATGTGGCACAGTATCTACCAGTTAAGCTCAACTCCTCTAATTTTCTTCTTTGGAAGGCTCAATTTCTTCCCTTACTGAATGGGTATGGTCTTGCTGATCACGTTACCTCTACTGCTAGTCCACCTCCAATTGTCTTGGCTGATGGACAACCAAATCCAGTGTATCCAGCCTGGTTTAGTCATGACCAGATGGTCATTAGCTGGTTATTCTGTTCAATTTCAGAATCTCTTCAACCGCAGATTGTTGGTTTAACAACTGCTCGTACAATTTGGGACAAGTTGGAGTCCATTTTTTCGCAAGGAGCTAGGACTCAATTGATGAAGTGTAGTAAATTGCTGAAACGACTCCATCAGGGAGCAGATTCTATTGAAAATTATCTCAAGCGTGCAAAGGAGCTTTTTGATACTATGGCTGCCCTACAAGCTCCGGTCTCTGATGAGGCCTTCATTTGTGATATATTGGACGGACTGGATCAATCTTATCGTCCATTTGTCCGATCTATAGAGGCACGTAATACTGCGATCTCTTATGATGAGTTGTATGCTTTGCTTTTAAGTGAAGAGTTCCAACTGAAGATAACTTCTTTATCGACTGACTTGACTATTTCACCCACCGCAAATTTTGTGCAGCACAATCGTTCAAATTCTGGTCGGGGTCGAGGACGAGGAAATAACTCTGGGTATAAATCTTCAACTGCTGGGCCGACTGGTAGAGGGAATCAGTTTGGGACTCGTGGACTTCAATCTAATGGAAATCGCACAGGTTCTGGGATTGTTACATGTTATAATTGCAGGGGTTCAGGACATGTTAGCCGTCAATGTCCGTCACTTAAACAGAATCAGAATGTTGAGTCCAATTTTGCTGCAACTGGAACTACTTCAACCCATCAAGATTGGACACTGGATTCTGGAGCTAATTATCATTTAACACCGGATAGTGGGAATATCACTCATGTTCAGCCTTATGCCAGAACTGATTCTGTGACAATTGGCAATGGTAATACCTTACCTGTTTCTTCTGTTGGTTCTTCTGTATTTCGAAATGCATCTTCTTCTTTTCACTTTGATAATATTATGTTTTCTTCTACTGTCACTCGCAATTTAGCATCTGTTTATGCTTTTGCTATTCAGAATAATTTATCAGTCGAGTTTTTCCCTGACTATTTTGTTTTGAAGGATATCCCCACAAGGAGAATCATTTACAAAGGCCAGAGTAGAGATGGGCTCTATGTTCTACCGTTACAAGTGTCACGTCCACAAGCTAATATTGCTACCTTTCTAGATTGGCATGCTCGTTTGGGGCATGCCAATTCTCAATTAGTTCATAGAGTTCTTGTTTCTAATAATTTAGCTTGTAATAAAGTTCAAACTGTTGATCCATGTGATGCTTGTTATTCTAGTAAAATGCATAAGCTTTCGTTTCCCAATTCTTCTTTTACTGCTTCTCACCCTTTAGAATTGGTGTGTTCTGATGTTTGGGGACCCTCACCGGTTTCTTCGGTTGATGGGCATCGTTATTATGTTCTTTTCTTTGATCATTATAGTAAATACTCATGGGTGTATTTTCTTAAACAAAAGTCGGATGTATTACATGTTTTTAAGCAGTTTCGAACTCTGGTTGAAAATTATTTTGGAGTGTCCATTAAAATGTTTCAGGCTGATTGGGGTGGCGAGTTTCAGGCAATGAAAAAATATTTGAGTGATAGTGGGATTACTCAGAGGGTTTCATGTCCTTATACCCCTGAACAGAATGGTTGTGCGGAGAGGAAGCACCGCCATATAGTTGAGACTGGAAGAGTGCTTTTGTTTCATTCTAATGTTCCCTTACAGTATTGGACTTATGCTTTTGAATGTGGGGTTTACTGTATTAATCGATTGCCTATTCATAACAATACTTCTCTTACACCTTTTGAAATATTGTTTAAACAAAAACCCAATTATGACATGCTTCATGCTTTTGGCTGTGCTTGTTATCCATGGCTTCGCCCTTACGCAAAACACAAATTGGATTCCCGTTCTACCAAGTGTATTTTCCTTGGCTATAGCAAATTACATAAGGGTTTTTATTTTTTAGACATTACTACTAAACATGTGTATATCTCACGTCATGTTAGCTTTTTTGATCAGGTGTTTCCGCTGCGGTCGTTAAATGATACTTCAAAAACCGAATCCAGTGCTTCATGCAAAGATTCTAGTGTTCTGCTTCCTTTTCCACATTCAAGCTCGAAGGGAATTTTGGGCCCATTTCCAGGTCTGACAAATTCTGCTATGGGTTCCCAGTTTACTGCTCCACCAGATTCTCAGTCTTCTGCGATTTCACCCATGGTGGCAGAAACATCGGCAGAATCCTCACCTATTGTTGATCACCGAATTACTGCTTCTTCTGCTGATCACCCAGTTGCTGCGATTGAGTCAGAAGCAGCCCCTTTAACAGCGAAAACTCACCCAATGCTTACCCGTTCTCAAACTGGCTGTTTAAAACCAAGAGTTTTTCTTCATTTGGCTAACCAGCAGTTACAAATTCCAACCTGTTATTCCAATGCAGTAACTGATCCTCGGTGGCGTGCGGCAATGGCAGATGAAGTTAATGCTCTAATTCAGAATCATACGTGGGATTTAGTTCCTCGAACTGAAGCAGTTAATATTATTGGTTCAAAATGGGTGTTCAGAATAAAGGAGAAATCAGATGGTTCTATTGACAGGTTTAAAGCCCGATTAGTAGCAAAGGGTTTCAATCAGCGGCCAGGAATTGATTTCAAAGAAATTTTTTCACCAGTTATTAAGCCTGCTACCATACTGGTGGTTCTTTCGGTGGCAGTTACAAAAGGTTGGTTGATTTCGCAGTTAGATGTATCTAACGCGTTTCTTCATGGCACCCTAGATGATGTTGTTTTTATGGAACAACCTCCTGGCTTCTCTGATTTGACGAAACCAGATCATGTTTGTCGGTTGAAACGGTCCTTATATGGACTCAAACAGGCTCCTCTACAGTGGTATAAGTGTCTCACTTCCACACTGGTTCGGTATGGTTTTCAAATATCTAATGCCGATTCTTCTTTATTGTTTTATAATAGCAATGGTGTGCAGATGTTTTGTATGATCTATGTGGACGATATTATTATTACTGGATCTTCACAGGTTGCTATTCGAAAAGTATTAGATGTGCTGCATTCTAATTTTAAGCTAAAAGAATTAGGTGAATTAGATTATTTCTTGGGTGTAGAAGTACATAAAACTGCTACTGGACTATTTCTTTCTCAAAAGAAATATATCACTGATATTTTAGAAAAGACCAAGATGATGAATTGTAAAGGGCTTGCCACACCTGCTGTTCAAAGAGAATCTTCTGGCACTAATTCAGCTTATGGTGACTCCACTATTTATCGACAAGTGGTAGGAATGCTTCAATACTTGTCTATCACCAGACCGGATGTCACATTTGCAGTCAATAGAGTTGCTCAGTTTTGTCACCAGCCAACTGAAGCAAATTGGGCCGCAACAAAAAGAATCTTGCATTATTTACAGCAGACCATGGATTATGGATTAACTATAACCAAGTCTCCTACTTTTGACCTTCATGTTTATTCGGATGCAGACTGGGCTTCCGACACTTCTGATCTTAAATCCACTTTTGGGTATGCTGTATTTTTGGGTTACAATCTTATTTCCTGGTCGTCCAAGAAGCAACAAACTGTTGCTCGATCTTCGACGGAGGCAGAATATCGGGCTATAGCTATGGCAACACAAGAGGTTACTTGGCTTCAATCACTGTTTCAAGAAATACATATACCCATGTCTACTCCTACTCTCTGGTGTGACAATCTTGGAGCCACGTATCTTGCACGAAATCCAGTATTTCACGCCCGGACCAAACACATAGAAGTAGACTTCCACTTTGTTCGGGACAAAGTAAGGAAAAATGAACTTTTGGTTCGGTTCATATGCTCCCAAGATCAGCTTGTTGATATTCTTACGAAGCCGTTAACTAGACAGCGCCACTCCTTCCTGCGTAGTAAGTTAACAATTCGTGCTTCACCATCACGAATTGCGGGGGCATAATAGAGATAACAGAAAGATAAGTATAACCTTATCTTTTCTTATCACTTCTTAGCTGTAAATATTTTAAATAGTTTTCATATCTGTAATCTGTTATACTGCTGTGTATAAATAGCCTAGCTTATAATAGAAAAGTTATCTCTTATCTTCTATTCTTTGTGTAAACCTTTAACTACCAAATTAATTGTCAAATATCACTTGTACTTACTTTCTATGGTGAAGGGTATATCAATTAAGTCTTATATTGATGAATTATTTTTCATTCTTTTGGACCTGGCAAATATGGAGATTAAGTGTGAAGATGAAGATTTGGCTCTTATGTTGTTTCGTTCGTTACCTCTATTATATAAAAACTTTAGAGAGACATTAATTCATAGTAATAAGTCTCTAACGTTAGAGGAGGTGAAAATATCTTTGTATTCTAAAGAGCTCTTATATAAAGAACTCTTCAGTAGCTATTTTGACAATTCAAAAGTTTTAGTTGTTAGAAAAAGATCTTCTCAGTCAAAGAATATTCATCTGACTTGTAATTACTGTAAGAAGAAATGACACATTAAAGCAAAAATGGCACATTAAAGCGGAGTGTTTCAAGCTTCAGAATAAAAATAAAAAAAAATTAGAAAGAGAAATTCGTCGAAGCCAATGTTGTTAAGGTGGACAGTGATATATACGCTGTGACTGAAAATAATGTCAAATCCAAATAAGGATGAATTTTAGATTCTGCTTGCTCATTCCATATATGTATCCACAGAAATTAGTTTTTCTCTTATGAACCTATACTTAGAGAAATTGTGTTCAAGGACAATAGTCATCCTTGTAAGATTGTTGATATTGGCACTGTTAAAATTAGGATGTATGATAACGTGATTCAAACATTGACTAACGTTTAGTATGTTTCTCATTTAAAGAAGATTCTCATTTCTTTATTTGCTTTGGATAATCTTGGCTGCAGATTTTTTAGTGGAGGTGGAGCTTTGAATATTCTTTAAAATGTTCTTGTTGTAATGAACGCTAACTAAATTGCTAGATTTTATGTATTGCAATGATCTATTGTCATGGATCTCCCAGCAGTCTCTTTTTCTACATCAAATTCAAATGTGATCAAGATGTGGCATACAAGGCTTGAACACAAGAGTGAGAAGAGTTTGACAATATTAAACAAGTCTAAGCATTGCTTAAACTTAATTGGCACTAGTAATTATTGATTTTGTCATAAGAGATTATTTGGAGAAGATGGAGAGAAATACTCTAATTTGATACAATGAATTCAAGTTAAGGTGGAGTTGTAAACAGTTTTCTGGCAATTAAAGTTACAGATATGCATTGCCTTAACATACTACTTATAGAAAGATTACTGGTATAGAAGTCTCAACCACTTGAGTATGAGGTGGAGATTTATAGTAGTGTCTCACTCAGTAGTAGGACTTATAGTAAGAAAAAATTTAAAAAAAATTGAGAGCAAGCTGTTTAAGCTGTCCAAACAGCTTGCTCTACTACCGCCTGCAATTTGCAATTGCAAATTGCAATACTCTTAGGACATGGAAAAGGCTATCTATTATAAATTGTCTTTCCCTTCCTAATTTCAATAAGCAGACATACCAATTGAAAAGAAAATATATATATATAGAGAGAGTAAATTTTGAGAGAAAATATTTTTTGTGTGAGATAATATTTTATGAGTGATAAAATAGTGAGATTTTATTATTTGGGTGTTTGAAAAATATTTTTCACTATTTTTTTTTGTTTATCTCACTTATTTGGTATTCTCTGTAACACCCCCACTGGCAATTCTCATAGAGAACTGTCAGAAAATGCTACTCAATACTGTAAATCAATCCATGACAATTTAATATTCAATTTTACGCAATCTTTAATTACAAAATGAGAAAATTTTTTGGCAGAGCTTCTTCTGCAATATTCACTATCCAAAAATTTTAACTAATAACACAATCTATAGAATATTGTACTTCTAATACCAACTTTCAAAACAAACTTTATTTTTTTCCAATAAATCCAAAATTGTTCATATATTACAGTAACCATCATAATTCTAATCATCATAAATATGAGTGTATAAATATAAAGTATTACTAAATTTACAGTCATTCGCTAAAACCTCAAACTTCAAACTTTAAATATATATATTTCTTCCATGTTTATAAATTTGTATAATCTTTCCAATAGCCAAAATAAATTGCACATCATATATTTCACAACCCACAATTACAATATACAAAAGATCATTTTCTGCACTGTAAATAATTTCTGGAGTCTTTATTTCCACTTCTTAATTTACTCCAATGCCATGATACTTGCGTGTCAGAAAAATTCTAACACGCTAAGCTTACAGCTTAGTGGTGCTTGTATATATATATTTTACCACATAATATTAAAGAAAATGCTTACATAATTATAACAATAAATCACAATTTTAATAAAATATTTCAATATATCAAATATTTTCAATAACAAGTCAACTCAATATTTTGATCTCACAAAGTAATAATTTAGCTTTATAAATACTAAGACTTATTTTCTCATCTATTAACATTGTTTTTATCACACTTATTGTGTTTTTTAATAAATCTCACTTTTCATGTTTACATATAGGATATTTTCCTTCAATTTATAATTTTGGCACTTTGATTTAGTACCACACTTTAGAACATCTTATTTCAAATATCACTATATGCACTTTCAATCATTGTAACACTTAGAACACTTTCATAATAGTCAATAGAGTGGATCTTTTAATTAAGCTTCAGTAATTTTCGCTTTCAGTACAAATTATTATAAACTTTCAATATTACATATTTTTCATATTTCAATATCCGTATTTTTATACTTTTGCCCTCATATATTGAGTTTAAAATCCTAAAATCGGATAATGGATTCAATAAGGCCGGTGGCCTAGAACAGCATGAATGCTTGGTAAAAAAAACAATCAGTACGACCAATGGCCTAGTAACGGCATGAATGCCTAGTATTAATAATGGCACGAATGCTTGATAACAATATGGACGTCCACCCTTTGGCTAGCCATTGAATCCGATTCTAAGTTCAATATTAGTATGGTTCGGGTAACTGAATTCTTTCTTATTTTTAATCAAACATACAACTATAATATCACTTTATTATCACATTATAAAAAAAATAACAATAATTCTTTGAAAGGAATATAATTTTCTTCATTATCATTTAGCAGACTATACTTTAACTATACATATAGAGAAATACTTCTTAAATTAAATGCAAACACATTTTATTTAAGATATATTCACTAAACTTATTATAAACAATCACTTTAATGCCAAAACCTTAAATTTTCTTATGTCACTTTCATTAGTTTTCTTATGTTTTGTATGTTTATATATCTATAGGTGAAATTGGTGAAGTACAAAAGATACAAGAAGGCAGTGTTACGCATAGGCAGTTGCATGACCATACAAGTGATCATGCACAGTGCTATTGAAACTTCTTTTTGATATTTGGAAGAATATAACTATGCACAAGCGGATGCATGACCATGCAAATAATCATGCACATCACTGCTTGGATTTCTTTTTAGAGTTTTAAATGATAGAAATATGCACTGGCAGATGCATAACCATGTGGGTGGTCATGCACATCTTTGCTGAAAATTCTTTTCATGATTTTGAAAGAAATAAATATGCACAAGCAGATGCATGACCATACGAAAGGTCATGCACATCTCTACTGAAAATTCTTTTCATGATTTAATCAATAATTCATTATCTAACTAATTGAAATTTCTCTTTAATATAGTTTCAAAATAATTAAGTAACAAATACACTTCAAATATCACTAACATAATCATAAAAAGATAGCAAGTTTCTTATCTTCAAAAATCTTCCATAACCCTAACTCATTACATAAATGTTTATATGTTTAATTTAAACATGATTTCAGCTAAAAACCAATAAATACACTCTTTATACACCAAAAGAATAGTTTTAATTTCAAAGGAATAAAACTTTAGAATTAACTCTTTACAAATCATTCAAGAGATACTTTCTTTCACAAATCATTTCACTTTATCAAGTCACAAGCTTCTTTAAGCAAACAAAATCAAGATTAATTCAATTCATAGCAAAATAAGTATTATACAAGCACTAACCTCTTTAAAATTATTCTTCCTTTGCTCTACCTTTCAATTCTTTGGATTACTAATGATTTTCTTGAAAAATCTTGCTTAAAGTAGCTATCTCCACCAAAATCATGTTTTTCTTTCAATATATGTATGAGTTCTAGGTAAAGAATGGAAGTTGAAGAAGAAAGAAGAAGATGGAGTTGAAGATAATGTTGGAAATGAATATGGAAGGGAGTGGAAAAACCTAGAAGTCTTTTTATAGTATTTAGGATTTTTATCCAATATATTCACTCATACTTTGATACATTCATTTTCTTTAATTAACTATGAATCTAATTTTTAACTTTGTAAAATCGTAAAATTGATTACCTTACCTAGTTTAAAGCCCTATTATTTATATTTCACATTCCAATTACAGCTCGAATTCATTTCGAGACCATAAAAGATATTTTTATAATTTCTTATTCCTTTAAAAAACTTTTCTAGAAATATCAATATTGTCCATATTAGAATTTAATTTTTCACTTATTAAGGCTTAATCAACCTTATTTTTACCATTTCTAAATTTTCATAAAGCACATAATATCACAATCAATTCGATATATATTTATACATACACTTAACGCAGAAAATCAATATTTAAAATTTTTAGGTATTACGTTCTCTCTAAAATTTATATTATATATATAGTAATTTGTACTATTACTATAAATTGAAAATCATATTAAATTAATGGCATGTTAGAATTCTGACTATCATTTTATAGGAATTCAGTTAATAATATTTTATCTTTCTATCAAAAGATTCAAAACACAATTGATTCAGTGATTTTTGTTTAACAGATTAATATATATATATATATATATATATATATATATATATGTGCGCGCGCGCGTGTGCGTGCGTGCGTGTGTATGTGTATAATGTAATATTTGTACTGAAAAACCACCGGTATAAAATCTAGTGATTAGAGACGAATTTAAGATAGTATTAAGCTTGTAACTCATACATTTGATACGGCGTAATTGAATTGATTATATAATAAAAAACGAAAGATATATATATATATATATAATGATAATATAGTGTAATGTAATTGGCATTATATTTTGTACATGGAGGTATGAATAGAATAATTACGTAATATAATGATTAAAATAATTATTTATATTATAAATTATCAAAATAAGATATTGTTTTTTTCAAAAAAACTGTATACTAAATTAATTAATTATATAGAAATCAATATAAAAGATGAGCATCAATTGGGTTAATTGATTTTTTTTATGAAGGAATTTATTAGTTTTAATTTAAAGAATTATTTCTATATAAAAATTTCATTTAAATTTTTATTATAAAATTTTATTCATGTTTAAAAATCATGTGTTCTCTTTAAATAGAAATTTAACCTTCTTAATAAAGTTGTTATTCTTATATGAAATGCGATTCAACATATTTTTATAGATAATGGATAGAATAAGTATCATATTATCCGCAATATATAATATTATTCACTATTTATATTAAGAAATTCAAAAAAATTTATAATACTTTTTGTATATTTTAAAATTATATACTTTTATTTATATCTTACAAATTACTTTTTGATTTATCAATAAAAATTTATTTTATATTAAAAAATAAAATTACCATTAAAAAGATTTTGTTGTTAAAGAAGTCATTAAAAAATGTCGTAAAAAAAAACTTTTTTAAAAAAAAAATTATGTAGAAAAATCATTAAAAACTGTTGTAAGAAAAGAGTTGTTTAAAAATATGATAAAACTTTTTTCTTAAAAAATCATCCAACAAAAGATTTTGTAAAAAAAGGAAGAAAACAACAAATATAATGGATAATACATGCCTTTAATGTAAATGTAATGATGTTATATTATGTTTAAAATTTTTTATATAACCAAAACGAAAAATAATAATTTAGCATAATAATGTACTTTTGATTCCATTACACGATTGACGTAATGTAATTTTGATTTGATTAACTGACTCTAAATAATTTACTCTCTTGAAAGGTGAATTTTAGAATTTGTTCTGACAATGCACACCCTAAATTACCTTTATATATATATATATATATATATATATTATGGATAAAAAGTAATCTTATTATGAACAAAAGAAATATTTCATTTTTCACACTGGAACTAGGGGCAAAGGCAGAAGATCCTGAGAGAATAATAAATCTCCTCTTTTGCCGACGGCTAAAAGCCTCCACAACTCCCGAAGTTGCAAAGGCGGGAGCTGTGCAGCCCCCCTCTCTCCCCCAAAAAATATATTGTTGTCTTTATGTAACAAGAAAGACAACCTTATTATAAAGTGAGTTTATTTTTTTTAAGTTTTCTTGGCTGAAAAGATCATGTTTCAGCTAAGACAATTATATATATATATATATATATATATATATTAAACTTTAGCTGAAATGTTTCAACCAAAGTAACTTAAAAATAAAAGCGATTGTAAAGAGAGGTAGAAGCGAGCACGGAGCGATCAGCAAGCAGACAAAAGAAAAAGAGAGGGAGAGCGAGAGCTTCAGCCAAACAAGAGAGGGAGAAGAGGCAGTAGTCAGCGTCAACGAGAATTCGGTTGTCGGACTGTCATTACCGGCAACCGTCGGTGGCAAAAGGTAGACCAAAAGCTATGTATCTTAATTTTTTTTAATTTTTTAAATTATTAAAAAAATTTTATATTTTTGCTAATTAGGTTTAGATTCTTAAAAAAATTTAAATTAATTTTTGATTTGTTGTTATGACGTTGTATTGTTTAATTTATTAATTTTAATTTTATTAGGTGAATAAATTTGAATATTTATTAAAAAATGAGATTTAAGGATTTGATTTGTATTTTTTTAAAATTAGTTTTATTTAATTTTTTTAAGTTATATTGTTTAATTTGTCAGTTTAATTTTATTAGGTGAATAAATTTGAATGTTTATTAAAAATTGAAATTTAGAAATTTAATTTGTATTTTTTAAAAATTAATTTTTTTAAAGTTATATTGTTTAATTTGTTGATTTTAATTTATTAGTTTGATTTTATTAGGTGAATGAATTTGAATATTTATTAAAAATTGAAATATAAAAATTTGATTGTATGTCTATACATGTATATATATTTGTAAAAACTTTGGTTAAAAAAAATATAATCTAACATTTTTAACACCAAAATTAAATTAATAATATATATTAAAATTAATATATTTAAATTAAATATAATTATAATATTATACATTGTCAAAATTATATATATTTATATATTTAGTTATCAAAAATTTTAAAAAAAATTAAATAATAAACCATAAACCTATTTAACTTTCTAAATATTATGCATTATTTAGATATCAAAAATTTTAAAAAAAATTATGACAAACTCATAAATAATTATGGCATGCCCATAAAAAATTATGACAAACTCATAAATAATTATGACATACACATAATTTAAATACTTATTAAAAATTGAGATTTAGAGATTTAATTTGTATTTTTTAAATTAGTTTTTATTTAATTTTTTATGACATATCCATAAAAAATTATTACATATACATAATTTGCTCCCCCGTCCCTCTCCTTGTAATCTTCTGCCACTGACTGGAACCGTTTGATTTCTCGAAATATCGCAGACCTTGCCTGCTAATCAGACAGTGGACAGAGAGGGAGGAGCACAATATTGAACTATATATGTCAAATTCAATATTCTGAAATAAAAACATCAAAATTTAAATAAGAGAAACCAACTAAATTAGCTTTTTAACTTTTAAAGAACCACATCAGTAAATACAGGTTTAAATAAGTAAAATAAATAAATAAATAAAAATCAGCGTATGCAAAAAAGAAAAGAAAGTTATTCAGCATAAAGGGAAACCCATAATTGATGCCAAAGTTACTATCAACAACAACAATAACAACTAAGCCTTAGTCCCAAATAAGTTGGGGTCGGTTGTATGGATCCTCAACAAAATAAGCTCAAAAGACACCAAAAAAAATACTCCAGCCTTAGACTCCTTCCAAGACACAGATTTTACGTCTCCATTCAAGTCTGTCATTAATCAAATCCGCATCAAGATCTAAGCCACGTAAGTCTCTTGCTATCACCTCATTTCACACAGTTCTAGGTCTTCCACGACCTCTAGCCTCCTCAATCAATAAATTCTCACACTTACGAACCGCAGCATTAGGAGGTCTTCTTAAAACATGCCCATACCATCTAAGTCTTCCTTCCCTCACCTTATCTCCGACATCCGCTACTTGGACTTTTTGTCGAATATGAACATTCTTAATTTTGTCCAGTCTGGCATGTCCACACATCCATCTTAGCATCCTCATTTCTGCCACACTCATCTTATGTCAAAGTTACTATGAAAATTACATGAAAATGCTTGGCGCACAAAATAGGATTTATCATAGCATGTATTGTGAAAACAAATCACCTCTCTCTCTCTTTTTTTTTCTTTTACCTGCTCAGTATAATATCCCTATGGAGCATTCCTCATACAAAATCACCTCCTCCACTCTGCTTCAATCGCCTTATCTGAAATTAGTAACACATTGTAAGTAAAACAGGAGTTCCATATTTTTTTTTCTAAACTAACCATAATTTTAAAAATTAAAAGAGAAATGTCTCTCCTCAGATGAGTAATATAAACAATGCAATGGATGAACTTTAAAATTTCAATCTACACGTGATATTGACCAACCAGATTTTATATCTTCTACAAAAGCATGAAAAGGTTTCAAGAAGAAGAAAGGAACAACCAGCCTAGATATTGATGCATAACTCAGAAAAAGAGCAAGAATAAATGTTAGGCGGTATAGGAATTTCAACCCCCCAGGATAACAATACTAACAACAAACAACCCTTACTGAAAAATCATCCCCGCCTTCTCATTATTTCATTAGGAATCAGCTTCATTAAATTTCATGTAGATATCAATCTAATCACATGCTTTATACACACACACATCCTGACATACATATATGTACAAGCATGTACTTGCATGATCCTTATCAGTACAACACATTCCATCAAAGCAGATATTTTGTATTAGTATATGAAACAAAAAACTTGAACCAGATGTTTGACTAAACCACTAATGTGAATATAAAAATATTCTTGGAATCAAACACTCTTACCAGTACCATCTCTGGAAGCAGACATAGATCTGTCACTTCTGATACCTCCTTTGCTGGCTGCATGAACCAGTTTTGGTGCTCGTGGTGACATTGAAGTAAGCTTGTCATTAGTGGAAGATGGCAGAGAATGCCTTCGGGTTGTACCACTATTCTCGATGGAATCTTGATAAAATCTAAGGGATCCTTGTCCTCTCAGTCTAGCTCTGGCAGACTAAGTTGGTGCCATATAGCTGGGCACTTGTGGTGTACTACGAACCACATTCTCCCGATTCTCAATATTTGGAGGAAATGAAGTTCTTCTGTTACTGATTTTCTGGTTCTCATTGCCAGTATCACGATCTTCAGGGTTTAATTGGGCTGCAAGTCCAAATTGCGGCGCTCCTGTAATGCGCTAGCACGATTATGTACAGCAGGAAGTTTTGGACTTCCATCAACATCAGATATTTTTGCAACAACCACTGCAACATCATTATTGCCCTCTGAAACTTCAGGGGCAGTAACAGTGGATGACTTCCTCACGCTACGTTTTGGTTTCCCATTATCAACATCAAATCTTTCACGAGCCTCCTTCATGGAATCAAAAGCTTTTCTTAAATTGTGATTTTCCTTCTCAAATCCATTTTGCAGATGTTCCTGAACTGAATCTATTGGGTGGCTTGAAAATTTTCTTGGATTACGTTTTGGTTTTTCAGACTCCTTATTTGAATGACCAGAGCTGTTTTCAGTATTACCACGGGATAGCTTTCGAGCACTTAGTTTTGGCCTGCCTTGTCCAATTTCCAACTTTTGAGTCATATCATGCTCAGCATTCTTTTTTGCTTGTGAATGGGATTCCCAAAAGTGTGATTTTGTCCAGCGTTGTAGCCATTCCGAGGTTGTATTAGGCTGTTCAGGACTATACTGGAAGCTTAGAGGTATTGCACCCAGTGATGAAGCCAAAAGCTAATTGAAAAAAAAATAGCAGTCATTAATTACCATAATTCTGCATATTTGATTATAGGGAATCTTACAAGTTCCTTTCACAAATACAAACTACACATGCAGCCAATCCTCAACGCCAGCCAAATAATAGTAGTCATTAATTGCCGTAATTCTACATATTTGATTACAGGGAATCTTACAGGTTCCTTTCACAAATACAAACTACACATGCAGCCAATCCTCAACTCCAACCCTTTTTCTGATTTTGATAAGTACTTTTTTGGCTCACTAACAAAGGTTAGATACCGCCCATGTTTAATTCCACGAAAGATAACACATAAAGGCATGCAACAAGCAGATAAAATTGTGCAACCTAATACTCACAGGTTAGTTCCTTGTACACTTCCTAACCGTTAACTGGAAACTATTTGGGATAACAAGATGCTATCAATCCTTCTATGAAGTAAATAAAGAGATTGAATTGAAATAATCATAAGCTTGTGATAAACGACAAGCATCATGTTGGCAAAACAGACTAAGAAAGAATATATTGATGAGTAAATAACCCTAGCCTAAAAACATAAGATGAATTCATCAACTATCTCAGGAGGAAACCAATGGACGCAAAGACCTAATTTACACAGCGGGCAACGCTCAGTGGATCTCACCTTCCGAGCAAATACATTTTTTATCAGTTTCTCTGACTGGGTAGATGTACATATTCCAGAAGAACATATAGCACCCTGATACCACAAAACACTTATTAAAAAAGTTAGCAACATCCAGCATTAATTGCATTAAACAAAATCAGCCAGGAAAGAAATGATAAGTAACTGCAAATATTCTTTGACTCCATCTAAGTTACAATAAACTTTAAAACTCCATCATGAATATGCATCACTGATGATGTGACCATATCAATCCTGAATAGAGGGAGGCCTCCAAGTTCATCAATAAATCACCTGAATTTTCCCCAGGTTGCATGTATCCTGCACTTCAATCCCAATAGCAGACCGCCTAAACTTTTGACCACGAGCCATTGCCTGAAGTTTAACAATATCCCGCGGAGAACATAAGGTAGCAACAGCTTGTCTTCTAACCAGGTGACCACGGATGAGTGCTTGCAGCCTAATAATATCCTTAAGTGTTCGAAAGGCATGACGAGCCTTCAGAAGCAACACACAGAAATAAGTAAAAAAAAAGCATAAAGCCAAAAACCAAGAAGCAGAATTTTCTACCTCATGTCAAGAACATGAAGTTCATAGAAGGCGAAATTCACAGAAAAATCAAAATAACGAAGGCATAGTACATATAAAATTAAATAACTGGCATAGATTAGCCAAATCATCTGCAAAATGGTGCTAAATTGTACTTCATTGTTTATAAAACCATGATTGGAACTTAAAACAGCATGACATTGTCAGTGAATGACCGTGAACTATATTTATTTAGGCATGCAACTTAATACTCACAGACCCCACCATGTCATGCAGTACTCAATAGCTACCTGATCAGTGTAACTTTAAATTTCAATAACCAACATTCAGTTCCCTTAAGTGACTAGATTTTCAAAGTGAATCATTGATCAAACAGAAGAATGTGAGTGCCATATTTACATTTGTCCTGTACCTTTCTCAGTTACAACAAGAAAGTTTCAAGCATCTAAATGCTTGAAGATATAAGAGTAAATGTTATGCAGATGATAAAGGTACAATATTTTTTAAAAATTTACTAGATAATTAAAAACATGTGGATGCATATAGATAGAAACATAAAGACTTTTTAAAGGATGCATACTACCAGATTCAAATAATATCTAGTTGTTCTACTTTTCGCAAGAATGGGACCCAAAATCTCACATCCCTAAGAAAAACGAAAGTATCAACCTAGTGTATAATGATCATATACTCATTTGATGTTACCAATTCCTAATTAAAAAACAAAGAAACAAACAAAGAGAAAGAATAAGCATGGATCAAGTAAGACATGGTAAAAGATTATATCTTAAAGCTTCCCTTGCATATTTCATAAATTATCATTCTTTATCATATACAGTAAAGTGGAGAAAAGGACTTGAAATCAAAAGCAAGTACAGTGGAAGGTTCATTTACAGGCAATTCTAGTATAGCGCGCAATTGCTAATAGATCAATGCTATAGGAAGTAATGGATATGAAAAAATTAGCACGAATTAATTGGAGCTAAAATTTAAAAACAAAAGTTAATATTAGAGCTCAAAATTCGTGTACTGAGCATAGCATGAGGAGATTACCAGATACCCTCTAAGAGCTGCCTGTGCCTTTGTGGCAGCCATTTCATGCCTGATTCTCTCAGGATCTTCTTCTGAACCCAAATTTGTGACTGCTTCTGAATTCTCATCTCCTTGTGCACATGAAAAAGTAAATCCTTCATTTGGCAACTTAGTAGCTGTTACGTATTCAGAATCCACTCCACTTGTGGCAAGGACTGCAGGAGATAGTTGGGAAATTGTTGAATGATCCACAGTTGCGTCAGGTACAGGTGCTTTAGATGAAACCAATGTCTCTTGTTTTTTGGCAGATTTCTTAACATAACAATTAAATAACCATCAGAACATTATAATTTTTACCCATTGAGGATTACATTAAATTTTTAAACAATTAGTGAAAGGATCATACTCTTAGATCTATTAATTACACAGTAAGCCTTCAAATTTGAAAAAATAATAAAAACATCAACTTAAATATGGTGAAAGATGATTGTCTATATATCTAATGCTAGAAATTTTGGATTAATTGTCCTAAGCCTATACTTTCTCATTTTTCATGTCTAAAAAACACTATTTAAAATCTTAATATGGTATTAAAATAGTTATTTCGTTGCGTTATTTCACCTCGATATTCATTCCGGCCCGGTTATCTAATTGATTATTGTTGAGTTTCACTGATTGTTTGATGTTCATCTTGATCCAGTTGGTTCTGTGAATTGCATTAACTGCATTATTGACAGAGACAAATTCCAAATGGAATCTACACTCACAAAACAAAAACTGAATTTAAAAAAAAAAAATCAAATCCCTTTAATTGGAACATCCGGACTTAGAATAGACTATAAATACTCAATTGATATAGGAGAAAAACTGGCTTAGAATCAGAGAGAAAAACCAAGTTGACTAAACAAGTAACTGAAGTAGTAATAGAATAAAAGTAAACTAGTTTTAATCTAAGCATTACCTGAAAATGAAATATTTAGATTTGCGAAACTCTAAAAAGAATAAGTTGCCAGCTACTAAGCAAGAGCAGAGTTAAATAGCCACAGAAACTGATAGAAACTGAGCAAACAAGACAACAACCAAACAAAGACACACACAAAAACACAGTAAAATAACAACAAATATCCAGAGAGAGAGAGATCTAACCATATCCACTTGCTGAAACAGCGCAGTTTAAAACTTTTGAATAAAAAAAACAGGAAAGGAAAGCTTACAAGACGACAAAAAAAACGACAGACGACAAAAAGTACATTCGACAAACGACGGCGTTTTTCAAAGCTCTGTAGCAGGCAGCCAGGAGGGGCCGTGTTTTAAAGCCATGGAGCCCTGTGTAAAGAAATTAAAGCTTTGATAGAAATTATGATTGGGCCGACACCAGCAGAAGTGGCAACAGACGGTAATGGTGACGGTGGTTGGTTACTGCTATGGTGATAAGGAAATGAAAATGAGATTAGGGGCTGCGGTTGCTGTTGACGGTTACTATTTACCCAATTATTAATCCTTGTTTGGAATGATACAGAAAATTTTCAAGTTTAAATTTAATCTAATTTATAAAATATAATAATAAAAATACTTAATTATGATAAAAAAAAACTCTTTATGCATTAAAAAATAATTATTCCAACCTTCTCAATTTAATTTTTTCAATCTACCTGCTCAATTTATTTTTCCAACTGCTAATTAAGGTTCTTCTCTCTCTCTCTCTCTATATTATATATATATATTTTCTTACAAAAAAAAGTTCAAACCCCCGAAAATACAATTTGTGGGGGTTCGAACCCCGCGACCTTTTTCTAGTGGGTTGGATCGCTAGCCTGCTAGACTAACCCCAACGGATATATATATATATATATATATATTCATAATGAGAAAAGTCTTTATAGGAAATAGTTGTTCAAAATTCTTATCTGACGTTGAAATAGTATCAGATAGTTCTTTTCTTTTTTGAATTAATAGTTTATAGTTAAAATTCATAATCTTTTAAATGTAATTTTAAAAATTAATTTGTTTGGTTCGATTATTAATATCATCCTAAGTATAGTTATCATAAATAAATTGCAATAGGACAGGAAACGCAAAGCATAGGTTGAGATTCAACCTGTATCAATCATTTTATTTTATTTATAAATTTATTATGAAGAGTTTAAGAGTTTGTTGAACCTTTTTTATAATAATTTTAATTGAATAAATTAGGTGAAGAAAAAAAAAACAAATATAAGAAGTTATTAGGTTAGTAAGGTAGGATAAATATTTTGATATTATTTCAATTATCTTTAATTTTGTACTCTTTCTAACAGTTTTTTTTTTCCTTTTTGAATTGAAGCTTGCGTCTCAACGCATACTATTAAGATTATAAGAAATAGTTTCATACAAGAAAAAAGGGCATGCCCCCCAAATAAAATTAGACATAGAATCTATCGCCCTAGCTATAGTATAAGTAACATTGTTCGCAGATTTTTTAACGAATGCATAAGACACTCCTACCAGCTCACTTAATAGAGCGTTACAATCATTAATCATCATAGAAAAATAAGAATGATTATCTTGTTTTAACCTTAAAGTCTGAATTAAAATTAGACAATCAGACTCAACACAAATTGAAAGAAAAAAAAAGATAGAGATTTTATCCAACTTAGAGCTTCCTTAAAACATAATATCTCATCCAAGGTAGGGTCTACCATACCTGTGCAACTTGATAAACGTCCAGCGCAACACATCCCATTATAGTCACAAATAATCATGCCAAAACCATAATTACCATCAACCTGCACAGATACATGAATGTTACATTTGAACTCTCCAACCGATGGGGGCTCTCCATACAACTTCCTTTGTTTTTCCATCTTCTTACCAACTTTTTGTCTCGCCATTTGTCATTCTTTCAACACCGTTCTGGCTCTAGAAAGTATACCATAAGGCGTTTGAGCCTTTTGGTTCCATAAAATATTATTTCATGCCATCCAAATACTTCGCAGTACCATAAAGATTTCTTGCTACAATAAACCCACAAGCCATTCCTTCAAAGAAACTATTGGCTTCCATCCAATTGTAGATAAGAACCATGTGTCCTTTGCAAGTCTACAATTATATAAAATATGGAGTTCATTCTCAATTCCAAGTCCACAAATAGGACATAAATTCTGCACTGCAACATGCCTATAATTCAAATTAACTTTACAAGGTAATGTTCGTCTCAACAATCTCCAAATTAAAATTTGGACCTTCCTGGAACTTGGACAGCCCAAATTTTTTACCACAGTACTTGCTGATCAGGTAGCTCAAGTTGAAGGTCTTGAACAACAATTTTGTATCCCTCTTTAACCGCATACTCACCACGACGGTTTCCATTCCAAATCCAAGCATCAGGCTTTGGATTAATAGCAAGGGGAATCTGCAAAATACATCTAACATCTCTTTCATTAAAGCTAGAATAAATTAAACTTTGATCCATTTACCGTCAACAATCAGTTCTGCTATTTGACTGAATTGATCAACAATATCACCATCAGATTGTACATGAGGTTGATGTTGATCTAAGAGCCAAGGGTCTTGCCATATATTGATGCGCTCTCCATCCCCCACCCTTAACCTTGCTTCTGCCTGCAAAATGTGTCGAGAAGCCAAAATGGCCATCCAAATCTGGATTGGATTATGCCCCAGTTCAACTTGAAAAACTCACCATCTTTAAAATATCTTGCCTTTAACATTCGTGATACCAAAGCATCTGGATGCTTCAGCAGACGTCATCCTTGCTTTGTTGTTAACACTAAATTAAACTGGTGTATGTCTCTATACCCAAGACCTCCTTATACTTTAGGAATCGCCATTCTCCCCATCGAAGCCAGTTCATTCCCTTTCCATTACCCTTTCTAGAATCCCACGAAAAAATGTTCATAGGTGTTTCTATTTCCTTACAAATTTCCTTGGGTAAAAGAAATAAACTCATAATGTAATTCGATATTACTTGTGTCACTGTACGAAGAAGAATATCTTTACCCGCCTTAGATAAAGTCTTTAATTTTCAGTCCTTAATTCTTTTACATACTTTTCAACCACATAATAAAAATTTTATTTTTTTCTCATATCCAATAATCGATGACATTTCTAGATAAGTACCATGATTGACTCTTTCTAACAGTTTAATTGTGCTTGGTTTCAAAAAAAAAATTTAATTATGCTTTGTTATATATATTTTGAATTCTTATTTTTTTAAAATGGTTTATATTTAATAACACGATTTATCAATTAAAATTAAAATTTTTAAATTTAATCATAGTTTCAATTAAATAAAAATAATTTAAAATAATAATTAAAATTTTTTTGAATAGAAAAGCCAATTCATTCAACTAGAAATATCTGCGGACAACAATGGAACAATAAACTGTGGAGGATACTCCCTCCAGTAAAGACAAGTGGATGAATTCGACGCCCTTGCAAGTGAATGAACTACCGAATATCACCCCGCGTTTCTGATAAAAAGAATACCACCCCACATCATTTAACAATCAAGCAATTACTATGAGTAGCAGCCCAACATATTGATATTTGGATCTTAAGATTAGGGTTTCAACAATCGGCCATGAAAAAGGCAAAATCACTAAAAAATCATAAGAGAGCTTTGTTTTACAACAATACTATATTGAAAAAATGACACACTTCATTATATTTTAAAAAATTTTATCTTTTTATCAAAAATATTTTAGTTATTTTATTATAAACTCATTATAAATTATGTAAAATTTATAAACTCATTTTAAACTAATTATAAACTCATTGTAAACTATATGTAAATTAATAAAATTTGATATTTTGATAAATATTTTATAAATTTTAGTATTTTGATAAATATCTTATAAATATTATAAATTTAAAATTATATTTAATTTTTTTGTATTTTTATCAAAAGCCTTACTATATAAGTTTATGCCCATCTCTCTTCTGCCTAAATTTTCTGTTCTTTGAAAAAAAAAAAGACTAATTCAACAAAAATTTGAAATTAAATTGAATGCAAGGAAGCTCAATACTCAAACCCTCCAATGATATGCGAAATATGAAAAAAAAAAATCATATTCATAGGATATATTATATGCAACCTTCGTTTATGACTGTTTCTACAACTCAAAATTAAATTAAATAAAAATGTTAATATTTTATTGTCCAATTGTTTTTAAAATTCTTAATAGTAAAATTATTCATATGTAGATAAATGGTTTACATTAATGGCAACTTCTTCTTTTTCTTTATTATTAAATTGATAATTCTGCGGTGAAGTATTTATTTTATGATATAATAAAGTTAGTTATTCTTATAATCTCTATTTGAATTAAGATAAATAAAACTAAGTATGAGATATAGTGTGATCATGATATAAATATTTGATATTATTTGAGAGAAAAAAAAATAGTGCAAATTTTTTTTTAGAAAAGAAAAGACATTCTCCTAATCATTTAAGCATTTTTAAATTATTAGACAATGAATTAATTAAAGATGTAAAAAGGGATAAATTATTCATGACAATACTGAAATGCATGGCCATGTTTTATCATTGAAAATTTTGTTTATTTTTTAAAATAATTTTATAATTCCATCATGTTAATGATTTTTTTCCCACTTTTCTCTAAACAAAAAGGAGGTTTAATTTTTAAATTGATCATGTCCCTTTTCATTTTTTTCTAATGAACCTTCTTTTGATTTATTGTAATTATAGTGGTAGTAGTAATAATTAAAAATTAACATGTAATTATGCAAGTATGATTTGGAAAAAAAATTGTCTAAGTAAAAATAATCATGGAAATTAACAAGAGAAGTATGGGCTTTAATTGGCCTTTTCTTCGTATCAAAGTATATAGTTAGCAACTTTTTTTTTGACCGAACAGTTAGCAACTTATAATACGTCTATATAATTTTATTTATTAATAATACTATATTTATTTATAAATAATTTATATAAAATAAAATATTAAATCTACTAAATTTTACCTACTAGTTGATAAAATATTTTACTTAAAAAAGTATGAAAAATATTTTATTAAAAAGTGAATTGAGAGATCTATATGTCAAAAATAATTATACCATTAATTCTTCAAGATATGATAAAATAAAAAATATATGTTATAAGTATAGTTTAAGTATTATTTAAATTTTTTTATAAAATTGAATTACAATAAAATAAGTTAATATTTTTTTTAATTTATTTTTTTAATATTTTATTATATCTTTTAAACATAATAATATAATATTTTTAATAAAATATAATTTTTATAGTATATCTTTCTAAAATATATTTTCAATAATTATATAATTTAACAAACGCATTATTAGAACTTAAAATTTAAGATATGACATTCACTTTTGAATGAAATAATCACTTTTGTCTATAGCAAGATATATAAAATTATAAATATATTTGTTATTATTAATAAAACATTAGTTGAGATGTTAAGTCCTCGCATTGCCACTACCTCTCTCATCCTTTTCTTGTAGTATTATTATTATTATTATTATTATTATTATTATTATTATTATTATTTGTGATTAGTAGTTTAATTAATTTTAAATTAATCAGAATTGAAAAGAGAATTATGGGAAAATTTTAATACTATCTTCAGAGCAAACTACAAAATAAACACTCCATGTTGAAAATTACTTTTAATTAACAGTAATTAGTAATTAACCATGTAACAATAACATAATCAATAAATAAATAAAGTATCACAAATAAGCAGAGTAGCTAGCAATAATATACTAATAATACTCGGTGAGAGCCTTCAAAATAATAATAATAATAATCGGCGAGAATACTTTTGAAAAATGAATTCTAATTATTTTTATGATGGGCATTGGAAATTCTAAAAGAAAATCTTAAAAAAATTAAATTCTTAATCTCCTTTGGTGATTGAATTATTAATTACTTCTTTCATTCCACTTCAAGTATTGTGTAAGAAAAACTTTTTTTTATTTCAATTTAATTATCATTTTCATAAATTTAAAATGATATTAATTATAAATTTTTAAATTTATTTTTAGGTATTAAATATTTTTAAAATTAGTAATTAATAGTAAGATAACAATTAAAAATGATAATTAAATAAAATAATTTTTATATAAAATTTGTAATTATTAATAATTATTTTTAAAATTATATCTCATTCATTCTCTCTCTTTTAAGCTTTCACTTAAAAAATTTATTTTATTTTTAAATAAATATTTATTTAGAAAAATAAAATATAATTATTCATTTTATTTCAATATTATCCTTATTTATTAAGACTTATCTACTTACTTATTAAATATATCTTTATTATTTGTAAAATGACATTTTAATAAAATATAATACTAGAGGAAGTAATTAAAATAAAATGGGCGATAACTTAATACAAAGGCAAGGTGACGTCGTTTCAGTGTGAGATTAATATGAGAATGACAGATGTTAATGCTATATATCTTCAATCGATATATATAACATTACTGTTCAAAAAAATCGCTATATAATAACATTTAGACTCTACATTTACATATCTCCAAATTCCAATAATAAATAAAGTTCAAAAAATAAAAACAAAAATCCAATAATAAATACTCAACATGCTTATTTTTTGCTTGAAGCATATTTATTACTCTCACGAGTCATGAGCCTGATATTTTCTTTAAAAACCACTTTTTATTTTTAAAATATTTCATTATACTAATACATTTTTAATATATTAAATATATATCAATACATTTTTATTAGTGTAGTAAAAATGTGGTATATATTAGTGCACACTTCTAAAATGAGATATTTTTAAAATTAAAAATCGTAAATTGAATATTTTAAAAAATAAAAAATAAATATTTTTAAATTAATTTTATTTTTAAAATTTTATATTTTAATTTTTATGCTAAATTTTTTAGAACCGAATTTTTATGCTAAGTTTAATAAATTGAAATAATATTGTCTATAAAATAAGTATTTATTTTATATTGATAACTTTTATCAAACTAAATAAAAATTATTTAACTAATATGAGTAAAAGTTCAAACTAAAAATTCTTAATTGTTAATTTTATTTTTTTATGCCATAAAGGGCAAAGAAAATGAAGATATGAATCACATTACATTTAACTAATACTGCGGCATAGCCACATTAATCAAAGGAAAATTAATCATCTTGATTTTTTTATAAATAGCCAGGCCAAAAGATCCAAATGTATTGTCTTTTTCTCTAGCCAATGCATTAATATTTATAATAAATAGAAGGAATATTTTCGTATTTTTTTTTATTAATTGTCTAAGTCATCTTTTTTCTATTGGCCATATGTACTTGTTCATTTTTATAACAATAAATTAATACCCTAGATAACGAATAACACCGAATCAAATTGATCAGGCAGCATGTTGCTTTATTTAGATTTTAGTTTTAAATTTTACGAGTATTTTTTTCTGTATAATTTATTAAAAAAATAATATCTTTGACCTGTCACGTCACAATTAATTATCTCCATATTAACCAAAAAGGGACATAGCATATCGTCACAATTAATTATCTGCATATTAACCAAAAAGAGACATAGCATATCAGTTTATTTTGTCTTTTTTTATCAGTAAAGAAATTTTATCATTAAAAAGAGGAACGAGCAGGTGATGTCTTGAAATTACATAGTAAAAAAAAAAAAGGAATAAGAAAGACTATCCAACTCTTCATTTTTTTTTTTTAGCAACGAGAGGACAAGAATCAGGGTCAAAAAAAAAAAAAAGGGCTAAGATTAAAAGAATCTACAACACATGAACTTCTCAATTTGGAAATGGAAAATTACAAAGAAGTAATCAAACCAATAAAAAAAGCGAAAACATAACAATTTGAAATTAAAAAAAAAAAACAGAAAGCTAAGAAATTTTTTCTAATGACACGACTGTTAATAAAAATCTAACACTTATAAAAAGAAAAAAAATAAAAAATTATAATCAAAGCACCAATAAACATAATAAGGTACAAGTCCTGAAAGATAATCATAAATCATAAACAAAGTGAGGATCCAGAGAAAAAAATAAAAAGATAATCTTCTCCAAGTAATAAGATTTAAACAAGCTCAAAAATCAATAAATCTTGGGAGCTAGGCATGTGTATTGGTCGGATTGATCGAGTTTTATAATTCGACCAATCCGATCACTTAATAATAATTGAAAAAAAAATAATTTTAAAAATCAATCAATAATGATTGATTCGGTTGATTTGGTAAAATTTTTATTGAGATCAGTCGATTTTTTTTTAAATAAATAAATTGAAACCGATTAACTCAATCAGTTTAAACCGACATGGTCGGATGGCTATCGGATCGATCGAATTTTAAATTTTTTGCATATTCCTATTGGGAGCCATCATAAATCAAAGAGACACATAAGTCTTCTTGATAAACCATGAGAGAAAATATTATTTTCGTCATTCTTCAAAATCATACTAAACTCTCGTAAGATATTTGATATCAAAACAAAAGGAGCCATCTCATAACTATATCGGAAAACTAAACAAGCCAAATTATAAATTATTTTAAAAAAATTATAATAAATCTGGGAGAAGCAAAAATCCCAAAAATTAGTGGTAGAAAAGCTAAGAGATAGAATTTTTATCAAACTCTCTTTTATTCCATAGAACTTTGGAGCAAATGCACAATATCCATAAAGAAACTACCATAAATAAATAGAGAAATAGCCTATAATAGAGATAAGGACTAAAGCCTTGAAATAGCTTTCAAACAAGAGCAAATAATTATGATAAAAGATATCAACTTTTCTAAATAAAACCAATACCTTCTCATATCTATTATATAATTTAAAAAAAAAATTAGAATTTACTGTAGATAAATAGTAGAATTTTACTCGTCTTTTCCATTTTGCCTGTATATATATCCCTATATATTAAATAGTGAATTTCCAAAATAACCATATTCATTTCTCTTTATTATCATTTTGTTATTCTTTTCAAAATAACTATGATTCATTTAATAAATTAATAACTATGATTCATTTTATTATTATCATTTTGGCATTCAAATAATTAATAAATTAATTTTTCAAATTTAATAATTTTTAATAATTTTAATTTAAATTTAGAAATTAGAATTATAAAATAAACACTTCTATTTAAAAAAAAATAACAAGTAATAAAATTTAAGAGAAATTTATAATTTTTTTGTCCGTTATATTATTTTCAGATAATTTATAACTTTTTCATTTATCTTTACAAAAATATAACAATTTAATTAATAATTTGGGTTTATTTTTTTATTTTTAGTTTATTTTTATTTTTATTTTTTAATTAATTAATTTTATTTAGTTTTACTTAAATTATAATTTTATTTTAATTTATATTTTAATTTTTAATTTTTGTAATTTAATTTTTTATTGGAGTTTTATTTTAATTTTAGTTAGGATAACTAAAAAAGTAGCTTTGAGCCGGAAAATATTGGTCTCCAAAAACACCAATAAGCCACCTCATTGACCAATTTATTTTGTCTTTTGTCTCTTCACTCTCTCTCTCTTCCTGCCATTATTTTTTTTTTCTTTCATAAGCTTAACATATTAGCTTCTGCAAATGCCAATACATAAATATTCTTTTTAAAATATTATAGGTATGTTAATTGATGAGTTATATATATATATAATTGTTTTTCTTCTCATCAATTCATCATTCTATTTCTTTAATAAACTTATATTAAGATTTTTTAATTATTTTATTTTTTGTCATTTATTATATTTGAATATATGAAAAAATATTATATTTCATTAATCACAAAGTTTGTGAAGATTTTGAAAAATCAATCACACTTGCAATACTTATAGAATTATTAAATATCTAATAAAATTATATATTTTTTATTTATATAAAATAATAAAATTATATAAATTTTATATTTCTAACAATTTTTTTAATTTGTGTGAATTTTGAATGAATCAAATGATGCATAAAACTAAATCAATATTTGACACATTAGAAAAAAACTGAGATAAATGTGTAAAACCTGTTAAAATTAGGATTGTGTGTAAATTTATCGAATCTGACTGAACTCGACCGAATTGAGTGTATTTTAATCGGGTTCGATCAGTTTACATTGTATTTATGGATGAAATTAGATTAAAATTTTAAAAAATTTTCAAGTTCAGTTGAGTGGTCCAATTGAAATTTATTTTTTCGATTCAACTCAAACACGACCGACGCATATATATTAAGCATATGCATCAGTCGGATTGGTCGAGTCTATATATTAGGCATATGCATTAGTCGGGTCTAGTTGAGTTTTAGGACTCGATTAACCCGACCACTTACTAAGATTAAAAAAAATAATTTTATAAACCGACCAATAATGATCGGTTCGGCCGACGAGTTTGTTGGGTTTGATTAATTTTTTCAGAAATTAAAATCGATCAACTTAGTCAATTTAAATCGATGTGGTTAATCGATTTGGTATGGTGGCGGTTGTGTAGGTCAAATTTTAAATTTTTTGTATATTCCTAATATATATATATTATTATTATATATATATATATTTATAAATTATAATATTTATTACGTAATCCCACTAAACTGATCCAAACTAATCCGAATTATATATTTATACATAAATATAAATATTTTTTAGTTTAATTTACTATATAATCCTAATCTGATAATACTAAAATAAAATAGTAATAAATATGAATATAAAATTTTAATATTAAATACCAAACGAATCCAAAATTAATTTAGTTTAATTAAAATTTTTAAAAATAAATGATTTCAATTTGATTTTTTAACCTTTTAATTGAATTCGATGGAATTAAAAAATTACTATAATTGGACTGAATCCAACCTACACACCCTAATTTAAATAAATATAATTAAAAATACAACAAATGATTCCGACAAATCATTCTCTCTTTGAATTAATCCTTTGTCCTTTTTACCTTCAAAAGACACTTGAATTTTGCCACGTACATCAAAAAACTTGCTTCCAAAAATAATGGCCGAAGCACAGAATAAAGTGGGAAAGATAGGCTGGAAAGTGGAAAATAAAAAATTGGAGACAGGCCACCAGCGACTGGCCAAGCCAGTAAACAATAAGAAGAGAACAAAAATATTAGGTAGAATTAAGTATCAACACGTCATTAAAAGTCACAATCTTGAGTCTTACCCCTCAATACTATTATTAAACATCGACACATACTATTATAGATCAACTCTCACCGACACCTCATTAGGGTCAAAAGTAATCAATTTAATTAAAAAAACACAACACATGTAATTTACTTATTATTATTTTTTTATTAATGATTTTGATTTGATTAAAAGAGAAATTCAAAATAATAAAATAGAAGAGGTATGTAGAGATATTGTTAAAATTTTAAGTATGAAAGAAATCCCATATAAAAATTATTTAATGAAAGATTGATAAATATAAATAGTTCATAAACTCTGCAAGAATGTTATTAAACTCACAAATATATTATTTCATTGAATTTATAAAAAAATATCTTTTAAATGTAAGTTTCTCTTAATAAATAGGTACTCTATTATATATATATATATATAACTAATTGTATGTGCGCATGATGTGCAGGTGTGACTTTTTATTTTGTTATATAATTTTTATTATATATATATATATAATATTTTATATTTATATATTAATATTTTATTAAATATATAATATTTTATTTTTATATGTTAATAGTTTTAGTTAATAAATTTTAGATTTAATATAATTAACAATCATTAGTATAATTGTAAAAAAAAAAATTAAGATGTGATCTAACTTTTTATCTTTATATGTTAATATATAGTTTTATATAATAAATTATGAGACACAAATAATATATAAATAAGTAAATAACTATAATATATGATATTTTTATATTATTTATATATATTATATGATAATTTACTTTTCATATATTTTTTAATTTTAGTCAATAAATTTTTTATATAAAAAAATTTTTATCATCATATATTAATAATTTATTAAATATATGATATCTTATTTCAACATATATTAATAGTTTCAGTTAAAAATTTATTAAATATATAATTTTATATTTATATATTGATAAGTTATTTTACTATATGCAATTAATAATATTATTTTTACATTAAGCATATATATATATATATATATTTTATGGCATCGTATAATATTTTTATTTTCTTATATATATAAGGAATGTCAAAGATAATGCATTTTATTATTTAAAATTTTAAAATATATAAATTAATTATTATTATTATAAATAAATTATTTAATTTATTATAAATGATAAGAGTTATATATTTTTAAACTTTTCAAATTTTTTAAATATATTATATGTTATTAAATTATATTAATATGTAATTAATTTGAAAAAAAATAAAAGTCAAAAATATAATTTATTAACTATTAAATTTTATACAAATTATTTAAATTAAATAAAAATTTATTTAAAAAAACATAAATTAGCCATTTTTAAAATTGATGATGTTGCAATCTTAATTTATAATTAATTTATTATAAATATTAAGAGACATATATTTTTTTAACTTTTCAAAATTCTAAAAAATATCAATCAATCAATATTATTAAATTATATTAATATTTATTTAATTCATAAAAAATTAAAAGTCAAAAAAATATAATTTAGTTAATTAATATTATGAAATTATATTATTGTGTAATTATTTAATAAAATAAAATTAAAGACAAAAATAATTTATATAGCATAAAATTTTATATAAATTATTAAAATTAAATAAAAAATTAATTAAGAATAAATGATTATTTGTAAAAAAATGATGAGGTAGCAACCTCAAAATAATCATTTTTTTCTTGGCTTTTATATAATAAATTTTTTTAAAAAAGATATAAAGTAATTATTATTATAACAAAATAATTATTATTATTTTAAATGAATTATTTAAATAAATTATTAATGTATAATTTATTTATTAGAAATTTCAAAAATTTTATATTTTATTATTTGATTTTTTAAAATTTTAAAAATATATAAGTTAATTATTATTAGAAATATATTATTTAATTTATAATTAATTTATTGTGAATATAAAAAGTTATTTTTTCAACGTTTTAAATCACTAAAAAATAAATCAATCAATATTAATAAATTATATTAATTTATAATTAATTTATAAAACATTAAATGTCAAAAATATAATTTAATCAATTAATATTATGAAATTATATTAATGTGTAATTATTTAATAGAAGAATATTAAAAGACAAATACAATTTATCAATTATTATAAATTTCAAATTTTATATAAATTATTAAAACTAAATAAAAAAATAATTAAGAAATAAAAAATTAAATTTTGTATAAATTATTTAAACTAAATAAAAAATAATTAAGAAAGAAAATCATATACTTTATTATTTATTTTTTTAACTTTTTAAATTTAAAAAAATATCAGTAAGTCAATATTATTAAATTATGTTAATATGTAATTAATTCATAAAAAATTAAAAGTTAAAAATATAATTTAGTTAATTAATATTGTAAAATTATATTAATATATAATTATTTAATAGAAGAAGATTAAAAGATAAATATAATTTATTAATTATTAAATTCTAAGTTTTATATAAATTATTAAAACTAAATAAAAAATTAATTAAAAAAAATGTGAAATAGCTATTTGTAGAAAATGACGAAGTGGTAACCTCAAAACTATAATTAATTTATTATGAATATCAAGAATAATTTTTTTAACATTTTAAATATCTAAAAAAAATAATCAATATTATTAAATTATATTCATCTATAATTAATTCATAAAAAATTAAATGATAAAAATATAATTTAGTTAATTAATATTATAAAATTATATTAATGCATAATTATTTAATATAAGAAGATTAAAAGACAAATACAATTTATCAATTATTATAAATTTTAAATTTTAAATAAATTATTAAAATTAAATGAAAAATAATTAAGAAAAGAATCAAATTTTATATAGATTATTTAAGCTAAGTAAAAAAATAATTTAGAAAGAAAATCATATATTTTATTATTTATTTTTAAATTTTTTAAATTTTAAAAAATTTCAATCAATCAATATTATTAAATTATATTAATGTGTAATTAATTTACCAAAATGTAAAAGTCAAAAATATAATTTAGTTAATTAATATTATAAAATTATATTATTGTGTAATTATTTAATAGAAGAAGATTCAAAGACAAATATAATTTATTAATTATTAAATTTTATATAAATTATTAAAACTAAATAAAAAATTAATTTGAAAAAAATGTGAAGTAGCCATTTGTAGAAAATGATAAAGTGACAATCTCAAAACAATTTTATTTTTTTGGCTTTTATATAATTATATAGATTTGAAAGAATATGGGTTAGCAAAAAATGCTTAATTGCGCTATATATGTATTAAGCTTATTAAATTTAGCATTAATCTCTTTCCACTTTTATAGAAATTAATATGTCTAAAAAAATATATAAAAAATAAACAGGAAATTAATATGAGTCATGGTCGCATGGACATAAAAAAGAAAGTAGCAAAGAGGAAAAAGGCTAACCCAGCTTCACGAAGGTCACATGCCAATGGCGCGTCATTTCGATATTCTAAATACTCGAAGGCCTACCGTAATAATCGTAGTCAAAACCGAGGTTCTCGCAAATTGTTGCATTTTGAAACTTTGAAATCAGAGTCAAGTTGACTTTAGCCTCAGCAAATCAGATGCGAAAGTCAAACGGATGTGCAGTTTTGGAAGCAGGTCTGTAATTTAATATGCTAAGTTGGGCAGCGTAGGATCAGGATTCTCTTTCCTTTTTCTGCTTCTACGCTAAACTCATTATGCTTCCACTTGCATCGAACTTTCACTTCCCACTTCCTATAGATCTCTAATACTCTCTACCCATTCTTCTTTTTGCTAAGAAATCTCTTTACTTTCTAGCAATTCTCAGCTTTCTGTCACTTTCCCAAGAAAAAAAAAACTTTTCTTTTCTGTCAAAGATCTTTGTTCTTTATATTTTCTTTAATGATAATTCAGTATAGTGACCAAAACCCATGTTAAAAAATATAAAGAAACTCTTCTCTTCTCACATTTAGTTAGTGAATCTTCCATGGAATTAGCTAAGGTTTATACCTTGTCTTGAGTTTTCATTTTTTTCTCAGTGAAATGGATAAAGATTTCAAGATTCGTTTTGGTTTCTTGTTTCTTCTACTTATCCTACTTTTTCTTCCTTCTGTTTCAGTTGGACAATTGGTTCCAACTGAAACAAGAATTCTTTTTCAAGTTCAAAAATTTCTTGAATATCCTCAAGTTCTTCAAAGATGGACAAATTGGACCAATTTCTGTTATCTCCCTCCTTCACCTTCTCTCAAAGTTGTTTGCTCAAATGGTCATGTAACTGAATTAACTGTCGTTGGAAACAAAACTTCCCCATCTCATAGCCTTAAACCAATTACCTCACAAACTTTTGCAGTTTCTGAACAAACTCTGTCAGAAAACTTCTCTATTGATTCTTTCTTTACAGTTCTGACAAAACTTTCGACATTGAAAGTGTTATCACTTGTTTCTTTAGGATTGTGGGGCCCTTTTCCTGAAAAGATCAGCAGGTTTTGGTCTCTTCAAGTACTTAATATTAGCTCAAATTTCATTTATGGGGAGATTCATCAAAATATTGCGTCATTAAAGAATCTTTCTAGTCTTATTTTGGCTGATAATTTGTTGAATGGAAGTTTTCCAGATCTCAAAAGCTTAAAGCAACTTCAAGAAGTGAATTTGAGTGGGAACAATCTTGGACCCAATTTCCCTTCATTAGGTAACAGTCTTGTTATTCTAATATTGAGTAACAATTCTTTAAGATCTGTTATTCCATCAGGAATCAAGAACTGGAATCAGCTTCAGCAATTAGATATCTCATCCAATAAACTAATTGGACCGATCCCATCTGCTCTGTTTTCTCTGCCTTCAATTCAGTATCTTGATTTAGCCCAAAATCAATTTAGTGGTGCTATGCCGACAAATATTTATTGCAACTCTAAGCTTAAATTTGTGGACATTTCTCACAACCTTTTGATAGGAAAATTACCTTCATGCATTGCTTCCAATTCCCCAAATCGGACTGTCATTAGTTCGTGGAATTGCTTTTCTGGTGGAAAAAATTATAGTTTCCAGCATCCAATTACATTCTGCCGTAAAGAAGCATTAGCTGTTAAGCCTCCTGAAAGTGAAAAACAGAAATCCACTATCAAATTAGGCCTAATACTTGGTATTATAGGAGCTGTTGTGGGAATAACAGGTGTTCTTGGATTATTGATTTTGGTCATTGTTAGAAGATCACAGACATCAAGTGGAAATTTTGATAAATCTCTTGCTGATAAATTGTCTGTTCGCAGCTCCCCTATTTCAACCATTGATTCAAGTAAGTTTTAGCTATCTGCTGCTGCTTTTATTTTATATTTTAATTAATGGGATTGAATTATATATCTACTTAAAGTAGTTGCTTTCGAATGAATTAGACTCAATTATCAAGATAAAAAATTATATGAATTTTGTGCAGGGCGTGTGCCGCAAACGATGAGGTCAGCTGCAATTGGTCTTCCACCGTATCGTGTTTTCACATTAGAAGAAATTGAAAGTGCAACTAACAACTTTGATACAATGAATTTCATGGGAGAAGGGTATCAGGGACAGGTAAAGATCAAGATTTTAAATCAAGTTCGTCTCAAAGTATGATAGTCACAGTCAGCCTATTATGAATTCATTTGGAAAAATTAATACATGTTAATATTATCTCCATATAATGACTGGAATTTATAACTTTTGAGAAAAAGAAAATATTAAGTTTATAATGACGAAATCCATATTCAATCTGATAGCATTTATTTTTCCTTTTTTGGACCGTTGTACGTGTAGCTGTATAAAGGTTGGCTCAGAGATGGCTTAATGGTCCTGATAAAATGTGTGAAATTAAAGCAAAAGAATTCAACTCAGAATTTGGCGCAGCACATGGAGGTATTATCAAAGCTGAGACATTTATATTTGGTCAGCGTTCTTGGACACTGCATTGTCACTTATCAGGACCATCCAAGTACAGCTTCTACAACTGTCTTTCTTGTTCTTGAACATATTTCCCATGGATCTCTTCAGGATTATCTCACTGGTAAATCAAACACCAGATTTTTGAAAAAAATTAGAACCCATTCAAGATTTTTTTTCTTTATTTCAATCCTTTTGATTAGCAGACTGGAGAAAGAAAGATGTCCTTAAATGGCCACAAAGGATGGCAATTACAATTGGAATTGCAAGAGGAATCCAATTCTTGCACACAGGAGTTGCACCTGCAATATTTGGGAACAATATAAAGATTGAAAATGTATTGTTAGATGAGAGTCTAACTGCAAAGCTTAGTAATTACAACATTCCATTACCATCTAAGGTATATATAATCCAATATCATAAATTGAACTTTAATGAAATACTTCTTTTCTTGAATTTATGAATCTAATCCTATCTTTTTTTTGCATTTCTTGAATTTTGCAGCTGGGATCAGAGAATCCTTTAAATAGTCAAGATAGTATAACTGCAGAAAAGGAAGATGTTTATCAACTTGGTGTTATTCTTATTCAAATCATTACTGGTAAAGTTGTTACTTCTCCAAGTGAACTGGAAGAATTAAAGATTCAGGTAATTTTGCACTCTCCTACCGGAGTTGGAAATACAATCTCATAATCCTACAAGTTCTAATAAAATTGATTTTCTTCTTCTTTTAAACAAACAGCTAGAAAAGGGCTTATCTGAACCTCCATTGAAGTTACAAGCTATGGTAGATCCATCAACAAAGGGTACTTTCGCATATGAATCGCTAAGAACTACAGTTAAGATCACCATTAGTTGCATCTGTAAAGAGTTAAGTAATAGGCCTTCAATAGAAGATGTACTATGGAATTTGCAGTATTCAAATCAAGTTCAAGAAGGATGGACTAGTAGTGGAAACCTTGGCACACAACTCTAATACTATATAGTATATATTTGTTTTTTGAAATTTAAATAATGCTAGTGTAACATTTTGTTGCTGCTTTGTACAATAGTAATAATAGAATTCAATTTCTAATTTTGGTTTAATTTATTTTTTCATTTAATTAATTGGAAAAAAAATCGCATTCTATCAAAACCGTTTCACTGAATGGAGTATAAAATCAAAGGCAACCTAATTTTTCAAAATAAAAGATAATTGAATAATATACATATATATATTGTCATATTACAAAGACTAAATAATATTTAACCTAATTTCATAAATACCCCCTTGTCACACTTTCTATTCACTCTCACCTTGGCGCATTTTATACATGCAACCCACGGTTTAGATTGAAAACTTGAAATTATCTATTTTGGACTGTGTAACTATTTTAGGTTTTGTTGGCCCAAAAAAAAAACCTATTTGAGATTTTGTATAAAGATATTATAAAAAGTGAAATTAAATTTAAAAATATCTATTTCTTCTTTTAAAAAATACTCACTTTCCAAATTTAAATTTGAAAAATACCCCTTATATTTTTTTGTTAAATAAAAAAAATATATTCTTTTGAAAATATTTTAAAAACTATAAAATATTAAAAAAAAAAAAACAAATACCATATAACTTCGTTAACTATTTTAAACGTAAGCGCATAAAATGGGCTGGAAAAATAAAAGTTAAGGAGAAAATGACATACTTCATTGTATTTTTAAAAATTTTATTTTTTTATTATGGATATTTTAGTTATTTTATTATAAACTCATTATAAATTATGTAAAATTTATAAATTAATTATAAACTCATTATAAACTCTCTGTAAACTGATAAAAATTTGATATTTTAATAAATATTTTATAAATTTTAGTATTTTGATAAATATTTTATAAATATAATAAATTTAAAATTATTTTTAATTATTTTTATATTTTTGCCAAAAGCCCGTAGACCAACTCCCACCTTCAACATTAGCCTAACAAAATGGGTACATGTGATTTTTCCTGTGATAGAGTGTTTTTTTTAAATTACATCTTCTGTCATTTTTTATAATTTTGTTTTATCTATTTTTTAATAAAATCATAATAAATATATAATAAACTTATAATAAGTTATATAAACTCATAAATTAATAATGAACTTATAATAAACTTAGAATAAATTTATAATAAATCCAAAATAACCTCATAATAAACTATATAAATATAATAAATCAATAAAAAAATTATAAATTCATATAAATTTGAACATATTTTAAAATTTTAATAAATTTAATTTTTTTGGTATTTTTATCAAAACCCTTTTTTTAAAGGGACATATATAAAACTACATATAAAAATAAATTTTATTTTAAAAATAATATAAAAAAATAAAAATATTTATACTTTTAAAAAAATTAGAGGAAATTTTTAAAAATATATCACTATTTACTAAAACAATATATTTTTTTTTCAAAAATGACTCTTCTCTCACTACAATTAATATTTTACTTTAATTTTTTTATTTTTTTAAATTTACTATTAAATAAAAATATTCTAATAAAATAATAAAAATTAATATTTTAAATTATTTTTCAGCATATAAAATTTATTAATTTTTATAAAAAAAATATAATTTTAATTATAAAAAATAAATAACACTCACAAAAAAGAAAAAAATATAAAAATATATTAATAAAAATTATTAAATTTATTTGTAAACAAAATTTGCATATTATACACATTAAAAAAGTTTAAAAAATATTCATTTTATTATATAGATATTTGGCAGATTTTTAATAAATATTATAAATGTTTGATATATGTTATATGTCTGTTATATATTTATTTAAGTATATTGTATGTGTTTTATGTAAATATTATATGAATGTTAGGTGTATGATGAGTGAATATAAAATAAAAAAAATAAAGTTAAAAAAATATTTAAAATATTCTGTAAATATTTAATAGATATTTCGTGTAAATATTTAATAGATATTTCGTAGATATTTAATATATTTCGTAGATATTTAATAGATACGGTAAATGTTTGATGAATGCTTGATATATATTATATATATATTATTAATTGTTATTTGTGTATTTATATATATATGTTATGTATATATTATATATATTGTGTATATATTTATTTTTCATATATATATTAAGAAAAAAATCTTAAAAATTATTTATAAATAAACTAAAAATAAAAATAGAAAAAAATAAAAAATAATAATTTTAAAAAATAAATTTAAAAAAATGGTGCACGTCACGATTTTGAAAAAAAAAAAAAGAAACTGCCGCCGTTATCTTGAAAAGTGAAATCCAAAAATTGATAAGAACTTCTTTAATAATTTTTATGAAATAATAAAAATTCAACTTTTTCAAAGAAAAAAAAAGAGAAAAAAAAAGAAGAAGATTTCAACTACGTATTTGAATTTATAACTTTTCAATTAAGATTGTTTTAGGACTAATAAATCAAAGCTTATTCGTTTAGTCACCAATATGAAAAAATATAATGAGCGAAAGCACTATTATACATATATTTCTGTTTGATTGTTGTCTATAAAATGGGAATTTAAGCCAATAATGCAAGAAAAGAAATTCATATTGGAATTATTAAGTGTCAGATAAATTTTATATCGAAAAAAGATAGAATAAATGAGAGATATATAGATAGAAAATACTCATAAATTCATTGCCTTAAGGTTTTAAATTGAAGTACGGTGTCAAATCCATAAATATATTCCCTTATTAAGGCCCATTAAGCATCTTTTTCAGATAATTGGGTTTTTAGTGCTAACATATAGTATCAGAGCCGATGTTACGATAGGATAAGCATAAAAACGATGGTCGTATCATGTGGTTGTACATGTCCTTCCATATAGAAGAAGAACAAATGTTACTCCCAGTTAAACTTAGGCCGGTGGAAGTATAAAGAGCTTTAGGCGACGTCATATACTCAGGTTCAGATTTAAAAAGACTTTCGTTGGTCCAGGTCCAGAAAGACTTTTCCTTAAGAGAAAGTCCAAACTCGATGTGAGATCTCACACTTATGGGGGAGATTGTTAGAATTATTAAGTATAAAAGAAATTTCATATAAAAAAAGATAAAATTAATGAGAGATATATAAGTAAAAAAGACTAATAAATTCATTAACTTAAGATTTTGGGTTGAAGTGTGGTATCAAGTCCATTAGTATATTTTCTCATTAAAACTCATCAAATATATTTTCTAGGTAATTGGGATTTCCAGCTCCAACAACTCGTTGCTAACTATATTATTTTAAATGCATATGGGATATAATTATGAAAATGCACGTTTAGATTACAAAAGTTTTATTTTAAATTTATTATTTACAATTATATCAAATTAAATGTTTATATTAAAAATTTTATTTATCATTGCACCAGTTTATCTACAACAAAAAAAAATTTATTTAATTAAGGACTAATTAGTAATTAACTTTTATTCAGACCTAACCAGTAATCTCGTTTCAGAGCATGTATTTGGCACCTGAGTGTGCACGAGGGCTAGCCATCACAGACAAAGTTTATGTTTATAGTTCTGGGGTAGTCGCACTTGAAACATTCAACAGGGGAAAAAGCACAGAAAATAAATCCGAAGCTCAAAAATATCTTCTAGATAATGTATGGACAAGATCATGCTACAACAAAATTTTCCTATCAGTACAAGGATGTGCTACAACAATTTAATTTTGTCAAATACCCGAATGTATTCTAAGCTAAGTCTCATCACTGATGTTGCTGTGTGATTGCAGGCTTGTATTTTTCAAGCTAGGGGAAAGATTGATCAATTGGTTGATAAAAACTTGGCCAATATTATGATAGAAAAGTGGTTTTAAAAATTCTGAACTTAGCAATTATCTGCATTAACCAAAGAGCTGATCTCAGGCCTACAATGAAGTTGTTAGGCGAAAAAAGCCTTGAACAGATATCCAATTAAAGTCAATACTTCCCAAGAGAAATTTTCAGATTATTTTTTGTAGTGTATTGGGGTTTCTTAGAGCACAGTGTGGCTACCATTGGCAGATCTTTGTATTTCTTACCTTGTTTGTCAAAAGCTTCAAATCTTTAACAAAGAAAGGATATAATCTTGACAACAAATTAACAGATGACAAAAGAAAAAACATCTCTGTCATTTGACATCAAGAAGTGATTGCTATCAATAAGTTGGAGAATAATAAGTAAATATATCATAAGAAGAGCGTTTATAGCTAATGCTACTATAATAAATTCCAAAAAAAGCAAAATTGGAAAATCATAGTATGCCAAGCCAGTTAACCAGGTTTAGCTAGATTTACATGCTAGCTATCCACCGGATTATGTGTAATGGTGTTTCACTCAAGTGGGATCCACGTTTAAAAATATATATATATTGGTGGTACAACTTTGTATTACAGAAAGAAAGGATTGCAAGCTGTCATTTATTCCTCGTGCATTTTTAAACGTGGAAAGGCTATTATAAATAGTCTTCCCTTCACCAATTTCATATAACTATTTTTGAAAAGAAAAAAAATTAGAGAGAGGAGAGAAAAATATTATTTGTAGGATAATATTTGAGTGATAAAACAGTGAGGTTTTATTTTAGGTGTTTGGGAAACACTTATTACTATTTTGGGTTTATCTCATTTATGAGTATTGTATTTCTAGAATATTATTTTTCTAGAAAAGTTCTTCTCTTGTAATCCTACTATTTATTAGTGGAAGAAAATTATTTGAACTTCGTCTTGTGGACGTAGCCCAAATTAAAGGGTGAACCGCGTTAAATTTAGTGTGCTATTTTTGTCTCAATATTAGAGCTATTATCAAGTGTAGTTATTTTGTTATATTGTGCTATTAATTATTCGAGTAAAATTTTGTCTAAGGAGGCTGAATTTTAAATGGGACCGTCTGTGACCCCTCTAGCCTTTTCTGAGAATTTTTTTGGTATTTATTTTTAGTACAATATTTCATACACTATTTACTTGTATAATAGAAAGAAATTTGTATGTTATTACACTCGCTATACAACAAGTGGTATCAGAGCCTGGTTCAGGCAGGTACGCGGTGTTGAAGTTATTCTCTTTGCGTTAAAGAAATGGAGGAAAAAATAAACAAGTTGATCAGCTTAAATGGCTCGAATTACCATATATGGAGAAACAAGATGAATGATCTTTTATTTATGACGAAAATGTATTTGTCTGTGTTTGTCACATTAAAACCTGATGAAGAATCAAATGAAGACTAGGAGTTCGAGCATGAGCAAGTGTGTGACTTCATCCGACAGTTTGTTGATGACAATGTGTATAATCATATTTGTAAAGAGACTCATGCTAAGTCCCTATGGGAGAAGCTTGAACAGTTATATGCTTCTAAAACAAGAAATAACAAGTTGCTCTATTTGACTAAACTGGTCAAAATTAGTTATCGGGAAGGTACATTTATGGCAGACCACTTGAATGATTTTCAAGATTTCTTGGACTAGTTATTAGGAATGGGTGTAAAATTTAATAATGAGGTGCTCGACCTTTTAATGTTTTCCTCTCTGCCAGAGTCCTAGGAGACTTTGAAGATTTTCATCGTTAATTCAGAGGTTGATGGTGTTGTCAGTTTGAAATCTGTCAAGAGTTCGATTCTAAATGAAGAGATGAGAAGGAGATCTCAAAATTCAGTATCTACATCTCAGCCAGATATTTTAGTTACTGATTCCAGAGAGAAGAGCAACTTTGGGATTCAATTTCAAGAGATAAGAGTAGATAAAATTCAAACAAATATGCAAATATTGAATGCTATCACTGCAAGAAGAATGGACACATTAAGAAATACTATCGGAAGTTTAAGAAAGAACAGGAGAAGAACAAAGGCATAGAAATCAAGCAATATGATAGCAGTGATGATAAACAAGGAATCACGGCTGCCACCATTGAAGAATTTCATGTTATTTCTTATGATAATGATGTAAATATAGCATCCAGTGAATCAAACTGGGTAGGAGATAGTGGTGACACCATTCATACCACATCACATAAAGAACTCTTCTCAACATATAAACAAGGAGAATTTGATGTTGTCAAAATGGGAGATAAGGGTGTAGCCAAGATCATCGGTAGAGGTGATATTTGTTTAGAGACAGAAAATGGGACAAGGCTACTCTTGAAAGATGTCAGACATATTCCCAACCTTCGGCTAAACCTGATCTCCGTTGGCATACTTGATGATGAATGTTTCAACAGTACTTTCAAGAATGGTCAATGAAAACTTACTAAAAGCTCCTTGGTATATGGAAAAGGCAAAAAGTATTTCAAGCTATATGTGATGCAGGCGAAGCTCTCTAGTGATTTCGTTAATACAGTGAAAAAAGAAAATATGACCGAGTTATAGCATAGAAGATTCGGTCATATGGGCGAGAAAGGGATGACATAATTGGTGAAAAAGAATGTATTATCCAAAATTGATAAAGTGAATTTGAAGAAATGTCTGTCTGGCTGAAAAATAAAACAGAGTTGCTTTCAAAGGTTTCACTTCTTCTAGAATGAAAAATGTATTAGATCTTATTCACTCAAATATGTGTGGACCAATGTCAAAGTCACTTAGTGATGTTTAATACTTTATGACTTTCATTGATGATCACTCAAGGAAGTTGTGAGTATACACTTTGACGTCAAAACACCAAGTGCTAGACGTGTTCAAGCAACTCCATGCTTTAGTTGAAAGGGAAACTGGGAAGAAGTTGAAATACATTCGAACAGACAATGGTGGAGAATACATTGAATCATTTGATGCCTACTGCAAGGAGCATGGTATTCGACATCAAACAAAACCTTCAAAAATACCACAATTGAATGGCTTAGCGGAGAAGATCAACAAGAATTTGATGGAGAAAGTCATATATTTGCTCTCACATTCAAAGTTGCCTAAGACATTTTGGGGTAAAGCTTTATACGTTGTAGTACATGTACTCAATTTATTACCATGTGTTTCTCTTCAATATAATATTTAGAAAATGTGTGGTTAGGAAAGGATGTTTCCTATCATCATCTGCGGGTATTTGGCTGTAAAGCTTTTGTGCATATTTTAAAAAATGAGAGGTCGAAGCTTGATGTTAAGACATATGAATGTGTATTTATTAGCTATGGTAAAGATCATGATCAGCTTAGCTATAGATTTTATGATCCAGTTCAAAAAAAAACTTGTCATAAGTCATGATGTTATGTTTGTTGAAGATCAAACCATTGAAGACATTAATAAAGTGAAAAAGGATGTTCCTGAATTCAATGTTGACTCAACAAACTTAAAGTTAGTTCCTCTAAATGCGGTACCAAGACAAGTTGGAAATGAAATACAAAATCATCAGCCAGAAAATGGTGACATTGATGCTCCCACAGAGGTCCAATCAGATGATGATGAGGACCAGATTAAAAATTAACCACCACCAGCAGCAGAAGTTCCTCAAGTTCCATTAAGGAGATCTACTAAAACTAGACAACCTTCTACTAGATACTCTAATGATCAGTACGTGTTGCTTACTGATGAAGGAGAACCTAAGAATTACCAAGAAGTTATAGTAGATGAGAATAGGGAGAAATAGATTGAAGCCATGCAAGATGAGATGAAATCTTCACATGAAAATAAAACTTTTAAGTTGGTGAAGTTACCAACAAGCAAGAGGGCTTTGAAGAATAAGTGGGTGTTTAGGATAAAACATGAAGAACATAATTTTCAACCATGATTCAAAGCCATATTAGTTGTTAAATGATTTAGCCAAAGGAAAGGAATTAACTTCGATAAGATTTTTTCACCAGTGATGAAGATGACATCCATTCGTACAGTGCTGAAATTAGCTGCAAGTTTCAATTTGGAGATCGAGCAGATGAATGTTAAGACTACTTTCCTTCATGATGTTTTGGAAGAAGAAATGTATATGGAATAACCAGAGGGTTTCAAGAAAAGAGGAAAAGAAAATCATGTCTGCATGTTAAAGCAAAACTTATACGGCTTAGAGCAGACATCAAAATAGTGGTATAAAAAGTTTGAATCAGTTATGGGGGAAGCAAGGGTATAAGAAGACTACTTTAGACCATTGTATTTTTATAAAGAAATTCTCTGATGATAATTTCATCATTCTTTTGTTATATGTGGATGATATGTTGATTGTTGGCCAGAATGTTTCCAGAATCAACAGCTTGAAAAAGCAGCCGAGTAATTCTTTTGCAATGAAAGACTTAGGGTCAGCAAAACAGATTATTGACATAAAGATTACTAGAGACAAGAGTGCTAAAAAGTTATGGTTGTCACAAGAGAAGTACATTGAGAAAGTACTTCAAAGGTTCAACATGGACAAAACTAAAATTGTTAGTTGTCCTCTTGCTAATCACTTTAAGCTTAATTCAAAACAAAGCCCTTCGATGAAAAAGAAGAAGAAAAAAATAGAGATGGTGCCTTACACTTATGCTGTTGAAAGTCTGATATATGTCATGGTGTGCACAAGACCAGATATTGATCACGCAGTTGGAGTAGCGAGTCGGTTCTTTTCAAATCTTGGAAAGGAACATTGGAATGCAATGAAATGGATTCTCAGATCTCTGTGATACTTCTAAAGTATGTTTGTGTTTTGGAACCACCAATCCTTTATTAATTGGCAATACAGATGCGAATATGGCCGGTGATATTGATTTAAAAAAGTCTACCTCAGAATATTTGTTGCCTTTACAGAGGGAGTTATATCATAGCAGTCAAAACTATAAAAATGTGTTACTCTTTCTACCACCAAGGCAGAGTTTATAGTTGCAATAGAAGCAAGTAAAGAGCTATTATGGATGAAAAAGTTTTTGCAAGAGTTGAGTTTTGATCAAGAGAAGTATGTATTATACTGTGACAGTAAGAGTGTTATTCATCTAAGTAAAAACTCTACTTTTCACTTACAATCAAAGTATATTGATGTGAGATATCACTATATTTGAGATGCACTAGAGATGAAACAGTTTCGACTTGAAAAGATTCACACAAATGATAATGGCTCTGACATGATGACTAAAGCTCTACCATAGGAGAAGCTTGTTACTTATAAAAAGATTGTTGGTATGAAAGTCTCATCCACTTGAGTGTGAGGAAGAGATTTGTGATGATGTCCCACTCAAGTGGGACCGCATTTAAAAAAATACATATTGGCGTTACAACTTGTGCTACCTAAAGAAAGGAAAAGAAAAGATGATAGCTTTTGCAAGCTGTCATCTTCTCCTAATGCTTTTTTAAACGCGGGAAGGCTATTATAAATAGCTTTACCTTCACCCATTTCATATAAACATTTTTTAAAAGAAAAAAAAATAGAGAGAGGAGAGAAAAATATTATTTGTAGGATAATATTTCTTAGTGATAAAATAGCGAGATTTTATTTTAGGTATTTGGGAAACACTTATCACTATTTTAGGTTTATTTCATTTATGAGTATTGTACATTTAGAATATTATTTTTATAAAAAAGTCTTTCTCTTGTAATCATACTATTTATTAGTGGAAGAAATTTATTTGGAGTTTGTCCCGTAGACGTAACCCAAATTAAAGGGTGAACCACATTAAATTTGGTGTGCTATTTTTGTCTTAATATTAGAGCTATTATAAAGTGTAGTTATTTTGTTATATTGTGCTATTAATTATTCGAATAAAATTTTAAGGAGACTGAATTTTAAATGGGACTGTCTGAGATCTCTTCAGTCTTTTTAAATTTTTTTTAATATTTATTTTTAGTATAATATTTTATATACTATTTATTTATATAATAGAAAGAAATTTGTGTGTTAATGCTGCATAACATTATGCACAATGAAATTGACTGTTGGCCGCTCAACAACGGCTTCCTTTGTTCTGATTTCTTTCACAGCCTTTATTCAATGGCTTCATATTGGACAGTGAAATTTCACCAATATTGTTGACAAATAGGTAAGAAATTTTTTTTTGCCATCTTGACAACTTTTATTTTTCATCATATTCTTGCAGAGTTCCTCTGAAAAATTAGTTTAATCTCAAGGCTTATCCTTTATTTTTAATCTCATCTTCTCTCTCTCTCTATCTCTCTAAATATTATATATATATATATAATTAATTCCTAATCGTTTACTAATTAGGATGAAAACACGTCATGACATTGTAATTAATCAACCAATATATATATATATTTATTTATATACAAAGGCTTTGTTACAAGTTAACCTGAATTTTCTTATTATTTTTTTCTCGGCAAATTGCAAATGATGTTTAAAGTAGTGGTAGATGGTTTATTATTTTACAGCTAAAGAAATGACTTTGCAATTTGTTTCCACATCACTCTTTTTCAGAAATTGATTTAATTTAAATAATAGATGCAGATCAATTCTCCACCCAAACATAATATTTAAAAAAAAAATTGATTCAATTTATTTGAAATTAATCAGATATTAAATTCAGTAGTCCGGTTATTTGAGGAAAAGACTTTCACTCAATTAGTTTATTAATAATTTTTTTTAAAAATAAAATCATGCGATATCTATTTTGATTTATCAGAAATTCATATATATATTAAGATAAATGTTATAATTTTTTTCTTCTTAATTAATAAAATTATTTTTCAATCTATGTTTTTGAGTATCAAGTTCGGTATTTTTTATTAAATTAGAAAAAAAATGACTAATAAATTAATTGCAATATCATTTTGATTAAAAAAAGGAAATAAAAATGTAATGTAAAATGCAATATATTAATTTTTTTTATAATGTCTCTCTCTCAATGCTTGAAACAAATCAATAACTTTATGTTAATTAATTTATAAACAATTTTTTATATGCAATTCGGCTGAAAGCATTGACTTTGCTAGAAAATAAATAGACTGATTCTCTAATTAATTAGTTGTCTCCATTTTTTTTTTTGGTTACTAAATTAAACTTATGGGCGGATGACGGCATTTTAAAATTAATCGTTAGTCAATTACTTATATTAGTTTAATTAAATTATAATATATAAAATGGGTGATGAAAGTAACAAATATCTAAGTAATCATGTTCATCAAGTGGTTAATTACCTGTAGTTTTGTTAATATTATTAATTAGGTCAATATTCTAGTACTGATGAGCAAAGAAAAGCATGCACCAAGTACTCTTTTATTTATTTTCAAATATTTAATCAGCATCTACTGACCTAATGTAATATAAAAATCTCCACTTGGTTTAATTAGTCTTTTCTACACTATATTTTCTAATTTCAAATGTTTTGTTAATTTTTAATAAATTTGTTTCTTATCTAATTGATATATTATTATTTAATCAATTTAACTTTTTTTATATATAATATACATAGTCTTAACTTTCATAAAAAATTTTAAAATATCGTATTTTATTAATTTAATATAAATTTATATGTTTATCAATAAAACACTATATTTAATTTTTTAAAACTAATACTATTCAACATAGATTAGTGTATCGCTCAAACCTATGTGATATGCTAAATTGCTAATACGGAAAGAATAAAGTATAAAATAATTTTTTTAAAATAATAATAAAATAATATAAACATTCAAATGAGTATCATCAGAGTAAATTAAATATTAAAGTAAATTATCGTCTTATGAGGCTGTGGTCATAGCACCATGGCAATAGAGGCTCCCAATATATATATGAATGAAGTTGAACCTTCATGCCTTAATGTTGGAGCTATACAGAACAGCGGTATTTAGAACTTTAATTTTATGATAAAATTGATAATAGCTCTTAGATTTTGTTAGTCAAAGTTAATTAATTAGTTTATTTGAATAATTCTAACAATTAATTAATAAAATACACCATGGACTACTTCTTACTTGGAAATAAATCATATTCAAAGACTTAGTAATCTTAATTAGGAGACTGAACCGAAACAATTATGATTAATTTGTTATGCATTTACTCGTTTTTTCTCTCTATGTATATAAAAAGTGTTTGCAGACTTATGGGATGCTTCTGAATTTATTATTTATTATTTATATATTAATATTTTATAAATCCCAATAATCTACATTAAATATTGTAATTAATTATAAGTTGCCTATAAAATTTATGATTGCTTAAAAAATAATTATAATCATCCGTATACGAATATTAAACAATTACATGATCTTTCTAAAGAAGGGGAAAAACATATATGTCTATAATCAAAGAATTTGTCATCCATAATTAAACAATTACATGGTTTAATAAAATTTTGAAAAGTGATATTAATTTGACTTTTTCAAAATTAATTTTCATTAATTGACAAAAAAAATTGTCGTCATTTATCAGTGAGGTGCCTTGTTATCTATGGAGGTATTAATAAAAACTACCGACTAGTCAAAATTAAGAAACTTATCACACAAATTATTCTCACTATAATAATTCTTTTTTTTTGTCAATAAATATATGTAGAGAGAGAGAAAGAGAGAGAGAGAAGTCATGGTATCATATATTACTATTTAATTATAATTTCCTACATTATATTATATATTAATTATTATTCTGAGCCCAATTAAATAAATTTATGAATAATATACATTAAAAGGAAAATAGATAAATTGAGAAGAAAAAAAATCATATATAAATGAGAAATTTTTTTAAAAAATATTTCCTATATTTTAAATTCAAAAAAATTTCGCAAGTGATTTATTGAATAATATAAATTTGAAACCTAATGTTGTAATTTTCTAATATGTATAAGCTTTTGGATCTACCAAGATCGAATTTCATAATTATAATCAAGTTTTATTAAATTTGGATTAGATCATGATTATTGGAGGAAAAATTGTTTATTTAGATTTTTTTTAAAAATTAAACAGGTTAAATAAAATTTATTATTAATTATTGAATCTAATTCAAGAATATGACTTTTATTATGTATAAAAAAAGAAAAATTAAAACTATTGATGTGTCAGAAACTGCATCAAGAGTTGTAATTATTATTTATAAGATGTTTAATTAAGCTAGCTAACTATCTTTATAGTTTTCTTATAAAAAAAACTAGCTATCTTTATAGTTTTCTTATAAAAAAAAACTATCTTTATAGTTTAGATTGATCATTTTATATTCATATTAAAATTTATAACATGGTATTTAGTGTCAGTTTTGGAAAAACGAATTAGAATTACAATTTTTTTTTTTGTAATTAATTGTATTATGATTATTAATTGGTGATGTTAAAAATCAATTTTAGTCTCGGTTATATATAATTATATATATATAATATTTCAAGTAATTGGCTTTTAAAAGGTGGATGGGTTTCCAAAATTAAACGGAATTTGTGGTACCAAAAGCCTTTTTTTTTTCTTACAAGCTGGTAAAAACATAATTGGTGCTGGACACGAGCCGGCATTGCATATTCTTGCTATATTTGTTAATTTATTTATATGGAAATGCTATAATGGAAATTGAAATCGGAAATTAAAACTAAAGTAAGCCAGACTCATTAAAAAAAAACTCATTACAATTCAACTTGGAGAATTAAAATAATTTTATCTGTCTATATTTGTATATATATATATATATGCATATTGTTGGATTTGGTCCAATCACTTATTTGTTTTCTACTATGATTTTTAATATAATTTATATATAAACACAAAGTGTCGCTTTTTATTAGCGGGATACTCCTTCCATGAAAAATTTGACAATAAAAAAGCCAAATTTCTTCAAATTTCAAACTCTTGAACCCCGAAAATCCTTGTGGAACTTTGAAATTAACTGGAAACCGGATGTCTTTTTTCAAAACTGTGTAGCAATGGCTTGAAAGTTCAAGTGACTTTTTCGGTCTTAATGTTTGGTTGATAATTATTATTTAAATTTATATTCCGGAAACCAAGACAAAAACATTGAGACTTATTTAGATTACTAGAAAAATTAATTATTGAAAATATATTTTACAGAGATATATTACTGTAATTATATTTTACTAAAAAAATTATATTACTATATTTAAAAAATATAATAAAATATTAAAAAAATTAATTAAAAAATATTTATTTATTTATTTATAATTTAACTTGACTGAGAAAGTTTGAGTAAAACTTAAACTACCTTTATAATATTTTTTTTATTTTTCTATATTCTAAAGTAGAGGTACAATTATCTTTTAATATGAGGTTCCATAATTTTATTTTTCAGTAAAATAATTTTTTCTACCTCTCAAGTAAAATATTTTATTAAAAAATTGATTAATTTTAATGGACTCAGTATTTTATTTTATATATATTATTTGCAGATAAGCATCGTATTCTTGGTCAAAAAAATTATTTTATCAATTTTTCTGAAATTATTATACAACTAAATGCTTTATTAGTTATAATCAATTATAGTTATTTTATTTTTTGCATATCTTTTTTCTTTGGTTGAAAAAGGTTTTGGAATCAGATTTTAAATTATTACTGTTATGTTTTCTATTAAACAACATACTGTTTTTAGTTTTTCTTTATCTTCACAATGTTAGCTTGTGTGTGTGTGTATATACATATATATGGCTGTTTTGAATTAAAAAAAAAATTGTGCACACACATGCATATAATATGTGGAGACATCCAAATAAAATTATATATATATATATATATTGTGTTAAACTTTATAAAATACAATATAAGTAAATATGAAGATAAATCTCATATATTAAAATTACAAGAAATATAATGAAACTTATAATATAGAAAGACAACCAAATCAAAGAAACTTATGTTATTTTGTATTATATAAAACTCAAATTATGATCCAATATATATTATTTTTTAGAAAAAATTACACTATACATCATTTTTTTACTATACATCAATTTTTTAAATTTTTATTCAATTTTATATATTTTTAATATTTTAAATACATGTTAAATATACTTTTAAAAGTTGAATACATTTTTAATATACTAGATATATATTATATGTATATTTCTGAAAAATTATTTTTCAAGTTGAGATTTAAAAAGTGGTATTTAAAAAAAAGTGAATATTTTTGAAAAATATTTTTATTTTTTTGGGATACTTTTGAAGAAATCCCTTACTTTTTATTTGACTTTTAGGGCCCAGAAATGTTGACAAATTATTAATTCTTGAATATGGCTGACGACATTCAATAGTTGAAGATGCATAGAAGAAACAGAAAATAGGAAAGTAGAAATAACAATTAACAAAGGTTTGATATATATATCAGTGGCGTAGCCAGATTTTTAGATAAGGGGGGTCCAATTCAACTTAAATACTAAATATTAAAAATATCAAATTATAAAAGAAATAAAAAAATTCCAGATTATAAACTACAAAAAAATAATAATTTCAATTTAACTTCATACTACTTTTCTCAAAAAAAAAAAAACTTCATACTACAAAATCAAATTAAACATTTCAAATTTATAATGTGCTCAAGTATTCAAGCCAATTTCTTAATTCATTATTTTTCAAATTTCAATTCATTTTAGCAAGATAAAAAAATTGCAACAAAATAAATATGAGATTAAAAGTAAGTGGTGTACCTATTCTTAACTTGTTGCCGCTGCCTTGCTGGTGCCAATCGGTGAAAGAATGAAATTGAAAAAGGAAGAAACTGTTATCTGAAAAAAAAAAGAAAGAAAAAGGAATTAACGAAGAAGAAACGTGAGAAAGAAGAGAAAGAGTCACAATTAAGTTATTCTTGTTTGTTTGTAATGGGCAGAGTCATTGACAAATCTTATTTATTTGTAATGAGCTTGATTAAAAGGCCCAGTTTTAAAGATTGGAAAAAAAAGGATGAAAAATGTTGGGAGCGTGAATCGAAGTTGCGTGCTCTCACATAGTAAGGCCAAGCTGTTCCATCTCAACCAATGTAATATTCATTCTCAAATATACCTAAAAATTTTTTATTTTTAACTGAGGGGGGAACAGGGCCCCATAAAACCCCCTTTATCTCCGCCTCTGATATATATATTTTCTATATTTGAATTTATTTATTATTTTTGTCGAAATCTGTATATCGCATTTGTAGGCGGACCTTTCTCCCTTCGATGGTAAAGTTCCATTCCATGCTTTATTGACTGATTAAAGCTCTAATTCTGATATATAGATAATTATTTTTAATTTTGAGTAGCGGCTTTGAAGGGAAAAAAAAGGACAAAATTGTATTTTATGACCAATTAATATTAAGAAAAAAAAAGAAGAGAGATTGAGAAGTTGAGACAGGTTGGCAACTATCTTCTACAAAATCCAAAATCTATTGTTGCGTTACGGAAAGAGAATGAAGAAATATTTGGTTTCTGTACAAAAAATTAAGGCTGGGCTGGCCCATGCATGCATTTCCTTTTCCAATAATTCCAAATCACACTGAATTCTTTTTAATGATAAATCGTAATTATACAAATTAATATTTTAATTGCAAATAGTATAAAGTTGTAATTTAATGTAAATGTAATTATCCTAAATGATATTATAGCAGTTAATATAAAATAATTATTAAGTTATAATTTTTATTTTTCTTATCTTTCATCAAGTAATTTCTATAAAATAATTATAAATTCCAGCTCACATTATATTCAAAAATTTAGATCTTAATAATAGCATCTTGTGATTGGTATGTATATATAATTAAGAATCTTAATTAAATGATAATTGAATATTTAAAATTTTTATATTTATTTTTTATAATTTTATATTTAAAAACTTAGATTTAACTTATAATAATCCTAAATACTTATTTAATTATTTAATCCGACGCATTAATAAGAATTGTAAATTTGGTAATCTCTCTTTGAAATTATAATAATAAGTTATATATTGACGCAGTTTGTATAGGCTCTCCTGACAATAAAATATCAAATTTGGAGCTTTTTGGAGTTAAATTTAACAAAAAAAAAAGAAGGGTTTGAATTAATTATGGTCATAAATCCGATGTGGCACCAAGCGATTGGATAATATTTACAACTTGTGTGCAGAACGTAGATGATCCCATGAGCCGAGGAACTTGAAATAGAGGGGAGAAGACGGCAGCTACCTTTGACCAAAAACCGACCGGCGGTTGTCAATTATTACACGTACGAATCTCGAGCCTGAGTCGTGACTGGTGGGTTCTTTATTTATTTATTTATTTTTCTTCGTACATATGAATAATACAAAAAAGTTGAAATCTGAATTTTTCTTTGTTTTTTTCCTTAAATAAGAATTCGCTACTGGCTTATTTGAGTGTATTTGACATTTCCCAAACGAGTAACATGCAAATAAAAACAAAAATAAAAAAATAAAAAAAAAATAGATAAGCACTCTTTTTTTATTATTTTTTTTAGGTAAAAGTCAAAATCTGGAGGCTCTTTAGATTTAGCCCTGTTGTGTATATATGTATAAGATCGAACAGCAGCCCTTATAGCTACATTATTTATAGGTATGGCCATGGCAGTTAGAATAAGAAGCTCGATTATGCCAATGGAGTCTAGTTTGGAAAATTCTGATCACGTTTCTGTAGAAGATATCAAGTCAAACTTTGGTGATGAGAAGGTGATTGTATATGCTAAAATTTTCTGTTATTTCTTCGAGATTTAACTTTTCCTTTTAATTATAAGTTTCAAATTCGATATATATGTAATTAGATATATATAAAGGGAAATTAACTAATTTTTCATTTAATTAAAATTATGACTAGTTGAAAATCTTTAATTAATTGAATTTTAGGATAAGTGTTATTACAATAATAGTATTTTGAATAATTGAAATTCATGAAATTTTTAGTATTTTAAATTTATGATCGAGAAGGATCCTGTTCTTATACATAGTTTGAAAATGATTTACAGTATATGGCGATGATAATTTTCTCTTTATGATAAAATTCACTTTTCTTGAAATTTCGTACTTAAATATCAAGAAATAATACATAGTATTATGATTTTATTATATATACATTTTCAAATAAACGTTTATATTTAATTTCTTTTGGTATGTATATAAATGTAATGATTCATTTATACCGCATTTATTAGGAAGGAGATCATGTGATGCATGTTAAACAAGAAGAGAATAACAGAAACCAGCCTTCTTCCATGGTAAAAGATCTGGCCTCTCTCAGGCATGTAAGAATACACTCATTCATCTTCTTCCTTAATTTATGCTGGAAAATGTCTAATCTGAAATTAATCAATTAATTTATTTGCTATAAGTTTTATTATTATTATTACACTTGATCTTAGCCAAAAGGCCGAGAAAGGTATATTATTATTATTTGCTATAAGTTTTATTATTATTATTATTATTATTATTATTATTATTATTATTATTATTATTATTATTATATTATTTAATATATATAACTAATGTTATATGTGTGTATTAATTAAATGTTATTCGTGGAATTCTACAACTGGCTAGCTAGTAAATTTTTACTATTTGCAAGTTGGCAATCAAAATAATATATAGTCCATTTATTAAAAAAAAGGATACATTTAATTAATTTGAAGATTATATTAAATAAAGAAATTTTTATTACATTATATATTGAGTTGTTCAACCAAAATGATATACAATATAGATCTATTCATATATTTATATATAGATGCATGCATGTATATGGATGCTATGTACCGAGTCATTTTATATAGATATAAATTGGTCAATTGAAATTTATCGATATTAAATACGTAAATTTACTTATGACTCGTTTGTATATTGTTTTATTTAATGAAGAAAATATTCATATTATTCTCCGCTCCATATATTTTAATCTTATTGATAAGAGTAGAAAAAATTCATTAGCTAAAATTCAAATTCGAAAATTCAAAATAGTAAAAAAGGAAATTAATTATGTGATTTAATTGTCTCCCTAATGTTTATTTGCTAACTGAATGAATATTAATGTAAGTTAATTAACATATATATGTAGGAGGATCAGCTCAGATCAACCAAGGCCCAAATTGATGAAGTTAGAGAAGAGAATGAAAGGTTAAAGAAATTATTATCCAAAGTAGCGAAGGATTACGAGTCACTACAGAAACATTTCTCTGAAGTTGCTAAAGAAGAAGAAGAAAAGAAATCTAACAAAATAAAGCCTATCCATCAAGAAAATGAAGAGCCTGAACTTATCTCTCTTAGCCTTGGAAGAAGAAGTTCTAGTGAACCCAGAAAAGAAGAGAAAAAGAGTAGCAATTTAAGCAGTGAAAATGAGGAATTGAATGATAATAATAATAAAGGACTACTTTCACTTGGGTTGGACATTAAATTATTTGAAGCAGATTCATCTGTAACTATGAATAACAGTAATACTAATAACAATATAAGCTCTGAAAGTAATAGCTCTGATGAAGAAGAGGAACCAACAAAAACAAGGCGACCAAGCAAAGTTTTGAAGACTACTAGAAGTGCAGATGACGAAGTGTTGCAACAAACTCAGGTGAAGAAAACTAGGGTTTCAGTCAGAACCAGATGTGAAGCTTCAACAGTGAGTATACATGATCTTTTTTTTTTTCTTTTGGTTTTAAATTCAACTAGAATATTAGTTAATTATTTCATTTTCTATTATATAGGATAGAATATAGAGTTAATTAATTTGCAATGAATAATAATAAAATGCAGATGAATGATGGGTGTCAATGGAGAAAATATGGGCAGAAAATAGCGAAAGGAAATCCATGCCCTCGAGCATACTATCGTTGCACAGTCTCACCAACTTGTCCTGTAAGAAAACAGGTATTGCATGCACATTTATATTTTTTCCTTTCACTAATTTCAATCAAAGTCATTTCATCAAGCCTGCTACCCACTCCATCAATTATCATCTAGCAAAATCTATAATTATTATTATTTATGTTGTACATTATACCAAAATCTTTTACAAGCTAGCTATATCAATAGAAAGATAAAATATCACATGCGTGCCTATATTTATTTTAAATATTCAAATCAATAAATAAAAAGATATTTAATTAATATAATTTGTATTAGTTCTTGTCTATTAATAAATATGTTCTTATTTCATATATACACTCAGATCAATAAATGAAAAGATATGATTTTTTTATATGTTTTTATATGTTGTTATAACATTAAATGTATAATATATATGCACTTAATATAGATAAGACTTATAATTAATATTCACTGTTAATACAAAAAGAATTCAAACGCTTATATATAAATTTACATATGCAGAGTCTACATTAATTGTCAGTAGCTAGGATTATGTGTAATCAGTTTGGATATTATGAACATAATATAGCTATATGTCAAAATCCATCCATCCCTAGCACAATGTAGATTATGAAATTTATTCTAAAATTAGTAGTAGAATTTCATGACTAATTTCATATTTTTGAAATAATTTAAAAAAAATTCTTGGGTAGTTCAAATGAGTTTTATTAACAAACGACCATTTCTTTTTAATTCTTTTTTGTTGGTGGGTGAATATCAATTAAAATTTAAATTTTACAATAATAAAAATGATTTAGCAATTAGTCTTTTTCTTATTAGTGCATTAGAGAAGTAGCTCGACCTATATTCTAATAATGAGTTTTTCCATTTATTTCAGGTGCAAAGATGTGCTGAGGACATGACAATTTTAATCACAACCTACGAAGGGACACACAATCACCCACTTCCACTTTCAGCTACAGCCATGGCATCCGCCACTTCAGCTGCTGTATCAATGTTACAGTCACATTCATCAACTTCGCAACCTGCAGCAGGGACTTCATCTTCAATTTCAGCACCTTCTTCATTCTCCAATATACAAAACTTCACTTTCTCCACCCAAAACAACAACCCGTTTATAAAACCAACAAACAGATTCTATTTCCCAAACTCTTCAATCTCAACGAACAATTCACACCCCACCATTACTCTTGATCTCACCACTCCACTCACTAATAAATCTCCAAAATGTTTCAACTTTTCTTCTTCTTCTTCTTCTTTTGACTCCACTGCTACTTTTCAATCACCATGGACCCACTCCACTGGCTACCCTACTTATAATAAGTGCAATAATAATGGGTCCTACATGACAGATCAGACTATTGTTGCTGCAACCCAGGTGATTGCTTTAGATCCTAATTTCAGGTCAGCCTTAGCAGCTGCACTTACTTCATTTGTTGGTAATAATAATAATGATAATAGTATTATGAATAATTATAATAATAATCCTGGTGGTAATTTGGGAGATCAGCAATCATTAACCTTTAATTACCCAATTAGTAGCCAAAGTGGGATTATTAATGGGTGTGGTTCAAGTTACTTATTGAATAATAAATCTGCTCCTAATAATGCTAATAATAATTTGAGGTCTCAACAACAAGGGAGCTTGGCTTTGTTCCCTTCTCCATTGCAGCAATTTTCTCCTTCAAAGACTTCTTCTGAGTCTCCTGCGAATAGCAGTAGAGACCATAACAAGAGCTCCTGAGGTATAGAGAAATTAATGTAATTTACTTTTAATGTAAATCAATTGTTACTTTAATTGTTTTAGCTAAATGGAAAGAGGATTGTTGTAGAGATTTTTGTTTTATATATGTATTAATTTCAGTTACAAATTGTATATTTAATTTCTTTTTTCTTTTCTCAAAGAATATTTGCCCTGTAAAAATCACAAGAAGATAATTTGTTATTCGATTGAAATGAAAAAAATTAAAATTTTGACCAATGAGTTTTGGTCTAATACTACCAGAACTATATATTTTTTTAAGAAAGAATATATATGAATACGCACAAACAGAAAATAATAATTCAACTACGAATTAATTTTTAAAAATTGTGAAGTTGTAATTTTTAATTCTAATTGAAATTTAATTAATTAGCAAAAAGAATAAAATTGATTTAATAATTTGATTGTTGCCTAAGTCCTAATCTATGGGACTCTCTCTGTCCGCATAATAATAATAATAATAATAATAATAATAATAATAATAATAATAATAATGATGATGATGATGATGATGATGATGATGATGATGATGATGATGATGATGATGATGATGATGATGATAAACTTTAATAGTAATTTCTATTTTTTTTTTGGGAGCATAATATATATTGTTTTTGTTGTTCTGATATTTTGTTTTTTCTACAAACTCCACAAGAGAAAAAAAATAGTAATATTCTAATTATTGCATCGTATCTCAAGGTTGGACATGATAGGTTTGAATCCAACTAAAAGACTAATTATATCATAAACCAAACCAAATCATAATTCATTTTTATTCTAAAAATAATTCAATTCCGTCAATAGATTTTTTTTATTTCATAATAGTTATTAGTTAAAGAAAAAAATAAATATTTGAACTAATCATTTTTTTATAATGAAACATACTTAATTACTGAATTATATATATAAATTATTAAGCTATTAACAATGAATTTTTACTCAACAACACAAAAATCTTTTCGAGATCATGAAGTTATTAATTCGAATTACAATCAGAATCCTACCCAACAATTATTAAGAGCAGGCAAAGCTCATAGTAAAGGTTTGAGGTTTTTTTAGGTTGGTCCTGAATTTAGGTTCCGTGAAACTCAAGCCCATACTGGTCTGGAAAATAAATATAATATAAACTATATTTACTTGTATTAAATATATATTATCTTATATCAGAAAATAATTACATTTTTTATTTTATTATTTAAATATATACTATTATATTTTTATGTTTATATTTTTAATTTAAGTTATTTTCAAGATCTTTAGGTTCATCTAGATCGAATTCAAGCTCTAAAATTTTGGAGATTCTTTTAAAATATTAAACAAAATAAAAATATTTTTAAAAATACTCTTTTTTTTTTTCAAAAAAAATTACTTTTCAACTTTTAATTCATCCACATCTCATTGTCAGTAATATATAGCTAATACATATTTAGTGTATGTAATATATACAAATTATAAAAGTATTTTAAAAAAGTTAAAAAAAATATTATTATGTAATTAATTATAAAATTATAGGTAATTAAAAGAAAATAAAAAACAAAAGCTAATTATTTTAAGAAGCAATTTAGAGAGAAAAATTCATAAGTTTGTCACTTTTTTTTCATATATTTAAACCTTACAAATCACCTCTATTTATAGAGTTGAAAATTAAATTAAATATTACATATTAATTATTAAGATAATAAAATAAATAAAGTAATAAAATAATTTAAGAGACAATACAATGTGATTATGAAATAAGATAATATGATTAAATAGATAGGATAATTAAAGTGATAAAAAGAATTATCCATATGTTAATGTCTTTAATTATTCATAATACTTCCCTTTGGATGTTTCTTTATTAAGAATATGTCTCATTAAAATATTGTTAAATAAAAACTATGTGGGAAAAAAATCTAGTGAAGGAAAAAGAGTATAATATTCTTAATAAATATATATATTTTTTCTCCTCATATTAATGAATATCTCTAAGTCGACATATGCCAATTTTGTGAATTAGCTTTTTAAATATTGTTGTTGGCAAAACTTTTGTTAATAAATCTGCTAAATTTTTACTTGAATAAATTTAATGAATATTTATTTTGTCTTTCTTCTGGAGTTCATGCATGAAAAAGATTTTTGGTGGGATATGCTTAATTTTATCACTCTTGATATAACCTCATTTTAATTGAGTAATACAAGCAACATTATTTTTATACAAAATTATTGTACTTTTTTCAGTAGATGAAAGATTACATGTATCCTGAATATGTTGAACTAACGATCTTAACCACACATATTCACGACTTGCTTCATGAATTGTAATAATTTCTGTATAATTTGAAGATGTGACAATAATTATTTATTTTATTGAGCGCCAAGATATTGCAGTACCACCATATACAAATAAATATCATGTTTGTGATCGTCTTTTATGTAGATCAGATGGATATCCAGCATCTGCAAATTTAATTAATTTGGAATTTAATTATTTTGAATAAAAAAATCTCAAATCAGTAGTTCCACGAAGATAATGAAATATATATTTAACACCATTTCAGTATTTTCGTATTAGCGTAGAACTATATCTTGCTAATAAATTAATCGAAAAAGTCATATCTAGTCATGTATAGTTAGTTAGATACATTAATGCACCAATTGCATTAAGATATGATACTTCAAGACCAAGAATCTTTTCATTATCTTTTTTAGGACGAAATTGATCTTTTTTTACATCAAGAAATCGAACAATCACTGGAGAACTCAATGGGTGAGCTTTATCCATATTAAATCTATTTAATACTGTTTCTGTATAATTTGACTGGTGTACAAAAATTTTATTTGATAAATGTTTGATTTGTAGACAAAGATAAAATTTTTGTAGACAAAGACAAAATTTTATCTTTTCAAGATCTTTTATTTCAAATTCTTTATTTAGAAGTATTACTACTTCTTTAAGCTCTTCAGTAGTTCCAATAATGTTCAAATAATAAACAAACACTACACTAATTATAAGTCCAGATTTTAATTTTTTTAATAAAAACAGATGGACTAATAGGATTATTCACATATCCTTATTTTAACAAATATTCACTGAGATGATTATACCACATTCGTCCAGATTATTTTAGCCCATATAAAGATTTTTGCAATTTAATTGAATATTTTTCTCATGGTAATGAATTAAATGCTTCAGGCATTCTAGTCCTTCAGAAACTTTCATGTAAATATCACTGTCAAGTGATCCATATAAATAAGTTGTTACAACGTCCATAAGATGCATATGAAGTCCTACGAAAATTGTTAAGCTTATTAAAAATCTAAGAGTTATTGCATTTACCACAGGAGAATATGTCTTCATAATCGATGTCAGGTATTTACGAGAAACCTTGGTCCTACAAGTCTTGCCTTATATCTTACAATCTCATTATTTTCATTTATCTTTTTTACAAATATCCACTTATAACCAATAGATTTTATATTTTCAGGTGTTAGGACCATCGGTCCAAAAACTTCACATTTTGCAAGAGAATTTAATTATGCCTGAATAGCATCTTTCCATTTTGGAAATCACTTCGATGTCGATATTCTTCACTAGATTTTGGTTCTAAATCATTGCTTACATTTATTATATCAATAGCTACTGTATATGTAAACTATTGATCAATGATAACTTTATCTCGATTCCATTTTTCTCTTGTATAGACATAACTTATTGAAAATCTCTTCATTTTCAGGATTTTTCATAGTTTTATTATTCTTGAGTAATTATTCCCCTGCTGGAGATAATTGATTCGTTGTGTCTATTATTTATTTTTCTATCATCATTGTTGTCCTAAGATGGCAACTAAGAGGGAGGGGGGTGAATTGGATAGCTTGAAGAATGTTGGCAAATTCAAAATTCAAAAGTTCAAAATTCATTGGACGAGAAATGTAGAATATGTAAAAGAAGGTTAAGTCGAAGATGAAACAATGAACACAAAGATTTATACTGGTTCAGATTTACCTTAATTTTATATCCACTTCCTTAACAACTCGTTAAGGTTCCACCAGCTTTGAGTTTTTACAAGCTTAACTCTAACTTGGTATTTTCACAAGCTCACACTAAAATTTATAATGGTTTGAGATCACACATCTCATAACCCTTACAAGAATATTTTCAGACTTACTCTCACAATCTAAATGTTTCCAAGCTCACACTCAAACTTAAGATGGTGTTTAATGCTCACACCCAACACTCAATCAATACAAATAGTGATTTTGATGCAAAAAAAATAAGTATGTTCAAGTAAGCTATTACAATCACAACTGCTAAAAATAAAGTTACATATGATATTTATACCCTACAAGTCATAAACTAACCGTTTGATTAGTGGTCCAATATGTTTGATTTTTGTCTTTCACTAATTTTTTGGCTAGCGTAATTTCATGGTCGGACTTATCAAGATCCGGTCGAAATTCCTTCAGTTCAGTCGTGAAATACTGTGGTATAGTCGTACCTTTTGAAATTCTGCTAAATGTTCTTCCAACGATCGGTCCACGTGGCTTCCACTAATTAAATGGAGGTCCAACGGCTTCTGACTTGTAAACTATTTAAAGATCTCGGTCAGACTTCAACATGGTCTGGTCAGAATTTCTCTAGTCCGGTGAAAAACTGAGCTCACTTCTGGTCGGGAATCTCTCTAGATATTTTTGACAAAATTGGCTTAAAAGGTCCAGTCGTACTTCTAAGAGGTTTGGCTGGAGTTTTTATGGTACGTTGAGTTTCACGGTCCGGTCGAACATTTTGAGGTACGGTGAGAATTTGAACATACTTTTCACCGTGAAACTTTTTGTGATATTTTACTCAATTTAACATGTAAGGTCTGGTCGGACTTCTTGATGGTTCGATCAAACTTTTCATTAGTCGTTCAAAAAATTAACTTCCTGCAAATTGTAACTTGATACAAATGTTAGCTTAATTCAATTTGATTGCCTAAGATTAAAAATAGAGCAATTGGACTAACAATCTTCCCCTTTTTGACTTTGGCAATTAAATTAAATTTTAAATGATTCAAAGTTAAAAAATATATCAAATTGTGCAAGTATATTTATTTTAATTGTACTCCCCCTCAAAATGTGCATAAGTGGAGTTAATATGATGTAAGTTCAATTTTAGTTCAATTATTTAATTTCCAATTCATTCTCTTCCCCTTTGACAAAGGCAAAAATACATGCAATGCCAAGCAATAAAAAAATTAATTTAACCAATCAATCAAAGCAACAAAACAATAACTTTCATTAATTTTAATTAACAAAGATAAGGAAATATAATCAATAAAAAATCTAAAGAAAAACATCTAAAGGTCATTATGACTCTCTTTATCTTCTCTTTCTTCTTCATCTCCCTCTTCTTCTTTATCGCCTTCCTCTTCTCCTTGCTCTTCTTCCCTTGGTTGTGAGGTAGGTGCTTCACCTTCTTCTTCTTGAGGGTATGAGTCATGGATAGAGGATGATAGGCTTGGTTCATTCTCAAAGAATTTTAGCAAGCCCAAAGCTTCTTGAATGGTTTGGATGTCAAGGTGGAGATGAGAGATGTCATTGGTAATCTTGGTTGAAAAATCTAAAGAAAATTCCATAATAGCTTAGAGGGTTTGTGATTTTCTTGCTCACTACCAAAGTAGTTAAAAATTCTTTGGTTAAACTCTCCCACCCAAGATCATCATGATCTAGAAAGATAAATTTTTTCCACTCCAAGTTTCTAAGACATCCTCTAATGTCATTTTCTATCCCTAATGACTCAAGAGTGAGAGCAGAGAATAGACGGTTTGGCTCTACAAGTTTATCTTTGATTATAGCATACCTTTGCCTTTCCTCTTCATCTTTAAATCTTATCTTGTGGCTCCTTCTTGAAGGCTCTTCTTATTAAGAAGGGGCAGCCACACTTTTTTCTTTTTCAGCTCTAGAGGCTTTTTTCTTGTAATCTTTATATGCCATTGATTTTATTCTTAGAGAAAACATGAAGAATAGAGTTGATTTGAGAGAGTTTTAGTGTTTAAGTGTTTGGAGATTGATAAAAAGATGAATAAACTGATATTATGGGGGTATTTTATAGTGTTTAATATGAAAAAGAGTTGTTTATAGCTGTTGGATACAAAAAATACACGTTTTAATTGGGTTCCAACTGCTAAAAAATTTTGAAATCTGTATTAAAGTCCGGTTGAACTTCACAAAGTCCGATGGAAATATTTAAAATTTTTGAAAATTACGATAAAACTTTATTAATATCGAATGAAATTTTGGTTTTAGGCACAACGGTCATAAAATTTTAAAAAATTTCGGTTGCACTTTGGAAAGTATGGTCATACTTTTACAAAAAATTTTAAAATCATGAATTTTTAAAAAGTACGATTGGACTAATGATAGGTCCGAGCAAAAAATCATCAAAAGGGTAGAAATTTTGAGAAAGCAAGTGCTTTTTATGTAAGATATGAAGATTTGATAAAAAAAAATAGATATCAATGGAAATATTTTATGAAATGAAACTTGGTTTTCATGTGATTTTAAATTCATGAAATTGTGCTTTCATCTATCATTCCCCAATGTTATTTTATGAAATTCATTCTTTCTTTATTCAAGGATTTAGTGAAAATGTCTGCAAGTTGGTTTTATGTATCAATGAATTCTAAGACAATATTTTGGTTTTATACATTATCCCTAAGGAAATAGTATCTAATGTCTATATGTTTTGACTTAAAATGTTGAATTAAATTTTTGAAAAGATTTATGGCACTAGTATTATCACATTTAATGGGAATATGATCAAATATTTTTCATAATCAAACAATTATTGTTTTATCCAAAGGACTTGAGTACAACAAAAACATGAGGCAACATATTTGGCTTCACCGGTAGACAAGGCAACCGATATTTGTTTCTTGTTAAACCAAGAAACTAGACATTCACCAAGAAAATGACAAGCTCCGATTGTACTTTTTCTATCCAAAAGACTACCGGCGTAGTCCGCATCCAAAAAATCTAAAATATCAAATAATGTGTTTCTATAATACCAAAGTCCTAAATGCAATATGCCATTCAAGTGTTTCAAAATTCTTTTAGTGATATTTAAATTTGATTATTTAGGACAAGATTGAAATCTAGTACACAAGTATACACTATACGTAATATCGGATCTAGAAACAATTAAATAGAGTAGTGATCCGATAATATCTAGATATTTCTTCTCATCTACTACTTTACCATTTTCATCTTTGTCCAATTTTAAGGATGTACTCATGGGAGTCTTGCTAGCCTTGCAACCATCCATTCCAAATTTTTTGATGAGTTCCTTTGTGTACTTGGATTGGTTGATAAAGATCTCATATTTGCATTGCTTGATTTGTGGTCCAATGAAGAATTTGAATTCACCCATCATGCTCATTTAAAATTTTCTATTCATATAAGAAGCAACTTTCTTGCACAGAGATTCATTAGTAGTCCCAAATATTATGTCATCAACATAAATTTGCAAAATTAAGATGTTATGCTTATTTTTTTTAACAAAGAGAGTTGTGTCCACTTTCCCTTTTGAAAAATTATTTTTAAGCAAATATGCACTAAATCTATCATACTATGCTCTTGGTGCTTGTTTTAATCCATATAGAGCTTTGGTAAGTTTAAAAACATGATTTGAGAGTTTATAGTTTTTAAAATCAGAAGGTTGTTCAACATAGACTTCCTCAATTATAAATCTATTTAGAAATGCACTTTTAACATCCATTTGAAAGAGTTTAAAATTCATATGACATACAAAAGTAAGTAGAATTCTAATTGCTTCTAATATAGCTACGGAAGCAAATATCTCATCATAGTTAATGTCTTCCTCTTGATTATAGCCTTTGGCTACCAATCTAGCTTTATTCCTAATAGTGAGACCATTTTCATCAAGTTTATTTCTATAATTTCATTTGTATCCTATAATTGGATGATCTTTAGGTCTAGAAATAAGTTTCCATATATTATTTCTTTTAAATTGGTTGAGTTTATCTTGCATTACAATCACCCAACATTCATCACTAAGAGTCTCCTCAATAGTTCTTGGCTCAATTTGAGAAACAAAAGTAAAATTAGAATCTAAATGTTTAATTTTGGATCTAGTAATTACTCCCTTTGATGTTTCACCAATGATGAGCTCTTTTGGATTATCCTTCTTGTATTGTCAATTCTTGGGTAACTATTGAGTTTTCTTTTCTTGTTTATCTTGATTGTTCTTTAGAGCAATAATAATTTCTTATTGATCATATATACCTAAACAATCATCAAGAGCACTACCTTTTCTTTGATCAAGTTTAGAAGATTCATCAAAAACAACATGCATTGATTCTTTAACTACTAGAGTTTTCTTATTAAATACCCTATATGCTTTACTGAATGATGAATATCCTAAAAATATGCCTTCATCCGATTTGGATCCAAATATTCTAAGATATAAAATTTTGGGTATTCTTTCATTCTATAGCTTATAAGAAGTTTTGTTTATCAATGGTTTTTTGTAGACACGATTTGTAATGTAACAATCGGCATTAACGACTTTTACCCAAAAATAAGATGGTAATTAATATTCATTGAGCATTGTTCTAGCCATTTCAACCAAGGTTCTATTTTTTCTTTCAGCTACACCATTTTATTGTGGTGTTCTAGGAGTCAAAAAGTTATGTGAAATACCAAATTCATTGCAAAAGCTTTCAAAATTTTTATTTTCAAATTTTTTGCCATGATCACTTCTAATAGATGTGATTACATAGTTTTTTTTTTTTTCATTTTGAACTCTTTTTGTAAATATTTTAAAGTGATTAAAAGTTTTATTTTTTGAGCTAAGAAATTAACCCATATAAATCTAGAGTAATCATCAACAAGAATAAATGCATATAACTTGCCACCTAGGCTAGCAACTCTATTTAGTCTAAATAAATCTAAGTGAATGAGTTTTGAGGGTCTAGAAGTACTTACAATATTTTTAAACTTAAATGAACTTTTATGTTGCTTACCAAGTTGACAAGGTTCACATGTTCTATCTTTGACAAATTTAACTTTAGGGAGATCGTCGACTAGCTCTTCATTACTAATGCATTTTAAATTATTCATACTAGCATGTCTTAGCCTTTTATGTCATCACCAAGCATCATTATTAATGAAAATCAAACATTCAAATGCATCATTAAAATGCATGTCAAATTTATATGTGTTACTAATTCTAGCTCCTTTGATTGCAATTTCACCATTTGAATTAGTAACCTTGTATCCTTTGGAGTCAAAATTTACATCATATCATTTATTACACAATTGACTAACACTAAGCAAATTATGTTTCAATCCATCAACAGGTCACACATTTTTAATTAAATTTTTACCAAGCATGCCAATGGAACTAATACCAATAATCTTACCTTTATCATTATTTCCAAAGGTGACATTGCCTCCAAGCTTATAAGTGAGACTTGTAAAGAGCTTTGCATTCCCCGTCATATGCTTTGAGCATCCACTATCAATAAGCCATGTGCTTACATTGATAGTAAATTTTAGACATACTTACAAGAATATTCGCCTTCTTTTAGGTACCCAAATGAACTTGGGTCCTTGGAGGTTAGTAGTAGAAGGATTCTTTAACTTGAGATGAGTCTTACTATTATAGCAAAAAATATCTTATGTCCAAAATTCATGCAATAAGTGCATTGATTCAAAGTTTTATATTTATGCACTTTCCCATTAGCATTCACACAATTGCAAATATGAGTTTATTTTTTAGTATTTTTGTGTTGATGTACATGTCTAGTATACATGAATACATGTTTTGCTCTTGAAACCTTAATTCTAGAGTCTTGTGAGCCTAATATAATCCTTTTGGGATTTTTGAATTTGGTTTGTGCATTAGTATTTTTTACAACTTCAACACTAGAGATTTGAGTTGTAGATGCTTTCACAAATATTGGTTTACTAGAAATAGTATTGGATGAGTCATTGAATCCTAAACTATCTTTCAAGGAGGATGACCTTTGATTATCAATCAATGTATCTAATGCTTCCTTTTTCTTTATGAAACTTTGAGATAGATTTTTTAAGTTCTTTTAGTTCATGCCTTAAAATTTCATTTTTCTTGATCACATTCTTTAAGCTATGTGAATTTTTATTCAATTCATCAATTGATTGTAATGATTTTTCATTTGAGAATTTTAATTCTAATGTAGAATTTTTTAAGCATACAAATTTTTTTTTTTTCAGCTTAAAGCATTTATCCTTATAGAATTTTATTTTAGAAAAATATTTTTCTACTCTAAGGTTCATATGCTCAATCATGTCACTATCATCTAAAGCATCAGTATCATTTTTCATCATATGCAATTAAATTCAAGGATTGGGTACCTACCTCATTGGGTAATTTTTTCCTCAATAGCCATGAGATATAGATTTGTAATTTTTTTCTTCCTCTTTTTCTTCTTCTTCACTTAAGAAAGAGTCATTCCATATAGTTTTGAGACATTTTTTTCTTTTCTTTGTCTCATTTCTTCTTATTTTTCAATTTAAAGCAATTCAATTTAATATGACGAATTTACTACATTCATAATATTTCACTTTATTTTTTTTGTCTTTATCTTTAAAAGAGAATTTAGAGAGTGTATCTTTGTTAGCTTACAATCTTCTTTCTCTTTTTCAATCATTCATCCTTTTTGAAAATAATGTCATTTCTTTTTCATCATCACTTTTTTTATTACTTGAGCTCTCAATTTTTTTAATTACTTTGAGACCTATTGGTTTTATTTTCTCTTTTTGGTGTGCAACTCAAAGTGAGTAGTTTTCCTATAAATTCATCGGTTCTCAAAGAACTAAGATTATGTGCTTCTTTAATTGAAGAAACTTTGAATTCAAAGTTCTTCTTTGCTAAGTTCTTAAAATTTTACTGTTGACTTCATCTGGATCATCTTCAATAATTTATACTCATATATATATATATATTTACTTCTTAGTAGGCCTCACTTAATTAGTACCCTCTTGATAGTTTTGAAGAATTTTTCAAATGCAATAAGCGTAAGCGCCTTTTTCCCTTGAAATTGAATTCATCAAAATGGAGCTTATCCAAAACCACAAGCTTTCCTATCTCTTCTCCAACGTCCAACCACAGGATCCATTTCAACTTCCCCCACTTTCGAATTTTAAACAAATTACGATATATTTTGCAGAATTTTGTATAATTCTCCTTGTTCATTTCGAGCTGATAATATGTCTTCAATCTGTAGCTCTCTTGGATTTCTGGTTCCTCAATGGAGGGACAGTAACACTCGCTTCTTGATTTTCTTTCACTGTAAAAGAAATATTAGCTTCGTCTCGCGTGTAATTTACTGCTCCAATAATGACTCTGTTTCAGAACAAAGCCAGGCATTCTCTCTCATTCGTAATGGCTGTCAGCAGATTTTGATTTCTGATTATCAGTTTTGTTCTCTGTTTTCTTATGGCAGTTGGGTTATGATCCTTCAGAAGGGTTACTCGGACTCGAGGCTGATCTCAACCCAAGGTTTTCTTAGTTAATTAATGGCTATTTCGGGTTAATTTTATTTGTTTATTAGGCTGAACAAAGGTCCCAGGTGGAGATATTGAATCTAATAATTCCACGCAAATTTAAATTTCAGGAATTCTGCATCTGATGCATCTAAAAAAAGATCCTGGTTTGGTCCAAATGGTCAGTATATTAGAGAGCTTCCTTGCCCAAGTTGCAGAGGGAGGGTATACTCCATGTCCAGAGTGTGGAATTGAAAGATCTAGATTAGATTGTTCTCAATGTAATGGAAAGGTTGGAACATCCTCCTCTTGTAGCCTAACTTTACATAATTCAGCAACATTTCCTAAATTGTCTCTTTTGACATTTCTTTAAGTTTTCTCTAAAAATGTTGAATTTTAGCTCCCAAGATGGAAGAAAGATACGTTATTCACATCAGTGAATGGAATGCACGAGTTCTAAGACCTTAAAGTGACTGAAATAAAATACTTATAGCTAGACAATATACTTTACATATGAACTTGAATGAATTAACAAGGTTACAGCACTTGTGCAAGACAATTTGACTTTAGAAAATATCATCCATAGGACCATATGCCACTGTCATTTACCTCTGATAACTGCATGTGAGATCTCAGATGCCATCTTGGCAAATGCCAAATTATATTTAGTGTTGGTAAGTTAGAAAGACATATCTTCAATATGCCAGGCATAACTTCTCTTTTATTTTCATTTATTTGATTGATCACACAACAGGGTATGATAACTTGTCGTCAGTGCTTAGGAGATTGTGTCATATGGGAAGAGTCAATTGATGAGCAGCCATGGGAGAAAGCCCGCTCAATGTAACTTCTCAACTCCTGCTCATGACTCTCATATTTCGTAGATTGCTAAATTCACATATTTCCTTCTTTCTGCTTTAAGCTGTTTTCAGCAGCCAGATAAATATTTCTGATATCTTTCTTGCTTGGTTGATCACATTGTTATTTGCAACTAATAAAAGCTGGTAATCATTTTAAGCATAGAATGTAGAACATATAAAATTTTATGCACTTGCACAGATAGTTCAATGCTGTTAACTCATTACACCATACAAGTTCCTTTTTTTTTCAGTTTTTGTTTTGCTGTTAGAGAATAGTTAGTATTTTTTTCTTTTTTGCAATAACATATAATAATAATAGGTGCTGTCCATTTAGATTGTTCTCTACTATGGACCAAAATGTAACAAACCAGGTTCTGTAATGATTAGAAATGCTTCCAATACCTATTGCTTTTGCTAGCATATATTGAATGTTGTTTTCTAACTGTATACTGGAGTTACTTGATGTGCCTACTAGTTTTTAGGTGTTTCCAAATTTTGGTTTGCATTGTTGTTTTTACTTCTGGGTCAGATGATGACAGACAATGATTTTGAACTTTGGTACTGTTTTTCTCCCTGTTGTCTTCTCAGTTCTCCACTCAAAGTGATGGAGGATGACGAAGTAGACAATTTAGACATAAAGCTGGATACAAAGAAAAAATCAAAGTGCGTATGTCAATCACCACCTCCTGAAGTTGGAATGAAGATCAGCCCATCACTAAAAGTTGGTACCTTCAACCCAACCTGACATGTTCTATATAAAAATCATGAAGTGCATATTGCAATATTGCTTGCTAGAAGAAATCATGAAGTGCATATTTTAATATGGCCGATTCAATAATGAAAAACCTTCAAAAGACCTCCTATTAAAATATTCATCCTTTTCAATTGACAACTGACATGATAACCTGCAGACTCTAAGAATTTTATCATTCCTTGTGATGGTACTGAGTACTGGTTAGTCGTATACATGCATATACTTTATATATGTTTACATGAAATTATGATTTACCCAGATCATGATCATAATCTTCTTTGTTTAGTTGGATGATTGCAGAGTCTAAATGCTAAAACTGGACTATTTAGTAAAAGAATGAAGATTATCCACCGCCATCCCAAGCTTCATGCACAAAGGGTGGCTGCAATCAAGGTCTATCACCTTCATGTTCTTTTTTTTTTTCCTGATATTTTGTATTGTCCTATGTATATGTTATCTACTTTGACATTTTAAGTATATCAGGCATAATCATGGTTCATTTCTATTGATTACTGAAGAACTTAATTTATTACAGTAAACATCCAAAAGATTTCTTATAGATTTGTCATATTATCACTGCATGCTGTTGGATTACGATGTCAGATGGTAGCAATGGAATATTTATACCTTGACTATGTGTACAAGGACTTGATATGAAGTGAAACTGAGAATCTTTGAATTTTGAATGCTGAAAGAATCAACCTATGAAAATCCACAACTCTATTCAGATCATATATGCATGAAGCATTTGTATTTTATTGTTATATTTTGTAGTTGATAATGACATTATCAATTCATTCTGATGCACAGACAAAATAGTTAGACATTGCTGTGCGTCTTAATGGTATAATGACTAGATAATTAAAAATCTTGGTATTTTGTACCATGCTGAAAGAATAAACTATAAGAAGGTCAGGACTGCATTTACATTATGTACAAACATATGACATTTATGTTTTACCATTTCTTTTTGTACAGCATCATTGGTTCATTTATAGTCTGAAGTAAAAAAAATGAAGCTACAGGAGTCAGTACCGTGTTTAGAAACATCCTTCCAGGTATCTACTTTTTTTTTGGGTGGGTGGTTGCGGTGGTGCAGAATTTGGCTCTGTCCCTATTTTCTTTGTTGAAAATGGGAACAGAACAAGATACTTTGTGCTAGAAAATTGAAGTTGCTACTGTTAGAAGAAAAGCACAGGGAAATCTTATCCACTTGACAAATGCACAAAATTTTTTTTATAAGTATTTCATGATCAGGGAGGAGAATGTACTGAATCATTACTTCTTAACTTAGTTGAAACGCATTTGTTTTACTGCATATTTTACATATGAAATGCGGAAAGCCAAAGGAACTGCTGCAGCAAGGAAACATACTTCTGAAACTTTGAAAGCTTTCTTTAGTGATCCAGAAAACCGTCGCAAGAGGAGTATTTCCATGAAAGGTCAGATCGCATAATCTGCTGAAAGTTTGACTTTGACTCTTTCGAGTTACACCTGTATGTTTTCTGTCTGTTTTCCTGACCTTATGCCTAACTTCACTTTTTTAGTAGTATTTACCTATTTGGCATTTATCTGGTAAGGTTATCCAGAAGTAAACCTGGAACTGCACTTCTCAATTTGTTTCCTGTTTCTGCCTTCTGAGTACATTTTGTAAAATTTAATAAAATTGGTGAAACTATAAGATCACCGAGCTTATAACAAATTGGGTTTTACAACACAAAATAAACTAAATTATTTTGGTTAGTTTGTCTTTCTAAGTATAAGTCCATTTATTTGTTGTAATCATTAGATTTGGGATGAATTTAACAGTTTGGCTCTGATATTACTTCCTGATGTAATAAATACATTGCTGATGATTTAATCTTAAGCTCTTCCCAAGGTCAAATGTTTGATTGTTTTGCTGTCCTTTTGAATTGCTCTGTTGACACTGTAAATTAAATTACAAGCACGCAAAATCAGTTGTTTCAGAACTAATATTCCTACAACTGAAACTCAAAGATGATCAAATGTCATACAAGCTCTTTGAATGACATATTTTCTAGGTTTTTGCACTGACCCCTTTACTCTTTTATGCAGCCCTTTACTCTTTGATGCAGGAGTAAAATTTTACTGCAGACAGTGTGGTCGTGAAGGACACAGGAAACACTACTGTCCAGAACTTAAGCAGAGCTTAATAGACAGGCGGTTTCAATGTAGGGAGTGTAGGTTGTGCGGGGAAAAGGGCCATAACAGGACATGTCAAAATTCTAGGAGAAGCAATGCTGAAGGCACAGTTAGGAGGCATCACCGCTGTAAAATTTGTCATCGAAGCGGCCACAATCGCAGGACATGTCCTCAACTGAATGGATCAAAACTAGGTGGTAACAATAGAATGAAATATTCTTTTATACCTGGACGTAGAATATACACCTGCCGTTTATGTAGACAAAAGGGGCATAATGTGAGGACATGTCCTAACAGAAATACAGAGCCTGCAATGGCTAGTCCTGAACTTAAAGAGGACGTCAACGGCCTTGCTGTGGGCTAATTACTAATGCATCTGAATTGAACTTGCAAGATGAGATACCCTTCTTTGTTTTGTTTTGTTTTTTTTTTTCTGAAGTTTTTATTTGCAACTTTTTCCCAATAACAAAATTATTGGTAACGAAACATGTTGTTTTATTATATATAACTGGAGTGGATGTAATATGCTTCCATGACAGTGGTATTAAATGCCTAGTTACTGTTAGATTTTCAGTTTCTTCCGTTATTATGCCTCTAGTATCTGCGGTGCTAACTGCTATGACAAATGGTGGTTATATTCTCCCAATCTCAAGCAAAAACCGCATGGGTGCTACCAACTACCAATAAAACTAAGCGTAAATAGTCAAGTTATTTGCCAATTACCGTTAAAATATTTAAATCTATATTATATATATATATGAGAAAAATTTTAATATGGAGCTAATTCATATCCCAATTTATAAACAAAGCTAATCAAAAAATATAATCTGAAAATAAAAATATTTTAAAAATATTTTTTAAAAATATTATGATTCAAATCACACTTTTTGATTGTCTTGGTTTATGAGTGAAATATAGAGTCCATAATAGAAGTTTTCATATATATATATACCAACAAATTAAATGGGATCATATATAAAAACTTAGCAATCTAGGGATTATCTAAGCAGCAATTAACCAGGCAGCAGCCCCACTCTTAGATCTTTTCACAAATTTAAATGGATTTAAATAAAATAAGAATAATAAAAGTATATATTAAAAATATATAACTTAAATGAAAGAATATATTAAAAACATATAACTTTATTTATTCTTTAAGAAATCTTATACAAAATACAGATTATTAGTATATTAATTTTCGTTATACCAGGTACCATAGGTTTATAAATCTTGCTCACAGTCAGTAGCTATTACAACTGGGTGTCCAACTTATGCCAATAAATCTTTACAAATAAAATAAAACTTTACTAGTTTCTGATGCATCAGATCAACTTTCGTTGCAAGTGCAGAGCATATTTATATAAAATAAACTTTAAAATATAAAATATAGACTTTCAAATAAAATACAAGCTTTAAAAATAAATAAATAACTTACAGAAAAATAATAGTGAAGGGGATACAGAAGTAGAAGATAATTTTTTAGTGAAGAGAGAAAAAGAAAACTTAAACTAGAGCTTTGAGTTCTTCAGAGCCTCTGAAAGTGAGAGGTTCTAAAAAGTATCCTCAAGCTTCAAAAATGACTTTCTTAAATAGACAGAGACTCATTAATTTTTTTCACATGCTTGGTATTGTATATGAATAATAATCCGTCATTACTATTTGTTTTACTGTATCTTCACTCGTCTGGAACTATAGATGAATAGTACCTTATCGGATACTATTTATTTTACTGTTGAGATCTGTAGATGAACAGTTCTGCTGACTTTACTGCAACTTTACTAGGTCTTTCACATGTTAAATACTGTTGATGAACACAATCTTACCAGTTGGCACCGAGTTTAAAATTTTGAAGGAATGAGGTTCCTTCTGCTTTTAATTATATGACGAGTCTGAGTCATAATCAAATTTTTTATTTTTATTTTTCTTTTATTTTTTATTTTTCTTTTCTTTTTTCTCTTTTCTTTATTTTTTTATTTTTTTATTTTTTTTTCTTTTTTTTCTTTTTTTACTTTTGATCTTTATTGGAGACAAAATATCATAACAATCGTCCTCATTGCTAAGGCAATAACTGAGTCTGAGTCATATATTTTATTAGTAGAAGATGATGTCATAGATAATGTAGAAGAAAAGTCAAAAGAGGAAGGTGGTTTTTTCTTCTGGACTGAGCTTTAAATTTTTTAGAATGAGTTTTATTGGACGATCTAGCAGAGCTAGTCTTGCTGGGCTTTAAGGGCTCAGAGGTTGAAGGAAGAGATTAAAACCATCTGTTGCATCAAGGCTTTATAATCCTCAGAGTTTTTGCAACTACAAGAATGGTCATATTTTAGGCTCTTTGGGCTCTAAAAGAGACAAACAGCTTTGGGTCAAAGCCATCATAATTTCTCTTTAGTAGCCACTATTTTACTGTGTGCTCATAAGTGGAATTTCGAAAAATAATCCACCATACGATTTTATATTTTCTTAATACCAAAGGTATATTAGTACCTGATTGAACAAAAATATTAAAATATCATTGATAAACTCATGGTATATTAAAAGTCATACAAAAGAGAAGAAAAAGAGAAATTTTTTTCTCATAAAGGCTTGGATTTAAATGGGTTTTATAATACTGAAATGTAAGTAGCATATCCTGTGATAATGTTCTATCATTATTTTCACAGTAGTGCCACCAATTAGCAAACCATATAGGAAGGTTATCAGTCTTTAAACTGGTATCAAAATATATCAACCAGGAATGTATTTTACCAGAGTTTTAAAAAAATAAGACTTTAGTCCATGCTTCAATATAATCTCAATAATTATAAGAAGGATAATTTTCTTTAAAATAAAGGATTTTAAATTGCACAAGGATGTGCAGAGATTTTTTCCAATCAGATTGATGGAGAACTTTCTTTATTTTAAAGGAGGAATAAACTATGATAGCTTTATCCTGCTGGTTATAGTTATTGTTTAAATATATAGAACCAGAATCTTAAAGAATATTAAGATAATACTCTTGAGGTTTTGAAAAATTATTTGACTTAAAAAACTAATTTTTAGGGTATACAGACTCAATAATATTCTATGAATTCTGCTGAGCAGTTTCACTTTTAATTATTAATTACGTAGTCCAAAATTTTTTATTAAACCGTATAGCTTTAGGGTGCTTTAAAGGAAAATTTGAAGAAACAATTTGAGTTGAAGAGTTTGAAACTTCAACATCATTTTTAGAAATATTTTGAGATAGAGTTTTTATAGATGAAGATTCACTTATCTTTGCTTTGACAAAATGGATTAGAGATTTATTACCTGAGGCTTCAGGAGGAGAGAAGCCTTGCTTTAATAACTTTTGGAGATTGGGCCAGCTGGGAGACCCAAAGATTTATTTTAGTTTTATTATCTTCTTCTTGGACAACATCGGCCCAAGATTTTATGGCTTTAGGTTTGGTTATACTATCTGAATGATCAGATAGAGTTTTAAGAGAATCAAACTTTAAGGTTTCTTTAGCTTTATTAGCTACTTTCTTCTTTTTATTTTTCATGATTTCTGAGAAGAAATTCACGAGTAAGGAAGTCAGATAAACTATTATTTTCTCTTTTAATAAATTCTATATCAAAATAAAAAAATACTTAAAATAGTTTTTCACCTTGCAAAAATCTATTTTGAGACAAGATTTTTAACATTTTTTTGTAAAACATCTTTAGCACTTTTACAATCAATAAGAAGTAAAAACTTTTGATTTAATAAATTACTTTAAAATTTTAAAATACATAAAATAATACTTAAAATCTCTTTTTTAATAGTAGAATAATTTAATTAGGTTGGACTCCAATGTCCTGAATAAAACTGGACTATGATTTCTTTACCATCTTTTATCTGTTTTAATATCTCACCATAATATATATCTGAAGCATCAGTTTCAACTATATTTGAAGATAATGGATCAGCTATATGTAAGCAGAGAATAGTTTTAACTAAGATTTTAATCCATCTAACTATACCAGTATGGACCTCAGTCCATGAGCTAGAATTTTTTGTAAGCCTATCATGTAATGGTTTTATAATTCTATTCATGTTTAGATATAATTCTATAACATAATTTAAACATCCTAAAAATTATTGTAATTGAGTTTTATTTAGAATTTGATCAGAAAACTTATCTCCAAAAATTAAGTTCCTTTCTATAGGTTCTAAAATATCATGTTCTATATAATGACCTAAGAATCTAATTTTAGTTTAGAATAAAGACATCTTAGTTTTACTTAATACTAAACTATTCTTCTTTACCACCATAAAAAATATTTTTAGGTGTTTAAAATGATCATATAGAATTTTAGAATATATTAAGACATCATCAATATATACTATATAAAAATTAGTATAAAGATTAAATATATCATTAATTATTCTATGAAATTCAAAGGGTACATTCTTTAAACCAAAAGACATGACATTCCATTCATACTGTCCAAATAGAATAGTGAATGCAGTCTTATACCTATCTTTAAGATTAATCTGAATTTGCCAAAAATCCGATTTCATATCAAACTTACTAAAAATATTTCTTTCATAAAATCTTCATAATAAATCTTTTTTATTTGAAATAGGATACCTAATCCATTTTAAAACTTTATTTAATGGTTTATAATTTATTACTAATCTAAGAGCTCCTCTTTCAATCTCAGATGCCTTATTCATATAAAATATTGCACAAGACCATGAGCTTTTAGATTTAGTAATTAATTTTTTATTTTCTAAATCAGTTATTTCTTTTTTACAAAATTCAATCATATCAGACGCCATTTGAATAGGCAGGGCTTTAGTTGCAATAGACTTTTCATCAAAATCTATTTCATATGGTAAATCAATCATATGTTGTCTTCTATTTCAAAATATATTTGAAATATCAACACATAATTCATTTTTAATCTGAAACTTTAATTTATTAATTTTATCTTGTATAAATTTAATTTTTTAATTGTTAATTTATTTTTATAAATGAAAATTATTTTTTAAATTATAAAATTGTACAAATTTTGCTTTTATTATTGCATTTATTTGTAGTTCATAAATTGAATGAACTTTAAGTAAGTTTAGATTTTTCTTTTTAGGTTTTTCTATAAATAAAAAAATATTTTTTTAATTTTTTATTTTAAAATTATACTATCATCTTTTACAGAATATGATGTAATTAGATTCATATATAAATTTTCTAAAATTCCCGTATGATGAATATTAGTTAAAATAAATATATTTTTTAGTTATAATTTTTTTTATCAATTATTGAAGTTTTTGCTTTATCAAGAATATTTAATTTAAATTTATTTGCAACTGATAAGTTTTCATTTGTCCTGCCAAATTTTTTTAAAAATTAGACTAAATTTAATGTAATTTAAGTAAGTCATTGAATCAAATAAAGCTATAGTTTTTATATTATAATTATTTAAAAATTTTATTTTTATTTTTATTAAATATTTTCTTGATATAATTTTCTGTAACATAAAAATTATCAGAAATTTTATATTTACTTATTAGACTAATTTCATTATTATTATTTTCTTCTTTATTAGTTCTCTTTATCTTCTTATTCTTTCTCATAAGAAGAAGTAGAATTTAATAAAAACTTTATTAATTGAGAATTATTTTCTTATTTAATTTTTAATTCTTTTAATTCTATTTTTATTTTTTTAATTTATTTTTGTAAGTAATTAATTGTTGGTTTATTCTTAATTGTTTTATTTTTATTTGAGATTGAAGTTAGATCATATATTTGTTTACTAGTACTAGGTACTACAGAAGATTTAGGTTTTTTATTTGAATTTTTTAATAATTTATTTAAAATTTTTTATTAAATTTTATGATCATTTATATATTTTATAACTTTTAAAATAAATTTTTGTTCTTTAGTTAAAATATTTATTAATTTACTACTAGTAGTAGCTTCAGAACTAGATCTTATATAATCTATTTGATTTATTTTTTAAAATTTGAATAATCTTCATAATCTGAATATTTTAAATATAATTTATGAATTTTATTTAATATAGATTTTCTAATTCTAGTTCTTATAATTTTTTATTAAACCTACAGAATTTAGAAGTATGTCATTTTTTACTACAGTTATAACATTCTAAATTTTTATAGGATTTAAATTATTTATCTTTCTTTCTAAAGAATTTTTTATTATTAAATTTTTTAGATTTATAAGATTTATAAGGCTTTTGTTTCTTATAGTAATCTTCTTTGTTGTATTTTCTTTTATAATATTTTTTACAAGATTTTTTATATGGTTTTTTATGTTTTATAGAATATTGTCCACCATAATTTTTTTAATTTTGAATTATACTATAATCAAATTATTTACAAAATAAACCTAATTATTGTTTAGTTTTTCTCATTTCGTATTTTAATGATTTTTGAAGTTATATCTTGACAAAGTTTTAATCTTTCTTTTTGAACTATACTAACCAATTGACCATAAGTCAAACTGTCATAAGGAATAGAGTTTCCATATTCATATTTTATATGATTTTTAGCCTTCTTACCAAGGAAGAATGGTAATCTTGCTAAGAATTTTTCTTTTCAGAAAGTCTGGTTGGAATATTCTCTAATCATAATCTTAGTTTAAAAAAGTTATTTTATAAAATTAAAAATCACTAAGTTTTTTACACCTAAGGTTACTTAATAATTTAATATTTTTATCTTTTAAATGTGCAAGATCTCCTATAAAGTGAAGTGATATAGTCAGTATGAGTGTTGCCACTGTATTCTGAATAGTATCACCATATTCATTTAGTATAGGCGTTTCATCTTCATAAATTTTTATAGTACTTAATATTTTTAAATATTATTCATCAGTAAGATGATTATCCACTAACCTTTTAATTAGCATGTGAAGCCAGCTATAATTAATTCTGTTATAGTTCTATCTAACGTATCAGTTTGAGTTTTATAATTATTGGTAGCCATTATCATTTGCTGTAGAAGACTCAAAATATTATATTCTAATAGATTATCAATGTTTCATTAATAAACTGAGGAGACATTATATTTATACAGTGATAAAATATTTAGTCTATCTATAATTTTTAAGTCTGGGACAGACATTCTAGGTACTATAAATTGATTATGTGTTATGCGATTTATTTGTGGATCTATATCTTTACTAAAAGATTCAAGATATTCAGTTTCAGGTTGAGAATCCTCAACTGATTCTGAATCCTGATTTTCAGTTACCATGCTAATAGTTTTAGAAGATTTAGATTGACGTGTTTATTGAATTACCTATTCTGACTCAGATGTTGAATTAATTTTACTTAATTTATCTTTAATGGCTTTTACAAAGTCGGAATCTTTATATTTAACTTCTTGTTGGCCTGTTTTAAAAACCTCAAAGGGTTTAAAAATACGAGTTTTTAATTTTTTTATCCGAAATAGTTTTCTTAATTGATTTTATTATTTCTTTATTTTTAATAGAATTTTTTATATTATTTAATTGTTGTCATATACTTAGTAAATGTGCATTACTAAAATTATTTTATTCTAGTATCTTTCTATTTGGATCATTTTTAGCTACAGTTTTAAATGGTGCAGCTTGAATTTTTCTATCATCATACATAAATATACTTTCATTTTGTATAATTTTATCATTTACTTTCCATTTTGTTTCCTTTTTCCTAACTGATATAGGATTTATTAATTTTTTTGCTTTAAGTTTTCCTTTATAAATTCTTTTAAACTAATAAAAAAATTTCATATTAACTTCATATTATTTTATAAAATTAATATATTCATTCTTTGCAGATTCAAAATCATTTACCTTATTAATTACTTCTTTTAACTTATCTATGTTTTTTACTGAAGTTAATTCTTTATTTAATTTATCTTCATTAAATATAAATTTTTTATTAATTACATTTAATTCTCTATCTATATTTGCTACATTATCTGTCATAAAAGAGGTTATAGGTGATATGGGTGGAGAAGGATATTATTCTTTGTTATAATTAGGGTTTGCCTCTATAGGATTCATATTTCTTATAGGGTTATAAAAAAGATGTTATACAGTTATACTATAATCTATACGTTTTACTTCACTACTTATTTCAGGTATATCTGATATAGAATACCTAGGCTTTATTACTATTTGTAAAAAAGGTTTAGGTTCTTTTTCTTTATATGAAGCATATATTATAGAAGGTAATTGTGAAGCTCTTTCAATATCTACTGTTGAAGCAGAGGGGAGGAGATATCAAAATACTTACTGCTTATACTATATCTACTGAATTTTAATTTAACTTTACCATTTTTATATTGTTCAATTTTATTAAATTCTATATTTAATTTTACTATTTTTTCATGTTCTGGAGGAGGAACGATATTTTTCAAAATCCACCTTTTAGTAAGACTAATGACTTTTCATTGAATAGTTTTAGGGATTACTGTATTAGCTTTACTAAAATCTATCTGAAGAAATTTAGTTTATCATATTTTAGATTTTATAATGTATTTAGTTGCAAAGGCTGAGACCACGACTTTATAATATAGTTTATACATTAATGCTACAGGAATTGATCCTTCTAATATTTTATAATTATTAATTTCTAATATAGCACTTTTTAATATATTAGGATCGTTCAGAGATATTGTAATATCTGAAAAACAAACAAAGAAAATGAGATCACTACTTAAACTAGTCTCTATTGTTTCTAAGAGAAAATCATTAAAAATTTACAAATCTAGCATATCTAATTATTGCTAATATATTTGCATTTAAATCTTTCCTAGTTAAGAGTTTTATGCTAATTTGTACAAGTCCTATATGTATATAATTATATTTTTTACTTTTATGGTGTTTTATAAATTCTGGAGATAACAATATATTTTTTAAAAAAGGTTTATTTAATTGTACATCTCTTTCTTTTGCTTTAATTATATAATTATTTTTAAATATGTTTAATTTAGGTATTTTATAAATTTATTCTTTATCTACTTTAGGTATTATCCAATTATTTATTATTTTATTAAAATTTTCTAAAATTACTTCATTCCTATTTACTATCATTTTAATTTTTGATAACTCAAAACTATCAGATTTAGTTATACTAGCATATTTATATACAAATAGTTTATTTTTAAATATTTAAAAAATAGATTTTAAAGTATTTTCTTGTTGATTTTAGACGCGACTATTGACTTACTGCCCTAAATGTCTATCCATTGGCTGAAATAAGACTTACTGTATATCTAAATCCTACTCAATAATATTTATTTTTAAATCTATAAGTCAAAGATCTAACTATGAAAATAATTTTATCTCTATCTACTACTACCCCTAAACAGTTTTATCTTCTAGATCTTATGACAATTTGACTTATAGTCAATTGGTTAGTATAGTATAAAAAGAATGATTAAAGCTCTGTCAAGATATAAAACTTTAAAAATTATTAAAATACGAAATGAGAAAAACTAAATAAGAATTAGGTTCATTTTGTAAATAATTTGATTATAATATAATCCAAAATTATAAAAATTATGGTGGACAATGTTCTATAAAATATAAGAAACCATATAAAAAATCTTATAAAAAATATTATAAAAGAAAATACAACAAAGAAGATTATTTACAGCTGATAAGCTTTCATTTGTTTTCTGCCAAAATCTTTTGAGAACTAGACTAGATTTAATACAATTTAAGTTAGCTTCTGTATCAAATAAAACTATAGTTTCTATATTATAATTTAACTTTGCTATCTTCATATTGTTCAATTTTACTAAGTTCTATATTTGGTTTTATTTTACTAAGGCTCAAAACCTTGTAAAGTTTTATTTTATATATAAAGATTTATTGCTATAAGCTGGATATCTGGTTGTAACGGTTACTGACTGTGAGCAGAATTTATAAACATATGGTACCTGGTATTATGAAAAGTAATATACTAATAATATGTGCTTTGTATATGATTTCTTAAAGAATAATTAAAGTTATATGTTTTTAATATATTCTTTTATTTAAGTTATATATTTTTAATATATACTTTTATTATTCTTATTTTATTTAAATTCATTTAAATTTGTGAATAGATCTAAGAGTGGGGTTGTTGCCTGATTGATTATTTAATTTTGTAGTCCAAAATTTTTTATTAAACCATATAGCTTTAGGGTGCTTTAAATGAAAATTTGAAGAAACAATTTGAGTTGAAGCGTTTAAAACTTTAACCTCATTTTTAGAAATATTTTGAGATAAAGTTTTTATAGATGAAGATTCACCTATCTCTGCTTTGACAAAAGGAACTAGTGATTTATTACCTGAGGCTTCGGGAGGAGGGAAGCCTAAGTTTGATAGTGCTTTAATGACTTCTAAAGATTGGGTCAGCTGAGAGACCTAAAGATCTATTTTAGCTTTATTATCTTCTTCTTGGACAACATCAATTCAAGACTTTATGGCTTTAGATTTGGTTATACTATCTAAATTATCAGATAGGACTTTAGGAGAATCAGACATTAAGATTTTTTTAGCTTTATTGGCTGCTTTCTTCTTTTTATTTTCCATGATTCCTGAGAAGAAATTCACAAGTAATGAAGTCAGGTAAACTATTATTTTCTCATTTAATAAATTCTATATCAAAATTAAAAATACTTAAAATAGCTTGCCATCTTGCAAAAATCTATTTTGAGGTAAGGTTTTTAATATCTTTTTTGTAAAACATCTTTAACACTTTTACAATCAATACGAAGTACAAACTTTTGATTTAATAAATCACTTTGAAATTTTAAAATACATAAAATAATACTTAAAATCTCTTTTTTAATTGTAGAATAATGAACTTTATTGGATGATCAAGTAGAGCTAGTCTTGTTGGGCTTTAAGGGCTCAGAGGTTGAAGGAAGAGATTCAACCATCTGTTGCATCAAGGCTTTATAATCCTCAGCAATTTTTGCAGCTGCAAGAAGAGCTATAGTTTAGACTTTTTAGTTTCCAAAAGAGACAGACAGCTTTGGGTCAAAGTCACCGTAGTTTCTCTTTAGTAGCCATTGCTTTTTTGTTTGTTAATAAGTGAAATTGCAAAAGACAGTCCACTATTTGATTTTAGATTTTCTTAATACCAAAGGTATATTAGTACCTGATTGAACAGAAGTATCAAAGTACCATTGATAAACCCATGATATAATAAAAGTTATACAAAAGAGAAGAAGATGAGAGAATTTCTTCTCATAAGGGCTTGAATTTAAATGGACTTTATAATACTGGAATGCAAGTAGCACATCATGTGATAATGTTCTATCATCATTTCCACAGTAGTACCATAAATCAGCAAATCACATAGGAAGGTTATCAATTTTTACACTGGTATCAAAATATATCAGCCATGAATGTGTTTTACTAGGGTTTTAAAAAAATAAGACTTTAGTCTAGACATCAACATAATCCTAGTAATTATAAGAAGGACAAATGTCTTTAGAATGAAGGGTTTTAAATTACAAAAGGATGTGCAGAGGTTTCCTCCAATCAGATTGATGGAGAACTTTCTTTATTTTGAAGGAGAAATAAGCTATGATAGCTTTATCCTGCTGATTATAGTTATGCTTTAAATATATAGAACCAGAATCGTCGAGAATATTAAGATAATACTCTTGAGGTTTTAAAAAATTATTTCTCTTAAAAAATTACTTTTTAAGGTATACAGACTCAAAAATATTCCATGAATCTGCTGAGTAGTTTCATTTTCAATTATTATAAAAACTTAGCAATCTAGGGATTATCTAAGTAACAATCAATCAGGCAACAACCCCATTCTTAAATATATTTACAAATTTAAATAGATTTAAATAAAATAAGAATAATAAAAACATATATTAAAAACATATAACTTAAACGAAAGAATATATTAAAAACATATAACTTTATTTATTCTTTAAGAAATCTTATATAAAATACAGATTATTAGTATATTATTTTTCGTTATACCAGATATCATAAGTTTATAAATTCTGCTCACAGCTAATAGCTTTTATAATAGTGTGTCCAGCTTATACCAACAAATCTTTACAAATAAAATAAAACTTTACAAATTTATGATGCACCATATTAACTTTCATTGTAAGTGTAGAACATACTTATACAAAATAAACTTAAATGAAATATATTAATTTATATTATATATATAAGCTAGGAATAAATGAAGTGTTAAAAGAGTGACACATCATCAATTTTAAAAAATAATATAATATAATTTCATTTTTTTTCTTTTTAATTAATTTTTAAGTAATTTTAATAATTGATATAAAATCTAAAATCTAATATTTATTATATATATGACTATTAATCTTCTATTAAATAATTACACATTAATATAATTTCATGATATTAATTAAATAAGTTATATTTGTGACTTTTAATTTTTTATAAATTAATTTCACATTAATATAATTAAATATTGTTGATTGATTTATATATAAAAAATTAATTACACATTATAATTATATTATTGATTGATTTATATATTTTTTAAGAAATTTAAAAATTTTAAAAATATATAACTACTAATCTTCCTAATATAAATTAATTATAAAATAATTAATTTTTTTAATAATGATTAATTTATTAATTTATTTATAATTAAAAATTAAATAATAAAATATATTTTTATAAAATATAAATTAATTACACATTAATATAATTTAATGATATATTTATATTTTTTTATAATTTTTAAAGGTTAAAAAAATATAACTCTTAACTTTCATAATAAATTGATTATAATAATAATTAATTTATATATTTTAAAATTTTAAAAATTAAATAATAAAGTATAATAAAACTTTTGACATTCCTAATATACATATATATATCATAATCAAATTAAAGAAAAAAGACAAACTCACATTTTTTTTCTTTTTTAATTAATTTTTATTTAATTTCAATAATTTTTTAAAATTTAAAATTTAAAAATTAATAAATTACATTTGTGACTTTAAATCTTCTATAAATTTATTATATATTAATGTAATTTAATAATATATTTATATTTTTTGAAACTAATATATTTATATTTTTTAAAAAAGTTAAAAAGTTAAAAAATTTAACTTTTGACATTCATAATAAATTAATTATAAGTTAAATAATTTATTTATCATAATAATTTATTTATATATTTTTAAAAATTTAAAAATTAAATAATAAATATTTTAATTAAAATCATTAATATATGAGGATAAAAATTATATACATAATAAATTATTAATTTTTAACTAAAACTATTAATATATATAAAAATAAAAGATCATATATTTAATAAATTAATAATATATAAATATAAAATATTTTATGTATAAAAAATTATTGACCAAAATTAAAAATGAATGAAAAATAAATTATCATATAATGTATATATACTATACCAAAAAATCATATATTATAGTTTTTTATCTATTATTTGTATTCTATAATTTATTATATGAAACTATTATATTTAATATATATATAAAGATAAAAAATTATGTATTTTAATTTTATTTCGTACAACTATACTAATAATTACTGATTATATTAAATTTATAACATATAAAGATAAAATATTATATATTTAATAAATTATTAATATATAAATAAAATACTATATGTATAATAAAATTTTTATAACATGATTAAAATCATATTTATGCATCGCGTGAACATATAGCTAGTTTAGCTTAATTTGTATTACCATATTTATCTCGGTGGTTTGAAAGTTTAAATGAATATTTAAAATTAAGAAAATCTAGATACATTTAGTATCTATAATTTATAAATTTAAATAATAATTTACTGATTCAAGTTTGTATTCAAACCTATTTAAGACCTATTTGATATTAATAAATATATTTATTTAAATTTTATTATATTATAATTGATTGAGTCTAAGATTTTGGAGTCCTGCATTTTAAATATTGTCGTAAGCTATTATCAACTATGTAAATCAAAACAAATAAAGAAGAAGTGAAGTATTCACAAGCTTAGGACTCACAATAATGATCTATTTTTGTGTGTTTTTAGATTCAGGTCATTAGTTATTTCCAAATGAGAAAATTACATAATTTTTCTTTAAAATTTTATTCATATTGCATTTTTTTTTTACAAAAATTACTTTTTTTTTATTTTTTACTATATATATAGAAAAGCATATTCAATAAATTATATTAAAAATATACCATATTTTTTATTTATATAGTAATTTTGTAAACTTTTATTTTTATAATATTTCTGATTTTTTTATGTTATTTTTGTAAATTTTCCTTTTCAAATCACACACTAGACATGCCTGTACGCTACCGTTTAGCTGCCAGCTCAGCTAAATCTAAAATCCAATTGGCCCACTAGTCTTACAGAAACTACGTACTTTTCTATCACACGCAAGCGATGATTTGCATCTTCCCTGAAGTTCTTAGACTAGGGTTCCAAGATTAGTCATGGCAATGCAATCCGGAATCGGTCTATCCAAGATCATTATCCTGGCCGGCGCAGGTACTTTCACCGGATCAACCATTGTGTTTGCTTACATATGTATATGTATGATGCTCGACTTTTGGAGTTTGACTTTGATTTGTTTTCTGCAGGATACACTGGTACAATCTTGTTTAAAAACGGTAAATTATCTGACGTGATTGGTGAACTTCAGGTACCGTAATTATTCTTTTAGTTAGTTTTGTTTTTTGTTGGCTATTTGTCAGTTATGGATTCAGTCAGTTTTTGTAGTTTTTTTGCCATGGTGGTTGATTGGCTAGAAAACAGAAACACGGCAAGACTTCCGTTTTTATAAGTGCAATAACCGGAGACTTGTGCAGTATTGATTTTTTTTGTGTTTGGGTACGCAGTTGCTGGTGAAGAATTGGGAAAAATCTGGGGAACATTCAGATGGTGATGCTGACTATAGTGATGCCATCGCTCAACAGGTAATGACTATTTTCTTTTTAATTAAAAAGTGATCCGTTTGTACTGCCTGTTTTAGTTTGATAATATATTGTTAGATGCATTTAGCGGTTTTAAAATTGATTGCAGGTCAAGCGGTTGACGATGGAAATCCGGCAACTGGCCTCAGCACGGCAAATTAATGTTCTGAATGGGAATTCTGGTCAAATGGGTATCTGCTAGTACCATATTTACATAAAATATTTCTTTACACATTTGTTTTTTGTTTCTTTAGATAATGTTTGCCTTCCTGTCTAAAAAATGCCATGTATTTTGCTTTTTGTTCTGCAGACAGAGCATTGTGATCCTCCCTAATTTCTCCATTTGCTTGGTGCAGGTAACTTAACTGATCTTATAATTCCAGCTGCTGCTGTGGGGGCACTGGGTTATGGTTACATGTGGTGGAAGGTATCTATAAATGCCTATAATTTTTTATGTGGCTTTCTTACATTGAAGTGTATTCTTCAAAATTAACTTTTTAAGATGGGTCACTTTCTAGTTCTTTTATCATGTCTATTTTGGTATTCTGAGATAAAATTGGAGCATTCAGTAGACTAATTCTCTTTTTTCTTTACACAAGGGCCTAAAATTCTCAGATCTTATGTATGTAACAAAGAGTAATATGGCAAAGGCTGTTTCCAACTTGACAAAACATCTGGATCAAGTAACCCAGACTCTATCTGTAAGTCTTATTAATTGATGGATTTTTTTTCCCTATGTATAAATTTGATTAGAGTTCTTTTAGGTTAAATTTTGTTACTAGAAGGATGAGTTAAAATAGTTAACTGAGACAAATAGTAAACAAATTACTGATTTTTAATTTGCCAAGGGACTTAAGGTCTAGTCTACTTGTACTACTATATAAGACTCTTATCTGTAATTCTATATTAATTGTTTTTTTTAACTAGTCTTTTCTTCATTCTTTTGCTCTTTGGTGGTTCCTGCCTTTTATTTTGTGTTGATTTTGAATTTTTAATTGTGAGACAATTGATTTCCATTCTTTTTGGTTTGAAACTTAAGGCCTGTGCACAAAAGTCATTTAGTAAGAATTCAAAGAGAATCATACTCGACTGTATTGATGTTGGAATACCCTGTTATTGGCTAATATTTTTCTTCTATATGCATTTAACAATATTTTTTAATGTATAATATGTGCTAATCTTGTTATATGCTCTGCTTAAAATACATTCTGTTTTATACTTGTAAATACTCGCTTGGACAGGCTGCAAAGGCACATTTGACTCAGCGAATACAACATTTGGATGATAAAATGGATAGTCAAAAGGAGATCTCGAAGGCAATACAAAATGATGTAAGAGGATACTCTTTATGTGTGTGTCTTTGAGATGGTGATTGGTGCAATTAGATGTCTGAATAACAACATTTTAACAATAGTTTCAAAATCATTGTACCATCTTAAGAATTGAACTGAGGTGTTTGGCAGTGTTCCTCATTATTATTACTGCATGTCAGTAAAAATGTATAGTTGTTAGCTTTGCAAAAACTATGGAACTGGAGGACATCCATGACAATTACGAGGCGAGAATGTAAATTTCTTATTCTAGTTAGACTTCCTAATCAATAGATATGCTTTCAATACTTTAGGATTAATCTTAGCCATAGTTGTTCTTTAAGTAATAAACTTTTATGTTTGAACACATTATATGGGAAAAAACTAGTTCAATATGTTGACTCGTTAATCGTGATAATAATTTGGATGCTTTGTCTTATTCTTATTTTTGTAATATTTTTATTTTAGAATGCAAATAGACTCCATTTGCAGTATGAAGGTGCATATGAGATAATTAGAATCTGCAGGTTTCATTACTAATGTGGTTCAATCTTTTGACACAGGTTAATGCTGCTGCTGAAAATTTATCAGAAATTGGCACAGAGTTGTGGCAGTTGCAACGTTTAGTTTCTGGTTTGGTAAGTTTCATTTTGCATTATTTATCCAAATCCATAGTGGCGGGGAACTTCTTGACTAGCGTTGGAGATTTCTGCTAACTTGTCTTTTAATGTTCTTTAATCCCCTCAATGTCTTTTCCAGACGACAGATTCAGTTTGCTAATGTCTCCAATTCATTTTTTATGACTACTGAAAATTGCATATCGTTATCTAGTGTTCTACTTACAAGTTCATTCTTGCAATCTAGCTAGATTTGATATTTTCTTTTTATTCTTTGTGTGCTCCTTTTTTCCTTTTGCTAAAATGGTTGTAATTTGTTAGTTTCTTTCTGTTGCAGGACGGGCAGATTGATAGATTGGAGCAGAATCAGGTAACAACTTCTATACCTATTTCACTTGATTATGAGAATTATACTTCTCTACTAAATGTTAGGGTATCATGTTTAGTTTTTTAAAGGCTAGCATTTCAACAAAATATTCTGATGTTGGAAACATGTGCATGAATAAAAGCTTGCACAGTTTTGCTTGGTTTCTTTGTTTATTCCTTGGGGGGTGTTTTCGGAGGGAATATGACACTCATATTTAATTTCAAAACAAGTCTTTACAAAAGATATTTGAATATTAATGACTCTGAATTTTTTTTTTCAATTGTCATGCTCAGTCCATCTTTATGCAAGTATTAACAAGAAGCTCTTTGGGAACTTTTATTGCAAAACATTTCGTTTTTGTTTTTTGAAAAAAATTAAAAAGTTTGCATATGCTGTATAATAGTGCTTATTATCTGCATAAGTTCACCTGTCTGCCTTTGATCCATTGCTAATTTGGAATTTAAGCAAAATTAGATCATGAATAACTAGTCAGGCTTTTTTTAAAAAAATATTTATTTATTTATTGAACATATTATGGTATGACAATGATTTCCTGTGGAGTGTTATGATAATAAATAACCTGTCTTAGTGCATTGCAATTTCATTAGTAGTTTTTGTAGTTTAATATTCTGTTTGTGCAGTTGAGGATATACTGATACAGTTATATGATTGCAGGATATTACAAATTTCGGTTTGTTGTACCTGTGCAATTGTGTTCAAGGCAAAAAAATGGACATGCCTAAAGCTCTCGAGGTTAGAATAGCATTTTAATGCCTTTCAGTAGTGTTGTTGATATATTTTTTCCAAAAACAAGAAACTCTTGGCACTTGAATTAGAATCCTTTTGGTGTGAAGAAAATGGCGGATGATAAGTCATGAAGTTGGAGGTTATGCCTAGGACTAAAATGGTGGCTTTGTTCTTCTTTCTTGGTCAATGAAATTCAATTTTTTCCAGATAGTACAAGGATGCTTGTGAAAAAGAGTAGATGTGAATTTTTTACTTCAAGAAAACTGAAAAAATCTGTCTTAATGATCCAAATAATAAAAAAAATTCATTTTTTAATTCCTCAGCTGCACCTTTTCTTCTCAATGTTCTGCCTCCCAAACATAATATATTTAATTTCCCACCCTTTTATTGAATGCCACATGACCACTCATTCTGATTTTCTGTGTCAGGATTCAAAGAGGGTTGTTAGTTTTTCTTTCATCTATATTGTCCTCTTTGATCAACTTTTTTTGCAACAGGCTTCATATTTTATCTATTCTCAATGCATTTCACGTTACCCAAGATTAGTTCCATATTTGGCAACTTCCCAAACTGATCAACCTAATAAGCATTGAACATCTTGCAGGACATGTTTCAACCTTCTGGAAGGACTCGTCCAATCACATACTCGGTTTTGGTAAGTATGCTCTATGCCCTCACTCACACACACACATAAACCCATTGACTGCCATCTGGTCTAGTGAATCCCAACTTAAGGCCTTGATCTCTATATAATGTATATGCAGATTAATGTACTAGTAGATCAGATGTATTGAGGTATCAAGAAGATGTAGCAGGGTGTTTGCCACTTTGAACTTGAACCTGATTCTCTTTTCTTTTTTATCAGGGTCTTAAGGAGATTACAGACAGTTTGTCTCGAACCATCAGTGAAGCACCAGCTAATGTCGCACTGCAAGATGGAATTTATAAGTTGGAATATCCACCACTGACCACACTTAGTCATCAACCAAGAGCCCTGCTTAGGTTTGAAATCTATCTCTTTTTTCTTGGCCATCTTTTTTTCACCATGCACGGACAATTTTGATGAGCTTGAAAGGTCATTGTTCAATTTAATATGGCATGATCTAGAGCACATTGGCTTCTCATTTCTTTTGAAAAGGCAATGGCCAACCTCCTTTGTCTCGTGGTTGCTGTTGTTTTTTTTCCTTCTTTTTTCTTTTTTAAAAAAAGTGGTACAAAGGCTTGTGCTTAGAGGGGAGGGGGGCAGTCGGAAATTAGGTAAGTTGGCAAAACATGATATCCATCAAGTCTTTGCCAAAGGAGGACTTGAACTCCACACTTGCCTTGTAAATTTGCAAGGCACGTGACCACCAGGCCAAGGCCTGATGGCAATTACCGCTGTTAAATTTTGCAAATCTACCAAATGAAATCTTGGGTATGTCAAACGTTCATGAGCGCATTGTTTTTTCTAGATTTCCTTTTCAATAAAGATTTTTATCTGTATAACATGGCTGCCTCCGCTCAATTTCTTAAATGATTGTTTCAGTATGTATGTTGATTTCTGTTTGTTTTTCATGGTATTAAATTTACAGGTTTAATTCAGCCAAGTGTTGATTCAACACTGTTGAACAAGATGGCGTCCAAGCTCTCTGCAACATTCTCGTTAAGTAACTTTATAGTGTTTAAGATAAGTGAAGTCTCAGAATCATGGAAAATGATTGCTAATTTCTTATGGTAGTTTTTGTATAATTTTTTTCGTAGTTAATATATATTTTCTGAAATTTAATGAGCGGATACTAGTTTGTAATTTGCATTAAATAGGAGCACTTTTAAGTTAACAAGCTGTAGTTGTAGATAAGAAAAATATGGTTTTGTTGTTATTTGTTATAAATATTATTGCTGATTTTTTATGAAGTTGCAAGTTCTCTGGCTTTCAACCGTCATTATTATTTTCTATTTGGATGAAGCATGCGTGAATGTAGGTTCAACTCTAAGTTGTGGAATATTAATTATTATTTAATCTAAAGCGTTAATCAATTTTAATTTTGGAACAGAAACAAAAATCTTAGAATGCTTTAAATAGTACAATGTATTTTTTTGAACAGTGTTTTAATAATATAATTTAACATGTTCAAAAGTTTGCGCTGTATAATTTATTTTTGGAACAAATTTTTGATGTATAATTTCAATAACAGAGATATGGTATTGTGGTTGAGTACACGAGAAGATACTAAATTAAGCTCAAATTTGATCAAAGACGAGAGGTTGGTGATACCCTTATTTCATACAAAGTTAAATTCATAGAGTATAGAAGGAAGTTAATTTACACAGACTGCCTCTCTACGTCAATCTTCTTTTGACCAGAACAAGAAAAAAGAAGTTGAAATCTTTAGTTATTTGAGGGGCGAGAGAAAAAAAAAAGGGCTTATCTTAGATAAGAGGCCATTCTATAGGAAGGAATGCGCTGTTCTGTTGTACAAAGGTAATACATTCTCCTCTTTAGACTCTAAACTGGGCAATGCATCCCCATTTGATGGGTATATACAAGGAAAATGACTCATTCCATTATAGAAAATTTCTCCAACTCTATGGTTGTTGCTACTCTCTGGAAATACTTTCTCTTCTTGTTCTTCATCGTCAGCTGTGGCATTCAAGTTTTTCTCCACCAGCTCTTTAAACATGGATGATTTAAGCAGAAGGCTAAGTGCAGTTGGAGAAGAAGATGATGAAGTTGATAATGACTTAGTGCAAGGACTAATAGGTGTATTTGTCTGAAATATATCTAATTGCTTTAAAGGTCTGTTTAAATCCTCAACAATGTAGGGATTGTTGGACTGAAGAATTGGCAATTGTTGCATTGGTTTGTCATTTGGATTAGAGAAGGTTGTGATCGGTAGAGACTCTAAATTTGATATTGATTCTTGGCCTGCAGTTGGAGGTTCGGCTGCTGGTCTTAGCCATCTAATATATGTACCTAAATCGAAGTTGGTCACGGCATTGATCCCTCTGTATTCAATGGCTGCAATATCATAGGCATGTGCAGCCTCCTCTTGAGTACCTAAAAAATTATTGCATCTTAATTATCATAGTTTTAAATTATTAATTACTTGTTTTATTTGAAAATCTATTAGCATCTTAATTAACATTTGTTGCATGTACTGGTTCAACTCACTGTAAGTGCCTAGGTAGAGATACTTGTTTCCAAACACTCTTCCTATCCTTGCTTCCCATCTTCCATTGTGATGGTGCCTTGCAACCCCTCTATATTTTGATACCCCTCTGGAGAAACCACTGCTTCTTCTACAAATTAAATTAACTAATTAAGTAGATATTCTCTTAATTCTTCTGATTATTATATAACAGATCTCACAATTAAGGATAATAATTAACAAGAAAATATTGATTAATATCACCTTCTTAGACTGGCCAAGTACTCCTCTTTTGTTACATTTTTCATCATTTCAAGCTCTTTCTCATAGACAGATACCTATGCGTTGAAAATTTAACATTAACTTCAGACCTTCACTCATGCCTTGTAAAATTACCTGAAAATTTTGAATATATATCATACCGGAAAATTGGTGAAAGTTGAAGTTCCCCAATACTTGAGAGCTGCTAAATCATACGCCCTAGCTGCAGATTCTTCTTCATCATAAGCTCCTGTTAAATCAATAAAAATATCAGCATAAAAAACATTTAAGATTATCTATAGCTTCCCCGCTTTTTTTCAGCTTAATATAACATTATAATTTACACAGCAGATGCTAGTCTTTTTCTTTAATAACTCTCATCATATTAATAAAAACTCCTATTATAATAATTTTAAACATGAAAAGCCAGACTTGACTTCACTCTATAAAATTTCAAATACGAAAGTGATTAATTATTTAGTCCTTACCAAGATAAACTGGTCATGCCAAAATCCAAGTCCAGATTGCCACCATATGACAAAATTAGAACACATGAAAAACCATTATTGAGCAAATAATGAAGCTTGGTAAAATCCTATAATTAATCAAGTAAATTAATGTAACAAAATAATAATAATAATAATAAATAATGAATTTAGTTTTCAATATTACCTTGCTTTCCTTTCTTCCTTTGAGTTGGATTCCAAGACCCTTTATCCCATAAATGAGCTTCATATCTTCCAGTCCATCGATGTCTACTAACTCCTCGAAATCTCGAACTTCTTTTTACAGTAGTTGCAGCAGCAGCACTAGTATTGGTAATTTGATCATTAGAACTCATTAATGCAGCTGCAGAAGAGTCTCTTCGCCGTCTCTTAACACACTTGTTTTCAGTTCCTTCATTCTCCATTATGCCCAAGCCGCGACTTCTTGCTTGAGAATTCCCACCACCCACTTCCATGATCTTTAGAGCTTCTATTTTCTTGTATATAATTTGATTGATTAAGGTTAGTATTTATAAACATCTTCTATAATTTTGTAATTTTACTTAATTTGTTTTTGAGTTGTAACAAATGTTTAATTAACTCGTCGATGCTCACTATATCATTTCTGAAGGTTTTTATAAAAAAAATGAGATATAGCAGCAGAAGATAATTTTATTCATTCATCAAGCTTACATATATACAGAACTTAGAATAACAAAAATTCAATAAATTAACAACAGATTACGTGATCCACAAAAAATTTATGTGGACTAACAGATTGCTAAAAAATAGAAACCAATTATTGACAAAAAATTATTCAACTTTTGAATCAGTAAAACAAAATATCATGTAATCCAAAAGCATTATTCTAATACTCCTTGCTTTAGTGACTGCAAACTCCAAGTTTTTGTCTGAGTAACTCGAATTTGTTGATTGGTAAAGACTTTGTGAATATATCAGCCATTTGTTCTTCCATTTTGCAATACACGAGTTATTTCTCCATCTTTCTACACTTCTCTTAAAAAGAAAAGCTTGATATTAAAGTGCTTAGTTTTTTTATGAAGCACAAGATTGTGAGAAATTGCTATTGCAGCCTGATTGTCCATAAAAACTTAAGTGCCTTTGGTCTATTTCATATGCAGATCGATCAAAATTTTCCTCAACCACAATGCTTGATTTACTGCTGCCGTTGCAGCTGCAAACTCAGCTTCTGCAGTAGATTGAGCCATAATATCCTCTCTTTTTTTGAACTCTATGAGAAAATTCCTGAACCAATGCTAAAACAGTACCCTGAAGTACTCTTCATATCATCCAAAGAACCACCCCAATCGCTGTCAGAATACCCAAACAGCTTCATATTTTGGCTCTTTTGAAATTTGACTCCGCAGTTGATTGTTCCTTTAACATACCTGACAATTCTTTTAGCTGCCTTTAGATGTTTTTCACTAGGACAATGCATGAACCTTGATAAAACACTTACAACATACAATATATCAGGTCTTGTTGCCGTAAGATACATCAAACACTCAATGAGACTTCTATAGTATATTTCATCTACTTTTTCAGCTCCATCGTCTTTACTTAGTTTCTCTTTCTGATTCATAAGAGTATTCATCTCTTTACAATCTTCCATTCTGAATTTCTTGAGAATCTCCTTTGCATACTTCTTCTGGCAAATAAAAAACTCATCTTTCTTTGTTGAATCTCCATTCCAAGGAAAAACGTCATTAGGCCAAGATCAGTCATTTCAAAAGCTTACATCATATATTCCTTGAACTTATCAATAAATTTTGTGCTACTTCCTGTAATTAAAAGATCATCCATATATATAGAAATAACAAGAATCTCATTGCTATTATGTTTAACATAAAGTGTGGATTCTGAGAAACTTTTTTTTAAAGCCAAAGCTAAGCAAATAATCATATATTCGACTACACCAAGCTCTTGGGGCTTGTTTTAAGTCGTAAAGAGCTTTATGTAGCCGATAGACTTTGTCTTCTTTGCCTCCCAAAACAAAACCTTCAGGCTGCTCAACATAAATTTTCTCTTTAAGAATCCCATTAAGAAATGTTGATTTGACATCCATTTGATGCACTTTCCAGCCAAGTTGTACAAAAAGAGCAAAAAACAACATGATTGTGTCTAGCCTTGAAACTGGTGCAAATGTGTCAAAGTAATCAACACCAAAAATCTATGCATACCCCTTAATAACAAGCCTTGCTTTGTGTTTGTTAATGGAACCATCAGCATTTAACTTGGTTCTAAATACCCATTTTACCCCAATTACCTTCATGTCTTGAGGTTTATCAACAAGCTCCCAAGTCTTATTTTTCTTGATCATAAACATCTCCTCTTCCATTGCTTTCTTTTATTTGGGGATTGCTAAGAGATTCTTTATGGTCAACAGGCTTGCAAATTGCAATATTGCATCTCTGATATATGTTAGAGAGCAATCAAGTGCCTCTAACTGGTGGATCATCTTCCCTTTCATCTAGCTATAAGCTTATTTTTGACATGGAAATATTTGAGCCTTCCCATTTCCACTCTTCATTTTCCATGAAGTGCATGTCTCTCCTGATGGTTATAGTTTTAGTTTCAGGTTGGTAGACTTTACATGTCTTTGAGACTGTACTATATCCGATGAAAATTCCTTTAGCAGCCTTTTTGTCTAGTTTATCTTGTTTAACCTATGGAACATAAGTAAAACAAGGACAACCAAACACTTTAAGCAAATTCATTTTAGGTTCGTACCCATACTATGCTTCAAAAGGAGTTTTATTTTTTACTGCTTTTGTGGGGAGTCTATTTTGAAGAAATACTGTCGTGTTTGCTGTCTCTGCCCAAATTATTTTTGGCAAATTTTTCTCGTGTAACATGCATCTAGCCATCTCCATAATAAATATGTTCTTCTCTCACTGACTCCATTTTGCTGTAGAGTATAAGGAGTTGTAAGTTGATGTTCTATCCCTGCTTCCTCACAAAAAGAATTAAACTGATGTGAATTAAACTCCTTGCCATTATCAGATCTTAATATTTGAATGTTGCAGTCGCTTTCATTTTCCACCTTTGCTTTGAACTTCCAGAAAGTGCTTTAATCTTCTGATTTAAATTTTAAAAAATAAATCTAGCACATGCGAGTTAAGTCGTCTACAAAAATGATGTAAAAATGACTACCTTTAAGTGAAGGTGTTCTTTGAGGGCCTCCTACATCAGTATGTATCAGCTGCAACTTCTGTGTGGCTCTCCAATTGGCTATTGGGAATGGAAGTCTGCTTTGCTTCCCATATTGACAAACAAAGCAATCTGTAGAAATTACTTCAAAATTAGATAAGCCTCTTACCATTTCAGATTTTTTTCATCTTAAGAAGCCCTTGATAGTGATAATGCCCAAGCCTTCTATGCCATAACTCAACAACATCTTCTTTTACTTAAAATATTATTTGCTCCTCCTGAATTGGATCTATTGAGAAACTTTTCCCTCTCATTTTTACTTTAAACAGATCTTGATTTGTAACATCCTTAATCAATCAATAGTTATCTTTAAAAAACACCTTGAAGCCCTTTTATAGCAGCTGGCCAACACTTAACAAGTTTTGATCCACATCAGGTACATATAATACATCAAAAATAGTTTTGGTAACTGAATGTATTGCAATGGTGATGGTACCTATCCCTTTTGCTGCAATGTAGCTTCCGTGACCTAATTTGATCCTTGAAATTTTGGACAACTTTAATTCTTTGAAAAGTTCCTTGTCATGAGTCATGTGATTTGTGCAACCACTATTGATCAACCAAGACTCTCTTGAAACATTGCTAGAGAAGCAAGTAGCAACAAAGAGATATCTTCCTCCTCTTCATTAGCAACTTGAGCATCTTCTTCTTGTTATTGGTTTTGGTTCTTGCAAATGACAGCTTTGTGCCTAAGTTGATTGCACTTGGTGCACTTAGCATCAGGTCATCTCCAACACTTAAGAGGAGAATGACCTATTTTGTTGCAATGCTTACAAGGTGGGTACTTTCCTTTGTAGCTCTCTGCTTCGCTCTTGTTGCTATTGCAACTTGCATCTTGTTGATTCTTCTAGTTTGGCCTTCTTCTGCTTCTCCTTCTGTCTTCATGTTTGGCTCGTAAAGCTTCTTCAACAAAGCTTTCTTCTCTCATAGTCCTTCAGTGTTCTTGTGCCTGCAAGGAATTGAGCAACTCTGCCAAAGTGATCTTAGATAGATCCTTGGTGTTTTCTAGAGTGGTTATTGTGGCCTCAAATCTTTCAGGGACAGTAAACAAAATTTTTTCAACAATACGTGAATCATGAAACTCAGATCCAAGCAATCTTACTATGTTTGCTATATTCAAAAGCCTTTCGGAGTACTTCTTGGTGGTTTCTGACTCCATCTTCTGTAATTCAAAATCTCTAATGAGATTCATCACTTGCATGCCTTTAATTCGATCGTCTCCTTCATATTATGTTTTGAGATAATCCCATATGGCTTTGGCTGACTTCAAAGACATAATTCGAGCGAAGATGGTTGATGAAACTGCTGTAAATAGGCACACCTTTGCCTTAGATTTTTTGATTTTTCTTTCCTTGTGTTTCTTGATTTGAGCCATTGTTGGATTATTGGAAAGTGCAGTAACTTTAGTCTTCTTCAATAGCCTCCCATAAATGCAAAGCATCTAGATAGGCTTCCATTCATACTGCCCAGATGCTATAATTTTCACCATTGAAGACTGGAGGTGCCATTACTGAGAAACTTGAATCTCCTTCTATGCTTGACTTCTGGTGAGGGTGTGTGAGCTCACTTAAAAAAAAATTAAAATTTCAGTCACAGATCCCTCAAGAATAAAGCTCTGATACCAATTGAAGCTTTTTATAAATAAAATGAGATATAACAGCAAAAGATAATTTTATTAATTCATCAAACTTACATATATACAGAATTTGCAATAATAGAAATTTAATAAAATAGCAACAGATTACGTGATCCACAAAAAATTTATGTGGACTAACAGATTCCTAAAAAATAGAAACTAATTATTGACAAAGAATTATTTAACTTTTGAATCAGTAAAACAAAATATCATGCAGTCCAAAAGCATTATTCCAACAATTTCAGACAAATTTTAGTTGTCCATAAGCAATACTCTTAACATTATTGCTAGGCCATGTAACAAAATTATCCATATATATATATATATATATATATATCTTAATTAAGTAATAAATACCATTGGTTATTTTAATTATTGATACTCTGCAAATCAATTCTTTGGTATAATCAATATTTTGAAAATTGATTTTTTTTAATTTTTAACTTATTATTGAAAACTTGAACACCAAAAACTTGGATTTTAGAGTTATTAGATTATATTATAACATTATAAAATACATATTTATTGTCCAAATCATAGTAGTCTTAATATGTTTGATTTAATCAAAATAAAACTATATTTTTACTGCATCTTTAATTTGTCATGGACTCATACCTTCCTTTAGAGATTTTTTTTTTCTATAGATCAGAAATTTTTTAAAATAAATACAAGGAGCAATTATAAAGTTCAAATTCTTAAATTGAAAAAGAGACTAAATTTTACACTTTTAGACAGAAAATTTTAGAATAGAAATTGGAAAAATTGTTTAAGTTAAATATATAGTATTAAAAAATAATGTAGGTTAGAATTCTTGGATTATCGAAAAGAAGAAATGGTACTTGAGACAAAAATGAAATTGGCTTGTCCAAGAATACTTCTAAATTGGCTCTAAATTTTTTTTGTTTTATTGGAAAATAGAAGTAATCAGAAACAATTACACGACAAATAATGTAGAAATTAATGTTAGTGTTTTTCACTTTGGATGGCTCGTCGAGGTGGAGTTTATCTTTATTAATTAATTTGAGGTTTATTGAATAATATTCGTGTTTTTAAATGTTATTTGTATGGACAAAATTAGGCTATGGAAGTTTTATTTCCACCACAGCAGCTCTTAATTCTTGACGGTATCTCCTACGGTATCAATTAATCCATTTCCATAATATACTTTTCTAACTACCTAATTTATTATTATCATTAAAGTAAGTATTTTAACATTAATTAGGATATTAATTTTTTTTAGTATTAATACATAAAAAATTTAAAAAATATATACTTCTTGTTAGATTATAGTTATAATTTTAACTTATAATATGATTTTTCAAAAAATATTTTACTAACAAATTAATACCATTATTAATATTATTATTAACAAACTACAACAATTAAATCACATAAATAGATACATGTATTTTGAAATCTTCTATAAATTAAAAGAAGAGAATAACACAAACAGATTAACTAAAAGAAAAAATAACTATTCTTAGCATATAGTGAATTAGCTCATTCATGTGCAAGAGATTTTAGAATCAACGTTAATTGTTAGCTCGATTCAAAGACTTTTTTACTTAAAAGAAATTTTACAAATCTCTTGCTTTTCTTCAGATGTGTGTATGAGTTTTTTTTTTTTTTTGGACAATGAACAACCTTATATGTATATATATGTATATCTGAGTTCTAAAACAAGTATATTGAAACTTCTCTTTTTTTAAGGTAATGTGAATAATTAAATCTATGAAATCGATTAATAATGAAGATATAAGACAAGAAATTAGTAATCTCTAACAGGGCTTTCCCACACAGCAAGCAAGTGGACCAGAAAATCGAGTGAGTCTTGTGACATATGTTCCAGGCTTTGATTTTATCATTTGCAATCTTGAGAATTCTGAGTGTGTGAGTTTTTTCCCAGATTCAACAAAAAATGCTCCGTTCATCATCAAATCTCCTTGTGATCTCCAATTCCAATTCTTCCATTCACTTTCCATTGCGTAGTCCCTCTTTGTCACCTTCAAAATTATATCAAATATCTTAAGCAAATAGCTGAATTTTGATTAGCAAATATTATCATCCTATTTCTATATATAATTACCTGCTTAGCAGCAATATTATCAGGAGCAATGAATCGATTGCCCTGACTGATAATGGTTGGATTTTTACTACCACCAATGGCATACATAAGCCAATGAGTGTAGTCATTGTTAACAACATGAACAAATCCCCATCTGCACCGTGGCATCCTCTGAACCAATCCCCTCCCAAAATGGTTGAATGCCACTGTCACTTGCATTAGAGAATCGCCCGAGTACCCATCGCTTGCTCCGAACAACATCACCTATATATCATCCGTAACATTATGATCTCTCTCTCTCTCTCTCTCTCTCTCTATATGTATATATGATATGTTGAGGATTATTCAATACATATATGTAAAATTTATATGAAACCCACATTAATATTACACAAAATTACCTCATTATGATTGGTGAAATGGCAATTGGAGACTGTAATAGCACTAGATCCCATAATAATATCAATAAGACCATCTTGGCAATTGGACATGGAAACATGATCAATCCAAATATCAGTAGAGCCAAAGATAGAAATACCATCGCCATCACTTCTAGTCCTATATCCATAGTGATCAATAGAATCTCTAATAAGTCCGCCATTACCGGCAACAATGTCATGAATGTGAATGCCATGGATTATCACATTTTTAATGAATTGTAGAGTAATACCAGCACCACCAACTATACGGACGTTGGCTCCTCTACCATCAATTGTTTTGTCACTTGTCATCATCAGTTCTTGAGCGAGTCTAATAATCATCCCATGTTTAAAAATTATCCAAAGCGGTCCTTTTTGGATCACTGCATGGCGTAGGGTTCCAGGTTTAGGATTAACCATGTCATCGTCTGATGGATCTGTCACCACGTAAATTTTGCCATGTTTGCCACCTTTAACCCTATGTCCAAACCCAAGCACACATTTGGCTAATCTCTTTCGTTTCTTGGCCCATTTTGGGTCACAACGCCAACATCTATCGATTGGGTTTGTAGCCATGCATGGACCGCGATAACGTTTCTTCCCGCCCATCAGGTGCCTTCTAGTGCTGTTGAAATTTTCATTGTCACCGCTTTTAGAATTTAATGTCGCCCTGCACTTGCATTACATTTTATATATTATTAAAATATCCACAATTAATCAAAATTTGAATTAAATACATATCTCTTGATATTCCATAATAATTTTAAGTCAAATATAAATTAAGTTAAAAAATATGCATTATATTTCCACAATTTATTTACCATATAATAGTTATGTTTTTAATCGTTGGAAATTTTGTAAGTGTTAGTTTTTTCATTTTTTTTTTCTTCGTATAAAGATAAATGTTAAGAGTCAATCATTATTATAATTGTATTATTTCATATGGTTGTATCTAGTTCGATCAGTCTATCCTGGGTGACCCAATTCTTCAAATATTTCTAATATATATAAATATATTGATATAAATATAAATTTAGTTATTACAGTTTGGTGATGTAGTTGTAACTCTTACAATGATTGTAACTTTTCCAATGAATATACAAGTAAGTTTTAATTACCTCTGGACTTGTTCATTCAATTGATTAGTGACATTAAAAGGGTCAGGACGATAAGCCTCAATTGTATTTTGATGGGCTTCGCTGGCTTTCTCCCTCCAGTACGCATCAAATTCTGCAATATGGGCATTAACCAGTACTGCAAAAGAAGCCAAACATACAAGCAGAAAGGAACTCAATTTTAGAGTTTCCATTTGCTTTTATTTTTTTGGGCTTTTTTCTCGTTTATTTATTTATTTTTAATCTTTTTAGAAACATATAAATACCTTGGTTTCAACCTGAGGTGAAGAGCCAAGATAACAAGCGGAGGCTAGAACTAGCCTCCCGTTTGCAAGATAAGACAGGACCAAGATTGAGCTGAAAAAGCTTAATTCTCTTTGGCCCTGCTTAACAAGCAAATATTTATGGAAGAGTTTTGTGGTTGTTATATAAGACAACAATTAATTTTAATGTAATTAACGAATGGTGATCAGATTAGCAAGTTATGAGGAGGGAATTGTGGACAGCCACTTCAGAATATTAACTGTTATTTGTCTAAATCTGGATTCTTATTTCTCCTGTTTCTTTGTTCGTATATTAGGTAAGTTTATTCATAACATAATTAAATATATAACAATAAATTACATAAGCAACAATATATGTAAAATCACATTATTTATTTATCATTCAAGGTATCACATCATATCATGATATTCTTCTCAAACTGGTCAGAAAAAATTGATCTAAAATACAGAATTTGGTATTTAATTATAATAATTTATAATTTATAATTAAACTAAAACTCTTCGAAAAGTTTAAAATTGTTCTATATATTAAGCCAATTTTATTTTATAAATATAAAATTTTTAAACTTTTAATTTTATCATAATAAAATCTCTTAAAATATTTTTTTTGCTATCATAGAATAATATGATGATCATGTTTCATCACGTGATAAAAAATAAAAAATTTAATTATACAATTTGAAAATTAACAAGACTATTTATAATTTTAGAATTAAATATAAAAGTAATATGTCTAAAAGTTACTTTGATAAACTCATATATATTAATTTATTATATAATTAAAATTAATTTTTTATTATATGATAATATGAGACTGTCATATCACTCTTTGATGATAGAAAAATAGTTTCTTTGATGATCAAAAAATAGCTTTAAAGGTTTTATTGAGATAAAATGAAAATTTAAAAACTTTGTTCTTATAAAATAAAGTTTAGGTATTTTAGTGGTATTTGGATAAGGTTTCAAGAGCATAAGTGTAATTAACCCGTCGCATACGTGTCTTTTCTTTTTTCTTAATTTTCTCAAGTTATCGCACACTACTATATATTATGTTAATTAAAATTGTTGAGAAAGTTGTATACTTTTCTCATACACATTGGTTAAATATTTTGTCTGATATCTAGCAATCAAAATCAAATTTATATATATGAATTTATCATTTTATTTTTAAATGTTTCATTTAAATTATTCAAATTAATATTTTTTATTATTATTTTTTATAAATTCATATATTACAAACCTCGTATATTTTCCGCATATTTTATTTACGTTCATACTTAAAATTATTAAAATGTAATATTTAAATTTAATAAATAATATAGTTGCACGCATATATTAAAATGTTTTTTTAAAAAATTAAATAAATAAATCCACATAAAATGCAAGTCCACAACTAATAAATACTGTTAGCGATGTCTTCATAGATTTATTTATTTTACAGAAATCTCTGTTCCAATTAAGATTTCACCGGCTATAGTATAAAATCCATAACTGGGATTCTCCCTACCAAGCGTTCTACGTACATATATCATCGACTAGCTAGTGTTAAATATTATAATAGTTAATGTTTGGATTAATAGATCATTTTCTAACTTCACCTCCATTTTTAAATGAAAGGAAATTTAATTTTTTTTAAAAAATCATTTTTTTCAAAATATATATTCACATTTAATTATTCTGAAATTACCAGTGGCTTTTCAATATTAGAACAATCCCTTCACAGGTTTAGCATCCTTCGTTCAAAGGATGTACACAAAAACAATAGTATTGAAGTCAAACCATGACCGCTTTAAAAACCTAAGAAAACCTGAAAAATTTGTAAATCATTCTTATCTTCTGAAAAATCTAACAGCCTACTTTATGAAGAAAATCAGAAGAACATTGTATGCATATGCTTTTCCAGTCATACGACATGAATATTTTCATTAAATTTGAAAGGAAAAAAAAATCATCAGCACAACCATTCAATTGCCATTAACACTGTTTCTTTTATCACTGTCCTGTACATGGATGAATTTATAGAGAATGCCATTGTTAAGATCAAATGTAATAATATGATGTATCAGTCAATACTCTGTGCAACCTCTGCCAAGGAACAATTCACTACTTTAATTATTTTGATTGTAACAGATAAATAAGCATCTTTTCTATCGATGATTTATCATAAAATTCTGCAGGGTGGGTCAATGCATGGTACAATGGTACCATCCTGAAACTTTTACCTTGCTAATGATACAACAATGTGAAATATTTCACATGAAATACATATAATATATAATACCTGTAATGGTGCCTGTTCGCCAGGTCCATTGTGGCGCTGCCCTTTTCAAAGTCAAGTCGCTCTCTTAACCACCAAAATGTCAGGTCAAGAATGGTATTAGCAAACTTGAATTGGAGGATCAACACCATGCCTTTTCAAAGTCAAGTCGCTCCTTCAACTTGCTTGCTAGATAGATTTGCCAGTGCTTAAGAGTCACACTATATATACTTTACAATGTAAATGACATAGATGTTGTTGCATTATGATGATTCCCAGACCTTGTAATCTCTTCCCTCAATCGCCACAGACCAGCTATTAGGCCCACTCGGTGGTTCATAATGACCTGGTCCAACTTTTACTGCCACTTTCTCATCAATTATCGCGGCATACACATCCCTTTCTGCCTTGGCAGTTTTGACCTTTGCAAGCACATTAGTACATGCAATCAATGTTTTGATAACTGTTTATATATCTTTTACCTTTCTTCCCCTTTGGGGATTTGTTCACTCTAAAATAATTGAAGTTAGGTATACTCCCAAACTACAGGGAATAATAAGTAATACATGTGCGCCTTAGTTACCATTGAAATAAGACAAGGAAACAATAAAGATATGCAGTACATTGTTTTAAGTAGCATACAGTAATAAAGTGGCATCAAATATTAGGACCATGTTTTCTGTTTTTTTTTTTCTCTCTCAAATGGAGAAATATGCAAGAGTTAAAATGTGTTTTTTATTATTTTCATATACTTCTCCAGTCGTGTCCTTGACTGAAGTAATACAAATATGCCGACTATATATGACTAGAGGAAAAAAAATAAAAATATGAATTATATCACTCAGTTTTATTAACAATTAATTTTTAATTTCCAATGAAATTTATAAACTCAACAAAGATTTATTACTCAATTCTTGATTAATTACATGAAGTTATGAATTGATACAAATTTACGCCTATAATAGAAAAGGGGAGAAAAAAAAAAGACTAATAAGGTAACAATACTATAACCTCTTGTATGGTATTATATTTAACTAAATATACTTTTATTCACTATCATCACTACAATTTCAATTTCCAATTTAGCTAGCCTTCATTAGTTTAGACCACTCATTTAATTGGAGTCTCTAATTTGTCAATTTGACTTCAAGTTCAATGTTAACTATCGCAATTCCTCAAACCAGCTGATGCAGCATAATATCATGCAATTATTATTTTTACTCCAGAATTATATATGTAATGATGCAAAAGAAAAAAAAAAGACAGCTCTATTTTGATACTTACTGTACTCCGGCAGTGGATTTCTTTCTGGGTTCTGAGGGATATAAGAGATGCGATTTCAGACCAATAATGAGAGAAGATGTGATCATAGAACACAGCAGGTGTTCCTGGATGAGTCAAGATGTAAGCATATCCCTGCATTTCCTTCCCACCAGGAAATCTCCAATGGCCCTTTGGGAAGATAAAATACAAATTGGTTACTTAATAGTTTCAAAATATTAATATGTGAAAGCAGCATTAAAACAAGAATCAACTTCTCTTCTTCTTTTTTTCCCTCTCCTAATGACAGCCACCCTCCCTCATGATAAAGCTATCTGCCCAGTGATGGTCCAGCCAAAGCAAGGGTCCTGGACAGAGTCCTCATATTGTTAACCAATCTCCTTTCTTTTGTTGTTTTGGAAAATTCTCAAATTTTAGATATTCTTTAAAACATATATTTTTTTTGTCTTTCCTTTTTTACTCTCTTTTCCTTTTTGCCCCATATGTTCATGTATCCTCCTATGCACTAAAACATTCTAATAAGTAAACCCATTTAGAGATGACACTATAAATGGATGAAGATAAGGAGAAACAGAAAGACAGGAAGTAATCATTATGATCATCCTTGAGTAAACAAAAACCACTTGACATCCCAGTACCAAGAAAGAAGAAAATCAATTCATGATTTCATGCATTATTAAATAATCAGATAACTCGGCTTAGATTTTGTCTCATTAGTTATTTCGTACTAAAAGTGGAAAAATCACAAGTTAAGAATTCTAACCTGAGTAGAACCAGTATCATGATTCTCTATGAAGGTGACAGCACGAGATGGCCACCATCCCATGACTCCAGGAGGCTTTCCCTTCTGATCTGATGACCTCCAATATTCACACCTCTCCAGTGCCTATGCCGATACAATTATTTGCTGTAAAATATTTAATTCCTTGCTTTGAAAGCTTTTGCAAAAAATAACATAGGAAGTACAGAGAAAAGGATCAAGTTAGGATGATGCAGCAAATTCAAACAACAACATAGCAATTTTTTTTCAAGTGCTTCATCTCCTGCCACTTCACAGTTGAACAATTGCCACAATCCTTGGATTTCAGAAGATCATTAATGGCATCGAGCATTTGACACAATAATCATAATAGTGAACATAAACCAGGTCTTAGACGCTCCTCAATTGATTGAACCAATACTTAGAAATCAAATGATTCTTTTCCCTCCAAACCATATCATCCCACAATTTTTGGCATCCCATGCAGTAATATATAACCGAGAAGAAGCCCAAAGAAGTCAACTAATTCTATAACTCAAATTTCAGCTATATAGCTTCAATCAATTTGGTTAAGTATCACATTCTCCATTGAATGTTGCAATATCAGATGATTTCTTAAACCGACTGCTACATATAAGAGAAGAAAAGAAAGGAAATTGGGGAAACTAGTGGGCTGTGTGAACAACATTCAGATTGAGGCTAGGATAGAGAAATCATTAGAGAAAGCTGACGTGCATAAAAGACAGGAGGGTAACAACCTCGGTCAGGGAATGTGCAGTGAGGGGAATATTTAGAATTGATGAGCTGTGAATTGGGTAACTAACTATATAAGGATTGTATTGCCTACTGTTGCATATATGTGAATATATCACAATTCTCTATTTCTCCACCCTTTTTTCTTCTCTCCTCTAATCTGTTCTAATCTCTTCTTCTCTCTAGTGCTTATTCTTCTCATTTGATTGTTGTGTGTTCTAATTGATTGTTTTGATACATTACACCCACTCACTTTTCTGCAATGTACTTATGAATCCATAGATCCATGTTAGACATTATCAAACAATCCTAGTCAACTTCCATCTCCCTATTGATGCCTCCAAACATATCAAGCCAGGATGTCATCAGAGGCGTGGAAGCCAATCTTCCTCTTTAGTTCAATAAGAGTAGACATACACAAATAATTTTGCTTCCAAAGTAATGCATACAAACAATTGAGGCATAGCAAAAAGTGAAAATAAAAGTGCCATAATTTTTTTCCCACATTGCTTTAGAACAAGCACAAAAAAGTTAGAAATAGAAGTTATATAAAAAAGAGAATATTATGATAAGCAAATTATAAATACAGTTTTTTTTTAAAAAAAAAAAAAAAGAAAAATGAGGCTACCACAAGTCCAAACACAGAATAGATGTACAATCTAGATTAATCTCTTTTTTACATGACCTATATGAACATAGGCATGCCTCTTTCCTTAGCCGTTTTAAAATGCATAATTAATTTTGAAAACTATGGTTTAGGCGAGAACTTACGGAATGAAGAATCCCTTTTGTAGTGACATCAAATGCACCAGCAGCTCCATTGGTCGCATTGATCCAGTCAATAATTCTTTGCCGATGTGCGTCTTGATTGTGATCCATTTCACCATATGTATAGCTGAGGGAATCCCAATACTCACCGCCTCGATGTAGTCCTTCACATAACCACCCCAAAATCCTCTTGCAAAATCAAGCCTTCACCCATCATATCCAATTTCGCTCTGTATATCTGATGTAACCAGCAAAATTAGCAGTCACAACTTTATATGAAATAAAATTGCAATTTGGAAAAGTTAATGCATGCTGTTTTAACAGAAATAAATGCAGCAAATTGAATTGACATGGGAAATAAATCCAGTCCCGATCATGCTCTGCTGATTAGTCAGTCAAATATTTCCATGAACCATTAAGAAAAACATTAAAATTTAATCACATCAGGGAAAACATATAGCAAAATCATAAGAATCCAAATAATATGATATGGTACTTAAGTTTGAAATCATACAAAAGGCCAGGAATATAAAAGAGGTTTGAAGTCATGCATATATCATATAGAAATAACCGACTTGAATCAAATAAATTATAATGCTTTCACACAGAATGCTCACCCAGCATCCCAGCATTTACATTTTTCAACACTAAGAGTCAGAATATAAGATTGCATGATCAGATTAAACAATGCTTCAAGATGACTCCCAGAAATTTTTTATCCTAAAAACTTCTAAATTTACAGATAATAAGAAAGGAAGAAGATAACCTTAGCCAGCATAACCATTCTTTGAGATCCTTTCTCACAAAATCTTGTGAGTGATCTATTTTGGGTGCGGCATGAAAATTATCTCCACTACTCTTGTTGCCCCTACCCTGCAAGACAAAAGAAACTGAATGCATACATCCCAAAATATACAATATGGGCATGCTGAGTTCTATCATGCACATCCAATTGAGACAAATAAAACACTCTGACTACATTAGCATGATGCATTTGTGTAAAATAGGTTTTCAATCATACAAGCAGGTTGCTACATGCAATAGAAGAAGAAAGGTAGGAAGGTAAATAAGGGAAATGAGTGATGATGGATGCTTTTGATGATTGTTTAATGGTGAGGAAATTGATGTAGGCAGTGATTGGCTGTGAGGTAAGCAATAGGACAAAGGAAAAACAGAATGTAGGCACAGCAGTGGCAATAGAATATCCCCTGCTGCCATCTTTTGTCTCTTAGTTATTTTTGCTATTATCTAGCGTTGTACAGATAGCCTATGGGCATTACGAATGAATATCAGAATATTTCCCCTTCTCTATTTCTTCTTCTTCTTCTTCCCCTTTCTATGTTCTATTCTTCTTCATCCTATCCCCATTTCTGTCTATTAAATTGTGTCGAGTTATTTTGGAGTTGACTGGTACAAAGTCAGCTCAGGTGAGCATGATGAATGGTAAGGAGCTCGGTAAAATGATTCAAAGTGACTGGAGTGGGGGTGACTGCCAGGTTGTTCTCAATATAGTTGTTGAATCTAATGAAAACAATCAGAAAAACACCCTAATTCTGATTATATTTTTATATCTTCATTACTCCAAATATAATAGGTATTTATACACCAAAAAAATGCACAACTAGCTACAACAATTTAATTCTACAACCAAACCACTAAGCTTTACACTTAATAGTTCCACTTATACAATGATAAAATAGCTAACTACTAATCAACTAGATATTGTCTGTCAACACTCCCCCTCAAGTTGGTGCGAAAATATCATACATGCTCAACTTGCAAATTAAAATATGAAAGTTTCTATTGCCTAGCCCTTTGGTAAACACATCAGCCAATTGTTTGTTTGATGATACATGAAATAGACTTAGTGAACCATCAACCAATTTCTCTTTTATGAAGTGTCGATCTATTTTAATGTGTTTTGCCCGGTTATGTTGAATTGGGTTATGAGCTATGCTATTATCACAAAACATGGACAAATTATCTTTAATAAACAATTTTAATTCCTTTAGTAACTTTCGCAGCCATAGTAATTCACAAATATCTTGTGTCATTGCTCTGTACTCTGCCTCTGCACTTGATCGAGAAACCACACTTCGCTTTTTACTCCTCCAAGTAACTAAGTTTTCACCCACAAGAGTGCAGTAGCCAGAGGTTGATCTTCTATCATCAAGAGATCCAGCCCAATTTGCATCTGTAAAGGCTTCAATTCGAAGGTGACCATGTTTGTAGAAAAGAAGACCTTTTCCAAGAGCAAATTTAAGATATTGCAGAATCCAAAATATTGCAAGTAAATGGGACTCACGAGGATCATGCATATATTGTTTAACCACACTAACTGCATATGCTATATCTGGTCTAGTGTATGAAAGATAAATTAATCTTCCTACCAATCTCTGATATTTTCCCATGTCAACTGAAGTTCCTACTCCTGCTTGTAGTTTATGATTACTTTCAATAGGAAAATCTGTTGATTTACAACCTAGCATACCTGTTCCTTGTAAAAGATACATGATATAAAGATTCCGTTTTTTGATCTAGCTACTTCAATTCCTAGGAAATATTGCAGTTTTCCTAAATCCTTAATCTCAAATTCCTGAGTCGGAGTTTCTTTAGTCGAGCTACTTTTTCTCTATCATCTCCAGTTATCACAATATCATCAACGTAGACAATGAGTAGAGTAATCTTGCCTTTAGAGTGCTTAATAAACAAGGTATGATCAGCATTACTCTGATGATATCCAAAGGAGATCATGACTTTACTAAATCTGTCAAACCATGCTTTAGGAGATTGTTTTATTCCATACAGAGCCTTCTTTAGTTTGCATACATTTTCTTGTGTTTCTTTACTCTCAAAACCAAGAGGGATTTCCATGTACACTTCTTCCTTTAGATCTCTATGAAGAAAGCATTTTTTTACATCAAATTGTTGTAGGTCCCAATCAAGATTAGCTGCACAAGTCAACAATATTCTAATAGTATTCATTTTAGCAACATGAGCAAATATCTCTTGATAGTCCACTCCAAATGTCTGAGTGAATCCCTTAGCCACAAGTAGAGCCTTGTATATTTCAACTGAACCGTCAACTTTGTGTTTTACAGTAAATATCCACTTGCAGCCAACCAATTTCTTTCCAAAAAGAGGAGTGACAAGTTCCCAAGTTTCATTCTCAACAAGGGCATTCATTTCTTCAACCATTGCTTCCTTCCATTTGGGATCATTGAAAGCCTCTCTCCAATCCTGGGGAATAGACACAGAAGAAACAAACAAGACAAATAGGAAGAAGATAATGAGTTATATGAAACAAAATTAGATATAGGACTTTTAGTGCAAGATCTAGTTCCTTTCCTATGGGCAATGGGCTTATCTAAATCATCAATTGAATAAGAAAGTTGAAAGGACTCACCAGAGGATTCACAAGAGTTTTCAGGATGAGGGAGTGATTCTTGACGTGGTATAGACTGTATAATGGCATTCTCTGTGTTATTTTTCCTTGAATATCTCTTCAAATCAAATCTATCCAAACACCCAACATTTTCCTTTTGAACCAAATTCTCCTCCCCCTCCATAAGACTCTCCCCCTAAATGGGATTACTCTCCAGACTAAGGTCATCAAGACTCTTGGTCATTAAGACCCTCCCCCCGAATGGGATTACTCTCCACACCTTGACTCTTCTCCTGAATAGGATTATCAATATCAAGATTTACCAAACTAGGAATCTACTCTTCTCTCTCTCTCCCCCAGAAGAGGAGATTGGGAAGAATTAAAGTAGGGCACAGATTCTCTAAAAGTAACATCCGTACTGACAATATTTTCTAGACGGAGGATGATAACATTTATATCCCTTTTGAGTTGGAGAGCAACCAACAAACACACATTTAAGAGCCCTAGGATCTAATTTTCCAACATTTCGATTATGCATAAAACAAACACATCCAAATACTTTCGGAGAAATAATATAAGAATTTTTACCTTGCAAAACTTCAAGAGGACTCTCAAAATTGATGGTTCTAAGGGGCATCCTATTAATTAGATAAGTAATATGGTTTGGGTAGGTTCATGGTGAACAAAAAAGATCGAGCAACCTCTAATATGTGCCTATTCTTCATTTCAACAACTCCATTTTGAGCACTAGTATAAATACAACTAGTTTGATGTATTATTAGACTCTAGATAGGCATGAAAACCACCATCCATGTATTCTTTACCATTATCCGTCCTCAGGATTTTAATTTTAATATCAAATTATGTGCTAATCATTTTGTGAAAAGATTAAAAGCAAGAAAACACTTCACTTGTTGCCTTTAATAAATATATCCAAGTTATTCTGGTACAACAATCAATAAAAGTAACAAACCATTTATGACCAGACAATGAAGTGTTCTGAGTGGGTCCCCAAACATCAGAATGCATAGTCATAAATGGAACTATACTCCTATTATTACTCAAAGGATAGGAGTTCTTCGTATGCTTAGCAAATTCACATGCATCACAAAACAGAGAGTCAAATGAAATTCCTCTAAACAAATTGGGGTATTTCTTTTCTAAGACAAAGAATGATGGATGTCTCAATTGTCTATGCAAATGTATTATTTCCTGTTTTATATCCTTATTTCTACCAAAAAGAGCTTGATTATTACTAGAAATATAATTTTGACTTTCATCCAAAATGTACAAGCCATCTTACAATCTACCACTGCCAATTACTTTCCCCGTTTGCAAATTCTGAAAAACACAATGATCTGAAAAAAAAAATTACCATTAAGAGCTTTGGTTAGGGAACTAACAGACGAGATTAACAGGAAAACAAGGTACGTGAAGAACTGAGGATAGTTTAATATTTGGAGTACAGGCAACAAAACCTGATCCGGATACAAGAGAAGAAGACCCATATGTTTGAACAATATTTCCTTTTGAGCATGGAGAATATGTTAGGAACTCTTTAGAAGAGCCTGTCATATGTTTGTTTGCTCCTTAATCTATAATCCAAGACCGAGTATTAAGCTTAGAAAGAAGGCACTACTTGTTTGCACAAAATTGGAAGCATAGTTTGCCATTTTTTTTAATTGCCACAATCTTGAAAAAAACAAGAAAGCCTAGTAGCTGATGTAAAAACACTTAAGAGACTCCTAGCAGAGATAAGAACACTGCTGCTTTTGAAAATGGCGAAAACTGGAAACGGAGAGCCACCACAGGTGTTGGAACTTGGATGAGCAGTAGCAACCCAATATGCTTAAACCAAAGAGCCTACACTATTAACACAAACAAAGCTCAAACAAACAAAAATCCTAAGAATAGTTTCCAAAATGGCGGTGTTTTTTTTTTTCAGGTCCCAAAACCTGTCCTTGAATAAACACTCACACCCGAACAGATTTCCACAAATGCGAGCACAAATTAGGGATATACAGGGCCAGGCGACCCCGACACAGGCGACCGGTGAGACTTCCGGCAGCAGATGCGCCTTCACTCGCCGGAACGTGGGATTCTAGTAGATACTTCAGACAGCGCGTCTCACGCTCTGATCTCCTGGTCACCGGATTCTAGAGATTGGTCGGTCGGCTGATGGCGCTCCTCCCTAGGCAGGTGGTGTCACCGGACGATCACTCCAAATGGTGACCCAAGAGTTCCAGTGACCATCCAAAGCCAATGTTGAATACAACGCAAATTTTGAACAGAAATGAGTTTATCCCAAGTTTAAAGGCTCTGATACCATGTTAAATCTAATGAAAACAATAAAAAAAAAACCCTAATTCTGATTATATTTCTATATCTTCATCACTCCAAATACAATAGGTATTTATACACCAAAAAAATGCACAGCTAGCTACAATAATTTAATTCTACAACCAAACTACTAAGCTTTATACTTAATAGTTCCACTTATACAATAATAAAATAGCTAACTACTAATCAACTAGCTATTGTCTGCCAACAATAGTTGACTACAATCCATCCTTCTACAACACCTCTTCCCAATTTAACCCATGGATTTCAAAGCTTACTTCAAGCACTTTTAGCCAAATACAGCCAACTCTTCCACAAACCTACTGGCCTGCCCCTTTTTAGAAACATTAATCATAGTATAGCCCTTAAACCTAACTCTGAACCAGTTAGCACGAGGCCACAGGTATCTCCATTTCCAAAAGTCCGAAATAGAGAGAAATAAAGAAACTAACTCAGGAAATATTAGAGAAATACAAAATCCAGCCAAGTCAGAGCCCTTTCTCCCCCCTTGCCTTGTTAGTCAAAAAGAAGGATGGAAATTGGAGATTCTGCATTGATTATAAGCAGTTAAATGAGTTGACTATTAAAAACAAATGCCCAATACCTATAATTGAAGACCTATTGGATGAGTTGTATGGGACAATAGTCTTCTCAAAAATTGATCTAAGGACTGGTTACCACCAAATCAGGCTATAACCCTCCGACATCCACAAAACAGCCTTCAAAACACACACATACACTTTGAATTCAAGGTTATACCCTTCGGGCTAACCAATGCTCCTGCTACCTTTCAGGCCCTAATGAACCACATTTTCCTGCCCTACTTTAGGAAATTTGTACTGGTGTTTTAGATGATATATTGGTGTGCAGTAAATCATTAGAGGACCACCTGAAACAACTCGAAATAGTTTTCAAGATTTAAATGGAGCATGAGTTGTTTGCAAAATATAATAATAAAAAAAAAATGCGAGTTGGAAGTGGGACTATGGGATATTTTGGTCATATTATATCTGCAAAGGGGGTCTCTACTGATGGCAGCAAGATTCAAGCCATGGTGGACTGGCCTATACCTCAAACTTTAAAGCAGCTAAGGGGATTTTTGGATTTGACTGGATAATAAAGGAGATTTATGAAGGGTTATGGAGCTGTTTGCAAGCCACTGACTTTGATCAATTTAAGAAAATAATGACCATTGCACTTGTGCTCACCCTATCTAATTTTGCTCAGCCCTTTGTGCTAGAGTGTGATGCCAGCAGGTGTGGAGTGGGGGCAGTGCTCATGCAGGGTGGAAGACAAATTGCATTCATCTCCAAATACTTAAGCCCAAGAAACTAGAACTTATCAGCTTATGAGAGGGAGCTCCTTGCTATTATTTTTGCTGTTATCAACTGGAGACATTATTAGAACAAGGGAGCTTCATTATTAACACCAATCACCAAAGCATCAAGCACCTCCTAGAGCAACGACTCCACACTTATGTGCAGCAAAAGAGGATTACCAAATTGTTGGGGCTCGAATATAGGATGAATTACAAAAATGGTAGAGAACAAGGTAGCCAACGCTTTGTCCAGAAAAGATGAAGATGAAAATGAAGGTAACCTCTATGCTTCTATAGCGGTTCCAGCTTGGATAACTAAGGTTGAACAATCTTACAAAGGTGAACAACAAGCTCAGGAACTTGTAACTGCTGCCGCCACTCATCCATATCAAGTACCTAATCATTCACTCAAAAAAGGAATTTGGAGGTAAAGAGAAGATTGTTTATTGGAAGCTCAACTAAACTAAGAAACAAGCTACTAGTTCAGCTTTATGATAGTCCATTGGGAGGCCACTCAAGGGTCCAAACCACCTACAACAGGCTGAAGACTTACTTTTACTGGCCAAGTTTGAGAAGATCAGTAAGGGAGTGGATCTTAAGGTGTGATGTCTGTAACAAATGCAAAAGTGAGAGCTACCCCTATCCAGGTTTGATACAATCTCTACCAATTCCCTCTACTGCATGGTCCAATATTAGTATGGACTTTATTGGGCAATTGCCCAAGTCTAAGGGCTCTAATACTATACTAGTGGTAGTGGATAGCCTAACTAAAACAGCCCACTTTATACCCCTTTCTCACCCTTTTACAGCTGCCACAATAGCCAAAGAATTCCTGAGTCACATTTGTAAATTTCATGGCTTACCCCAAGTCACTGTGTCGAACAGGGACAAATTATTCACTAGCCTATTTTGCAGAGAGCTATTCAAGTTACTAGAGGTTAAACTTCACATAAGTACAGCCTACCAACCCAAACAGAAGGGCAAACTGAAAGATTAAATAGAACCTTAAAAAATTATCTCAAATGCATGACTCATACACAGCCAAAGAGGTGGGCTGAATGGCTAGCAATGGCACAGTTGTGGTATAACACCACTTACCATTCATCAATCCAAATGACACCATTTAACGCTCTCTATGGCTACAATCCCTCTCTCCCCACCCTATTGAATATTACAAGTGCAGTTGCTACTGTAGAAGAATTGTTAAAAGAGAGAAAATGTGCACAGGCTCAACTCAAAGAAAATTTACAGGAAGCTCAGCAGAGGATCAAGTATGCATATAAAAGAAGAAGTGAACGAGTATTTGAAGTGGGAGATATGGTTTATTTAAAGTTGCAACTGCATCGCCAAACATTAGTAGCATTAAGAAGACATCTGAAATTATCAGCTAAGTATTATGGGCCCTTTGAAGTTATAGAGAAGATAGGAGCCGTGGCATACAAGTTGAAACTCCCAGCAGACTCCAAAGTGCACCAGTGTTCCATGTCTCATTGTTGAAGAAGAAAATTGGCTCCAATGTGGTACCAATAACGGACCTGCCACTACTTCAAGTTCAGGAGTGAGCAATTGGACCATTCAAGGGTAATATTAAGGGATAACCAGCATGTTCAACAGATGTTGGTTAAATGGATTAATCTACCAAGTAATGATGCTACCTGGGAAGATTTGAGCTCCATTGCCAGCCAATTCCCTACTACTACATATTATTGGGGATAAGAATGGCTTAGAGAGAGGGTATTGTTATATACAGTAAGAGGAAGAAGGGTAGGAAGCTAAATATAGGGAATGAGAGATAATGGATGCCTTTGAGGATTGGTTAATGGTGAGGAAATTGATGTAGGCAGTGATTGGTCGTGAGGTAAGCCATAGGACAAGGGAATAACGGAATGTAGGCATGACAATGGCAATAGAATAACGCCTGCTGTCATCTTTTGTCTCTTAGTTACTTTTGCTATTATCTAGAGTTGTACAGATAGCCTATGGGCATTATGAATGAATATCAGAATATTTCCCAATCTTTATTTCTTCTTCTTCTTTCACTTTCTCTTTCCTATTCTTTGTCATCCTATCCCCATTTCTGTATATTCTATTGTGTGAGTTATCTTGGGAGTTGATTGCTACACAGGTATGCACACATTGCAGATAAAAAGCCAATTAAATCTTTCCCCTCTTCAACCAAATTGTTATTCAGTCAAATAATTGTTATTTTTGTGTTGGCCAAATAATTATAATTGCATTGGCATACAATGTTCACGCCTCTAGAGGTTTGGCATTGCAAACACTAATGCTTATTCTATTCAAATGTTCATGCCTACTTTTGTCCCCTCCCTGCTGCCATGATGAACCATGTTTTGGAGATGACTCAGAGGATAATTTACTTTATGCGTCACATACAAGACCTACAAGTTATATTTTATTCTCGTCACAACCACAAACAATGCTGAAAACCAAAACAAAAAGTAGAAGTGTCAGGATATTTTCATGCAAGTAAGGGTCAATTTTATGCAAAAGTAGAAGTATTTCAACCAAATGACAGATAAATATTTTACTATACATTTACATGTAAGAGAATCAGCAGAACTGCAGAAGAGAAGTTTTCAGTAAGCATGAATAGTAGAATTTTCCACCTCAATGGACTTTTAGATTGGGCCAAATCAGAAATACCAGAGTGCATGAAATCTTATTCTATTGTAGAAATCCAGATATGGACAGCAAAAAATGAGCATCCAGAAATGAAGTTCATGCAGTTCGGCATATAACCCACATGATATTCAATCATATGCCAAAGCATAATGAGCACGAGTGCATGTCTTTTTGTATCTTGTCCCATGTTCATCCAAAACTTTAGCAAGGCAGTCAACCTTGACACCGTAATGGAAAACAGCATTAATTTTAAGCATTAAATAGCAGAACACTTTGAAGATACTAAAAGATAATATATTTTTATTTGTGAAGAAATGTTTATTTTTGTTTTGGTAATATACACTCAAAAAAGTTCTTAAGATCTATTATTAAAAACAATATATATCAATGTAAAACAAACAAGATATATCCAAATATCTTTTGACAAATACATCAATTTTTAGATCCTTTTTCTTGGACTTGGAAGGCGTTTTTCAAAATACAGAATCCATATCTCCTAGCCTACAGAAAGAGATAAAACATCAATCCTTATCACTAATGTAAACTGAATAGTAAATACTGAACACATTTACTGGAGGAGTTCTAAGTACTAACCACGTAAAGAATAAAAGATAAGTAATATAATTATAAACTAAAGAAGAATATGATTCCTGCTAACTCTTTATAATATAATACTAAATATACAAATTATAAAATCTACAATCCCAGACGGTGTCATCAATGTACTTTGCAAGTCCACTGTAAGCTTGGGGGAAGACTGGAATAGGAGTATAAGATGCAAAGGAATGCATGACAGCAAGAGTTGTTTGATTTTATTTTGCTACTTAGGTATGTGACTTCTTAAAAGGAAAAATACAATCTCAGTTCAAAATACTTGGTGGAGGATTTTGGAGTTTTATCATGATAAGAGTGAAGTCAAATTTATTTTTTTAACCTATTGGGTCCTATGGACTCAAAAAAGAATTCAGCATATAAATTGACTCAATTCAGCATATAGATTTGAATTACTAAGGTGGGGAACAACTCAAGTCAAACTTCTCTAATAATACTGCAGAATATTATGGCAATTTATTGCTTGGCCATGAATTGAAAAATACTATCTTTTGGGATCTTTTCTATCTTATAGCAAATAGCAACACATTGGTAAGTAGATATACAAGCATATACCTATTTCCTATAACTACCCAGTGATTTAACATTGCATTGCTCATCATTTTCTCCTGCTAAGTAATAGAATTAAATTAAAGGACACCAAGGGGCATGCACGGACAACCAACAGAAGTAATCCAACACCCACGTAATGGCATGTAGTGTCATCCACCAGACAAAATTTATAGCCATACTATCCTCTAGGCTTCTTGATTCTGAGTCCAGAAAAACAAATAGACGTCAGACTCAAATGTTAAGGTACCTGGAAATGTGGATCATCTGCAACAATGGCTCGATCATCCCAATTTAACCGACCTCCAAACAGATTCCATATACCATTGTGATTCTGATAGTGCGCACAGCGATGATTCAAGAGAACATCTCCCAGAACTTTAAGACCAACTTCATGGAGATTCTTCACAAGATGCTTAAGCTCGTCAATACTTCCATATCTGATATATGCCACAGAGGTCAAATGTTTTGATGATGGTGAGCATCACCACTTATATGGAAAAGAAATAGGAAGTACACTTCATTGAAGAAGACCCATCATCATTCCAGTGAATGATAAACAATAAAATATGATGTGAATAAAGTAAATACGTTTCTCTGCCAAGTACAGAACATAGACCAAGCGAGTAGATATCCATAAACCATATAATCTTTCCGTAAAAGCCACTTATTATGTTAAGTTGTAGGAGGGAAAAAGGAAGGTTACAGAGAGAATGCAAATGAATCATTTGATCAGCTAGCCTTGAGTGAAAAAGGAAGGTTCTAGAGCGAATGCAAATGAATCGTTTGCTTCATCCAAGCTAAAACAATAATAAAAAAAATATACGAAGACCGTGGAAAAGCCATTATGCATTTCATGAATTTATAGATTGTACCTGGAATTCAAATTATACAAATCCTTTGGCATGTACTTCAGGTGACACAGATTCTGTTGGAGGGGGCAACCAAATCACAGTGAATCCAAGTGAAGATATTTCCTTGGCTTTTTCATTGAGTTCCAAGTACCATTTTCTAGATTTATGAGATTCCCAGTTAAAACCTTGGAGCAATATTTCATACCCAGTGCCTGTTCCTGAGCATATTTTAGCAGGAGCTGTTACTGCCTCAGATTCTGAAACAGCATCCTCGGTGAAAGTAGGAATAGAACTTCTGAAGATACTGTAGGCTTCAGCAGCCAATTTCTCGATTTCTTGAAGAATGCTTTCTTGTGCTTCTTTTGTTCTAGCTTTCCTACTTTTCTCAGAGGAAATGCCACTTACTAAGTTCCTTATTTCATTAATTATTCCTTTAGTATATGCAGTACGAGAAGATTCTTCATTTGCTTCCGCAGTCTTTTCGGATCTTCAAATTTTCCATGTCCAGGCTGAGCAGGCAAGCTGCTTGAACTTGGAAGGGGAATGTAGAAGTCATTTCCCTTAAAATTCAACCAGGCGTTCTCATTTAACTTGAGAACAAAAAGAAAGCCAGAAAATGCTTCATCAAAAGTAAATAATCCTGAACATCCATTTCCACCATCTTTTGGCTGCAAAGAAGGAGGCCTAGGCCTCATAAATGGAAATATAAAAACAAAATAAACTATTCTTAACAGGATTGATTAAGCCTTTGCTTACAACACTTTCAAGTCAACAAATTCCAAGTTTCCAACATAGTAATATAAGCTGCAAAGTGATTACAACCAAAACAATACTTTCAAACAGAACCCACAGAAGAAAATACAACTATGCACATTTATTCTCCACATCCTCCTAGTAAAGTGCACACTTCCAATAGCACTCCCCACCAGTACACATAAACGAGAAAAATAAGATTCAAAAAGTGTATTTCTAACATTAGGAACAAGTGTGACATTTTCATCATTTTCACACAGTAACCAGCAAGGAGAACAACTATTACTGCCACAACCAATTAAGCCGATCAACATAGACAACAGAGAATTTTGTTCTCAAGAAGTAATTTTCTTTTTATTCAATTGTGGCTGATGAAACAAATATCTCTCCTAACATCCCATTCTCTCCAGGTTAAATTATAACCTACACTAAACGGGAAAGGCGAAGGGATATTGAGCCAATAGGTATTTAGTGAATACCGAACAGTTTCATTTTTTAGCAAGTTATCAAAACTGATCTAGCAACATTTGAGTTGATTTTACAGTTGTATGTATAATGGATGGGGTAATAATAAAAATTTCCTCCAGAAACAAAAGAATTAGAAGATAAAACAGTTGTGCAGCATCTTTAACTAGCTTAGAACATAAGAGTACACACCATAAATACATACATTTAATTAATATATAACTGGCAAGAGTAACATCAGTGGACACCCAGAAGGGACTTAAAATCCAATATTCAACTTCTCTTCATAGAACACTTAATACCTGCAATAGAGTCCGCAAAGCCTTGTTCTTGAATACAGTTGTTTCTGGTGGATGTGGGCCAGCTGGAATTTCCCAATTTTTAGCATCACCTCTGCAAACTCCCCAGTGAACAACAACTTCTCCAGGTATATCAGTTTCCAAGTAAAGAAGATTCTTATCTGTCTTAAGGCAGTTTGTAACTGAAACAGTGAAAGAATTTTGAATAGCAATTTGTTTCACAATAGGTTGCTCTTCATAAAACCCTTCTAGCTGCTTATTTTCTTCTATTGCATCTTTGGACTCACTATTGTTATCTTGATCTTTAGAAGGCAATGCTTGTGCTTTGAGAAGCATGTTAGAAAGTAAAGCGCCTAGGATTGAGGAAAAGCACAAGAAGTTCAGTTTATGAAAGCATATAAATGAAGAGGAGGGGAAAGATTATAGTGAGAAATAGTCAGAAAAAAACCACCTAGTTTTGTCCCATCTTCCCAGCAAACCAAAATAGTAACTGAGAGCTGGATCTATAACTTGCCCAACTTAGGCCATCTAATTCAAATTTCTATATTTGTAATAGCATCAAACTTCAGAAAATAAATTTCAAACTTTAACGGACTAGATGATGGGGAACAAATGACATTGTTACAATGTTTGTTATTAAGGTTATCCCCTCTGAATATCTTACCAAAAAAAAATTGTTAGGAGCATAAACTAAAAAACTAAACTAATCAGAAACAGGCTCATAGAACTTAGAAAAATATCAGAAAGACACAAACAGAATCAAGTAATGATTCCTACAACCTGGCCATAAACTGAAGCCTCTCTTTGCTCCAACTACATTCGCATTATCAAGAAGGTAGTCCACAAGAGGCACCTTAAAATCCCTCCCTCTATGCTGATACCAAGCTCCAGTTTCTTCATCCTGTAACAACACAACCAGGGAAGAAGAGAAAAGGTGCCCTGTCAATATAAATTCATAAGTACATATGTGTGTGTGCATGTGAACACATAACACACAAGAACTAGCAAAATCAAGTGCTAAATATTGAAAAACAAAACCTTCAAAACAAAATTTATGCATTTGATTGAACGTTTAGGATCTAAATCAATCTTCGCTTCGTGAAACATATCTCGCTCCAATGATTTCTTTAACGGTGTCTCTATTGCATAGTCCTGAAAAGAAACTTAGGTTTAATGCTTGTGCTTGAAATGTAGAAGTAGACCATTGCTTGCATACAAGAAGCAATGATCATTACCTTTATAAGAACAGAACCAGGGGTCTCATATTCTTAGGAGGTTGATCCCATTCACTGCAAGATCTGAAAGATTGCATTACCAAAATAACAACTTACATAGACAAAGGGCAGAATTGAAGAAATGAAAAGTTCAAATAAAATGTAAAAGAAAATTAAAAAAAAAAAAAAGAAACCAAATGCCTATTCACATGTTTTCTAAGGATTAAATTCAAAAATAAGAGCATAATCAAGGAATTATTAACATCGAAAGCGAATTTAACCTGCCAACATCGTCCACATAAGAAACTCCTCAATGGAGGATCCATTTCCCGTTAAGGTTACACCCTATGCTAAGCGGCCAACACCGTTGACCCTTCGCCTTATCTAATCTTATGAAAATTTTTCCCTCAACCTACCATTCCAAGACAAACAAATGAAGATCAACAACATTTTCAAGACTGAAATAGAATTTTCAGTACAATGGCATGCTTCTTATAGTCTAGATTGAATAGAAAAGCAACTAAATTGATTCATAGACATTCAATTAGTCTATGACGCTCATTCCTGTAGAAAATAAAAAGTGAGAGATGAATATTCGAGCCTGATACTCTACTCGCATTAAAGATTTCCTTTCCCAACAGAATTGAATAAAAGAACAAAAGTACGGAAAATTCCAATTTTTCTCAGCAACAAAACACACATTCATACAATACAGTACATACTTATATGTATAAGTACAACTACACGTATATGTATGCGTATATGAAAGGCCACGAATACTAATAGATAACAATGAAAGTAGAAACCGTTTCAGTTCGCGCCAGAGGAAAAGTCTCCTTGAAGAAGACACTGGAGGATTTAAAAATTTCAACAAGAGCCGTGTCCATGGAGGTAGCTCGAATTGTGCCGGACCGAGGAGGCTCGGAGTTGCAGAAGCTTGCACTGGCGCTAATGGAGACGAGCTTTGTAGAGAAATTCAAAGAGGAAGGTTTCAGGATCTTCGTTCTGCGTCTGTATAAAGGCTTTACCGAGCAAGAATATCGGAGGAAAGGCTCAATGGTAACAGTCGACATGATTTGTGCGCGTGTTTGATCTGCGCAAGTTGAAAGAATGGAAGAGAGAAGGATAAATTGGGATTTGTCGGATATTTATAAACTTTGGGTGCGCGGTGGCTATTTTATGCTTAATTTTTTTTTATTACTTGCGCTTTTTGTTTTTTAAAAGTTACTTTCGTTTTTTTATATATTTATAACTTTTTGCACTTCTCTGTCCTTTTTGTCCAAGCAAAATGCCGGACGGTATGATTTTCACCCGTCGAAGCAAGTATAATTAAATAAAAATAGCATTGAAAAAAATTTAAATAAAAATAGCGTGTGATATTATTTTATTGCTAAAAATAATAATTTTTATTTTTGCGAGTATAAGTGAATTATTTTAATTTTTTTAAAAATATGTAATTGGAATTTAATAGTTGGAAAAGTATAGAAGCTCAATAATTTTATAGAAATATTTAAAACTTATGCACTCATGGAAGAATCAACTCCAAAAATTAATTTGGAGAATTTAAATATATATAAACTCATTCAACATATAATATTTAATTAATATATGATTTTGTATCATATTTAATAGCTGTTTTTAAATGGTAATTGGGTAAAGATAATTTTTAATAAATTCAGTTGACACTTATAAATTTATAATATAAATTATATCAAGAAAATTTGCAGCTTGAGAGAATTTTTATACCATCTGAAAATTAGAAAGTCTGAGGAATATTTTATATCGGACGAATAATAAATTTTTAAAGTCCATCATACTAAAAATTGAAAAAGAAATTATAAAATTATGATAGAAGATAAATTGAAATAGAAGAAATGTATAAATTTAGCTTTAATATCATATGAAAATATTAGGTGTTTCTATATTTTTTGAAATGTCAACTCCAAAAGTTAGTTTGTAAAATTGAAAAACCCAATTATATATAAATTCATTCAATATTTTATATTTAATCAATGTATAATTGTGTATCGTATTTAATAAATTTAATTTTTTTATAATTTAGCAAAAAATATATGCTAGTTAGGAGGCATTAAATGTGATAAACCACTTCAATAATGAAATATTCTTGGAAAATTTTCTATACGGTATACTCATAAGCCACTTCAATAATGGAATACTTCTCGGAGTATATTTATATATTCATTAGACAATAGACATGTGAAACTCGCTAGTTTGAGCAAGTTTGTTGGCGGAGTATTTGCCTTTTGTCCACCACGGATGAGTGAAGTTTCACTTTTTATTTTCAGAGAAAGAAAGCAACGTGGCAGTGTGTAAGTTCAATCTTTTTCTTTCGATTTTTGTCAGAAAGGACGATTCCTGGGCTTTGAAGCGCCGAGATTCTGATCATTCAGTATCTGATAACCTTTGCGTATTTAACTAGGGTCAACAAATTATTAATACTAGAAAAAATAAAAAACATTGCATATTTGATCTAATATATAGCTCTGTATTTTAACTTTTAATGTATAAGAAATGAATTTTCATTACATTTTCAATTTAATTAAATTTATCATTTAAATTTTAATATAATTTAATTATTTATATTATTATATTACAAAATATATTTTCTCAAAATTGTATATTTTCCTCCAATGATAGCATGAAAGTTAAAAAAGTTGTATTTAAAATAAAAATAAATTTTATTTTTATTAAAATTCAAATTAAAATTACTCTAAGTAATAAACAAAAAAAAATAAGTGACAAAATACAAAAACTATCAATAAAAAGAAAATTTATGTATTGAGTCAAATAATAAAAAAAAAATAGTGAAATGTAAGTATTGTGAATTTATCATCAAATTGAATGAAGAAAAATTATTGTATCACTGTCGCCTTATATTGACATATTGGATATTATAACTTTTTTTGCATATAATATTTTTAATTTTTTTTCCTATGTAATTTGTCAACAATATTTATTCAACTCATCATCAATGAATGCTATACCAAATAAAAAAAAAAAAAATGGAGCGGAGCTTAAGTAACTTGCAACATATCCCCTTATTAATGGGAATGGACTGCAATTCCATGTTTGATTTATATTTTGATACATATGAGTATGTTTAGTGCGGACAGGGTTTCCTGTTACGCATAAATATTTAATAATATTATATCATGCAATATTACAATATTTTTCATGATTTGCATATTAATTTTTATTTATTCATATAGATTACAAGATATATATGTATATGTTATTTCCCACGACAATTAATGATATCTGGAATTTATAGAAATAACAAAAATTGATTGATGCACGGTTTACTCCTTTTATGTCTGCAATATATAAAACCAATATATATATATATATATTAATACCCATATATAAATATTTAAAAAATATTTAATACAGATATTTGACAAAAAGGACAAAGAAATGCAATCAAATAAAATATGTCAAATAAATGCATTAAATAAAATTTTAAAATATTTAATACGTATTATTAATAGTATTAACAATAAGTGTTGTTAATTTTAAATAATAAGTTATTTAGATAGTATTGAGTTGGTTTGTATATTTATTATTAATAGTATTAATAGTAAGTGTTGTTAATTTGTTATTATTTTAAATAATTAATAATATTTTATTTAATTTTTATGAATTAAATATTTAATTTTATGAAAAATATTATTACTAATTATTAATAAATTAAATTTAAATTGATGGTTTAAATTGAAACTATAATCAATTTGGGTTTGAACATTAACTAAATCAATTTTTACCAGCTGAAATTACGATTAACCTATGCCATGAATTGAAACCAATGAGTTTAATTAACTGGTTTGTGATCATGTTTAATAGACCGTCATTGAAGAAATTGATTTGAACCTTAATTTAATCAACTCTTACTAATTAAAGTTAATATTAAACTATACCATGGATTAAAATCAACGAGTTTAATTTACTAGTTTGTGGTCATGGTTAATAGATGACAGTCATTGAAGAAACTGAGCAAGTCTAGATTTTATAGTTTGTGATCATGCTTGAGTTTTTATACTTTATTTTTTAATTTATTTAATTATTTTAAAATAAATAACTAAAAGTAATTTAAATAAATGATATATTTAATTTATTTAATCACCTTGTTCGTTTTTTTATTTAATTATCTATTATTATTTTTAATTATTTTAAAATAAATAATTAATATAAACATAAATGAATAAAAAATATTTTATTATTTTTGTTCATTATTGTAATCAATTAGTTTAATAAATAATTTGTTATATCATTTTCCAATTCTTATTTTTATTATTTACTCAAAAATAAATATTGTATGTTATTATATTTTTATGTTGAAAATATAATATATATATATATAAATTATTATACAGTAGATCTCACTGCTGTTATATATTAATTTAATATTTATAAAATGGGCTTACTATTATTATATGCTAGATGAAAATATTCATATTACTTTGGAATATTTATATATTTTTTTATATTTTTATTATTGATATTTAATTTCAACAACTTACTTATTATAAGCATTTCATTATTTTTTAGTTTTTTACTTTCTATTTATAAAAATTGGTATATGTAATTTTGTGGTACCATATATACTTTTATTATCATAATCACATTCAATCCTATAAATTACATTAAAAAAATTATTAAAATGTACAAATAGTACAATATACATAGAAAATACTTTACTTAAGTGTAGAAATTAAGTTAAATTTTATTATATTTTTTAAGTATAATATTAGACAAAGATAACTAAATAGAGCATACATGAGCAAAATAATTGAAAAAAGTATTGCTAAAATGAAATAATAAACAACTCAATATAAATAATATAGATTTTTAAAGATAAAATAACTAACTGTTTTTTCAATTATATTCATATAGAGTATCATGCATTTAAAGACAATTCAAATTATATTTATGCAAAAATTTATTTATTCAATAACATCAAAATTTTTATTTACAGATAAGTAAAAAAATTTCATAAAAAACAATTAAAATTAAAGCTAACCTCTAAAAGTAATTGATTCCAGGCCTGAAATTCTTCATTCTTTGTTTTAAGATTCAGATTTATAAGAGAACGAGAAATAAATAATTTTGAGATTCACTTAATTTTTATATCAAGTTTGTTCTTAAATAATATTTTACCAATTGATAAAAAAATAAAAATTCTCATAATAATTTATGTAAGCAAAAAATACCAAAATGTGTCATTCTCTAATCAACTTTCTATAATAATATTGTTTAATCTATTCATTAACTTTAAAAAAAATAATACAAATAAGATTTAGTTTAAAAAAATATAAAAGACATATTTATCATCTTGCTGTAACTATTTGCATAAATTATTGAATAACCTCTTATCCTAAATTTTAAAAGTAAATTAATATAAATAACATTTAGATTAAAAAAATATAAAGGGCATATATATTATATTACATTAGCATATATATTATTTTTTAGATTATAGTATAAATGACATATATGTTAATTATTTTAGTATAAATAGTATTATTAATGTAACATGAATAATATTTGTGCTCTATTTTTAAATTATAGAATAGATTAGTTTGTTAGTTTAATCATCAGATGTCACTAATTAAAAAAAATTATTTAGTGAGATTGGTTAAATGATGAGAAATAGTTATTTTGTATGAAATTTGAATTTAATTATATCAAAATTTAATTTAAAAGTCAATTTATATTTTATATGTTTAATTTTAAATGGCATTTTAAAAAGTTACACTCATATTAAAAAATTAAATAGAATTACTAATTTATTTTTAATTAATATTTTTTTTTCAATTTCTATATCCCATTATCATTAACAGGTATCAAACATAAAAGAAAATTTTTAAATAATATTAAAATTTTATTTTCATATTATTAAATATTAAATATTTTAATCAAAATTAAAATTTTAAAGCGCCAGTTCAAATCAAGCGGGGGAGTACAATAAAATACTTTTTTTTTTTTGTTTTTTTATGATTCAATGAGAAATTTCTTGTATTTTTAAATGACTAGCTGAAAACGCAACCGCAAAGCCGAATATGCCCAATTGTTTCCTTTCCCGATTCTGAAGACAACAACAGCCCAGCACGCCTTTCTCAAGTCAAAACCAACGGTCATGAGAGCTAATATCTCAGCCTCAAAAGATCCAACGGTTCAAGTGACACCTCTCAATAAAGACCAACAACAACGGCATTAGGGTTCTTTCTTTGAATTTACTCCATTTCTCGGTTGGAGTAGCCAGAACTCAAATACTCTACATAGAAAAACCCTTAAATCTTCTTCCATTTTCTCGGGAAAAATCATGGGGAAAGGCCCTGGTCTATACACCGATATTGGCAAGAAAGTCAGAGGTTCTCTATTATTTTCTTGTTTTCTTTTCTTGATTCGGTGCGTTTAGGAGATCGTTTACTGCTCAGTTTATCTTTTTTTATCCGCTTTTAATTTTTCTGAGATTTTGCAGATCTTCTCTACAAGGATTATCAGGGCGACCACAAGTTCACCTTCACTACCTATACTTCAACTGGAGTCGTGCGTTTTTTTATTATTATTTTCTTTTAAACTTCGATTTTTTAGGAGATTAATGAGATTTTTTTCTTAGATTTGTTCTCCGCTGATTAATTCTTGATATTTTTTATTTTTCAATATTTATTTGATTTTCATGTTTGAATTTTTTAGGATTCTAAGTAGTAATGATTTTGCCTATTCTGTAAAGCAACCAAATGGAGATTTTGTTTATTCATGACCTATCAAGCTCTGTGTGATTTGTTCATAATGTTTATTTAACATGATCTTTTATGATAATATTGTTTCCAAATGGCATACTGTAGACTGTTCTCTCTTGTTTTTCGCCGGTTGAAAGTTTAGTGAAATTATAGTTGGTGATTCATTCTGTTATTGCATGTTCTTATCTGATTGTTCTTTTGTTGTGTTATTTATATATATTCTTATAATTCTCTTAACTTTCCAGATGAGTGGAGATGGATGAATTGGGTGCTAAACTACTTCAAATGCATAATCAGTGTGTCTTAGTAGTTATGCTAGATGAAATGTATAAATTCAATGCATCATGCTCACACTGTTATTAGCTTATTGTTTTCCAGAATAGCATCTATGTTTTTCTCCTCATTGTTGGAAAGGGTTTTTGCCTAAAGAAGAAACTTAATGAGGATTTCTGGTGGTCATGGTATCTGTTGAGGGGTTACCTGTATAATTTATGTTTATGCTTTCTAGAAAAAATGGTTTTTGTTGTAATTTGAACTTAAAACAAATTTACTATGGTTGTATTGTTGGTTTTTACACTGTTCATATTATTCTTGTAATAAATGATAGCTTCTCATGTTGTTTTCTGATGTTTAGTCTTATACTGTTTCAGGCAATCACTTCAACTGGAATCAAGAAAGGCGAGTTGGTTTTGGCTGATGTAAGCAGTCAGTTGAAGAACAAGAATATAACAACTGATGTAAAAGTAGACACAAACTCCAATGTAAGTTGTAAAAATCTTACTGGGTACTTTTATTTGATTCTTTTTCTTTGGATTGAAATTATTTTAATATCTGAAAAATGTTAACTTATTTGGGAGCATATAACCTTTACTCCAAAACTTGAAGAATTGTAACATAGAAAGTTGTAATGGCTATTTTAGAGTAAGACATCTATTGTGGATCCTACTCCATTGTAGTTTTCTGTTTTATTTTTTTTTATATATTTTTTATGCAGATGTGAATTTCTGTGCTAACAAGTTATTGGATACAATTCAAAAGATAATTATTCAATTTGGAGATAGGTCTGAATGATAACTGCAATATCGGAGTCGAGCATGTCATTCATTTATTTAGATACGGTTTAACTTTTTTACCTGTTCTTCAATAGACCGAGTTCCTATCGTCAGCTTTTCTTTCCTATCAAGTTGGAATTATGTTTTAATGTGTAGTGCACATATATATAAGTATGTATGTATGTATGAAACTATGATTGCTGAGCTAATACTATTACATGCTGTAGCTTTTCACAACCATCACTGTTGACGAGCCTGCACCTGGACTCAAGGCAATCTTTAGCTTCAGAGTTCCTGATCAGAGATCTGGCAAGGTAAGCAATCCAAGCTTTTTTTTCACTTTCCAATAGCTCATCACGCTGTGACCTTTTTACCTGTTGGCTGGATGATCTGTATGAGTCTGATCAATTATAGTTGATTGCTACTCTATCTATAGTGTCTGACTTGTGATTATTCAAACAGGTGGAACTCCAGTACCAGCATGAGTATGCTGGCATAAGCACAGGCATTGGGCTGACTGCAAATCCCATTGTTAACTTCTCAGGTGTTGTTGGGAATAGTACTGTTGCTCTTGGGACTGATCTTTCATTTGACACTGTTTCTGGGAACTTCACCAAATTAAACGCAGGGTTGAGTTATATCAATGCCGACCTTGTTGCTTCTCTGATGTTGTAAGTAGTTTCTTCTGCCAAAGAAAAAGTAAATCAGTTCTCAGTTATTTATATGATATTATAGCATATACTTGGGAACAATTCTTTGAACTGGTCTGGTATTGAACTCTAGCGTAAAGTATTAGTGTTCCTTTGAATACTTCAGAAATTTGAAGTGTTTTGCCTAGGATTGAAATTCTATTTGGATCATAAAATTAGCACGTTAAAATATTGAAGTTGAGTATCTATGTTCTTTATGCATTTCATGTTATTAGTTCCTAGTTTATATGAAGTTTCTTTCCCTCTCTGTCTATGCTGTCTCACTCTGTATGATGAAATGACCACAGGAATGATAAAGGGGATACCCTCAGTGCTTCCTATTACCACACAGTGAGCCCATTGACTGATACTGCTGTTGGCGCAGAGCTGACCCATAGTTTTTCTAGTAATGAGAACACACTCACTATTGGCACAACACATGCACTTGACCCCCTGACCTCTGTGAAGGCTCGGGTGAACAACTATGGCCGAGCAAGTGCTCTTATCCAGCATGAGTGGCGCCCCAAGTCTTTCTTCACCATCTCTGGAGAGGTAGATGCAAAGGCAATTGAAAAGAGTGCCAAGATTGGATTGGCCTTGGCTCTCAAGCCCTAAACCAAGCGGCTTTTTTGGGGGTGATTGTAAGGCTAGCCTGGCCTTTTTCTAGCTGTGGAGAGCAAAATAATGTCAGGAAAAAAAAAGACCATCCTTTTTTTTAAAGTAAGCATTCAAATCAATTTCTGCTGTTCTATTGGGTTAAACATATTTGATGGTTATGGGTTGTAGAAAATAATTCTAGTTGGTGTCAGGAACACCTTCAAATTTGTTCTTTTGGATGATGCATCCGCCCTTAACAGAGGGGCATACATGGTCTTAAGCAAATATACTGCAAATGAAAAATTTTTCTCTTAAAAAAAAATTCGTTTTATTTTAGTTTTGTAAACGAATTTCTTTTGTATATTGAGTGGCATTTAAAATTTATGATATATATTTTTTACATTATTTTCTGTGATATATCAAGAAGTATTGATGATATTTAGTCAAATTTAATAAAAATGAGTAAAATATAATAATATATTGAAAATTTCTTATTTTCATACGAATTATATATAATTTTATAATTTCGAATATTTTATGTTTTTCATATTTTAATTTATAATTATCCTTTCTATTCTTTTGTAATATTTTCTAAAATTGTAGGATTTATATATTAATTTTCATCTTTTTCTAATCAATTCAGACATTGTAATCTATAGTTTATATAATTTCAAAATCTAATTAAATATTATGATTGATATCGGGATTTTAACCTTTAATCCCAACTGATTAAAGTACGTCAATTGTCCCCTATTACGCTTGACCAGCTGAACATACAAGATGGTTGTCATTTCTCATGCTGCTGGTTTGTCTGTCTCAAACAATCGTTGGGTGTCACTGTCAATGAGTTGCGTTAGCTTCAGCTTCGATCAAATAACAGAAGCTGACGCATCTATTAATGTTAAATAGTGCTTGGGAGAGAATTACAGTCAACTATTCTTTCGATTCACTTAATCGAGATCCTACTTTTGCCGACCGCTACTAGCCGGTTGAAAATCTCACATATAAGAAATGAACAACAAAACAAACTTATTGCAAGGACTCGGCAAATATAGTATATTATATCAACTCCAGATTATTTACACACACAACCAACATCTTGTATCTTAGCACCATAAGCAAATTCAATATAAAATCTACGATAACTATACTAAACTTTTAGTTCATTACCAATGCTATCATTCTATGAAGCATATAAAGTAATGCACCCTGATTATTCACTCAGACACTTGAGACTTCTCTCCAGGGACACGCATTGAGCAAAGAGAACAATCCCAAAGTTTTTCTACCATATACAAGCAACCCAAAAAAAAGAAAAAAGGTATCGAAGAGCCTTTAAAATACCATTAAACTTCTTTGCATACTGTAGAAACTTGCTACATTACTCAGTTTGCGTTGGCCTGAAGAAGACCATCCCTGATCTGTGAGGCTATTTCTCTCACAGCGCCAGGTCCATGTGGAATGAATACAGAGTTAGATTTTGAGGATGCACCGATCTCCTTCATAGTGTCAAAGTATTGGGTCACCAATACCATGTCCATTACATCTTTAGAAGTTGTTCCTGGTACATTCACAGAGAAAGCTAGAACACTATCTCTCAGCCCATCTACAATGGCCTGCCGCTGCCTTGCTATACCAAGACCTGCCAGATATTTTGATTCTGCATCTCCCTCAGCTCGCTTAATCTGTAATATCTTCTCTGCTTCAGCCTTTTCATTGGCGGCCACCCTCAGTCTAGCAGCTGTTGTTACAATTAAACATAATTATAAATTAATCTACACAAATTGGGGTTGAACAAGATTAATTACGGACCCTTTTGGGGGAAAGTACGTCCTTGCATAAACAAAAGTGGCAAGTCTTGAGTACAAATATATTAACAAGATTGCAATGGGTCCATAAATGTATTTCCCATAAATGGCCAAGTCTATGTCGTTGGTAAACTCCCTATGGTATGATTTACTGATTTCTCTGATTTCACCCTACTAAGATTAGAAAGTACGCATTGAAAAAAAAATGACATGTTTCTAAATTTCCAATTGATTAAAAACAACATAGCACAAACAGCCAATGATGACCAAGATTAATCTCTTTCATACATACCTGCATTAATCTCATTCATTGCTCTCTTCACATGCTCATCTGGCTCAATATCCACAATAAGAGTCTGAACTATCTCAAATCCGTAATGTGACATGGCCTACACATCCAATTATAGGGAAAAAAAATTAGGAAGACCCGTCTATTTGATTAATTCTAGACCACAAAAAGCACAACGGGAAGTACCTTTTCAAGTTCCTCTTCCACAGCCTTTGCTATGTCATTCTTCTGCTCAAAGGTTGAATCCAAGTCCAACTTTGGAACACTCGCCCTAATAACTAAAGAAGCAAGGTGTAATTTAGTTGCTGTAAGGTTTAAACAAGCATGGACTACCAGGAAAAAAATAAAAAAATCAAACTGATGAATGTTCTACAGCTCAATCAAGAAAAACTTTCTTTGCGCTCCCCCAAGCACATGCTTAGACAAAACTATAATTTGTTAAGACAAGCAAGTAACACAACAACACATCTATCAAAAATCAGGTAGTATCAAAAGCCCACCTGCAGCAATTTTAAGTATTATCTATCTTTTTATTTCTCTAATTTAATGAAAACAGACATCAATATTCGTACAAGATTTAACAATTCAAGTTCTCATAAACAATTAAATTCATGAATTTGATAAAGCATATAATGATCATGGAACTCCTAATTTAAGTTGATTTCCAATCTTCCTTAGATTCATACAAGATACACCATTTCAATCCTATAACACAGCATCTCAAAAGATTATATTAATGACTCTGCAGCAGTGGGTGATCATATGTTAACCATCACATGTATAAGATCCCAACAATGTGATGGTACTTCAGAAATCAAATTAAATTAGCTAGAAATGGAAATCCAAACTCGAGGAGAGAAAGGAAGGGCTGGAGCAACTAATAGAAATTTTAATTTTTAGAAACTCATATGAAGGTAAATGATATAATTCATACCATCAAACACATAGGCCTGGATCTGTGCCCTGGTATTGCTGAGCTTATAGAAAGCATCTGAGGCCTTGTCTGCCAGTGCTCGGTATTGAACAGAAGCAACGACAGTAACAAACACATTGTCCTGAGAATAAAAGGTAAGATCAGAGCTGCAGATAATTGCATTTTCATTTCCATAAATGTTTGATACAACAATAACTCTCAAAACAGAAATGATGTTTGTGCTCAGAACATTTTTTTTAAGTTCTACAAAGCATATAAATTCCTATCTTGCATAGACCCTTAGGCTACACTACCGTATAAAAAGAATCTCCAATAATAATTTTATAGTGATGATCGTGTTGGCAACAAACCTTGGTTTTGGTTTCACATCGAACATCCAGCTGCTGAACGCGCAAAGAGAGGTGACCAGCTAATTGGCTTCCCAAACACCAAGGCAAACAATGACAGCCAGGCTCAAGCACATCATCAAACTTCCCAAAAGTTTCCTTGATAGCTACAGTTGACTGGTCCACTTGAACACAACCCAAAGCTTGTCCCATTTTCTGATCATACCAAGTACAATAACGTCAGCAATAATCTGCCAGCAATTCTGAATGTAGCAATAAATACATGTTGTCCCTTACGGGAGATCATTCACTATCCTAGAAATCGAATACAAACTCCAATCATATTCAAATTACAGATGCACAAGGAGGCTAAGAAATTTTTCCAAGTCGTTCAAATGAATCAAAAGATCTAAAAGGGAACAAATGACTCCCTAGTAAGAAATATATAGATGCATAATGACTGAATTAATTAAGACGAGAAAAAGCATCAATAAATTGATCTCTGAGAGCATGAAATCATCAGGCACAAAAAACCATTTTCAGACGATTGCAAAATCTCATTTCAGGCATGAACCTGGTCATTCTAAGAAACAAAATACATTGAACTCATTTCTCCTCTAAGCAATTCTCACCCTCGCCTGAACTAAGACTTCTTGACTAGTTAAGCACCAATAAATGCCATTAGAACCATATTTGAATACCAAAATCAAGCAAGAAATCAATGACAATAACAAAAGAAATCAACAGAAAGTCAGGTAAGAGCATACCAAAGATCAAAAATGAAATGTGAGATTACTTATCCAAAGTTAATCTTTCTCCGCTTATCCAAAATTAATCTTTCTCCAGATATATGGAGCCAAAACAAATAAGATTTAATGTCAATCACTGAAGTTAAAAAAAAGCTTGCCAAGCTAATGACTCCAAATTATTATTCCATACCACTGATATCAACTACCAGCTAAATAAAATAATACTGTTTTTAGCAAAGACCTACGAAAATGCAGAGCAGATTAAAACCCATTGACTCCAATTTTTAATAGCAAAACCAAAATTACAAGACACAAAACACGTCAGCAGAACCAATCATCCAGCAGCTGGACGAGAAGAACCTTCATATGACACTTATCTAAATAAGGCCAGCAAATTATTTTTAAATTATATGAAGTTACCCTTCCAAGTAACACCTGAAAAGAAATATGATCACCTTCTAGTAAAAACCCAAAATCAGCTAGGTAACATCAGGCAACATTAACAAAGAACAACAACATGGTCTTTGCTTTATATAATACAATTGCAGGATTAAAATTTTAAATAAAAAAAAAAAGTGAAAGCAACACAATTTTTAGTATTCCTTGCATAGGGACGACTAGAACCAGAAAATTTAATTTGAGGAACCAAAATTAATTAGAAAAGAAAAATAAAAATTAATTTTTTAAAATATTTTTTAGAAAATAACAATTAATTATTTGTTAATAAAAATATAATTTTAGTGAAATATATTTTTATTAATTTGAGACCAATAAAAAAATTAAAAAATTAAATTGATAGGTTGGGGGAAGGCTCTTTGGCAAAGCTACAACATGGGGGATAAGACAACGAATAAACAACGCTGATTAGGTCAACAATAAATATCTGTATAAATATCAGCGTCACTTTCTTCTTTTGACAAAAAAAAAGAGTAGATAATCGAATTTTCCAATAAAAAGATAAGGCATCAATGGAAAACATTTTTCATCAGCAAAGAGAAAAAAAAAACTGTGAATTTCAAAATCCAAACCCTAATTATGTTAGATTGATTTAACATATTGAAACTATATACTACAATAACTAGCAAAAATCTCTTTTCTTGTGCTTACCTATCGAGCTTTGAAGTAGAAAGCACTGAAAGCAAACAGAGAGGATGAGTGAGTGCGAGAAGCTACACAAATGGATGGAGAAAAAGAAAATTTATACAGATATATATAGTAACTGGCAAGGAAGGGAAGAAAATTCGACGAGAAAGATTTATATTTTCCAGGAAAGAGACGAGGGGCAGGAAACGCGGTGACCAAAACAAAAAGCGAGAACGCTAACAGCACCAGGCAGGGAAGAGAATATTTTATTTTATAATGGATAATATGTTAAAGTGCCTCGCGCCCGCGGCCACATGCACTATTTAAAGACGTAAAATTGGCGAGTATATACATTCTACAAATAATAAATTATTAAGAAAATAATTATAAAAAAATTAAATAATTTTATTAATTAGGTACATACATATTCAATTTAGATAAGTTGATAGAATTAAAAAAATTATTATATTTTTTTATAAATTTTAATAAAATATAATTAATATATCGATAATTTATATATTTCTTATTAAAAAATTTTTATCAAAATTTTTTTTCTTTATTTACATAATAAATTAATACAAAGTATTAATAATTTTTTATTTAAAACATAAATTTATTAAAAATAAAATAAAAAAATTTAAAAAATACTAGAACTAAAAATAGATAATTATTTTAAAATAACTTAAAATGATATAATAAATAATATTTGTGAAACTAAAAAGTAATAAATAAGTGATTTAATTTATTTTATTAATTAATTTTATTATTGAAATAGTAAATCACTAATATTTATAAATTTAACAAAGTTATTTTTTTTATATTAATTTAAAGTGTTAACTTTTATTAAATAAGAAGATTTGATACATTCTATTAATTATTTTTTAAACCTTATATTTGAACACATTATAAAAAATATATGAATACTAGGTCTGTGAAAAAAGCTGGGGACCTACTGAAATCATCCATTTCGAAGTTATAAAAGTTGGTTTGATCGGTCCTTATTACACTTTCAGTCGATGACAAGTTAGACTTTTAAAAAAATAAATTCATTTTTCATCCATTGCGTTGCACTCATAATCTTCGTATGAACCAATATTCAACGGATTAGAGTTGTTAAAATGAGTCTTAATACGTGAATATAATATATAAAATATATAAAATTAATAAATTAATATTAATTTTAAATAAACTAGTATTATAAAAAGATTAATACATTATAATATAATTTTAAATAAATTAATAAATAATTACGTTATAATTCGTTTAACTAAAATGATATAATTTTTATATAATTTAAAATTATATTATTTTATTATTTTTTATTATAAAAATAAAAATAATATATTTATTATATTATTATAATTTTATTATATAATTTATTATTATTTATTTATAAATATTTTATTTAATTTTTAGTTATTTTTATTACAAAATTATTAATTTTATCTAATTATTAAATTATTTTATTAATTTAATTATTAATTAATTTAAATTTAATTTTTTATGAATTTTAAAAATTATTTTCTAAATAAATGTTAAAATAAATAATTTTTATAATTTAAATAATCCACAGTATATATTTTATCTTCTTAATATTTTTCCGTATTAAGTTCTAAGATTAAAATATAATACACACCAATTATTTATTTCATATTAATTATGTTATATATTTTTATTTTGTGTAATTTTAATAAATTTTTAATATATTCATATTTTAAAATTAACTTAATCATAATTTTATTTTATGAATAATTATTTAATTAATTATTTAGAAATATAAATTATTGTGTCGTATCACCCATTTAATTTTTGTATATATTTATATCGACACGATTAATAAATGGATCGCGTTCGAGTTGACCTTAATCATGTCACTAGAGCGGGTCAATCAAATATGAACACGACATGCCAATCTATTTTGACACCCTTTCAATTAACAGTATTAAAATGAGTCATGACACGTGAACATAACACGCTTAACATGTAAAATTAGTGGGTTAGTGTTGATCTTAAATGGATTAAGGTTATAAATGGGTTGACCCATTTATGACAATAGTGTAACAGGTTGACACGCAAATCTACTACAACTCGTTTAACTAAAACGACATAGTTTTATACAATTTAAAATTATATCATTTTATTATTATTTGCTCTAAGAAAATAAAAATAAGTGTTATATATTTATTATATTATTATAATTTTATTATTATATAATGTATTATTATTTATTTAGAAATTTTTTATTATTCTTATTAAAAATTTATTAATTTCATCTAATTACTAATTTTTTAATTTTTTAATAATTTAATTATTAATTAATTTAAATTTTATTTTTATGAAATTGTTTTCTTAAATTAAATATTAAAAATTAAATAATTTTATGATTTAAATAATCTAATATTTTATATCAAATAACTTTTTTAATTTATAATTTATAACCTAATTTATAAAAGAAAATATAATAGAAAAAATAAATAGAAAATAAAAATAATATTTTTAAACATTTTATTATAAAATTTGTATTGACTAACTATATAGTATCTTCTTAACTTTTTTAATTTTTTAATAAGTTCTAAAACTAAAATATAATATAAAATTATTATTTATTGCAGATTAATTATGTTATATATATATATTTTTAATTTTAAGAAATTTTAATATATTTATATTTTAAAATTATTTTAATTATAATATTATTATATTAATAAATTTTTAATTAATTATTAAGAATATAAAATTATTATAAATTAAAAATATTATATGAATTAAACGGGTCGTGTCGGATTATTTGACTTATATATAACATATTTAATTAAATATGTTATGCATGTCGTATTCATGTAACCCGTTTAATTTTTATATTGTATTCGTATCGACACTATTAATAAATGAGTTATGTTTATGTTGACCTTAATCGTATCACCAGAGATGCTTAACTTAATATGAACATGATTTGTCAATCTATTTTGATACCTCTACGTCCGATTGACTAATATAACAAATATATAATATATTTATATATAAAACAACATTATTTTTTATTAAAGGAAACGTTGCCATTTTTGGTGCGTGTATAAATATTATTAACTTTAACCTTAAAAGGATTTCAAAAAAATATATATATATATATCCTCGAAAGCTTCGGTTGGATATTTTTATTTAGAGGGTGTTTCTCAAAACTTAAAAGTTGGTCAAAACTGCTTATAAGCTGTTTTTAGATTATAAGTTGTTTATTTAAGTGTTTCTGAAAACTTAAATAGTAGATTATAATCTGATTTTAATCAGTTTTTTAAAAGTTGGGTTTTGCTACTTTTTTTTAAGCACTTATTTTTTAAGCAGTTTTGACCAAGTAAAAGACCATACTATCCCTACCTAATCTTCAATATTCCAAATTTAGTTTCCATCAAAGAAATTTTATTATTATTATTATTATTATTATTATTAAATTTTATTATTATTATTATTATTATTATTATTATTATTGCAAAATAAAATTTGAATTGACATTTAAAAAATTATTTTTATACAATAAATAAACTCATGGACAGTTTGGTCATTTTGACAGTTTCTACAATTAAAAACTGATTATAAGCTGATTTTACAGAAACACTTAACTGATTATAAACTGATTATCAGCTGATTATTAGCTAGTTTACAGAAACGCTTAACTGCTTATTTTTAATCTGATTATAATCTAAAAATTACTTATTCACAATAAGCTGAAAAGCTCCAGTTTTGAGAAACACCTCCTTAGTGTCTCTCTCTTTAAAATTTATCTCAACTCTTCTTTTCCCTCTCAGTTTTTTCTTTGAAGTTTCTCTACCATTTCACCGTTGATCTCTTTTAATTAATTCATTCATGTTATTTAAGAAATTAATTTAAGAAATTTCTCCTTTTTTTTATTGCTTCCGTTTTTAATGTATTTTTTCTGTAATTAAAATTTTTGTTTCAACCAATTATTTATATTTTCTATAAGCCAATAAAACAAATAAGAAAAAAACCACTTGGAAAATAACAAATCTTACCGCAATGTTAAATAATTCAAGCAAACATGGAAGAGATTTTCTATTTAACAATAGAAGAACAAAAGGCAAATTGAAAATGATCCACCTATTTTATAAATGCAACGAACAAAATTAAATTTTATATTCTTTTAACCAATTTCAATACTTTCGGAGACTCAATAAAAAAAAATGGTTAAATGCACTTATATTATATTGATACTACCCTGATACTACTCGAACTACAATACCAGACTTTCAACTGTCCAGAAGATACATTTCTCATTCTGAATTATCTGTTTGATCGAACTCTGCTCCGTCCGGACGGTAATTGGTATGATGTGACAAAAGCAATGATGGTAACGCCCGAAAATCAGCTGACCCAAATAGATATGGCCTCATATCCATCCACTATATATAGGGTATGCCCCCACAGGTAAAGTATCTGAAAAACTTTCCTTTCTTCTTATTATAGTCGACCAATTTGCACATTTCTGACTCAGGCATCAGAGTCTCTCCACCGGAGCTCGATCACTCCTCTGACTACTTAACAAGTGGAATGATTGGCACCAGGAGCACCCAAACTTTCCAGTCAAAATCGGAGTCCTACAGTTCACTTTGTCATCATTGGTGCGGTGAGCGTGGACTGGCCGATCCCCAAAGATGGATAATAGGACTCAAAATTTAACCCTCAATTTCCAGAATCATACTCAAACTTCAAACACCAAGTTGCCCCTACCACTATATACACCCCAACACCACTCAACCCTTAATATAACAGACAATCAACAAAACGAGCGTTTATGGCAGAACCTCCTATACTTAAGCCCTTGTCCACCAATCCAATGGCAAACTCGACTGGACTATCCACTCCATTTACCCCTTAGCACGAATGGCAACATCCATGTTACAATCCCCTAGTCCATCAGAACAAGCAATTAAAGACCTAACCTCGATCCTCAGAGACTTCATTGCAGCCTTTGGACCACAAGCCATCACAAATTCTCCCCCTCCCGCAACTGTAAATTATCGAACCTCGCCCCCACAACATAATCTCAACCGGGATCAATAGTACAGACCTAGAGAAACCTCTCCAGACACCACAAAATGAGTTCGGAGAAGACTTTAGCCTCTAGAGCATTCAACATCCCACACCCCTCCCCCTCCAATTTTCACTCCAACCCAAACCCAAACTAAGGGAAAGGAGGCCATGGTTACCGTTGAGGATGTTAATACCTTGATAGATGACAAAATCAAGTGAATGCGTAGAGAAACAACATTGCAGTATGATGCTACTTTTCATTCCCCCTTGTCTAAGCAGATTCTTGATGAAGTTTATCCAATATACCGAAGTTGAAGGAGTATGATGGAACGTCAAATCTGCGAACGCATGCAAATTACTTTTACAATATTGCCCTCATATTCATAACCTCAGATGTCGCCTTGTGTAAGTTGTTCCACAAAACTTTCACGGGCAACGCCCAGTTGTGGTATAAGAACCTCAAGCCACACTCCATCCATAACTTCGGGCAATTCACTGAGTTTTTCATTAATAAGTTTGCGGCTTCCATTAAGCCCGATCGAACATCAGCTGACTTATTTAAGATAGTGCAGAAATCGAAAGAAACATTGAGGCAGTATGTTGACAGATTTCATGATATGGTGGGCTAGATATCGAGGGTTAACTTTGAGATTGCTCTTGAAATGTTGATTTGGAATACGAAGTGCCTTCCATTTTCCTGATCCTCAAGTAAAAATCCTCCATAAGGTTTTATAGAGTTGATGGCCCTGTAGTACAAATACATTAAGGCCAATGAAGATAGTAGTGTTTGGTAGAAACTCCATCCCAATCACTCAAGTGTTGGTCAAACACTGGTTATTGAAGGATCTCAAAAGCCAAAACTTCCTAAGCAACTTAAACCAAACACAACAAACCAATTTAAACCAAATACCTCTTGGAGAAATTTTAACCACCAGATGAATGAGCTTCCACCACGCCAACCAAACCGCTCTTATCACATTACTAAAGCTCCATAACACTTTACCCCCCCTTAACCTCTTCTATAACAAGTATCTTACGCTGGCTTAAACAAAACACCGAGGTCAAGTAGCCTGAACATATGAAAGATGTCCTAAATCGAAACCAGGAATTACACTACAGTTTTCATCAGAGCCATGGCCACAAGACTAATGATTGTTATAGGTTGAAGAGGGAAATGGAATGACTGGTTCGAGTGGACGAGCTAAAGTAGTTTGTCACTTCAGCTCCAAAATAAGAGGGTCAAACCGAGCCTAGCTCTCGAGATCCTGCAACATCGAGAAAAGTCTCAACTAGGGTGATACATGTCATAGCGGGGGGTAAACATTACTTTATTATTGGACCCTCACGAAAATGGAAGGCTAAAGAAGTTTTTTCTATTGCAGAGACCTCGAGATCCTCAAGCTCGATAATTACCTTTCACCTTGAAGAATCACATCAAGTTACGGGTCCATATACCGATGCACTGGTAGTGAAAGCTGTGATACAAAATTATTTGGTCCAAAGAATATTAGTTGATACCGGCAGCGCCATAAACTTGCTAACCCTCGAGGCTTATAAGAAGCTCAGCTTGAAAATCTTGGTTCTAAGGCCGGTCATAGCACATTTGGTTGGTTTATCTGGGCATTCAGTGTCGGTAGTAGGGTCTGCCATGCTTGATGTACAATTGGACGATGGCCCAACAGTTTGAAACTGCATAACTTGTTTCATAATAGTAGATATGAGCATTGCCTACAATGCAATTTTTGGACACCCATTGCTGGTAGACATGGATGCATGCATTTCAACGAGAGGCCTACTCAAAGATGCGAACTTAGCACTCCTAGTTGATTCATTGAACTTGCCTGACTTAAAGTCTTGAGAGGAGCCTATTGACATGCTCAAAGAAAAAAAATAGAAGAAAATAGAACCTTTAAAATTATGAGCAATGCAGGGCATGAGAAGGAGAGTGCCCTAACTCGGGTGTTGACTGAGCATCAAGATGTCTTTGCTTAGAGATAGGCTGAGGTTGAGGGCATCTCGCCCGAGTTGATGGTCCATGAACTCCATGTGGACCCCAGTGTTGTTCCAATAAAGTAAAAGAAAAGTAATTTGGGGCCAAAAAAATAATTAGCAGCAAAATAAAAAGTAGAAAAAGCTCTTACATGCGGGATTTATCAAGGAAGTGTTGTTCCCAGATTGGTTATTTAATGTAGTTTTGGTAAAGAAGGGTAACAAAAAATGGAGGATGTGTGTAGATTTTACTGAGCTAAGCAAAACTTGTCCCTAAGGGCTCATACCCCTTGCCCAATATAGATTGCCTTGTTGACTCCACGGTGGGCTATACTGAGTATAGTTTTATTGATGCTTCATCCAGATATCATCAGATCCCCTTGAAGGTCGAGGTTCAGAGTAAAACTCCATTCATCATTGCTAAAGGGACATATTATTATACAGTCATGCCATTCAGCTTAAAGAATGTTGGGGCAATGTATCAGAGGTTGGCAAATAAACTCTTTCAGAATCATATAGGCCGGAATGTTGAGGTTTATGTTGATCATATGATTATAAAATCCTAAACTTCAGCAGAGCACCCAAGAGATCTGACAGATATTTTTGCTATACTCTAAAAAGCAAATATGAAACTTAACCTAGAGAAGTGCACCTTTGGAGTTCAGTCCAAAAACTTCTTGGGATTCATTATCTTAGAGAGGGGTATTGAGGCTAATTCTGAGAAGATAAAAGCAGTGTTAGACATGAAACCGCCAAGGAATATTAAAAAAGTGCAGAAATTGAATGTTAGAGTCACGGCCCTAGGAAGGTTCATCTCAGGTTCAGTGAAGAGATGCTTGTCATTTTTTAAACTTCTGAAGAATTTGAAGAGTTTCCAATGGACGAAAGAGTGTCAACGGGCCTTTGATGACCTAAAGCAATTCTTGAGTTCACCATCATTGCTCAGCCGACTCGTTCAAGGCGAAATGCTCTATCTATATCTTTCAACCTCACATGAAGCTCTAGGGTCAGTTTTGGTATGAAAGGATGGTGGTCAACAGTATCCAATTTACTATACCAGCCACGTCTTGAAAGGGCCGAAACTCCGATACTCCCCTTCAGAAAAGTTAGTCCTGACACTTCGATCTGCATCACAAATACTTCTTTCGTACTTCAATGAACATACTATCACCATCTAGACTAATTCCTGCTTGAAGAAACTCCTTTAGCTACCAGAAACCTCAGGCCACCTAACAGAATGGGCGATACGGTTAAGGAGATATGATATCAGATATAAACCTAGGCGGGCCATGAAAGCATAGGTCCTGGTGGACTTAATCACAAAATTGTATGAGCAACCCCTTGATTTGCTACCAGTTGGGGTATCGACCCTTTATGTAGATGGAGCTTCAGGAGTAGACAGAGCTAGTATCGGAGCAGTGCTTATAATCCTGGGTAAAATAAAAGTCACATACTCCGCAAAACTTAACTTTGCAGCTTCCAACAATATGGCGAAGTATAAAGCCATATGTTTAGGATTGAGACTTGCTTCAGAAGTTCGCCCAAAGTCACTCCAAATATTTTCAGATTCTCAGCTGGTAATTAGTCAGTTGATAGGGAAGCATGAAGCCCTAGAATCGACTATGATCCTATATAAAAAATACATAGCCGAACTCCTGGTAGCTCTGAAAAAGAAGGACTGCTCTTAGCAAATACACCAGATAGTTCGGGCGAAGAATGAGCAAGCAGACAAGTTGGTTAAAGCTGCTGCAGCAAGTGAGGGATCCTACGAGCAAGGAGTGCTCTTTGAAGTTATTGAGTTTCCAAGTTATGAAGCTTCAATAGTTTTGGCGGTTGAATTGATGGATCGGTGGAGACTTCCAATTTATAAGTTTTTGGATTCCGACGAACTACCAGAAGACATAGTGGAGGCCAAGAGAATTGTTAAGAAGTCCAGTTTATATGCCATTCACAATGGACTATTGTATCTTAGATCGTTCTCCAATCCATAAAGGAACATGTGTAGCTCATGAGAGAGCTCAAACTATAGCTCGAAAGGCTTTGTTTCAAGGTTAATTTTGTCCTTCAATGGGAATTGACTCAAAGAACTTAGTGGAAACGTGTGAGAAATGTCAAAAGTTCGCCAACGTACAACACCAACCATCTATGAAACAAAGACCATCAAAAGCCCATGGCCTTTTGCCCGTAGGAGATGGACATCCTGGGTCCTTTCCCTCAAGTCGTGACTTAGAAAAAGTTTATGGTGGTAGTAGTTGATCTTTTCACCAAATGGGTGGAAGCAGAACCTCTAGCATCCATAACTCCAGCTGCAATTGTAAAATTTTTCAAGAAGTCTGTTATCACAAAGTTTGGTATTCCACACACCCTAATCACTGACAATGATAAGCAGTTCGATTGCAGATAATTCAAGGAATATCGTTCTGAACTCAAGATCGACCTCCATTTTACTTCGGTCTACCACCCCCAGGCTAATGGTTAGGCCAAGATCATAAATTGAACTATCGTGGCGGGATTAAAAAAGAGATTGGAAGAAGCCAAGGGCCTATAGGCAGAAGAACTTTACAATGTCCTTTGGGCCTACTGAACTTCCCCATGAACTTTTACATGGGAGACCCTTTTTGCATTAGCTTAAGGCACTGAAGCGGTCATTCTGGTTAAAATTGGACTTCCATCAGCCATAACTCTCAACTTTTCAAAAGAACAAGAATTAGACTGTAAATATAGCCTGGACATGATGGAGTTTAAGTGTGATCAAGCTAGCATCAGAGCTGAAGCATACAAAGCCCGGATGGCTAGTTTCCACGTAGACGAGTTTGTCCCAAGCAGCTGAGTAAGGGAGATCTGGTCTTGAGAAGAAATGTTGCCACCAAGGGATCAGAGGGATCTGAAAAGCTCAGAGCGAATTGGAAATGACCATATAAAATAGCTGAAGCCCTCAAGGGGGGCACATACAAGCTATGTACAATGATTGGTAAAGAGATTCCAAGAACCTGGAACGCTAACAACTTGAAGAAGTTCTTCCAGTAAGCTCGTATGGATTTTTCAGTTGTAAATTTTTTTGAATATTTACTTTTCTTGTATTTCTCTTTATCACAGGCAATACTTGTATTTTGTACTTATAAAAACAAGAAAACAACATTGGGTATGAGGAAAAGAGTCCGTACATTATCATAAATTAATATTATAATATAATTGATCATCGTGAATGCATATGCATGGACACATAAACACAACTATTAAACTAAGCGTTTAAAACCCAATAGCGCATCTCCAATAGCTCACCGTGCCTCACACAAAGAGCTCGGCAAGTGCTCAGTAGCCCATCTCCAATAGCTCACTATGCCTCTAGCAAAGAGCTTGGTAAGTGCCCCTGTGAAGCATATCCTAAATAGCACATGGTACCTTTAATAGTGAGCCCATTAACACAATTTTAACTTTAATTAATGAGAACTTTTCATTCTTTCACCATTTTTAATTGTCCAACGTTCCGCCTAGGAACCGAACTATATTCAGGTGCAATTTTATGTTTGATGCATTAAAGCAAAAGAGAATTACTTAACAAAAGAGACAATCACTTAACATGTATAGTATATATTAATTCAATTGTTCATAGGTCGACCTTTACACTAAATGTAGGTCACCCACAATAGCTTGGTACAAAAAAAAAGAAAAAAAATGACAAAACAAACAAAGCACAAAGCAAAAGCTGTAAAGCTCCACTCTGAGCTTCCTAGAGCTTTCTACTGAGCTAAACAAAACTACTGGAATGACAGTCTCAGGCAGTCCCACTTCCAGAGCCATTGTGCTTGGCCTAGTCTTGATCTCTTTCTTCCTCATTCAGTTTTATTAATGGGGCATCAAGAGCCTAGTCAAGATCCACATCCATAACCCAGTCAAACTCTCCCTCTCGGCCACAATGAGCTTTTATAACTTCACAATTCTAAGAGCTATTTGATCATCCATTTTGTTCTGAAGTGCCCCCAGAGCTTCTTACTCCTTCGCCAATGACCCCTGGGCTATAGAGAGATATCCCTTCACTTGGTCTAGCTCCTTAGTTATTGCATCAGCCCGGTGCCCAGCCTCTGCAGGTCACTTATCTGCTTCTATCGCCCTCTTTTCAGCTTTGGCCAACCGATGCTCGGTTTCACTTTGTTTCTTTTTCAATGATTCAAGCTCAGTCTGAGCTTCTCCATACCCTGACACTACCCCAGCGTACCGACCGGCCATGCTTTAGCATATAAGATAGAACTAGAAACAAAAACAAAAACAAATTTTAATTTGAAATATGTATCAAAACTAAACCACACTCTATAACATAAACAAGCTCTAAAAAAAATCCACTTACCTCGGTGGCCGTATCTCAGAAAGACTCCACAAATACTCTAGAAGGCATACCATTAAAGTATTTATTTTCTTGTGGTATACTCCTCAAATATTCCTTACTAAGATATCCGACCTGCGGGTCTTTGAGCCTGAAGTCTTTCCCATGTCGAGAGGCGAACGACCTTATGAGGGCTCGCACCAATTCTTTAGGTTTGACCTCACGCACAATCTCCAGGCCTTGCCCCCCTCTCCTTGCCCCTTTGAAGATCTTCCCTCCTCTCACGTCTCTGCCCGAGCTACAGTCTCCTCGTTGTCAATACTTTCAACCCTTTGCTCCACAGGGATGGCTAGAATAGCAGTGTCCATTGGGGCTCCAATTTCTTTCCCCTTATCTTTTCTCTTTCTCTTGGAGTGCTCAGCCACCTCACCGGGAGTATCAACGCTTCTCCTCTTTTTCTTGGAGGACTCTCAGGCGATCTTTTCAGCTTTGGATCTTTTCTTCTGAAGTTCCTTCACCTGTTCCTTCATCCCTCCTTTCTCAATTTCTGCACACAAATAAAAATTAGACTATTATTAACGTCAAACTTACCAGATATCAAACAGAGAGTTTACCAGCTCGATCCTCAAGGCGTGGCTCAATGGGGTCTTTTCTCAGGAGAAAATATCTCGCAATAAGGTGTAGGACATTCAATTTCTCTCTTTGAATGTCCCAAGCTATCTTATCGAAGATAGCTCGCTTGCCAGTACTCAGGTTTTCTCTCTTGATATTCGGCATTGCCCCACCTCGACTCCATTTGGTAAGGCAATCAAATCCTCCATCCCTCTCTAAAATGAAAAACCAATCTTTCCATCGTTTCATCGAATCCGGTTTTTCATGGAACAAAGAGAGTTTTGGCCGCGCTTGGAGGTACAAAAAATCCTCATCCGGTTTTGCCCGTGTCTTAATAAAATAGAATACAATCAAAATTCTAGATGAAATTTCTACACCCAGCAGCTTACTCAGTAGCTCAAACCCTACTACCATTCTCTAAGTGTTCGAACTCAACTGTCCTAGTGAAATACCATTAACATTTAAGAATTGTGTGATAAAAGGGTGTAGAGCGAACCGAACTCCTGCCCTTAGATCCTCCTCATATATTATTATCTAGTTCATTCCAGGAATATCATCACCCCGAATTATTCCTTCAAGCAGTAATATCTTGTAATCAACATGAATCTTATACTTTTCACGAATCCCTTCCAGATCTTTCTTTGTCAGGCTGCATGCAATGTCCCTAACATGAGCCCAATCAGTACCACCCTGAGAACTCATCTCTCCTTCTCCTTCCATCTCCTCATCCACGAGAGCAGGACCTACTATTGCCGTCCTGACCTCAAGGACTTCGACCATCTTGATATTCGCCACGCTACCTTCATCTGCTGAGCTACTCGCCACACTGTTAGAACTAGTGGGATCGTTATATCTTATGTACTCCTCACTTACTCTTTGTTCGTCTATGGACACATGATCACTCTCCAAACTCATTTTATACAAAATACAAGATTATAGAACATAAATTATAAAAGTGAAACTCATCGATATATGCTCAAAGCCTCGGTCATTTATCAACTTTTGCTCACCAATCACCGAACTTAAGTATGCTGCATAAAATTTTGCTAAGTAACCGAACTCCAAAAGATTTACTCCACGGGTTCAATGCCTACCCCCTCAACCCATATTTATAGGCAACTTCATTTATGGCATAGAGCGGGAAAATCTAATTCTTTTCCCGCCCTAATAATATTTAGTAACTCGAACATCGTGCACTTATTCATGACACGTGTCCCTCGCACCATCATAACCTTGCCACGATCTCTTTCCCTGACATAAATGTTAGTCTACCAGGGAGAGACTAGTGATACTACCCTAATACTACCCAAACTATGGTACTGGACTCATAGTTGTCCGGATGATATATTTCTTATTCTGAACTACCCGCTTGACTGAACTCTGTTTCGTCCGGATAGTAGTTGGTAGTTGGTATAATGTGACAAAAAGCAATGATGGTGACGCCCGAAAAATCAGCTAACTTAAATAGATATGACCCCACATCCGTCCACTATATATAGGATATGCCCTCACAGGTAAGAGATCTAAAAAACTTTTCTTTCTTCTTATTATAGTTCGGCCAATCTGCTCATTTCTGACTTAGACATCGGAGTTTTTCCACTGGAGCCCGGTCCCTCCTCTGACTTAATAGGTGGAACGATTGGCAACAGGAACACCTGAACTTTTCAGTCAGAACTGGAGTCCTACAGTCAACTTTGTCATTACATATGAAGTCACGAACTCTCATTTTTTGCATTTACATTGCAATGAAAGACCTAATGTTGAAAATATTATCTTAAAATTTAAAATGATATTTAAGCCTCATTGTTAAATGATCTTTGGCCTACCATTGAATATGTAAATTAGTTAATAAGAAATTTTTTTAATTTAATTAGAAGTCTTAAGTTTGATTTTCTAAATATATATATAGCCATATTAAAATTTGATAAAAAAAATTTTATTGTCCTTACGGTCTTATTTGGCTCGACTTTAAAAAGATAAATTATATAAAAAAAAATCTTTGGACTAATCACAAAAATAAAAAAATATTTTTTTTGAATAAACAAATGTTTATTAATCTAGAGAATTAAAATATCAAAATCTCTAAAAATATACTATTTTACTGTAATTTTAAAATTAATTGCGAGGATCTATTTAATCAAAATAAAAATTACCATTTATAAAAGTTGAGAGAGATTAAAAAAGGTACATGATAGGATTGAGTTTGATTATCAGTGATGAAATATTATGTGATAATAATAAAAAAAAATGAGTAATTTCATTAGTAAGATGTGTACAACTGATCTAGGTAAGTCATTTTTTAAAAAATATATATTATACTATTATTTTATTTTATTTTTAACTAAATAAAAATATTAAATAATTTTTTAAACTAAAATAAAAATATTTGCTTCGAGAAATGGTTTTAGATAATTTTGATGATCCAATAATTTTGACTGACTATTTTATAAGCTTTATATCCACTTTTTTTTTTAAAAAAAAAGATGATATTTTATGAATTAAAAATAAATTTTTTAATAAAAATAAATTTTTTAATAATAATTTTTAAAAATATGGAAACTAAATGATATTATTATGATTCTACTGTGAGATGTACCTATTTTTAAAAAAAATATTTACTAGATTTTGAGGAAATTTAACTTTTAGCTACTATTTTATTATATAGATATATTATCGATCTGAATAGCTAAACAAAATTATAATATTGGAGACTGTAATAAATTATTAATAATAATAATAATAATAATAATTACGTGAAGCAAATGGAAATTTGATGTCGGAGGGTTGGAGCGGACAATAAAATAGCAGACGTGGCATGAATATCAGAATTTAGAACACAGAGGAAAGATCTAAGAAAGAAAGAAAAGCTTCAAGAAGGGACCGAAATCCAATTCGAATTTCATGAAACTTTCCACGAAAATGTTTTCAATTTATTCATCTACCACTACGATCAAATCTAATTCCATCCCATCCCTTCCCTCCTCTCATTTCAATTCCATGAAGAGTGCTTCACTTTCCGCCCTAAATCGACAATGCCGTTTCTCCACCGTTTATGCTTCTAAATCGGAAAATCAATCCACCGCCAAATCCTCTTTTCAGGTAACCTGGTTGCTTTCTGTTTCACTTGAGTAAGCCAGTAAATTATGTTCATGCCTTTTTAATTTCTTTCCCTGAATCGCAGGGAGATGAATCGTTTTTAAGTAGTGTATTGGCAGGTATGGAAACGGTTTATTTGAACAGGAATCACACCGCGAACGCTGTACTGAAGCTTGTGCAGTCAGTTGATGGCGAAAAAATCTGCTACGATCATCTTGCTTTCAGGACATTTGGGGTACAAAACTAACAATTTCGAGTTGATTTTAGGAGCCATTTCAAATTCTTTCGTGTGCTTGGTATTTGATTTCTGATTGGAAATTTTTATACAGGTGAATAGGCATGGGATCGATTCCATGGCAAGACTGTTCCTGGATTATGGATATACACAGCAGGAGGAGCTCAGATTTCCTGCCAAAAAATTGAAAGCGCTATGGTTTTCTCCTCCTAGTAATTATGATTCCGGCAATGGAAGTGGTGTTAATGGGCCTCTGCCAAGAGTTTTCATATCTGAGCTTCTTGTAGATCAGATAAGTTCACAAGCTCAGGCGAGTTTTGGTTTATTTTTGTTGGTTATATACTTAATTTTTCCCTTTGAATACTGTTAATAATTTTCTTTATTATTTCATTTTCCATTCTTATTGGTTTTGTTGAAACTCAAAACTTTTATATGGTCTTATTGATCGAGGATAAAGGGTAATGCTGAGAGGTGTTGATGAGATGTTAGATGTGTTTAGTGACAGGGAGCTGTGGAATTAGAGTTAGTTGAACTCCATTTGATTCTGATTCCTATTGTCCTTGTGTGTACTGATATGTTGTACATTACTGCTGATACTCGAATGCCTCTGGAAATAATTTGTTACTCTTGGTTTTTCACTATCTACAAATCGGATTCATCTACCAAATCCTCAATATATCTAATAATTTGTTTTGAGTTTTTTTTTTTTTGGGTTCAAACTGTATAATTTAAGATCTATACTTCTAAATGGAGGAGAAGCATGTCCAAGATTTGAATGAGATTTCATATTGTCCAAGGTCTATACTTTCAAACATGATAAAAATATGAGATTAATGCTCTGGTTAATCTGGTTCCCAAAATCCATCTTTCTTGTATGGATGGATTATGAAATTATGATTTTAATAATATCAGGTTCTTATTACTTTGCTTTTGTAGCCATGCTGATGTTGAGAGCTTTCTCAGAGCAAAAAGGCCTCTCTTTCCCTCACTCCATCTTACTCCCTGCGAGCCCTCTTTCTTTTTCTCATCTGAAATTAGAATAGACAGATTTGTGAACTATTGTCCACTTGCTATTTATTTTTTAGTTACATCTTATGCTATATGTAAATATACTTTCGTGAAAAATAAAGGACCTGAACTACCGTTAACCTAATCCGAGTCTTTGCTTTGAGTTTAAAAATTGTCCAAAAAAAAAGTGGTTCTTTTTTTTTTTAATAATCACATCTTTCAATCTCTTTGGTAGTAGTCAATTTGGCCTATCACTTACATCGTGTTTGAAACTTCTTCCAGGAAATAATTAAAAAATATATTGAAATATCTGGTAACGGATATAAACATGCTCCTCTGGCAAGTGCTCTAGGATCTTTGACATGGAAAAAGCCTTTATATTCTGACTTTCAGCAATTGGCAAGGTACTAATTACTCTCTTATGCATTTTATTGGGTGTAAATAGTATTCTGTCTCCATATGAGTGTCTGCGGTAGTAGGCAAATTCACACAATGTCACAAGCAGATAGGATGCAGTCATTATGAATTGAATATTATTCTTAGGCAGTTTATTGCATGTTGCTGCATAGTGCTTTTGTTTTCTGGAACAGTAATGAATTTAAAGTTTATAAACTGTATACTCTTTTTGAAGTCTTATGTTTGGTTTATGAAATACCCAAGGGAGAGTGAATATGCTGCCTGGACACTTGTCAATGGCTATACGCTAAACCATGTTACCATTTCTGTTCATCGGCTCAAATCTCACTTGAGAAGTATCAAAGGCCTCAATCAATTCATTGAAGATAATGGATTTAAATTAAATTCTGAAGGGGGCGTCCTCAAAGGTTTGTTGCCAGATGGTCAACTGTTTATTCTTTCCCTTTTTAATCTTAATTTTGGTTTCCAGATGAGGAGCTAATTGATGAAATGGGTTGATTTGCTGGATATTTATGCATAAACTCCCATTCTTGGTTTTTGCTCATACAAACATAAATAGAATTATCAAGTGGATATGCTTTTGGGTGAATAGTTGACATATTTATGGATAGCGGATGCAGTTTCCTCATCGAGTCAATTGATGCAACATTCAATAGGTCACTTGTTTATGCTCAAACAATCATGAATAGAATTATCAAGTGGATATGTTTTTCGGATAATAGTTGACTTCTTGTGTATATAGGTGATGCAACATGCACTAGGTCACTAAGAATGTTGAACTGAACTTTTTCAGTGCACTAATCTAATGTCTTGGAGAGACAAGTGGGCCTCCTGTGGTGCGTAATGAATTAAAAAAAAATTATTTTAATGCTGCATGGAATCTTTAAAAAAAATCTAAATGTTTTGAGACAATGAAAAATGGAGTTTCCAGAGATTTACATTGCTGAATGGGGTTTGACTCCTGAAAATATCATGCTTATCAGCATATCCAGAATTTGAGAACTGAATTAACTGATTGCTTTATATGATGATCCATGCATAGGGCTTGTAAAGGGACAATTTACTTACAATTTCTGTATTAATTTTTTAGTTATGAGATTGGCTGTAGTTCTTCATTCAAAATATCATCCATGAAAGTAGAATGTTTTGCTTGATAGAAATTGTTGAATTCATCTTCAGTTGCTTGCTTGTATATTCAGTATTTGTGTGACATGCTACATTAAGTATATTTAACATCTACCGAGCGCAAATAGTTTTCAATATTTAATTATTTTGATGAGACACTTGATATTTTGAAGATTTAATTTCTTCCGCTACCAGTGAGCCCTGATGGTCTTCTGCTTCAAAGTTCAACTGTGGCGGATTCAAAAGCTTTTGAATTTTCTGATGGTGTTGCTGAATCAGTTCCTTGTTCATACATTGAGTTTGCTGAACGCCATGTGTTGCCACAATATCAAAATCTACCGGAGAAAGAGGTATATTAGTTTAAAGATATACCAGAAGCGTGCCAATTCTTTTGTTATTTAAGAATGAGAAATGTGTCAAATTACTATTAATGAAGTACGTAAATCTTGTTTGGCAACTCGAACAGGTTAAGGAATTCCACAGGCGAGATGGATTTGAGGTTGGTAATGCGGATAAGATCTTTGAAAGCACATCCAAAGAGCAGCTTAAGAGGAAGGCTGCATGAGATGCATTACACATTTGTAGGAAGAAGCTCATTTGCTACCTTATGCTTTCGTGTTTCACAATAAGTGGCCTTCAAAGCCAAGATCTTAAATATTTATACACACATGTAATATAAATAAATTTGATTCACTTGAAAAGATGATAAGATGTACTTGCATATGTACATAATGCTGCGAACAACATGCACTAATCTGTGACCATTACCTACTTTTATGTTAAATCAGAATCGCACATTTGGTTAACAGAGATGGGAATTGAGGAACAAAGAAACGGAAATTCTATATGTTTTAATGCCTATTTAGTTTCTTGCAGCATTAATCCCATGATGGTCAAGCATCTTAGCAACAATTTCAAATGAACAGAATTCATTCCGGACTTGTCATGGTAAAATATGTGAATGCTTAACCTTACTATCATTATGCAGTTGTTCCACTAGCAGCATCAAAGCTTGCTTTCTACTTTACATCAACAGAATGAATGGAGGTGAATGAGGGAAAAATGTTACAAGGAGCTAACAATCTTTTAAAGATATTCTGTAGTAACATAGGTTGACACAGAGATTTTGCTCCATAAGTTTCAACTGGCTAACATTCTCCCCTGCTGGGAGGTCGTCATTCTAAACACAACATAAGTGCAGGCATGTTCCTCTTGCCTTTTCCGGTGTCCAAGAGTAAATGCTTACATCTATACCAGGAACAAGGGGGAAAGAAATGAATGATGAAAAGGGGTGGTGAAAGAACAGATAATTGCTGAACCTGTGCTAGTGTTTGCCATTGGGTTTAGGCGATTGCTGGGGATATTGATGGTGGTAAGGAGACGCATGGGAACCATTTGATATTGAAAGACTCCTCTGTTGCTGCCCATTCCTCAACAATCCTCCTTGTGCTCGGCTGGTACTTTTGGCATTTGGGCTGGATGTAGTTCGGTCAGCTTGCATAGTTTGGAAATAATATGATAAGCTTGCCATGTCCTTGAGATTAGGCAGAGGCTTTAGCGCCTCAACAACTTCACTCATCAGGGGCCTGGCTTTTGGATCCCTGCTAAGGCAGTGAGCAGCCAATTGTGTCACTTTTTGGGCACCTTTTATGGAAAAGTGGCCTTCAAGTCTAGGGTCTATTAATCGGTAAAATCTTCTTCTCTCTCCAAGATGCGGCCGAGCCCATTCCACAAGGTTATGTTCTCCAATAGGTCGGTTCTTATCCATAGATCTTCTCCCAGTTATCATTTCAAGTAAAACCACACCAAAACTGTAGACATCACTCCTTGATGTGAGATGCCCTGAAACATGACAGTGTTAATCTGTTCAGAATTGCTGAAGAAACAAGTGTTCTGCTCTAGAGATTCACTGAAAATTGTAATATTCAGCAAAAAGAAAATGATGGAACTAACTCCATCAAGCTTGAGTTGTTGCGCAAACAAATGTGTTATTCCCTACAGCCAGGTAATGAAATAGGCAATTTACCGCCAAAATGCCATGAATCTCTTCTCAGATATTACAAGTCCAGACTCCCTGATGTGACTGTTAATGGTCCTAACAGGATGGATGCTGCTCTCAACTTAAAACTCATTGAGATGGATCCAAGGTACCGCAATTAGTGTCATGGAGTATTTTAACTAAATAGTTATTGAATAGTGCAAAAAGTTTCACTCCCCATATCATGCCATAAGCTATGGCCAAATGGAAATGGCCCAGTGCCTGAATCTTCCAAGCAATTTGGAATTTAGATGCATCATGCAAATGTTTAACGCGGACCAAGGCATTGACTCAGGAAAACAAGAAAATAGCTTCAATAAAGGTTTAAGGAACAAGAACATTTACTACAAAAACAACATCCATTGAAATTGATCATTGAACATTCAAATTTCAATTGCCATCAAATATATGGAAATATGAAGAGATGGTCGACAAAATGGTTTGGACATTTTCAACATAGATCTATAGATGCATTGGTATATAAAACTGAGTGGCCTGAAAAAAAAAAAAAAGAATAGGTGACTAATGATGTGGATTTAAGTGCTCTAAGTGCTCTAAATATGCAATAACCAAATATAACTAATTTAGTTGAGATTGATAGAGCAGAAAATTAGAGCTCCATATAATTAAAAAATTCAAGGTGATCCTACTAATTCATATAGAAAAACTCAAAAAGCTTTTCCGTAAGTGAACTGGACTATGCCCCCACAACATTGGTGACTAGTGCTAGAGGAATTACAAAGAAAGAGAAAAAAAAAATCTATGCAGGCATATCTTATATTTTCTGAAAATAAAGAAAGAAAAAACTTATTTTCATTCTTCATTTAATGAAGTTGGCAACAGATGACAAAGGTTGTAAACATATTACATACTTTATATTAAATAATTCTCACCCGTCATTACATATTCTGGTGCTGCATAACCATATGTTCCCATCACACGGGTTGATACATGGGTCTTATCCCCCTCAGGACCATCTTTGGCAAGTCCAAAATCAGAAAGCTTTGCATTATAATCCTGGAATAGCATACTATTAGAACAGCACACCACATAAAGTAAGATTTGAAATTTTACCGAAGGTTTCATTATATACCGCATCTAATAAGATATTAGAGGTTTTAAAATCACGATATATGACTGGCCTTTCTGCTTCTTCATGAAGAAAGTTAAGACCTTTTGCTGCACCTAGGGCAATTTTCATCCTTATGGACCACGGAAGAGGCAGTGATCCTGCAAATAGCATTAGTTAGGGCAACCAGATGAAAACATCAACATATGATAATGGTAAATTCATAGTAAAAGCAAAAACTGCTAATGCAAAAACCAGAGTCCAGCCATGAGTTATCACAAATAAATGTTGTTATGTCAACATCCAGAGTCTCCAATGAGAAGAGATGTATACATATGTAAATAGATATCATAAACAAGTGTTGAGCATGGATTTATCCAGTTTGCATACACATTATGAATAAATGTTTTTGTCATTTTTATTCTAAACAAAAAGAATTCCTTTGCTGATATGCTGAACCAATTACAAACTACAAGAAAAAGACAGCTACTGAATATCATCAACCTACAAGCAGGCAAATGTTTACTTCATAAAAAAAGCCCAAAACTTTCATGAACAGAAGATGAAAAGACCCAACTACAAAGAATAAAAGAGCAGTTACTCACTTCTAAACAGGTGGTTCTCCAAGCTTCCTCGAGGCATAAACTCATATACTAGCAGCCTTTGATCATCTTCAATACAGTACCCAATCAGTTTGACCAAGTTAGGATGAAAAATATCACCAAGAAAATTTACTTCAGCCTAGAATGCAGGAGCCATGAATCAAAAGAAAATTTTTAATGCAAATTATTATTTAAAACAAAGCCATTAAAAAAGACTTAACATTAACGAAAAATAGCAGTAGGCATCTCATAGGAAGAAGAGCATATCAGGAAAATTCCATACCAGCCACTCTTTATGACCCTGAAGCCCATCATGATTGAGGGTTTTAACAGCAACAGTAAGCCCTGTACCAGGTTTTACTGGAGCAGTTCCATTTTCTTCAATCCATCCCTTAAATACACAACCAAAACCACCTTCACCAAGGAGACTCTCAGGTCTAAAATTTCTCGTTGCCAACTTAAGATCATTAAATGTGAATTTTCGCAGCCGAGAAGCAATTTTAAGCTCCTCTTCAAGTTTGGAAGTGGATGAATTACTTTCTGCATTACTTGTGGTTGTAGATGAGATTACAGGAGCAGCTAGTTGACCTCTGCTTGTATCATTCGTTGATTTACTTTCTGTTGATACACATAAAATTACCCTGTTACCATATATGCAGTCATAGCATACACATCAATATAAATCTGTCATGCTATAATAATTCTCCAGATATAGTATATCAGTGACAATTTCAGTGGAATAACATGTCTCATACCAAAAGCGCAAGAGAAACTCTGACTTAATGAAAATGTTTTGAGAAGGCTAAAAAAAAGGAAAGCATGAACTACAATGCAACACATGGACAATGTTTCATATATCAGAAAACGAGCTTAACTAATGATTGGCCAGCTAACTGATGCCCAATTTTGGAACTGAAATAAATGCATAATACAAAATGACATTCTGACATTTTAACCAAACCTAATAATCACCCTTGAAACTTCACAAAGCTTCTGTTTATGAGATCTTGAAACCATAAAATCAGTCCTACACTTCTAAGACTTAACAGCATTCAGATCTCTCTTGCAATCCATTTTCACTAAAAATAAAATGTTTGGCCCTACAACTGGCAATCTCATCACCCCTACTACCGCCAAAAGAATACGTGCCACAAATACAAACTCACCACCATTTTGAATCAGAACATGAGTGCAATCTGAAGGAACCAATTTAAAGTTCGTCGGCACTCAATGGTCAACTAGACTAAGCTGGTCAAAGTTTTCTGCCAATCCAATTTAGCATACATAAAGTTTACATGAAAAAGAAAGAAGAAATCTTTACATGTTGAAGAAACTAAAGGTTTGACTCAATTCAGAGAGAGAAGGTTTAGGCTTTAGAATTAGAAGTAGTCAAACCAGGTTCTAAGAAACAGGAATTTAGTTAGTCTTACTCCGAAATTATAGAACCCATATTGAATTATAAAGAGAATAATTTGGGATTAAGCCTAAGATTAATCGTGATATAAAGAAAACATTGGACATTTGAACTTAAGACACAATTCTCCATTGACAACATACGTTCCAATTAGGGAGAAAAATAAAGGAAAGAAGAAGTAAAAAAGACCAAAATAACCTCAACTCAATCAAGTGAACACGCCTGGACTGAAGAACAACAAATGCAAAACACTTCCGTTCCTTTATCAGTGTATCATGAAATAAATAATATAGCTTCCCCAATCTTCATGATCTACCGCAAGAAGAAAGAGTTAAGAATGACTTCTGGTAGTAATTTTATACATTTTCGACTCCAGCAATTAGGATAAGCCTGCAATTAAACCCTCAGTTTTAGGAAGTGCTACGACATCCAAGTTTTCATGATCCCCTTTGCATGCCAATTTAACTCTGTATTACCTTTGACTTCTCAACCAGCTTTTCACTGTTGCAGCGACCCAAAATTCCTAGCATTTAGCTGCTTGAATTTACTATGTGCAAAATAGAGACTTAAAATCAAATGCAAACTCTGCCTCTATTCACAATAAGAATCATATAATAACATTGCTTAGAAATTATGCCAAACTAAAAATGACACTAATCCAAGAAAAACAAGAACCCAAGTAACAATCCACCCTGGGCAACCAAAACATCGAAGCAATATCATCAAATAAACAAAAAAATTCAAGAAAAGGTATGAATTACCGCAATGGGTACTGGTCCCACTAACAGAGCTATCAACTTTGGATCTTGAAGAAATGCAGCTTCCTATAAACCTAAACTTGACCCAACACCCAGTCTCTGCCTCGTCCATTACATCATCACAACCACCACCACCGTCACCATCTTTCTTCTTCTTCCTGCCCTTTGATTTGCACACATCCCAAGAACCCTTCGCTTTTCCATCTTCACTGGCTAATCTCATCCTCTTCTCCTCTAAAAAGAAAACCCTAAAAACCCAGACCCACTTTTCATTCAAAAATCCTCCGAACCCCAACCCCCCACCAAAAACAATCTTCACAAAACCCAAAAAGGGGAGAGAAAAATGAAAAAAGAAGAAGAAGAAGAAGAAGAAGCAATGCAATTAAACAATTTCTGTTGAACAGCCACAACCAGTTGAGACAAAGAGCTTGGGTCACAAGAAGAAGGTCAAAAATGAAAACCCATTAAGAGCTTTGAGACTAGAAATTAAAAAATAAAAAATAAAACTATTTGTGTAAACTATTTAGACAACAAAAGTAGTAGCTTTGGTCTTTATCTTAAAACGAGCAAAATAAAAATAAAAATAAAAATAAAAATAATAATAATAATAATAAAAGGATATCATCTAACAAATAGAACCAACAAACCTCAGTTAAGACCAGGAAATGTCTGCTCTCTTTTTTTTGAAGGGAAATGTCTGCTCTTTAATATAACAGAAATCTCAAAAAACACAGTCTCTCTCCAATACCCACAATCAAACAGGCACAAAGCTAACCAGTTAAAAATGCAAATAAATAAATATTTTTTAATATATAATTAAAAAATGAAATATATTTCCCAAAAAAATAAATAAAAGTAAATCTCTTTCCTCTTTCCCAATTATCGATTCTTTGTAATCTTTTTTTAATTCATTGGTTTTCTTTTATTTAAATTAAATTTTTTTTAAAAAAAAGCAGTAAAATCGAATCGAAGACTTAAAAAAGCAAAATAGAGCTACCCGGAGAATGCGGGCAGTAGGTAGGGCCGGGTTTCCGCCTGCCAGCACAGAGAGCTTCATGTTTAGAGAGAAAGGAAAAAAAAGGGCAATTTTGGCAGACGGAGAAAATTGAAATATAAAACGTGGGGTAGTTTGGCCCCAAACGGAGAAATTTTATTATATATACAAGGGACCCACCTAGAGGTGACGTGTCTACTTTGGATGCGCGGATGCCAACTCGCGCGTGTCAAAGTTTATCTCGCGCAGGTGCTATGCTAATGCATTCATCTCCCCTCCCCCCTACCCTTTATTTTTATTTATTTATTTACTTATTTTATTTATGTCTTGTCCATTACCATTCTATTAATATTTTTTTTAAAAGAATGCTGATGCATGAAACCTTTCCCAAATAAATTAAAAAAAAAAGAGTTAGATTAAAAAACCCCTAGGTTTTTCAAAATTTTATATGAGCTTCACATAATGGGATAGCTAAGATATAATAAAATAATTATATGACATGTTTATAAAAATATAAGAAATAAAATTTCAATCATATTTAATAATAAAGACAATTTAGAAATTCAAACATTAAAAATACGGAAATTAGGTTTTGAAAATAAATAATAATAAATAAAGGATTTTTGTGAAAATATGGGGTCAGGGAGGTTGTAGATCTCCCCTCAGTCCTAGTCCATATACGTATATACACGTGTATATATATATATATTTATTTATATATTTAAATTTTATATTTATATATGAATTTGTATATATTTATTAACATATTTAAATTTAAATAAATTAAATGAATTTTATATAATTGAATGTTATATATATAATTATATATAAAATATATATATATGAATTTAAATAAATTTATTTTAATTTTTAAAATTTTTATCAAAATTTCTATATATATATAAATAATCGAAGGTTCGATGTGTTATATAAAAAATATATTTTTAAAAAATTAAAAATAGATTATTATATAATATTTTTAAAATATATAAAATTATAAAATATAATTATGATCTATTAAGTATAATTAATTTAATAATATAAATTAATATAATATAAAATTAAATATTTAATTTTATAATAAATTTATGTATAATTTTTTTTAATTTTTTAAATTGAGCCCCTCCCCGGATGATTTTAAGAGTAGGCCAATGTTTGCGATGATAATTTAGAAATGAAGTGATCGAGCGATACAAGCAGTAGCATCGACGTACGTGTGTTAGCAGTTTTAGCAATCGGATTAAGAAAAATAGTCAACACCAACACCATCCTATCATTTGATAGTGACATTAACAAGGGTTGCTGTTTTGTTTGCTTAATCATTCTTCATCTCTTACTATCATCCCAACAAAAAAAAAAGTTGCTAAAAATTTATGGTTGGTTTTTTATAAAATTATGAATTGAAAGCCACACAACGTGTGATGGTGTGAAGAAAAATATATATATATATATATATATTTATTTATTTATAATTGGGTTTTTATTTTAGGTAATGCTAAATTGCGAGATAAATTGTGGCCATAATTTACTTTTTAACATTTAAATTTATTTATGTATCCTTTTTAAGGTTTTAGAATTTAAATTTGAATTTCAAATTTTTATTCTCCCTTCTAATTATCGCTTTGATTTTTTATGACAACCAATTTAATAAGTTGATCTTTTCAAAGTATTCTTTTTTTTTTTCTAAACTCTATTATTCATTCATTAAGAAAATATTAATCCTAATAAATATTAATTACATATTGTATGCATGAATGAAATTTTCATCTTGTAATTTGTAATTAAAGTATAAAAAAGACTTATTAATAAAAATAAATAAAAACTTACTTATGACCTTCATTAATTATATGTTAATAAGATTATAATCTATAAACAATATTAATAAAATTATAATCTTTACACTAATTTTAATAAATGATATTTAATTAATATATTAAATAAATACAATAAAATAATTATGATATATATCAAAAATATATTATTCAATTAAAATATATTATTTGATCTATGCACAACTTCTTATTAAAATGCAATAATAATTAAGTATATATAATTATGTTAATAAATCTTACTTTTATATTAGATTTTTTAAAAATAAATTAAGAAAATCATGTAATGACATGACGCTATGTCATTTTATTTATATGATATATGTGATTCATTTTTTCTAAAAAAAATACTGCAGTCACAAAAAATCAAATCTTATAACTTTTAATATACATGTGACTTTTAGTGTTTATTCTATGTATAACATAATATTATAAAGCAACATATATAATTAAGTGTAAATAATCAAATTAATTTCAAATAACCTTTAAATTTAGCATTTTGGGGACTCACACTAACAAAATAGAAATTTTTATAAATAAACTTGATATTTAATTAAATCACTTATATATTTAATTTTATGAAAAAATTATCAAAATATTCAAATTTATTAAGTATGAACAAATTTATTTGTTGTGTTATTAAATTAGATTTTTTTATTCATACAAATTATATATGTCATTTTACAATTTTAAGTACTTTACAAATAATTTTTTCTTATTTTGATTTATTAGTATTCATCTTAATATTTCATAATATTTTTCAAAATTTTCAAAATTTTTAAATTTTCAGATATTAATTTTTATTTTTTTATTTTTTTAAATTTTAGGTATTTTTTATTTTTAAGAATTCATTATTATTATTGAAAATATGGAAAATATTATTACTATTATTGTACTACCAATTAACCTAATAACTTAGAGTCCAAATTTTAAATAGTGTCTTAAGTAATCAATCACAGCATATCCTAATTACTTCATGAATCACTCATAACGTGGTTAATTTATTGCAAAGACTATTAAGTAATTTTTATACATTATAAAAGGTGAGAATATATAAAAATTATTTATTAGCAAGATTTTCAAAATATTGAAATTTATTGGAGTGTATTTCCAGTAAAGATCATTTAATATGAATATTTAGAGGGAAATAAATTTTCTTTTGGAACCTAATCTATAATAAGGATATATATATATATATACATATGAAACTTATATTAATTATAAATTTCAAACACACACATTCAAAGATTGTATTGTATGTATTTATGCAGTTAATTACATGAATTTATTTTTATAGTAGAGTCCGTTGCGTGAATTTATACTTATACCAAAATTAATTGTACTAAATCAATTTTATTGTGCAACCAATTATATAAATTTATATTTATAACAAAGTCAATTATATTAAATTAATCTTATTTACAGCCAATTACAAGAATATATGCTTATAACATAGTTAGTTACTTTAAATTAAATTTATTATATAGTTAATTACATAAATTTTTACATATAACATAATCAATTACATTAAATTAAACTTATTATGTAGTAAAATATATGAGTTTATATTTATATCACAGTCAATTATACAAAATTAATCTTATTATTTTATCAATTGTATAAATTTATACTTATAATATAGTCATTTGCATTAAATTAATCTTATTAACTTATAACATAGTCAATTATATCAAATTAATCTTATTATATAATTAATTGCATGAATTTATACATATAATATAGTTAATCATATTAAATTAATCTTATTATGTTGCAAATTATATGAATTTATATTTATAATAAAGTCAATTATTCTATATTAAATTTATTACATAGCTATTTATATGAATTTATATATATAATATAGTCAATTATATTAAATTAAACTTATTATGTAGCCAATTATATGAATTGATATTTATAATATAGTCAATTATATTAAATTAAATTTATTATGTGGCCAACTATATGAATTTATACTTATAACATAGTCAATTATATTAAATTAATCTCATTATGTAGTTAATTACATGAATTTATAGATATAATATAGTCAATTATATTAAATTAATATTATTATGTAGTCAATTATATAAATTTATACATATAATATAATCAGTTACATTAAATTAATCTTATTATGTAATCAATTACATGAATTTATATAAAAATATAGTCAATTATTCTAAATTAAACTTATCATATAGGTAATTATATGAGTTTGTACTTATAAAATCATCGATAACATTAAATTAATCTTATTATATAGGCAATTATATGAATATATATTTATAACATAGTTAGTCATATTAAATTAAACTTTTTATATAGCTAATTACATGAATTTATAATTATACTATAGTTAATCATATTAAATTAATCTTATTATATAGCTAATTAAATTAATTTATGCATATAACATAATAAACTACTCTAATTTTATTACATAGCTAATTACATTAATTTATACTTGCACCACAGTCAATTATATTAAATTAATATTATTATATAGTCAATGACATAAATTTATATATATAATATAGTTAATTACTCTAAATTAAATTTATTATGTAGCCAATTATATAAATTTATGCTTATAAAATTATTAATAACATTAAACTAATCTTATTATATAGTCAATTATATGAATATATACTTATAACATAGTCAATCACATTAAATTAAATTTATTATATAGCTAATTACATAAATTTATACTTATACTATAGTTAATTACATTAAATTAATCTTATTATATAGCTAATTATATTAATTTATATATATAAATAATTAATTACTGTAAATTAAACTTATTATATAGTCAATTATATAAATTTATACTTATGAAATAATTAATTATATAAAATTAATCTTATTATAAAATTAATTAAATAAATTTATACTTATAATATAGTCACTTACTTTAAATTAAATTTATTATCTAGTAAATTACATAAATTTATACTTATACTATAGTCAATTATATTAAATTAATTTTATTATGTAGCCAAATACATAAATTTATACATAAAATTACATAATAAATGATATATAATTAGTATATTAAATAAATGCAATAAAATAATTATTATATATTAAAAATATATTGTTTAATTAATATAGTCATAATCATATTTTATTTGAAAATAAATAAATGATAAAAAGTATTTAATTTTTAAAATATTATAATTAAGTTTTATATAATTTTAATATACTGTTTGAATATTATTATAGTTTTATGCTCATATCTCATATGATTGAAGTGGATTATATTATGAGTATTACTCAACATAGTTATTATATGATATTAGCTAACTACTCATTAGAAATTACTAGTTATAATAGATTATAGCTATTATATATAAATAATATATAAGTGTTAATAATTTTACTTTTATAATGTTAAATATTAGATTTTTTATAAATAAATTAAAAAAATGTGATGGTATATCTTTTTATGAATATATATATATATATATATATATATAATATTGTAAAACAAGATCAAACCCTCTATCTCTTACTACAAATATAAGTGCTTTACCATTTGATCTATATATAATTTAATATTAAAATACAATAAATATAATTAAGTTTAAATAATCAAATTTATTTTTTCACTATTTTAAGATTTTTTCTTTTTTTATAATTTTTTTATTTCTTTTTTTCCTTTTTATTATATTTACCTTTTTATGGTTTTAACCTTTAATTTTTTATTAATTAAAATGAATAATATAATAGTTTAAAATATTTAGGTAGACAAACTCATTAATTAGTAGTATTTTAATAATATTGGAATTGAAAAGTTCATATTTCAATGCAAATCATTTAATATAAGTATTTGGAGGGAAATAAATCACTTATTTTAGAGCCAAAACTATTTTTAAAGATACTATTGTATTGTCTTTTTACACAATTTGGCTAAATTCTGGTCACCATGATCTCGCCAACTTGATTTTTCTTTTATTTTTATAGTTTTAATATATCAAAAGAGGTTGTTTGTTAGTATGAGGAATCATAGTTGACTTTGAGAGTAAATGTGCATAATCGAAGTCGCTTCTTATCGTGTTATCCAATCGCATTTAATTCCTTGGAACTTGTTTAATTAAACATTTTGGAAACTCTCGTAAAATTTATGATGTTTGTAATTATTGATCAAATCTACCTATAGTTTCTACCTAAATTTACACATAAATTTAATTACACATCATACAAAATCAGTTTATATACATTATCAGACTTGCAAACCCTTGACCAATTGCCTGTACTACCTATCAGCAGATAAAAATGAAACTAAGCACTTCAGTAGTTGGTTGAGAAGATCTCGGATTGGAACCACTTATAATAATTAAAATAGTTTTACTATATCACATTGTTGGAATTATAAATTCTTCAATTGAGCAAACTCAAAAGCAACCTCAACCCGGCATACTTCATCCATTGACTTCACAACCTCACTCGGTTCAAGTATTACAACATTCTGTTTCCTTTAAACATATACGAAAACTGACAAAATGAGACCCTTTATCTCGATTGCATCGCCTCTTAATATACCATGTCAAGAATTTATTATATACATCTAAACTCATCAATTGCACCAATAAAACTTAACAGATGAAAAATGCGGTGTACAAGCAGTGAACACAATAAACAAGAGCAAGAATGAATTTTGTGCTTTCATGAAAGTGTTAAAAACAATTCACACAGAGATTCATCTATGAAGAGTATATTTCTTTCCCATTACTGGGGCTCTATAACAAATACTGTTTCTCCTTATCACGATTTAGGATACATGAAGTGAGGGTATATAGAAAAGAAAAAATCAACATAGCCATTTCCACAACATCAAGGAACACGAAACTCGGTTCTATAAGTCAGGCAGCCCTTTGAATTCCTCTCGATGCTTGAAGATAAAATGTGATAAGAAACCAAAACTACAGAATATCCATCCTAAACAATCTTGGTGGAAATGCTTGATGTTGCATTTATCTTTAGCGAGTGCTCAGGAACATAGGTAAGACCTGTACAATCAGAAAACAGTTGCCCATAAGAACTCTGAACTTTGATTGGCCATTTCAGTGATCAGAAAACGTGTATTAGTGGTGCAAGGGAGGAAACAGAAAGATTCACCTGGCCAGTATTCTATCATAGGATCCATTATGTTTCCAATAAATACCTTATTATCCAGTAAATCCAATAAAACAAACAATAGATGATTACTGCAATTATCAGATACAACATAAAAAATCTACACATGCATGCGAAGGCCAAGAAAGTAGCAGATTCGGCAAGTCCAATATTCCAATCTACAAGCTCAAGAGTCAAGACTGCCAGATATGGGATGTCAGTTTGTTGAAGTGTGCAAGATCCATTCATTAAGATGTATCATAATATTCAAAATGTTTGCAAAAATATGAGCTAAATAGCATTTACCTTAGCAATAATGCTAATTAATCATCTAAACACGAATGCCACATTTCTTCTACACTATTGTCTATATGGCATACAAATGCATGTATGGGCAAACCATGTTCATTTTTACGCAACTGAAATATTTACAGATTTTACAGCAACAGGTAGCAAAATCACAATTCTCTTTGACCCAAAACCAACGGGGAGTACTCAATAGTTACATTACAAGCAGCCAATCCTCGGTTTACAACACCAATATAGCATTTGCGTATGCATCAAACATAGCACAAGGACAAAAACTATGGTGAGTTAATGGGCTAAGTACAATAGCATTCAAGTTTATTGGCCAATCTGCACATGTAATCTAAATGCAATAAAATTCAAGTCTCTCAAAGCGCAAATTATCAAAAAATAAAAAGTCTTTCACATTAGATATTCTTATTCTCCTGTGATTGCAATATGGAAAAGGACATTGACAGGAAAAAAAAAAGAATAAAATGAGAATTCATGAATCTTGATGAAAAAGACTTGGCATTCTGTCCTAAAAAGGAACAAACTTAGCTCTATCGAATTACGGTTTTTCATACTAAGAAGAAATCAATAGTAGATGCTAGAAGATAATACCTTTCTCCTTAACATCAATCTGTAACGTGTCCAGTGTAATAATGCCATCAGTCAAGGGAAGTAGCTCAAGCTTGATGGTAGCCGTCGATTGAGCAGGGACACATCTGATGCAACCACATGTAATTTGCAGTCCAAAAAAAATTAAAAGAAATAATAATAATTGAAAAAAGAACAGGAGTGTTGGATTACCCTAATGGAATTCTGCTCTGAAGCCACAGATGTGTGCAACCCAAACCATTACTTGGAATAACGTCAGTTATGGGAGACGACCGTCCATCAAAAGAAACAGAGTGAACTCCGCCAATACCATGCTGTTTTGGATTCTCTGATGGAGGCACAGAACTCAGCCTCTGCATTACAGCACCATGTCTCTCCCCACTTATTCTACCTGTAGACTCAGACAAACCAACAAAGTGACTCATTGATGATGTTGGTGAACCCAAGGACCCCACTGAAGGAGGAGATGTAAATGAGGCAGGAGCAAGAACTGTCATAGTTAGATCTTCAGATGTCAAATTTGATGCCTGAAGTGTTAAGACCTGGCAATGTCAACAATCAAAAATTAACTGCCTGAAGCAAACTAAAACAAAAGGAAAAATGAGAACATGATGTAAAAGAAACCTGAACTGGAAGCTGAGAGGCTCTTTCATTAGCTCCAGAAGATTGTCCGGACATTTCAGATGCAACAGAGATCATAAGATCCCTTGAGATACGTGGTCGCCAAGCAGTTGGCTGCTTGAAAAAGAGCCTTGACTCTTCATTAGACACAATCGATAAAACATGAATATTGAGAATAGAAAAAAGTTGAAAAATATTATAGATGATAAACTAAACAGAGAATAGGACGCTTACCAGTGTAATTGCATCGACAAGATATCATAATAGCATACAGATTAGTATTCGAAACACTCCTTCCTTCAGTGTTATTTGATGCAAGTCGTGAACTTGAGGATAAAAGTCTTTCACCAGGAACTTTAAGATCCTTTAGCATCGTACAAGCAGGTTTAAGAATAAAAGAGTGCTCTTCACCTCTCCTGCCAATGAGAAACTCAAAATAAAATCAAGAAATACAATATTTCTTACAATATCTACATAGAGATTTCTTCTGTTCACAAAGAACTGATAGGTAGCATTGAATATAGTAAATACACCCTCTTTCTTCAATGACAAATTTGTGCACCAAAAAATATTTTTGGTAACATGGAGAAAATTGTTCATGCATACAGCCATAGGATTCCCCAATAATAATCAGGTTATTTTCACAAATCAAAAAAAGAAAAAAGAAAAGAAACTTCATTTCATCATTCCACTAAATCATTCCCACTGTTATCAGCTTATGCTGTTTCTTTTTTTTTTTCTTTTCTTCTCTATGTAAGAAGAGGGTGATGTGAAGCGAATTTTGTAGTTTCTCCCTTTTAACATATATCAAGCACTATTTAAAAGAAAATGAGGCCTGCCTAGATGAATGGACTGTCAAAGCATTCTGGGACTTCTAAGGTATACCAAACACTGTAGGCTGGTTCACATCAAAATCATAAGGCAGAGGGAAACATTAAACACATATCAAGGAAAGAATTATCTTCTAACCTTAGACCATAAACTGGCAGCAAATCAATATGCAACAAAACTATTAGCAGTACAAGAACAGACTTTCAAACTTCTAGATTGTTATAAAATTAACAGTTATAAATGGAACTGCATGCAAAAATCAAAGTATAATTACTCATGCATCTAACAAAGGAACTGTTCCCATTAGCGACAGACTACATACCAAGTCCACATATTGAACTTACTCCTACTAGGTGTATTATAGAAGTACTGTATCACTTAGTGTGCACAAGATATTAACAAACCATAAACAAGCACCAAATATAGGACACCTGGACGAACAAGGGTAACATGCAGTCGAACAACCTATAAATGAGAGTACATTAAGATACCTAGAGTGAAAAACAACCTGAGGGCTAGATTTGGTAAATAGTGGTCATTTCCAGCTTCAATGCATGCAATTGGCAATGAGGAAATTGATCCACCCTTTGCAGCTTCTTCAAAAACAATTGTTATAGCATCTATGTATACCACAATATCTGGATTATTTGTTGGACAAACATTCTGCAAAACACTTGATAAATTAATTAGGAATTGGCAAAGATTATAAGCTGATTCCAGTGCACTTCCAGACTGACCAATTGGTTATGTCGTAAAATATTCAGAAGGGGAGGAAATTACATTAATCTCCTAATTTGTGAATCAAAAAATATTACTATGCACCTTTATCTGAACACAAAGATGGTCCCCTGTATTGCAGTCAGCCGCAAAAGAACGAATTTCTACTGGTTGAATTATCTCAATTTTCCTCCTCCATCTCCTTCCTGGAATGTAGATGCCTTCCAACCCACAACGAACAGAAAATCTTTCTCGCTCTAATGATACACCCCGAAAAGATAAAAGACCTTCACCTCCGGCTTTTTGGCCTGTCAATATCTTCTGAGATGAGTACTGACTCCACTCTCCAATGTCAAAGTTGGGTTTATAACTTTGGGTTTTAACAGTTTGGGAAGATGATGCAGTAGTTTGAGGCAATGATGACATGGAGTAACTTCTAAAATGAGAGAAGAGCTGAGAACCAGAAGCTGTAGGCTTCTGAGAAGCATTACCAATTCCTGAACCAGAATTGACATGAGGAGGAGATAGAGGACGAGCTGGAGGAGGAAGAGTGTTATTCAAAGGAAGCAACCATTTTAATAATTCACCACAGGGATCATGATTCATGCCATTCAAGTTGTCCTGCTTCTGAGGAGACATGTTTCTCTCTTGATATTTCTCAAATTGAAGAATCTCAATAACAGGATCTTTCAAAAAATTAACTCCAATATTAACTTGTAAAAGTAGCTGCATCCTTCCAAACAAATAAATGTAATGAGGATCAGCAGCCTGACCAACTAGTTCAAATTGACATAGACAAGCATCATATTTTTGCTGTAATGAGATATACTAAAGGTAGGATTTAAAAACTTAACCTCCCTATTAAACATGTTGTCCAACAATATCTCCTCCCGCACATTATCAAATGGTATCACTTTACATTATATATCACATATTACATGATTTCTTAGCTATGCAAGGGATAGCTACATCATCAATCTACAACTGGTGGATACCCATCAAGAAGCTAATGAGACCATTAAATATTGCAAGTCAATCTCGAAACACATATATAATCTGAGAAAAGAGCGTATTTGCATGCAAACCAACAAAATTTACTGTGATTAATAAGTCATGAAAGATTGTCTTTTTAGCAAAAAACTTCAGTAAATATTATACAAAAAACATCTTCTCCAATTTTGTCTAAAACATGTGAAAAATACAGACCTAAACTCAAAACACAAATCTAAGTAAAAAAGTCTGTTATTAGTAAGAGTGTTCACCCCAAAAAAGGTCGTAACATTCAATTTGCAATTATAGACTAATCTTTGGAGATAACCAATTAGATTCTTTGTTATTGATACATTTATAGCCACCTAATCTATTTAATTAATGTAGAATCAGTCATAAATATGATATTTATAGCAACATGTCAATAGAAAGATAGTCATCAATATTACACTAGTAAGCATATTGGTAGCGCCATTTATGTGTTAATCTTACATGTAATTAAATAAATTTAGGTCACATGGCCACAATTGTAGAGTTCAATTATTAGATTAAAATTGGCTATTTTAAATTTTAGGCTATGAATGCAAATTGAAGAAAAGTTGAGGCCTTTTTTGTGATCAAATCTTAACAGAACTTGAAAAAGAAAAGTCACTACAATTTGACAGGACAAGGCATCCACCATAGGAATTCAGGAAACAAGATCCGTATATAACAAAGCCTTCTATGAGGATAGAATGCTAAGATTTTGAGTTAAGCTTGTGCAATGCAATACAATAATGAGAAATAATACACAGCCAATACCAACTATGAAGTAGAACCAGGTGTGGTTAGGAATAAGCATTGGGCGGGTTGGGCGCTTTTTGACATATTTTCAAACCAAACCAATTTGGGCGGTTTGAAAGAATATTAACCCAAACCAAACCACCAAAAAAGAATAAACTAAGCCAATTGATTTTGAGTGGGGCGATTTGGGCGGGTTCAAAACTATCACAATAACTTGTAATTCAACAAATGTCACAAGCAACAATTAAAAGATAATCCAAAAATATAACACAACATCACAACATGAAAAAAAAAAGTTAATGAACTATTCAAACACAACTTGATGTCTTGCCAACAAACAAACTGATGAGTTATGAATACAATAGCTCCACTATATATTGATATATATTTATATAAATAAATATACATACATAGCGGGCCGTTTGGACGGGTACGGGTTGAAAAATTCCTGAACCCAGACCAAGCTGCCCAGAAAAGCAGTTTGGAGAATTTTAACCCAACTCAAACTATTTTTAAGCGGTTCAAATGCCCAAACCATGGCTGGTGAGCAAGCTGGATGCTCATCTCTAGGTGTGGTTCAAAAAACAAAGTAGGATGGTGGGAATATGCATATCTTTATGTTCAAATTGACTTCTTCAAAAGGCAGAAACAAGGACTACAGATTCCATGACTCAATTCATAAACCATCTAGTTTGAAAACATGAAGATCATTTTGATGATTGGCAACCGCATCCAACAAATCAAGCAAAAATAACAAAACACAACATGCATCTCCTTATGTGAGCGACAAATCACCAGAAGAACATTTTAAAAATACAAAGTAAAAGGCTGCACTATTTTCATGAAATTCAATCAAACAAAAAGATATATAGCAAACAACATAGAGGTTCTCAGATGCATACCACTATGTCACCATTAGGGAGAGAGCAACAGGAAACACCATTTCTTGCTACTCCACCAAAGAGATTGGCATCAAAATTCCCTCTATCAATAAGAGCACCAAGACGGGATGTGTTATTTGCATATTGTTTTGTTCCGTTTGCATTGAAGCTTTGACCATCCATCTCAGAAGATTTTGGATCAGAAGCACCTTTTTTTGACCAAAGAGGATCCCCTGACTCTGCTATCCTAACAAAAAAGTGAGAGTTCCTAAATCTTTGCAATAATGTTTCAGTTTGTCTTTTTTGATCTTCCACCCTAAGAATGTATTCACTGGCAGAAATATCCTTTTGTGAATCAATCTCCTGTTTTGATGGTTCATTCCCATTTTGGTCCATAACTTGGCCCTCAGAACTGATTTCCTCTTCTCCAGACACCAAAATTGCTCCTTCTTTCAGTTTCCCATTTTGTTTTTCAGGGCTTTGTCCTATGCCATTTTTAGACATCACCGCAGCAACTTTAAATGGGGTAATAATTTCTGTGTCTTGCTTAGATGCTGACAAACATGCCAGAATATGAACTTGCTCACCTGCAATAAAAATAGATTCAAGAGATCATATAATAAACACAATGTCCCCTGCATGTAGAATAACTAAGGCATGCAAAATTAGAAGAAACAAGAGACTAAGAAAGATAGGCACCAGGAAAGACAAATGACCGATCCAGGGAGTGTAATGAATGTATATCTGTTGCATTATTCCAACCATCTGGGAGTTCCCCTACAAAAACATACCAAGCATGAAAACCCATCAACTATATGGAGAAATTCTGATAAAGCATAAAGATCGCACAACAGGCGAAAGCTTGTGCAACTAATTTCTGTAGAAGAACATAACAAAATTTAGAAACAGATACAGATGATATGGTTATATACTGATGCCTGGCAGAAGACCTACAAAAAACCAAATCCACATCCTAAACAGTTAGCAGGACAGTGAAGCTTACCATCATTCACATATGTTCTTCTGAAGATGCTTTTTATCATACTGATTTCATAGCAGGAATCCCTTTTGAAGTTCCCATAATAGGACTAGGTGCATAATTTGCATCTCCTTTCAAGACCACTTATTTCAGTTATAAATGCTTAATTCACAAACAATCATGAAAACTTACCATAGAGTTTGATCTAATAAAGACACATATTTAGAACAGTATTTAAGCTCCACCTACAGGCATCTTTTACAAATGAAGCAAGATAGAGATGCCAATCATATTATGGTTGAATTTTAAATGATACAACATAAAACACCAGGAACATGTTCAATTTATGATTTATGATTGTCTTTCTTTAACCAGAATACAGGAATTGGTTAAAAATTTTCCAATGCTCAGAATACTCAAAATCAAATCAAAGGAAGATGACCATATGCACATGCGGTCATAAAGTAGTACCTCGTGGAATAGTAACCCATCCTTCTTCTTCAGAAACATCTGAGTGGTTCTCTAAAACAAGAGAGTCAGGCTTTGTACTCACACTGCCAACAGTGCTATTTTCATACCCAATTCCCCGAGCCTCTCCATCACTACCTTCTGCAAAAGGAGATTGGGGGAATGGATCTTCAGCTATAAGACCCTCTAAAGTTGCTGATGGTTTTGATGCTTGAAGTGTATCTGCTAGAGGTTCATGTACAGGAACTTGTTCTGTCACTACATTGTGAGTAGTATACCGCTGCAGAAAATTCATTGTCTTCAGGAAAAATTATCTGCATATAAGAAGTATGTCATTGGATATGTAAATGAAATGTCACCATTACCAAGCAAGAAGTTGATGTGTATGCCAATGCTCAGCCACGTACCTCACTTATTAGATAAACAACATTGCAAATTATGAACCGGAAGTAAAACCATATAAATCATTATTAAAAACAGGATCCTTAACTTCATCCTTCTTCATGTAGCACTAAACCACGATGGATAAAACTCCCACCCTAAACAGTTCTTTTACTTTTACAAGTTCAACAAATTAGCATCCAAAAGCAAATAGCCATTGAACTACAAATTGAGAGACTAAAATCATCAAACTTCCAAATCAGTTTGTAATTGAATTGAAAAGAGAACAAACACAGACGAATCAGAGCACATATAAGAGTATAATATGCCAAATTGGTCAGTTCACGAACTATCGAGTCGCTTATTTAAGACAATTTAGTAAGAGTAAGGGTAATAAGAAGACATATTAAGTATCAAGAAGATTGATAATTCGACATATTTGATTCCTGTAAGTGATGATTGTGATAGATTTTGTTGGAAATGAGAGTGTGAGTGCTACCTGATCGGAGATCAAACCGGCAACCGGCCTGAGAACTGAGAGAGATCCACTTCTCAGGGCAGAGAGGTGCAGATACGCCGTTCGGGCTTAAAGCTGTCTCAGTTTCGATCTCGTTCTTTTCTCAAAAATCAAGGCCTTTTTATTACGGCCGTATTTGATTATGAGTGAAAAATAAGCAAGCCCAATAGTGGCCCACGTAATTTCAATTTTTCTTATAATTAATTTTGTGCATTTTTACAAAACCATCCTTAAGAATAAAATTGTTTTAAAAAAATGGCACAAAAATTTTTTTCGCTTTTATTAAAAATATAATTATATCATAACTTTTTAAAATTTAACAATTAAATTGTTAAACTTTTTAAAATAATAATTAAGTTATTCAATCTATAAATTATTTATAATTTAATTTTTTTTATTTGTTAAAATAAAAAATTAATAAAATGAATAAATATGTGGTATTGTAGAACTTTTTTTTATATATGTCTCATTCTTATTAGTTTTTAGATAAAAATATTTAAAAATATATCTTTTAATTAAAGTTGTAAACGAGTCAAGCTACTCTAGTTTGGCTTGAATCTCGACTCGGTAAAACTCATTCAGGCTCGAGCTTGAGTTGCTCATTTATTAAAAAAGTCAAGTTTAAGATAAAAAATACTCGACTCATTAGTTCGCTAGTTAGCTTATTTAAAAAAATCGTGAGTTAAACTCGTAAACTAACTTATTTATTATGTTTGATTAAAAATATATAATTTAATTTTTATATATTAAATTATGTATATTAATATTTTTTTACTAATTTAGTTTATATAATTTATTAATATATATTATATGTGATGAGTAAATTAACTAATATAAAATAACTAAGTAATTTATAATAACATATAAAATTGTAGTAATATAATATTTTATTTTTATTAATATTTAATCATGTTATTCATCTTTTTATAAAAATAATAATTTTAATATATCTTCTATGAAAATATTAAAATAATAAATGAAAAATGAAAACTGAAATAAGTTAGTTGAGTTTATTAAACTTATTTTTAAAAAAACCTCGAGTTCAAACTTGAGATACATAATATACGAGTTTGCTTGATATAAGCTTAACTCGACTCAATTCGATTACAACTCTATTTTTAATAAGAATTAAATAAATAAAAAATAAAATAATTTATAAATTTTTTTACAGGCATATGGAAAACAATCGGTTAAAATACTTTAATTGTCAATATTTGATAGGTTTAATAACTTAATTATAATTTTTGTGTTTAACAATTCAATTGTCAAATTTTAAAAAGTTTAGACACTAACAATATAATTATACCTTATTAAAAAAAGTGTGTCAAACTTTTGATAATACCTATTCCTCTCAACTATATGTGTATATTATATAGATGTTGATTGTAAAAAATATATACACACTTTTTGTTTTTTAATTATTCTCTTATAACTTAAATTCATATTTTTATTATTTTAGACTAAAAAATTATATGATTAGACAGTTAAAATATATATAATATATATAAATAAAAATAACAGCGCAATACATATAACATCTACAAAAAATACTAAAAGAGAATTATAATTTTACTAATTATAAGTCAAAATATATCAATATAAATGCACAATATATACATCTTATTAAAAATATTATATGATTTATAAATTAAAATACATTTTAAAAAGTAAAATAAAACATTTGTATAACATCTAAAAAATATCAAAAGAGAATTGCATTTTTTATCAATTAACATTCAATATAATTTCAATATAAATACACAATACATTCATCGCAATAAATAATGTTATATGATTTAATACTATAAATATATCATGCATCATAAAAAAATAAAATATCTGAACAAAATTTGCAAAATAATAAAAGAAAATTATATTTATTACTAATCATAAATTAATATATATCAGCATAAATATATGATATATACTTCACATGCCTTAATCCATATAAAAATTGATTTTGTTGAAGAGATGTATTAGTTCTTATAATTGATACAATCTTTATGCGGCTAAGATATTCTCTGCTTGAATTTGAAAGTTTTGAATGAATAAATTAGTAGAGTTTTATACTGATAATGTATTATAAATATAAAAAAAATAATTAAAAAAAAATATGAGAAATTTTTTTTTAATTGTTATTCATACACCACATATAATGAGTATATATATTAGTGTAGAGTTTAGATACGGACATATAACTAAAAGACTACAAATATCATATAAATAAGATAAAATTAATACATGATAAAACTAACCATAATTTTATTAAAATAAAATTAATCTAATTAAGAAGTCATTAAAAATAATTAATTTACTTGGCTTAATTTCACTCATAAACTTTAAACTTACGTTATTGTAACATTATTATCTTTAAACTTCAATTTATTACTTTAAAATCTTTAATCTTATATTATTGTAACATTGCTGTCATTTTATTAATTTTTTATTCATCTGTACTAATAAAAAATTGGATGTGGCACCATATTATTCTACATCAGCTTCCATTATTTTATTAGATATTAGATATTGATGTTGTGAATGACGTGTTTGCCACATTAACATCCACTTTTAATATTAACTATAATTATTAATATAAATTTATAATTTATAATATTTATTAATAAAATAACTTATAATATATATTATTAATAAAATTTAATAATTATTTTATTAAATTTATATTATAAATTTATATTATTAATTATATATTATTAATATAATACATGTTTATATATAAAAATTTATATATTATAATTATTGTTGTTAACATAATTTAATAATTTATATATTATTAATATAATAAATATTATTAATAATATATTATAAATAATTATAATATATTATAATTATTAAATAAATATATATTATAATAATATGTGTAAATTATTAAATTATATTAACAATATTAATTATTACTATTATATATTTATTACTAATTTATAATATATTTTATGATATATATTTAATAAAATAATTTATAAATTATTAAATTATAATAATAATATATACTATAAATTATTTTATTAATAAATGTTTATTAAGAACTACAAGATAAAATTTGAGCTCCATTTTTATTAACAAATATATTAATAAAATAATTTATAACATTTATTATTAAAATAGTTTATAATATAATTTAATAATTTATAAATTATAAAATATTTTGTTAAACATGTTATAAAATATATTATAAAATTTTAATAAATATATATTATTTAATAATTATAATATATTATAATTATTTAAAATAATATATTAATAATTATACATAAAAATAAATTAATATTATAATATATTATTAATAATATATATTATATTAATTATATATAAATTATCAAATTATTTTAACTATAATCATCATTATAAAATCTATTAATAATTTTTCAATAAATATATATAAACATGTATTATACTAATAATATATATTTATAATATATGTTTATTAATAATCTATAATATATTTTATAATATAAATTTAATAAAATAATTTATAAATTATTAAATTATATAATAATATATATTATAAATTATTTTAAATTTTAAATTTATATTAATGATTATAGTTAACATGAGAAGCGGGCACACATTATGCACCACATCAACATCTAATAGAATGGTGGGAGCAGCTGTAGAGATATAAATGTCATATTAATTTTTTATTAGAATAAATAAATAGAGAATTAATAAAATAATTATGATGTTATAATAGTATAAGTTTATAGATTTTAAAGTGATAAATTGAAGTTTTAGAATAATAATATTATAATGATATAATTTTAAAGATTACTGTTGAAATTAAGACTATTTATTTTAAAATATTTTAAGATGATATATGTGAAATATAATTTATTTAATGAAAACTTGCGCGACTAGTTTAATCAAATAGGAAATCACCGTTATTGCCGTCAAGAATGAAGAAGCGGAGTCTTTTTATAGTTTAACGTTTCTCAGAGAAACGGCGGTGGCGGCAGCAGCAGCAGCATTGCCTTACGGCTGAGAAAAATACAATATTCTCTGTAAACAAAGGAAAGTAATTACTATTAAAAAAAAAAAAAAAGGAAAGTAATTAAAAATGTCCAATTCAAATCAACAAACCCTAGCTGAAGACCACAGACCCAGTGATCAAAACCCTAACCAATCCCAAGAATGGGAGACCATGGCTCAAGCTTGGCTTAGAGCATTCCCGGAGGTGAAAGCCGTTAGCACCACCGAGGTCGAAGCTTGGATAGACTCTAATCGCGGCTCCTTCCCGGCTGACATCCAGTCCATGCCCCGAGCCGACCTCATTGATCGCCTGCTTGCCATTCAAAATTATATGAGGCTGCCCAATCAGGTATGCACCGTCTGCAATTACAATTCTGGAGTTTTACAAAATCGTCCCGCTTTTGAGAGCTAAATTCCATGTAATTTGTGCTCTTTGGATGCCAGTGTTTTAAAAATGCGATTGAGAAAGAAAACTGTGGTTACTTGCAATTTTGTGAGGTCAACATGATCTTCATTTATATGTATATGCATATGCATATGTTGGTTTTGTAGTATAGGTACTTCTATTAGTGTTCATATGCTGATTGCACTTGTTTCCACAGCAGCATGATGCACAAGCTTTGGTGCCTGCAAATATGTTTTATATTGTTGATGTTTTTATTTGCTTAGCATATCTTTTTTTCCTCATCTGCAATTTTTCCCTTAGAAATAAAGCTTGTTTCTAGCTATAGAATATCCTATAGCCCCATAATAGTTTTCATATCGTATTTTACAAGTTTGTATAATGATCTCTTAATGGCATCCTTGCTCCTTAAAAAAGTTGAAGATTGCAGCTATATTAAGTGTGCCATATAAAATATTACACATATTATTTATTTAGTAACCTATTGACTTCCGGTGCATCTTTCTTGCCTGCGTCCTTTTTCGTTTTTCATATTCGAGATATGTGAAATTTTATTTATTGCTACGATGAGGAACAAACTCATTTAACTTGAGGAGAAAAGCATATTATTTTAATTACTAGCCTCCAAATAAACGAGGCAAAAAGTTGCACCTTAACGCCATTATCTAGTGACCTCTACCATCTTTGTAAGCATGAGTTGTCCTATGTTTTTCATAAAAATGCCACTGATATTTCATCTCTATAAGCATTTCACCAGTGGTCCTGCTTTTCTCACACTTTTGTCATAGGAAGAATTTTAGTTCATGCTGATCTTTGGCATCACAGGAGCATCACTAGTGGTGCATAATCTGGAAATTCACAGGAATAAGTGTTGCTTTAAAGTTCTGAAGCTTATGCTAACTGCAAAAATGTGCTGTATTTCTGGAGACCTTTCAACCTTTGGGCAAAGGGATTCTCAATCCCATGCTTGTGTGAGACTGGTGGGAGTGAACATGGGAACTCCTGTTGTCATTCTTGACTTAGTTATTATAAGATTCACATGGGTTTTGTTGCACAATTTGCTCTTCAAGGAAGTTCTTCAATTGTTGAGTTGCTTGTGCTGTATTTACAATGTAACTGGAAACTCTTCATTGATATGAGCCATTTTGAAAATTTGATATTATTTTACATTTTAGCAAAAGGAATTATTTGTAAATTACACAAAGCTTCCTACTGGATATTGTGTATCAGGTTTTGGATTTAGAGGGAAAACGGTATTGTTTGAGTGAAGATCTAGGACTCAGTGTTTTACCTATTATGTTAAAAAGGAGAAAATAGCATGAATATGTGCTGTTTCCATGAATTTTTGGGAACATGAAAAACGTGTAATAGTAATATTTTGGATCTACTTTCTTTGCATCACTGCCTTTTATTTTCTCTTTCATGTGCTTATGTAAAAAATTCTTCTCTTCTACTTCTCCTTTGCGTCTTCCCAACCACATTTTCCTTGTCTTTCTGTGTGTTTTTCTCCCTTGTTCCCTTTTCCCATGTACAAACTGAGTAATTGCCATCTTTCCTTAAGCAGGCAACAGATCAGAATCAGGCTGATCTTCCACATGCTCGATTTCAACGAACAGATCAATGGCTACCAGTTTATTCCTGGTTGGAATCTTTAGATAAAGATGAAGCGGTCAAATCTAAAGATATTTCTGACTGGCTAACTGAGAACCCAGTGGTTAAAGATCAGTTATGCTCCAGACATTCTCGATACCATTTGATGCACTACATTAAGAAGTGTCATTTGAAGATACTAAAGAGAAGGGAAAGGAAGAAGGTAGCAAATTCTTCTCATCTTTGCACTCTTGTATTAAGAACCTGTTATGGTCCCAGCCAATGGCAGTACCTGATACGTGGAAACAATGGTGTTCCAACACATATTATCAGAAACTTCTGATTTGAAAATGGTTCCCCCACATGATAGATATAAGTACAATGCTTGCTCTGTAACCTGTCATTTTTGTAAATTATATATGAGGTCCTTAGTTTACTGACCATGTGAGGATTATGAAAGTAACTGAGCGCAAGATTGGTGATGATGATTTACTGCCCAAACATGATAATTTAATATTTAGAGTTGTGAGTTGTTTCCATGAAGAGGGAAAAAAAATATAGCTCAATGAAAAGCTGTTCTTTAATTGAAAAAAAAAATTGCTGTTCATCTCCAGTAGGTTGAGTAGATCAGAATCAAAGTTTTTAAGGCAAGGAAGAAAATTAAGAAATGTCTTTCTGTTTTGTGAGTTTATAGCATCAAATATTTTTCAGTTATTAAATTCAGAAGTCCAAGATTCATTTATTGTTATTTTTATTTTTATCTTTATCTCTGTTCTTATTTTTATTTTTGTTTACTTGCATCAAATTTGAGTTGTAGCTTTTATGCATTGCTTCCATTCATTTTGAATATAAAAATTATTTCACATGAACAGGGATTGCAGCAGACTGACAAACCAACTTCTCCAAAAGTTCACAAGATTTTTGATACTAAAGCACTAGCATTGGTTCCAAGTATGGCCCTTCATACATCCATATATTGTCTTTATGCATCTATGAAATTTAAGATCTTGCATTTTCCTCAATTTCTGAAGGAAAAAATTTGTCCCACAGAAAGAGGGCATTATAGAAAATGGACTACTTATAGTTAAGGGGAAAAAATTGACCTGGAGCTCTTTTGTTTTTGTAACATCTTGGTATAAAAAATGGGATGACTCATGTTTCTAACTACAATTGTTAGAGTGGACTTGAAGTGCAGTTGGATACACAAATATTAGATGATTATTTTATTTTATTTTTTGAGTCTTGCAGATAATCCTCTGAACAATATACCAAAGGATAGTGACTTGTACATGGCCAAACGAAATGAGGCACTTCGTAAATATCAGATGTAAGTAAATTAACGTTTTAGTCATTTCGGACTAGCATTTTCAAAATTTGGAGTTCTTTTCACTCTATTTCTGTGAAATTTCAGCTTAGTGGAGTTGGAGAAAAAGCTTATCCCTCACTTTTCAAATCGCGAGGCTGTGCACAAATGAAGCAATGGGGAATGAGAGCTTACTTCCTAGATAGATGTATATGAGCTCAGGTTGTGCTAATCTTTCCTCTTCTTTTTCTCCTGCTGATTATGAATCATTGCTGTAAATAACTAACCAAGGTGATTCTATTGAATGGCTCACAAGCTTTTGTGAAAGCTGATGCATTTCTGATTCCCTCATTAGCATGTTGTTTAAAAAATCTATTTATGTGAACAAGTTTCAGTTTCTGGATATAAACAGGACAATTCTGGTTCAAATTTTCTCGTAAAAGATGCGCGCACCATTTATTAACTGGTAATGGGTTTTGCCATTTCTGACTTTCTTTTTTGGACGAAGAGTAAAGACTCGACGAAAACCATAGGACACCTTAATGATTTAATGGACAGTTTCGTTTAGAAGATTAGCGAGTATAATTTGTGGTGATGTGATTGTTTATAGTTTTGTAAGCTGGTGCTGGCTGTTCTTTATGCGAAAAAGAGGGAAATTGGAATGGTGTGGCAGAGGGTGTTGACGAGAGTGAGAGAGTACGAGCACATTTTACCATTTTCCTCTGTGGTAAGAATACTTTTTAGTGAATAATTTTTGGATTAAGTTACCCCAAAAAAAAAAAAAAACTGTTCTAATATGATAATTTTATGAAAGGCATATTTTTTTTTATTTTTTATTTTAATTGGGTTTTCTCTACGGTTCGCCGCGTTTCTATGTGTCCGGCGGCCAATTTAATTATTAATTATTGTATGAGAAGTTTATATGAAAATGGACACCAGAGGCTGACGCGGAATGGATAAGAATCAGCGTCGGTTTTTCTGTTTGTTCCTCGCTAGTGCGTTGCAAATGATTTTGGCCTTTCATTTAACTTACCGTGACTTAATCTAGTGGTTAACTCTAACCTACTAATTTGCTAATTCGCATTTATTCGGATAAATTAATATTTTATCATGCTTCATCTGTTCAATTTCAATTTTGGTGTAAATTTTTTTTAATTTTATTTTAAATATTATTTTAAAAAATTTAAGAAAGTATTAATTAAAAATTTTAATATTGACTCTATTAATTATTAAAAAAAAAATAAGTAGGATAAGAGATGAGAAATAATATTTAGGTAAATTATAATAAAATTTTTATAAAATTTATAATGGCTAATTATTTTTTTAGTTTATAGTACTATTTTTATGCAATACTTAAATAAAATAAAAGAAATATTATTTTTTTAAATATTTTTATTTTAAAAAAAATTATCATATTGTTAATTATTATTAATACACATTATCATTCCACTGGCCTTTAGTTAACTTTTTCTGAACTCAATTATCTCAAAATAATAATAATAATAATAACAACTTATCTGAACTCAATTTTTATCCCATTTTTTCAATTATTTTTCAATTATTTTATTTTTTAAAACAGAGGACTGAATCTCACTTGCTCTCTCATCTTCTTTTTCACGTTACAAATATATATATATATATATATATATATATATAAAGATCATATTCAGATTTAATAAAATATTCTATATGCTTGTGATTTCATAATTTTAATAACTAATACCATGACTTTATAATATTTTGTATTTATTGATTAGAAAATTGGACTTATACCTATTTATAAATTTAGAAAAATTTGAAATTAATTTTTTACATATAAAAATTTTAAAATTTAGATACATATGGATATATTATCAATATTTAAACAATCCTATGCTAACCCTAATATTATGGTAGCCACAATTTACCTCCCCAAGATTTCTTGAAGCAGTTATGGTTAAGAATGAAGAGGTCATCTTTGGGGCATCTTGCACTAATCATAAGATTAATATATATATATATATATATATATATACACACGTATATACACATATACTCTAGTTAAAAATATTAAATTAAAAGCATGATATAAAATATAAAAAATATAAAATAGTTTAAGTAAGATGAAAATAAAAAAATAATGATAAAATAAATAAATAAATATTTGATGTTTATTATAATTTGGACTGTATGAGAAAAATTAAATATAAAAATTAGTCTAAATTTAATTATGTGACTGATTCAATTATATTAATTTAACTTGATTGAATTAATTAATATAATTTATATGTTTAATAATAAAATTGATTTAATAAATTAAATTAATTAATAATAATTAATTTTTAAAAATAATTTTTTTAATAAATTAATAATAATTAAATTAACGTGCTTTTAAAATTTAATCAACTCTCTAAAATATTTTATTGCGTTCGCGGCATTATTGATTGGGTCACATATTTCGAAGCAAACACTGCAAGTGATAAAATCATTATCACTATTATTGTTATTTTTCAGTTATATTTTATATTTTTAGTTATGTTTTGGATAATTAACTATTTTAATACTCAATGTTTAATTAAAGTTATTTTAGTTTATCAAATATTGAAAATAAATTATGAAAGTTTCAATTTTTAATTTTTTAAAAGATAATGTGAATTTTTTTTATGTAATATATATCATTTTAAAATAAATTAATATTCTCTCTATATTATTTACATAGAAATAAAATAGACACAAAAATTAAGAAAATTTTACTTTTTTCACCTCTATTTACTTAAATATTCTTAAAAAAAATATCCCTCAAAATTTATTTTTAAAATAAGAGTATAAATAATATTTTGTCTTATTTCACTTCCTAAAATTTATCTAAAATAGTATATTTTTTATATAAAAGATATATAAAATTTTTTTTTTTATATAAATAATACTGAGGGAGTATTATTAAGGAAGAGATTATTAGCTAAACATTATTAGACGATTGCAAAATTATCTAGTAATAGTAATTTCACGTCAATCTTGATAAAAAAGGATAAATGAATATCAATTTTGTAAATTTAATGTGTTTCCTGTGTCTGATTGTGCAATCAAGATCGAGTTCTTGCTTTGCAGCTTCTTACCCATAGAATACTGAAAAAAGAAAAGAAGAGAAAAAGAGATGATTTCCTTTTTATCATAACCAATACATAATTTTATCATACAGACAAACAAGAACAAAACCAAAAAATGATTGATGGGCATCTCTCATTCATCGATGTTCATTCAATTCCACACTACTTCTCTATACCGCCAACAATTGTGATCATTTTCAAGAATCAGATATTTTCTCCACTATTCTTCTGTTCTGCACCGCACTTTCACTCTCTCTTGAATCATTGTAGCTTGAAAGAACTATTCTTTTGAGTTATTTCAATGGGCAAATACTCTCCAATTGTTTGATATACTTTCTTTCCTTTTTTTTTTAAATTTCAATTTCTCTCTTTTCAGGCTTCGGCTTAGCAGTGCCCACATGGGATTGGGGCTGATTTGCAAACCCAGGATACAAAATTTCAAAGGGGACCAATCCAAATGGATTCACACTTAGCTTTAATTGAACAATCGTTCAATACCCGTTACTCTCTTTGGGCTCTAGAAGCTCTCGATGGATTGCCGGATTGTTTTACCATTACCGATCCCTGTATTTGCGGCCACCCAATTGTGTTTGCTAGTACTGGGTTTTTGAAGATGTCTGGCTATTCCAAAGACGAGGTTATCGGTCGGAATGGAAGGATATTTCAGAGGCCGATGACGAACCGGAAGTCCGTGATGGAAATTCGTGAGGCGATTAGGGAGGAAAGGGTGATACAGATCAGTTTGTTGAATTATCGTAAAGATGGCACGCCGTTTTGGATGTTGTTTCAGATGAACCCTGTTTTTGGGAAGGACGATGGCAGGGTGATTCACTTCGTAACGGTTCAGGTGCCGATTATTAGAAGACAAAGATTAAACAGGTCCGGTTTGGGTGGTGAAGAAGGGTCCGGATTAAGGGGAGACTGTGTTTGTTCGTGTAGGAAATAGGTTTGCTCCGATTTTTTGGTAGATTTAGGTCGGGTTTTGGCAGTGGATGCAGATACTAGAGGTACTGTATGTTGAAGCTGTTATTGGCTTTCATTGAATTGGTAATTGGAAGTCGCAAGTAGTGCATTTTATTCGTTAATGGACTAAGTGGCGGAGCCCGTCTCTCCAGAGAGGGAGGCAAAAGGAAGAGAGAGGGCGGAGAGGCCGAGTCTCCATCTTTATTGCTCCGGCCGGTAAAAATGATCCCTTAAAAATATATGTCCGGTGGCCGCCGGCAGAGGGAATCGTAACCCCATTCGACTCCACCTGATACCGCTTCTGTTAATGGTTTTGTTTCATATTACAGGAGTAAATTTTGAGGAGCCTTGTGAAGCCAGGGAGGCAGAGAAGCGAAAAGCAGTAGCTGCCTTTAATACTGTATTATTTGCGCTATCTCACTGTAGCTAGTCAATTGGGAAATTAGTGTGGAAAAAGATGCAGCTTACCTGGAGCAGGCCTTATCAACTCATCTTTAAATATATCTCTTGATAGAATAAAAAAAAGCTTTGTATTGTGAGTTGTTTCAAATTCCTAAAATTGTTTCTTTTTCTGCATAACTCCGTCTATATGAGTTTTTTTTATGTATAACCAATCTCAAGTCCGAATAAAAAAAAAATTGCGGTAGGTAACAGACAGCGTAAAAATTTTATCACATCTTATAATATGAATTCTAATAATAATATAGTTGGGGTATTTTCTACTTGCGATGCGCTATATCGGAGCTCGGTTGTAGTAAAGAATAAGTAAGGATGTAGGGCGTTCTCCGAATGCGATGTGCCATATCGGCGTCCGGATGTGGTGCATAATAAACAAGGGTTCTCACATCATGGATATGCGTGAGTAAAGAAGTTAGTCCAAAATACGAGTAATACGAGAGATACATGTTCAAATAATGGTAAATGACTTTATAGAAAGAAACATAAGAAAGAACAAGTAGGGAGTAAGATCAGAATAAGAATTTGGAATATTGTATCTCTTATAGGTAAACTGAGAGAACTTGTTGATAATATGGAGAGAAAGAAAATTAGTATTGCTTTTATTCAAGAGACTAAATGGGTTAGAGAAAAAAGTAAAGAAGTTGAGAATACTAGTTATAAAGTGTGGTATACAGGTGCAGATGGAAATAAAAACAGAGTAGGTATAATTTTGGATCGGAACCTAAAGGAGACGGTTGTAGCGGTGGAAAGAGTAAATGATAGGATTATTTCAATTAAACTTGTGCTCCAGAATGAGACCATTAACATAGTTAGTGTATATGCCCCTCAAGTTGGATTGGATGAGAAGAGTAAACAAAAATTTTGGAATGATATGGATAAACTTATGCGAGGTATTCCAAATGATGAAAATATTTTTATAGGAAGAGACTTAAATGAACATGTAAGAAAAGACATAATAGGTTTTGAGGAGGTACATGGAGAGTATGGTTTTGGAATTAGAAATGAAGAAAGTAAGAGTATCCTTGATTTTGCTTTAGCTTATGATTTGATTCCGGTAAATACATATTTTATAAAAAGGGAATCTCATCTAGTGATCTTTAAAAGTGGGCAAAATAGAAGTCAGATTGACTTCACACTCACAAGAAAAGCCAATCGAACTCAATGCAAGAATTGTAAAGTTATTCCAGGTGAGGTTTTGACTACTCAACATAAGTTAGTGGTTTTGGATATCAAGTTTAAGAGGTTGACTAGTAGGCCAAAGAGGAACAATATTCCTAAGATTAGGTGGTGGACTTTAAACGGTGAAAAATAATTATTGTTCAAGGATGAGTTGGTCAAAGCTGGAGGGTGGGAGGAAGATGTGAGTATGTTATCAAATGATATATGGATAGACATGTGTACAATAATTAAAGGAGTAGCTAGAAAGATTCTTGGAGAATCTAAAGGGTGTGGATATCCCTCGAGGGAGTCTTGGCGGTGGAATAAGGAAGTGTAAAAATCGGTAAGAAGTAAAAGAGAATGATATAAGAGTTTGTCCAAGTGTAATAACAATGATGCTTTTGAACAGTACAAATAAGCGAAAAAAGATGCTAAAAAGGCAGTTAGTCAAGCAAGAACACAATCTTTAAAGAGTTTGTATGAGAAACTTGAAACAAAGGAAAGAGAAAAAACTATCTATAAATTGGCTAAGATAAGAAAAAAGAAATGCCGTGATTTAAATCAAGTTAAGTGCATTAAAGATAAAGAGAATAAGGTTCTGATTCAAGAAGAGGATATTAAGAAACGATGGAGAAGCTATTTTGAGGAACTTCTTAATAGTAACCATAGTGGTAACATTGAGGGTTTAGACGTTAGGCCGGAGAAAAATGTGAAATACACTAGACATTTTAGGTTTTCGTAAGTTAAGGAAGCTTTGAAGAGGATGAAAGTTGGTAAAGCCTATGGACCAGATGAGATACCTATTGAGGTTTGAAAATGTTTGGAAGATATAGGAGTTGTATGGTTGACATCTTTATTCAATAAAATCTTAAGTACAAAGAAAATGTCTAATGAATGGAGATAAAGTAATTTGATATCTATTTTTAAGAATAAAGGAGATATTCAGAATTGCTCAAATTATAGAGGTATAAAGTTTATGAGCCACACTATGAAATTGTGGGAGAGAGTTGTGGAACACCGTTTGCAGTTAGATACTTGTATCTCCTCAAATCAGTTTGGCTTTATGTCTGGTTGATCAACTATGGAAGCTATTTTTCTTATAAGAGATTTGATGGAAAAGTATAGAGAGATGAAGAAGGACTTACATATGGTTTTTATTGACTTGGAAAAGGCGTATGGTAGAGTTCCTAGAGAAGTTTTATAGTGGGTCATAGAGCGTAAAGGAATATTTATACGATATATCCAAGTTTTGAAGAATATGTATGAGGGAGCCATCACCAATGTTCGCATTGTGGGAGGTGATACTAAGAATTTTTTCATTTCTATTGGATTACACCAAGGTTCAACTTTGAATCTTTATCTTTTCGCCTTGGTCATGGATGAGCTAACAAGACATATGCAGGATGACATTCCTTGGTGTATAATGTTTGCAGATGATATTGTATTAATAGATGAGACTCGAGCAGGAGTAAGTCAAAAGTTGGAGTTATGGAGAAATACTTTGGAATCTAAGAGTTTTAAACTAAGTAAGACTAACACTGGGTATATGCATTGTAGATTTAATAGGGAGAATAGAGAAAGAGACAAAATTGTTTTAGTCGGAATAGCAGTACTTCATAGTACTTATTTTAAATACATTAGCTCTATTCTTCAAGAAGATGGGGATTATGAAGAAGATGTAAATCATATGATTAAAGCTGGTTGGATGAAGTGGAGGGGTGCTACAAGAGTTCTATGTGATCGAAAGATGCCAATTAAATTAAAAGAAAAATTTTACTGCACTGCAATATGGCCTGCGATGATGTATGATAGTGAGTGTTGGACAGTAAAAGGACAACAAATGAGTAAAATACATGTTACGAAAATGAGAATGATAAGATGGATGTATAGTCATACTAGGATGGATAGAATTCGCAATGAGTGCATTAGAGAAAAAATGGGAGTAGCATTTATTGAGGATAAGATAAGAGAGCGTAGATTGAGATGGTTTGGCCATGTGAAAAGAAGACTTAGCGATGCGCCGGTTAGAAAAACCGAACAAGTTAGATATAGCTAAGAGTGGCAGATGTAAGCTTAAACTGATTTGGTTAAAGGTGGTCTAAAATGATCTTATGATGTTATATCTATCAGAAGAGATCACCCTAAATTGTATTGAGTGGGAAAGAAGAATCCATATAGCCGACTTCAATTGATTTGAGATTAAGGCTTAGTTGAGTTGAGAGAGTTGAGAGTTTCTTTTTCTGCATAAACATTGTCTTTTGTAAGATTTCTAATGTCTCTTCCTTGTGTTCTTGCTGCATATATATATATTTGCAGGATTGATCCACATTTGCCCGAAATGCCTATAGTTTATGCCAGTGATGCCTTCTTGAAATTGACAGGTATTCATAACTTTTATGATAGCATAATCTGCTAATACAAGTCATTATTGATGGTTAATTTTTTCGGTTCACATTAGATTGATCCATAGTTTATGGTGCATGAACGACTGAACAATATGAAATTGCTTAGCTACTTGTCTATTTTGTTATATGCATAGGCTATGCTAGGCATGAAGTGTTGGGCCGCAACTGTAGATTTTTAAGTGGAGTTGAAACCGATTGCTTGATTCTCAAGCAGGTAGAACTTTCCTATTTTCCATTTAAGTCTAGATTTTTTTTTTCATGTGTGCTAACTGGGAATGGAGTTTTGGTTGATTGAATTGTTGAATGTTTTCAGATAACGGAAAGTATTCAAGCTGAGCAAGCATGCACAGTACGTATCTTAAATTACAGGTTGACACTTTTAACTGTTCTTCCAATGTGTTCGGTAAAAATAGAGTTCTTTGGTTATGAATAGTGGTTTTTCCTCTTTTATTTAGGAAGAATAAGAGTACATTTTGGAATCTTCTTCGTATATCACCTGTTCGTAATGCCACTGGAAAGGTACTTTGCAAGCACAAACTTCTCTTATTATCTAATTTTCATACTGTTCACTGTTTGCTGTTGTGATAGATATAAAACCTTTTGATGTCGTGAATTATGTGGCTTGATTCGGAGCAGTTGAAAATGTTTATTCTATTAAATTTTATTTGGTTTTTTTTTATGATTTTGAGCTAAGATAAACGTATTTTGCTGTACGCCTTCAAATTCAGGTCTTGATCAGGTTGCCAGGAAAAAAATAAGGTTGAGAATGACTTTGGGCAATTTAGGGAAAACTACTTGCATGTCCCTTGGTTTTCAGGTTTAGCAAGTACCATAAAACCAAATGAATTCTTAAGGATCCTATAAATATACTCAAATCAAATAGTAAAGCTCCTTAGCTACATACATGATTAATCTATGTTGCATGCTTGGTGCTTGGTTTCCACGAACTTGTTACTGGAATTTAATTATGCTCATTTTTCTTTTTTCTCTTTGTGTGATCAATCCCTATGGCTGGTCAGTTGTAATAAATATAATATTTTCTTTTCACCATTGCTGGTTCTAATGAATAGAAATGTACAATTGGTGATTCTATGTTTCTCTTCATATGTGGACAAGATATGTTTTTAAATCTAAGTGTTTGTAAAGGCTGTTATACCTGCAACCAACTAATTTCAATTTGATTCTGCCCCCAGTCCCCCTCTACCCTTATTTTACCTAGCCTCAACTAATAAATTCTTTCCTAACTCTCTGTTCACTATTTGATCTTCTGATGATTATTGTTGGCAAAACAAGCACAAATGCGGTTCATTAGGAATATCACTGCACATCGCTCTTTTTTTAAAAACTAACAGGGGCCAAATTGACAGTTTTGAGTGTGGAGTAGCTTGAGAATTGTCATTTGTATTGCTGGAGGTAAAGTCCTGATATCAGCACTAAAAGTGTGAGAGAATGTTAGACTGTAGAATTATGCCCATCAAACTTTCTTCATGATTTTTGCTTATTTTGCTGTCTGCAATAAACTCAATGTTAAACGTATATCATGCCCATCAAACTGATGTGGCTTTTCCAGGAAAAAAAAAGTCCTATAGTAAACTAGATGGTCAGTCGGTTGATTGTAAATTTTTTTGTGGTACCTCTAACTTAATCTGGTTATTTAGTTAGTTGATGGGGTGAAACTACAAATGATACATAATCAGGTCAGTCGGTTGATTGTAAATTTTTTTGTGGTACCTCTAACTTAATCTGATTATTTAGTTAGTTGATGGGGTGAAACTACAAATGATACCCCTGATTACGTTTTGACAGTGATCCCCTAAATACATTTTTCATAATGATTAAATGATTCAAGGTGTTACCTTCATTTGGACTGTGCTTCATTTTTATTTGACCATGGGGGATACCATGTCAATCGTGCTGATGCAGGGAGTAGGAAAAATTTTCAAACAGTTTTTTCTAGTTACCCTTTGTTTCTGTTACTTTCAATTGGGACATGATTCCTGTTCAGCTTTATCAGGCAACTTCCAGCATACATGATTTTTGCAAATCTTTCTTCTTCTATCGATTTCCTGTGTGTTTTCTTTTTTTCTTTTGTTTCCCATTGAAATATAGCTCTCAGTGTTGCATGTTACGGAGCTTTTTAATCACCACAATGCTTGTTTTGCACAGGAAATCAGGTGGTGGTTCAGATTGACATTTTAAGCATGTATCTTAGAAATTCTTGATTAACTCCCTTCCTTTGTTGCTGTATCGATTTTGTCAATTTATCTAGGCCTAATCTTAAATATTTTAAAAAGATGAAAGATACCTTCAGCAATGAATAATGGAGGTAGATAGAACCGTTGCTTTTTATGTTTTATGGGTTGTAAACAAAGGAAATATTGATGATAATGATAATAATGGTTTACATCTAAGTTGTCAGTGCCTGCAATTTAGCCAGTTGGTTCATAATCACATTAAACCCATTAGCATTTGGCTGTTTGTATGTAGGTGTTCTGCGGTCCCCCATTTTTCTGATTGTTTGAGTATTTCTTACGAGCATTGTGAGAATAGCAATATCAGTATCCTATTGTGTTGATAAGTTAAAATACTCGTCTTCACTGAATGAATTTATCATTTAGGGCAGTTGACAGTTCTCGTATTTTGGAAGTTTGGACGAAAAATATGGGCTTACCAATCTTCTGAAATCTTTGCTTTATTGCACATAATGATAGTTGAAGAAACGAGAACTGTTGACTCTTAAAATATTAATTTAATCTTTACAAAATCAAGAAAAAGAAGAAAGTAAAGAATATGAGAAAAATAAACAATTTTTTGTTCTTGTTCTCCGGAAGCCACCCAGCACAACCTTTCTTTTTCTTTTTGTTTCTCTGTCTTTTCGGTGGCTCACAATTTGCACACACTGAGTCTCACCGAAGCTCTTCTTTTTCTTACTTCATATTAAAATATCAAAATTATAGATTTTTAAAATCCTCCAAAGTTTAATCAATAATGCGATTGAAATAAATCTGTCCATTAACTAACCCATTGCTCTCAAGTTCAAATATTGTAAAACTTCAGCCAATCACCCGCGAGAATCAGAGACCGTCAACTTCCTAGCTTCTGGTAATGCATGCCTGCATGGAGCTTAAACTCCCATAATCCTACAAATAAAAACTCCATGATCAGTAAAATCAAACATTAATTCACAAGTTCACACATTCCGCGAGCAAATAAACCAAAAGCGTAATTCAGTTACTTGCAGATTTTTGAATGCCCGTATAGGTATATATACATCGCCAATCTATAGAAAAGCCTGCTGTTTTATAATAAAGAGAAGTTTTCTTCTCCAATATAAGCCTAAACCCCCTTTTCTCCCATTAACCCTATCAAGAAACAAAACCAATGAGGATCATCAAGAACCAATCACTCCTCATCTTTCCTCTTCTTTTCACTTTCTTTTTGTTCTGTTCACTAAATCTTGCATACCCAACATTGTATTTCCCCACTATAACCGGCGGCAACTGGGTTCTTCTCCAAGAAAGCATAGGCATCTCTGCCATGCACATTCAGCTTCTCAAAAACAACAAGATGATAATCTTTGACCGGACCGACTTCGGCCTTTCGAACCTCTCTCTCCCATACGGCAAATGCCGTTATAACGACGAACCGTAAAGCCAAAAGATTGCTCTGGGCATTCGGTTCTGTACGACATTGTTTCAATTACCTTTCGTCCATTAATGATTTTAACAAACCCCTGGTGCTCATCAGGTTCAGTTGATTCCTCCGGCACTCTTATCCAAACCGGTGGAGACGGAAAAGGTGAAAGAGTGATTCGTTCATTTACTCCTTGTGATGATGATTCTTGCGACTGGGTTGAGCTTCCTAGTCCTCTTTTGAGTCGAAGATGGTATGCCAGTAATCAAATACTCCCTGATGGAAGAATCATAATTGTCGGTGGCAGAAGGGTGTTCACATACGAATTTTACCCAAAAGATTCTCAAATAGGATACAATTTTCTTTTACCTTTATTGGCTAAGACCAGAGACCCAAAAGAAGAGAACAATCTTTACCCATTTTTGCATCTTTTACCTGAGGGAAATCTATTCATTTTCGCTAATAATCAATCCATTTCGTTTGATTATCAAAGAAACAAAGTGATTAAAGAGTACCCAATTTTGCCTGGTGGTTCAAGAAACTTTCCTTGTACCGGCTCCTCTGTTTTGCTTCCTTTACAGTTAACTGGAGGGATTGATATTAATAAATCGCCGGAAACGGAGGTGATGATCTGCGGTGGCTCGCAGCCCGGTGCTTATATGAAAGCTCGCAGCAACCATGAGTACGTGGCGGCAAGCAATACATGTGGAAGATTAAAAGTGACCGCCCCGAATCCCGAATGGATCATGGAGCTTGTGCCAACTTCTCGGGTCATGAACGATATGTTACTATTACCTATCGGTGACATTATCATTATCAACGGTGCTGCTAATGGCACAGCTGGCTGGAACATTGCAGTTAACCCGATTTTCTTCCCGGTCCTATACAACCCGAGAGAAGATCCAATCCGGAGATTCGCCATCAGGAACCCGACGAATATTCCAAGAATGTACTACTCAACAGCAGCTCTTTTACCAGATGGCAGGATCTTATTGGGCGGGAGCAATCCACACCCAAAATACAACTTCACAGAATATCTGTACAAGACCGATCTGAATTTGGAAGCGTTTTACCCGCCTTATATGGACCCAATAAACTCTTTCTTAAGACCGTCAATTTTAATGGTGGAGTCAGTAAGGGGAATGGTGTCGTACAACGAAATGTTTTCGGTAAATTTCGTGTTGAATTTTTACCGTCAGATTTGAAGATCTCCGATGTGTTAATAATATCGTCGTTTACTACGTACTCGTTCGCCGTGAATCAGAGGATGGTGGTTTTGAAGGTGATAGGTGTACAGTTGTCAGTGTATGCTTAAAAAGTCAATGTGATTGGGCCCACACATGTTAATGTGGCCCCACCTGGGTATTATATGTTGTTTTTGGTCAACGCTGGGATTCCTAGCCATGCTGTTTGGGTTAGGGTAAGATGAATCCGATGCTTAGGATATTATTTCTTGTAATTTTTTTTATCTATTCTCTTTGGTTAAATCAAAATATTAGCTGTAAATTTGAACTTGAAGCTAGGGTTGGCAATGGCTATAGAATGTATAAAAAGTATTATATCTGAATTTAAATCTATTTAATTTTTAAAATATTTAAATTTATTTAAATTTAATTATAGTTATATTCATATTCATCCTAAATCTGTTTAATATTATCTATTTAGTATCCGAACGCATTTAATTACACATTTAAATATAAAAATATAAATTATAAATTATAATTTTTAATTAAATAATTATAAATAAATATTTAATATTAATATAATTTTATTAAAAATAATTTTATACCATATAATTTTATAATTAAAATAAAATATAATAATATATAATTAAAATTTTAATAAAATATAATTAAAATATAATCGGATTCCAATAATAAATATCTAATGATTTATATTCAACTTCGACTCGATCTCATCACGAATTATAAAAATACTAATTATATCTATTTAAATCCGTTTATAAACTATCCATATTATATATAAACGGATTAAGTATTCAAAAGTACCCATATTCAATCAGTTGCTACTCTTACTTGCAATTTGCGATGACAGCGGCAATCTATTTCTTAACTTGATAAATAGATTTTAAGTTCTAATTTCATGCTTTAATATTATAAAATATTAATATTTGTACTAAATTCGACTCCTAATTTGGAACAACTTAAACAGATAATTTTAATTCTATAAGAGAAATTCGTATTACAGAAATAAATTGAAGAAACATGTACTATCTTTTTTTTTTAAACCTAACATATGCAACGTAATGTCAAAGTTTATATATAGTTTAAACAATAAACGGCTCTTCCTCATCAAAGTTAATATATATATATATATGTATATTGTGATTTTTCACTTCTGTGTGACAAACTATTTTTCCATTTTAAAATATTAAAAGATTTTAAATAAAAAATTTTTCTTTTCATAAATTTAAAATAACAGACATACTAAATGTGTAATTATCAAGAAATTTATTTAAGAAAATCAGTGAAAATCTAAAAAATAAAAAATATATACGAAAAGGAACAATTGAAGATGAAAAGAACACAATAAAAAACCTAAAAATTTAAAAGTCAAAGAATGCAATGAGTGGAAATGAAAAGCAGGCTGTAATTAAACCGAGTTTGTTATAAAATAGTCGAGTTTAAACTCAAATTCAAATAGAGTTTAAGTCGAGTCTGAACTTATATTGAGCTAGTTAATATATCATTTATTTCAAAGTTGAATTCGGGTTTAATTTAAATAAGTTAAATGAGCTAAATTAATTTATTTCAATTTTTATTTGCCTTTTTCATATTTTCATAGAAGATATACTAAAATTATATTTTTTCTTATAAAAGAGGAATAATATAATTATATATTAATAAAAATAAAATATTATATTATTATAATTTTATATTTTATTATAAATTACTTCGTTATTTTATATTTTATATTATTTAATTATTTATCATATATAGCATATATTAATAAATTATATAAATTAAATTAATAAAAAAATTAATATATCCATATATATAATTTAATATACATAAATTAAATTATATATATTTTTAATCTAATATAATAATTAAATTAGCTTATGAGCTTAATCCACGAGCTTTTTAAATAAGTCAGTTCACAAGCTAACGAGCCGAATATTTCTTAATTTTAGCTTGACTCATTTAATAAACGAGTATTTCGAACTAGAACTTGAACGAGTTTTTATAGAGTCGAAATTTAAGTCATATTTAAATAACTTGACTCATTTATAGTCTTAATAAAAAGTAGCAAATAAAAATTTAAAAATAAAAAAAATGCAATGAGTGAAGATACAAGGTATCAATCCCTGTACCTCTTGCATACCAAGCGAACACTCTACATCTGAGCTACATACCCACCTTGCTCTGGTATTAAACATTTAATTTCTTTAGCTTTATCTCTCTTATTTAACTTTATTTCCACTACTTCCTTGAAAAATCTTGAATATACAGATATATATATATATATATATATATATTAGGCCTTTGGGTTTCAAAGGCTCATTGTTTTTTGATACTACAGTTATCAGTAGAAAATTATCATTCAATTAATTCTCTTAACAAATTGAACAAAGCTAATTTCTCACTATTTCTTGAGAAGAGAAATATTGATTACAAGATAAAAATTACTCTAAACCCATGCTTTGCTCCGTCACTTTCTTAATCTCCTAGTATATAACATAGTATATCCCCAAAAAGGGTTGCTTGCTCTGCCTCCTATTCTTAAATCTTAATACAAAACCATTAAATTTCATGTGATATAAACAAAACCCATACATACTCTCCTATAGCTAATCTATGATAAAAATTGAACTCTTACTCTTTTTTTTCCCTAATTTTTACTGATTAATTAATTAGCTGTTGTTGATCTATATTTATACCAATTGGCCCAGTAAAGGTAATGTAAGAAATTCACAACACTTAATAGACACATGAGCCAGTAGAATCTTTCAAGGTAATAGTGATTTATGTTGCTGCCGGAGAGCCATGGTCTGTGCTCGAAGTTACCTGTAATATTGTTTATTATTGATACAATTACTGAACTGAGATAGTACCCCATTGCCAATGAAGCCCAAGAAAGAGAAGTTGCCAAAGATCTCATTTTTGTGGGTGCCTCTGTAAAGAAGAATTCTAGTAGCCCGGCCAAAGTGAAAAGATCTGCTGATCCCAAGAACAAGTACTGAAACGCAATCCAAAAGAATGTAATTGGCAATGGATTGGTTGCGTCAAGCAGTCCTGAATCTGTAGCAACTCTCTTTCGCTTGATTTCGACTAAAGCTGCTACAACCATTGCTATTATAGAAAGAAGTAAACCAATCCCAATTCTTTGCAGATGAGTAATGCCCATTTCAGATTTGGTTACTTTCCTGGCGAATGGAATAATAAAATGGTCATAAATTGGTGCTAGGATCATAATGAAGACTACAGGGAATATGGGAAGCGAAGCAGGGGGGACTTTCAAAGAACCAAGCTTGGTATTCATGGTGGCTGCTTGTTGCACAGAAAATGTGGAGAGCTGAGCAAGGCAGCAATTGAGCATGATTGTGCAAGCAAATATCGGGAGGATTTTCACCACAACCTTAACATCTTCTATTTCTTGTACAGTACATTCTAAGGCAGAGTGGACTGGATCTTTCACCATTGCTTTGTTTAACCAACTGAAGCTTTTTGTAGAAGTTTCAGCGGGTGACATTTCTTTAGAACTTTCTTTTGATTCCTCACTGCTTAGGGTTGGATTGAAAGGGCTAGAGTTCAAATTTGCTACAGCATTGCTTTGACTTCTACTCATGCAAGTGTTAATAGCAGCAGCAACCAAAACCTGTTCAATAAAAACTCATGAGGCATGGACGCTGACTGAAACAGGACACAAACACACTGACACAAGTATTTTTATAAATATAGAGGTGAATATTGTAGTCCTGTAGTAATAATAACATACCTTGATAATGGTTGTCAAGGGACTTCCAGAAGGTATCTTGTTCCTGTAAGTGGGCGCGCCAACAAGGAAAATAGGGATAGACAAAAAAATTGCAATGGTAGAGATTCCAAAGCCCCATTCCCAGCCTTTATTATCTTCAACCCAAACAACAAATGTGACTGCAATTAAGGCTCCACAAGAGAGACAGAAGACAAAGTAATTGAAGAAAGTTGATCTCTGTTTCCTTCCTTGTGGTGTGCTCTCATCAAATTGCTCTGCACCATGTGCTGGTAAGGAGCCCTTTATCCCTCCAACACCAAGTGCCACCAAATACAGTCCTGAAAACAGCATTGCTGCCTTTGCACCATCTACTTCTTGGCAGGGAATGTTGGGGTTTGCTGGGTTACATGCTGGTGGCTTTAGGGAAGCTGACCGAGCTTGCACTGTGAGTACCACCAACCCCTGTCAAAAGATAAATTAAAGAATACCATTATCATCATAACTCTAATTTGGCTTTTCTTTTTTTAAAAAGAAAAAAGTTAATTTGGTTTCCACTGAGAAAATCAAACATGGAATCTAACAATTCTGAAAACAACTCTAAATACGGGTTAATGGCAGCATGATATGAGAATCAACTAATTCTGAAAGTGAACTAAAAGAAGTAAAAGTGGGGTCCGTAGGCCACGTGTTGATTGTTGATTCCCACCTCAGCTATTGGACTGATTTAGCAGCAGAGAAAGTGACTCGTAAACAAGACATGTCACATTACATATTTATGTAAAAATGTTAGCTGCCAAATGACGCATTTCCTTCACAAATTATTTGCAACTCTCAAAAATGTTATTTTATTCCCTCTCACAATATTTATGAACCCCTCTTACGTGGGATTCTTAGCAACTTGTACTTTATCAAAAGCGAATGTCAAATATTTTCTTTATTTTTACTTGATAGTTTTTATTTATTATATATATATAGTTGATAACCAATCCTACGTATGGATACCATAAAATTCACTAATTTAGGAAAACGATGAAGCCTCTTACTTATCCACATGTACATAATAGCTAGGCTGACACAAAACAAGGTTCATGGACCTACAGAGTGGTGTATTTGATACATATATATGGCTATAAATACTTACAGAAGAAAATCCACAGGATAAAATGGGATTATTTATCCACTAATTGCATATAGGCATGAACAGACCAAGACTTACTATATCTCAGACAAAGACCACACTTGGTGCTACCATTTGATGGCTAGCTACACGTGGCAACCAAAGGCTTTGCTATTGGAACATTTGTCACTTAGAACTGGGTCACCTTAAAGTCTGGTATTTGAGACAAAATATTATGATGCAAATAAGACAAATAATATATATATTATATAATAATATAACATGTCGATTAATTTTTATTTAAGAAAAAAAAAGAAGTTTCTATTTGTGCTGGCAAAGAGCCAAGGACACAAAAAAAAGTAAACAACTATGGGGTCCTCAAGGACTCACTGTGATTGGGTAGTAGGACCTATGTCTTATATATGGTTTTTTTGAATGATTTATTAACCACTTATTGCAAAATGCTACTCTTTTGCTTACCATTTTTTCTCATCACCGATTAATAATATTATTTTATTACTTTTTTTTCTCCTTTAATTTATTTACACATAATTATAAAACGCTATTCATTAAGAGAATATATGAATTATTTGAAATTTAAATTTGTGCATAAATAAGTTTAAATCGTTAATATTTTATTGTTTTAAAAATAATTTATATTATGTAAATTTTACACATGAAGGACAGTTTTATCTTGATAAATGGTTAAGAAGAAGAAGAGAAGTCGTTTTGGAAGAAAGCAAGTTGGACGAAAAGTGTAAGGCTGATTACATCACAGTGAGCCCAATCATGGCGGTGCCTTGTTAATTGTGCCTATTTTTTTTTATACAGTTTCAACTCTTAGGATAAGTTTATTATTGGCTTCTTCATTTTTTAATTTTTTTTATATAAAACTATTCATATTATGTCATTACTATTCCAAAAGTCAATCATATTTAATTTAATTTTTTTGGTTTAAGTTTTATAATAAAAAATTTAATTTGTTAATGTTCATTTTCTGTTCATCATAAATAATGTTATTTATTTATTTTATTCGTATTAGAATTGATGTTTGTAATGATAAAAAAAAAGTTATAAAACTTTACTGTAATTTTATAAATAGAGCTATAAAATGTAAATAAATATGTTGTATTATTCTTGAAATTCAAGAATTTGAGAATCTGAAGCAAAATTAAAGACAGTCAAGGAAAGAAAAAAGATCAAATATATATATCAAGAAAGTCGATCTCATTTGTTTCTTGATTAAATTAAATAAAGTAAAAAAAAAAGGTGAAATAAATAGAGAGTAGCAATTTACCAGAAATTCGACGGCTGCACTTATCAGGTAGATGCGATAAGTAGTGAAAAAAGCATCAGATAGAAAACCTCCAAGAAGGGCTAAAAGAAAAGCAGTTCCCATGAAATTCGTGACAGCATTAGCCGATCTAGATGGAGATAAGTGCATGTACTCTGACAAATATAGCACCAAGTTGCTTGCATTTGCCAGATATGCCAAGTTCTCTAATATCTCCGCAACTGCAATCCATTTATTAATTCAATTAATTAACTATTATATTACCCAAAAAATCATTATAAACCTAATCAATTACAGAGTAATTACAAACTTGTATTTCACATAGCTGTTCGAAAACCCATTTTTATGAAGAAAAGGAGATTGTAATTACAGACCCAATACAAAAGAGGCAGCAAGCATGCCACCATGGCGACCTCTGAGTGCTGGCTTGTTTCTCCAGTCAACATAGCCTTCCCATCTCACCAGTTCTTGTTCTTGGTCCTGCCGTATAATTTAAGCATAAAAGAAAACAAATAAAATTAAGAAACTAAACCAGAGAGAAATGAAAAAGAAAAGAAAAGAAAAGAAGAAGAACCCACCATTTTTTCTTTTCTTTTCTCTCTCTCGCTCTCTTGTGGACTTTGAAAGAGGTTTTGGATCTTTGGCGAGAGAATAGAGTGTGTTGTTGATTATAAAGAGACTGATGACTGGTGAAGGGGATATAAAGAGGAAGGTCCCAAACTTAGGACAAAGAATGGCCTTGGACCCATTAGAATACCGCTTTAATTAATCCTTTTACTGTGAAATATTAATTCATCTTTTTTCTTTTATTGTATTATTTTTTATTTTTTATATTATTCAATTTTTTTCTTCTTTAATTAATTAGTTGGCAACTCCATCTCCTCACTATGAACATATGTCATCAAAAGTAGAAAAAAGAAATCTCAATAGATTGTTTGCTTGTATGGTTAAAAAAAGATGTAAAATGGGGTTCTAATTATTTTCCCTAAAAGAACGAAAGATGATAAAAAAAATCAAATCCTCCTAATAAATTAAAAAGATCAAAAGAGATGAAAATGTAATAAAATAAACCTTTCTAATCACGGCATGTTATCATTCACATAATTGCATTATAAAAACTAACCCCATCTTTAATTTCTTTTCTATATTTATTTGTTGTGTTCTAGTGATATACACTAATTATCAATTAAATTTAATCACAGAAACCAACATTTCATTGTTTAATTCCTTAGCACACGCGTAACAAGATATAGTTTGTTTAATTGATCTTGACTTATCAAGTAGGCAATCCATTCAGTGGATCATACTTTATATAACTTCAATTTTGATAAATTAATCAGTTTATAATTTTATATAAGTATTAAAATAAATAAAACATTATAAAATTGAATACAATGTTGGTATAAAATTGAGAGGTTTTGTAAGATTGAGTTGTTTAATTGTTTAAATTTTAATTAGAAGGACCGGGAACAAAGATTAAAAGGTGATAGTCAAATTATAGCTTTTCTTGCCGCACCCACCATATAAGATCTACCACAAAATAGTTTTAAAAATTCATGCTAATAATACCTAATTATTATGCATTTTGTACTTCCTTGAGATGATAAAATTTATTTATTAATTGCTAGTCCTTGTTGGTTTGTTCAGTGCTTGACATGTTACCATTACATATCTTTCTTCTTCTAATAATAATAATAATAATAGAGCTCATTAGACTTAGACTTTGGTCGACTTATACAATGGTTCAAACCTTTAATGGTGGATCTTATAATTAATTAATTTATTTTATATGATTAATTTTTTTAATATATAGTACTAATGATCTGTGTTGGGATTTGAGAATGCTGAGCTACCAAAAATATCTTACATGTCTTTCTCGGTTGATGGATGGATGGATACAGACAGAGTATACAGTCAATTTAAATGTTACTACATGACGCACAATTTCATTTTTTTTTCTTTTTTGATTTTCTAGGGAAAAGATTTATAGCTCAATTAACCAAATCGAAATGATTTCAATGGCTCAACTGAGGATATCTTGAAAAATATCAAAAAATAAGTTATCTTTTAATGTATTAACGTTATATTTAGATAGTTCTAATTAAATTAAATTTATATATACATGGAATTCAATTTATTTACAAATAAATTTCACTGAAAAATTATTTATAAATTAATTGTTCTGTTTAGATTAACTGTAAAATTCATTTCAAATAGCTAATTCTACTAATATAAACTTAATATTCGTTAGCTCTATTAATTTATACTCTTATTAAATTTAGAATTCATTTATAAGTCTATAATTTTTTGTGGGATTTTATTCAAGCATAATTAATCATGTAAAGCTGAAAATATAGGATTATAAATTTTGTTTGATTTATACTGAGTGTAAATTATAAATTGATAATTGAATCTATGTTGTGGATCGAAGAGGATGGCTAAGTTCGAAAAGTTTTGGACCTTCAAATTAAATTTATTGACTGCATATTCAGAGGCGGAGATAAAGGGGGTCCCATGGGGCCCTGTTCCCCCCTCAGTTAAAAATAAAAAATTTTTAGGTATATTTGAGAATGAATATTACATTGGTTGAGATGGAACAGCTTGGCCTTACTATGTGAGAGCACGCAACTTCGATCCACGCTCCCAACATTTTTCATTCTTTTTTTTCCAATCTTTAAAACTGGGTCTTTTAATCAAGCCCATTACAAACAAACAAGATTTGTCAATGACTCTGCCCATTACAAACAAACAAGAATAACTTAATTGTGACTCTTTCTCTTCTTTCTCACGTTTCTTCTTCGTTAATTCCTTTTTCTTGTTTTATTTATTTTATTATAAATGTTATTTTTGTGAATTATAAATTTTAAGTTGAATTGGACCCCCCCCTTATCTAAAATCCTGGCTACGCCACTGTACATATTGTGTAGTATAAGGATGTGTATTTATTTTTATAATTTTGTATGATTGAATGTCGTAAATTTACAATTATTGGCAATTGAATAAAATGTTAATCAAAGAAATATGAGACCAAGAGTTAGGAATATAAAGAAAATAATGTAAGAGGGTATATTGTAACAATAGGAATACATTATATATATATATATATATATATAAAGAACATATTGTATTGAAATGAAGCATAATTGTTATGTACTAAAAAACCTAGACTAAAAGTGAAAAAAACATAACTTTATTAGAAGGGCATTTATGTACTTTTATACTTATATAAACAACATTATGATATAATTTTCTTTGACCAATGAATCAGTTTATTTCAGATTGTTCTATCATCTTTTTTTTCCATTCCTCAATAGACTTTAACCCTAGAAATCTTTTATAGATTCTCAAAGGCTCAATTTATTAAAATGAAGCATAATTGATAAGTACTAAAGAAACTAGACTAGAAGTAAAAAAAAAAACATAGCTTTGTTAGAAGGGCACTTTTGTACTTTTGATACTTAATATATAAACAACATTATGATGTAATTTTCTCATACAATGAATCAGTTAACTTTAGATTGTTCTCTCATATTTTTTTCTATTTCTCTATAAGATTACAACCCTAGAAATCTTTTACAGATTCTCAGTCTCAATTCCCTCACTTAGATATATATATATATATATATATATATATATACACACTTCAAATATCATTTTGTGCTTTGGCCTTTAGGTCTTCAAGTTGTTTGGACAATTCAACTATTTGACATGGAACACAACCTTACTGTTATGTGGACCAACGGAGTCTTTAGAGCATGTGTTATTATAAATGAAGGCAATAACAAATATTGTAAGATTCTAGTTAATGAGAGTAGTTAGGGAAGGGGAAGTCAGAATTGAGATAAAAACCTTCCTTTTTTTATAAAGAATATATATTTTTTTCATATATACAAGAGAGAAGAAAACATAAAAATTTAGGATATTAACTAAAAATTTAAATATTTTTATTTTATCATAAAAAAAAAGTTTAACTCTTGAATAAAATCAACTTAAATTTACAATTTCTAATTAATTATTATATCGATATCTAAGTACTAAGTATATATATATATAATTTATATAACAAATATAAATTTGAATATACAATTAATTATTAATGCAATTCATGATTAGGTATAAAAATAAGAAAAGGCAAGCTTAATTTGTCGTTTATTTGTAGGCATAAATTCATTTCCACTTTTTCATATGCATTTTTGTTTCGTTAATTGTTAGTAATAATTTATTTTGAAAAAACACTATCATTTTTACGAAAATATGCACATATATCCTTGGGACTTATATAAATTAATATATATAAAAAAAAATTAACGTTGTCTAGATGGATGCGCCTGAATTTTCTTAATCGTCGTCGCAGGTTGGATTCAAAATTAACGTGTTGTGTATGGAAAAAATGGGATTGGAAGGGTTGCACCCCTTTTAGGCCTCTGCATTACCCGAGGAGGGATGGGGCAGCTCTTACCCACCCAAATCCCCCTTTTTGAAAAAAAATATATATGGAAAAAAAATTATTTTCACTAATAGTAATACTCACTGCGACCGCCGGCTCATTTTTCTCTTTTATTCATTATAAATTTTAATTTATTTTTTTTAAAAATAGTTATTTTTTTAATTTTTTTAAAATTTTAATACAATCTATTTTACATGTATTTCAATAACATCAATAATTAAATTTTAATAAAATAACACGAGTGATTTAAACAATGAGAGAATATGTTAGGAAAATATTAGTAATATTTATTAATTTAAAATTATATTTTTCTTAATTTATATGGATGTCAAAATAGATATATTTTATTAGACGGAGAGAATATATTTTATTAATATAAAAATATTTATTAATTAGATACATCAAAGCAGGGCCGTCTTGGACATTTTAGAGGCCCCGAGCAGGCAGTCAGTCAGCGCCTTGTTTTGTCTTCTCTCTCTAACATTAGCTGCACAAGGCACAGATTTACAAAGCTATTATCTGATCTCTTCGCCATGGATGATGATTGGGATCTTCAAGCTGTGGTCAGAGGTTGCACCACCGCTTCTTCTTCATCATCTTTTTCCTCAATCACCGCTGCTGCTGCTGCTACTCGTTCCAGTTGTTTTACCAGAGCTGATTTTGCAAGTGAACCAATTGTAAAAGCGTGTCCTGCTCTTTTCTCTCTTACAAATCCTTTTGAAACAAGAAATGCTATTGGAGAATTACATGATATTTATAAACCTTTTTTCCCCAATTCCTCTATTTTTTCCCCGCAACCCATGTATGTCTGCTCTTCTTCTTCTTCTTCGTTTTCTGTTTCAAATAAGGAACAAACTCATTCCCCGCAAATATACAATTCTGAAGGAGCAAATTTTACTTTCGCTTTTTTAGATTTGAGGGGCCCTGAGCAACCGCTCAGGGTGCTCCCCTTGAGAGCCGGGCCTGCATCAAAGAGATTATTACTATTATATTATATTTTATTTTCTATTCTTTATAAAGTTATATTTAATATAAAAAATGTAATATTTATTTTAATCGTGGTAATATGCAAAATTAATTTCCATTTTCCAAAGAGTTCAAACAAAGAGGATATTCAGCCAAAAGTGAGCCCCTGTCTTCCTGTGGCCACCAGCAAACAGCATCACAAATTAAGTAATTGGCATTCGTAAAATGTAAACAAAAGTTACATTTATTCTATTATGAGAAATTCTATTATGGACTTAGTTAATGGTTTTGCTTATAGATCTAGTTTATAACTCCATTCATACACTAATCTAATAAAAAATATTGATTTAAATTATAATATTTTTAAAAAATAATTTTTATTAATTTTTATTTTTAAATCATATTTTTTATTGATCTAGTTTACGAATAAGGATACAAACCAGATTCATATTAGAATTTTTTTTAATATTTTATTAAAATCACATTTAAAAAAAAGATTTTAACCAACTGTAAATTAAAATTCTCATTTTTTATCTTAATTAATGCCTTACAAAACTCAATTTTAAAAATTTGTTTTATATGATTTATTTTTTAAAATTATTTTTCAATAATAAGGGAGAGATGATATGATAAAAAAACAAGTTAATTTTTTTTATAAATTATTGTTACATGTTTAAAGTCCAATGTAATTAGTTTTTTTTATTAATTAAATATAAGAAGAAGAAACGTCTAGGAGACTTAAGCCTAAGACTTAAGCATGAGCAACATAACTTCATGACCATCAAATTACTTTTTGGTGGTTAAATCTAATATGATTAGTTTTATTTTTTAAAAATTAATTAAAAATTTCTAATTTTGATTTCGTCTACCATTTTATTATAATCTTTTCAGTCAAGTTTTTTTTATACAAAATTTCATTAATATTTTAAAAAAAAAAAAGAAAAAATTTTAATACCCAAAATATTCTTCTTCTATTTTCTTTTGCTTTTCTCTCAATCATCTTAGCCAAAAACAAATAATAGAGCTTTGGATGCATCCAGATCATCATCTGAACCCGTTTAACGAATCAGGAGATGGTGACCGAAGGTAGGAGGCAAGACTACGTTGGTATGGCCGACGGTGACTTTTGGTAGCCGGATCACGACATAAACAGCAAGAACAAGGGCGGCTTGTTGAATAAGATAAAACTTACTCTGTTGAATTTATTGTCCTTTTCTTAATTAAATTAATGAGTTAATAAAATTAAACTGATTATTCAACTTCTTTTTTTGATGTTTGGTTGAGGAAGATATAAAATTATAAAAAATTTCATTCTTGCAGTTGTAATTTAGGTACTTCTCGACTTGATTTATTACTCTTCTTGTCTTACAATTTCTTAGTTAACGAAATTAAAGACTGAAAAATTAATTAGTTAAATTCTTAAAAGTAAGAATAATTAAATATATATTAAGTTAAAATAATAATTAATTAGCTAAATTAAATATTAGAAAAGTCCTAATTTTTTATACAGCAAAAATATCTAAGAATTTTCCATTTCTAACATGCCAAGCAGTGAAATTACAGTCTTATTATTTTCAAAACCAACTGGCTAGTTCAGTTTTGGGTATGATCCATGAAATAATCTTACGATTATGCTCTCCACAAATTAATCAACACAGCGTCTCTTCAATGGCAATTGTTACCAGAAAAAGCAATTATTACATTAATAAGGAAGGCAATAGATATTCATTTGTTTTTATTTTTAAGTGCTACATTACACGTTTTGAATTAATTCAGATTCTCAAATATGATTATCTAAATTATAATTGAAAAAAATAAAATAAAATTTGGTCTGTCTTTGCTTTCCTTTTCACAAGTTCCTATTGTGAAAGGAAGTGAGGTTATCATTCAAAACGGATAAGGGAAGCAGAAACTACTTACAAGAGATTACATTAATATTTTAGAATTAAATAATTAAGATGCAGGTTTGACTTCAAATTTGGCTGCACCCCCAAATATGTAGCACATGAAGTCGTTTCACATAATTAAAAAAAAAAAAACAAGCAAACAAACAAAATTTTACCTGCCAAGATGATAATAACTAATTAGGAGATGGGAATGGCCCATAATGTTATGGAAGATTTTCAGGGCAATAGCCGAAGAAGACACAATGTTTGGTAATGGAATTTAATTTTAAAACGATGAAAATGGACAAGATTATTTGTCCAAGTTAATATGTAACTTAATAACAAAAATGCGTTATTACAACATTACAAAAGTTGGTATGAATAAATTAAAAATACATTATGATATTAATTTTGTTAATTTCAATATATTATGTGTGTAATTCAATCCATATAAGCAAATACTTAATTTGGTCCAATTATTATAATATTAAAATCAAAGTGTTGGAAAATCATGAATTAATTCAACTCCCGTTAATTTATTTCGTTGAAAATGAAGGGGAAAGGCAAAATAATGGTAGAAAAGGGAGAATCATTTATATATTATTATATTATATAGATTCGTTATAACGTCTATTATGTGGCTTATACAAAATACAGTGTACTAATTAATTCTCTAAAATTAAAGCAACAAGTGAAAATACATGTAAGGTGTATAATAGTGCAGGCAGCAGCGGGGAAAATTCTTATTCCTCAAGAAAAAATAAAAGGAAATGGCATCTTTTAGTGATAGGAATAAATATAGTTTAGAATTTTCTTTAATTAATACTGATACATTAAATATTAATTAAACATAGCAATGGCTTGACCTTCTAGAATTTTTTTAACCTTATAGTCTTAACTGGCATTTTCTTATCATGTGCTTCAATTTCATTTTTTTAGTTTTAATTTTAATTTCTGATCACTAGTCACAATGTATGGTCAGAACTTTTTAACTATAAAAAGAGATCCTTCAGTTTTCTTTTCTTTTTTTTTGTTTTTTGTCTAAATTTGAGAATCTATATATTTACGTGTGCTTTCTAATTTCTTATATATATATATATATATTTAAATGAAAATAAAAATATGTCAATTTTTTTAGCAGAGAAAAAAATATATAAAATTAATTATTGAAATCAAGAGCAAGTTGATTGTATCTTGGAAAAAAAAAATATTGCTGCAAGATATTTTTAGTTAATTAGTAAGATATATAGAGTTTGAAAGGAATCCAACCACTTGAGCACCGTTCACATACACCAATTATTTTCCTAATTTTAGCAAACATATCGAAATAGTAGACTTTATTTCAAAAAAAAAATTAAATACGAATCAAACAGTTTTTATCTCCAAACCAAGAAGAAAGTAATTCAAAACTCTCTCTATTTTATTTCAAGTATCGTATAATTTTTTTTTTATTTTAAATGTTACTTTTAAAATTTTAAGATAAATTTTAAGATAATATTAATTAAAAATTTTTAATATTACTTCTATTAATTAATAAAAGAGAATAAGTAGAATGAGAGATGAAAAATGAGTATTTAAATAAATTATAATAAAATTTTTATAAAATTTATAATGATTAATCATTTTTTAGGTCTATGTGTATCGTGCTTACACGATACTTAAAATAAAACAGAAGGAGTATTTACTTTTCTTTAATTTAATTTCTTGGATCTATACATCATTTTCATTTCTCTATGGGTTTAAAATTGAAAATAAATATTATCCTTTATAAATACATAAATAAATATTTTTTTTATTTTCTGCATTTCAAAATAATTTTAATAACTCTAATTATTTTACATAAATAATTTTAAATTTTTATATGCCATTAGAATTTCTTAACGTATTACTATTACACATATTAAAATATTTGAAAACAAAGTAACTAATTATTGCACAAGTAAATACGTAAACTGCTTCATCTGCCCTATAAAAATTATCCATTTTTTTTTATAAATTTTAAGAAAATATAATTAATGCTTTAACAATTTTTACGTTTTTCTTTTTTATCTTGTTTATATATTTATTTTACCTTAAAAATAGTTTAAACTATCATTAATTTTTTTTAAGTGTGAATTTATTAGAGAATAAAATAGAAAAAAAAATATTAAATACATTCTATAAATAAAAATGAATAATTATTTTAAGATATTTTAAAATAGTGAACAATTTTTGCGGGACATAAAAAATATATTCATAGTATAATATTAATATCTTGACTACAACTAATTAATTAATTAAGCCACAAGAGTACTGTTGGACTTAATTTTTTCTTTCTTTCTTTCTTTTTTGTCTCCAATTACAAATCAAAGGGAAAGACGTGCAAGCATCTATTTTTACTAGAATTTAATTGAAGAAGAAAATGAGTGACATTTTATTTTAATTTTATTCAGTTAATTAATTATATTTATAATTATTAGCTGATCTGCCTATTGACTTCAGAGTAATATGCATCCACATGCATGATTCTTTCTGGTCAAATGAGACCAGCAAATTCCTGATTTACGTAAATTAAGGATGAATTACACTCATGTCTTGTCTTAAATGGTTATTAATATCTATGGTAATTAAAACTTACATGTATTTTTTTTCAACGAATAGTGTAGCAGTGTAGCTTTCAATGTAGATTGAAGTATAACTTTTCATTGTTAATTTATCATATCGTAATTTCTAAAATTTTTATTTCTCATATTATTTTAAAAACTGTCATAACGTCAAATTATGTATCATACTAGTTTTTCATTAAGAAAATATATGATAAATGGACAAACAAATAATAATATTTACGATATGAAGATTTTAAAAACTAGTTTGATAAATTAACAATGAAAAATTGATAATAAATATTAAGGACTTTCCAAATAACGATGAATATAATTCACTCTATAACTTAATTATCTAATTCTCATTTATGTTTCTTTGAAAAAAATACAATATATAAAATATTTTAATAATTTGCCAATTAATTTCAAATTTAATAATATATAGTAGTAAAATCATTTACAAATATATATCTATTTATTTCATAATAATAAGTTTGAAAACATAATATTAAAAATAATTTTATCTATATGGACAATAATAATAATTCCTAATATCTAAAAATACAGTAATTATTTGGATTACGTCCAAGGCATATGTATGGTCTACTAAAGACAATAAAGAAGTCAGTAGGCCATTTATCTCTATTGGTTTCACATTAATTAATTTTACGTTGTTTATTAAGATTGGTAACTCATGTTATTGGGGAAATTTTGACGAAACAGTCTCTTATTTTTCTGAAAATTAATTTCTGATGTAGAAATATATAATTTATTTTTAGAATATATGTATATATAGGAATTATAAGGTGTGAACCAAAATAAAGTAGTTGCTTTCGATGTAGTAGTTACGAGTCTTATTACATGAGAAAAATGCAAAAGTGGCTTTTCTTACTATTCTTTACTTCAATTGCCGTTCAAAGGTGGGTATATACACTTAAATGGAACACACACACACACATACATGTATATATTTATATATATTTATTTATAAATAAGTCAAATCTCTTACTTCTTGGAAGCATCATATAACTTTTCTTAGAAAAAAAAATTGAGACGAAAATCATCTTCTCAAGATAATTTTAAGTTAATATAATTATAATTACTAATTTTGAAACAATTAAATTTTATAAATTTGGAAATCTTATTTATACCTAGTTGGTTGATCAAAAGCAATTCATATTTTATCATGATGTTAAACGAGTTCATATTTAATTTTTATGAGGAATGTTTGCGAATAAATGTCATAACATGATGTGTCATAAATAACATAATCGATAACAAGTTAGAAATATTAACTATCCATGGAATAAAAATTTGAAATTTTGATCATTTAACTGAACAAACTTATTTGTAAATTGGTATATTATTTGAATTTTTTTAAAATATAGATTATTATTATTATGAATAATTGAAGACATTAATATATGGATGTTTCTTTTATCACTTTAATTATTCTATCTCTTTAGTAATGTTATCATATCTTCTAATCGCATTATTTTATCTTTTAAATTATTTTATTATCTTAATAATTAATATATAATATTTAATTTAATTTTTAACTCTATAAATATAGGTGATTTGTAAGGCTTAAGATATGTGAAGAAAAAAAAATGATAAACTTATGAATTTTTCTCTTTAAATTGCTTCTGAAAATAATTAGATTTTGTTCTTCACTTTCTTTTAATTATTTATAATTTTATCATTAATTATATAATAGATCATCAGCACGATTGTTCTACATCATTTATCTTAATATAACCTCAATCTTATTTCATCAAAGATTTAAAGATAATTCTCATATATTGTTTATTTAAAATATATTTATCCGCTTGTTAAATTTAAATTAATAATAGACTAAAATTTTAAGTGTTAATATACTACTATATAAATATATTTTTACAATTTGTAAAATTATAAAAAAAAAATTCTATGATTATAATTTTTGAGCATAAATTATTTTTAGTTGATATGTATAATTTATTTTATGATTTATGAATTTTATGTATATAATTTTTTCCATCATATGTTAATTATTTTTATGAGATTTTATTTAATATTCTTACAAAAAAAAATTTTGAATAATAATAATAATAATAATGATGATGATGATGATGAAAAATAATAATAAATAAATAAATAAATAAAAATTTTTTACTACAATAAATTATAATTTTAACTATATTATAATTTTTTATTTTTTCTATATACATATAATAATAAAATGATATAAAGGTCCTATAAAAAATTTAAATTATATACTTATTGCATATAAATTATATAATTATTATACATAAATTTTATATTGTTATAAATTTATAATAATAAAAATATAAATGCTACATATTTACAAAATAATTATGTTTCCATTTAATTAAATAACATATATACTTACACTCATAATTTTATATTTTTATCATCTTATATTAATTCATACATCTATATTCATACATCATACTTTATTTATTTTATTATCTTAATAATTAATATGTAATATTTATTTAATTTTTAACTATATAAATAAAGGTGATTTATAAGACTTAAGATATATAAAGAAAAAAAAATGATAAACTTATAAATTTTTCTCCCTAAATTACTTCTTATAATAATTAGCTTTTATTTTTCATTTCTTTTAATTATCTATAATTTTATTATTAATTATATAATAATTAGAAAATTTTTAAATATGTATTATAAAATGAATGTCATATGCATCCATAATTGAAGAACCGTAATGAATAAATACTCCTAATATACTTATTATGATTGAAAATGTCATTTTTAATTAAGCATTAGAAAGTTAAAATGTGAACATCATTCCGACTCACTTATTTGATGATTGGACTGCTATTGTACTGATTCGTATTACATTAAATATATTTAATACATTAAATATATTTAATAGAAAGGCGTAGATTTGAAGTTTGATATCACCATCAATGTCCCACATAAATAATACTCCCTCCCTATTATTTACACAGAAAAATTTTATTTTTAGTATATTTTTTATATAGAAAATATGTCATTTTAGATAAATTTTGGGAAGTGAAATGAGACAAAATACCATTTATACCCTTATCTTAAAAGTAGGTTTTAAGGGATATTTTTTTTAGGGTTATTTAAGTAAATAGAGATGAAAAAAAGGTGAAATTTTCTTAATTTTTGTGTTCATTTTATTTTTCTATGTAAATGATACGGTAGGAGTATATACAACGTTATACTTATAGTACTGTTTAACTCAATTTTGAAAAAATCATTTAAAAAAAATTATAATAATTTTAACAATGTTAGGTAAAATGTAATTTTCATGGGACCTCTGCAAGTCCAAAATAAAACTCATATACCATGTGAAATAATAATTATATATGGTATTTTCCCAAGTAAATTTAATAAAATGATGATAAGACTGGAGGTTAATTTTAAGGGAATTTTGATCACAAATATATGCATTTTTTTTCTAGATTTCTTATTATAATTCTACATAGTTTTTTTTTTTTAACTTAAACTCGATCTGGATAAGCTAAAGAATTATATTCTATTTATAAACAACAGAAATTCACTATTGTGGAAGTCAGTTTTCAGATTTTTTTTAAAGATAATATTTAATTTAATATGGTTGCCTTGTGCTTGGAGCTAACCTTACCTCCAAAAATACGATAGCTCTATATAAATATTGAAATACAATGAATAAATCAATAAATAAGACAAGAGAGGTAATGTATATATATTTATCCTTCTCAACAAAACATAATTATTATCTATTTAAATAAGTATGAATTCATAGCCATTGAAATACAGTCTAATACTAAATATATATACATTTTTTTTAAATAATGAATTCAAATTAATTATACTCAAAAAATAAACATGAATAACCTATTTGGCTCATTTTTTTGATTTTTTATTTACTATAATTTTTTAAAAAAAAAAATATTTGATATACATTTTGAATTATTGAATTTTTAAGAAGATATCGAACTGCTTAAGCATCCAAAAATCCTCATTGACAAAGAAAAGAGGTTAGACTTTTATCAAAGAAGTTAGGAATACTCTTCTTTCATCTTCATTTTCATTTTATTAGATTAATGCAACTTATTAGACGGTCTCCAAGGTAATCAAATAAACAGAATATATTGTCATTTTTGGAATTCCTCTAATAAGCATTCTTCAAAATATTTCTGATAAAAGTAAATTGGATCAGAAAAACATTAAAATTTTGATACATCGTTAATTACAATTAAAGAAAATTTTATTAAAAAGCCTTGTTGTTTATTTATTTATGTTTTAAATCATTGTTATCTAATACTTGTTGATAAAATGCCATTTCCTGAATAAGTTGATTATTTTTCAACTAAGGTATGCTACCATTATTTGAAAAAATTGCAAGTAAAATTCAATTCAATCTTACAAAAAATTACTTGATTTTGTCATAAAAAAAAACTTGATTTTTGTAAAAATTTTTAAAAATTTATCGGACTTTTTTAATTAATGATTCGGTGAATGATATTTTTCCAGAAAATAAATTAATTTTATAAAATTTTTCAAAAACCTATAAAAAAATATTTTGCAGATTATAATTTTGTAAATTATTATTTTTAAAAAATATTATTGAGTTTTACCAAATATTTCAAAGACCTACAAAAAAAATATTATCTTGTATGTTATTCAATAAAATCATATTTTTTCACATAAAAGACATTATTTTACAAAATTTTGAAAAAAAAATTAGAAAAAAATAATTCATCTCAGATATTATTTTGTAAAATAATATATATTTTTTTTTACTTAAAATTACTTCCTTCTATAATATATCTCAGAAACTAAAAAAAACGTTTTGCATATTATTTTATAAAAAAATTCTTAAAATTCTATAAAATATGAGTTGTTTTGTATATTATTTTTTAAAATTGTAATTTTATAAAATATAATTTGAGATTTATAAGTTAAGATACTAATATAACATTTTTTATAAAATAAATAAAACTTTCAAGAAAATACCTTGAAAATCAAACAAAGCGAGAGCGAGACTCTTCAAATTGTTAAAAGTAAAATGACTATCCTACCCGTGAAGTCTTATTCAGATTGCAAGTTATCCAAAATGCTTTCAATTGACTTTTAATTGAAAAAAATAACTCATTGTTTGACAATGCTTAGATCTCTCTTTTTTTATACAGATTCGGTGATAATATAGTCATTTTCATGATTATAAGAGTTCAAGTTCAAATTCCTAACTATAATTAATTTCTTTTAAGAAAATTCAAATAACAAATTATATATTGGAAGCTCATTGTTTATATATTTAACTGAAAGAATATTTAATGGACAACTCAAGTTCAAAAATTCAATATAACTTTTTTTAAGAGAAGTCAACAGCAAATGAAAAATTCAAATGTACCACTTTCTTGCATTCAAATGAAACATTCAAGCCTTGTTTGGTGGCAGGAAATTAATTTAAACTCATGAATCAAGAAATTGAGGATAAATTGAAAATAAGATTTGAATCTTGTTTTTTAAATCCATTTTTACCTTTTTTTTTATTTTTTCTCTTTACTTTTAATTTTTATTTTATTATTTTTACCTTTAATATTGTGTGATGATTTTTATTTAAATTATTTCTTAAATAATTATATTTATGATTCAATATTTTTCTTTTTATGTTATTTTTTATGAATTATCATGTAAGTTTAGGTGTTTATACACATAAATACTAATAATTTTTTATTATTTTTTTATAGATAAAAATAATTTATTAATAGATTAATAAATTTACAAAATGGTGAATGTATGAAAGATATAATGAACACTGAAAATAAAATAAAGTTAGATTATTAGAGAGTGAAGCCGACAAATAATTTTGCCCCTAACTTTTTAAGATTCTTCATCTTTGCTCCTGCTTAAGTCTTGAGTTTGATGCTTAAATATTTCTCTCTCTCTCTCTTATGTAATTAATAAAAAAAATTCAAATGTGGGCAACCTTAAATCTTACTTTTATCAATCTATATGGCATTAGATTGGTAAGGAACAAGTATCTATCCTCTTTAATGGGTTTATTAACTTGTTAAAACTTGAAGAAAAAAAATGAAAAATCAAATCAATAACAATTTATTTCTGATATTTGTTTTTTTGATGGGTCTCCTAGCCATAAAAGGGCTATTGCCTATTGAATTGATATTTGAGTAATTAATGGAACTAGACATAAAAAAATATAAATTAAATTTATTTTTGTTGCCATATATACTAATACTAAAAGAAGCATAATTGACATATAGATTAAAGTTACAAAAACCTGTTTGTTCAAAAAAAAAGGTTACAAATAACTAACAATGCAAAATTGAGCTGCCGTAGTAGACAACTGATACAACAACAAAAGGCACAATTTATACTAAACTCTCAATATCGTAAAACAATATAAAAAGTTGCAGAAGTGAATAGCACTAATAAATTTGGAAATGGTTCGCTACAATTTTTCTGCTAATTATATAGCTCAAATGAAGGAAATGATATAATATTTTGATATGAAAGAACAACATTCAACACTAAAAATGCTGCATATGTTCATAGTCTAGCTCTTGTCTAAACCAAAATAAGTTGGAAGTGAAAATAATAGGAGCTCATTCATCCTCTTAATGAGCTCACCATCCTAAAGAAAATTCAGCTCAAATAGCCACCACACAAAAAAGAAGAAGAAGAATTTTTGTGTTTGAGATTGAAAAACTTTCTATGAAAATTACACTAATGAAAAAAATACCAAACCCGCAATTCAAGTTACAGTCTCCACAATGGCTTGAGGATGACAGAAGCTAACAATAAGAGAGACAGGTGGAGAAAATGAGAAAAAAAGAAAAGCTTTTAATGAAAAAAAGGCAAGAGAAGATGGTCAGGAGAGCAGCACCAAATGCATATTGCGCGCGCGCGCGCGCGCACCAAAAAAAAAGAAAAGAAAAAAGAGTGATGGAAGGCACATAGCAAAAATAAAAAGAATTGAAAGGAAAAGAAGAATGGAGAAAGTCAACATGTTAGTAATAACAATTAAATTAAAGTTGATTAGAAACTATTATGCATTGAATCAAATTAGAGTAAATATAATAAAATAATTGCTAAATATACACACTAATTATCTAGAGGATTTCACCAACACCATCAAAACAAAAATTACAAATAAATGTCGCCTTGCGATTTTTCAGAGAAATCATTCATTGAAGTTGTGAGAAGTGTTGCGGTTACATCTGCCCCATCCTCATACATGGTGTTCTGCCTGTTTCAATGCAAGTGAAAATTTTGTTGTTCAGAAATTGAAGTAGTTGAGCACAGCAAAGGAAAGTTAAAAGGAAAAAAGATATATTGGTCGTTTTTGCCGATTTTTATCAATCATTCCCTTTCTCCTACATCTCATCTGCCTACATGATCCATGTGATACAATAAAAATACAAATTCTTGACCATCTACATTGGGGGAAGAGGGAGAGAGAGTGAGAGACAATGGCAGAACTACGCTTACGGGCCAGCAATTTTTTTTTCAAATATATATACATATATATATATATGTGAACATATAATATATTTTATAATTTGGACCCCTCCCAATATATTAATATATATTTTTGGCCCCTCTCAAAAGGCAAGGCTGGGTCCGCCCTTGGTGAGAGATTAAAAGAAATCCAAGATTTTTTTTTTGGATCCAAACGGAGAGCAAAGGCTCATACATCATATTGCCTTAATCCTGGGGAAAGCCACTCCTACTCTATCTCTGTATAGAAATTCCAGCCTGCTAAGAGGAGGTGTATCCAAAATATGGAGGCCTTGTAACTGATAATGAGCAATACCCGCAAGAGCATCCGCAGCTTGATTAGCTTCTCTAAAAATATGGTAGATCTTTACATTCCAGGGCCATTGCAGCATATCTCGAATGTGGAACAAAAGAGGGGCACTGGAAGAGAAAATTGGACTATCATCATTGATAAGTTTCACAGCACACAAGCTATCAACTTCTACCAATACTGACCGGATCCGTTTGTTCCATGCTAGCAATAATCCATGGTATACTTCTAGGAGTTCTACATGAGTGATCGTACATCTCCCAATGTTAAAGGCAAAGCCTTGCACCCAATTTCCTGAACTATCTCTAATCAGTCCTCCAGCAGATGCCAAACCAGTAGACCCCTTGAAAGACCCATCCGTATTGAGTTTGTGCCAACCCTCATTAGGAAGAGACCAGCTTATCAATTTCTCCATTCGATTGTATGCAAGTCGGGTATCACATTGCAGTTTGTTCTGTGCGGCTGTTACATCCATTGCTCGACTCCAAATATCAGCTGTTATCTCATGAGTTCTCATCTGTTTGTTAGCGAACAGGAAGGAGTTTTGATTTTGCCAAAGCTTCCAGCAGGCCAGTCCAAAACTTAAGCTCCAATTGAGACCATTAGCAAGGACAGTGTTACTGCTGATATTGCATAGAAGCCACTGTTTATAGTTTTGAGAGAAGAATAGTGGTACAGAAATATCTGCCAATAGAGATATCCAAGTACCTCTAGCAACAATGCAGTCTCTCAAGACATGAAGCACAGTTTCCAGCTCAGCCCCACAAAAACCACATCGAGTCTCGTCTGTGAGGTGTCTTCTATTTCTTTCTTTGTTGGTAGGTAATTTATCATTCAAAGCCAGCCAAAGAAAAGTATTCACTCAAAGGGGTCCCTTCCATTTCCAAATCAGATTCCACTGGTTATCTGAGTTAAACCAAGAGTCCTCTTCCAAGAGTTTGTACGCACTCCTTACAAAAAAGCGTCCATTAGGAGAAGGGTGCCAAAATACCTCATCCATCATGCTATCTAGCTTGGGAGGGATGAGGGAAGCAATAGAAAGAGTAATACTGTGGGGAAGAAAAGAAGCAAACATACCCCAATTCCAGGATCCATCTTCTAGGACATAGTCACATACCATGCATTGAAGGTGTTCCTCTGGCACCGGCTGAACAATAAAGTTAATCAGGGGGGCTGCATCATTTATCCACTTATCTAACCAGAATCGGACTGACTTGCCGTTAAAAATAATCCATTGAATACCCCTCCAGGTTTGGTGCCAATACCTACTAATAGCTTTCCAAAGGGGAGAAGCATTATATGATTTCAAAGTCACCAAGGAAGAAGGACCAATCAGGTTGTATTTTGTACGAAGAAATTGAACCCAAAGATGATCCTGCTGAGAAATGATGGACCAGTTGAGCTTCATTAGAAACGCAGCATTCATCGTAGTGAGGTTTTTGAGACCAAGGCCGCCTCTATCTTTTGGTTGGCACACTTGTTTCCAGCTAACTAGATGCAGCGTATTGGAGCCCTCCTTCCTTCTCCACAGAAATGAACGACATTGTTTGTCAATGGCATCACAAATAGTCTTGGGTAGTGGAGTTGATTGCCTGGCATAGTAAGGGATGCTCTGAACCACATGTTTGGTCAAGGTAAGGCATCCCACAAGGGTAAGATTAGAGGCTGGCCACCTTTGGAATCTCTTACAAACTCGATCTAGAATGTTAGAATAGGTAGCTCTTTTAATTCTGGAGTGAAGGATGGGCATACCAAGATAAGTCCCTAAATCATTCGTAGAGCTAAATCCCAATTCCTGGCTAACTTGTCTCCCAATTTCAGCTGAAACATTCTTCGAAAAGAAGATTTTTGTCTTGGTGTTACTGATGACTTGACCCGAACTAGCACAAAATCTCTTTAATACACTTCTGATTACTCTAGCCTGCTTTAAAGAAGCCTCAGCAAACAGAAGCACATCATCTGCAAAAAATAAATGGGTCAGAGCAGGACCTTGTTTGCTTAGACGGATGGGCTTCCGTTTTCCATCTAAAGTAGACCGGTCAATAGCATGAGTGAGTCTCTCCATACACAAGACAAAGAGGTAGGGGGAGAGAGGATCCCCCTGTCTGACTCCATGTGTTGGGTAAAAGGGATCAGATAACTCACCATTCCATAGGACTTGCATTGAAGTAGAGTGCAGACTTTTCATAATCACGTTCTCCATGAACTTAGGGATCCCACTATCCTTTAGGGTGTCTGAAATAAATTGCCAACTAACCCTGTCGTAAGCTTTCTCAAGATCAATTTTAATAATCATATAGCCTTTCTTCCCTTTCCGATGTCTCATAGTATGTACAATGACACGGCCAAGTCAGTGTGTGACGATTGACAATGATTTTTGTTACAACCTTCATCACAACATTACACAAACTGATCGGTCTAAAGTGAGAGATGTATTCCGAATTAACCACCTTTGGGATGAGGACAATCAAGGTTTTGTTAAGGTTTCCTGGCATGTCAGCCCCTGCAAAAATGTTTTTGATCAGTGTACAAACAGAATGCCCGACTAAACTCCATTTCTGTTGGAAGAAGAGGGCGTGAAGTCCATCACATCCAGGAGATTTAAGGGGTTTCATCTCAAACAGGGCTCCACGAATCTCTTCATTTGAGACCTGCTGGTTGAGTAATTCCAAATCTGTAGGATCAAGTGTAGGAAAGCATCCAGTAAGATGATATGGAATAAACATACCGTCTTTGGAGGAATATAATTTTTGAAGATACTCCACTGCCAACTGCTTGAGTTCTGCTAGATCATTACACCAGCGTCCATCGTTGCCTCGTAAGAATTCAATACGGGCCTGTCACTTTCGTTGAGTGCTAATTCTGTGAAAGTAAGAAGTATTCCTATCTCCAAAATTCAACCAGTCAGCTTTGGAGCGTTGCAGTGACAAAATCTCCTCTTGGCTTAAGATACCCTCCAATTCACATTTCAGGTCAAACTCTAGTTTGCGAAGGTTTTGGGAATCATACTGCTCCAATGCCCTTTGAACACCTTGGATTCTAGCTAATACTCTCCTTTTCCGCTTGTCTATGTGACCAAAGGTGCTACGATTCCATTGGGTGGCCTCTCTAGCAAAGTTATCTACCAAAGTTGCATAATCCTCATCTATACTCCAGACTTGTTCAACAAGATTATGAAAATTTTCGTGAAGAAGCCAGGGAGCAAGGAAGCGAAAGGGTTTAGGCGAATTAGAGATCGAAGAATTGACTTTGATTAGTAATGGACAGTGATCTGAATTGAGCTTAGGAAGGCTAAGGACTACTGCATTGCAAAATTTGTCTTCCCAAGCTTGATTACAATTGGCTCTGTCAAGTCGTTCTCTGAGTGTTCCCAGTTCCCAAGTAAACTTTTTACCCTGGCAGCCAAGATCAATTAAGTTGCAGTTATCCATCCAGTTCTTGAATAGAGGACAACTATTGCTTCTTCTTCTACTTGAGCCACCTGTCCTTTCAGAACCTGAGAGTATAGCATTGAAGTCCCCAGCAAGAAGCCAAGGGGAGTGAGAGTGGGGGGCTAGGCCTTCTAATTTGGACCATAAATTTCTCCTTAGATTTGGTGTTGGGCTTCCATAAACTGCTGTAAAAAAGCACGTAAACTTATTCAGCCCTCCAATGGTAGTGTGCACATATTGGTTGTAGATTTCCTCAACTGTAACTTAAACATTAGTATCCCACATAATCCAAATTCCTCCCGAGAAACCAGATGCTTCAATGCGAAAGGATTTGTAGAACTTCGATTTGGAGATGAAGCGGTCAGCTTTTGGCCCACTAATTCTCGGTTCTAACAACACCACAATGTTTGGTCTATATTTACTCATTAGGAGTTTGAATGTGCGGAAGAATCCATTTGAGCCGGCCCCCTGGCAATTCCAAACAAAGATAGAACAATCTATATATATAAAGAGTAAGGAATGGATACCTGCAGGCTGGAAATCAGTCAGCCATATAGTCTGTGGAGCATAACCCTCCAGAATTGGGATCCTGGTTCTCTTTATCTGCAGTGCCCATATCCTCCTCACCTACCATCTCAGTGGTGGAAGGGTCAGGTGGTTTCTCTTGTAACGCCAAATTAGTTTCTGAGATAGGAGAAATATGCCCCTGGCAATCAGAGATTCTAATTGCTGTGTGATGATCATGGAGAAGAGAGGTGATATTCGGGGCCTTTTCCAACATCGCTTTTCCAAACGAGACAACACTAGGGGGGTATTCTTTTGTGTTAGGTTCTCAATAGATAGGGGTGGGAAAGAGGTGTCATCTTGTAGATCAGTACATATCTGATTCAAATCCTTTGGTGGAGAGAACTGTTTGCAGCTGGGTGACGCAGTAGCGTCTGTTTGTCCGGGTTTGGGAACATCTGGACTGGTGTTTATGGCTTTGTTTTGACGAGATCCACTTGGGGATTTTGTTTTGGTTTATGGTTGGCTTGAGGGATTGCTGGAGATGTAGCAGGTTGATTATTGTCAGATTTGCCAAAAATCAATCGGAACTCTGCGAAATGGGTATTATTGTTTTGTACCTCACCATCAGTATTCATGAGAACAGTGAATCTCGAGCCCTCAATGATGCTTGCCTCCTCCGAATTGATCCCCTTGTTTTTGTTACTGTTAGCACCATCAGTAGAGACATTCCTTCTCCCCCGACGTGTCGCTATCATCCAAGGCCCATACGTTCCACTCCCTGGTTCTGAAGGATGGTTCATCTCTGTTTCCTGGTTCTCAACATTCCGTTCTCTTTCCCCGATTGCTGATAGGGGGCAAGATGACGAGGAGTGTCCATATATTCCACAGGTAAAGCAGATATTGGGCAACCCCTCGTATTCCACTAGTTGCAGGCGCCCGTCCACTAATAGCCTAGAAACTAGGGGTTTGTTTAAGTCTAGTTCGATTGCGAGTCTGGCAAAGCGCCCCCTCGTCATGGATTCAGTGTTGTAGTCAATTCTAATAACATTCCCAATCACACTACCGATTGATCTCAGAATTTTCTTGTGGAAAAATGCAGGGGGTAAGCCTGGCAAACGAACCCATGCAACTACTGAATGAATAATATCTGAGGAGCTCTTAAATTCAGGAAACCATGATTTCACAAGTAAGTAGTGCCTCATTATTGTCCAAGGACACCCTGTCAGCACTTTCTCCACAGCTGCAATGGAACGGAGTTGTACTAAAAAGTAGTTGTTGTCGAGGTCGATGACATTAAATCTGCCCAGATCATTCCATAAGATGTTTAATCTCGCAACAAGAGTTTTATACCCAATCAGGCGACCTAGTAGTTTCACAATCACCGTAGATTTCCATGGTTTATATAGAGCCTCTTTAGTCTTATAGGATATCTCTATAGACGAGATTTGTTCATCAAAGGATATTGAGACATCTGAGTCTTCGAAATACAGATCTTCTTCATCACCAAAAAGGCTTTCCTCAACCTCAATGGAATCTGCCATTAGCTTGTCTTTAAAGGATGTAGGCGAGTTAGCGACTGAGAAGAGTCATCTCTTTTCCGTGCTTTTTTCCGAAATCGGTCATCAGGAGGTGCAGGTAGCGGCAGCGCCTTGGGTAGGGTTTCTATGTTATTGGTCATCAGCGGTAAACAGGTCAACAAAACTAAAGAATGAAAGAAATCCAAGATTAAATAAGCTTTTCTGTTTCAATTTCTTGTTTCATATATGAACTAAACAATGATAAATTGACTTTTCACAATAAATTCTAAAATTAAGACTACAGAAGTTACCATATTCATTTTGGTTAAGCAGGAGATTATATTCTGTGTTGGATTAAAGAAATGCAGGTTGCCAAGACCAGCATTGAATCTAATTGCCTTGGCTTGATCCAAGCAGTTAAAAAAACTAACATTAAGATATTCATTTACTCGAGCGTCAATCTTATCAAAGACTTGTAACAAAATCGTAAACAATTTCTCCCTCAAAATCTATACTTCAAATTTTGGTAACATGAAAATTATAGTCTGATAATAATTTTAAAAACACAATGGATAGTAACAGGGAAGAACAAAAGCACACCGTGATTGGCGATTTTATAAGTAATAGCTTATAAAGGCGTCGTTGTTGAACAGGGGGCTTTGGCGTTCCATTGAAAAGACAGAAAAACCTTTGACCTGAAGCCAAATGAGCGGATTAAACTTTAAAGAGGTAAGGTAATGGCTCTTATGTTATTTCACTGTTTAAAATCAATTGCAATTTGCCACAGTAAATTTTTATCTCTATTAATGTATTTATATGGATAGTCTATGCATGAAAATTAATTCTGCTGATGCTAAAATTAAATATTTATTTATACATGAAGAAAAATTTTTATTTGTTATTTAATTTTAAAAACTAAAAACTCTAATTAATAATAGAATAACTCATTATCTTACCAACAAAATTAATTTTGAAATTACTCTTGATTAATATAATAAAATATGAGTAATGCAAGTAACCTCGCCGTTTTATTTTATCTGTAGTGTGAGAATAGTATTTTAAATATCGTGTGAGAACGGTACGTACAGATAAAAAAATAATTAATTATTATAAATTTTATAAAAATTTTATTATAATTTATATAAATATTTTTTTATATTTCTCACTCCACTTATTCTTTTTTATAAATTAATAGGCGTAATATTAAAATTTTTTAATTAATACTTTTTTAAAATTTAAAAAATGACATTTGTGAAATAAATTTTTTTTTTTATAAGAGACTTGAAATTAAAGTGAGAGAGTTAACTATTTTTCAATATGAAACTAAACTTCCAACTATCTATCTACATCGTACAGAAAACATGAACAGACAAGGGCATGCGAACATTAAACTTCTGTCCTGTTTTATTTCTTTCACAAGAATGAGTTGAAAAAGCCATTGATTTGATTAAGAAACTCAGAAACAACATTTTAAAAAAAGTATCTGAACAAAAAAAAAATATATATATATATATATTAAAAAAGTAATAGTACTATTTTTGTACTCAAATTAGCATGACGTGACTTTAACCTAAAATAAAAGGAATGGGAGATGAAATGTGCAAACATCACTGCAGAGGAGGAAATTTTTGTTTTGTTTTTATTGACATTGTATGTAATTTATGTAAACATTCAGAATGTTCATCAACCATATATGCTTGTGGACTACAAAATAGTCCACCAAAATAAACATCTTGATCAAATTTTCAGGAGGCTCCGCCACAAAAGGTTCTTAAAAAGTTGGATAGGTAGTTGTATAACATCATCAAAGTCCCAATAAGTTGTTCAGGTTCTTTCAGAATCCTAATGAACTCATCTTCCTTCCTATTGACCAAAACAAATGCAACAGCAGCATTGTTATTGTTATGCATGTTCTTTTTCTACGTCTTCAATATCAAACAGTAAAGGATTAGAGTTAGTTACATAACCTGATAATTTCAATCTCCTGGAAATTTCTTCCAACACGGCCTCAATATCACCAAAACTTGGATGGGTGTCATCCCCAACAAAAAACTCATGAGCTTCACCGCTGATCTCTATAACACTGCAACCTGGTTGTTTCCTCACACCATTAAACTTCATAGCTTGCCTCACATTATCAACCATTTCCCATTTGTTTGAATCAGCGTACATATTTGACAAAAGCACATAGGCACTGTGATTCCTGCCCTCTAATTCCATTATTTTTCTAGAAGCAAGTTCACCCAATTCCATATTTTTGTGCTTTCTACAAGCATTAAGCAGAGCACTCCAAGCACCAATATGAGGCTTCATTGGCATTTCATTGATAATATTTAAGGCTTCATCTAAGAGTAAACAAATCAACCATGCATCCATAATGCTCAAGTAGAGGCTCAATCCCATAATCTTTTCTCATTAAATTAAAATGCTTGCGACCACCCTTAACCAATCCAACCACACAACTAGCTCTTAAAATTGAAAGAAAAGTGACTTCATTAGGCAAAACATATCTTTTTTAATTAAGGAAAATAGTTCAAGGCACTTATCACCATCCCCATTCATCGCTAACCCATTCATGGCACTACTCCATGTATAAACATTCTTTTCCTTCAGTCCCCAAAACACTTCCATTGCTTTATTCATGTCCCCACATTTTGCATACATATCAATAAGTGCAGTCCCTAATGTCACAGTAATTGGAATCTGATTTTTCTCAATACAGGCATGGGCCCATCTTCCATGATCCAAGGCACCTAACTGGCTACAGGCAGATAAAACTGAAACCATGGACACTTCATTTACCTTAACACCCTCTAATTGCATAAAATGAAACAGCTGCAATGCCTCCCTTGATTGTCCACATTGTGTGTAACCAACAATAATTGCACTCCAAGCAATGGGGTCCTTCTGCAGCATTGAATCAAATAGTTCTCGGGCAAAACCAACATCGCTGCACTTGGCGCACGCACTCACCATGGCTGTTTGGCAAACCAAATCCGGGTCAGGAATTGATTCAAAAACTTGGTGACAGGAACATAAATTACCGAATTCTGCATACATAAAGATCAATCCACTTTGAACATGTGGATCTAATTCAAACCCATATTTTATAACAGCGCCATGGACAGCTGGGCCATTCTTTCGTGCCAAAAGCTGAGCAGAGGCACGAATTAGGAAATTAAAAGTGTAATGATCAGGCGAAATACTATTAACAGAACAAAGGATCTTGTTGGAGAATTGAAAACTGTACTGAGGGGTAGAACTTTTGGAGTGGGCTCTGATCATGGACTTTAAGGCAAAGAGAGTTGGAGTCTGACATTGATGAAGGAGACGATTGGAATAATGAAGATAATTGGGGTTTCTGAGGGCAATGGCAGCCACGAATTGGCCAAGAAAGTGAGGATCGTTAAGATGACCGTTAATCAGAAGGTGGTTATGGATTTGCTTGAGCTGCTTAAAACTGGTATCGCAATTTTTTATCAGTGAGATAATTGAATGCTTAAAGTTAAAAACATGTCTGAAATTTGAGTGTCTCATCAGCTCTCTGAACAGAAATCTTCCCACGTTTTGGTGGTTTTTATAAAATTAATAAAACCCGGGAGAGTATACTTAGGACTTGATCATGGTTGAGCTACGGATCTCAATTGACCAATTAAATTACCAAATAGGTTAAATTTTTGAAAAAATTAGTATTTTTTAAATTTAATTCCGATTTTGCATAGCCCACTAAAATACTTTTCATGTTGTTATAAATTTCAAAGAAGTATGAATAACGGTATTAAAAAAATTATTTTAAAAAAATAAGATTTTAAGTTAAGAGTTTCAATTTGATTTATATTTATTAAAGAAAAAGAATAATAAGCTAGTAAACCTTTATTTCTGCATAGTCCATCTCCATCTAATAGGACCGATTGGCATAAAAAAGAGGCGTTGTTGCTCAAACGGCACAAACAAGCAGAGATGTTTTGAAAACAAAAAGCAAACATCAAATGGCTCCATGACACCTCATTTTTCCATAATTTTGTGAGTGTCCGATGGAAATTTCAGCGGATATCTTCCATCAAAGACTCTAATGGTTTATGGATTAATGATCTAGATCAGATTGGAAAAGAAGCAAGTCATTTTTATCAGACTATATTTACTGCAGAAGTTGATATTGATGAAAGCTGGATTTTGGACTTGATTCCATCAGTGGTTGATCCTCACCAAAACCAGTTTCTAGAAGCTCTTCCTTCAAATATTGAAATAAAACAAGCGGTTTGGCAGTTGGATTCCAGCAGTGCGGCTGGCCCGGATGGATTTGATGGTCAATTTTTTCGCTTATGTTGGGAGATCATCTAGGAAGATGTCATCAGTGCAATAAAAGAATTCTTTCTCGGTGTTCCTATTCCGAAGGAGTTTGGTAAAGCTATGATTGTTCTTATTCCGAAAGTAGATAATCCGAGCTCTTTTGGCCAATCTAGGTCTATTTGCCTCGCAACTTTTTTGAGCAAAATATGCACCCGTATCATTGCTAATAGACTGTCCACTATTTTGCCTCTCTTGATATCCCCAGAGCAGGCGGTTTTTTGAAAGACAGTTCTATCCATGATCAGATTTTAGTGGCTAATGAACTCATTCATGATATTGACAGGCGGACTAGAGGTCATAATCTGGCCATCAAATTGGATATGGCTAAGGCATTTGATCGAGTGTCTTGGAAGTATCTGGATGCTATTCTTCTAAGATTTGGATTTTCTCCGAGATTTGTGGGATTAATTTTGTCTCATCTGAAGGCAACTAGATTCTCGGTTCTAATTAATGAGATTGGTTATGATTCTTTCTGTCTAACCCGGGGAGTGAAGCAAGGGGACCCTTTATCGCCTCTTCTCTTCATTCTTGCATCTGAAGGCTTTTCTCGAGGGATCAAGAAATTGGTTTTGGAAGGCCGTATTGCTCCTTACAAATCATCGCGAGGAAGTGATATTATTACTCACTTAGCTTTTGCGGATGATCTCCTGATTTTTATCAATGGGGATGTTAAGAGTGCTAAGCATTTTATGCATTTCTTGCAGACTTATCAAAAAAATTTCAGGGCAACTAGTCAATCTGGATAAAAGCTCATTCTATTGCTAGGTGAAATGCTCGTTAGCGTTCAAAGAGAAGATGCATGCTATTCTTTCAATTCCGCACAGGGATTTGCCTTTTTTGTACTTGGGAGCTCCCATTTATAAAGGTATTAACCGTTCACAATATAGTTCTTATCTTATTGATAAAATTGATGCCAAATTGAATTGTTGGACAAAAAAGTTTCTATCTCCGAGCGGACGTTTATTGTTAATCAAGCACGTATTGAGCTCTATTCCAATCCATACTATAGGTGCTATGACTCTTCCTAAAAGCATTATTTCCATCCTGGAGAGAAAATTTGCAGATTTTTTCTGGTCTTCCGAAGGGGGCAAGCGAAAGTACCATTGGGTAAACTTCAACAAGATATGTCGTCCATTTGAAGAGGGTGGCCTAGGTATTAGATCGTTAGTTTCCTTGCAAGAAGCTTACTCACTCAAGTTGTGGTGAAAATACATGGAAGGCAAATCTGTATGGGCCAAGCTGATGAGATCTAAGTACCAACGTGGGGGGTCTGATGCAAGCCAAAGTGTTAGACTCATGCACATGGAAACGAGTTTGTGGAATTCATGATACGACTCTAAATTTGATCAATATTGACGAGCTGCGATGGCTGGAATCTAACAGCACTGAGTTTAGTTTGAAATATGCTTATGAGGCGATGAGGAACCACCATTCTGCTACACTATCTTTTCGAATGATCTGGGGTGATAACATTCCTCTTAAAGTTTCTATTATATCCTGGCGAACCTTGAATTCAGCTCTTCCATCTCCCTCTCGCCTTCAACTGCTAGGCGTTCAGCTTGCTTCTTGTTGCCCATTCTGTCTGGCTGCTGCTGGTTTGATCCCTCATTTATTTTTCAGTGTGAGCAAATTCAACTTATTTGGAGATTTTTTCGGGATGTTTTTCTATCCTGTCCAGCTGCGTCTTCTTTGCGGCAATAACTTATCTTGTGGTGGATAAATTACTCTCCAAAATCTCCGCCGAGCATTCTTTTACGCGGTATATCCCAACTGATCCTTTACTCAATTTGGTCCTCGTACTGCAATATAACTTGGGGAGATGGAAATTTTCATGTGCCTGCTGTCATTGAACAGATTAGAAACTTAGTTTTTAAATGGTGTGTGGCTAATTCTAGTTCGAAGGTTTCTAAAGCGTTCAGGTTGTTTCCTGAATTCTGTCCAGCAGGTATTGTCAAGAAGAAGAGGGTCACGCTAGTTTTATGGAAGATGCCGAAGCTGGGTGAATTCAAGATCAATATTGATGCCTCATTCTCTCATACAAAGGCGGCGGGTGGCTCGATTCTTAGAGATGCAGGTGGTAATGTACTTACTGCATTTTGCTATCCTTTGGAGGCTTCTGGTCCAATGGAGGCTGAGATTCAATCCATTCTAGTAGGATTAAAATGGGGTCTCAACATGCCGTACAGGCTTATCCTTCTCGAATGTGACTCTCTTGAGGCTATCAATGCTCTTAGCACGGACACGACAAATTCAATGACTCTGGGCAAGATTAAACATTTGATGAATTCAGATAACATTGTTTTTAATCACGTTCATCGTGAGGGCAACCAGACAGCCAATTTCTTAGCGAGATATAACCGCTTATTTTCCATTTGCTGTAATTTTAAGAATTTTTTTAATATGTCTTTCATTCTCAAAGGCATTGTAATTTCTGACTCCTCCGGAATTCCTTATTTACGTTATAAATTAAAATTTCAAGGTCTTGGTCGTTTTCTGAGTTGGTTTCAGTCGCACACTATCGCTGAGCCACTCTTTAAATTACTAAGTTTGTCCATGCTTTCAAAAAAAAAAAAAGCTAGTAAACCTTATATATTCTTATTGGGGGAATATTATAATAATAAAAGAAGCATATAGCTTGCCATTTTTGTTGTGAATTAATTAGTGATTAATCTCAAATAAGGCAAATATTTCATCCTTATTAAGAGGCAATAATAAACAACAAAATAGAAATACAGCAAATGTATTTTGGCCACAGAGAAAAGTGAGACGACAATTTGGATATATTCCATCTTTATTGGTTTCAGGTGGAAAATGAAGCCTTTGTTCCTAACTGAACTGAAGAATAAAATTACCAAAATAATTAGGAAACCATTCATCATTCATGTGGGAGACAATCATAACATTTAATAGAAAAAAGCCATTTATTATTAATATCCCTTCCGTCTCAAAATTATAAACACACTATTCATTTTATACATATTAAAAAAATTTAAATTATTTAGTTAATAAATATTTTTTTATATAATTTACCGATTTTCCTCTCCATTTATAACTAAATTGCTATTGATTATTGCTATTGATTAAATTGCTATTAATTTATCCTTTTTTTTTTCAATTTTTCAGTACTTTTTTCTTCTCTTTTCTTTCAAGTTTGATGTTCGTTCGCTTTTCTTTTTCTTCTTCTTCTTTAATCCTAATCCTCATTAATTTCATATGTGGATGATAGTAAGTAATGGGTTTGTATTTATTTATAATCAAGTTTCTTGAAGATAGTTAATTGATATCTGAATAGGAGGGAGCTTTCAGTAGATATCTCTCCATCGATTCTCTAGAACAAAGCTTCTACAACAACAACAAGAAGAAAAGAGGGATTCAGAGTGATGCGAATCAGATCAGTTCATCAATTTATAGTGTTTGGAAATTTTAATTTTATCTATTTCAATGGATAATGATGTTTTTTTGGATTTTCTCTATTTTCTCTTTCCCGTTTTGTTCACGAGAGGCAATTGCTTTAGGTTTCATATTTGAATTTCAATGCTTCTAAATGATTCTGATTATTAGGCCATTTTTCATTATTTATTTATACGATTTAGATTGATTGCTTATAAAAAAATACATTTTTCTTTTCATTTTTTGTGATACCCAAAAAATTAAATTTATTTATCAACTTGCTCTCTGGTGTTTCCTTCACTAATTATGTTCCTGTTCCAATTTCGCAACCATATGCTTAGTCTCTGTCCAAAATTGACTAATTAATAATTATGGTGATTCGGTCATCTTTAGCCTGCATTTTTTTTTTTATATTAGGGGGACTGTAGCCTCATCATATGTCAAATCTATCATCACATTCTTATGTATTCTATAATTTTAGTGTAGTTTGTTGTCCATCCTTACTAATTCTATAATATGATTTATTCTACTGCTGCAACCAAAAACAATTTTCATCCTTCATTTCTCATGTGCATTTCCTTCATCCAAGTTACCAGATGCTTCAAGTATTATATATATCATTTTAAACTTTATTAGACATAAATATAAAATTAAGATGAAAATTGAATATTTATAAAAAAAATAATAACAATTATTATATGCATTACTCGTATAAATTTTAATTTAAAATTAGTAAATAATAAATTATTAAAATAACTTTATATTTATGTTTTCTATTTCTATCATTTAAAATATCAATATATTTTTACTTTTCTAATAAAAATTTAAGAAGAAAAATGTTAAATGTATTTAAAAGAAAACAAATTAATCCAGTTTAGTCTTTAAATAAATGAAATATGATATTGAATTAAAAATTTTTATCTATTTTACCATTTAGTTAAATATATGTATTACGCATAGGAAAAGGCTTTATTGGCCTATAAATTGCATGGGCTTCCAATTTAAAACCTTCTTAAAAGGTAAAGATTTGGTTTTATGGATATAAGTTACGTATATTTTAACTAATAAATAGTATACGTGGATATATAGATATATATTACATATATTTTAACCGAAAAATAATATTTTATAGATATATATGGATATATATTATATATTTTTTAACTAAAGAATGGTATATGTAGGTATATATTATATATATTTTAACTAAAAAGGGTAATTCTAGGTATATGTGGGTATATATTATATATATTTTAACTAAAAAGGGTAATTCTAGGTATATGTGGGTATATATTATATATGTCTTAACTAAAGAATGATATATGTGGATATATATCGATATATGTTACATATAACTATATAAATATGTTATATATATATATCGGTATATGTTAGTGTATATTATATATAACTAGGAATATATAGGTATATGTTGTAAAAGAATAACAATATATATTATATATATGTGGTATATATTGATATATGTCGGTATATATTTTATATAATTTATTTAAAGAATAACAATATATGTGAATATATGTTGATATATGTAGGTATAAGAAAATATATGTCAATATATTATTATTTTATATATTTATTTATATATGAGTATATGTTATATATAATTATATATATCAAAAAAAATAATAATATATGTTAGTATATATTATAAAAAAAAATAATAGTTGTAGATATATGGGTACATATTACATATACTTTAATTAAAAATAGTATATGTGATTATATATATATATGTGTGTGTATATTACATATATTTTAACTGAATAATGATATTTATAGGTATATATGGATATATATATATATATATATATATATTTTGAAGGGATAAAACCAAACTGCATTAATCAAGGAAAAAAGGAGCTAACACCTCAGGGACCCACTCCCAACAAGCAAAAGGGGTATAACGAATAGAGGCTCTAGCAACTTCATGAGCCAACCTATTCGAAGTCCTACGAATCCAAAGCACCTGAACATTTGTGCATGATTCAAGTAATAAAACACAATCCTTAACAATCAAACCAAACTCAGAAACATCTAAAGAGTTTGAACATAAAGCAAAAAATAATTGTTGGCAATCAATAAATATAACACCAGCATCCATCAAGTTGTCCTGCACAAACAGTAGAACTTCACGAAGGGCGATTGCTTCCGCTATAGCAGGATGTTTAACACCATCTTGGAAACCAGAAATGGCCTTCAAGAAATTGCCTTCTGGATCCTCAAAGACGCTACCAAAACCGTAAAATCCTCAATCTCAAACACGGCAGCATCAACAAAACCATTCCACTTAGAATTGTGAAGGTTGGAACCAGTCACTCTTTCCTGTTGTACTCTACCATAAGCTGATCTAGCTGCTACCGCTACACTGCACCAAGAATTCCAGTCATGAAAATGATGACTAATGGTCATCAACAACTGATCTGCTGAAGTGTATTTAGATGACCAGCAAAAATCATTTCGATTCTTCCACAAATACCAACAAATGAAGGCAAAAAGAGCAGCTTTTTCTTTCCCATAAAAATCCCACACCTGCATAAAAGTAGCAAAAAATGAAGAACTGAAATGGTGTAAACCAAAGCCATCTCTCCTCCAAATATCAAGTACAAAAGGGCAAAATAACAAGAGATGGTCCACCGATTCTTGAGATGAGCAGAAAAGGCAACAATCATCAACAAAAATCCCCCTACTTCTCAAATTTATTCTAGTAGGCACCACATTTTTTGCAACTCTCCACATAAATTCCCGAATTTTCAGTGGAGTATCCAACTTCCAAATTCTACTCCATACCTCTCTCGCCCCATCCATATATGCCAACCGCCCAACACCACGGCTAACATGATAGCCCGATTTAACTGTATAAAGGCCTCTCCTATCATAATGCCATAATAATCTATCCTCTACAATATTCAGGCTAAGAGGAATAGAGAGAATAGAACGGATATCAGCAGCAGAGAAGAACTCCATAAGTTTACTAACATTCCATATTTTACCTCCATCAATAAAATCACTGACCCTCCAAGTTTCCCCCAAAAAAACACCTCCATCTTCGGCCAAAAAATCCCTATCATTAGGAATCCAAGGATCAAGACCTGCACAAATATTCCTCCCATCACCTACCCGCCAACTCACACCCTTTTTCAAAAGATCAAGGGAAGCAAAGATACTGGACCAAACAAAGCTAGAGTTATTACCTAACCGAGCTTTTAGAAAATCCCCCTCGGGAAAGTATTTGGCTTTAAATATCTTATAAAACAGAGTATCTTTTTTAGTGAGGAGGCGCCACCCTTGCTTGCCCAACATGGCAAGATTGAAATGACGCAAGTCTTTAAAACCAATCCCTCCATCTTTCTTAGGAATACTCATCCGCTCCCATGCCATCCAGTTAATCCTTTTGTTAACTTCCTTCTTGCCATTCCACCAAAACCTATTCATAATAATTTGTAACTCCTGACATAAGGACAAAGGTAATAAGAATACTGACATGCAGTAAGAAGGAATAGCCTGACCCACTGCTTTGATAAGAATTTCTCTACCTGCTCTGGACAAGAACCTGTTATTCCAGCAATTGATACGCTTCCAGAGCCTGTCTTTGATGTAACAAAAAACCTGCTTCTTGTTGTGGCCAATTAAAGAGGGGAGGCCCAAATAAGAACCCTTATCCATCGGGGAAAATACACCAAGCGCACTAGAGATATTAGCTTGCAAATCATTGCCAACACAAGGATTGAAATAAATACCGGATTTCTGGAGGTTAACACTTTGACCTGAGGCTTTTTCATATTCTATCAGAATATTCCTTACAGCCACAGCTTCAGAAATTCTAGCTTCAAAGAAAAATATGGAATCATCAGCAAAGAGCAAATGAGATACACTAGGACAACCCCTTCCAACTTTGCAACCATGCACAATACCTTTAGCTTCAGCATCCATAAAAAGAGAGGAAAGGCCCTCAGCGCAAATCAGGAAAAGATAAGGAGATATAGGATCCCCTTGCCTAATCCCTCTACTAGGAATAATAGGACCCACTAAATTACCATTCACATTAATTCGGTAACTCACATCCGAGAAACACATATTCATCCACAAAATCCAACGATCAGGAAAACCCAAGGCCACCAGCATAGCATTGAAATAATTCCAGTCGACTCTATCATAGGCCTTGCTAATGTCAATTTTCATAGCACAAAAACCCACCCTACCAGCTCTCCTATTCTTCAAATTATGCATGGTCTCAAAAGCAACACAAACATTATCCGTAATTAGACGACCAGGAACAAAAGCCGATTGATAATCAGAAATAACATGAGGCAAGATATGTTTAAGCCTATTAGCTAACACCTTAGAAATAATCTTATAAATAACATTGTACAAAGCAATAGGCCTAAAATCTTTAATCTCATCAGCAGCAGCAACTTTTGGAATTAAAGTAATATTAGTCATGGTAAGAAATTCTAGAAAAGTACCTCTATCCAGCCATTGAAGAGCATTTTGAAAGATATCATCACCCAAGATATGCCAATATTTTTGTAAAAATGCCGGATTGAGACCGTCAGGACCAGGCGCCTTATCTGGATGCATACTGAAAAGAGCCACCTTGAACTCCTCTTTCTGAAAATGTTTGAGCAAGAATTCCACATCACAATCAGTCACTTTCTTCTTCACAAGACCTGCCACTCTTGCACAGTTCGAACCTGCTGTCCCCTTAAATAAATTTTGATAGTATTCAGTGACCACATCACTCATACCAGCTATATCCACAACCACATGCCCAGCAGAATTTTTCAAGCATCTAATTTTATTAAAAGCCCTTCTGCCTCTGATTTGTTTATGAAAGAACTTGGAGTTTCTATCACCCTCTTTGTACCAAAACATCTTTACTTGTTGTTTTCGGCGGGCATCTTCAATCAAAAGGATGTGATTCCACTCCTCTTTAATGTGAGAAGAGGTGTTGTCACTAAGAAACTCTTTATTAAAATCCAACTGCCTGCACAAAAGGGTTCGACGTCTCCAAAATTCCTTATTACGACCCTAACCCCACTTTCTAATAGAGCACGTCAAAGCATCCCTTCTGGCAATAAAATCAGTTCCATCCATCATCGACCAGCTATTTTTAACCACTTGCCCCAGATCCGCATCCAGTAACCATGCATTATCAAATCTAAATGGTCTGTCAACAGAGCCTCGATCCACCGGAGCAACATCCACAATAATGGCATAATGGTCTGAGACAGGAAGAGCTAGCGAAGAAACTATAGCATTAGGAAACAATATACTCCAAGTCTCATTCGACATAGCACGATCTAACCTCTCTTTTAGGCGGTCACCGTTACGATTAGTGCCTTCCCAAGTGTAAAGAAACCCAGTGGAATTCAAATCAAAAAGTTCAGCATCATGTAAAGCTTCCCGGAAACCATTTATTAAGAAATCTGCTCTGTCAGTCCCCCCCAATTTCTCATCAATCGCAGCAATATCATTAAAATCTCTGGTAATAAGCCAAGGCAAAGAACTCCTTCCAGCAAGGTTGCGAAGGAGATTCCAAGAAGATCTTCTCCTATTAGATTCAGGGTAACCGTAGAAGCCAGTATATCTCCAATCATTCCCAGGATCAGAAATTTTACAATCAATGAAATTAGAAGAGAAAGCCAAAACAGTGAGATCAATTGTAGCTTTCCAAAAAATGCACAAACCTCCACCGAACCCAATTCTATCGACAACAAAACAAGCATCAAACCGCAATAAACACCTCAACTCTTTCAATCGGCTGCCGTAGGATCTAGTTTCAATCAAAAAAACAACATCAGGTTTATTACTCACCACCAAATCCTGCAGCACTCTAACTGCCCGGGGATTGCCAACTCCCCGGCAGTTCCAACTAACGATCCTCATTGCTTCCGGCCATCCTGAAAAATGGGATTGGCCGATATCTTGTGACCTGAAAGATGACTTCCTGTGTGTTTTCTACCAGTCGAATCCAGCTGCTTAGAAACGACAGGAGAAGGATGTGAAACAACCAAAGGAGCTTGCATTTCCTCTTGTCTAGGCCGTTTATTGCCTTCAGCTGGCAGCCCAATTTGCTCCTCCTCTAAATCTCCAATACTCAATCGGCCCATGGAATCAGTTTCCATTTGGCCCAACTTAGACCCCGCCACACTAACATTTGAATCTGAACCAAATAAGGTATTCCTATAAATCTGGGATTTTAAAAAAGCAGATTCTGAATTTGAAGCAGGAAATTTATGACAATCTGCAGACAAAGGGCTAGAATTTTGGTTTCCATAATCACGTAACCATTGACTTGTTTGATGGCCACCCCGCCTCACTGGAGCCCGTAGCCGCTCATCCCAACCGAAGTGAAGCTCCTCCGGTTTCTTCGTCAATCTAAGCTCACAGCAAGAATCTGTGTGACCTAATATTCCACAGAGAAAGCAATAAACCCACAACCTCTCATAACTAAAGAGGGCATAAAAGGCATCACCTTTAGTATCCACCATCTTTTTTTTACTCTTCAAGGGTTGCCTAATATCTATGCTAACTCTGATAAGCATCGGGCAATCCCCATCCCTGGTTGAAAATTTAGCATCATAAGTAATAAATTTGCCAATGAAATTTCCCACCGACATAGCAACTTCTTCACACATAAAACCAGGTTTTAAATCAGTCACCTGAACCCAAACATCAATGAAAACCAGAGGGATTTTCAAAGGATCGTCTCCTTCTCCAATCTTGCTAAGAACAAGAAGGTGACGATTAAATAACCAAGGTGAGCCTTTAATAGTTCTGTCCAAATCCACTTGGTTGTAAAAGCGAAACAAATACCTCTTCGCACCAATGTCAGTGATAGTAATTCCTCCCAGAGGGTGCCAAAGATCAGCCATCACCGATTTCATTGACTAAAAATTTATCGAATTATATGTATGAAACATACCAACAAGGCAGAACTCATATTCATAAGAATTGACTACTGGAGCAATATCAAAAACCAAAGCCACATCTTCCTCGTTATCAGTAGTGTCATTAGGTGGGTTGTTGTTAGGAGTATGAGTGGGATTGTGATTGGGATCTGGATTAGGGTTGTGAGTAGGGCCAGATTCAGGAATACAATTAGGTATAGGATTTTGAGAGTGATAGGGACTAGACGGAGGGGAAAAAGGAGGATGATTGGTATCCATTATGATGGATTGAACCTGGAAGAAGAAGACAAAAAACTCAAGGACAAACAACCATGCTACAGAGAGCATACAAGAAACTTTTATTTATGGATATATATTACATATACTTTATCTAAAAAATAGTACATGTGGATATATATAGATATATATTATATATAGTTTAACTAAAAAAAGAAATTTATAAATATATGTTACATATACTTTAATTAAATAATAGTATTTGTGGATATATATGGGTATATGTTTATACTTTAATAAATAATAATATAAGTGAATTTATATATGTGTATATTATATATAGTTTAACTGAAAAATAGTATCTGTAAGTATATATTATATATTTTTTAATTAAAAAATTGTATTTATGGATATATGTATGTATATATTAATGAATTATACAATTTTAATAATAATAATAATCCAAAGTGAATTAATAATCATGTTGAATATTATAAAATTTGGTCTCTCTCAAATATTGATTTCATGATTAAATTTTAAAATAATAAATTTAAAAGTAATAATTAAACTTAATATTAACAATTATAAGCCAAATGATAACAGCAAAAAAGAAAAGAAAAAAAGTTTAATTAATTTATACATATATATATGTATGTGTTATATATAATTAGATATATCAAAAATAATAACAATATATATTGACATAGGTTACATATAAATAAATATATATAGGTACATATTATAAAAAAATAATAATATATGTTATATATATGTGGATATATATGAATATATGTCGGTATATGTCAGTATATATTATATATATTTTAATTAAAAAATAATAATATATGTCAGTATATATGAATATATCTATATATAATATATATATATATATTATATAGATATATGTCGATATGTTGATATATGTTACATATAAAATAATATTTTTATAATTTTATATTAAAAAAATATTTTTAAATAATTTTTATAGTATATTTTAGAATTATTTTAAAAATATAAATTAAATAAAATATATTAATAAAAATAAAATTTTAAAATTTTATTTTTAAAATAAGAGTATATATCGATATATATATATATGAGTATTTATTATATGTAAATAAAATTTAATATAAATATTTTTAATTTAATATTTTAAAATTTTATTTAAAAAAAAAGCCATTGTATAAACAGCCACTTTTTTATATATGTTATAAGCATATATTTTAAAGAAATAGTAGCGGCCAGATACGTAAATTAAGCATATATTAACGTGATGTAGCGTAACTTATATTGTTTTATATATGTTATAAGGAGATATTGTTAACATATTTTTATAAGAGAAAATGTAATATTTTTTAAAATTGAAAGAATTGATAGTATTTTTAAAAACAATTCCTTTTTTTAAGGGTAGTTTTATAAATATTCCTAAAAATTATGGTTCTGTTTATTTCATGAAAAATAATCTCTTGAAAGAATAAGACAATATTTTTCAAAAAAAAAAAAATCATTTTAGGTTGTTTTGATTAATTAAAAATTTTCTTTACAAATTTTAACTTAAAAGACAATAAATATGATCAAACCTTGCATCCTAAAACTAGAAAATAAAATTAATGAATATGAATATTTATGATTTCAAAAAATAAAAGAAAATTGTTTATTAGGTGGGAAAATTGAGGAAAATTTTTTATGACTAGGAAATTTGAGAAAAAATAGTGACTTGTCAAAATTTTTATGAATTTGAATTATATAAATAATTCTATTTCTATATCTATATTGTAAATTATTTGTATTATTAAAAATTATTAAATTCCTTTTACTAGAAATTGGATTCAACTCGAAAAATAAAAAGCCTGAAAATAATTTAGTTTGAAAAGTTAATTCATTTTTGGGTTTGATTAAGTTAATTTTTAAATGTCAAGGATTAATTCAGTCTTAAAATTAATTTTGAATCTAATTGGATACAATTGAAAAATTGAAATGCTAATTTGGAATTGAATTTTTTTCGTTATAATAAATTTGTCAAAATATGAGAAATGAATTTATTTGTCTTGAAAATCCTTAGTTTTTCTTTGGTTAAAGAAAATATTTTTTCTATCCACTAATTTAATTTTCTTGAATGATTTAAGTGTCAAAAAAATGCAGAAAATTCTTTTTAAGAGCTTCAATGGCAGCATTAGCTATTGATTTAGACATTTGGAGGGAAATAACATAAAGAAAGAAGATCTAAGGCCTTGCCATGATATGATTCGCTTACCTTAAATGAAGTAAGGCAATTGAAAGTTGAATCCAAATAAAATGTTAAGGAGTTGTGCATAGATCCATTTTAATTCTAATATTATTTAAATAATTAATATAAATTTAAAATAATTAATTTTTGGAAATTTTTTTGATTAATTGTTGGGAAAATATTAAAGATGGCACTACAATTCCGTATGGAATTAATGTGCCGTGTCTTAGTTGTGTGAAGCAGCGATGGAGAAATATGCTGGAAATGGTTAGTGGTCATTTCCAAGGGAATGAAATCTCCCAATCCAAAATTAAAATACTCTCTTTCTTTTATTTTAAATATTATGTAATAAAAAATTTTCTATTTTATTTTAACTACTATTTTTAAAAATTTAAGAGAATATTAATTAAAATTTTTTAATATATATCTATTAATTATTAAAAAAGAATAAATAGAATGAGAGATAAAAAATGATATTTAGATAAATTATAATAAAATTTTTAATAATTAATTATTTTTTTAGTCTATATATATTATTTTTATACGATAGTTAAATGAAATGAAATGAATAAATAAACACAAACCATTCAATGCACCAAGAAAGACCGAGGACTAGTCTTTTTGGCCTTTTCTTCGGACCTTAAAGTTTGATATTGATTTTTTCTTTTAATTTTGAGAAGAGAGGAATCAAATATAAGTTTATTGTGAGATGTGATGTGTTATTTTATGTGCATATATTCTTATGTATTATTTTTTTAAAGAATTGAAATTTAAATCCTGATAAGATCAAGCTTATAGTGTTTCTTTTTGAATATTATATTGAAATAAGAGAGAATTAATTATAAATTTATTAATTTTAAGAGAGAAAATTTATGGTTAGATTATAATTCGGCTAAATTATGAATAATGTTTTAATGCGTAGGCCACATTATACAATTTTCGTGTTTAGATTTTTTGCAGTTTTTGTTGTTGCGCTGTCTTTTTATTGTCTTACATTCATATTTATCTTTTTATCAAATGTACTCGATCGCCGCTAAGCTTAGTCTCAGTCTTAGCGTGCAAGTTTTATATATGTGGATTTTTACTCGGTGCTTTATAATGAAAATAATTTAGCCTATTCATGAACTTGAAATTCTGTCCTTTTTCCCTTCACATTTTTCTTAATAACCCCACAGCTGCGCTTTATTTGAGTGAGTAACAATCTTGTTGTACTAAACAACTATTAAAATTTGAGATGGACCACTAATCCAAGCCAAATTGAAAATAAGAGAAGTTTCTGAAAATACATAAATGAAAAGAAAATAAAATATATACTCAATAAAAAATTAGCGGTTTAGTCAAAATCAATCTGCATATATATATATATATATATACATACAATGTTGATGGTAATAGTAATATGCAAGGTTTGGTTTCACTATTTTTTTTAAAGTTAACTAAATAATTTTTATTGATCAATAATATTATTATATTTATTTATAAATAATATAAGTAAAATAAAATATTGATTCCACTAAATTTTATTAATTAATTAATAAAATATTTTATATAAGAAGATAGAAAAAAAAAATTTCACTGGTAGTGGAGATTAATATATTTTATATTAAAAGATAATTTTCTCTCTTACTTAATTATCTAATCTCATATATAATATAAATTACTAAATATAATTTAGATATTGTTTAAATTTTTTAGTAAAATTGAGTTATAACTAAATAAATTAATATTTTTTTAATTTACTTTTTTTAATATTTTGTTACATCTTTAGATACAATAATATAATTTTTTTAGTAAAATATAATATCTATAATATATATCTGTAAAATATATTCTTAGTAAATAATTTTTTTTATAATTTATCAAATACACTATTAAAATAAAAAAAAAACCCAATAAAATGTGATTTTTAACTTTTGACGTTTATAAAAAAGATTACTGTAATTATATTATCAATAATAATTATATTTTATTAACTAACATGCCAAAAGATTAAATTGATTTTTAAATTTATTATACCATATTATGACTTTAATTTTTAATTTTTGAAAATTAAAAATTATTCTATTTTTAAAAATTAGAATATTGAAATATTAATTTAATTATTAGTAGATACTAAACTTATAAAGCCAGAGAATCCAATTAATTTATATTGAAGTTTAATGATTGAATTGACAATAAGTATAAATTTTAAGGTCAATTTCATTTTTATTATTTAAATTAATATGGAAATGTTATCATTAAATATTTTCAATATAATTTTAAGATAAAATTATACATAAAATTTTAAACTGGAGTAAAAATAATATAAAAAATATGTATGATTGAATAAAATGCCAATTTCAAGATAAATTTATTTATTAAATATTTAGCATAAGTAAAAGGAAAAAACATTATAGTACCCTTGAATCGTAAGTACGATGATAAAATACCGTGCTAAACAATATATTAAAAATTTTCCAAAAATAAAACAATACACTTATTATTATTATTATTATTTTTGAGCTGGAAACTTTATACTTATGAGCTCTGAAGTATGGAACGATATAAAAATAAAAAAACCACACACACGTGTTGTAAAAGCTCTTTAAAAAAAAAAAAGAGTGGGTGTAGACAGGGAGATATTGTGAGCACGTGGTACGTGGGACCGAAGAAAGTGACAAAACACGTGTAACATCAGCAGAAGAGGGGTGGACAGTGTTGTGCTGTCACTCGGCGCTGGAGTAGTCTTTTGGATGGGGTCCCGCTTGTGTACATCACCTCCCATCTTAATTCTTATCTGTACCTCCTGGAACAGAAAAAAGGATAGCAACACTTGTACACTGGACCCCACTTCCAACGAGCTTTATTGACCACCATCCAATTTCTGCTACGTTGCCATCTACTTCTCCATCGAACGGTGGGGCCCTAATGCATTAAATGGTTCCGTGGTGTGCGCTATATCTGGGGATGCGTGGCTTTTTTTATGTTGAAACGTAGGTGTAGAATTAGAAGCTTTATGATCTGAACCAAACACGTGGCGAAATAGCATTGCCTATGACGTGAGTGAGATCAGATTGAGATAGTCGGTAGGGAAATATCAAAATATCAATGGTTGGTCAGACCCTGACACATGGTGTGGGAGAGTGATACACTTTGGCTTATTGCTACCTCAGCCTTCACCTATCGGCCGCTATGTCGCCGAAGCACACGGTTACAACGCGATTCTCCGCCGCTGTATTAGCTCATTTGCTTTGGCTTATGAAACTTATTTATTTTATTATTGCATTTACATTAATATTTAAGTTCTGTTCATAGACAATTAAATTCATATGTTTGTATCACTTTTCACAACGCACAAATTGTTCATAAGAATATTTATGGAGGATATAAATAAATACTACAATGAAAAATTATAAAAAAAATATTGTAATATATAAGCAGTATAAATTTAATTTTAATACAAGTCAATTAATTTGTGTTAGATAGATTCTCACTCATTCATATTGCCCTCAATGCCCTAAGATCCAGCAAAAATATTAAACCTAAATAATTTATAGTTCATGTTGTGTTTATAAATATTATATTTTTTATTTGTTAAATTTAGCGTCGGAGCTAAGTGAGGCATGAGGTATATAATATATATATATATATATATACTAGATTATAATAAGTGCTATGCTGCGGGGTTTTTTTTGTTAAAATAAAAGGATTTTTTTTTGTTAAAATTTTTCATTTTAACTAAGGGATGCATGGGGTATATATATATATATATATATATATATATATATATTAGATTATAATATGTGCCATGCCACAGGATTTTTTTTGTTAAATTTTTCTTTTTAATATATTATATTTTTTTTATTTTTCATTTCAAACATATTATTTGTAATTGAATTTTTTATTAACAGTATAAATACTGTATGCATATATAGAAAATAGATATATACACAATTTTAAATTGCCATAGTGTTGTAGAGAAATGTTAATTCTTATGTTTTAAATTATAAAAAGAACGTATATTCTTAAATTATTTTTAAATATAATAATTTTTAAACACATTTTATTTAAAATATTAATAATACATACTGTTAAAATTACATAAACTATAAAAGGTATGAAAAATTTTTTAAAAGAAAATATTTAAGACAAATAAAAATAATAAAATAATAAAATTCATCCCATTAGGATAGTAATCTTGATTTAATATAGAAAAATTCTACAGTATAAATAATAAATGATTAAATTACTGTCTACGAAATATAAATATTATAAATATATAATAATAACTTAATTTTATCTTTAACATATTAAATTAACTTTTATTTCTTACTATTCTTATTAAAGGGTGATGGACATTTTCATCTAGCAAAATAATATTTAAAAAGATAAATAGTTGATCAAAAATACATTCCAAATTAAAAAAAAAATATTTTTAATAATTAATTTTTTTATCTGACACATTTTTTTCACCGGAGATTTTTCTGAAAATAGGTTTGTTATTAATGGAAAAATTATTTTACTTGCATTTAATGAACTAGAGACTTCTATATAACACTCTTATATCATATATACACACAATATACATGTGCGATATATATAAAATATGCATTTACTGTACGAGAATATTACAGCTCTAGTCTTTATAAAATTTATCATAATTTACAGAATAAATATTTAAAGGCTTAAAATATATTTTAAATAATAAATAAAATATTCATCAATAATTTTAGATATCAAAAATATATATTTTATATAAAAAATCTCTGAAAAAAATTTATCAAAAATTTATCTGTAATTTAAACGTTTTCAAAAATCAATTAACTCAACCTGTCAATAGAAATACACTCCCAATAATAATTAATAAGACAATTTACCATAATTTAAAAAAAAAATTTCCTAACAATTGCTGAAAAAAAAATAATAGTCAAAATTATCTAATTATGATTTCTTAAAAGCTAAAAGAAAAATAAATAAATAAACAAACAAAAACATAATTCAAAAGCAATTGAAAATAATATAATATGTACTAATTTAATGAAATTAAATAATAAGCGATTATTTTATCTTTTTTAAAGACGTCAATAATTTTTAACAAAATACGTACAAAAGTCTCAAGATATTTTTTTTCATTCTATTTTTGTAAAAAGTAAATGTTATTTATTTTGGGTGTGATACGATTTTGTATACTGGGGCCATTTCTAATTATTATTAATTAATTAATTAATAGTGCGTTGAAAATTAATATTTCCCCCTAGAAAGAGATAATCGCAATAGCTAAGTTGATTCAAGATAGACTAAAATAATTTTGGATTATTATTATTTCTAATTAACTTGAATCTCATATAAAAAAATTAAATATCTAAATTGCGTTTTCAACTGAATAATAATAATAATAATAATAATAATAATAATAATAATAATAATAGCAGCAGCAGCAGCAGTAGTAATTCATAAAAAAAAGTACTCTTCCTATATTAATACCATGATGTAATTGTCCTAAGTCTATTTGACTATTTCATTATTTTATGCTACGGTTTCAACGAGTATTTCCAATATACCAAAATAAAAGCAACAATTTAGCTATGAAAATCACTGGTAGGTGCAAATATAATCATTGCGTAATAAAAATTATTAATTTTAAATATTTTTAAATTTTAATATTTATTTATTAAACTTATGAATTTTTAAAATAAATCACGTTTTGATAAGATTAATACCTGAAATATATTCATATGTTTTTATTTTTTTAGAATACAATGAATGTATATGATTTTCACTTACATGATGAAAGGTAAAAATTAATTATTTGATTAAACAACTAGTTTATTATTTTAATATTTGAAGGAAAATAAATTTTAATTCCTCTTGCTTATATAAGAAAAGTTACATTTCAAAATAGTTTATGATATAATATAGAAGTGGATTATTTTGAAATTAAAAACCGAAAAATAAATAATTTTAAAGGAAAAAGAAGTGGATGTTTTTAAAATATTTTTATTTTTAGGGTAATTTTAAAAAATTCTTTAAATTTAAATATTACATATTAAATAAATTAAAGAATTATAAATTTTGCATAATAATTTAATATATTAATCCTCATCTCATGCTAGTGCTCACTTGCAGAATGCTTGTCCCTCTTTTCTCACATTATAATTTTGGCACACAAAGCCTAATAAATCCTATTTTTGCTTATAAAAATATTAAAGAATTATAAATTTTAATTAATTTATATTTAATTGTAGAAATAAAAATAAAAATTAGAATATATATATATATTTAATAGTGAATATTTTCATAATTATTTTAAATCTTAATGAAATTTTTAATACAATTTTGCTTTTTACTCCTCGATTTTTAATATGTTTTTGTAGAATGGCCCACAATAACTTCCTTGTTATTTCCTCTACTTGGTACATTTTTTTTGAAAAAACTTAAGGTCCTTTTCCATAAAAGAAGAAAAAAAAAATATTATTCCCTCATTTAAAAATAATAATAATTCAATTTGACAAACATGTAAGTATATCAATTAAAAAAAATTATAAATGTCTGTAAACCAAATGTAATATATAAATTAAAAAACAGAAAAAAATAAAATAAATATAAACATAAATATTGTAATTGCATTAACGTACATTTTAATTCTGCAATAAAGCATCCGACTACCAGTAATATTGTATCGTATCAAGGCCTTCAAGTTTACAATGCTGTCCTATAGATTTGAATTATGACTTAATATTAATTAATTAATAGTCTTTCTATTTCACTTTAAGTTTGGTGTTAAAAAATAAAAATAAAAGATGATGAATAATACCTGATAAAACATAGAAAAAGACTTCTAAGATCTTTTAAACTGATACATGTAGCATTTTTATAAATATAAACAGCAAAACTATCTTATTAATTTTATTAAAAATGCTATATGAATTTAATTCAGATCACATGCACTGTATTTATTAATTATGTTAAAAATGACTATTCTAATTTTAATTAATTTAAAAAGAATGATATTATTAATAATTATTAAATACAATAAAATTAATCTTAATGAGAGCACTATATAAAAATTAATTGTGTAATCATAAATGAAATTAATTTTATATTTATTAATATTTTTCATATAAAATTTAAAATTTGATAATATTTTTACAAAATAAAATAGAATTGATAAATTGTTAACTATTTTATCAATATTCTACTGTTAAATTTTTTTTCTTTTGTAAATTGTTAGAAATAGAAATTTTACTATAAAAAAAATATAATAAGTAATATTTATTTGTAATTTGCATAAACGATTTTTAAATTCAATGGTCCTCAACTAAAATTTAAGAAATGTGATAAATTATAAAATTATACTAAAAAAATATATGAAATAGAATATTACATACATTATAATATATATATATATATATTACACATTGTTTTTCTTCTTCTTATTCTATATCTATATATTATATCAACCATTTTTTAATTATTTTACTTGAATTGAAAATTTTAAATGATACCATTTACTTTAGATACAAATATTTTTCTTTGTACTTATATAAAATTGATGTGAATTTTTGAATCTCATTGCTACATGATAATAAAAAAATGATAGAGGAAGAAAATTTAGGATCATTCAATTTAAAGATTCTCAATATATGAATTGAATCAATGGCTTAAAAAATGTCAAATTAAATTAAAATTATATCTTTGTTTATATAAAAAATAAATTAACTAATATTGATAATTTTTTTCTCATCGAGTTTTAAATATAAAAAATAAAATAATGTGCGATGGTTATAAAATTTGATGCTATACTTAAAAAACAAAAGGAATTTACATTAATTATGAAATTAAAATTTTTTTTATTTTTACTTTTTTACTTTTGTTTTTTTTTATTTTTAAAATTTTCAAATATAAATTGTCTTTTTTAATATTTTTAATATTTTGATTTTTCTCTGTATTTTTTCCTTTCCCTTCTTTAATTTTCTTTCAAAAATTATTATTTTTATTTGTTTCATGCTTTCTTTTATTTTTTATATTGCAATTGATTCTTTTATTTGGTTATTAAACTCTCTTATTTATTATTATTATTATTACTATTACTATTATTATTATTATTATTGCTAGATAGCTATTTTGTAATATGGTGATATTTTGGACTATGTTAAAATTAGCTGTAGAAGTAATTATATTTATAATATATACACAACATATATATAACATATTTACAACATGTATAACATATTTGTGTTAATAGTGGTGCATATATTCTCACTTAGAATTTAATATATGAATATTATTTACAAGATATAGACATTATAATTAAGGATGATATGAAAATAATGCATATATACATAACATATGCAAAATATATTCACAGCATATATATAACATATTCACAATATATATATTATATTATATTACTATTAACAGTAATTTATTTGCTCTCACTTGGCATGTAAATATATAAACTGTATTAATGTTATATATAGATTATATTTGAAGAATATGTAAAAACAATACATATGTTTTTAACTATAACTTAATATATTCATAATATATATATAATATATATCTAATATATCCTCATTATACACATTATATTATGTTACTTTTAATAGTAGTATATATATTCTCACTTAGAATTTAAAATATGAACTATATTTTCACTACATTTACAACATATTTAAAGAAGATATAAAGGCAATATATATTTATATAAATTTAACTAAAACTTAATATATTTATAATATATGTATAGTATATGCACAACATATTCAATATATGCATAAAATATATGATATTTTGAAAATAGATAAAATGATGAAAGTTTTATGGAAATGACATTATATTGTATTTTTGTAATTTCAAAAACTTTTTTAGCATTTCTGTAATTTTTTAAGATCTATATTTTTTATTTTTTCTTTTTAGTGCATTTTTATAAAATTTTAAAAAAAATAAATAATTAAATTTATATATATATAACTTGCTTTTAATGAAAAATATTACAGTAGATATCATAATGGTCAAAATCTTAATATAAATATTATTAGAGATAGATTTTTTTTTTCTATACTTAGCATCTATTGCCTCATATGTTTAAATCAATAGATGAAGAAAAATTAATTTATATGGCTTTTGTGTTTATAATTAACTTTTATTTCATACTTTTATTTTATTTTATTTCAGATATTATTATATTATTGAATTAATATATAAATAATATATAAACTAGGCTTGCTTAAACTATAAAATAAAATACTTGATAACCTAAAATTATTTATATATATATACACATGTATATGCTTATATTATTTGATCATATTAGTTATACCAGTAACTTCATATTATTTTCAAAAATTTTATTATTTATTGCTAGATTAAATAATGAACTTCAATTCTCTTATTAAAATAAAATTTTGCTTAAAATTTCAATACAAGTATTGCTAATTTTCCAAATTTTAGATTTTACCAAAGCAAAATTATTAAAAAAATTTAACCTAGTAACATAAGATATTTTATATTTAAAAAACGACATATAAAAAATAAATTCAAATTTTAAATTTTGAAATATAATTTAGAAAGCAACAATGTTGTTTTTTTTAAAAAAAATAAATGTGCAGTTTAGGTAATACATATTATGGATGAAGAATTTATAATTTCCAATCTCTCAAAAAGTATTTTTTTTGAAAAGTATTTTTATTATATAGATAAGACATTCAATATTAAACTAACAAAAAATAATTTATTATTAAAATAAAATAAATATAAATAAACAAATTATTATTACTTTATTTTTTTAATAATATTAGCATTAATTGCTTTTGTCGAAAAAATGAAAGAGTACTAATTATTAATGAAATGAAATTCTGAAAAATAAAATTGTAAACTATAGAAAAAATTAGCATAGACAATAAGACAAGAAAAAAAAAATTAAGGATAAATAAGTAAATTTGCATAGTATTTAAACATTTAATCTGGATCAATTTGACCCATTTAGTATTAATCTTATATTTAAATAGTTATATCTATTTAAGTAATTTTAATTACATATAATGACAACAGACCCGCTTAATGAGGTAAAATACTAAAATATCCTTAATAAAATGAAACATTATACAGTAATTCAAAGGCAAGACAAAAAAACTCATACGGGTCAAAATTAATTTTGAATTTACTGTTCCTAAGTCATAAACATTTTATTTTTATGTCATAATGTTATATATATCTATATATATATATTATATATTATAATTCATTATAAGATATATTAAATTTTTACAATATACAATTGCGAAGCCATTTATTGGAGAAAGTGATGTGGTTGCCCCCTTCTCTTTGTGAATATATATATATATGTGTATATTAAAAATTTTAATTTGTCCTCTTTTAAAATTTTAAATTATCTCTTATTTTTTAAAAAATTAATTTAAATCAATTTAATGAATTAAGAAAATAAAAGAATTAAGGACACAATAAAAAAGAATGAAAATTAAGAAATAAGAATACAAGTTGTAAATCTTTAACTTTTTATTTGTTTTTGGTTTTTAAATTTATTATTTTATTTTAAATTTATTATTTTTACTTCTAATATTATGTGAAGACTTTTGATTTATTAGAAGATTATATATCTTCATAATTCAACACTTTTCTGTCGACAATACTGACAGATAATGTCTTTCTCTCACTAGATATTTTCCTGCGAGTCAAGCTTTAGTTGACAAATTTACCTACAGAATGATATTTTTTATAGATAATACCGATAAAAATAATTTTCTGTCAGCAAATAAATAGTTATAATGCAATAACATGGGCAAAAATTTTACCACCAGGAGATTATTAGTTTATCAAGAGATTTCATTTTACCGACAGAAAAAATATCGACAGATAATGTTTGTTTCTCGGTAGATATTTTTCTGTAAGTCAAGCTTTAGTTGATCAATTTACCTACAAAATGGCCTTTCTTATCGGTAATACAGGTAGAAATAATTTTTTATCGGCAAACCTAAAATTAAGGGTGATAATTTTGCCACCTAAATTGTAAATAGACAGACAAATTTTTTCTTTCTACCGGTAAATTTATCAATAGACATTTATTTCTATCGATAAATATTGATACTATAAAATAAAAAATTTTCCCCTCGCTCATTTCTTCAAGCCCCTTCTCTGCTCTCTTCTCTCTGTCTCTGTTCATCTCTGCTCGTGTTTGTCTCTGTCCATTATTATTTGAAGAAGAAGAAGTAGCAGCAGCAGCAGAAGCAACCGGAGGAGGTATTTATTTAAATTTTTATAAATTTTGTTAAATTTTGTTTATTTATTTTGAGATTTGTTGTAATTTTTAATACTTGAAAGACATGTTATGAGTTTGTGAGTTGTAGTTTAGATTGATAATATATATTTTGCTTATGTGTTGTTTATTTTTCAGGGTATTTTTTTTTTATTTTTTTTAAAAGTTTTAAGTAATTTTATTTATTTCCTAATTTCAGAATAAAATGATAAAAAACTAATTTTTTATATTATTTTAATTCAACAGAATATTATTTTAGGAAAATTTAAAATTTTTATAGTATATTTAGAAATTTTTTGGTATTTAGAATTTTATATAAGGTGTTAGATTTTTTTAGAGTATTCTTTTTGATTTTTAAAATTTTTTATGTAAAATTGATTTATTTTTTTAAATTTCAGAATAAAAATTATAAAAAAATAATTTTATACATTTTTTTAGAATACTTTTTGATTTTTTAAAAAAATCTAGGTAAATTTGATTTATTTTATAAATTTCTTAATTGTAATTATAAAAATGAACTAAATTTTATTTTTTTTAATTAATCCAAAAATGTTCTGGGAAAATTTAAAAATTGTTTATTTTTAGAAATTTTTTGGTAAATTGAAAATTTTTAGGATGTTAGATTTTCTTTTGTTTTTTTTTTTGAATTGGTAAAAGATTTTAGGTAATTTTGATTTATTTTAATAAATTAAAGAATTTTAATTATAAAAATAAATTAATTTTTAATTTTTTTAATTAATCAAAAATAATTCTTAGGGAATTTTAAAATTTTCATAACATTTTTAAACTACTTTTTTGGTATTTAGAAAATTTTTAGGGTGTTAGAAATTTTTTATGTATTTTTTAGAAATTTTTAGGTATTTTTTTTATTTTAATTTTAGTATTTTTATTTTTTAGTTAAAAAAATATAATTTATGGCTTTTCAAAATTTTAAATTTAGTGTAAATTACTATAATTTAGGGTTCATTTTGTATTTTTATTGATTCTTAGTTAATTAGTTTTAAGAATTTAAATTTTATTTATTTTATTAATTTATATGATGTAAGTGTGTAAAATTAATTTTTCATTTGACGAATTTTTAGTTAATTAGTATTAAGAAATAAAATTTTATGGTTATTTTATTATTTTATAGAAAATTTATATTTAAAAATTAATTTTTATTTTAATGATTGTTAAGTTTACCGTTAAGAAATTAAAATCTTGCGATTTATTATTTAGTTTTAAAAAATACAATTTAGGATTTCGTAAGTTTATGAATTTTATTTTAATTAATATTAAAAATTAAATATTTATTGATGATACTTTATTAATTTATAGTAAATTAGTGTTTAAAATAATTTTTTTATTTTAGTAATGTTTATGTTTATAGTTAAAAAATTAAATATTGATTATGTATATGCTAGAAAATTGTACTTATTAAATCGTTGTAAATTTTGGATTAATATTTTATATTATATTATTTATATTATAATTATATATGTATTTTTTTAGTTATGTATGTTTTTTTCCATTGTTATGGATTTACATTAATTTATATATTCTTGAATTTAAATAAAAATTAAGAGCGATGTAATTCAAATTTAATATTCCGAACTATATAATTAATAGTGATATAAATAATATTTTTGCTATTTATAATTTTTTTTAAATAAAAATTAAGAGCGATGTAATTCAAATTTAATATTCCAAACTGTATAATTAACAGTGATATAATAAAATCTATATTGTCATATTTCGAATTCAAAAAGTTTATAAATAGCAAAAATATTAAAAACTAATAATTTATTTCTTATTTATCATTTTCTACATTTAATTTCCTGTCATTGCTTCTCAAAATAGAATGTCCAGTATTGTAAATAGTATAGATACATCCACACTGTAATACCCCATCTTAGCCTACGTTTATAGACCAAGATGGACTGTTATCTCATGGTGGTTGTGTCTTAACATTTTACTTAGCCAATTTTAAGTGCAGATTTTAAAAAAAATTTGCCAGAACCTCCCCTAAAAATGGAGGTCCCAAGTGTCGCCAAAACTGATTTTTCTTGATTTTTGAAAACAATTTTGTTTCACAATTCAACTCAAGCACACTCCCAATAATCCACCCTTATAACCTCAACTACAATCCTGCAAGAAGAATTCACACTTCTATACTTGCATACATAAGTGCTAAATCCAAATAAGATTTATTAGATTACTAGCAGTGTACGTGTTCTAGCTTTTCAGTATAATACATTTATTTGCTAGATCATACAAGCTTATGTACATGCCATATTGCTACAATCAATCATATCCAAACTCCTACCCAAAGTAGTAGTTAAGGCCAGCTGCGCAGGACATGCTGCATATCTCGTCTCCTCGTTTAACCTACGAGTTTAGAGGGAAACTAAACTCGCTAAGCAATTGCTTAGTGGGTACTTAAATCATTGCAATAAATAAATAAAATGAAAGAATGACTTGAACATACATTTATATACTTTAACTAATTGAAGGGAATAAATACAAAACACAGAAGGTAAAAAGGCTTGACTGAATAATTTGAATTTAAATCATTTTTCTTGCTTTTATCATTTTGGTTGCTCTACTGGTTTAACAGAACATCAGCGGATAAGGAAGGGTCATGATAAACATATCTCGTCATGATCATATTTCATTATCTTTCATCATAATTCTTGCACATGTGCCAATGGCCATTATCATTGCATCATTGATCATGTCATTGTAATCATCGGCCTTCAGCCGGAATATCATATCATGTCATAAGCAGTACTGCAGTAATAGTATGATGCATCATACCCTTATCTTAAGGGTTCTGTCATAACCAAGTAGAGCGTAAACAATTTATTACTTTATTTGATCATGATATTCAATAAGCCATGATTTTTCCAGAATGCATGTATTGTCGGAATAACTTGTCATGATGCCTTTCCGATCATTTCCGATTCTCCTTCATGTCACTTTATATGATTTAACATCAATCCATATCATAATATTCAAGTTTTAACACATTTAGAAAAATGACCAAATGAATAGTAGCGCGGTGCGTAAAATCGACAACGCAATGGCGCGCGACACCTAAATAGTAAAATCTGTTTTTACTGCTGAAAATCAGTCAACTTTGGCAACAGTTTTGACTAAGTAAACAACCTTATTTTTGGATGAATTTTTGCAGGAAAACACTTTCATAAGTTAACTAAATGTATGTAAAATTTCGTCGAAAAATTCTTTCATTTGCCCCTTCAACGGACTGCCCAAAATGAAAGCTGCAGAATGGTGCCCAAAAGGGACCATTCGGCCCAATTTTCCAAACTTGAGGAAAATTCATTTTTTTCTTACAAAATTGATTTTTAGAATCCTTTTGTGATACCATTGAAGGACTAAGGGTCCCTCTTCCAAAAACCAAACCAAAGGAGTGATTAAAAACTCATTAAAGTTTATGAATAATTGCATAAATTTAGCTAGTTTGTTTTGTTTTCATTCTTTTCACAATCAATTGATTACAAATGGTTCAAGAGCACTTTCGCACATATTTACCACACATAATAACATCATTTCAAAACCATTTCAAAAATCCCATAATGCAAAATATGTGAATTAATTGAAAAGGCAATGATTTAAGTACCAAACCTTAATTCTTTTCACTTGTTTCTAATTCTTTTATGCCTTCTTTGCTTCCTTCTCTCTCACTTCTTGATTTCCTATAATTTTCATAAAATTCATGTCAAAAACATAATAAAATTTAAGTGCTTCATGCCTTCTTTTGCTAACTAAACTACTAGTCATCCTTTTTATCCTTAATCTTATATGTGCAAATCACCTCTTTCACTTTTCTTCAACTTCTTAAATTTTCTATAATCATCATATTTAGTCTTTCATTTTTATCTTACAAATACTATAACCAATGAAAGAAATAGAACCATAGATGAATTTCCTTACCTCAAAATCTTATTCTCCACCCAAGTTTGCAATCTTTCTCAATTCTCCAAATTTAGCTACTTGAAAAAAAAAACAATCTCTCTCTCTTTTCCCTTCCTCCTATTTTCGGCCAAGCAAGAATAAAGAGAGTTCTTGGCTTTATTTTTGTGGTGTTCTCTCCTCCAAATGGCAGCCAAGAGAGGTTGATAGGTCATGGTGTAGATGTTGATTTCCCATTGGTACACATATGTGAGAAAATGGCCAATTCTCATTGGTCCAAATGTCTCCTTCTTTAATTTATTTACAATCCAAGCCCTTGGACTTCATCTTAATTATATTTTGGTCCCTCAACCTCATTGTGCTGTAATTTTATGGTCTAAGGTGTGAAAAGACCAAAATACCCTCCGGCTGTTACTCGTTCGTAACTTTTAAACCGCGTACTTTCGCCGAATGCTGTGGTACACTTTTTGACTCAGTTTTTCCTCTACTTTTCATTTTTGAGATCCTTTATTACTTTCGAGACACTTTTAAAAATGACCATGATGCCCCTAGTCAAAATCCATCTTCCAAACCGTGCTTTTTCGGGAAAAACCGTGTCGCACCGTTACTGTCTGATTTTTCTCTACTTCCCATTTCTGGAGTCTGTTATGTGCACTATTAAGGACCTCCGGAACAACTTTTGGTAATTACGGTCACCTCCCCAAAACTTTACAATTTTTTCAAATAAGTCCTTTCAATTTTACAGAACTTCCCTTCACTTCGCGCTTTTGAGTAGCTTCTCGGGAGGGTTTCTCTTACTGTACATGGACGTACTGTACATGGATATACTGTACATATGTACAAATTGGGTCGTGACACACACATATGGGATGTAGCAGATTCCATTATGATTATGCCCATTCACTCGTAAGTATAATTATATATTTTTAAAATATTTTAATTTGTATTTATTAGTGTTATCAAACTAATTTTTTTTTATTAATTAGGAGTCTACCTTGAGTCGACCACCGAATAACTATGAGCTATTTTGTGCATACACACACCAAATATCATGATGGGTGTTCATTTGTAAATCGTCAATCCTAGGATGTCAATAAGAGTAATTTCATAATTTTATTTAATTTTTAAAATTTAAATTTAAAATATACAATTATTAACCTTACTATATTTTATAGGATCGTTTTATTGCATCTCGGGGGGAGACTTCTCAATCTGACACCCCTACTGATGATGATAGCTTATTTAGAGTTATCGTGGGCGAAAAGAATAAAAAAAAGTTGTATGGACTTGGCTCGCAGTATGTCAGCACAATTTCTTTTTCTTCGTCTTCTAGTGCATCTGCTTTACGGCAAAAGATCGAGCACTTCAGGAAGCAGTTAGCGGAGCATGATTGGACTATGCAGCAATAGATCCAGGAGGCAGTGTAGATGCATGAGCAGGTTCAAACGCTGATGCAGACTGAGATACAAAGATTAGTCCAACAATAACATAATGAGTTTATGACTAGCTTTATGCGAGTGGTTCTCCTCCATCTCCACATCCACCACCTCCTGTTTTTACTTGATTTCAATTTTTTTATACATATTTTATATTTTAATTTTATACTATTATATATATTTTATTTTTTTATGTATATTTGTTTAATTTATGTACTTTTCTTACATTTTATTTAAATATAAATTTTATTTTTATATTATTTATTATTTTTAATATTTAATTTATTCATGAATTTTATATACAAATTATAAAAATTAAAAAGAATAATAAAAATATTTTTGAAAATTTAAAACAATTAAATTTTATATTAAATTTTAAAATTCAAAATAATAAAATTTTTATTAAAGATTAAAAATGCAAAAAATAATACCGACATATTTTTCTGTCGGTAATACCGATGAACAAATATTTTATCGGTAATATCGATGAAAAATACGTCAGCCATCACAACACAGGATGAATTAAATTGCAAACGAAAAATATGTTGCACCACTCGTACTGATAAAAAAAAAATTTCGGCATTACAGATAAATTTTTTTTTCCGATATTATCAATAGAATTTTCTGTTGGCGTTACTGATAAATTTTTTTGCGTCAGTATTACCGACATAATATTCTGTTAGAATTACCGATGAAAATATTTTTTCATCGGCAATCTCATTCATCGTGTTCAGTGATGGCCGACCTATTTTTCATAGGTATTACCGATAAAATTTCTTTCTGTCAGTGTTATTGACAGAAAATTTTATTCTGTTAATAAATATTTTCGATGAAATTTCTGTCGAAAAGTAAGAACATGAGATTTTCTCTAAAAAATTTATCGATATTTTTATTTTCTCTCTGTAATTTATCGACATATTAATTTTTATCTGTATTTGTATTACCGGCAGAGAATATAACTACATAATTTTTTTCCCATAATCTGTTAATAAATTTGATTATAGATAAAAAAAATAAGAATTACCGACGAATTTTTTCATTGGTAATCCAGTATATTCATGTAGTAGATACGACATTGTATCTATACTCATTCTATCAAACCATCGACTTTGATACTATATATTGGCACCAAAAAGCTCATTTATCTGGAAGATATATTTGATGGGCCTTGATGAGAGAATATACTCGTGGATTTAACACAAACTTAAACTTAAAACCTTAAGTCATTTGGCCTATAAATCTTTTCCACTTATATCTCTCTCATTAATCTCATCTCCTTCTAGTGTGAGATTCTTTTCATGTTTGATAATTTCAATACTATTTTACATTGCTTTGTTACTCAGTATGGGTTACTTGAAAAAGGAGGTGTTATGTGTTCTACACACTCTTCTATGCAGCTCATTCAAGATGGTTTATCCGAGTTTATACCTACTCTGTTTCATTATAAGACATTAGGTCCTTTAATTCTCTTAAATTTATTTTCTATTTAAGGATGTTTGGGAAATTTGGTTTGTTAAGGATTTTATCCTTTCTCTTATTAACTTGCATCTATTTGCAAGTAGTTCAAAGACTTCGTTCTCTGCTAGAATTGCTGGTCTCAATCATGTTCTTGTTTGGCCAAGATTCACAGTATTGTTCTATGGCAACGTCCTTTGTGTTCTTAGCTCCTATGTTTTTAGTATTAAGAAGATATATAGATGTATGGTTTATACTTTCTGTTTTTTGGATTAGAGTAGTATGTATAATATTGTTTTCTTTATCAGTATGTACACTCTTGTTTGATTAGTATTAGTCTACACATTTTCTGACAAAAAAAATCAAAAATTTATTATTCAATCAAAATTTATTGGTTGCTTGTAAGTAAAAAATGGCAGTATGAAACTTAATTCACAAAAATTAGATGCTAAAGCATTATCTCCATGGCCATATGACTTAGGACTTGTGCAGCGTAATACCTTTGGTAGGTTTCAATTTCATTTCTTTCCTAGACATTGATCAGTTAACCATTGACAATAATAAATAATAAAAAAATAAAAATCAATTAAATAGCATGATCTTCTTGACTTCCAAAGTAACTATCAAAAGGTGGTTGGTTGTTTCTATCATATATTATTTTAACTATATATTCGAATGAAAAAAATAATCTCAAACATTTATTTAAAAAAAAAATTTCCAATCATCATTATGACTAGAGAAGGTCTTTGAGTTTGAGAATAAATTTTTTAAATAAAATAAAATACTCATCTCATCTATTGATAAATATACTTTTTTAATTATCTTAAATTATAATTAATAAATTAATTAGTATTTTAAATATCTATTATACTCATATCTACTATTACTTATTAATAAAATATTTAATAAATATATTTTCAAATAAAGTAAGAACATAATATAATAAATTTATATAAATTTATATTTTTAATAAAAATACTTATTTTTTTAATATTATAAAATAAAAAATATTTCTATCAATTTATAAAGAAGAGAATATATAATATGCTAATAAATACGAAATTATATTTTCCTAATTAATAATCACATTGTCAATCACTTTGATTTAATAATAATTAACTCCAAAAACTGAAATTTTGAAACCTATGTCATGTTTGATTTTGATTAATTTTAAGTTTAAATTATATTTTATAATATTTGACAATTGAAAATTCCTCTAATTTGTTTCAATTTGGATATATATGTGCATATATATATTAATCAATTAATTATGTGTCACATGAGCAAACCTTAATTGCATCAGCAATATATTCTTTAAGTAGTGCAAATCTTTAGCAAGAATCAAAATGGGTTTGGAAAATATAAAATAAAATTTTCTTTAGATTTTTAATTAAGAACATTAATTAAATATAAAATAAAATTTTGTTTAGATTTTTAATTAAGAACATTAATTAATTCATTCTTTTAATTTTTTATTTCTTTAAATTTCAAACTTTCTCATTGTCGTAAAGAATTTACACAACAATTGCTTTTGTTTTTACCATAGGTTTTTGCCTTTCACAATGTTTCTACACATGCTTGTCCTTTTGTTATTATAAGCACACAGATTAGAGGAAGTCTTTGTCAATGCGTCCCTCCCACTGTTACTATTATTCTTCACATGGTTTAATCCATATTATTATTCTATTAATATCAGTGCAGGTGATTTCTTTAATTAAATTTTTATTATTTAGCAATTATTAAATAATTCTTTAATCCATATTATTATTTCACATTGATATTGTATTAGGGTTGACATTGGTACGAAAATTTTTTATTTCTTATCAAAATTTATCTCGAATGAAGTAAAATTTTTTTGAATTTATCCCTTGCAGGGATAGAGATGGAGAGAAAATTCTCTTTGTTGGGTGGAGCGGGATGGGAATGGGGATGGAAAGTTCTTGTCCTGCGGGGATTCCCGTTTCTATTTATACGGAGACCCAAAAATATATACATTATATATAATATAAATATTATGTATAATATATATATTTTATACATATATATTATATTATACACATTATATATTACTATTATATATATTATATTTTAATTTTTGTATATATAAAAAATTTTAATTTAATATATTTTATCTTGTAGTATTTTTTAAAATTTTATTATACATAATTATTATATTATTATTTTTATTAAGTATGTAATTATAATGAATTATTATTTTTTATATTTTTTAAATTTTCATTAAAAAATAAAAATAAATAAATTCTCCGCATAAATTTTCACGGAATAGATTTTATCTCCATTTCTATGGCAGAGGGCGGGGTGAGAAATTTCCATCAAGATAGGGGCAGAGATAGAAAATGGCGCTCCATCTCATTCCGTTGCCAAGCCTAAATTGCAGTGTTTTTGTTTTACACCTTTTTTTCAAAATAAAATCTCAGGTGGCGGCATGGATAAGTAAAATTGAGCTCTCAACCCAATTTTAATGCTAAAATTATACTATATATTCTTTTTTATGTCAAATCCATAAATACACTTTTTATTTTATAAAAATTAAAAATTAATTATTTTTTATTAAAAATATAAATATATATTTTATATTATACTCTTATTTATTTTAATATAATATATATTTGTTGTAAGCAATATTTATGGGCATAATAAAGAGTAATAAAAATTTGACATATTAAGGTGAATGAACTACAATTCAAGATAAAATTTGCATATCAATTTAAGAGATGAGAGTAATAAGATAAGATAATTTTATCATGTGGATTATAATTAACCATGGTTTACCAAAGAATACTTCCTTACAAGCGTAAACAATCATATTTATAAATGTCTTGCACTCTTTATATAACTTTTTGTGAATGGCAATGGAGAACAGTTCGTTAATGCTGAAAATGTAAGAATTCCACAGAATTGGAATTATTCAATTGTGTGAACTGCAACTCTGTATTGCTTACTGTGAATGATTTTTGGCTGATTGTAAACCCCGATTTTCTAAAATGTATAGTCTATTCACAGTGTAAACCAGCCTACTACACAGGATTATTCTCGTGAAAAGAATCATAAATTCAGAATAGTTTAGTAGAAGGCAAAGAACTTTGAATATTTATTATGATATATATATATATATATATATATGGCTCAGTAAAACTATAATTACAACTGAGAAGTTTGATTTGCATTGGTAGGCAATCTGGAAGCTCAAAATATGGCATATACTGATCTCAATAACTCCAAGACCAAAAGGGCTGATCTTCGACAGGGAATTCAAAACTGCAAGAATTTGTTGGAGGGTCATGGTAGAGTTTAGAGAAGTAAGGTGGAGGCAAATGCAATAAACTCCTGCTAAGATCATCTTCTTCATCTTGTGAGAAATCTGATTGTTCTGGCTCAAAAACACGAGAAGAATCAACAGGCTTCATGAATGAATGTGGGCTATCTGAATCGGACACATCACTCTTTGCTGAACTTGCTTCTTCTTGTTTTACTATCATCATCTGAGCATTGGAAACTTCTTCAGAGTCAGTATTAGGAACTGGGTTTTGATCAAGTTCTGCATTGGGTGAATTGATGGCATCAAGTGATTCTAAATTTTCAATCCCTTTGTCTCTAGCAATCAGTTTCTCTTCGAGTGAAATAAGCTGTTGATTGAAACCAAGGCATTAATCATTTGTCAAGTGATCAATTGTGAAGAGAAAGATTTAGATTGTTAATTCTTCAAGCAATAAAAATTTTACCTCATTTTTCAAATTCTCTTTCTCCTTCAGGTGATTGTTATAATCAGACTTAAGCCTATCATAGCTAGCTTTCAAACAGTCATAATCCTTTTCTAGTTGCTTGTTCTTGAATCGCGCCCGCCGATTTTGAAACCATATTGCAACTTGGCGAGGCTGCAAGCCAAGTTCTTTAGCAAGTTGTATCTTTCTCTCTGGTTCAAGCTTGTTTTCTACCTCGAAGTTCCTTTCAAGAAACTGAACTTGACTTGCCGAAAGCCGCCTTTTCTTCCCAGGTGGGTAGAGGCACACATCAAAATCATCATCACCATTTTCTTCTTTAACAAGGGGTTGAAAGAATTGGGCATCCATTGAGTCCGCTCCTCCACTAACATTATCAAAATTAACAATAGATTTTGCACCTAAACCAAATTCACCAAAAACAGCACTAGATCATTTAGAATGTGTTTTCCTATTCTCTTTTTCGTCTCTATAATATGATTAAAAAAAGAGAAATTGAAAACGCAATAAAGGCACTAACAGAGACCCCATTGATGCACTAAAAGATTTTCCTTTTCTTTTCCCTCCATAAGTGAATCAAAGTAGCTCAACCCCATAAAACTGAAAACTTATATTAAAAAGACACTGGCCTAAACTCTAACGTGAGAAATTAAGTAAAAGCTTCAACCTTTTTCTTTTTATAGTTAAATGGTCGATTGCTCTGTTCATAAAAGACAGCAAAATATAGCAAATATTCTCTGGTAATACTTGGTTCCTCTAACTTTCAAAAAACCAGAAAATTTCATTAGGACGGAGCTCACCCAATAAAAGTATAAGACACACCTTAGACCTCATTGAAAAAAGAAAAAAGAATATGGGCAATTTAACAGAAAACCAAAAAATCCAACAATAAAACAGAGCAAAGAACAGAGAACCCAGTAAGTCAAAACGAAAGAAACCAATAAAAAGAGAGGTAAATAATTACCATGAAGAGTGGCAGAAGAAGAAGGAGAAGGAATCCAGAGAGAATCACAAGGAAGAGGGTCATTCTGAAGCAAAACGGTCATGTTAGAGCCATCACAAACTTTGTCACCTGCCATAGCTTTTTCTCTCTTGCTTGATTTTATTTGGTTTTACTATTGTCTTTTGTCCTTTGAATTCCCGGAGAATTAAAGAAAAAAGAAGATGAGTTCAAGTCAGTTTTAGTTATGTACATAAGGCTTATTTATGATGAAAGAAACTGGCAATGTGGAAAGTCTGCGAGTGAAGAAAGCTCACACCCATCACACAGTAGAAAATAAAGAATAAAAAAGCCTCAAGCTTTTCGAAGTTCGAACCTTCAAATTACCCAAAAAAAAAAAGGCTCTGCAGAGAAAGAAGAATTTTGATGGTAAAGGAGTTGAAAGTTAAGAACATTGAGAGAGAGATTCTTCTATGGGAAGGAGGGCTTGATGGGGTTTTTAACAAGCCGAGTGAAAGGACATTAGAGACCAGAGGGAGAGTTTGCTTTTCTTCTCTGATCTGACAATCTTACACAACTGAAATTACTATAATATCCCTAATGTTATATCAAGAAAATGAAGGCTAAATATATAATAATAATATGTATAATATATTTAAACTTGGAAAAAATATAATATATAATTATATATATTATATAATTATTAGAATTTCATTAAATATATACATAATTTTTAATTTTCATCATATTTTTAGTAAAAATTAAACATTTCAAATTTTTGATTTTCTCTTTTTGCTACTGAAATCTTTTAATCAATAATAATATGAAAACTTAACAAGTCAAAATAAAACTTTGAGAAATTTAATAAAAAAATTCTAAAACTTTTACAAATTTGAATATAGACTTTACCATATTATTAATAGGATTTTCTTATTATTCCTTTTATCCTCAAAATGCTTTATTTCCTTATTTATTAAGAAAAATAGGCTTTTTCATTCAATTTAATTATCTGTGGCAATAATTTATAATTTGATAAATTATTTTATATGATAAAACCTAATGTTGACTATACACATTAGTTCCATGATGTAGGGCTATAGTGGTGTATTAAATAGACATTGGAGAACAGCAGTTGCGAATACGATATGTCATTTAAGATTGTGAAATACTGTTTAAATTCAATGGACATGTTCATAAATAAATCATAAACAAGCAATTGACCTCACATTGCTTCTACTTATTATCATACTCAAATAAGGAAATTTCTACCATGCAATTAATTTTTCTTTTTAAACATTTTTATCTCATCATTAAGTTTTGAAGAATCCTTACGTTTATTTGTAACACAAACAAGGAATGGTAAAATATATTTTTTTAAACCAAAACAATACAATATACATAAATCTTTTTTTCAAACAAATAATGATAATTTATTGATTATTACAGTGATCATATTTGTTGATTTTAACCAATATAATAGTTGTCATATGCCATTTTTTATTCTAATTTTGTGAAAAGAAATATTATTTTTTGTTTGATTTGCAGATAAAAAATATTTTTTACTTGATTTGCAGAACTTGGAAGTGTTGATGATAAATGAATTGGAAAAAGAAGACCTAGTAATTCAAATCATTTTTTTATCAGCTAATAATTGAAAGCGTTATTGCGATAGATTTGCATCTCAAACACATGTAGTACCAAAATAGCGTGATTCTTTTTTATTTTTTATTTTTTGATACAAAGGATGGTGATACCCAATTATACTCTAAGAACACGCGGCCATACAACCTGCTGCCGATTAGCTTCTAATTCCGCACGAACTTGCAACGGAGGAACACCCAGGAACACTTCAACCCCATCGGTTGTGACTGCAAGATTAGCAAGAATATTAGCTACCTTATTACCTTCATGAAACACATGTTGCAGTTTCACTTCCCATGGCATGTCCATCAGTAACTGAATTTGCCCGAAAATGTTTACAAAACGAGGGCTACCAGAACTAGAAGCATCGATCATTCTTAGACTCTCCATGGAGTCCATTTCTAGAATAATTTTTCGAAAACCATGCTGCCATGCAAGCTGTAGACCGAACACCGCGGCATTGAGTTCAGCTACCATAGAAGTGCAAACACCCAACCGTACTAGTTTGCCACATATCCATCTTCCCAAGCAATCCCGGATAACAATACCAGCACCACTGAGACTCGGATTACCTTTCGAAGCCCCATCAACATTTACCTTGATCTATGAATCAGAAGGTAGAGACCATGAAATAAGAGAAACCACATTTCGTTTGTTGAGTCCCTGAGTTTTATTCAACCAAGCTTCATGATTAGCCTTGATCCAAAACATAACTTGGTGCCTAAAAGACTCACTAGATTGAGCAATATCTTGAAACACTTTCTCATTTCACCACTTCCATATATACCATAAACCAATAGCAAAAATTGATACCGGATCAAAATCAGGAATAGAAGGGAAATAAATTTTTTTGGATATCATCAACCACCTATCAGCAGGCATGGAATGCAATAATTGCAAAGAGCGAGAATCTAAAAAATTATTCCAAAAATCCGAAACAGAAAAGCAATCACGGAACAGATGTTCAAGAGATTCTTCATTGCCACAAATAGTATAAGAGCTGTCAAGGATAAAACCTCTCCGACGTCTTTCGACATTAGTCATTAACCGCTGCCATTGAAACATCCATAAGAAATAGCGTATCCGTTGTGGGATACGAATCTTCCACAAATCTGACCAGTCAAATTCGGAGACTACATGACTATCAGTAATCTGCAATTGGTAAGCCAAGGCAACACTAAACTTAGCATTAGGCGTTACAAACCAGGAGAAAGAATCAGAAGCAAGAGCTGGATCTGTAAGTCTAACAGCAAGTAATAAAAGCAAGACATCCTAAGGCAAATAGAGAGAAAGTAAATGGAAATTCCAACCTTATGCGCTCCAATAATCAACCACAAGTCTATCTCGATGTGAATCTGGCACTGCCGAGGTAACCAAATAAATTAGTGGTGTATCACCAAGCCATAAATCGGTCCAGAATTTGGTGGATAAACCACTGCATACTACATGTAACAGACCTTTCTTCAAAAGAGGAAGAGCATCCAGAATACCTCTCCAAACTGGGGACATGCTAGATTTCTTCCTCCAATTATCCACAAATGATGGACCTGTCACATATTTGCCATTTAGAATCTGCCCCCAAAGTGCATTAGGGTCATTTAAGAGCCTCCAACCTAACTTTGCAAAGAAAGCTTTATTCATAGCAACACAAGAACGGATACCCAAACCACCAAGTCTAACCGGTTTAGTCACCGTATCCCAATTAACAAGATGAATTCTATGTTGCATGTTTAAATCACCCCAAATGAAAGATCTAACTTTTTTTTTATCAAAAGCATGGCAAACAGATTTTGGAAGAAACGAAACCTGCATAATATGATTAGGAAGAGCTGACAAAACTAACTTAGCAAGAGTAAGGCATCCAGCAAAAGAGAGCAGTCCCAATTTCCATCCTGCCAAATGTTTGTCCACTTTCTCTAATAAAGGATCATAAAGGTCTTTAGTGACACTGCCCGTGACCATAGGAACACCCAGATAAATACCCAAAGAATCAACTTCTTTGATACCTATAAGATTAGATATTTACCTTCTAACTTCAAGGTCCGTATTAGCCGAAAAGAAGATAGAAGATTTGTCAAAGTTGACCCGCTCACCCGAACTATCACAGAATTTGGACAAACAATATTTAATAACCGTGACTTGCTAAACCGAAGCTTCAGAAAAAAGTAGCAAATCATTGGCAAAAAACATATGAGAAAGCTTAGGCCCATTTCTAAAGATGAGAAACGGGTTCCATAGAGAAGAATCGACATAATCCTGAATAATATGTCCAAGTCTCTCCATTCCTAGAACAAAAAGATAAGGTGAGATGGGATCGCCCTGTCTCACGCCTCTGGTTGGTATAAAAACATCTGACAACATACCATTCCACTTAACCTGCATAAAACAAGCACGAAGACATTGATTGATAAGAAATCTCCAATGATCAGAAAAGCCAGCAAGAGAGAGAGCTTCATCAATAAAACTCCAGAAGAGCCTGTCAAATGCCTTTTCAAGGTCAATTTTAATAATCATCCAAGACTGCTGCCCCATTCTCTGTTGTATAGAGTGAATTACTTCCTGTAAAATAACCGTATGAAACTGGTCTGGACAGGAGTAATGATCTTTGGGAACACCAGTCTCATTCTGTTAGTTAAGACTTTAGTAAGAATCTTAAAACTAACATTGCAAAGGCTGATTGGCCTAAACTGTGAAATAGATTCTGGAAGATCAACCTTTGGCGGTAAAGTAATCCAAGTTTTACAGGTATTCTTTTCCAAAATCCCTTCATTGAGAAATTTCAAAGCTGAAATACAAATCTTCGAGCCCACAACATCCCAAGCCTCCTGGTAAAACCCCTCTTGAAAACCATATGGTCCCGGAGCTTTATTGGGAGCCATTTCCAGTACTGCTTTACGGACTTCTTCAGTTGTAAAAGAAGAATTAAGAACTAAAAAATCTGCAGCACTCAAAGTAGGAAAGGTAGACAATGTAAAACAAGGTGGTTGTAAAACAACATTCTGTATATACAAAGTCATAAAATAATATCTCGCCATCTCAAGTAGAGCCTTGGAATCAGAAACCCAGATGCCACTGTCATTCTTCAAAGCCGACACTTGATTTCTAAAACCACGGCGAACCACAACAGCATGATAATTGGAAGTGTTCCTGTCACCATCAGTAATCCAGCTCTCTCTTGACTTTTGAAACCACATCAGCTCCTCCGGATCAAGAATGGTTTCTAACTGTCTACGCAATTTACATTCTAGTTTCCACAAACCCGCAGAATTTGATAAGCAATATTTCTCTTGAATGCCTCTAATCCGGGATAATAACCGCCTTTTTTGTTGATAAATATTACCAAAAACAGAATTCCTCCAAATACCAAGCTGCTGCTGTAAGAAAATTAAATTCTGCTCCACCGAAAGGTCTGACTTCCAATTATGAGACAAAACCTCTTAAAGTCAGCATGTTTGCACCAGGCAAGTTGAAAACGGAAAGAAGAATTGGGAGCAGTAGCCTTATTCCCACACAATTGGATAAGCAAAGGAGTATGATCAGAATATACCCTTTCTAAATGAGTAACTCTAGCTTGAGGAAATAAACAACACCAAGAAAGTGAAGCTAAAGCTCTATCAAGACGGGCAGCTCTAAAATGCACCGAAGAGGGACCACGCATCCAAGTAAACTTAGTCCCCATAAAACCAATATCTATCAAATTCAAAGAATTCGCCCATTCCCGGAATTTAATACAATGAATACCAATGCCTGTACAAGTACTAGTGATTTCCTCAGTATTTATAGCCATACTAAAATCATCGGCAAGCAGCACAGGGCGATGAATATGAGGAAATAAAAGAGACAAATTCCGCAAAAAACGCAACCTACATTGCTCATTAGGACTAGCATAAATAGCAAAAAATTCCTAAGATGGCCCAACAGAGTTCTCAACCAAGCAATGAATGAATTGGGAATTAGTTCCTAAAACAGAGATCAAACCTGCATTCCAAAAAATTCAAATTCCGCCACTGTAGCCAACGGATTCAACCCTGACCCAATGCTCAAAACCAAGATTAAAAGAAATAAAATCAGCATTATGGCCAGAGACTTGAGGTTCAACAATAACCAGGATAGAAGGCTTATGTTGTCTACAATACTCCTTAAGAGCTGTCTGCCTCCTTTTACCAGTAATACCCATAACATTCCACACAACAATCATTAAAAAAAATGAGAGTAGGGAAAAGAAACCAAACCGCATTAGCGGTCTTGATCAGATGCTTCCACATCATCATCCATAAGTTCACAATCACCAACGGATTGACCAATATGAGAATCCAAACCAGCTCCATCGTTAGCAATGCCAGAAAATTGAGCATGGTCAGACTGCCTTTCTTCTCCAGGATCCAAACTTAGCATCGTGATTTTTTTTTTATTTTTGCTGGTGATGATAAATTGTTAATAGTTATAATTTATTTATTCTGATTGCCGGAAATATTCAATGGAGCATAATTTATAAATTTTTGAAAAAAAATGCATATAAGGTCAAATTATAATTTTTCTAATTTTTATAAATTTCAAAAATAAAATCTTGATTTTATCTTTTAAATAGAAATTAAAATCTTGACATTTACATTTTATTTTTTTATATCTATATTATGCATTACGTATTTATACTATAAAAATAAATAAAAATATTATTATTATGAACATTTTTAAGTATTTACAAAATAAATAAGATCTTAAATGTTATTAATTTCTCCGCATTCTCAATATACAATGTATTAATTTCTTGTTATATTTAAGAAAACAACATACATGCACATATAGATATTTCCTTAATGTGTGACAAAAAGGAGAATTCTTTTTTTGAACAACTTTTGTAAATGTTTCGTATTATCTTATCTTAATATATAGCTTTGCTATAAGAGAGATAAATTAAGGGAAAAGAAAAAGCATTAATTTGAAATTCATTGAATTATATTTTAGGTTTCAAGGGAAAATAAAAAATATAATAAATAATTAAAAAAATCAAGATTTTGTGGTAAGGTTCCATTGGATGATTTCAATGTATTTCACTTTCATCAAGCTGTCATCTAATGTTTCCAAATGCCACTTCATCTATAGTCGACCACTGACTTAAAGCTAATAGAAAGCTAAAAAATTAATTTGCTATAATATCTAATTTTCTGAGAGCATCCTTTATATATATATATATATATCAATGTCTTGAGTTTTGTTAATGGTAAAAAACAAAACAAAACAGGAAGCAAAGAAAAACCCAAATCCTAACATCTTAAATTTCCAATTATTTAGCAAAATGCTTGCCCACTTTGAGTATTGCTCACAATTTTATTATAGCTCCAGCTTAATGATATAAATTTTTTTTTGAAAAAAAAAATAGGGTCCAATTAATTTCTTTGAATATGTTATTTTATGCTAATTTTTATTATTTTACCCTAAATTTTAAACTTGGTATCATTTAAATCAATTTCAAAGAAAAAAAAATAGCTTATTGTACTTATAAATATTTTTTTTATTTTATACTCATCGTTAGATTCAACTCTATCATAATTCTTCATTTGGTATTTTTTTATTGCAAACAAAATGATAGATGTAATTTTTTAATTAAATGGATATATATTTGTATTTAAAATTTTAAGATTAGACTAAAATATTTTTTTAAAAAGGTTTTTATTTATTTTTATTTTGGTTATGTATTGGGCTTATTAATTATCGAAGTGAAACAATAGTAGGAAAAAAAAAAGGGAAAAATGGGAGGGCAAAGAAGTAAAAGAGGAGATGTGGTAGATAGATGACAACGAGGGAGAGAAAAAAAAAATACAAAAGCAAGAAGTCCAATCAATCTCTATCAAATGTATTTACAGAGGTGATGACTCACTACTCTATTACCCTCCCTACTGCTTTTCTTTTTTTAAATATATATATTACTTTATTATAGCATTGGAGTGAACTCACCTTTACTTTGTCTCCCCATCTCCGCCGCTTTGGCTCCACTGGTTTTCGCCGATTATTTCCGGAAGCCGCGTTTTTATTTTATTTATTTTTAAAATATTAGGAGTAATATAAAAATAATAAATTAAATAGACAGTAGTTAATAAATGGTTCAAACATATGCATAATTATTTACCACATCAATTACCCGAGTTAAAAATTAAGGATCTTGAATTTGATTTTTGCTGTCATTTGAACCTTTATTCATACATATATACATATATATGTATTTATTATTTTCTCTATTTTTTTAAGTATCCTATAAAAAAATTTACTTTTCTTTAATTTTTTTTAAAATTTAATAAAATTTTAATTAAAAAATTTTAATATTATTCATATTAATTAATAAAAGAGAATATTTTAGATGAAAGATGAAAAAAAAATAGTTAAATATATTATAATAAAATTTTTATGAAATTTATAATGATTAATCATTTTTTTTATCTGTGCATACTATTTCTATGCGGCAATTAAAATGAAATGTAGAGATAGAGTATTATTATTTTTTAAATAATTAATGGATAGAAATAGAACTTTGAGGACCAAAGTTTAATATGCAATAACATAAGTAGAACATGTGAAAGAAAAATGTCAAAATATTTAAACTATGGACAAATTAATAGTTTTTGAGTTAATGGGGGATCAAGAGCTTAAGGTTAAATCATGTCTTCTATTATAATTAGCTAATTATGGATTATATATATAAATATCTCATAAATTTATTTCTATTTCAAAATTTTTACTATTTTAAATTAAAAATATACTTTATCCTTCTTTTTATTTTTTCATTAAACATTAGCATTAATTGAAAGGGGAGAAAACCTTATTCCCCTAAAACATAAAATATGCATAAATTACTAGATTATTCAAATTAAATTGCAAAGGGGTAAATTGCATACCTGACATCATCGTATGTTGAAGCTGAAGACGATTTTGAAGTTTGTCGCCTTCCAGGAGATACACACTTTAAGTTTAGCGGAAGCACTACTGAAGGAACGTAATGTTCTCTCAAAATTGTTGTGTTCCCCTGGAGACCACGACCCCTTATTTATAACTGATGATGATGATTTCTGTTTTGGTCCTTCAACAAAATAGAAATTCTTATCGGTCTCTACACTTATAATCCTATTACAAGTAGGACACCTCAATAGTCAACAATCATAATTTGATCACAACTTTAATTTGACTATCTTAATTTGACTGCAATACACATTTAAATATATTAAATATATTTAGCCCACATTTAGGATTAATTTTAATCAATATAAAATTAATTCTAACAATCTCCCACTTGGGCTAACATATATTAAATGTAAATGTATATACCTTAATGAGCTCATAAAAGCAGTCATACTAAAGGTGCCTCAAACAATCTCGTCCATTGATTATATCGATAAAGGACTGAAGGGCCAGTCGCCACATTCATCGTGACTCAAACCACCATCAATCACATTACCAATACTCTCAAATGACATAGATCAATAATAGGAGTGTAGCATGGAAACTACATGTAATGTGATCTAATCATGCCTGTTTCCAACTGGTCAATCTTAAGTGAGATCAAACATAAATATAATACAGAGTGTAAAACACATAATAAAATGAAAGAAAAACTCATTTTTCTGCAGAAACTGAATGTACTTTATAAAATATATCCAATGTCAAAGAGAGCATACATAAAACTTAATGCAAACTTAATGAACAAACTCCCACTGAAACTAAATAGCCTCAAATAATGTGACACCCATATGAGCAGTGTGCTCATGAAAAACTTTCGGTATCACAGCCTTAGTGAGCGGATCCGCAATCATGGAGTTCGTTCCAATATGCTCTATGGATATCTGCCACTCTGTACTCTCTCCCTCACAGCCAGAAACTTTATCCCAATGTGTCTCGATCGAGAAGAGCTTCTGTTGTTGTTGGAGAATAAAACCGCTGAATTATTATCACAATATAACTTTAATGACCTTTCAATGCCATTCACAATGCGCAGCCCTGTGACAAAGTTCCTCAGCCAGATTGCCTGATTGGATGCCTCATAACTTGCTATAAATTCTGCTTCCATGGTGGAGGTAGCTACTAGAGTTTGTTTCACACTCTTCCAAGAAATAGCACCGCCAGCCAAGAGATATATGTAGCCTGAAGTGGATTTTCGACTGTCTTGGCATCCCGCAAAATCAGAATCAGTATACCCAATGATCTCAAGCTGATCTGATCGCCTGTATGTGAGCATATGTCCCTTAGCTCTCTGAAGATACCTCAGGACTCTTTTGGCTGCTTTCCAATAATCCATTCCTGGATTACTGAGATATCGTCCTAACATGCCAACTATGAATGAAATATCTGGACGAGTGCAAACTTGAGCATACATCAGACTCCCAACTGCTGACGCATAAGGAATCTTCTGCATCTCCTGAATCTCAAGTTCACCCTTTGGACACTGATCAAGACTGAATTTATCTCCTTTAGCAACTGGGGTATCAATTGGTCTACTGTTGTGCATACTAAATCTCTTGAGCACTTTCTTAATATAGTCCTTTTGTGATAATCCAATAATACCTTGAGTACGGTCTCGATGTATTTGAATCCCTAATACAAAAGAAGCTTTACCTAAATCTTTCATCTCAAAGTGTTTTGAGAGAAAGACTTTGGTCTCGTGCAGCAAGTCCTTACAGTTAGTAGCAAGCAATATGTCATCCACATATAAGACCAAAAAGATAAACATACTCCCACAGAACTTGTGATACACACAATCTTCCACAGCATTTGTCTCAAAACCAAAAGAGACAACTACTTTATGGAACTTGAAGTACCACTGATGAGAAGCCTGCTTTAGTCCATAAATGGATTTCTTTAATCTGCATACCAGTCGCTTTGGGTCTCTAGACACAAAGTTTTCTAGCTGCACCATATAGATGGTTTCATCAATGTCTCCATTGAGAAACGCAGTCTTTACATCCATTTGATGTAACTCAAGATCAAAATGTGCAACTAGAGCCATGATTGTCCTAAAAGAGTCCTTCGATGAAACCAGAGAGAATGTCTCTTTATAGTCAATCCCCTCTTTCTGAGTGAAGCCTTTAGCTACAAGACGAGCCTTATATCTTTCCACATTACCTTTAGAATCCCTCTTGGTTTTAAATATCCATTTGCAACCAATGGGTTTCTTTCCTTCAGGTAATGGAACAAGATCCCAAACTTGATTGTCTTGCATTGACTTAAATTCTTCACCCATTGCCTCAATCCACTTCTGAGAGTTGGAATCCTGCATGGCATGATGAAAGCTGATAGGATCATCTTCCACCATGTCTACAGTGTCCTCATGTTCCTGAAGATATACTACATAGTCATCCGGAATAGCATCTCTTCTCTATCTAGTGGACCTTCTTAAAGGCACAGGTTCTGGCTCAAATTCTTGAGGTTGTTGAGCTTGTACTTGAGGAAGAACAACTTCTTCATCCTGATGGGGAAGTTGATCAACATTGTCTTGTATTGGATTCGGAATTGCTTCTGGGATATTAACATTTCTAGGAACCTGAACAGTCCCAGGAGCAAAGATAGGAATCGACACTGAGTGTTCCTGACTCGATCCCTCCTCAAAGACAATGTTTCTAACCTTATTTCTCCCCCCAAACTCAACATCCTCAAAGAATGTTGCAATTCCCGTCTCAAAAATAGATCTGGAAGTAGGATTATAAAACTTAAAACCCCGAGATCGCTCAGAATAACCAACAAAGTAGCTACTAGCAGTTTTGGAGTCCAATTTTGTCTCATTAGGCCTATAAGGCCTAGCCTCAGCAGGACATCCCCAAACATGAAGGTGCTTTAGACTGAGCTTGCGTCCAGTCCAAAGCTCATAAGATGTTTTTGTAGCTGCTTTAGTTGGTACTCTGTTAAGAAGATAGACTGTTGTCTTTAATGCTTCTCCCCACAGAGACTCAGGTAAAGAAGAATGACTAATCATACTTCTAACCATATCCATAAGAGTCCTGTTACGTCTCTCAGATACACCATTCATGCTAGGTGTACCAGGCATGGTGTATTGAGGGACTATACCACAGTCCTGTAGGAAAATAGCAAATGGTCCTGGACTTTGTTCACCTGAACCGTCATATCTACCGTAGTACCCACCTCCACGGTCGGATCTAACAGATTTAATCTTCTTTTCGAGTTGGTTTTCAACTTCGGCCTTATAAGATTTGAAAACGTCTAGAGACTCAGATTTCTCATAAATGAGATATAGGTACCCATAACGTGAGTAATCGTCTATGAATGATATAAAATATCTTTGACCATTCCTAGTTGATGTAGGGAATGGGCCACAGATGTCCGTATGTATCAACTCTAAGACGTTTGATGACCTATTGGCACCTAATCTCTTTTGTTTAGTCTGTTTACCTTTAATACACTCAACACAGGAGTCCAAATATGTGAAATCAAGTGTATTTATGATACCATCTGACACAAGACGCTCTATTCTAGATTTGGATATGTGACCCAAACGTCTGTGCCAAAGTGCAGCTGAGTTATCCATATTCAGCTTCCTTTTGGTATCTATAGTACTAACTTACATGGTCTCATTATAAGAGGCATCGATATCTAACATATATAGATTATGAAGTACATACAAGAAACCAGTACCTAAAATTTTTGAATCTATAGATAAAGTAACTTTATTGTTTCCAAATGAACAAGTAAAACCAGATTTGTCCAAATGGGAAACAGAAATTAAATTCCGCCTAAAAGACGGAATAACAAAAGTATCTACTAGATCCAAAAAAATTTCAGTTCTTAAACGCAATCTAAAATGTCCTATCGCCTCTACTTCTACCGCTTCGCCAGTTCCCATATAAACGTATCTTTCACCGTCAGTTGGCTTTCGGTAACTTAGGCAACCCTGCATTGAAACACTTATGTGACTAGTAGCACCAGAATCTATCCACCAAGTGTTTCTAGGTACCGAAGTTAAATTAACTTCAGAACAGACTAAAACCAAATATTTTCCCTTATCAGCAGTCTTATTATCAGTATTTTCATTCATAGGGACAAAGTTGAGATTACACGACATTCTAGCTAAATTCAGAGAAAATAAATAATAAATAAATGACATAAGCTCACAATCCACAAAAAATTAAAACAAATCACAGAAGTAGAGTTTAAATATTGGAAACAAGATACCGGACACAACATTAATATTCTCATCTTTGGACATAAAATATTAACTGTAATTGGTATCTCAATGCAGTAATCAAATATTGACAATTCAGTCCTGTCAAATAATAAAACTTCCTTTGGGCCGATTTATTATCCACATAGATGAACACATAATAATTATCACATATTTATTACCGCAATGTATTCTCAATTCAGCCAGATAGTAACATTCCTTTGGGCCGGTATACTACCCGCAATGAATTTTAATACACCTGTCTAATATTTCAAATAAATTAATTCAAATAATAGAGGTCACTTTGGTGACTTATTATCCAAACCAATTTATTATTACAAATATTAAACACAATAAGGACTAAATATTCCAAAATTCAATCTCAAGTCTGATAAAATTAATAATTTTTTTTAATTACAAAAAAAAGTTGCAATTTAAAAAAAAATTAATTTTTAAACACTGAATAAGTTTACCCCAGAAAAATAATTTAGTCCCCAATAAACTTAATTTAGTGGCTAAATTATAAAATTGAGCTAAAATTAATAAAAAAAATAAAAAAAATAAAAAAAATAAATTCTGGATAAAAATAATAAAACCAAAATTTTTTTTATTTTTTTTTGAGGCCAAAATAGAATATATTATTTTTGAATTAAATAGAATATATAGCAGCAAGCGTTGCAAAACCATGAGACCATTGTTCAAGGAAGCCAAAAATTGTTTGCTTTCTCTAAAAGTTTCTGTGGAAAATCTCCATGACAAGAATTTATTTCCATATAATCCTGAAGTTCTCTTGAAGCGTTTAACAAAGTTTCAGGAGCTATGCTTTGATCAAAAGAATCATGATTTTCCTTAACAGAAAGAACTATATTGGAACCCGGGCAACATTGAAATGTGATCTTTTCCTTTAAGATCAAGTAGTAAGTTAAGTTTATGAATTTTTCTTTTCTTAAACTCAGTAATTTAATCCAAAAATAAATTAAATCAAAATTAATTTCAGATTACTAATTTCGATTTCAAATTAATTCTCGAAAATTACAATCACCGAATTAGTTTTCTAGAATTAAAACAATAATCAATACCACAATTTAATCGGAAAATCTAGCAACCTAGCATAGGGCTCTGATACCAATTGAAAGGGGAGAAAACCTTATTCCCCTAAAACATAAAATATGCATAGATCACTAGATTATTCAAATTAAACTGCAAAGGGGTAAATTGCATACCTGACATCATCGTATGTTGAAGCTGAAGACGATTTTGAAGTTTGTCGCCTTCCAGGAGATACACACTTTAAGTTTAGCGGAAGCACTACTGAAGGAACGTAATGTTCTCTCAAAATTGTTGTGTTCCCCTGGAGACCACGACCCCTTATTTATAACTGATGATGATGATTTCTGTTTTGGTCCTTCAACAAAACAGAAATTCTTATCGGTCTCTACACTTATAATCCTATTACAAGTAGGACAACTCAATAGTCAACAATCATAATTTGATCACAACTTTAATTTGACTATCTTAATTTGACTGCAATACACATTTAAATATATTAAATATATTTAGCCCACATCTAGGATTAATTTTAATCAATATAAAATTAATTCTAACATTAATTGCTTTATTATATTAAAATAAAAATAATATTTTATTCTTTTTATCTTTAAATTATGGCCATTTATTAATTTTATAATTTAGGTGTTATAACCTGATAGATACATTTAGAAATGGAGATAGAGTAATTAGATAAAAATTTAAAATTTATTTATGAGATAATAGTCAAATACACTCCATAAATCTTTTTAATTGTAATAAAATTACACACTCCATATAAAATTACCAATTTTTTTTCTTAATAAAAACTTATGAGCATTAAATTTTTTCCTTATTAAAGGTCATGAACATTAAAAACATAAAAATATTAAAGTGGATCGTTTTTAATGAGGAAAAAAACATTTTACATTTATAAGTTTTTACTAAGGAAATGATTATTAGGGGATATTATAATAATTTGATAACATTTATAAAAAAACGTGGGAGTTTATTTAAAATCTACGCTGTGCATTTAACAACTAAAAAAAATTAAATAAAACTTTGAGTAGTTGACCGTTATTACGGTTAAATAAATTATTAACTCGCTAATGCTTAACACGCCATAAACTCATGATTCTCATTCTAGACGTCAGATTCTGTCTGGGACCCGCGACCTTGTCAGCATCGAGAGTACGGACCCATTTACGCTGTTAATGGCGCATCCCTCTTCCGGGTTTTTTTTTTTTTTATACTCCTTTCGGCGTCGGACCCACTGCACTTTTCATCTCTTGCCTTGTAATTAGCCACGTTATACCATTTACTTTATCCATATATATAAAATATGCATTATTTACTTTCCCATTAATTAAAATGGGAAATAATTTCAATTTTGATTAGTCATTTTTAATTATTTTCAGCACTTTTGTGGAAATATTGATAAACTTTGCTAAATGAAAGAACTCAAAAAAAGAACTCAAAACAGTGATGAACAGAGGAAAAGATTTCTGTTATTGAAAATGTTATTGCTTAAGTTACTGTACAAGATACAATGAACTATTATATACAAAATCTACTTAATCAATATCTAGCTCGTCTAACTAACATCTCCAGCATCTCTAACAGACTCATAACAAACTCATCCAACTCAGCAATTAGTTATCTACTTCAGTCAAAGCCAGCTGCATCTTCACGTGTTCATGCCCAGCAACTTGTTAGGGAAATGATGCCCTGTTGCTCAGCTCATCATATGATCATGCACCTCCTACATTATTAGCCCCCTTCAAGCTGGAGCATAAACATTATGCATGCCCAGCTTGGATATCGAGTGAATAAATGGGCCAGCTGCGAGAGGTTTAGTAAGAAAATCTGCTAACTGATTTAAGGAAGAAACAGGCATAAGATGAATGACCTTGGACTGGAGTTTCTCCCTCACAACATGGCAATCAATTTCGATGTGTTTGGTGCGCTCATGATAAACTGGATTTTGAGCTATGTGAATTGCTGAATTGTTATCACAGTAAAGCAAAGCTGGAGTAGAATGAGTAACACCAAGATCAGCCAACAAATACAACAGTACAACCATTGAATTTCACACGTAGTGGAAGCTAGGGCCCTGTACTCAGCCTTTGAACTGGAACGTGAAATGGTAGTTTGTTCCTTTAACTTCCATGAAATGAGGGAACTATCAAGGAAAATACAACAGCCTGTTACAGACCGACGTGTGTCAATGCATAATGCCCAATCTGAATCCGAAAATGCCTTGAGCTGAAAATCATTGGTTGCTGAAAAAAATGCCTTAGCAAGGAGCATTTTTGAGATATCTTAAGATCCTATGTGCAGCTCGAAGATGAATATCGGTTGGTTTATCAAGGAATTGTGACAGTTGCTGCACTGCAAAACAAATATCAGGCCTGGTGGTGCACAAGTAGAGTAATTTTCCAATCAACCTTCTGTATGAAGCAACATCTGCTAATGGAGAACCAATATTGGCAGCCAATTTGTGAGATGGAACTATTGGAGTAGAAACTGGCTTAGAACTTAAGAATCCAGTTTCTCGAAGTAAATCTAATGTGCATTTGCGCTGGCAAACATTGATACCATTAGAAGATCGTGCTATCTCCAGTCCAAGAAAAAAATTAAGCTCACCAAGGTCTTTGATTTTGAAAGCTTCATGAAGAAAAGCTTTGATGGAAGTTATTTGACTCGTGTCATTGCTGGCCAAAATAACATCGTCTACATAGATCAATTAAGCAATGAATGAGCTGAAAAGTTGCTTCAAGAATAGAGAGGAATCAGATTGAGCTTGTGTAAAACCTTGAGTAATCAATGAGTCTGTCAATTTAGCATTCCATTGTCTACTTGCTTGACACAGACCATACAAGGATTTTTTAAGCTTGCAAACCAAATTCTTAGAATCTGAAGGAATTCCAGGAGGGAGATGCATATAAACTTCCTCATTCAAATCTCCATGCAAAAATGCATTATTAATGTCAATTTGTTCTAGAAACCAACCTCTTGCTGCTGCAATGGCTAAAAGAATTCTAACGGTTGTCATCTTGCAACCGGTGAAAATGTATCAAAGAAATCAACTCCCTCTTGCTGTATATAACCCTTGGCCACCGAACGTGCCTTGCAGCGTTCTATTGTTCCATCAGCATTATATTTAACTTTAAAGACCCATTTGCAACCAATTATTCTTTTGTCTGGTGGAAGTTCAGTCAATGTCCAAGTCTGGTTGGCTTGTAAAGCTTGTATTTCGGCATCCATGGCATCTCTCCAGCACTTCTGTTTAGCAGCTTTAGTATACGACTTTGGTTCTATAATGTTGGTTAGTTGAGTGGAAAAGGCCCCTTTGGCTATCCATAGGTGCAGGTGAAATTAATTAATATCTCTAAGGAATAAATATACAGTTTGGAATGCCTCAAACTTCTTGCCCATGTAATGTTACACGCTAATATATATTTTAACGATAATCTTAAGTAATAGATTTAGGATCATAATATTTTTATTTTTGAAAAAAAAAGAAATATCACTGATGCAGTACAAAAGTGATTGCACCAAAAGCCAGTGGGTTTGACTTCCAAGTCATTTCAAAAAGCCTTACTCTAAAGCTCACTAATAATAATTTTTTTTAATTTTTATAATTATCTTATCAAATTAAATCTAATAATTAATATTAATTAGTGAGCTAACTCGTATTAAAGAAAAATCATCAAATTTACTAAGAGATTCAAATTGCAAATTAAAATATAGCTTAATTAGAGATAAGTGTATCTCTTTTAAAGAAATTCAAGTTCAATTTCGTTATTTCCATATTAGAATAGTAAAAAAAAATAAAAAATTTAATATTGAATTTTTGGTGCGTACATGATATATATTTTTAGATGATTTCACCAAATTCACCAATGCAAAATCTTAGGTGATTCATGGAGGAAGTGAAAAAAAGTAAACTTTATTCCAAGATAGCAATTGCCAACTAACATCCTCTGGGACAACTAACCAACATTCATCACTGGAAACTGATAACTACCAGTCGACAAACAGAATTATTTTTACAAGATACTAAAGCCCTCTTCAACACGCAATATTGAATATTCCTCTAATTAAAAGTCTCTCAATTAGTAAATCTCAAAAGACTCTTCAACATACAGTCAAACTGCTACGATTCTAAAAGGTTCGGTGATTAGTTAGACAACTCAAAGTCCCACGGTTAGCAAGTCTTCAAATGCTCTAGAATTAAATTGTATTAGTCAGGCTATTACAATTTCAAAGTTTTGTACCTCCTTTTTATGTTTTTACAGTCAATGCTTATTTTGACTACAATTTTACAAGCAGTAAATTTTAATTTTTTTCAATTTTCTTATTGATAAAATCTAGCAAAATTTTTGAACTAAATTAATAAATTCAGAGGTTTTCAGATCATTTAAATTTTATACAATCGCATCCACCGAACGCATCGATCAATCCATAATAAACTATTATAATTTAATTAAATATTTTGAGTTCAGAGTCTTTGAATATATAATTACGTTAAAATTTATTAAAAAAAGATTATGTTTTTTATTGTCCTACTTAATTGACTCTAAAAAAAATTACACCAAAAAAAAATCTTATACAATCGCCCGAATAAAAAATAAATAAGCACATTCAATTAGTCGGTTTAGATGCCTCGCAGATTTAAGGGGCTAAAAACATCACAAAGAAAAAGCCGTTAGAGGAATGCTTGGAAAGTAATTGACTACTAGCACAAAAACTAGCTTCAGTGTATTCTTTTTTTTTTCAATAAAATTGCTAATTTCTACAAAAAAAAAAAAACTAAAAAATATTAATTTAATTAGACAAACACTTTTTGTCAAAAACTTGCGGAGGGGTTTGTCCAATATTAATTATTTTCCTGGCTGAAAAAGGGCAAAACAATATTGCTCAGCTGGTTCCTTAAAATTTTAATAATGGTAGGATTGAATTTCCAAAGTAATATATTCCCAGTAAAATAATCTATAATATAATTAATGTTTTCTGCAGCAAAATTTTGTTCGAGTGTTCATAAGGAAAATGATTATCTGTATATTTTTTGACTGATGCAAGTAAGCAAAGTCTTGATGTGATGACTGTTATATATATATATATATATATATACAGTACCATAATTCGATTAATAACAACTATCAGTTAATGATATATATATATATATATATATGTATGTATAGTCTTGATGTGATGACTATACATATATATACACAGTTCCACAATTGGAATAATAACAACTATCAGTTAATATGTATATTTATATATATACATATAACAACTATCAGAATATATATGTATATTTACATATATACATATAACAACTATCAGTTAATATATATGTATATTTATATATATATGCATATAAAATGATATATATATACGCACGTGTGTGTGTTGTTCAAGAATCCAAGACTATAACTAGCTAGCTGCATGCATGATGACGAAACTATCATAAGATAATTAATTTATCGAAATAAATTTTTAATTTTAATTTTAATTTTTATTTATAATTATAATTTTTTAGATTTAATAGCGCATCAAATATTTTAACTATAAATATAAAATTTTCACAATAATTATTTTTCTTATTTGTCATAAAAATTAATTTGTGATTAAAAATATATAATAATAGCTATAATATATATGATTTGAGACTAATTATAATTTCATTAACTATAAAATTGTGACTCTCAAAGTAAATTATTAACCTTTGTTTTAATTTTTAGTTATTGTTACGATAATTAGCCTTTTAGCTATAAACTTAATTATAGTCCTACTAGCTAATTAAATATTTAACTTTAGATGAAATTAAACATTTTATCATTTAAAATTTGAAAGTGAAAAAATATAATACATTATATTTTCAATAAAAGATTTCAAGCTGAGTACTTTTTCTTAAACCAGTGTGCAATACTAGTAATGCAGAAATCCCAGCTCGCCCACTTTTTGAACTTGGTATCACAATTATAAGCACATGACTTTTATGAAAACAAACTTAACAGAAGTTCCATTTGGAGGAATGCCTTTATCTCAATTGCAAGCATATTTGGAAACCCATCTGAAGGAATGATTGTATCTCAATTACATGCACGTGATAATGTATCAATTACAAGGACATGACAATGTCTGAAACAAACTTAACAGCAGTTGATTTGGGTTCAATTATAAGTTGAACACGGAGAACAAGCTTTCCTTCAAATGAGTTCTTTGCAACTGAGAAAAGCGAAGGCAATGTTGTCTCACTAATGAATAATCAATATACGTCAAAGTTAATAAAAGTAGCAATATCGTGAGTATTGATTGTAACCATTAATAAGCGAAAGAGAGACTAACCCAATAACAACTAACACGGTAAGCGTTATAGGCTGGAGTTGCATCCAATAACCAACAGGAATAGCCCCGCGAAGCTCAAGAACTGGAAGGGTAGCAAGAGCAAACACCACAGCCTCATCTGGCCAGCCGAATCCTCGAAGAGCGCTAGCAATCTTTAGCCCAAAGCTCGAGGTTTTGATGGAATCAACAGCAGCATTAGAATCCCGTGAAACTGCAAACCAAGCAAGAGAAAAAGAAGCCCAGACCACAACCCAAAACAGAAACATGGCTGGCCTTTCCTTAAAAAAGGGCAATGTCTCCTCATTTTCAGTCGGATCAAGAAACCCATCAGAAGAAGCTCTAATTGGCGTGAAGGGAGCAGTCGAGAGAAAATCGACAGTTTTAAAAGCCAAGAATGGCTTTGGCTTAACAGCAAATTGTTTGGTATAGGTAATAGAACGATAAACACTAAATTCACACATTTGAGCGAAGCTCTGAGACGGGTGTTTCTAAAAGAGAAAGATAGTAACAGTGGAGACACAGAGGCAGCCATTGAATTTAAAACAGGAAATATAAAAGAATTGGGTCTGGTTTGCAACTTGCAAAGCTTAAAAATTCAGAGAATATTCATTGAAGGTAAATCAAAATTTGGGGATTTCGAGAAATTGTGATATATTTAATTGGTATTTCACATTTTCCTGCTATGGAGCTCAGGATAAGAATCAAAATCAGAATCAGATAGGTCTAAATACTCAGGAGGTTTAAAATGGTATACATACTAAAAAATGGCAGACTTTTGTTTTGGCTATGGCAGATTAGGTAATGCCTATGGCGGAATGAAACAGAAATTTCATGGCATGGTAATTTTAATTTACTATTATGTTTCCAAAGGTCAAATGTTGGTATCTACAAAAAAATTGGCTTTGGTATTTGGTAAGTAGTAAAGTTATGAGTACATTTTAATGTGGAAATTAACGGCCTGAGAGATTTTTTTTTTTGGCTGAAACGGTCTGAGAGATGAGCACAAGGAGCTTGGAACAAATCGAAAACTGGGATCTTTCCATACAAAACATTATAAATTATTTCATCCGTCACAGTAAAATATTATATAATTTAAAAGTTTGAGTTTAATATACTATATAATTAAGTATATAATAATTTTTTATAAGCTAACATGTTGTATAAAATTATGTCGTTGTTATTATACATGTGGTAGAAATTTATCAATTTAAATATAATTGTTTATCAATTTTCAATAATTCGCAATTGTTTATTTTTCAATCTTAAACAATTAAGAAATTATGTGTTTTATTATTAAAAAATATATGTTTACTTTTATATTATTATTACACATATAAAATGTGTAATTTTTATTTATTAGGTAAATATTTGTTACATGAACTCTATTTTAATATTTTACACTTAAACTAAAATGATATAATCTTTCGTGTAAGTGTTTTTGCTCAGAACTTAAGTATTTTCAAGTGTTTTGAAAATTAGTCACATTGTGACCATTACAGATTTTTAGCAAACGCGCTATAGTTTTTAAAAACACTAATTTTGCACAGAAAAGTATGCGATTACATGTCCAACCGCGGTACTAAGAGGAGCTACCACTTCAAGGCTGGCACGTCTGCTCCCTAAAAGTGAAAGTATACTTAGCACACAGAAAAAAAAAATCGTGTTTATAGGCATGACAAGCTCTGAAAGTCGCCCGAATAATCTGATGACCTCACTAACAATGTAGCGACCGTAAGAAGGCTGAAGACAATTTTACAAGACTGATAGAAAGATTTGCGGTCTGAGATTCGGGGCGAAAGTCACTCTCTTACAGCAATTCTAAGATGGTGCGACCATACCATCCAAATGAATAATTATATGCTATAACCGTTGTAGCAATAAATGCATACAACGGACCAATGAGATTCTTATACGTAGATTAAATGATTCATTTTATTGGTCCGTTGTAGGCATTTAATCTACGTGTAAAAATCTCATTGGTCCGTTATATGCATTTATTGCTACAACGGTTGTAGCATATAATTATTCCATCCAAATTGGCTAGATCTTTTGGCATAATTTCTTTGCACCAATGAGAGCCAACCATGTACGAAGGTCAAATTTGAAAAAAAGTTAGCCCATGGTTCTCAAGACAGCGATGAAGAATTATTGAACGTGAAATTTATATAGGATGGCGCGCAATAGTTTCCACCAATATGTTAATGCCATGTAAACTAGCCGTTGGAATTAGATATAGACACATGAGTGTTCTCACAACCATGCTAGAATATAATAGGACCACCAAATGCATCTCGTGATGTAAGGTATACGGTTGAAAAAACTTCTGACAATATTAAATACAAGAGATTTTATTTGATGAAGCTTTGATCTTTTATATCTCAGCTATAATAATTCTTTGAAAGAAAGATGGCTATAAATATTCTATCAAACATCATTTTATTATAATTTTCGTAAATTTATTAGCTAAACTCTTGCTATATGATTTTTCAGTCTGCCTTGTATTTAAATTTTTCATTAATTATTATTGATTATTGGGTGTGAGTATTAAATATCATTATTGCAAATTTCGTATGAGCTTAAAAATAATAGGTCAGAGAGTGATTATTAAATAAAAACTCTTGTTGAGATATGAGAAAAATCTCAAACTTTATAAAAATTCAGTGTGAGCATATAAAGATAGTGAATTATAGTTAAACTTATAAAAACTTATTGAAAGTGAAGTACTCAATTTGTTGTTGAGGAGTATAAATAAAATTTTAGAATCAGAACCACAACAAATCGGTTGTTTTCCTTCTTTCTTCCTTAATCTATTTATTTTTTTTAAGTAATTTTAATTTTACCTAAAATCACCAAAAATCAACCAATTCATATCCTTTTAATTGCCAACAAAGGACAATAATATTTTAATAAATTAATTATAAATATTGAAATTTTGGAATAATTTGAATTGCTATATATTAAAATGAATTTGGGTTTGAATGACACGAAAATTTTAAATTATTTTACTACTTTTATCTAAGTGAAATTATTATCTTTGCAATATATATATATATATATTTCATTTTTCATTGAAATTATTATTTTATACAATAAAAAATTATTTTTTTTCAGTTATATTCATTGTTATTAATTATGTAACTAATGAAGTAAGAGTATAATAATAAGTTAATGAATAATATTTTAATTCATTTAAAATATTTTTATAAAATAATTAGAAATTTTAATTATTTTATTAATAAGTATGTATGAGTTAAATGCTATAATTTTATTAATACAAAGATAATATCACTAGTATAATGTTGTTTGAAACAATTCAATCATTAACCAATAGTTTCAAATTTTTAAAATTTTTGAGATAATTTAAATTAATAACACTACATTAACCAATAGTTTCAAATAATCAGTACCCACTACAGTAAAAGTGGCATTAGCGCAATAACAAATTAATCAATGGTTTGATGTTTTATTAGGATATACTATCTCTGTCATATTTAAATCTTCACTTTCAGTTTATATTCACTTATTAAGAAAAATATTAAATTATTTTAATACTATATATAATTATTTTGAATATACTAAAATATTCTTATTTAATTTATTAATATTAAAAATCTTATATTTTTACTTTATTAATTAACTCATTAATAATAAGAGTAGAATTGGAGAAAAACTAATTAATTTTTATTGATTTCTATAAGTGATAATATAAGTAATAAGTTGCACATTTTTTTTGTATCTAATATATTTTTAATATATTAAATATATACTCCACTTAAAATGAATGCATTTAATACACATTTAATATATTATAAATATATTAAAATTGTGTGATATTTTTAAAAAAAATTAAAAAAAATAATATATTTTGTAATTTTTCAAAAATTATATGTTCAAAGTCTAAACCCAGTAATATATGAAGAACAAATATGAATATGAAATACAAATATGATACAATATTGATATGTCTACACAATGATTTTTAAAAAATAGACAATAAGAAATAAATATATATTCAAAATAAAAATATATTAGTAATTCACTTATACATAAATATAATTATAGAACCAAAAAATAAATCTTTTGTAATAAAAAGATAAATTGGATTTATATATATTGGATAAAACCCATAAATCTTAATTTCAAGACAAAACTAGCCGTAATGATTAAAAAATTATGAAATTTCTTTAAAAATATATAAAAAATAAAATTATTTTTAAGATAATTTTTCTATTTTATTTCAAAATACTAGTTTTTTACTTTTAATTTCAAAATACTTCTTTTACAAATATATCTAATATATTTTTAATATATTAAATATATAATCCACTTTTAAAAAATACATTTAATATATTATAAATATATTGAAACTGTGTGATATTATTTAAAAAATAAAAAATAATGTATTGTTTAATTTGTTTTTTCAAAAATTTATATGTTTAAAGCCTAAACCCAATAATATATGAAGCACATATACGAACGCTAAATATGAATATGATAAAATATGAATATGTCATCATAATAATTTTTAAAAAATAAAAATAATAAGAGATAAATATATATTCAAAATAAAAATATATTACTAATTCACTTATATATAAATATAATTAAATAACCAAAAAAATCTTTTGTAATAAAAATATAAACTTTATAATTAAGATTAATGATAATTATCTAATTAATAACTTACAAATATATTATATAAATAAAATTTTATAATAAAATATATTTTAAAATTTCCTAAAATATATTTATAATTTGTTCTATGTATATTCTATTCGAGTCATTTTTGTATCTAAAAAATAATGAAAGAAATAAGATACACACGAAGACATATTCGTTAGCACGTATCAAGTATGTGTCCGTGTAGAAAAAATTCTCAACACAAATATTTCACCAAATGTTTCACCAAAAATCAACCGTTGTATTATTCTGAAGTATGACACTTCTTGACTTTAACTGGTGCTTAACTGACATTCAAAGTTCAAGCTTTTTTATTTTTTGAATTGAACATTGAAATCTAATTGAATTATAGCTGTAGGCGCCATCTGTTCGATGTTTGATCGAATCGCTTTGTAGGTGGGAAAAGTACTGACATGGGGCAGGGGGACTTCTGGTCAGCTAGGCCATGGTGATATGCTCACTAGCTTGCTTCCAAAGCCCGTAAATTTCTTGGATAAGAATATTATAAATCATGTTTCTGCTGGATGGAGCCACTCTGGGTTTGTTTCAGTTTCATTTTGCTATTATAATCCCCTTTAATTATACATCCAGTGTCTCTTTCATTGGTGGAAAAGTTTTTTCTTCGACATTTTCAATCTGTTATATGATCTTTTGCTTGTTACCCCTTTTCAGATACAGGATGTCTTTTCACTTGTGGGGATGGCTCATTTGGTCAACTTGGGCATGGGGATTATAATTCTTGTAGTATTCCTGTTAAAGTTTTATTTTTTGCTAATAAGCATGTTGAGCAAATAGCATGTGGCATGCGACATTCCCTTTCTCTGTTGAGAGGTAAATGTGTAATGGTCTGTTTTTATTGAATTAATATATGTGTTCTGCTATTAGCATATATTCTGCTATTAGAGGCATGGAGATGCTGTTGTATGAATGATTATATTTCCATTCAATATGCTTCTGGAATGAGTTTGATTATGTTAAGATAAAACTAGATTTTACCTTTATGTGAATCATGACCAGTAAGCGGATGAACAAGGCCAATACCTTTTTTTTTTAAAAAAAAATTATGTTGTATTCACTGAACTAACATGTGATGATTAACAGGAAAAATATGATTTGCTTCTGGACTTAGAATGCAACTCTAAAATTGTTTCTTCAGATCAATTTTTTGTAAAATGAGTCGCTTTTCAGTAAAATTAACAGAATGGATATGTGGCAAGAGAATTTGTCATAACACATGAAAGTACAAAATTTCCTTGGTGTATGATATTTGTGAAACTCAGACCTCACCACTTATTTGGTTCATGTTAATAAGTAAGGTATTGTGGTGTTGATTGTTCAGGAAATCAAGTTTATGGTTTTGGTTCTGGAAAGCGTGGTCAACTGGGTATTTCCAAAGATAATATTAAATCAGTTATTCTTCCACAAATTACCTGTGGATTTGAAGACGTCGAAATTACTAGCATTCATGCAAATGGAGATCATAGTTCTGCCTTGTCTGGTCAGTAGGTCTACATCATCTCCTTTACACTGCATAAAGGTAGAACATAGAACTTCAAATATAAATATGTTTTACCCTGGGCTCACATTCGTGGAAGGGCCATGGCTTGAAGTTAACTTAACATGGAACTCGGAAAACAAAATGTACAAAAGTACATTTTTAACTCAAGATTACATCTTTTCTATTGTAATTTATGCCTTTTATTTTGAAGTAATTTTTGTTCTTGTTGATGTTTTATTTCACTGGTCATATCAGCTGAAGGCCATCTGTTCATTTGGGGAAGAGAGTTTACCGGCACTTTTGATGTTGTTATTCCTCAGTGTTTGGTTTCATCTTTGCAATTCATCAAAGTTGCTATTGGATGGAGTCATGCTTTAGTATTGACTGGTACATGCATACTCCTCTGTTTTTGGTGGTCGTCCAGCTCTTCCTTACTCTTATCCCATCTTTTTGTCTTTTGGTGGTGGATATCTTTAACAGGTGATGGTGAAGTCCTTATCCTTGGTGGTAATCGACATGGAATGCTTAGTGATCTTGATAAAATAAGCACAACGAATCAATTAACTGGTAATTTGTAACTTTGATTGTGCGAAAAATATTATAAATACAACTCGTGTCTCAAAAACTTTTGATTTAGCATTGTAGATCATGCACTTCCATCGAAAAATATTATCCAATTACTATCATGATAGGGAAGGAAGTGTTAGTTTAGCATTGTAGATCACGACCCCTTGTTATTCAAAAGTTTGCTCTCAGAGCCATGAAGCTATCTATTGCAAATTATTGTCCTGCAAATTCATTTTAATGTTTGCCTTTCAATTCTAATACGTAGTAGTCTCTCCATTTCACTTTCCAACAGATTCTACTCGTACTGTTTTGGATAGGGTTTCAAGTCTTGATTGGGTGAAAGTTGCAGAGATTGCAGCTGGAGCTGAACATTCCGCCTTATTGACAGGCAAGAGTTTGATTACTACAAAGTTACTACTCTTTTTTTTTTCCTTCTCAAAGATTATTTGATATATGAGCTTGTCTTGATGTTTTTTTTAATCACAGTGGATGGAGAAATAAAAACATGGGGATGGGGTGAACATGGTCAACTTGGTTTAGGGAACACAGTTGACCAAACGGACCCTCAAACGGTCAATCTAGGCCATGAAGCTCAGAACCAAGAATGCATCTCGAAAGTGTATTGTGGTAGTGGATTTACATTCGCTGTAAGCTCACCTTCACTTGTAACCTGACAGTCCTGACTGCATTTTGATGGGAATGAAGAATGTCTTCATTGAGTCCAGTCCAATATGTAACATTAACTACATTATAGAGGATTATTGGAAAGTTTAGTGCCATTTCTTTGGAAATTAAATGTCAACTTTTAAAATTTTTTAATTCAAGTATTTCATTTGAATTTTTGAAGACGATTCACTGAACTCAAACGGTGCTCACTGCAAATTATTAATTAGAGAATACAAATACTAAAATGGTAGCTTGTAACAGCTAAATGGTAAAGTATTGGCTGCTAAAGAAACTGAAAGTTCACATGGCTGATTCCTAAAACCATCTTGCATTTTGCGACTATTTTCAATTCTATTCAGTAAGTAGGTTAAATTAATTGCAGATTCAACCACTAACTTTAAAATGTTTATCCAAATTCCAGGCTCTTAAAAATTATTCCGAAATTTTTAATCCCTCAATTAGCAGTTAAGCATGAGAGAGAAAATCAAATTCAAAATAATTCAAGAAAAAGGCAAAAAAAAGAAAGGTAATTTTTTTATTTATTTAAAACAAAAAAAAGGGGAGAAGAATACTTATCTTATAGGGCGGACTGCAGAAGGCGAGTGTTTGTTTTGTAGTCAGAAGGTCGGGTTGAAACATTGCCAATCGTCGATCTTTGGGTATTGACACACCAACATTTGCACATTTTAAATCCTATAAACCTCCGAAAAAGGCCCTTTTGACTATCACCTGTAATTAAATGCCCAGAATATGATAAGAAGCGCCGTAGCGGTTAGAGGTAATAGAGGCGCCACCGGAACTGTCACTGCCAACGTTGGAGATGTCAGGCTCCGAGCAGTTATTGGTAACGCTGTCTTCGGCAATGGTTCCACTTTCGACGTCGATGGCCTCTCTCTATCCATCGAGAAAACCGGCTCCTTCATAGTTGAATACGAAGTCGCCAATCAGGTCCTTAAACGCATCCGCTACCGTTTTTTTTAACTGTTTTTCTGTTTGGTTCCAATATTTTAAGAGAAGGGTTTTAATTGTGGGCAGGATGTGGAATTTCAATTTATCAACACAGTGAATTTATTGGAGAAACAATTGAATTGGACTTATAGTCACTCGAGAAGCGAAAATCGGACGGTTTTAGATGGGACTCTTGTTCTCGACTCAGCTAACAAGCTCTCTGCTAGTTATAAATTGGGTTCGAGGAATTGCAAGTTGAAGTACAGCTATCTTCACAGAGGAGTTACCGCATTAGAACCAGGCTATGATTTCGCGAGGAATTCATGGGAATTGGCTATGTCGCATAAATTTGATAGTGATTTGATCAGAGTTTATTACGAGACAATGAGCAAGAATTTAGGAGTTGAATGGGCATCGAAATCATTGCTGAACAAAGACGGAGGGATTAAGGTATATATGGGTCTTTTTTTTTAATGTTTTAACTCTCATTTATTTCAACTTAGCTCTGCAGTTTCAATGATTTTAAATTAAAAATAAGAAATTTGCAGCAATGAACTTTCTTTCTGTAAAATGGTCTTATCTGATATATAGTTCTGAATCAAGAATTTTCTTAATCTAGTTAGACTAAGAGAATCAGATACGAAAGCTATCACGACACAAGTGGAGCTTTTTGAAATTTCAATTAAATTTAAGATGGTGATTGGATGCCATTGTTGATTAAGTTCATTGGCCATTAGGATTTAAGTTTCTGATAAAAATACAGAGTTTATTCTGGATTGAAGCTATGCTATGAACTTCAGCCTTTGTTATAATATTTTCCAATGGATCAATTTTTAGCAGATCTCAGCATCATTCAATTTGGCAGAGGGGCTGCACATGCCAAAACTATCTGCTGAGAGCTCATGGAGTTTTGAGATATAACTCACCCGTTCTGTGTAACTAAACGAACTAATTCCGGTTCTTTCTTGTATCTTATAATATATGAAGCTTATTTTGCTATACTTGTGCTATCTCAATGCCTAGCAGTTCTGCGTCTGTTCATTCAGCCACGTGTTTTCTGTATTCTCTGTGTACTTTGTTGGCTTCATTCAGCAAGCAAACTGCCACTGATCTATTTCTAGCACCCAATTCCAACATATGGTGAGGTAATTTTGAAATAACGAGATTAGCAGGGTATATAACATTATAGGTATAAAAATTTCGCTAAAGAAATCAATTGAATGGGACTACATTGTTATACACGTCGATGTTTCAAATCAACATAGGAAGAAAAAAAAAAAAAAACAAAGCCATATACACTATCCTCTAGAGTAAAAGAATGACCTTCCGCTTACTCTATCAATTTACAAAGAGAAGAGTGAAAGGAAAGGGAAATCTTGCCCGCTGCATTCTTCTTCAATAATCTTCATTGCATGCCTTCCATATTATGTGATAACAAGTAGATTATTCTCGTATCCATCATTGTGAATGATAGGGCGAAGGGGATCAATCTTCCACTCTCCATCAACAATGAACTTGATCTGAAACACAGGATAAAATACTAAATACTCTCATATGAGAGAATCTGACAATATACACCAGAACTAGGTTACAGGCACAATTTACCTGGTATTTGCCTGGGTACAATTTCAGGCCAATGAAAAGATACCTGTGCTTGACTTCTGCATCTTTCTCTACAAGATAAGCAACAAAAATTACTAACCATGGACAAGATACGCGACTGAAAGGAAGTGAAAAGAATGTTTGGATCACAAAGACTAGTGATAATAACCAGCAATAACAGAGATGAAGAAATAATTGAAACTGAAATTAAACAAACAAATAATCAATATCCTTAGCAACTCCCACTCCCTAGAAAAACTTCATAACCAATTCCTGAATATGCTCTTTAATGCTAAACCTAACTTCTTATGCTACTCCTAAATAAGAGTAAAACATAATTTTACTAAAACAGCTTTTTTTTCTTCCTGGACAAAAGTTAAGCTCAGGTGATCATTAGGTCCATCACTACAAAATCTCAGAATCAGAAACTGCAAGTGGGTGAGTCGGCTGTGAGGGCTGAATTCCCCTTACTCCTCTCAAGCTCTGCTGCAATTATCTCTCCACCTTACTCCACCACCTGGGTGGGGCAAGATACATAATAGGCATTCATCACATCACCCCACTTGCATGAGCACAATTCCATATCCGCCCTATTGATGGCAGAGAACTGATTATTAGAATAGACTTGCCAACGAAAGAAATAGGAAATAAAGATTTCAAATCTAAAGGTAGTGCCAATTGAGGTTAACTTCTATATGTTATCTTGTTCAAGTTTTTGATTGAGGATTTGTGAGTGCATGTCCTGCAGATATGTGTGATACGAAACTCAGAGACATATGGCAATGAGGTGATGGTTTGACTGATGCTCAACATATAAACCCAAACAAGATATGGTTCTTGAACTTGCAGTCTCAGGAAGTGATTAAGAAGGAGATTTAGGAAGGGGGAGAGAGAGAGAGAGAGAGAAGTGGCACGAAATCATATAGAACACGAACAAGATATTATTGCATTGCCTTTCATGATTAAAAAGTTGTTAAGATGTACCACATCTTATGCACAACATTCAGTATCATTTAATTTCTAACTAATAAATTTCAAATGAACTCAAACCTTAGTGGTCCATCCATCAAATGATCCTGCTAAAAACACCTCTGAGGCTGAATTAGGCCAAACTACACAGGCAGTGCGAAGAAGTCGTAAAGCTCTTTGAGCATCATCAACCCTTCTCTGTTTCTCTTCTGCTATCTTTTGTGCTTCACTGTTGAATTTTGAACAATACATTGTAAGTGGTAAAGTAAACTAGAATTATGAAATCATTAGATTAATAAAATTGTGCATACATTATTGCAAGTGCCATTTTACCTTCTAATACAGCTAACTTGGCTCGTATAGATCGTAATTTAGCCTGAGCAGTCATGATCTCATTTTCTTGGAACTCCCAAGCATCAGAAACTTCAGCAAATCATCAGAAGAGTTGTCTTGAACCTAGAGAAGAATTAGAACAGGATGAGGAACTCTTCAAAATATGATGTATGAAGATAATGCTTTCATAAAAACTGCACACACAATGGACTGCCCAATTAAGAAAATGAAAATGAGGTCAGAAGCATGCAATTCTGTTCCTTTCTTGAAAGAAACAAAGAACAATGTCCTGAATTTGCAGCCCATTATCCTGATATTTTCAAAGAACAATATGAAAGAGGAGAGAGATTAATTCAGGCAATTAAAAGAAAAAGAAGAAGAAAATAGAGAATGATCAGTGAATTTTCTTTTTCAGCAAATTTCTCCCAATAAACACTGCATTGCTGATGAAATTCAATAAGCAATATATAAGTTTATCTGACTTATCACTGTGATAAAAATTGGGGCATGGTATGTTTTTACCAAATATTCTGTAATGTGTTCCAGTAACATTTTTTAAGGTGAACCTAAGGCCACATTAAGATCTTCAGTTTGTTTTGTAAAGAAAGTAGAAAATGTTATCCTGGGACATGGCGTAGAAAATAATCATGCAAATAACCAGCAATGATCAGATACCCACTTTCTCTAAGGCATTTTCCTCCACATTTGATTTTAACGAGTTAAGCACAGAGGAAAGCTCCGACTCCAAGAGCAAGAGGCGATTTCGTATTTGATTGTAGTTAATCCTTTCATGGGAAGAGTTCTCTTTCCTGCTGTTTAAAGATGCAGTATCACCCTCGCTTGTTTCAAGTATTTCATCTCTTAAATCATCCACCTCGTCTCCTGCTCTAGTTCCGCATAAAACGAATTCATCAGCTGCACATTGCATACATAAAATACTGGTAAATTTATGCATAATTTTAAACAATTAAAACTACCAGAGACCAGAAGTCATAATACCTTCAAATTCCATTTCCGAAAAACCTGCCCCCTAATGCTCCACGTCCTCCATGCATTGGGCTCAAGTGAATTTTCTAAACCATCAATATTTGATTGAGACCTGCCATGACTTAGCTTTCCCTCTGAATCATTGATTACATCACTGTTAGGGCTTGACGATGCAGGTCCATTGTTTCTTTCCAGACCAGCAACAGCAACTGTCTTTAACAAACAATGTAAAAAATAAGTTAGATTTTCAGCTGCTGAAAAGAAAAGGTGACAAAGAAAAAGATTATTGTAGCCATGCAATTTGATAAGAGATTAAATGATACATTCTAAGCTCTATATATCCTAACTACAAAACCCCTGTAAAAAGAAGAATTCAATTGTCAAGGATGGAATCCAAGAAAGAAGCAAACTGCAAAAACTTTAAAGCTATGTTTGGGTTGAGGAACAGAAAGTGTGGAATAAGAACAATCCATGAATTTTATCCCTAATTTCGCTCAAAAAAGACAGTAAAAATTATGGATTTTTAAGAAATCCACATTTTAATGAACAAGGGATTCTGTGAAATATTTTTTATCGCAAAAATGCAATTTGAATGCATGGATTTAGGATCCATACTGAACAAATGAATTCTACAATCTATGGAAATAAAGGATTCCAAAGTCCTTATTCCAAACATAGCCTAAACTTGACTCTAATGTATAAAAGTGGCCTGAGATGTCAATCATTTTACTTTTTAGGATAACAATAACCCTGGATTGTTTTTCATTTCCTGATTTGAAATTTTGATTGAAAATAACATACTCGGATATATAGTTTTGAATGTTTATTTCTATATTTAAGAATTTTCCACTCCAGTTACTAAAGAACTAGGAATAATGAACTATAAAAAGAAAAAATATCACAGCGCAGTCAATAAAAAGTAACAGAGCAGATAGCATTAAGCCATAAGGTCGTTAACACAATGTGACGGTTGATATAAATAATTGTAACTTGTTTAATAAGGAGAAAAGTAATCTCTCCCTTAATTCACTGCTTTTAGATTTTAAGGTCATATTCTCCTCACAAGCAATATACATCTCATAACTACTAGTTCACAAATGTATGAACCAAAAATGATGGAATTGAAAAATGATACTAATACTATTTTAAAATTAAATATATCAACTTACTTTATTCTTTGCTTTTTTATCCGGCAAGTCATGGTTAAGGTTATTACTTTGGACATAAGCACTTCCTGTTCTCTCTCAAACCAAACCCGAAATTCATATTCCTTTCTTTTTCCAGTCGACTCAATATACCCTCAATCCCAGAATCATCCTCAGCAGATGTTTCCCTGAATCGGAAAAAAAATACGACTAGAATTATCCAAGAAATTTATCAGTGAAATCTCAGAAAAGAAAAAGATATTTATCAGTGAGGAAATGAAAATTTAAGACCTCATAGCAGTTTGATATGGAATGGGGTTGAAGTCACCAGTTCATGCCTCTTATATGTCTAATTCTGTTACTGGTTCCATTGATTTATACCTCACAACTTAGGTAAGACTGAAAATGTCCTAGACTGAGAAATTGAAATATATAATTGTAAAAATATTACCCAAGGGAAAGATGACAAGGTTGCAGTCTTGAACTTCTATCGCATACTAACTTGGCACTGGCAGCCCGTTTACCAATATATTCCTATATACGATACCTGTCATTTATTGGAGCATCATAATTACCCTATATTACCTACCCGATTTTTTTTTCTCATTTTTTCATCAGGTTGAAGGTTTTTTATATCTTAATTTAAACCATGAACATTCAACTCTTTATCCACCAACCTTACGGACAACAATAATAAAAAAGGTTATCAAGTTAACAAAAAATTAGAAGCCTCACAGTGATCTACCAGACGAGGATGGTGGAGGCTATGAACCAACGACGACGCGGAAGGAAGAATCTTCAGAACTCCATTCTTCGTTGCCTTCCAAAACCTTATCTTTAACCACCGAATTTTTGGATTCTTTATCTGTTATGAAGTCCCAATCCTTATCACCAGTAGAAAGAACCCTCTCTTCCTCATTTACATTATCATCCAAATCCCAACCCGCAGCGAGCCACCCTCCTCGCTTTAAAATAGCCTCCACAAGGTCCATCCTCCCGGCATCAATTAACTGTATCTTACTTGGAAACGCCTCTGGCTTCTCTGAATTTTTCATGAACTCCAAAATCTCCGCTTCCAAAGCAAAATCTCCCTCACTTTCCCAACCGTTTTTACACCTCCTCACAAACCCACCACAACTCCAAAAACAATCCCTACAGTTCTTATTCTTAAAGTCAATAAACCCCAATAAAGAACCAGTCTCCTTAACTGCAACAAAGTGCAAAGACATAAGCCTTTGTTTGTTTCTTAACTTGATATCAGAAAGATTGAAATGGGAGCTCAAATCAGAATTCGGCAATACAAAGAAACGAGTAGGCGGAGTGGTAAAGGAGAGCATGGTTCAGGCATTTCGTCAAACACTTGGAACCCAATACCCAAAAAAAAAAAAAACTAAACATGCAAGCTAAAGAGAGACAAGTGAAATGAATAGAGATATCATCAGACCATGCAAGGAACAACGATAATGGAAGGTGTAATACCCATTAATTGTCTACTGTGGTCATTTTATTTAGAGCGGGCAGACGATGATAAAACTTAAAGCCGAAGATGGAAAGTGACTTGATTTATACATCACTGGGTATTGTCTTTTAATTTCGTGTTTTGGACCCCACCATTTTCCTTTGGGGGTTCAAAGCTACAAGCTGTTTTTCAGTTTATGAGTTACTACTGAAGATAAAATTAAGACTCCAACTTATTATTCGTATTGGTTCTACTCCATCGCAAAATGCTTTCAAAAGCCTTCAACCAGCTCAGAAATGGAACCACAAGAAAAAAAGGGCAACGTTTTCTCCGATTCCATTCTACCTCAACACAAGAAGAAGCCTGGAGAATGGAAAGCTATGCCTTTTATTTTAGGTCTTAATTTCTCTCACTTTATTTTCTTATTCAGATACAATTTGTTTTTTTTTTTTTTTTTCAAAATTTCAGAATTTCAAACTTTAGTTTATAAGTATTTTCAATACAGTTTTTTTTTTTATTAAACAACAATTGGAATACTAGCAAACCTAATGATAAAATTATAATAGACACATAATAATTCAATAACATTGTTGCTTTTCAAATTTTTATACATTAATAGTAATATTGTTGAGAGACTGTGGATCGATGTAATTTATTCTGTTATAATTATATTGGAAACTTGGTATTGAATAATGCGTAAGGGAGGTGAATGAGTAGCTAGTATTTTGTTGGTTACTTTAATGCAGGAAATGAGACGTTTGAGAGGCTGGCAACTTTTGGATTATTTGCAAACTTTATGGCGTATTTAACGAGAGAATATAACATGGAGCAAGTCACAGCTGCTTTTTTTCTCAATATCTGGTTTGGTATAATCAATTTCGCTCCTTTACTCAGTGCTTTCATCTCTGATGCTTACGTTGGTCGTTTCAAAATCATTGCTTTCAGTTCCTGTGCAGCTTTTTTGGTAATTATCTTCTCTTTCTCTCGTGATTCCACTTTTTTCTTACTAATTTCACTCCTATTATTCTAATATATGGACCCATTAATTACCTATAACTACCAACATCAATGCAATTGGGATTTCTAATCACAGGCTTAGGACTTTTATCAATTGGCACAGATGGGATTAGACCATGTAGCATAACATTTGGCGTTGACCAATTTGACCCAACAACTGAAGAAGGAATTAACAGTTTTTACAACTGGTATTACGCCACATTTACTGTGGTAATTTTAATTACTTCTACAGTAGTGGTTTATATTCAAGATTCTGTGAGTTGGGTTATTGGATTTGGTATTCTTATGCTGTGTTCAATTATTGTGTTCTTCTTTGGGCAAAGAATTTATGTTCATGTAAAGCCAGAAGGAAGCATTTTTTCCATTATTTTTCAAGTATTTGTTGCTGCTTGTAGAAAGCGTGGGCTTAAGCTTCCTAATGATGAAGGGATAGAGAATAATTATAGTGGAGTCTTTTATGACGTTCCAACAAGTGTTGATGAAGTGCCATCAAAGCTCCCTCTCACCAATCAGTTCAGGTAATTTGTCTCTATCATGGAAGATTTTTCTGATTAGGAATTGTGATTTTGATTTGAAAATGGAACTTTCAAATAACTAGCTGTGGGCATAGCAATAAATAATTTTGGCATCATTATTCTTCATATTTATTGTGAAACTATTGTTGCTGGCTAAATCCGGTGTCTATTCATATGTCCACCACACATAATATAAAATGCGGATCCCATTTATATGGAACATTATTGAAATATTTAGTTGTAGAAATGAAAAATAAAATTTATTGCTTAGTTAAAATATTTTTTATTTAAAAAATAATTTTCTATATTTATTAGTAAATAGATTGAAGTTTAGAAAACTAATTTTAATTATTTTCCAAATAAAAAATGCATTTTTAAAAAAATAAAGCAGTTTGTTTCCACTATTAATTCTTATAAACTTCTTTTTTTATTTTTTATTTTTATTTTTTATTTAGAAAATGGTTAAAAAATGAAAATTTAGAAAATTAAAAAAAATTAAAAAATGAAAATAGAAAATAATGGAAATGAGTAAAACTAACAAGTGTATATATATAAGTAAAAATATTACCAAGCGTTTATATTGAGAAGACGTATTAGTATTCTTTATTTTTGTTATTCCTGGCTTAATTATGACACTGATTTTGCTCTATCCATTTATTTTCCTCATTAATTTATAGGTTCTTAAACAAGGCAGCAATGATAGAGAAAAATGATCTAAATCCTGATGGTACTCGTGCAAATCCATGGAGGCTAAGCAGTATTCAGCAGGTCGAAGAAGTAAAATGTCTATTCAAAATTGGTCCAGTATGGACTTCTGGGATTATTAGTTTCACTGCTGTAATACAACAAGGAATATTTACAGTATCACAAGCTCTAAAAATGGACAGACATCTCGGACCCAAATTTCAAATCCCTGCAGGTTCAATGAGTGTTATTTCAATGATAACAATAGGTCTTTGGCTTCCATTTTATGACAGGATTCTAGTACCTGCACTTAGAAAAATTACTAAACATGAAGGTGGAATTACACTTCTTCAGAGAATTGGAATTGGAATTGTATTTTCCATTTTATCAATGGTAGTGGCTGGATTGGTTGAAAGAGAAAGAAGGGCTGCAGCCATTTCAAACCCAAATGGTACACCCATGTCTGTATTTTGGCTAGCTCCTCAGCTTGTGATAATGGGGTTTTGCGAAGCTTTCAATTTCATTGGACAAATTGATTTTTACAAGAAGGAGTTCCCTGGAAATATGAGAAGTATTGCTAATTCTCTTTTCTTTTGCTCACATGCCTGCTTCTAGTTATATTAGCAGTTTGGTGATCGCTATAGTGCATACTACAACTCGAACTCAACACCATCCAGATTGGCTAACTAAAGATATAAATGCTGGAAAATTGGATTATTTTTACTTCCTTTTAGCAGGAATGGGAGGCTTGAACTTGTTCTATTTTCTCTAATGTGTTCGCCTGTATCGGTGCAAAAGCACGACTTCTAGTGTTAAATTTGAAGATAAATCTTTCCATGATGTGGAGCTAAGCTCAAGCAAAAAAGTTCCCAAGCTAAGTAATTGACTAAAAAATTTTCTCGTATAATTAAATATTGTATTATACATATACATAGATAATATGTAGAAGTTAATTAAGGAAAAAGTTATAGCTATAGTTCCTTGTTTCTGTTGACTGTTTGGATATGAATAAAAGTACTAGTGGGATAAGGGCATGGGGTTATGCCCTTTTTTTTTATAAACGTCTGTAATTGAAAGCAGTATGGAATGAAGGAACTTTGTATGTTATAATTATATATTACGTCATATTACATAGTGCATTATGAAGGATTTTTGTTTTTTCTCAGGAAACAAATTCATAAAATTAAATCCTTCGATTGCATAGTGGTGTGGAAGGTTAATTAGATGATGACAGCTACATATAGCTTAGTTTTTGGAAGTTTGTGATATCTGTGCAAATAGTATTGGAGAAATCAAATCATGGGTGCTTTGAATCGCAATTAAGTAATTTATATAGACGTATGGTAAAAATGTATTCTTAATCAATTAACTTCTGTAATATGAGTTACAACATATATAGGAGATGTATAGCTAATAAGTTAGTTACAAGGATAAATACAACAATTAATTAAATTATATTTACACCTTTATCAGGCCCCCGCAATTCGAGCTTCTTGAGATGAGGAAGAAGATCGAATTGACAAATGATGCATGAACATGTAGTGCCGAGCCTTAGGAAGGGGTTTTGTTAAAATATCCGCTAACTGATCCTTGGAGCTAAGAAATTGAACATTAATCTCCTTCTTCTGTACTTTATCACGCACAAAGTGAAAATCGACTTCAAGATGTTTCGATCTTGCATGAAACACAGGGTTGGCAGACAAATAGGTGGCTCCTATATTATCACACCACAAATTTGAGATTTGAGTAGGAGGGAAACCAATATCACGTAATAATGAATGTACCCAAGTAAGCTCAGAAACGGCAAGTCCAAGTGCACGATACTCTGCTTCAGTGCTGGATTTCGCCACAATTTGCTGCTTTTTAGAATTCCAAGATACTAAATTACTACCCAAAAATATAGCAAAACCAGATGTGGACTTTCGATCATCAGGATTGCTAGCCCAATCAGCGTCAGTATAGACATTGAGAGCTGAATTGGTTGATTTTTTAATGAACAAACCATAGGTAACTGTGGCCTTTAAGTAACGCAATATCCGTTTGACAAAAATCCAGTTCTCTACAGTAGGTGCATGCATGAATTGTGATACTCGATGAACCAAATAACAAACCTCAGGTCTAGTGAGACTTAAATATTGCAAACCCCCTACAACGCTCCTGTATAACGTTGGATCGTCAAACAAAGTACCACTAGCAGTCATTTTATCTTTGACACTGGACGGTGTAGCAAGGCTTTTACAACCATCCATCTGTGCTTTAGCAAGAAGATCTAAAACATACTTTTGTTGAGTAAGTAGTAGACCATGAGAACTCCAATTTGCTTCCATACCCAAAAAATAATCTAATTTGCCAAGATCCTTCAACATGAATTGAGTTTGCAGAGATGCCACTATATGTGTCAACGTATCATTATGAGAACCAGTGAGGATGATGTCATCCACATAAACAAGAGCAAAAACAGTAATAGTATCTTTGGTATAAACAAACAAAGATGAATCAGCATGCGAAACGCGAAACCCAAGAGACAAAAGGGCAGAGAACAAGCACTTATACCATTAGCGAGGAGCTTGACGAAGACCATATAATGACCGCCGAAGCTTACACACAAAATCAGGTTTGGATTGGTCCCGAAACCCAGGGGGTTGCTCCATGTATACAACATCATCCAAGGCACCATGTAAAAACACATTGGATACATCTAACTGTTTGACAAACCAACCTCGAGAAACAGCAATCGACAAAAAACTCGGATAGTAGCTGGCTTAACAACAGGAGAAAAAGTGTCTGAAAAATCGATTCCAGGACGCTGATGAAATCCTTTAGCAACCAAACGGGCCTTATAGCGATCAACACTTCCATCGGGTTTTTGTTTAACACGAAAAACCCATTTACATCCTATGATATTTTGAGCAGAAGAACGAGGTACTAACTCCCAAGTACCCGTTTTGATTAGAGCATTCAATTCACTTGCCATTGCTTCACGCCAATGATCACTCTTATTAGCTTGTGAAAAACAAGTAGGAACAGATAAATCAATCATAACAGCATGCGATTTAGGTGACCATGGCAACTTCGGTTTTAAAGAACCGGTTTGTTTGCGAGTAATCATATGATGTATCTTCTCTGGTTCTGGATCAATGGGCACAGCAGTATTGTCTATCGAAGAAGACAACAAATGAGACTCGTCAAAAGGAACCGTTTTATTTAAATTTGGATCAGATGTAGTGGACTCAGAGTCAACACTATCATGCGCCTCAGGAGTGAATGAAACGGTGTGGACAGGTGTGGCATCTGAACTTGCTGAAACAGTGCGCACAGGTGAGGCAGGTGGAGTTAATAAAACGGTGCGCTGTGGGGAAGCACCAAAACTCATGCTACATGTAATATCCTCATGTATGCCTTAGAAGTTTTGATTATGTTGTGGTTGTAAGTTGGATTGAATGTATATGTTATGTGAAGAGAAAAGAAATTGGTAAGAGAATGCTTGTGTATATGTGTTTTGGGAAATAAAATAGGGTTTAGAGAGAAGTGTATATGTTGTTTATATGGTTGTATAATTAACATATACATAAGTCAAAGGAAGAGTCAATGCAATAGAGATATTTATTTTGTGGCATGTGTAATTACCTATGTGGACATATAAGAGACAAAAGTTAAGTTATATGGAAAAGGGTGTTTTAGTAATTGCTTGGTTAAAATCTCTTGGTGGAGATTTAAAGAAGAAAAGCTTGTTGACTTTTGTTGAATTTCTTTTCTTCTCTTGTGTGTGCCGGCCATCCAAGAAGAGAAAGAGCTTGAGAGGTGTTTGAAGATCTTAACTCAAATTGAAGAAGGAATCAAGGGTTTTGGTTAGAGATTTGTGGATTTTCTTCATTTCAAGTAAGTAATCTTGTGTTTTCCTTTGTTAATTTTGAAGTTGTGTCTAAAGGAAATTGTGATTTGTTGATGTGATGATTTGGTGTGTTTGATAGGTGTTTATAGGTGTTAAAATTGATGGTGAGATAAAGGATTGAATTGGTGTTGGTTTGATTGTGAAAATTGTAAGTTTAAGTGGGTTTTGATAGTGGAAGTTCAAGTGTGAAGTTGGTTTTAAGGTTTGGAGTTGATGAATGATTTAATGTTTGGTTAATGTAAGTATTATGTTAAATGTGCAAAATAAGTGTTAATGAGTTTGATTACATCCATTTGAGTGAGTTTGTGTTGGGTATTATGTGTTTAAATGCATTTGGAAGAGTTGGCCATAAAATAGGGTTTGTGTTCTTGAGTGACACGGCCAAAGGCAAGGGAGAGACACGGCCAAGTCATGAAAATTTTGGATGTGTTGGAGTGTTTTTGGGAGACACGGCCGTGTCCCCAAGCCGTGTCAGCTACTGTGGTTTTTGGTGAGAGACACGGCCACAAGCTCGGCCGTGTCACCTAGCCGTGTTGGCTACTGCCTCTTTTATAGTTGAGAGACACGGCCGTGTCCCTCAAGTGGGCTGCCCGTGTCCCTCAAATGAGTTGGATATTGTTTGATTTCTTTGTTCTTTTTATATGGTTTTGATTCTTCAAAGATAGTTTGGTCTCTAAACCTAAACATAAACACTTTGTAAACAAAGAATGACCTAAACAAATGTATGTAGATGATACTAAACTTATGAATAATGATCTTTGGATTAGGTTTTGAAGAGATTGGGTTGCATTAACCTAAATGTGGAGAATTCTTGGAATAAAGAAATGTATAAATTGATGGGAGTAGTTCTTGAGGTAAGTACCAATACATATGATTGTATTTATTTACATGATTTGAGGCTTAACACATTTGTTTGCAAATGTGTTAAGTAGTTTACTATATTGTTAATATAATTTGATTAAGGTGATGATTGAATGAGGTGAAAGTTGTGAAGATCATTTAAAAGGTAAGCATAAATCCTATTTGATTGTATATCCTTATATGTCCTTGAACCTTAACACATTTGGATGAATGTGTTAAATACTCTATTATATTGTGAATGTAAATGAATAATGTCAATTGCTATATATATATAAAGGATGATATATGAAATGGGAAAGATAGGAAGAAATGAGGATCATTCTTAAGGTATGTGCAAATTATTATGATAAATGCTCTAATAATGAATGGTGTTTATGTATTTTGAGAAATAATGAAATGTTATGTTATATGCATTGTGAATCTCGTGAATGGCAATGTATTATATGAATAAAATACTTTGAAATGTTATATCAATGATGCTATATGTATCATATGGATTGAGATAGGATATGTTGTGAAGCCATTGTAATTGGCCATGATGATTCAAATATGATATGAAGCCATTGTGATTGGCTATGACAATTCAATTGAGATATGTAAGGCATGTTTGCCTAAATGATAATGAGAATTGTAAATGATGTTGGTGATGGAATGATCAATGAATTGTGTGTCTAATATGTTATTCATTTTCAGAGTTTTGTTGTTGGTGGCATGCCTAATAGTAACAATCTCTTGAAGTTAGGTTGGACTTGATCCTTGAAGCCAAGTTGGGTTGAAGTTTAACATGTTTTACTCCCCTTGAAGCTTGGTTGGGTCTAGCCCTTGAAGCCTAATTGAGATGTTACAACCCTTGAAGCTAGGTTGGATTGGTTCTTAAAGCCAAGTTGGGTTGATACTTAGCATGCTTTGTTCCCCTTGAAGCTTGGTTGAACCTAATCCTTGAAGCCTAGTTGGGATAATGAAAAATGTGATAATTAAACCAAAGCATTAACTCTGAAAGTCGAATGACATATTAGTGTTTTGGGCCCGAGTCTGTCTTTGTTGCCAATGTGAAATACAAGTGTTGAAATAAATGAATCATGATTGGTGAATTGTGAATAAGACAATGTTATGAGGTATGATATGTAAATGAATAGTGGTTGATGATAATGGTTATCTTCATTAAAAATGTGATTCGTGATTGGTATGATATGTAATGTGTGTATTGCAATAGTGATTGATATGATATGTAATGTGTGTATTGCAATAGTGATTGGTATGATATGTAATGTGCGTATTGCAATAGTGATTGATATGGTATGTAATGTGTGTATTGCAATAGTGATTGGTATGATATGTAATGTGCGTATTGCAATAGTGATTGATATGGTATGTAATGTGTGTATTGCAATAGTGATTGGTATGATATGTAATGTGCGTATTGCAATAGTGATTGATATGGTATGTAATGTGTGTATTGCAATAGTGATTGGTATGATATGTAATGTGTGTATTGCAATAATGATTGGTATGGTATATATAATGTGGGTGTATTAATATATTGGTGATAGATTGGGGTTGGTGATAATATTATGTATATATATGTACATTATATATGAAATTAGCTAAGATATATGAATGATGCAATTAAAAAGAAAAGATAATATGATAAGAATTAATTATACATTGAATGGATATATCATTATATGTTAATACTTCTATACTATATGTTTACATTTTATATTTGGACTACTAAGCTCTCGGGCTTAGCGCGGGTGTGTATTCGCGCAGGTAAATAGGTGAAGATATGAAGTCTCTCATTATGCCACAAGAAGAGTAAGAGTTTGTCGAGACCAACTAGAGGGTAATGCATACATGTATAACTTTTAATTTTGATGAATTTCTGATGAGAGAGTATTTATATGTATAAATGTAATTTGGATAAAGATAATGATTTTGTAAATGTTATTTAAATTAATGTATTATGGTTTAAATTCGGTTACAGGTTTTTAAAAGGTAACGAAAAGTAGCATTCTTATACTTTATATACTTACTGTATGTATACTAGGTATATGTATAGTACTTATATAGGGTATCGGGGTGTTACATTTATTTTGGTATCAGAGCTTAGGTTCGAGATTCTCGGCCTAAGTGAAACTAAAAAGAGAATTTTTGAAGAGTATAAAAAAAAAAAAAAAAAAAAAAGAGAGTTTCGAAAAGTTTAAATAGAAGTAAAAAGGAAAAGTTTTGAAATGAAATTTGTAATACGTGCATATGCATTGACACCTAGGTTGGTCTCAGATGTGGCATTATATGAATAGTAAAATATTTGTGTTATATGAGATGTTCTATGTAGTTGATGATATATGTGTATACTATTTTGATGTGATGAGAAATCATGATTGTTGGTATTGATGTTGAAAATGAATTATGATTGAGGCATAGTGCCTAATTGACTATGAGAAAACAAATTGTGAAATGTAATGTGCTATATGTATATTGATGATGCATATGAAAATGTCATATTGTGTGCAACATGGAATGTAATGTCGATGTTTATGAGCAATATTATGTGGGACATAATGTGAATTGAAACATAAAGAAATGAAAAGGAGAATAAAGTTGAAAATGAGTAGAAATCAAAATCAAGATTAAAGTATGAATTCTTTCCTCTATACTTTGAACCTATTTATAATAAAGTTTATGTTGGGTTTGCTAATGTTGAGTTTACTAAACAGAGGAAATAATATCGATTTATTAATATTGAAAGTCATGTTATTTAAATAAGGAGAGTATGGTGAAATATTGAATAAGTTGGTTAGTATAAAAACAGTGTGATTATGTAAAGTTGGGATGTATATACAGTTAAGGTTTTGTTTAAAGGAAAAAGAGATGATAGTGGTTAAATAAGAATATAATTTAGTATTGTTATTATAATGCAAACATTGTGAATTCAATGTTAGAGATGTGAGATGCTTGGATATTATAAAAGCTCATGATAATGGTGGTGATATGGGATATTTGAAATTTTGGAATGAGTTGGATAATTGTGAAAATTATATGTTTTGATATTACTTTGTGATATATATATAAGATGCTTTTAAAGTTGATATTAAGAAAAGATGAGTTTGGCAAATTGAAGCTTAAACGAAGTAGTAAATTGAGAAGTTAAAGTTTCAGTGGAATTTGATAAAGATTATTGGGATATTGATGGTTTAATGTATATTCAATACATGAGCTAGGAGAAATGACTAATATTCCATATTAAAGCATTATGAATTGAGTATTGTGATTGGTAGTATGAGAAATTATTTTAAAGTAAAAAAAAAGAAAGTGGATAAGCAAATGAAAATGAGTTATTTTAAGTCATTTTGAGTGTAAGGGGTAAAAATGGTTATGGAAGCATACTAATTGCTTTTAAAGATGAAAGTGAAAGAGATGTCACATTGGGAATGTGATCAAGATGGATGTGAAATATTATTATAGTCAATATATATATATGTTGTGTGAATAAATACTTTCTATTATATGGGAAGAATGAGAATGATAATGTTTAAAAGAAAGTGATGAATATTAAATTTGTATTGAATGTATGAAAAAGGAAAATAAAATAAGAGCATATAATTAAGTGTGTACATGTATATGACATGTGAATGAAATTATACATATATACATAAAGGTGTGAATCATGTTTTGTAGATGACCTATGAATATGTATGTGGTATAATTATAGAATTAGTGATATGGAAATGATGTTGTATGTATGAGTGGACCTAAGAGAGAGTAGGTCTGGAACTGGGTAAAGCTAATTGGATTGTGTGATAAAAGTAAGGATGAAATGGACTTGAGTAATAGTGGACAGTAGAAATTGTTGATGAGCCATAAATTTGATAATTTCATGATATTTAGAGTCCCAAAGTATTTACATATAAAAAGTTCTATGTAATTATATTATAAGAGATTGTAAATGGATTAGAAATGAAGTGACGAATAGAAATTGTATAAGAACTGTATATGATTGAATACATATATAATAATATTGTTGAAACGTGACTTAAGTTGATAAAGATTATATAACTGAATGCAAATTTGGTTGAAATGGAGTTGGAATGTGTTAACTTCTGATATGGTAAAAATGTAAAGAAGGAATATGTTATTCTTGTGATACACCTTAGCCTTGTATTTGTTTGGATTGAGAATAAAATTATGAGAAGAACAATATTGATTGGAAAGTCTCAGGTTTGAATATTAATCTCTTAAAGCCATGTGTTTTGTTTAGTGTGTTTGATTGGTTAATTTTGTTATCCATGGATTTGGATCTTAGATAAAAGGATTGCAGTACAGATTTGGTGAGATTAAAAATCTTGTTTGAGAAGTATAGTTAAAAGTTATGATGGATAAAATTGTACTTTATCATTTTATGTTAAGAATTGGGTTAAAATTGTGAATATGAAGAGAGGAAAAAGAAATTATGGAAATGTTTTGAGTTATGGATGATATGACAATAAGCTAATCAAAATAAAAATAACAACGATATGAAATGAGAAGAGATATTAAAAAGGGAGAAATTATAGAATATGACTGAAAGTTATACTGAATATGTTTAAGGGATGTAACTCGAGGTTTGAGTGAATGAATTATAGATAGTAATTATGGTATAATCTTTATGAGAATTGGTGGGAATTATAATAAGATAATAGAGAATAAACTATGTGTATATTAACAGATAATTTGAATTGATTTGTTATCATGATGATTTGACTGAAAATGGGTCGGAAGAGATCAGGAATTGAATATGAGATTGCTCTAATGGAATGAAGTTATATATATATATATATGAATATTGTGAAATTTTATGATGAGTTTGAATAAATTAATTGTTAGTTAGAGTTGAACAAGATTGGAATGTGGATATATTGTGACAGATAGATCGATGGATTTCGATTTGACTAAGATTGTGAATCATTATTGAGATTTAATGTGTATAGTTGTACCAAGAGTGTAATTATTTACATGGTAATATATATGATGTAAATTTTTTTTAAAAGTGTGATTGGATGAATGAATGGAATTATGGTAATTGTAACTTATGGTAAGAAGAGAAAAAGATTGGTTATTTATAAAATAAGTTGAAAGGTAATGTATTAATTTGTAAGTTAAGTGAAGAGCATGCTAAAGAAATAACTCCATTTATGAAAAATCAGGATTTTGTTATCTATTGAGGGTGATAAATGCCTTTTTAGACAGTGATTGTAATGATGGGATAATTAATGCTCAGATATAAGTCAATGGTTCTTAAAGTTAAAATTAAGAGAGTAATTACAAAGAAGTGAAAGAACAAAATATATTAAATATAAAGGTTGGATGGAGTATAAGTGTACTATAAAATGATCTGATTCTTGTATAAAGACTTTAACAAGAGATGTAATGAGCTCTTTTGAATGTTTGATTAAAGAAGTAATAAGATGTATAAACATATAGAATGATGAGTTATGGAATTTTAAGTAAGTGGTTGACTTTAAAGAGGAGAGTTGAAGCTATATGATTTGATGATATAATGACTTAAATGTATAATTAACTTCATTTGGAAGTTAAGATGGTATGGTATTATGAATGGATTACAATGATACTAGATAATTTCGAGGACGAAATTATTTAAGGGGGAGAGAATTGTAATATCCTCATGTATGCCTTAGAAGTTTTGATTATGTTGTGGTTGTAAGTTGGATTGAATGTATATGTTATGTGAAGAGAAAAGAAATTGGTAAGAGAATGCTTGTGTATATGTGTTTTGGGAAATAAAATAGGGTTTAGAGAGAAGTGTATATGTTGTTTATATGGTTGTATAATTAACATATACATAAGTCAAAGGAAGAGTCAATGCAATAGAGATATTTATTTTGTGGCATGTGTAATTACCTATGTGGACATATAAGAGACAAAAGTTAAGTTATATGGAAAAGGGTGTTTTAGTAATTGCTTGGTTAAAATCTCTTGGTGGAGATTTAAAGAAGAAAAGCTTGTTGACTTTTGTTGAATTTCTTTTCTTCTCTTGTGTGTGCCGGCCATCCAAGAAGAGAAAGAGCTTGAGAGGTGTTTGAAGATCTTAACTCAAATTGAAGAAGGAATCAAGGGTTTTGGTTAGAGATTTGTGGATTTTCTTCATTTCAAGTAAGTAATCTTGTGTTTTCCTTTGTTAATTTTGAAGTTGTGTCTAAAGGAAATTGTGATTTGTTGATGTGATGATTTGGTGTGTTTGATAGGTGTTTATAGGTGTTAAAATTGATGGTGAGATAAAGGATTGAATTGGTGTTGGTTTGATTGTGAAAATTGTAAGTTTAAGTGGGTTTTGATAGTGGAAGTTCAAGTGTGAAGTTGGTTTTAAGGTTTGGAGTTGATGAATGATTTAATGTTTGGTTAATGTAAGTATTATGTTAAATGTGCAAAATAAGTGTTAATGAGTTTGATTACATCCATTTGAGTGAGTTTGTGTTGGGTATTATGTGTTTAAATGCATTTGGAAGAGTTGGCCATAAAATAGGGTTTGTGTTCTTGAGTGACACGGCCAAAGGCAAGGGAGAGACACGGCCAAGTCATGAAAATTTTGGATGTGTTGGAGTGTTTTTGGGAGACACGGCCGTGTCCCCAAGCCGTGTCAGCTACTGTGGTTTTTGGTGAGAGACACGGCCACAAGCTCGGCCGTGTCACCTAGCCGTGTTGGCTACTGCCTCTTTTATAGTTGAGAGACACGGCCGTGTCCCTCAAGTGGGCTGCCCGTGTCCCTCAAATGAGTTGGATATTGTTTGATTTCTTTGTTCTTTTTATATGGTTTTGATTCTTCAAAGATAGTTTGGTCTCTAAACCTAAACATAAACACTTTGTAAACAAAGAATGACCTAAACAAATGTATGTAGATGATACTAAACTTATGAATAATGATCTTTGGATTAGGTTTTGAAGAGATTGGGTTGCATTAACCTAAATGTGGAGAATTCTTGGAATAAAGAAATGTATAAATTGATGGGAGTAGTTCTTGAGGTAAGTACCAATACATATGATTGTATTTATTTACATGATTTGAGGCTTAACACATTTGTTTGCAAATGTGTTAAGTAGTTTACTATATTGTTAATATAATTTGATTAAGGTGATGATTGAATGAGGTGAAAGTTGTGAAGATCATTTAAAAGGTAAGCATAAATCCTATTTGATTGTATATCCTTATATGTCCTTGAACCTTAACACATTTGGATGAATGTGTTAAATACTCTATTATATTGTGAATGTAAATGAATAATGTCAATTGCTATATATATATAAAGGATGATATATGAAATGGGAAAGATAGGAAGAAATGAGGATCATTCTTAAGGTATGTGCAAATTATTATGATAAATGCTCTAATAATGAATGGTGTTTATGTATTTTGAGAAATAATGAAATGTTATGTTATATGCATTGTGAATCTCGTGAATGGCAATGTATTATATGAATAAAATACTTTGAAATGTTATATCAATGATGCTATATGTATCATATGGATTGAGATAGGATATGTTGTGAAGCCATTGTAATTGGCCATGATGATTCAAATATGATATGAAGCCATTGTGATTGGCTATGACAATTCAATTGAGATATGTAAGGCATGTTTGCCTAAATGATAATGAGAATTGTAAATGATGTTGGTGATGGAATGATCAATGAATTGTGTGTCTAATATGTTATTCATTTTCAGAGTTTTGTTGTTGGTGGCATGCCTAATAGTAACAATCTCTTGAAGTTAGGTTGGACTTGATCCTTGAAGCCAAGTTGGGTTGAAGTTTAACATGTTTTACTCCCCTTGAAGCTTGGTTGGGTCTAGCCCTTGAAGCCTAATTGAGATGTTACAACCCTTGAAGCTAGGTTGGATTGGTTCTTAAAGCCAAGTTGGGTTGATACTTAGCATGCTTTGTTCCCCTTGAAGCTTGGTTGAACCTAATCCTTGAAGCCTAGTTGGGATAATGAAAAATGTGATAATTAAACCAAAGCATTAACTCTGAAAGTCGAATGACATATTAGTGTTTTGGGCCCGAGTCTGTCTTTGTTGCCAATGTGAAATACAAGTGTTGAAATAAATGAATCATGATTGGTGAATTGTGAATAAGACAATGTTATGAGGTATGATATGTAAATGAATAGTGGTTGATGATAATGGTTATCTTCATTAAAAATGTGATTCGTGATTGGTATGATATGTAATGTGTGTATTGCAATAGTGATTGATATGATATGTAATGTGTGTATTGCAATAGTGATTGGTATGATATGTAATGTGCGTATTGCAATAGTGATTGATATGGTATGTAATGTGTGTATTGCAATAGTGATTGGTATGATATGTAATGTGCGTATTGCAATAGTGATTGATATGGTATGTAATGTGTGTATTGCAATAGTGATTGGTATGATATGTAATGTGCGTATTGCAATAGTGATTGATATGGTATGTAATGTGTGTATTGCAATAGTGATTGGTATGATATGTAATGTGTGTATTGCAATAATGATTGGTATGGTATATATAATGTGGGTGTATTAATATATTGGTGATAGATTGGGGTTGGTGATAATATTATGTATATATATGTACATTATATATGAAATTAGCTAAGATATATGAATGATGCAATTAAAAAGAAAAGATAATATGATAAGAATTAATTATACATTGAATGGATATATCATTATATGTTAATACTTCTATACTATATGTTTACATTTTATATTTGGACTACTAAGCTCTCGGGCTTAGCGCGGGTGTGTATTCGCGCAGGTAAATAGGTGAAGATATGAAGTCTCTCATTATGCCACAAGAAGAGTAAGAGTTTGTCGAGACCAACTAGAGGGTAATGCATACATGTATAACTTTTAATTTTGATGAATTTCTGATGAGAGAGTATTTATATGTATAAATGTAATTTGGATAAAGATAATGATTTTGTAAATGTTATTTAAATTAATGTATTATGGTTTAAATTCGGTTACAGGTTTTTAAAAGGTAACGAAAAGTAGCATTCTTATACTTTATATACTTACTGTATGTATACTAGGTATATGTATAGTACTTATATAGGGTATCGGGGTGTTACACTACAGTTGTCGTTTTGTGAAGCAACAGTGGCAGTAGTGTTTTGCTGTGGTATAGAACCGAGAATTCCATTCATTGGTACTGCTGGAATAACAAGTGGTGGCAATGGGACAGATGTAGGATATGTAGGGATTGGAGTGCCATTATCACTAGACTGCTGAAAAGGAAACACATGCTCATAAAACAAGACATGACGTGAGATGAATTTACGACGAGAAGAATAATCAAGACAAATATAACCCTTATGGACTTTACTATAACCACGGAAAACACAACGAGAAGAATGGGGATCTAATTTGTGAGGTGAATATGGTTTCAACCAAGGATAGCAAAGAGACCCGAATACCCGCAACTCATTATAATTTGGTTTTTCCAGAAAAAGAATTTCAAAAGGAGTATCACTAAGTGTATTAGACGAGGGTAATCGATTAATTGTATTAACAGCAGTATCAAAAGCATAAGTCCAAAATTTGTATGGAACAGATGAATTATGTAATAATGCCCGTCCTAACTCAACAATATGTCTGTGTTTACGCTCGGCACACCCATTTTGTTCAGGTGTATGAGGACATGAAACGCGTTGAGTAATTCCATTGTCAACTAAATATTTGGTTAATGACTAAAACTCACCCCCCCCCCCCCCCCCCCCCAATCGGATTGGAAACTCTTAATAGAAACACCAAAATAATTCTCAACCAATTTGTGAAATTGCATAAACACAGGAAGAACCTCAGATTTTTGTTTAAGAAAATAAACCCAACAGTATTTGCTATAGTGATCATAAAACAATACGTAATACCGGTAACCATCAACAGAAACCACAGGAGAGGGACCCCATACATCAGAACAAATTAACTCTAAAGGCTGAGAAGCACGGTAATTAGAATAAAAAAATGGCAGTTTGTGTGATTTACTCACACTACAAGCATGACAAAACTGAAAAGAATTATTCGAAGCAACATAAATATTATTCTTTCTAAGAACATGTTGAACTAAACGAACATTGGCATGTCCTAAACGCTCATGCCACAAAGACACAGTAGCAGGAAAAGCCTTTGGTGAAAAGGATTGAATAGACTGCTGCATAGGAAACACATAGAGCCCATCCTTACTCCGGCCTTGGTAGAGTACCCGTCTCGTGGGGATATCCTTAACAAAATAAGAGTTAGGGAAAAATTCAAGTGAAACATTATTTTGAGAGGAAAATTGAGACACAGACAAAAGATTATTCTTAATAGCAGGAGAATAAAGAATATTATCAAGAACAAACTTATGATTATTAACAGTGGCCAAAGAAGAACCACGAGAGACAAGTGGAAGAGTTTTACCATCGGCGAGAGCTAAAGTAGCAGTGTTTGGAATAGGAACAGGTTGAGCAATAGTCTCCTGTTGAGCAGTAAGGTGATAATTGGCACCGGAATCAACCATCCAATCCTGTATAGCAGTATTTTCAGTTGTAACATTGTTGGCCTGGGAAACAATTTTCGGTGAAGGACACTGGCGCGCATAGTGACCACTCCCATTACAATTATAGCACGTTAAATAAGCACCAACATTACCCCGACCAGCAGAATTTGAACTAGACCCTCGTCCAGAGCCAGAACCAAAAGCACCACCTCTGCCTCTATGTCCACGACCTCCACGAGATCATCCACCATTACCTCGTCCTTGATATGAGTTTCCAGCAGCATAGTTAGCTGTGGGTAATACAGCAGACCCAAGAGAAAGACTGTCGAGCTTTAGGTGAGTTTCCTCACTCAAGAGTAAAGCATAAAGCTCATCAAATGACGTAGGAGCATTTCGAGCTTCAAGAGAACGAGCAAAGGGTCTGTACTCAGGACCCAGACCTTCAATAATATCACAAACTAATGTCTCATCGGAGACAGAACTTCCAAAAGCTTCAAGTGAATCAGCAATAAATCTAGCCTTTTTCATATAAACATCAATAGTATCAGTACCTCGAGAGAGATGCTTCAATTGCTTTCGTAGTTGCAAAATCTGTGACCTTGCTCCCTTTGAATAAATGGTAGCAAGTTTGTCCCATGCATCCTTTGCTGTGGAACAGCGCAAAATCTGATGCGCAATGGACTCGGAGACAGAACAATGAATCCAGCTCTTGACGATTTGATCCTGCGAGAACCACTCAGCATAGGTAGGATTAGCTTCTCCAGTCACTAACACAGCAGACGGTTTAGGTGTGGACCCATCAACATGTCCAGCAAGACGATAACCATAAAGAAGAGACAACAATTGAGCCTCCCACAGAAGATAATTGGAAGAAGTCAATTTTGTCGTGAGAAACGGTGTAATATTAGGTATCTGAGAAAAACTAGAGGCAGGAACGGAAACGGTCGCACCAACAGTTGGGGTGGAGGTTGAACTAGAACTGGTGGAATCAGAGATCACTCCAGATTCCTTAGCCATAATGAAAAGAACGTGACTGAGTTAACAGAGAAGAGAAGAGCAAGGGAAAACAAAAGAGTCCTACTTTGGCTCTGATACCATATAAACGTATGGTAAAAATGTATTTTTAATCAATTAACTTCTGTAATATGAGTTACAACATATATAGGAGATGTACAGCTAATAAGTTAGTTACAAGGATAAATACAACAATTAATTAAATTATATTTACACCCTTATCAATTTAATTTTTTTTGCCTTTCGGAATTCTGGAAAAAGTTTGTGGTGGGTTGATGTTGATCATCTTCTTCTGCTTTTTCTTCTCTTTTTCAGTTTTCAGAGTCTTATTATTGCATGCCCTCGCTTTCATTTCACGAGGCTTTGGAGTTGGAATAAAATTTGGGTTTGAACTTTGAACATAATAATCTCGCATGCATATGTATATATATATTTAATGTCGTCAGCAGCTGACAGTGACATTCAAACTTTTTCATTTACAAAGCCTAGTGTTTGTTGTAGGCGCAATATAATTTCAATTTTAATTAAATAAAATTTTAGTTTATACTATATATTTGATTGTATAATTAAAATGAATATATATTTTAACAATAAATTTTAAATATTTAAAATATTTAGTCCAGTGAAAATATTAAAAACTTCAGACCCTAATGGCGTAAGTTTAAAAAAGAAGAAGAAGAAGAAGAAAAAGGTTGTTGTTTGAATAACATATATTTAACATTATTGGGCAGAAAGAAGGCAAAAATACGTGGGGTGGATTTCTAAACGTCGTTGTTTTACTTGCAGAGGGCATCTTTGAAACGCATAATCTTCCAAGAAGAAAATGGTTCGCTCAAACTGTACCCTTTCGTTTATGTATACGTAGCTAAATTTGTGATTTTGGAAATGCTTTTTTATTTATCTTTGTTGTTTGCATCTTTTTTCTTATAGTCGAGCATCGACGGAATTCCTGCTCTTTAAAAATAAGGGTATATAAATCATTAAGTTAATTAACAACTTGAACTTTTTATAAATAAATAAGAAATTCTTATATGTACCGGTTATATATACACTCAAACCAATAAAAATTTAATAAAAAAAATTTAATAAAAAAATACTGATTTTATTTTTTTATTAGTAAGTGTATACACACTCAGTCCATAATAATTTAATTATTTTTTTATTTTTATTTTTCTTTTCTTTTTATTATATTTATATCCAATTTTTTTAAAATATAATTTTATGCAAAAAAAGGTAAACTTTTTTTACTTTAAAATAAAAATATAAGTTAGTAAACTAGTAATTAAATGATTAAATATTTGTTTTATAGCTCTTTCATTAAGTTATAATATTTGAATTTTAACTATTAATATTCCTTAATTTTTCCCCTTTAATCATGATGTACAAAAATATACATTAGGTAAGATAAGATTGTATATTATTAAAAAATGTCAAAATATAAAACTTGCTTAAGTAAGGGTCTTTACAAATATATCAAAAAAAAATTAAATTTATTATATTTTTTAAATATTTTTAGATTTACAAGAATTTATTATTTTTTTTACAAAAATACCATATTTACATATTATGAGTTAATTTTATACTTATTATGAGTTTATGAATTTATATAATTTATTATGAGTTTGTTATGAATTTATTTTGAATTTATTATAAAATAATTAAAATTATTTGATAAAAAAAATTACAAATAATAATGAAAAGTGTAATTTTTCCCTTAAATAATGTAATTTATAATTATCGCTAAAAAAACATAACAATAGTGTCATCATTTTTTGAGTGAGACATGCACATGGTAGATAGCAATATTTTGGTCATAATTACTACAATAATTGATCGCAAATATGTATAGTTTGAATGCATTTTTTGGTTATCTTGATTTAAACTTTCATTAATGCATTCATCTATATAAATGAACGGGTAAGCAAGGGAAGCAATAATTTGAAATTATATATGTGTGTGTGTGTGTTGGGGGCGGGGGTGGGAAAGCTGATATATATATATATATATATTAATTCTCTCATTGTCAGAGGTACATATATATAAGATTTTAACTAAGAGATGAAAATCTATATCAATTTTTTATAATATTATATAAATATAAAATTTTTAGAATTAAAAAGGTAAAAATAAAAAATTATGGTTAAATATAAAATATAAAATTATAAGTATAGACTAAAAACAATTATGGGGCTATGGTTGTCACTCTCACTTCAGCTACTTGAGAATATCATTTTCCTATTAATTTATTATTATTATTATTATTATTATTATTATTATTATTATTATTATTATAGTTGTTGTTGTTGTTGTTATATGTAATTGGATAAGGGTCTGCATTCAATTAATTGAAACAAACCAAATTTTAAATGAATCGAAAATTTTCAAAATCTTTAAAACAATAATTGAATAAAATCACAATTAATAAAATAATAAAATATAATCAAATTAAATCGAACTAAATAAAATTAAATATTTTATATTTGATTATTGATTATAATTAAATAATATTAATTTATAATTAAAATATCATAATTTATATAGTATTAATATATATATATATAAGAATGAACATAAAAATGAAATTTATTATTAAAAACATTAAACATTAAATATTATTATTAAAAAATTCATAATGAATATTGCACATCTTTAAAAATTATATTTAATATTAATAATAATTTAATTATTTTGGTTAATTTAATACTAATTATTAAAAAAAAAACTAAATCTGTCGCAGCTTCATTCCTTTTAAAGTTTCCTTTTGCCATTTTTTTTAAGATCAATTTTCTTGTTACTTGAATATAAAATTTCAGTTTCATTCCTATTAAAAAGCAAGAATTTATTTAGCGTATTTACATTTCATAAAAATTTAAGAAATTTATTTGCAAATTAACACTTAAATTTTTTGATACAAATGAAATTTTTATAAGAATTTTGATTATGAATTCTATCAAAATTAACAAAACTGTAGTGATGAATTCTAAATTAAGTAAGATCACAATAAATAAAAAAATAATAAATTTTAAGTATAAGCTAATAAAATTATATATAACTTAAAAATATATAAATACATTTTTTAAAATAAATTTATAGCGTGTTTGGTAAATTACTGAAAAATTTAATTACTGAAAATATATTTTACAGAGGTATATTATTGTTATTATATTTTATTAAAAAAGATTATATTGCCATGTTTAAAAAATATAATAAAATACTAAAAAATAAATTAAAAAAATATTAACTTATTTGGTTGCAATCCAATTTTACAATAAAAATTTAAGTAATACCTAAATTATCCTTATAAATTTCTCTTTTTTATTTTATCATATCCTAAAATATATGATTATCTTTTAATATATAAATTCCTCAATTTTTTTTTATAGTGAAATATTTTTTTTATTCTCTCTAAATAAAATATTTTATGAAATGATCATTAAAATTTAATGGTTCTAATATTTTATTTTATATAAATTATTTATAAATAAATATAGTATTATTGATCATATAAAATGATATAGTTAATTTTTTTAAAATTTTTATCCAGCTAAACCCACTGTTAATGTTTATTATATTTCTCAGGAAATTAATATACCTGTCACGCAAATAAGTTGTTTGGATTTGAATAGGAAGATTCCTTTTGAAACCTTATATTAAATCTACTTTCCACTTTTTCCTCAAAACATGCGCGAACGGTCGATTGTTTTGTTATACATATATATATATATATATATTCCTAGTTCTCACGCTCCATTCTATAATCTTTCACCAGGTGTTCGCCCACTTATATAAATTAGGACCATCATGAAATTGATAATTCATACATATAAAACAACAAAATGCCACTACTCTGTACTTTTATGGTTTATTCATCATTTGACTTGTCCACACAAATACAAAAACGTCTTCCTATTTAATAAAAAATAGTCCCCATATCTTTTGAACTTTATTTTAAAGACAATCATTTTTTTAATATTAAAAAAAAAAGAAAAATAGATTTTCAATATATTAAATTAAATTATATTTTGGTATACTATAGACAATAAGTTTTAAATAATTATCTTTATTTTTTAAATAATAATCATCTCGAGATGATAATAATTTTATGTGTTAGCACTAAATGTAAATTATTAAATTAATATTACTAAATTTAATATCTTATAATTGTTTTAACCCACTACAAAAAAAAGTAGCAGTAATTTGAAAAAAAAAGAATTAAACAATAAATATTTTTAACTTTATTCATGTACAGTAACTCCAAAGAGAAGATTTCAAATAACAAAAAGAGACAGAAAAATATGCAGTAGCTTCATAATATGCATTTTCAAAAATGGCAGCAGGACCAACCTCGTACCAGCTCCATACTTAAAAATATTAAAAAATACAGATTATTTAACTATAAATAGGAAAATTTCATACAGAAAATGGATATAAAAATCAAGAGAAAAAATACTAAAAAAGAAAAGACTGAAGAAAAAAGTTATTGAGGAGAAAAAAATTGAAGAGAAAAAAAAAAAGAAAAGTACAAAAAAGAAGAACCACAACAAATATAGAAAGAAAATATGAACCACACATAAGAAAAAGAGAGAGAAAAAAAAATGAAGCTAGAGAGAGAGATTTGAAGAGCAATTTTCTGGCGGAGAAAGTTGTAAAAAAATTTAAAATTTATTAAATACATTGAGCGTATTTAATAAATAAAGGCAATAGATAGTCCAACGACTATCAATAATTTAAACACACGATCAGATAATGCATTGTGAGCCTTATATTTTGTATGAAATTTCTTCATTATGATTATTAATATGCATATGATTTTTTTCTTCTTTCTTGTTTATTGAAAAAAATAGTTAAATAGCAATTCTCATTACGTATGTCCTTTGTGTATATTTTCTGGTAGTAACTCTCATATACACAAATATAAAAAAGTTGGAAACATATATATTCTTAAAAGCAAAACACAATTTAATAATGATTATATTTTTATAAGATAGATTGTAAAACCACTTATGCTTCAAATAAAATAACACAGTCATGTAGTGACTGTAATATTATCTATAAATAAAGTAAATCGTAGAGTTGCATAATAAATAAACACAAAAATTATAAATTGTCTACAACATTCACCCATATATTTAATATGACTAAAAAATTCACATATATAAGTGATCAATTATCATTTATGAATAGATTTTGACAAATAAAAAATAAGTAAAACATAATAGACTAAAAAATGTGATAGAAACTCAACCAAAGTAAAATAAAAGGGAAGTGTATTTTTATTTTTTTCTGAGAAATCTTTAAATAAAAATATGCCAAAAAAGGATGAAAGAGTTTAATATTAAAATAAATATACATGAAATAACAAACCAACATTTATATTAAAATAACAATAAAGATATAATAAACACAAAAGCAAAAATAATAAATCAGATTAAAAAAATAAAAATAATAAATCTTTGAAGAATATAGGTACATCTTAAAATCTAAAAATACTACTTAAAAAATCATAGAAAAATAATAAATACCATAATTTTAATAAAAATACGCATAAAAATTCAAGACGGTTGCCCAGATATACATAGCAAAGATGAACTATTATATTCTATGATTTTTTTCTTTAAGATAAAAAAAATAACAAATTAAAGAAGAAGATAAAAGATTCATTTTTTTTTTACCTTAAATGCACATCGATATTGCTAAATATTGATATTGGAAGCGTGGATCTGGACTTTAGAGGAATTTTATTCTGTAAAAAAAATAATAAAAAGAGTAAAGAGAGAGATAAAAAAGGAAGAACGACACAAAAGAAAGAGAAAAATAGGTAGGATAAAGGAAGAGAATAATTTATATTGGTGGTATTAGGGTTAAAGTTTTTTTTTTAAATGCTTCATTATCGGGAAATGTAAAAATAAAAAAATAATAATAAATAGCACTGAAGAGTGTTGGGCTCAATGTGATATTATCGAAAATTTTTACTGAATCTATATATTATTTCTTTGTTCAGAGTTTTAATCTTTAAACCGTCACATTAAGATCTTATAAATATTATTATATCATTATTGCTGTAAAAAAGAAAGAAAAATAATATAATAGTCTTGATACCTACGAAATGACGTGAAAATTTAAAAAGTTACTGCAAAAAACTTTTTATGAATCTCTTATCTTTTAGACTTAAAAATTGAAGCAATAAATATTTATAGAATTAGTGTCGTCATTTTCAATATTTTCATTATGGCTTGTAATTTCAGCAACATTTTTTTTATTTTCTTTTTTTATTAATTTTCTTATTGTTGATAAAAAAATTTAGATAAAAAAAAGATTTTTTTTCTTTGATCAGATAAATTTATAAGTCTAATTAATTAGATTTTTATGCACGGCTTCATGATAATAAATATAGTTAAGATAATATATAATGAACTTCGTAGAAATAATGCTTTTATTATTATTATTATTATTATTATTATTATTATTATATATAAGTTGAGACATATTACAGTGTGTATGACATTACACTACAAAAAGTCAAAAAACCCTTTTTTTTTATCTTTAAATATAAAACTTCTATTAGCTCTAATATCCTTAATTTCACTCCATTAGTTATTAATAATAAAGATATCTTATAGGTTACCAGTGAAATTAAATAAAATAATACCATTATTATATTTAGTTAGTGGATATATTAATTAAATAAATTTAAAATTCACATTTATAAAAATAAAACCACATATGTAAATTTAGGTAATTATATCCAAAAATTAAATATAATCATAAAAATAAATAATAGCATATATAAAATAAATAATAAAATAAATATAATTTATGAACTAAATAAAAATTAATGAATGACAAAAATATATAATAAAATATCATATTCAAAGAGTAAACCTAATGATAATAAAGACAACAACTATATTAACAATATCATCAACAATAATAATAAACCTAATTGAATACACATATAAAATAATAACAATTCAATATAAAGCCAACAAAACAAAAACTAAATTTATAATTTGCTGATTTCTTTGCCGATAATAATATTTATATAGGGAATATATATTTATTTTTAATTTATTGTATATTATCAAACTTACACTTCCACTATTTCCCTAATGATTATCTTTTACTATTATTATATCATTTGATTTGCTGAAAAGCATTTATTGAGTGCGCAATGGAACGGAATTTGGAGAAGCAGTCTTATTAATTTATTCCTTCAAAAATTCCTTAAAAATAAAAATATTTTTAAAAATATTTATTTTTCTTTTTTAATTTTAAAAATACTATGTTTTTCAAATTTTAATTTTAAAAAAAATATTTTCAAAGATATATTATTGATATATTAAAAATATACTCTATTTTAAAAGATATATATTTAATATATTAAAAAATTTAAAAAATATATATTCAAAAAAAAATTAAAAAGTGTATTATAGAAAATAACAATGCAAAGAATCTTCTTTTATGCTGTGCTCTTTTTAGTCATAAATTCATCATTATTATCGTATGAGATAACTGTAATAGCATCATTATCTTTGTTGTTGTTGGTTTTTTTTTTTGGGTACAGACCATTATCTTGTTGGCAATGATTTGTCGTCATCTTTGTAATCTATCATTTCATAATTAATTGAGCTGACCCTTCCCCATCTGCTCCATTGAGAAACTTCAGTCAACCTAAAAAAAAAATAAATCTTCTTTTGTTTGTGAAAGTAGAAAACAACAATGGAGGATGGATTTATTTGGAGATGTTAAGTGATTACAAATCTTAACAAGATTGAATTTGACAAATTACTTTTGACTTCTTATTTTTTGGATTTAAATTCATAAACGACTTTGCCTAATTAGCATTCTCCTGACTTTGAGTAACTCTAAATATTTCATCTATGGATCTTTTATTTATTAATATATTTTTATCTTATAAAATTAAAGTCAGATCTTATAAGTTTTTTGTTACAATGCTCATTAAGTCACAATAAACGGTTTTAATACTCTCTTTGAATTAATTTGTTTATATATTTCTAATTCAGTAATTTTTATACATTTGAATTTCAATTATGAAAAACTAAAAGTTAATTAATTGCAAAAAATTAAAAATTAATCAGTTGCAATTACGTTTTTATTTAACTTACTACTACTATTATTATATTATTGTTAATTAACGAAACAAAAATATAAATTTATTTTTAATGGTTTTTTCTTGATAGTCTTTATTAGGATTTGCACAGAGATATCAAGAAAACCATAAAATTTTTAATTATTATATTTTTTTATTTGATTTAGACACTAAAGAACAATTATCACTAATTAACTATTATTTGATATGTGCTAAATATCAAATTCTTTGATTGCATAGATATAACAACGTGTTTAGTAATATATGATTTTGTATAATATTATATATTATGGTATTAAAAATAATATTTATCTTATTTAAAAATATGGTATACTATAGCACGGTTAATTAAAATATTTTTATTTAATTTGATGAGATTTTTAAGTTTTTAATATATTATGAAGATTAAATATTATTTATTAATATATATTTAATATTTTAAAAAAATTATTTTGGATATTTTTGAAAAATAAACATGAAAATTCATTAAATTAGTTGTTTACATTCATAATTTTTAAACCATAAAACTATCCCGAACAATCATAATATGAGGGTAGAAGTAAAAATAAATAAGAATTAAATCATATTATACTATATAAAATAACGGTAAACTATGAAATAAATAAAGTTTTTAAATTTCTAATTAAAAAAAAAACAATGCCTTAGGTAGGAAGAATTGGAAAAACTTTTAGTTAAAAAAACAATTATACTAATGGGATATATTTTTATTTCGAAATTAACAAAAAAAGGATTTATATAAAAAAATATGCCAAAACTTTTTTTTTCCCAAAAGAAAAACAATTTCGTTTATAATTATCATTATCTATGTTACTCTTAAAACGTCTTATATCTGAATTTTTATTTTGGGAATTTTAGAAATTTATTTTAAGAAATAATTAACATTTTACATAATTTATTTTTAAAATTTTCCAATTTCTCGACTTCTTTTAAAAATTCTGAACTCCTCTAGACTCCGAAATTAACAAATAATAATTGATTTTTTTGGATTATTCTTCATAAAATTTAAATAAAAAAGGAAAATGTTTAAAAAAAAATTCAAACTAAATACCAGTAGGCCAATTTGAGCTAAGGGTGAGCAAATTTTGACAATCTGACCGTCTGTTTCAAATGGATATTGGTTGGGTTCAACCGATTTATAACCTATATACAGATAAAATTGAATTTATATTTAAAAAATATTTTAGTCAATTTGAGGTTTATTTCTCCATTTCAACCCTAACCCGATCAACAAACACTACAAAAATATTCGACATTTGCGACGAACTTGTTTTCGTCGCAAATTTGCTACGAATCTGCGACGGATTTACGACGGAAGGACAAGTTAGAGGAATTTTGAGAAATTGGTCGCAAATCGGTTGCAAATCCGTAGTAAATCTGCGACGAAAATCATTCCGTCGCAAATAATCGTCGCAAAAGTTGGAGCGGATACTTGGCGGTAGAGAGACTCGCATATATTTTTCGCAAAAATTTTTTCCGTCGCAGATTGGTTGTAGAAAATTTTTTCCGTCTCAAATTTACTACGGATTTGCAATCGATTTACGACGGCTTCCTCAAAATTCCTTCACTGTGTTTATCCGTCGCAAAACCGTTGCAAATCCGTCCCAAATTTGTGACGAAAATTTTTCGTCGCAGATTTTCGTCGCAAATACCGAATATTTTTGTAGTGTATATATTTTTTTAAATCTCATGATATATTTATTTATACAAGAACAATAATCAATACAATATTTTTATTTTTATTTTCAATATAATTACTATGTTATACTTTACAAAAAATATAAATCTAAATTAATTCAATAATAAATAAAATAAAAAAAGTGTTGGATGATAATTATTATTTAAATTAAAACACATGTGATTATATTACATGATTTTGGATAAAACAAGTTGTCTTTTTATTTATTTTTTGGAATTTTTATATTCCTTAACAAAACCAAATTTAGATGTAATTTGTTCATATTAGTAATTTTCTTTTTTAGGTGTGATATAATTTTTGGTTGGATATTATATGGCTTTTCTTTGAGGTGCAAGGAGCACTCAATGGTTGAAGATACTATTTCAAATATATTACCTTTACGGCTTTTCAAATAAAGAGCATGTTTGGTTTAGATTTTGTCTACCATTCGACAACTATATTTTTTTCAATAATATTTTATCCGTCTAAAATTAAAAAAAAATATTATTTAAAAATTAAAAATTAATTATTTTAATTAAAAATATAAATTTATATATATTTCTTATTATATATTTAATATATTTATTAAATATATTTAATGAACAATATTCAATATTAATATAATAGAAATTTAGTAATATATTAGTTAATTTATTAAAGTTTGTCTCAACAAAAAAATAAGATAAAATAAATTTGTGAAGTATTTTGTTAAAAAAATTGAATATTATAACTTAATGTCTAATAAAGCATAACGTCACCATTTAGAACAAAGCTAAAAAGAGGCAATGCTCAGAAATACACAAGCTTTCGTTAGGCTCAACACTTTCAAGCGTTGCTATCCCAATGTTGACTGCGCTGTGATTTCAGTGTCTCCCTTTCCGCCCACCACCGCCGAATTGTTGCAAATTCATCGCAATCTGCGATGGCCTGTCGCAAATTTAAAAATTACGACGCCTTTTTTATTAACGGATCGTATCCGTCGCAGATCGGTCGCAGATCGGTCACAAAACTTGATTTGAGACTGATCTGCGACGGATTCTATCCGTTGTAGATAGCGTATTTTTTTGTAGTTAAAGTTATGTAAAATAAAAATGATATATTATACATATTTATTTATAATATATATTATATAACCCCGACCTTACTGAATTCAACTCATAAAATTATATATATATATATAATATTATATACATTATACATATAATTTATAACATAGATATTATCAATTATATAATCCGAGTGAATCTATCTAAATTAAATCAAAATTAGTAATATTTGATTTGAGCGAAATATCAACTATTGACTATCAAAATTTGATTAGTTCCAATGTGTATTTTACGAGGTTGATTGGTTGAAAATTTCACTTCAATTCAGCTAAACTCCATCCGTGCATACTTTTAAGAGGAAATTATACTATATATTATATTTTTAAAAAAATATATCCTATATTTTTTATATATTTTTAATATGCTAAATATATACATTTGAAAAATGAGTATACCATTAGTATATTAAATATATATCAAAAATATATATTTAAAAAGGGGTATTTTTAAAATTAAAAATTTAAAAAATATTTTTAAAATAAAAAATAGGTATTTTCGAAAATATTTTTATTTTTTTAAGATATTTTTGAAAAAACCCCTACTTCTAATATAGTCACAGCCTAAACTTGATTGGGCTCAGTTTTTAAATGATGCTGAACAATCTGGGCCGGACAGGTAAGGCATAGCACGTGACCTTCACGTGGGACCCAAACAACTTTGCGTTGCAAAGCTGCGCGTTTCACTTCAGTTAGCCAAAGCTTCCACTTCCCTCTCATTTAGAGCCCTCAAACCCTTTTTCCTTTTTTTTTTTTATTATGTTTTGTTTCTCTGCAAAGCAAAACCTATAAAACAATTCCCCTATTCTTACAGCTTTACACCCTCGTCGACGAACATCTCTGTCACCGCTGTGTAACTTAGGGTTCCATTTTTCATATAACTCCACTACAAAACGGCGTCTCTGATCTTCCATGGATTCATCGTTGTCGCCTCTGCATCTAGCAATGGCGGCTCTAGTTGGAGCTTCGTTGATGGCTGTCTCCGCTTTTTATATCCATAAGCGCACTGTTGACCAAGTCCTTGATCGTCTCATCGAGTTACGCCTCAGTTCCCCTAAAAGTTCTATAAAAAAATCAGTCGTCACTGACAAGGAAGATTCCGAGGAGGATGAGTGTAGAGATAATAATAATAGCGAAGTGTACGGGTCTGATGGAGAAATGGCCGTGGACAGGAAAATGCGGGGCCGCGGTTGTTCATCCAGGTCGTTGGACGATAAAAATGTGCATCGCAGTTATAAAATGTCGTGTTCGATGCCTAACGTGGTGTTGAGTAATGATTGGTTTGATGAGGACGTGAAGTTTGATCAGCGTCAGGGCGATCGGCTTAATCTCGTTCCCTCCCGACTGCCGCCTGTGCGAATATCTACAAGAGATGGTATTTGTGTTTGAAATATTTGATGTAACTGTCTAATTTTGTTGTTCTATTCGAATTAGGTTTACTAATTAAGCATTGCAAATTAGAATAACTTGAAATGGTTAAGCGTATATTTATGTATTGTCATCCTAATATTGTTGCACTTTCGTTTAGTTGTTGGGCCACGCTAAGTTTGCTTGATCTCTGTTTTGTGCAGGAGAGAATAAGTCTATTAATTACTCAAGTTCCATTACAAGGATGACATCTTTTGGCAGGCTGAATACTCCTAGGTCACCAGGTGGCAATGCTTTTGAAAGCATGGGGGATTCTGATGAAGAACAAACGGAGTTTGACGCAGAAGATGACGTAATTTTCAACAATGAGAACATGGATTTTTCTGCTGATCGCATAAATGTATGTGCTCGATGGAATCTAGCTTTGCTGCGTGTTTTTATTTAGTTCCTGACCCTTAAAATCCATTTTACCAAACATATGATGTGACTGCATGCAAGTTTTGATATAGATGCTATCGGCTATAAATGGTGATTCCCTGGTTCTATGTTATGCTCTTAGAAAGAAACAGCGCTGCGGTCATATCAGCAGAACTTTTCTCTGGACAGGCAGTGAAAAGTTGAAAGAATTTAATTTGCAGCCACACTTCCTTTGCTTTGTAATCATATAGTACATTTTGTGAAAGTTATGTTACTTTTTGGAATAATTGAAATGGACTATTAAAAGTCAATCTGAGATGTGATTCCATATGAGTTTGCAGTATATTAAGTCAAAAGTTGAGAACTCTGCTGTTCAGCCATTTGGAGGTGATATTGCAAACAGCATTCAAGATCAGAATCTTGGAGATTCTAGAGCTGATGCAAAAGTTGGCATTGATCCACTCAGCAGAAAGAGAGATTCATCTTCAGTGCACCAAGTGGGGAATAATCCTGCTTTTGCTGCCACAATTTTACCTTCGAGAACTACAATGCATGGTATTGTCAAATTTTTTTAGTCCTTCCCTGAGATGTGTTTCATAAAGCTTATTTTTTTTATTGTCTGTTGACTTGTGTATAGATGCCATCGACACGATTTTACTTATCCATGTGGTCAACTCCTGATTTGTTTGGATAAGTAATATGTGATTGAAATTATCATCTAGGAGACATAATCAATGTTTTGCATCTCACATGTTTTTTTATCCTATCCTCATCAACATTACGAAAGGATAGGATAAAGAACACATAAGATATACAAATTATTATATATATTCCAGGGGCATCTTGTGCTTCGTTTATAGAATGTTCTTTTAAATTTGAATAGAAGGTGCAATAGTTGACAATTGACACATGTTCTCTTCTCTTTCTGCAAAAAAATTTCCATCAGAGTCATTTAATAAAGAAGAGGAAGAAGTACGGAAGATGATCCGTGAAAGCCTGGATATGCGGAATAGGTATGTTTACAAGGAGGAGACTGCACCATGGAAGAAGCTACCTGTTGCTGAACCTAGTACCCCACTGTTGAAATCTGATCCATTTCATATTGAAACTGTCCCAGCAACTACAGTACGTTATTTTCCTCTTATCAATGTCAAGTTCTGTTGCAGAAAGCTTTTTGTTGCCCAAGAATTTTCTTTTGCTTTTAATGTCCATATCTTCATTTGAAACAACTCATTTAGCCATTAAGCTTTTCTGATTTGTGTACTTGTTAAAAAATTCTTGTGCAGCATCACTTTAGGATGGAAGATGGAGTTGTACATATTTATGCCAGTGAAAATGGTAAGTAGGGAGAGCAATTGCATTAATCTTTGATGATTTGTTGTTGTTAAAACTTATTAGATTAAATATTAAGCCATTGCATGTGGTTTAATATGCAGATTCAGAGATTTAGCCATTTGTCAATCCTTTTTGTTTTGTACATAAAATAAATGAAGTTTAGTGTTGACTAAATAAATATGTTTTTGTAAAATGAATTTGCATGTCAATCGCATACTATGTTTATACCTTTGCACATACACTTTGAACTTTGATACTTCATTAACACTCAAATGTCTGGTAAGGATATTCAGGCATGGGTATGACATTTGGCACTTTGAATTTGTGAAGAAAGTCAATGAAATTCAGAAAATAGATGACCCTGAGACCTGGATGCTTACTCATATTAAATATTTGTACCATTTTCTAGCAATGTAGGTTTTAAAATATAGTAAATTTGAAATCTGTGTTGGATTTCTGTTAAAATTCAAAGGATCAAGCAATCGCGATAACAAAATTCTTGCATTTTGGTTTTTACATGATCAAAACCTTATTGTAAATCCTTTAGGACCGTGTATTATGCTTTAAACCTTCAGTGCTCCTCCTCTAACGGTATGCTGTGAAATGCACTGCAAAAAGTTGCCCAATCTTTTTTACGTTGTTGCTTTATTTGTTTGAGTATTGCTTCACAAAATGATCTTAAAGTTGGCCTACCTTATTCGTTAGGATCAGTTGGTTTAGAATCTCATTTTCTTAATTGCTTCCTAGGAATGACTTTTGGGACTACATAGCATATACTAAGGATGAAGTCACTACGCCAAACTTGAACTTTAGAAGGAATGAGCAACTGAAACCGAAAATTCAAAAATGATAAGAACCGGAGGTAGAATATAGTCATGAAGAAAACACATGGCTTATGTTAGGTGGATGGAAAAAAATGGTATAAAGAAATTGGATAAAGTTTGATATGTTATGTTGAAAGTCATTCTATAGTCTTGAACAGTGACTCGCATAAAGTTTTTTATTTTGTTGATCATGCTAATAATCAAGAATTTTCAAATTTCTCATTCAGATACTGTTGATCTATTCCCTGTCGCTAGTGCCACAGCATTTTTTACTGATATGCATCACCTCTTAAGAATCATATCTATTGGAAATGTTCGCACTGCTTGCCATCACAGGCTAAGATTTCTTGAGGAGGTAGTTCTTTTCAAGCTTTGTTTTGGATTAATATTTTTAATTACTTGGGTCTTGGGATTCTGCTTGTAACTTCTACCTGAATGCTATACAGAAATTCCGCCTTCATTTATTAGTAAATGCAGATAGAGAATTCCTGGCTCAGAAGAGTGCACCACATCGTGATTTCTACAATATCAGAAAAGTTGATACACATGTGCATCATTCTGCTTGCATGAATCAGAAGCATCTCGTGCGCTTCATCAAGTCAAAGCTAAGAAAGGAACCCGATGAAGTATATTGTGATTTCTTACCAATCTTTTAATAATAGCCGCTTGCTTTAGATTAATTAGAAATTTACTTATTCTCTACGGCATATGGTTAGTAACTCTTTTCTGTGAATGATATGGGCATATAATTTGCAGGTTGTTATATTCAGAGATGGGAAATACATGACATTAAAAGAAGTTTTTGAGAGTTTGGATTTAACTGGGTACGGATTTTCACTGTGTTCTTGAATCTCTCCTTGTCCGTCACTGTTTTGTTGATTCTCTAACTTTGGGTGTTTTCCCTTCAGGCATGATTTGAATGTCGATTTGCTGGATGTTCATGCTGATAAGAGTACCTTTCACAGATTTGACAAATTCAATCTTAAATATAATCCTTGTGGACAAAGTAGGCTCAGGGAGATTTTTCTTAAGCAGGATAATCTTATCCAAGGCTAGTATTTTATTGCCTGCATAAATATTGAATGGTGGATACTCACACTCTCCAAAGCTCTTATCTTTTATCCATGGAAATGATTTATGGGTGTCAAATATTTATGTGATAAACATTTTCTAAGACAATGCATAGTTAATTCTGTTTGATTGTGAACTTAGAAGCTGTAATGTGAAAAATATCTATAAAATATATTTTGTATTTGGAGTGTATTTAAAAAATATTTTTTTCCAGGAAAAAAAATTACAATATTTGGACCTATAAGGACTATAATTTTTTTTTAAAAAAAATTTATGGTTGAATGTGGGGGCAAAATTACTCTAGAAATGGATAAGCAATGGTCATTATGATTTACTGGCCATGACTGGTGGTAACCTGTGAGGGCCAACATAGTAGATGCTCATTTGGCTAGTAGATATCCTGTTGTATGATTTCTTATAGGTTCTTTATGAGAAATTATATGGTACAACGGCGATTCCAACTAGGCATTCTAGTTGGATTGACAAACTAATTAGACAATGATGTGCTGATGTTTTTTCAAAAAAATATCGTAAAAGTTTTCCAGGTGAACCCGTCAAATTTTTAGTGATAAAATATAAAATATATGTCATTATCCAATTGGTTTGCCATTCTAATTTGACATATTACCGTTGTATAACATAATTTTTCGTTCTTTACGTTTTTATAACTTTGTAGAAGTCCTTAATATGACTTTCCTGTTTTAGTGATGGGGTGTTATATTTCTTGTAAGCGGCTTAGTTTTCCCTTTAACTAGGGAAAGCTGATGAATTTTTGTGCTCCAAACACTAGAAAATTCAGTAAGCACTTCGCTAGAAAAACCCCTAAAGAAATGGAGCATTTATTCTAGAAGTTAGTGAGTAGCATCATTTATCCTTTTACTTCTGTTTGCACTTCATGTGTTTGGCTTTGCTTTGGACCCTTATGCGTTTTTTTATCTTTAAATTTTATGTGTTTCTCTTTCAAATATTATAATGTTTCTCTTTCGGTTATATATTTGATGTGGTATTGAAGTGAATGTGTGTACACTATCAGATCATATTAGGTAAAGAAATAAACTGTTATACTATTGAATTGCTCAGGACGTTTCTTGGCAGAAGTAACAAAAGAAGTTCTATCAGATCTTGAAGCAAGTAAATACCAGGTTTTGTTTTATATTACACCCCAGACACACGTATGACTGAAACTAATATTGATGTTGATTCTACTTCTTTTAGCTTGTTTTTCTATCCTTCAAACTGGTTCTTCCAAATTTTGGCAGTTTTTTTTCATTATATGCATCTCTTTGTGAACCTGGTTATCGCTTAAAACCTGTTGTTCCCTTGCAGTGGCATTCTTTGCTCAAGTCTAGAATACATGCTTGTATATCTGTAGTCCTGTGTGTGATTTTTCTTTTTTATTTTCAGTTATATTTTCATGTGGGTTCTCTTTAGGAGAATTGATTCTGATTCAAAATTCAAAAAAGCTTTATCACGCGTAATTAAACATCTGATTCTGATTTCTAACTCAAAATTTAAAACAAATGATCTCAGTATTGCTTGATTTTGTGTAAAGAACTTTATGCCACTATTGGATGTGATACCCTTTAGGTTTTTATGACATTTGGATCTAATTGGCTTTATGAAGATGATAGAGAGGGTTTGGAATGGTTAACTCTACTTGTAAGCTTATATTATACCTTCTTGTGAAATCTTAAATATTACTGGTGAAGGAAAATGTTCTGTTAAAAAATTTACAAAAAATTGAACGGCAGATTGTTAATGTATTATATTGGTGCAGGTATGAGAAACTGTGTGATAATATTAACGCTTATATACAGACATTCATAAAATTCTTTAGTTGGCTTTCCACAAAGAATTTTGTTGATTTTGTTACCTGTATACAGTTAATTTGGATAGTTTCTAAGAAGTCACATATGTGCAAGGAACAATGATTAATGTAGTACGATTGCTGATGGTGCTTTCACCTAAATATCAGTTTTCCACTGCTTGCTTGTTGCATTAATATCTGCCTTTTTCCCTCGCTGTATGGGAATACTTCTCCCTTGTCATGCTTTCTGATGCTCGTCTTTGACACATGTTGACATGACTCCATGACTCATTAGCGTTGATGATAATTTTACTTCTCCCATTACATCAATTGTCACATGCGCATGCGTGGTTTCTGACTTGTTCTTCATGTGATTTGTTATCCTCTCTAGTTCTGAGTTGCTAAATATGAGTGAAGGTTAAATTGTTCTCTTTAGTTCTGAATTATTCTGATTAATATGAAACAACCTTTCTTTTCATAATTTTTGGTGTCAAATTTTCTCATCCTACAATTCTTCAGATGGCTGAGTACAGGGTTTCCATATATGGAAGGAAACAAAGTGAATGGGACCAGCTAGCAAGCTGGTTCATTAATAATGCAATTTATAGTGAGAATGCTGTTTGGTTAATCCAGGTAAATTATTGTTCCTGTGCCTTACTCTTCTGATTGTAAGGCTTTTATGTGTAATTGTGGATTCAGTTGATTAGAATGACATGCCTGATATGTGAATATCAGTTATGCAATTTTAGTCAGCGAATTTTACATGAACTTATAAAGCCTCACTTATTATGTTGCCAACTTAAAGGGCCTTAATTGCCTATCTTTACCTTGTATATTTCAAGCTTATTTCTATCAACCTTCTCCCATCTTTATGCCTGTCTAGTTTTCCTCCATCTCCCGAAGGTCTTCTATTTTTGCTTAATTTTATTGTATTTGATTGATTTACCTGCCAAGGAGTGAATTGTGACCAATAACTGAGTAGTATTTTGGTTGAGTTCTCTTTCTTTTTTATATTTACAACTGAAATGTAGTATGATTACTTGAACACTATTGAGGTGCAATAAATCAGTTTGCAACTAAATATGAATGAAATATTGACTTTTTTTAAAAACAAAAGCAGTTCACTTTCAAATGTTAGATTCTGAGGAATTTCTTGACCATATAGGAAGATATATTTGTGTTGGAAAAAAGCAACAAACATTAGCTTCTGTTGCATCAAAAATTATGCATATTATTGTTCTGAGCGACCATTTTATATCAGCAGTTTTATGTTCTTGATTCTCATATTATGCTGTGAAATTTTCTTGTTTTGGCCTTTTATTTCTACTTCTTATTTTCTTTTTTTTTTTTAATATATTAAAAGTAATTTTTATCCAATGTGCAGCTTCCACGGCTATACAATGTGTATAAGCAAATGGGGACTGTCAAATCTTTTCAGAATATTCTTGATAATGTTTTCATTCCATTATTTGAAGTCACAATCAATCCAAGCTCTCATCCTCAACTACATGTGTTCCTAATGCAGGTGAGTTTATTTGTTAAATAATTTTATGTTTTTATTGCAGTTTGATAGCTGATATTTTTTCCAAATTTTGTTTTTCTCTAGTCCAATAAAATGAACTTCTTTGGTCTCTGCTATGTTATACCTGTAATTACACACATTTGCAGCTGTCTAGCTGTAATCGTAGGCACACACAGACATGAAAAAGCTACTTATTTATGGGAAAATGCGTCCCAATATACTGACGTATTAGAGAGTCCACAAAAAGAAAGCAACTAAATGCTGTTTATTTTTTCCCTGATGCAGGTTGTGGGATTAGATATTGTGGATGACGAAAGTAGACCAGAAAGACGTCCAACTAAGCATATGCCAAAACCAGCCGAATGGACCAATGAGTTCAATCCAGCTTACTCTTATTATGCTTATTACTGCTATGCAAACCTTTATACTCTTAATAAGGTTTTCATGTCATTCTTGTTTCATTTAACAATGCTTCATATGATTGAGGTGTTTGTTTAATTGTTGGGTGATTTGATGCTCCAGTGTTGATCGTAGCACATTCACAATTCTCTTAACTGCGTGATTGTTTGTATCACTATGTTGGTACTGGTGGCTGGCGCCTGTTGCACATAAGTTTTATCTAATGATCTCTTGAATATATGGTGATAAATCTAATTTGAGTATTTGAGGCATGGATACACTTACACTCTAATGCCGAAATTTATTTAATTTCTGAAGAGAATGGAAGATAAATTTTTACTTCAATTAAATAAAATGAACTGGTTTATATGAGTAGTGACCTGAATGCTTGATTTAAATTGTCCAGACGAATCTGCATTATGTATTATGTAATAAGTCATTGGGATGATTCTGTTCAATTGCAATCTGATATAGCGAATCGTATTGGTACCAACTTATGCTTCTCCTTTCCTTCCAGCTTCGGGAATCTAAAGGATTACCAACCATAAAATTCCGGCCACACTGTGGAGAGGTTTTTGTCTATTCTTGATATCTTGTCTAGATTTTCTTAGATTGCAGTCCTGCTGCTGATACTTTTTCAATCTGTGCAGGCTGGTGATATTGATCATTTGGCTGCTACATTTCTTCTATGCCACAATATATCTCATGGGATCAACTTACGGAAATCCCCTGTTTTGCAATACTTGTATTACCTTGCTCAGGTTTGCTTTAAATCCCCTGCATTTGACATTTAGTTTAAATAATGCCAAATGTTGATACCTGCAACAACCTTCATTGTTTTTCTGGAAGAGAAGTGTCAGCCCATCAGAATCATATGGAGAAAACATCCTTGTCACTTGGGAAAGTAGAAGAATTGCATGAGCATTCCTTATGGTTGTATATATCACATTTATGTTTTTGAGGCCATTGTTTGGTGCATACAAGATCTTGTGACCCTGTTTCAGTGAGACTGAAAAGGGGAATAACCTTTTATCATGAACCTAGGGAGAACCACAACCCAAAAGCTAGCTCAAGAGGTTTGAGAGCCCAAAGTTCATATAACCTCACAATGAAATCTCATATTTCCAATGTGTAATTTCCAAGTCTATATCTTGGCCAATATGATTCTAACATTTCTTTACAGTTGAACACTTGATATCCTCGACAGCCCTTACTTCTACAAACATTGGCTAGCTCGGATTTTTTTCCCCTTGAGGCTACCAACAATTTTAATCTGGCTTGTAGAGTACGCCTTTCCGAGTCCTCAGTGGCGCTTACTCCTACCGACATTGGCCCAACACATATTTTTTTCCCTTCTCGAGACTACTAGTAGTTTTAATCTGGGCCGTAAGGTATCCTTTTATGAGTCTCGAGTTGTTCATGTGCGTGGATTGCTCTGATATCAACTATCAAGAATTTTGAGAGAACTACATCCTGAAAGTTAACTCAAGAGGTTGGAGTGCCCAAAGTTAATATAGACCCCACATTGAAATCTCATACTTTTAATGTGTAATTCTCAAGTCCTATACCTTGGCTAATAGGATCCTAACACCTTTCTGTCACATTCTTCTTTGAGTGTGTTTGGATAGTGCTTCGCCATGTTGAATTAATAGGTTCCTTTGCACCTTTTATTATTATTATCTGTCTAAATTCTGCTAAATGGTTTATTTATTAGCAGCTTTTCTTTTCATTATCAGATTGGATTGGCCATGTCACCACTGAGCAACAATTCCCTTTTCCTGGATTATCATCGAAACCCATTTCCCATCTTCTTCCAGCGTGGCTTGAATGTTTCACTTTCATCTGATGATCCCTTGCAAATTCATTTAACAAGGGAAGCGCTGGTGGAAGAGTACAGCATAGCAGCAAAGGTTTGGATTCTTTATTTATTTCCTTTTATTATTGTGTTGCTGTGATGTGTTACTGAATTTTGATCCTTGTGCAGGTGTGGAAGCTCAGTTCATGTGACTTGTGTGAGATAGCAAGAAATTCAGTTTATCAATCTGGATTCTCTCATGTGGCAAAGGTGAGAAAGTGGATGGATGCTACTGTCATGTACAAGCATACATCAAACTTGTGATTTTACCTTTTCAATCAAGAGTTAGCTTATTTGATTAAATTCCAAAATGAATATGCTTATTTACAATTGCTAAAATTTGGTGCAATGATCTGACGCATTACATTGGAGGGGATCTTTCAACAAGGAACTGAACAACTTGTATTGTAATAGCTGTAGCATTCTTACAAATTGTTTTTAGTAAAAAAAAAAATGACTTCTATTAATAAGGCTTACATGTCCTCCTTTTTGTGTTCCTTCTGCAGTTACATTGGCTTGGTAGTAAATATTTTCTGAGAGGTCCAGAAGGAAATGATATTCAAAAGACGAATGTACCGCATATGAGGATTGCCTTCCGGCATGAGGCAAGTTTTTTGAAACTTGCTACATGAAGCGAGTCAATCTGATCTCTCTCTTGCATAGCTTATGATTTTATTTTTGTGTTTGCAGACATGGAAGGAGGAGCTGCAGTATGTGTACTCTGGAACAACTAGTTTTCCAGAGGAAGTAGAATTTTAAACAGAATAAAGCAGCCACAAATCTGACTCTGGCGATCAGCTGGAAAAGCTGCAGCAGCAGCACTTCCTCTGAATGTTTTGGCTGCTTCAAATTTATTTGGATATAGATTCAATGTTCTAGAAATCACCGGTGAAGAGGAAATTTATAGTCTGTTCATGGGGTATGGCTGTCGTTTTTGCAGGGGACAAGTATTAATGCAGTACCATCATCTTGCAACAAAAAGCAGGCTTACATTTGTGTAGGTGCAGGGAAATCTTGGTTTTAGATTTTTCGGAAATTCTTGTAGAAATGATAAGATCTCCTTGTGAAAGGCTGTTAGATGCAATTGAATTCACTTCATATTATAATCAATATTTAAGGTCGGTGTAATGTTATGCAATACTTGGGTTTTTCTCTCCTTTTCACTAGTAGGTGAAATGATACGACCCTTTAAATTTTGAAATCGAGAGGTTTCCCATCCTCTTTGTTTAAATTACTGAACTTTTCATCTGTACTCAAAACAATTTATACAAGTTATATAATTTTATTTAAATTAAATGTAAAAAAAATAATCATATTATAAAAAAAATTAACTATAAAGCCCTCTTTGAGGCTTGCCTTAATATGTTAGTTGTTAATATTTCAAAAATAAAAAATATATATTTTTTTAGGTAGTAGAAGTACTTTAACATGATAATCACGATACAACGGTATAGCATTTAAGGCAAAATCTCTTAATTTTATTTTTTTAGGTTCTAAGGGCCGTTGGGGGATGAAAGAAAAGAGCTGAACCGAATAATTACTACGTCTCTTTCACAGAAATTATCGCTTTTAAAAATAAAAATTATTTAACTAAAATTGTCTTTTTTAACATTAATAAGTTAGTTAAGTGTATTTTAATTTAATAAATAATTTTTTTTATAAAATTAAGATAATATAATAATTATTTTAATATTTTTATATTTTAAATTAAAGAGAATTTTAATGGAATGAAAATAATAATTATTTGAGGAAAATTGTATCTTGAATCAAGTATGTGTATTTAATTAATGAAATCTAAGTAAATATAGTTATTTATTATTATTATTTTAATAATTTATTTTTAAATGAGTGTATTTATACCTGTTCAAAATAAATTTTTTTATTATTTAATAAAATTTAAAATGCGTCATAAAATTATAATACAGAGGAAATGGGTATTTGGGCATGAAGAAATTTAGTCTAACCATCCTCGGGTCAAAAATAAGTTGACCCGCTATCGATTCACCAAATATAATTTTAATATTAGCCCATGTTAATCATATTTAGGCCTGCCTTTTCCGCTCCTCCGCTATCTCGAGCACATTCTAGCTTCGCCGCTCTTCTCCCCTCCGTTGAACTCCGTTCCAAAACCCACAAAACCCTCAACCACCGCCGCCGCCACCGCCCATTTGGCGGTGCTTTCCCGATTTCTAAAAAACCGCTTTAAATTTCCGAAAAATGGCGGCCACTGCTGCCTCAGAAGTGACTGATGGACCCGTCCTTAGCTTTATCAACAAACGCCTCCGCTCTCTTCGCAAGAAGTACAACCGTATCCTCCAGATGGAAGAGTCCATCTCTCATGGCAAGCCCATCAATAAAGAGCAAGAGGATGTTCTGCGTTCTAAACCCTCCGTTTGCGCCGCAATTGAGGAGCTCGAGAAGCTCCGTCAGCCTCTTGCTACTGCTGTCTCCGAAGAAATTGCCCTAGCTATCCAACGTAGCCAGCAACAACCATCTGTCTCTGACAATGCTATTTCGGATAAGGATGAGAGTGAGAAAACCAATTGCCAGTCAGATGAAGGCACTTGCGGTGAAGGTGGTTATGCGGTGGAGGATCTGTTGAACTTATTGTATTTTGGGTCATTATTCGATGTGAAGGAGCAGAGTGACTTCACTTTCGCCATCCGAATGCACGAGAGAACTTCCTGCTTGACTTACGACACTGTGACTGATGATGCGACGGATCTGCTCGGAGAGAGGGATTTGGACATGATTTCAAAGCTTGGCGGGTTGCTGATTTCCCGCCCAGTTGATTCGAGCTTATCTCATAAGAATGCGTTGCAGAGGTGCATTGAGCACGCCAAGTTGTGGCTTGCTAATTCCGACCTGCCAATTGAGCCCAGTGCTAACGTTTCCTGTAATTGCTTTATTTTGTCCTTCATTTTTTGCTTTAGTAGTGTCTGTTTTTGCCATTTTCTCTTAAATTCTGGTTTTGTTGCTTTTACAGATGCGGGACTGAGAGAGAAGCTGAACAAGATTATGGGTTCTAACTACTTTACCGCTATACCCGAGATTATAGATCCAGCAGAAGTAGCTGCTGCTGCTGCAAATTATACGTCTTTCCAGATTCCTGTTCATAGAGCTCCTATCTCGATGCCAGTCCAGGAAGGTTCTGTTGAGCAGTACCAGCCTAAGGTACGCCTTTTCAAATCTTATAAACTTACATATTAAAGATGCGATTTTGTTTACTGCTATATGAATTATGCCGTGCTGATTTATTGGATATGCATTTTTTAGTGACTATTTATGAGTTTGGTCGATGTTTGTTATGATTGATATATCTATACTGGCCCACCATATGGAATTTTGCGAGAGCTTTATAGCTGTATTGTCCTTAAATTTATAGGTAAAATCATCTATCCTAAAAGTCGGATTTGGTCTGAAGTATGTTTTGGCAGGATTAGGCTTTAAGGTATCTGTTAGGTGATAACATCATGGCACATGAAAATTTGTCACATGAGATCTCGTGAAGAGGCTTTCCTTTCCCCCTTCCCTCTTTTGTGTGCATGTGTACGTTTGTGTTAGCACTTATCTTAACTAATGTCCCAATTTGACATGTTGCAAATATTTAATTTATTATCCTAACTTCAACAAGTGTGTTAGATACTGCAAACTGGCTTTGAGATTTTGGGGAAGTAGTGAGATAGAAGTGTTTTTTTTTTAATGTTATCACCTCTTTGCATTCCTGCAAATAAACATAAGATTATTTATTATGCTTATGTATAGGGGAACTTTGTTTTGTAGAACTATATGGGAAGGTCTCAAAGTGTAACCATCTTATTTTCATTAACAGAAAGGATAATGTTAATTATCCAGGGTACTCTACCATGGGCAACCAGCTCTTTGTCAGATGTGATTATTGGCATTTATTCTGGGACTCTATTTTCAATGGTGTGCATATTTCTCTGTGATTTTGTGCTTAAGACTTTTTTTTTTTTGCACACGAGTTTAACATTGTCGAACATAGCCATTTGAGATTAAGATGATGTGGTGTTGTAAGATTATCATGTAAACATATCATATCTTGGAATTTGCATAACTTTGTTGGAAAAATGGCACTTCATTGTTAGGGTCATAACAGATAGTGTATGGTGACCTGTGGCCATCATAAAAATTTCTTATGGAGATTGTTTCTTGAAGGAATATCTGAATTGGAATATAATTTTTAGTCCACAAGGTAAATTCTGCTCAAAACAAATGGATTTTAATGCTGCAGATGTTAGGAATGTTGTTGTCTATTCATATGTTGTACAGGGTTATAAGGGCCATGTTTAAATTCTATGATACTGCTTGATCAACTCTGCCCTTGGAATACATGATTCAATTTTTTAGACAAGATATGTCGCGAACTCCTAGTATAATGACTAGATCCCCACTCGCCTTTACGCGTGATATCAATCCCTTGAAAAATGAAATCAAATTCTTTGCCAAGTTCGCGATCCAAATATAACATGTGGAAGAGAACCTTGAAATTAACTACTTCAAAGCAATTAATTTTGCTGTAAGAACCTTGAATTAAGCAAAAACCAAGAAAGAAGAAATAGAAGACGTTTCTAATCTTTATTAATCAATCAACCATCTCTTATGAATGACTGCCTTTATATAGGCTACAAAGAAATTCCTAAGCTAGAAGGAAATAAAGTTGTTTAGGAAATAAATTCAATTTTTCCTTATTCGAATAGAAAACTTATAAATCTAGGTAAATGGGCTCCATAAATATATGTTAATAATACAACTGATATTTTACCCAAATATAGTTATCCTAATTAAGAGTCTCGAGTGAAAAAGGAAAGTATAAACTAAAACCCTGATTTAATCTGAAATTATATAGCACATTATGCATGACAATGCAACTGTTGGTGCGAATTTCTGCCTTCATAACTTTGTGGAAAGAAGTTCTAGTACTCATGTGCATGACCATCTACGTACTCATGCATCTGCCTATGCAAGTTTCTGCTTTATCTTCTTTAATTATTTATTATCTACCCATGCTCGTATCAAGATAGCATATGTGAAGCTTCTTTAATGATTTGAAGAACAGCTGGTGGTTATAATGAAACTCAATTACTTTGTGAGTGATATACCACAATTTGCACTGGAGCAAAGAAATTGATTGCAGTTTTCAGGTATATTGTGGACAAGATACGTGGGGTTGTAGTGGTTTTGAAGCATATATCCCTTGCAAGTACTGATTGGAAGTGAATGATTTTGGAATATATACTTCTCAATTTTTAGACATTTAACATATTTCAAGTTTCTTGGATGAATTAAAGAACTCAAATTGTTGGTGAAAATAGTAACATAGCATTATTTACAATGAATAAAATAAAGTTAGGCAGCAGGCCAAGAAATTGATCACGGTTGGCATATTGTGTACAATCATATGAAAGTGAATGATTTGGACAATGTTTATGGGGAACAGGATTGATATTTGATTAATCTAATGTGGACAACGACATTCTCTCTGGTCATAACTTTCCTTTTCTCTATACATCTGCTGTATTGTATGTGAAATCCCGTGGGATTGCCTTTTGCAGTGTAAATAATAGTATTTCTTCACTGGTGTTTAGGTTCTTGATGTTGGTACATGCTCTTCTCTTCACACATTTCATTATTTTTGCTACAGAAGAAGTATATGCAATTTACTTTGTGGAAATATTGAAGTTACATATTTCAGCATTCTCTGTCCTCTTCTTTTAGGGCAGATGCATGGGGCGTGAAAAGGTGGAATAGAGGTGCTATTTCTAAAATTAACACCAGGAGTAGGAGTTTTGGGAACTTTATCGTAGTAGTCCTGACTCTTGATATTGTATACTCCTATTGTTGTTTAAGCACATTTTGAATTTTAACTACAAATGCTAAGTTGTATATGCTTGCAAATATTAGCATACCTTGGATTTGCAATGCAATCACACATGCTTCATTTCTCAGAAGAGTGACAAATGCATCATTATTAATTTTATGAATTTAGTGGATACTACGAAATTTTCTTACTTAGACATCATAACATGTTGCAAGAGACATACTCTAAGGTGCATTTGGTTACTGGAATTCAACATTTCCATATAGAATTATTTTCTTATGAAATTAGCTTTTTAGGCCAGTAATTTTAGGAATGTAATATCATCTTGTTTGATTGTAAATGAAATTTTTGTTGGAATATTAGTTTATCATGTTTATATGGGTTCCTTATATTCAAGAATCTTTCATTTTCCAGAATGCAACATTCTTATACAAAATAAACACTGGAATATTGTATTACAGAAGCACTTTCCTGGATGATTTCGATAACCAAACGTCATCTAAATGAAAATCATTATATTAATTGTTTCATGCATTTGGTTAATTGAGGCCATATATTTATGTAATAATGCTTTAAGTGTTGTGGGAATTGAGGATATTAGTTTTCTTGGTGTTCTATTGAATTCTAGGATCATGTTTGTAATATCAATTTCTGTTGTTAAAATCCTAGACTCAATGTTTATTCTTGCAAGGAGTTTTCTAGGATGGAACAAGGAATTATGTGGTGGTCTTTGTTATTGGTTGCTCATCTTCCTAATTTTTCCGAGGGGAGGTGGAAGGTGGGTTGAGGAGGTGGATGTGGTGGATGTGTGTGTGAATTTTTATTGATGTGCAAAAACTCTCTTTCTTCCAGTTTCTCATACAGCAACATAAGGTAAAACAATTTATTAGTTTTGCTCAAAAGTAGGTGTGTATGTTTATGAGGGGTTACTTTATCTAGCCTATTTTAACATGTTTTTGGATAATTGGCTAATTGCATTTTAGCCATAACTAAAATTATATTAGATCGATCTGCTTTGGAACAAGATGCCTTTTATTTTTAATTTTCTCTCTGTTGAATTTTTTCAAAAGAACTAGGCAGTACATTTAACTTCTGTACTGGGAGGCAACTAAAATTGCATAGGTGATTTTGATTTTTCTTTTAATTGTTGTTCATAGAGATCATTAAGGCCTGGCTTTCATTGAAGGAAAGAGCAGGAATGGGAAAAATCAGAAAAGCTGAAAACTAGGGGTTGGCAACATTTTTTGTATTGTTGAGTGGAGTTTCAAGTAGTTTTGCAGAGAGGGAGTTTACCTTCAATTAGAAGTGAGGGGAGACAAAAATTTTAAGGTAGGACATGCCAGGAAGGTATAAGGTGTTGTACGTCTGGCACTGCAACATTTTATGAGGTGGCTATGGATCCACTCAATCTTGAGTTTTTTCCTCTTGACGAAGTTTACTTTATCTTAAGCAACATAAGATTTCTTTCATATGGGAAAAAAACATTTGAGATAATTTCTGATTTTGATTGGTTTTAATTAGAAATAAATATTGCAAACGCTTGCGTCTAGTTTTAGTGTCTGTGACTCAGTGAACACTGGGTACTGTTTGACCATGTATCATGTGTTACTAATATTAACTTAGTTGGCTTTTCTTCATTGCTTCTAGAAATTGGCATAATCCTTTTCATGTCATCTTTTTTGAACTTTATCACTTGCTCTTTTTTTTTTCTAATGCTCATTGATTTCTACTGCAATTTCAGAAATAATCCCTTCTAATATTATTAGTGGCTTGTTAAATTTTGAGCTATGCAGCAAAGGGAGAATTCAGCTTTGCAGTTTTACCATGTGATGTACCACTCAATGCAATTTAACTTCAAGTAGTTCTCTCTTTCGTATATCATTTTTGTGTTAAATATTTATCACTAAAACTTTTATGGTTTATCCTTTTCATATTTTCATTTATATTTATAATTTTAATGTGAGAGAAGTATGCAAAAAAAGGTGGATTGTGGTTGTGGTGGCGAAAGGTAATCATTGGTGGTTGATGCGTTGGTGAATCCTTTTAGATTCCTACTCTTTTTTATGAGTTTATGTGATTGTTTAGGAAACAGAAAATTCATTTTCCATCTAACGAGGAAAATATTTTCTGTTATACAATTAGTTTAATTGCTCTAAACACTAGAAAATGCTGATTTGTTTTATTGTAAAACATTCTTTCGAAACAAGTAGAGCTCTTGTAGTAATTACCAATTTGTTGGTCCTTGGTTAATCGAAAGCTTCATTGCCCAATAGTTAACTTTATTCATTGCAAAATTAAAAATGAAATTTAGAATTCACAAAAGAGCAGTTGAGAAGTTAAAGTTGTGGCTCTATGCAGCCATTTTTATGTGGACAGTATTTTAATTGAATTATTTTCTGCACCATATAAAAGTTGATTGTGCTGTATGATCTGCTACACAAAATTTATGGCAGTATTCACGGCGATGTTTAGAGTAATATGAAGTAGACTGTATGTTAAATCACTTGCTTTATTTTTGAACTTGCATTCCTCTCTTCAAAATATTTGTCTGTGTACCAATTCCATGAGATGCTTTTTGCCAATTATTTTTGTCTTCTCTATAATGTACGAGTCAGTTCTAGTTGCTTTTCTGATGAAATTTACATTACCTGGAATTTCGATGTTATCAATTAAATTTCTAAATTCTCTCTTCTGTAGGATGAAGACCTAGGACACGATGCTGGTGGTGACCAGTCCAGTGCTGCTGAGGAACTTGATAAGGTATTAATGTAGCTGGTTTCTTTATTTCAGGATGAACCGGAAATTGCTATAACATTTTATTGCATGTATGGGTATTAATATAGCTGGCTTCTCTATTTCAGGATGAACTGGAGACTGAAGTACCTGTAGAAGTCATCTCTGGTGAGCAAGAACAAGCTAGACCATCAGAAGTGGATCATAACCAAAAAGATGTAGAATCCAAGGATCAACAGTACATTGCTCGAAGAGGCTACCAAAACCAAAGAGGTGGTCGTGTTGGCAGTAGTGGTGGTGGTCGGAGGGGACATTCAAATGGCCGTGGTGGTTTTCGTGGTGGCAGAGGAATTGCTGGTGGTGGGTACCAAAATGGTCGTAATCAATATTATGACCAGTCTGGAAACTATTACCCAAGGAATTACTATAATAACCGGGGACGAGGTAACCGGAGTGGAGGACACCCTGATAACAACCACCATGGTTCTGCAGTTCATGGTGGTCATGGCTCAGTAGATGTTGGGGCTTCTTCATGACATTATCACTCATTGGACGGTGCTAGGGTGTCTGTGTTACTAGTTTTGTAGGTGGGTGATGAAAAATGTTCTTTATTTCTACACAAATGAAACTTGTTATGAATGCGGGTTGTCATTTTGTTTATGCATGCACCATAGGTAGACACCTTTTTTTTTTTGTAGTTCAGTCAATGAAATTTTATTTTCCTCCGTAACCCTTTTTTTTCTTTTTTTTTTAAATTCTTATTTCGATTTTGCTTGGCCCTAAATTTGGTCAAAACATGGTGTTTATAAAAATGTATTTGGGATATAGCTGGATTATAAATTGTTATTCTCTGGGACTTTGCTTGCCTATGATTTTCTGGACATAGTAGCAGTAATTGGTTCTCCTATTTTAAAAAAAGGTGTGCTCCAAACTTGTGCTTTCAATAAATTATATTATTAATATTGAAAGGGGGTTCCTTATATCCCTTTTGTTTCCTTTTTCCGAATGATATACTTACTTGACACTGAAATTAATTAAAAACTCGTTTTTAAAAGTCAACTATATATTATTATAAAATTTTAAATACATCAAAAAATTTGTTATTTTATTTCTTGATGCCTATTTTTTTTATATATTTAATTGCAAAAAGTTTTGCGGATTTAGAAGGTGATAGAATTTCCTGACTAATATCACATATGATTTTGGCTTCATAAGAAGAAAAAAAAAATGCAACTAACTGAAAGGTGCTTCGACTCCGCCATTCCTTTTTTTTTTCACTCTTTTCTTTTCCTAAGCACATTATAGAGAATTAAATCAAATGTAAAGCCGTTAGTTTTATAAACGAGATTTATTTTTGTTAAAACTAAAAATTATATTATATGAAAGAATTTTCATGAAAAATTTTAAAAAAAAATCAAATAAAATATGTACAAAAGGAAGCTTCTGTAAAGGGAATTTTGAAAAAAGAAAATGCTTTAAAAATCAAAAGCTATGAATTAGAGATGGGCAGGTTTCAATTCCATCAATGGACCATATGATTGGCCAATGGCATCAGTTTGGTCCTCCAATCAAACTTCTCTATCCTTCACCATTATTATTTATACAATACACGTAAATCTTCATTAAGCTTTTTAGTTTTTTTTTTTAAAAAAAATCAGGAAATTGACGTTTTCTTTAATATAAAAAACTTAAAATTATCTTTTAGTATCTGTGACTTGAGCAAGGATAACCATTTATTAAACAAAAATACGAAAAGAGTCAACGAAAAACACATTTACATTTATACCATTTTTTTTATATGTTAAATTTAGCTACTTTTCTTTTTCTTTCTTGGATATATATATATAGTAAAGTTTATGCTAAGAACTACTGTATTAATTTATAAAAAATGAATATCTGAATTTATTTCATTGCTTAAATTTTGATGTAAAATATTATATAATGTAATTAAACCAAAAAAAAATAATAGTTATAGTTCATGTGATTATAGAGTCGTTCGAAATTGTGAAACTGAGAAGTCGGAGTTAAACTTACTAACAAAAAATTAAATAGAAAAATTATATGGATAGATGATTATAATGAAAAGTAAAATTTTCATCTATTATAATAAGTTTATGACTAAATTAAATTACATTTTCTAAAAACCGTTAATTAATTGCATGTTTGCAACGTCCAGTGTTTCACACTGAGGAGCCAATAAGAGCATAAATTTGTAGGCTTGAATAAAATATTAATGAAGATACAGGCCGACTGACAGCCGCATTTTAAAAGGCCAACTCTCACATCCAACTTGCGATTTTGATTCTCACGCTGCTAATTCTCATTGCATCTCTTTTTTTCCATGAGAATAAAGATAGGTGTACTAAAATTAAAAAAAAAAAAAACCTCATTTCTATCGTGGGAGGGAAATCATGGAGAGAGATAATAGATATAATGCAGCAAACAAGAAGTTTAAAAATAAAAAAGAAAATCTAAAGCTAACTCTGCCTGCGATGTTTCTTTTCAAAATAAAGCTCTGACCAGATAAAGGAAATAGTCGGCCGTATGAGAAAAACCAACATAGCATAACTTGATAATGAGAATGGGGGCAAAATCATTGTATAACAAACCAATGGCCTGAAAATTCTTGGTCAGGAGCCGTAGATAGAAACATGTGTTAGACTTCAAGTGAAAATTAGGGGTTTAGTTCATATTCCTCGCTGAAAAAGAAAAATCAACAATACCCAATCCACTAGTACCATTCGGTGTTTTGATCCGAACAGACATGGGGGCCGCCATTATCAAGTAGGGCAGAGAAGGGAAGGGATCCAACTATTAACCAAACATGCACAGAGGAAAGAATGGGATTGTGAAGCTTTTTCTTTTGTAATATCCTGCAGTACCTGTAAAATCTAAAAATGCATAGAGCATAGATCAGCAATACCTAGCTCTCATGAACTCAAAACCACAAAATCATAGAAATTCCATAAAGGTATAGAAGAGAGGATCAAAAGGGTTTTGATCTAAGAATCTGCACTCCATAATCTCACATTATTAAGAATACTAGAGGAAAAAACATAAAACGAGGATCATCTAGGGCTGTCAATGGCTAGTCGACTATCGACAGCCCTAGATCTATATCTGAAAACCCACAAAGGGAGATGGTTGAGTTTCACAGAGAGGAGATAAAGAAACCCTAGGAGAGAAATCCAAAATGATGTGCTTTCATTGCATCTTTCATCTCTGCCATAAGCCCAAAATAATTTCTCATTATTCTCTAATCAATATAATTGTTTGCCTCCTTAATCTTTTTTAATAAAAAATATTAAGGACCAGTGCTCATAATTTTTTCCATCAATTAAATTATTTCAAAATTTAAACCGACATTCGAATTTTTTTTTAGTATAAACAATGAATTTTTCCACGTTTTCATATATATATATATATATTTATGTATATATATATATACACACAAGAATATTATCTTATATACAAAAATATATATAATTAAATAAGAATTTTTCAAACTCTCAGTGCTATTGAATCATAACATAAAAATTTTAAGATTTTTTCAATTTAAGCAGATTTATTATTCATTTTATTCATGAAAAGTTTTGATAATTGAATCATATCATAAATGAAATTTTTTTATTTATAAAATTTTAATTTTAAAGTAAATGATTTATTTTTATTTTTATTAAAAACAAAAAAAATTAACTTAATATAATGAGCATTACCACTAAATTAAAAAAGCTAAAAAGGAATAATGACAAAAATAATAAGATATATCCTCTAACATAAAGAGAGAATTGGACATATCACTTCAGGAAATCCTTAATATCCACAGTTAACTCCCACATACATGCATTTTTTTTTAAAGCTCGACAATTGAAAATACATTTTTTTTTTATGATCGAATCTCTGCCCTTCTGTAGGAGTAATAACAGGTGGTCTGCTGGGTTAACCCCAACGGATTTCCCACATACATACATACATATATATATATATATATATGATAAAATAGCACATTGCGTGGTGACAAGTGATTGGGACTATGCATTTAAGTACAGTGAATATAAGCTAGTGGGTGATACCATCTATGGATTGTGAAATCTTCCAGTTTCATTAATCTTAAAATTTGGGACTCTCACATTTCAGATTTTTATTTATAAACATATGCTTTAATAACCACAGCCTTTTAATTTTAAAAATAAATACATTAATATTTTGTCTTTTTCAATGTCGACTGCCACCCACTATCATTAATTTAATTTTTATACATTATATTATTGCCTAACATCATATTCCAATTCCTTTCTTTTTTTCTTCCTATAATAAATTCACTTGACTTTGTAATTACTATATATTATGTTAAAAGTTGCAGTTCAAAGGTTTAATATACGAATTTAGTGTTTGATAATATATATATATATACACGAATTTAGTGTCATCAGAATTTTTATTTTTTTAGAATAGTGCTGTTTTGTTTCTTGAGGACTTTTGCCTCAAATTGTGAAGAAGAATATTTGTATATTGTATAATTATTATATGAAGTTAATTAGTGTGTAACAAGATAAGCAAGAATGCATTACATTAGATTACCACTTTAAAATAAAGATTAAGTTAATTGATTAATTAATCAAGTTGGTGGGGAACAGTTAATTGTTTTTGTGCCTCGAAATATTTCCATTTTAGTTTCGACGGTTCGTGTAACTTTCAGTCAATTCTGGAATCATATTCTTTGATAATCGCACTACATTTCGCTCTCTATATATAAGCCACACTCTCTTTGTTAAAAACCATAGCCTTTCATTCAAAGTTGAAGCAAATTCAAGCTTACAGATATATATAAATTTATACATATATACGTCAAGAATGGAGTTGGGTTTCCAAACTTTTCGAAGAGCAATATCAATGAAACCAAGCTTTCATTTTAATCATTATAATGATTTTGAAGATACAAACCCTTCCGGAGCAGTGGAAATCCAATCTGTAGATCAATGGAAAACTTATTTTGATGCCACTAAAGGAAACGACAAACTGGTAATTATTATTATTGATCTCTACTTCAATGTTTATTAACGTAGTTCTTACGGTGGTCTTTCTGGTGTTGAAGCTGGTGATGCAATTCACAGCTACATGGTGTGGACCTTGTCGATTCATTGATCCGGCCATTAAAGAGTTTGCTGCTAATTACAAAGACATTGATTTTATAAAGATTGATGTAGACAAGTTGTTGGTAAGCATTCTTTTTCTTTACAAGCAAAATTACAATTCTGTTTTTTTTCTTTTTTCTTCTCCTCTTTTTCTCTGTCTTGCTGATAATAATGAATTGAAATTTGTGTCTGAAAATAGTATGTGGCTCAGAAATTCGAGGCAACCACACTGCCTGCATTTGTATTCATCAAGAAAGGGAAACAAGTTGATAAGATAGAAGGAGTCAAGAAATTTGAACTGCAGAACAAGATTGAGCAACACAGGATATGATTATAATGCTGCTACTGATGCAGGCGAGCAGTCGGCTACAGAATATCCATATATATTTATGTTAGTAACCGATGAAGAACAACAATTAGATCGAGAAGGTGAATAAGTCTCAAAAATTATAACAATAGCCATTTTCTACATTCAAAACGACCTACTTTTCTATGCTGCTAACCTGGTTTTTTCCAGAATATATAATAGTGTCCTGCTTTTGTTGAAAAAGAAAAAAAAAAGATTGTTGCTCAATGTACTTGCAAGTTGTAAGCAATGATTTTTATTGTTGTTCTCACCAGTAAGTCAAATAAAAATAATAAAATTTGACATATGTAGTTGTATTGCTGAAAAATTAGAACGAAGTGGGTTCCGAGAAAAAGAAAAGGAAGAAATTGATAATTATAAAATTGGGAATTTTAATCAAAAACTGAAATGTTACAGGCAATTGTTTTTTCTTTATATTTTTTTAAAGCTGGTGTGAACCTTACAAATAGAGCCCACTTCAGTTATTCTGGTTGTCCTTCCCAATGATTTCTTTCTTCTGTTTAAAACCAAGAAAATGAAAAAAAAAAAAGTAATGCTAAATGGATTAAATTGATCCGGATTAAAATATTTTATGCATTAATTGCATTAGAAAAATAATTATTATAACATTGCATTTATTGTTGTCTTTTAACAATAAATACAATATTAGAATAGTCATTTTTCTAATATAACTAATGCATAAATACTTTTTTCCGAATTAATTTAATTCATGTAACATTTTTGTAAAAGAAATAGTAGGACTTGCAAGTTATAATATCATCATTATATCCAGAAAGCAAGGCCACAGATCAATAACATCCATGCACATCAGCTTTTAATATGAAATTACACAGACACAAAACATGCTGTCATGAAATGGTTCAGTATAGGCAAGTCATTGTTCTGGTGAAACAGGAATAGCCCACTCCCATTACAAATACCTGAACTTGAAACTACAAATGATTTTCATGAAAATGCATATTCAAACAAATGGTTTACAAATTGGACTCTTTAGTCTTTCCTGTCCAAGTCAAAGAATTTCTAAGCAAATTGGATACAACTTGAAACAATTCCAAACTGATACCTGAAAGACAAGTTCCAATTGTATATATATTCCTAAACTACTGATGTACGAACAGAACAGAGTCCGTAACATAACCTTAAAGAAAATCAAACATTAACCATTAAAATTTGAGACAAAACCAGTCAATGCATTAATATATTAAATGTCATCATTTCCAAAATACAACTGAGGATTTCCCCCCTTCAAATTCAAAGCGAAAGAAGACAAAGATTAGATTAAAATAGTATACAAATTTTAAACTGAAGTTATCTTGTGGCAGCTATGACAACAGAGAGTTTTTCAGAGACCGCATTAACTAAAAACAATGCTTGATTAAAATGCTTGTGACTTTCTTCCCTACTATGCGCAATCTTGCTCTAGAATAATGGAAAATGTAAATGTATTTACATTCAATAACTAACTTGCATAAATAATAATTAGTGTTGATGGATGATCAGCAAACCCCGAGCTTGATGATGAACTCTGAACTAAATATCGAGGCCACCCAAAACCCTTTTGAGATCAGATTTCTGTTCTGATGTAAGTCTTGAAGGAAATGTGACATCAAACTTGATTCTAAGGTTTCCTTTTTTGTGTGGTTCTTTTGAGATGGGCATTCCTTCATTTGAGATCACAACCTCATGACCTGGTCTGATGATATCGGTTACTGGCATTGAAAGATACCTTCCATCCAAGGTTGTTAAATCAACAGTCTTCCCTGTGAGAGCTTCCAGTAATGAGATTTTCTGATTGACAATCAGATCATTCCCATCTCTCTTGAAAACAGCATGAGGCTTCTCATCCACAACGAAAATAAGATCCGCCGGTATAACACCAGGTTCTTGATTGCCTTTTTCCGGGAAAGTTATTTTTGTACCTTTCTTCCAACCTGGTTTGATATCAATCTTCAAAATTTCTTCAACAGTCTTTGGTTTACTGCAACAGAATTACTTGCAAATAAATCAAATTTCCCAATTCTCACAAAATGAATGCGTAACTGAATGAATGAAATTCAACTATTTACTTGGTTGGCGATGGAAATTAAAATGAAAATCGAATGATGAAAATAATCGAATTATAACTTGCAGCATTATCCATTCAATAAAAAAAACACAAACTTTCATAATTGTTCTATAGGGCCTTTAATTATGATTAAAGGCCCAAGAAAAGAAAAAGAACTGACCCTAAGTCATCAGGAACAGAACGAGAAATCCTCATCTTCCTCCTTGCTCCTTTGTAAAGATCTTCCAAACTACACAACAATTTACTCTCAATTGCAGCCGCTTTCCTGTTCCCTTGATTCCCCGTCTCTCCATTCCTATAAAACCCAGTCTTTCCACCACCGCCACCACCACCCACACCACCGCTGCCAGATCCGCCGAAACACTCATTAAAAATATCATCCGCATCCCGCGGATTGAATCGGAAACTCGTGTTAGTATTCGTTGTCTTCTCCTCATCACCAGGCCCCCAAAATTCAAAAGACTTAAGCCCTTCTTCACCATACAGGTCATAGATCTGACGCTTTTGAGGGTCACTGAGCACATCATAAGCTTCAGAAATTTGCTTAAACTTAGCTTCAGCTTCTTTCTTATTCACCGGATTTTTATCAGGATGCCATTTCATTGCCAGCCTCTTGTACGACTTTTTCAGGTCATCGTCAGTAGCCTTCCGGTTAACTTTGAGTACATTGTAGTAATCAACACCCATAATATTAACTTTTCTTTGATTTGCGAATTTGGTAAAAGAAGAAGAGTGAACTTGATAGAATGCGAGTGAATTAAAATGGTGAAAGTGTCGGCTTTGAGAGAATTCCAAGAATTAATAATTATAGGAAAGTGAAATAGCTGGAGGTGGAGGCGAAAGCGGCGAGTCGGACGGTGAGCGGTGGTCGAGCGAGTCAAGCAAAAATGAGCGAGAGAAGCAGTGATCACGCTTTTGATAACGCGTTCAGGGAGTTGATATTTTTTTAAAAAAAGAAAAGGGTAATGTTGGCGTAACAGCTACTGTGTTGAGACTGATTTCTGACAGACAGGTATTCAAAGGCAAAAAGGACAAATCATCTCATTAATGTTAATTAATTGCCCTTTTCTGTAACTGTAATTTTTGTCTATCCCACGTATTCAATACCTCATTAGTTATTAGTGTCGTGACACGTCATCACCTTTTATTTGAAAAAAAAGTATTTATCTAAATAATTTTTGTATGTTATTATAAAGAACCATATGTTCATTATTTTGAAATTTTGTAAATTATTATCTCAAAAGTATTATTGATTCTACAAATTTTGTCCCCATTCATAATTAAATTTGAATTTTTTTTTATAAAACGATTATTAATAATATTAATGTATTATCTAACATAACATATACGAATATCATAAAATAAAACAAATATGTGTATTTTATATTATCAAGTTTATACGTGATTTTTATGATATTTTAAAATTAAAAATAGATATTATTAGTAATAAAAATTAAATTAATTAAATAATTTAATATTTTGACTTAATATTAATAACGTTGAAATTTCATAAAAAAATAATAGAATTTCATCTTAATAATAATAATAAATTTATAACAAGTGAAATAAATATTTTTATTTATAAAAATAATATTTTAGATGAATTTTACAAAATTCATTGATGCAAAATAAAGCCTTAGCCTATGTTTGATTATTTAGAGGTGCAATGGAAAAAAAAAAGAGATAAATTAGTAATTTTATTATTTATGTCTCTTTTATTTTTTTTTTCTTTTTTTTCTCTTCAAATTAGTGAAAAAAGATTTTAATAAATTTGAGAGAAATGTGAGAAATTGATTTTTATTCTTTTTTTCACATTTTTTTCTCTTATTTTTATCTAAAAAAATAAAAATATATATAATTTTCATTCTTCTCTTTTTCATCTATTTTTCTCAATGCAATATTTTTGGCAAATGATTGTAAGTTAAATCCATACCAACAACAATAATAATAAAATAAATAAACAATATCAACATAAGTGAAATGCATATTTTATTTTATTTTTTTGAATGTCTTTTTTTTTTGTTGATTTTGTTTTATTCAATTCGATGCTTGATGTTTAACTATTAAAATATTAAAAAAATGTAAATAAAATATTTGTGGGAAATTTTTTACTTTTAGTATGAATCAACTCAAGAAAATTGATAATAATACGAGTAATAATTTAATTTACTGCCATCATTCTCCTTATAAGTTAATTATTATTTTTTCTTGTCATGTTGGAGCAAGTGCATGAGTTTGAGGGAAGTAAATCTCTTTTTTTTTCTTATAAAGTTCAAGAAAAAAAAAGTAACATGATTAAGGAAGGTACTGGGTGACAGACATGTTGAGTTAACAAAAAGCAGTTTATTGTTGGAAATTTTTTTAAAATAGTAATATTAAAAAAAAAAAAAGAACGTGCAATGAAGTAATCGATGTGGGAAGTTGTAGACAGAAGTATCTTGATTGTCAAGAGAGAGAGAGAGAGAGTTTCTTTTGTTTTCACACTGCGACAAAATATGGCTACGGCGTTTCAAAGTTGAGGTGGCCATTTCAATTATTTGATTACGTAATGCACAAAACGACATCGTTCTTTTGCTATTTTTTTGTTGATCTAGTCGTTCTCTTTTCAATTCATTATTATTTTCTGGATTTTTTAATTAATTGAGCGCTTCAGCAATTGGCAACGTCAATGACTATTTTTTATTATCAGAACATTTCATTAAATTTTAAAGTACAATATCAAACAAAAAAAAATACATATAAGAGAAACAAACTAAGAATATAAACAGTGATCACAATAAAGAGTCAGAAAACTGAACCCAAACAATAAAGAAAAATTGAACATAAAATAAAAATAAAACAACTAATACAACAAAAGATAAAATAAAATAGAACTTCAATATTCTCCTTATAGTCTGGGCGAAGCTAAACTTTAAAATAAATGAAAATAAATTTTTTTATAAATTTTAACTTCTCCATAATTATTTATCTCTTCTTTTATTTTAATAGTATTTTATAAATTTATTAATAATATATTTTTATTATTAAAAGATTAATTAATAAAAAATATTAATATATATATATAATTTTAAATTTATAAGATTGTTCATAATAAAAATAAAATAAAGAGAAAAAAAATTAAATAATGAAAATAATTTCTTAAAAAATAATTAAAATAAATGAGTTTTTTAATTCATTAAATGAGTTTTTTAATTCATTAAATGAGTTTAAATTAATTTAGTTAAAAAATTTATCACTTTTTTTATTTTTTATTTTTTGCATTTGTGTTTTATCAATATTTTATCAATTTTTTTTTAAAAAATTATTGCTTATAGAATAAATAATTTATTTTATTTTTTTTACTTTTTATAAAAATTAAAAAAAAGGAGAGCAATTTAATTTTTTTTTTTAAATAATAAATAATTTAAAAATTCTTAAAAAATATTACATATATATATATATATACATATTTTAAAAAAGAGAAGGGGGCAACTGTCCCCCTTCTCATTAAAGTACCTCCGCCCCTGCTTATAGTGATGTACAAAGAAATTAGCTTATAAGAATCGTATAAGGAACAACCATAAAAACTAAGAGAAATATCGTGATTTAAGAAAATTTGCAAAGCTAAGAGATTATTTATATACTAGAATTGATAGAATAAAAAATGGTGAAAGTATGAACAACTCTATTACCCTATGTATTCTCAAATTTTAAATATATTGAGGGAATTAAAGGATGGAATATCTTATATTGGTGCTACAGAAAAAGAGAAAATCCACCAAGAACAGATCCACACCAGAAAATGAGTGTTTGTTAGGAATAAAAGACTTTAAAAATATTTATATGGTTAACATGATGTGAACAACAAAATAAATAATAAAATATAAATTGAGAAAAATAAAAAAGCAAACAGAAAAATAAAAAAAATGAGCAAAAATTTAATATAGTTCAACGTAAGCCTACGTACATGGACTAAAAAAAGCAATATTCACTAAGAAGCGAATGGTATAAGAAAAAAAAAACACCCAAACTCTTAATCCAATTACACCTAAAAATATCACATAATCTTATAGAATTACAAATCACATTGTGAGTCTAAAGCAAAAATTCCAAGACGGTCACAAAAATTACTTCAGCCAAATAGCTCTATCTTGAGATTAAATATATAGAAGTGTTTGACTTAAATACGAAGAATACAAATTCTATTTGAAAAAGGATTTCTAATTATTTGGTTAAAAAAATTGAAAGTTTTATCAAACAAATATTCATAAATAATATCAAATTAGGAAAATAGACTTTCAATAAAAAAATTAATTCTAATAAAGAAAATAATATTCTAAAATAAGAATAATTAGAAATAATAAAACTTCTTAAATAATTTAAAGTCAGCCCCGACAATATTTTCAAATCTCCTGAAGGAATTTTTTTTTTGAAATTTAAATAGAGCAATGAAAGAGGGGATAAGAGTTGAGAACTAACTATCGGAGGAAGATTGAAGGACACAAGTCATGAAAAATTATTTATTTAGGTCAAAAAAATGTGATCTTGAAGCTCTATGATTCAAATCTAAAAGAGAAACACCAGCAAGAAGATATAGACAACCCAAAATCTATAAATTCTAGGGTGTTTCCAATTTGGAGTTTTAATTGCAAAAAACTCTCAATAAGAACCAAAAGAAAAAAAAAAGAAAAAGAAAGGAAAAAAACTTTTAAAAAAAGAGAAAGGATGGAAGACTTGAGGTTACCATCGATAAGAGCACTGGTGATGGCCCTAGCTTTAGGGCTAAAATCGATAAGCGATAGAACTCTATCACAAAAAGAAAACTTCATAAAAGATTAAAGTTAAAATCGAGAAGCGATAGAACTCTATCACAAAGAGAGAACTTCATAAAAGAAGGAAACTACATTAATAACTATTTAATTGTACGCTTTGTCACACACTAATAATTCTTTCGACAAATTATTTATTATAGTAACTTCTTTGCTTAATTAAGTTATAATTAAGGAGTTTTAAAGCTTTTTAATTTAAATCTTGAAATACTTAATTATCTATTAAACAAGCAAAGGACGTGTGGGTAGAGAATGGAATGGTGGCCTCTACTTGCTTGTTGTTGTGCACATGATTTTTTATTAATTTATTTAATTAAATTAAAAGTGGAGAGCTAACATGCAATACACCAACTCACCCCACCACCCACATTTTGTTCACCCTACACATATATTATATGACCCACTTCCTAATCTTTCTCATACTTTACTTGTAATTCTAAACTTAATTCATACTTTAAAAAAAAATTAAATCTCTAACTTTATAATTACTCTAGTATTTTGAATTAAAACTAAATTTAATATGTAATTCTTTTAATAATATATATTTATGTTGAATAAATTTTTGTAATTATTTTAATAATATATATTTGTGTAGTTCTTTTATTATTTTATCAGTTCATTTAATTAAATTGATCACTTTGTAAATGTATCCATGGACAAGTTAATTTTTCTAAATGGAAGTGTATATAGCTTAATCATTTTGTTGTTTAAATAGAAGTCTATATAGCATGTCATCATTTAAATTTTGATATAAAATAAAAAAAATCACTGAGCATAAGTTATATTTAATTGAAAGTTTCTTATTTTCATCCTTATTTATATAGTAATTTAGTGAAATGAGGGGCAATTAGTAGTTACTTCCTCTGCTTCTTTTCATCTATAGCTTTAGAACAGTTATTTTGTTCCAAAATATTCATCGTTTTAAAAATTAAGATTTCTTTTTTAATTTTACTTTCATTACTTGTTATTTATACTAAATCAATATGAAATAACAATATCAGTAATCTCATCTAATTAATATAGAAATAAATTCTTCAAATTCATTAATTAGCTTTTAGAATTAATTCTCACATATTCCTATTAAAAAGCAAATTTTAACATAAAATTTTTTACATAATATTAGAGCTAGTATTCTTATATGGATGATTAAGATAATAACTACTAATAAAATATAGCATTGTATTTTTAGGTGGTCCGAATAGTAACTACTACTACTAATCAATAGTTGATATTTGAGAAAAAATATTGAAAAATATTGAACTATTCTTACACTCTGTTTATATTAAGTGTAAGAAAAGAAAATGGAAAATAAATCAATGAAGGGTAAATTAAAACTCCAATTTGAGAAAAAATCTGAAATCAATAAAAGGGAAAATAAGAGGAGGTCAATTTTTTTTTTTATTTTCCTTACGTCCCAAATTGAGGTGCAAGGAAGGGGAAATTAAGTTAATTTTTTATTTCTTTTTTAATCGTATTTAAATTTATTAATATAAAATTATGACCTAATAAAACCTAATAACCTTGTCTCCCACGTTTTTAACTTATAAAACCTAGCTAATAACCTTTCAACGTTTTTAATTTTGTCGTTTGATCCTAAAAATAAATATACATTCTTTTAATAATATATAAGGAAATTTTGTATTTTTTATATATAACATTCATTACCTTCTCCCTCTTTTCAATAAAAGATAATAAAATTATCTTCCATTTCTCTCACGTATTCCCAAATGACTTGTATTGATTTTTTTATATTTACCCTCCCTTCTATTCCTTTTTCCCTTGTTAAATGAACATTTATCTTACCCCATCCAAATTCTGTGTTAATGTGGGTAATCTCAGCTAATTGATATAAAAAAAAGTTTTTCAAACTCAATACCTAGTTTTTAAGATTAGCTCTTTCAAATCTATATTAAAAAATTAACACGAAGAATTTAACATTTTATGATTGAAATTATTTACAATTTTGTTCTAAATTAATAGATGAATTTTATATTTTACAAAAATTAAAGAAAAATTAAATTAATTATTTTTATTAAAAATATAAATTTACATATATTTTTTCAATTATATCCATATTTTAATAAAAAAAATTATATTTATCAAATGTATAAACATAATAAAAATTAACACATTTATTTATTGAAAATGATAAATAGATTATAAAATGTGTGTCTATCAATTAATGGGGGGAATAGAGTTGCTTTCTTAATCAATGTATAATCACCGGTATGTAGAGTAGAGATGATAATAGGTAGGTTATACGTAAATTTTGTTACACTTTAATCTAAATCTATTTAAGTTTAAAATATTTATATTCGTTTTAAGCCTGAATATAATTATAATTTTACTATTTATTCTCATCTCAAACTCATTTAATATTTTTTTATTTATTACCTGTGCCTATTTTTAACTAATAGTTTATATATAAAAATTTAAAAATATTATAAAATTTAAATTATAAAATTATATTTTTTAATTAAATAATTATAAATACAAATTATATAATAACATAATTTTATTAAAATAATTATATACCATAAATTTCTATAATAAAAATAAATTAAAATAAATATATAATTAAAATTTAAGCATAATATAACTAATATATATAAACGGGTTTAGATAGCAAACATCCATAAATATATATACAAACTCAATTTAAATATATCACAACAGTAAAAATATTATTTTTATCTGTCCAAATTTATTTATAAATTACTAATAATTTATATAAACAAATTAAGATGGATAAAGAACTAAAAAAATATTTAATCATTTGCTATCCTTAAATGTAGAGAGAGAGAGAGAGAGAGAGAGAGAGAGATACTAATTAATGGGAGTACTAATTAGAAATAAGGTAGTTAATAGTGTAGGCAAGCTGACATCATTTACTAGAGTTAAATAAGTTTTACTGGAAGATGCAGTGTTAATGCATGTGCTATAAAACACATTACCAGCAAAGGTCGGATGGCGGCATGTTTGGTTTAGCTGTTCATAGTAGCTGGTAGCTGATAGCTGATAGCTGATGGCGGATAGCTGGTAGCTGATTCGGGTTAGTGTTTGGTAAAAATACAATAGCTGTTGCAGTTTGAATGTAAAATTACCAATAAGCATATCATTATCTAATAAATATTAATTTTTATTTTATTTTAATAGGGTTAATATAGTCTTAATATGAATCAGTTATCAGCTGATATGAAAAAGCTCCGAGTAGGAGCTTATTGAAACAGCAGCTGTTTGAGGTTTCTAACAGCTATCAGCTGCTGTTTTAAAATTTTACCAAACATTAAATTTTACCAAACAATTACTGTTTGGAGTTCAAACCTCTATCAGCTGCATCAAACAGCTAAACCAAACACCCCCTAAGTATTCATTAACGTCCACTTACATAAACACATTCAATGCTATCATATCAATCGTTTCTGAGTTTTCTATAAATGACATCAATTGAGAAAATTTTAGTAACTGATCTATTTATCATGACCCATACACTTACATAGACTGGTTACCCAATTTGAATCAGTACAATTCGGTTTTGGACTCCACTTGGGTTGAAGCAAGTCGGACTTGTCCCCATTCCCCAAGCCCAAATCTGCTTTGAACCCAGTTGCCACTGCGTTTTTGTTTTTGTTTTTTTTTTTATTATAAAAAGAAGTGATAACTTTTGGAAGTTTGACTGGAATTCCCAATTATCCATGGCTCCGGCAATAACTCCGAGCCGATCCCCTCTAACTCTCTCCGAGCCCAACAACTCAGTCAACCATCATAACCGTCTTCTTTCTTCATTGAATGAATGCACGCACTTTTCACAGCTCAAGCAAATACAAGCTCAAGCTCTGCGCTCCGCATTGTTGCCCAATCAACCAGACTCCCTTTTTCTTTATAGTCGAATTCTTCATTTTTCAGCCCTCAACGATCTTCATTACGCCTATCGAGTATTCCATGGAATTCAAAACCCCAATTCATTCATGTGGAACACTCTTATTAGAGCCTGTGCTCAAATTGTTGATTGTAAAGAACAAGCATTTTTGCTGTACAAAGAAATGCTAGAGCAAGGAATTGTCTTGCCCGATAACCATACATTTCCCTTCGTTTTAAAGGCTTGCGCTTACTTGTTTTCTTTTTATGAAGGGGAACAAGCACATGCCCAGACACTAAAACTTGGGTTTGCATCTGATGTTTATGTAAATAACAGCTTGATTCATTTTTATGCTTCCTGTGGCTCCTTGGAGTCGGCTCAGAAAGTGTTTGATGAAATGCCGGAAAGAAGTGTGGTTTCATGGAATGCTATGATTGATGCGCTTGTCCAGTTTGGAGAGTTTGGAAGTGCGTTGACACTGTTTGTTCAGTTGCAGAATTTGTTTGAGCCTGATAGGTATACAATTCAGAGCGTTTTAAATGCTTGTGCTGGTTTATGTTCATTGTCTTTGGGGATGTGGGTTCATGCTTATGTATTGAGAAAGTTTCATGTAGATGTAGCAAAGGATGTTTTGGTTAACAATTGTTTGTTAGATATGTATTGCAAGTGCGGGTCACTAGATATTGCTTTACAGGTGTTTGAAAGGATGCATAGGCGTGATTTAACTTCATGGAATTCTATAATTCTTGGATTTGCTACGCATGGGAAGGCCGAGTTAGCATTGGAGTATTTTCAACTTATGGTTAGGACAGGTAAGTTTGTGCCAAATTCTATCACCTTTATTGGTATTTTGAGTGCTTGTAATTACAGGTGTATGGTCAATGAGGGTAAAAAGTATTTTGAGATGATGGTTTCCGAGTACAAAATTGAACCTCGACTGGAGCACTATGGGTGCCTGATAGATATTCTGGCTCGGGCTGGTTTGGTTGATGAAGCTTTGGATTTGGTTTCAAGCATGCCTATGAAACCTGATGCTGTTATATGGAGGAGTCTGCTTGATTCTTGTTGCAAGAAAAATGCATGTGTCGAGCTAAGCGAAGAATGGCTAGGCAAGTTTTCGAGTCAAAAGGGGGTGATTGTAGTGGTGTTTATGTTCTCTTATCTAGAGTTTATGCATCTGCTAGTCGATGGAATGAGGTTGCCTTGGTCAGACAGCTGATGACTGAAAGAGGAGTAACAAAAGAACCTGGGTGTAGTTTGATAGAGATAAATGGCGTCATCCACGAATTTTTTGCTGGTGATACATCTCATCCTCGAACTAAAGAAATTTATCAGTTCTTGGATGTAATTGAAGAAAGAGTAGAATCAGTAGGGTATACTCCTGATTATTCACAAGCATCAATGGTTGATGAGATGAGTTATGGTAAGAGAAACTTTTAGGGTGCATAGTGAGAGACTTGCTATTGCTATGGGCCTTTCAAACTTGAAACCGGGAACACCAATACGAATTTTCAAGAATCTTCAGGTTTGTAGCGATTGCCATAAAGTCAGTAAATTAATCTCTAAAATCTTCAATGTGGAGATTATTATGAGAGATCATGTTCGATTCCATCACTTCAAAGATGGCTACTGTTCATGCATGGATTATTGGTGATTAATTCAATGGGAACCTCCTCTAGTAACTGTTGCCAATTGCCGTGTAGTAGTCTAGCCATGTAAGTGAAAGGTAATATATTAGTAGATCGGGTCGCAGACATATATGTAGGCAATCTAAAATGAATATATATATTAATATATATATATCTTAAAACTTGATAAACCAGAAAATGAATAAAAGAAAAAAAGAAATATATATTTCGTTAATATAATCCATGCAGTTTTACAGGCTGAATCGGTTCTACAAGCCCTGCAGGATAAAAGACTTGCACCCTGATACATCAACAAACCATACATTTTTCACACAAAAATTGGTGTGGGACAAAAATTTACAAAGAAATGAACAATGAAGCTATAAAGAAATTATAATATTGTAGCCATGTTCCTACTTCCAAACTGTGGAGCATTATTGATGGGCAAGAAGCATTAGCACCACGCGACATGACATCGATCGTCTGCAGTAACAAAAACACTTGTGCTAATAACTTCACTCTGCAAGTCGGCTTAGTTTCTTTCTGGTTTAACATTAAGGGCAGTAGAGAAAAGGTTGTTCAATGTTTGATGACTGGTTCTCATGCTTTGAAGTAGATGATGATAGGACTGAATAGTATTTACAGAAGATAGTGGAGACATGCTGAGAATAAAACTGTTATGTCCATCCATCGTGTGTCATAAAGCGATTCCTTGTTTCCCAAAATCTCTAGCCACTGATACAGCAGAAGAAAATGAATCAAGAAAAGTTTCAGAGCAAAAACAAAAGGAGAACTACTGTTGCAAGTGGAGCAGATTGAGCAATTAGATGTAATAAATTATATCCGGGATCACGTAAATGTCATAATGCATTATTGACTACAATTTTTTTTTTAATTTTCATCTTTTTCTTAAAGACAACACGACTTCTGTTTATATGGTCAAAACTTCATAGTCATTGATTCATTGTATGTACTTTTGAGGCCAAAGTTAGTCCCCTCAAAGGGCCATCTCTATTCTTTACAGAGATCAACCATTCCTACATGCTATAGTCAATTAAATATCATGTTCATTTGATATCCTCTCCCAAATACCATCCGATGCCAAAAACAAAATCGAGTTTAAGTCAAACTTAACCAAATGGCAACACTGGCAATTTGCATTTGTATAATGTTACAAGACAATCATTTGATTGAAATGAAATGCTAAGCACACAATTCTACTCTCTAAATGGTAAGATATTCACTTCTCTAATTCTTCAAACTGATAAAAAAGGATTCGTATATATTCTCCTTAAAACTTACCTTTATAAAAATTGTTCGAATAGGTACAGCTAACATGCTTTTCCCAGTACTTTGTGCTTAAAACTAAAACTTACAGACTATAAGTGCACAATAAGCAAATAAGTCTGTCTGCTAGAGGTAAAAATAAACACAAAATATATGAAAGCTAGATTTTTAAGTCCATAAGTGATACACCAGAATGTATCAATAACTAGTGATGAAACAGATAAAAGATAATAGAGAATGCCACTAAAATAAAAGCAGTCCACTTGCAAAATTACTCAAAGCCAGTCATTCATTGTCTTTTCAAGGCAACCAAACAGAGCAATAGTAAATATATGTAGAATCTAGACACACCATAAATTAAATCTAAGTTAAAGCAAAATCTCACCTTTGGATGAAGACTCGACCACAATAACATGCATGTCAGCATTGTTTGGAGGAAGCTGCAATCGAAGGGGATAAAGCTTTCCATTTAAAGGACTACGAGAACAGACAATAATATCCTCAAGACCCGTTTCTTCCCTTAATTTCTGAGTCAGCTCATCAACCCCATTTCCCTTAAAATGTAAAGAATAAGCCTCCAAGACATCATCATCAACATCACCACTCTCATCCGCCGCGTGGTAGTAAATAGTTCTTCCCTCAGATTTTGGAGGCGAACTCACACTAGATTCAGTTGACTGCAAATTAAAAACCCAAATCAATTTTTTTTAAAAAAAAATCAGTCTAAGGACTAGTAAATTACTAATTCCAACAAAGAAAAAGAAAAAGGGCTAGAGATCCAAACCTCTTGTCTCGAAAAAGTGCCAGATTTGATAGAAACAGAAGAGGGTGAACTGGATTCAAAATCCAAAGAATCTAAATGTGAAATGGGTTGAGGCTCGGGCTCCGATTTCTGATCTTGACGAGAAGATTTAACTTGAATCTCAACAATATCGACATTCCAAAGAACCCAATCTTGAGTAGCAGTCCTATGAGGAATATCATGAGTGACGGAATTTCTCCAAGGCGGGAGTCCACCATTAGCTCTCAAGAAATTACCATAGCGAGTCTTGAGCTTAACTTGAGCCCCTTCTCGAAAGGGTTCCCACTCGACAGACGAATCAAGCCTCCTGGGCAAAGTCTGGAGAACTTTGCGACCAGTCATACCTAAAAGAAAAGGCTGGTTAGAGGCAGTAAGGTATTTTCCATAGCAAGACTTGAGGCGGATAATCGTGTCGGATCCAGGTACAGGTTCGACCGTCCATCTAGCGTTCTTAGAAGATCCATCACGGTCTTGATCAACGGATTCTTCATCTTCCTCAGCGTGGAGGTACTTATCGTGGTGGCTACGAAGACGCACCGCCTTAGCGTTATGGAAGAACTCCATGCCTGACCGGAGCTGGTTAGAATTTGTCTGTGAAAATGAAAGAAATTGTAAAAAAAAAAACCACAAAAAATAATAAAAAAAGGAAACAAAAAAAGTCTAGCTTCTTTTCAGTTTCAGTCTGGTTTTTTTTATGAACATGTGAACTTTGTGGTATTTGTATATCTGGATAAAATCATTGGACATTAGCGCCGCAGCGGTCAGCACCAGCACAGCAGCCCACAATGGAAAGTTAGGAACGCCGAACGCTGAACGCGGTTAAAAAATTACGTGGCATTTTCATTTATTAATATTTTCTTCAACAACTTTTCAGACGGGATTACGAATGAACTTACAAAATTGACCTTGAGGATTTTTATAATTGAACGAGTCATGCAGATTATGCTACCTGTTGAAAACTTTTTTGAATTTAATATTAGAAGTTTCTTGGCAGTTTATAACACCAAAAGAAAATTCAGTAGCGCGTTGTTTGAATATTCAGCCATCAACAGCGAGACTATTACTAGTGTATAATTAATTGGGAATTTGGGATACAATTGATCACTTTTATTACGGTAAAGTAAATCCAATAAGGCTCTGATGATTATGGACTTTTTACAATTAAAAAGTTTTAATTAAATACAGAATCTTATATTATATTCTTAGTTAAAAAATAATAATAACTTCTATACACATATATATTTAAGGAAATCTAGTATGAAGGAGTATAATAGTAATTATAAGTTACGTATACAGCACACTGATAAAGATGCAAACCTACGAATATATGAGTTAGTTTACTAGCATTTGCCAAAATGCTGATAAGTTCATTATTACCTATATCATATACAAAAGGACACTTAACCATTTATTTATATAAAGCCATTTTTAATATATATAAACTTACAATGCCACGTACAATGGAAATAAATTATTAGCAATAGAAACTTAACCAAGTTATGGGGCTTCTATAGTACTAATTAAAAGAAGTTTTGAATTTGATTGTGTTTGTTCACATTACCTTTTTTTTTTTTTTTAAATATAGACGTATCAAATATATAATGCGGTAAGGTTGGTAAGACATTAAAATGGCTTGCAACTTGCCAATATTCAAAGAGATTCAATTATTTGGTCTTTGATGTATGAAAAGTGTCAAGTTTCTGAAAACCTTTCATTCTTTGTCTAAATTACAATCACTACCACATTTCTTTTTCCTTTTCTTCTTTACTTTGTATCTTGAATTTAACAGTATTCCCTAGCTTCATCTCCAGCTTCCATCAAAGAAACTAAACTAACTATAAAGAAAATTACAAGAAAAAAAAAAGATAGAGACTCTAAAAGATGACAAAGGTCAAGGCATATCGTGCACGCAGTTTTTTCTTTTTTTATTTAGATTATCTTTCAATCACAATTCTTGCTTTATAGTACTAAATTTCTTACCCATTTTCACTTTTTCCCCCCTTAAATTTGGTTTGCTAAAAATCAATAAATTGATACTTATTAATCAACTTTAACTCTATTATTTTAACCGCAAAAATTGCAATGCTTTGCCTAGTAGAATTTACTCTGTTTTTAGCAAGCTTATGATTCACTGCACTAAAACATGTCATATAATCACTATAATAATTTTACGCAAAATTAAAGTCACTTCTATAATTTGTATAGTAGTTTTTGGAGAATATGTTAATGCATTTCCAACACAAGCAATATTTCGAATAATATTGGGATTCTACTCATTTTTTAATTAATTATTTTCACCATCTACCTATCTATCTAATCAATATATATATATATATATTTTTTATTTTAGCCTTATCTCTATATATACTTATTAATTAACATTTTCTGCTTGAACAAGAAAGACAAATATATAGTAAAAAAAGAAAAAGAAGACAATAAGTTGATTAACTATATATGTATACGAATCCGTATATAGATATAATTGGTATATTTTAATTCAATAGCAAAATGATACCTATCAGGAATGCACATTGATTGCTAAAAAAACTATATTATAATTATAATTATGTGCTTAAATAATTCCTGATTTTCTAAAAAAATTATTAAATACATTCAAAGAACTTGAAAAATAATCTTCAAAAATTATCTAGGATTTTCTTTAAAAAAAGAATTATCTAGGATTTATCTCTAATAATTTCATTTTTAATTAATTTATCTCATTGTAATTATGAAATGCATTGTTTAATGCTAACTACTCTTTTTTTGGGTGCATTAATAATACTCTTTTTTTTCTTTCTAAGTTCACCTAAAACTCGAAGAAATATTGTAATTTTAGAAGTATTGATAACTCAGGTATAACTGATCCAAAAGATTATTACTACTATTTTTATTAATTTTTCAAATTAAAATAAATAAATAATTCATACCTTTTTAGGAGACAATCTGGGAGACATAGACTTAACATCGATCAATCTCGGAGTTCTGACTGACGACACAACCGATATCGGCGATTCATGTTCCGACCCCAAATACTCATCGGAAGCTGCTTCAAGAACATCTTCAGGAACCGAAGAAAAACTAGACATAGAAGACAAATACTCAGCCAACGTCTCCGTTTCAACAGCTTCCACCGCCTCCACATCCCATAGAATCCACCTCACCGTTGAACCAGTGTGAGGCTCATCATGAGTTGCGGAATTCCTCCACGGCGGTGTCCCTCCATTAGCCCGCAAGAATTTCCCACACCAGCTTTTCAATTTCACCTGAAACCCATCTCTTATTGGCTCCCACTGGAGTTTCCAATCGGTATTAATATTTTCAGGCACAGTTTGGATTACCCTTTTTCCAGTCATACCTAAAAGAAAGGGTAAATCAGAGGCAGTGAGATAACGGCCGTCAATGGTTTTAAGACGGACGACATCTGTTCTGCCATCGACGAGTTCTAAAAGCCATCGGGCTTTCCGGGTAGAGCCGTTTCTGCTTTGACGGACAGTTAAGCCGTCATCGTCGGCGATTAAGTACTTATCAAGATGGCTCCGGAGCTTAACTGCCTTAGTTTTTGTGAACAGCTCCATAAATATTACTTATGTGTTCAGAGTAATTAAAATCGGAGATTGATAAAAGAATAGAGTTGGTGTTATTTATTTATAAATTGGGTTTGTGCCTGATGACGAGTATATGGACTGCGTAGGTATAGACTATAGAGAAAGAGACGAAGGTGAAGAGAAAATGGGCAATAGAGATTTTATTTTTAATAGATTTATTAATTAATTGTGATTAAAAAGGTTAACTGTGTTGGGATTTTCTTGGATTTTCCGATAATTAATATTTATTCATTTTATTTATATCTTAGTATATAAAGGTTTTTAAAGAAAGAAACAAAAGTTGAAGATGGAAACGAAATTCCTAATCCAGACTTGTACTTTGAGTTGACGAAGAAAGCTCTCGATGATATTACTTGAATAACTTTCAGAAATAAGGGTAATTTTGTCCATTCAAAAAAATTGAGCGTGCGAGAACGGGGTAAAGTATGTACAGTACGTTGGACTGGGAATTAACTATAACCAAGAGCTTTCTTTTACAAGGAATGTTTGAATTTATTCAATTGTAACATTTATGGATTTAGAGTTTGTTTGATAAAAAATTTTGTATTGAATTCTCAAAAATTTTATCAAACTCACTTAATCCTTTTTTTTTCTTTTTAAAAAATGAGAGACAAAAATCTCAACAACTATCAGTAATTATTTAATAATACAAGTCTCCTACCATGTTCTGGTAAATTTAATTTCTAATGTCCGACGACGTTGTGTCTATTACATGATTCTCGTAGAAAAACTAGATGATTTACGGCACAAGTTACTTGGCGATAAAATTTTCTTCATAATAGACATACGGCCAGATTTCTACGTTCCAATCTAAAACACGTAGTGTTCTAAATGCGAGCTAACAAGGGACTATTTACACAGCTTTAAATATATGTGAGCTTTTAAGTGGTTAGAAGTTGTTCTGTAAGAATTTCAATTTCATATTTATTTAAATAAAAAAATTAAATTATTATACTAAAAATATTTAAATAAATAATAACTGTTAATATTTACCAGAATCAAGAAATATGTTAATTAACAGTAACTAACTTATAATAATTTGCCAAACATTCGATAACATTCACAATATATATATATATATATATATATGATGCATGACTTTTTAGTATTCGATATTTATAACAAATGTGATCCATATTCTATATAATATGCTATAGAAAAAGTTGTTTGAAATAATTGCAATATTTCATAATCTCATCCAATAAACATGTATGAAATTGAGACAATCTAATGGAGATGCTGAGTTTCTAATAAGATGAAATAGTTCAATTTGAAAAAATGAGATATGATACTATAGTACCGAAATTATTTTCAATTAATTAATTGTAAGTTTGAATAATAATATCTAAAATTGAATAAATGAAAGGAGAAAATTAGTTTTGAGGATTATAATTTTGTTGTCAGGTTATGTTTCGGATGAAAAAAAATATGTTATTTAGATTTATAAGCTGTTTATTCAATAATCATGATTAATGAAACAATTATTCACTTGGCACAAATGTAAAAATTGAAATCACATTAGATTATAAATTAGTCAATGCCTTTAATTGTTTCTATTATTGTAAAAGAATTTCTTTTAAAATTGGCATTTTTATACGGAGGATATTTCTACATTTATTTATGCATAGTAGACTCGTAAATAAACAGTCGTTTATGTGTATGATTATTAATTTACTATTTTTTAACAATTATTGTTAAATTCTTTTTTGACAGATTTAAATGTAAATTAAATTATTATTTTAAAATATATCAATGTAAAATTAATTAAAATATACATACAAGAGAGTAAGTATATCAAGAGTAATTAAAAATTTTCCAAAAATAAAATACTGATTCTGAAATATAGTTGCAACAACCATCCTCTCCATTGCCTTACGGTTATCCTACCACAAATTACTTGGGGAAATTAAAATGTGGCACTATCATAATAAAATTTTCCAAACTCATAATAAAATTTTCAAAAACTTGTGAATATGTGGCTTCATTTAAGTTTAATGGGAAGATTTTTATCGCTTTTATAATTATATTTAATTTATTTTTAAGATAATAATTTATATAAAAAAACTCTTAAAATAAAATTTTCAATCCAATGATTGTAATATAATTGCTTTTGAAATGAAAATAATTTTAATTTTAATTTTAAGAACAAGTAAATTGAAAAAAAGAAAATTATGTAAAGTTATAAGTATTTTTAAAATAAAGAGCTTAAAAACAGTGCATGTCTGTCGCTTGTGAGGTATAAGGGCAAAAATATTATATATATATTTTTTAAAAAATAATATTAAATGATTATATAAGAAAAAAAAGAGTATACTCTATTTTTATTTTGTTTTGAAATATTATTTACTTCGAATATAATAAAATAAGTATAAAAATATATTTGCAGGATGAATAATAAGAAACACGTCTTATTATACTATTTTCAAGCACAATTTATATATATTTAATAATTAATTGAAATTAAATCTTGAAATTAGCTGTAATTTCATCCACGGAATTACATATTTTAAATTTTGATATAGTAAAATGAAAAGAATGACTTCATATCCCATTACATGTAATTGCACATAATCATATACTTAAATTTATTTTGTGTTAAGACTTGAGAGAGCTAGCTGTGGTTTATTGCTAAAGATGATTTTATCGCCCTCAAACCTTGAAAAATGAGGTCATATATAGTGATTGTTAAGTTGGAGGAGCACTTCTTCAGATAGACTTTTTGGTAGTGGATGCATATGCATTTCAAGCAAGTAACTTCATCAAACATGATCACACACGCACACACACACTTATGTAAAACAAATAATTAGCGATCAAATTTAAAAAAAAGTAAAATTCAATGTAAATCTTTTTCATTTTAGGTATAGCTCTAATGTGTATGTGTGTGTGTATATATATATATATAATTCAATGTAAATCTTTTTCATATTCCACAACCTTCATTTATTTTGAGAGAATTATTGTTTCTCAAAATAATTTAAATAAAATGCATCAACATTTTTAAAACGACCACACATGTTATATGACAAATGAATATTATTATTATTTCTTAAAACTTTTACAATTCTAAAAAAATATTTCAAAATTAAGAATGAGCGAATCAAAAGGTTAATTGATGAATTAATTGTCTTTTTAGCTCAACTCAACTTGTGAATGTAACTAGGAACAAATTTTCTTCCTAGGTATTAATGTGGGCATCAATCATGTTTGGGGATAAAGAAAAGCTTGAAAAGGTCCATAAACTATTAGGCCCATACAAAGAACCCAACCAAAATAGGAAGTGGTTGGGCCAGTTGCGGTGAAGTCATTGTCGATTTAGAAATGAGTGAACGCACAAAATTTGATTAATTATGAAATCGTAAAGTTTGGTAGAAAGGACCACTGTCTTGTCTTTCCTCTGAGAATTCAGCATTTCAATGTTAACATTTTTATTAGCATATCAATTAATTTTATTTTTCTTTATTTTCTTTTTATTTATACCCGTAAAGGCCGTAACACTAACCACACTAACGAAGTTTATAAACTGGATAACCTATTATTTATTTATTATTTATTTTTTTTGAAATAACCTATTATTTATCGTATAACAATTGCAATTATATTAAAAAGAAAATAATTTTTTTTCAGTTCAAAAAAAAAAAAAGAAAAAAAGAAATGAAGACTTTGGACTACATAAGTCACCTACCAACGACCCGCCATCCCCATTTAAGTAGTTTTTATCACTTTTTAAATATTTGAAAGTGATGCTCTCCTAAAAATGAAGACAGTTGACTTACTATTCTATATTTCTTATGTAAAATTGACTTCGAAATGTATATATATATATATATATTTTAAAAAAATCTTAATTTATATTTTTTTCCATTTCATAAGTTTAATTCTAGTTAAAATTTAAACTTAAAATTTGTTCAGCATGTTAAAAATGGTTTATCCAACTTCTAAACTTTTTTTAAATATATAAAAATAAATATAAAATCAGATTTCATTCTAAATTCGCATCTAACCAATTACACAACCATAATAATAATAATAATAATATGGATTCAAGAAATTAAAAAAAGAAAAAGTGATGGTGAAATGCGAAAAGAAAGGAATTCAGAAAACAGAAAAGAAAAAGAAAGGGTGGGGGCCAAGAATTCCAAGTTATTTCCACCAACCTGACCCCTCCTCAATTGCCAAAGTTTCTCACCTCTTTCGAGTTGTTTTTGTTTTTACTATTCTTCTCTTCACGTGACCTCTCTTTCTCTGACGTCCATAACCCCAACTCCAATATCCTAGGCAGCCTAGTCCACTTCACTCTCAATAACCCTTTCTTGATTTCTTTCATATCAATAATAATCCATATTTTTTTCCTTCTATGATTACTGCCAATTACTAGTTTCTCTATTCATTTCCATCATCAATGCCTCCATTACCTCCGCCGCTGTATTTCTTTCTTTCCACCTCCACCTTCGCCGTGTTCTTGATACTATTTTTTCCTTTAAATATCATTTTTGCAGGTGGGCATGCATGTACTTTGAGTCAACATGCCATTCCCAGATCTTCTTGTCCTCCATTCGCTTCTACTCCTCCTTTTCCTTTCTCTATTTCACCAGGCTGTGGTCACCCTTCTTTTCAACTCAGATGTTCTTTACCTTACTCCACTATCTCCATTAACAATTTTTCTTTTTCACTCACTGACTTTGAACCCGACTCTTCTTCTCTCACTCTCTCTCCTTGCCCATCACTCCTTCACATCAACTAAAACAGCCGCTCACAGCAATTGCTTTTCTCTTTCAATACCTGACCGCCCTATCGATCTCTCTCGTTCCCCATTTCGATTCTCTGATTCTGACTGATCTCGTCTCTCTGTTGTTCGCTCTTGTTCCCCTCCAAATCTCCCCAATTGCAGCCACTGTCCCTGGGAATGTAAGCTCATCAAGAACCCTGTTCAACTCCTCCATGGTTGTGGCTTGAGTCACTGTCCTATCTCCCAGCAAGGTTGCCAATCTGACATTTTAGGATATCTTGATTTGGGAGATAAAATAAAAATATCATATATTTTTTTTTAATTTAAGAAGAAGTAATTAAATATTTTAAAATTTTTAATAATATACATACGTATATATATTTTTTTAAACAGGGGGCAACTGCCCTTCTAATTCATGTGTCTTCGCGTTGATCTTGACCAGTTTTTAATTGTTGGTCTTCATGTTGAATATGATGAATCTCAAGATTCTTACTTCTCGAGTTGCAGAGACTGCAAATCGAAGAATGGAATCTGCGGCTTCAATTCTTCAGACCCAGAAAAGCGATTCCTCTGTTTCCAGCCTAAATCTAGATTCTCACCTCCATGGATTCGAGAAGACGATGCAAACCGAATTGCGATTTTGTGTTCAATTTTCACAATATTGTGTTTATTTCTTGTCATTTTGGTCATTGGAGCTATTTACAGGTCTAGACGTTTGAGATCATTAACGTCTGAAGAAGACCCAACAATACTATTTCTTCACCGCCACCGCTCTGCCAGTCTTCTCCCACCTGTGTTCACCTATGAGGAGCTCGAGTCTTCTACAAACCGCTTCGATCCAAATCGCAAAATCGGTGACGGTGGTTTTGGTTCTGTATACTCGGCACATCTCTACGATGGTAGAATCGTGGCTGTTAAATACCTCCATAAACACCACCATGCCGCCGGCGCCGGCAGAGCATTCTCCGCCAGGTCATTCTGTAACGAAATCCTGATATTATCTTCAATAGATCACCCTAATCTCGTTAAGCTTCATGGTTACTGCAGCGACCCGAGAGGGTTACTTCTAGTCTATGACTATGTCCCTAATGGCACTCTCGCCGCCCATCTTTATGGCCCAAAGAGCTTGCACCGTAAAGTGTCTTTAACGTGGCAAGTGAGGCTCGACATAGCTTTGCAAACTGCTTTAGCTTTAGAATACTTGCATTTCGCCGTCCAGCCGGCGATTGTTCACAGAGATATAACTTCATCAAACATTTTCATAGAGAAAGATATGAGAATAAAAGTGGGTGATTTCGGGCTTTCAAGGCTGTTGGTTTTCCCCGAAACGTCATCGTCTTCATCGGGATATGTATGGACCGGACCTCAGGGTACGCCGGGGTACTTGGACCCTGATTATCACCGGTTGTTCCGGTTAACGGAGAAGAGCGACGTATATAGTTTTGGAGTGGTTTTGTTAGAGTTGATTTCAGGGATGAAAGCGGTGGATCAGAGTAGGGACAAAAGAGAGATGGCGTTGGCAGATCTGGTGGTATCCAAGATTCAAATGGGCCAGCTTCATCAAGTAGTGGACCCAGCATTAACGGCGGTGGAAGGGGAGGACGGGAAAGAGAGTGTATATGCGACGGCGGAGCTAGCATTCCGGTGTGTAGCGGCGGATAAGGATGATAGACCGGATTCAAAAGAGGTAGTCGAGGAGCTAAAGCGGATCCAGAGCGGCACACGTGGGCTTGGGGGGTCAAATAATTCGAATGGAGAAGTGACGTGGCAACGGGATGATTTGTTGATTGATTGAAAGGAGTAGAGTGTGGCGTTTTGACTGAATGAATGTCAGATATTTTGTTTGTATGCATATAGAAGCTTTGATTAAAAAAAAAAACAGAATGTCAAAAATACATTTTTCTTTCCTTTTTTTTTTAAAAAAAAATCTTTATAAATTTCCATTTACATATAATTTTCTTTTTCCATCTCCATTCTGAATTTTTTTTTGGTTGTTGAATAATAAAAATAAGTTTCTGAATTTGTAGATCTTCTAAAAGACGATAATTTATGATTGAAATCAGCACGAGGAACGGGTAATTGGGAACATTTTTTTACCTTTCCCATTTGGATTCATCAGAATTATAGTTGAAAACATGTTCAATTATTGCCATATTGATATCCAAATAATAAAAAGCTCATTCAATCAGAGTATTGATTTCTCCTATTGACAAAACACACTCAATATTTGCACTTTCTCATTGGCCTGCCGTTTACTGGGGTTAGCTTCAAAAAAGAACACTTTAGGATTGACTTCCTTAATCTGTCTTCTACTCCACTAATTAATGTGAAAATGCAACTTAACCAATAACTAGTCGCCGTAAAGGTACACTGTAAAGCCTGCAAGAAAAGTTTTATATCCTTTGCTAAGAAAGTGACAGAAAACAGACGAGTTTATTTTTGCTCCTACTTACATTAACGTGTTACAAGCTTAAATAATATGTAGTGACAAAGCTAAGATGAATAAGAACATCTTGACGAGTAGGGATTAAACAGGTCAGATTATTTGTGAATGATGATTCCATCCTTTTCATGCGTACCATCAATTTACCACCTAAGTGAAGTATGCAGATTCTAATGCCCTGGCTTTTTCACCTGTAACTTTAGCTTCCTGCCTACCACTCATTGCATAGCCCTTCTCCTGAACCAACCAAAAAATAACATGAACTCAAAATTCATCCTTTTGCATGTATGGCATACATAAATTTCATCATTTACAAGGTGGACTAATTACCAGTAGGCGCCACATGAAAGGGGCTCCTTCTCTCTTCTTGATCTCCTTCTCAAGTATTTCAACGGCTACAATTCGAGGAAGAAAGTTAGATAGAAGCAACCGGCAAATAGAAGCAACCGACAAAATTGATTGTCAAAGTAGAAATATCATACCCTTGATAGCTTGTCCGGTGTTCAGCAACATATCGCACCAGACTTCATTGAAAACATCAAGTTGCTCATCAGAAGCTCCAATCATCTGGCATTAATAAGTAAGAATTCACGTGTTCTAGTACAGATACATGAATGTGCAATTCAAGGAAGGATGCAGGGATCAACTTGACAATAATACCTTACAATCATAAGCATTAAAATCAGGACCAAGTACTTCCAGTGCTCGTTTGTTGTTACCCTTACCATACTCGTATAGAGCTTCTGCAAGCTGAAAAAGAAAAGCATTAATAAATATCCAAAACCAACTCCACCTTTTACAAATAACAAAAGAAAATAATTACAACAGATCCAAGCTAACATAAATCAAATGATCAAGCATGAATGCAAGAGAACTACAATGTAAACCCCAATTTGTAACGGTAACAGTTCTTTCTTTACTTTCTTATTAAGCACCGGAAAAGAAATTGTAATTTCCAGCTGCTCCAAAAATTAGTCGAGACCATGCCTATCAATGCGACAGAGTTGTGCGATTCAACCTAACAAGTACTAAATTGAAAGTGCAAAATCAAGTAATGAACCAGAAAGTTGAAGGAAGCTGGAATCAAAACAAACCAGAATTACTCTCTGCATTATTTGTTGCTTCTTCTTGTTCATCTTAGATATTCTATAAAAAGGTAATCAAATTGCAGTAAGAAAAATGCTGGACTATACTAGAATCATAAAACAAGTGAAGACGGATTTTACCTGGATTTCAAGCCCTCAAGTAAAACTTCTGCCTTTAACAGTTGACCACATTTTGCTAAGGCCCATAATATCAACACATCAAGGAGCCATTCTATATACCAGTTGGCCTAAATATTAGAGTGATAAATAAATATCACAGAACAATTAGAAATGGACATCAGTATATGGGAATGGGTCATCACTACAAACATCAGCAATATCATGACATTCTCCATGAGACAAGGAAAAGGCATCTCAAAAACAAAATCAAAGTGGAAATTAGTGATTAAACAAAATCAAAGTGGAAATTAGAGATTAATTCAAGTATTTAACCATAAAGATTATAAGTGGCAATCTTATAAGTGATATTTGCACCATATGCTTCATTGTCTTCTAGGTGTGTGCTTCAGAGATTGAGATTTTTGTCATCTATCCATGACGAGGGGAGCTTTAGCACAACAGTAAGTGTTGTTGCCGTGTGACCTGAAGTCACGGGTTCGAGTCGTGGAAACGGCCTCTTGCAATTGCAAGGGAAGGCCACGTACAAAGACCCAATGGGCCTAACCCTTCCCCGGACCCCGCTCATTGCGGGAGTATTCGTGCACCGGGCTGCCTTTTTTTTTTTTTTTTATCCATGACGAGGGGAAATGACTAAAACAAAACGAACTATAATCTAAGATCAGGTAGTTTAAAAGCAATCAAAGATGAATTGGTGCCTAAATGCTTAACTCATAAAAAGAAAAGACTAAAATTCCCTTGCCAAGCTTCTGAAAACCTGCATTAAAGGGAGCATTAGAATCAAGCCATACGACAAATATCTGACTATATGTAGCTTGCTCCTTTAAGAGAAGCTACCCTAAGAAATTTATATTGCCAAACATGACTGTGCAGTCCAACTGATATTTAGGTTATTTTTTCTGCTTCTGAATTTCTAGTTAAAGTAAAGTTGCAATTGATACAATTTTTCCATGAATATTGTTCCATAATTAAACATATATATCCAAGAACAAATGAAAATTGTTTCTAATTAATCATGGCGATCCACATGCCGGTTATTGTTATTCATTGTTGTCCTAACAACACTGTCAAACACATTAGAAGATCTCAAGTTACCACAACTCAACTTTTGCTTCTATCTCAGTAATAAACTGAGAACCCAAAATATAGAAAATATAAAATCCAAGTTAATTGCACCATGTTTTGTAAGGGGACGGATATGAGGAAGTTTCTACATAAGATTTCATAATGTCTGTTTGACCACTCGGTTAAAATAAGGTAAAAATAATAATCCAAATATGTTTTGCAAAATAGTTTCCTAAAATAGCAGATATTCATTAACCTTGAATAAAACCACTTCCATGTAGGCATAAGTGATTCATAAACTGCTAAATTACGTCTTTTCACACTTATGATGATGTTTTGTAAGTCACCTCATCTTTTACTCTGTCAGCTAAAACCTTCAAACGATCTCCAAAGGCACCAAGTTCATCCCGCACATGTACACGCAACAACAAACCCAAGGCATTCAAGTATACCTGAATGCACGCAAATGTTAAGCCTTCTAATGCAAAAATATGATTTATCTTGAATAGTTTTGTAAAATCATATACCTCTGGAGACGAAGCATCATCTCTTTCTAACTCCTTCCAGATATGATGATCATAAATTCCAAGTGGTTTTTGCATTGAAGAATGACCTTCCAAGTAACAAAGAGCTACATGCCACCAATTATGTGTCAGCCTGTATATCAAAACAATTGAACCATTCCAAGCATCAAATAAAGTATTTGATCAAATCATAATGGCATTTAGTTTAAATTAGTTTCTTATGCCTACATAAAAGATGAAAGAGGACTCCAAAAAGATGAGCATTCTTCCATGAACTTTACTGCTTCTTTGAAACGACACTCGTACTGAAGAACATGGCATACCTGGAAAAGAATCAATATCAATGAATAGGGCCTAATTATTGCAAACAATAGCTACTTGCTACAAGTGGAATTTATACAGCATTAAGTTTGACACTAAATCATGCCAGGATACATGATCTTCCTTTTACAAGATTATTTATAACATTTAGATGACAAGTAAAAGGGTACAAATAATTCTGAAGTTGAAGTAAATGAAGGAAATTCATAATTCATGAAAAAATACTAAAACCATTATAACTCACAGCATGTTGTGCCCAGTAATCCTGCTGGTTTATCTCATATGCCTTTCTAGCAGCTTTTTCAGCATCAGCCATTTGGCCCAGCTCCAGTAATACAAAAGCAAGCATGCCATATATATAATCTTCTTGTTCATTTTTGGGTAGGACCTATTGAAATTGAATTCTTATTCACCCAATTGATAATACATAAACCTAAAATTCCTTGAAAGGGAAAGAACCTGTTGGACAAGGCCTAGAGACAAGTCAGGTCTACCCATGTAGAAACAGAGCGCTTGAGCCCTTTTCAGAGAAACCAAATCTTTTGGGAAATTATTCAAGAGCTGCAGAATACATAGGACAATAGGATTCAATTATATTTGTCAATATCCTTCAATCCAAAAACTTAATTTTCTCCAGAGAAAGTGAATTTAAGAAGTGATATTGGATTGAACAATACGTGTAATAAAATCAATGGAATCAACAAATTCAGAAAAAAACAGTCCCATTCCCATTTTTATTTTATTTTATAAGCTATGCAGAAAGCAGAGAAGTCCTATTTCTAGATAATTCAAATTAAACAAAACGCTAAGAAGATTGAAAAAGACATGATTAAGAAAGAGTATTAGAACAAATACAAAACAGTTAATTGAAGAATCGTCCACCTTAGAATGAAATTCAACAGCAACATCATCGTCTCTGTTCTCAGAAATCAAAGACATAATCGCATCAAAAACCGCTTTCTCATAGGATGTAGCTTGTTCCTGTTTAGAAACACAAGTATATATTAGATATACTGTCTGGAAAAAAAAAAAGAAAAGAAAAGAGAAAAACTTGCCAGTCGAGACTTGGCAGCCTGGATGTGAAAAGGAGCTCGAGAAGGATCGGCAGAGCAGAGGAAATGGGCAGCCAAAATATTCGCCAATACACAATCTTGATCATGAATAGGAGCTTCAAGAATCACGCGTCTCTCTCTCCCATAGCTTAGCACCTTCATTAATTAACCCCCCAAAAAAAAAGCAAAAGCGATATCAAACCATTGTACCAAAAAAAAAACATAGACCCAGAAAGCCAAAACACAATAAAATCGGAAATAGAAAGAGAAAGAGAGACCTGGTGGTAATAAGAGTTGATGGCAGAGACACAAGCATCAGAAAAGGTGTTGACTTGGTATCCCCATCTGTCCAATTTGATACCTCTTTCCATTTTTGTTTTCTCCTGTTAAATTAGATTTTGCTGTGTTTCTTCGTTTGAAGGAAGCCACAGTTAAGAGCAGAAAGCGTCAATTGCTTACCCTTTGTATTCCCAATTGCTTGGTCGTCGCCATGGCTTTAAACATATATTTAATTATATCCAAGGAAGAATATAAAACCATTTTACCATTAAACTGGCTGTTATCAAACGTCACTTTATTTCTTTGATTCGAAAGGTTCCAATAGATAATATCAAACAAAATATGACAATCTTTGAAATATTGGCACCAAGAAAATTCATTCTTTAAATTCATGACTACCTAATCCTCAAAACAGATGTAAAGAATTGAGTATGCGTATATGAAGAAACGAGGGTATGCCATAATTTCTTTGCTTGAGTACAATTACAGAATACATAATTCTCTTTCAGAATATTTGGATCAACATCTCAACTCAGTAATTCAGTCTAGTTAATTATAGAATTTGCTTTGAAATACCCCATTTTTTTGAACAGATGTTTTGAAATATATTTAGAATAATAGAAAATTCATGTAAATTATATAATTTATATTATTTCAAATAATTAGCAAGGTAAAATATATATATAATTATTACACACTAGAAATGAGAAAATTTTCATTTCAAATTATTAGAAAAAATGATACCTGTTGTCATATTTTTTTAATTAAAATTTTTAGAGATTTTATTATAACTCATGATAAATTCATTATAAACTATATAAAATTTATAAATTTATAATAAATCTATGATAATCTCATTGTAAATTAATGAAAATTTAGTATTTTGATAAATATTTTATAAATTTTGATATTTTTATAAATAATTTATAAATATGATAAATTTAAAAATTATTTTTATATTTTTATCAAAAGTCTAAATTATTATAATAATGTGGAAAAAGTTGTAAAAATCAATTCAAACTATTCGAATATCTCATATTGGACCATAATTTTTTTTAATCCATTCATAATTTTAAACTTTCAAAAATAAAATAAATTGGAGAAAATTAAAATATTCATTAATTTTTAATAATGTGGTATTTTATGAGATGTACTATTTAAAGATTTTTAACTAAAAAAATTAAATATAATCCTAAAATATTTTTAAACATCGAATTGAATCTCAAAATTTTTATAATAAATTGTTGTGAAAATGTATATATGTGATATTATAATCAATATTTTTAAACTAATATAAATATTTAAATCACCAAATATACTATTCATATAAAGTCATTAATATATAAAAATTTTAAAAATTTAGAGAAATTATAAATAAATTGGTAAGTTAATATTAAAGACTTTAAATTTATAGAAATTAAAAATAGATTGTCACTAATATAAATTTTTTTTAAAAATTTATAGAAATTATAAATAGATTGGTAAGTTAATATTAAAGACTTTAAATTTCAAAAATTTATAGAAATTATAGATAGATTGGTAAGTCAATATTAAAGACCTTATTTATCAAAAAAAAATATTAAAGATTTTATTTGAATAAATTAAAAAAAATTAACATTATAAAACAAATAAAGTCACTAATATATAAAAATTTTAAAAATTTATAGAAATTATAAATAAATTGGTAAGTCAATATTAAAGACTTTGTGTGAATAAATTAAATAAAAAATAACATTATAAAATAAATAATTGGATAAATGAATTTATATTTTACTTATTTTCTCTTATAATTTTTTTTATTATTAACAATTGTAATTGATTATCTAAATATTTATAATATTTTAAAAATATTGATACTGATATCATAGATATATATTTTCATAATAATCCATCATAAAAACTTTGAGATTTGAAAATACTTTAAGTTTATATTTGATTTTTTGTTTAAAATCTTTACACAGTGGATTCTACAAATTGACACATCATAAAAAATTAACGGGTATTTTAACTTTTATTAATTTGGGGTCCAATTTATTTTATTTTTGAAAATTCAAAGTTATGAATAGATCACAAAACAAAATATTAAAGTCCAATATGAAATAATATAAATAATTCAAGAACATTTTTATACATTTTTCCTAATATTATTATGGAAAATTTCTCATTTATTTTATTCGGTTGAAAACAAACCATTCCTGTCGCGACTAAAAAATTTATAAATAAAAAAATCTTATTTATGATTTGGTTCTGAGGGTTCAATCTAAATTAATTAATAACAAAATAAACAAACTCTGTTAACAATCAAACTAACTTTTCAGGTTTCAATTGATTATCGTATTATTCCATTTGATTCTCAATTTTTGGGTAATCTAGAGCAACAAAGAATATGCTACAATTAAAACTAGCTGTGGAACGAGTTTAAACTTAAAAAATACAAATCTTTCAAAGGCTCTGCTCATCCGCCTATAAATTTCTTTATTAATCGAGGTCTGAAAAAACAGATATTTGACCAAGTCTAGTTTTAATACTATACTTTCAAGAAATTTAATCATTTATATTATACATAAAAAAATTTTCCTTTTCATCAAATTGTTGTATTTTTAGTTGCAATTCTTGTAAATGTTAGAGTTTATATTTTTAATTGGCGGTTGCTATGGAAAATTATATAATACATCAGTTATTCCAATTAAATATTATAATTGGAACAATAAACTAATTAGATAATTGAAAATAGATTAAATATAAGATGTTAAATTAATTTCTAATTTTATATTTATTTTTCTTGATCAAGATTAAGAATAATAAACAAGTATAGGATATAAATAATTGAACTTCAAATTTAATATTGATCAAGATTTAGACAAAAAAAAAAGTCAATTGTTTATCATTTTATTGATATGTTTATTCGGCTGGTATTGATTTTACCTATATTTATTGATATAATTAAACATATAATTTTCACTAAACTTGTTTATATTATCTGTTATAAAGATTCTCTTGGTCTCATGGCATATGGACATGGCCATGCTCCCAGAAGTTTGAGGTCACTCCTAGTCTTAGTCGTGGTTGCACTAGAAATTAGTCTGCACTCGAAGTGCTCTCTTAACTTGTGGAGTAAGTACCACGTGGGACGGTTCCGCTTATTATCCAATAAATAAAGGGCTACGAAATATTTAAAAAATAAAATAAAATTTATAAATCTAAATAAATAATTTTTTTAATAAAAATAATGTCTTTTATTTGTAGAATTCTCGTCCCTTCCTCTCACTGGAGATGCTTTAAGAAATTTCAATAGATGGTGTGAATTAACAATGTCAAATGGGGTAGTCATGAACTCTGGAAGGTGAGTGCATGTCAGTCAAAAGGGTTGGTTGAGTGTGTGATCCATGCATATTTATAATTTATATATAATTTTAAGATTAATATTATATACTTTCATTTTTTCATTACATAAAAATTCAAAACATTAAAGATAAATAAATATATATAATTTTGGAGTTAGCCTAACTGGCCACCTGATATTACTCTCAGTTGAGAGGTTAGGGATTCGATCCTCGAAAACATATTTTCAAGAGTCGAACTTTTAAAATATATATATATATATATATAATTTTTCTAAACACTAGGAAATCGAATTTATTTGAATAACACGCAAGGTCCTAAAGTTCGCCACATGTCTGACGAAAAAAAAAAGTTCTCCATATATGTAATTAATATGATACAAAGTCACTTGGGGTTTGCAGCTCTAAATTTAGCTGCAAGAAACTTTGCAAACTCAACAAGCTTATCAATCTTAGGAATGAGACCCGTTACAGCAGGGATGAGAAGAGAAGGTGTGTGCCCATTTGACAAGGGCAGGTGTCTTTTCTTCATTTAGTAGCTTAGTTTCAAACATCTTCTCTGAGGCTCTCAACCAACCCAAATAGCAACCAAATGCAATGTCAAGATACCCAATTTCATCCCCTCCAAAGAAAGCCTTCCCTTTGTTATTCTTCGCAAATACATTCTCCAGCAGTACAAGCCCTTCCACTATTTGCCCTGCAATTTCATCTCATACCTTTCCTTCAGCAGTTCGAAGCATTTTCAAATTTGGGTACCACTGTTTTTAAACTTCTATAAATCAGAAAATCTTTTTGTGCAAAAATATTACTATAATTGAAACGAGAAAACATTTGATTAACATACCTTGTTGTCAAGATATAGGCAGCCCAAAATCTTGCAATGGCACGATCATAAGGATCAGAAGGAAGAATAGAGGGACCAGAAGACCAAAACTCGTCGACGTACTCAACAATAACGAAAGACTCGCAAATAGGCTTGCCGTTATGAATAAGAGTTGGGACTTTCTTGTGGACACGAATAGATTGAAGAAGAAGCTGGCTTTTTGATCCAAGATTCTCCTCAAGAAACTCATAGTCAACAGATTTGATGTTAAAGGCAATTCTTGGTCTCATAACATATGGGCTTGACCATGATCCCAGAAGCTTGAGATCACTTGTACTCTTAGCCATGGTTTACGCTACCAAACAGGAATACAGAAAAACATAGCTTACTAGTTGGCATAAATAGGTGCTGTAATTAAGAATGTTAGATGGAGTAGCTGTCATGTGAATGTAATTAGATAATCGGGTGATTTGCTGGGTGCGTGTCGAAGGGCTGGTTGGTCAGGTGTGTTAATTGTGAAGGACCGGACCCACCAAAAGGTAATGAGAAATAAAAAACACGGCACCAGGAAAATCAAACTAATCAAATTAATACTGCAAGTGCCAAAATCTGCAGATGCTCATTCAATATTTTGCTTTAACTATATTACGAGTTGGAGATTATGATTTATACAAGGCAACTTTAACAATCAGCACCAACAATGGACTTCAGTCCTCAGAAAAACAGTTGTTTCCACAGTGAAGATTAATCTCTAACTGGCTGTAAAGCCTTTTTTTTTTTTCTCACTTTGTTGTAATGCCTAAAATCCAACATTTGGCTATCTGCCTGTCTTCACTTTGTCCGAGATGCACCTTCATATAGTTTGACCTCAAATTCCAAATTCGCAGCAAATCTGAACACTGCATCCACTCAGGTTAATTTGTTAATCAATGTCAAGGCTGATGTAAATGTGCAAACACTTTAAAGATTACAGTACAGAAGTATAGAAAATCAATGGGGGAACAGGATTGAGAACTCTAAACCTTTATCATTTGATTTTGATGACAAATTTCTGGGAAAACAAACTACAAAAATGACAAACAAAGATGATGAGGATGCATATGGTAGCCATAATTCAGCCTCATCTGCCCTCCGGTCCTTGTGGAATGTTATAGCAAGTAGGGTATCACATGTATATTGACCATCTGGGTAGTAGAAAGGGTCAGTAACCACAAAAAAGAAACTTGAATATGTCCGCTGCCTTACATCCATATCATTCAAGGTCATCAACATATCATATAATCTCAAACATCATTCAATCCTAAAACCAGGCTAAAATGATCATGCATATTGGTAAAAGAAAATTGAATCGTAGGCTAGCACAGCAAGCATGTAACAGAACCATGTGATTGATCTTCTTATAATAGCAACTTAAAGACAGGTCAGAAGGAAAGCCTTACCATGATTCTGAAAACACAGTATGGTGGTCTTTTGATCTTACCATGCCAGACTAAAAATGAGCCCAGATTGACAAGTTCTTTCCACAATTTACAACTATTGGTTCCCGTTCCTGGCTTTGTCCGCCAGACACTTCTCTATTGCTTCATCACAAAGCTCAAGGGTGGTTTCCATGTTCCCTTCTTCATAGTTTATATCAACAAAAAGATTGTATATTTCTACATCAGCAACCAGTCCTCCTTTTCTCATCTCTTCAAACAGTTCTCTTGCCTCCAAAAGTTTTTTTCTCTTGAAAAAACCCTTGATCAGAGCATTATACGAACTAGCTGTGAGGTTAAATCCCTTATCAACCATTTCTTTGTGCAAAAACCATGCCTCTTTCATATTCCTTGCTTTGCAGTGCCCTTTTATTAAAATGTTGTAGGTGTTGCTATCAGGCATCACTCCTTGAGCACACATCCACCTGCAAATCTCAGTTGTGCTTCTCATATTCTTCTTAATGCAATACTGCTTCATAAGAGAATTGTAAGTGGCGGCATTTGGCATGATCCCCTTCTCCAACATCCATTTTAGAAGCCTCTCACCATCTTCCAGCATTCCTGACATACAAAAACCATTCATGAGAACATTGAATGTAACAACTGTAGGTCGAAGTCCTCTATCCAGCATCTCACGCAGAAGCTCATGAGCCATAGTCATATCCCCTGCCTTACAATAAGCATCCATCAATGTGGTATAAGTGATGGTATCAGGATGCATCCCTGCCTCATGCATCTCTTCCATCAGCTTTACTGCCTGTAATATATTTCCTGCTTTACAAAGGCCATTAACAATTGTGTTGTAAGTGCAAATATTCAACTGAAGGCCTTTTCTGGACATCTCATGAAGAAGTTCATTTGCTGTATCTAGCTCCCCACATTTACAGAGACCATCAGCCAGTGCAGTGTATGTGACGACACCTGGGGTAAGCCCATTTTGGACCATCTGATTATGAAGGGAAAATGCCTTTTTCATCTCTCCTGACTTGCAATAACCATCAATAAGTGCTGTATATGTAAACTCATCTGGTTCCAATCCTTTGCCAAGCATTTCATTAAAGAGTTTGTCTGCTTCCATTAACTTTCCACTTTGAGAAAGCCCACAAATAAGAGCTGTGTATGCTATAAAATCAGGAACAATTTTCTGAGCCTCCATTTCATCAAACAGCTTATATGCAGCTTGGGTATTCCCCAACTTGCAAAAACCATCTATAAGTGTTGTATATATCACATTATCTGGGAAAATTCCTTGGTTCATCATCTCTCTCAAGACCTTCTCGCCTTCGACAACTTTACCACTTTTACAAAAGAGAAGGATTATACTGTTATAAGTGTATGTGTTTAACTTCAATCCCTTAATTTGCATTTCATTTACGAGATGCAGCACCTTTTGCAGGTCACCAGCATGACGATACCCATTGATTACAGTGCTATAACTTACCACATCAGGTATACAGCCTTTGAACTCCATTCTCATGAGTATATGATGGGCTTCTTTGATCTTCCCGAGTTGAAGGAGGGAATTCATAATTATGTTATATGATGCAGCATTCCAACAAACACCCACTTGAGGAAATTCATTAAAAACTTTTACCACCAACCCAAGCATATTATAATTACTTGATAGGCGTGTAAGATATAAATTACAAGAATCAACAGAAATTATCACTCCATAATTTAATAATTTTTCAAAAAAATTTCTTGCTTCATTCAGCATCCCAGCTTCAACAAGGACCTGAAAGAAAACATCAAATACATGGGGATCTGAACCCCAGTCCTTATAAGTGTATATCAGTCGCTCAACAAAATGATTGAACAAAACACTGATATCCAAATTTGGTTTTGCCCAAAAATCACAAATAAGTTCATGAGACATTTTAAGATCCTTTGAAGCTGCAGCAATCTGAATAACAATGCAACGAGATTCAAGGTTTGGTTCGTTGTGTAAGCATGCCCAGTGAAAGAAATCTAAAACCAAATCATAATCATTCCTGATTTTCATAAGGACCCAAATTAGGTGGTCAGACCTAAACTTGGATTGATAAGGCTTAAGAATGCGGGAGAGGGGCTCAGAGCGCCGTAACTTTATTGCATTTGAGATTTGATGGACAAGTTCAGAGTCATTAATGGTGGGCTTCTTCGGGGAATAATCAGGAAATTGTCTGGTACTGGTTGAGCTAGAGGAAGAGAGATTTTGATTCAAAGATCTTCCAACGAGTAACTGCAAACTATTTGGATGAAAGCCCAAAAAGGGATGCTGAGAAAAGAGTCGAAAAAAGCATCTAGAGTAAAAAATGGCACACCTCGTCATGTCTGTGGGAGAGACCCATAATAATGAAATTTGAGAATTTATGTGACAAAGCAATGGCTCCTATTGGATTGGAAAAATCAAACTGAATAGACTTCATTAGTCCATTACCTACAAAAGTGCAAAAAGTCATTCCAAAATTTAGATGCATGATATAGGCAAGTTAGTATTTCATAAAAGAACATTCTGAAATGCAAAATTACGTAATAATTCCATTCAAATGATGGAGAAGTTTCAACTTCCAAAGTAACAATTGGCATAATAAAATTTTTGTAATAATTAGCTTAGAATTTTTTTAAAAAATATCATTCTTAAATTTATACACATGATAGAGGCAAGTTAGCCTAATCCCATATCATGTTTTGAGAAACTTTACTAGAAAGTAGAAATATTTAACAAGCTAACAGATTGAGATGCATATTTATGAAATAATTTAATCAAAAAACACTGCAACAACAGATCAATAATTATCATAAAATTTATCAATAATAATGAACTAGTTATAATATCAAAAAGAAAATAACAATGATAATCTCTGGTGTCATATTTTTTGTTTCGACTTCAATTATGCAGAAATATATCAAAATAAACGAAACAATGTTTCACTTGTATTCAAATAAAATGAGGGAACATATCAGGAACGGGTGAGTCTCATCTGCAATGTCTTAATGTCTACTTAGCCTCATTGAATCAACTTAGCTCAATTCCTCAGCTTATGGAACAAAAAAAAATCTATCAAAAGTTTTAAAAGCATTATACATTTTTTCTTCAAGTGTAAAAGGTCCTTAAACATCAACCTTTAGACATTATACACCATACATTGAATTTCACTTAGCTGACAACTACTAGTTTAAACCAGGTTGGCCACAACAATAACCACATCCGATCAATGCTCCACCTTTTCCATTAGCATAGCATATGATCGCTGGTATGAAGAATTCACAATCCCATAGCCAATGGAAATACTTCTTCATAGACATTTCATCAAACACTTCTTGAGCAAACCTCAGGGCCCCGGTGAAGAGAGAAAGCGCAGTTACTATGGGAAGCCCATAGCTGCATTTCTTTTTGATGATTATTTCATTTGTAATTTGAATAGAAACTCAAGTTCACATGGTATATTAGCTCCAATTAAAACAAACTCTCAAACTCTTTACAGTACAGAGCTAAACATCAACGCAAAGCAAAAGCAAAATAAAACGAAGCAAAATAGATAAATCTACAAAATGGAAAAGGAAAAAGATTATACCTTGAAGCTAAACAACGGCTTCTATGCTCGCTTTCTGCATAACTGGTTAAGGTAAAACCTGATAAAAATATATAGAAATTAGTCAACGGCTTCAATGCTAACTTCTTCAGTCACTTAAAACGTTGTCGTATTTGCACTTTAGGGATTTGGTTTCGCTTCAGCCTCTCCAGTGAAACGACCTCGTTCCGCAGCTTATGAGATTTCTTTCTGTGTCTCTTTCCTTTTTTCTTTTTCCTTTTTTTTTTTTGAGAGAGAGAGAGGGAGAAGAGAGTTTTTTTTTTCTTTTTTCTTTTTTCAATTTATTTCAAATTTGTTTATAAACGCATAATTTCTATTGAATATCATGATTACCCTCTATTTTCTTATTATTTGTTTAGTAGATGAGTAAATTTTTTTAAAAAAATAAAATTAGGATTATTAAATGTCATAATTAATAATTATCTATTATAATATACTTCTCATTTTTTAAGGTGAAAATAAAAAAAAAAGTATACAATATATATTGGTTTAATAGTTTAAAATGATACCAACAATATTTTTTTTTAATCTATACAGACAAAAATTAATCCATTTGTTTAAAATGAAAAATAATACTAGTTATTCTAAAAACAATTTAATTCTTTCTAAAAATAATATGAATAATTGTGATATATTAAAATATATTTAAAAACACAAAAATAAATTTAACTTTTAAAAAATAATAATTTCGTATACGTTCTAAATATAATATGATATCAAAATTTCAACTTCTTATTAAACATTTTTTATTATAAGGAGCAAATTTATAAATTAATATAATTAAATGATATAAAAAAAAAGTTGGTGTAATTGTGTGAAATTCATCTAAACTAAATATTGAATAGATCAATCTTTACTTAATATGTAATAAAAGACTGTTAGTTCAATTCAATTAAATTATAATTATTGGAAACTGGGTGAATTACCCACATTGAAATTTTATAAAATAAAATTTTTTAAAGAGAAAATAAAATTGGAATGATAAAATAAGAAAACTAAAAAATGACTCAAATTGAAATTGTAAAAATATATTTTATTTTTAATATAAATATATCAATATAAATAAATGTTTATAACGTATTGAGTTTGATTTTTCTTTTAAAGTATATAGCTTGATTCAGTTTGATTATTATTTTTTAAATAATAAATATTATGCAAAGTTTTTTACAAAATAGGCTTTGCCTATGTTGAATGATTGTGGTTGTAGCTATGTTTGTGGACCAAATTTCACATGTATAATTGTATATGGTTTGATTGGTTAATTATTATTTATTTATTACTAGAAACTTTATTTATGCATAAAAAGAAACTTTAAAGATTTGTTTGTTTATATATATTAATTATCTATCTAAGGGATGCCTTAATAATAACAGCACTAGCCATAAGAATTTGGCTCTCTCTCTCTATTCTTTTGAAATTTATAATTATTAGGAAAAGATTGTCTCCACTCTCTAATGAAAAGGGTTTCTTTCAATTAACTATTGAATGTGCCCATGTGTTATGGAGAATATATGGCTTCTACAAAAGCTTCATTTCAAGTGTTCTATTCTTTTCTTTATTAATTCTATATTTAACTTAGAATTGATAAAGTTTCCTCACTTTTTTTTAGAATTGTATTCTGAAGGCATTATAAGTTAAATTTTTATATACTATATTAAATTTATCTTTTCAATTTAATTTAATTTAATATAAATTTATAGAATATGCATGATTGGAATAAATTCACAGATAAAATTTATTTTATTTTAATTAAATAAAATTATCTTTTATAAAAAAAATCATAAATGAATTTATAACCATTAGTGATTTGAAATTCTAATGAAATTAAAAGTTAACTCTGTGTGCATGTATATAATTATAATCCCTTCTTGATCTTATTCTTTGGCTTTCTGGAGGTAGGGCTAAAGTGGAGTTGCTAGCCATCAAAGTGTATGTACATAATTAAGTAATCAAATTATATATCTTGGTAGTGGAAATTAGATGGAGAGCTTGTCTAAGAAAGAAGTTTTTTTTTTTTTAATGAGAAATATATATATATATATATATATTAGTTTCATGTCTGGTTGTGCGGGTTATAGTTTTTTAGAATAAAATTTTTTAAGATTTAATTAATATTTTTCAATATAAATTTATTTTAAATTTACATATTATCATTGAATAATTATCTTAGGCATATAATAATATATATTATAATATTATTCTCAAGAGAGAGATGATCAAGTATGAAATATTTTTAATACCGAATAAAATTAAAGTGAATAACTTACTAAGACTGGGTGTATAAGTATTTAGCTAATAAAATTATCTGATTTTTTTATAATTACTCTTTTAATGGTTTTTATTGATCGGTTACATATATACTTTGTCTATGTGACATTTTTTCAATATTAAAATAATAATAAGAAGAAGAAAATAGAACAAATATGATGATAATGGAGTCTATTTATTTCATTTTTCAATTCAATTATTCTATCTTTTCATTCTCAAAGAATAAAGATGGAAGTTGTGAATTTCTTATATCTTTGTATGTGAATTTCTTATGTTTTTGTCATACAAATAGCAGTTCATCTTAGAACTAAAATTAAGAGTATGTACTCTATCGTACATGAGAAAATTTAAATATAAAAGCAAAATATAATGAAAATTCCAGTTCGATGAAAAAGAAAATAAATTTTAACTATCAAAAAGAAATTCTAACTTCGATGAATTCTAAAAAAAATTAACAAACAAATTCCAATAAATACCTTACAAACACGATCTGCACTCGAAAAAAAAAAGCCGATACTAATTAATTGAGCAACAAAAATTATAAACGCAATCAGTGTATTAAGGTAAAAAATTCAAATTCAATTATAATAAATAATTGTAAAAAAAATTATAATTTTTTTCTTTAAATTTTTTTGAAAGACTGTCTCTTTATTTCAGGATTGTTTTTTTTTTTTTTTTGAATAGCAGGATTGTTTATTTATTTACTTTAAAATTCAATTATAATCAAGATTCATTTAAATAAATAAATAAATAATAATAATAATAATAATAATAATAATAATAATAATAATAATAATAATAATAATAATAATAATAATAATAATAGGGTTAAAATTCATGCATCCACTGACAAGTAGAATGCCTGAGATATAGAAGGATTGAGTTGATAAACAATAACAATTCCAACTAAATGAAACTAAGAGATTAACAAATCAAAGACTGAAGCAAATCTGGACACTCCATAATTATAAATCATTTTAATTTCCCATATTAATTACGTACACCAAACAAGCATCAATTGGGAAAGATTACATCATGTGCGCAACCCATTAAACTAGTAGTCGAGAAGGTCAATGGTCTAAAAGAAATCATATGTTTAACTAATAACTAATTAGGATTTGAAAATTTCTAAACTACTTTTTGCTACAATTATCTCTGTTAGTAACTAACTAATCAGTATATATTATGTATTTGCAATTTTATTATAAATATATAATTATGGATGTGCTTAATACCTTGACATGAATTTTGTCTCCTAATTTAGATTTTCTTTTTCTTATATTTCTAATGTTCAGAATATAATGTAAAAAATATAAAGTCTTTCCTCAATCATTTTTCATGGCAGAAACTAATTATTGATTGCACATGAGCCAAATTTATATATGTATATAATAAGAAATTAACTATAGGTTAGATTCTCCATGTCAATTCACTTTGATTTTATCAGCTTCGCCTGTGCAATGGCAATTTATGAATTTACTCATTAGCAAACAGTATTTCTCTATTAAGAGACAAGGAAATGCTTTCTTTCTTAAAAAAAAAAACGAAGAATAAGCATTTTTGAAGAAGAAGTAGAAGAGTACAAGTTCTAGTCAATAATTACAACAGATTAATTATTTCCACTGATAAGCCTAAGCTACCTACTCAAAATATTTTCATGTCGGACTAAGAATTTTTAATATTTTATATAAAAAAATCTCAATTAATTAATTGATTTCACAATAAACATATATATAGGAGATTTTATTAGAGAAAACAAATGTATATAGACGGATTTTATTAATATTATATTACTTAAATTATTAACATACACTAATAAAATTATTTTATTAATAATTGTACGTAATGCATTTTTCTTCAATATTGTAAAAGGAAAATTTATTAAAATTTCTTGTAGGGATTTTGTAAATGCGAATGAGTATTGTTGAGGAGGGAATCTTAGTCGAATGGAGCTGCAGAGAGACAAAGCCATTAAAACTGATAATGCATATAAGGCATCATCAAACAAAGGGGAAAAATTAAAACATAAAGATCAGCAAAAGCTTTGCCTTTGCCAGCCTCACACCGAAAGTCCATCTAACCGATCCCCATATCACGAAGTACAAAATGCACTTTCCTTCTCAGTGTGTATCGTGTCATTTATATATAAAAATAATCAACTTTCGTGCTAGTATTAAACTCGAATTATAAATGCTTTGATCTTCAAAATTACTCCATTTATAGTAATTCCAAACATATGCCAAATCCATCTATCAAATTCTTCTCATTTCACCCCCACTTCCTTGAAGGCAAAACTTTCTCTAGCCTCTGCCTCTTTCAAAATATATATAAATAACATAGAGAAAGACTAGTGCTTCATATCTCATCAGCACTTCCTGTCTTCTTCGTAGTACAAAAATGAAGCTCGACTATCACTCCTATAATACTCTTCTCTCCTCCTTCGTTTTCATAATTTATCTCCCCTGTTTAATCTCATCGCAAGCTTGTCAAAATTCTTGTGGGAAAATCCCAATCAAGTACCCATTTGGAACTGGCGTTGGCTGTGGAGATCCAAGATTTCTAAAGAATGTAACTTGCAGTCAAGATAAGCTCACTTTAACAACCCACACTGGTTGCTACCCTGTTACCGACATAGACTTCACAAAACAAATTATATACATTTCAGATCCTTCTATGTCTACTTGTTCTTGTACTCAACCAAGCAAAGGCTTTGGCCTAGATTGGGATGGCCCTTTCTCTTTTGATGACGATACTGTTTTTACATTACTCGATTGTTCCACAACTTCATCACCAATTTACAGAACCAATAGTAAAATTGATTATACTAATAATGGAAGCAGAATCCCTCAGTGTGATAAAACAGGGGCACCCATTTGCAGTTTCTTGTATTCTTGCCAAGCTATTAGTATGCTTAGTCTCCCAATTTCTACATGTTGTGTTTATATACCAGTAAATCTTGGACCGTCTTTTGAAATGGATTTACAGAAGCTTCAATGCAATTCTTATTCTGGCTTTTATAGCTTTAATGGTCAAGAAGCTAATCCTGAAAATTGGAAGTACGGGATAGCACTTAAATATAAGTTCAATGTTTATAATGATTATCCAAGTTCATGTGCTAATTGTGAGAGAAGTAATGGGGTTTGTGGGTATGGTGGAGTTTACAATTCTTTTGTTTGTAATTGTCCTAATGGCCTCAACACAACATCAGATTGTTTCTTTGGAGTATATAGTCATGGTTCAAGCCTTTTCCCATGGCAAACAGGTATCTTTTCTTCTTCTTTCTTTTAATTTTCTTTACAATTTTAATATTTGATAAAGATGGCAAAAACATGCCACCAAGTTCAAGTCATTTTCATTTAGAGCCATGAAAGAATCGAGTTATATATTAAGTTCTAGAAATAACTGGGATGGATAACTCGTAATAATAGTTTCTTTTAATGGTGTTTTGTGGGCTATGTTTTGACTTGTATACATGATATTGAAATTATTGCAGGTAATTGGATGATACACTCCTTGGCATGCATTCTGGTCTGGATTTTACTGTAGAATGTGAGGAAGATCATCAAGCAAAGGAATTTTATCCTGCAAAGTCAATTGAAAGGTGTAACCTTTAATCTTTAGCGAATGCTTATTATTTTAATAAAGAGCAGAAGCAAAATGTATTAATTAATACAATCTTCAAATGCAAGAACTGTTCAAAAGCCAATACATAGTTTCAATCTTCTTTTTCAAATTTCAGCATCTTTATGGTCAAGAATATATATAGAACAGGGATAGTTGCAAGTGATGTTTCCTTCCATTTATCCTCCCCGAAGAAAATAAGCACTTAATTGATTTAATCAATAGATTTTGTGAGGCTAAAGCTCCAGTTTCAGAATTTATGGTTACTTAAATGAGCAGTATTTGTTGGTGATCCCAGCTAGCAAAGTAGGCCTATGTAGCATATAGGATGTGTGTGTTAAAAACAAGACCACAGAAATTAGAATAAGGTTCTTTCTTTTGGGCACTTGTTTGTATCCACCCAGAGAGAATCACTTTCAACATAAAGTTCCTTCTTCCATGTCAAGCTCTAGAAACAGATGAAGATGCTTTATACCAACAATTTTATTCTCATATAATTGGCATCAACACTTTAAAATTAAATATACCCAAAAAAAAATTTTCTTTCGAGAACTAAAGGCAACAACAAACGGATAGAACATATATTTAATTATTGATGTACACATCGCCTCCTCAATTAAAACAAAAATGTAATATAATAAATTAATTAGAAGGTTATGTCAATGGTTACTCCCACAATTCTTTCTCCACAGAGACGCATACAGGGAGAAAAACTAAAATGTTTAATTTCTTTCCCTTGCTATGTTTTTCGAATAATTATATGCTACAACTGTTGTAGCAATAAATGCCTACAACACACCAATAAAATTCTTACACGTAGGTATTTATTGACATTTATTTAATTCTGTTGTAGCAATAAATGCCTACATGTAAGAATTCTATTGGTGTGTTGTAGGCATTTATTGCTACAACAGTTGTAGCATATAATTATTCATGTTTTTCCCCTTTATATAACAAAACAAGGGTGTTTGTCTAAAAATTTTATTATCCCCCAACCAATATTGTTGCTCGAGTACTTCACAGCAACAAGGGAAATTGATTTTTTGTGAATATGCACACAGAGTTGCCATGCTGCAAAAAACTTGTTTCTTGGTGCTTCTTTCTTGTTCCTTTCAGAATTACCGTACTGAGACTGGACAATATCGCTGCATATAAAATGGTTATCAAATATTGCAGCACTCGGGAATTCCCTGCTGAATTTTGTCCCAGAGGCATAGCATCTGCCTTGGAGATTGGTAATGAGCAGTGAAATAATCTTCGCTGCAACCATCCTGGCAATACTTAAAGCTATGCGCATATTCTACAGGTTTTGAAGTGTTAAACTTTTCCACCCACATTCCCATGCTTACATCTTCCATTTTAAACAACTGCACCAAGTGAATGTAGATTCAGTTAATCCTAAGACCACACAGCAACACACACCTGAAAGAGCATGAGAGAGAGAACAGGTAAATCAACGTAACAAACCCTCAGCTTTTGACTTTGAAACTCATCCACAATATATTGTGCAATGTCAGATGAGACAATATAACCTGGACCATTTGCATATGGTGGATACACTTCTTCTGGCCATTCCTGAATTATCAACAGCAAAAGTATATATGCAGTCAACAGCTGTTTTTGAAATTCGCAATATATCATACTCCTTTAAAATAAGAGAACACCATATATAGGCATGAAAAGCTACTTGGGTTTCTATGTAAAGAAGGGAGACACTCGTATCATCTATTTCAGCTTCGCCAAGGAACAGCATACAACTATTTGTTAAAATAACATAAATGAGTACAATGTTTCAACTTTTGCCCTGCCTCAAATGACCAAAAGAGTTCAAATTATTAGCAGAGTCCAATAATTTTGAGAATGCCTAATTTCAGGGAATAGAAATGCATGGCTATGAAACTATAACAAGATGCATTACTATATTAATTTCAAGTTAGATATTCAACTCTATCACAAAGCAAAGGAGCTGCTGATTCACGCAGTTGTTGACATCAACAGAAGTAGGAGGAAAGGAGGAAAAAAAGAACAGAAAATGGAGGTTTATGTAGCCTTCTACATCTAAATAATGCCATATTTGCAAAGGTATAAAAGAAGCAGTATCAATGTTAATAGAATTCACAGCACTGCACAGAGTAAAACAAACATAGAGCGACTAATTACTGAATTCTCCAAGGAATCCCAGAATATGCACCTCAAATGTCACTGCCCATTTACCGCTACGTAAAACCTTGTGGAAGTAGTTAATGTTTCCAATATATAGGCTTCTATCTTTAGGGACCTTATGTATTTCCTCAATCATGACTTCCACCCTGACAAAAGTGTCATCATCACACTTCATAATATTCTTTGCAGCCACAGTTCGAACCTAACAAAACCAAGAAAAAGAAAAGGAAAATACGCACAATTCTACTTGGTAAGTAATTAGATAATGTAAATGAAAAGGATAATCATTACTCATAATAAATAGAACATATAAGAATGCTCAAACAAAAATCAAGTTATGATCAAAACTTTACTTTGATCCTATCACTCACCCCATACTCGCAGATTGCCAGAGTCTTCAATACAACAAGGTCATAGCTATCCATGTATGGAACTATAACAATATCACCAAAATAATCTGCTTCTTTCATTAGCTTCGCATTTGTTTCCTGTCTTCCATTCTGTTGAATACAAAATATAGTCCAGCAACTATCAGTGTACTTCAGCTTATGATAAAGTAAAGACGGTTGTAAATCTAAACACAATTCCTGTTCCACCTTACCAATGCTACAAAAAACCGAGCCACCACTTTAGAAGATTTTATCAATTTATGCTGCATCCAGGTTTTTCTTACAGCCATCCGCTCAACAAAATGGTTTGCAGCAGAGAGAATTCCAATGAAGAGCTCAACTTGCCCATCAGGTAAAGGTGGTGATTGCCACTTCTTGAACATCTCAAGATGTTGTTGTGGTGCAAAGTCTGGATGCGAGGAAGGTAGGGAAGCAGCAAAAATAGAATGCACATTAACATCCCCATTCAAATATAAGCCAGTGGCCTCCTCAAGAACAAATCCCTATAAACGTTATATTACATAAATTATAAGATTATCCATTATGAGATTATCCACAGTTCATGTATTTGTCAAAAGATTAGTAATCTTTGCAAATTCACAAAAGTTACTCACAGTATGGTATGGAAAAGAAGTTATATGTCTGCCATCAACATTAATGTGGTAACCTTCCAAGCCAGCACTTACAGTAAGAACAAACAACTTGCCTTCAGCAAAAGGGAAAGGCCAGGGGTAGGATATCTTCTTTTCTCGTCCAATCAGTCTGTTCAACCACCATGTGGCTTTTGAACCTTCCAAGTCGTCATCATCATCACGAAGCCACCTCTCGCATTTCACCAGTCCATCAACTTTATAAAGCCCAAAAAAAAATCAATAATCACAGTTAATATCACGTCAATTTAACGTTAAAGAGCTGAAGGTGAATCACATGAAAAAGAGAAAGAGAAGATGCAGGCATTTATAAAATTACAGAAAAGACGCAAGTATTAGAAAACAAAGAACATCAAATTTTCAGATAATTCAACAAAACTTTTCAGATAATTCAACAAAACCTTTTGAGAAATAATCAATTCAATTCCGCAATACCGTGCAATTGACAACTAAAGAAATGATCATAACTACATTAACAATAACTATCAACTATAACTGCGATCATATGATCAATTAGTATATAAAATCCCACTAAAATCTACATGTAGTCAATGCACTTAAATTGCAACACAAAACAAATGCATTATCAACAACAGAATTCACTTACCAGTTTCTTCATCGTCCTGAGAACTCAACCCCTCACACCTCAACGGACTTCTACCCCAATGCATTCTATAGCAAGTGTTTAATTCTATCACTGGTTTCCCACTCCAATCACCCTTCAATCTCGGATTGAAATGGAGAATCCTAGGCGGATCCTCTCCATCAACGGTCTTTAACCCCTGCAACTCCATTATAAACTGCGACACCATTAGTTCTTCCTCCCCATCTTTCAACAACGCTATTTGTGGGTCCTTCTCCGAGTGGGCCCATCTTGGGCTCCCTACTACAGTTATATGGGACCCCAGAGCCAGCCCACAGGGAAGCTCCAACATCCGGTTGCGGGCAGAAAACTCTGAGCCAGATAAAGCTATAAAAATCAGACAACTTTCGTTGCGATTGTTGGTGGTGTTTCTATTTCTAATATTCGAATTGGCTTGGATTTCACCGGACTCCAACTCTTCCCAAAGCTTCTTCCCCAGCAGCAACGCCACTTTAGCAGCCTTATGGAGCACAGAGAACTCATCCACATCACCAGAGGCAACAAAAATACTTTCATCATAGAACAGACCCGACAGTCTTTTAGTCTCTCGCATTCTCCTTTCCGGTGACCGGTGAGAAACCGGAGGAGGATCGAACAACGTTCGAGACGGTACATCATTTTTCTTGACCAATAAAGGCCTGGGGACGGGCAAAGCATCACTGGGAGAGCCATCACCAGGCAATAACCCATACCCAGTTTTAAAAATTAAAGGAATTTCAAGACTGATGAAAAGCAAATAAACAAGAAGAAGAGTCATCAAAGCCTGAATCAATGCAACTCGAGTCACCGGCAGTGAAGTTTCAAACTTGATTCGCTTCATTGTTTGTCGGCGCTCAAAAACAATGAAGCAAAATACTGAAATGGGTTACTCTGTTTTGAAGTTATCTGTAAAACCCCAAAGCTAAATTTCAAGGAAATTAGATTGAAGAAGGTATTATATACGCAGAGAGAGAAACGCAAAGTCACACTCTTTAGGCAGAAACAGAGGATGGCATAATAAATGGTGAGAGAGAAACTGAAATCATGCAAATATATTTAGTCCAGTTTTTAATCGCCTGGCACGGTTGTCGTTTTAGTCCGTAGTTAGTACTAAAACGACCGTCACGCGCAATGCCATACAATTTGTTTGGTAAGTTTTAGGTTCTATATTGTTGCCTCATTTTTAGCTTCAAATTTAGGAAATTAAAGTTTTTATAAGATACGAATTCTAACAATTCCATAAGCTTTGACTCTGTTTTTATTCAATTGTTTTTTTTAATTCTTCATCTTGTTAATGAATTTGTATTTTTTAACTAAATTTTTTATGTAATTATAACTATTCATATTCTTATATAATTAGTTTGAAAATATTTGCCAATCAACAAACAAAAAACCGAATAAATTTTAGGCTAAATAATTATAAAATTTTTAAAATTTTACATATTACACTAGTCAATTTCTATATTTTTAACATTTAATTTTTACATTCTTCTGTTTTTAAAAATTAAACTATTTAGTCCTTCTATTAATATTTTCATCTTAAAAATATTAGTCAATTATTTTGATATAATAAAATAATTTATTTGTTCTTCTTTTATATATATTTTTCTTTGTTATTTGTTAAGTTATGCTTATTTTTAATTTTATTTATATTTTTTACACATAATTTATTTTAATTTTATAAATATTATTAAAAAATAATTTTAAATAATATGAATAATATTTTTATTATTTTACAGATAATCTATATATATCATTTTAATTTTACAGGTATTGTTAAAAAAATAATTTCAAATAATATAAATAATATCTTTTATTATTTTACAGACGATCTATATATAAAATAAAATTAAAAATAAAATAAATTTAATAAATAATAAAGATAAATATATATAAAGAAAAAATAAATACTTCATTTTATAATATCAAAGTAGTTGAGTAATAATTTTAGGATGAAAATATTGATAAATGATTAAATAGTTTAATTTTTAAAAACACAAAATATAAAAATTAGATATTAAAAATATAAAAATTAACTAGTGTAATATGTAAAATTATAAAAACTTCGTAATTATTTAACCTAAATTTTAACGCCCATTTTTAAACTATTAACTTATTTTACATTTAATTGTTATATGTTATACTTAATGGTGTAATCAGTTAATTACTCTTCAATCTAATTAATGCTGGAAAAGCTGGATATATTTAATCTTTTATAGTCATATTGCAATTAATAGTACATGTTTTACTTCTATTTCAAGTTATTTTGCGGCCTGACAAAAATAAATTATAATTTTTTTTGTTTCTATGAAAGAATCAATAGAAATCATTTTATACTTTAAAAGGAGTATGAGAATTAACTATCTTAGTTATTTATTTTGTTTCTTCCTATTAAAATGCCTAGAATATTTATTCTATATATATTAAAAAAGGAAATTACTTTCAATTAATATATTTCATAATCTTATTTTTCAAAGCATTAAACTTTAATATAAATTTATTGACTTATTGGGAGTCTCATTTATTTTAATTGTTGGTTTAGATTGTAAATTAAACTATTTTGGAAAATAATACTAAAAGAAATATATGTGTGTGTATAAATATTTCAAACTCCCAAATTAAATCAAAATAATAATTCCAATATGATGTGCGATTCGTGAATTTTTTTTCTTATATAATTTATAATTTATTATGTTAGATATTTAAGTGTCAAATTTATTTGACATCCAATATAAATAAAAAATATTTTTATAAAATTTGCTCCATCAAGATAAATGGTATTTTTGAATTAAAAGTTTATTTTAATTAATTATAAAAGCTTAAAAATTAAAAAAATTTAAACATAAAAATTTGATTCTTATAAAATTTTACCTTATAAAAAATCAGGTTGGAAATTTTATTCCTAATATGTATATGGACATTTATATATGTAAATTTAATAACGATATACAATAATATGTTATAATTTATGAAACATAATTAAATATTATACGTAAGTGAAGGAGGTTGCTTTCAATATATATATATATATATATATATGTATATGTAAGGGAAGACATTTGGTCATGGAATGTGCACTATATCCAATTTAACTTTTTTTTTTTTGAGATGTCCAATTCAACTCGGGAGTTACCCGGTAGTCAACTTATCAAATTTCTTTAATAAAAATATTTAGAGTTGATTTATTTAGATTTTGTAATTAATTTAGTCTAATTTTTTTTAAAACTAATTTAGTCTAAATTTAAGATAATATGAAAAGTACAATTTACTATTTAATGTTGGGTTTATGAAAATTATTCGAAACTTAAATGACCGTTGGGAACATTATTTAAAGAGGGTGGGGACATGACTTAGACGGGTTGGTTAATTTGGTGGGGTTTTTAATTGTTGGGTTTGCCTTTTTTTTTTTTATTGCCTTTTCAAATTTAAATACCGCATTATCTCTAAAAGAAAACAAAAAATATATAAATATTGCACTTGCAAGACATTTTTTAAATGTCTTTTTTCTTGCAAAAAAAAAAAAACTCACCAGTGCTCACAAATAAGTGTATATATATAGAAAATAGTAACTAAATATATTTTACAATAAAATCACAATAATTTTTTAATATACGAAAATAACACATAAATTAAATATAATCTCTAATAAGTTAATATTTTTTCCACTAATTAAATTGTCGTCCTTAATTTTTGGCTCATATATATACATATATATATCTTACCTTTTATTAGCATAAATATAAAAGGTAAAATACATCCATGTATATAATCTTCAACCAATTCATTTATTCATTGAAATTATTCCAAAATAATATAAGATAAATCCTTGATTTGCTCTAATATATGAAATTTTGATTCCAAAAATTGAAATCTTAAAACTATTTTTAGAAAAATTATATAATCCAACGGTTATTCTAACTAGGTAACCTAGTTGAAATAATAAATTAATTAGATAATTATATGTATTTATTAGGAGAAATTATAGAGTTCATTAGATAATTTTTAAGAGTATATTTTAAAAAATATTAATACATATAATTATTTAATTAATTTGTTATTCGAACTAAAATACTTAAATGGAATAACCATTATACTGTATAATTTCTCCTACTTTTATGTTACAACCTTAACCATTTTAATGCTTAATCCTTAAAAGCTAGAGCAAAAACACAAAAAACACATTACATTACTAGGGTACATATAAAATTTTTAAAATACATATCCTTTTTTAATTTCTGTTTTCAAAAATATCCTATTATTTTTATATATTTTAGATATATTAGATATATATCTTAATGAGTATTTTAGATATTTTGGGTATACTAAATATATACTAGATATATATAATTAAAGTGAGATATTATTTAAAATTGAAAGTTGAAAAGTAAATATTTTTTAAAGAAAAAAATAGATATTTTTTAAAATATTTTGAAGAATTTCCTAAACATTTTTCTTTTGAAAATGGGGCCATAAAAAAATTTAGCTTCTAAAAGAGCATACAAAATTTGAAGGGTTTTCACTCATGTAAACACAATTTTCACATAAATTGCCTGATTTAGAAATTCACATCCTTTTCTTGATATAAAATAATAATATAATAACACAGCAGCCAAAAATCTAAAGAAATTATTTGGAATCGGATACACGTCGCAATAATTAATTAAATATTCTAATTGGTGATGTTGATTTAAAGACATTTTATATAATATAGCTTTAAATAATAAATCAACTCTCTAATGTTGCCTATTAACAGTTGAGGAATCATTGCAGCCATGCAAGGACACTAAATTGAAGTTGGGCTATAGACCAAAGACACACCAAATTCCTTAAAATTAGCTAAAGATACACCAAATTCCTTAAAATTAGCTATCTCCAAATTTTTGAAGATAAAAGAAATGGAAGGCAATGAAAAATACCCGGGCATTCCTTCACAACGGGGGAGATATAAGAGAGAAGTCTTATCTTTCTTAAAAGATAGAGTTCTAGCAAAAGCTCACTCATGAAAATTCAACATCCTTTCTTATGCTGGTAGAGAACTTATGATTAAATCAATGCTTACAACTATGCCAATTCATGTTATGTCTTGTTTCTTGTTACCAAAAAGCTTTCGTAGGGAGCTTGACCACGTACTTTCAATCTTTTAGTGGAAATTTAATAAGGATGAGAAAGGGATATTTTGGAGTTGGAAGTTTATGACTAGATCTTTTTTTTTTATATATTAAAAAAAATTTCATTAAGAGAAAGAAACAAAGTACATCAAGTATGATCGAGATTTGCCAAGAATGGACAAGGATCAGGGCTTGCTATTGTTACATCAGTATTCGCAGGATCGTTACAAGTAAGGGTATCTAAAGAAATTAAACTAGCAATAAAAGGAGGACACTCTTCAATCCATACTCTTTCGGTCACACCTAGCTGGCTTTGTTTTGCAAGGGTGTGTGCCACTCGATTAAATTGGCGTGGTATGTTGCACCATGAGCAGCCACCAATGATATTATATAGTGCAGCATATTCATCTAAGCCTAAGCCTAGTTCATTTCTATAAGGGGAATCTGTCGCAACGCATCCACAACAAACTTGCAATCTGATTCCACAATTAAGTTTTTGAATCCTAGATCAATAGTTAGATGTAACCCAAAAGCGATGGCCTTTGCTTCAGCGATAGGAGGAGACCAAGTTGCTGGGATAGCTTTTGAGTCACAAGCTAGGATTGTACCCTTATGGTTTCGAAAGGCCACACCCAAACCAGTTACTGACGATGAAATAACACCTTCATTTGTATTCAACTTCACAAAGCCGACAGTAAGGGGGACCAATGGCATGGTTTGCAAGCCGAATGCAGATTAGACTCAATATTTTGGCCTAAATGTGAAGCAAAAGAAGGAAGTTTCAGCCTCATAATGTCAACCATATTTCATATTCGTAATGGAGAAATTTGTGTGTTCATGAAAAGTTTTGTTTTGTAGGAACCAAATGCAATAGCAAATAATGCATGATAGCTTTATTTCATCAATAGTAGAATACTCCCAGAGATGTAGAAACCAATTTCTAAAAGAAAAGCCATTAAAATTACATACCTTAGTGAAGAAAAATAACTCCCAAATTCTTGAGATAGGTCCACAGTGCAAGAACAAATGAATAATAGTTGGGAGAATATCTAAGCAAGATCGCCAAACAAAGTTAATGATCTTGGGAGGCATTTTGAGTCTCCAGAGGGATTTCCAGAAACTTGCCATAGAAGATGAAGAGGAAACCTCATTATGAAAGTATTGTATAGACCATAGATTATCTGTCAATTTTGTGGCGGTTATGTATAAATGCAGTAGCTGTTATGCCAAACTTATGTAGGAGAAGACTTGGTCGAGTTTTTCTATGCCCCATTTGTGGAGCTGCGGATGAATCGGTTATGCATATGCTTTTTGAATGTGATCACGCCAAGCTCTCCTAGTTTGGATCTAATCTGGGCTTTTTCCCCACTGCTCTAAACATGAGTTCTTTTAACTTATGGTGGTCCAACTTACTTTCCCTTTCAAAGCCAACTAACTAAGATGATCTCTTGTGCAAGGTAGCTTATGTTTGCTGGAGCATTTGGATATCCAGAAATGACTCTTGTTTCAAAGGTTGTTTACCTAATCTAGAGATTGCAACTAATAGAGCATTTGGATAAAGGCCAACTTATCCATCGAGTTGCCTGCATCTTAAACTCTACTTCCCCTCTAAGCAATGAAGCTCAATAACTATGCATTGCAGTAAGGAAAACCAAGGATCTTGGTTTGGAGAGGTGCTTATTTGAATCTGATTGCCAAACTATTATTCAAGCTATTAATGGTAATATTGAATGCCTTTGGGAAATTGATTCATATATCTCTTCTATGGCCTCTTTGAGAGGGGATTTTTTGAGCTGTAATTTAAATTATGTGCCCAGATCTTACAATATGGTTGCAGATTGGATTGCATCAGCAGTAGTTAAAGTAAGTATTAGAGTAGATTGGTTTAACACACATCCTGTTATGTTGGACTTTCTTTTAAAGAAAGATGTATCTTAAGTTCTTTTAATATAATTTACTATTGCTCAAAAAACAAAGCAATGCTACCAAAAAAAAAAAATTTGAAGTTGCGCTTCGCAACAAAGACAAGATACAGAGTAATGTTCCCTCAAAAAGACAATTAAGGTCCCAGAGAAGGAGCTTATGATATCACACATGAATATATGATAAAAAGGACATAACAATTTTATTTATCCAGTTTTTTAAGCCAAAGCAACAATGATGAATTTTTATATTTGATTTTAGTTAATCACAATTTCTATTTTCTAATAACAATCTCATAAATATGCATTTATTTTTTACATAATTTTACTTTATTTTTTGTTTATTCAGTTTCCAATCAATAATATCGATTTTAGCATTAGCATGTAGTTGATATATAATTAACACTAATCTATATAAAGAAAAACACTACTCTAAGAAACAAATGTTAATTAATCTGAGTTACATCATACTTGTAACACAATTGATGTCTTAATGTAATAATAAAATAAATTATTAAAAAAATAAATATCAAAGTTTAAATCTCATGTCTAACCCTATTTCATATACCTCTAGATGGAATTTTTACATGTAAAACATAATATCTTAGTTGAGATAACAAAGAATTTGATTCAATGAGATCAAAATATAATATAAGCCATTTGTTGAACAATAAAAATAGTAAATTATCAAATATTTAAATGCATAAATATGCAAAAATAATGTATTAAAGCAGCTAATACTATATGTAATAACTTACTGCATATCTTTCCAACATTTTTGTACTAATTTATCATACCATCTGATGTGGTGCTATAGCATGCCAAATACTTTGATTTTTAGAATAAGGAATTAAGTTAAGGTTTTCAAGTTTATACAATTCGAGATATTTGGCCAACAATGAATGGGAGCCGGGCCAAGGCTGATAATTTTAGATCATATAAAATTATAAATGTACGATTTGGTCAAGCGAACCAAAAAATTAAAAAATATTAACAACAACAAGCATTACAATATTATGGAGTTTATTTTTATATTAATTTTCAATAACAATAGTTTTAATTGTAAAATTATTTAACATCAAATTTAAATTTAAACAGTAACAACTTCAACATGATATCAAAATATAATCTAATTAAATATAAAATTTTAATTTAATATTAAAATTTATATATCCGCATATACACATAGATATAAATGTAGATAAAATGGATATATCTGCCTCTGTATTTTTCTCCATCTTTCTACTTTTGTGTTTTTTTAGTTTTGTGTATTTTTTTTTGTGTTTTGTTCTCTAAATAATTTTTTAATTAATATATATATATAATTTAGTGTTTATTTTTATTTTCATATTTCATTATTTTTTAGAATAAAATTAATTACAATTTAAACTTTTATTATAGAATTTTTATCCTTTTTTGTTTAAAAGTTATATGTCATCTTTAGATTGATGTTTATCATTTTTTAATGGAGGTTATTTGTTCTTTTCAAATGGAGGTGTACTTCTCGCATGAAAGGTAAAGGTGATTCAATATGCTAACAGATGGAATGAGTGTCCCGCTAAAAGTCAAATTGCCCGCAACATGTTACCATTATCCACCGTTTGTATCGTAAAAGTTCATAGAGATCTAGTAACTTCATTAGTTATATACATTTTACGTACTTTAAAATTCTATAATTTTATTTATACTTTACATATATGCTTTTTGATTCATTAATAAAAATTTATTTTGCATTTTAAAAAAACTTTGAACTGATATTAAAAAATAAATTTATAATACAAGAAAAATATATATTGTACTATGGATCACTCTCCAACAAATAAAAGTATTAAAATATTGGACTAATTTTTAAAAAATACTTAAATTTTGGATCAATTTTCAATTTTATCTCAAACGTTTTTTTTTTATAAATTGGTACTTCAATTTAATTTTTTTTGCAAATTTATTTTTTGACCGGTTAAACACTCTCTGACCAAAACTCATATTGACATAGCAGTTCGTACTTACTTTTTTTTTATTTCAATTTAATTCTTAACGAGTGTTAAAAAATTTTAACACCCGTTAACATTAATTTTTTTTAAATAGTATGATACAAATAACTCATTATTAATGCCCGTTAACTTAATTAATAGGCATTAAATTAATTTTTAAGGCCTGTTAACATTAGAAATATTTTTTAAAAAATAGTACGATACAAATTTTTTTTATTAATGCCCGTTAACTCAATTAATGGGCTTTAACTCATTTAATGGGCGTTAAATATATCTAATGTAGTTAAAGCAAATGAGAAACTTTTCTGAAATGAGGATGAAGAGTTATTAATTAATAATTTGTGATAAAAAAAATTGAAATTGGATGATTTAAAGTTAAATAATAGATGATTCAGACATCTATTTTTATTTCAATTTTTATTATTTTTTCAAGATAAATTAAATTTGCCCCAAAAGAAGAAAAAACATTGTTAAATATAATTTATTTATGAAAGTATTGTATAGACCATAGATTATCTGTCATTTGTACAGTTTGGTAATTAAAATTTATAGAACAAGACAAAAGGACTTATTTTAATTATAATCCATAAACCATAATCATATATATGACCTGTTAATTTTGGAATATCTTCAATTATTGCAAGATTACGAGTCACCTCCTCATTTTTGCATTCACTAATTTTATACGTTAATTTTTAACGTCTGTTAACATCAGAAATATTTTTTAAAAAATAGTACGATATAAAAAAAATTTTATTAACGCCCATTAACTTAATTAATGAGCGTTAACTTATTTAATAGGCATTAAATATATCTAATGTAGTTAAAGCAAAGATAAATCTTTCTAAAATGAGGATGAAAAGTTATTAATTAACAATTTTTTATAGAAAAAATTGAAATTGCATGATTTAAAGTTAAACAATAGATGATTTAGACATCTATTTTTATTTCAATTTTTATTATTTTTTCAGGGTAAACTAAATTTGCCTCAAAAGAAAAAAGAAACATTGTTAAATATAATTTATTTATAAAAGTGTTATATAAACCATAGATTCTCTGCCATTTGTACAGTTTGGTAATTAAAATTTATAGAACAAGACAAAAGGACTTATTTTAATTATAATCCATAAACCATAATCATATATATGACCTATTAATTTTGGAATATCTTCAATTATTGCAAGATTATGAGTCACCTCCTCATTTTCACATTCACTAATTTTATATGTTAATTATTTATTAAAATACAAACCTAGACAACGTAATCTGCAACAATATATATATCATTCAAACGTAGACAGGCCATAAAAGAAACTATTCTTTAAAACAAAATTAAAAGAAATAAAATTAAGAAAACAGAGAAGTTATGTCAACTTTGATTCTTGGCTTGCAATCATAATTAGGAGGAAAATGAAAACCTTGTAGAAAATGCTGGTTGGCAAGCTTAACGACTGTCTTGTACATAATCCATGACTTAATTTAATATAGTTCCTAAATTAACACATAGATATCTTAATATTCGTTTTGAGTAGGCAGCAGTGGACATAAAGAGTTAAATACATGAGGAAAAAAAATAGGGTTTAAAATAAAGAGTTTAATTGGGAGTCAGAGTTTCGATGAAATACTAGCTGAATTTGGGTGATTCTTTACATTAAAAAAAAAAAAAAAAGAAAGTTAGTAATAGAATTAGCGAGTCTTTAAAATTATTCAAATTTTAAAGGTCATGAGATGTAAATTTTTTAGTAGTAGCAATTATTTCTTTGAATTCTTAGAATTTTTAACTAGTTGTTCTTTATATCATATTATTTTTATAAAAAAATTTATGATGTTAATAATTGATAAATAATCCATGGTCTGTATAATACTTTTAGATGCAAATTATATTTGACAATTATTTTCTTTTCTTTTTTTGGGCAAACTGAATTTACCTTAGAAAAAATAATGGGAATTGAAATAGAAATAGTTATCTAAATCATCTATTGTTAACTTTAAATCAACCAATTTTAATTTTTTTCTATCACAAATTTTCAGTTAATAACTCTTTATCCTCATTGTAGAAAAATTTTTACTTTATTTTAATTACATTAGATAGTATATTTAACGCCTATTAAATAAGTTAATGCCAATTAATTGAGTTAACGGGCATTAATAACTAGTTCTTTGTAGCATACTATTTAAAAAAAATTCTGATGCTAAGGAGTATTAAAAATTTTTAATATTCGTTAAAATTTAACATATGTTAAAAATTAAAAATTAAATTAAAATAAAAAAATAAATTTAAACTGATACGTTAATACAAGTCTCAATTATAAAGTGTTCAATCGGTCAAAAAATAAAATTAAAAAAATTAAGTACCAAATTTATAAAAAAAAATCATCATAAAATTAAAAATCGATTCAAAGTTTAAGTATTTTTTTAAAAAAATTCCTAAAATATTAATATAAATTTAAAATAATCAATATCAAAAATTCTATATAAAAAATAATGAATTATTTTTTAATTAATTACTTAAAATATTTATTTTTATTATTTTTTAATTAATTACTTAAAATATTTATTTTTACTTTTACTTAGCATTGAATAATTTTCCATACATTAATAATCTTAACAGCGAATATTATCAACGGGGAGAGCTCAATAACATCGCACTGCATTGCGAGAGAGTGACAATGACATGTATTGCAAGGCAGAACTTAATAATGATAACAATACATGAAACGACAAGGATGAATCAACGATCGATCAATACCAAGACAAATTATTCATTTTTGTTCTTTGAAAACCTTCGGTTACTCCCCCAATTATATGTAACTATAACCAAAACCCTGTGGAAATCTCGGCGCCACTCACTGTCAAATTCTCATCGATCATGGTTTTTATCATAAAAACTACATACCCTTTTCTGTCGTTTTCGCCCCCCTTTTCTTCCCTTCGCTCCCTCTATATAATGCTATCTGCATACATTTCTCTAATAAAGTTCAATTCACTCTAATTAAATTAATTAATTACCTTAATTACATTCCAGCCATCATGGTTATGATGGACAAATTTCCGGCTGTGAATAAATGTGCATCAATCGGCCGCGAAAAGCAAACGGTGGTGGCCGACATGGATGGTACTTTGCTTATTGGCCGAAGTTCCTTCCCTTATTTTGCTTTAATTGCCTTTGAGGCTGGCGGGTTTTTCAGGCTTCTTTTTTTGATATTGGCTTCTCCTATAGCTGCACTTCTTTATTACTTGGTTTCCGAGTCTGCCGGTATCCAAATTCTTATCTTTGCTTCATTTGCTGGTCTGAAAGTGACTGATATTGAGTCTGTGGCGCGCGCTGTGCTGCCAAAGTTCTATTCTAGTGATCTTCATCCTGAGTCATGGCGTGTTTTCTCATCGTGTGGGAAACGTTGCGTCCTGACTGCGAATCCAAGGATAATGGTGGAAGCGTTTTTGAAGGATTTTTTGGGAGCTGATATTGTTTTGGGGACTGAAATATCAAGTCATAAAGGTAGAGCAACTGGGTTTGTTTGTAGCCCTGGAGTACTTGTTGAAAAGAACAAAGCTAATGCTCTTCACAAGGCTTTTCCAGATCATCAGCCTGATATTGCACTTGGTGATCGGCATACTGATATTCCTTTCATGGCTATGTGCAAGGTAATTATCAATTACCTTAATTATACACAAATTATTCTTTTTTATTTTGGTTCATTATACTTAACAGTAATTGAATGCATACTTAGTCCCTAATTATCTGTTTAAGGAAAAAAAATAATTTGCGTAAAATTATTATGAAATAAATACAGGAGGGTTACCACGTACCACCAAAGCCAGAGGTAAGGGCAGTAACAAGTGACAAGCTTCCAAAACCTATAATCTTCCATGACGGCCGATTAGTTCAAAAGCCAACACCATTAATGGCATTACTCATCCTTCTCTGGATACCCATTGGATTTTTTGTAGCATGTTTGCGAGTTGCAGCCGGATCGCTCCTCCCTATGCCACTAGTCTACTACGCTTTCTGGGCACTTGGAGTTCGAGTCACCATAAAAGGAACCCCACCTCCTCCACCCAAAAAATCAATCGGTCAATCCGGTGTTCTATTCGTTTGTTCTCACAGAACTTTACTGGACCCAATATTTTGTTGAAATATTAATTTAAAACATAATATTTAAATTTATTTATTTGTTATTAGAATATTTTTGTGATTTATTTTTTTATTTAGTGCAGATTTTTTGCATTTAATATAATATTTTTGAGTGATTTTAGGTACTTTTTGATTCTCTTGTAAGCCTATAAATAGGCATATTATTATGTTAAATGATTGAGTACAAAATGTAATTTCTATGTTCATTTTCCATATTTTTATTTTTTTTTAAATTTCCAACAGTGGTATCAGAGCGCTGGTTGTTCTTAGGAAGAACTTGAATTTAGAATCCATTTTTCAACATCGTTTTCAAAATGGCTAGCATCAATCTTTCTCTAAGTACTCCCCAAATTTTCAATGGTGAAAACTATCAAAGCTGGTCTGTGAAAATGCAGTCATACCTCGAAGCATATGATCTTTGGGAAGTTGTTCTTGAAGAGCTGCCTATAGCACCTCTTCCAAACAATCCTACCCTTGCTCAAATCAAGGCTCATTCTGATGAGAAAACCAAAAGATATAAAGCTAAATCTCTTATTCAAAATTGTGCTGCAAGAAGTCTTCACATTCAGAAAAATATTGTTGGTGGAGACTGTAAACAATTGGGTCATGTCGCAAAAGTGTGCAGATCAAATAAAAAGGATCGTGACAATATTGAAGCAAATTTGGTCAAGGCTGAATTTGAAGAGAATTGTCTTTTCTAAAAAACTCAAACCCTTTTTCAATCTTTCAAATCAAAATCTTTTTAATATTTTGAACCAAATCTTTAAACCTTTTGAACCAAATCATTTTGAACCAAATCATTTTAAACCATTTTGAACCAAATCAGTTTGAATCAGTATGAACCAAACCCTTTTTAAAAGCCAATAATGTCAACATTCAAACCTTTTTTAAAATATTATGTTTAAATTAAGAGGGGATGTTGAAATATTAATTTAAAACATAATATTTAAATTTATTTATTTGTTATTAGAATATTTTTGTGATTTATTTTTTTATTTAGTGCAGATTTTTTGCATTTAATATAATATTTTTGAGTGATTTTAGGTACTTTTTGATTCTCTTGTAAGCCTATAAATAGGCATATTATTATGTTAAATGATTGAGTACAAAATGTAATTTCTATGTTCATTTTCCATATTTTTATTTTTTTTTAAATTTCCAACATATTTCTCTCCACCGCACTCGGCCGCCCAATTGCAGCAGTCACATATTCAGTTTCTCGCCTTTCAGAATTCATTTCGCCCATCAAAACAGTTAGGCTAAGCCGCGACCGAACCACTGACGCAGCAATGATTAAGAAGCTATTAGTAGAAGGTGACTTAGCTATATGTCCAGAGGGAACAACTTGCAGAGAACCATTTCTTTTAAGATTTTCAGCTTTGTTTGCTGAATTGACAGATCAAATTGTACCAGTGGCAATGTTAAACAGAATGAGCATGTTTCATGGAACAACAGCAAGAGGATGGAAAGGGATGGATCCATTTTACTTTTTCATGAATCCTAGTCCTGCTTATGAAGTAACATTTTTGAGTAGATTGCCAAAGGAGCTAACTTGTTATTCAGGGAATAAGTCTAGTCATGAAGTGGCTAATTATATACAAAGGGTGACTGCTGCTACTCTTTCTTATGAGTGCACTTCTTTTACTAGAAAAGATAAGTATAGAGCACTTGCTGGCAATGATGGAGTTGTGGTTGAAAAATCTAATAAGCTCCAACCTAATAAACTAATGGGTTGCTAAATTTTTTTTAATCAAAGTTTGATGACTTTTTTTTAAAAAAAAAAAAAAAAAAGGGGTCAAATTCCAAGTATCTTTACTAGGTAAATACCCTCTTGTTGTTTCCACTCCAAGTTTCCAACAGCAATTTCATGCTTGCTGGAAATTAATGATGCTAGGAAATAAAAGATAAAAGTATCATATTTGTCATAATTCTGATTTGATAAAATGTATCATAATTACGATTATTATTTTATAATATATTTAAAAATAAAATATAGTATCTGTTATATAATAAAATGAAATAATTTGGGGAAAAATTAAATATATATATATATATGTTATATAATAAAATGAAATAATTTGGGGAAAAATTAAATATATGTCATGAATTATGATAGTTTTAATAGTTGCTTTCTAACCATATAGTTGTGAATATATGTGCGCGTGTGAAACTCATTTTTTATTTGTCAAGTGACTCATTTACACGTATATTATGTATTTATAAGAGTATTGTATTTTTTTTTATTATACCAACAACTTGTATTTTTATCAGTTTGTTGATAACAAAATAAATATTCATAGTTAATATTTTACATGAAAAAGTAAAATCTATAAATATGTTGATTCACAAATAATTATCATTTTATAAAGATTGAAATTATTTTAAATATTTTTTTTTTGAAAACGAAAATTATTTTAAATATTTATTTTAAATTTATCTCTATACCATTAATATATAATGAAATGTGTAATAAATTAAAAAGAATGATAATTTAATAAAATAATTATATTAATTATAATATTATATAACTTTCTTTTTTAGTTATAAAAAATTTTAAAATAATAATTATTTATGAAACGAGTAAGTATTTATTTATTTTAGAATTTGAAAGAGAATTCACAAATAAACATATTTTTCACTCTGCTTGACAGTTTTTGAAAGAAAAAAAATCGAAGGCTAACGGTTCTGATAGGACCAAAACAAACAGAGCGAGTCATGCGTAGAGGTCATCAAAAAACTTGCCAAACTCTTCTCTTCGTATCGCCAAATGAGAAATGCAAAAGTATTATTCCATTATACTTGATTGAATTAATCGGGGGCTTGTAGAGAGAGGTTTGGAATTGAAATACACAAAATGTCGACAACGTTGAGTATAGGAGATTCGTCGGAGCTCGAAGGAAATATAACGCTCAGTGAAAGATTAAAGGTCTTCAAGAGCTCCAACTTTGATCCTGATGCTTACATCACCTCAAAATGCCAGACCATGAACGAGAAGGTCCCCTCCCTCTCTCTCTGCATATATCAGCTTCTATTGCATTATATATGTGTGCTTGGAATAACGAATGTCTAATTAATTATTATTATAATGATAATTGAGATTCTGAATTTTTGATATTGGTCGTTGATTTACTGTAATAGATATAGTGTATTATGTAGTGTAATTATTTTGTTGATTGCAGGAATTAAAGCATTTGTGCTCTTACCTTATTGAGCTAAAGAAGGCATCTGCAGAGGAAATGCGTAAAAGCGTCTATGCTAATTATGCAGCTTTTATTCGGTGAGTTACGGATGGTGCTTGTATTACTCCTGTTTTGGCAAAATTTTGAACTGTTCTTTTTGTTGTTGTTGTTGATGATGATGATGAGCAGTAGATTCTTACTTAGGTAGGTGTAACTTTTGAAGATAGAGAGATTGCTTCATTCTCAAAATATTTTAACATAGGTTTAAGAAATTAAGTTATAGTTACGGTTATGGACAGTATTTAGGAAAATTGTAAATGTCGGTACAATCTATCAGACTTAAGTTTCTACTTTAGCGGAATTGACTGTAGAATTCTGCAAAATTTTTGTTTTCAAATTTTACTTGATTGCACCTTTCCTTGCTATAGTTTTTATATTCCTAATTTCTGCAGTATAGAAAATGCTGACAAAAAAAAAAGAGAAGGGAAGGAATGAAAATATCCCTATCGTTCTATGATATATGAATGGGAGAAAAATCCCCCTATCAAGATCCCTATAACTGGTTCTATAATGTTTCAGATAAATCTTTGACTTATCTGTGACGCCTATAGAAATAATGAAAAGTACATGTTGGTGAAATTGCAGGCTACATTGGCATAATTGGAACTTCTGAGCTATTATTGAATTTTGGATTAAATATTGCAACCTATATTTAAAATAGAAAATTCTTGGAAAGGAGAATTTTATTGGCATAATATTCGACATAGCGTGACTAGGGTCGGCTTTAACCATCCTACAAATTATTGTTCTAAGCAAATTTTTCCTATTTAACCTCAAATTTTTAGCGTCATACTTCATATTTACAGATAAAGATCCAAGATAATGTGAAAGAAGAATGTTTGTTGTATTCTACTATTTAATTTTTGTTGCTCCTTCAAATCTAGTTTGCAATATTCATTTTTTGTTTCATATTATTTAGTCTCAGTCCATAAAGTTTTTTTATGTTGAGTCATAAATTTCCTGTTTTCGTTCTTGAGTCATAAATTCATGTTTGTTGAGTGCAGTCCATATAAAGTTTCATCTCTTCTTGCGACTTCAGTGAAAACCAACTCGCAATGTTGATTTATTTGAACTTGCCGATGCACAAAAATTCCAAAATGTTTCATACTTTAATATCACGCTTAAAATGGTCCAGCATGTTACTATCTAAACTTCTAGTGGATTGGAGTTCTCTTAGCTTGCAGCTATGTGGTATGTATGACTTGGCCTTCTTGGGCTTTGCAATTCTTCAAAGAAAATTGTAAACAAGCAAGCACGTTCCATTAAATAAACATGATTTCTACTTACAATATATCCTGGGTTGTTTTCGTAATAGAGACAACAATCTATGTTACTTTCATTTGCAGCACATCGAAGGAGATTTCAGCTCTAGAGGGGCAGCTTCTTTCCATGAGGAACCACCTATCTACTCAGGCAGCTCTAGTTCAAGGTTTGGCAGAACGGGTTCGTATTAATTCATTGTGGGCTGATTCTGAAGACTCACTAGCGGAGGACCTCTCTGACTTTGAGAATAAGGAACTTCCCAAAAGAGAAGATTGGTTAACAGAATTCCTGGAAAACCTTGATGTTCTATTGGCCGAAAGGAGAGTGGATGAAGCTACGGCAGCTCTTGACAAAGGAGAAAGTTTAGCCAAAGAAGCCAGTAAGAAGCAAACACTGAGCCCAGCTGCACTCATTACATTACAAACTGCCATCAGAAAACAAAGACAAAGGTTAGCTGATCATCTTGCAGAGACCATTAACCAATCTTCTATACATGAAGTAGAGCTTCGATGTTCTGTTTTAACTATAAAAAGACTTGGAGATGGTCCCCACGCCCATACATTGCTACTTCATTCTCACTACAAGAAGTTGCAGTCTAGCCTACAGAGTCTTCGTGTCACCGATTCAGGAGCATATACTGCTGCACTTTCACAGGTTGTCTTCTCAACCATTGCACAAGCTGCAAGTGATTCCTTAGCAGTTTTTGGTGAGGAGCCTGCATATTCCTCTGAGCTTGTAACTTGGGCTGTCAAGCATACTGAGGCTTTTGCTCTTCTTCTCAAACGACATGTTCTAGCTGCATCAGCAGTTACCGGGGGCCTGAGGGTTGCTATTGAGTGCATTCAAATATGCTTGGGCCATTGTTCTTTGCTAGAAGCTCGTGGATTGGCTCTTTCTCCTGTTTTACTGAGAATATTTAGGTCCAGTGTTGAGCAGGCATTAAGTGCCAATTTAAAAAGAATTGAACACAGCACTGCTGCACTAGCTGCTGCAGATGACTGGTTGCTTGGTTATCCACCAGCAGGTGGGCGTCCTTTAACTTCTACTTCAACCCTTAGTAATACAATAGGATCTCAGCCAAAGCTTTCAAGCAGCGCTCACAGATTGAATTCAATGGTTCAGGTGATTAATTGCAGTTCCTATATTGAAATATCTCTCTTAGCAATATTAAAGGATGATGACATCTTTATTTGAGTTCTTTATTGTATTTTCTGCCTTTTCCTTTATCACATGTTAGTTGTTGCTACCTGTTTTAAATCTAAAAGCCTATAGACCTAAGTTGTAGGACCTCTTTTTAAGAGTTAAAGCCAGTGAGAAAGCGATTAATGTTGACTTCATTACTCCTTCAAGCTCTACTTTTTCCTTTCATTACTCTTCATTAATTATTTATTGTCCGTTTTTAGGAAATTCTAGAAGATGTAGGGCCCCTGGAAAGCCTTCAGTTGGATGGTACTGCACTGGAAGGTGTTCTACACATGTTCAATTCCTATGTAACTTTATCGATACGTGCATTACCAGGTTCAATGGAGCATGAAGAGAACTTGGAAGGTTCTGGCAATAAAATTGTCAGGATAGCAGAAACTGAAACCCAGCAGATAGCTTTACTAGCTAATGCTTCATTGTTAGCAGATGAGCTGCTTCCACGTGCTTCCATGAAGCTTTTGCCATCGCCTAATAAGGATGAGCATCCAAGAAGAGCTTCAGACAGGCAATCTCGTCTTCCAGATCAAAGGGAATGGAAGAGGAAACTTCAACGCTCAGTTGATCGCTTGCGAGATAGCTTCTGCAGACAACATGCTCTTGAGCTCATTTTCACTGAAGATGGTGATATCCGTCTCAATGCAAATATATACACAAGTATGGATGGTCAAGCAGAAGAGCCTGATTGGTTCCCATCTCCGATTTTTCAGGTAGTTTTATCTAGGTTGCAAGATTGCATTCAGTTTTTACATTATATAAGTTTTTCTTGTTACTTGTAACAAGAGTATTTGAATGTTTCATGTCTGTATACAGAAAATATATAATATGAATCTCAAGATAATGAATTCCCACATGTTACCATAATGTCATCGGCCATTATGGTAAAGATAAGTGAGGTTTCTTTGGGTTGGTTTGGCAATTCAACTTTTCAAAAGTGTATGCATGCGCAGACTCCTGTGTCCATGTTCATAGCTAGATTTAGGCCATGTGGATCTTAGACACTGTTATAGAACTATGTTTATCAAGATCATGAAATTTTTCCATGAACTATATATATTTCCATTCAGGAACTCTTTATAAAATTGAATCTGGTGGCAAGCATAGCAACTGATACGTTTGCCGGTAGGGAAAGGTTTGCAACAGTTCTATTAATGAGACTAACAGAGACGGTAATCCTTTGGCTTTCTGATGATCAAACATTCTGGGAAGAAGTGGAGGATGGGAAAAAGCCTTTAGGGCCTCTCGGCCTCCAGCAGGTATATTTGAGAACAAGAAATTATTTCTCATGTTCTCTTTCGCAAATTATTGTTGTAATATTGTCAGTTATAAAAAAGGATAGGGGAAGACTTTCTCATAATTGTCAATTTCTAGTGCAGTTTTACTTGGATATGGAGTTTGTGTTCCTCTTTGCATCTCAAGGCCGCTACTTATCTAGGAACCTACATCAAGTTATCAAAAACATCATCGCAAGGGCAATTGATGCAGTATCTGCTACTGGAATCGATCCTTACAGGTACTTATTTAACATTAAACTGAACAAAATAAAACCATGTAGCAAAATTATAAAGCATCCCAAGTATCTGGATAGCTTAATATGATTAGCAAATCAACTTCTAAGCTGCCTGTATGATATTGAACATTGTCTTGGCAGTGTTTTGCCAGAGGATGACTGGTTTGCTGAAGTTGCTCAGATAGCTATCAAAGTGTTGACTGGGAAAGCAAACTTTGGCAATGTAGAACGAGAGGTTAGTAGCCCTACTACATCATCAGTCGTGTCACATGGAAGTAGTTAGAGATTAGCCATTTAGCTATTCATCGATGAAAGAATTTTATTAAGAAGGGTATCAACATTCAAGATTCACCTGTTGACTTCGTTGCTCTTTGCATTATAGGCTAGGTTTTATATATGTAATATTACTCTTGTATCCTTAAATTTTGATCCTTTGTATGTGTCCATGGACATATTAAGTCATAAGATTATGCAGTTCTTTAAAGTGATGGCTGCCAATTAGTTGTGTTAAAATGATTTTAAGAAGATTTTTTTCAAATGATTGTCGCCTGATATTTGAAGGGTAGCTTTAGCGCAATGGTAAGTGTTATCGCCGTGTGACCTGAGGTCACGGGTTCGAATCATGGAAACGGTCTCTTTCAATTGCAAGGGAAGGCCGCGTACAAAGATTCAATAGGTCCAACCCTTTCCCGGATCCCACTCATTGCATGAGCATTCGTGCACCGAGCTGCCCCCAATATCGCGTGATGTTTTCTCCATAGACACTTCTTAAGTAAAAGATAGCCATGCATCTTGCATAAACGACCGCTAATAAGAAGCTGGTCATTTTTATGAATGCTCCAAAATTTTATTACTTAACACCGTTAAATTATTTTATGGAATCATTGTTTTATAATAAACGGCACCTAAGTTATTTTGCGCATAGGACTGGAACATTCATCTATAAAAATAAATGTTGGGATGGGACGAGGTCGAGAGGATAAGTTCCATATTCGTTCTCATTATGGCGGAGAATCTTTGTTTCTGTTTTTGTCTTATAAACGGAGACATATTTGCCCCATCTCCATCTCCATCCCCACAGGAATCTCAATGGATACGAGATTCCTGGAGAATTTAAATTTTTTATTATTATTTTTAAAATTAAAATTTAATAATATAAAAAATAATCATTCATTATAATTGTATACTAAATAAGATAATAATATAATAATTATATACAATAAAATTTTAAAAATACTATAATATAAAATATATCAAATTAAATTTATTTCATATGCAAATAATTAAAATACAACATTTATAATATAATATATATAATGAAATATAAAATATGATATAATATATAATATAGATGTATATAGTATGTATATTATATGTATATGGTATGTCTATTATATACATATAACATGTATATTTTATTGAGTCTCTGCGAAAAGGATGACAAGGATTCTTACAGAACGGAAAGTATACTCCCCATCTCCGTCCTACCTCATCCAATGAAAAGAGATTTCTTCCCATCTCCATCCCTATGAAAGAAAAATTCAGAGATTTTCTACCTTATTCGATATAAATTTCCACATAAAACCTTTAATCCTAAATAAATGGAGAACATGTCTTTAACAAACACAATCTATCATGGCAACACCATTAGAGAAATTTATAAATTTCAAGTTGTTAATAAACTTAAATCATGAAAAAGAAAGTGATACATTTGCAAGAGGGAATATCTATAATTTGGATTCCTTCCATTCATTAGTAAATCAGTCTATTATTAATTTTTGAGATAGAGTTGGGACTTACATGATATATCGAATTGTGTGGGTACAATATAGCCTAATTTTTATTATCACATTTTAAGACAAATTATATTTTTTTTATATTATAAAAATAAAAATAAAAAAATAAAATATTGAGTTTTTCTTACTGGAATAAAATATTTAAGTTAAAATAATTGTTTTTTATTACTGAGCGGTTATAGATCAGTTGGGAGAGTAACAGATTGAAGATCTAAAGGTTCCCTAAATTCTCAAACAAGGTCTAACATTATTTGATGAATTTTGCAAATCAGTCCAATCTCTCTTCCCCCGTGCCCTGATTCAGACTGTTCTTGGTTTTTTTTTTAAAAAAAAAAGAAGAAAAATTAACTTTATTGTTCAGAAACTAATTGATTATATAATATGCTGTTGATTCTTGTGATAATCAGTTCACTTCTGAGCTAAAAAAAGAAAGAAAAAGAAAAGAAGAGGGGTGGGTGGACTGTTGAATAATTACTGAACTATGATGAGTATTTGAAAGCAAAAGTTGAACAAAGACGAAACTGAAAAATAGAGAATTTTTTTTTCAGACCTGAAGAATTGGATCAACCCATGAAAAAAGATTGAAGAAATGAAGCCTTACATACAAGCAAACAGGATAAATAATGCTATGGGAAATCTTCACATACTATGCATTGTCTATAATCTGTTTTTAATTTAGTGATATTGAAATTATATTCAAATCAGTATTAAATTTGCACCAAAAAAGGCATTACTTGAATTATTATTTTATGCTTTATCAAATCATAAAAAAAATAAAAATAAAAGTATTACTAAGAAATATGTGAATGACTATTTAATTGGATTAATTTTATACTATTAAGATTATGATTAGTTATATCATATTCAAATAGAATTTAATTTGATTATAATTGTGATATTTTATTTCTATCTAAATTATATTTACACTATTATATATACTCTCATTATAGATGATGTAAAATACACAATTCATAATAAAGAGATTTCGCAGATTTCTCATTCTTCGTATATCTTCTCTTCTTTTATTTATAACATGTTATTAATACGATAGCCTCTAGAAGTTATAATATTGAATGGAGAAATATTAGTTTTTCTAATTTACAAGAGAATTTTTATTCTATTTCTTTTATCAAGGTATGTTTTTATTAATCATTTATCTTATATTCTCATTATTTTTTATATTGAGAACTTTATTGTGTTTCTGGCCTTGATTAAAATTATATTTATATATATGCTTATGATTTATGTGATTAATTATATTTATTTTGATTTAATCATATAGTTTTATGATTAACTCTAAAAATTTTATTTAATTGGACTATTGGTTTGGTTATTGCTTTTTGATTTATTGTTTAACAATCAAGGAATTTAAAAAAAAAATTATAGTGCGGTCATGAAATTTTTGGCCAAATTTATTGCAGTAGCCGATGATTTTATGATAAAAAAGATATAATCAGTGGTGTAGCCAGAAATATCAGTGAATATGGTCAAAATTATTATTATAAAAAATAACTTATTTAAAACAAAATAATAAAGTAATTTGAGTTTGGAGTAATTATACAGCAATATCGTATTACTTCAAAATCTTGTTGACTCAAAATGATATTGGATTGGAAGAAGTTCAAATGTTGTGGCACATATTTTAACTAGAAGAGCATTATTGCATGAGAGTTTTATGAGTGGCAAGATCCTTCTTCTTATATTGTTTCTTCTTTGTCTCATGAGTTCAATTTACAAAAATTATAGGTTGGGTACATTGAGAAGAGTGAGGGTTAGGAGTAGCTTGATATCTTTGTTTTTTGGTTCTTTGATGATATTTTCTTATTCTATTTTTAATAAAACTCAATTTCAATAAAAAAATTAAAATGTATTTTAATATTTAATTATAATATATGAAAAAATACTTATAAATAAAGGAAAGATTTATATAACTTTTATCCAAATAAAGTGAAAAAATTACAATACATATATCATTTCACACTTTAATATGTCAATTTTTAGTGAAAATCAATTATTTCTCTATTCTCGTTTCACTTTCAGAACCAGAGCTTTTTATTTTTTTTCAACAGTCAATTATTTTATTTATATCATGGTCCATTAATTAAATAGAAAAGGGGCATATATAATCTAATTTTTGGGCTATAAATTATTTTTGTTAGCCTATAAATTTTTAATTAATTTTGGACTTATTTTTATTTGATAAATTTGGACTTTTAACTTTAAATTATTGGCTAAAATTTAAAATTTATAATTGGGTCAATTTAAATATTTTAGTGGGTCAATTTAAAAAAATTATAAAAAAATATCAAAGTATATAATTTTTTTTAATAAATTCAGTGGGGTCTATTATACGCTGGTTATGCCCCTAGATATAATGGTTTTGAACAATATATTCCTATATATGTGGTAGTATTATAACCATGTCGTACTCCTTTTGTTAATTTTTGGTCACATGCAATATATAAATATATGTATTATATATTGATGTCGCATCACTTGACATTGCAAGTGTTGGAATCGGGGTGCAGTAGCACCAATTAGTGATTAAATTTTTTTATAAGGTGGTAGATTAATTTGGTCTATAAAAATTAAATATTTTTAATTAATCTGAATTTATCTTGATGCTAAATTTATTACCCTTGATATTTTTTGAAAAAATTATCTGCTATAGGTATTTGATAATGAGATTCACATTAATATTGTGAATGTTAGAGATATTATGAAAAAAAAATCAAGCATCCCGGCAGGATTCCTTATAAATAATGATTTTCCTTCTAATTATTCAATAAAAAATTAAAAAAATAATTACCTTATTATTAAAAATTTATTACACTCTTTTTGACAAATATTAAATTTTTTATGCCTCAAATGTGCTTTTACAGTAGCAATATTGAGAATATAAGTACACAAAATATTTTGAACTAATTTTTTTATTGTAGCTAAACAAAATTTTTAGCCCTTGATGAAAAATTATCAAACTTGTCCAACTAACTTAACTTCATTTCCTAAAGTGAGTGTGATATTTTTTTCAAAACTTTAGACAAAATCTTGATAAAAATAGTTATGGTGAAATTTTTTTTTCTACCAATTTTGAAATCAAAAGTGCTAATTCTCATAATTCTTAATGATCATAGAATATTTATTATAGTTAACATTAATAAAAATTAACATTAATAAGATATTTAGTTCTGCAAATGTGGTTGAAGACTCCAGAAGAGTTTATCTTATATTTTGAATTTGAGTAAAATAGTATTTCGATAATCTATTATATTCAAGTAGCTCCCAAAAAAATCTACTAAATTTTTAAAAAAAATACGTCGCAATAAATATTATATTAAAATAAAATGAGAGAAGTATTGAATTTTAATATATCACCTCTATAAATTTGAACTAAAAGTTTATATTAGAAAATTTTTTAAGTTTATCAACTTAGATTATATTATAAAAATGTAAAGATAGTTGAAATGCACTATATGCATCGAAAGTGCATAAATTCTTAAATTTTTATACTCTGTTATGATCATCTTGATCATCCAAGATTAAATATGATACGACGTATTATTAAGAATACAAATGGATACTGACTGAAAAATCAAAAATTTTTTTGCCTGATAATTACTTTTGTGTTTCTTGTACTCAAGGTAAATTAATTATGGGATCTTCACTATCTAAATTACATTTAGAGTCCCTTAAATTTCTACAAAAAAAATATATAGGGATATTTATGACCTTATCCATTAATCTTATGGACTATTTAGATACTTTATGAGTTTCATTGATGCTTCAACTTGATGGTTATATATTGGCAACTCATAATATTATTTTTACTAAATTCATTGCTCAAATTATAAAGTTAAGGTCAATGTTTCTTGATTATCATATAAAGAAAATTTATTTAGATAATACATATAAGTTTACTTGAGAAGTATTTTATGATTATATTATCATTGAACATTTTATTAAATATATTCATACTCTATATGGTTTAGTTGAATAATTAATTATTAAGCTTCTACGATTAATTATTATTCTTATAAAGTCAAACTTTCATATATTTACTTGGATACATGTTTGGATATATATTATTATTTATGTTGTACCTTTAATTTGTATTTGACTGTCTGCACATTACAAGTTTCTACTTTAAACTTATGTTTAACTGACATAATATATCTTATCTAGAATTTGTTATTACTTTGTATTATTCTTATTGCATCTCCTTAAAGAAATTAAATAGGTTATTAACGTCCTTTTGATATCTATATAGGTTTTGATAGTATACATGTTATTAGATATTTTGGACTTATAATTATAAATTTTCTAGAGCAAGATTTTTAGATTATCAATTTGATAAATTAATTTTTCTATCATTAGGGGAAGATAATTAAATATAGCCAAAAGTACAAGAGATTAGTATGAATAGCAATTTTGTCTAATCTTGATACATCCACAAATTAATATGAACTGAATATCCAAAAATTAATTTATTTGCAGAATATTATAAATTAGTTACTAAATATCTTTATAGATATTCAGAAGGTGTCTAAATCATATGTTTTTACTGCTAATACTCATGTTTAATTGATTGTCCCTGTAGGACATCTTATTAATGTGGCGGTAAATGAATCTAATACATGCCTGAAGAGTGATGAGCTACTAGATTCAAAATATTTTCTTTGAAAGAAGAAAAAATGAATAATTTCAAAATGATACTCCCGAAGAGGTCAAAAGTAATATAAATCAACAACCACATATTTCTAGAAAAGTAACCCTAGAAGTGATTCCGGTACTGAAAATTATGAGATCTCATTAAAATCTAGAAATATATGAAAAAGAAGTGAAATTATTGTTGATAATATATTTTTATATATTGCTGCTGAAATTATTAAAATATGTTTGAGCCTAAAAATTATTAAAAATTTCGACGTCGAAGTGATTAGCCAAAATGAAAAGAAGTAATACAGGCTGAGCTAGATTCATTTGCTAAACATACAATATTTAGACCAGTTATCTAGATGCAGAAAATGTCAAACCCATGAGATATTGTATATAAAAGAAATGAATCAAATGAAATTATGAAAAGAACACATTTCTCCTATTATAAATGCAATTATTTTTAAAATTAATTTTTCAGTTCCTAAAGGGCTCTACATTATATTATGATAACTTATTCATATGACTCGTAAGAGAAATAAATTAAATGAAATTATAAAATATAAGACACAACTTGTGATATAAGAATTCTCATAAAATTCTTGTATAGAATATGGTGAGACATATTTTCCTATCATGAATATTATTACCTTTTCATTTTTAATCTATTTGACAGACTCTGAAAGCCTCAACGTATATTTGATAAACATTGTGACAGTTTACTTATATGTTTTATTAGATAATAGCATATATATATAAATCTTTGAAGGATTTAAGATGCATAAAGCATCAAGATGCATGAAGCATATAATATCTTGATAATCTTAATAAATTTACTATACTGAGTTCAAAGATCTTGATATAAACTAAAATAATCTAGGCGGATATGGTATAATAATCTATTTGAATACTTAGAGAAAATGGATATGAAAATAATTTTATTTGCCAAAGTATTTTTATCTAGAAGATAAATACAAAATTTATCATAGTTGCAGATTATATTAATGATTTGAATATAGTGAAAACTCTAGAAGAGATCTTAATTACTGCAGATTATTTAAGAAAGGAATTTGAAATGAAAAATCTTGGAAAAACTAAATTTTGTCTTGAATTTTAAGTTGAGTATCTGTCAGATGAAATTTTTATCCATCAAACATCATCTTGAAATAATTTTGCATGGATAAATTTTATCCATTAAACACTCCAATTGTTGTTCATTCTCTTGATGCAAAAGGAGATCTTTTTCGCCCACGATAAGATAATCAAAAAAAAATTTATCCTAAAGTATCATATCTCAATGTAATAGGAGCAGTTTTATATCTTGCTAATAATACAAGATCAGATATTATTTTTGCAGTTAATTTGTTTACAAGGTTTAGTTCTACACCAACTAGAAGGCATTGAAATAGAGTGAAATATGTTCTATGCTATCTACATGACACATCTCATATAAGTTATGCCTTTACATATAATAATATTGTTATTTTATAATGATATGTGAAATAATTAATGTTACTTCACCAAATCATTCAGAGATATTAGTTATTCATGAAACTAGTTGTGAATATACATAATTGAGAACCATAATCAAATGTATTGGAAAAATGAGTTGATCACCTATAGAAGACGGCAAACCGATAATATTGCATGAATATAATACAGCTGTATCGCACAAATTAAGAGAGGTTACATAAAAGGTGATATGATCAAACATAGATCACCAAAGTTCTTTTGCACTTATGAACTCATGAAGGAAGAAAAAATCGATATTTACAAAGTTAATTCAAATAACAATCTAGTAGACTTGTTCACAAAAACACTACGACATTAATCTTCAAAAGATATATATACAATTTTGGAATGCATATACTTAAAATATCTTAGTTGGATATATTTTTTAAGCGAAGTTACCTATGAATATTGTACTCTTTTTCATTCACTAAATTTTTATCCCACTAGATTTTTCTTAGCAAGATTTTAATGAAGTATATTCATAGGGATAATCATCTAAGATGACGTGTTAAGAAATATATGGATAATTACTTAATTAGATTAACTTTATCATATCAAGATCATGATTAGTTCTATCATATTCAAATTATGATTTAATTTGATAATAGTTGTAATCTTTATGCCTATTTAAATTCTACTTACACCACTATATCATCATTATAGATGATGCAAAATACATAATTCATAATAAAGAAATTTATTAAAATTTTCATTTTTTATATATCTTCTCTATTCTTTTATTTACAACAAATATAAATCATTATGATAATTATACGGGGTAAAGGAAGTATAATGCTGGTACTATCTGATACTTAGACATATATACCCTGAAAAAAAAAATGACAAAAGTAAATGTGTATGTGGTTAGAAGACTATTTGTGGATATTTCCTTAAGATGAATTTGGCATTATTATTGAAAAAAAAAACAACTTATTTTGGATAATAAGAAAAAAAAAAGAATCATCCTCGTATTTAACAAGAAAATTTGACAAATTCATTGAAAAATCCTCGTTGAATTTTCAAGATGCAGACAGGTTGGTCAAAGTCCTTGGCTCATATGCCTGAAACATGGAAGTTATTGGAACTGCTTCCAAGAGAGGAACACGTACCGCCCAGTTCACCATGTGCCCCAGTAACAAATCTCAGTTGGATTCTGCTACTGATCAATCTCAGTACCAGTTTCTTAGCAAAGTTGTTTTTGGATTTCTTGAAGACTACAAAAGTGGTTAAAGATTAGTTTAATCTTTCTTTGAAAACTATTGGGGCAAGTGAAGTGACCTCTGCCATTTCTTTAAAGACATCATATTTGGGACATATTTATGCGTTTCAGCAATATAAAACTGTAAAGAGAAAAGAAGACAAGCCAACAAAAAAAAGGCTAAGTACAGATTTTTTTACTTATTATTGCTCTTTTCTAAGCACGGGCAGAAGGATATTGAGCTTAGTACAATTTCATTTCCTGCAAAAACCAGAGTTATTTTCCTATTTCAAGTAAAATGGCTTGTCAGCTGTTATGGATTATTGCTGTTTTTTTATTTGCCATTACAGCAATTGGAGAAGCAAAGCAAAATGCAGGCAAAATATGCAGCCCCAGTGACCTGAAAGGTCTAATCAATTTCAGGTCTCCAATCGGTGTGGATACTTCTGGCCGCCTAGAGAAATGGGTTGGTGATAGTTGCTGCAATTGGGAAGGAATTCACTGCGATAATCGAACTAGTAGAGTGACAGAAATCCATCTTGCATGATTCATTTCTACAGAAGATTTCGTTTTCCAATCTGAAATGAGAGGATTTCTGTCGCCCTCTATCACACTTCTCTTCTCTGCAAGTCATTGATCTTGGTGGCCTAGTAGGCCTTGCAGGAAGGATCCCACCAGCGATTGGTTTTCGCCTTCCCAATCTTGGTAAGCTCTACTTATATGGCAATAGGCTCACTGGAAAAATACCAGATAGTATTGGTAAGCTGCCGAAACTCGAACAACTTCACCTCCATGAGAATAGATTGTCTGGTTCCCTCCCTTCCAGCATTGGCAATCTTAAAAATCTTAAACAATTGCTTCTATATTCAAATCGATTCACTGGTACGATACCTGATTCAGTTACAAACTTGACAAATATGATTCAACTGGATCTCCACAGCAATACTCTAACCGGTCACATACCAGACCAGATTGGTGAAGTGCAAGCAATGGAAAAGCTCGATCTTTCAAACAATCTATTAAAAGGGGAAAACTCAATTTCCATAACAAGTTTAAAAGCAATTTCTGAGTTGTATTTGGATACAAATTATCTTGAGGGAGCAATCCCATTCCCAGCAAGTCCTGGCCAAATGTCTTCTCTTGGATTCCTACGACTGAATAATAATCTTCTCAGAGGAAAGATACCACAAAAGCTTGGATATCTGGTTTCTCTCCAGAGACTTTCCCTAGCAAATAATAAAATTGAAGGAGCAATTCCTTCCAGTCTGAGTAATCTATCAGCTTTAACAGAGTTGTATCTCAGCAACAGCCTGCTATCTGGTCCAATACCGAAATCAATAGCTCAACTCTCTCGTTTAATCCTCTTAAACGTATCTCATAATTTGATTCAAGGTCCATTGCCACGTGCTTCCCTCGAAAACCTTCAAATTGTAGATCTTTCATTCAACCGCTTGAAGCTCATCTCATTTCCAAAGGGGTTAGCAGAAATGCCATCACTTTCAAAGATATACTTGGCTGGATGTGGAGTGCAAGGAGAAATCCCAGAGTTATTGCGAACATCTCTGAGTCCGCTACAGGAGCTCGACTTATCAGCTAACCATCTCACTGGAAGCTTGCCAGCATGGCTGGGAAGCCTCACTCAGCTATACTCATTAAATCTATCGAGGAATTTTCTTGTTTCAACGATCCCCGATTCTTACAAATTTGCAGCATTCTCCACTCAAACAAACTAACAGGCTCCATAAGTAAAATTATTGAGATGGGAAATGCATTTCCTGATGGTTCATTGACATATATTGACCTTTCTTGTAACAACTTCTTAGGTGGCATCAGGGGCGGAGGCAGGTGGGGTCGTGTGGGGGCTGAAGACCCCCCTGCCGGCCGCGCGGAGATGTAAACCTGGTTTTGGAAAGAGAACTTTTGAATCCCTTCCCTTAGTTTCAGCCTCCCTCAGCCCCTCCTTCAGCAGCTCAGCTCCCTCAGTCCCATGGGGCACCTCAGTTCAGCCCCCCTGTCGGAGGTCCTGGCTCCGCCACTGGGTGGCATTGAACAAATTGGAGTAGGAGCTCAATCTGAGATGCAGTATCTAAATCTGTCACATAATTGTCTGGATGGCAGGGTGCCAACATCCATAGGGATACTGCAGACTTTGGATTTGAGCTACAATAAGTTTGGTTTCAACTTGCCAGAGGCTTTAGCCAACTTGAGTTCATTAGAAAGATTGAAGCTGCAGAAAAACCAGTTCACAGGCAATATACCAGCTGGATTTCTGAACCTGAGAAAGCTGAAGGAACTGAACCTATCAGACAATCTGCTGGAGGGGAAAATTCCAATGGGTAAACCTTTGACTGAGTTTCCATGGAATTCTTATTCTGGAAACAAAGGTTTATGTGGGAAGCCTCTTGCTCCCAGCAAGGCCTGAGGCTCGAAATACCGAATATACTGAGAGAGAGAAATAATAAGTTCTATTATTTATATCACCATTCACTCGCTCCACTTTTTTCCATTTCTGCAATTGCTTCATTTATAAAAGCTGAATAATCTGTAGGAGAATATTTTTTACAATTTAACAATGGAGGCTTTTACACAAACGCTCAAGGCATCAATAATTTTACGAGGCACATTTATCAAATCTAAATTGTGCTTGTGCGCATTCCTAACATTTTTTTGCAAACACAGCACCTGGAATATTTCACCTTAATACTTCAACCTATGTAGACAAGTACAACAAAAAATAATAAAGCTTGATCATAATTTCATTTCACAATTCATTTAGTGCTACAATAAGGACTAAATGAACAATCAAACAAGACATGTTGAACTGATTCTGTTAGATTCGTATGCAGGTATGGTACATGTATGCCGTGGGCACTTTCCCTTTTTAGCTATAGAGATAAGTTACAGAACTGCACATACGATGGAACATAAATTTCTTTAAAAATTAGCCTTTATTAGATGAAGTCCTTATTTAAGCCCTTGGAGCTTCGAAGGGCACTTGATTTAACCCCAGTTGATGGTAATTCATGTAGTCAATTCCATTTAACCTTACACAACACAAGACTTGCTCCGGCAACTCTTCCATTTTGTTCCCCTGTTTAAATATGAACAAACAAGGAGTACATGAACAAATTCTGAGGGCCGTCATAAGATTCAATAAACATCTTTAATTAAATATCATCAACTTGCTACTGAAACAAACTCACCTGTATTGTGAGGCCAACATCCAGGATGCAAATCTTAAGCCTGTCTAGGAATGCTTCAAAACCTTTCCTAGAGATGTAACTGAATCTATGCATGTCTATGTCAATCTCAAAGTAGTTTTCTTCCTGTTTGAAAACATTATTGGGCATAAGAATAAAAACACACTGAAATAGAATATTTTTGGCACTATTGTTTCTGCCTTAATCAAATGATAATTTGCATGGCTCATATTAGATCATGTTACCCAATCTAAAAACATTCATCAAATTATTTTGAAAAACAGGAAAGGCGCAGCAGCTTGAGAGTTGAGATATGAATATCGAGAGAATGCACTCAAATTATCAACTTCTTTCATTTTCCCAAGACAAGGGTTATGAAACAAGGGTTATGAATATGAAAGTATTCTACATATATATGCCAATAAGGTAGAGATAGCAATTGCCTTTGCAACTATATTTAAGATAATTTGTATAAAACTAATTAATTTGTTTGAGATATCTGGTAGCTCATGAACAAAAAACACTCTCTGACAAGGAATTAAGCAAAATGAACTACTCCAGAGTCCAGATCAATACAAGTGAAGTAGCAAAACTTACGAAGTAAAACTCATGCTGAGGACGGGAAAGAACAGGTTTTTCATTGTAAGCCTGCATAAGCTTCCTCTCGGGAGCACTTAAGTGAAGATCGTCTACATTTACAACTCGACCCAATATCTTCAACCTTTCTCTAAAGGGTACAATTGTATCTACAGGGAACCCTTTCACCTTTTCAACTTCATCATCAATTAACCGCTGCTCAAAAAATAATTTATTAAATAAATAAGGCATGGAAATGAAACAAAAAGGCTGATAAACAGCTTAAGACATAAATATCTAGCATATATAGGAATACCATCAACAGCATGAAAACAGTTATTTTCTTTTTCTTTTCCTTTTTTGCGGCTCAACAGCTAGGACTGAGTGTTACAACAAGCATTGCCAACAATAATAGGTATCACGCAGCTTTTAATAATTTTTGAACATCTGTTATAATCAAAATAGAAAAGGGCTCCATCTTACTCTGATACTTTCTTGAAAGTGGGTTGGAAGTTCCTTTGAGTAACTCTCAGAAAGCTTGAAATACAAAACAAAACTCATTCCTTCTCCATCTATTTCACTCTGAAAAAGGGTGGCAGTATACAATGGAATCTGCGAAACCCAGTAAAAAAAAAGCAACCTAAATGCCATATAAGAAAGAAATGAAAAAGAACAGGAAGCTTTCTTAATCATTCAATTATACTGTTTGAGATACCTGGATATTAACAAGTACATACACTGACAGCAAAAGTCAAATGCGGGAGTACCTGAACATTTACAATAAGTACAGTCGGAAGCTTCCCGGAAGAGTTAACAGCAGGGAGCTCCACAAACCGAGCAATATGATCAACTTTTCGCGGAGATAAAAATACATCAACACCAAATGGATAATATGCAGCATAGTTTGGAGCAAAGTCCTTCTTTTTGTCCCTGCCATATGAATATAAATGCAACAGATTAACTCTAGTAGGGACATAATTGTGTTCGATCTAAGTTAAGCATGGGCTAATACAAGTGATTACAGATTGGTAAAGAAATTACATATGATATTTTCTATATTTGCATAAATTATCAATTTTTGCAAAAGTATGAATGTCTACAAACTAATTAAATTCCACCTTAAATCTTACCTGAAATAATTCTGACCCCGGACTTTGAAACTGTTTGGTTCAATATGGGACCAACAATCAAGCATTTTCTTTTCTATTGGACAAAATGGTACTTGGGAACCAGCTATCGGTCTCTGAAGAATCGGCTTCGACGAAACTAAAAACATAGAAGAAAAATAATAAATTTTCAAAAACATATCTATACTGATTTGTTAAGGATACAAGTGCTTTTAATGTATCACCACCAACCAAGTAACACCCTCTCTATCAAATAAAACTTCATGACAAAGAAATACAGTCGTGCCTATTTGACATTTATCAATATAAAAGTTCATTACTTTTTATGTTTTTTAGGATATCAAAAACTTACTTTCCTATGGCAAAATCACTTGACAGAAAGCTAAGGAACAAATGTCACTTAGTAATCCGACAAAAACTTCCCCTTTATGTAAAGAATAAATTTAAAATGTGAAAGCATGTAATATTGCATATGCCAGCCATTAGATTCACGTAGAATTGAACAAAACTCAAAAGTACAATTGTGTGCATGATAATGAGAATTCTTAACGATTGTTTGTCCCAAAAAACAAAAAATCATTTTCATCACTTTAGTTTGCACCCATATATTTAGAAATTCTCCAAGTTGATAGCAAAATACTCACTTAGACTGTTATTAGGTAGCCCTTCCTTCCATTTGAATGAGAGTTTTAACGTAGCCTTTTTTCTTGCACTTGGGGGACTTGAGTTCAATGATCGTCTCTTTTCAACTGGTGGAACAGTTGAAGCAAGACAAGGCAAACAGTTTCCTGGAAGAATTCCACAATTATCTAATAATCCTTCCCCCTTACAAGTATTTTCATCTGCAGAGGATGCAATTTCATCAAGGAACACTGGCTGTGAAGGTCCCTCTGATTTTGATAGTTCACTCGCAGAGTTCCGAGCAGAGTTTCCTGCTGACACATCCCCTGGCCTCTTCATATGATCACTTGAAGAGGTAGGTTGATCATTGACAATACGATCTCCATGATTTGCATCTCTACCAAATGCAATACTTGATGACGGTAAGCCTTCAAGGCCATTTAAAGATAACACATCTGCAGAATTGAACACATAAATAATTCCACAATACAAATCTCTTATAAGCAACATTAGAAAAATAAGAAGGCATATCTCCAAGAGAAATTAGAATGTCCAAATGCCATACCATCTGGAACACTTTCAAAATCCTCATCACAATCAGACTCAAATATTGCAACGGAGTCAAACCATGCCTCCTCAATACTTCCTGCTGATGTTTCGATGTAAAAAAAATCAGGTATGTGTCAATGGGCAAATAAAGGTAGAAGAACTTTTTTGGCTTGTATACAATATGATTTCACAACAAAGATGCAACTAGGGCCATGTTGTCAATGCTAGACAAAGTTATCAAGAAGAAAGCTATTCCACCTTCAAAAAATGCTATCAGTTTATGTAAAAAGAAAAGACGAGAAAATAAATGCAAGTCCAAGTAGTGCACAAACTTCGTTAGATCATTGGATTTGACGCCAAAATATAGATTAAACAATCACCAGAATCAGCATACCAATTAAGAACTATACATGCAAATCCTCATCTATATAAAACACAATTGAAGCGCATATCAAGTCTCCTTTTCTTTATCACTAAGCACCAATTCTTTCGTTCCTATACAACAAGTACTTAATGGGAAAAATAAATAGAACCACTACATTAAATACTCTATTTATGGGGGTCCACTATACTTGCCAGAACCATCAGTACTGAAAAAATTCAACCAAGTGCTGTTGTTAAAAACCACCTCTCAAAGTTCATACAGACCATAGACAGCATCCATGGACTTGGGAAGCCCACAGTACGCTGTGCAGTCAATTCTTAATAAATGGGCGAGCCAACGACAACTATACTGGCACCTCTAATGTGAAACGGGTTGAAAAAAAAAATCTACTCTACGGAAGATCAGATCCCAATATTCCAAATCCTATAACAAATAGATGAAGCTCAAATTGGTAACATCTGCTAGTTTTAGATGCAAAAAACAGATTAATGTTCTGTTATTCATTAAATTGATTAATGGTCCACATTGATTAATTATTATCCAATGTAAATTGGCTTACATGTACAGGTTCATGAAAATGAAAAAATCCCACATGAAAGAATGCCTTAGTTAGCATAAATATGATGACAAAAGTACCAATCAATAGTGACATGCATGGCAGTACCTTACTTGAAAAGAGTATCCCTTTATCATCACATTTATCAAAATCCCACTAATCATGGTAAAAGAAAAGCCACTTGACAACATTTGATCATGAAAAATGAGATTAACCATAAAACCAGCATCATTATTTCATACCCAATCTAAAAAATCTGAACTGTCCAAATTCAAACCAAAAATAATCAATCCATTACAGACTACCTATCAAACAAATCAACCCAAAAATACAAACCCAGTAAAATACTAAATCAAATCAAGCACCATTCCAGGAAAAAGAGGCAAAAAGGAAATAACATCGATCAGAAAACAACTGGGCAACGACAGAGAGAGAAACAAAGAGGTGGACCTTGAAAAGTGGGGTTAGAGAAAGACGATAGATGATCAGTTCGAGCACCAGCAGCAACAGGCCTATCAAATTTATCCATTGATCTGTCAGATAATCTAGATGACACTCTTCTTCTGATCGCTTTTCTCTTCTTGCGTGTCTTCTTTTTAGACCTCAACCTTCCACCTACGCACCCTTCTGGGGTTGATACACAAGCCCCCATATCTCTTTTTCTCCCTTCCCCACCCCCACCCCCACCTCCACCTCCAACACCACCCTTTTCTGTCTCTGTTTTTTTTTTTCCTCTCTCAAAGGATCAGAAAGTCACCATCTTTAACCAAATTAAGAAATAATAATAATAATAAAAGAGCCCAGAGACAGACAGTTCTTAGTAGTCCTCAGAGAAAAGACATAGAAAGAGAGAGACAGAAAGAAAAGAGCCAACTCCAAGATAGGTAGAGAGAGAGAGAATGAGGTTTAGATAAATAAAAATAAAAAATAAGAACTTGGGAAGGTTATTATTATAAACAATCAACAACTATCATCGTTTGTAGACTTTATTGCTTCTCTAGATTTTCAGGAAACAAGAAAAAAGACTGCTTTTTATTTATAATATTAATAATTATTTTGCATTTCCTATCAATAGTTTTTTCAAAAACACTATCATTATTATTTAAAAAATTGTTAGTCTGAAAATAAATAAATTATTAATTAAAAAAAATTATGTATTATATATTTTTTTAACTATTTGTTATAGTTATAGAGAGATACACTGACTGGCAGTTTTTATGTTTGTTGTTTGTTGCTCACTGCGTACGGCATCAAATTTGGAGGGCATATCTTCCACGTGGCTCAATGCCATTAGTCTACTGGGGAGTTTTTATATGTTTGTGGACCAGCTTTTACGGTGCGTGTGGTTGTCTTTTCCTTCCTTCTTTTTTTCTTTTTTTTTTCTGTCTAATTAACCCTTTCTTTTTCAAAAAAAAAACACTCTTTTATCATAAATTAAATGTCATTTAAAAAATTTTATCATATTAAAATTTTAATTAAAATCATTAATTTATATTTAACAAATAGTTTTTCTTTTTGATAGTTATTCCCTATTAACTCTATCACTCATTAATAATAATATTAAATATAATTAATAAATTAATAAATAATATTAAAATTTTATTTTAATATTATTAAATATCAAATATTTTGAAATAAGATTAAAACTCTAAAATAATATTTAAATTGAAATGAAGGTGTATGACATTGAATTGTAAAAGCAAAATAAACAATTTATTTCAGAGCATCAAAAGGGGTCTAAAGAATATACAACTTCTGTTCTATTTGTACAAGTAGCTTCCATCTCATATTTTCTTCTATTTCTTTATATTTTCATGCAAATATAAAGTTTTTATTAATTTTAAGTTATATATAAAATTCTTAATAGTTAAAATAATTTTCTAACTAAGGACTCCAAAAAATCAGATTTATTTCCTCAAAAAAATATAAACTATAATCAATAATAAGGTAAATAATAAATTTATACTATCCATCATTGAGATTGTCTTTAGAGATAAAAGAATAATACACATCTATATTTAATGTGTAATTTCAATTTCCGTATTGAATTCTTTCTTCTTCTTTTTTTTAAGTAGAAAAAATATTTCTTTTATTTTTGTATAAAAATAGTATTATAGAAGTATAGCATTTTTTTTTTAAGCTAGAGTATCGTTAATTAGTTATTAGTGAGCCCAAAAATGCTGATTTTATATATATGTAGTCAAAAATAAAACAAAATTTAATTTGAATAATTTTTTCTAATAAATACAAAGTAACATGATAATGATGCAGGATAGGTACACATGCATCCTAAAATTAGGAGAAGGCTTTTCATCATATTTTGCTGTCTTATTAATTTCGTATTCAAATTAATGTTCACTTTATAATTAATTAATTAATAAGAAGATCAACCAATCAATTGTTATTAAAAACGATATTAATCAATATATAATATTGATTTTATTTATATATGATAATTGATATTTATAATAGATATATAAACTCATGCACAATATGAAAAAATATATATGCATATAAAATAATAATAATAACAATAATAATTTCTATGAATTCTCTATGTTATTTAAATTTTTTATTAATATAATTTTTTTAAAATTACGTACATTTTTATTATATAATACAATGTTTAAAAAAAACAACACATTTATATCATAAAATTTTGCCTTAGTTTACTTTATAAATAATACATTATTATCAAATTACTTTTCCTTTGATAAAATTTTTTTTTCTTTATGCAACATACTAAACTATGATACCAAATTATTTTATTTATATTTAATACAATAATTAATAAAAGCAAAAAATATAAATTAAAAAATATAGCAATAATTTAATATAACTTATGATAGGAAACAAAGCTGGACATATATATATATATATATATATGTGAAAGGGATCTAAATTAATTTCCTAAAACCTTATATCATGCATAGATCACTAGATTATTCAAATTAAATTGCAAGAACAGAAAATGTGTATCTGGCATCATTGATTGTTGATTTCGTAAATAAAAAATTGGTGGTTTGTGACATTCTAGAGATTACCCAACGAGAATAGCAGAAATAATACTTAAGGAACGTAGTGTTCTCTTTCGCTCAGTTTTTCTAGAGACCACAACTATTTTATAACATTATTTTAAAGTTAATTTCTATTTTGATCCTTAAATAAAATAAAAATCTCTAATTAATCTCTACACTTTATTTTTTATAATAATTTGATATCTTAATAGTCAATAATTTTAATTTGATTATTACTTTAAATTGACTATATAATTTGACTTCCATACATAATAATATTTATATATTTAGCCCACGCGTTGAATTAATATTCATATAAGAGAAAAAAAAGCACATTGTTGACAATTACAAATTGTGATGTTCAGAATAAATTAAAAAAAGAAAGATTGCAAAAAATGATTACGTGTGCGAAAAAATATATATTTGCACCAAACTCTTCACCTAAAACTACTACTGTGATTATTTCTTCACGTTAATTTTTTTTGGCCCATCTTCACTATTTCTTTTTAATTTCAAAAAATATATATATTAACAGTGTTTGTGAATGTAAAATTTATAATTTAGTTGAAATATATATTATTCATAAAAAATTATTTTTGAATTTAATTTTAATGTCCGTGAATTAATTTTTGATATCCTTTAATTTTATTGCACTGGATACATTATACATATATAATTTTTTATTAACTGGTCTATCTATCAATTTTCTTTGTTTTATAAAATTTAAAAAAAAAAAAAAGAACAGGAGTAAAAAAGCAGAAGTTGAAAAAAAAGGCATAAAGTGTTGCTGCGCTTATCAACAAAAATTAACCGCTGCCGAGTGAAAAAAAAAATGTCTTGTAAATAGACAAGGGATAAATAAATTGTTCTTTTCCCCCCTAAAACTTTTATTTAAATAATGAATTTGTTTTTCTAGCTTAAAAAATTTACTAAAATAGTTTTTGATTTTTTTTAGCAGTAAAAGAAAGATCCATTCTAACTAAATCCAGAAAGATCCATTACAACTAAATCCAGCAAACGTTACTGCCTAAAAAAAATAACTATTTTAGTAAAAAAAAAAATACAAATAGAAATGATGTTCAGCATAAACAGCTTGGACTTGATCAAATGAGCTAGAGAAGCTGCCACGATCCCTCTAATTTTCACTCATGAAGAGATTAAAAAGAGGATGAAAAAGGCATCTCTCTCTCGAGGCCTTCTTTTAGAAAGACATGTAACTTGGCAAAGAGATATACTAACTAGTGGAGTTTGATTTGGTTCTAACAAAAAAAAAACATTCACAAAAGAAAAAACAGTTGTTGTGGCTTAAAAAAATCGCTAAGATTTAACCAACAATATAAAATTAGTTTTTTCTTTATAAAAAAAAACTCCAGAAAAAAGAAGAAGAAAGATAAACTAAATAGGTCGTCTAAGGACAGAAACAAGAAAAAGAGGAGACAAAGCCATAAAGACAAACTATAAGAAAATTGGAAAGAAAGAAAAAAAGGAGGGAAGATGTAGTACTGCCGTCAGTAAAAAAACCGGCGATAGCCCAAAATCTTGATCTAGATTAAGTGAAGGTTGAAGAAAAAGAAGGCAGTGAAGAGTGGTAGTAGGTTGGATAAAATAAAACTTGGTAAATAGTTATTGAGTTATGACTTCTTACACTTGTGTTTTTTTTCCTATTAAATTTATATGAGATGAATAAAATACCATATATATAATTGAAAATATTTATCACTAAATCTTAATTTGAATTGGTTTAAAATAAAAAATAATAATAAATTATTTTCTCAATATATGTATATGGTATTTTAATCATTTTATGTAAATCTGACGAAATAAAAAAATGAACAAAATAACTAAAATGTTTGATAGAAATAAACTTAAAGACTATTTAGTTAGTTTCTAAAAATTGAGGGGTCACTTAATCAGTTACTTCAACTCTCATGCATAAAAGAGTAAATTATTTATGCACAAAACTGCACCACAAATTATTATTATTATTATTATTATTATTATTATTATTATTATTATTATTATTATTAAAAGAAACCTAAAGAAACATTGGTGCAAATGATCATATTCAATTTTTTTAAAAAATGAATTTTAAAAAAGATAAATATAAATTCAAATCATAAATTACATAAAACTATATTTAATTATAATTATTATTATCATCATTACTTTAAGTGATTGACTAAAACTTTTACTTTTGCCTTAATTAAATAATTTAGTGATAAATTCTTTACTTTATTTTTTTATCGTGTTTATTACTACATAAATGTATAAGAAATTTTAGAAATGTTTTTTTTTTAATTTAAATTAAATTTTAACTTTAAATCTCATAAATTTGTACTGATCAAATGATAATTGAATTAATAATTAAGCTAAAAAGTCGAATTTGGTAAAAATAATAACAAACAATATTGATCACATGGAATTTGCCTCATTTCTATTTATATATTTAAGCATGTATAAGAAAGAAGAGAGTTGCTTAAATGAGTTGGAGTGTTAATCAATTCTAAAATCTTTTTTTTTTTTCTGAGAGTAATCAATTCTAAAATCTTGATCAATAGATAGATTTATATTTTATAAATGTGGTGTAAATGAATTGTCAATGGACCCATCTTTTTGCAACAACATGGACCACTCTTCTTCAAATCAACATTACAAGTAACCAAATCAAAATTATTATGTTTTGTGAAAATTAAGAGTTGCAACTTCCAATTTCCAAAGAGAAAAAGAAATGCACTAATGCGTTGCACAACCCACTTTAATACATTCAATTAAATTATTATTATTTTTTTCATATTTTTCATTACTTAAGTGCATACATTACTGTATTAGTTAGTAGTTCATAATCATTTGCTGACTTGTGATCTCCTTAATATATATAAATAGTCATTAAGAATCGTATCATTTACGCATTATTTATTTATTTGTTTTGTTTGCTGTTTACATTTTAATACGAGACTTATCAAAATTAAAAATTACACCTCTTAATAAATTATAATTATACTTGTGAATATCGCAATATTAATTTATGTCTTGATATATATATATATACGAAGTCTAACAACAAATTAATTTATAGTATTACATTTAATTATTCACCATCAAATAATAAGTTAATTTTTTTTCATTTTTATTTGTATTAACTCAGTAATTTGTATATTATTTTATTTAAATTAATTCTGTTAAATATATCGTATAAGCCAGTATGAATCCTTACCACTGACCTTTGAATCGAATTCCATATGAAGAATGGTATTCACAAATTGACTAGTGATTTTTGTTAACTTGCAACGTTGAACATCTCGTTGAAATTTTAGAACATTATTTTGGTATTTGGTCACTTCTTCATTCTATATTAAATGAAAAACTATCAATTAGTACTGCAATTTTAACTTCTAAACATGTTTTAACTGAAAGGGGATTTTAACCTAATTTTTGCTTAAATCCAACAAACTATTTGAATGCTTCAGTGACAGATAGTTGGAGATAATTAATTTTAATCAATTAACTGCGATACAGATCCAAAGCTATAAATTAATTAATATGCAAGGAAGGCTAGTTTTTAAATGTGTTTGACTAAACTGCACATGATAATGGGTATGGACCATTGGGTGAGTGCTATTAATTATTCAAATTACCAGCATTAAGTATCTATTATTTTCATTACATTTAAATTATTATTTTTATAACAAAAAATTTATTCTATTTATATTATCACTTTATAAAATTAATAAAAATTAATTAATTTTTTATTATATTTTTATTAATAATAAATTAAAAGAAATATTATTTTAAAATTAACAACTTAATAAAAATTATTTTAATTTATTTAAAATAATTTTATATGATATTAAAAAATTCAATTATTTTTTTAATAAGTGTATATAAATTTTAGATGATAATTTAAACGGAGGCAGTAATTATTTAAAAAAATCATCCTTCAATTTTTTTTTTGTTTGTCAGAATCCTTCAATCTTCATTCCTTCACAAAATTTCTGCAAATAATAAATTAATAATTAATGCTTCTGGTGAGTCCACACATATAACAATTATTTAAGTAGCGTCAGCCGCCCGGCTTTGGTTACAATATAGTTTCTTTCTAATTTTCCTAATTCAACTTTTTCATCATTCTAGTCTGCAGTCCATTTGTTTTTCTTTTTCTTTTTATTTAAAAATCACAGTTTTCCCGCCATCTTTTACTTTTACATTGTCTTTATTGTTTTCATTAAATGAACTTCCAAATTACTCTCTTTTTTTTATTTATTTTTTACTCTAAACTTCAATAATTTGCTATGGGTTTAAATAATTTTATTTTATTTTTCAAACACAACAAAATTTAATTATTACATCCTTCATTCCAAATTAATAGATACATTTTTTTTTCAATTATATTCCACTTATTATTGTAATAAATTAATTAATATAATAAATTTTAATTTAAGAATGTAATAAAAAATATAACAGAATCCATTTTCAATTTATTTTGAAAATTATGAATTCAAATTGAAGCATGACAATGTGTATCTCATATGAAAATATAACGAAAATTTAATATAAGACAAATCGATTTTTCAGTACTAACAAGATGATAACAAAATAAATCACTAGATCTTATTCAATTCTTAGTTTTAATTAATTTTTTACTTTTACTTATTTAGTTTTAATTAAATTACAAAATTAAAATGATTATTTATATATCAATAACTTAATGTAATATTATATCATTTGCTTAAATATTTGACTTTTTTTGTTGACTATAGTTCTCACTGTTAATTTACATTTACCAATTATTTTGACATATTCAAGTTCCGTATTAACTCTAAACCACTAGTACTCTTTTTTTTACTGAATTTTTATAGATTTTTTCTTTTTATATATATATAAATTTAAGATTGAAGTCATCTTTAATTCATTAACATATAATTATTATGTTCATCTTTCTTCGTCATTCTTTCTAATTTATCTTTTTTTTGTGTTTTTTTTATTTTATATATTTTTATTTATAATGTCTTCTAAGTAATTTTCAAATCAACATAATTATAAAATTTAATATTTATTTTTTTATTTTTATTTTATGAAAAAAATCAATGTAATTTAAATTTTTATTACAGAATTTTATCATTTCTTATTTAAAAGTTTTATATACTCTTCAAATAAAAATTTATATTTTTCTAATAGAGTTCGTTTATTATTTTTTAATTGATGATTCAATATATTTATGCAAATATTATATAAAATGAATGTTCAACTGAAAGTCAATTTATATCGGATAAGTTTAATGAAATTTAATAATTTCATTAATTATGTACGTGAACTTTAAAATTCTATATAATTTTATTTATATTTACAAATATACTTTTTAAATTATTTATCGTATTTATTCTAATTAAAATAACTGATATTTTATTAAATCATTGATAACATGAGATTATTACAAAAAAAAATCAGAAATTTTTTACATATAAAATAATAATAGAACGCAAATTTTTAATGATATTATTTAAAAATATTATGAAAATATGATTTCAAACTTTTAATTTATACTGAAAAATTTTTATAAACCAAAGTTTATTAGAGTTTAAATGGTTAATTGCCTTAGAACAGGTGAGTTTAGGTTCTCTTCACTATGAATTTCATATAAGAGAAATGTGCAGAAGCGGGAACAGTGCGCGGTTGGAAAGTTGTTCCGTGTGCTGTTAAGGTTCAGAAGGAAATATTAAATTCACATCACAAAATCATGACAATAAAATATGTGTTTATATATAAAATAATAATTGGTGTGCATCCCAGCATTGAAAATTAATCCCTCGGACTTATTTTATTGTCCTTTTTTTGTTCACTTATGTTATATTTGCTATAATTTAAGAATCTTACAATTGTAATCAGAAATTTGAAAATGAATTTCAAAGATCTTGAAAAAAGAAAAGGAAAGGAAAAGAAAGAATTTCATGAATTTTAATAAAATTTCATTCATAGCAAATGTCCGAAAATGCTCTTAATAATTTCCTCACTCTATTTTGCAATGATTTATTAATTGGTACTTGGGTTAATTTTTGAAAAGTTAGAAAATATTTTATAATTACGGATTTGGAGTGAATTTTTCACGAGAACATAATCTTTGGGGGAAAGTATGATTTTGTGATGCAGGTGTGACAAGAAAAAGCTGCTATGCAGATGGGAAAATGTGGAAGCAATTTGTAAAAATAAATCAACATCCGCCTACTAATTCTTTGAGACAGACAATACCTACCGACTTACAAATTTCATTTCAGAATCAAATTCTGCATTTTTTCTTGAGCTTGTCCAATGTAAATCTGTGCATCCAAATCCTAGTTTTTTTTTTGGCATGAATTCAAATCCTAATTTATTATTCGAAAGATGATTCCATTCACAAAATAGAACAAATTTGGGGGAAATTTCCTGGCCATATTGGAATGGATGATATTGACACATTTGACAATTGGAAGTGGCAGGCCCTTCAGCCTTTGACTATGCCAAATATTGACTAATGATTCTTTTTTTCTTTCTAGAGTGGACAGTTTACCAAATTAACTTTGTATTCATCTGGTTTAACATTTACAAAACCAACCTTTTCCCTGTAAACAAGTCAGCTTTGGCTAGCCTGGCTGACATTAGTATTTAATGGTCATCATTGCAAGTTCACAATACTGGAGTTTTTAAGCACTTACCAGGACCTTGCAAAGCCAGCCCAATACATAAACAGGAATGGGCTTCATTCACCATGGCCCAGCCAGATTTACATTTCTTCCCTGAAATCTCTCTCCAGAATAGGAAAACATCAACTTATATTTGAAGGAAAAAAAATAGCAACTTCCGTATCCAGGAGTGGAAGATGTAACATTGAAAACAGTCTGAAAAAAAAAGAAAAAAAAATTGAGTACAACAAGAGTTAATATGCATTACGATGTTCTTGGTAGAAGAAAATTAAGCAGACTTACATAGATGATTATTTCAAATGGTATTGCTTCCATCATATTCCTTGCTCTCCTGCGACCAGAAGACAATATCTAGTCATCTAAGCGTTATAAACATGCCGCACTATCAAAATGAAAATCTGATACCGACTAGAAGTTTACCTGGCACTTCTGAAGCTTCTGCATGAGTTGTTGAGCACCTGAATCTAAGTGGTCTGTTGTTGCAATAAACTGTATATAAAAGAAACATATGAAGATGTTAACTGTTGTCTGTTTGAAAGTCTAAATCTTTGAGGTCCCATTCAAATTTCTTATAATCAACGATTGGCTAATGTAAGAAAAACATATTCCACTTCAGTTGCCAATTTTGTTTTCTTCAACATAGAAGATATCATCTCAGCCCTCGAGGAGCCCAATGTTAAAGTATAAAATGCAGAAATTAGTAAGTCCATTTTATTTATTTAATGTCCAAATAATTACTTTTGTCAATTATCGGTTGTTGGGTGTCCTACAATAAAGGGATAGGATTCTTGTAGTTGAGATACTCTTGCTAGTAGTGGGGTTAATGGTTAAAATTTTCTGCAGATTTTTACGTTGTAATTCTCTATTTAAATTGAGTTTAATGTCAATAACAGTAGTATTTTTCCACCAAAGTTTATTTGTGCCTACAACCTGTTTGTTAAAAGTCCTTTTTCATTTTTACCTCTCTTTTGAAGAGAGAAGTTTCTGAGTTATTATTTATTTAACACCCAAGTGGCTAGTTGCTTTCACGTAAAGATGATAATATCTCTCACCTTTTCATTGTTTACTGCAGTGCTTGACCATTAGCTGTAGATTGAAGTTCAGCACAAGGCAAGTGTGCCGGGGAAGCAGACTGCTAATTGATCATTTCAGAAAAAAAAAAAGTCATATTAGTCATTTAACAAACAAGTTCATAAATTTGAAACAATCAATTCTTGCCTCTGATACACAGGAGCCTTGATGATGGTTTTCTTGCAGAAGGTTCTCAACTGAGTGCTCCTCCTGATATGTAGGTGAAGCTGAAATTTCAGTAACCTATGCTTAGTTATCTCATGTTTTTTTTTCTAACTTGTATTATTTCTTTGTAAAACACAGACAGGCATGTTATATGTTTAAACCATTTTGTGTTAGAATAGAAATAACTGTCTGCACCTTAATTTAGGATCCATTTCTAGGAACCACATCTCAATTTGCAAATATCACAAGATGGAATAAGTTTTCGCCTGCAACTTCTGGCTTGCTTAATCATCAGTATATATCGATACACATGAGAAACCCTGAATAAACACATGGCTAGATTATTTGTGGTTGGGGGAGGAGGATCTCTAAGCCATAGATTGACGGCATCCCGTTTCTATTAAATACCCACTAATTTAGGTGACTTTTAACATGTTAAATCTCCTTCCAAAATGCATACAGCATATAAAGCATAATACCTTACAAGCCTATGAATAAAGTAAAAAATATGAACATTTACTGACATGCTTGGATCTTCAATTGCTAATCCTGAATCAGTCAAAACAACATGAAGGAAGAGCATACCTTGATTTTCTCCAGCGCCCATTCTGGAAGCCTTACTTGGAGATGCTCCCCCACTGCTTAGGACGTTAGCTTTATTCCTGTCAGATACTATCATATGTAAGAACCATCGTCCAAATAAAAACAGAAATTACAGGGCATTATCCATTTTTTTTGTTTAGCATCTAGAACAAATTCAATCTAGATTCCAGTCCTTTCAGAATCTGTCTTCAAGAAAGCATGAGAGAACCACTGGAACTATTTGAGGATTTAATTTGTTTCAAAGAGAAAATGTGCCTGTTAACCATCTGATAAATACTAATTTGTCACCAATAACTCTTTTAGGTTTCATATGAAACTTATCAGCTCAAAATAAAAGTTTTCCATTACTAGGGCACTGGTATCGCGAAGAAGTGTTCATTTACCAATTATCTTTATTTGTCATTACCACATCACAGTCTTCTTGATATTTCAGTGCGGAGGAGAATACCATTTTATCCTGTCATTAATATCAGAGACAACTTAGCCACAGAAACAAATGAAACCAAACTAAACCACAAAGAAAGCTATCCGTGAAAGACTTAGAGGCATCTTAAGGCATTGAATACTAAGATTTAGAGATTACACAAAAATGTATCCATATGTATATTGATAGATTATTCCGCATGCTAAAGAATTTTAAGTTCATAGCCGAGAAATTTTATCTAGAGAATAGTCAAAACAGCAAGTTTAAGTCAATCTGTAAATTATATGAGAACAACAAGATTTTGGCATAGAGAATTACTCATTGTAATGGTATTATTTTGTCACCAACTCATCAAGTGTAAATGTCCTCCAATCTATATGTTTCATGCCATCAACAATGCACTTCAAAATATTCCATATAGTGTTGTATATGGTTATTAAGAATGAATGGAATTGATAGATTAAATTTGGGACTGAACAATAAAAAAAATAAAAACCTTTTCTTACCTCTTCATCCATATTTATAGCAGCCTCCTTAACCTTCTGTAAAATATTTGCTAAGTTCCTCACTTCACAATGTAAAGCCTGACTAGGAAATAAATAGGAGAGATCAATAACCTTAAGCGGAAGCGAAATAAACAGCCAACTGTCTCAGATACAAACCTCTTTCTCAGAAATCAGATTCTGTAACACTGCATCCTTTGCCAATAGAGTTTTCTGAAGGTACGGCTAGCTAAGAAAACTCGTAAGAAACTCCAGCTAAAGTTCAAAACTTTTCATTTGGAATCTAAAAGCAGAAAGGTATATTACTCCTTCCATGCTTGCATGGATATCTCTTCTATTTGAGTTTGACTAAAAAAAAAAAAAAAGACAGCCCGGTATATAAATACTTCTGTTACGCATAGGGTCCGAAAAAGGATCAGACTTATTAGGTCTTTATACACAGTTTTTTTTTGTAATTGTAAGAGACCTTTTTCACGACTCAAGCCCGCGATCTCAGGTCATACGACGACAATGCTTATTGTTGTGCTAAGGCTTTCCTTCAAATGATAAAGGTGCAACACGAGGACTTTCCAAGAGGTCACACATCTTAGTACTACTCTCGCCCAAACACATTTAACTTCAAATTTTTTATGGGATCTGGTGCATTAGTACTTATATGATTGCACCCTCTATTTGAGTTTGACTATTTTTCCTAATTTTTTCTGTTTCCAACTGTGTTTCTAGCCCTGATATAATTTTGTCCCTTCGCCAGAACTCATCCTCACCATTTTTCAGTTGATTTTCAAGGTCATGGACCCTTTCTGCACAAAGAAAAAAGAGTATTTAGACAATTGAAGTACTACGAATGATTTGCCAGTGATTAATTATAACATAAAAGAATAAATCGAATATTCTATTAAATTCTTCACATTAATTTTTTTTTGTTACTATAGAAATGGAGAGTCAACTCTAAAAGTTAGCTGTTAAAGTTGAAAAGCCTATTTTTATATTAACTAGGATATATTCTTATATTTTTTTAAATGTAAGACTATCCAGGCTTTATCATTAATAAGATAGTTCATCTCTCTCTCTCTTCAAATGTCAAATTACTAAGCAAAATATGTCAACCAGAGGCGACACTTTATAAGTATATAGTAGCTATCACCTGAGTCCGACCACATGAGAATAAAATCATTGTTCGATCATCCATTTAAGGATATCAGCTCTAATACTAATATTTAGAGTTAACACAACTCAGGTCTATATTAACAATAAAAAATTAATATGAAAATTTTAATATAGTTAGATTTACCAATGAAAGACAGATGAGATACAATTACTTTTATTTTTTCAAGAGACTATCAGTCAACACCATTTCAGCGTATGTAGCACACATTGACGTGGAAACAAAATAAAATGCAATTTGACAGTCTGCTTATTCTAATTAAGGCATGTGAACAAGGACATGGGTATACCAACAAATACTTTTTCAAAAGCAGAGATGGTATCCGTCTTGCTCCTTAGGCCAGCCACTAAACGCAGAAAGAAAAGTTAACAAGATTTTAAGACTCATTGGATTATGAACATTGTATGTTGAAAATAAACATTGTGATACGCCCAGAACAAGTAACAGTTGAGAAAGCCACATGCCTACTTCCTCTTTTTCAATCACAAGGAGTTTCACATTGTCAACAACTTGCTTGATTGAGAGTACCTCTTTTTCTATAGAATCAAACAATGATAAATGAGAATTTAATTTTTCTGATAGGAGACTAAGCTTTCTATCTCTGGCTTCAATTGAACGTTTCATCTCACAAGTTGATTCCTGCTCATGAATATCAAAAATAAAAAACAAAAACGCAAACGACGTATAATTGTATTACAATGCGTTTTAAAAATATTTATAAATCTAAAAAACTTATCCACAAAATAACAAAAATACACACGTTATCTCCTTCGTATTTAGTGTCGTTAACTTCTTTTTCATCATGATCATCCTCCTTCTTCTTCTTCTTTAGCATCATTATCATCACCTTCTTCATCATCATTTTTCTTCTTCTTATTCACCATCATCTTCTTCTTCATCATCATCAATTAACAATCAACAAATCGAAATCATATCAGAAACTCAAAAACAAAAAAACTCTATTTTTATAATGTGCGTGATGTTTGTATCATCTCCAACATCAATTTTGATTTATTCTGCTCTAATGTTTATATGTTTCAAAAGCACTTGATCAATGGCTGGCCAATGGTGTAGCGTCTCATAAGTTAATGGTTGAATTTTTTGAATGTAGTTTATTAGATAAGTTTGCTGATCGGATGGTGAAAGGGAGATCTTTTGTTGCGAATCGCAAGTGATCAACAGTAGCAGCCACTTAATTTTCTTTTTTTTTTTTAATTTTTTTTTAATTTTTTGGATTTCATCATCATCAAAGAGATCATTGATTCTCTAATAATGATTCGTCAAGATGTTTTAATTGTTGTTAATTCGTGATATTTCTAGTCATTTTTCCAATTTTGTTTTTTCTATTAATGTTTACCAATGTTTATTTCGTCGAGTAATGATATAAATCAACAAGTTATATTTAGAAACCACTATCGCCTCTTCGCAATCATCTTTTTTGCTAGCACAAACTAATATTTTATTAATTCCTTTACTCCATTTTTATCATCATATTCTTCTTCTTCATCATCATCAATTTATAAATTATATTGTAGATATATTGTAAATATATTTTTGATATTCTAGATATGTAAGAATAATATAAAATAAAAATATAGATATATTGTAAATGTAATATAGATTTTTTGTGAATGTAAGAAGAATACATAATAAAAATATAGATGTATTGTAGATATTTTATATATATAAGAAGAATATATAATAAATATATTGATGTGTTGTACATGTATTATAGATATTTTATATATGCAATAAGAATATAAAATAAAATATAGATGTATTGTAGATATATTATATATATTTTGTATATGTAAAAAAAATGCATAATAAAAATGTTAATGTATTATAAATGTTGTATGTAAGTAAAATTATTGATGAGTAAGATGTGTGGAAGCAAAATTATTAATGTGTTATAAATTAGGCTAAATAATTATGAAGTCTCTGTGGTTTTGCATATTATACTAGTCAGTTCCTGTATTTTTAATATCTAATTTTTACATTCCTGTATTTTTAAAAATTAAACTGTTTAATTCTTTTGTCAATATTTTTATCCTAAAATCATTAGTCAACTACTTTGATATTATAAAATAACTTATTTGCTCTTCCTTTATATATATTTATCTTTGTTATTTATTAAGTTTATTTCATTTTTAATTTTATTTCATATATAAATCATCTGCAAAATAATAAAAGACATTATTTGTATTATTTAAAATTATTTTTTTAGTAATATCTATAAAATTAAAATAAATGATATATATAGATTGTCTGCAAAATAATAAAAGATTTTATTCGTATTATTTAAAATTATTTTTTAATAATATTTATAAAATTAAAATAAATTATGTGTAAGAAATATAAATAAAATTAATAATAAGCATAACTTAACAAATAATAAAGAAAAATATATATAAAGGAAAAATAAATAAATCATTTTATAATATCAAAGTAATTAACTAATATTTTTAGGATAAAAATATTAACAGAATGACTGGACAGTTTAATTTTTGAAAACTGGAGGATGCAAAAATTTGATATTGAAAATATAGGAACTGACTAGTGTAATATGCAAAACCTCATGGACTTTATAATTATTTAACCTATAAATTATTAATGTATTATATATTGTATTTATTAGAAAAATATAAAATAAAACTATTGATATAGTGTTAATATATGTTAGATATATTGTGAATGTTTTTAATATATTATAAATGTACTGCATATATTGTATATTTGTGAGAATATAATATAGAAAAATATTTTTGGTTAAAATAATATAAAAAATTAAATGTGAAAAAATAAAAAAAAATAAAAATTAATGTCATTCTTGATGTTGAGAAGGGACCGCAGTTAACAATGATAAAAGTGAGAAAAAAAATTTTAATAAAAAATAAAACTAAAAAAGTAGAATAATTAAAAAAATTGTCATATATTATAAAAAAAAAACTAAAAGAGGAATAAATGGTATAAATTTATATAAATAATATTCAATGCAAAACCAGGCACCCATATATGAGCCCAAGCTTTTTGGGAATTCACTATAAAATAACTAATATATTATTTTTTTATGCTCATATATTATGTTGGCTATTTAAAAAATTAATAAATATATACTATATTAATATAAGAGTAGAACATTAATAAAAATAATTAATTTTATAAAATTTTATAAAATAAAAATATATTTTACCAATACATGATTATATTATATTCTAATTTTAGCTCAAATTTAAAATTTAGTCGAGTCGAGTTTAAATTTTTTCAAACTCAACTCAACTACGGTTAATTACAGTTCTAGATGGAGTCCTTAAAGTCAAGCCTGAGGTCTAGCTTCCCCTTTTGCTTTGTAAAGAAACAAAAGCTTATGTTCAAGAAAAAAATAATGGAGGAATCTTTGCAGGTTTTGATTGATGAAACTATGTATTCGGGTGGATGCCAAAATGCAGATTGTTGGGGTTGGGGGCCAGTCCCAACTGGGCAGTGCTTTTCCAACAGGTACAATACTGGCCCATTAAGCCACTATTCTTATTGGCCAGCATTGCCCTTAAATTAGGTCTCTTTAGTTTAGCTCTAATTGATTTCTCTTCATTAATGCGGTTGGCAGCCTGCCACAATATCTTTTTTTGTTTTATTTCATTTATTTTTTTTCCTTTTTCATTTCAGATATTGCATTCACTACATACAATTAAAGTAAAAAAAAATTACAAAAACAATTTTAAAAAATTATAAAAATGTTGTACAGATAAAAACTTATAAAAATATAACAAACAAAAAAAAATCAGAAAAATATGATGATATATATTAACCATATTTTGTAGAAATTAAAAAATGTTATTTTTGCAAACTTAAAACTGTAATATCATAATATATATAAATGATATTTAAGGTAGTATTTTTTGTAATATTCTCTTAAAGTCCAAAAATTACAGTCCAAAAATGTCAAAATACATATATTCATGCAATTAATCAATAAAACACTAAAAAAAATTACCAATAAATACTCATAAAATTGATCAATTTTAAATCTAAAAAGTTCTGATTTTCCAGAGACTTAGGCCTTGAGTCTTTTACCTAAGACATGGATTGATAAATATTCTTATTGCATGTCAAGATGACATCATTAATTCTTAATTTCAAATCAATAAATTAATTACATAAATAGCCATTTCCTAGTTAAGAATGGTAAATTTGAAAATTCATAATATTTAGAGGGACACCAACCAATAATATTATAATGTGCAGCTTAAAATTGACAAGCTTTTAATTATATAAAAGCTTTCACAGTTAGATGAACCTAACATATTTCAGTAGTAGCACTGATTAAACTGTGTTTGATTCTAATCATAGCCATTTATGAAGTTTACAAATTTATTATGAGGTTGGTCAAGTGTCATAAATTGTAAATAGGAACTTTTTGGGAATTTATATGTTTTTAAATGTTTATTGAAGGTTAGGTTACTTGTTTGATCTATATTACATTTAATCCATATACTCAGAAATTATCATTTACATATTTAATAAAAAAATTTATTTCAAGATGATTATAATAATTAGATATCTCTTTAATTGTATTTTCATTCAACAACTAAATTTTGAAATAATTTGTCAAACTAGACTTGTAAAAGAAAACCTTTAACTTGATCCAATCGTCTAATCTTTCTAAATTAAATTAAAAACTATTGTTTACAAATACATAGAAGAGTTGGTCAAAAAATAAAAGGGAAAACCCTCAATTTTAGCAACAACTTCGCTCACTTTTTTAATTTCATCATATTTTTAAACTTGTATTAATTGATATATTAACTTTTCGTTTTATTACAAATCTAGTCAATCTTTTCTCAACTCACTTGAGTTTACTGATATTATTATTGATATGACTTTTGATATTTATAATTTCATGTATACATAGAATTTTTGTAATTTGACACCCTCTATAGCTGGCTAGCTACATATTCAAGCTTGTAAATCAACCACATGTCACCGCCCTTTACTTGAAATTTGTATTTCATGGTTGATTTCGATATACAAAATCTACTTCCCAATTTCAGTTTCTCGAATTTATATTTTATCCTTAGACATAGTTCTTCTCCTATGTTCTTCGTTAAATTAGTTTTTACCTTCATCAGTTTTACGAGGGTTGCTTAAATATTAAAAGTCACATTAGTAGCCACTTCATGTGAGTTGAAGAGAGATTGACTAGACTTGTAATAAAATGAAATTTTGACATATTAAATTAATATAACTAAAAAAAATATGATAAATTTGAAAAAAAAAGAGAGTAAAGTTGTGACCAAAATTGATGGTTTTCCCTGAATAAAAAAATTAAAAAATCAAATTTTTTATTTAATTTATGATTTAATAAAATTTTAAAACATTACAATTCAGAACAATTTCAAACATTAGATATATATATATATACATTTTAAATTATTAAATGATAATGCTATAAAAATGATTGTTGATTAAATAATTCTTCAAAATATTTAATAGTATCTTAGACGATAATTTCAGAGTAATTTTATTTAATAGTATTTTTTATGTATTAAAATATTAAATTTATTAAGTTTTTAGTGTCATATTAATGGTTAAGTTTAATTTAAATAGGATTAATATATCTTTCCATTTAATTTATTTTTTTTCTTTTGCACATTTCATATATATTAATTAATTAAATACATGTATCGAACATTTTTTTTACCCTGTGGAAATTATATATTATAATAAATTATATATATATATATATATATATCTTTTACTAATATATAGAGAAAAATAATATATATATGCATATATCTCTATACTAAAGTTTTTAAAAAAATTATTTGTCTATCAAAATTTTAAATTGTCTTTCTATTTTTTAACTTATGCAAGAAGAAAAAAATTCCAATATATCAAATTTTCCCAAGTAAAAATATTTTCTTCTAAAAAATTGATAAAAAAATTAATATTCTTAACAAGAGGAAGAAAAAGAAATAATAATTTGGTTAAAGAGAATATGTAAAATTAAATAAATAATAAAAAATATTATACTAAATCAATATTGTCTTTGCCTTCAAAAAAAATACAAATCAATGTTAGCTTTAAGCGCTGATTAATTATAAATAAAAAAATAAAATAAAGCACTAAATTCAGGACGCTAAATTTGAGTACCATGAGTCTTTGACAATTTCTAATAAATATAATATAATTATAAATAATTATGATCAAAATCTAAAAATTTTAATTTAAAATAATTAAAATAAAAGAAATTGTAGTTTTACATTCAATTAGCATGATATATAATTAACTTAAATTAGAAAAAAAAAATATATATATATATATATATATTAGACTTGAATCTAAATTAAAAAAAAATATACATTAAAAGTTCAACAAACCTTTAGATTTTGATAAATAATGTGAAAATTTGATGTATGAGTATTTTATAAACAAAATATAAAACAAATATGAATGCTAGATTAATAATACTAATGATGATGGTGCATGTCTAACATAGTAAATGTGAAAAATTAATAATGATATTTTTTATCTATCAACAATGATAGATTAATAATAATGGTGATGATGCATGTCTAACTTAATAAATGCGAAAAATTAATAATGATATTTTTTTATCTATCAACATCAATGTTTTTTTTAAGTTATTAACATCTATGTTATATATACGTATATATTTTTAAGATCGATATTTTGTTCAATATATTTTTAAGATATTAATAAAAAAATTTCTACAATTTTAAAAGATAAAAATAGTTATTTAATAAGAATTTATTTAAATTTAAAATTATTATAAAATTTAATTGGCTCTAAAACAATTTGAGACAAAATTTTTAATAAATATAATCAATTCAAAATTATTGGTTCTCACGTTATTTTAACTTTATTTCAATTTGAAGATTTATCAAAATAATGATTTAATTTGATATATCACACACAAATCATCCACATGCTTGCAAAAGTCAAGCTAAACTGAGTTTTAAAAATTTTAAGATCAACTCAATATAAAATAATTAAATTTTTATTTAGACTCGAATCAAGTCCGAACTTATATTTATTCAATTCATATATCATATATTTAAAATTTAAAATTAAATTTGATTTAATTAAATTTAATAAGTTTAAAGAGCTTATTTACTTTTTATTTTTTATTCATTTGTTCTACTTTTTTCATAGCAAAAATATTGTAATTAATAATATCTTTATAAATGATGAACAATATAATTATATTTATACTAATAAAAATAAAATATTATATTATTATAATTTTATATTATATTATAAATTACTAAATTTTTAATATTTTTTTACTAAAAAATATTATATTAATATAAATTTTACTTATCATTAATTAAATAAGTATCAATATTCATAATTTGAAAATATAATATATATAAAAAAAATTTCAAATAAAGTTTATTCAACTAAATTATTATGCGATATCAAATTATTTTTTGTCATTTAATTTATTTATCATATGTAATATATAATTTAATATATAAATTGAATTATATATATTTTTAATGTAGTATAATAAATAAGTTGATTTACGAGTTTAACTTATAAATTTTTTAAATGAGTTAATTTATGAGCTTAATATATAAAATATTTTTTAATTTTACTTAGACCTATGTAATAAATGAATAGCTAAAACTTGAACGTGCATGCGTTTTTATTGAACCAAAATCAAGACTGAACTCAAATGATATTATTTGCTCATTTAGCACTTGAACCCATACACAGTCCAACTCCAAATTACCGCAAAACCCAGCCGTAGTAAGATAATCAGCATATGCCTTTTGCATGTTAAATGTGTTAGAAATTGACGTCATACAAATAATTCATAGATTAAATATAGAAATATATTTTCAACTTTACAAGCTTTTTTTATTTTTGGAAAAAATTAAATTAATGGTTTTTTTATGTGTTTGGACTCATCTTACTCAATCAAGTGTTTAAACTTGTCAAGTTTTATAAGATATAATATCTCTAACAAATTCTACAAATTAAATTAATTGTATACATAGTGGTTGTTATTATTTTTGTATTTATTTATTTTTAAAATAAAACTGAATATAATTTAAATTTTTATTACATAATTTTATCAAATTTTTAAGGTTATATATTATTTTTAAATGAAGATTTGTTCTTTACTAATGAATATTGTTTATCTATTCTTAAATAGAGGTGATATTTCGATATAAAAAGTGATTAAATATTTTTTTATATATAATAGATAGAATGGATGTCCTGTTAAAAGTTATTTATCAATTATTTTGTACTAAAAAAGTTTAGAAAGATTCAATAATTATTAGTTATATAAATAGATAAAGCTTCATCTATCAAATTTTATTGTATCTGCATATTAATGGATTCGAGCTTGATCTCTGATTAAATTAAAATAATATTTTATTAATTGATTTACATGCTGGATAGTTAAAATTATATAATTTTATTTATATTTTATAAATATATTTTTTAATTTATTAGTGAACTTTTATTTTGTAATAAAAAATAATTGTATACCTTATTGGACGGTAAATTCATTTAAATTTCTTCTTTTTGAAGCATTATTTTTTCTTTCATTAATTATCTCTTCCTTATTTCATTTTTTTATCATTATCATTTTTTTTATAAAGTATTTGAGAAATACAATAAAAGATAAAGAGAGAAAAATGAAAATATAAATATAAATTAGGTGATGAGAAACAGCGGTACGTATTTTGATATATATTTTCATTTTAACATGAAAAAATAAGTTATGCATATAATCACTTTAATATGTAAAATCAGTCATACATGATAAAATGTTAAAAAAATAATCAGTTCAAACAATTAACTGTAAAATAAATAAATAAATAAATAAAAACAGTAAAATTTTAAAAAAAAATCAAATACCATATATATTTATATATTAAGAGTTAATTTCTCTAAAATTTACATGAATTTTCTACACTGCATGGACGAATATTGCTATTTGCTATAAGTAGAAGTAACAATTAAGAGGGTGTTTCTCAAAACTGGAGTTTTTCAGCTTATTGTGAATAAGTGATTTTTAGATTATAATCAGATTAAAAATAAGCAGTTAAGTGTTTCTGTAAACTAGCTAATAATCAGCTGATAATCAGTTTATAATCAGTTAAGTGTTTCTGTAAAATCAGCTTATAATCAGTTTTTAATTGTAGAAACTGTCAAAATGACCAAACTGTCCATGAGTTTATTTATTGTATAAAAATAATTTTTTAAATGTCAATTTAAAATTTATTTTGCAATAATAATAATAATAATAATAATAATAATAAAATTTAATAATAATAATAATAATAAAATTTCTTTGATGGGAACTAAAGTGTATAAGGTAGGCAAATTTGGAATATTGAAGATTAGGTAGGGATAGTATGGTCTTTTACTTGGTCAAAACTGCTTAAAAAATAAGTGCTTAAAAAAAAGTAGCAAAACCCAACTTTTAAAAAACTGATTAAAATCAGATTATAATCTACTATTTAAGTTTTCAGAAACACTTAAATAAACAACTTATAATCTAAAAACAGCTTATAAGCAGTTTTAACCAGCTTTTAAATTTTGAGAAACACCCTCTAAGTAAAACCCAGCAGCATGTCTCCAAGAAGAGGGTGGGTGAATAACTTACCATTTTTGAGTAATTAAGCACATGAAATGCTACTCTCTATCATAAATTCTTTGGCGCTTGACAGTGAAATTGCCACACATGTCATTTCCCAAATAAATAGTCTATCTATATAACCATTGGACCCTGCTATTTATCACATGCTCAATTTCAAACGGCCGTGATTCTTTTGTTTTTATTTGTTAGATGATCCAATGGATGAGAATAGCCATGAACATGTGATGAAATAAATTTTTGTCCTATTGATTTGATTTTTCAAAATAACATCTCGAGAAAGAGGCAAATTACTCTTTACAGTGACTATTTGATGCCCAACCAAATTAGACATGCAAATGGGAAGGTTTGGCAAAGGACTATTTCGACAACAAGCCTACTTATTTCTCTTTGCATTTATTTTTTTGGAAGCCCTAAAAAAAGAACGAATCAAACCCAAATATGGCAAGTTTTTAAAGCGAAAGCAACAAATGAATGGCAAATATTTAGTAACTTAATTGGGAATGGCATTATTTAACTATTTAATTGCATTCTTTGTTTGGATTATTATTTCTTGATATATTGTCTGATTTAATTTTTTTTTTCATTGGTATAGTTTTCTATAATAATATTATGGTTTGAAAATTATAAATTTTAATAAGTTTTTTAAATTATTGATTTAGTGGCTTTATTTGATTTTAAAATTTTATCTTTTAAAATCATATTCAACAAATTGCTAAATCATATCATTAATCATTCAAACAAAGCATTAATTTATTGCATATACAATGCTTTTTTCTGAAAAAAAAAAAGTAAAACGAAAGGATTTTACCTTTATTATTTTGCTGAGAGAATTTGAAAAGAAAAAAAAATGTTTTGTAAGTTGCACTAAGAATACCATTAATCCACATATAGTTTTGAAGCAAGATTTAAACCTTAAACTTGTTGATTAGGTTTAAATTACAATAAAATATTTTTTTGCCTAATTAATTACTAAATTTTTACTCATTAAAACAGTTAAGGTTAGATTCTAAATTGGCTTTGAACTTGCAACACATGCTCAAAGAAATAATTTTTGTAAAAAACAATAATATATAACATTTTTTAAAAGTACATATTTAATAAATGAAACATAAGTTATATAAAAAAAGAATTAGAAATTGTAAATCACTACCTCATGCAAAAATATCTCTAATTTAACTCATTATCCATAATCTCTAATTTTACATTGTTTATTCTGTAAATTTTCAAACCAAAACAAAATTGATCATAGATCAAAATTTACATAAAGAAATGCATAAAAAAAAAATACAATTGCCAAAAACCACAATTTACTTATTATTAATAATACAGTATCAAGAGTCAATAAAAGATTATCTCCTCTTGTCCTCGGAAAATTTAGTTATAAATTTACTTTTTCAAAATTCTTTTTTTTTTAATCATTTGGCATTCTATCTCTCGATCAATTAGGGTTTATGATTTAAAAGAAAAAAAAATTCTTTCATATATTAGAATAAATTGTGCTAATCAATACTTCCACCAGCAATTATAGTTGGGGAGAGAAGGATATTTAAGTAATATAAAATTTATATTAAAATTAATTGATTGAATTAATTATTTTAATAAAAAAGATTAATTAAATTAATCAAATTATAAACTCACACACTAAAATCATGCAGTGAATTATACGCACACCATCAAAATAAACATTAAATTTAATTATGTAAAAAATTTAGTTTTAAATAAAAAAATATATTTTATCCTGATTTAAATTTAATTCATATATTTGAGATTGAAATCGAACCTTACACCTTTGACGGTGGATAGGATTTGGGCTTACACTTTTATTTCTTGTACTTGCTTTGCTTGGTCAGATAATAAGTCCAGCTGGCACTTTATTATCCCCAAATTTTAAGTCACGTGGATTTACCAAATGCGGTCTTCTTTTATAACAAGCAACCACTTCTTTAAATAATTAAATCTATTCCAAAAACAATTTGTAATGCTTGCTGACTTGGAGCTTTGATAAGTCTTATATCATATTATTATTACATCACAACTTTGTAATTTACCCATTGCAGATTAAGGGAAATATAATTTTAATAATTGAAGCAAATAAAGCACCCTTAAGTATAAAATAAAAAGGTTTTGACACAAATGTTCCAATGCTGATGTTAAAATTTGAAACTTTTGTTCATATTAAAAAATATATAAAATTAATTATATCGACTTTAGATGTTTAATTATTTGAATAAATTATTAAATACTCAGTTCATCTCAAAGTAAATCATATTCTTTTAGCTTCTATGCAAATGTAAATCATTGTAGATAAATAAATTAGATTAAAGGCCAGTTTATTACATTTTAAAAAAATTGAAATAAACCTGATAATAAATAATTTAGGAGGAAAAAGAAAGAGTCATACAAGAATGAGCTTTATTTGCTGTCCTTTTTGACGTGATAGAGTTTTAAGTTTTTAAATAAGTCGGTCCAAGCATAGCTCCTCGTGGAAATTGTATTTAATATTTTATTAGATGGCTTCCAGATTCTTCTTTCTACCCCTTTCTCTTAGTTATTAATTAGCCCACGCTGTAATGCGATTAAAACATTTTATATTTTTCAAAATTAAAAAAAATTATTTATATATTAATATAATTAATATATAAAAAATAATATTTTATATGAATATATGTACTTTAAAAGTGCTTTCATATTTTTATTTTTATTTTTAGTAGATTTTATAGATTATACTCCCTCCGTTTTATTAATATTGAAAAAAAAAAATTTTTGTGTATCTTTTATATAAAAAATATATCATTTTAGGTAAATTTTGGGAAGTAAAATGAGACAAAATATCATTTATACCCTTGCCTTAAAAGCTTAATATGAGAAATATTTTTTTTAGAGGTATTTAAATCAATAGAGATGAAAAAAGTAAAATTTTCTTAATTTTCGTGTTCATCTTACTTTTTCTATGTTAATGAAACGGAGGTAGTAATTTTTTAAAATAATAATTTTTTAAAATTTTTATTTTTATTCTATTTTTACTTTTAAATTGATAATATAAATTTAATTATTTTTAAAAATAAATATATTATTAATTATAATTATATTTAAATTTTATATTATTTGACTATTATTTTTAATAGATATTTTTACATGATTAAATACATTTTTATTGTATCAACTTAGTTTAATTTTATTATATTTATTTGTTCTTTTATTATTTTTATATTTTTTTACTAATATTTTTTTATATTTATAATTTTTTCTTTCTCTTCAAATTACTAATTTTGACTATTTTTCCAATTTTTCTTTTAATAATCAAAAATTAATATTTTGACTATTTTTTATCATAAATTTTTGAATAAAATTCAAAAAAAGTGTAAATTGAGTATCAAAAAATTATAAATTTAGTTTAAAATGATATGGATAAAGAAAAATATAAAAGTGACAGAAAAAATAAATATATACATTAAGATTTAAACTAAGTTGGTATCATAATATATTTAAATATGGTAAAAAAAATTATTTATTAATATTCAAATGCACTCTCTATTTTATGAATTTTATTTTTTACTTAAAAATGGATAAAAAAAGTCAAATAATATAAAATTTTAAATTCGAAGATAATTAATAATATGATTATTTTAAATTATTTTAAAATAATTAAATTTATATTTAAAAATCAAATAAAATATTAAAAAACTAAAATTTACTATTTTAAAAAATTATAACTCCCAAAATTTATTAAAAATTAAAATAAAAATAAAAATAACAAATTGAGAAATCATACTTATTGAAATAGTGATTTGTAAAGTATAATAATAATAACAATAATAATAATAATAATAATAACCTTTGAGTTAAAACGGAAAGTAAAAAATTAATTAAAAGTAAAATATAATGGCTCGTCAGTTAAAAAGAAAAATAAAATTACTTAATTAATTAATTACTTTGAGATAATATATTTTTGTAGTGGAATAACGAGAAAGAGGGTGGTATTCTTGAAAAGAGGGGGAAATCCTATATTAAAATGGAAAAGTAAAATAAAAAAATGAGATTAAAGAAAAGCAAAATATACAAGTGAGAAACGTAAAAAAAATAAAAGAAGAAAAAAAAAGAATAGACATTTAAAAAATTATATGGATAAAATATGAAATAAAAAAACTTTATTTATTTGAAAATCTATTGTCAAAAGGGGGAGAATGAGGATAGTGTTAAAATGAAAATGCAAATTTTTTTTTATTAATTATATTTATTTAAATTTATTTATTTATTTATTGTCTCATATATTTATTAATAAAATTATTTGAATTTGATAAAAATAGATTAAATTGATTAATAATAATTAATTTTTAAAAATAAATTTTTTTTGATTAATTAATACTAGTTAGTAGGGTTGTGCACAAATATCGTAACCGATCAATCCGCATATTTAAATATGGATTCGGTCGTTCTTTATTTTTGCTCAGACGACAGCAGACTGCTTTTAAATAAATTGTTGAGTTCGGGTGCCGGTCGATTTAAAGTGTTTTATTTCGAATAAAATTAAAACCGACCGACAGTTAATATAATATATTATAATTTACACAAGTCACCCGTCATGTTATTTTTTATATGTATATAAACACCCTAAAAGTTAAAGAAATTCAACTCTGGCCGTAGAACTCTCAAATTTCTTTACTTTTTAGATTATTTATCTTTTCTCTCTCTTAAATTCTATTGGTTAATTTCTCCTTCTTCCTCTGTCAAAATTTATTCCTCTTCTCTGATCTTTCTCTGTCAATCTATATCTTCTCCGATCAATCAAACTTGGAAGATGAATAAAGAACTAAGTATTTTATTTTAGACAAAATAAAATACTAATTTCGGTCAAATCAAGGACTCGTGCTTTCAAACTCAAAGGATAGTTGTTTCTTCTTCTATTTATTTTTCTATTTCTTCATTATTTGAGTGAAAATTTAGAAATACTTTATTTATTTATCTCTAATGATATTTGTTTGGTTTATTATTTTGATTATATTCTGAGTTCTTTTTTTTGTAATTTTATTTGTATTTGATGTAAAATCTTTGTTATCAGATGTGTTAAAAGACTTATAGATTTTTAATAAAAATTATATTTTTCTTTATAGATTAATTTTTCGGAGTTTATGTAAATTAGTATTTAAATTAAGAGGTTTCTTTTTTTTTGAGGTTTGTTTCTTGAGTTTTAATTTTTGGAACTCCATTATGAGACTATATTTCATTTTTTGAAAATTTTGTTGTCATTTTTAGCTTTGGGGCTTGTGTTTGTTGTTTTATTTTATTTTGTATTTATTGTATATTACCTATTAAACTAATTTGGTGAGTTTCTGAATTTGTTTAAAAATTTATCCGTGAAAGTGTTTGTGTATATTTTGGATCTGCCATTTTTTACGAACCTTTGAGTTTTTTTTTATCCCAATCCGATTATACCCATCTTGAACTGACCGAACCTGAATTTGTGCGTGTCTATTAAAACTTTAATGCTGATCAGTCGATATCTGTTGCTAATTTTTCTTATTATATTAGGTTTGGTCGGGTTGAAATTTTTTTTAAATTTGATCAAACTCGATTCATGCGTATTTTTGATGGTTGAATTGTTTAACTCCTAAAATAGAATCACCCAAATTGATGCACATCTATAAGAATTTCATTGTTCTTTGCCTGTGAAATGAACAAGGACAATTAGATGGCAGTAGTAATACAATGCTTACGTTGAAAAAAAGTAAAATAAAAAGGGAAAATATGAAATTCAAAAAAAATATATGGTTTTTGCTAAATTAACTATTCATTTATTTTTTGTGCTAGTGAAATTAACTTTTCATTATTATGGCTTTTTTGAACAAAAGCAATTAGCTGACAACAGTAATACGATGCTTATGTGAAAAAATAAGTAAAAAACAAAAAGCAAAAGCAAAAAATGATAAAATAAGAAATCCACGAAAGAAGCATGGTTTTTTAGGAAGTTAACTATTAATTCAGATGGCTCTTTGAGCATATACTCTGCCCCTTCCATTTTAATTGATATTTTTGAGGATTTCACATATTGTAAGAAATTAATTAAAATTATTAATTTAACCTTAATTTTAATTAATTATTTTTTTAATATAATATTTTAAATTATTAAAAAGATAATTATTAATAATAATATTAAATATAAAGAGTAAAATAATAAATAATATTAAAATTTTATTTTGATATTATTAAACGTTAGATATTTTAAAATAAAATTAAAATTTTAAAATAATATATATTTTAAAATTGAGGGAGTATATAATATTAGCATTCATGCAAAAACATCTTCTAACAATTTATATATATATATATATATAATAGTGTATTCATCATTAAATCATTAAAAAAGGTAATTGTATAATTGTATTCATAATTTATTCATTAAAAATACAAAAAAAAATAGAGGTTTACATTTTTTTGGCCAATAATAAGAGAAATATATTAATAAAAAGACCCATATTACATAAAAGCATCTATCATGAAGAGGGAATCAATCAAGAGGACACTAAAATCAATTGATAAAATTAGAAGTTTAACAAACAGAGTATTGGATCCTATCGAAGCAAGGTAATCTTCCAAATGAGGGAATTCATACAAAGATAAAAACAGCGGAATGAGAAAAAGAGAACCTTGAGCACTTTGACAAGCGAGAAAACATGAGAGGAGAGCTAAAGTGCTTGAAACTAGAAACAAGCACAGTCCTAAAGCCAAGGGCGAGTATATATATATATATATATATATTTAAAAAAATTTTAAATTATTTATTATTTTTTTAAAAAAATTTTAAATTGCCCTCTCTTTTTTTTTTAATTTTTACAAGAAGTAAAAAAATACAATAAATTATTTATTATATATGTAATAGTTCTCTTTTAAAATATTGACAAAATATTAATAATATACAAATACAAAAAAAATAAAGAAAGGGATAAATTTTTCAACTAAATTAATTTGAACACGTTTAATAAATTAAATAACTCATTTATTTTAATTATTTTTTAAGAAATTATATTCATTATTTAATTTTTTTTCTCTTTATTTTATTTTTATTATGAAAAATCTTATAAATTTAAAATTTTGTACATATATATATTAATATTTTTTTATTAATTATTTTTTAATAATAAAAATATATTATTAATAAATTTATAAAATACTGTTAAAATAAAATGAAAAAAATAATTACAGAAAAACTAGAATTTGCAAAAAAAAAAAATTTATCCTCTTTATTCTAAAGCCTAGCTTCGCCCCTGCCTAAAGCCATAAATCAAAGATAATGGAAGACCTAAAAAAAAAAAAATAAATAAATAAGCGGATGATACTAACAATCCTCTCTGAATGTAAGAAAACATAGTCAAGGAAACATAGTCATGAAATCAGAATAGCCTTAGCATGGATAAAACCCATACTCTTAAAAGAAAAAGAACCCTTTGCTTAGACAAACTTATTGCACATAAAAATGATAAAAATCGAAAAGCTTCCAACCAATAAACATAATCTTTTTTTATGAACTGATGCACAAAATAGGCTTTAAAAGAGCCATATATGCTACTAGGGCTAGTAAACTAACCCATAAAAATTGAAAAAAAAAAGAAAAGAAAGAAAGATAGAAAACTAAGTAGAGAAAGAAAATTTAGGGTTATTGAAAGTTAAAATGGCCACCGACACCTCTAAATCTACGGTGAACAATCAATAAGGCAAAGTTTTAAGCGAAAAAGATGAAACTTCCAAATTATCAATTAATTAAAATAAAAAATGCTAAAATAATCAATTAAAATCTCACTCTTTCGTTAATATCTTATATTAATATTAATGTTTTGGCAAAAATTGTACATTTCAACGAGAGGCTTAATATACTATATTTTTCCATAAGGCATCATTTTAGTAAAAAATATCCCATTAATTAGGCATGCACTATATACCGAGTATTTACCTTTTAAATAGTTGGTCTTCTTTTTTCCCTATTCAATACAATCTAAAATACTTATTTGACATTAAGCTGGATTCCTTCTTTTTTTTTTCTTTTAAATCTAATTTTAAATGTTATTTAAAAAACAATTTTAAAATTTTATTTAGTTGTTTTAAAATTATTACATTTAGAAAATGTGAATTTCATTTCAAAATAAATTGTAATATCCTCTGAATGAGTGTTTAAAATTTTTTAATGCAGCTGTCGGCTTTTTTGTTCATAGCAGTTCCATCAGACCAATTAGTTATTTTTTCACTGATATCTATTAGTTTTTAGATAATTAAACAACTGTTATTTATAAATAATTGCTTGATTTAACTGCTGCCGACCGGTAATGTGAATCTGTTAGCTGACGGCCAGTTAATTTTGATAAATGAAAATTTTGATCATTTAGTAAAATTAAGTCAATATTGTTTAAATTTTAAATTATGATTAAAGGTACATTTTATTTTTATTTATTATCATATATCTTAACTATTTTTCATTTTTAATGTGTGAAATAAACTACAAAATTAATGAATTAGTAATTATAAACAGTTATATATTTTATATACTTTTATTTTTTATTTGAAAATGAATATGTTATTTTCTATAAATATTATTTTTAATGTTTCAATAATTATTATTAACAGTGATAATTAATAATATTTTTACTACATACTAAATAATAATAAATTATCAATTAACAACCAACAACTTTTATCAACAACGAAATCAAAATCAATCTTAGAAATATTTTTAATAGAGGACTATTTATTATAAGAACGACTCAAACAATAATTTTAAAAAAAGGACCTGAAATAAGCATATATTGTGAGAAGAGAATAATGGTCAAAATGTGTTGTATGGCAAATAGAAATATTTCATATATACCCAAATTGAAAATATAATAAGAATGAATTTGATGGATGATTATTTGAAATGGTTAAATATTAAAATTTATATTTTAAATGAATATATAAAAATAAAATGTATTAAAATTTAAATATTAAATATTTTAAATAATTATTTATTTAAGTGAGAGCATAAGTAAATTTATAATTATTACATTATATTGTATATATTACAGTGCATCTAATGTTAACGTATCGAAACCAAATATCAAATCCAATTGACATGGTGCGCATGCAATTTATTTAATCAATAATATTTAATCCAATTGATTAAAACTAATCAAATTCTATATCCATAAAATATTTATTTTATGTATATACGTTTTTTATTTATATATATTAAATTTTAATATTTATTAGTTATGTACTTCCCATTATATAATTTCTTAGAATAAAATCACATTCAACCGTTATTCAGTTATTAACAAATATAATACTTCATTCAATTTATTTTAAGTATCGTGTAAAAATAATATGCATAAACTAATAAAATAATTAGTAATTATAAATTTTATAAAAAATTTATTATAATTTATCTAAATATCTTTTATCATCTCTTACTTTACTTATTCTCTTTTATTAATTAATAAAGATAATATTAATTTTTTTTAATTAATACTCTTTTAAATTTTTAAAAATGAATTAAAAAATTTTTCTTACGTAATAATTAAAATGAAGCAGATGGAGTAATTGATAACTGCACCTTTCTAAAAATGGGATCTTAATTCTTAATGCAGCTAACCCATTTATAAATAATGTAAAGATTCATGATAAAAAGAAAAATATACAAGTTGAATTGTTGGCAAGTTTATATCACTAATAAATTTTAAGGTAATTTTCAATAAAATTAATTTTTAAAATTTAATTTGTTATAGGTGAATATTTAAAATGTTATTTTCCAATCTTTTACCTCAGCATTCGGCTTCAAATCCAATTAGATGAATTTTATTGAGCACGTTAGAGGAACCTTTAAAATTCAGTGATTTTTGAAATTATTTTATTTTTTAATTATTTTTCTATTCAAAATTTATTCTGATTTTATTTTTAAATCATTTTAACTATTATTATTTTAATATTTTCATTTTCAGCAATTTTTTTTTAATTTTGAAGTGAAAATTTTCTCTAATTTAAAATTTATTTATTTTTATAATTTAAATTATATTTTTTTCTTGAAAATTAATTTATAAATTCAAAACCATTGGGTCACACTTTTTTTATTCAAAATATTCTTTTTAATTTTTTAAGTGGAAATATTATTCTAATTTAAACTTTAGAAAAATGAAAAATTATGTTGTCACATTAAGATTTAATAATTTTTTTTATTAATTTGAATATAAACTAGTCTAATTTTAAAAAAATTAATTACTAAAATTTCAAATTTTGTATATAATGTGGGCGCCAACAATCTTTGAAATCAAAGTGTAGGCGCCGAAATGTTGACCAAGGAAATTGTACAGCGCCGAAATTTTTTATTAAGAAATTTTGATGGAGGCACCGTAATTTTTGATTAAAAAAAAAGGAAAAGGCAAAATAAAATTCTCTTCCTATACGCGTTTTCCCTTGCTTATAAATAGGCAATGGATATTAGCATTTTAAGCATCCCAAAATGTGAGAGGCAGAGGAAAAATTGAGAGTTATATTGTAATTCCTATTATTTCCTTCTAATAAAATTCTTCTATTCTTGTCCGTGGTTTTTTACCTTAATTCGTTTAAGGTTTTTTCACGTAAATTCTGTGTCTCTTTTATCTTTATTTTCTCAAAATTTTAGCTGTGTTCTTGCTTTATCTGGTCCGTTTTTACAACAAGTGGTATCAGTGCTGTGGTATTTTGAAAAATCAAATATACCACGAGGAAGAGAAAATTACGTGGAGTTTTTTGGTGTGATCCTTTTTAAAAACGGGCGTAAACACGCTAAAGTTGTGAATAGTAACTCATCACTATTCACGTGTTTTTTGAATAGTACTGTAGCGTATTACTGTAGCGATACTGTAGCGAATCACTGTAGCAGAAGTATTGTTTACGTGAAATAGTGGGAGCTAATTTTTTGGAGATAAAAGCAATGGCGGCAAAATTTGAGATTGAAAAGTTCAACGGGAGAAATTTCTCACTGTGGAAATTAAAGATAAAAGCTATCTTGAGAAAAGATGGTTGTCTAGTGGCAATCAGTGAAAGGCCGCAGGGATTCACAGATGATACTAAATGGAACGAGATGGATGAGAATGCTATTGCAAACCTTCATCTAGCACTTGCAGATGAGATCTTGTCCAGTTTAGCAGAAAAGAAAACGGCAAAGGAGATATGGGATCATCTCATCAAACTGTACGAGGCCAAGTCATTACATAACAAAATTTTCCTTAAGAGGAAACTTTACACCTTGAGGATGTCAGAATCTACTTCAGTGACGGAGCACCTTAATGTCTTGAATACTCTATTTTCTCAGCTTACATCTTTGGATCATAAAATAGAGTCACAAGAACGTGCAGAACTTCTACTCCAAAGTCTACCTGATTCGTATGATCAACTCGTCATCAACTTGACAACTAATGTTCAGCCTGATTCTCTGGTCTTTGATGATATAGCATCTGCTATCTTGGAAGAAGAGAATCGGCGGAAGAACAAGGAGGACAAGCAGGCAGGTTCACAACAAGTGGAAGCTTTGACAGTGATGAGAGGAAGATCAACAGAACGTGGCCCAAGTGGGAGTCACAATCATGGGAGATCAAAATCAAGGAGTAAGAAGAATTTTAAATGCTACCACTGTGGCAAGAAAGGTCACTTGAAGAAGGATTGTTGGAGTTTGAAGAATTCCAATTCTCAAGGGAACGTGGCAAGCACTTCAGAAGATGGAAACGTGTTGTGTTGTGAAGCAGCAATATCAACGGAGAGCAGGAAGAAATTTGCGGATGTGTGGCTTCTTGACTCAGGAGCAACTTATCATATGACCTCGCGAAGAGAATGGTTCCATCATTATGAACCTATCCTAGGAGGATCTGTGTATAGTTGTGAAGATAATGTCTTAAAGATCATAGGCATTGGATCCATCAAATTGAAGATGTATGACGGTACAGTTCGCACTATTCAAGGAGTGCGACATGTGGAAGGTCTGAAGAAGAATTTGTTATCTGTGGGAGAGTTCGATGATCTTGATTGTACTATCAAAGTTCGGAAAGGAATCATGAGGATTAGCCGAGGAGCGCTTGTAATTATGAAAGGAGAAAAGATTGCTGCAAAGTTATATATGCTTTTGAGAGAGACTGTGCAAGAAGCAGAAGCATCTGTTGCTTCAAACAGTTCGAGTGAAAGATCTGCAATGGTGTGGCATCAAAAGCTTGGACATATGTCTGAACAAGGTATGAAAATTCTTGCTGAGAAAAAGTTACTTCCAGGCCTTACAAAGGTGTCATTACCCTTTTGTGAGCATTGCACAACAAGCAAGCAGCATTGACTAAAGTTCAGCATATCCAATTCTAGAAGCACGAATATTCTTGAATTGGTCCACTCTGATGTATGGCAAGCACCAGTTTCGTCACTAGGAGGAGCGAAGTACTTTGTGTCCTTCATCGATGATTACTCCAGAAGATGTTGGGTGTATCCTATCAAGAGCAAGGGAGATGTATTTGCAACTTTCAAAATATACAAAGCGCGGGTTGAACTTGATTCAGGCAGTAAGATCAAGTGTTTAAGGTCAGATAATGGAGGAGAATATACTGGGAATGAATTTGATAGCTTTTGTAGACAAGAAGGCATCAAAAGGCAGTTCACTACGGCGTACACTCCACAACAAAATGGAGTAGCAGAGCGGATGAACAGAACTCTGTTAGAAAGAACAAGAGCAATGTTGGGAGCTGCATGTCTTGATAAGGCATTTTGTGCAGAAGCAGTCAACACCGCCTGTTATGTGATTAACCGGTCTCCATCTACAACAATTGAGCTAAAGACTCCAATGGAGATGTGGACAGGGAAGCCAGTGGATTATTCAAACCTCCATATATTTGGAAGTCCTGTGTATGTGATGTACAATGCCCAAGAAACTACGAAGTTGGATCCAAAATCCAGGAAGTGTTTGTTCTTGGGATATGCTAATGGTGTAAAGGGGTATCGCCTGTGGGAGCCCACTGCCCACAAGGTTATCGTCAGCAGGGATGTTATCTTTTTAGAAGATAAATTGGAAAAAGAAAGTGATAGCAGTTTGAAAGAAAATTCAGAGACTACAATGGTACAGGTAGAAAAGAAGTCCACAGAAGAAGATTCTTCTGAAGCAGAACCAGAGCACGAGGAGGAGGAAGAGCAAACTGAGTCTGAAGAGTCGGAGCTTGGAAAGGGAAAGCGCACAAAACATACACCAGTTTGGCAAGAGGATTATGTTATGGGCAGTAATGTTGCTTACTGTCTTCTAACTGAGGAAGGAGAACCATCAACTCTCCAGGAAGCAATGAGTAGTTCAGATGCGTCTCAGTGGATGGCAGCAATGCAAGAGGAAATTGAAGCCTTGCATAAGAACAAGACTTGGAAGCTTATGCCATTACCGCAAGGAAGAAAAGCTATTGGCAATAAATGGGTCTATAAGATCAAAAGAAATAGTGATGATCAGGTGGAGAGGTATCGTGCAAGATTGGTGGTAAAAAGGTATGCTCAGAAAGAAGGGATTGACTTCAACGAAATATTTTCTCCTGTAGTTCGGTTGTCAACAGTTCGTGTAGTCTTGGCAATATGTGCTACACTTGATTTACATTTAGAACAGCTAGATGTGAAAATAGCTTTTCTTCATGGAGAGCTTGAGGAAGAAATCTATATGCTCCAGCTAGAAGGTTTTGAAGAAAAAAGAAAGCGGAAGTTGGTTTGTAGGTTGAACAAATCTCTATACGGTCTAAAACAGGCGCCGAGGTGTTGGTATAAGAGATTTGATTCCTTCATCATGAGCCTTGGATACAACAGACTTAATGCAGACCCTTGTGCATATTTCAAGAGGTTTGATAAAAGTGATTTCATTATTTTGCTGTTGTATGTAGATGACATGTTGGTAGCAGGCCCCAACAAAGATCATATTCAAGAATTGAAGGCACAGTTGGCTAGGGAATTTGAAATGAAGGACTTAGAACTAGCAAACAAGATTCTAGGGATGCAAATTCACCGAGACAAAAAACAATAGGAAGATTTGGCTTTCTCAGAAGAATTACTTAAAGAAGGTCTTACGACGCTTCAATATGAAAGATTGTAAGTCAATTTCTACCCTACTTCCTATTAGTTGCAAATTATCCTCCAGTATGTGTCCTAGCAATGAAGAAGGAAGGATAGAAATGTCTCGAGTACCGCATGCATCAGCAGTGGGGAGTTTGATGTTCGCAATGGTTTGTACACGACCAGACATTGCACACGCAGTAGGAGTTGTAAGTCGGTACATGGCGAATCCTGGTAGAGAGCATTGGAGTACTGTAAAGAGGATCCTAAGATATATTAAAGGAACCTCAGATGTTGCATTATGTTATGGAGGATCAGATTTTATTGTCAGAGGATATGTTGACTCAGATTATGCAGGTGATCTTGATAAAAGTAAGTCTACCACAGGTTATGTGTTCATTCTTACTGGTGGAGCAGTAAGTTGGGTATCAAAACTGCAGTCAGTTGTGGCAACTTCATCAACAGAAGCAGAATATGTTGCAGCTACGCAAGCTAGTAAGGAAGCAGTATGGTTAAAACTAATCATGGAGGAACTCGGGCATGAACAAGAGAAAATTTCTCTATTTTGTGACAGTCAGAGTGCCTTGCATCTTGCAAGGAATCCAGCTTTTCATTCTAAATCAAAACACATACGAGTCCAGTATCACTTCGTTCGTGAGAAAGTGGAAGAGGGCATTGTGGATATGCAGAAAATTCATACAAAAGACAACCTAGCAGATTTTTTGACAAAAGCAGTTAACACTGACAAGTTTATTTGGTGTCGATCCTCTAGTGGCCTGACGGAAGCATAAGCAGCATGAAAAGACAAGGAAGAAAGAATGGTGTGAAGATATGATTGATTGATCCTCAATCAAATCTTCAAGTGGGAGATTGTGGGCGCCAACAATCTTTGAAATCAAAGTGTAGGCGCCGAAATGTTGACCAAGGAAATTGTACAGCGCCGAAATTTTTGATTAAGAAATTTTGATGGAGGCGCCGTAATTTTTGATTAAAAAAAAAGGAAAAGGCAAAATAAAATTCTCTTCCTATACGCGTTTTCCCTTGCTTATAAATAGGCAAGGGATATTAGCATTTTAAGCATCCCAAAATGTGAGAGGCAGAGGAAAAATTGAGAGTTATATTGTAATTCCTATTATTTTCTTCTAATAAAATTCTTCTATCTTTGTCCGTGGTTTTTTACCTTAATTCGTTTAAGGTTTTTCCACGTAAATTCTGTGTCTCTTTTATCTTTATTTTTTAATATTTTAGCTGTGTTCTTGCTTTATCTGGTCCGTTTTTACAACATATAAATCATTGGACTCATCTATTATATCTAATAGTTTGGCAAGAGAAGCAATGGCAACTGCCACTGAAACTTCATCTCGACATGGTTAATCAATTAGAAGAATGTTTTATAATTTTTTATTTTGTCTAAGTTAAAATAATTAACAGTATATTTTGATGAAAAAGAAATTAGAGCATATATTATCATAGAAACACAAAAAAATTAAAAAAAACATTAGTAAAATAATTAAAATCACTTTTTAAAATAGTAATTTGATTAAAAATAATTAAAATATTCAAAAAGCGAAAAATATAAATCACTCAATAAATATATAAATTGAATAGTTTTGGCCATACGGTAACTTGGTGGAGTTTTACTCAGAAATTTTTAGGTCATTTATGATTAAAAAATAAACATTTAGTATTTAAGTTAAAAAATACTCCAAATTTTGGCAATTTTTAGTGTTAGTTATCCACAAAATGTTAATTAAAACATGAATTTTATTTGAATTTGTATGTGCACTTATAAATTTAATTAATCTTTGTCAAAATAATATTACTTGCCCCATTAATGTTGACTTTATCTCCATACACGTGTCTTCGTTAAAAAATTGGTCCCATCTTACCAGTGAATGCTTTATTAAAGTTGAACGAGAAATTAGCATTAATATTGAATGTAACTACCAAAAAAAATATACATATATATTGGATGTAACTAACAAATCAAACAATATTGATGGTATAATTTAGCTGCTTTGATTTACTCATTTAAAGTAATTATTAAAATAAAAAAAAAATTCAATTATCATTCACATATATAAATGATATATTATTAGAGTGAGTGAGAATTTTCTCAAATGATATATTCAATCGACTGAAGCTGGTGGAAATTACTTCTTTTATAATTTTATTTCCCTCATGCAATAATTTTCATATTTCAAATCACATATTTATTTATTTATTTTAAAAAGTAAACTCTTCGAGTATATAATACTTTTATATAAATATATAATAATGTGTTTTACTAAAAAAAGTAATTTTGATATTAAAATTATGACTGAAAACAAGCACTTAAATGTGAATAAAATATGGTACAAATGGGTGTGAAAATAAATCTCACATTTATAATTTTAATAAATATAATAAATTTATAATTACAATAAATATAATAGGCTTGTAATAAAAAAAATACAATTAATCAAACTAAAATAATTTAAATTATTTTATATTGTACGGTTAAAATATATGTTTTTTTATTAAAAAAAATATCTTATCTTTAATTGAACTCTTAGAGTTTTTAAAACTTTGATACATAAAATAATTAGTGCAACATAATTTAAGAGTTACTGGAGACGATATAAAAAAATTTCTCCGAGCAAGTATCCTTACATGTTGTTTTTCCTTGTAGGATTTTTCAAATAAATTCATGGTTTTGTTCTCTTAGATATGGTCATTTTATGATTTTTTTTGTCCTATACATTTATGGTAATTTGGTCTTATTTAGAAATCATAAATGGAGTCATATAGGGGCTGATAATCTCTCTCGCCGATAATTAAAAATTCTTATTGGCTTCTAACTGCCGGAATAACAGAGGTGGGGGCTATGCTCCCCTCTCTCCCCTCCATTGTGTACTGTTTATGTGCAATAAGAAGGTTGAAGATAATCTTCTCATTACATGTGTATTTTTTTTAATTTTATTTTAAATGAAATGATATTGTTTCTGCCAAGATAAATTAAAAAAAATTAATGATGTAACAAGAATAGAGTGGTGAGCAGAAGGCAAAAAGTCATAACTTTTATGTATGCATGTATACAAAGAAGACATCAAAATCATCTACTAACTTTTTTTACATCTTTTATTTACAGAAGACATAACTTTTATTTATTTATCTTTTATTTATTTATTTTTATAAATTAATATTTCAAAATGGAGAGAAGTTGAATTATAAAAATAGTAAATTTTTTATATTAAATTTTGGCACGGCTACTTGTCTATTACTTGAATTTATTATTTATTTTTTTTAATTTTTATAAATTATTATTTCAAAATCAAGCAAAGTATGATTATAAAAACAATAAAATTTTTCATATCAAATTTTTACACTATTAGTCTAACTTAAAATTTTATTTATTGATTTTAATTAATCCATACCCAATAATTAGAGGATTGCATAAGACATTAAACTTGGGTGGGACATGGAAAACAATTAAGATCGAGATAAAACATACACAGATAGCCAAAGTTTTTTTTTGGGTACATCACTTTTGAAAGTGGGACTTACTACATAAAACTTAGGATTTATATCCTAAATCAACAACTAAAACTATCATTATCTCCATACTTTACAATATACAGATAAATTTTTTTTTTTTGAATGGACAATATATAGATAGATTGATCACACACAAACTTACACTATTACATCAAAATCATTAACATAAAACAATCATTAGCCATTATTAAAAAAACTACTTTAGTAAATGAAAATCATGTGTTAATCAAACATAACCCATCAATCAAATTCAAGACCCAAAAATAACCCCCCAATGGCCCCCACTAACTTGTTGAGCCACCATCACCGTTTATCAGTTAAATACAGATTATTGATAAAAATGAAGTAATCTAATCGGACGGTGGAGAAGTGAGGCGGATGGGTTGGATAGAGAAGAGAATAAATAGAGAAAGAGAGGAGCTGGATCCTCCGAGAAAACCTCACTGGAAGTGACTTAGTTTGCAACTCCCGAGGTCTCTGTCTCTTCTCTCTCTTTTTGTAATAGTGAGCGAGTGGTGGCACAGTGCCGCACCAACATCCATTGTCTGAGGAGATCACACACATAAGCAGAGACACACCTCATATTTTTCTCTCTGGATTTGCTTCTCTTTTTCTTGTAGCTTTCGCTTTCCTTTTACTGGGTTCTACTTCTTTTTGTTGAAGCTACTTGAAAAGCGCATCCAATTTTAAGAAGACTTCGTCATTTTACTAATTTCTTGTTTCTTAGCGGACCCGTTAAGTTTATACGCAATGCTCTGTTAACGAACAATAAAAAGATTGGAGCTTTTTGTTTAATTTGAGTTGGAATACGAATCGGGTAGTGTAGGTGTTTGTGGGGAATATTTGTTATGGATCCGCCGGTGATATTGAGTGATGGGTCTTATACTTTGGCGGAGATCTGGCAGTTTCCGGTAAAAGGGAATGGGAGAGGTCAGTTTGGACAGAGTTTGATTGGACAGTTTGGAGATTCGAACCGGGACATTTCGGGTAATGATCCGATGAATTTGGAGCAGAGAGGAACTAGTGGCGGCGGCGGCGGCGGCGGTGTAAGAAAACGGCGTGATGCTGTGGAGGATGATTCTGCCAAGGTCTTATCTTCAAGCAATGGCAATGTAGTGGTATTGTTATTTGTTTTATTATTGAATGATTTCAATAAGTTATTAATTTGTGTTTGTGATTTATTTGCCTAATTCAGAATTTATAATCCATTCTTTTATTTGTGATTTATTTAGCATATTCAAAATTTACCTTATTATTTTTGTTGATTTTTTTGGGTTATCTTTTCTTGAAGAGTTCAATTGTTGATAATTTTTTGGTTATCGTCTTTACAATACAAACTTTAATGCTTTTTTTTCGTCTGTCTTCAGTCTTTGTGAGTGAATTTAATTATTGATTTAAAATAGTAATCGTACTTCGATAAAGTTGACTCAGAGTCAGAGTTCAGTCCGTTATCTTATTGAACGTGGCAATATCTCTCATTTTATGTAGAAATGACCATCTAGAATGTTTTGAAATCTATATTATCTGGGTAAAAAATTAAATATTGTTAATTCCAATTTTTCGGGGATTTTTTAAATGATATTTTCATATTTTGTTTTGTTATCTGAATTGGGCAGAATGATTCTGATGCAAAACGGCTTAAAACATCAGGAAATAGAGATGAGAATCTTGATTCTAAAACTGAAGCAGAACCCAGTTCAGACAAGCCTGCGGAAAAGAATACTCAACCACCGGAACCACCTAAACAAGATTACATCCACGTACGAGCAAGAAGGGGTCAAGCTACTGATAGCCACAGTTTAGCAGAAAGAGTAATTTTCTCAAGTCCTTTTTAAACTTGCATTTATTTGGAAAAGAAGAACAAAAATTATTAATCTGAAATAATGGCCACTAAAAGAGATGTGTGAAGAGCTTATGTTAAAGAGCTCATGTGAAATTTTTATTGGTACCCCCTTTTATCGTGCAGATGAGTTGTTATACCTGAAACTATCATTTAAATTTTTCTGATGAGAACTATTTTATGGACAGGCTAGGAGAGAAAAGATAAGCGAAAGGATGAAAATTCTTCAGGATCTAGTCCCTGGTTGTAATAAGGTATGCTATTGAAATTTTCTTGCACTTCATATTGAATTTTGTCCTGAAGCACCTGCAGGTGTGTTCCAAGTGGTCTGATAAGAATATCTTTTGGAAGAGTAAATTTCTGTTTGTGAATATATTTATAGTATAAACAAGGGTGAAGTTTTAGTCAATGACAAGGATCAAATCTGCTGCTTCATAATATATAGTGCAAAAGAAAATGTTGACATTTATCATCTGCATCTGTTTAGCAGGATTTAAATTACTGTTTTCTAAGGGTAGCTTTCTGATGCAGGTCATTGGCAAAGCACTGGTCCTTGATGAGATTATTAATTACATCCAATCATTACAACGTCAGGTTGAGGTATATGTTCTTGAGTTCCCTAAGCTGTTCTAGTGTTTTCTTTGAACTTTCTTTTCTTTCCTTTTACCCCTGTGATGTTGAAATTAAGCCCTTAAAATTACTGGACATTGCAGTTCCTATCCATGAAGCTCGAAGCAGTAAATTCAAGAATGAACCCAGGAACTGAAGCATTTCCTTCTAAAGATGCAAGTCCTAATATTTTACTTCCATGATATTTTTCACAGCAGTATCTAATTTACTGAAATTGGATTGCTAGTTTAGGTGGCACTTCTTATTTTATTTTAGATTGCATTTGTATTTTTAAGTTACTTGGTGGGTTGGTATCATGGTTGGACTGCCTTTTGCAGGCAGCTACTTGGTGTAATAGCCTCATTTTGGCCAGTGCTTGGGACAAGTTCCTCAATTCTCATTGTATTCATTATATATGCTGTTTCCATTGTTAAATTTTATTTAGAATTGCAATGACACGCACACAAAATTAAGTGTTATATTTATGGATGAACCTTTAATAGTGAGTTCGCATGTTCTTCATGTTTTAATGGTGATTGTCCATGATATATAAAATATTTCCAGATTTGTTCAGTTCTTTTCTCATCATCGAATAGACAGAAAAAAGAAAACAGGATGGCTGGGACCCTGATCTTGGACTGAACTCAAGTTCATAAATCAGTAACCAGCGTAGAGATTTGATGATATATTTCTTCTCTTTTGCTTCCGATATCATGATTCTTACAACATATCAGCTTTTCATTTCAGTTTGGCCAACAAACATTTGATACTACTGGCATGGCATTTGGTTCACAAGCCCCAAGGGAATACAGCCGTGGTACATCACCAGAGTGGTTGCATATGCAGGTTGGTGGTGGTTTTGAACGAACATCATGATCCATAAAGACAACATCCATTAATAATAAGAGCATCAAGTAGCAATACTTATTAGATCGCTGTCAGAATATATACCCAACTATGTTAAATCAAAGATAGAAACATATTTTCATTTCAACATCATACTTGGAGCTGTGGTTGCTGTCAAAAAGATTACTTAAGTTACTGTCTGGACATCTCCATTCATTTGTGTGTTGCAAAATGATTCTTTACTCCACATCTCTTCGCGGGCTTCATCATCTTCTTTGTAAGAAAAACTGAGAAAGTGCCTCCTAGGATTGAGTAATGCTCTTTGTAAAAGTCGTTTGTTCAAAATTGCATGCATACATGTTGTATAAACCTTGTTTTCAGCATTGGGCTTGTTTTGTTGAGAAGTTCAATTAATTAATGCCTTTTAAGAGCTGTGTATCTTCAAAAGTCCCAAGTTGGTAAATTATAATGCTCACATATATCCTTGATTGATTGTTTATTTCTATTCTGCTTTGCTTAAATTCTTATTTCAGCTAGTGCTGTAAAATCAACTTTCATGTGTTATAAGAAAGGCTCCAAGAAGTCAGAATATCTTTTGGAACATTTTCAAGTTCTATGCCTTCATTACCACTTACTGAAGGGTTCAAAATTTTAGTGCAATTTTACAATCTTGAAAATAATACACTTCATTCTTAGGCGGTCAAAGATTGGAACTTGGGAATCTCATTCCCTTAAAAAGAAAATCAGATTGTAATAAAAAATGGTTCCCTGCAATCGTGACACCAGGCTGTGTATGGCATACTCTTCATTTTACTCCCAGCAGGTTTGCAATGTATTTGCTCTATCTTTCCCAGCCTTACCTACTTGAGTTTGCATGTAAACTGAAATGTTTATGCTTTCACTTTGGTTTCAATTACAGTTTTTCCTTCAGAAGTTCCAGCATGCAGATTTTCCATTTACTGATCTACAAAGTTTTTAAGTATTGTAGCAATAACTAGCTGTTTGTACCAAGCTTGTTTAGCAATAAAATCTACTCCTTTCTGAACACCATTTTATATTAAACTAGTCGAGCAGTTACTACAATTAATATTAAAAATGACTAGATAACAAAAATATTAAATAATATCATTTAATGAATCATTATGAAATAAGAAATTTACACTTTATGAAAAAAATAATAATACTTGAAACTTTAAATATAAAAAAACAATAATACAAAAGAAATCATAAAAATATGAAGTAAACATCTATTCTAATTTAGATCTGGACAGTTCTACAGATTAACATACTTGAATTAAATAATTAATAGATAATTCTTTCAACTTCTTATATATTCGTAATTAGTTTGCATTAACTAACTTTTTTTAAGATATTAAAAAAAAATCTAAAAACTCAAAATTCTCAAGACTGAATCTAACAGGCGCTCAGCTTTAATACACACGCACGCACACAGACACACACACACTCTTTATTGAAAAACAGCTTTTATGATGAGAACATAATCAAATCGGTTATAAAAATATGTTGAAACAACTCATTTCAAGACGGGCACTCTCTCAATCTTTCAAAGAACGGTATTGAGTTGGATAATGGATAGAACATTAATTCGAAAGGAAACTATCAGGCAACTTCCAAGCAGCCTTATTAAGCCCATTACTTCTAGTAGGGTCGGTACTAATTCCCATTTTTCCCCTTTTGGCAGGGTTGAAGGCTTCAAGCTATGCATGATACCATCAACAGACATTTTCAATGGCAAACTAAAATCTGTTAATTATCAAAATCCTACATCCAAGTGAGCAGTATATTTCAACAGTACTTTACAACTGGCCAGCCAACAGCCAAGCAACTGCGCTAGCCTAAGTCCCATCACCAATCAGGTATAAATATTGCATATGAATTAACATGAGCTTTGAAGAACTCTTCAAATTTACACTTCCTATTATTCACAATTATAACTGAATTTAAGGCAACTATTTCTGCTTTAAGTACATCAATAAAATTATGTGGCATCTGGTGAGCAAATCTGAAAGGGAATACTGTCTCCAACAACTAGGAATACTATGACGCTGGCTGTGTGTTTCCAAAGGAACTCCCTCCCTGATTAAAAGTGTTCCCATTTGATTGGAAGAATGAAATGGCTGCCCGTAGCACGCGTAAAAGCAAGATCGCCACAAAGACTGTGCTTCCAAGGGTGCAAACCACCTACAATTAACATTTATCATCAAATAATAGTCCCTTTTTTGGTTAGTTAAGCTCCAACTACGTTTCTTTATCATCACATAACTGTCAACTTATTTTGTTATCCTGTTATGAACCCAGTTATAATCACAAAACAACTTCCTAACAGTCTATGATCTAGATATATACTACTTCTCAAATACTGCTGAGATTGTTTGAACTTTCCATGGGATCTTTAATAAACTCAATTTCTCCCTCAAATAGGAATAAAAAAAGAAGCAATTTCATTTTACTAAAATTGCATTTTGAATAGCATTTTTTTTTAAAAGCAAGCAAATTTGTGATTCCAAGCAATTACAGGATACCAGGAAGTTGTGATGACTGATGATGCCCTATGTTCTAATATATACATGCAACTGCAATTTATGCGACAAAGATTTCTGTAAAAGTGAAAGGCATCTCAACTACTCAGAATTAGCAAAGCTAAAGTAATACCTCAAGAAGTGCTTTAAGAATAGAAAGAGCAGCCAATAGCAGAAACCCGTCAACAGCAAAAGAAACCTGACCAGAAGAAAAGAAAATAAAAAGGAGAATAAGAGTAAGCAAATGACAATAGTTTGAATTAGACCTGCAGGCAGAGTACTGCTGTAAAAGCACTGATTGTAATGAGACTTGGAAAGGATTCATATATAGCAAGCAAGTGTGTTGCAAGTTAACATAACCTACTGATTTTCTTTATCCCTTTTTCTGTCAGAAAAAGAATTCGGCAAATCAACATGTAGACATACTCCAAACCATAGTCATAAGAAAAAGATCATATTCAGCATAACCTATTCAAGACAAAAAGAAATTTCCAGGTCAACTGCAACTAAAAATGGATGTCTTAATACATTGCTCAAATCTATAATGTGATAAGCTGCATCTTGCTTAACTGCCTTCATGATTTCTCTTCACAAATGACCCTTGCCACACTCTTGTTTCATCAGCAAGATCCTTCAAGGTGAAACTGATAGATTCTAGTCAACAAAGGTACATTTTTTTTTGGTAAAATTCCAAATTTATAACTAAGGCAAGAGAAGCAAAGACAGACACCTTGTGATCACACATCAGTGGTACGGAAGGTATGGAAAGTAGAACCAACAACTCCATCCCTGGAAAGTAGAACCAACAACTCCATCCCTTTCATTCTTTGGGACTTATGACAAAATATCCCTTTTCTTTTGCAAATATATATAACTATTATTAGCTAGCTTCAGTAATTAGCTTAGTTTAATCTTCATCTATTAGAAGTCAAGTACATTAACTTGCAAACCAAAAAGACATTTTGACAGTATGTTTCCTTGTTCTTCCTTTGTCGCCTACCCCATCATTCAATCTATATCTGCTAAGCATACACATAACACATTCCCTTCAAATTGTGACAAGAAAATATTTCCAAAGCCGTTTACTCATTATAATAATACTAGAATATGAGCTCACCAATCCTCAAAACAATTTCCACTTATTAGTAATTATCATATTTCCCTGCACTGGTCTCCTGAATTAGCATGCTATTACTGGAAAATTATACATCAATATATTAACGTGGACGAAGTCCTAATTTGAGGGATCTGATCCTAACATATTAACATTCAACCTCACAAGAACTTATTTCAACTAACTGAAGAAATGCATTTCCATGTGATGCACTAGCTTTAGAAACAGTGGCAATATGATATAAACATGAATTCATAAAATTTTCAATTCCCATTTCCGTTTAGAAAAAGGAAAATTTCTAACAATCGCTATTCCGATCAACAAGCAAGAGTGAGCAGAACCAAGTTGAACTTTCAATAATAAGCCGTATTTGTCACTGGGATAAGAAACTTTAAAATTTCTTACCAATTGGGGTGATATTACTGAAGGCAAGATCGAGAGGGAAGCCTTCTTGGCACGTCTAGATATCTTCTTGAACATACTTTGCAAGAATCTAACGAGCAAATCGATACTACTTTCTGTCTCATCCTCATCAGTCTCATCTTCAACCATATAATTATCATCAAAGAAAACTTCACCATCAATCTCCTCCTCAGCCGCTTCACCCTCGGCAGCTGACCCATCCAACTGAGAACAAAAATCTTGATGGTGACAATGATGAACTCAATAGTTAAATACAAAATAAAGGAGCGAAAGGAAGAGACCTTCAAATGGCAAATTATGGTGGTGGGATTTTTGTAGAGAGTGGTGAGCTGATGGAAATGGAAGTATTTTGGGGGTTGTGACAGTGAAGGGTGAAGAAAAAGCTTAGTTGGTCTGAAAGTCAGAGTCGTGCATGTCAATGGAGATGAGGTTATTGTTGTTGCAGCCATTTTGAGCTTCAGAATAAAATAATAATAAGACTCATTTGATTAAAAATGTCACAACTGAGACGATGGCAATGGGGTTGGACTGCGTCTACGATGAACCTAGCTCCAGAAACCGCAGCCCCGCAGCCTAATTTCAAAGTAAACCATCTACAGACCAATTACATTCATGGACAATAAAACAAGCTATTTTTTCACAGTTGACTGCTTCAAATAATATTTGATGTTTGAGTTTCAATTGTTGATTTTTCATATTTAATAAATATACATAAAACAACGTTCCTGAAGCTTTATTCTCAAGCTATATATATATTATTAATTTTAAAATTTTAAATGAAAATGAAAAAATTTATATACATTAAATTTGACTGTTGAATTATTAGCAACACTGCTAATAACTAAGATGGCGTTTGATTTGAGTGAGAATCAAAATAAAAATGAGTTATTTTAATAATTGCTGCTATAAGATGATGGCAATCCTATTGTTTTAGAAAAGGGATCCACCGTTTTTCGTAAATTAATTTAATTTTTAATTAAAATTGAAAATTAAAAAAAAGCAAGAAAATAAAACACACAAAATTAAATTAATTTTCTTTGTTCATCTTCAGAAATAAATATTTGGTGATTATTTATATTTTTATTATATATATTTTTTACTTTATCAATTAAATTAATACATTTTATTTTATTGTCAATCACGTTAAATAAACACTCCCTTGTCCTAATATTATTACCAGTTACAACTAATTGACGACGACCATAAAATAAAATAAAAAACTTATAAAATGTATTTTACAGCGTAAAAAATGTCATTTTTTCATTTAATTTATAAAATATATTAGCGGGTATCATATTAATATTTTTAAATAATAATAAATATTTTATTTTTTATTAAAATTTATTATATTTTTATTAAAATTTATCATAATAATTTAATAACATATGTAATTTTCTTATAAATTGTTTGAAAAAAGATTATAACAATCATAATAATTTTATAACATATGTAATTTTTATAAATTATTTTTAAAAAAATTTAACAAATTTTAATAAAAAAAATCTATTCTAAAACAAATTAAAATATCCATTACTGTTTATAGCCCTCGTTAAAAGGAGCCTGAGTTTATTTATTGGTGGAATGTGTTTAATTCTGCCTTAAATTAAGTGCATTCTTCGGTTAACTATTGGAATAATTATATGCTACAATCGTTGTAGCAATAAATGCCTACAACGGACCAATGAGATTCTTACACGTAGAACCAATGATTCATTTCATTGGCCCGTTGTAGGTATTTAATCTACGTGTAAGAATTTCATTAGTCCGTTGTAGGCATTTATTACTACAACGGTTGTAGCATATAATTATTCTAACTATTGCTATTCTCGCATACTCGGACTTCGTTTCACAGCCCACGTCATGTGTATATATATTCCTTAATTTAAAATGCTAAAGTCAAGAGGAAGTGCTTAGCATCACACGTCATGAAAAAACCTACTGCAATTTTCTTATTTCTTATTTATTTTTGTTTTAAATACTTGCATAATATATATATATATATATGTATTGATTTTGCGGTTAAAGACTCGACGGTAAGTGATGAGCGTTCAAAGTCTCGATCCCAGTGTTTAGTTGAGAAAATTTAAAATATTTATATAGCAACTTTTTAGCTTTCAATGGTGTTGAGCAGTTGAGGTATATTTATTTAATTTGGACATTGCATTTATTATTATTTATAGGATTTGCAATGTTATTAGGGAAAAAAAAAGCCTCACATTCTGGGGTCAACTTGAAAATGAAGAATGAAGGGAAGAGATTGTTTAGTAGTTTTTCAGAAAAAAAATTTAAAAGTAAATGGAAAATAAAATTTATTATTTAATTAGAAATATTTTTTATTTAAAAACTTAAAATATAATTTTTTATATTTATTAGCTAGCAATTAAATTTTAAAAATTATTTTTAAGTATTTTTTAAATGGAAAATATGCTTTTAATGAATTTATTTTCAACTTTAATTCTTATAGAGTACTTTTATATTTTTATTTTATTTTTATTTGAAAATAGTTAGAGAATTAAAATTTAAAAAAAAATTAGAAAACAGAAAAAAATAAAATAAATAAATAAATAAAAAATATTTTCCACAACAAAACAGTTTCCAAAATTTCAAAGTGCCAATTCTCTCTCTGATTAAAATTTTAAAAGTAAATACCATTTCAATTCGAAATTCCCCTTATTAAATGAAAATTAGAAATATGATCATTTGAATACCAACACCTTTTCAAATCATTGCCGAAATTGAGCAAAATCATTGCAGGAAATTTTAAAAATTTATTTCTACTTATGATCTCATTTTCTATGATTCCTAATCAAATTTATACACCTAGTAATTAATTACACACTCAGTTATTTTATCAGTAAAAGAAAATTTCATTAAAGAGAAATAGATATACAAAGAAGCCTAAGATGACTTGGGAAGGCCATCGAAAACACAAAACCTTATAGAAACGATACAATAATTGACAAAAGTAAAATAAAGGAATTGTAAAGGATATATATATATATATGCAAATGAATCTAGAGAGAGAAACATACGCTCTAAAAAGGGGCCATACACTATAAAGGAAAAAATATTAGACAAGTCTCAGTAATGATTATGATAGATGAGGTGAGAAATATGAAACTCCCAACATGGGCCCCACGTTGAAGATAATAGCATAACCAATAAATCTTCGAGGCTAAAGCTAAGACTTCCAGACTAAGCATTGGCTTGCTAAACCAAGAATCACGGAGGGAGATACTGAGAAACATGGTGCATGCACTGAAAATCGCTGCACAGTAGACTTTGTGTAGGGAGATTGAGTTGTTTCTAAAATCTTCATAATTTTTATAAATAAAAATAATATATGGATTAAATTCATTCGAATTAAAATTATTTTATACATTATTGACATTATTTAATCTTAAGTAATAAAATATTAAATAAAAACATTATAATTAGATAAGATTTTATTATACCTTGTCCAAATACCAGTTTACATCTTGTTTTCGTCACCCAAATCTTAATTTTTTACTTAATTAATTTGTCGGTTTTTGAAAAATTTCTAGAACAATACATTTGATTTCCATTTGTTTATATTTACATCTAACATTAAAACACCATATAGTAACATTTGTAATTTACAACAATTCAACATTTTTTTAAAGGGAAAATTTTAGACATTATTTTATATAAAAAAAACTAGGTGAAAAATTAAATATTTATTCTAAAGTTTTTGCTATTATAATTTTAAATAAGTACACATTTATAGAAAAGTACAATTATAAATAATAGATTTTTTTGATACATGAGGAAAAATTAAATTTGAATTTATTATTCATACTACATATATCAATTATTAAACTATAATTTAATTCATGTTAAAAAAACTATAATTTAATTTGCGATATTTAGTTATGAAGGAACATTAAATTTTAAATCTCACTGATAATTATTTTTTTATATACATTAAAAAATAAAAATGGTCAAAGATCCTATAAAACATGGCCATGAGATTTCCATTTAACTTGGATCTTAAGATGCAAAAATAATTAATGCAGTGATATAATTAATGTGCTAGTAATAATAATAATAATAATATATTAATCTCAATATAACCACCAAAATATAGCATTAATCTTTCATAAAATACCAAAGAAACTTGTGAAACTAAGATAAAAAATAATTGGGGTATTCAACATGTGAGATCTTACATGGAAATTATGACTTCAAAAAACCACTCAATAACTATTAACCAAATAACAAAAAAACTAAGCAAAAGGACATATTATGCTAAAATAAATGTTAGAAAAAAAATACTGAAAAATTTAGGATTATCGACGGCTCCATATCTAGTCCAGTGATAACTCTAAATCTATAATAAGATAGAGGAAAAAAGGGCTCAACCAAAAAAAGGAATAAAACTTCACAACCAATATGCAAACTAAACAATTTTTTTAACTATTAAATTTTGAATTAAATGATGATTACTTAGGCCAAATAGGATTTAGTGCTTTTTTTAGAGAGGTGCAATCAATCGATTGAGTTGATAATTTTTATTGATTTAATAAATTTAAATCAAATATTGATGTAATTAGCATACCAAGTTATAGTCTAATATTAAGTGCACCTCTTTTGGGAATAATTATACGGTGAAATCGTTGTATTACAACAAGCCAATATGGTTTTGACATGCGGCAATATAAATGTTGATATTTAATAAAAAGTGTAAAATATTGCCACATGTCAAAACCACATTGGCTTGTTGTAATATAACAGTTTCACCATATAATTATTCATCTTTTAGATATTCATGATCGATTCTCCCTCTACCAATTGTAATATTCAAAAAAATATTAAAGTAATTGAATTCAAATAATTACAAAAAATTAAATTAACCAAATCAAAATATTAAAATTTTAATTAATTTAATTGCATTATATTTTTTAAATAAAAATTGTGAAATGTTTCTACTTTAATTTTAAATATATTTTGAATATTTATTATTTAGTTGCATTTGAATTTTTTAATTTATTTTGAAAAAGATAAAAATAAATAAATTATGAGATGAATAATGTCACATATTGTTAAAAAATTTTGTCATAATATTTTATACATGTATGCATATAAATTAATTATGCATCAATTAAATTATAAAAAATAAAATAAATAAAAAATATAAGTATGAAAAATTGAAAAATAAAATTGATACATTATAATTTTAATTTTCTTATTTTTTTTGAAACTCAAATTATATTAAAGAAAAGTAGACGAACAAAACAGCAGAGATTGAAGAATCAAGCTAAACCTCGGCCAATAGCATTCCCAATACACCCAATTTATGATCCTCGGAATATGCTTCCAACTCAATAATATTAGAAATAGACTTAGGAACAATAAACCATCTAGAAGGTCTAGCATTTTGAAGCGCTGCTCTAGTAAGAGAATGAGCAACACTATTAGCTTGTTTACGAATTCCGCAAAAAGAAATTCCACTAATGCACTTAGCAAAATTTTTGCAATCTGAAATAATAGGTCCCAACTCAGAAATATCCACAACGTTAGAAATAAGCGCAAAATATACCACTTGATTATCCATCATAATATCAACATTAGATAGCTGAAGCTCATTGATCCAAGAAAGGACTTCCTTAACACAAATTGCCTCAACCACTATAGCATTAAAAGAGCCAATAAAATGGGTAGAAAAAAGCATGCATGAACCTGCCATTGTGATTTCGACAAACAGCCCAATCCCTATCCTGCAATGTCGTTCAAAGGAAGTAATATCAATATTAACTTTGACTCTTCCACTAGCTGGACGTTGCCATCTCAAAAGGTGCACAAAATCATGCACATCAACTTGCAAGGAAGAACAATGCATGGCTTTTACGTGCTCTTTGACACTAAGCCTGCTAAATGGAGTTAGCATGCACAATAACGTTAGATGGAGAAGCACAGGCTTGCTTAAAAACCCGTTTATTTCTATAATACCTGAAACTATCCCTATTTACCTAGCTCACTTGCCAAATACTATGTCCGGTCACCTATGACCATGCTCTCTGGAGAATACTAAATCTCAGTCCCTGACACCCCTAGTCCAACTAAGCTCTCTGGACGTTTCCTGAGATAGCCGTCGTATAACTTTGACACATCTATAAATTACTCTGATACGGCTCAGACTTTGTCTTTTTACACCAATTATAAATAGGGATCACCCCATAGGTAAAGTTTTTCTCTTTTCTCTCTTTTTTATTTTTACAACTTTACACTCAGACAGATTGAGCTCTGATTTAGGCATCAGAGCCTTCCTCCTTAGAGTTCGATCTGCCTCTCTCTTTTATCTTGCAGGTTAAGGACCCGCAAACAACAGCATCCGAGCACAAACTTGGAGAGCTAGGACCACCGAGGTTCGCCCCATTATCAATACCAATGACTCCATAGAATATGACAAAATTTGTACCATACACTACAAGAAATTACACATTTTGTGATAAGTTTTTTTAGTGACACAAAAATTTATCACAAAATATTGATGAATTATTATAATATTATAATATTATCGCTTAAAATTTTATTTTATCACAATATTTTTTGAGTCACTTTTAATAAATTCTTTTGTCTCCAAATCATATCTCTTATAATGATTAAAAAATATATAGTAATTGTATATGAAGTTAAAATTTTCAACTAAAAATTTGGAGAGAAATATTTTAGTGACGATATACTATTCATTAGTTACTATTTTTAAAGTCATAAAAATTATATTTTACAATGACAATATTATTTGTTGTCGCTAATTTATTGATTAAAAAAGTAATATATTATTTAGTCATTAATAATCATATATCGTGACGATAAGTAAATATTTATAAGTTGAAAATTTATTTCAAAAATTTTAGTTGAAAATGCTTAATGACAATAGAATATTTATTTATTATAATTTTTTAATGTCATAAAAGTGAAATTTATAATGACAATATCATTTGGCGTTACTAATTTTTTATTTAACAAAGTAACAATTTCATGTTGTCACCAATATCATATTTCATGTGTTATATAAATTTGTCATAACTGTATATAAAGGTAAAAAATTTCTTCCAAAATTATATTAATGATATATATTTAATGATAATATAATATTTATTAGCTATAACTTTTAATGTCGTGAAATTACAATTCACAGTAATAATATTATTTATTGTCACTAATATATTAATTAACAAAATGATAATTTTATTTTCTCACTCATAATCATATATACTCACGATATTTAAAATTGTCATAATTGCATTTAGAGAAAAACAATCTTTTAAAAATATTTCTGTGAAAAATATTTAAATGACGATAAAATATTCATTGGCTATGATTGTTTTATATCAAAGAATTGGAATTCACAGTGATGATATCATTTATCATCACTAATATATCTAGTAGAAAAGCAATAATAGAATAAATTTATCATAATTATATTTAACAATAAAAAAAATTTGAAAAACATATTAGTGAAAAATATTTAAATAATAAAATAATATTCATTATATAAAATTTTTGATATCATGAAATTGCAAATTACGATGATAATATCATTTACTGTCATTAATTTATTGATTAGAAAAATAAAAATATTGGTGTATCACTAGTAATCATATATCATAATTATACATAAATTCATTACAATAGTATTTGGAAGTAAATAAATTTATTTAAAAAATATATTTGTGAAAATTATTTAAATGGTGATATAATATTTATTAGCTATAATTTTTTATGTCATAAAAATTTTAATTTATATTGACAATATTATTTACCATCACTAAATTATAAATTCAAATAGTGACAATATCATTTTGTTATTAATAATCATATATTATGATAATAAATTAATTTATCACAATTATATTTTGAGGTAAATAATTTCTTTCAAAAATAAATTGATTATGAATATTTAAATGACGATATAATATTTTTTAGCTATAATTTTTAATGTTGTAAAATTATAATTTACAGTGATAATTATTTTACCATCACTAATTCATTGATTACAAAAGTGATAATATTAATTTGTCGCTGATAACCTTATATCACTTAGAGAATTAATTTATAAACAATTATTGCCTTTAGATTTTATTAATATTATTTTTCGCAATTAACTTTTTTTGAAACACTTTTTAGTAGCTAACTTAGAATTCTAATAATGTACAAGCATTTTTCACATATTTTGATCACTTGAATAATATATTGTTACGTTTCTTATGATGTTTGTCCTATTATTTATTTTTATTTTTATTTTGTATTAATTGAAATAAAAAATCTAATAATTTAAATGCAAATTTTTTAATCTTCCTAACACAAATACATGCCTTAAAATTATTAACTATTATTTACCTTTTAACTCATGAGCTATTATATTTTACTCTTAATTGATTATATTTTATCTATTAACTCGTGTTATTGCATTATATTAGTAGTACATATACTAAAATGCTTTAAAAGTGAATTTCAATAAGGGTGATTTCTCAATTTCTCAAATTTTAAAATTTTTATTTTAACTTTTAGTGTATAATTTCTAAAACAATAATTTTTCATTAATGAATTTTAAATATATATTTTTAAATTTATTAATATTATATTTTATATATTTTGTATATGAACATATGTTGCATACTTTAAATATATTTTATGTATATTATAGTTATATTTCATATATATTCTTTTTTATTTTTTTATTATGCACATAATAATATTATTCCGCAACAATTTGTGCTAGGGAATATAGCTTGTATAAAACTAAAACATATATAAATCTATAAATAAAAAATTTATATAAATAAATAAATTAATTAGATATATTTTATAACAATAATAAGAATAATAATAAAACAAATTGAAAGTTTGAAACCTTGCAATTTTTTTGCAAATACCCAAAAGAGAAAAAAACACGCGGGAATAGAGAAGGGGGAAAAAGAAGAGATAAACCTATACAGTATTAATTTGTATAGGATTTGGATTTCTCTGCTTTCCCAAAATTGAAAGGAGAATTACTTCTCTTTAGGGTTTAGGTACTGGGGAGAAGGAAACAAATTTTGATTGTCGCTTAAAAGGAATAGCAGTTGTGAGAGGAAAAAAGAAGGCCAAAGAGAGGAGAAATTTGATTCTCTGTGCTTAGAAAGGTTAGTGCCTTTATAGTAAATACGTGTGTGTGTGTATATATATATATCTATATCTGTTTGAGGCATGAAAGGAGATTGTTCTTTAGTTTTGTTGATTTGGGCTCTCGTGGTCTGTTTGTGCATTTTGCTCTTGTGCTGTATTTGTCGATTGCTTTGTTGATTTTTGCTCAGTATACCTCAATACAGTTATTGATTATGATTTTCTCCATCATAGATGTTTGGTCTTTCACCGTTCTTCATCTCCAAAATAGAGCCATCAAACTTCTCTCCAATGATGAACACATCATTAGAGCTAGTTTCTTTTGTTTTGTTGAGTTTCTTGCATTTGTAAAACCTGTTATCTTTTATGTTCTATCAGCAGGAGTTTACGTAGCGTTCTTTAGTTTCGCCAGCAGAATAAAAAGAATAACGAAATATTAAAGAAGATAGATTAAGGTTTTCAGTATTTTGAGAATAAATAGCTCAAACATTGAAATGAACCTTCTCAACTCTGAATTTTGCAGCCTCTGCTAACTTATTAAATTCGGTCCAACTTAAAGGGGTCATTTCCTTTTCTTTTTCTTTCATCATAAGGTTGTAGGTCCCATCTATTTGGCCAGCAAGCACTGATTAGAATCTAATAATGACTTGAAAAAATCAATCTTCAAGTTGAAACCCCTGTTTCTTTTTCTTGCCATAATCATGCTTTCAATATTAATTATTGAGTCTTTTGTTGTGTATGATTTGGAGGTGTAGTAAAATTTTGAAGGTTCTAGTTTATTCTGCTAAGCCTAAAGGTCTAATGACCGAAAATTTCATAATTTTGTCCATTTTTAGTTTTGCCCAAAGCTTTTAATTTTGTCAAATTGACCTTAAGTTTCAAGTATGTGCAACTGGTTAAAATTGGTGTAATAAAAAATAATATTTTATAATTGATTAGAATAATAAATAAAAGTTTTTGTTATTTGACCTTTTTTCTAGTGATCAATTGTACAACATGGACACTTCCAATTCCTTTAACTCCAGCAATTATTAGAAAATTATGCATTCATCACTTAACCAGTAAGCTTAATTAAATTTCCAAGTGAAGCAGAAAGGGAAAAGAAACGTGTAAGAATTCTTACAAATTGGTTTCCATCTACAAAAAATGAAGGAACATAATCTTTGAGATAAATATTTCTATATTTTCATATATTTTTCTGCCTAGTTGATGTTGTCCACTGGATTATGTTCAGAATGCTCCTTGGGTTGGTCAGTAGAAGGCCTACTTTAATAAATGAATTATTGATTTTTGTCTCAATCATCGTATAAACTATATCCTTACCATTATGCTTTAAAATAATCACATTTGACATCATATTGTTGTCTTTTGCAAAGTGTTGTTTATTGTTTGACTTATTTTTGACAATTGAAGTATATTAAAACCTTGTATCTAATATTTTTTATGTTGAAGTTAATGAGGTCTATTTGGTTTTTAGCAAATATAGCAAATAAAAATAGTTCTTTGGTTAAGTTAAGCTTTTATTAGTGAGTTATCAAGCAATGCAAGCACTTCTGTGTTGTGTCCTTTGACTGCCATGTAGTGTCTGTTGGTTGTTTCACTTTGTATTCTAATTTCTAGAGGTTGTGTTATAATAAGCTGCTCTACACTGATATTGAGGGAATGGGGAAGATTGAGTTTTGCCATATTGCACAACAATTATAGGATCATAAATTAACTATAGTTATTGGTATTAACACTGAATAGGACTAACAACTGTAATCGTAATTTTCATCCTCAAAAGCGGGTGTTGCAGATATTTTTATCGTTTCCTAGTGATTAAAAGTATTTCTCTTCACAAATTGTGATACAAGTTTGACTTTAACATCTACTATGGACCAATTAGATACATTAGCTGTAGTTGCATTTTCGTGAGTATTCTCGTTTTGCTTTATGTGATGATCATTGTAGTCGGAGTGCATTTTATGTTGTTTATAAATGAAATCTAATGCCTATTTGGTGCATCAATATTTTACTTGATCTGATATTTTGTTTGTAAAAAATTGTTAAAAAGGAAGTCAATTAACATTTAGTTGGGACTCTAATGCAGGTGTTTGTTGTTGTGTCACCCTATCACTTTAAGTTGCATAAATGTCTCGTGAGTAACTGTTGCTTTTGAAGCTTCTATTATTTATTGTGAATTATAAAGACACCCTTCTTTTCCCAAAGGGTTAGAAAAATCACTTGTTTAAAATGAGAATATGTACCTTTATTAAAATGTGCAGACATTGGAGTTCATTTATTTTGATTCCTTATTTCAATTTTTGCTACAGGTAGCTAAAAAGTTTATGCAATGAAGATCTTTTAAGGTTATTTGAGGTATTGTATTTCTGAAATTTGAGGGTGTTATTTTCCATGTATAGAGGCGCGAGAATTTATTTTTGCACCTCCTATAGCAGTGGCAATTGGTGCAAAGTTTGTTCCATTGAGAAAACCAAAGAAATTGCCTGGTATTTCTTTCACTTCTTTGTCAATTTTCTATGTGCAATATCTGAAATTATTAGTCTCATTGATGTACTGTTTGTTTTGTTATGGTTGTATAGATTGACAAGATCTATTATAATCTTAAGACCAAATGTAACTTTTTCTTCACATCAAGATCTAATTATAAATTTCATGTTTAATTACATAATTAAATTAAAACTGATGGCTAAAGAATAAAAAAGCTTGCTATGAAGTTTATTTGGTAATAATCTTGATCATTCGCTATAAATTATTGTCTCGCTAATTTAAGATGAATATGTATATAATGACCAGTGACAAGTGTATAGTTAAGGATTAGTGCAAACTAAGCCGACTATCATAGAAAATACCGTCATTCCACTTAAATATTGTCATTATTTTATGACAATTCTCAATAAAAAATATATATTGTTATTGTCTATATATATGTAAACATCTAGACCTTAGCATTATTGGCGGCAAAGTCCAATTAGAATAGGATTATAAATCCAAATCCTAACCAACTTTTTATTATATGATGTATTTACTTATGACTTAGATTTTTATACTTATAGGTCATATAAATCCTTTTTATATAAAATTTTATCACAAAGCATATTATTACATCCGAAGCACCATTCAATATAGAATTAATTTAAATTACATTATACATAACTTTTTAATTTTTTTTTAAAAAATCATATACTCGTAAAAATTATGACAAAATATATTTTTATATTTTCTTTAAAAATAATGACTTTATTTTAAATTATTATTAGGCTTAATGATTTTCTAAATATAAAAATGACTACTAATTAATAGTGTTAATCATTGTTTTATTCTTCTTAATCCTACTTAAAAAAAATTAGACTAACAAAAGATTTAAATGTGAATATCATGCAGATAAGATAATTCTTTCTAAAGGCGAATAAATTAAAATTTGATTACTAAAATATTCTAATTTTATAAATAGAATATAACAGTAATATTTTTTATAAGTAATATTGTTTGGTTGTCAACTTGTCATGCAGATTTTCTACTTAGTAGGCTTTAGCTTATTTTGCTCAGAGTCTCTTCTTAGCTTGTGGGTTTTTTCAAGCCATGTAAACAATTATATTAATATTTAACAGTTTTTTTTTATATAATATAATTGTATAAACACAGTACTACTGTTTTAAAACATTGATTAGTGCATGTGTGTTTAATTAAGGTGAAAACAATGACCATTCATATAGAAAGTTGACTACGTGCTTGCATGTATATATTATTGGTCAATTGAATTAATCCTTATCAATCAATTAATTTAATCTTTTTAATTTTTTTACTTGCTAATCAATTAATTAACAGGTTAATGTGTTTTAATTATTAACTACTATCTTATTGCAAATTGAAAATGATTTAATTATAATGATTTCTCATGTAGTTTTTTTAATCCAACTAAATTGAACAAAATATACATTAGGTGATAATTTTGTATATTTTTGGTGTCATAGCTACGTTTCACATTTATCACCTTCTATGTCATGAATTTTAACCATAAAATAACATTTTATAATGTAATTTATAAATTACTAGTGAATTTTTGTACTATTTAATCTGAATATATTGGAAGTTAGAGATTAATTGGTTCATTGAAACTATATATTGTCATGTTATATTCTTTTTGATTTAGAGATTAAATTTTTAGATGGATTGTCAAATTTATTGAGGAAGTTCTGTCGAAATTTCAATGTGTAATTGCACAACTCAAAAATTGTATGATTATCTTAATGTAAAATTTTAATTGAAATATGATATATTGGAACTGCAACTAGAATTATGTATGTAGCTTTTATAATCTAGTTAAATTCAAGAAAATATTATTTAGGTAGTCATAATTTTGTATATTATTGGTGCCATAATTGAGTTTCAAGTTCATCATCTTTAATGTCGTGAATTTCAACGATGAGACAAAGACAAATATTTTATATAATTTATCAATTATCATTGAAATTTTGCCTATTTAGTCTCGTATGTTGAAAGTTAAAGATAATTTTTTTTATAAAATGCATCTCCTATGTTTGATATAAAATGTCTACTTTGATAGTTCATTATTTAACTTTTTTTAGTTCATACTAATAATAGATTCTTATTTAATTGCGCGTTTTATAGATTATAGGCAATTACATAGGAATCCTATTATATTGCTCTCTTTTAATTTTTTTATATTAAATTTTGGATTTTGGCGTGATAACTATTATTTAGTAGAAAATGATAATTTATTTTATATAATATATGAAACATTAGTTGCTTTTTAATTATTCTCAAATGATTTGTTATTAATTTAATAATAATAGTATTTTTATCATTTTAAGTTAAAAAATCAATGACGATTTATAATTTGTCATGTTATATATTGCTTTTTGTGATGAACTACATCATTCAACGACAAAAGCAAATTCTAATTGTGACAAAATATTTGTCACTAATATTATTAAAAATCTAATCACACTATAATTTTGTAATAAAAAACATCAATTTTTATGATGAAATAAATTTTTTCGTTATTTAAAGTATCATATATAATAAAAATTAATGATATTAAATAGCAAATATTATGCAATAATTATGACGATAGTTTTGTTACTACATACTATCATTTATCATGACATATATATTGTTGTTACTAAATAAAATTTATTGCTAATGCAAATTATGTTGTCATTTTAATCTCATTTTTAATAATAACATACAATATTAAATGACAAAGATTATATTATATTTGTGATGATAATTTAATTGCTAAATATTATAATATGTCATGACATATCAGTTGTTGTCACTAAATAAAAATTTATTATTGATGTAAATGATATTGTCATATTTAATCTTATTTTTAGTAACAACATATAACATAAAATGACAAATATTACACTATAATTATGATTATAATTTTATCGTTATATATTATTATATATCATGATAAAAATATTGTCGTCACCAAATAAAAATTTATTATTGACATATATAATATTATCATATTTAATCTCACTTATAATAACGATATACAATATTAGATGACAAATATTGTACTATAATCATGACGATAATTTTGTTGCTATACAATAATTTATTGCTGATACAAATTATATTGTCATATTTAATCTTATTTTTAATGAGGACATACAAAATTAAATGACAAATTAATAACTCAAATATGACGATATTAACTTCACTAAAAATAATATAATTTATGACAATAATATATTTTTATCATAAAAACTTGAAGTTATGACGACGAAAATAAATTTCGTCGTACATATAAAATATTATGAGGTTATGATAACAATCTTCATAACGCTAATTTTTTACAAGTGAAAATAATTCGTGATGAAAAAATTAAGTTTATGTAATGATTTTAAGCGTCATCATTTATTAATTTTTTTGTAGTGATAAATATGATGATAAGGAGTTAAACATATTAGAGAAAATTTGCTCCACATTGTCTCCTAAAATAATAAACCCACCAAGGAACAACAAGCCAAAGCACGTCTATAAGAGCAGAAGGAAGAAAAATGCTTTCATCTTCCATATAAAATGGGCATCTAGGGGCAATATTTAAACATTTCCTACAAAAAGCATCTCTAGTTAGCAAGATATTCTGAAGCAGCCTCCATTCAAAGTTTAAAACCATAGGAGCCATTATAATTTTTCATACTTTAGACCAAAGTCCATCTACTATCATAGTATGGGAGTTGCAATATAGTGAAAGGCCACATGTAAGCTGACTTAACCATATATACTCCATTCTTAGCAAAGTGCCACATCCATCCATCGTCGTTATGAATTCTAGCTATAGGCACTCTAAGGATTCGCTCAATATTAAGAGGGACCCATCTATATAATTCTTTAGCATTCCACCTCATATTTTCAGCCAATAGAGAATGAACTCTCAAATGCTCTCCACCATGCAATATCGGAGATTGAATACAAAAATAATTCTCATCACGGATAGACTTCCCATCGCCAACTCTCCATCTTAACCCCTCTTTAACACATCCAAAGCTTGGAATAGACTTTGCCAAATATAGCTAAGGTTATTTTCAACTTTAGCTTGAAAAGTATTTGGCTTTGAAGATCCTTGTGGTTAAAATACTTTGATTGGAAATAAACCTCCAACCCTGCTTGCCTAACATAATTAAGTTAAACTAATGGAGATTGTGAAAGCCCATCCCTCAATTCTTTTTTAAACTACACATTTGGTCCTAACTCAACTAATGTAACCCTCTAGTGTCAGAAGATTTGGAACTCAACAAAAAAGAATTCATCATTTTTTATAGAGAATCACATAAAGAGACTGGAATAAGAAATACACTCATATAGTAAATACGAATGGCTTGTGCTATAGTTTTCAATAAAATTTCCTTGCCAGCCCTAGAAAGAAATTTATTTTTTCAGTTTCTAATACACACTTGCACCCTCTCTTGGAGATAGGAAAAGATCTGTCTCTTATTTCTCCCAATCAAACTAGGAAGACCTAAATACTTACTACCCTCAAGTGAATTATGGACCCCTAAAACATCCTTCAAAGATTGCCTCTCAGTACCATTCACATTAGAGCTAAAATAAAATACTAGATTTGTGAAAGTTTATAGCTTGCCCCGATGTATCTTAATAGATTTTAAAAATGTGTTTAATCTTCCTACACTTATCAATATTAGCTCAAAAAAAGAAAAAAAATTGTCATATGTAAAAAGTAGATGTGAGATACTAGGGCTTCTCCTTCTAATCTGACAACCATGAAGAGGACCTCTAGCTTCTGAACTCTTAAAAAGACCAGATACAACTTCAACATAAATGATAAACAAATAAGGTGAAATGGGTCATCTTGCCTAAGCTCTCTATAAGGATGAATCGAGCCAACCTCATTACCATTAACAGAAACATGATAATTAACAGTGGTAACACATAATATGATCCAATTAATCCTTTTTTATGCAAACCCTAACTTAGCCAGCATCAATATTAAGAACCTCCAATCAACTTGATCATAAGCTTTGCTAATATCAACTTTGAGTGCCACTTCCCCTTTGTTTCCTCTAGTTTTGTGCTTAATATAATGAACAACTTCAAAAGCCATCGGAATATTATCAACGATTAATCCACTTGGAACAAAAGTAGATCGAAACATAGAAATAATATCTAGTAAAATTCTCTTAAGTCTATTAGCCAATACCTTAGAAATAATTTTGTAAATAACATTATACAAAGCAATGGGTCGAAGGCCCTTCGTACTATCTGGATTGAAAATCTTAGGAATAAGAACAATTATAGTATCATTAAGATTATCCAGAAAGGCACCTTGTTCTAACCAAGAATTACAACACCTAATCACATCCGTACCAACCACACTCCAAAATTTTTGATAAAAACAACGGCTCATTTCATTTGTCCGGACGCTTTATTCGGATGCATTTGGAATAACACTACTTTGAATTCCTCGTTGCTAAAAGGAGCAATCAACTTGTTATTTATCTCATCACTAACCTTACTATAAACATGCACAAAGTTAGCATTTTAGTTGTAATTTTAAAAGAGGGAGGGCTAAACACTTCTTTAAATGCTAGATTTAGTAAATTTCATATACCAACGATTGGTAACTCGTAAGTGAAATTTCAGTTTCCAAACGGTGATTCGAGGTACAGTTAGTTTAGTGAAACTGTGAAAGTTCCTCTCTTACATTCCCTCCTTCGTGGCCCATAACACTTTAAACACCAAAAATTTCATCGCGAAGTCATTGACCGAAACGACATTGTTCAACCATTCAAATTCCCGTTAAGAGCATTTGCAACGTGGATGCTTTTGGGATCCTAATCTCATAAAGGGCCTGAGATTATGAAACTTGTCTCATTGCGGGATAAGTTCCACGTCTCACCTTGGTGAGACTCCAATAAATGATAGTCCCTTATTAAAAAATAATAAAATAAATTTTATAAATTTACATAACAATAATAATTTTTATATGAAAATAATAATTTTTTAAATGAAAACTTTTAATAAAAATAATTATTTTTAGTAATTTGATGTATGAAATTATAATATATTATTTTTAATTATATAGTTTGTTAATATGATGAAAAAAATTTGAATTAATTTTAAATAAAATAATTTAATTTTTTTAATATTTTTACATAATTAATAATTAATATAATCAAAATTAATACATTAATTAAATAATTTAATCAAATAAATTTTTTACATAACTAAATCATTTTATTATATTATCATAAAATAAATTAATATTTAAAATTTAGTTATTAAAATAAAATAATAAATATAAAAATAAAATTCATTAAAATAAGATTTGACTCTTTATATTAAAAGATTAAATTTTACTTCTATTTAAATCTCATCAAATATTCATGTGACATTTTAATAGTACTTAACGGGACGGACTCGTCCTTCCCCTTCAGATATGCTCTTAAGACCCTGGCCCAGGTGTTTTTTGAAATTTCCACGTTTGACGTTTTAGACTTTCACGCACTAAACTAGCGCTATTACTAAAATATCCAATGCTACACTCACGGGGCCCACAAAATAACTACCAACACAAATCCACGCTCCATAACTGATGCGTGGGGCAAAAATTAAATTTTAAGCATTGATCCTTATTTTTTTTAATCGTTTAATGTTGAGGCAAAACACGCGGTTTTATTGTTTCCGGTGAATATCACGAATGCAAAAAATTAACTGAAAAAAAGGAAAAAAAATTGTACGCGAGGGAACAGAGACAGAGGAAAAACAAAAAAAAGAAAAAAAATTTGAAGCAGGAGGGATTAATCCCCCCCCTCTCTGTTTCATGATCGTCCGTAAAAGGAAGCTTCATTAGGAAATCGAGAAGAGGCAACAAGAAGCATAAACCAGAGCAGAAATTTCTCGAATCGGAGGTAGCTTTTGTTTTGCAGAAATTATTGGGTTTTGAGTTTTGGATTTATCATTTTTATTGGTGAGTAAAGGATGACTGGTGGATGGGAGAGGGTTAGGTCATCGACGTCAAGATTAAGTCGAGATGTGAGCTTAACCGGCCGTTCGTCAACGACTCGTACGGTTCGACTCGGTCGCGTCCAGCCACAAGCACCTAGTCATCGAACCATCTATTGCAATGATCGTGAGGCTAATCTCCCCGTCAGATTCAAGGTTCTTACTGATATATAAATATATAGCGGTTATATAACTCCCTTTTTATAAATTTCCATTTCCATGTCCTTATCTGTTTCTTTTGGTTAGAAAAATTGGTAGAGAAATGAAGTTGATATTTTATTTTTTTTAATTGATGGTCCAATAAAATGGGAACTCTACTTGACTTAGTGTGTAATTACATGAAATTTTAATCCAAGATTACAGGATTAGTTTGTACTATCGTCTACTCCTCCTGTTATTAAACATAGTTTTTCATAATCCATTAAGTTTAGAGGGCTAATGGCTGGGAATTATATAGGCTCGCAGATGTTTGTAATTTTTGGAATAAGAGTTGAGGTTAATCGTGAAAATAAGAAGATCCAAAGAGCTGTGCATGTAATGCACTTTAGGTTACTTGCAGTAAACTCTGGATTTCCAGTGTATCAGTGCTTTGTTCATTGTTTTGCCTAGTAGTTGAGTTTTGGCTTATGCTACCATCTAGCTCGAACGGAAGAGAAGGGGTTTTAAAGAAGAACAACTGATACACACTTAGATTTCATGGCTGCCAAAAGCAAATTGCATTTAGATTAATTTTCTTCTTGCACTATTTACAATTGAATCTTATGAGACAAATGCTGATTGGAAATAAATGTGTACTGTAGTGAGATAAGTTGGTAGTTAATTTGGTTAAACATGTTAATTATTCTCCAGCATGACTGGATAGGAAGTTATGACTTGTGAGTTTCCTTGATTTGCCCATATTGGGCCAGGCTACAGGTGCTGGTCTAACTTTCAGAACTGAGATTCACGACATAGAATTAGTTATAGAATTGCATGTATCTTTCTTGCAAAAAAGTTATTCTGGTAACAACATTGAATAATAAAAAAATGTTCGAGTAAAACATGCCAATGCTTGGAACTTTGGGTGTTTAGATCTCTGAATATTGAAGTTGCTGCATTCTGGAAGCTGAAAACCAAGAGGAAAAGCAAACATCACTGCAACTAAAATTTTCTGCTTTCAAATGCTTTATGCTTCATTACGGAGAGAGAAGTATTTGAATTTGGAAATTTTATCCTTGATTTTCATTATTTTTTTTCGATACAGTTTGTTTTCTTGTTTTCGGTTCCTTTGAACTCAGTTTGGATTAAATTTTTATGTATCAATTGTTGCAGGGGAATTCTATATCAACTACAAAGTACAATTTCTTCACCTTTCTACCAAAGGGGTTGTTTGAACAGGTAAAATGATTATAGCAATAAAATATTTTTATTGGTGAAATGCATGCTTGAAAGTAGTTATGCTTTAATGGTGGCAATTTGCTACATGCTTGAGCCAAGCTCTTAGGTTTAGGAGTGCCAAATTTAACTGCATTAGTTAAGAGTCATGAATGATATAGTTGTTATTGTTTACAGGTAAGAGCATCTTCTATAGGAAAAGGTTTAACAGCTTCAGTGGGTTTTTCTGATTCATAGTGCTTGTTCACCTGTAGTTCCCTAGGCCACAAATAACTAGTGTCACAATTGTGCGTCTGGTTCAGATACAGTCTTAAATGTTTAGGGGTAAAGACAGTTAATTGAGTAAGGGTTTAAAATTCCTCAGAATGGTCCTTTTTCCTTCATTTCTAAACTTGTGCATGTTCATTCCCATCCTTTTATGCCTTGAGTTGGTGCAAAAAGGCTCTAAGTATTTGTAATTTTATATATTAGCAAAAAACTTCTGCAGGTAACAGTAACCAGTGCAGAGAATAACAATTTTTTTTTCATTGGCAAGTGAATACAAACAGTCTTGTCAGCTCATAGTTTGGATATATTCACTTATCACAGTCCCTCAAGCTAGTGTAGTTTGATAATTTTAATTTAATGGGTCCGTCTCAAGCATATATATTATAGGGCTGGTCCACTGTTAAACCTTCCTGTATTCCTTTTTTCCTGGTGTATTCTTTCCCTGAGAAAATTCCTTTTTATATTGAACAGTTTAGGCGGGTGGCCAATTGTTACTTTCTCTTGATATCAATTTTATCAATGACACCAATCAGGTATTTTTAATACAAACTTGTTTTTGGCTTTTCATACCATCAACATTAGAGTTGCTACAGAGAGACGTCGTCCTATGTTTAATTTTCCAGTTATCTATGTTCTCTGGCATGGTTGAAGATGTTCTTGAAACTTCCGTCTTCCATGAAAATGCCCAGGACAAATGTCTTTGTTTTTTGGTCCATGTAAAAGTTTTGGTTCTTTTGGTGTGTAGGCATAATTTATGCATTTGTGTTTGCAAGCATAGATGGAATGAGTGGTATAGCTCTTAATTTTTGCTACTTTTGTTTTTAATTGCTACGGTTTCCTTGGATTTATAATAAGGGAAATTGAAGGATCTAGCTAATCTCATTTTAGAAGTAAAAACTTTGGATTTTCTCTCTTAACATATATTTGTTTTTGATGATGATGATGATGATATTACTGTTTACATGTGGCATCCATTTGTTTCAAAGGCTAGGGTTTCGACTCCAAGATTTGTGTTATGGACACTTGATTAGTCATGGACTAACACGGAACTGAATGTTAATTAACTCAAGGAATTTGCCGACTTCAGTTCAATATGAAGTACTTTGCCGACTTCAATTCAATATTAAGGAGTTTTCCGGCTTCTATTCAATGTTAAGAAATTTGCTGATTTCAATGTTTGTTGTGTTAATAGTGCAAATTTGACAATTGGGTGACAATATTACCGGGTTATTAGAATGCTATAAATCGTTACATATCTTCTATTCTTGGTTCTTTTAGTCAACTTGGTTAACACCGGCACTCTGGCATGTGCTCTAGGTGTACATATTCAGGTATCCATTTAACAAGCTAGAGATTGACCCCAAAAAAAAAAGTAAAGGTGAAAAAAGAATAAGAATTGCATCTCTTTCTTCTCCTCCAAATGATGATGTGTCAGATAATTCGTATAATTTAAGAGCAAACTTTAGATATGCTCATCTGGATTGAAAATGGCATGCTCAATCAAATGAGGCTCTCAACTTCCTTAAAATACAATGAAATGCAGATGCAGGTGATGTAAAAAAATTACTGAATGAGGCATTGTTTACTTTATACTGTATTTTGCTGCAGAATATTCCGAGTAATGAGAACTTCTCTATGTTAGTGATGTGTAGTTGTATTGAGTGGTGCTTGTGAGGGATATAGCTTGGTGGTACAAAGACTTGAGGTTGGAGAGGTTGGTTGTCATGGGCAATGAATAGTTGATGGGTTTGACCTTGTATACTGAGGTCTGCTACCTAGGTGTAGCGTAGTTTTGAGCAGAGTATGGAGGTGGTTTAGTCATTGAGATACTGAAGTGGTGGTCTGTTATTTAATAGGCATGGAAGCTGGAGAAGGGTATGATGTGCATGATGGAGAGATGGTGAAGGGGAGAGATCATACACATGTTTGAAGATATGTTTGAAGTTAGCAGGTGGTGCTCTTAACTGCATATATTTTGGTCTGTCTGTTTGTCATGCTGACAGAATTTAATATTGTCCTCTTAACATCAAGCTTGAATATAGATTTTTAAAAAATGTCTAATTGGTTAAAAATTTATGTATTATACTTAATAATAATGTAATAATTCTTAAATACACATTTTCATTTTGGTTCTAATTGTAGCATCTCATTTTATGCTCTCCTTTTATATTAGTACAATTCTTTTGGTGTTGCTGATTCAAGTACCAATAAAAGTAATTCATAGCAGGTTTAACCAATATCTATGCGTTGTACTTAAAGAATGCTTCTGATAATGCAGTCCTGTCAATCCTATAACAAATGTGGTCCCACTGAGCTTGGTACTTTTAGTCTCTCTTATTAAGGAGGCATTTGAGGACTGGGTGAGTACCATTGTTAATGTTCATTTTAGGATATGCTGTTTCTTTCTTCTTTCTTCCTTTGGGATAATGTGTTTTGTGGAAGTTCAGCATTATATGCCTCCATGTTTGCAAGGCTATGGGTGGGGTAGCTTGGGAGTTGAGATTTGTTTTATCTTGTGTTGGTGTGGAGAAATTCTGATTTCTTATTTGTATATTTTTTGCATTTTTCTTAATTATGCACTACAGAAGCGTTTTCAGAATGATATGGTGATTAACAATACTCCTGTTGAAGTGTTGCAAGATCAAAAGTGGGAGACTCTTTCCTGGAAGAAGTTGCAGGTTGGAGATATTGTTAGGGTAAGCATGCTTGCTGTTATTTCTTAGGCTGAGAACATTATATTTATAGTGCTTTTGATAGGGATGTTGATCATCATCTCTCTTTCCTGTCACCTAATAGCATTTTATGAATTGTCCTTGGAAATGTGTTTACGTTGCATATACACACCATTATTTTGTATTTTCCTTTTGCCTGCCAATACTGTTTGCTGTTATGATAAATGAATGTGAATGAGTATCTGGAAATATTTTCTTAGGTTATGGAATTTGTGATCTGCTGGAAAACTATAGTCTTGTTATCTGATGAGCAACACCCTTTATTAAGGGAAAAATAAATCCTTACCACAATGTGGGCATTTTAGACGATCCCAGTGCTGCTGGAAAGCTTTTCATGTAAATATTGCTGTTGCTTTCCTTTTCTTTCTTTTCTGAACTTCCTTTTTTTTGTGGTGATAGTGGTGGAAGCTTCTTGATATTGAATGTGGATGCACCCACCCTTGATTGTGGTTTGGGCCATTGCTATTAACTTTTAGTGACTCTATTTTGAAATTACAGTGTGCAGATATTGTCAACTGTTAAATTGTTGTTCTGTTCAGATTTTATTTTGGAATGTAAGATTTCTTTTGCAAACTGATTTGTTGAAAGTTCCATTTTTCTTTTGTGTTTGGTTCCCACATTTTACCTGAGAAGTGTACCATTTTTATGTTTTGTCCACTCAATAACTTTCGAGGAAGTATGTTATCAAATACAATAGCTTCTTAACTTGGAAGGGTTGAACTTGCTGACATCCCCTCGTATAACTTCCTTAACCCCTAGAATTGAAGTTCAACTTGCTTTTGACTTGACACTTCCTTAGGCCAAAGAGATAAATCTCAATAGGTTTTAGAGACAAGTCGTGACTTTTATATTGTAAGAGGCCTTATAATCAAATTATTCCTAAACTTTGCACATTGAAAAGCCTTCTAATTGTGGCACGATACTTTGTTATTTATACCAATGGTCTCCAATTGATAAGTCATCTGCCAGCTTATAGCGAGAGTCTTTCTGTTGAGCTAGCCGGTAAGTTATATGAATGCGTTTTCTCCTTAGCATATTGACTTGTCCAGAATATTTTTTCCTCAAAGCTTTAAATGAAGCCTGGACTTGTTTTCGATCCCAACATCTGGTGCTTGGAGGCCAAAATTGCAAAACTCTCTCAGTATAGAACCTGGGGATGGATGGTGCTTCCTGATTAGAAGTTTCCAGGTTTTCAGTTGGGTTATTGATATGGGTGAGAACTTGATCTGGAGTTAAGGTCAAAAGGATACTTGAGGTTGGCCCAACAATAGAAAGAGATGGTGGAGAATATAGACTCCAGTAAATCTTTCTTCTGATGAAGACGGGAGACCAGATGGTGCTTTAAGATCTATGAGTGGTTTTCGTGCTGCTTCTGATTATGGAGGTTTAGGAGGTATTTAAGGTAGGAGTTCTCACAATTTGTTTCCATTTGGGTGCAACTCTTTGTCAAAAACTTGATCTGCATAATTTTGATGTAAAGTTAATTTGAGGATTTTAAGTTCTTGTTGTACTTGCTTTATTTCAATTATTTATTTTGGTTTAATCATGTGAATGACTGTTGGACCTTAACTTCAGCTTTATGATATTATTGTATGATTTATGCTAATCTTTTATATATTTGGATTCAGCATTGCTAACAAGTTTATGGTAACATAATTTTCAAATGACGTGAGAATGATATTGGCATTCTTCTTGATTCCCAGCACATTTTATAGCAGAAGCAGCAGTTATGCTGATAATTGTCATATCTATACCATTGTTATCATGAGTTTCTTCTGAACTGAATTTTCCATGGCTGCAGATTAAGCAAGATGGATTCATTCCTGCAGATCTGCTTTTTCTTGCCGGTACAAACCCTGATGGTGTCTGCTATATTGAGGTTTTTCTTTCCTGCTTACTCTGTGCAAAATCTTTATCTTATCTGTTGCTGTTGTTCTTCATTATTTTTTATTATGGTTTATGCTTTTTTTTGGCAGACTGCGAATTTAGATGGAGAAACAAATTTGAAGATCAGAAAGGCATTGGAAAAGACTTGGGATTACTTGACTCCTGATAAAGCTTCTGAATTCAAAGGTCATCTATGGTTTAGATACCACGTCTGTAAATATGTTTACATGCATGTGTGGTTTATGCTTCTTTGAGAATTATGAGGAACGAGCAGCTGTAAGCCTATAATAATTAATTTTATAAGAACTATGTCATGCAAGAACCATTTTGACTTCTCATTTTCTTCAAGGCAGAAGACTAAATAAGTTGGGTTTTCTTAAAATTTTCATATTTCATGGCATCATTTCTTCATTTTATTTCTCGCAAAAGTAAATTTTTTCCCCAAAATAATGAATATTTTTAATCAGAGCAGCCTTTGTTTGCACTGGTACCTTATTGTTAACTACATCTTTATCATGAGGGTTTTTTTTTTAGAATAACTATTACTTTATATTTATTTTTTAAGCTGTTTTACTTGGTGGTTTTTGTATAATTTTTAACCAACCTTGTGTATATTTCATCTCTGGGCATTTTCTTTTATGTAATTAACATTTATAAATGCAAATTATAGTTTTGCTTCAGTTTGAAATGCCTATTGCTGAAGTACGACCAGTTGAATACAGCTGGGTTGAGTGTTTGACTCAACTATTTCCTTGTTATGGAATTCTATACTATACAGAAACTATTGAAATTTAATTAACTTAGATTGCAGTATGGTATTGTACTGAACCACAGTTAGAATATAGAAAAGAGAGGAAGAATAGAGAGGAAGAGAGAGTAGCAGGGAAAGAGAAGGCAGAAATTAGGGGAAAGAGAGAAAGGAGAGAAGAGGAGAGGAGAAGGAACTAGAGAATTAATCTGATATATTCATAATTGATAACATCAATACAACCTAATTTATAGTAGAACTAAGCTAAAAGACAAAATAACAGAAAATATTCCATTCCCTCTCCTAATTGCCACCTATGCCTCTGTTACTGCTGTACATTCTCAATTCTAACCTTTTTCCCCCATGATATGTAACAATCCTCTCCTAATTGCCACCTACGCCTCTGTTACTACTGTACATTCTCAATTCTAACCTTTTTCCCCCATGATATGTAATAATGCCTTCCCCTTTAGGCTATTCTTGTCCCCAAGATGGCATGACTTAAGGAAATTAATGAATGATGAAGCTTAAATTCTCCTAAGTGGCATCAATAGATGAAAGGTTGATCCATGCCATTAGCTCCTGCTGAATGTATTGATTGTATCTTAAAATTACTCCAGAATGTAGAAATTTCTCAGGTCCAACCATCAATTCCTCATTGTGAAAGTCAAGTAGTTGAAAAGTAGGAACTACATAAAACTTTATCTTGCTTTTAGCTTGTTGAAAGTTCTCCTTAAGTAGCCTCTCTTCTCTTTCCTGTGACCACTCCTCATAATTCTTGACAAACCTTTTGTAATACCCTGTTAAGCCTAAGAAGTCTCTCAATTGCTTAAGGTTTTTAGGTGTTGCCCAATCAATCATTCGGCCCACTTCTCTTTCTGATACCAATTTGACATTGACTACCTCCATTATGCCCTTTAATTCAACCCCCTTCCCTTCTTTTTGGAATGTTGGCTTATAGTTCAAAAAATCAAGAGAGATTTGATTGTGTTCTATCATCCAATCTTCTCCCAAAAGCATATCATAATCAGTGAGCTCCAATACCCTCAGAACAATTTTGAATTTCACAGCTTGTAGAGACCATTGACAGTCGATACATTAGGAGCTTACCACTAATTTTCTTCCATCCGCCATTGCCATCTTTAGATGATCCATTTCCTGTTGCATCAGAGTATCAAAACTTGACAAGTGATTAGATACACGTTGGTACTCAAGAGCCCCAGTAAGGATCAACAAACGAAGCTTCTCTGTTTTTGATATCATTCGGTGATGAGCCACATTTTTCTTACAAAGAACTCCTTTGGCCACCTTACTCTCACAGCGGCATCCATAGACAATGCATTTTACTTCTACACATCCACTAGGGTCCATTCCTCCACCTTTGCTCATATCTGGCTTAGGGCTGTAATCGAGCCGAGCTGAGCCGAGCCGAACTTTGGATAGCTCAAGCTCGGCTCATTATAAAATAGTCGAGTTCGAACTCGAATTCAAATCGAGCCCGAGCCGAGCTCGAGCTTGTATCGAGCTAGCTCATATATCATGTATTTCGAGCTTGAACTCGAGCTTGATTTAAATAAGTTTAACAAACTCAATAAACTTATTTTTATTTTTATTTTTATTCACTTTTTCTAAATTTTCATAAAAGATATACTAAAATTTATGTTTTTATGAAAGATGAATAATATAATTATATATTAACAAAAATAAAATATTATATTACTATAATTTTATATTTTACTATAAATTACTAAGCTATTTTATATTGTATATTATTTAATTTATTTATCACATATATCATATATTAATAAATTATATAAATTAAGTTAGTCAAAAAATTAATATATTCACATACATAGTTTAATATATATAAATTAAATTATATATATTTTTAATTCAATACACTAAATGAGCTAGCTTACGAGCTTAACTCACGAGCTTTTTAAATGAGCTAGCTCGCGAGCTAACGAGCCGAGTATTTCATAGCTTGAGCTTGACTCATTTAACAAATGAGCAGTTCGAGCTCGAGCCTGAACAAGCTTTTACCGAGCCGAGATCCAAGCCGAGCTCGAGTAGCTTGGCTCATTTACAGCCCTAATCTGACTTAAATAGTATAGCAGCCTCCCATTGTAGAGATGCAATGATTTTTAACCAGCTCTTTTTTTTTATCTTCATCACCCAGAGAAATATTCTCTACCTGTAAAAACTGAGCTACCCAAGCCCTGAAATGCCCATGAACCATTTTCTTCATGGCTTTCTCTTGCTCATCTTTTGATCTATCTCTATTATAAAATTCTCCACTGCCAAAACTGCTCGACGAGCTTAAACAACCCCACTCTGCAGTTGCTTGCCCATCATCATAGTCATTGTCATCATCAAACAAACCAACTTCCTTCTCATCTTCTTCATCTTCTGGTTCAGGTGGAAGCCAAAGTAGTCCATTGTTCTCTACTGAAAACTTTGATTCTTTGATTAACTTTGAGTCATTGAATCCGTGGGTGTTGCCAAAAGCAATAAGGATGGCTATCTGCTTGTTCTTGGTTTGCCTTTTTGATTTTATCCAATTCTCTGGCTGATTAACATCAAGGGCATGCAAGGAGAGTTGAACTCTTTCTGTTTTAGCTTCTTCTTCCTCGACATCATCGGCTTTTTGACAATCTCGCTCTTCAATCACATCTTCATCATCCACCTCCAACGCTTGTAGCGCCATCGCCTGTTTTGTTTGGCATCGACGAAGAGGAACATATCGGTCTCCACACTTGAAACTAGTGTTGGATCCTCTTCTATTGGAACTGTAAGGTATCAACCATTTCTGATAGGTGTTGTGTTGTGATTTTGGGGTACGGGTACTGCTGGGTTTTTGATTCCAAATCTTTGGGTTGGATTTGGGGAGATTAGGCTTTGGTTGTTGGGCCTTAGTTGGGTTATAAGATCTTTTATTAAACATGTCGTTTTGGGGGGGGTCTGATGGCTCTTATGGGAAACTTCCAGCAGAAGCTCTTGCAATTGAGCCTGTTCAAAGACTTTGCTCGGAATAGACGGCTGTAACATCCTCACCATCACTGGTCGACACATATGAACCATCGCCCCCACTTCTTCTTTCAATCCACCTAAGAAGCTCGACACAAAATAAGTCTCAGTGAGATAGGGATTCAACCTCTTCATTTTGGTTTTCCTCTCTTCGAAGGCCTCTTGGAATTCCTTGACAGAGGTGCTCTACCTGAGTTTGTTGAACTCGGTGACCACATCCTCAGTGGGTGAGTCGCGAAATCGTTTAATCATCGCCTCAAAGAACTCGTTCCAGTTGCTGTTTGGATGAGTTTTTTCCCAATCCAAAAACCATCGTTCTGCGAAATTGGAGGTATAAACTAGCGATTTTCTGCCCTCTATCCTCCAGAACATTATATTTCTTAAAAGTATTTCTCGCACTTCCATATTTACGATTGCGTCTCCTTTCCTTCGAAAATGGGTACGTCTATCTTTGGTAACAATCTTTTGTAATAACCCTGATGTAGCTCTTCTCCATTACCGGACACAAAGAAGTCCCCCATGTCGCGTAATCGAGAAGCAGTAGCGGGAGGGATAGGTAACAGATCCTTACTAGCGTCAATGGATTCTGGATTTAATGGCTCTTTACCTTTGTCTAGTAGGTTCTGTAAGAGCGTTATCATTTGACCCATATGAGCGCTTAATTTAATTTGTTCACCCATTTGTTGATCAAAACTACAATGCTGCTCTTTAATTTCTTCTGTATAAGTTTCATCCACTGTTTTGCTCATTGTTTCTTCGATTATTTGGTTTGTCTCTGCACTGGGATTTTTTGATTTCTTAAATGATGTCCTCATTGTTCTTAATAGGGTGTCCGAGTCTCGTCAGACTCTGATACCAATTTGTAATGAACCACAATTAGAATATAGAAAAGAGAGGAAGAACAGAGAGGAAGAGAGAGTAGCAGGGAAAGAGAAGGCAGAAATTAGGGGAAAGAGAGAAAGGAGAGAAGAGGAGAGGAGAAGGAAATAGAGAATTAATCTGATATATTTATAATTGATAACATCAGTACAACCTAATTTATAGCAGAATTAAGCTAAAAGACAAAATAACAGAAAAATATTCCATTCCCTCTCCTAATTGCCACCTACGCCTCTGTTACTGCTGTACATTCTCAATTCTAATCTTTTTCCCCCATGATATGTAACAGGTATCTTGTGTTATCAATTTATTTTGTTACTATATATATAATTGTGAGCTCAAAACATGAGTTTGTCAAGTTTAACGGTTGCCTTGTTTCCTTTAATGCAAACAAATGATTGTATGTTCCTTCTCTATTGTCTTAAAATAATTCCTCTTTGTTGTTGCAGGTGAAGTGCAGTGTGAGCAACCAAATAATTCTCTATACACTTTCACGGGCAATCTTATAATCCAAAAGCAAACTTTACCACTCACTCCAAACCAACTTCTTTTAAGAGTATGGTCTGATATTTTTTTCCTCTTATATTGTTAGTAATTCATTTTATTTATCGTCTTCTTCTTCCACAAGAACATTAATTAGATGTAGGAACTGAAAATGCTTCTCACGACAACTTTATGATCCTTAAATCTAAAAAACAAGAGAGAAAAAAAAGAAAAGAAAAGCTCTTTTTATGTTGTTCTATTAATATGAGCTCCACTGTGATGAATCTGATTTTAGGTTCGTCCTGACTCTTGCATTATGTGTTATCAGGGATGCAGTCTCAGGAACACAGAGTACATTGTTGGGGCTGTTATATTTACAGGTCATGAAACAAAGGTTTGTTATTGTAAATTGTGATGTAATATACAGTGGCATCATTCCTTGTTACGTTTATAATTTGTTTGATTTTGTATTAAATGCATTATCAATTCCCTGAAATGTGAAAAATGTTTCTTTGATCAAAAGATGTAAATTTTTTGTGATCTTAAATCCTGACTTCATTCTCTCTTTTTTTTTTATTGAGGGTAGTAATATTTCTACAAGAAGCTAGTCATATAATCCTTGACATTTGGATATTTACCTTTGTGCTTTATTTGCTGTGTGAGCCTATTATTGCAAGTAGATGTTGCTTTATGTAAAATTTTGAATTCATTTGCAGGTTATGATGAATTCTATGAACGTTCCTTCCAAGAGGAGTACATTGGAGAGGAAACTTGATAAACTTATACTCACACTGTTTGGATCTCTTTTCTTTATGTGCCTGATTGGATCTATAGCCAGGTTCGATATTTACTAGTTTGCAAATTCATCACGTTCTGCAATCATCTTTTCCCTCGTCTTTTAAAAAGTTATTTTCTTTATTTATGGATTCTCCTGTGTAATAATGATTTCTGCTACATGTAACTCTGCAGTGGTATATTCATTAACCGTAAGTACTACTACCTAGGTCTTGATGAAGGTGCACCAACAGAGTTTAACCCTAGCAACCGATTTGGGGTAATGTATTATTCCTATTGTTTTACTCTTTAATATGGTCGTAATGTTTATCTCTTTGGTTTTCCTTCTCATTTCTGGTTTTTATTCTCTTTCTTGGTTTTATAGGTTGCCGCTCTTGCTTTGTTTACACTTATCACTTTATACTCAACGATAATCCCCATCTCTCTATATGTTTCCATCGAGGTAGATTTCTTGGCTTTTATAATATTTGCTCCTGTAGCATTGCGGATATATTGGAGGTGAACATACTGTTCTTAATAATGTTGAATTTCTTCTCAGATGATCAAATTTATTCAATGCACTCAATTTATCAACAAGGACCTGCATATGTACCATGCTGAAACCAATACTGCTGCATTGGCTAGGACTTCCAATTTAAATGAGGAACTTGGGCAGGTAAAATTGCTGCATAGGGATGCAGTTAATTTAATTTATTCCGAATACTGCTATCTCCATTATGCATGCCACTGCTGAATTCTTTTTTAATTACTTTTCACTGTAACTTATGTTTGTTTTAATTGCTGTTTTGTCAGGTGGAGTATATTTTTTCTGATAAAACTGGAACGTTAACAAGAAATTTGATGGAGTTCTTTAAGTGTTCAATTGGAGGAGAGGTTTATGGGTCTGGCATCACTGAAATAGAGCGGGGTGGTGCAGTGAGGAGTGGCATAAAAGTTCAAGATGTACGTGTGCACTATTATGAAATATTGCTTCAAAGATTTTGTTACTAGTGGTTTTCCTTTCCTTCTCTTTTTGTCAAGGTGTGAAAATCTGAAGATCTTAAATAATAAATATTGAATGCCGTGCAGGTGCAGAAATCAGCCAATGCACCACATGAAAAGGGGTTTAATTTTGATGATCCTAGGCTTATGCGAGGAGCTTGGAGGAATGAGCCTAATCCTGACACATGCAAGGTGTGATAATTTATTTGCAGGACTGGATTACATTATACACTGTTTATGAATTTTTACTCCTTATCTATTTCTTAGTAGAAGCAAATGTTTCCAACGTGCAATGTCTGCCATGTTAAGAATCATTTGTTGGTATAGATGTTTGTACCTGTTTTAAAGCAGCAGACTAGTTTTTTTTTATGCCTTGCATATAGTTTTGACAACTTTTTGTTTGTGTGCCAATTTATAATGGAACATGTAATTGTTGATCGTTGGTAAGTTTGTCTTATGTTGCTGGGCTGACTATTTTGAGATACTGATTTATAATGTATTTATTGAGATATGTGACTGGAAAATTTTCATGACCGTGGAAAATGTTATTTCTTGGAAAATTGGTAGGTTTGCCATGGGAAGAGTGGCTGCTATAAAATAGAATACTTTTACTGGATATGGCTATGGGTGCTTAATCTTCCATAAACCGGAAGCAAGGTTTCTTTTTTAGCGTTCATTTAACTCTCATTGTTTCTTTGACATTATGAGTTTCTGAAAGAATAAATAATTGAATTGCTATTGACATCTTATCAAGTATATATTTAGATTTTGTTTTGGGATTTATCATGTTAAAGTGTTGCAAAAAGTTGAAGCATTTAAAAATTCTTTTTCAGTAATTACTAAGGACACAGAACTTTTTCGAGCTGTATTATCTGTTTTTTGAACCCTTGTGTATGAGATTGATTCATCAAGTATTTTCTTTCAAGTTTTATGTTTGATTCATCAAGTATTGTCTTTCAAGTTGTATGTTTGATCCATCAAGTATTGTCTTTCAAGTTGTATGTCATCCTCTGTGTAGGAATTTTTCAGGTGCCTCGCTATTTGCCATACAGTACTTCCTGAAGGTGAGGAATCCCCTGAGAAGATCATGTATCAGGCTGCATCACCAGATGAGGCTGCCTTGGTTATTGCTGCAAAGAACTTCGGTTTTTTCTTTTACAGGTTTGTGAGTTGCAACTGCAATAATGTTATAGGCCTTGCTATTTCTTGCTTCTGGAGAAATTATTCAATCTAAATCACAAAATGTGGTTAATTTGATAGAAATGGTTGTATCAGAATCTCTGCTGCACACCTGTTAAGTGTACTAAATTTTTTCTCAGGCGTACTCCTACAATGATATATGTTCGCGAATCTCACGTGGAGAAGATGGGTAAAGTTCAGGATGTGCCTTATGAAATTTTGAATGTTCTGGAGTTCAATAGGTGAGCATTCATCCTTGTTACCCAGATGTTTTATCAATGGTTTCATGGTTGATAGCACTAACATCATTTGTAATATTGACTGTTCCTATAGCACACGGAAACGCCAGTCTGTTGTTTGTCGATATCCTGATGGCAGACTTGTGTTATATTGCAAGGTACTTTTTTTGAGGCTTTTCTTTTGTGGATGATAGTGTTGTGGGAATGATAGATAGTATGTATCTTGTTTTTCCAGGGTGCTGATACTGTAATTTATGAAAGACTGGCTGATGGAAATGATGATATGAAGAAAGTAAGCCGGGCACATTTGGAACAATTTGGATCTGCTGGATTACGAACCCTCTGCCTGGCCTACAGAGATTTGAGTCCTGAAGTATATGAAAGCTGGAATGAGAAGTTTATCCAAGCTAAATCTTCTCTTAGAGATCGGGAAAAGAAGTTAGATGAGGTATATCTTGACATGCATGTTTTTGTGGATTATAGGTCTTTCATGTTTTGTCAAGAGATGTTAAGTATTTGTCTTAACTATTTTGTCTATGAGAAATTGCATGGGTTTGGGAAGTGTTAAAGAATATTCATTAAAGGATTTGATTTAGACTTTTATTAGATTGCTATTGCTTCTGCAGAAACTTGTTGCTTGTGAAAGGTTTCAAACTCCATTACATAATTCATAATCAGCTCATTGTTTCCTAATTCTGATTTTATTTTTTTTGTTTTGACTTATTGAACTGAGTGGTACTTTAGGGTGCTAGGCATCAGAGTAGTTGGTTATATTTATAACAATATTGTAAAATATTTGAAAATAGTTATTCTTGTAATATATTTGAAAGTAGTTATTCTTAGATGTTAGAAATGGAAGTGCCTAGATTAGTGATTACAAACTGTTGTAAAGCAAGTCTAGAATTCTGAACTGGTAATTTTTTCCATGGTTATTGAATATTTAAATATGCTGTAGCCTTTATTAGGATCAATCAATTTAAGTCACATCTGAAACTTGTGCAGGTAGCAGAACTTATGGAAAAGGAACTTATTTTGATTGGATGTACTGCTATAGAAGACAAGCTTCAAGAAGGTGTACCAGGTTGTATTGAAACTCTTTCAAGAGCTGGAATCAAGATTTGGGTGCTAACAGGAGACAAGATGGAAACAGCAATAAATATAGCGTATGGTGAGTCATTATTTAGTTGCCTGGTAGTTTTCTCTATTTATGTTATGTATTACTTTTCTCATTTATATCCTCATCATATGGAATCTTTTCTCTCCCTCATTTTCTGCAGCTTGCAACTTAATTAACAATGAGATGAAACAATTTATTATCAGTTCAGAAACTGATGCAATCAGAGAAGTAGAGAACAGGGTAAATGGCATTCTTGGCCTGCTTATCGTTAAATGCATTTCATGAATCTGCATTGGATTTTTTAACTGTATCAATAATTATAATTCCCATATCAGGGTGACCAAGTTGAAATTGCACGCTTTATCAAGGAACAAGTAAAAAGAGAACTAAAGAAGTGCCTAGAGGAAGCACAGAACTATTTGAGCAGTGTATCTGGACCAAAATTAGCACTTGTTATAGATGGAAAGTGTTTGATGTATGCCTTGGATCCAACTTTAAGAGTGATGCTCCTGAATTTGAGCTTGAATTGTAGTTCAGTTGTTTGCTGTCGGGTTTCTCCTTTACAGAAAGCACAGGTAATTTTATATGTAGAAGGTTTATTGATTTAGCTCTTGAGCATAGCATATGCATGGAAAGAAAAGTTAGTGGATTAACCTTTTGACTTCTATAAGAGGAAAAATTCTTCAATCATGTTCAGAGAGATAAAAGGAGAAGTCTTGTTTGTCCTTTCTATATTTTTTCGTTAGTTTGGATGGGAAAGTTGAGAAATAAAAAAACTCTAATAGTTAAAAATAAAATTGTTATTCTTGTCAAGAGACTTAAACTGAGTATATGGATCAACCCCAACTGTGATGTTAGGCTGAGCTGATCATTTTTCTAGACAGATGGATAATACTACAATTTTTGGTCTTGTTCATTTTGTTTCAGATTTTGCAGAATCTCTATTGTTATCTTTGGTTTTCTTGGTTTTTTGTTCATGGGTTGCACAGCAGATACTATTAGGGATTTGAAAGTTGCTCTGTGGCCCTTAATGAATTATTCGTCCACTTTTTTAAAGAAAGGAAAGAGTATAAAGCATAAGGCTTGCTAAGCTTACTGAGATGGTTACAAATACTTCATTGTGCTCAACTTCAGTCTCTTCCATATTTCCCGGACTTAATATGTTGTAGTATAAGTGCAAGGTGTATTATCTTCATGCAGTATGAGAAAAGATAGTTTTCTTGAAATGTCTACGCTCTGACAGTAAACAAAAACAATGGCTTACGAATGTTGGTGGCACATACACTGACGGCACCAAGGTTTAATCCTAGTTTCAATATGTTTTACTTACAAATGCTGTTAACAGAGGTCCTATTATTTTATTGTACTGAAAGTAAAAGATAGTATATCGGAATGCCTATGCCCTTGACAGCAAACAATGATGGACGTGAACAGAATATTGCATTTGACCAAGTTTGAATCCTGATTTCATTATTTTGAACTTCTTAATTCTCCAGTTGCAGGCTTAATGCCATCCCTACCTATTTTTTCTCCAATAATAATATTCACCTAGAGCTAGATTGGGAAAAGCATCTGTGAAAATAAAAAACTATTGCAGATTGTAATGCTTTTGAACATATTGAATTTATTTTATAGGTGACTAGTCTGGTCAAGAAAGGTGCATGTAAAATAACGCTTAGCATTGGGGATGGTGCCAATGATGTTAGCATGATTCAAGCTGCTCATATTGGTGTTGGAATAAGTGGGTTAGAAGGGATGCAAGCAGTCATGGCAAGTGATTTTGCAATTGCCCAATTTCGCTATCTTGCTGATTTGCTTCTTGTACATGGGCGGTGGTCGTATCTTAGAATATGCAAGGTTTGAATATTTTGTAATTTTGTATGTTTTATTGGTATTTATTTTGGTTATAGCATTCATGATAATTCTTTATTGCAGGTCATCACGTATTTCTTTTACAAGAATCTCACATTTACTCTGACTCAGTTTTGGTTCACATTTCACACTGGCTTTTCGGGTCAAAGATTTTATGATGATTGGTTCCAGTCACTGTATAATGTTATATTTACAGCACTACCAGTAATCATTGTTGGGCTTTTTGACAAGGTGCTTTATCCCTTCCAAATTTATTTGACCAGAATTTCTTGCAACAGCTATGGAAGCATGCCCAATTAGTTTGGATTCATTGCACTTTTGGACATGCCCAATTAATTTGGATTACTGCTCTCTGGGACATATGATGTGATGTCCAATTTGCTGTTTGACATTTATTTTGTTCATTAACAGATAATGGTACTTTGTATTTTAACCAGGATGTCAGTGCATCCCTTTCAAAGAAATATCCTGAACTCTACAAAGAAGGAATACGAAATGTCTTTTTCAAGTGGAGAGTTGTGGGGACATGGGCATGCTTTTCTGTGTACCAGTCTCTAATCTTCTATCACTTTGTAACCGTTTCAAGTGCTGGTGGCAAAAATTCATCAGGGAAGATGTTTGGACTCTGGGATGTCAGCACATTGGCCTTCACTTGTGTTGTTATTACAGTTAACTTGCGTCTTTTGATGATCTGTAATTCAATTACGACGTGGCATTACATTAGTGTTGGAGGAAGCATCTTAGCGTGGTTTATTTTCATTTTTGTTTATTCAATTTTTCGCGTAAGTCCTGTTCATCTCTATCAATCTCTTGCTTTTTTATTATCAGAGGGACCAATTCTCTGTTATCTTCTGCTGATTTGCTTGGTGTCTAATTTGATGCAGGAGAATGTGTTTTTTGTCATATACGTGTTAATGAGTACAGTGTATTTCTACCTTGCACTTCTTCTGGTTCCAATTGTTGCACTTCTTGGTGACTTCATTTACCAAGGGTAAGATTTAGTTGGGGTATAATTAATGAGGTTGTAAATTTGGCCTATTTGGTGTTTTGTTGGTAAACTGTGTTCACCTATAAGAGCAAACTGCTTTGCCAGCAACTGTGCCATATCCCTTATTACAAATGAACTTGCTGGGTGTGATTTTAAACATAAAAGATGAGTTGAGGACTAATCTCAATCAATATTCATACCATGGCATTAGCTTTTTTCCAAATAATCTATTTGCTAGTTGATGATATGTTTGAATTCCTTGGGTGCTTTTGGTTTTCTTTCCTGTGATTTTTGTTGACATCGAGTAATTGTATTTGTGGACACAGGGTTCAAAGATGGTTCTACCCTTTCGATTATCAGATTGTTCAGGAAATTCACAGGCATGAACCTGACGACAACACTAGGGCAGGATTGCTGGAGATAGAGAATCGACTTACACCACAAGAGGAGAGGAGCTATGCCATAGCTCAACTTCCTCGAGAGATATCTAAGCACACTGGCTTTGCATTTGATTCACCTGGGTATGAGTCATTTTTTGCTTCACAGTTAGGTATATATGCCCCCCAGAAGGCATGGGATGTTGCACGGAGAGCCAGTGTGAGGTCACGACCAAAGACATCTAAAAAGAATTAGATTGGAGAGACAGCACTGTACAAAGTATTCTTTTGGTCCTCTATATACAAATATTTGGTCAATCTTAGAAAAGTTTGTAAATTTAGATGTGGCTAGTTTAGTTTTTTGATGTGTATTTTCCATCCAAATTTTGTTTTTACGCTTCAATATATTTTTCGGAAATCATAAGGAATTTTAGTGATCCTTAGGTTGTCACGGATGTACAGCTAATGGGTAATATTTAACTAAATTGAGAATTTTGGTGATTAATGAATATTTATGCAAGATCTTCCATGTTTTATGGGACACTATAGAATACAGATCTTGAGGGTACTAGCAACCCAAAGTTTTTCCTGCGAACTCGAGTTGTAATGTTCAATGTTATTGAACTGTTGAAACTGGATACCCGAGCTGGTTCTGGGTGTGAAAATTTTAAAATTTCACCTTCTGGTCGGTTGTGACCGAACTACTGGTAAATTTTTTCCAATTCACCTGGTTAAATTTTGGGGAAGGGTCAGGGTCGGGTCCTTGCAACCTGGACTCGGGGAACGGTCGGGGTTGAGACGGAGGAACGGGCGGTTTCAGTTTCAATTCAGGTTGATCTTAGTAATGTACCAAATTAAAAAACATTTTAGGCGCATTTTAACAGTGAATAAAGAGAGACGAATGAAGATTGAAGATAGAAAGTTTGACTAAAAATAATAATACGATCTGATTTTATTTTAGATGAACCATTTGCATGACACCAACCATTTATTCCTCAGCTAAGAGCTCTTTCGCACTAGTTGACTGCATCTATAATCATGAACGCTTATAGCAACAAAAAAAAATCGTTGGAAGAACATAAAGCTCATTCTTTTTGTCAGAATTTGAACTTCAGCAAGCCTGAACATCTGCTTCTTCAGTTGAATTAAAGAACTTGGCTAGTTTTGCAGATAGAGATTGTAGGCTCTCATCCAATAACTCTTCATTTCCATCATAGTCATCATCATTTTCAGAAACCAAATGAATACCAACGAAGGGTGGATTTGGTGCTGTTACCTCTAACTTGTAGCCCTTTTTCAATCTAGAGACTAATTGATGACAATCTGGAAATCGACACAAGTGGATTTGATCTTCATCAGTTCTTGGCACTCCCAAAAACTCCAGTGTGTTTTCAGATATAGGCTTTTCATGTAGATCATACAACTTCACTTTAATGGCTGGTAGGAAGGGGATTTCATTTCTCAAGTCATCTGGTATCTGATAGTCTGAGGAGACTACAGCAAATATCATCACCGACTTGATTTCAACGTTTTTTCGGTGTGTGTATGTAACTATTTGTTGAGAAAACCAATCTGGAATTTCACTTCCAGTATACTCAAGTTCCGTGTATTCCTAAAGAAAACCTGCAATATGTAAAAAATACAGATTTGATAATATGTAATACAGGGAAAGAGACACGTACACAAAGAAAGAGAGGAGATAACCTTAGATAGTCTTCTCTTTACTGATATGGAACATGCCTTACAGCCGATCACGTATAACCTGATCAGGGACGTCAAGCATTCAAGGCCTGGAATCACCGGCACTTTCTCACAATTTGCAAGGTTCAAAAGCTTTAAGCTCTCCAAGTTTGAAATGTCTGATATACTTTCCAACGCTATACAGTTGGCAACATCCATTTATTGTAAACTTGGAAGGCAAGGGGGGGAGAGACTTGAGTTCTTCACAGTGAGGCAAGAAGAGCTTCTTGAGAAGTGAAAGGCCTCTCAAGCTACAAGGAAGCTTGGAAAAATTGTTGCATCCTAAATCCAACATTTCTAACATTGACAATTTCTCGAAATCATCAGGAATATTTCCAGAAATTCTCCAAGCTCGAGCATCCAGTTCTTCTAGAAATGAGAGATTTGGAAAAGAAGTTGGGAGTACAACCAAATTTGCTTGTGTACCAAGAGATTCGGCAGGTTTCTTTTTCATTTTCAATACCATTAAGCTGTAGAGCATCCCAAAACTCTCTGGAAGTTGTGTTGCAGCAGTTTTCTCCATCAGCAAATGGTGCAAAAACTTCAAGTTTCCTATGTTTACACTCGTTCAGATTCAGCATGATTAGATTTTCCAACAGACCAATAGATTCAGGCAACTCAAATAATTTTAGCACGAAACAAGTTTAAATCACCCAACTGCTTCTGGTAAAGTAATTTGCGCACAATTTCGCATGTAAAGCTTCTCAATTAATTTCAAAGCTCCAATCTGCTCTGGCAGATTAGTAATTGACGTTTCATCTAACACAAGTTCACTAATAGAAGATAGTCCATCGATTGAATCAGGCAATTTGCTTAGATAACTACGCCCTCCAGCTGATAACTGCTTCAGGTAAGACAAAGATCCGATTGAAATAGGTAGTTCTTTGATTGAACTATTATAAATAGAGAATTCTGACAAGCTATGGAGATTGCCAACAGACTCGGGAACTTTAGCGAGGGATTTACACCACCCCAAACTTAGCTTATCAAGATTTGACGAAGCTCCTAAAGAATCAGGCAGATCTTCCAATGCAGTTTGGTCGAGAAAGAGTTCTTTCAGAGAATTCAGGTTGCCTAAGGTATTTGGCAGCTGTTTTAGGAATTGGCAACCATTCAGACTAAGCTTCTCAAGTTTTGTAAGGCGGTAGATAGATTCTGGCAGCTTTGATATAACAGTTTAATCAACAAGCAGTTCTTTCAGGGACTTCATGCCGCCTATGTCCTCTAGTAATGCTTCCAATTTGAAGCAGCCAGAGAGAATAAGGTTTTGAAGGTTTTTCAGTCCAGATATTTCACTTGGAAATTCAACAAGGTTTGAGCATTCTTTCAAGTTCAAGTGAAGTAATGTCTTCAGATTTCCAACTGACGGGTGAATTTTAGTCAATTGAACGCAACGCTCAAGATCTAGCTTTTCTAAGTTTTCATACCCAGATAAATCAGGAATAGCCATTAAATTACGACAATGATGAAGATTCATAACCAGCAACTTCTCTGCCACCTGCAACACAAGCAGTTTTCATCCGTCAGAAAAGAAGGTATTTTTTTCCCTTTGAATTTCTTCTTATGGGAAAAATTCGAAGAACTTATTAATGGCTTCAAATAGGAATAAGATAAATAAATCCTCTTAGCAAACATCTATTATTTATCATCGTTCATCATAAAACAAGGGACATACCTTGTTGCTATACCGATGCCAGACTAGTTCAATTCCATTCTCTGAGAGATCAAGGACAGCAAGTTTAGAAGGATAATAGTCAGAAGGAAGATATTTCAAAGGGCATCTCTTCCACCGCAGCCACTTGAGCTCTGCAGGAAAAGATTTGAACTTTCCATCTAATTTCACACCATCGATTTGTAACAATCTTAGATTAACCATTGATTCAAAGAATTTAGTACTAACTATCGCCTCTCTCTCTTTCTCCATTCGTAGTGGAAGACGCAGAAGACGCTTCAATTTTTCTTTCAGATATGCAAGTGCAGAGGTGAGATTTCGTACAGTTATGAAGTTGTTGCACAAAACTGCATCAGCACTTAAATCCTCCCTGAACATCTCCTCTTTAAAGTCAAGGATGATCCCTTGTACATATCTTGTTCCCTGTTTTCGACCAAATACAGCAAAACGTTTAGAACTCACAGTATACACTGAACTGAAGGTAAACAAATAATCAGCAATATAGGGCAATATAAAGTCATTTGAAAAGGGCTATTGAGATACAATTTTCCAGGAAAACACGTGAGATTATCAAGATCTTCAAGTTATGGGGGGCTTTGGCAAGGTAATTAGGGCATAAGAAGAAATCAAATAAAATAAATATTTATTTCTTCATTTTTCTGTAATGATTTTAACCATGTTATGCCTCATAACTGTCATGATTTCCTCATAATCCCACAATCTACTGCACATATTGTGAGGTGATATTTAATCCAAGTGAAAAATAAGCTATTAATTTTTTACGATTAAATCAATAAGCCATCATTTTTTAATTAAAAAAAATAGTTAAAAATATTGACTTACCTAATTAGTTAGGTCAACAATCACAGAGGAAGACCTATATATGATATTCTTTTCCTCTTCTAATGCACAATATGAGAGAAAGAAAAATATAAGATTTGTAATATTTAGAGAGAGGACAAAATATTATTTGTGAAATAATATTTTATGAGTGATAAAATAGTGAGAGTTTATTTTTAGGTGTTTAAGAAATATTAATCACTATTTTGGGTTTATCTCAATTATGAGTATTGTACCTCTAGAAATTTTTATAGAGAAGTCTTTCTCTTGTAAGCCTACCATTTCTAATAGTGAAAGAATATTTTTAGGAGTTTATCTTGTGGACGTAGCCCAAATAAAAGGGTGAACCACGTTAAATCTGTTGTGCTAGTTTTATCTCAATTTTAGAGCTATTATTAAGTATAGTTATTTTATTATATTGTACTATTAATTATTTGAGTAAAATTTTATCTAAGGACTGAATTTTAAGTGAGACCATTTGTGACCACTCTAGCATTTTCTGAGAATTTTTTAGCATTTATTTTTAATATAATATTTCATATATTATTTACTTGTATAATAGTAAGTAATTTTTGTGTTATTAACATCCGCTGCACTTTAACTTGTATCAGAGCCTTTGGTTTGAAGAGATAGAGATAAAGACAAGCAAAACGACAAACTTAAATGACTCAAATTACCATATTTAGAAATCCAAGATGAAGGATTTCCTATTTATGATAAAAATGCATTTATCAGTATTTAGTGCGAATAAACATGGTGACAAGAAAATTGAAGAATAGAAATTTGAGCATAAGCAAGTATGTGGTTTTATCCGATAATTTGTCAAAGATAATATGTATAACCATATCTGTAGTGAGACTGATGCAAAGTCATTATGAAAAAAGCTTGAAGAATTATATGCTTCAAAGACTGGCAATAATAAATTATTTTATCTCACAAAATTAATGCAGTTGAGATACAGAGGGTAATTTTATTACAGATCGCCTGAACGAGTTTCAAGAAATTATAGATCAGTTGTTAGGTACCTTTGATAATGAGGTGCTTGCTCTGATGGTTCTTGCTTCATTGCCAGAGTCTTAGGAGGCTATGAAGATTTCATTAATAAATTTTGCTCCCAAAGGTGTTATCAAAATGGAATTAGTAAAAAGTAACATCTTAAATGAAGAGATGAAAAGGCGTTTACTCATCACAATCAGATATTCTGGCTATAACTACCAGTGAAAGAAACCAGAATAGGAGCTCAACCAATGGAGATAAAAGTAGAAATGCTAGTCGTGGTAAATCTAATAAATTTGTCAATGTTGAATGTCATCATTATCATAAGAAAGGCATATCAAGAAATATTGCCGAAAAGGGAAAAATGATAAAGGGAAGGATAACAAGAAAGATGATAGCGACAATGAGAGAATTGCTGCTACAACTGAACATGAATTTATTCTCATTTATAATGATGATGTGGTCAACGTGGTTGATCATGAGACTAGTTAGGTGATTGATACTAGTTCCTTTATTCATGCTACAGCTTGGAGGGAGTTCTTCGCCACTTATACACCAAGTGACTTTGAAACAGTTAAAATGGGCAATGATATTAGTATTAAGATTATTGGTATTGGTGACATTCATTTGGAGACCAATAATGGCATTAGATTGCTATTAAAAGATGTGAAGCATGTTCCTAACATCAGCCTTAATCTCATTTCAGTTGAAAAGCTTGATGATGAAGAATACTACAATACCTTCTAGAATGGCCAGTGAAAACTCACCAAAGGTTCTCTCGTTGTGGCCCGAGGCAAGAAGTTCTCTACTCTTTATCTGATGCAAGCTAAAATCTCTAAAAGTATAGTTAATGCAGTAGAGAAAGACGATGAAGCTGAGATCTGGCATAAAAGACTCAGTCATATGAGCGAAAAAGGAATGTCAATACTAGTCATGAAGAAGAATATAGTTGATTTAAGCAATGTTCATTTAAACATATGTGTTGATTGCTTGACAGGAAAACAAAACAAAGTTGCTTTCAAGAATTCTGCCCATTATGAGAAAAAGCCAGAGATATTATAATTAATATACTCTGATGTCCTTTCAAAATCATATCACTTAGTGGGTCCTCCTATTTCGTGACTTTCATTTATGATTGTTCAAAAAAACTGTGAGTTTATACTTTGAAGAAGAAATATCAAGTTGTAGAGGTATTTAAACAGTTTCATGCCCTGTTGAAAGCGAAACTGTGAAGAAATTATAGTGTATTAAGTCAGATAATGAGAGTGAGTATATTGGATCACTTCAGAGATATTATAAAGAGCAGGGCATTTGACACAAGTTGACACCACCTAAAACTCCTCAGCTAAATGATGTAGCTAAGAGAATGAACATGACTCTCATTGAGAGAGTCAGATGTCTGCTATCACATGCAAAACTGCCAAAGTTATTTTGGAAAGAAGCATTAAATATTGTAGTTCATATCCTGAATCTTTCACCATGTGTTCCTTTGAAGTTTGATATTTCAGAAAGAGTGTGGTCTGAAAGAGATGTTTCTTATGATGTTTTTGGGTGCAAGACATTTGTGCACATATTAAAAGATGAGCAGACGAAGCTGGATGCTAAAATATGACAGTGTGGTTATTGGGTATGGTCAAGATGAACTTGGCTATCGATTCTATGATCCAGTTCAGAAGAAGCTTATTAGAAGTCGTGATGTAGTGTTCATTGAAAATGAGACAATCAAAGATATTGAGAAGGCCCAAAAGACTATTTCTAGTTTCAATGGCAGTTCAACAAATCTTGAGTTAGTTTCTCTAAAAGCGGTGCCGAGGCAGATTAAAGATGAAATAGAAAATAGCAAGCAAAATACTACTAATGATGATGCTCCCATTTAGAATCAACAAAATGAAGATTCTGATGAAGATGATTTTCAAAATCAGCCACCACTTTCAGATATAACTCAGGAACCATTAAGGAGATCTACTAGATTCAGACAGTCTTCTAGCAGGTATTCTAATGATTAGTATGTGTTACTTATTGATGGAGGAGAACCTGAGAATTTTTAAGAAGTCATGGCAGATGAATATAAAGAGAAGTGCATTGAAGCCAAGCAAGATAAGTTGAAATTCTTGCACGAGAATAAAATATTTAAGCTGGTGAAGTTGACAACTGGCAAAAGGGCTTTGAAAAATAAATGGTTGTCAGGATAAAACATGAAGAACACAGTTTTCAGCTATGATTCAAAGCCAGATTAGTTGGTAAAGGGTTCATCCAAAGGAAAAGAATTGACTTTGATGAGATCTTTTCACCAGTGGTGAAAATATCTTCCATTCATATAGTGTTGGGATTAACTACAAGTCTCGACTTGGAGATCAAGCAGATGGAAAAGAAGACTATGTTTGCAAGTTAAAAAAAAAGCTTATACGACTTGAAGCAAGCACCGAGATAGTTGTACAAGAAGTTTGAGTCAGTTATGAGGGAGCAAGGTTATAAGAAGACCACTTCAGATTACTGTATATTTATAAAAAAAATTATCTAATGATGATTTCATTATACTGTTACTCTATGTGGATGACATGTTAATCGTTGGCTAGAATATTTCCAGAATTAGCAATTTGAAGAAGCAGTTGAGCAAGTCTTTTACTATGAAAGACTTGGGGCTAGCAGCACAAATTCTTGGCATGAAGATAATTAGAGATAGGAGCGCCAAGAAATTATAGTTGTCACAAGAGAAGTACATTGAGAAAGTACTTCAAAGGTTCAATATGGATAAGGCTAAAGCGGTTAGTTGTCATCTTGCTAATCACTTTAGATTGAGTTTAAAACAATATCCTTCCATAGAAAAAGAGAAAGAAGAGATGGACAAAGTTCCATATGCCTCAGCAGTTGAGAGTTTAATGTATGTCATGGTGTGTACACAGCCAGATATTGCTCACTCAATAGGAGTAGTGAGTTAGTTCCTTTCAAATCCTAATAAGGAACATTGAGCTACAGTGAAATGAATTTTGAGATATTTTTATGGATCCTCCAAAATATATTTATGTTTTGGAGATGAAAAACCTATATTAGCTAGTTATACAGATGTAGATATGGCAGGCGATGTTGACTTGAGAAAGTCTACATCAGGTTATGTGATTTCATTTGCAGGGAGAGCTGTGTCATAACAGTTAAGGCTACAAAAGTATGTTGCTCTCTCAACAGCTGAAGCAGAGTTTATTACTGCAACTGAGGTGTGCAAAGAGCTCCTGTGGATGAAAAAGTTTTTAGAAGAACTTGAGTTTCAACAAGACAGATATTTACTTTATTGTGATAGTCAAAGTGTCATTCATCTTGGAAGGAATTTCTCATTCTATTTTAGATCAAAACATATTGATGTGAGATACCATTGGATTAGAGATGTGTTGGAGAAGAAGCTTTTACAGTTTGAAAAGATTCATATTGAAGAGAATGGTGCATACATGTTGACAAAAATTTTTACAAGAGAAAAGTTCGAGTTCTGTCGATTATCTGCAGGAATGACAAGGGGGAGAATTATGAAGTGGTATTTAACCCACATGAAAAATAAGACACCAATTTTTGACAGTTAAATCAATAAGCCGTCATTTTTTAATTAAAAAAAACTATTTGAAAAATATTAAATTACCTAATTAGTTAGGCCAACAACCACATGAGTAGACCTATATATATAACATTCCCTTTCTCTTCTAATACAAAAGGTGATAGAAAGAAAAATATAAGATTTGTAATATTTAGAGAGAGGATAAAATATTATTTATGAAATAATATTTTGTGAGTGACAAAATAATAAGGGTTTGTTTTTAGGAGTTTGGAAAATATTAACCGTTATTTTGGATTTATCTTAATTGTGAATATTGTACCTCTAAAAATTTTTCTAGAGAAGTTTTTCTCTTATAAGCCTATTATTTTCAATAGTAGATGAATATTTTTTAGAGTTTGTCCTATGGACATAGCCCAAATAAAAAAGTGAACCATGTTAAATCTGTTGTGCTAGTTTTGCCTTAATTTTAAAGCTATTATCAAGTATAGTTGTTTTGTTATATTGTGCTATTAATTATCCGAGTAAAATTCTATCTAAGAAGACTGAATTTTAAGTGAGACCGTTTATAACCCCTCCTGCCTTTTTTAAAAATTTTCTTGGCATTTATTTTTAGTATAATATTTCATACACTGTTTAGTTGTATAATAGTACTTAATTTATGTTATTAACAACCATTGCACTTCACATACCAGGATCAGAAAGGTTTTCATATAGAATAATTTCTCTTCCCATATCTCTAATTTGATCATGCATCCACAAAGTATTCCTTTCTATGATCTTAATGAGAGAATTTTCTGTGAGGACACGAATTGCCGTCTCAGCCCTAAAGCCACAGCCCTTCAATATATCAATTGCTTCCACTTTCTCCATTCCTATTTTAACGAAAAAAACAAGCAATATCAAGAAACACACACTTCTCTTCTTCATCTAACCCATCAAAACTTATTTTAAGGACATCCTGAAGATTACGTGGTCGAATTTGTTCTAATTTTTTAAGGGCATCTTCCTACTTCTTCACCGTCCTCTTATGAAAGAGTAAAGAACCAAACACTTCAAATGCTAAAGGTAATTTTCCAGTAAGAGGCACCATTCGGTTGGCCAAGTTCAGGTACTCCTTAGTGGGGTTCTCTCTTCTCATTGGATGATAACTAAATAGTTGCAAAGCATTAGAAGAGGACAACTCTCTGACCTCATATTTTTCATTCACTATATGTTCAACCAAAATGTCTTCATTTCTTGTGGTAATAATTATTATACTTCCTTCACCAAACCCATCTCTGTTTCCTACAAGAACATTGAGTTGGCTCATATCATCCATGTCATCTAAAACAGCTAGCACTTGCTTCTCATAAATCATTCGTTTGATTGCTGTGATACTAGGATCGACCTCATTCGCAGGTGATTCTGTATTATGGGATAGATCATGAAGAAGTTTATTCTGAAATAATATCGGACCAGCATCTTCTCCAGAAACTTCTTTGACACTTGAAATAAAACAAAGATTTTCAAAGCGTTTGATAAGTTAATTATAGAAGGCCTTAGCAAGAGTCGTTTTACCAATCCCACCCATTCCTTGAAGCCCTAGAATTTGAGTGCTATTAGATTTAACATCTAACAATTTCATCAAATTTTCTACATGAGAATCAAGTCCAACTGTGCATGTACTGCTCTTTTCAATTCTGCCAAAACCCTTTTCACTATAACTTGAATCAGCTGCTGTTCTTGGCTGTCAGGAAACAGAATAACGAACCTATCAGGATACATAGGCCATGGACATTTGATATCAGGCACCACATGAGTTCAAAAATGAATATTTTGTTCTATAAATGGAACCTTTTACATAATTAGTTTTTTCCTAACGCACATTTTAATTAGGATATAGCATGAGAAAAAGTTAAGGGAGAGACAAATCTACATATTTTATATTACAAATCTGAATGGCATTTTTTAACAAATAAATAAACTGGGATGGCATACGACAAAGAAAGTGTTGGAATAATAAGCAGTTATATTCATCACATATTTATGTAATGTTTAGATTATATTCATATGCTTAGTTAATTATAACAGTTCATATATACAATTGCATAAATTAAGAAAGATGAATTAATGTGTTAATTGTGAATGTACTATAAACATTCTCACTCCCTCATAAATATCATTAAAACCTAGTCATTTGAGCAAGTCAAACAATTGAATGCTTTATTCTCTACAATGAGTATTCCTTAATCTCCTAAATTTGAGTGAGTTATTCTAAAATTTCCAACATTTAGACAACCAAATGGGATTTTCAACTTCAATTTTAAATTATGAGAGTTGTTAAAGGTGCAATTCAACTTATTCCATAAAACCAATTTCAAAAAGCTGTTAGAGAACATGCAAAAGAACAAAAATCAAGATTTTGGCCAATTTTTTTAATTCAATGCACTACAAGAATGTAGCAAATTACTGATGAATTTGTCCGTCGGTAATCCTTATTTTTTTTTGTTGGTAATCACAATTACCTATAAAAAAAATTCGTCGTCATATCTTTCGTCGGTAATAAAAAAACCCGAGGAAAATAGAAATCTGTAGGTAAATTACCAACAGAAATAATCTGTCGGCAATTTTCGAACATAAATATAGTCGATAATATTTACCGATAGAAATTCTTTCCGTCGATACTGACGAAAAATTACCGACATAAAATTTTTTTGGTATTACCAACTGAAATAGTTTTTGTCGGTAATACCGATAGAAAGACTTCTGTCTATAATACCGACAGAAAAAATTTCGTCGGTATTACCTATATAATTTTTATTCTGTCGGTAATACCGATAGAATTTTATGTCGGTAAATGCGAATTTATCAACAAATTATTCTGTCGATAAATTAAAATTTTATCATTATTATCAATGAAAATTGCTGACAGAAAATAAATCTATCGGTAAAAAATAAATTTATTTTTTAAATTTTAAAATATTTTTAAATTTTATAATGTATAAATGTATGTATAAATGTATATTAATAAGAATAAAAATATAAAAATAAAATTTATATTTAAATAAATATTAGATGTAATAAATATTCAAATATAAAAAAATAAACATAAAAATAACAAATTGTATATAACCATATGAAATTAAAATATCGTTGTACATATACAAAAAATCTAAAATTAAGTAGTAGGAGGTGATGAAGGTGGAGGTGGAGGAGCACCATCAGGCGAAAACTGCCGTGATAGATTGAATGTTCCTCGCATTAAGTTGAACATAAACTCATTAAGCTACTGCTGGACCAACCTCTGCTCCTCGGTTTGTATCTATGCCTGAATTCGAGAATGAACCTGCGCCTCCACCTCCATCAGCACTCGCTCTTAGATCTGCTGCTGAACAGTCCAATCACGCTCCGCCAATTGCTCCTTCAAATGCTCAATCCCCTCCCGTAAGGCAGATGAACTACTAGAAGAAGAAAAAGCTGTGCTGAAATACTGTGAGCTAAGTCCATATAACTTCTTCTTCTTCTTCTTCTCTCCGCCCACAACAGATCTAAATAAGCTATCATCGTCAATAGAATTTTTGGACTGAGAGGCCTCCTCCCGAGAAGCAATGAAACGATCTTATATAATATAAAAAAGATTATTAACTCTATATTTTAAATTTTATAATATTTAAAAAATTATGAAATTACTTACATTTACATCCTGTGATTGACGATCCACAAATAAACTCCGTCGTGATTTCGGATATGCGTATGCACAAACAACTCATAGATGTTCAGCGGCTGACCCATGATAGACTCCTATTTAAAGAAAAAAATATTAATTTAATAACATAAAAAATTATAAATTAAAATATATTAAAAAATATGAATATACTTACGAGTGTACCAGCATGATCATAATGTGATTGGCTGCCTCCCATATGTGTGGATAGACCTGCACCATCCACAACACTGGATATTTTGTTACAAGAGGAAATGGCAAAACGTGACTACCCCTCGGGAGAGCTCCACCGGGCCTACAGGTTTGCCTATAACTTATCATCAATAAATGAATGTTGCTTCCTTGCAGCCTTCACCTCACTTAGCATATCGCTGTAGCGAATAGCTGCATTATTCATGAAGGCAATCCAGACAAGGCTATCAATAGCCTGGTCCCAGTAAAAATATTTCTGCAAAAAAAATCAAGATAATTAGTATCATCTAAATGTAATATTTTAACTTATATATATTAAATATTAAAATTTAATTTGCTTTTTGACCTTAAACTCTTCAAACCAAAAGTTCTTTATCTCCGGAGATACGCCCTTCCAAAAAACTCTTGTGGGGTAATCTTCTGTGTCATGATCTTCCGAATGCGTCTAGTGGAAGCCCCAGCTGAATCCATCATGTAGCTATAAAATTAAAGAAATAGTATACATTTATTTAAAGTAAACCGATTAAACGTTATAATTTAATATAAATAATGTAAAATATTAAAAATACTTACTCTGACTCCCGAACAGTAAGATGCTACATTCTACCATCACGACATGCAGCTGATGCTGCAGTATTTGCATCACCAATAGGGGCATCTGTAATGGCGAAGAGAGAAGAAAAAATAGGATCCTCTGTTTGGGCCTGATGAGAAGAAAAAGCAGGATCCTCTGTCTAGGCCCAGTGAGAAGTAAAACCATGATCCTCTCTAAGCATATCGTATGTAGCTCATCAACCTAAGGATCCTCAACAAATATATCATCTGGAACATCGCGCAACTGTAGACGTGGCTGACCTGTACTACTAGAAGCTCGACCTCCACTAGATCGACCGCTAAACCCTGATCGGTCTAATCCTCGTCCAGATCCATGATACATATATAAAAAATAAACCATCAGTATAATTAATTAAAATAAAATAATAAACATATAAAAAAATTCAGTAAATGCTAGGTTAATTGCTATTACTTATTGTTTTTATTCATTGTTATCACCGGACTGGGATGATTCAGATTCAGAGTTCATTAATGATTCATCCGATTTAGATTCTACATCCATAGCATCAATATCCATGAGTTCTCCAGTTGGATCATTTAAAGGACCTATATCACCCTCATTGGTCCTATCAACCAACTGAATATTTTCAGGACTATTTTTTTGAAATGCAGTATCAATCTCTTATTTATTGGCATATTGTTTGAGTAGATCAATCCGTGATCTTGCTTTTATTTTGCAAATCGTCAACCAATCAGATGCATCTCTCCTTGTGCTAGGAAAAGGAACATAATACACTTGGACAACTTAACCGGAGTATGAACAGTTCATATTTAGCATCCGTCCTCCTTCCGTTCACTTCCACTAAATTATATACTGGATGAATTCTTATACCATTTATGGGGTCATACCAATCACATTTAAATAATGCCACTCTTTTAATTGGTAATGTCGAATATTCAACATCTATAATATCTATTAATCGATTGTAGAAATCAAACGAGTTTTCACTATAGTTTGACCCTTTTATATAAACACCACTATTTATAGTTGCTCTCAAAGTACAGTGATATTCAGTGTGAAATTTATAACCGTTAACAAAATATACCTTATAACATCTAATAGTTGGTAATGGACCTTGGGCTAAATATTTCAAACATTTGTCAAAAATCATATTCCCATTTTCATTTGCCTTAATCAATATGAAAAAAATATGCGTAAGTTCAAAATTTATTAAAAAGAACAAATGACATGTATACAAAATGTTAATAGTAACGAATTAATACTTACAAATTTTTGAAACCAAAAGGAAAAATTATTCTCGATCTCAACATCAACTTGTAAATTCGTTATATTTTTATCCAAATCTCGTAAGTGTTCAATGAATATGCTAAAATAGATTACTAAAAACATCATTATCATTCAAATTTTGAAACTTTTATCTTAGACGTAAAATATTCTATTTCAGATTACTATAGTCGTACTAACTTACTTGATATAAGGTGTCACTTCTTCACAATTCAATAACATGTAAGTATGTGTTGTACAATATTCTCTTTATTCCAATCTTAGGTTGATTGGTTTGTTGTATTATCAACCCGGATGTTTGAAAATAGATAAAAAATATTCAGATTGGTCTTGTATACCTCTATCATCATTCTGAGGGACTTCACGTAATTTTTTTTTATTACGTTAAGCTCAAAATAATAAAAATAGAAAGTTGATGCATCTTCCAATATAAAGACATTAAGAATTGATGCTTCTACTTTTGCTTTATTTTTAACATTTTTTTCAAGTGTCGCAGATATATTTCAAAATGGTACATCCAATGATATTGTATCAGTCCTGTAATTTTGGCTTCATATGGCAAATGAACTGGTAAATATTTCATTGAATAAAAAAACTCAGAAAAATATTTACTCCAATTTATAAAGAATTATTGAAATTTCTTCTTGTAAATGATCAATTTGGGATACTTTTAAAGATGTTGCAGTAAGTTCTCTAAAAAATAAGCTTAACTCCATCAGAGCTTCCCAAGCTTTTTTTGCCAATGACTCTCTAAATGCAATGGGTAATAATCATTGTATAAATACGTGGCAATCATGACTCTTCATCCCGAACAATTTATATTTCCTCATATCAACACACCTTGATAAATTTGAGATATATCTGTCTGAAAACTTTAAATTTTTTATCCAATGGCATATTAATTATTTTTTATTATGATCCTATGTGTAATTAACTTTAGGATACCTCCTAGACATTTCATCTTGTTCTTACTCTGGCCTTCTACAAAATATCCCCAGTCTTCTCTTGATTTGACATTATCTTTTATTTTACCCGGAACATCCATTATCATATTAAATACATTCTAAAAAATATTTTTTCAATATGCATTACATCTAAGTTATGTCTTATAAGATTTAAACTCCAATAAGGCAAATCCCAAAAGATGCTTTTTTTCCATCCATAATTCTAACATACACTGCTATTGAAATTTTCATTATACTCAATTACTTTATGAAGCCTCAGTTGCTCAATTTAAAACAACAAATCTTTCCCATTCAGTATAGGAGGAACATCTTTCCTTATTGTAATGTTCTTTTTAAAATATTTTTGATTTCTTCTGAATGGATGATCTATCTTCAAAAACTTTCTGTGATTGTCAAACCAACTTGTTTTATCCTCATTCGGAAGAGTAAATGCTTTAGAATCAGTCATGCAGCAAGGGCATGCTAATTTACCCGCAGTGCTCTATCCAGATAACATCGCATATGCAAAAAAAATCAATTATAGTCCACATAAGTGTTACTATCAAATAAAAATTCTATTTCTCAAAATAATCATAAGTCACGATACTCTCATTTCATAGCTGTTTCAAATATAATATTAATAGCTGTAGAAATACATCAATTTGATGTTTTAGATTATTTGGACTAGGTATAAGTACAGACAAATAAATATTGCTCTTTCATATACATCCACGGCGGTAAATTATAAAGAGTGAGTATTATCGGTCAGCAAGAGTACTGGTATCCTGATAACCCAAAAGGTTAAAAATTATCAGTATACAAACCCAACCTAACATTATGACATTCAGCTGCAAAATCAGGATGTAATCGATTAAAATGTTTCCTTGTCTCAGAATCCGAGGGATGGCACATGACTTCATTTTCTTACTCATGCTCATAATGTTATCTCATGTGTTCTACTGTAGCAGCATATAATCTTTGAAGTCTTAGTTTGAGAGAAAAATAATATATTCTTTTAAAAGGTATAAACTTTTGTCTGCATGTAACCCGACTCTGTTTGAATCTCGATTGTTCACAAAACTTACATATTCTGTCTTTTACATAATAACCCCAATATAATATATACCCATTTTTGCAGCAGTCGATAGTTTCTACTGGCAAGCCAAGCGCCTGAACAAATTTTTTTGTTTGGTAGAAACTATCAAATTTTCTTTATCCTCCGATATTATCTCTTTAATAAATTGGATTCATTGATCGAAAGACTTTTCGGATATATGTTGCTCAGACTTCATATTCAAATAACGAGCCATGACAGATAGCTTAGTATATTTTCTACACCCAGGCCACACCTCTATATCCAGTGAATTCAATAAATTGTACAACCGTTGAGTCTTAATGTTAGGAGCCTCATCATGTTGTTCTTGATGAACCTCACTAGTTTCAGGTGCATCAATATTTGGCATGCCCCAATCAAACACATTAGGCCCAACTGCATCATATACTAGTTGTGGGTATGGATTTTCAAAGATAGATTCTAATGTACTATATTTTTATGGAATAGATTGGTCGACTATATTCTCTTCACCATGCATATTCCAAATGAAATAATTTGGACTAAAATCCCATTTCACTAAGTGATATTTTACTTCATCTACTTATCGAAATCTACGATATTGACATTTTATGTAAGGACAATGAATCTTATTGCCTTATATATAATTCCTTTAACTGTATGCAAAATCAACAAACTCTTCTAACCCATTAATAAATGTCATACAAAGAGTGCGATCCTGATTGAGTCGTTCATACATCCAAGCATGTATTATGTTTATTTTGCCTATATATATAAACAAGATAATGAAATTATATTATACAAATTAAATCTCATTATTTCTCTTTCATAAAAAGGTAAGGCCCTTTTAACATAATGCAAGATTTTATATAAATTATGAAGAAAATTCAACAATATTTTTCCTAAGTTCTCTAAGTACACTACGTCAAATATAATAAATATTCATAATTTTTAATTTATGAATATATATATTATTTGGTACGCACTCAGAGAATAAAATAAGATAAATACTATAAGTTTTCTACATAACTTGCATACTATTATGTCTCACATTAATGTTAATGGCCCAATAGATATATATTGCTGTTTCTAAACTGTCCAAATGAAACAATTCAGTGAGTTTTCATTTTTTTTTAAAAAAAAATGAGTAATGCACCAAACAGGTACTAAGGTTATTATAAAATTATATTCATTCAAGAAAAAAGATATTAACAATTAATATTTAGATAGCGCACCCTTTTTATATTATAATCTTACATTTATTCATGTCACTTTATCTACTTTGACTAATCATAAATAAGGACTATAAAGTGTTGAGATATGTTCTACATCAAATGAATATTTTTTTATTGGATTAAGTATTGTGCTTGTGATGTTTATTAAATTATTGTCATATGATATGTGTTTTTAATATTAATTATGTTGTAATTATCTTTCTATTACTTATCATGTGATATTCATATATTTGCTTGAATTATTGTTAAATATATATATATATATATATATTTGTCTGAATTTATCATATACTGTGTTATTATGTTGAAATATATAATTAAAAAAGTCTAAATTTAAGTTTTGTATTTGTGCGTAAAAATATTTTGAATAAGTATTTAATTAGTTTGTTTGAAATTATTTTTTTCTATCTATATTATATTATAGTATTTATTAATTTGATATTCAACATTTGTAATTGATATTTATATTATATATAATAATAATTATTAAAAAAATACATATATGCGGATCTAATTTAATTATTTTAAATTATTTTTTAATAGGTTTAATTCTAATCAAAGTTAAATTTAAAATTGTACGATTTAAAAATACATATCTATTTCTAGTTAGTAATACGTCCGTCCCATTTAAATTGTCAATTTTATAAAAAAAATATTATCCTACTTATATTGTTACTTTGTAAATTAATATGTGTGTTTAATACTAATTCTGTTGTATTTATCTTTCTATTATTTATCATGTGTCACGTTTCTTTAAAATATATATTTTTTAAATATTAAATAAAATTAATTTCTTTGAATATTAAATTTTTAAGATATTAAATATAAAAAGCTTTATATTAATCATTTATTGCATTTATTTGAGACTTTATCTATTCTCTACTATTTTTTTAAGAAATTAAATGAAAAATCATTTTTTAAAAATTTGTTTCCAAATATACTTTAATAATTTTTTTTTCAATTATATATCTTTCTTTTTTTTTCAACTGTAAATTTTCTTAAATTTTTAAAACTATTTTTTGGCGTTTCTGTAACATTATAATCAAATATGTGTGAATTTTTTCCTTTGATTTTTTTTTGCTGCGTGAGTTTCTTTTTATTTATTCTTTGCTTCTATTTATAATTATTATTCTGTTATCTAATTTTATTTTATATTTCTAAATATATACTCTTTGAGTAGGTTTGTCATATTATTTTTTGAATATTATTTATTGTAATGCATCAATAAAGAAAAATAAATCATAAAATAAAAATTTCAATAAACTATAATATCAATTATTCACCAAAAAATAAATTTAACAAATAAAAATTTCCATTTATAAATATTAACGAAAAATTTTATAAAAAAAATAATGTAAAAGTTCTCATTATATTACAAAATTTAACTAAATCCCTAACAATAAATAAAATAACAACTATGTTATTTCATTTAACTAAAACCTAAAAATTATTAAAACAAATAAACTTAAAAACTAAATTACTATAAATTATTAAATTACCATAAAAACTTATATAAATTATCATTAAATACTAAAAATTATTATTTTAATTTTCACACATCCCCTTAAAAACAAAAATTAATAATTTTTCACAATTTTTTTATATTTTATAATCAGTAAATTATTTTAATTTTTATACTAATAATATATAATACAATTTATAAATTTATAAAATAACCAAAAAATCCTAAAATCACAAATTTATAATTTTACCTAAACCTCTAAAATAACAAAAATGAATAATTTTGCACAACTTTTTTTTAATATTTTATAATCAATAAATTATACCAATAGTTTATAATAATAATATATAATACAATTTATAATTTTATAAAATAATCTAAAAACCCTAAAATCACAAATTTTTAATTTCCCCTAAACCTCTAAAATTACAAAAATTATTAAACTTTTTTACAATTTTTTTTCAAATTTTATAAACAAAAATTAGTTTCTATTTTTTGAAAAAATTTATTAATGTTATAAATTATTTTTAAATAACAAATTAGCAAAATATATATATATATATATTCAAATTCATACACCGCAATATATTTAGATATAAATAATAAAAATAGAAAATTAAAATAATTACACTAAAAAATATAAAATCCAAATTATTTATAATTATACACAGATTATCAACAAATTAATATAAAAATATATCTAAAATTCACAAATACCGGATTTGAAGAAGAAAATTTAGACAATAGTCCAAAGATGCCTCAAAAAATAAACTGAAATCTGAAATTTCGAAATACAATTTTAAAAAATTAAATATAAATATATATATATATATAATAAATATCTTAAAATGCCGTTGTCGGACCAGAGAAGGAGACAATGACAGAGAACGTGTGATGGCAATAATAGACGGAGAAAACCAGAGACAGAGAGAGATAAGAACCAAACGAACTGAAATATTTATTATTTCAAAATACAATTTTGAAAAATTAAATATATATATATATAATTAAATACTTTAAAACGTCGTTGTAGGACTGAAGAAGAAGACATCGACTGAGAATAGGAGGTGGCGACGATGGACGGCAAAAATGGAGAGACATAGAGAGAGAAGAGAAGTAGAGGAGAGGCGGCGAGGAGAAGAAGGAAGAAAAAAAAAGAAGAGAAGCTTTTTATATCTAGGGTAAATTTACCGAGAGATAAAAGTATCTCTCGGTAAATTTACCTACCGAAAAGGTTCTCTCGGTAATACCGAGAGATACTTCCCTTCTCTCGGTAAATAAAATAAAAAGGGCAAAAAAGTTCTCACCGGTATTATACGTTTACCGAGAGAAATACTTTTCTCTCGGTATTACCGAAAGAAAAAATATATTTCTCGGTAAATAAAATAAATGAGAGAAATATTTATCCACTACTATACATTTACCAACAGAAAAATATTTTTGTCAGTATTACCAATAGAAATAAATTCTCTTGGTAAATAGAATACACTTAGCAAGAGAAATATATTTCTCTCGGTAAATAAAATAAAATACACTTACCAAAAAAATATTTCTCTCGATATATTTAAAAAAATTATCAACATTATTTATCGAGAGAAAAACTCTCTAGATAAATGAAGGTCGAAATTACCGTCTCTTGCATCATATATTACTGAGAGAAAAATTTTCTCTCAGTAATACTAACAGAAATTAATTTATATCGGTAAGTTACTGAGAGAAATGACATTCTCTCGATAAATGTTATTTCTGCTATTAAAATACTGAGAGATAAAATTTCTTTCGGTAATTTAAATATATAAATATCATTTGTTTTGCTTTTCATTTGCCGACATAAAATATATCTATCGGTACTACCGACGGAAACTAATTCTCTTAGTAAAATTAACAATAAATATAATTTATAATTACTATATTAGATTTTTTATTTACCTATCGAAAAATTATTCTGTCGATAAATGCTTAACGAGAGAAATAAATTTTTCTCGGTAAAATTCCAAATATGTGAAATTTATTGAATTTATTTTTCAACAGAAGCTTTTTCCGTCGGTACTACCTAGAAAAATAAATTTCGATCGGTAATTTTTGTCAAAAAAATGTTTCAACCGTCATCTCCCACTATATTTATCGATAAAATTTCTGTTGGCGAATGGATCTGTCGTTATTCTGTCGGTAATCTTTTGGTATTTTTTCAGCTTTATTTTTTAATTATTTTCTCTCGGTATTTTCTAAGCATTACCAATAAATAATATTCTCTCGGTAAAATTTTGTCGATAATTCGATGCATTCTTGTAATGATACGAAGAGGTTCCTTGCAATAAAATAAAATATAATATGTAACATTTTAATCAACTAAACTAAATCGCATATTCTTCATGGTTAATGATAAGAACTTTAAGATTGATCTTGAGGCAAGGGTTTCCGCTAATCTCATACATGCCCATTAAAAAGAGTAGAATTTGATAAATCACCTGTTGTTGAAAACAAAATCAGAAATCCCACCAACTTTCTTCATAGCATTTATCCATTTATCCACCTTGTCCTTTTTAAACTTCTCCAAATGGGTCTTGAAGTCACCTTCAAAAGGACCCTTTTGTTTCCTAACATCAGATGGAACAACTCAGAAGAAGACAGGGATTATCAACCTCTGTAACTGGCAAATTCTATCAAGCTCCTCAAGGAACCAATGAGAATCGGCATACCTTTCAGAAAGCATGATAATGTAAGCGGCCGAGTCTTCAATCTCTTCAAGCAGACTCGAAGTTATCTCGTCTTCCGGACTCATTCCGACGTAATCTATAAAAACCCTCACTCCTTGCTCTGTTAATGAATCGTAGAGGTTCTGGATGATGCCATGGTGCGTGTCCTCTCAGCGAAAACTTAAGAACACGTCCCAGTTGAGTCTGAACGCCGCCGGAGGCGTTGAAACGAGTTGGTCACTGGACATTGTTTATAGAATTGTAGACTGTAGTAGTTGATTTACAGTTTAAAGAATGGTTTTGATGAAAGGGGGAGAAAACCTGATTCCCCTAAATGAAAGGGGAAGAAAACTTAATTCCCCTAAAACCTAAAATATGCATAGATCACTGGATTATTCAAATTAAATTGCAAAGGGTAGAATTGCGTGCCTGACATCATCGTATGTTGATATTGAAGACGATTCTGGGGTTTGTCGCATTCCAGGGGATACACACTTTAGGTTATGCGGAAGCACTACTGAAGGAATGTAATGTTCTTTAAAATTGTTATGTTCCCCTGGAGACCACGACCCCTTATTTATAACTGATGATGATAATTTCTATTTTGGTCCTTCAACAAAACAGAAATTCTTATCGGTCTCTACACTTATAATCCTATTGCGAATAGAACACCTCAATAGTCAAGAATCCTAATTTGATCACAACTTTAATTTGACTATCTTAATTTGACTGCAATACACATTTAAATATTAAATATATTTAACCCACATTTAGAATTAATTTTAATCAATATAAAATTAATTCTACCATTTGATGGGTCATAATTGGTTCTTGAAAAGTCAATAAAGGTAAAAGCAATTTGTGGCAGTGAGCAAAACAAGAATCAAAACTCCAAAAAGCGGCATTGTAAGGCTAATTAGCAGTTGATTTATTTATTACTCTGCTTTTCTGTATTTGCCTGCTTCCAACATATAATTTGTGTATTCTGAAATGGTACCATATGACGATAGTATTATGAAATGGTCACTCAGTTGTATTTTTTAGCTGGGAGTTGCAGCAGAGTAATAAAGCGATTTTCATTTTAATTGACAGAAAATTGCTATAAATTTTAACGGAAGAGTCAAGATATTGATAAGACATTTAGTGTTCAAATTCGAGATATAAGCGGTTCAAATTCGAGATATAAGCGGTAGGAACACGCCCTGGCTTCCACACTATAGTTTGGTGTTTATCATTTGTCCGTTTAAAATATATACATAATTAATGATAAACCAAAAATTTCTTTATATATCGTCTTACTCTTATTTTGCAAACAAAAAATATTTGATATTATTGTACGATGATATATTAATCTTATGAAGCGATTACTTTCCAATTTTAATTTTCGCACAGTGGTGTAAGCTAGTCTATTCTCTTTGAAAGAGAAGAAATGAATTAATTTTTAAAGATACGAACAAATCTGTCAATGCATGCTGTTCTTCGTGAAGTAATCTGACTCTCAGACTTACGTAACTAAAAAAATCTATAAATAAGCAGTTCATTTCTCCTTCCATCAGTAGGGAAAGCTGCTAGGTTTATTATAAACTAAATGGTGATGCATCTATCATGAGGGGAAATAAGGTGGCCTTTGAGGAGCTAAAAACATTGAAAGTGATAACAAAATTGAGGTGGATATAATTCCACGGGTCTGCCAAGTCAATGTTGATTGAGGACTTTGTTTACACGTAGGATATATTTTGAGAAGAATTAACCTCAAAAACTAATGATTCTTTTTTATATTAGTCATTCATATTATTTGTATTTATTTAATATGAAATTTTATTCTCATATATATTAATATTCTTATTAATTTTGGCTATTTTATCATCTTCTTTTACCATAAAAACCATCTAACTATATATATATATACTCTCTTCGTTTCAATTTAAATTTAATTGTCATTTAAAAAAATTTTACTCATATTGAAAAACTAATTAAAGTTATCAATTTACCCTTAATTAATAATTTCTCTTTTCAATATTTACATTTTATTAATTTTTTCACTCATTAATAACGATATCAAATATAAAAGATATATTAATATATAAATACTATTAAAATTTTACTTTGTTATTGTTAAATATTTTAGAATAAAATTAAAACTATAAAATGATATTTAAATTAAAACAGATGGAGTATATATTTAAATGTATATGTACAATTTTGATATTCAAATTTTGTTTTTTTTGAAGTTGAGATGTTATAATTAACTAAGATATTAAATCAACTAAAAAGATATAAAAAGAGTTAATACTTCAATAATATTTATAATATTGATTGAGTATTTGAAATAATAAGATTATGTATATGTTATTGATAAATATTTTTCATTGAATCGTTAGATAGAATTAAAAAAAAAAAAAAAGAATGCTCTCAACATTTTTCTAGAAACAATAAAGAATGAATCCTGAAAATGTTTGACTGAAGATCCAAGAATTCCTATTCTATGCTTGCGTTGTTAAACCATATAAAAAAAATAAAGAAAAAGATGCACAATAAATCTCATATTGATTAATTGTAAGAATTATTAAAAATTTATAATAAGAAAGGCAATTCATAATTTAGGTCATATTATATTATAAAATTCCATTTATTATAAATTCAAACCATAGTTATGGAATACTATCCAGATATGTCTAGGATGCAACATTTTTAGCTTAACAAAAATTTTAGTGTTTTTAGTAACAAGAGATTAGACTCAATTTTTTTTAATAATAAATGAATTGCTGCTAAAATAAATTTATAAATGTAAAAACTAATTAAATATATTTTCATCTAATTTTAATGAATATTTTTTAAAATAATGGGTTGATAAAGTTTTAAAAAAAATTACAGCGTTTTTAAAATCATATCAAATTAGCCATTCGAACCTGTTAAACCGAAAAGTGGAAGCTAATCTTATTTAAAAACACTGAAAATTGATTTAATAAAAAATAATTTAAAATTGACCAAATCAATTTGAATCGGACTAAATTGATTCTCTAAATTTTAAGTTATGCTTAATAAAATAAAAGAAAAATAAATTTAGATTATTATTTTTATATATGTTAAATTTAATATGTAATTTTTTTTATTGACAAAGTATATTTTTATTATTTCTAAAATTTTATTTTAAATTTTATGTATTTTAAATTTTTTTTATTAATATATATGAATAAAAAATTTATAATATTATTATATTATTAAATTTGAATTAATTTAATTAAATTATAAATTAATCATTAATTTGATTCGTATATTGATCCGGTTTTAAAAAGGTTCAAAAATTAAGAAATTAATCAAATTACTTAAGTTAATTAGGCAGTGAAGACCCCACCGACAAGCTTAAAAATATAATATGTGCTGATATACGAATGTGAAGGTGTGAGAAAGATAATAAAGCATAAAAGCTCGTGGTTATGCTTCTTTAGTGTTTTTCATGGCTATCTCCTCAAGTGTGCTTTTTGTGTCTAATCAAATCGAATTTGTGGGAACATTTCATTAACTTGTCTTGTACGAATCCATAAAAGATAATTTTTTTTAGATGATCGCCATTACTATATAATAATAATATATTAATTGTGGTTTGGGTGTTAAATCAGAAAGCTGAAAAGCCCACTCGATCTCTATAGAATTGCTAGCTAAAACACAAATAGATTTTTATATAATAAGAAGTTTCCTTAAATAGTCAGAGACTTATAAATGTTGAACTGTTTGTTTTGTTGAGTTTGTGGAAATCAGAATCTATATACTTTAATTTTATAAATAAGAGCAAATTAATAGTGAATTAAGAATCCACGTGTCATTTATTTAAGGCATATCTCTTTTATTTTGTGATACTTGAATGTAAACATAGGAATATTTAGACTGAATGTGACGTACGTTTGATCAATAAAATTATTTTTTTATAATTATTTTTTTATTTATTTTTTATTAGCGGTATGTACATATATCTAATCTAGCTAAAAATTTTTCATAAATATTTAATTTTTTAACTAATGGTGAAATAGAGTTGATAAAAAACTAGAGCTTGCATTTTTGTTTAATTTGCAATAATTACACATGTATAGCTCTGTAAGCCTTATATATAAAATATATGATAATAATAATAATAATAATAATAATAATAATAATAATAATAACTGGGCAGTGTTTCTTTGCTATACTAAGATGAGCGCCGACTTTTACAGGGAGCAACATGAGCGATTGCTCAAGATCTTCAATTTTAAGTGGGCTTTCTATTTTTTTTTAAATATAAGTATATATTTTAAAACTTATATACAGAATTAATTGAATTATTCACTTTATAATTCATTGAAAAAATAATATATTTTCATTTCTTTATAAAGAAATTTTCATTTCTTCATAATTATTCACTGAAAAAAATAATTCAATTATTTTTATTTTTTTTGTTATTCACTTTATATCAGAATTAATTCAATTATTTTTTTCCCTTAAAGCTTGCTGTTTTTTTTATTTATCTATTTTTTTATTTAAGAGTCTATATTTAAATTTTTACTCAGGGCTCCTAAAATATCTGAGACGGCTCTTATTTTTTTTGATGGAAAATTGTGAGACTTCTTTTATTTTAAATCAAAAATATCAGAAATACAAGGAGGAGGAAAAGACCACTCCTTAACATCTGTCGGAATAACGCAAGCTCGAGCAAGACGATGAGCTACATTATTCGCAGAACGTCTCACAAAAGAAAGATGAACATCCCTACATTCACCAAGACGACTCTTATTAAGATGTAAGTTTTTCAATATCAAATCCCTAAAGATATGCAAAAACTAACTATACGGAGAGCACTATATATATATATATATTGCACTATTGTCTATGATGGCTGCCAACTGGATTATTATTTTTGTAATATACAAGACATGTATGATTGAATCCAATGGATTTTGATTCCATTTAAACTTTCCAAGGAAGCTTCAAATCTAATAGTTATCAACCTTATTGTATTGCGTTAATGATGATAATATATATATATATATATAAAGTTATAATTATATCAAAAATCATATCAGTTTGCACATAACATGTACACAGTATCCATCCATCATGCATATAACTTAGACTAATTAGAAATGGGTTGAAGAAATAAGATAAACTCATAAATATAACATGACCCTTGATTTGAATTTTCAAAAATGTTATTGATAAAACGGTTCATACCAAAAATTGCTGATATGAACAAAATAGACGTCCACTCTTGCATAGACCAAATATATTTCTTATGATTCTATATATTTCTTTGTGTTAATAATAGTAAATATTCATAGAAACATACCACAATGGAAAGTATATATATTTGGATGCTTCATATTTTTAGGTCCATGTATAAACCATAAAGAAAAGGCGGCGCAGCCTTTGAGTATCCCTAATTATTATAGCATGTTTTTTAAGCTGTCACTTGTAAGAATCAGTACTCCTATCATTAAATATATAAAATATTATTAATGTCCCCTGCTGATAATGATATGAATATTTTATTTATTTATTTTAAAATATAGTTTTATTATTTTATTTAAATTATTATTATATTATAAATTAATTAGTATATTATTATTTAATATTTTATAATTAACAATATTTATATTTAATTATTTATATTTTTAAAATTATAATTATCTTTGATCTAATTAATAATTATTTTTAATTTTAATTTTTGCAATATCAATAATTATTTAATATAAATAGAGAATAAAGTGGGTATTTTATAATAAAAATTTTATCTAATAATTAAATAATTAAATTTTTTTAATATGTGTAAAATGAGAAAGGAGTATAATTTATTTATTTTCAATACAATGAAAGTAGTGAAGCAGTTAAAATCTGAATTGGATTTATTAATGTCATAGTCATCTATGAGTTAGGACTCAAGTCTCAGTTTAAATCTAAAGCTATAAAGTTAAAAACTATACTCTGTCTTTTTCCTTTCATTTCACTTCATATATATATAAAAACAAAATAAACATGTCAAGATAATCAATAATAATTATAAATTTTATAAAACAATTTATAGTAATTTTCTTAATTATCCCTTTCAAATATTCACTTCTTATTAATAAGTAAATTAGCTAAAATTAAAAGTATTTAATAGAAATTTTTTAATTAATATTCCTTAAATTTATAAAAGTGACTATTCAAGTAGAATAAAAATTCTTTTCAAAAGTAACAATTGAAATGGAACAGATGGGGTAATTCCATCTGTCCCAAAATTGATAGGTTCGTATATTATTTTATAAAAATTAAAAAAAATTATCCCATCTATTTTATTTCAAGTGTCGTGTAAAAATAATATGCTCATATTAAGAAAATAATTACTCACTATAAATTTTTATAAAATTTTTATTATAATTTATCTAAACAATTTTTCATATCTTTCTTGCTTCATTTATTTTATTTCATTAATTAATAAAAGCAATATTGAAACTTTTTAATTAATGCTCCTTTAAATTCTTAAAAGCGATACTTGAAATAAAATAATTTTTTTTCTTACACGCCACTTGAAATGAAACGGAGGAAATAGTTATTTTTATTAAAAATCTAAATTTGTATGCATTTTTTCTATTATATCATTACTTTAACATTAGATATATTTAACAACTAGCATTAAAAAAGGGTATTATAAAGATTTAACATACTAACTAATTTATTAAAATAGTAAGTGAGTTATAATTTAAGACAAATAAAAAATGTGAGCATATCAATTTAAAACAGAATTAATGAGAAAAAAATAACTTAAACTATTTATATAATTATAAATTATTTGCAGTTCTTATATATATTTGCCAGCTCTAGTATCATATGATACATATCACAAAATAAATTGAATTTTATAATACAAAATAATCTAAATTATTTAAGTCTGATTAATATATCTCATAAACGTAAGACTACACTTAATGTGCACAAAAATTTTCATTTTTTATTTTTATAATGAATGAATGTTTGAAATCTATTGATTTTTTTTTTCATTCAATTGACTTTTATATTTTTAACAACTAATTAGTAACAGCAATATCGTGATGATTGAATAATATATATATATATATATATATATTATTCATTTGTATAAATATATTTGATGAAGTTAATATATATATATGTATATTCACACCCACACACACCTTGAATAAGAAGCTGTAGGAGTTAATTACTAGAAGATGGAATTGCAGCATTGGATTCTTTCAACATATATATATTATGTTGGTACAGTGAGATTCAAATGGTATGGATAAGACAAAATGTGCTATATGCTTTACCCATATACATATGGACTAACATCACAATATATTCCATTATATATATATATATACATACATATCCTCCAGTAGTCAATTTATATATAAATACAATTATTCATCTTTATATAAGTACCAGATTTAATATATTCCCTTTTATCATGATTATATATTATTTTCAATATTGTTAAATATTCTTTATATATATTCAATTAAAGAGAGATAAAGGTATTTTATATGTATATATATATATAGCTACAGGAGAAGGGAAATGGCAACTAAGAGTGGTTCAAGTGACTCGAGCATATATACGCGATCCATGCCGGCCGGAATTCTAAAATGAATTTTAGGATCACTGATGTGGACATTTATATATATATATATATACACACACACACACGCACACACATACGTACATACGTGCATTTGACCTTACGTAATTGCACTTCTTTAATATTAAATATCATATTTAGTACTCGTCAATAATATATAAAAATTAAAATACTATTGTTGTTTTTTGTTTGTCAATAAATTGAACTTTAGCATTAATTCAGTTTTAATTTAATGTTTATCCTCTCAATAAATCAAAATCTAATTAATAAAATAAAATATTTCATATTAAAAAAAGTATATTATTTCTGAATTTCTGTACGTAACAACTTCAGTGTTGAATGCAACTAGAGCGTGTTTTCAATTATACGTAGATCTGCACATATATATACACTTTGATAAGGTGTAGTTAAAAAAAATAGGAATTTTCATATAAAAAATCTAGTAAGTATAATAAAATTTTCAAAGTGATGGGTATAGGTATCATAAAATATAAATTTCAAAGTGATGGGTATAGGTATCATAAAATATAAATTAACTGATTTGATGTTATAAAATTTCTATTTCTTGAATCAAATTTATGTGGATTTTCTTTTTATAAAATGAAATCTCATTACATATATAGTGGTCGTGTGAAATTAAATTTTTGAATAATAAATTACTAATTTCTAAGTAGAGGTAAACACTGACTTCTTGTTATACCTCTCATGGAGCGATAATTCATGAAAACATTGACTAGCTAGATAGTAGTAAAATGCATATCTAGAATTTGCAATCTAATTAATTGATTACTTTCCCATGGAATATGTATTAAATTCTTTATATTATATATATATATATTTTGTTAATATAGATTTGAAAGTGTCAAACCTAAACGCTAATTGGATGAAAAATTTATTTCTATATTAACTTATTCATGTTCTTATATTTTTTAGATGTGGGACCATCCACACTTTACTATATCATAGGGTAGTTCATCAATATGCATTAATTATACTAATCGTCAATTTATATAATTAATTTTTTGAATATTTTATTAAAAAAAGAATCCAATATGAATTTATTGGCTATAAGAGAGGTACACTTTTTAGGTCATGTCTTGGCATGCATATTTATAATTAATTTAATTATAATATTTTCATTTATGTTTTCATATATAATTAAATTCTAAAAAGAATGTTATGATTAAAGAAAGAAAAAAAAAATAAAGTAGGGAATGAAATATTGTTCTAGTTTTGGATAATAATCATCTTTAAATTTAGGAATGACTATTGTTCCTTGTATTAGACACCATATTATAATTCATTATGTCTATATAATAGGTTTTGGAGATAAAGAAAATAATATATGGAAATGATTAATGTCGTTTCCTATATTTTTGGATGATTTTTGGTACTTTAAAAAAAAATGTAGATGCTCCTATACTTTGTTTTTTCAGTGGAGGGAGTGTTTTTTTTTTTTTTTTTCTCTTTTCCCCACTTAATGAGAAGGTGAGTGAGATACATAACTTGCCTTGTTATCATTGCAAACCCTGATATATACGAACTAATTATTATGTTTGCAGGAAAACTATACCAAAGGCACGTAGTCCTCTGATTCCAAAAAGGAAACCTTTGCCAATCAATCATTAGAAAGACTACCCTAATTCCAATTTATTCGAAGGAAGAATAATCCATATTTTATACATATATAATTTGATTGTTAGGCCCCAGCAATGATGACAAATTAGTCGTCGAAAGCTAGATAGCTGTGGCAATGCATGGCCAAAAGGTCGACCCCCTCCACTAAGCATAATAAGCCATCACTTGTTCAAATACATTAATACGCTCTCTATTTTTTTTTCAATGGTCGAATGAATATACTTTTAAAATAAGAATTTATAGAGTCAGCATTTATAACGTGGCAGACATATATATATATATATATATGATTTATTGACTTCAATTTCAGTTTCTAACCAATTGATAATTTATGTTGACTAAATAATTTTATTGAATTGCAATGTGAATATTACATGGAATACGATTGTGCTGTCTCACCAAAAGTATCCTACTTCTTTAATTATGTGCTCTGGCCGACTTGGAAGTCTATCTTCTCACTTGAGATGAGACATGGGTTATTATTATTATTATTATTATTATTATTATTATTATTATTAAATTGGCAAACTTATTATTTAAAAAAATTAATATTACTATTTTTTTAATAAAAACATTTTAATGATTACAAATCTAATTCATTTAGGAACCCTCTGAAAAGCTATTAATATTGTCAATTCAATAATCCTCATTATACATTAATAGAGTTAGGGTGTTAATTATTCGGTTTTTCAATCAAACTAAATCGTATTAAATAATTTGATTTAGTTTGAGTTTTTTTTTAAAAAAAAATTAATGGTTGAACCTTTTTTGAAAATAATTATAATGTTTAAAACCATTGAAATATATATAGTGGCTTAGATTTTACTTGTTAATTATTATAACAAATTATATATGTAAAAAATTTAACTGTACTAATTTTTTATTTTTCATATTGTTTTTGTTGCTCTTTACGACAAATGTTTCTTTCATTTGAAAAAATTTGTGACTCTTTAACTTTCTATCATATATTAATCAATTACTTTTTGCGTTGATCTGCATTATTCATCCATTCTTGATTCTTTCAAATATTAAACTGTTCATTAATGTTATTCATCATTGCATTTTTTTTTTCTGACTATCAATTGAAATTATATATTTCCTTCATCCCATAATAATAAGAATACTTTTTCTTTTTGTTTGCCCTATGATATAGTCTCATTACTTTATTTAAATTATAGTTATATTATAAATTAACTATTATACCCTTATTTAATATTTTGTAATCAATAACATTTATATTTAATTATTTATATTTTCTAAGTTATAATTACCTTTGATCCAATCAGTAACTTTTTTTATTTTTTATTTTTGCAATAATCAATAATTATTTAATGTAAATGAAGGGTAAAATAAATATTTTATTGTAAAAATATTTATCTATTAACTGAATAACTAAATTTTTTTTAATATATGTGAAATAAGAAGTGTCCCTATCATTTTGAAACGAAGAAAATATAATATTTTTAATGAAATTAAATTGATCAAACTATTTTGCTAGCTGAATTAAACCATTTTATTAAAATTTGTGTTTTATAGGTAAAAAACTGATTTAGTTTTGAATAAAAAACTTGATTTAAAATTTAAAATTTAAAATAAATTAATAAATAATTTAAAAATTCTTTAAAAATATTATATATATATACAAATTTTTAGAAAGAGAAGGGGGGCATATCTTCTCTTAATAAACTCATGATAAACTGTCCCCCTTCTCTTAATCATATCTTCGCCTAGGGGTATTTACGGGCCGGGTTGGGCCGAGTTTCACCCTAGCCCGAAGCCCGGCTCAAAAAATATTCGGGCTGTAAATTGCAGCCGTGACCCACCCTAAATCCGATTGAGCCGGGCCACTCGGGCCTGGCAGGGGGTCAGGTCATTTTTTTAAATTAAAAAATTGAAAGAATAATTAAAAAATATGGACTTTGTACATCTCAATGTCCATGTCTAATTAAATTCTATTTTTTTAATTCAATCCATAATTTTGAAAATTGAAAAACATGGAAATGAAATATATGAAGAAATAATTCACTCGATATTGCCTCCAGAAAGAATAATTATATAATACAACCGTTATATTGCAACAAGCCAATCGAATATCAACATGTGGCAATGTTAATATCAACAAGCCAATCGAATATCAAAATATTGCCACATGTTGATATTCGATTGGCTTGTTGCAATACAACGGTTATATTGTATAATTATTCCTCCAGAAGTATATATTTACAGTATACATTATCAAGTGCAAAAAAATGAACCCAAACAAGCTGAAATACATAATTATAGCATAGCTCATCAAAATTTTATCAACAACAATATGCTCTATCAAAATAAAAAAAATAATCCCAGATCTGAAAAATATAATTAATAAATATTGAATATTTGAACCAATTCAAAGAATATCGAAATATCAAATCTAAAAACAATAAAAAAAATTGAAAGCAAATATAAAATAATATCAAATCTAATCACAATATAACAGATTTGAATCAAACTCATACCGACCAAATATGAAAATAACAAAAAAAATCATATTTTCATATCTAAAAACACATCATAAATCTGAATCAAACTCCATGGAAAAAAAAATCTATAATATAAATATACAATCAGTAAAGCAAAAACTATAAAACAAATATATAATCAATAAACTATAACAAAAATACAAAAATCAAAATAAAAAAAAAGCAAAAATCGAATGGTGAACAAAGAGGTAGAGAGATGAATAGTTATCGAAGGATCAAGAGATCAAAAAATTATTATTCTTGATTAAGTAGGAACGGCATAAATCCATCTTCAATTTTTTTGCTCTCCGATCTTATTGAAAATGATAAAGAAAAGAGGAATTGTGATGAAGAAATTAAATGTTAGGCCTACTGTTAGAGGGATGGCAGCAAGAGAAGGAAGAAAAGAGAGTTTGAGAGAAATGAAAAAGTGAGTGACGGTGGTTGTACAAGAAAAATGAGGGACTAGGGTTAAAAAAAAGTTGTATTTATATATATCCTCGGGTCGGGCCGGACTAGCCTGATAATTTTTTATAAAATCTGAAGCTCGACCCGAGTTTCATTCGGGCCTAACTATAAAATCCGAAGCTCGACCCTATTATTATTTAGGGTCAACCCAACCCGGCCTGAACTACTCGGGTTGGGCCGGATTTATCAGGCTATGGACTTTATGAATAGCCCTATCTTCGCCCTTGGCCGTATTATATAAATTGCATGAAAATACACACAAAGCAAAGCTAAAAAAGAAAGACTGTATTGGGACCTTATTTATCAGTATAAAGCAAAGGTTGGTTCCCTCCTTGTGATGTTCGAAACCACAAAGTGCAATAGAATCCCTTCAACCTATAAAGAATGCCAAATCTCCCCTAACTCTTCATCTGTAAAAAAAAATCAAAAAAGAAAAAAAAAAACTCCCTCCATTACCATATCTAAAAATTCTTGCCTTGCACTACTCTTTCTTGTTTCTTCATCTTTTATATATACATAAATATATTTATCATTCAAATTATAACACAATCTTGCTGTGATTTCTTTTTCTTCCATATACAAGTACAATAATATATATCTCTTATTATCGTTGTTATTTATTATTATTAAATATAGGGATAAGTGGGAAAAATGGTAATTAGTCGCGGTGGTTTGTCGTTTAAGATGTTAGTATTTGGAGCATTTACAACGTTGGTGTTTGTCTGCCTTCTGTTTGCAAGTCTGGAAACTGGAGCTTTCAAAACGACAACGACAACCCTAACAGTTAAGGTAAATTTAAAAAAAGAGAAGTTCGTCGATTTGGGAAGAGAGAAGCTTGTTTACGACCCAGAATTGGATCTCAACTACATGATGAGTAAGAGAAAAGTTCCTAATGGTCCTGATCCCATTCATAATAGGTACTTTCAAATCATCTTATAATATTTATATGAGTTTTTCAATTTAAATTGTTAACGAGATTCTTACCAAATAACAGTTTTTCTTTCGTCAGTCTAATACAGTTGTTATATTCAATACTTGGACATGCTAATAATTTCTATAATGTCATCTTTTATTAGAAGTTGATCTAATTATATAAAAGTTACGTAGAAAAGAAAAATAAAAATGAGTTTTTGCAAAGAGAAATATGATTTTTTTTTCAAATAAATACTTGAAATTTTGGAGGTTTTTACAAATGAACTTTTGAACGATATGTTATTGGGTGTTTTTGTTAGACTCACCCATCAGGATATCATTAACTGTTATATATATATAGTTAATAATTTCCTTGCTGAGGGGTAAAAAATCTTTATGCAAAAACAACTTAGGATTTTGCATGCTTCAAACTATAAATATTGAATCCTCATAATTCAAAGCTTCAAAATGAATTGGATTGGGTTACAGTGATATAAAGATGTATGTCTTAATTAATATTAGAAAATAAAGGGAAAACTAGCAAAGTCTGTCTCATTTCACTTTATTCCATCCGTCACTCTTAAACATGTTCATTCAAAGCAAAGGTAACATTTTTATTTGGTTCTTTGCATTTACGAGGCCTTTAACCCTTTTCATGCTTCCTTTTCTTTTTTGGATTCCTTTATTATTAGCCATTAACCAATGTACGTATAGGATGCTGCTTTAGTTAAAATATCGAATGTCTTAATGATTTATTTCTGATAAATTCGTCATTTTTTTTAAAAAAAAATTGAGATTCGTAATTAAAATTGCAAAGAAAATTAACATATATATATACACACAAACACTAGCTGCAATGCATTTATTGACTAGATTCTACAAGTATTGACAGATTAAACTCTTATGACAGTACAATAGCAATATAATTACGTAACCTTTTATTTTGAATCAACTCTAGTTTAGGATTCAAATTTTGATATATCTTTACTTCTTTTTTTTATTCGTAGGAAGTTTAATAAGTTGATGAAAAACTATGAACTATACAATAAAAATAGACCGTATTTTTTTGAATATTTCTTATTAATTAGATTAGTGAAATTTTTTCCTATAACAATAATTTAAAATTTTCAATTTCAAATCTCGATTCTACTTTCCACCAACTTAAAGAAAGTAATTAGAGTAATTATTAGATTTATACTTAGTTCGTTTATGTACCTCTGCTTGAGTGAAGCCTAACATATATAATAGAATTATAAGCTTTTTTCTATATTTGTTATACGAACTAAAGTTATGGAGAACCTAGACCAATTTTTCATTACAAACAGAATCAAGATATAAAATTTGGACGCCGCAAGAAGAGTTTTCTTCATAAGTTTAAAGCAGTCCAATAAAAAATTAAAAAAGAATAATCTCACAATCTTAATTTGGATATGCATTAATATAGATAATATATAGGCTTTTAAGCTAAGTTACAAATGAAATAAATTAAAATTCTTTAGCCTTTTAATGAAATTTTCCATTTAATATCCATGCGTATCCAAATTTTATTTTATAAAGGAAATAAATATGATTTTAAAAAATAAAATAAAATTTATTTAGTTTTTTTTAGTAAATCATCATTTTTTAAGTCGAACAGAATAGAATCATAGCATGAATTTTAGTGCAACTGCATATTCAGAACTTGAACTCGAGACCTATAATTAAGTTAGGACAATATCTTATTAATTGAACTACGCACTCAGCGTTAAAATTTATTTAGGCTTTTAATATAAATAAGTCTAGCCTAAAAATATCCCAAAATAAACTGATACATATAGTGATTTAGCTCACAATGAAATTTAGAAAATGATTCACAATTCAAATAGTTCTTCAAGATGATCACATTGAATAGTGCTTACAGTCAGAGGCGGATTTACAATGGGAGCAATGAAGGCACTTGCCCCTCTGAATTTTTTTAAAAATATTTATATGCCCCTACTAAAAATAATATTTTATCTAAAAAAATTTTACAAACATTAATTAGTAGTACATGCATTTTATAAACTAAATCCAAAGTTAAATATAAATTGAATTTGGCAAATATAAATTAGATTTTGGACTAGTTATTTTTATTTATGTTAGATTCATATTGAATTTTTTTTTTGTTAAATACGAATGCTACCATAAATTTAATCGCTTTATTTTAGTATCATGATATATGTAATGATCTCTTCATATGTTGAAAATAAAAATGTATTCTAATTTTTTAGTAATACAAGATTTTATTAAAATATTCGTAATGTATGTAAGTTTGCTCCGCTGAAATTAAATTTTGGATTATCCCATGCTTACAGTTTATCTTTCCTTCAAAAGTTTTACTTGAAATTTGAAAGTACATAAATCTTGGTTATCAAAATTTAATATGCACATCGCTCCATGCAAATATTATTTGCAACTGCACCTCTTGATAAACAAATGATTCACTCTATGTGCATAAATATGCCATTTTTTTAAGAGGGAACAAAGAAGGATTTAAGCATTAAACTCAGACATATAAAGATGCATTTACTATTATATATATATATATATAAACCTATTATTTATTGAACAAAGCCGAATTAATTTATTCTCCATTAAACTATTGAAAAATACCATATGATATAAGAAGCTCAAGTTTAAATACTGACACTTACAATCCTACATTTTTAACATGGATTTTAAAATAGCTTGCAAGGGAAATTTAGAATTAGAAATTTTAAATATTTTTTAAACAATTATATATTAATTTTCCATGTATCTTTTTCAGGAGAGCTGGGAACTCTAAACGACCTCCAGGCGGAGTTTAGAAATGGGCATATCATGATCTTAAGGATTGAAAAGAGAAGAGAAGAGATTCACTAATCAGAAGTGCGAAAAACATGAGACAAGATGCGTGGTTCCATCATCTTGTATGTATTCCTTAGATCAATGGGACTATAAAAATGCTCTTGAAGTTGTTTGAGAATCTGACCATCCAAACTCTCTTTTTACCTACATCCCAAAAAAAGTGTTGTTATATGGGGAAGGTTTTGGAGTTAAATCCAATTAAAAAAAAGGAGAAGCTTGGCAAACACACAACCTTAATTACATCTCTGAAAAAAAAAAAGAATCTAGGGAAAGATTATAGATAGCCTTTGCAAAAACTATATTTACTTTTTAGTGTTTGACATGTTTTTGTTGTTGTTGTTGTTGTTATTATTATTATTATTATTATTATTATTATTATTATTATTATTTTGTGTTAAGTGTGAAAGAGAAGGAATATATATATATATATATATATATATTAAGCTTTGTTTTTATGATGATGACTAAATAAGAAAATATTCCCATATGATATATGCTATATATAGAACATGCATAGAACAAAACCCACAAAGCGTTCTAATTATATCTATCTATCTATATATATATATATATACCTAGAAAGTCTTATATATTCATATGTGTGTAGAGAAAAAGGAAATGTACAAATCTTTATTATTATTATTATTATTATTATTATTATTATTGTATATCTATCAATCAATCAACTTTGGTTTATTCTTCCATAAACTTTTATTATTATTATTATTATTATTATTATTATTATTATTATTATTATTATTATTCAAGTTTCTTGATGAGTTTTAGACTTTTAGTTGCTACATTTTATTTATAAAAAAAATAAACAAAAGCATGAGTTCCAAAAACTAAAGTGAATCCACCAATTAAAGGTGTTTTGTTTATGGGAAGGAAAAAAAAAAGATGCATAGTGTGGCGTCTTAGTGTTAGTCATTTTCACAGGATTCTTTTTTAGTTTATTGGACTGTTTTGGTCTTTGGAATTGGTCCATTCAAAACTTTGTAAATTCTGCATGAGATTCTTCTTCTAGTTTCTGTTCTGTTTAATTTCCTTTCTTTTCAGAGTGACCCAACAAATATCTAAAGATAGGCTCTCCACTCCAAAGCTTTTTTTCTTTTCTGTTCTTTTTTTTTTTTTTTAGTGTATGCCCTTTATCTTTTTCTCTGTTTTCTCGGTTAGGTTTTTTGTTAATTAAAGACTGAGTCTAAAGTTGGACTGGTTCAAATTGAGCCAATTATCAACAAGGAAAATATTAAAAAAAATAATAAAGTTACAAACTATTTTTTTAATCGGTTTTTTTATAAAGATGTCGGAAAAATCCACAATATTACAAATTTATCAGCTCAAACTAGAAATTTTTATCAGTTACAAATTTATCAACTCCTAAAAAATATATATATATATATATATATATATTATTACGAAAATTCTAAATATGATAACTCTTGTAAGTTTACTATTAATTTATTATGAATGTATTATATAATTTTATAAAATGATAAAAAATTCTAATAAAAATTCTGAAAATTTTGATAAAGACGTAATTTACTTTTAATTCTTTCTATTGCATTTGAGATGATATGCCAAGGCCTTACATCAACAAGGCCCAGATTAGTCAATAAAAAAGGTGTTTTTTTATAAAAATACAAAAAAATTGAAAATAATTTTAAATTTATTATATTTATAAAATATTTATTAAAATATCAAAATTTATAAAATATTTACTAAAATACCATATTTTTATTAATTTATAATAAATTTATAAATTTTACAATGAGTTTATAATTAGTTTATAATAAATTTATAATGAATTTATAAATTTTACACAATTTATAATAATTTTATAATAAATTTATAATAAATAATTAAAATACTTCTAATAAAAAAATTAAAAATTTATATAAATACAGTGAAGAGTATATTTTTTCAATAAAAAAAAGCCATATGAAAAAGTACATGTTTACTGCTGTTCGAGTGTGCAAGATCATCATTTCGCATTTCTGCATGCCACATTTATAAAATTATCTCAAAAAATAATAAATTTTATTTTAAAAATAATATAAAAAATAAAAATATTTACACTTTAAAAAATAAAATAAATTTTAAAAAAAACTCTTTACTTCAAAAAATCTTTTTTTAAAAAATAATCCTTACTATAATCAATATTTTATTTTTATTTTTATTTTTTCAAATTTTTCTATTAAATAAATATATTCTAATAAAATAATAAAAATTAATATTTTAAATTATTTTTAAATATATAAAATTTAATTATTTTTTATAAAAAATTAATTTTAATTATAAAAAATAAATAATGCTAAAAAAAATAAAAATAAAAAAAATAAAAATAAAAATTATTAAATTTATTTTTAAATAAATTTTATATATTATACATATAAAAAATAAAAAAATATTAATTTTGTTATATCCATATTTGATAAATGTTCTATACGTTTAGTAAATTTTGATATATTATAGATATTTAATAAATATTGTGTATATGTTATATATTTATTTGTATATATTATATGTAGTTTATGTAGATATTATGTAAATATTGTGTATATAATATATAAATATAAAATTAAAATTAAAAATTATTAAAAATATTATGTAGACCTTTAGTAAATTTTTAATAAATATTTAATAGATGTAAATATTAAGTGAATATTTGACATATACAGTATATATATTATTATTTATTATGCGTGCATTTTTTATATATATTATATATATTTATTTATTTATAAATAATTTTTTAAAATTATATTCTCAATATATATATTAAAAAATTATATATAAATAATATATATAAGAATAAAAAATAAAATATATCTATTTTAAAATTTATAATTGAAAAAAAAAAATAAAGCGCGTGTTTAAGATTTTAAAATCATGTGCCGTAAAATTAAAAAAACGAAACCGAGAATGACGTGTTGAGTAATTCGCTCTTCTACTTTATAGAACAAGAAGTCTATAAATGATTAAAGATCATTTGATTCCAAAATCCTTCCTGTTTGTTATTTAATGTTTTTAGAAAAAAAATATATGTTATAAAAAATTCTATGATAATAAAATTTAAATTCTGAAGTTTTTCTCATTAATTTGTAAAAGGTTTCGTTGTTCATTATTAATTTATTATTGACCTAGAATGGGGTACGTAATAATATAAGGACAAAAATAAGGCATGGCTATTGCAATCATGATTTGGAAATTAAATGATTACATTTAAATATTGTAAGGAAACATTTGGAAAATACAGTTCAAAAAAAAAAAGAAACATTTAGACAACAACAAGAAGTTAAGACTTTTCAATTATTTTATATAACTGTTACACTTTTTATATATTTTTTGAAGAGAGAAGAAAATTTAGTAACTTTAAGTTTAAGACTCAAGAGTACAAAGCTGCAACCAAATGCCCAAAGGAAAGCCCACACTGTTGAGTTGGGCCGAAAAATGAACTAGAGTTACTAAATTTGCAACCAAATTAAATTACAACACGGTCCTTATATTTTAGGATGTTAACAATATGAAATTTATTCCTTCAATCATATTTCAAAATTTACCCTTTTAATTTTCATTTTGCATGTCAATGTGTTAAATATTATACATTTTTGAAAAATGACATAATTAGAGTTTGAATTCAAATATTTATATTATCATTGAATAAAAAAATTATTAATTTTAATTATTAATTCAATTTTTCAGTGTTTAACCATAATATGATAAGATTAGTCCTTTTTTTTAAGGTACCTAAATCATAAAGTCAAATTTAATATGATTACTTTGACCACAAAATCTAAATTAATTTGAATATATCTCGCTATCGGTTATTATAATTGAAAATTTCTTTAGTTTAACAAAATTTATGAAAAAACACTATAATTTAGTCCAATGACATTAAGTCATGAATCCATAAGAGCTGTTTTTTTTTTTAGTAAAGAAGCAAATACATTAATTCAAACATAACAGTACAAACTTCCATAATAGAACACCAAAAACCTTGAAATTCCACGGCTTGACACACAGAGGAAACAAACAAACTCCCCCAAAATTTACAAGCATCAATCTAAAAAAATAACACACCTTGCAAAGAAAAGGCCTAGAACAAAGGAAAAGCCAACAAAAGTAACAAGGGCACCAGCCCTGGTACAAATCAATCACAACCAAAAGTCCCTTACAACCTCAGATTTCAGAATACAGATATATGAGGGGAGAAGAGGCCTAAAAGGCCTAACCTGGGACTGATGGACATAACTCTCAGATGAAATAGTGAAGACGAGCTGGGAAGAGGAGAGCAGAAGCTCCATAATCTGGCCAGAAAAAGCAACACCAACCCAAGAAACACCAAGAGTAGATATGATTGAACAACCGCTTGTGAAACAGTGGAGGAAGATGAATATTCTTCAGCAAATAAAATGGTCATCGGTAGCCTATTATTCCGTCGTCGGTTCCATAAGCAGAGAGAGCCTTCACTATAGCTCTACCACCATAGATAAACCTTTGGACAATAAGGATCTACCATGGATGACAACTCAAAAGATCATCTACGGCCAAATCTAAAAAAACAACACAAAAAAACCATAAAACCCATATAAAATAGCAAAAGCAAGAGAAAATCGATAGGTCTAGCCAGACCAAGAGCTTGTACTGTAACTCAAAACGGTGTTGAGAGAACAGGAAAGAAGAGAGCACTACAATTAAGAGGCCAGATAACATCAGTTATGACTTATGAATCCATAGAGTTGGGAGTAGCAGTTGCTACCAGAAGCTTTGAAATTTTTTTAACATATATTACAATCAAACCTAAATTTTTGAAAAAAAAAATTCCTGTAAAACTTTTAAATTGTTTTGTTGTTCTCCATGACGCCAAGTCCAAGAGTAAGATATACTAGATCTATCATCGATATATCACTGTAGAATTGAAAAAGTTTAAGACTCAATTCAAAATTATTTAATAAAGAAAATTATTAAATAAGAGGTTTACTATTATTTTATCCTCCATGTTATATTTTCAAGTATTCAATTTTTCATTTATATATATATATATAAATAAAATTTTAAAATTAATATCTAAAATAATGCAGCAGATTATCGATAAAATTTTATCGATAGAATTTTATTTATTGATAAAATTGAAAGAATATTAAAAAAATATTAAAAAATAAAATTAAAAATAATGATAAATTACTGTCATAATTACGACAAATTTATTTGCCGACATAAATTTTATTGATAAATATGGCGTAATATTAAGGCAGATAAATTTACCGATTTAAATTTATTTTTCTCAGTAGTATCGATGAAAAAATTTTCTCTCAGTAAATAATAGATATTTACTGTGAGAAAATCTTTCTGTCGATAAATGAAAATTTTAATATAATAATTATTAATTATATTTACTGCTAATTTTACCGAGAGAATTAGATTTCTGTCGGTAGTATCGACGAAGAAATTTTCTACCGATAAATAAATAACACAATAATTAATATCTATTTATTCAGTATTACCGAGATAAATTTTATCTCTCGATAATTTAATAGTTTCTAATATATTTACAGAGAAAATAGATTTTCTTTCTATAAATTACCAATAAAAATATTTAACTGTCGATAAATAAAAAATTCAATATAATTATTAATTATATTTATTTCTAATTTTACCGACAGAATCATATTTCTGTCAGTAGTACCGACGAAAAAATTTCTCTTGGTAAATAAATAACAAAATAATTAAATTTATTTATTCAGTATTATCAAGAGAAATTTGATCTCTCGGTAATTTAGATATTTACTGAGAGAATAAATTTTCTTTTTATAAATTATCGACGAAAATATATATCTGCCGGTAAATGTATAGTCTCATTTGTATTAGAGACAATTACCTATAAAACAAACGTTCTCTCTGTAATACCTATAGAAACTCGTTCTCTCGGTAATTGAATAGTAGAGTGACGAGATTTTTTTACCTTCAATTACTAGCCATTTATCGAGAAAAAATTATTTCTCTCTGTAATACCGACGAAAGTCATTTTTGTCGGTAATTTTATAGTGTCAGAAAATTAATAAAGCTCTGCTTTTGAGAAAATTTACAGACAGATAAATATTTTTGTCTGTAACGAATAGTAGAATGATAAAATTTTTGGCACTCTTTGATGTCATTTACAGAGAGAATATTTATTCTCTCGATAATACCGACAGAAGTGTCACTCAGTAAATTGTTAGTGACAATCAATCAATTAGTCAAGGTCATTTACCGATAAAAAAACCTATTTGTTGATAAATTTACCGAAAGATCAAAGTATTTCTCTGTAAATTTACTGAGAGATACTTTAATCTCTCGATAAATTTAACATATACCCTATCTTCTTCTTTATTTTTTTGATTTGCACCGCTGGGCTGCAAAATTTTCTGCAACGTTTTACTGTCCACTGCCGTTGCTCCTTTTATTTGGTGCTTACCGTTGCACGAAGAAGAAGAAGAAGAAGAAGAAGAAGAAGAAGAAGGAAAAAGATATAGGTATTTATTTCAGTTTTTAAAAATTTTTGTTAAATATTATTTATGATTTTTATTCTTATTGAATATTTTAATTTATAATAAATTTTATGTTTTGTGTTGTTATTGTTTATACTTGTGTAGTTTAGGTTGATAATTGATATTTATTTATTGGTTGTTTGAATTTTTAGAGTAGTTTTATATTTTTATAAAAATATATCCGAAAATTAATTCTTTTTACACATTTATATTTACTCATAATATTATTTTAGGAAAGTAAAAATTTTTATAAAAAAATTTGAGAATTTTTATTTTTATTTTTGACAGTGTATGTATTATTATTAAATTTTAAAAATTTAAGTAAATTATTTATTTCATTTATTAAATTAATTAAAAAATTAGATTATATTTTCTAAAATTTTAAAGATTTTTTTTGATTTTTTTTTGTATTTATACTATTATTTTAGTGTTTAAGATATTTATATTATTTAAAAAAATTAATATGTGTATTGTTGTAGATTTTTGTATAATTGTTTAAAAAAATAATTAGGTAGAATGAAATAATTTTATAAATTTTAGTAAAAAAAATTTAATTTTAAAGGTTTTTTAGGGCAAAAAATAAATTTTTAAACAAATTTAAAATATTTATATTTTTTGAAATTTTTTATAAATATAAATATTTTAGATTTATTTTATTATTGTTAGGATTTTTTTGAAATTTTATGTAATTAGATTTAATTTAATAAATTGTAGAATGAAAAAAATATAAAAATTTTAGTTTTTTTAATAGTTATAAAATATTTTTTTAAGAAATTGTATTTATTGCTATATTTTAGAATTTATTTTAGTGTTTATAGAATTATTTTAGGGTTTTAGATTTTTGTATAATTTTTTTTTTAAAAATAGGTAGAATGAATAAATTTTTAGTGATTGTTTTACTTCACAAAATAATTTTTTAGGTAAATTTAAAATATTTATATTTTTTTAAAATTTTTTGTAAATAAAAATATTTTAGATTTATTCGATTGTTGTTAGGTTTTTTTTTTAAATTTTAGTAAATTATATTTAATTTAAGTAAATTAGATTTTTTTAAAATTTTAGTAAATTAAATTAAATTTAATAAATTTTATAATGAAAAAATATAAAAATTTGAAGGAATTTTTAATGGTTATAAAATATGTTTTAGAGAAATTTAAAATTTTTAGTATAATTAATAATTTATTTTTAATTAGAAATATTTTAGTGTGTTGAATTTTTATTAAGGTATTTTTTTATTTTATAAAACTTTGATACTTTTTTATTAATTATAGAATTTTATTGCATATAAAAAATTAATTTTATATTTAAAATATAAAATTTTTTAGAGAAATTTAATATTTGTTATAATTTTAAAACTTTTTTGATAAATAAAAATAATTTAGGCATGTCCATCTATACATATGGGAGATAGCCAATCACATTATGATTATGCCCGTACACTCGTAAGGATATTCATATTTTTTAATATATTTTAATTTATAATTTTTTTATATTATTAAACTAATTTTTTTTTCTTTAAATAAGAGTCTACCATGGGTTTACCGCCGAATAACTATGAGTTATTTGTGCATACGCATACTCAAAATCACAACGGATGTTCATTTGTGGATCGTTGATCACTGGATGTAAATGTAAATAATTTTATAATTTTTTAAATATTATAAAAATTAAATTTAAAATATATAATTAATAATTTTTTTATATTATACAGGGTCGTTTTATTACTTCTTGAAAAAAGGTCTCTTAGTTCGATATTTCTGTTGACGATAATAGCTTATTTATCTGCCTTACAGGAGGAGATCAAGTAATTGAATGAGTAGTTAGCGGAGCGTAATTGGACTGTTCAGCAGTAGATCCAGGAGTAGGTGCAAATGGAGGTGGAGGCGCATGTTCAATCTCGAATTCAGGAGTAGATGTAAACCTAGGTGTAAAGGTTGGTCTAGTAGCAGTTTAATGAGTTTATGTTCAACTTTATGCGATGAACCTTCGATCCATCACGGTACTTTTCGCTTGATGGTGCTCCTCCTCCTTTACCTCCACCTCCACCTTCATCACCTCCTGCTACTTAATTTTAGATTTTTTTGTATATATATAATGATATTTTAATTTCATATTGTTATATACAATTTATTATTTTTATGTTCATCTTTTTTATATTTGAATATTTATTACATATAATATTTTTTTAAATATTAATTTTATTTTTATATTTTTATTCTTATTAATAAAAAATTTATACATATATTTATATATTATAAAATTTAAAAAATTAAAATTTAAAAAATAATTTATTTTTTACTGACAGATTTATTTTCTGTCGGTAATTTGCATACTTCAAAATTACCGACATAATATAAATTCTATCGGTATTACCAACGAAATATTTTCTGTCAGTAATATCGACAGAATTTTCTATCGGTAATTTTTTGTCAGTACGGACGAAAATAATTTCTATCTGTATATATTGCCGACTATTTTTCTGTAGAAAAATTACCTATAATTTTTTTTATTGTAATTTACTGACAGATTTCTATTTTTGTCGGCTTTTTGATTATCGAAGGAAGATTTGGCGATAAATTTTTTTTATCGGCAATAGTAATTACCGACAAAAAATAAAGATTACTGACGAAAAAATTCGTAGGTAATTCGTTATATTCTTGTAGTATTTTTTGATTTAAAACAAATTTTTTACTAATATTAAATTTATTGAATTGATTGAATTTTTTTTTAATTTCTTATAGAATAAGTCATGCTATTTTCCTTCTTCATAAAAGAGAAAATTAAATTATAATATATTATTTACTAAATTATATAACATGATAAAAAAATTATAAATCTTAATATTTAAATAATATATGATCTAAAATATAATAATAGTGAATAAAAATAATCTATAATTATAGTCAATAATAAAAATAATTCGAATTAATCATTTTAATTTTTTTTATATTCATTTCATTTTATTATTATCCATGGACGTTTATTAATAAGTAGTGGTAATAAAATGTTAATATTAAACTCATTTTTTTAATTGTAAGAATCAATATTTGTTTTTCGGAGGAAATTACTCCAGAAAAGGATGAAAAATATAAATAATGTTTAGTTGTAATTATTTTACAAATAGAAAATTAAAGATCAGTTTGTCGCATTTTCTAATTTATAATTAGACTTTAGAAAATTAGTTTGCGAAAAATTTCAAATTACATTAGATGTTGCCAAAATAGAGGGCAGAAAGTCCATTGCTTGTTTTCCACTTCTTCACAAAATAGGGAATTTTGCTTTATATTTCATATTTGTAAAGTGAAATTTTTTTTGAACGAATTTTTAATATTAAATTAGGATAAGTTTAATTAAATACTCATGCCCCATGCTTTTCTTTTCAATTTTCCATTTGGTTTTTATATTTCTTTTGTCTTTTAACAAAATGTACATTTTTATTAATTATTAATTATAATTTTAAATTCACTATTTTTTAATTAAAAAATGGTATTATTTGAATTAAAATATAAGTTATAATATAATAAATTTTTTTATACAATAATAATGATAATAAGTATTTAAATTAAAAACATAAGAAATTAGTAAGGAACGTATTTCCCTCTTTTTCCTACAATTATATAGATAATGAATAAAAAAATTGCAAAGAGAGAAACCAAAATGAAATTAGTATTAAATAAGAAAAAAAAAAGAAAAATTGAAGGAATGATGTATGGGCTTTGCTAACATATGCAAGCCGATATTGAATCCAAAAAAGTAGAAATTAAAAAAAAAAAAGTAGTACACGTGTCAATAGTTTTACGATTTTGACTCAGCGACGCCACCGGACAGTGAAATTTTCATATTTTTTAATAATAAAAACTTCGTACCATTCAAATATAAAATCTAAAAAGATATTGACAGAGAACAAGAAAATCAAATTAATAAAAAGCTAAATCGGAAAAAAAAAATCCAAAATCGTCCATTTCATTTGCATTTGAGTTTCATTTAGCAGCCTCCCTCCAGTTTTAATCTTCTTCTATTTTATTTATTTATTCCGTCTAATTTCGATTTATTTGTTTTGTTTATTTTTTTTTTTCAAAAATCATTGATACAACCCAACAGAAACACAAAAAACAAAGGTAAAAAAAAAACAGAGCACGAAGAGAGGAATGATAAACAGATCTTCAAAACGAATCGTTTTTCTCAAGAAAAGTGGTGCCGCAGATCATTAGTTTGTGGAATTCTTTTCACAAAAGTAGTATCTGATTTGATTCGGATTGAGAATCTTTTTTGTTGACCGTACGATCTTGGTCGACTGACCGGAGGAGAGGATGCCGTCGAACGCGGATCTGGACCGTCAGATCGAGCACCTCATGGAGTGCAAACCGTTGCCGGAAGCGGAGGTCAAGACTCTTTGCGATCAGGCTAGAGCGATTCTTGTTGAGGAGTGGAACGTTCAGCCGGTGAAATGTCCGGTCACCGTTTGCGGCGATATTCATGGACAGTTTTACGATCTCATCGAGCTTTTTAGGATAGGAGGGAATGCGCCTGATACAAATTATCTCTTCATGGGCGACTATGTAGGTCTGTTTCTTAGACTCATTTTTAGATTTCAAATTCTGGTTCATTTATTTTTTGATTTGCGATTTTGGATTTAATTGAGGATTTTGATATTCGTAATTGTGGATTTGGATTTAGATTTTTGTATTGCTAATAAACTCAAATCTTCAAGACGTTGGCGTGGAATCAGAAACCAATGCAGTTATCGGCACTTGCATTTATATCTTATTTGTTTATACTTGTATATTGTAAATATTATTTCTATCATTGATCTGTCAACGGATTTTTTTTTCTCTTCATTTTCTTTGTTTCTGATTTATGAATTTCTGTTGAATTGCTGAGAATATGTGTGAAGACGTTTTAGATTGTATTCTTACTGGCTTGCACATTTTTTTTTGGGCCAATCTGGCTTGCACATGTAATTCTTGTAAGCTGAGATTTAATTGTATTTGGGTTAACTTGTGTGGTAGCCCAAAATATGAGCCTCCAATTTCCGTCGTTTGAGGTTTGGAGCTCAGCATATGCTTAGCATGTTTTGAGATAGGTGGGATTAGGGGATGATTTGATGTGGCTACACTACGTAGGTCGCATGCGTTTCTTCTTAATTATTTTTTTTCCTATGGCTCTATTATTAAATTTGATTTCTGGATTGTTCTCGATCCTACGTTTCTTGGAAAGTTATATTAATTTGGTCCAGGCATTTTGTAATCCCCTCAATTACATCAATGCAGACCGTGGTTACTATTCGGTGGAGACTGTCACACTCTTAGTGGCCCTGAAAGTTCGTTATAGGGATAGAATTACAATTCTTAGAGGAAACCATGAGAGCAGGCAGATCACTCAAGTGTAAGATAACGTTTTCCTTCATTAAATCAAGTCTCATTATTATTTGACCATTTGTATGTTAATATTATCTGCTCTTCAAGAGCTACAAATTCTTTATTTCCTGATTTTAGTTCGTTGGTTGGCACACATTACAAGTTCTTGCTGTTACATAAATGACAGAACATAAATGCTTTTCATATTTTGTCTGTTTTATTTTATTCAACATGGTGATGCCTTGTATTTTGAAATATTGACACTATAAAATGAGGCGCCTCTGGAGAAATGTCATATCTTTGGCTTTGTGAGTCAACTCTTTCAGGCCACTCATCTTGTGTGGGGTTTATCTGGCCTTGCGTGTCATTTGACTGCAGTAGTAATGATATGTGATTAAATAGTAATAAGGTGGGTGCATTAGGAAATCATGTCAATGTAGAAGAATTGAAATGATTTATGAAGACAAACACCGCAGAGTAACTTTATATGCTTCAATCTTCTGTTCCCATATCAAAAGAACATCGCATCATTAGACAGAAAATAGATAATATTGGATAACTACTCTCTTTGAGGTAGGAAACTATTAATGCAACACTAATATTGTGGGACATGCTACCCAACCCTATATATCGAATGAGTTATTAGAACAATTTTGATTTGACACTGCTCTTCCATCCTTAGGTAAAGTTTAAGTCACATATTCTTCCCCTCCTAAAGTATATGCCTTTGTTGAATTGTAACATAAATATGAGATATTTATACTGTCACTCGCATGGGATCCAACAATATGAATGTTGAATACTGGCACCCAGGCATTGGATGAATTTTCTGGGCCTTTTTGGTGATTGTTTTCCCGTAACTGTAACAGTTGGTTGCTGTGCTCAATCAACAGTGGCAGATTAAGGGTAATACAAGAGATAGTACTGGAGATGAACAAATTTAAGCAATGCTAGAGTCGGTTATGACTTTTAGAAGATGAAGAAGTGATAGACTGGGCATTCACATGATTTGTGTTCTATTGTAGTGTCGCCCAAAAAGGTTGAACAGATTTGATATCCAGACCTTTTTCTTTTATTAAAAGTTGAAAGTGAAATAGATGTCATGAAAGCTTATAATCTCTTATAAAAACAATGATAAGTGGGGAAGAAAGGTTCCAGGTGCAGATAACTGTTAGGACAATCACATCTATTACGTCTTGCAATAAAATTTATTTTTTCTGCTAGAGACAGTTCCACGAGTCTCTCTGTCTGATGCATGCATGATTATTAATCATTTCAATTAATTTATATGGTTTCCATTTGAATTCACTTTCAGGTATGGTTTCTATGATGAGTGCTTGAGAAAATATGGAAATGCCAATGTTTGGAAGTATTTCACCGACCTTTTTGATTATCTACCTCTTACAGCCCTCATTGAGAGTCAGGTTAAATTTTATAAACATTGCAAGATTATTTTGCTCAATGCAACTGAATGACTCTCTTTTCTTGCTGGAATTTTGTCTTGTAGATCTTCTGTTTGCATGGTGGACTTTCCCCATCTTTGGATACATTAGATAACGTCCGAGCTTTGGACCGTATACAAGAGGTATCTCTGTCTACTTCTCATATTTATATTTCTTGCGTGATCAATGTCATGACTTTTTTCAATGATGGTTTTGCTAGAGGAAAATAACTCTGGTGAATCAAGGTGGTCTGTATATTGTTAGCCTTCTATTCCTCTGAGAATGATCACACCTTTTTTCTCTGTACGTGTAGGTTCCACATGAAGGACCTATGTGTGATCTCTTGTGGTCTGATCCAGATGATAGATGTGGCTGGGGGATATCTCCTCGTGGTGCTGGCTACACATTTGGACAGGATATAGCTGTTCAGTTCAACCATACTAATGGCCTCACTCTGATTTCGCGAGCTCACCAGCTTGTCATGGAAGGATACAATTGGTGTCAGGTGAATTAAACTATAGAAGACGAAGAAATGTTTTCTTCCACACGTGCAACACAGATAAATAATTGTGGCATTGATTGTTATTATAATATCTTCTTCAGGAAAAGAATGTGGTTACTGTATTTAGTGCTCCAAACTATTGCTACCGGTGTGGGAATATGGCTGCAATTCTAGAGATTGGAGAGAACATGGACCAGAATTTCCTTCAATTTGATCCTGCACCCAGGCAAATTGAACCAGACACCACTCGCAAGACACCTGATTATTTTTTATAGTTTTTATAATTCCGCCGGCTGTTTGTAATCCTTGTTTGCTGCTGTATCAGTGTAGATGTGTCTTAAAAAAGAGGAGTTTTTTGTTGTTTAAGGTGAGGTTGATCCACGACGTCATTCTTTTTTTTTGGAGTTTGTGCTGCTGCTTTATTGATGTGCTCAAGTACTTGATAGCAAAAAAATTGACTCTAGAGGCACCAATTGGCTATATGTCTGTATATTTTCAGAGGGAAGCAGCGATGGTATGGTATAATCTTATTCTCTAATTTCACAGTTTTAAGGTACGGGGGGCTTCTTTTTTTTTTTACTTTTTGGGTGAGCAACTTTTTTGTTTCTTCTCTTCTTTTTTTTTTAAAAAAATATATTCGGACGCCGCTTTTATCTAGCTATAGGAACTATATATTGAGCCACTCAATTACAATCCTTTTTTTCTGCTCAGTATATATAATTTTATTATCTATTTATGTTTTTTTGTTACTAAAGTAATTGGAAATATCCTGTCTGTCTGACCTTGGAGTGGGCTATGTAAACAAATTTATTTCAAACTTGTAATCTTTTTGTACTTGATATTATATTTTTAATTTTTAGATAATTTTTATATTTAAAAATATAATTATAATTGTATGTAAAAATTAAATTGAGAAAATATGCACAATGTTTCCATTTTTATTAGCATTTTTATATAATAAAAAAATATTTTCGAGAGATCTATTATCTTGAACATAAAATTTTTTTTATCAAGAACTTAATAAAAATAAATAAGAATAATAAGCAATTATTACTTGTCAATACTTAAACTAATTTGTCAGGTCACTTATTCATTTATATAAGTTATATTTTTATTGTATGTACAAATTATAAATTTACTGATTAATTGTTATTAACTAAACTTTTTTATAAATATTCACTGTTTTTAAATGAAAAGAACAGTGAATAATAGGGTTTTTCCTAGCTATCGTAGCTCGTGTTTTTCCTTCTTCCGTTTTGCCCACCCTATTAGGGTTTCTGTAGTAAGGTTTCATTCTAGTGTATGGAGACTCAGCTAGCTAACATGCAAATTGTGGATGATGAGGAGGAGGGCCTCCCATTGGATCCAAATCTAGAAGAGAAGAATTAGGATTATTCACTTTGTATGGTGGGCTCTTTCCTAACCCTCAATCAGATTAGTTTTTAGACAATGCGAAACACCTTAGCAAACCTTTGGCACCATTGAGAGGAGTCAGTATAACTAAGCTAGGTGCAAAGAGATACCTTTTTCAAAGAGATACTTTTTTTCAATTTTTCCATCAGGTTGATCTTGATAGGGTAATATCTGGTTCACCTTAGTTTTTTAATAAGCATCTGCTCTTGTGGTCAAGAATTGACAAGGAGTAAGAATTGTTAACTGTCCCATTAGTTTTTTCAGATTCCTGGGTTCAGGTGCATGATCTTCTAATGGGCTTCTTCTCCGAACAAATGGCTATGGTTTTGGGTAATTTCACTGGGTCTTTCTTGGAATACGACTTAAAATCTTTGGCTATGGGTGTTCCTGATTTTATGCGAATACGTGTCCGCTTGGATATTCGAAAGGCCTTGAAGAGGAAGAAGATCGTCTCTCCTAATGGCTCTGTCTTTTATGCTAATTTTAAGTATGAACAAATCTCAATATTTTATTATCTTTGTGGGCATATGGGACATACTGATAATTTTTGTGAGAGTAGGTTGCAGTATAAGAAGGATGAATTACAACTATTGTGGGTTTTGAAGAGGAAAGGAGTCAACGGCAAATATATCAACATCATCAAGGACATGTATGAGAATGCATCCACTAGTGTGAAAACACCTGGTGGAGACACCGAGGCTTTCCCTATTACTACCGGATTGCATCAAGGTTCGGCCATGAGTCCATATTTATTTACTCTGGTTATGGACGAGCTAACTAGAAGCATACAAGACGATGTTCCTTGGTGTATGTTGTTTGCTGATGACATTATTTTAATTGATGAGACTAGTGCTGGTGTAAACCGTAAGTTGGAAGTGTGGAGAAAAACCCTCGAGGACAAGGGTTTTAAGTTAAGTAGGAGTAAAACGGAATATATGCACTGTGAGTTCAGTCTAAGGAAGAAGCAGGAACATGAGGTTAAGTTGGATGGAGTTTTGGTTCCTAAAACCAAGCACTTCAAATATTTAGGTTCGGTGTTCCAGAATGATGGCCGTATAGATGAAGATGTGGCTCACAGAATACAGGTAGGGTGGTTGAAGTGGAAGGATGCGACTGGGGTTCTATGTGATAAGAAAATACCTCTGAAAGTGAAAGGTAAATTCTATAGGACGGTTGTTAGACCTGCGATGCTCTATGGTAGTGAGTGTTGGGCACCAACAGGACAACATTTGCATAAGATGAGTGTGGCAGAAATGAGGATGCTAAGATGGATGTGTGGACATACCAGACTGGACAAAATTAAGAATGTTCATATTCGACAAAAAGTCCAAGTAGCGGACGTCGGAGATAATGTGAGGGAAGGAAGACTTAGATGGTATGGGCATGTTTTAAGAAGACCTCCTAATGCTGCGGTTCGTAAGTGTGAGAATTTGTTGATTGAGGGGGCTAGAGGTCGTGGCAGACCTAGAACTGTGTGGAAGGAGGTGATAGCAAGAGACTTACGTGCCTTAGATCTTGATGCGGATTTGATTAATGACAGACTTGAATGGAGACGTAAAATCCGTGTCTTGGAAGGGGCCTAAGGCTGGAGTATCTTTTTTGGTGTCTTTTGAGCTTATTTTGTTGAGAATCCATACAGCCGACCCCAACTTGTTTGGGATTAAGGCTTAGTTGTTGTTGTTGTTGTTGTTGTGGGATGATCAAATACGTGTTGTTCCTCGTCGGAATCTCCAACCGGTGAGTAGTTGGCTATGTGATGGGAATTGGATTAAGCTAGCTGATTCTAATGCGAGATTGCAAGAAATTGGATCTTAGAATATCCAAAATTTGAATGGGTGAAGTTTATGGGATAGTATGAGGGAAAATAGCCATAATTTATGTGCCATACGTTGCATGGATTCAAGTATGGATGTGGATATTACTGAAGTGAGCCATAATCAAATGTTATTGGGCTTATAGGAGGATGCCACCTTAACAAAGCCTGAAGAGTTTAAGAAGAGGCCAAGGTCTGGTAACTTATTTGCACTTGACGGATAGGTTTTGATAGACACTCTCCGATTGTGGTTTGAGCGAAGTTTTGATGACTGACTATCAGTTTACATGGGAGCAAGGGAGAGGGTCACAAGCATGGATTCAGGAAAAGCTTGATAGGGCTATTTCTAACATGGAGTGGGCTCATCTTTTTCCTAAGATCTTTGTTCAAACTCTAGTGGCTCCAGTGTCGGACCATGCACCAATTTTGATAAGTCTCCTTTCCTCTTTTGTCCCTTTAAACCGTGATTTCAAATTTGATAACTCATGGTTGTTAGATAGTGAGCTAGAAGAGGTGGTGCGTCGTGGCTAGTGCACTGTCAGTGATCGTAATATTATGAGGAAGACAAATGAGTGTATCATGGAGATGCAAAATTGGTACCGATCTAGAAATAGGGAAGTTCGAAATAAGAAGAAATTTATTTTGAAGAGATTAGAGGCCGATTTAGATGTGTTGGGTGATGAGGAATTTGCTAGTTTAAAAAGGGACTGGAATTTGATTCTAGAAAGAGAGGAGATTAGGTGGAAGCAATATGCTAAGCAATTTTGACTTAAGTTTGGAGATAAAAACACTAAGTTCTTTCATTCTAAAATAAAAAATAGGAGGAAGAATAATAGATTTTTGAGGTTGAGGAACTCAAATGGTTCTTGGGTAATGGATTTGGATGGTATGAATGATATAGTGCTCAATTATTTTAGTGACCTTTATAAGGGAGATGTGTTTGAGAGTGATAGGCTGTTGGAGTTAGTACAGAGAAAGGTGAGTGAAGATATGAATGTTAAAGTAATTGCACCTTTCTCGGCTGATGAATTTAAAACTGCAATTTTTCAAATGCACTATGATAAGGCCCCGGGTTCGGATGGCCTGAATCCACACTTTTTTCCAGAAAGTTTTGGCATATTAATGGCCTTGATATTGTGAAGGGTTGTACTAGATGGCTTCAAGATGGTGAATTCCCCCCACATTTAAACGAAACAATGGTTGTTTGATTCCTAAAAAGTTAAGTCCGAAGACCTTGAAGAAGTTCAGGCCTATATCCTTATGTGATGTCTTATATAAAATTGTTGCCAAAGTTCTTGCAAATAGATTGAAGGTCCTGCTTCCCCTATTGTGTCTGATAATCAATCAGCCTTCATTCCTGGTTGATTGATTACAGATAATATTCTTTTAGCTTTTGAGTTAATTCATGGTATGAAGGCTAGGAAGAAAGGGAATCATGGTGATGTGGCACTTATAGTAGATATCTCGAAAGCCTATGATAGAGTTAATTATAGTGCCATGTTGGATAAATTGAGGTTTGATGAACTATGGAATAACTGGATGATGATGTGTGTAAAAAATGTATCCTACTCTTTTTGTCCCATTGGCAACAAGGTTGGCCCGCTGTTTCCTAACAGGGGGATTGAGGCAAGGCTTTCCTCTATCGCCTTATCTTTTTATAATGTGTGCAAAGGGGCTATCTGCCTTATTTCAAGAAGCGAAGAGGAACCAATGGATTAGGGGAGTAGGGCAAATCTTAGAGGGCCACGGATTTCACATCTTCTTTTTACTAATGACTCACTGTTTTTCTTTAATGCAAACGTGAATGAAGTTACTAGGGTCAAAGATATTCTAAAGGGATATGAGGGTGTCTCTGGGCAGTCCATTAATTTTCAGAAGTCAATAATATTTTTTAGTTCAAATGTTATAAATGAGACTCGGGAATCGATTTTTGAAATCTCAAGTGTCTATTCTCCTTTAGGAGGCGATAACTATTTGGGGTTACCCTCTCTGATTGGCAGAAATAAGAATCAGATCTTTGGCTTCATAAAAGATAGATTATAGAACAAATTAAACTGTCTGAGTAATAGGTTCTTGTCAAAAGCTGAGAAAGAAATTCTTCATAAGTTTGTCGCCCAAGCGATCTCCTCTTATTGTATGGGAGTTTTTCTTCTCCCCAAGTCTTTATGTGATAAGCTGCATAGAATCATGAATGCTTACTAGTGGGTTCAGTTAATGGGGTTAATAGTAGCATTCATTGGTTTTCATGGGATCGTATGTATTGGAGTAAAAAAGATGGAGGGATGGGATTTCGAGATCTTTTCTATTCAATGTAGCCATGCTTGGAAAACAAGGTTGACATTTATTCACTGAAAATAACACTCTTCTATTTAATGTTGTCAAAGCTAAATATTTCTCTCATGGGAATTTTTCTCAAGGCTTCGGAAGGATTTAATCTGAGTTTCACATGAAAGAGTATCTTATTTTCTCGTGATTTGTTTAAATAAAGTGTGAGATGGAGGGTTGGCAACGGAGAGAAAATATGGGTTAGACAAGATCCCTGGCTTCCTAAGGTGGACTCTTTTTTAGCAGAAGATGACATTGATTTTATTGACTATGATATGAAAGTCAAAGATTTGTTGAAGGGCAACTATAGGAAGTAGAATGTAGAGAAGATTTTGGACCTTTTTTTAGTTAGGGATATCCGAGCTATCCTTAGCACCCGTCTTAGCTTGAATAATGTGGAAGATAAGCTCATTTGGTAGTTTGACAAGAAAGGAAAATACTCAATAAAATCAAGGTATTATTCTTGTCTAAACTTGTATGGGAGAATGGAGGATAGGATTAATGGGCTTTTACGGCATAAAATTTGGAACTTCTGAATCCCTCCAAAGATTAAAGTTTTTTTTATGGAGGACCCTCGGGAATATCTTGCCGACTAAACAAAGGTTGCCGGATAGAGGTATAGAAGTAGATGCTCACTGTCACTTGTGTAATTTGGAGGAAACGGTGGATCATGCGATTCTTGGGTGTTGTAGAATGGGCAAAGTTTTGGTTGCCATGGGATATAGAGAGTGGAGAACTAATGATAATTTTTAAGATTTTAACTAATGATAATTTTCAAGTTTTTCTTTTGCAAGTTTATGAATCCTCATCTAAGGAGAAGGTGGAACAAGTGGCTGTTGTAGCATCGCAATTGTGGAACGCCATGAATGATGTTGTTTGGAGAGGCGTGGTGCAAGAGCCGTTGAGAATTAAAAATGTAGCAGTCAGTAATGAGAGACTGGAGATTAGTGGCGGCTACTGTTGCTTCTGGTGGATTAAGTACAGTTCTTGCCCCTGTTCAATCTAAAAATGTCATGAACGGAGCATGGCAGGGTTTCTCAGATGGTGCAATATTTCAAGACATAAAGGCAGCAGGTTATGGTGCAGTCTTTGAAGACAATGAAGGCTAGTTTTTGCAAGGAATAACAGGTCTCTTTCATGGCATATCTGATCCAAAACTTTTAGAAGCTCTGGCCCTTCTAGCGACACTTTTAATGGGCAGTTTCAAACTTCACAGATGCAAGGGGTATAATTACTAATTCTCAAGTTTTAGTTCATGCGCTTTGCTCAAGTGTGGAAGATTTTTCAGACTTTGGTTTTATAGTTTCTTATTGCAAACATTTCCTATTAGATCGTCTAGATATTATGGTTCGTTGGATTCGTTGGTCTAGCAATGTTCAGGCCTATCAGATGACCAAGGTCTCTATTCAGTTCCAGCAGTTCAAAGTTTGGAGCGAGTTACCGACTTTTATATTTGCATGATATTATAGCAGTCTTATTTACTCTTCAAAAAAAATCTAAACTTTTTTTTTTTATCATAATTAAGAAATATCTGGAAAATAAATATTTCTACTTATTCGATAAGGATTCGTTGCCTAATTTTTCTAATTTACTTTTCTTATTTATTTTTATTTTATTTTTATTTTTTATTAAATTATTGGTTGGTTCCATAAAAACTTTTAATTGTTTAAAATGTTAATTGGAAGAGAAAATTATATTCCCCTCTCTTACATCCAATTAAATTTTAGGTGGGGTGTTGGCTTAGAGTGAAAATGGAAATGAGACTGGATTATTTTCATCCCTCATGTTTAATTGAATAAAATAAATAGAATAACAGAAATTTCAAAAAATCTTAAAAATGAAAATTGTCATTCTTTACCATTCTTCCTTAATCAATTTGATTTATATGATAGGAATCAAAATTAAAAAACGTTCTCTTTACGAAATTCACAAAGCCAAATCAATTCTTTTCATCAATTTTTCAAGTATTTATTTCTTAATTATTTTTATTTTTTATTATATATTTTCTCCAATTAATTAAATCAATGCATATCATTTCCATAAACAAAATCTGTAAATTATTATTTACTAATTTATTATGATATTTTCATTAATTTTTGATTTTTTAAAATAAAAAATATTATATATATATTTTTTAAAAATTGCAATTGAGTTCAATTTTGGACTTATTATAATTCAAACAGTTTTAAAAAAATTAGATTTTAATTTAATATTAAAAATAAAAAAAATAAATAATTATTTAATTTAAATTTTACTTTATTCTAATTTTGATTTATAAGTTTAAACTAATTATATGTATTAATTAGGATAAAATTAGTTAAAAATTAAAAATAAATGTTATTACATAAAAATAGAAAGTCTGGATAAATTTATGAGTTAAGTAGGCCCTTGAGATACAATTAGGCAGTGAGGTGGGAAAGAATCAACAAATATAACTTCTTTGTTATTTTATTTATCTAATTGGTCAGGAATACAATACCTTAAAAATTGCCTTTTAAAAAAGAAAAAAATTATATCAGTTGAGAAATATAGCTCCTAGTCCTTTCAAAATTATTGGGAACCGTTTTTAACTCGAGCGATTCGGTGACAATCTTCTCTCCTATTGGCAATCAAGCAATTTATGGTTGATAAATAAATATTCAAAGTTATTTTTCTTTTACGTGATTGGGGAAATGCTATCTGTGTGCAATAGTGCAATACAGTACACAATAACAATTTGTGGTCAAGAAACAATTCATGGTTTTCAGGCAGGAAGCAATCGTTGTGCGTTACCTATCCCGGAAATGAGCACTTAACCCATGAAAATTGACAATTGATTGTGGTTTGTTCTATCAAAGCGGGTGAAACCGAATAATTATATGCTACAACCGTTGTAGCAATAAATGCCTACAACGGATCAATGAGATTCTTACACTTTGATTAAATGCTTACAACGGACCAATGAAATAAATCATTTAATCTACGTGTAAGAATTTCATTGGTCCGTTGTAGGCATTTATTGCTACAACGGTTATAGCATATAATTTTTCGGTGAAACCTACTTAGGTAACATTACATTCCATACCCTTTTTTTTCTTTTTTTCTTTTGGCAAATATGTTAAGTATAATACAATTTCACATAAATTAAATATAAAATATTGATTAAGTTTATACATAATTAAGCTCTTCAACTTCAATAGCTAGATTTGAATGTTGACTCTTTTAAAAATATGTTAGCTTCAATATTTCTATATATTATTTTTCTTTTTCAATTTTTGATATGTCTCGGATTTAGTATCATTTTAATTCTTGTTCCATGGTGAGTTTTATTACTCGATGATAAGCTTTTAAATTTTATTTTTAATCCAAAATGAGATGTCACTTGAACTTTTAAATTTTTTGCTTGGTATAAAATGTCTTTTAGATTGTAAATTCTCTTGATCCAATTCATATCATTAATTTAAAAGTGTTAAATATCAACTGAGCTTATTAAAAATTTTCTTAACCCAGTTACTATTTGAGGAAATTGTTAAGTATAATACAATCACACATGAAATTAAATATAAAATATTAAATAAGTTTATATATAATTAAACTTTCAAACCTCAATAGCTAGTTTTTGAGATTAATTCTCTCAAAAGAATATAAGCTTTTAATATTTCAACAAAATAAGTAAGAATTCATTAAAATCACTAAAACAAATTACAACACAAATGATAGAAAGTTAAAAGCAACGCAGCAAAACCCATAATAAGAGGCCATCAATACCACTTGAACAACATTGGAGCACGAGTCTAAGAAACCCAAATAAAGAACTATAAACGTTTTTACCCTTAAGGACCTTAGCTCATAGGAAAAAAAAAGTCATCCAACCAAAGAAACAAAGTACGAGGCTGGAGAAAGTTCAGGGCAAACAGACATACATATAAAATATAGCCTAAAAACATGGAAAAGCATAACAACACGCTCATAAAATGGTAAAAGGGCATGACAAAAAGACCATATTGCCCCTTCAATAATATCATATATACAACCAATCAAAAGAAGAAGAGAATCCTAGGATAAGTGAACAAAGATCAAATACCAAGAACAGCCAACATGATAACTAAGGCTTGTATTCTTAAACAAGAAGAAGGAACACCCAAAACCACTTCATTATCGGGGAAAGGCCTCTAGACGAAAAAAAAAATATAAAATAAATTCAATATGAAAGCCCACCATCTTGGCAAGGAACATAAGTTTTCATCATTATGGGTGACAAAAAAAAATAGCATAAAGTCTATTTTTAGAAGAAAACTACTAAAATTAAGGAGATCCAACAAAAAAACTAAAAGAAAAGTGAAAATTTAGAGCTGCCAACGATCTCTAAATCTAAGAAAAAAAAGGAGTGCAGGAGATAGAAAAAAGCTCTGTAGAGAGAGAAAGAAAAACTTTATAGAGAAGTAGAATGTAATATTATGTTATGTTAGTATTTTATTTTCATTATCATTACCACCACAACAATAAAGCAACCATGGTGCAACAATAAAGCAACCACAATCAATGGCGGAACCCCCTTTCCACCACTATTTTGCATAAATATATGTATGTATGTATGTATGTATGTATATATATGTATGTACATATTATGCATTGTATATGTAACATATATTCAAGACATTATATATATTTAATATATATGTATTATATATTATATACTTAATGTATATACAATATAGTATATATATGTATTGTATGTATTGTATACAATACATTATATATATTAAATATATATCTATATATGTATTATGTATTCTATATTTAATATATATACTGTTACGACTCAAACTCAAGGGCACGTGCTCGACGTTAGGGAATAAAAAAAACACGTAACTTTTGAAATCCATAGTCAACCTGACATCTCTTTTTCTAAAAAATTTAGATTATGACAGTCGTCACTGTCTCATAATCGATCCCATTAGTTATGCATAATTAGCACAATTGCTCATCATCATCACTAAACATTAGTTAATAAATATATTTAGCCAAACAGCGGTACTAAATATAAAGATAGGCAAAGAAAGAATTTTCATGTGGAGTTCTAGAAAATAATTATAACATTATTATACAATAAAATATTTATAACTAACACTCATGCCAAAAAATGAAAAGCAAAATGGCTCGATAAAATAACACTTTCACATTTAATCTACAACCTGGAGGAAAAATTATGAATAGGAATGATAGTTCGACTTAATGAGCTATACAGAAATTAATATAATACAGCAATCCCAGGCGGATAATGCTAATGCAAATGTCAACCAAACAACTAAAATTATACAATCAAATAAGGATAAGAGTAACTCAATGGGATCACACTAAACTTCAATTTGGGGAGCCGATCTCCCCTATCTGGCTCTCTTAGTCCATATATTTCTCTTATATTCTAATACATAAGGTCCGTTGTCCCGGCCTTAACCAAGCAGTTTTAACTGACTGACAAGCAGCACTGAGCATAAGAATATCATCGCTATCACGTCATTCCTAATCTCATCATCATATAGTGTCATCATATCATAATTTGTAACCATGATCATGTGTGATTTCACATAGTCCTAACTCTATATGATAAACACATCATGTGCATCAAAAACCATCAATTCATACGCTGATATATATTATGCTTTTATACTCAAATGATGTTAACAAAAATTATGTTTATATTATACAAGCAATTAATGCATTTATACAAATATAGCTATTATCGTAAATTAAGGGAGCGATGTATTGTATTAATATATATAACACAGATAAACGAAATCCAACGACACTTCTCGAAGCATCTGCTTAAATATGAAAAAAATACTTAAAATTATTTTCAGATAATAATCATGAATTATTAGAATATAAAAGAACATATGGCTCTAAAGATTATACCAAAATTTCAGCTAATCTTCTCTATAATTATGACATTCACCCCTCAAACAAAATGAAAAAAAAAATACTTCTAAATAGTTTGTAGCGGTCAACATCACTTAATTGCCTAATCTAGATCACCATCACAATTTTCAACTACACAACATACTTGGAATGTCCAAAAATTACTAAGTATTTAAAATGTTATACTATAAATTAAATTTCTTAAACATAATACATTAACTATTTAATTTAAATTATTTTATAATCAAATAATAATTTAATTTATTTAATAATTAGCTCAAATTAACTTATAAATATTAATAAAATTATTAATAACAATATTTTTTTATAATAGTTATATTCATAATTTGATTCTCTCCTAATTAGTAATTAGGTGCAACTAATTAATTAATCTTATAAATTTTAAATAAAATTTTAATTAGCCCAACTAATTTTTCAAATAATTGTATAATTATATTTTAACTCATAATCTAATAACTAATTGTCAAATTTACAAATTTTTAATCACTATTAATTAATTTATCTTATTAATTACTAAATAATTATTATAATTCATATACTTTGAAAATTTTAATCAAATATTATGTTAATACTTTTTATTTTAAACTTTATACATATATTTATTATCTATTTATTTTTACTATTTATTTATTTATTCTCTTTTTCATTTAAATACAATTAATTAGTTAACTAATTAAAATTATATTTTCTAACTTCATTTAACTAATTACTAATTACTTTCAATCATTTACTCAAATTTATAATATTTATTAATTTATTAATTTATTTTAATTCATTATTTTTATTTATGTTCATATTTATTTTATTCTATTTTATTTTATACTTTCTTTTAAATAAAATTTATTAATCAACTAATTAAAATTACAAATTCTAAATTAATTTAACTTTAAAATTTCTAACTAATTATATATATTTATTATTCATTTCATTTTTATTTTATTTTTTTATCATCGAAATAGTATCACCGTCGCCAAAATAATATCATCGCTGTCAGAAAATGGTGACGGATTTCAGCTAACCTAAAACGTACTCTAAAATTTATAAATAATATATCAAAATGAAGCTTAAGATGAGAAAATTTTAAAAATATCAATTTCGTCGTAAAATGAGATCAGAAAGTGACTGAAAATTAATCAAAAATATCACTGTAGAGGTACACCATCAATTGACTTCGGACGGCGAGTAAAGAAAATTTTAGAGTCGGACGGCGACAATTTTAGTAGCATTAGACTCGTCAGACAATGTTCCAATAGTATAAAAGTGTCGATAAATGATGGTCGGACGACGATAAATATAAAAAAATATTGATGCTCTCTCTCTCTCTCCCTCACTTTCTCTCGCTCCTTTGTTTGCTCTCTTTCTCTTCTCTTTTTTTTTCTGTTTTCTTTTTCTTCCTTTTATTCTTTTACTAGTTTATATATATCCATATGTAATTTTCTTTTCTTTTCTTTTTTTAATAACTATAATATCAAAAATTATTTAAAAAATTTATAATTTAAATAATAATAATTTAACTAGAGAATAAAATAATTATTTATATTTTAAAAGTATCATTTTAAAATAATTAAAAAAAATTGAGTTATTACATATACAATAGATTATATATGTTTAATATATTATATGTATTGTATATTATATATATATTATATGTTATAATATATTATAATATATATTAAATCCTTATAATATATATAATATACACATGACATTATTTTGGTATAATTTTAATTTTTTCTATAAAAAATTTTACCTGATAATTTTAAAAAATACTTAAAATTAAAATATTAAAATGGATGATCAATTGATAAAAAAATTAAAAAAAATTTTAACTAATAGCATAAAAAAGTGTATTTTGAATTTTTTTTAGCCTTTTTATAATAACTTGAATATAAATATTAATGTCAACTATTTATATTAATTTTTTAATATAAAAATAAAAATAAATATAAATTTATTTATAATTTTTTTATTTGAAAATTTTACTTCTCCTTCATTTAAATCTTGACTCTGCAACTAACTATAGTAAAACAAAAATAAAAAAAAATAAAAACCTACCAACAAATAAAACATTATTATTCCTGTTAACATCAAGGTAAAAAATTATTTCCCAATAAATAATTTTGGAAAAGATATAATTTCAAAATACTATTGAACTGTTCTGAAACTTGGATCATGCGCGCAAGCAAAAAAAAAAAAAAGAAACTTTGCCATTTCTTGCCAACTAAAATACAAATGTGGTACAAATGTGGAACCACTTAATCAATGATTAAATGGTTTTTGCATAGGCTACAATTCAGAAATTTGTTAAGACAACCGACTTCACTACAAAAATGAGAATAAGAAAACCACAAATTGCGAGCTGCAATAGAAAAAAATTTACTCTGAATTATGTGCCTATACTCAATAGAATTGGAATTTCTGTCCATCATCATCTAGCTTCATATAGAGTTGAGAGCCTCAAAACTTGAAAACTTGAGTTAAAACCTGGAGTTCATTTGAATCCTCCCTCCCCCCACTCCAGACATGGCAACCGTTTGCTTTCTTCGGAAGTACACAACCGAACCACTTACAAGGAACAATCCCAAAATAATCGCCTGTTCACCATGAGATTCACACCCCAAGCATCATAATTCCTCACATTTAATTAAGAAGTTTTCAGAAAAGAATACTTTTGCAGAGTGCTTAGATTATTCTTAACAATTTTTGTCTACCACAATTACAAAATAAACAATGCAGATGAAAAAGGATGCCTACAATATTTCACTTAAATTTGATCCCCCTCTCCTCTGTTCTAAATATGATTCATGATTCTCAAGTTAAATCTCTCCCCTTTCCTCTCTCTGTCAACATTTTAGAAGTCATTAATTCATGATCTACGGTAAAATATAAAGTTACATACCATGCCTACATGTTGAATTCAATATTTTGTTTTCAGAAATTTTTTTGTTTGGCAAATCTACAAAATTACAAAAAATGTTACTCTCGAATTAAAACACTTACCCTAATACTGGTATCAATAGTAAAATATGAAGAAACAAAAGTCACAATTTTGATTCGTAAATACACCATGCATGCAATTAAAGGATTGACTGAATGAGACTCATTAATTCTAGGTCTTGGCCAAGGTCCATACTGCAGATAATGCAAATAATCAGATTTGCCATAAAATTTTAACCCAATAATATTTTTTTTTTGAACATTTTGATCCTAACATTATTGGCCAGTTCAAAGTTACAAGTAGGAGAGTCCAGGGGTCAGTACAGGGCAGGTTAAGGGTAACTTTTCAACTGAAACTGATATTTTTGGTTTTGCAAAATGTCAATCTGCCACTAATCCACTATGAGTGCTGGAAGTGTCACTTCAAAAAATTTGTGCAGTCAACAATTTCATCAGTTATACCCAACTATTCTCAATCACAAAAAATGACATTCAATTTTGATGAAGCTCGCCAGAGATTTAAAAACAGAAGACACAAGAATTATACAAAGATTAGAGCCAAATTGGATGAAATTAGAGATTCGCAACTAAAAGATATAGAAAATATATCTAGGCAATGTAGTAACCAGTCATTTTGCGCTTGAGATTCAAAATCCAAGTTTTTCATCTTGAAACCACCACTGAAATTCTATAAAATTCTCAATCCCACAAGCAACCCATATAGACCAAGAAAGAGAAAATAAGTGATTGTACTAGCCTTTGTAAGATTTCTTCAAACCCATCTTTCGTTATCACTGTATGCAATTGGAGTGGTGAAAGTCAAACATATTATTTAGGAAGAGGAAACAGATTTAAGAGCTATGCAGAGGCGTGAGGGATGACAGCAACTAGCTAGCAAGGATAAGCTGCAATCCCCTTAAATTCAAAACTATTTAGCGCTACGCAGTTAACTCGGGTTGTGCAGGTTAGGATCAAAAGTCATGATGTATCTCAATATTTGCACAACAGCTATAGCCAAGTGCTTGATTTCTTTTTTTTTTTTGGAAAAAAAGCAACCAGATTTCAGAAAAAAAGGAGTGTAAAAAAGGACATTGGAAATTTAGCATACCTCGAAGCCCAGCACTGACAACTTTTCTTCATTAACTGGTGGTATACAGCTTCTATATGTAATGTAAGCCTGTGACCCATCTTCTAATGTGGATGAACCATCCAGTAAACTTCTATCCTTTTTTGGAGCAGTTTCATGGAACAATATATGTGGATTTGCATTTTCATTAGAGATCTCTATAGCAGATCGACTCTTTTGAGACTTCTTCTCATTTTTGTTAATGCCATCTTGAACTTCAACACACTTTAAAGGGATGCGATAACCAGTCTCGCTGCAGCGGTATTTTTCATCAGTCTGCAAAAGAAAAAGAAAATGAATGCTGCAACTATGTTCAAAGAAAAGCATGAATGCACTACCTCTGAAAGCAAACAAGATACTGTATATGTGAAACAACATATTTACAGTGCATCTTTCATCGCTTGGTTATAATAATCATGTATTTCCAAGAAAATACAAATGTGAACTTCCAATTTCACCTGACTTTGGCATGATCAAATGAACTGTGAAATAAAAGCACAATCATCATCAATCTAAAGTTGAATGCTGAGATACAAAATCAGAAAAAAAAGTATGGATCTTTTTGGCTTCTTGTCAGCAGACGAATAGCATACAAAACATCATACCTGAAATGCACATGTCTCATACTTTTCGCACTTTCTATGTACAAAGTACATTGTTGCATAGTGCTAGGCATCACTATATTTTTATTCCTAAGCTAATGCACTTAGTTTCCTCTTGTTTTCTTTCTTATTGTGCTCCTGTGCTCTAAATTTTTGGTTGGCTCACAATGCTCAATAAACAAAATTTTCATATTTGGTTACAAGCCATCATGTTCACTTCTTTGTTTGGTACAAAATCTAGCTTTTTAAGTTATTTAACATGCATCACGGATGCTAAGAGTAAATGATTAACCAACCTTTTGTTTTCTGGTTAATGCTCCAACAGTTAGCAATATATTTATGTTGATAATTGTTCAACCCTCACTTGGGTTGAGAAAAAAATAGATAATTTGGTGCTCAAAATAGATACCAACCTGGTGTATGGAGGATGTGAAAATCATGAAGCGGCTTTCGCATCAAACATTAGGTTGAGAAATGGTGATATACGCAGGTGGAGAATTGGATGAAAATAGATGCGGGTCCAGTGGCAGCCAATCTAGGATATTATGTGCCAGTCTTTTGTTTTCCTATATAAGTTACAACTTTTACCAGTCTTCTATTTCCCGATATAGGTTACAACTTTTTGTTTAATAATCATTTATTAAAAAATAAGAAAAGAATCCAAATATGGAACAACCCTAATTTGTCAAACAAAGGGAGTTTCTTGAAGTTGAACCCAGAACAACACTTTGACATACCAATTATCATATGTTCTCTAATTCTGATACTAGTCAAAGAACATTGAGTTAAATGGCTCCCTTTCAATTGAGATTCATATTTGAAATTGAAGAATTTGGATTGCAACAGCAAAGGTCCAATAAACCAACTCAACTCCAATAAGACAAGCAATCATTGAAGGTAGTAAATATGTTAATTCTATATTATTTGACTAAGCAACCAAAATCGATGAATTGACAGAGAATAACTAAAAATCAATTCAACAATTCAGATGCCCAAAGCTCCTGAGATACAAAAATTGAACAGTACCTTCTCAGGATAGAGGCGAGAAACGCAGGCACCAGAAGGAGAACAATCAAAGGTAAGGTTACTTCCATGAGGTTTTTCTTTAAATCCAAGCAACACTCTGCGACCTACAGCTTCATTTCTGTTTCAAAAACTAAAAAAATTAAAATCAATCGTTTTTTATGCAACTTAACTTCTAAAGATCACAAAAGCAAAATTTACTCACGCTGTGTGATCAGAGGCGTTAATGAACGATACAGAGAGAAGCGCCATGGCTACAAAGAATACAACTTCCTCCATTTCTTCTTTGATTTTGCTGCTCTCTATGGTTTTTTTTTTTTTACTTTTGGTTTACTTTTACTGTAGTGTGTATGGAACCGTTCAAAGTTTAATAGCTATGGGCTTATCGACCCATGGGCCGTTCGTAGGTGAATGAAGAGAAATTTACGCCATCTACCGCTTTTTCAATTTTTCTTTTCAAATATACTACATACACTTTCTTTTTTCAATTATATTACTTTCTTTTCATTTTTATTTTTTATTCAATTTTTTTATTTTTACTTCCTTAGTTATCAATAGCGTTAACAACTATCCATTCTCAATGTAAAAAGTGTTAATAAGCATCCACTCTCAACATAAAAAATATGTTATTTTTTGCTCTTTTTATTCTTTTTTTATTTTTTTTAATTTTTTTACTTTTAAATTTTTTATGTTATTACAGTCAAAAAAAATTTATTATTTCATATTTTTACAAACATATAATATATACAACACATCTATAGTATATTAAAATACCTACTATACATCTACCATATATTAATACTGCATCAACATTATATTAACATTTTTATTTTGTCTAAAACCTGTAATATATAATACATCAATATTTTATTTACACACATTATACACACAACATCTATAATATATCAATAAATTTATTTTATATTATTCTTGCATATATAATACATCAACAATACATTTATTCTTTTTAAATACGCAATATATCTCTAATGTATCAACAATACATCTATTTTTTTATTTTATATTATTATTACATACGCAACACATCTACAATACATCTATATTTTTATTTTATATTATTATTACATACGCAACACATCTACAATACATCAATAACATATCTATATTTTTATTATATTTTCTTCTTACATTTGTAAACCTCTACATTACATCTAAAATACATTAATAACATATCTATATTTTTATTCTATTTTCTTTTTAGATACCCAATACATCTATAAGATAACAACAATATATCTATGTTTTTATTCATTTTTTTTATATTTGATAATTTAAATATGTTTTTTTAAGAATTTAAAGATATGTTAAAGAAAAAATTAAGATGAAGATTATGTTGAAGGTGAAATTAAATTCACTATGGGGATGAAGATTTTACTTTTTTAATCTTCTTTATTTTTTATTTTTTGATTTTGATTTTTTTTTTTATGTTTGAAGAAAGTTTTCATATTTAGTTACATGTAAAATTGTTGAGCTTCGATAATGATCATGAATCTGGTTGCATATAAAATTTTTGTTTAACTTATTATTTTATCTTTTTTTTTTCCTGATATTGAAGAAGAGGATTATGATAAATATTTATTATTATTTTTTTTCAATTGATGATGATGAAGAAGATGGTAATAGATTTTTTTAATTTTTTATTAGATGATGATGATAAATGAAGATGAAGAAGAAGAAGAAGAAGTTATAGATTTTTTTAATTTTTTTTATTTGACGATAAAGATGAACGACGACGAAGAAGAATAAGAAGAAAAAATGATGAAGGAAAAGAAGTTGTAGATCTTTTCGATTTTAATGATGATGATGATAACGAGCGAAGATAAAGAAGAAGAATGATGAAGGAGAATAAGTTGTTAACGGCACCGATGAAGAAAGATAACGTCAGTTTTGATTTGCGGTAATTTTGTTATTTTAAAAGAGTTTTTTATAAATATTTAATGTCTCCATAATTTGGTAATTAAAAATAATTTTTTGGATAGTTTTGTAGAAAGCCCATGAATGAAATTGGAAAATTTACAAAGCCACCTTCAAAAAAGTTTCATTTAAAAATTACTACACATTCAAAAAAAATTTCATTTAAAAAATACTAAAACTAATAGACAGAAAAAACAGCATTTTTTTAAGTAAAAATTGAAAAAAAAAACTAAAATCATATTTTTTGAAATAAAAGTTAGCACACCGTCCTTTTAAAAACATATTCAAATATGTTATATTGTGTAAATTCCTCAATGAAATTCCTATAAACAAGGGACCTTTATAAAATCACCCAAAAAAAAATTTTATTCTAAAAATACTATAAGAAATAAAAATATTTACATTCAAAAAAAATTAGAGCAAAATTTTAAAAGTACATTACTTCTCACTAAAACGAAATTTTTTTTTATTTCAAATATATCTATTCTCTCACCATAAATAATATTTTACTTCAATTTTCATCTTTTTCTTTCAAACTTCACTATTAACTAAATAGTTTTTAATAAAATAATAAAAATTAATATTTTAAATTATATTTTCAGCATATAAAATATATTATTTATTATAAAGAAAAAAATTAATTATAATTATAAATAACAAATAAAAACTCACAAAAAGCATAAAAAGAAAAAATATATAAAAATATATTAATAAAAATTATTAAATTTATTTACAAATTTTACATATTATATATGTAAAAAAAAGTTTAAAAAATTTAATTTCATTATTTATATATTGTATAGATATTGCATATATATTTTCTGTTTATTATATAAATACTATGTAGATATTATATATATGTTATATATTTTCTATGTAAGTTGTGTGTATATTATATAGATGATTTATAAATATTATGAATATGTTATGTGAATATAAAATTAAAAAAATTAAGTATATCATATAAATATTTAGTAGATGTTATATAAATATTGTAGATGTTTGATAGATATTTTGTATATTTTATATATTTACAATAATGCAATATAAAAAATTATTTTTTAATAAAAAATATAAAAAAAATTAAAATAAAAAAAATTATATTGAAAAAGGGGAAACTGAATCAGGGTGTACAAGCCTATGATGTCAGTAAGTATAATAGATAAATTTTTTTTATTCATTTGTTCTAAATTGTAATTCATTCACTAAAAATTTGTTAATAGTTTAAATTTTTATTATATTTATATTTAATATGATTTATTAAAAATATTTAATGGATATATATCATATAAAAGTAAAAATATAATAGAAAAATTATATGCAAATTTATATTTTTAACTAAATAATAAAAAAATTTAATTATTGAAAAAAATGTATTCATGAATTGAGCATAATGTAATTTTTAAAATTACCATTTGATTCGTGGATCTTCAAATAAAGAAATAAGTAAAGTCATGTCGTTGAACGATAAATAAAAAATTCATAGAAAGTTATAGTCCCCACTGTAAAATAGTACACCGACACATCTTCAACGACCTAAGTATCATTTTAATTTTTATCTTTTATAAAATGCAATCGTTTTAAGGTGTGTATCCAAAACAAAGGTTGCAAATCAATGAACGACAAAAATTGTCGTATTGGCTTGTCAATTGGCTGATAAATTTCTTTTTTGTTGACATTTTACATTTTTTATTACATTTCCTTTATTTTTTAAATTTTGAATAATGTTATATTTATGAAACATATTGAATGCATTCACGCATATTGCAAGGGAAGTACTTGTTCAAGTCAAAAATGAAAGTACCATAATTGAACTGAAAAAAAATGAAAGAAAAAGAGGAAAATTCAAATTGATAGAGTAGGGTCAAGAGCATGTGGTAATGTAGTGAAGAGACACAAGCTATGCCCCTGATATTGGCACATAAATTAAAACCCATACTTTTGCAATTACATGATGTGTAACTGCAAAAACTTTGGTTATCCCCACTTCCCAATTTTATGGTCCCAAATAATATTTTAGAAAAGAAGAAGAGTCGCGTCAATTTCAATAGCGCAAAACAGTTTATTGTTTTCACGAGAAGTTTGTGCTATCTTGCATGGAAATCAAAATATGATTGTCTAGGTTATCATTTGACCACACTTGGAAATACCTAAGAGGTTGTTAACTCAACACCTTTTGATCGTGTGACGTGGATCCACTATATATATATAATTCAACTGTAATAACGTCAAGTTCTTCCAGTGAAAAATTCTACTAGATTCATATTTCTACCATGCACTGAACCAATTAAAAATTTTAATTCAAATTATAATATTTTTAAAAAATATTTTTTATTAATTTTTATTTTAAAATTATATTTTCTGATTGACCTAGCGCATACGAACATATGTTAGAATGTTCCTCTCACAGTAAGAAGCAAAATCAAATATAGTTCCAACTATAAGTGTTCCATCTTGGAATTTTTCTTTCAAGTAAATGGCCTCCGTTGCATATTGTCTTCCACCAAACAGTTGAAAACTATTAATCATTAAGAATGAGAATCCTTGACATAATAATTCCTCAAAATTCACAAGATCATAATTTTGCAAGTTGGAAATAGAAAATTAGTTTTATAACTACAAACAAACCTATTTCATTGCGGCTTTGTAGATATGGATGGCAACAAAATCGTAAACTGATCACCCCTTGCGTGCGATGAAGAACACACTTCAAAACTATTCAAACAGGCATATTACAAACAACAAAGAACGATGATAACAGAAATTTCCTGAACTGCATTAAAGCTACATTAAAGGTTCGGTGCATGATTTGTGGTGCAATATGCAAAATTATCCAACAAATGAGCATAAAATAAGGAAATCCTGTTCAAGTGGAAGGTTTTCAAAACATAGCAAAGAATGCAGACATGGCCCTAATGCTTCTATTCTCAATAAGCATAACAATGATTTTTCGAGTTCTCATCTTGTCCGCACCAGCTTGCTACTCTTTATATTCAGGATCCTGTTTACCAAAGATCAACGGAAATTCATCATACTGATCAGAGAAACCATGCTTCTCAGCCATGCTCTTCAAGGACTCATAGACTAGATACATGGAGGGTCTATCCTTAGGCCTGGAAACCACACAACTCCAACCAATCTTCAGGAACTGCATAATTTCATCATCATAACCTTTCCCACATAGAGCTTTATCAATGGCATCCTTGCTTCGACCTGCACTCACTAAATAATTAACCCAATCTGCCAAATTCCCTTTAAATCCTTCATCTGCATTACTGACATCTAAAGGCTTTTGCCCTGTAACCAACTCCAAAAGCACAACCCCAAAGCTATAAACATCACCTTTCAATGAGGCAACCATAGTGCTTGAATACTCAGGAGCAACATAACCAAACTCTCCCAGATCTCCACTAACAAAAGAACTATCATTAGAATCACGAGAACCAACCAACCTTGCCAACCCAAAATCTGTAAACCTAGCATCAAAATCATCATCAACAAGGATCACATTGGAACTAATGTACTGGTGCATATACGGTGGTTGGCACCCATGATGCAGCCAAGCAAGCCCTCTAGCTGCTCCAACTCCTATCCTAACTCTTGTAGGCCAATCCAAAATACCAGAGGGACTAACACCAAATCCGCTCCCATGCAATTGAGAATACAAGGTCCAATTAGGCATATGCTTATAAACTAGCAACCTTTCTTCTTCAACAACACAAAAACCCAATAAAGGCACCAAATTTGGATGCCTAAGCTGGCCTAACCTATTCATTTCGGTCCTAAACTGCTTCTCACTAAGTTTACAAGCACTAAGCCTTTTAATAGCCAGAGCAGATCCATCAGACAAAACAGCCTTATATGAAACTCCAGTTCTAGTTGAAATCACTATATTTTCCAAATCGAAATTGTTAGTAGCTAGCAATAGATCAGCAAGCTTAACCTTAACAATGGGTTTTTGAAATAATGAGACTTGAACAAGTTTATGTGATCTTAACAACTCTACCCAGCTAGAATCATCCTTGCCAGTACCAACACCATAACCTTTCTTTTTCTCACCTGGTCTAACATAAAGCCACCACCAAATCACAAACCCCAAAATCAAAGACCCAGCAGCACCAATAACACCAGCAACAATTATAATGCCAAGACTCTTACCAGTCAATCCACCGCACTTGCCAAGAGGCCTACCACAAAGCCCATCGTTCCCATCAAAATCAGACTCTGGAAACGCCGCCAAATCGGCCGGTAACGAACCGGATAGATCATTATCAGCCACGGAGAACTTCTTCAACCGGGCCAGACCGCCAAGACCGTACGGGATCGAGCCGGACAACTTGTTTCCATTCAAAATGAGATTATTCAAGAACTTACAGTTAACGATCTCGGGCGGAATGGAACCGGAGAAGCTGTTACCGGAGAGATCTAGAGTAACAACATAAGGCAACCAAGTACAAATTTGGGGAGGGATAGAACCGGAGAGAGCATTGTTAGAGAGATCTAAGTTCTGGAGACTACGACAGTACTGAAGAGAATCAGGAAGTTGACCGGAGAGCTGATTCGCCGGGAGTTCAAGACTGATTATA